>CM060846.1:135460097-138105097 GCA_030762175.1 Metallyticus violacea | reverse complement strand
ATACATAATATAAGTAAATCATTTCTTAAAATGAAACTGAAAAGCAATAAATAAGAGTGAAGAAAGAAATGCAGCACTTATCAGTTATTGATATATCATATCATAACACAGACTCAAGCAGTGTAAATATGAAACTTCATTCTGGTGTGCACCCGCGCAATGTTATACATTTATGCAGAGAAGAAAAAGTTTGTCCAACGTCGCGTAACATCGTTGACATTCGATAAAGCCTGATTTAAAGTAAGGCGAATTTGTTTTCGTCCGGTAGATTTTCAGCGAATGTTGTGTGCGTCACATATTTCTCACCTGGTCTCCATTTATGATATATTGCAATCACAATAAAAAATTCCACAAAATATACATCAACACAACCCTCTCAGTCTACAAGAGCTGGAATTTAGTACTGTATTATGCATGCGAAAAAGCACAATCTACACTAACACACTTGTGAAAAAGGGAAATTAAAATAAGTAAAGAGAACAGACAGGAATAGAACCTATGACCTCTTGCACCACTGATGCGTACTATACCGCTCAGATAACTTTATGCACGCAAAGTAAATAACGCTACTATAGAATACTGGACAAAAAACGATCGGTAGCGTTTTTATATAAACAGGGCGCTGTACCGAAGTGAACTTAAGGTATAAATTCAGGCTTCAAGAATCGGGACTTCTCTCTCTCTCTCTCTCTCTCTCTCTCTCTCCTTTCTTTCTTTCTTTCTTCGTTCCTTCCTTTCTTTCTTCCTTCCTTCCTTCCTTTCTTCCTTCCTTTCTTTCTTCCTTTCTTTCTTTCTTTCTTTCTTTCTTTCTTCCTTTCTTTCTTCCTTTCTTCCTTTCTTCCTTCCTTCTTTCTTTCTCTCTTTCTTTCTTTCTTTCTCTTTCTTTCTTTCTTTCTTTCTCTCTCTCTCTCTCCCTCTCTCCCTCCCTCCCTTCCTTCCTCTCTCTCTCTCTCCCTCTCTCTCTCCCTCTCTCTCTCTCTCTTTCTTCCTTCCTTCCTTTTCTCTAAATTCAGCCTTCAAGATTCGGGATTCATTCTTCCTTCCCTCTCTCTCTGCCTCAAAATGTACGATTCAGCGCAGAGCTCTGCTCAAATTATGAAACTTTCGCTGCCAAACTCACTCATTCAAACTTGCTCTTCTTTATATTAATTTTAGACATTTTGTACGTAAAAATATACTTTTCAAAACGAGAGAAAAACGCCATTTGATTCTATTGTTTTTTTTTTTAATTCATAGCATGAAAAATATCACATAATAATTCTCAAGCCGCAAAAAAGTATGCATTTCAAATTATATATATATTTTTTTTTCGAAACACGGTGTTGCAAAATTTTGCTGATATGTATCAACCACAGGCACTTTAAGGTTAAAAACAGCTTAAGTCCGAGGATGATGCAACAAAACAGAGTGCAAACTATTGCAAGGTATGAACAAGCTTCCCACAAGATTATTTTTACTGGAGAGAAAATTTTACGGTGGACGAAAAATTAAGCTGCCAAAATGATCGAATTTACACAGTAAGTGATGCAGGCATTCCTATTAGCAAGCGGAAGTCATTCAGATAGCAACATCCTGCATATGTGTGGTCTTGGCAGAGGTCAGCTGAGTTAAAGGTCGGTTCCTTAACCGATCAGAGATAATGCTCCGAAGTTTTTGGAACCTGAAAGTCAAGCCCCTCAAGTATCTCTCTTCAAGGTAAGTGAAGGACCTCATTTTTATGTTGTTAGGTATAATTGGATCAGAATAAATTTCCCACACGTCATCTCTAAGTAAGACTGAACTGTTGTTTCACCTGACCTCAGTACATCCCATGATCAAATCTGGAAGGCACAAGTTTAGGTGCACTATAAGAAACTGTGGTAACAGCAAATACATTATAAACGTATTGCGTATTTCCATTGCTCGTGAGGGAACTTAGAGACGTATTCAGACGATTTTATGACGAATATTTTACACGTGATATTAATGACATAGTTATTAATTTTTTATCTTGCTGATCTTTATCTGTGCCCAAAATAGTTTGACTATAGCATGTAGAACCATAAAATGCATTGGTTCATTTATTTGCCGCGGCTGAATTTTTCAATTCATTTCTTTTATGTTTGATCAGTCTAGAATTTATTAATTTCAAATGGGAGTAGAGGAAGATAGTGTCTCTCTGACGAACGCACGCTCTTAAAATTCTAACTAAAGTAGAAAATGTTTTCAAACTTGAAAAAAAAATATATTTTTGCATTTTATAAAGATGGATTTTAAACTAAAAACATCTTATTTCTTTATTGAGCACAAAAGTACTAAATCACTAGCTATGAAAGCAGTATTGGCTTAGAGACCAACCGTAAACTTATTTGTAAAGAAAGAATCTGACTTGAAAATTTCGGGTCATGGCAGGGATTCGAATCACGGTCGATGCTCTAAGCAACTGCGCTACAGTGTCCTCCTTAAATCACGGGACCAGGGACCTCTCTCATCTCGTTCTGTAGTCTCTGAGATCAACTTGCTGGTTAACAAGAAGCCCGGGTCAAACGAACTCAAGCATTATGCGTCGCCTCTTGAATAAATCTCTCGCAGTAAAGAAAACCTTAGGGAGGTGCCCGGAATGTTTCAAGTCTGATTCTTTCATTCGATCTAATGTCCTACACATGACTAATGTGAAATAACTATAGCTGGTGAATTTGCAGATTAGAGATTAAAACTGCAATAGTGGTAACTATTTATTCATTACTACTACCAAAGCGATACATGTCCGAAACTGCTACAGACCTTCAATGTAATCACCAGCATTGTCAATAACACGTTCTAGCGATGTGTAAGTAATAGGATCGCTGTTGCAGTGCCTGTTCTATTGACGTTTCTGATGGAGCGATCTAATGCCTACAGAATTTAGGGAACAATCCTGAACCGAATACCATGAATTGGTTCCTTTATTTTTGGGATTAAGTCCGGATATAATGGTGGATGGAAAAGACTTCCCAATCCCAGCGATGGTACAGATCAGCTACAGGGTGGACCACATGCGCCGTAGCGTTGTCCTAAAATGATGGGAGAATTCCGCCGCCTCCTTCGCAACGCTGGTCTTAGGTCATATTCCCAAATGGCGGAAATACTGTGCAGTAACATTCTGTCCTTGCTGCATGGTATATGGGATGACGCCATCGCAATCGTACAGAAAAGAACATTAAAAGCATAATCTTTAATTTTGTTCTTATCATAGAAATGTTTATGGTTTTAGGGCGCAATAACTACAGAGGTTATTAGCACCCGATATCATCGATATGATAAGTTAATGTATTTAGCTTGGAAAAGATTTTTACCATTGTCATTGATTTTTTTTATATTTAGGATTGAGGTTTTTTTTTTTTAAATTAAACGCATTACTGAGTAAGGAGATTGACAAGGGGTTTAACCCTTTTATTATGATTTCAAGACAAACTTTTATAAGCTTTTATCTAGTTAGGAAGAGCATTTCATAATTTTATTGTCATGACGTTTATAATATACCTATTTAATGACCATATAAATACAATAAATGAAAAACTTTATTTTACACTTAACGTATTCCGAAAAGAATTTTGTGTTGTAATTTAATATTAACCACAGTATTAAAGTTTCATCGTTAGTCAATTCTTAGTCACGCGTAATTTTAAGGGCTGTTCTCCAATTAACTATTCTTCATTAATACAATTTTCTCTTTTCAGGGAAAGACTAACTATGAAGTACTGTAGACTAGACGTGCAAAAACGTATTATCACATACGTATCATTTTGGAATTGTATTAAAGCATTTTCAAACGGAAGCTCTTTCTCAAGCCGTAATGGCGATTTAATCTTTGAACGTCGCAAACCATGCTCGCAAACATAACCGTACGGACTTTCTAGTAGCGCGTAGTATGTATGCATTGTGACCTTCAGGTTTCGTAAATTAAAGATAATGACTTGGCAAGCAAATTGGACAGGAGAGTCTCATGAGCTTTAGTGACTGCGCATTGCCTAAGAAGGGCTAAACCATAACCAATTGTGCTATTTTGTGAATTTTGTTACAATATATGAGTTCTGATATAAACTTGTTCCATTTGTGCTTGTAGAATTGCAATTATTTACTTACATAGCGTATCTGTTGTCTTCCCCCCCCCCAAACTACAGAATGAACGCAGGTTCATCGCATGCTGGTACTAGGCATCAGCGACAGATCTCAGGCTTTTTGCCCTTAGAATGTAGAATAACCCCAGTTTTAAAATGATAGATGCTATCTATTAAGCTTATATTTGGTTACAAGTGGGCAGTAATTGGGAATTTAAATTCTAATGAAGATATCTGGATATAATGCAGTTTATCTCAAAATGTCTCGGATAAAAGGTGGAGACGTCCATAATAAAAAGAAATATTACTAACTACAAACTATGATATTTAAAAGAGATATACATAAAGTGATAAATAAGTCCTTATACACAATTAATAGGAAAAATTAAATTATTTAAAGTGAAACATATGCTCACATACTACAGAGGAGTTTGCAATGGGGAAAATGTTCCTCTCACTTTGACATTTCCTTTGTTGCTCACATTTTTAACAAGAAAATTAAATATTATTATTATTATTATTATTATTATTATTATTATTATTATTATTATTATTATGTTTTATCAGAATTATTTTTAAAAGATAATTCTGCAGATATTTTTGACCACATGGTGAACCAACAAAAACGTGCAATCGCTTTTTGAGACTTTATTACGAATTTTAGTAGATTTTATCAGTTGGAAATCGCTAAAAACATTACCAAAGGTTACTTAAATATATAATGTTTGGGAAGGTTTAACGTTGCCTGAGAATTGTCTCACAGTTGATTGAGCAATCAAATGGTTACAGACTCTCGTTCTTAGTGCAATTCTAATCCACCTTTATGGCTTAAGCACAAAGTGTTTGCTCATCAACAAACACGTTTGGATTCCATTCTTGATTGAGATACATTTTTTGATTTTTTTCCCCCCTTCCTGGAGTTGTGCGACAAATTTGAACTGCGATTAATTCAGAAATTAGGTGAGTCATTATTAATTCATTTCATATGTCTCCCGAATTTATTCAGCGAGAGATGCGGAACTTCTAGTGTCAGAGTAGCCGTTTATGGTTCGATTGTTAATAAAGGTATTTTAATTATTGTTTTTTGGTAGAATGTTTGGGAAACGAAAGCCATTCATATTTATAAATAAACAATTCCAGTCATTCCAAAACATTCCTCTTCAAATAAATAGTTAACACATTTTTAACTAGGAGAAGGAAGAAATATCATTTAAATCTTTTGATAATGTTACCAATATTACAATGGTGGTTATATGTGGTTTCAAAACGTACTTTTGCGGAGAAAAATTACAAAATGAAATTTTGTTTTACTATATTTTCTTTATATACACACATACAGAAATTGCTTTTTCAAAATGTAATTTTATTCATTTGAAAGCAACTGTAGTATGCAATTAGGCATACACAATGAAGGGATCAGCGGTTATTAATTTTCCTCCAACCTGACATGGTTCCAGGATTGTCAACATGACTACTTATGCAAATAAATCTAAGAAACCTGTTTGGCGGTGATGGAGGGGGGGGGGGGTTGTAGTAGGAATAGGAGAGGTAGTAGTAGGAGGAGTGTATTTCAGTTGTACCACACAATACAATACAATACATCTTCAAAGGCGCACGGGTCCATTGGGCCTTGCAAGCTTTTATAATATACTAACTTTGTTTGGATTACTACAAGATATTGGATTAGATATTTCACATTAAATTATATAACAAACATATAAGTATAGTTAACAATAAAGTAAAAATAAAAATAGAACAAAGTAAAATTATTAAAAAGAATAATTAAATACATTTAAAATACATATGCAAAAATAAAAGCAGAAAGAAGTCATATTAGGAATAGAACATACACACACGGCTGGATTCATTCAATTTGCTTTCCTCCACCATCCACCCGGTTATCATCTTTTCAGACCTGAGCTGCCTATTTTTCATCAGAAATTCAAATAGTCTCTCTTCTCTCTACTTGCCTGCAAGTGGAGCCCAGCATGACCCGTAAATGGGTCTTTCTTCCGTACTATTACAATCACTAATTGCACAATGATCCGATTTCGAAACGAGGAATGTAAAAAAATTCGTAATATACTAAAATTGTATACTTTTATCCGTTAAAACGAATTATCATATTCCGTATTAAACCAAAGTTGGCAAAATTGGAGAGCTATAAATATGTTTTAGCACTGAATGTTACATGCTGTTTCTAGTTTGAATATCTTCTGTTAAAAGAAGCATTTTCAGTATAAATTTTCTAAAAATTAATTTATTATATTATTTCTTATTACATAATCATTTGATGATCTAATTTGTCATGTATCGTTTTTGTTATTATGATCACACATATTCTGCAGAAAATATAGATTTTTAACCAAATTACATTTATGATAAGCTTTGAAGTGTTTAGGGATAATAAAACTTAAGGAAATAATAATTACACCTGAAGTTTTTTTAACACTTAGGACGTCAATCGCATTAACCCTTACAGTAACAACAATGTTTCATTTGTAAGCTTTTATAAACTTATAATTATTTCCTTAACAATGCAACAAAAACAACTGTGTTTGCCCTTGCGGAATTAAACGCTCCTCCTTGTCATGAGAAAATACATGCACGATAATTAACACTTGAGCATTATATGAACATAGTTTTACAGTGTAGTGAGCTTTCAGAATTTACGGCAATAAGAACATTATGCTGTATGTAAGGAGGAGAATTTTGAGTATCCATTTGACATTTATTACACCACCAAAAGTGGCACATGCGAAAGTATATTAAACAATTTTGAGCAATTCTTTCTTTTGAGCAAGAAAAAACTTTTCCGTGATTTTTCAGTGGGCATCCTTTTAAGTAAAATATTTCTTGTGTTGCAACCGGCTATTACTACAGTTTTCACTATAGAAGGGCTGAAATTCCCAATGTAAAAATCTTAAGCCAGCTTTCCTAGTTTTCTCGTAATGCTTCCCGCGAGATTCAGTGGTTTCCTTAGCGAGCAGAAAACATATGTCTCACTAAATAAATTTTCATTACTTAATGAAAGCCAAATTCGCTGCATAACTTTAAAATCCACATCCCTGATATTCTTCCTCAAACTATTACTCATCATATGTGGAAAATGTTTGGCAGTCTACATGCTACGTTAACAACATATATAAGAGAGTTACGAATGAAATGTTAGATTGTTGATTCCAAGTAAAAACATCGCAAGCCACTTTCCCTTGCAGTGATTTTATCGCAACGTTTTAGAGATGTTTAATCAGTTTTAAAGCTATTCTGCACAAACATTATGAAAATTAAAAAGATTCATGGTTTTGTTTCTGTGAATGACGATGAATTAAACAGTTTTAAAAATCTTCAAACGTATTTTTTGTATAAACTTAAGAGTTCTTTAAGATTTACGTATTAGTCGCGAAGATTAAGACCTGCGTTTAATTTATTGGGTTCGAAACCAAACACTGAAAAAGTATAGTTTCTGCGGTAACCCTTGAAACTCGCATTTCAATTCTCTTGGGGTCCGCTACCCTGGCCTTAGGATTTTTTTTCCTGGTCCCTTAGACGAATATTGAGACGGAATTTTCCGCTCTCTGATGTCATATAATTTCATTCTGCTTCGTTTTATTATGTGTAGTCAAAAGTGCTAGGGCAGGATGGGCTGGTGCTGTGAGATGGTGACTTAAGCGCCCTCTGGGAGGCTTGGAGGAGAGGCGTTCTTTATGGAAATAATATTAGAGACCCCTTCTATGTCCATGCCTCTCCCCCGGTGTCTGCCTTACCTTATCCCTTCCTCCGGAGGAACCCCCACTGGGGACGTGGGCACAAATGATCAGCCCTTGAGCACTTTAACGTCAAAATATTCTCCCTGTTTTAAGTATTATTTCCAATATTTGTCAAAATGTCCAGTTTGGTTGATTAAGACAAAAACCCTTAATCGTACGATGTAAATAAAACGCTTTATTACCAATACTAAAAGAAAAGTAGAAGATAAAAATCACATTGTACATGCACCATAAATGCATCATTTAGCGTGTTTTCGAGAGAATTCTGTAGGAACAACATTGAGTGCGGGACAGTTATCGCAACACATTGGAATTAGTCGCAGCATAATATCTGTCAGCTGTTTTTAGAACTGATGACATTTAAAAAATGCAACGTGACCAGACTGAGTGATACCTCCTGACTTAAAAGTAGGGGATAAAAAATAATTTTAAAAAGTTGAAACAGAAATATGTGATTAACAATTTGCAACATATTCGTTACTGAAGCGTCAAAATACAATCTAGAATAATTATTGGCTCGGCAGTCGCTTTATGTAAAGGAAAACTTGACTTTGCATTCGTTCCATGAGGGAAAAATACTCTGAATTTGCACTAGAGAAAGTTCTACAAAACATCAAAATATTGTGCATTTTTTTTTTTTCAATAGATGTAAGATGGTGTATCGAACTGTAGAACAAATTTCTTGCTTTTAAGTTCACGGTTCTTTTTTCGTATTCCCAGATTTGCACGCAGTTACGGAACATGTTTTAACAGGAGGGAATCGTACTACAAGAAGAATTAGTTATTTGGTTTACTTACGGACGCTCTTTAACACCTCAAGTCATCAGCGCCCCATTCAATTCAGGGCGTAAAACGGCCGATAAAATTTGCTCAGGGACCTTTTCCTTCAGGCTTCGGTTTCCTTACGTCCCGTAAATCTTAAGATATGGCACTCACGGCTTTATTTCCCTTCCGAAGAAAGCCACACTTTTTACGTCCATAAAACCTGGCCGGAATTGAACCCGCGATCATGGGTTTAGGAGGCCAATATTTTCGACTTGATGCAGAGTAACGTTTGGTTCTGGTGACATGGATCTCGTAAAGATAACATCACTAAAACGTTCGCATATCTTTATTATTATAATTACTCCAAATTTGAATACATTTAAAAGTTCTCAGATGTGCTTATTATTTGATAACTAAACATTGCTGATTTTTATCATTTTATTCTAATTACCTTAAACTGTAAACAAAATAATGTACAGATAGGTACAACATACATGTGATTTTCATTGTTTTGGCCGTTTTATGAATTTAAATTAAAAATGTCTACCCAATTCTTTTTTGTCCGCTGTGTGTACTAACATTTAAATACGGAAGTTCCTATTTGTTCCTTACAAATGCGAGTGGATAAACCGCAAACATGCACAAATAGTAGATGGTTCTGTATACAAAAATAAATGTTATTAGTTTCGCTATTTATGTATCTGTTTCTGTATTTGCTTCCCGTGAAATTCATACGGCTGCTTTTCATTTAGAACAAATTAGATTTCTTACATGGATAATATACATTTCAGCTCTTAAAATACCGAGAGTGGCAACAAAAAAAAAAAAAAAAAAAAAAAATGTACACACACTTTCACAGTAGATTATCTATTTAATATATTTCAAAGTTGAACCGAAAAACAAAAGTAATGTGTAGTATATTGTTCTGTAAACAGACGTGATTCACATACATTATGATAGCGTCACTACGTGACAGGCAAATCAACAATGAACAAATGAAGCCAAGATTATCGTATGATGTTCTGTAAACATATGTAACTCACATTATGTTATGCTAGCGTTGCTACAACAAAATGGAGCCAATATTACCGTTTGAGCAGTGGAAAGCAGTTTTGAAGTGGTATTGGAAAACCGAGAATGTTGTTGAAGTTCAAAGGCAATGGAGACGTGTGTACAGAACAGGGATCGCCAAGGCCAGTAACAATTGCACACATTCGAAACAAATTTGAGACTCATGGTACCGTATGCGATGTTCACACGGGCATATCTGGGAGACTTCGCACAGCAATAAGCACCGCGTCCTCGGCTATGGTTTTAGAACTTTTTGAGCACTCGCCGCATAAATCTACAAAGCAATGTGCACGTGAGACAGGGATTAGCAGAAACAGCGTACGTCGCATATTTAAACAACAAATTTGAAAGTTTTCATCCCAAGACTTTTGCATGCATTAAATGAAGATGACCCAGGTCGGAGAATGCAGTAATGTGAATGGTTTCGGAACATGGTGCAAGAGGATGAGACCTTCGTAGAGAAAGTTGATGAGCCGAATTTAAGTTGAACGGAACTGTTAAACGGCATAACTGCGTGTACTAGTGTTCAAACAATCCACATGTTGTTTTTGAAAGACTGTTACTTTACTTGGAATTAATGCTTGGGTTGTCATCTAGGGGTCTAACTGGATCATTCTTTTTTCAAGGAACAGTAACTGGCCCAGTGTACCTGAACATGATATGCACATCCATCTTACCCCCCATTAATGCATTCTATGGAAATGAGGATTTTTACTTCCAACAGGATGGTGCACCACCACATTACCACCGAAATGTACGTGCGTGACGTTGATGACAATCTTCCAAGGCACTAGATAGGACAAAGAGATCCGATTGAGTTTCCACCGCGTTCTCCGGATCTAACTCCGTTGGACTTCTAACTATGGGGAACTCTTAAGGATGTTGTATACCGTAGAAAACCAGCTACACTGGCAGCACTTCGGGGAGAAATTGAAACGGCATGTGCTGCAGTCGCTGAGGTCACTTTCGCTCAATCAGTAGTTGAACGTACTCAGAAGTGTATCCACGCCGATGGTGGGCATTTCGAGCAACTGTTGTTAACTGTAAAAGTCTAAGATAATTAGTACTCATCGTTTCCATTTTCTGTTTGTGTGAATTGAGTTTTGTTATGTTAAGTTTTTTTTTTTTTTTTTTTTTTTGAAGTGTGTATTTTGGCACCCTCTGTACATACAGTGTGTTCAAATGCAGTAATATTCACAAAATAACATATTTACCTCTTTAATTTTGACTTACATAGATTTTTTTTAATGTCTACAGTGACTATTAGATATAATATTGGTGTAAGAAAATAATTTTAAAGTATATTTGTATTGTTTAATGATGTGTTAGTTGATACGTCACTATGTGACACGCACTCTTTGCTAAAGTATGCGGAAGGTATTGTTACTGAAGTGTTTGTGCTCAGAACTGATCCCAAAGACCTGACTACACAATATGTCGAACTTAATATGAGCGTTTTTATTTATTATTTTTTCTAATGAAATATATTATTAATGTTAAACCCAATAAATATAGCGTTTTAAGCGGACCATTATTAACGGCTGCTTCTACGGTTTGAAAAGTACTGACTATATTTAAATTGAATAATATTCGATTTATTCCAATTTATTGACATTTTAAGTAGAATTGCACTGCATTATATTTTAAAGTACAGGAACATTAATATATATGGCAGGCGACAGGTCGAACACCATCCAGTATAAATGCTTCCTACCACGTCTGAAAAACAAATGGATTGTGTTCATTATTAGCCTTGAGTTCCTATGTGAGGATATGCGCGAGATTTTGTCTTTCGAACTATTTCATGAATAAAAATCATAAGAGCGCGAGGGCAACACACACTAATTACTCTATCATCGAACATGTCAATAATTGCATTGTATTCAATGATTGTGGAGCGTTCTTTTATACTCAACAATACAGTTTTTCCTCCTCTGCCAAATTCTGAAGAAACGACGTTAAATTTAGTGTTTGATAACTATCTGCATTTATTTTCTTATTAAAATATTGGACCTACTGTTCTCCTTGCATTTATTGCACATCAGACACCAATAATTGTCATTTGAGGGGCATCGTACAAAATTACTAGTTTTTCTTGTGACCATTTTAACTACACACATCAGCATCAGTGCAATTCTACATCGTATTCTGTCCCATGCGGCGTGAATCACGTGTTCTTGGGCGATCTTAAGGTTAGGGAAGCTTCATGTCAGGGCAAGTAGGAAAAAACGCTTAAGGGGAATACCGGTCTATGCATTGGTGTTTCTCCAGGAGGTAAATGCGGTAGCCATTTATTTTAATGACCATTGTCAATGTATTATATGCAAATAGTACAGGATGTCCTACACCTCTTATTAACAGGGACAGATAAGAGGAAATGCCCTAATACTGACCCCTGTAGTGTTTCATTATTGGCATTTTCATGCATAATTTCATATTACTAGTTGATTTAGATTTTGTTTTCTGTTAAAGGGTATAACTGGATAGATTGCAAATATTCCTCTAACTTGTACCTTACCGTTAATGATTCTAGAAATTCATCTTTTGAAATGTCTGTTTTGGTGGTCTAATGGTAACCATACTTGTCTCGAAAACCCAAGATCGCGGGTTCAATCCCGGCCAGGGTCGACGGATTTTTACGGGCGTAAAAATCTTAAGTGTGGCTTCCTTAGGAAGGGTAGTAAAGCCGTGGGTTTTATGACATAGATTTACGGCACGATAAAGAACTTCAAGCCTGAAAGAAGCGGCCTCTGAGCAAAATTTATCGATCGTTTCATGCCCTGAATTGAATGGGACGCTGATGACCACCTAAGATTTTAAAGAGCGTCCGTAAATAAACCAAATACTACTAATATCGGTTGAAATATATGCTGCTTTTCAACATTATTTATTTTTCCTAAATGTTCTTGCACTAGAGTGCTGTATCCCTTAATATGACATCTCTTAAATTGACTTTGTCGAAAACTTTGGAGAAAACATTGTTATACGGAATTTTCATTCTTATATTGACAGTATATAATAACAGTGCAATTGTGTGTTTATTTATTAAATAAATGTAGTTGGTTTGCCATTTTTCAAGTTATATATTAAAACGTATGAAAATATTTAACACCAAAGCATGCAATATTGATAGAACTTAAAAAATTAGCGTTAAAACACCATGTATACGAAAGATATACTGCATTTAAATGACAGTTTGAATGGGTGCACCTGAGAGAGGTGGAAGTGAGAATTTTAAGGAGAAAACGTGAAATTAGAGCAGAACAAGCAACAATTGGATACTTCATCATTTAAACCAAATGTTCAACTTACCTACTATACACAGCTATGAGATTTGATTCCATTTTTCTGTATTTAATCACAACTTATTTAATTAACTGACTATTGTAACTGCTATCTTCTTATGAATCAAACAAGCTTAAATAACACCAGAGGAACTGGTATTGTCTCAAGGGTTTAATTAAACCGTAAATTATGCCTCAACTTTGAAAACGCATGCTTATCATTTTTTTCAAGGAAAGATTCGCGTTTGTGGTGTGTTCTTGCGCAAAATGCTTTACATGCACGGATCTTTCTTTTTCTTCCCTTCGGTCAGTCACATCGTAAGAATACCCCCACCTCTATCCACGGCGAAAAAAGGAATGACTAATGTGGAAAAAAAAGTGATGCAACTGCTTGTGTATAGTTTCAGCTCCTCTAAGTCATTTAGCTAGAAATGGGTGTCCCTCATTCCTAATTACTCTCTGCATGTCCATGCTGTATGAAGAGATCTAAGCTTTACATACTCGAAGGATACTCGAATCATTAAAAATGCCTATAGCCTGAATACTTTGCAGTTCTCTTTTGGTATATAGAATTTGTAAGAGATTTCTCATTTACACACTACTGCGAAATTAATTACCGTGTGTTGCATTATGTATGATCAAACACTGTTCATTAACTCATACGTTACTAATATATTGTATGTGCCAATGGTGGTCATTAATTAGAAAATTGGAGAGACACTTCATCGTTTATAAAACACAAGTGAGTTCTAGAATTCTGCTGTAAATAGTTTTCAACTCACAGAGATTTCAGAATCCCATTGTTATTAAATGAATATGAATATATGTCTACATATGCCTACTTAGGTAAAAATTGCGCAAAATTAGCAATTTATTTAACCTTTCGATTTGTTCCAAATGTATTCAAGTATTCTTCAAATCTTAGAAAACAGCCGCGTCATCTTTTCAGCAGCTGCTTGATTAAGTAATTTGCTTTATATTCCATTTATACATTTTCATTTCCAGATATAACTGAAGGAAACAAAATTTATATGAAAAAATTATAATATTTAGAGATATGCAAAATAGGACAGAAGAACTTAATTTAAGGATACGACAAGATTGCAGTTTCCCCATGCTCCTTTTAATATGTATGGATGAAGTTTAAAGTTTATGAAAATAAAAATATGCAGTTTCCCCATGCTCCTTTTAATATGTATGGATGAAGTTTAAAGTTTATGAAAATAAAAATATACAGTTATCCATTTAATTTTAATTTAAGAAATTATACAATGACTATAATTTTGCAAACACCATATAATAATTGCAAATGATGCAGATAACGTGTAGAGAGCAAAATATGATCTATTTAAAATGAACTAGCACCACAACCTAAGATATCAACCAAAAAAGTAAAGTTATTGTATTTAATGGAATATTGCTTAAAATAAAAAATTACGAAGGAAACTATATTATAGGAGAGGTGAATAAGTTTAAATTCTTGGGGTTGGTTTGAAAAAAATGATAAATTTAATTACCTTATGAAATTCTAAAGAAAAAGTTTACAGTATTATGTCAGAATAAAATATGGTGACATTTTACAAGGTCATGTTCATTCCTCCTATATTATATGGAAGAGAAGTTTGGGTTTTAAAACAAAATGATAAACATAGGTTGCAAACAAATGAAATGAAGTTGTTGAGAAGTGTGGCAGGCTATAAACTTTCAGATTAAAAAGGAAATTATGACATAAAGTTGAGTTAAAAATTGTTGGGATTAATTGAACACAGAAATTAATTAATTCCTCATTTCTTGAGAATGGATATTAACAGAATTCCTTGCATATTTTGGAAACGAAGAAATTGACAAAAACGACATCAGTGAATATCACGTACTCTTTATGAAGAACAATGAAGTAGCTGCTACGGAAAACGAAGAAGATTTCATTTTCATAAACGTGGTTTTACTATAACACAAAAAATGAGCATTGAAAAATGTTACAAATAATTAATATAAATTCAATATTATTTTTCCCGCTAAATGTTAAATCTACCCTCATAATAATATTTATTCCTTAATGAGGATCTTAAAAAATACACACAAATTTTCAATGCTGTATTAACTATAGTTTCCGTGCTAAGAGAACATGAAAATATCAGTATTTTTGCTGCATTACTTTCGAACATTTTTTCATAAAATAGTTTATAAACAATCCATGCTTCATGTAACAAATATTAAATGATATAATAATGCCAGCGTATTATTGTGCATATGATACCTTTTTGAAGATATTTCAACATATAATACCTAACGTGAAACAAGCAAACACCGAGTACATTGTACTTTTAAACTGATATTTATTAAAAATTTCAATGGGTTTTTGCATTGATTGTTAATATTCTAATTAATATATTAATCGAGCAAAATGTCTGGTGTTCTATAAATCATTTTTAGTTTTCAAGAACAGTCCTATTACGGAAATCACTATTATTTCAGTATTTAACATTTATTTGAATGACTGATATTTCATTGAAAATGCATGAATTTGATCACCAAAAACATCCCAAAACAAAGTCTTATAACTGCCAACGATTGGAATAAGAAATGTAATGACTAACTACCATTTCTTTTTTGGAACATTTATCCAGACTATATATACGAACCGGAAATCAAACCCGATCCCTCTGACATGTGCTTCTTCGAATGCCCAACACAAGTACAGCTAATTAACAGTTGCTAATACGACGCAAGAAAGAAGAAATAGATAGCATTAATTATTACGTTATTAGATCAGATGTGTGTTTTGGCTCCCTTTTATTGCTATACCTAATTGTGTAGATTTTTTTAAAACTTAAACCTTCACTATAGATGAATGAAACGAATTAGTGATTCCACTGCACAAAACAGGTCTGGTATCACCGAAATAGAATGCTAATTACTACCGGAATTGAACCAGGGTACCCCAAAGGGAAACAGGTTCTCTGTTCCCTATGCACATAAAAGGTACAGGTACATACGGCAGGATAGGGTCACTGAAACTCCCTCATTATATTATTATTATTATTATTATTATTATTATTATTATTATTATTATTATTATATGGAGGTACACACGAGTCAGACGTTTATATGTTTCCAAAAACTATGGCATGCGCCTTTTCGATCTAGGGAAATCTCCGAACATGCCTCATCCAGACATCACGGTCCTGTTCCATAAAAGTAAGGTCTAATGCATTACAAGTAATAACATTTTCTGTTTCACAAAAGAATTTACAACACTTGTATAGAATTAGTAAAAGTTATAAATAACGTAATATAGGAGCAAATAGAGGAACACACGTTTGCCACAGATCATTCCTAGAATTAGGCTATGTCCACTTATTAGTAATGTATTCGTATTTTAATGCCCAAAACGGATTATTATAATTCTTGTTATATTAGTATTATGCTTTTACTCAGAAATATTGCCTGTAAATATTTTGTTATGAATTTGTCAATAATCAAACGAAATATTCCATTTTGAGGTGACTGTCGTAGATTGTCAAGCATATGGCTATGTCGGAGCATCAACTAAAGATGGCACAAGAATCGAGCTTGCCGATTGCGCTAGATCGTTTATTTATTAATCGGCTTGGTAATTTACAAGTACATACATTTGCTTATGTTCTTTTGAAATAACAGTTTCATTAGAAGCAACAAATTATGGAAATGGTGTCAAAAGGGACGAAAATATTTATTAGAAAAGAGAGTAAGACAACAATATTTTCATGACATTTAGGAAGAATCTTAAAAAAACAAACTAAGATGCTGAACTGAAATTAGTTTTAAAATAGTAAATGTCAAAGTTCATCATAAGTCTTGCTTTAAAGGTACTTAACCTCAAATTTCCATTGTACTCAAATGCTTAATACGCCCGCCTACTCTCATCATTATAAAATGCACCAATACAGAGCTTTCATAGATCAATTGATTCCCTAAATTATTTAAAAGGTATTAAGAATTGCAGTAGGTATTTCAAGTTATCAATATTCCTACACTTGTATAGAAATATACACAAATTACAAGAACATGACTAATACTAATACTTCTATGAAAGAAAACAAGGAAAAATCACCTAAACATTGTGTGAAACTGCAAAGTACAAGTGTAGAAGAAACCTTGTGGAACAAAGTTCTACTAACAACTACAAGTCACAAGTTCATACACTTGTAAATTGCAGAACAGGGACCTTATCCCTGACAGGAATTGAAACCGGACTGTTAGTTGCTCAGCACATAAAACATCTTAAATGAACGAGGGGGGGGGGAATTAAAATGCTGTTCTTCACTATATATGCAGCAATGAAGAGTTTCATCGAATCATAATGCACACGAAATTCCGAATTGAGGTTATGCTGCTTGAAGGTTCGATCAGATTGTACTTCCTGCCCCCAGCTTGGGATTACGAAAGGGAAAGAGCCCCGCCCGTCTCTAAACACACAAGCTGCTGCTGGTACCTTGGAAACGGTTACTAGGGTAGAAAAAATGGGAGTTCGCCTGTCGACAAAGCTTCTGTTTCTTTCCCTTACCGCTTTAGAGTCATTGGCAGAACTCCACGGTGCAATCACCTACTCGGAATGTTTTTATATGGGATTTACGACGCAATGTAGGAAGAAGGCCAACGAACTATTAACGCAAATGCAATTAAAGTAAATTTATTGATAAAAGAGAGAAAAAACTTTGGTAAAAAATTATACCTGTTACGCAATCTTGAAATAATTCCTAGACATAAGAAAATTATTCATGTCGTATTTAACGATAGATAGCGCACAATTAAGACTTTAGTATGTAATCTGATAATCAGAAATATCATCACTGTTATTATTGAAATTACAAGTGCAACCCCACTATACCCTGCGATATATTAGGGCTGAATTTTTAGCACACTACATTGACACATGTTTGAACAGTTCTAAAAATTGTATGGTTGGTTCCACGCTCCAAGAATCATTGAATACAATACAACAAGTGAGATGTTCGATGAGAGAGTACGGTATCTTCCAGTAGCACTTTAAAATAAGATGCAGGCCATTTCTCAAAGTATGCACCTTCTTAAACGATGTTACTACCTTTCCCCTTGTACTACAATTATTTACTTATATACGGCATGTTCTATGAGCAATAAATATTATCACATTCATTTTGTATATTATTTATTTTAGACCTTTACATGCCTTGCTGACACTAGCGGCCTTCGAACCGATAATTGAAATTAATTACCAAGAAAGCAAGTGAGCCTGAAATTCATCAACATCCATTATTATCACCTGACGTTCCCTATATAATCACCGAGCTAGGTAATCCTGCACGTGCAATTTATACTGCCGAAAAGAACAGTGTACACATTTATATAGTATATTTCTTACGTTTATAAGAAAAACCTTTAATACTCTACGCCGAAATCTATTGAATATTTTCATATTTCCAACACCGAAATAAAAAGAGAGTTTTTAAGTTGCGGACCACCTGAGCGGGGATGCTTACTAGAGTAATGCAGCCACCGCAACCGGAAAAAGGAGTGTGTGGTCGTGTGTGCAGTTAATATTGTTAATTTAATGTTCATACATTTAATAATAAAATGATGCTGTATTTAAAACTGATGGTAATAATAAGCATTAACATGTGGTATAAGAGATGTTTAAAATTTGTTCCTCAGCCACAATACATTGCCCGCATCTGCGTAAGAAATTCCTCTTTTCATCTTTTACTTTTCTTCCGTGAGATCAGGGCTGTTCGGAACACATTTCTTATCATTGAGAGATCCTTTCTCTCGTAAAATTTTAACAGGTTGGCAAACAGGTTTTCTACCTAAACACAATTGCCGGATATTTTCTTGCAAATCGTTTTACTACATTTGTGCAAGAATCAGTTTTCACATTTGTATCATACGTAAAACCGTTTAAGGCCATATGTAGTGGCATAACTATCAAAACACACAATTTATATAAAATGAAAGCGCCGAGTAACAAAGGATACATAAACATACACCATGAGCGTGTCGGCTTTTTCAGCATTAGTAAATACCAACTTCCAGCAAGTTGTAATTCCAAAACTATCACAAGATACTGACGAAGACCCAATGCAATTATTGTAAAGGGAAGAATGTAAACAACCATACGAACATAGGGCTGGTTGTATAAAGAGTTAACTCGAGTTTAGAGCATAAAATTAACCATCAGCTATATTTATCTTGGAAAATTTGATTGAATAAACATTAATCTAAGATTATTTGCTCTCAACCTCAAATTTAACCTAACTCGCAAAATTTCACAAGTTAAAGCACTAACCAAAGTTCAGTAATTGTTAAATAATACTCCCAGAGAGCAGAAGCATAACAACTTCATTTATAAATAAAATGCTAAGACATATTTATTTTAATTTCATGTAGATAAAGTTTCTTCAGTGTTTCACTTTTCATTACCACGTAATAACAACACAGAGGCATCCAATTGCACAAAATTGCTGATTATTCCTACAATTCATCCGATGATGAATATCACTGTGCTCCTCGTGTATTCCACGAGAGAAAAAAAATCATCCATATGACAAATAATTCCAAATGCGAATTCGCTGAGGAAAAGATGTCGAACTGGAACAGATGTTATGTCCCCGATTATAAACACAAACTAAGCGAAATTATGTTTTGAATTCGATGTTCATGATACTAATAACTTTAAGAGACAGGGAGCTTCCAAATAGTTATTGGAGATGTATTAAAGCAGGGAAAGGAATGGCCAGTAGAGTCATCCATAAAGTTACTAGAATAATTGCAGCTCTTAGGCGCCAGTTCATTAAAATGCCAACCGAAGAGGGTGATGTACCAAAAGTGATGCCTAGACTTCTATAACATTCGCAACTTTCTAAAGTTTTAGGTGCTCACACACATGGGTACAATAATGCAGAGGTCTTAAGAATAGAATTATGCCCTTTAGCAATCCCCCCCCCCCCAAGTACGTTCTTTACCTTTATTTCAAATGGAATCTCTTTTTATTTTCAATTATTCCATGATATTTTAATAGCAGATCAATGATAATACCCTTCTCACATTTGCTAAAAATTGCTCACATTCGCTTTGGCATTTCTTTGTCCGTGTTTGAAAACATATCAACAAGAAGAAGAAGAAGAAGAAGAAGAAGAAGAAGAAGAAGACATGTTAAGGGGCAGACAACAGAATAATTATTGATTTTATCAGGTTGAACAGTTGAACATCAGTTCTCTGTAAACAGAAATTTCCCTTCAGTTTCACAATGTTGTCATAGATTTGACGATTATTGTAAACTCCAGGTTACGTCATCTCAGTTTATTTTTATGTAACAGAAATGATGACTAACCCTAGTTACTTTTTAAATTGCGGTTAAAAGTAATCTCTTGTTAGCAACTTTTATGCAGTCTAGTAACTCAGCAGTTAAGGGAGAAGAACATTTTAGGCATTTAATCTTTTCACAGCAGCTCGTAAACTACTTGCACTATAATCCCGCAAAAAGCACTATTTTTAATTGCCTCTAGTTTTATTTTCTTGATATTAATAGGCATTGTTTCATTTGATAAAATGTAACTTTTAGGAAATTCTAATAATTATTAATATATGTGCAAGGGCTGCAATTATTATCCTTTTCAAACTTCAATTCTGTGAAAGTAACGCACCAAAAGCACCTCCCATTTCAGATTCACCCGGTATATGCTACGCAGAGGATAAAACTGATAAAAGTAACAATACATTCTGTTGTTGTCAAAAGCCTAAAATACAAAACGTGAGATTATATTCAACAGGGGATTGAGCATTTCATTTTTATAAACATGAATTAATAACCTTCGCGTAAAAATGATACAAAATGGACAATTTGTAAATATACGACTTTTGCAACTTCGGCTGCATTCTCAGAATATTTAGGCACAATGCAGACAAAGCTCTACCTTCCTACTTGAAGTTATTTAGCACAAAACTTAAAACTTTCGCAAGTTTAGGTGTTTACTATTTCATTATGCTAAAACAGCACGCTTATTTCCAAGGCAGCAACTGATATGTTGGTTTCTTAAAGCTTATTGTGCCCTTGAGGTTTGTTTGACGTGCTACCTAGAGGAGTTATTATGTTTGAATAGGCATTATCCCGTACACTTTAAAAGTAAGCTTTTAAACATTTCAGTGGTTCGTGTCATATATATTTGGAATGACGATTGGAATAAATAATTGAATGAATGCGCAAATGGAAACACTCATTTGGCATTCATTCTTGGAAAAATTCACCCAATCCCCCCACTAAGAATAAACGCGGACATAGCAGCTTGGCTCTCCCGTTCAAACTATATCTGATTTTCTTTAGGTTTCACCGGTCAAATATAATCTTGGGTTTCAGCATGCAGCAGAATACTTTTTAGAGTTCGAAACGTTTCCTTGCAACCATTTGCACACTAACTTTGCCCGGAAAATGTGATCGTGATAAACATACTTTTTATACTTTATTAGTAATTTGAAAGCACAAGATACACCTTATCTATTATCACCACATCGTTTCAAATTTTAAATTGTTCAGGTTTAGCAGCAGATACAATTCTTGAGAGGATATGTTTATAATAAGTATGCATTGATGATCAGATGCACAGTCTAACAACATTTGAACGAAAGCTTTTAAGCCCAGAGTTCCAAATTTGGGAGCGCAGATTTCACGAGAAAAATCATAGCCTTTCACCTTTTTATAACCAGTAAAATCTAATACATATGTAAAGCCGAGAGCAAATTATAAATAACTCAGAAATTGTGTACTGCAGTTATAAGCCAACAGGAGTTCCTCAATAAAGAAAAGACTACAATGCATGTCCAGATTATTTTACTACATAAAGGTAAACACGTGCAACGAATGTAATATTTTTTGGGGAATGCGATCAAATTTTCGAGAATTACAACTAAGCATACAAGCGTTTACTAACCGTGCACTCTGAAAAGCAATTACTTCTTTAGGCATTGTCAAACTATTAATATTTCATTAAATTTACTTAGGTATGTGGATATTTAATTCATGGCTAAGTTTTCAAAATCACAGTCATACATTTTAATGAATATTAAATATTCACACATGGTTTTCATTTGGTAATGTATTCACTATATAAGATATGTGCTTATATTTACAAATATGTATTGTTTTCAAAAATGTTTGTCCAAAATGGTTCTTCTTAGATATTCTTCTCATAGGAAATAAAAAGTTAATATTTTGTCACGTTTAAAAATTCAACAGAATACGAAACGGCATATTTAATACATTATAAGTTTTCAAATTTTATTTTTAAATGGGCGATTACGTACCAATTAAATTTAGTTACGTAAGCTACTTATAACCCATGTATTAAGGAGTTTAATATATGGAACTATAATCTCTGCCAGTGTGTTTTTAGTGTCTAATAACATTGCTTTAATTTTAATATATATGATTGAAATTTTTGAAATGAAAATATTTCTTACAGGCTGCTTCATTACTACTGTAAATGTCTTTATAATACAAGGAGGTTTCTTTCCTAAATTAGTTTACGTCACATTGATTCAGTGAAAGTAGGTAAAAAAATTTCCTAAATAAAACATTCAAAAATACATATAACGATGACATAAAAATGAAGCACTGAAATAATTTGGATACATAACATGCAACAGAGAAAGAAAAAATCGCAAGAATGTACTTAAAGTATCTACTTAAGCTGATATTTGTGAATGTATTAGGTGATAATGGATGCAAATAACTAATCAGAAACAACACAAAAGTACACAAGATAACACATTGCACTCAAAATGTTAAAGATCACAAAAAGTGACAGATACCGTTCACAATTGACGCGTGATCACTAGCTTGAAGATGACGGAAAAGCAGGTGGCCAAGAAGAGTTGAATAATCGTTGGCCTTGTGAGCCCATAACACACGTTTAGCGCCGAACAAAGGATGCTGCTCCTCAGGATAAACCCTTGTTCTCAACTTATATATTAACAAGACACTTATTTCCGTGTAAAGAATGTCTCCGGGCGAAGAAATCGAACAGACACTGGCGAGATCACTTCTGAAGCCCCCCCGCATGTACGTAGTTTGTATAATATTGGGATCGACCGATGAGTCAGAGAATATAATGCAGTATATTAGATCGCATAGCCACCATACTCTCTTCAGGGGTTAAAAAGTGTAAAGGAAAACTACATTTTAAAGAAAATACACACACTGTTATTACTGTCTACAGCATAGCAATGTTTTCAAGTACGGAGTAAGTATATTTTCGAACGGACTGTACCAGGGCGGATATTTAAAGTGAGAGCTGTAATAAAAATGGGGAATCATTTCAAGGTGTGACTGTGCGTCCAAATGAACAGCAAATGGTAATAAAACAAAATATTATTAAACATAACTATAATGATGGCTCGATTTCATAAATCTTGCACTCCCTCCCTTACGTCACTTTAAAAATTCAGAGATGATGGTTTCACTTTAAAATTTTTTGCCTTTTCGTGAAACAGATTTGGTTGTTTCTTTCAAGGTCTTTTCTTGCGAATGAATTAAACCACGCCCTGGAGCTAAAATCCAGCAGGCCGCTCGATAGAATTGTGCCTTGTGTTCTACAAGCCTGCTGCGCTTATATATCGGAAGGGTTGACTATCAACAGGGACAACGCACAGTTCTCGGGGTTCGAACACATACCTGCAACTAAACAGCGTTGAACTTCACACACACAGAGTTTAGATTATGAATTGCTCGTATACTGTGTAAGAATCAAAGTTCACACGCTAGTATTACAGTGTTTCAACCGCACACCAAGTGTCGTCTGCTAACACGGAATTAGGCACCTTGCCAGTCTAGTACAACAACATTCCAGTACCTAGCTATTTTGAGCGCATGCTGTTAAAAAGGTACATGAAAGTAGTATGTCCTTTCGATACATAAATATACAAATAGTTTCACCACCGAAAGGAACTGAGTAATTTGTTAAATGCTTTCCTTACCCTTTTCACAACCATGGGTCGATAATGCTGCCATTATAGAGACCGACTGCAAAGACCACGGCATGTTGGAATCTACTGCATTGTGACTCCTTCGCTACAAACTGGGCAGATAGCAGCACTTGCGAACGCCAAGGTCGAGACTAAACACAAACTTATGATAAGTCAAAATGTTATGCTGTTTATGATGTCATTATTGCCAATGCTACTTTGAATGTAGCACATTCGAGTAAGCTGAGGGAAAAGCTACAAAGCGTTGCGGCACACTAACGAAAACCTTTCGCTTGGCGTGTAAGCGCGCGTCATCTGTTGACAGCACCTGCAACTAAGTCGCTAACCCATTGACCTCGTGGCAAATGGGTTGCATAATGCAGAAGGCACTAACGTTTGGGTAATTGTTTGTTCCTACACAATTAATATGTGAATTATATCACTTGTAATACTATAACACGTGCCGGAGCGACTCATAAGAGTTTTAACATTTGTAAAAATATCTCGAGCAGTGGTTCCCTCTTTTACCGTTCACCAGTAAATTTCCAGGACCAGTCGAAATCCGAGCCAAGATGTGGGTAGGATACGAATATTTGCAAGGTTAATTTTAAAACATATTCCGATAAAGTGGAGGGAAATGTACAAAATTACTCTTTTGACCTTGAAGACAAAATTTATCCGATGATATATAACTGTACGCTGGGATCTCATCAAATATCTGCTTGCTTAGGAAGCAGGGCGTCCTTCTTTTGACTTTGCGGCAATACAACTAATATCGCATATTGCTATTGACCTACGGATGAAGGCGGAACCAGCCGCACCACAAGCGGCACTGACCTTACCCAGCATAATTCCGGTAAGGACCCGGGTAGGTCATCCCAAATGAAGAAAGAGAGGAATATATTAACTCAAACTCTCGCATGCGGAAGCGAGTTAGCTCCGTAGCCTGGCTTACAAGGATTGATTCCCGATTGATCCTAATGGTGGACTAAGTGACGGGAACACTTGGAGTAAGCGAAACGAAAAACTTGCGCATTGTTTGCAATGCAAGAATACTTTCAGCAAAATATCTCTTATATTTAAATCTATAAGATAACATTTCTTGTGACCTGCTTTTTGAAATTATTTTAAATAAGTTTTCATGCTGCAGATGCTATTGGAAATATATCAATAAACTATTTAAAATTGACTCCGAGATAGCTGTGCTAATCTATCAAGCTTAATTTTGCTGGATCAAATCCTGAAACAGAGTCATCAATGCGGCAAAATTGAAATCAGTGTATTCGCTTTTTAATTTCCTCAGACACACACACATACACACACACATATATATATATATATATATATATATATATATATATATATATTATAACAAATTAACAGTAATAATAAAAGTAGATAAGGCTTCTTGCCATAGAAGAACTCCGGTAGTTCGAAATACAACAATTTCAAGTGCGACCTTATCTGTTTTATCCTTATCTACTTTTATTATTACTGTTAATTTGTTACATTGTTAATAGTGTTATTTTGTTTTTATTTTTCAATTATATATATATAATGGAATCGCAGGTTCTGATGACCTTTCCATTCCACTCTCATAAAAAAATAAATGCATACTACATGTGCACACTCGTAAAAAAAGTAATAGTGAAATTTACAAAGACATGTTTTGTATATATACTACATACGCACACTTGTAAAAAAAGTAATGGTTAAATTTACCAAGACATGTTTTGTTTCAATTGATACTGCATGACAGGATTTATTACCTCCGCCAGATAGCGGTAGTTAAAAATTTAAAAGGGAAAGGAAGGAAATAGTATCTAATTTTATTGACGGTAAACATAAATTAATAATTAGATGGATGCTTAAAAAATGTTTCAGAACTTTCAAAGAAAGCTAGTTACGATGTTATGTTTGGACTATCGGGTTTATCCGCTTCTTTATCTAACGCACAGTAACTTCAAATATTCCAATACAGGTTTTGCTCTTTAAGCATTCTTTATTTACATATGTTTTTGATAATATAATCTCCGAAACAGAACGACAAAGTTTGACACACGTTTACAATTTATTTTTCAACATTTAAGACCACGTGAAGTGTGAATTTAATTAACCCACAATTTGAGATATTTTTCTATTAATAATTTCAACATTTACTATTGTTGTTATCACATTAAAATTATTTGTCAGAATACGTTTCATTATTGTCTACATTTTATTATTTCCACATAGTGAATAATAATCATGTGCAAGATCAAGAATATTATAAGAAATGAATGTTTTGCATTACTGTATCAAGCAAACTACTGTAAGAAGTATATATTTTTATTAATAGTATTTAACGTCCGTTTAACTACTGGGGCATCATAGGCGGTGAGCACTGATGATGCATGTGATGAAATGATAAACTGGGAAAGGATTTTTTCAAAGGAAGTATTTCAGACCTACTTTTAGGGCACCTCCCCGGCATTTATTATTTATAAGGACTGAAGAAAACCTGGAAGAAACTTCAGTTTGGGAGGATGGTCCTGGTGGGAATCAAACCTCTGACCTCCCCCTTACGAGTTCGCGCCTTAACTATCTCAGCCACTATAAAATCAAATCAAGCTATATATAAACAAATTTTCGCCTTAGGGTCAGAACAATATACAAATTAATGATAAATGTTTTATTAATGGAAATGATGTGAAATGAGGATAAGAGGAAAAAACGTGGCAATCGTAATAGAATTTACAAGAATTGATAGAATATCGAGACTACAAAGAGTCACCAATAAAGAAATAAAACAGTATGCAGTGAGACAATTTCATAATAAAAGAAACTGAAGTAGAAATGATATATAGCACTGCAATCTGTGGATCCTATACTGAGTTTAGCCAACTCTAATAGAGCCAGTCTAACTCTAGGATGTATAATTCATCAGAAAGTACATACATATGTACATTTGATGAAATTCTCACATTCCTCTTGTATAAATTTAAACTCTATTGTAGATTTCGTCAGAAATGGTTCATTTTTACATAGTTTATATTAAAATGCCATTTTAGAAAAACTTATCAATGGTAACTTAAATTATTTATATGTAGAATATTTATAAAATAGCAACTTAAATTAATTACATTTAGTATAGTTAAAAAGCTGAACTACTTGAATAAAGAAAAAGTAATACGCTTATTTTTTATTGAAATCCTCTTCAGAATAGAATGTGTGAGTGACAGTGTATTTTTAATGCTAACCTGAACTTATTTTATTAGTATACAATTCCTTTATAATGATGGAAGTGAATTAAATAATAGTAAACATCTTTTTGGAGTGCCTGCCTCTTGTTACTTGGTCTGTGAAGTTTTGCCTGTATCTGCTGTGTATACCCTAATTCTTTGTGGACACTTCTTACTTCTGTGCTACAATATAAGTACAGCTAGAACGTAGAAAGCTAATGGTAAAATTCCACGTGTTTTTAAAGCTGGTTTACAATGGGTTGATATTTTTGTCCCGACCATTACTCCAATATATCATTTAAATGATTGCACAGCATGCCGAGCTTAGTTTGGGTAAGATTTATCAATATGGTCTTTCCAATTCTTATTACTGTCAATCATAAGACAAAAAAATGTTATGTTACTAGATTCCATTATTTCATTGCCTTCATATTGTACCTTTGGGTTTACAACTTTTTAATTATCTGAATAATTTATTATAGCATTTTTCTCTCTGTTTGATAAGTATGATGCAATGCATTGATAAAATTTACCTTTAATATCATAATGGGACAATTTTGATAAGAATATGTTGCATTTATACAGTCAAAATATTTTAATAAATTACAGAATATTCCTGATGTATTAAACTTATTTTCAATGGATCTAAGAACTTCAAGAGTTAACTTGAAAGCAACATCATTGGTTGATTTTTTTTTCCTAAATCCAAACGGTTCCCTTACTAAAATACTATTTTATTTATATGATAATATATTTTTTGAACATTAGTTTTTCAAATACTTTAGAGAAATCTGTTAGTAATGTAGTGGTTTACACTTCGATGTTAGAGATTTTTACCTTTTTTATGTGATGGTTTAGCCTCCGAAGATCTACCGGAACTTCATTGTGATCAAAGAGTAGTTTCTTTGACAATATAAAAGTTAAATTTTCTCCCATGATGTAGAACTGAGTCTATAGTTTGGAAATATGTATGATACTAATTAAGCCATGTGTCAGAAAATAGCTGACCCAGAGTTTATGCTGACTTAACCCTTTCATGGGCCATGGGAAGTATACTTTCTACATGTTCTTGAGAACTGTTTTCACCACCTTCAACTAGGTTTGACATCTATCGTTAATTTCTCCAATCAATAAAGCATTATTACATTTATTGCTAAGATACACCGGCGCAGTAAGGACCACACCGACAATGACCCAATTAGTAACTACGGCTTTTTGACCAATTGATTATATAATGAAGCTAAGAGGAGCAATTTACTGGCTTAAAAAGAATAATTTCGATAAAAGCAAGAGACATAGTTGGGAGTTGCAATCACTTAATAAAAGATATTAACATCACATTAGAAGGAAATTTGCAACGTGAATGGGACCAGTGTGAAGTGGGAAGAAAAAGCTGTAATATCTTTAATAACATCAATGAGAGATAAAAATTAAAACACATAAACCTGACTAAGGAATTAATACATTATTTAACAGGTCATGGACCGCATATAAAACCTGACTAAGGAATTAATACATTATTTAACATGTCATGGAGCATATAAAACCTGACTAAGGAATTAATACATTATTTAACATGTCATGGAGCATATAAAACCTGACTAAGGAATTAATACCTTATTTAACATGTCATGGAGCATATAAAACCTGACTAAGGAATTAATACATTATTTAACATGTCATGGAGCATATAAAACCTGACTAAGGAATTAATACATTATTTAACATGTCATGGAGCATATAAAACCTGACTAAGGAATTAATACATTATTTAACAGGTTATGGAGCATATAAAACCTGATGGAATAAAATTAATAAATCATCAAACGATATTTGCGATAAGCAAGGGACGCCAAGACATGCCCTTTTTAAGTGTGTACATTATCTGCAACACACAAAGGATGAAAGGAAACGTTTAGGCGGCTTACAACTATCATTTATCATAAGAGATAAATTTTTATACAAGCATTTACATAATCTGGCTCAAAAAATTAGTAGAATTGCATGGGAAGAAAAGTTGGAACAGGAAGAGATACCAACAGCTACGGTACAAGCTGAAGATGAAATGAGAAGATCAGCCAGACTACAAATACTAAACACAGCCAATACAACACCAAGTCACGAGGAAGGAGAGAATGAAAGGAATAGTGAAGATAATGAGGACAGAGAGTAAGGCGGAGAACAAAAGAAGAACAAAAAGAAGATAAGGGGAAAGTAGGAAGGAGAACAAGGAGCGAGGAGTAAAATAAGAAGTTGGTGATAATAGATCAATGATTGTAAAAAATAACTAACAGCATAACAATTAGAGAGAAAGAAAAGTGAGGGAAGGAAAAGAGGAAAGAAGACTGAATGAAGAGTAAAGACAGAAGAAGGAACTGATAATCAATCACAAACATATCATTTACACATCACCAACAACCATTCAACTAATGAAGAAGAAACAAGACCAAGAGTAGACATAATGGTTATTATAGTAAACATCATGCTACTAAAGGAGAAGATGAATGAGATGGAGGGTAGGTAAGGAGCCACGGGTAAGCGGTACAAGAAGAAGGAAATGGTGGTAATTAAAACGGGATAGTAAAAGTGCTTGATGAATGTGTAAGTTGAGTGATAAATATCAGATAAGTTGTTTAAATATTGAAAGCAGTAAACAAATCGTAAATTGAAGAGTAGCGAGTAAGGATTATATGTACAAATAGTAGCAGTGACAAAATAGCAAGAGTAAAACTATACTTAAAGTGAATGCTAAATATACTAAGTGAACTAAGTTAGGGAAGATAAGATTTCAAAGCAAGTATTGATATTTAAGTTTAAAACACTTAAACATTAAAACCTAAAGAGAAATAATGATTTAAATAACAAATGAATACAGAACGTGGAACTAAAAATAAAATAGGAATTAACTTCTCTTAGCTAGGGGTAAGGTAGGTGCTGGTTACCAGCACCCTTTCCGTTCGGTTTCCGGCGGTCAATTTAGTTCTTGTAGTTAGCTGGTTACCAGCTAATGGTAACTACTGCTTCCCAATAGCATGTAAATTATTAAATTAGTTAAAAATTGTTTCTTTCTATGTTCTATTTACTTTATTATTATATTATATTTTCTTTATAAATTATATGATCTGTAAAATATATTATGTATAATGAAATACTTTTTAATAACTAATAAATGGTAAAATTTGGAATATACGTTCCGGTATAAGCAACAAGGTGCCGGGATGGAGTATTGCAGATTTTACTTTACTTTACTATACTTTTTAATCAATACAGCAGTGTTTTGAGTGGTTGATACACAGTGATAGCCATTGAATGGGGGAAAAAAACACAGTAAGTAACTACACTTTTACAGTTCATTAGCCTGTTCTTTCAACGCAAACAGGCATCGCAGCTTTCAAATGTATGGAAACAAAATTGTAACTTCTATCAGCAACTAAAAATCTATAACGGTGACCTGAAGAAAGAACGAAGATAAAACAACTTGCTAGGTGAGCTGACGTTCATAGGAGGTGTTGATTTTTTTGATCAGCTAACAGAAAGATACGAAATTGAACAACATTCTCGAAAACGATGGCACCATTCTTTTACTTCCTTATTGAACTGGAAATTGTAAGTGGAAGATGAGCAGGAGAATTTGGGATGCCAAGACCAACTCGATTTTAGTCTAGGCTTGCAAGACAATTGGGGGTTACACATCTGGGAGCACAGAGTGCTAAATAAGTTTTTTGAGCAACAAGAAAACTGTTCCAGAGGATGTAATGCTAGCCAGAGTAGATAGGCACATGCCTATTTAGAAGAAAACATACGAAAGATGTCGTTTGTGTTCCACTAAAGTGCGAGACAAGAGAGCAAGGTATATTTGTAAAGCATTTAATTTTTCCATTTTGTGTGGACCCATGCTAATGAGAAATAAGAATTCCTCTGAAAGAAAGATCATACAAAAATCACATACCTTTAAATTTTCAACGGAAAATAATGGATAATTCTTAAATAAATTTGGTGATATAGGTCAGAAAAGGGATCATAGTAAGTAAACCTCTTACCCATTATTTTTGTGAAAATAAAATATTTTGATAGTTATAATGTTATTTACTTCCAAGATTTTATCTAATACCAAACGACCAATTTTGTCACATGGATAGAAAAAAAACGAGTTAATTGCTGTTATCTATGAGTAAGTGCTTAACTGATGGATCCATAAATGTGAATATTCCATATTTTGAATAAATGCTACAATATGAACTATAGAAGGGGACATCTTTCACGGTTCGACAGTTACTCAGTTGTTTCTTGCGTTGCTGTTAGCTATAAATAAGTGCTATTTCAGAATTTCTCTAAGTTTTAAGTGTAGCTCAATTCATTTTATGATATCAACAGTTCATCATTAGAGACATGGGTAGATTTACTAACATTTCAATGGTCTGTTCGAGCTCCCAACTGAAGTTGGTCGCTCCAGAGGTTGGCTCACATTGAGTATCTGGCCTGCAGAGTGTCCCAAAAGTAGCAAACTTCCTGGGGAAGACCATGGAGGATTGTGTGGTGATTCCAATTCATCGTTGTCGGCATATGAACGTATTTTTCGCACAGGACGTTAATGAACTACAGTGCGATAATTTCAGAGATTGTAGAGATTTCTGATAAGGAATTTGATGTAGAAAATCTGTAGCACACCTCTTCAAATTTCAAAGATAAATCTTTAAAGCATCAGTTTGCCACAGGCTTATGAACGCCCCTTCACAATAACGAACAGAAGTTGTCGAGCAATCAGTATGATTACGTCCAGTAAATGTGTATTCTTGTATGATTTAATAATTACTTTCTTAATTTCAAATATCATATATGAGCATATTGCGTGATAAAATTAAAAAAATAAATAAATAATCTACTCCGCAAAACCCAAATCTACTATCCTCGAAACCACAGTTCAGTCGGTCTGACTGCAGACCAAGCTGCACAATGTTCATTGCACAAGTGGTGTAACTCCATCTAGTTCAATAAAGGCAAGTTCTTGAAAACTGACACAGAAAATTAAAGAATATATCAATAAACTTTACCACAATATATATAGTCAAATTAATTAAAATTTATTGAAATCTGCTAAAATAAGAGCTTTTATATAGATGATGACATAAAAATACAATTATTATAGAATGATATGGCGTTGCTTAATTTGTGTATCGAATAATTTAATTTAGTCGACTCCGCCTTAGTATTTCATTTACTGTACTCAAATTTGTGGTACTTTGACATAGAATAGGTGCATCACCTTCCTCGTCAGAAATCCAATGACGGATGAATGAACGGTGGAGGCACCACAGGCGGTGGACACTGATGAGACATGAGAGGAAATGATAAATTGGAAAAGGATTTATTTTTAAGGAAGAAATCGATACAGGCCAAAGTTTAGGGTACCTCTCCGGCATTTGCCATTTACGAGGATCGACGAAAACCTGGAAAAAATCTCAGTTAGGGAGAACGGTCCTGGCGGGATTCGAACCTCAGAACTCCCGCTCACGAGTTCACGCCTTAATGACCTCGGCCACCGTGGCGGAACCAATGACAGATGAGACAGATATTTGTAAGGTTGTGAAATATGGATGATGATACAAAGGAGGAATATAAGGAAGAATCATCATGCCATTTTTCTAGAGATTGTATGTCTTCAAATGTTTTTTCTGCAACTTCAAAACCATCATAAGTAGTGTCTAATCTTCCACTGCTCCTACATCTCTTAAGAATATTCCTTTCCATAAATCTGGATATCGTGTTCTTTTACGTCCTCTTTGTAATTCATTTGTGTCTACGGGTTTGAAGAAATGCTATTATTAGTAATTTATATGAACTGAAGTCCCATCCTCAATGCTGCTATTGCTTTTATAAATGTGTATTAAAATTCTATTCGTATCTGTATCGTCTATTTCTGTATCTCTACTCACACTGCAGCCCATTTCTCAAGGTTCAACTGCAGTTATTTGTTTAATTTTGAAGCAGCACTTATGGCCTACCTCCAAAGAAATATAAATATAATATGTATGCTACAAACCCAATTATATATTTTATGATTTGCAATTAGTTATGTAGATATTATATAGTATATATGTGTGATATAACTTTAACAAGTTATTTATATGTAGTCAAAATGAAAAGTTTTTTTTTTTTTTTACGGTAGTTTGGAAAGCCAAAGAGATCATAATACTTTATACAAAGGGCAAGATTAAACCCGAGGGTCGAGTGCGATGCCACATTTGAAAGGATTTCCATTGGAGGATTCATAAAAACAATGACTTTTAAACTTGTTAGGGCTTTGAATCTGACAGACCGTTGTCATTTAGCCTTTAAACTAGTCAGTGTCAACAGGAGTTTTAAACTTGCAAATAATGAATGTCACGTGCTGACAAGTGAATTTTAACCAGCCAATAATAAATGTATGTTTTGAACTTTTAAACCAAGGCGCAAGACCTGCGCTTGCTTGGGTGACCCTCTTTAGCGTCGTCAAACCAACGATTATTAGATATGAATTTAATACATAAGGAGGCGTTTTCTCGGCTGTTGCACGCAGTTTCCATTAGTATAAGGCATCATTTCGATCAGATAAGTTCTACTTCAGTTCAAGCAGTTAGAGGCGATTCACCCAGATACTTCAGTTTAAGTAACGTACTTTAAGTTTCACATTCTGCGGGTACACTTATACTCGTCTGCAAGTTTTAGACATTCTCATCTTTAAAGTTTTATACGCGGCGAGACACACTCATTGTTAACGGCTGCGACGCACGCATTTCTAAGTTCTACACGCGTCGAGATATATGCTGATGCATTCATAATAAACTCTATTCCAGGCGCATTTTTCACATTCAGTTTATACCCTTGGAAGTCACGGCAGTTAAATTTTTACTTCATGTAGATAAATTCTATCGGGCGCAAAACACCACGGGACGAGACAGCTCTTGAGCATAATAAATTACCATATATATGTTACAAATATAGTGTCTCATCATGTGCTTATTTATGCTATTAGTCTCCTCTCCCAGTCCTGTTGAGTGCGAATCAACAAAATAGTCGAATAGTTCCATGAGAAATTATTGTCATTGAAGCGAAAACATCAACACACCAAAATACCTCATCGTTCGGCATCACTGACGTGAGGCCAACAACAACAACAACAACACACCGCTGATAATCCATCTCAGTTGCTGAACTATAATACAATGATAATATTGGAATTAACACATATTAACGATAACAAATTAAGACAGAATTATAATGCATAAACTAAGTAAAATGTTCAGAAAAATACGATATAAATATTAACATACTTAGCTATGAATTGTTAATATTGAATAAGTATTAATTTTTAATACATTCAATATCAGTGTTTAACTTACTTTCAACTGTATTACCAGAAGAAGTATTCTCACCACTGTCTGGTTCATATTCTGAAAGAACAACACTAAGATCATTAGTTAAATGTTCATCTTCCGTCTTGTCACAAACAAGAATGAAGTTGCTTAAATACTGCTCTGAACAAAAGGGGAAATCATTCAAAGCACAAAGTGCTGCCATTTGTGTGAAACTTTTAAATGCAGAAGTTGCGCACTTAGAACATCGAAACTATAATCCTCCGTACTTCGAAATAATAAAAGAAATTCATTTTAAGAAAAAGTGGAGTTACGCCATTTGTGCTCTGAACCATTCATGATTATTTTATAATTCTAAATCTTGAAAATGCTGATGAGGAGCTATTGAAAAATCAAACTTTTCTAGCTCGCAAAGCAGGTTTGAAGACATTCTGAGGCAAATTTCTAGTCAATATTGTTTTAGCGATAACTTATTAGTATCTAATTCCAACTTCTTTATCACCACATAATCCGATATTTTTCTTCGTGAACTACAGACTCCCACTCTCAAATTGCTCGTTTAAGACCCTCTACAATCTCTGAAACTATTGCGGTATACTTTATTAATATCCGATGCATAATCATTATATAAAATTTTGTTATTCCTGAGGTTCGTCAATAGTCAAATCAAATAAGTGCGTTTTCTCTGTTGAAAAACTGTGTAATATGTCATAGTTCCATTGACGTTAGTGCCAGCCGAATTTATGATAATATTTATTTTATTTATAATAATATAAATTGTCGCTCATATTGAATTTTTGGCGTATGTTTTCATCGTATTTTTTTTTTTTTTTAATTTTTGGCGTAATATTTTCATCGTGTTTCACTTTGTAACACTATGCAGCTACCTGTTTGTAAAAATCCATGTTCCCGTATTTTAAAGTAAGGCATAAGTGAAATATCGGCACAAATACTAACTAATTGAACGTTACTGAGCTTTTTACTGTAGCACATCAAGTGAAAGTTTAAATATAGGATGGAGTGAGCATTATTAGACCTTAAAATTTAGTACTAAGCATTATTTTAAATCTACTGGTACAAAGACATATATTAATGTTAAAATATCAATACTAGTTATCGCAATTTTAAGAAATGTGCCTCAAAGTATTAATGATACCTTACACAGTATGATACGTGGTTAATGCTCCAAAGATATTTTTATTGCAGCGTGAATCAAGTGTTTTGTTTAATGATTCTAAGTTTCACCGCCAGGGGTGGCCGAGATCGTTAAGAAGCGCACTCATGAGTCGGGGTTCCCACTGCAACGGTGGCCGAGGTCGTTAAGGCACAGACTCGAGAGCGGGAGGTATGGGGTTCGAATTGGCCAGGACCGTTCTCCCTGACTTGAGGGTTTTTCCGTTTTCCTCAGTCCTCATAAATGGCAAATGCCGGGGAGGCACCCTAAACTTAGGTTTGGAACGTTTCCTTCCTTAAAAAAATATCCTTTCCCAATTTATCATTTCATCTTATGTATCATAAGTGTCCACCGCCTTGGTGCCTCAGTAGTGTAAAAGGGCGTTAAACACTATTAAAAAAAAGTCTATGTTTCGGGCTTAGTTCCCGGATATGCCTTGGGGATATTTACTAGAATAGGAAGGGTCTCCATGTAGCTCTAGTTTAGGTTGTTAGGTTTAAGAACCCTCTGGCACGCCTTAATCATTTTCAGTATCATCCCTCTGAAGACAGTCACAATATCGTTATGCCGGGGGGGGGGGAATGATAGATTTGAGGGAAACAGAGCCTCAAAAAATCCTCATCACTAAGGTTGTGAAATTTAGATTTTAAATGAATAAATTCAATGTAATTTTTATCTATTTAATTAAAAATTTTGCAATAAGTCCGTTTGATGTGTAGTTAGGTAAGTGCACTTTTTCTATACAAGTGAACAAGTGATTTCATTATTTTGTTCCACAGAAGTATTTGTGTTAGTCATGCTCTTGTAATTTATACAGATTTCACCACCAGGACCGACCTATATATACGAAAAGGGATATGGTAAGTTCTGTACACGGAGAAAAGAGAAACGTGTATGAAAAAATCTTGGAATATTTTTCAGATCTGGTAAATATATAACACAAGATTTATTGGTTATAAATATGGTAAATAATTTAAAATTTAGATTTAGTTCAGAAATTAGGATGGAGAAAGTCAGCATCAGTTGTTGAATCTTACACGGAGGGGGAAAATACAGTAGTAAGGCGAAATGTTAATTCAGCAGGTATCAGAGGTGGCTCAGGAATAATATTTTCTAAGTAACTGATTGTACTTTTAATATTTACCAAGCAAAGTAAAATCAATGTAGTAAGATTAAAGAAGTTTTCTGTTAGTATGATCGAGATTACTAATAGTTCAAGATTAAAAATTTGAATTGAAAGAAACTGTAATGTCATTAATTAATTAATTAATAGCATTTTCAATGTTTCCAAGGAAATAGATGTTAATTTATGATGAACTTACATTGTAGATTCAAAACGCATGTTTAATAAAATGATTCTCATGTATGCTTGTTAAAGCTTTTTCTTTCATATACATTGTTTGAAATTGTGTTTTTGAAGGCGATGATGACTTCATGGACTTCAAATACTACTGCAATTTTAAAATTCGTTTTAATTATCTAGGAAATCAGTTTTGACATATATATATATATATATATATATATATATATGATCCCGAATTAAGGAAAGTAATGGTGGTGAGAATGAGAATAGATGTATGTATGTATTTATGTATGCATGTATGTATATATGTATGCATGTATGTATGTGTGTAGTATGTATATGTGTATGTATGTGTGTATATATGTATGTATCTATGTGTGTATGTATATATATGTGTATATATATGTATGTATGTGTGTATGTGTGTATGTATGTGTGTATGTATGTACGTATGTATGTATGTATGTATGTATGTGTGTGTATGTATGTATGTGTGTATGTATGTATGTGTGTATGTATGTACGTATGTATGTATGTATATGTGTATGTATGTGTGTATATGTGTATGTATGTGTGTATATATATGAGTGTGTCTGTATGTATGTATGTATGTATGTATGTATGTATGTATGTATGTATGTATGTATGTGTGTATATATGTATGTGTGTATGTATGTGTGTATGTATGTATGTATGTATGTATGTGTGTGTATGTATGTATGTGTGTATGTACGTATGTATGTATGTATGTATGTGTGTATGTATGTGTGTATGTATGTATGTATGTATGTATGTGTGTATGTACGTATGTATGTATGTATGTATGTATGTATGTATATGTGTATGTATGTGTGTATATGTGTATGTATGTATATATATGAGTGTGTCTGTATGTATGTATGTATGTATGTATGTATGTATGTATGTATGTATGTATGTATGTATGAGTGTATGTATGTATGTATGTATGAGTGTATGTATGTATGTGTGTATATATGTATGTGTGTATGTATGTATGTGTGTATGTATATGTATAAGTATGTATATGTATATGTATGTGTGTATATATGTATGAGTGTATGTATGTATGTATCTATACAAGAAGGAACAATTCAGTATTAACGTTTAAGTTTACGTATAATTAAAATAGAACTTATGATTCATATTCGTCTTTCCTGTTTAAAATATTTCAGTCATGTATCTTGTTTATGTTGCTTTTTAAGGTTCTCGCTAAATGCCATGAAAATAATTCCTTCCCTTGTCTCATTCTCTTTTAAAATAATTAATTAAGTCTCTTTTCACACCATTTTCACAAGTTTTGCTTATAATAAAAGCGTTATTGCCAAATAGTGCAAACAAATGTGTGTGTACGTGTTGATAATCAATTGGGCTAATATATAAATTATCGAGCGCAATACCTATTAAATTAATGTTCCAACGTAGATGAAAATTATATGGTCATTTCAAAAATGGCGGAAGATTACGTCTGAATATTGTCAAAAGCATAATAATGTATTTAAATTTTCGTTATTTCTGAGAAAATATAAGATTAATGTAGCTGGAATGATAACAATCTGCTATGTACGAATGCTGTATTACTAAGCAGAGCACATAACCTAATTCAAGACATGACGAGCAGCAAAACATCGTTCCTCCATCTTGCTCTTTTATGACATCTTTTGTAACTTTTAATAGTGTTGTACATTTATTTTGTGGAACAGAAAGTTACAACTCCAAACTTTACAAGTACTTGTACCAAAAACATTTAGATCATACTTTTATGGAACAGGGCCCAGATTAATTGTAGCATCGTTCAGACTAACAATGGTTACCTTCAGTAAGATGTATTTCTGCTTTACGGGACATTTTCTGTTAGAAAAACCGCGAGCTACTAAAGTTTCCGAGAAATGACAATGCAATTAATGGGCTCTGGCACAATTAATCTCAGAATATACCTAGTATTATATGTCCTGCAGTTAGCCATATTAGTGCTATCATCGTACATCTTAGCTGTCATAATTTCTCTTCATGATTAATAAAATGAATTAACAATGGCACACATGCTTCTAAAATGTCACTCAATGATGGAAAGCCTAGCACTAGTAATCAAGTAGATGTTTCATTATCTCAATAAATGTCATGAACTTCAGTTCCTAAAGCTCTAATAGATAATCTTGACGTTTTGACTGGCATTAGACATAATTTCCACCAGTATTAGGCTTTGCTAGCAATTAGAGAATTGGCATACAAAACGTCCATCCTGCACAGAGAAAAGCAGGCTACTCGATCGTCAGGTCGGTCGCGGTGTAGCGCAAAGCACGTTCTGTAATCGATTTCGGAGTACCGTGCAAGTTACCACGGTAACGTAACGCGGCTAAGAGCAACTTACCCCAGACAGTGTATGCGGGAATCATCCATTTCTTTGCCGAAGGAGGTAAATTATTATTCGTCATCCATTGAGAAATAATATTCGCACCTGTATGAAGAAGAATTTGTTTTCCGAAATAGCGAAATAGATTATTCCATTGTGTTTAAGAATTCGTTAGGCATACAACCAGGTATTCAGAACATTATCAAGATCGCAGAAAAACAAGGATATCAACATAAATAGCATGTTTACCTAGTTGCGATACGTTTGTATTATCCTCTATTTAAAAACTTTACTTTTATACCGAAAAACTACACATCATAACAAAGTCTTAAATTACCTGGAAGTACGCATTTCTCTTGATAATGGCACCATTAGCTATGTGAGCTTCTTGAGTACGGCTGCTCACTGAGGGAGTACAGCCCCAGAATGAGATATGGTCGCCAATTGTAAATTTAGTATTTTTATTTTACTATTCATATTTTTACTAAAAGAATAAATCACATTTAAAACTGATGATAATAAGCACTTAATTATGTTACAAAATATGTTGAAAATGATGCCCCTCATTGGCAATACATTGCCGTCATTTGTGTAGGAAGATCCTACATTTCATCATTCACTTTTCTTCCGCAAGTACACAGTGGTTTGGAACCATTTCTTGGTATTGAGGGACCCTACCTCTCTAAACTTTTTAACAAATTGGCGAACAGTCTCTCTACTTGGATTACAATTTTCAGAACTTTTTCTTGCAAATCGCCTTACCCTATTCTCTGCAAGAATTCTTTTTCACAAATGTATCATGTACGTAAACAAATACTTTAGCTTTTATACGTTTGCATAAACTTGTTTCTATCGGCTACTGCACTGTGCAAAATACAGTTCACTACTTCATGAACACGTAAAATTTATGACAATTCTAACCTAAATATAATTATAATTATTTTTTCCTTAAATGTCCCCAATGTTTTTCAAATGCTGATTTTATCGCCAGTATTTAGCGAGTTATATAGATGAAAATAATATATTTGTCATTTGACATTATCTACTCTAAGTTCCTAAACCCAAAATCCTAAGTATGGCTTCCTTCGGAAGGGAAGTAAAGCCGTGGGTCCCGTGTCATACATTTACGGCACGAAAAAGAACCTCAAGCCTGAAAGACAGGCCTCTGAGCAAAATTTGTCGGTCGTTTCACGCCCTGAGTTGAATGGGACGCTGATGACCAGAGGTGTTAAAGAGCGTCCATAAATAAACCAATCAAAAAAAATCTACTCTAAGTGATCATTCTTTACACCTACAATCCAGAAAAATACATTTCGTAGCCCTGTCAACATTTGTGGGCGGTAACTGAGAAACCGAACAATTTTGAATGTAATATTTTCACAACGATTTGTGAAACATACACGCATTGGTGGTCATTAACGTGTCACTATTTCAGAAGATCACAACCTGATTTTCATTCGGAAGAATGTGGCTTCAAACCTTCCTAAAGTAAATTGCTAACATATTTGGATATTTAAAGAAAATTTTGTTCGGACCGATTACGGTTTAACTTTGTATTTGCATCAATCAAAATATCCTAAATTTAACTCCAATAATTATTTTGCTATCAATGGTAGCTTTGTAATAATAATAGGTAGGCGACTCAGAATGGTACGGCATTGTCAGACAATGGTCTAGCTTGTGTTAGTGTCAGTGAGTGTATGAAGGGCGTAGACATTTGTAAGTAAAGTATGTTAACTATAGGGTTAACACTATTATAGCATTCATGTATAAAATGTGATGTAAACAATTAATACAATTAATATTTTTAATGATTTAGAGACTAGCATTAGACTTAAATGGTAGATAATATTGATTAGGTGCTCATGACCTACAGTTTTCAACCATTCTTATAAATATTTTATATCTGCGGAAAATGAGCAGATTCAGCAATCTTAGAAAAAGTTCGTAACTGAAATGTTAAACTTAAGCCGTAATGTGAAAATGCCCAATTCGCTTAAGACATCGACTCAACCACGAACTTACTATGCGATTGCTGAATCAGTTCATATTTTCCCGGTGGTATGTGATCATCAGCATGTTTTATCTCTTACTAAAATTTACCTAGACCGAGAGGAACACCAAATGTCTACTAAGTGAATCGTTCTAACATACACTTCTTTGTTGGAATACTTTATTGTTACTTATTCCTATGATCGAACCTTTATGCAAGAGATCGTGTATACGTCTACTGTATAATTATGCATCTTATTATAAGTATAATTATCTGCAAATTAGCCCAGTTTTGGTATTACTATGGCAATATAAATGTTACGCACTAGTGAATTACCGAAATGTGACTGGATTTAATCAACTTTTAAAAAGAGGAGTTTTTTTCCAGATGATTATTCATAATAAATTATTTTAAGCGCCAAATAACTAATATATCGCCTCATGAACATTAGCAGCGGAAAAGAGTACAGCCTTATAAACATTTAATTCAGAAAAACTGCCTTGTAATTTCAAGTATTTACAAAATTATGAAAATAGTTTAGCACTTAACTTCTGAGCTGTATACCGTCACGTGTGACCAAGGTCGTTAAGGTGCGGGACGTCTGAGTTTGGTTTCCGTTAAAACCGTCCTCCTGACTAAGGGTTTTCAGCCATGTCCTCAGTCTTCATTAATGGCAAATGCCAGTAGGTTACTCTAAAACTTAAGCCTGGATCGCTTCCTTCTTTTAATTAAAAAAAATCCTTTCTCATTTCATTTTATATATCACCAGTGTTACCACCTGAGTACTTGAGCAGTAAAACGGGCTATTAAGAAAACGAAGCGGAAGACTTATAAAAACAGTTCAGTATATCTTTGTAAATAGAACCTCATATACACATTTTTACAGCCTGAATAACTACCTATTTAATACAATTTTCATTAGGAAAATAACACGTCAATTTAAATATTCAGACCAAAAAATCAATTTTGATTACACTTTAGGTTTCACACCCTCGCCCACAGCAACTCCTACCTCAAAATTTCAAATGACACTGCTAAATTTTGTATTTAATTTTTAAAAAGAAGGCACTTGTTATCGCATCTTTTGCTTATTTTTATCGTTAACTGGCAATCTGGGCTGTTTTGTTGCATTAATGTGTATATCATAATACACATTAAAAATCTTAATGTAATAGTTGCATTTTGGTAGTATTGTTTCAAAATGGTATACACCCTAAAGGAAAAACAAAATATTAGCAGATTAGTCAAAAGTTTTGATATGCTCTGTTACTGAAATATAAATAATTAGAAATATTATCCAAAAATATTGTTTTTCATTCTACATCTGACTCAGTTTTACACTACCCAAATTCAAATAAAAAATTAACAGTTAACGCTATCAGGCTACGATAGAAAATAAAATATGTGATAACAATTGCAATCCTCTTTAAAATTTAAGTATTAAAATATGTAGGGGTGAAACCAAAAATTTAATGAAACTTTATTTTAAACTTCATTCCGCTATTTAATTGTTTCCAACTAGAATTTACATTTTTTGTGCTTAGGATAAATATCGTTGCTTCGTTGCGACTTTGTTTAGAGCAAAACGTGTGTGTGTGTGCTCGACGAAAGCACTTGTGAAACCATCTGTTCGGTCTCTTAAAAGAGAGACGTTTTACCGTATCCTGTTATTTTGAAAAGATAGCGACTAAAGTAAAAGATATTCTGGAAATAGGTGAGCTCCGCAAAATTAAAATAGAGTGCTCTTTGTTATGTTTCTCATCTTATTAGGATGAATCAAGGTGGTGTTAAATCTTTGTTCAAAACAGTGCCTATTCTTTACATAAGAAGTTTATTTTAAAAATTATGTTGATTATCTACTGCCAATTTTGCGTATAAATACACTGGTTTACACAATTATATATACTCCGTGTGTTAGGTTACTTATTAAACAACAGAAGGCTGATAAAGTAAAAGCTGTTATATTTCAACATAAAGTACAACGCATCAGAGGTACTACAACAAGTGTATAATAGGAAAATGAACATAGGTATATCGACAAGATATGTTAATGCAATAATACACCGTATGTACCGTAATGGCGCCATAGAAAACCGAAGCTACAGTGTTGCCATAACGTTTGCTTGAATATAGCCCGGGATAAATGCAATTGCAATTTAAGTAATACGTTAACAATCCAACCGTTTTATTTCTGTAGCTACAGACTATAAAACAAGCAGTTAAATCACTATATCAGTAAATTCTTATTTAACCCCTTTTGTATATAAACGAAGTTTCAAAAATTATATTTAGCAAGTCGGCAATATTCACCGGCTCATGCAATCTTCTGAGTTGCTATGAAAGCGAGGCAGCCAATCAACGACACACATATCTCCCCACCCTAGATGCTGCCCACTGTTCGATGCTTAGTTAAATGCTTAACTGAAATGGTATTTACATTATCGTCAATATACATTTGGTAGCAATGTCCTCCACCCAATTTTGTAGTTAAACAACATGTTGTCATCTAAATATTCTGTTTTTTATTTTTTCTATGCTTCAGTGAACTAGTTCAGTGTAGAAACTGATACTAATTGTCTATTCTGAATATTTTATGACCAGCAATATTTATTACAGTATATATCACCTTGATGTGCTATTATTTTTCCAAATTGTTACTTTTGCTTTAAATGCTTTTTCCGAATTGTTGCTTTGAAACAGTTGGTCCAGTTACAGTGAGAAGAAAAATCAGTAGGACTATCATCTCTTGTTAATCTGTTTACGCTTTCTTACTTGCTTAACTCAGTAAAGTTATTAATTATATCTTTAATTGCATGTGCAAACTCTAATTATTCGCAAAAATCAGGTTAAATATTACTAAATACCTCTACATAAAACCAGAAACTCTTGTGATATTACCTATAGATAATTCATTAATATAAGTTCATGCGAATGATCCGAAAAAGAAAATAATTTCCGTATCTGACGGTTAAGATCTTACTTTTTCAATTATATCTTCCTAAGTACGTCGGTAGTTGACCAGTCGTTGCGTGCATTACTTACACATACATTGATATGACTTATTATTGATTTATTACCAATAATTAAATGACACAATTGCGAATTTCATGTCTCTATTGGCTAATGACGGCCTCCGTGGTCTATTGCCGACTGCTGATTCGGAAATTTTGGGTTCGAATCCCAGGCAGCTCAAGCTATCTGAATAAGGTCAGTCTACCTCTTCTCTGGACGACCCCATAGTTCGGGGGTTTAAAGCCGGATGTGGTTGATAGGCTTTTTCAAGGCGTAAAAACTCAAGCGTAGGCTCTCCGGGAGGGACTATCCCGTGTCGTAGATTTAAGGCGCTTTAAAAACTCCATACTTGAAAAAAGAAATCCCTGGACCAAATTATCGAGTGTTTTATGCCCAAAAAATACGCTAGCTCCCTGTTAGGGCATGGGCTTACCACCTGTCCATCTGCCCTCTGTCGGGGAATAAGTGTACTTGAAATTCTCCTTGGTAATTGAAAACTCACTCATTGGAGGAGCCCATATTTTGGAAAGGAACGATGGGTACTAACTAACTAACTATTACTTATAATATACTTTTGGGTTCATATATGTCAAATTTTGCAATTGTAATTTCCAATGTCTGTATTTTCAAATACGGACAATATTTAGAATTTAACATAATTCTAAATATTCAAGAACTAAACCCTCAGTTTTATCACTTACTGCATCTATTTCTTTTATAAATGTTCATACTTTTGGTTATCTTTCCAGTGCTGTGTTTTAAGGCACTCTGCTTCTTTCCCAGAAATGAAATATTAGCATGAGGTATATAGCATGCACCTGTCTTTAGTATGATTGTATTTCCGCTATGAGAATACTGTAACCGTGACTAAAAATAAAATATATATGAATAATACTATGGTGCTACTTACTCGCATTTTAAAGCAAATAAAGTGGTTACAATATAGTTAACAATATAAAATATGCTTCTAATTTATAGGAATTTAAGAAACTAATTTTCTTCGCATTTTTGTGAACTTAAAAAATAAAATAGCGCATAACCTTCAAACTGTGGACGTCGTGAAGCTAGAATATTTCTAAAGCGTACACACACCTATATATTATTTGATTATATTTCACACAGAGAGCTTAAACCACGAATATGTTTGTATTTAATTAAAATTTTTGTGTAGAGATTTTCAAAAATTACCACCAATAACATATACAAAAGCTAAGCTAATTCATATTAAAGGCACTAGAATTTAATATAGTAAACGCTTTATAAAAAGTTTTAGTTTATTTCTACTTTCATTAATTTATAAGCTTTTGGTATTCTTTAATGAGATGAGTCAACATTTTAAGATATAAATATTCTCTCACACATCAACCTTTTTCATGCAAACAAATAATAATAGAAGCATTATTAATAACAATAACAATAATAATAATAATAATAATAATAATAAATTTCATGTGATTCTACAAATGTACGATGACATGACAAACATGGATCTATAGTTGAGCTTCACACTTTAGAAACACTTTACTTTTCATTCCATTTTATTTATCGCCATCAGCATTGTGATTATAAGGAAGGTTATTACTCAGCCTTGAATTCACTGTATTGAATATATGAATCTTATTTTTGTGTTTACCAAATATGCAAGAACATGCCTTTCTATATGACTAAATGACTACAACTCACAGGGAAAAAGTAGTAATTAGTGTAATCTTGTTGCATATTAAGAATTAGCTCTAGACCTTCAAATCTATATACATTTTCCATTTACGCTCATCAAAGTGGCTGCAAGCAGGAAAAATGCGTTTAGTTCCTTGAGATCTTGCAACTCTGAATTATAAACACTACAATATACTCCATACAATCAAATATCAATGCACAACTTGATCGGAAGAAGACAAAAATTCTTCAAAATCACTTTTACGTAATAGGTCCCATCTAGTGAACTCAGGAACAGATTTGCCTGATGTAGGTTTAGGTGTAACATTAAAGTTGTAGGTACTTGTTCACTAATGAGATGATGTAGAGTTATTTTTGGTAGCAGAATATTGTATATAGAGTTGATTGTACTTGTGTTATTCTTATGGAATAATTTCTCAACAGTATTTTTTATTATTGGCCAAAGTAATGAGTAACCATTACGAAATACAGCTACAGTGCTAAGACAACTTCGGTACCTAATGACACACTTTGATTAATAATAAATTTGCCAAAGAGAAATAGCAGTAAAATAATGTTCTGGTTATCTTAGTTGTGAAAAATGAGAAAATTCAGTTGTTTTGAGCATTATGTGGTAAATTTTGTCGTTTAAATATCAGAATTCTACAGCATTTCTTGTACGGCAAAGGTAATGGCATTCCTATTATTAAAATATTAAAAATAATACTGTCTATGAAAATGGCAAGTTTTCATTTTTTCCCTCTCCAGATACTGCAGCGCGGCTTAGAGTCCATTGCCCGAATTAGCGAGAATTCGGATCGATGAGTTCAAAGACTGGATGTCTGTCTCTACCAGAAGGTATTACAAGGCATGTCACGACATGTCATCACGCGTGACTACTGCTTGACCTTGCTCAAGAGTGAGTTCACGTGTATGGAAGAACTTCGGGGACGCTAGTAAATACCGTATTCGTGCATACAGCGAGTGCACACTGCAGTGGGCGCTCTGCATGTAAACGTAATGGTTACAATCATAAGCATATGAAAATTGAAGATCAGGATAGATTAGTGATGGCTGAGCGATTTAGAAAGCATTGCTCTTCTGCGTAAACTCCTGGGTTCAAATCCCCCAGAGCATATGTTTTAATTTTTATTATTGATTTTATAAGTGTATATGTGGAACACCATGATGCCCTAATATTATATTATATTTTAACGTAAAATTTGAGTTTTATGGCATTGCCTATGTACTCACAAAAAGTAGCACAAACTAACGTATTATTTACAAATAAATAAATACATTAACAGAAAAATGTACCTTCTAAAGTGAAAACACATACAAATAAATACAAATTAATATCGGGTGTACGAACCCTTAGCATGTATAATTGCCCTCAATCTTCGGGGCATAGATATCATATTCCTACAATAGTGTGAACGAAAAGCTACAACATCCCAGGCTTCTTGAATTTGTGCCCATAAATCATCTTTTGTCCTTAGTGCAAGTGCAGGGAATGTGTATGCATGTGTATGCGTTTAGATAGCACAGATACTAAAGGAAATATTATAATAGCCCTCGTTTGTATGCGTAGCCAGCATAACGGGGATTTGCTTGGCACCAGGAAACACGCTGTTTGCTGGCGAAGTCGAATATTCATAGCCCTTTAAACTCAGACGCATAGATTTCTACAGCATACCAAATGCCAATTTTTGGTCATACAATGGCATTTCATGTACAAGATCGAGATTTATGTACTCCAGTATCTATGGTTTTGTGTCGCTACGTGGCCAGCCAGCTTCATATGGGGAGGGAAAAAAAAAAAAAAAAAAAAAAAAAAAAACTAAACATGAGTCATTAGAGTGAACATTAGAACATTAACAACACCAAATTGCAGAAATTAACTCTACTCACCTTATTGCGTGATTCCAATTTCTGAACTAAGTTATCTTATAGGCGTTTACTTTCAAAAGTTTAGTGGCATTCCAAGTCGAGGGCTGGGAAATTCCTGATTCCTGTGGAAGCTTTCTCAGAGATTTCTTTGAGTTTCGTTCTAACTTTTCTCATATGCCATCAAGGTATTCCTCTGAGAAACACGGCGTTTTACTTTCTGTTTCTTATCAAGAACAGATCCCGTTTTCCTAAATCTCTTCACAAGATTACCAACCATTTCTCTGTGAGACGCACGAACAACAGAAAAATCTGTCTATAAATCGCCGTCTCACTTCTCTATATGAGTTTGTTTTCGCATAACAGTTATACATGAAGATTCTGTGTGCTAGAGTATACGAAATTTTTGGCATCATAACAACACTAACGCACTATAACACTGAAACACGTGGTCTCACAACGTTCAACTCCTGTACAGCACAAACACTGTGCGCCAGCACAAGGAGAGGCGAGAAAATGGAGGGAAAACAGAACCGGTTAGAAACAGGGAGGCGAATCCCCGTTTAACCGGCCACGCGTCGAATTGAAGTCTCTGTACATTTATATATATATATATATATACCGAAACTAATTTGTCATAATATGTTATAATGGTTTATTTAAAAAAAAAGTGTTTTATTCCGGGAAGCGAACCTACGCTCTTAACTACAGCATCACTATATACACTCCCAGAGAGCTTACGGAACACAAGAGTCAGCATCTCTAATGCGTGCTATATAACAGAACTGCTGTAGTGGCTACACAGTCTTGCTGGTTACCTTGTAAACCGCGCGCTGTAACGAATAGACTTAGAAGAATTTTGTGTTCAAGACATGGTTAATTTTTTGTTTGTTTGCAAAATGTGTACATACGAGCGAATACTGCTGGTATTTCTTAATTGTTTTCATATAATGATTGTCCACGAATATAAATACACTTTCGTAACTATAACTCTTATTCAATGTTTCTATATTCAGAATTAGACTTTATTCTGTACGTGTTGAGAGCGTATGTAAACATCAGCAGTAGATATCTTTCTGACAACCGTGTGTCCTCTGTTTGGATGCTCCTTGCTAATTGACTGTTAGTCTAGTAATCGAGAAGAAGCCTCGTGTGATTTCAAACAGCTTAAGTTATTCTACAAACTTCTAAGTTTGAGTTTTTATTAACTTGTGATCATAAGTTAAACCTGGTTTAATGTTATGCCTTGAAGCGTAATAATTTCTATGGGTGCTTTTTATGATGTGTGACTAAGATTAACTTGGATAATTGTAAACCCTACTCATAGACGATGTTTATGCCTTCACTCTCAGCATATAAATATAAATATTATTTTCTTCTGCATTGTGCTGTATTTTCAACAAACGTTTCACAAATATTTTACTATCTTAATCTCTCCAAATCTATGATCAAAGTACTCGTCATAAGAGAAAAGTACCACTTGCTGAATTCAATTTGTTTTTACCACTTTTGAAGTTCAATTTGTAAAATTCTCTTCTCCTGGCTTGTTTCACGATATTACTTAGCTCAAGTTGTTTTCTTTTTACTTTTTAAGGTGACCTACCTCAGAAAACCCAAAATTTCACATTTCTTCACAAATCTACTTCATTTTTAACATACTTTCAGAAAAATCCATCTAGTACTTCCTGATAAAAAATATTTTGCGATTTTATGGGCCCTCTAATAAAATGCTTCTTGCGGCACAGTTTTCACAATTTGGGAAACATTGTGTTCCAAATAGGAATAGAGACAAACTATCTGTATAATGTTTATTTGAATAAAGAATTATTTTAGAAAAAATGTTCTCCCCTTTCTTTGTGGAATTTTGTTGTAATTTTAAATACAAATTGAATATTTAGGAAAAAAATCTTTATTTAATTTAAGATTTCTTATCACTACTTTTATTTATCCAAGTGTCAATAGTCGCTGTTGAAAAGTTTAAGTTAATTGGGGAAATTTAGTACCGCTGGGAATAAATGATTAGTGTTTTAACGTCCGTTTTTGCCACAGGGGCACGACAGGCGATGGACACTGATGATACATAAGATGAAATGATATATTAGGAATAAATTTATTTTTAAGGAAGGAAACGTTCCAGGACTAAGTTTAGGGTACCTCCCCGGCATTTACCATTTGTGAGGACTGAGGAAAACCTGGAAAATACGTCAGTTAGGAAGGACGGCCCTGGCGGACATTGAACCCCAGACCTTCCGCTCACGAGTACGCGCTTTAACGACCTCGGCCACCCGTGGCGGTGTACCGCAGGGAGCAATTGGATTTCTTTTTTGATTGGGTTTTATTTACCGACGCTCTTTAACATCTCTGGTCATCGGCGTCCCATTCAATTCAGGGCATGAAATGGCCAACAAGTTTTGCTCAGAGGCCCGTTCTCTCAGGCTTGAGGTTCTTTATAGTGGCGCAAATGTACGACACGGGACCCACGGCTTTATTTCCCTTCCGAAGGAAGCCATATTGCAGATTTTTATTAAATTTCATGTTTCTTTCCCCCACTCTCAGCTACCTCCTATTTTGAGGGTTTAAAATGACACTCCACATTATGATATTTAAATATTTAATATATATATATATATCCTCTTTAAAATTTAAGTATCATAATGTGGAGTGTCATTTTCAAACTATGTATGTTTGTATGTATGTATGTATGTATGTATGTATGTATGTATGTATGTATGTATGTATGTATGTATGTATGTATGTATGTATGTATGTATGTATGTATGTATGTATGTATATATATATATATATATATCCTGTTTAATATTTAAGTATTATAATGTGGAGTGTCACCTTCAAAGCTCAAATAGGAGGTTGCTATATATATATTATATATATCCTCTTTAATATTTAAGTTCTATCGTTGTCTGGCAACCAGGGTTATTTATTTATTGTAGTTTGAGTTTGGAAAAACAAATTGCAAAAGCTATTGGGCATTTAATTGAAGAGTTTGTTTTTTGGTAGCAAAATGCTTAAAATGACATATACACAAGAAAAAACGGAATGTACGCTTATTATTCAGGTTTTCCAAAAAGACTATCTAGCCATCAACGAAGCACATTTTCGAATTTAATTTATAAAAACTGTAATGTTACCGCAAAAATTAAATTTCTTCATAAAATTAAATGTTATTTATTTCTCTTTTCTAAATTCTAAAAACAACAACAACAAATCAAGTTTCCAGGCAACGACATAAAACAAAAAAGTAATAACAAATGAATCCTCTTTAAAATTTAAGTATTATAAGGTAGGGAGTCATTTGAAATATTAAAATGAGGTTTCCTGGGGTTGAGGGAGTTATCTAAAATATAATCAACAATGATTTTAAATTTACCCCTCAGTATCTAAATTTACAAGTTTATTAAATTTATTATAATATGTCATTAATTGCTCCGACTGGTAAGTTTTGAAATGAAAGCTGTGAATATAATTTTAAGCAAATCTCGTAAATATATTTCAATTATTAGTTTATTTTCACTTCGATAATGATTTATTGAAATTTAATTCAAAACATGTTTCAGCTTTCACTTTTTTCCTCCATATTTATATGTATCACTAAGCAATCACCCTACGTCTTGTTTTTAAATTAAGGCAAATTCGCCGGGAGCACTAGGTTTTTTGTAATGAGTTAAAAGAGTAAATGTGGTATCAAAAAATATAACATTGATTTATTCGTCTACATCAAAGCACTGCAGAGACATGTACGCTCATTAAAATACAATAAAACTAACTTTTATACAATTGTTTACAAATTCATTAAACGCTTAATTTCAGAATTTTCGAAGTGGTGAATAAAAATTAATGTTCATAAATTTTTATTACTTAAGGTATAAAGGCATCTGACTAAACTTTGATAATATGTTATTGAAACATCTGCTATTTCTAAACTTTGTTTACTACTGATTGATCTTTCCTAATCCAAAATACCTCAGGCTAGAAGTGCTTTTGATTTTTTATTTTGTAATATTTACAACATAAAACAAAAATTTTGATAACGAAATCCAAATTTAAATGCAAAATTTATTTATATACACATAAGCTTACAATAGTTTTACGAAATATTTGTAATAAATCTAAGAGCCTATATTGAAAATGCATTATAGTTGGAAAATGTTTTCGTCTGAAACAAATGTTATTATTCAGTGCGATATTTTGAGATATGCCAAAAACAAACAAAACGGTTTGTGTTTGTAAGTTCATACTTACCCAATAAATGATTTTAAAAAATTCAAATTTTACGAAATCCAGCGAGTAACTTAATTTTTGTTTCCGTCCATAGAAGTCAGTCTATTGTATTTAGTAAGTATTTTATCAAAGATAAGTTATCAAAAGTTAACCGATTCATTCCTAGGAAAGAATGGTGTATACAAATATTCCAAACCAGAAAGAAAAAACAAATCTAGTGTGAAAATTTCTTCATTAGGAATTTTCAACCAGTATATAAGTAAAAATCAGTAGCCTCGTCGATTTCATTAGCTATTTAAATTTCATTTTCCCAATTATTCATATAGAAATGACATTATTCTAAGATATACATAAATTACTTATAGACGTGCACTATTGTAAAATGTCCCCTGTTCTTCAATTATTTAATAAAAAGCACATATTTCTTGTTACTGAGTCTTTCGGGCTTTGTCGCTACTTTCATGGCAGCGAACAGGTCGGAAACCAGAAAATAAGAACGTGCCTAAATAACAGGAGATATGGCAAACGTTATCCTTTCACATCCACATTTCTGGCATTTATTTAGAAAGTTGTCATTCACACACGTCGTTTTATCTTCCGAAATTGAGTCAATTTAAATTTAAAACCATACAAGGGCACTGTTATTTACAATTGCAGGAGGTAATTCTGATATTGCGATAAGTTTATGTAATTGCATGTAATAGATGAATTGATCTATGCTTAATATCATTGATTAATTGATTGAATTATGTTTCTTATTTAAGAACGCTCTTTAACATCCCAAGTCATAAGCGTCACTTCAATGCAGGGCGTGAAACGGCCAATATATTTACTCAGATACCTCTTCTTTTCTTTTACGTGCCGTACATCTACGAAGCGGGATCCTCGGCTTTTCTTTTCTTCCCTTCCGAACGAAGTTGTACGATGTATACCCCTAAAAATCCATCGACTCTGGACCGGTTTATTTGAATCCGGGATTTTGGGTCTACGAGGCAAATGTGGTTACCACTCGCCACATACCGACTTTGGCGTCATGCAAAGGCATTTCATTTATACTTTTTTGTACTGAAATACCTGTTACTTTGCTTCGAAACATTACCACGTAAAAGGAATCGTACTTCATCAGCTTGAATCAGTTAGCCTTACATTAACGTTCTGTTACATCCAATTACAGAAATTTACCGCAATATCAGAATCTCTGACTGCAATTTGTAGATAACAGTGACTTTGCATGCATATTAAGTTTCGGAAGATAAATTGAGGCAAGTGAATGTGATAGTATTCTAAAAAATACCACAAATGGGTGTAGGTAGCAGGGCAACGTTTCCAACATCTTCAGCCATGAACTACGTGCCTATTTTCAATAAAATTGTAGTTGTAATTGCGAGAACTTAAATCAATTGCGCGAATACTAACTACCTGCGCTTCGCCGGCAATTACCGTTCTGACTGCCGACCCGACCGCTGCAGTGAAACGGGCGACAAATCTATGAAATACCCGGCAGCTATTAATCCTAGTAGAAAGCGAAGGTACTTGGAATTAATACGGTTTTTTTTTAAATAAAGGCAAAATATAATAGATTATTTTAAATAAAAATTAAAAAAGAAAAGTTATTGGACAATATAGCCATCTAGCAAAACAGAAGTAAGATGGCTCGCGGAAGCTTTAAAATGAATGAAAATAGTTTGAAAAACGCTGCTCTAAGACATTGGCACTTAGCAGTATACAAAAAACTTAAGATAGCATGCATATTGAACTCAAGTCTGCCAGTTGCAGAACAATCAGTGCCAAATCTACGACCATGAGACAGTCTGGCATATTTGTTTTGTGCAATCGAAGTATCATGATTACTTCTAATAGGCCACATTAACATTTCATATTTTTAAATCACGAACTAAGAGAAGGTGTAAATTAGTGTCGCACAAGTTCACGTCTCTAGCAGCTTGGCAGAGTGTGCCAAGAAAAAAAGATTACGTCCCGCTTCCGGGAGTCTTGCTATGGCACCAGTCACCTGTTCTTGGTTGAATTTCTACTGACACAGATTCCCGCAGACGGTTTTCCCTAACCCAGGCTTTCGTCAGTACATGCCACAGGTAATCACCGTCGAGAACGGCCCAGAAAGTAAGATCACTCACACCTAAAGAAGCTGATTTATAGACTCTATCAATTCCACTGCCTTAGAACATTAAGAAGACACGGGTGTCACAGCTTTGGGCTTCATGCACTAAAGAAATCTATATGCGAGCACAAAAACAAAGTCTAATTTTTCTTTGATTTACTTTTCTGCTCTACAGGCTTAGAATATAACGAAAGTATTACGCAAATTAATTTCTTTCGTGCTATGTGGAATTTCACCTCTCTCTGTGCTTGAAAACACTTACTAAAATGGAGAAGTACTTCATTATAATTATTTTCCGAACTTTGCTGAATATACCACGAGAAATCTAAAACAATTGCTTTACATCTGTTAGGTTGATATGCCTCCCTGTTTCAACTATTTGTTGGGTGCTTCATGTGTTTGTCGAATGGATGAAATTATGGACCCAAATTGAGCGTCTTCGTACATCCTTAACATAAAATTGCAATATTTAATCAAATTAACATATATTCGACATATTACGCAACAAAATATTGTACTTAACTACTACGAAAGTCTCTTTACCGTATTCGTTTCGAAGCTCCAACCTCGCCTAGCTCACGCATACTGTAAAAGATCATTTTCCATAGGTAATATACTTTTTTAAATATATTTAACGCCCGTTTTTACTACTGTGGCATCACGGTGGACACTGTTGATACATGAGGTGAAATGATAAATTGGGAAAGGATTTTTAAGGAAGGAAGCGTTCCAGGCCTAAATTTAGGGCACCTCTTCAGCATTTGCCATTTATGAGCACTAAAGAAAACCTGGAAAACCCTTAGTCAGGGTGGTCGGTTCTGCCGGGAATCAAACATCAGGCCTCCTGCTCACGAGTTTGTGCCTTAACGACCTGGACCACCCGTGTCGGTGTAAATAATTTATCAAAGTTTTAAGGATATACCAGTAGATTTTATTAGATCACTAACTTCTAACACTAAAGTTCAATTAGTGCTTTTATAATTTATTATGAAATGTATTTATTTCAGTAAATTAATTAGCATATTCTAAGCTTATTTTACCTTTCGAGAAATCCACTTAAGCAAATCTCAATTAAAAGATTCTGGCAAGCACATTGAGATACCTGTAAAAATGCATGAAAGTACTTAAAATTTCCTCAACATGACATGAATGAAACTTGTGTTGACAACAAAAATGTTCAAGTGATTGACACATAAAGCCAGTTGTACACAATTTGAAACATATTTTCAAAAAGTAAACTGATCGGATATAAATACTACCAAATGAAGGTCAACAACTTGAAAATTAACAATGGTATTCTGTATATAGATAGAGAGACAATAACAGTACAAAATCCCAAACTTTCGTGTTCAAAATATTTAAATTTTTCCTAACGTGTAGCAGCTTCCGAGAAGCAATCATTAATTCAGTTTGCTGTGCATTTTGTTCTCCAAAACGTATGATATGACTAACGGTATTAAATCGAAATTTAGCAATTATACCTAGAAACTTTGATCTCTTGCATTCAGGCCGACCCATGAAAAAGGACCCGGCTCCCCACCCAAAGAAAATGAGCAATCATTTACCATTTTCTCTTCTACTGGTCATTCTATAAAACCAAAATGCATGAAAACAGCGGAGTTCAGCCGATTAGTTGTTAGTTGTATCTTATACGATAAGGACATTTCTCCCGTAGCGGTACCACGCGACTCCTCCGCTAGAGAAGGCAGCTCATGGGCCTGCCCGGAAAATTTTACGCTTTGAACTTATATTCGTACCTTAATGGACCAGCAAGTATTAATATTTCTCTTACTCCAAGATAAGTAACCTTTTTCTGCTTAGTTTTGCATTCTCGTAAGACAGCAAAAGGACGACCCATGGCCAGGGATGAAATTAGAAAAGAAATACAGAGCAAATTTCGTTTCTGAACAGGCCGATGCAACGACGGATGTCGCATGCATGTCACAATTTGTTGTGATATTGCGATACATAAATGGGGGTAAGCCAGTTGAAAGATTCATAAAATGCAATGCTGTTTATGAATTGACTGCAGAAAGCTTAACGCAATGAATGAATGGTGTTTAATATCCGTTTTTGCTACAGAGGCACCACAGGCGATGGACACTGTTGATACATGAGATAAATGATATATTGGGAAAGGATTTATTTATTTTAAGGAAGGAATCGTTCCAGTTCCGGGCCTAAGTTTAGAGCACCTCCCCGGCATTTGCCATCTATGAAGACTGAGGAAAACCTGGAAAATACCTCAGTCAGGGAGGACGGGCCTAGCGGTATTCGAATCCAGACCTCCCGCTCACGAGTCCGTGCCTTAACGACCTCGGCCACCCGTGGCGGTAAGCTTAACGCGTGCTTTAACTGCTGAATTAGAATAGTTCCATTTAAACCAAAAGCTTATAGTTCAAACACACGAAGGCGAAAAGTTATTTTTTGTTGATTTGTTTTATTTACGGACCCTCTTTAACGTCTCAGGTCATCAGCGTCCCATTCAATCCATGGCGTGAAACGGCCGGTAAATTTTGCTTAGAGGTCCCTTCTTCCAGGCTTGAGGTTCTTTACGTGCCGTAAATCTATGTCACGGGACCCACGACTTTGCTTCCCTTCCGAAGGAAGCCATGTTTAGAATACCGTTTATATGCATTGTTATGCTCATCAGCCGAATTTAGTGCTCAAAAGAGTCTGCTTGACAATTAAATGAGTCTGAATATTTTTTTGTAAATATCAATGGCCTAAGTGCATTTTTTGCATCATCGCTGAAACGCCCTAATCTAATAAAAGACATCTGTAAAGGACATCCTCCTTCATTATGTGCCACAAGATGGCACTTTAGTTGGTTTTTTTTTTTTTTTTTTGTTTTTTTTTGTGCAAGAGGAAAGAAAAGGACTTGTGCAGTGGTTGGAAAAGATGCAAACAGAAGGACACTGGGATGATAAGGCAGTAAAGGAAGCTTATACATTTCAGAAATTGCTAAGGACAATACGTTTTTATTTGTTCTGTCTTTCTTTGCGCATGTTTATCATGTTGATATACTGTACATCTTTAGTTCAGGCATGCGCAAGCAGTTAACAATAAAAAAGAGTTTTCAGTCTACAATGGTTCAGCTAAGAAATAACGTGCAGCAACTTTCGATATCTTCTGGCAGTGGAGATATGACAACACATCCTCCAAGAAAAACATTAGAATAAGTAAAAGTGAAACTGCAGTGGAAATAGATACCAAAGTAGACTATGACGTAATTATGAATCAGTTATAAGATAAATTCCAGAACATGAGATGCATTTGCGATTATTGGTTGGCAAAATTTCAGAACTTATAATCAGTATTTTCCTGTCTGTCATTTCGAAACTATCACATCAGCGTACCCCATACTACATAAAGAAAAACTTAAATGCGAGTTATTATATGCGAGTTATTATAATTTTTTTGTAACATGATTGTATGTTTAAAGTATGGACAGTAAATCCTACTTATCTGTAACAAAAAATGCCAGAAATGAAGAAAAATCCGTTCCGTTTTTTATTCTTATGCTTTCTTGCCAGAATAACATTTAAAGCATTAGCATAAGTGCTAGTAACAACGCAGACCGACTCCCTAAAACAGCTTAGTATATGTACAATGTAAAATGTTAAATGTACTTAACCATACTGTTTAAATTACGGATGGTTTCAATGGTGAACTGATATAGCTTAAAAGTTCATATTTAAAACTACACAACTATGATTTTGCATGTTAACATCTAAAACTATTTTATTAGAACAGATCTTTTAATTATCTGAAGAAAAATCTAAAAGCCTTACTTTGCTCTATATGCGGAAAAATATAGCAATATAAGTAACCATTAAGAGCATGCGTGACTAAGTTTGTGTTTTATGTTATTCTGAACCTCTAAATGTAATTCAATTCTCCTGATAGACGCAATTTATCCTCCGGTATGAATAATACAATTAAGCACGTGAAGACACTACCTTAAAATTGGAAGAGATGACAGAACCGGTGTTTATGGGGTATATAAGGGACAAGGGGACTGAATTTTTGACTAAAAGTGACCACATTATTGGTTTTTACATTAACGCATAAAAGCACCTATGCGATTTATGAATCAAATGGATAAATAATTTTTCATTTTCCGCCATTTTTAAAATTCCAACGCAACATTTAAGTGGTAAGTGCGCACTGATTTAAACAGCTAGTCTACACGACCGCGCCCCCTCCGTATAATAAACCTAAGATCATAATTTCATCAAATGCTATATTTATGCCATATGTCTGCACAGGCAGGTGTGATGCTATATATTGGCGAGCCACACATGTATGTACCTCATTTCAAAACAACTTCCAAGTAAATAAATATTATGCACTTAGTTCCAATATATTATTTTTTCCTGTATAGTGGCGTATTTCATCTGTATTTACTGTCAATTGCTACATTTTGATTGTATTTTTCACACACATATTTGTGAATAATCTCAATGTTATAATGGCAGTTTTGACGACAGAGGTTACCTGTAGAACATACCAACGTAAGTTTACAGAAAATTCACTTTTTCTAAAATATACATTTGTCAATGCAGAAAATGTCACTTGTACATCAACATTGGTTCATTTTCACTCAGATATTTCATATATGCTCTGAAAAGACGTGCAAGCAAGTTGAACATGTTTTTGTTTATATTTATTAGTTACTATAAAAAAAATGTTATCTTAAAAATAGCTAGTATTTTTTAAAAAAAAGATTCGAAGGAATTAGAATAATATCCCTAAAAGTAATGCTATGATTAAATGATGTATTAATCGTAATAATAAGAAATTAAATTAAAATAAAATTATTTACTTGCTTCAATATTACTGACGCAAGCAAGTGTTTGAAAATTAATATTATTTGCAAAATCTTTTAATTAATTTAATTATGTCTAAAAGTATTTATAATAAAGAAATGAAATGTTGCACAGTATTTAGTAATGGATAATTATATTTTGTACCAAGTTCTAACTTAATAGTTAAAACCCCCATAGTTTCCTTTTATACATCAATAAAGCATGAGACATATAAATGAAATAACTGAAGGCACAGAAGAAGTGCCTAAAAAGTGATACAGAATCTAACAAAGTAACTAACTACACAAAACACACACACACACACACACACACACACACACACACACACACACACACACACATATATATATATATATATATATATATATATATATATATATATTTAACGAAATAAAAACTCACAGGAAATATAAACATGAATATTCTTAATCCGTACTAACATACTATAACCTAAACCTTCAATAAAATATTTAGCTAGTTTGTTCATGGGCAATGAAAATACTTATAATGTACTCGTGTTTGGGTCATTCTATTATATAATGAATATTCGATTTCATAGCTCAGTTATCTGCAGCACGCCTTCAGGATGAAGGAAATTAACTAATTACGGTGCAAATTAGCCGGCGGTTAATCGAAGCCTCAATAGCATCTGTCAGGGTATGGGAAAACACCACCCAGGTAAGAACTTATCCGAACCAGGAATGTAACCGGAACTGTTAGTTGACAAACGGACAGTGCCTGAACCACTGGACTGATAAATGCGAGAAGGATAAGAGCAATACGATGTGAGACTGGATGGGACAAAAATATTAGGTTAACGCATAAGTTCGAAGCGTTTTGTTTGTCATCATAACAATGCATTGCTAGGGCTTGTTTATCATTTGCCATCTATCATTCGTTATTTGGAGCGTTGCAGATTTATATAAAGTTTGCGCTATTTGTGAGCTAAAGAAATGGAGTGTCAAGTGGGAAAACATTAACACTTCCCACATATATATATTGAGTTTAAAGGAAGTGACTCAAAACATTTGTGCCATCTGCGGGGAGAATGCCATTGGAGAAAGAACGACAAGAAAATGGTTCTGTTATTTCAAAGATGTATACTTTAACGTGAGCTATTCCCACGTTCAGGAAGACCTTGATGTTGCACAAAATGCCCTTTGCACCTCCCATAAAGCTAAAATGAAATGAAACATATTTGTTAAAACTGAAAAAAATTCTTTATAGGGAATAGCCTAAATTGCTTCCCAAGTAAACAAAACAACATCTTCTAAACGCACAAAATATTTGTATTCCAGGTGAATATGGTTTCCCTAAAATTACTGCCAAATGAAATTTTAGGGAAATCATATTCCCCTGGAATCAACAAAAGTACTGTAAAATAACATGGAAAATCTAGGGTTTTAAATATTCTCAACCTTTCATCTTTGCTCTTATGCATTCGTGTATTTGTGCATACACTGTACCATATCTCTTCCTTTGAACTAGTAATAAGTTTAAATAATGCAGAATTAAGTATAGGGAATGAAACGAGCGTAGCTGAAAGTGACATCTAAAGCACACCAGCCTGTACAGAGGCTTATTTTGTCTTCGATTGTGCGTATTATCACTATTTGGTTTATTTAAGGACGCTCATTAACATTTATACCCATTAGCGTTCCATACAATTTATGGTGAGAAACAGCCGATAAATTTTGCTCAGAGGCCTCATCTTTCGGAAGTTCTTTTATTTGCCATAAATCTACGGTATAGGACCGGTTTTACTTCCCTTCTAAAGGTAATCATGCTTGGGATTTTTATGCCCTAAAATCCATCGACCCTGGTCGGGTTTGAACCCGCAACTTTGTGTCTACGAGGCAAGAATGGTCCCTACAAGACCACCAGGAATCTCAATTTAATTAAATGCTTTCAGAAATCAGACGACGACAACTGACTCCCTTTGCGGAGAATTGTGGCAAAAAGCCTCAGGTATTTTTACAAATATGCAGCATTGCATTCGACTTCTCCTGGAACGTGGTGTAAGCATTTCTAATTGATCTTTCATGATTTTGTCGCCCGTTTCATAGCAACTGGTAAGTCGGCAATGGGAGCGTTATCTCTCGGCGAAGTGGATGTAATATCTGCGCAAATGACTTAAGTTCTCGTAATTACAACTACAATTACAATGAAAATAAGCACGTACATAGCTTATAACAGGAGGTGATGGAAGAGTTGTCCTGCCACATCCTCACGTTTCTGAAATGTTTAATAAAAGTGTCATTCATAAGCATTAGCCCGATTTCCGAAGTTGATCATTTCTCACTTGATATTTTCTTTCAGCTTTTATGATGTAAGGTGGTTTGTTCCATACACTTTATTTTTCAACTTCCCTCATTGTATTATTATGTCATTCCTGCATCTTTCTTCATTTATGGATGATGAAAAAAGATAGGCGCTATTATTCTGTATGCATTTACTAAGCACTATATACCGATTTTTTCGTCATGCAAGGGGGTATCGTGTATACAACAGGAATTTTCTGTACTCCATCATTATTTGTACCACGTACGTGAAACCATATTTCATCAGTAAAGAATATTAAGCGTGGATTACTTACTGCATCATTAACGTTCCATAGCACCCAATTTTAGAAGTTTACCCGAATATCAGAACTGCAATTGGTGGACAAAGAGTAACCTTGTATGCTTTCATGTTTAAATTGACTTAATTTTGGAAGATGAACCGATGGCGTAAATGACAATTTTCTAAATGTATTGCTATAGCAGAACAAGGTTGTTATGAGGTGCATACTTATTTTCATTGCAATTATAGTTGTAATTGGGATAACTTGAATCACTTGTGAGGATATTGCATCCTCTTTGCAGGGAGTAATCGATCTGATTGCTAGCCCGCCAACTGTCATTAAACCATGAAAGACATACGATAGTACCTTTTCTAATTCGGGCACGATTCTTATGATGCAAGGTATTAATATTTTTTGGTAGTGCCACACTATACTCGTAGTCCTAGCCACAAATTTTAGTCGTGATAGAACTTCAGTTGTTATTGCCAATAAAAAAAGAAATACACAGACGCAAAGAAATGAAAGAACGAAAATGACCAAGAGAGAGAAACCAGCACACGAAAGTGGTAGCTTAGGGATATTATATCACATCGATAGACTGCGTGCCTTCCATTCGAGCTTTTAACAGTGCCCATGGAGGTTGGTGTTTTGTTTTCCTATTTTTCCACAACTAAGCGCCAAGCTGGCAACAACCCGTGGAAAATAAATCACCCCTTTACAATTTCTTTAACAAGCGAAGGCCACAGTGTTGCCACTTCCAACTGGTCGCAACTCCCTCCTATTTGAATTCATCCTCCTAACGTCAAACAAAGCAATATCTTCTGCTTATAATGAGCTGCTCTTGACTGCGCCCGATGCACAGATGCACCGCAACTTGATGCGGGGCTTGGATATGACAGCGTAGTATTTGTTATTTAAAAGTCTCATTAGGTTGCGTTGATTTCACTCAAACTTTTAAAAATGGTCTGATATTTATAAGCATACAGAACATAAATAATAAGAATAAGCATTCTTTATTAACACAGCACATCAAAATGGAAGTAATTTATAGGCATAAAATGATAAAAACAAGCAAATAAAGTGTTCCATACTGCTTTAATACTAAAATTTAATCATATTTTAAACATAGTGTTAAAAGTCCTTCTGTAGTAAATATTATATTATAAAATTACATTTACGCAATAATTTTTAATTTTTACATTCTATCCCATTTCCAAAAGTGTTTGGAATTACTAACTTGTAAAAATGACTAAAACATGTTAAAATTAGTCCCATATCTCAATTTACAGACATTTGAATTTCAACAAAAGGAAAACACCGTTTGCAATATTTTATGTAAACAACTTGTTTCGATTAGACTCCGGGTCTGCAAGCAAGTGTTCTTACTTCAGTCGAAAAGCAAAATTGACTTAAAATTTGCTCCCTTTTTTCCAGAAATATCAGTTTACCTATGGATATGTTCGAAACAAAGCCCTTTGGGGAGTGCGGAAGCTACTCTGTCTTAGGGGTAAAAAATGATTAAATATCTGACAGAGTTAATATTACTTAAAGTAAACGTAACCATGTGCAAAAAGTGCAGTTTATATGTCTCGGTATAAGATATTTATTTTAAATAAGTCTGCCTGCACCATTAGCATTTCCTTGTCAGGGTCACGGAAAATAACTCGCCCAAGCAAGTTGTTTCAGTAGAGAACCATACCCAGTACCTGGTGGTCATGCACAGCGGTGACCATTTACACACCTAACATCCCAACCTACCAGCACCGCCACAGGTGGCCGAGGTCGTTAAGGCGCGGACTCGTGAGCGAGAGGTCTGTGGTTCGAATCCCACCAGTCGGTCCTGGTGGTGTAGTGGTAACCATACTTGTCTTCTAAACACAAGGTCGCGGGTTCGAACCCGGCCAGGATCGATGAATTCTTTCGAACATAAAAATCCTAAGTATGGCTTCCTTCGGAAGGGAAGTGAAGCCGTGGGTCCCGTATCGTACATTTACGGCACGATAAAGAACCTCAGGCCTGAAAGAAAAGGCCTCTGAGCAAAAATTGTCTGCCGTTTCACGCCCTGATTAGAGTGGGACGCTGACGACCTGAGATGTTAAAGAGCGTCCTTAAATAAACAAATCAAATAAATAAAAAATCCCACCTGGACCGTCCTCCCTTACTGAGTTTTTTCCAGGTTTTCCTCAGTCTCATGACTGGCAAATGCCGAGGAGGTACCGTAAACTTAGCCCTAGAACGTTTCCTTCCTTAAAAAAAATCCTTTCCCAATTTATCATTTCATTTCACATATCACTAGTGTTCACCGCCTTTGGTGCCACAGTAGTAAAAACGGGCTTAAACACCATTAAAAAAAAATGAAACACCCACCAGCCCCTTATAAGTAAACATTTATTTACTGTAACTTCACTGGGTTGCTCAAGAACTAAAGCCTTAGTTCAACTCGATCCCCTTAGTATAACGATGGTGGTTTATCTAGTAAACGTACTAATAACATGAATAAATTTTACCGCAGCAGAAGCCTTCTCTGCGTTTGTACATTTTAAAATTTCTTAACTTCCTGTCACCGTCATTTGGTGCAAATTCGGGCAGCGGGCGACTTTAATACGACTGGGCGCTACAGTGGGCAGTGCTTATGTTGCAGTTGAAAGTGTTGTTTAATTGTGTTTAACACCCGTTTTTTATTGCTGAGTCACCACAGGCGGTGGACACCGGTGACGAATGAAATGAATTAATAAATTGGGAAAGAATTTTTTTAAGGAAAGAAACGTTTCAGGATCAAGTTTAGGGTACCTTCCCGGCAGTCAGGGAGGAAGTTCCTGGCAGGAATCGAACCCCAAACCTTTCCCTTACCGTCCGCGCCTTAACGATCTCGGTCACTCGTGACGATTATTGAAGGGGTGCAGGGAAGCTGTGCAGTGCATTATCGGATGTAATAGTAACTAATTTAAAAGATCTACTTCTGAAATTGATTCCACGTAATATAAGATGCAACCGTCTTTTATTTTTGCTTTTCTTTCTGTTTGAGAAGAATATTTTTATTTATACACCACGGTGATTCGGCTGAATGTTTAGTGTGAGGCAATCTCTTAAGTACAATTTTCAGAGATACAATGCAATTCAAAGTAAGCAATACGAAAAATATACAGGAATGGCTAGAAATGTAATGATAGAGTAGCTGAAAAAAAAATATAAATAAATATGGGCAAGACTACAATGCTAGTTAATAGGACATATGTCTTAGTTTTAAAATATATCCAATAACGATACGATTTAAGGATGAGAAATTTTCCAAGCAGTACATAATTACTGCAGCAGAAAATACAAAATACAAAAGCATACACGCTCGGTTATCAATTTGAATTGTATGCTTCGGTTGTATACGATAAACTATTGCTCCAAATATTCATTACTAATTTGAGAGAAAAGAAGCCAAAATTGCGATGGATGAGCAAAGTAGTCTGATTGATACTCGTAATTCATGATTAAAATGCATTTATGAACAGGCAATGTAATTTAACATGAGATAATACTCAGTACTCAATAAAATACTACTCAGCAAAGTTGTATGCAAAGTAAATTGCTTATATTTTCACACATTAATATAAGATGCGGATTTAATTAAATAAAACGGTTCTGTTATTGAGTATCTAATAATGTGACCACCACTACCAAAAATTCACTGGGACAAAGAATGCCACGTGAATACCAGCTGCCAGCTCAAAATTGCATGGGCTGCAAGGCGGAGAATTGATTTGAGCACTGAGTTCAGGCTGACTTATACAATTTATACAAATTTTATTTTGGTAATACCATGAATATCCGAACTTCCTACACCATACTATAATCAACGAAGTATTTTTTTTCTTTTTTTTTTTCCGGCCCTGGCAATGTGGGGGTAACCATACTTGCCTTCTAAACCCAAGATCGCGGGTTCAAAACCGGCCAGAATTTATGCATATTTTCGGGCGTAAAATTCCAAAGTATGGCTTCTTTCGGAAGAAAAATAAAGCCGCGGGTCCCGCGTCGTACATTTACGGCACGAAAAAGAACCTCAAGCCTGAAAAAAGTGGCCTCTGACCAAAATTTTTTGGCAGTTTTGCGCCCTGATTTGAATGGGACGCTGATGACCTGAGATGTTAAAGAACGTTCATAAATATATAAAAAAGTTAATTTGCGTCGTAATAACTTAAGAATCCTTCGGTGAGCAAATGTTACTTACATTCGCCTTTAAAGGGGAGAGAAAACTTGAGAAAAATTATAATTTGTTCCAAGTAGGAGTAGAACATGGACCTGATTTTTTCAAAATGACATTTAGTGCCTGAACCATAACTGTAGCCTGTAGGCTGTAGTGACACACAGGCACTGACTCTTTACGATTTGGAAGAAAGTTCGTAGTAGCTGAAATATTTGTACTTTGTAATTAAGTACTTGCTAATACTGAGCTTTGCTTATTCTTAAAATACAAAACTTAATATAAATTTCTAATCCTCATACAAAACATTACCTTAAGCAATATTTTTTGCTTAATGGTTAATGGTATTTTATCATTGTCCTGTAAGAAACTGAGTTCACGAACCGCCCCATGTTTTCTAACTGCCAGTTTTGTTATTTAGCAAATGAAAGTTAGGCGAATCTTGAGAATTTGCCGAAAGTGGCGTGTTCAAGTAGCTACATCGTTATTCAGGAAATTTACATCAAAAGAGAAAGAAAGAGCTGCAGAGCCTGAAGGCTGTTTTACACGATAGCGATGAACGGCGGGTACCTCAGCTTTAAGGTGAGTAGGTCTGGAATCGATCTGATGACCTCGGTCTGCACTGAACTAAAGCGTGCTTCTTCCCACATAACCACGCAGTGACTGTATTTATAGCGTGAGGTCAATGGGTTCACGCGTGATAAAGTTCGGCATTCAATGTCACGGATCAACGGCAGTTTACTCCAAGTGGGCGAACTTTTAACAGCAATGTTAAAGTCGCATTATTAGAGCTTGCTGTGAAGATAGCGGAAATAAGCAGACAGTTTCGATAACAAACTTAAGTGTAAAAATAGCTACATTAGCAAAATTACAAAATTAAAATGGCAGTTCTGAAGTCTTCGTGGAAAATGTTTTTCCTCTCAGAAGGAAATGGGCAGAGCGAGTTGGCTTGTGTTAGTATTCGGGAGATCCTGTGCTTAATCCAAACTGACTTGGTTGGTCACGTAGTAGGCAGTTACATTCTAAAGTGAAGTATTTTAAGATGCTGTCCCTGTTAATAAGGCTATTGCAACTACTTCGAAGACTGTAGCTGTGTTAAGAACCTATGCAACGAATAATTTAACTGTTGCAGCAACTGTAAGAACAACGATCACGCTATCTGGAAGGAACCGAAATTAAGTTTTATATTGATAGACTAATCAGGAGCTCTATTTCTGACCAACTCGCCAACGCTGAGAGAAAATGTACATATTTTGTAAATACGCCTGGCTTTCCAAAACAGCATGAATGAAGTAGAAAGCAGAAGGTTGGTTCAAAACTTCATTTTTATGACGATTATTTATCATATGTCATAATATTTTCCAGTGAACTTGCACGACGTAGATCTGTTATTTGAACCTGAAAATTACCTTACCGTGCTAAAGCAATTTAACATAGAGGAATACAAACCGTAGCGAAATGATATCCCAACATACTTCCTAAATAAAGAGCAAAAATCACAGCGTTCCTTAAGGTTTCTTTCATTGTGTTATGTGTTGTTTTTTCAGTAAATGTATGTTTTCTCTTCTTATTCCGACATTGCATCACATTAGTATTAAAGTACATTTGTGATTGAATAGTATTTAATTTTGTAACAATGTTATAAATATCAGGATTTGAGCTGTAAAATAGGCTTATGGAATTTGCTATGAAATGCCTTATAGGCGTTAATAGTTTCAGTGTTTCAGATATGGTTCAGCCCATATTTTAGAAAGGAATATGGTGTCGACAGAGATAAAAATAATCTATTAGGTAGTGGCAAAGCAGGATGATTTTTGGGCAAGCTATCTCATCCTCAGCCATGTCAAATAGAAAATAGTTGCCTGCTTTTGTTGAAAGTTAAGAATAAACCAAGATAGTGTGGGAGCCATGTATCACAAAAGAGTTGTATTGGTAGTCACTTGTAAGACCAGCACTCTGAGGTTTACCTGACACAAAGGAAATTGACATCGTAAGAATAGAGAGAGCTTCCCCACCTCATGTTAACTTATTTAGAGTAGGGTAGTAGTGTATTTATTTAAAAATATTTTGTTACAAATATAATACGTCCATGTCACACGGGTCCTGGGACCGTAAGTGGTTTTACAATACACCAAGAAAAATGTAAAATTGCCCAAGATGAAATTTAACTATTAAGAGACAAACACTGTGTATATACAAAAACGATTTAATTAATGTTTAACGCTCATTTGTACTGCGAATCATCACGGGCGTTGGGCGCTGGTGGCACATGAGATAAATTATAAATCGTAAACCATTTTTAAGGAAAGAAGCGTTTCATGGCTAAGTTTTAGTGTATCTCCCTGGCATTTGCCATATACTAGAACTGAGGAAAACCTGGATTAATACACAGTTGGAAAGGACGGTTCTGCAAAGAATCAAAACTCAGACCTCCCGCTCACGAGTTCGCGTATTAACGAATTCGGGCATCCATGTAGGTAATACAAATATGAAATAAAAAGAAAGAAACGGGAAAATATAGAAATACAAAAAAAAAAAAGTTCCGTGTATCCGTTCACGGTTGTCTACATTTCACGAACTGTCTGAGGCAGTATTTATGAGCTACCATCCTCTTATTTAATTAGACTGATTGTAACAAATAATTTTATGTAACTTCGTTATAGCCACGAGTGTAATGTCATTTTCCTGTACAAGTGTTGAGCAATTATGTGTAAAATGTTATTTTCTCGTAAGTGTGCAGAAAGCTTCCCCAGCCATAAAATCTTATCTGGAAATTTATGTAGCCTGTTATAATAATATTTGTAAAGAACCCTTGAGCAAGATTGGTATTCTGTTAGAGAATTTCTTAAGCAGGGTAAGGACCATAAAACACTGGGCGACTGCAGGGATGAAAATACAGGCCGATAACCTCTTCAAGGGAAGAAATCAACCGCTTGAGTTGATTCTACATGGAAAAAGTCACAAGACCATGTTTATTTAGTTTTGCAATTTTGTGGCCCGCAGTCAGTTTTGCAAGAATATTCAGCAGGGCAATATCAATGAAAGGGCTTTCTCAGTTCACTTTAGTTAGTGGAAATCGGTATTTAGTATTGGAAGAGTATTAAGTGGATGAGCTTTATTAGTTGAGTGCAGTATATCTTGTGTGCAATAGTGTGTGAATAATAAATTGTGTTCACCTTCCATAACGGAAAATGTTATTAACCTCCGGGACTTCTTCCCCTATGGTCACAAGACCATAAACATATTCAACAGCAGAGTCTCAACAGCCGTGGAAAAACTGTAAGACATCGGTAACCATCTTCGGAGAGGAAGAAAGAATTATCATTATCCCTGAGAATACATAATCAAGTCATTTCCTTCCAAAATGTTTCCCTCCATCCATCCATTACACATTTAATTAACCATTCTTTTCCTTTATTAAATACCGCTGCATTTTGCAATTAGTATAATAATTTACCTACTCCCTCCTCCACCTGTCAGGCCGTTTCACGTCCTGAGCTGAATGGGATACTGATGACCTCAGATGTTAAAAAGGTTCTATAATTAACAAATAAATAGAAAATAAAAGCAAAGACTAGCACTACCATTGCCCTCTTCTCACGGTAACAAACGGGTCTGGTAAATATCTTTTTCTTCATTCTTCCTTCCCTTTGTAGCGCGCCAGAATATGTTTCCAAGATTCTTTCTCTGCACATTTAGGGCAGATTCTCGCAACTTCTTTTTCTGTTAATCTGGTCATCCTCCACGCGCCTAAACTAAACCAAGCTAGTACCTGATTTCTGAGTTGGCCCTCATTTGGATGTAACGCTTTACCCGACACCTGAATTTCTACTCTGACTCTATCTCCTGCGAAAATTTTTCTGAATACTCCGAAAGACTCCTAAGTAGTATCCGTCCCGGATTAAATGGTAGGGTTAACGATAATGCTACCATAGATGGCTCTAGTGTCGCTTTTAAATTCTTCCATCCAGAGGGCGTTTAACCACACGGAGAGGATGTAGCTTATCTGATGGTAGGGATATTGCTAAACCAGTTGCTTGATTTGGGGCCTATTTTTATTTATTTGTGAATTTATATTTATAATTACACAAAATACACATAACACAAATAATGTGAAGTAAAAATGGCGGCCTGTAAAGATTATGAATCACAAACTGTGAACTAAAAGAGATTAAGGAAAATAGTGGTAGGGAAAGCAGCTGGAGCCAAAACTGTGAACTAAACACAAGATGGTGACGAGAGAAGCGTTTGGTGCCAAAACTGTGAACTAAACATGAGGTGGTGGTACGGAAAAACTTGGTGGTAAAATTGTGAACTAAAAATGTGAGGTTATGTTTGGAAATACTCGGTAGCAAAGCAGTGAACTAACACTGTACACATACACGAATATTTGTGCAGTTATTAAAATTATAATTACAAATGGTGAAAAACATAATAATCACTATTTCATAATAATCCAATGACATACTTTAAATGAGATGGTGGTGCGAAGGCGCTTCGAGTAAGGTTACCTGACTTCTAATGAGTCAAATGAACGTTTGTAACCAATAATGAGTAGTCGAGAAAGTCACGTGACTAGTGGAAATAATCTCAAGTTTGTACACGCAGGTGTTATTCAAGGTTATATGATGTCGCCATCAGGAGGGGAATACATGTTGGAGTCTGCAAATTTGGGCAAAACAAAGTTTGTGACGTCACCAAACAAGTTGAGACTTACAGAGTGTTAACAAGATGTATTTCACCATGCTGTCTGGCAGATGTGAACAAGATCGAACATGTAGAGGAACGTAATTGTTGGATATAATGTGCATTGCATAACTATGTGGTGGTAGTGAAAGAAGGTGAATATAGACGATTGTGAAGTACTGGACACAATAATATGTTGATAAATATAATATACCTTTTTGCGAAAATGTGCCTATATATTGCTTAACTTTGTAAAAAAAAGATGTTATGCTGCAATGAAAGATATTTTCACTCCATGATCCAGTATCGCCAAGAAAATCAAATATTATAAACGAAAAAAGTTTACACTATTAACTTTGCAAAAAAGGTTTTGTTGTCCAAAAAATGTGTGTTGCTGTAAAAAAATCACCTCATGCTTTACTTTTTATAAACCAGAACGAATATTATGAAAAAGTATTGAACTTTGCAAAAAAATGTGATGTTACAATTAAAAACATAGTTTCACTCCGCGATTTACAGTTATAAACAGAAATTAATATTAGAAACAAAAGAAATATTTATAAAGTTTAATTTTAAAGAAATTATGCAGTGCAAAAAAGGAGTTTTACTTTTATAAACCGAAAATATGTGTTGAGAAATAAAATATATCTGTTTACGAATCGTAGACAAATAAACAAACATGATAACTTTTTAAAAACTAAAAGCAACTCACCATTGAAAAATTTTCATAATAAATGCCCAAACACTACTAACACACGTAAAATTGTATTACGGAATATATATATATATATATATATATATATATATATATATATATATATGTATGTGTGTATGTATGTATGTATATATGTATGTGTGTGTATGTGTGTGTGTTAAATTCCATTTGTGTTAACTCTTAGACGCTTCCTCATAATATACTCAAACGCAGTATTAAGTCTCGTAGAACCCGTCTTGCCTAGACGGCATATCACATACATCTGAAGCACTTGAAATTTTCCTTTCACTTCAGATCAGGTATTTCCATTCACATACATTTGAAAGAAATTCCATTTAAAATGCTTTAAATTGTATGAGTTGTGTGACATAAAGAGTTTTCGTTTTCACCCTAATGGCCTTAGAGTGGAAGCTAATAACCATATGGAATTTTCCTATCGCCCTTGCTCTGCTAGCAACTTGTCGTAGTCTAGTTTTCCCCGAAGCGCATTCCAGTCTTACATTAGAAAGAAATTCCTTTAAAAGTTCTTTAAATTGTATGAGTTAAGCGCAATAATGAATTTTTATTTTCACTGTAATGATTTTTAAAATGGTCGCTAAAGACTGTTTTGTACTTTCTTTCACCCCATTTTGCTAATGTCCTGTCGGGTCTATTTTTATCAAAGTTAAACAGGGTAAAAAGGTTTTTTATTTATAATATTCGTTTTTGTAATAAAATTCAATTACGGAGTGAAAACATTATTTTGATTGCGATATAACACCATTTTTGCACAACATAAATTCTTTTGGGTAAAGTTAAATAGTGCAATTGGTTTTTTTTAATTTTAATTTTTGCTTTTAATGGTGAATCATATAATAAAAATATTTTTGATTGCAGCATAACATCATTTTTACTAACTTAAACATTGTATGCGACAAGTTTTCGCAAACAGGCATATTTAATTTATCATCATGTTATTGGGATGGCATTCAGTACTTCGCAATCGTGTATAATCGTCTTCTATTTCTACCCCACATAGTTATGCAAGGGATATTATTTCCAACAGCAGCTTTCCCCTACAAGTTCGACCTTGTCCACACCAGTCCGATAACATGGCGCCAAATATCTCGTTAATACTCTCCAAGTTTCAACTTTTTGGTGAGGTCACGAGCTTGGTTTTACCCAAAAATGCAGGCTCCAACAGGTTTTCCACTTCCGCTTGGTGACGTCATATAATCTCGAACAATACCTGCCTGTACAAACCTAAGATTGTTTCCACTGGTCACGTGGCTTTCGCTGCTACTCTTTATTGATTCATACTTTATTTAGTTCAGTATACTACTGGAAGCCGTCCTCAAAGCCTCCGCATCACCTCATTTAAAGTATGTCATAACATTATTATAATATGTGGCGTTTTTTTACCCTCACTGATATTCCGCCATTTTGGAACTAGTATTTTTAATCACTGTGCAAATATTCCTATATGTATTCAAAGTTTATTTCACAGTTTTGCCATCAAGTGTTTTCCCCAGCATACTCATTAGTTCATAGTTTTTCCACCAAGTGCTTCTAAAGAACCTCACATATTTTTAGTTCACAGTTTCGCCGCTAAGACGTACACATAACCTTAACCGGCCACCATTTTTACTACACTTAATTTTTCTTGGGGTTTTCCTAGTCACGTGAACTGCCCTGCCACTCTTTATTCATTGCATACGTTCATTTTGCTCAGTAGACGTCAGGTAACCGTGCTTGAAGCACTTCCGCACCACCACCTCATCTAAGGTATGTCGTAGTTACTATTAAATGCTAGTTTTTATTTTCACTATCAGTGATTGTTCATTTTTTCTGCCATCTTGTATATAATATTTTTAATTACTGTGTAATAGTCATGTAGGTACCCAAAGTTTAGTTCACAGCTTTGCCACCAAGTGTTTATCTCAATACTTCATCCTCCTTAGTTCACAGTTTTGCAACCAAGTGCTTCAAAACATAATTTCACATTTTTTAGTACCCAGTTTTACCACCAAACCATTCCCCACCACAATTTTCCTTAATGCATTTAGTTCCAATTTTTCCACCAAATTCTCCCCCCTCCAATGTGTCATGTTTCCATCATTATCCTTAATTTCGTTTTGTTCACAGTTTTGGCATAAACGCGTCCCTGTCACCAGTTCATGTTTAGCTCACAGTTTTACCACTAAATACTTTCCTCACCATCATTTTCCTTAAGTCCGTTTAGCTCACTGTTTTGCGCTCATAACTTTGACATGCCACCCTTTTATTTCATATCATTTTATGTATATTTTGTGTAAATGTATGTTTATATTCAACATATAAATAAAATGGGCCTCTAAATAAGCAACTGGTTTAACAATATTCATACCATTAGATGACGGCTGACGACACCCCCTGTAGGGGAGGCTTAAAAGGAACACCTGCGCTATATCGTTTCAGGATTATTGTTAATCGAACTTAATCCAGGACGGATACTACTCTCCTATTCATATTCCTCAGGCGTTTCTTAATTTTCCTCCAGGTATTCCTCCTGTTTCCCCGCCCTGCGATTCAAATGCAACCCATTCCTACAGTTTCCTGGACCGATGGATTTTTTCGGGCGTAAAAATCCTAAGTATGGCTTCCTTCGGAAGGGAAGTAAAGCCGTGGATCCCGTGTCACACATTTACGGCACGATAAAGAACCTCAAGCCTGAAAAAAAGGCCCCTGAGTAAAATTTTTTGCCATTTCACGCCTTGAGTTGAATGGGAAGTTGATGACCTAAGATGTTAAAGAGCGTCCGTAAATAAACCTAATCAATCAAACCTACAGTTCCCAGACCCACTCTTAATTTTGAAATCAAGATCCTATTTCTTCCATTTTGAACTGGTAGTAAATCTTCCTAATTAGTGCCTGATCTCCTTGAACAATTTCTAACCAATATTTTCCGCTCGGTTCCGGTATTCTATAATCTCACTATAAGCACTAATTTCCCTAGTAGCAATTTGATATTCCTAAAACACCTTTTATAAAACCCGTCCTCACACGATCCAATTTCTCTGTTTGTTTCCAACCACAATTTTTTTTCATAAGTTTAAGGAACGAAACACCAAGAAATTGGCAATTTGTGCTAACTTTACAAAAAAAAGCTATATTAGGTTAGGCAACCCCTCTTTTTCTGGAAGATAGGCCACCCTCCAAGTGGCAACTGTCCTTGTTGTGCATTTTCTTCGTTTACCAAATGTTAATTGATGTTGTTAGATAGACAAAGGTACATTATTCAGAGGAAAAGCTGCTTAAAAGACACAAGGTATTGCGCACTAAAGTACAACTAAAAAACATACGACTCATTTATTGAGAGCTGCTTCCTGGTTTCCAACCGATTTTACAAACGTTTACATTACAGTATACATAGGCTACAGTACTGAGTAAACGCCTCTGATAAAATGGACCTATCATATGAGTCCAATGTCACATTCAGTTAAAAATAAAATGGCGGAATTTTGAAAATAGAGCCGGGATAGGCTATCACAAATTAGACGCACGTCTCTAATGGTCGCTATACAGTCAAGAAACATAGATCATTAAATAAAGGTTTACTTAAATATTGGCGTAAACTACGACACCTATATATCAAATAACATAAATAATAGCTAATGTCATTTAAACAATTGTGTTAAAATGCCCAACAAAGGATTAAAACTGTCTTAAAAGGCTATATAATACAAGCAAATTATCGGGGTGGTATCACCGTCTGATATGCAGGATCTTAGGTTGAACTGAGAATGAGCTATTAACCAAGCGTCTAAGTGGGTGAATAGAACTATGGTCTTCCTGCTGTACATTAACCACCAATAACACGGGTTCGCGTCGTTTCTTATTAAAGCTTTCAAATCAATGTCGTAACGTTGTATTTTAAGAGACCCCGAGTTTTAACGGAATTATAATTGTTCTTGGTTGTACAAATTTTGTTGTGAAAAATAATAGATAAACATAACAAACTATAATTTTACGTAACATTCTGATTACTTACAGGCATGTTAAAATGACGCCGTTCTGTCCCATTTGAGCGGTACTATACCGAAAAGTAATGTTTTTAATGTAAACTGCCTTCACTCCTCAGGCGTATGCTGCCTTACAAAGTCTAGTCCTTTGTTGTGTATTCGACTGAAGAGTACGTGGATATGCACCTTGTCTACGGAAAGACGAGAGTGAATTCACAACAAGCCCAACATCTGTACCAGGAGAAATATCCAAACAGACGACAACTCAAAATTTTTCCGGAATATTGAAAGACGTCTCCGTCCAGCAGCGTCACTTGCAAGGATGCCTCCTGTTAGAGATACACCAACAACATCCGGTGTTAATGCGGAAGCTGTTTTCAATGCCTTCCTGAATAATCCGATTACTAGTACACGGGCAATTGTACAAGAAGTCAACATTAGCCAGTCCTCTGTGATGCGAACACTGCATGCTAATTTCATCCTTATCATTTGCACCTTTTCCAAGAACTCCACGGGAGAGATTTCGAAGCTCGAGTGAACTTCTGTGAATGGATGATAGGCCAAGTTCATAATGATACAGGGTTCGTATCCAAAATACTGTACTCTGATTAATCGAGGTTCCTCAATAATAGGACCGTAAATCGCCATAATATGCATTATTAGAGTTTTTGTAATCTCAACTTGGTAAGGAAGACAGCATTCCAAATGCAGTGGGGAGTGAATGTCTGGTGTGGAATCTTGGGTGATCACCTTATTGAACCATTTTTCTTTTAGGGTAACCTAACAGGTACACGCTACCTGCAACTTCTCCGCAATGAGCTCCCACTGCTACTAGAGAATGTACCACTGGAAGAGCAAATAACGATGTGATTTCAACTTGATGGTGTTTCACCGCACTGGTCGATGATCATCTGCACTCATGTAAATGTGGCACATCCTGGTTAATAGATAGGAAGACAAGGACCAGTCTCCTGGCCAGCTAGATCACCTGATCTAACACCTTTTGATTTTTTCCTCTGGGATTATTTAAAGCAACAAGTTTATGCAGAATAGCCAGAAGATCCAGAGAGCCTTCATCAACATATTTCGGTGATCTGCAGATCCATAACACCTGTCATGGTACACCGAGTCAACATTTCCAAGCAACAGCGTTCTCAGGTGTGCATTAATCAAGAAGGCTCGAGCACTTCGTTGGAAAAGTCGTGTCCGGACAGTGTCCGGTATTTGTAGAACTCTGTTAAACAAAAGGGTCCTTCAAGGCCATAATACATACCAACACTAGATGATATTAATAACAAAATACATTTCTTTACACTTCATCAAAGAACCAAAATTACTACTATTACAACTTCCACGCTAAAATCTGATATGTAATTTCCTTATTGTCTTGGATCAAATGTTTATAATCCTTATTCCATTTTCATCAAATGTACTTATGTCGCGTTTAAACGCTTAAGTACCTGTAGTTTATCAGCAATAAAGAAAAATTAAACAACAATAAAATATTAAACAGAAATAAGAAGAATAACATTGCAAATTAAAATGACACTAGCAATGTTAAACGGAGTGTTAATTTAAAACAAAATTATTTATGAATAATATAACTGATTAAAAATTAAGTGCGCACAGGTGACTCGAACTGCTTTTGATGCTGACGGATTTTCTACCAACCACATACTCATTCCAAATTAGATAATTAGGAACATGAGGGTATGATAGCCAGGTTAACATAATTTGAAGTATTTGCTTGTCATAGTATACATTTCCAGTTGTGCAAAAGCTTCCTTCACGTGGGCTGTTTATTTAGGAGTGCATTAAAAGACAATGCTATAACATCTACCATATTATTAGTAATTTCGCTACGTATGCAACTAAAGATATCCAGTTACAGAATTTGCATAGATACCATTGGGAACGATGTTTTTACGTTAGGATTTAAATTGCGAATTACATAAAACTACGAAAGTAGGGGTAACTGACTCACTCCGTATGTTGCGGCAGAATGGTACTGGCTAAAACGCGAGTGACCGAAGAATTGGTGCAAAAGCATATCATTCTATACGCGAAAAATAATGCCAGTAGCTAGTGTGTCAGTTGTCAGCCTTGAAATATTTAACACTCTAAACCATTTTACTGTGTATTTCGAAAAAATTGTGTTTGATGTATGGAAATTGTTTGAAAATTTTGTATTTAATACGTGAAAAAATATGTGTATTAGCATATTATTAGCGCGTATTGTCGCGTCATTGGGATTGTAACGGTAGTGTTCCTATAAATTCATAAATTTTAAAACATATAAGAACTTTTTAATTCGCCTTCTAAAACAATTTTCACTTAGGTATTACAGACTCCTAAGAATTAGTCAATTAAAAGCAACGAAGGAGGAACTGTGTCTGCTTGTTCTTTGTAAAACGAGATGGTTAACTTTCGTTAATCGCAAATGATGTTTCTTAAGTATATAGCGTTCCAGTTTTTAACAACAATGTATCCACTCTGTGTCTCGTCCATCTTTGATTTTAATTTCTCTGAGGCTTTCCCTAGTTCGCAAATATCTGATAATTTAAGAACTTAAGAATTTTGCACTAATTTTGTTTCATTCATCATCAAGAGATTTACGACTATCGTTATGGGGCTTTGACAAATTTAAAAATACATTTATACTGTAGTTCACAATATATGATTTAGCTATTATACGAGTGGCTCTGAACTCATGCAACTCATCTACAGTTGCTCTGTAGACCTGCATTAAATTACATTGCAATGAAAAAATAGCTAACACGAGCGAAAAAGTTATGTCTTAAATATCAGAATCAAGACCAAATTGTGGAATACATAGAAAATATGGTAAGAAGCAGAGAAGAATAAAACAAGGATGTAGTGTTGCACAATGGCGCTAAAAGCGCCAGCAACAGAAGAAGGGTTGAAGCAAAGCGCACTCAGTTACAAGCAGGCTAATGGAAATAAAAATGAATAACGCCACTGGCGAGTTTCAAACGACGGTTAATGTACGTTACGACAGTCCATAGTAGCCTGCAAAGTTTCTTGCTGCTTTTAATTTAAAGAGAAGTTATGTCTTACTCAGTGAGCACCTAGCTTTCGTTCTCTGGGTACAGTGTGGATCAAATATCTTTGCTCAATTTGTAACATTTAAATTGTTACGAGTAAGCATAAATTATCTTGCAAGCGAGAAACATTTGTACATAGTGACTTAATAATTCTTTGTAACCCATTAAGGTAATCTTAGTGACATTTCAAAATATGTAAATTTCTTATTCAGTATATTAAAAACCACTGTATGTATATTATAAGACCTATATATGTTGCTGCATGAAACATTTTAATTGGTTAATGCCATTAATTTTCAAAATATTCATTTCTATTAATAAATGTATTATAAATGCAAAGAGTATATAGGTTTCTCTTGTGCTATTTTACAATGATGCGTTTGTTTTGAAAAATTGCCAGTACACACTTTTTTTATTTATTTCTATTGAAACTATATTTAATGCTTCTGCTTTAAATTGTAATAAATCCATAGCAGTAGCATAATTTTAAGGCTTCAACAATTATTTATTTAAATATGTTATATATGATACAATAAAGCTCAGTTTATAACTGTTAATATATATTTTGTTCGTATTTAATGAAAGTTTTAGTGATTCTGATAAAAAACGACATAATTTAAGTTCTTTATTTGCTAAAATGAGAAGAAATACTTTTTAAGAAAATTAAACGACAGCACTTTCCTATATTTAACAAAATTTTATGTTGTATATCTATATAAACCCCGAACGCCATAATAAATCGGAGAGGTTAATTTATTTACGGAATTACAGTATATTTTGCTTTTAAGTGGAATACCATGCTTAACATAAACAGGGCACGTGCCTATCAATACCGACATGGGTGGCCGCGATCGCGTGGGCACCGACTCTGAACGACAAATCTGCAGTTAGAATCCAGTCACATCCATCTTCATGCTTATAAAGTGTAAATTACTGAAACTTTGCAATCAAATCACACCTCTGTTCCATGCTGCAGTCAATCGACTAAAATTGAACCTGCAAAAAGTTTTGTTTCCTGAGAAAGCTACTTTCTACATGCTCGGAACTGTTAATGTTTGGCTATGGGGTTCAAACAATTCCAACAATACTCGTGAACACATTCGTGGTAAAGAGCGGGACAAACCTTAATAAACTCACTCAATTCAACTGAGTTACTAAATTTCGTCTAAATAGTACTACACTGCCATGAAATACCTGAAAGTTCTCCAGCGTTGTAACTGTTACTTAAAAATTTGAGCCGAAACTAAGACTTTTTTCTGTTTCTCATACTATTAAGAATATCTGAGAGTGTCTTAATTGATAAATAATGAATAAATAATTTACTCTCACCTTCCGCATCCGACCTGTGTTAACACTGAACAGTATTGAAGAGATTCCAGAGAAATGAACAATCTTGTTTTCTGAGCAAACTGTGATACTTTCATTCCTCGCGCCTATCATATCAATGTAACATAAATTAGCAGTTGGATGACTGTAATCTTTAGTTCCAGGGAAAAAAAATCAATATTTTTCCTATACAATAACCCTAAGTTGAACGTTTACGAGCACGATGGGGTGATAGGTGCATTTATCTTTATTGAAAACAGCATTACAGGTACGATTTACTGCTAATGTTAGAACTGTACCTTTTTCCGTTTAGGGGAATCCCAGTAAACCATATTTTTTCAACACGATGGATCCGAATTAGTCCAACGAATTTCGATATATTGGATATATGTTTCTCTGACAAATGGATAGGCCTGATCATTTGTCTGATCATCATGCTGTCATGATATAACCTCTTTGGATTTTTTCCTCAAGAACCCTATATGCCAAATTCCTGTTCCAGATCTTACTACTCTCTGAAGGATAATTGAAGCTATCCAAACGATTTAATGTTGCTATGCACAAATTACCTATATATTAAAATACAATTTAAAAAAGTTAAAATAAGTTGTTTTTTTTTAACTTAGATAGTTGGCCGGTTATGTCATGCTCTGTCTACCTATGGGAGAGAAACCATTCCATTATTGCTCACCTACGCAGAGAGTATAGTGCCCATATGTTGCTGTTGTTTAGCCTGATATCGAAACAATTCTGTAACATCGAATCAAAGTTAACATAGTTTATTAGATTTGTAAACAGTCAATGTCTGCTCTCTGCCGGTATAGATTTCGTCATTAGTCAACATCTGTATGGCAAATGTAACTGACTCTTTTTGTCATTTCTCACCCTAACCATGTAAGCTAGCTTTATTTTAATAACTGTGTATGGGGACCTAGAAATAATAATTTTATTTGAAAATGTGAATAAAATATCTGGGAAGTGTAGAAAAGCTTTCTGTAGCATCAAAGCAGAATAAAGTTGTCCAATAAAAGGAAACAGGCTACTGTTTTTTTCACTCTCCCATTATCACGTACTCTTAGAGGAGAGCTCTCGCTTAGCTACTAATTTGGTCTTTGCTTTGAATTGAAATCAAAGTCATAAAGTTCCTTAATTTTCAGGTGCAAAATTTGACGATGTTGATCCTGTAATAAGAGTTTGCAACCAGGAATTATCAATAATAAAGTGCAAATCACCACTTCAAGACTCGGACTAATATCCTCCTATACAACAATTTTGCTGATTAACTTCTTATAAATATTTTATTTTTCTTTGCAATTCTTTCCCAGGATGATTGGGAGAAATTACTTGTCTTTTTTATATAAAACTAAAAAAAATGCCTACTACTTAGGGAACGAAGGTCTTATTTGTGACCCCAATTGCGAATATGTCACCAATTGTGGATAAAAGGTACATTTAATGCTAAACGTCAGCGGTGCCAAGCCTTGTCAAATCCGAGTTACATTACACCCGCAAAGCACAACAGCGAAAGATCGCAGTGTGTTATCAATCGATGGTGCAAAGTTTTGACGAATTTGGAATGTCGTCTGCCACTTCGAAATGAAGCAATACGTGTTGCCAACCTCTCGTTTGACTCTGGTTCGCCACACTGCTATATTTGGGTTTAATCATGTGTTAAGAAATAAAAACATAACGTTGTTTAGTTTCAAATTATTCTATATTTCCATAGTTGGTATTAAATGAATGATGCATATAAACTAGTAGACTCGAGTTCGGTTTCCCGTTTGAAAATGCATCTGATGAGACAGTGATTTTACTATTTATTGCATTAGTGGCAGAAATTAGAATTTTTTATTTCTAATTGCGTTCATTTATGGCAATAAAATTAATATCTCAATAAACATGTAGTATATGCCAATTGGAGTATAAATTTTGATTAATGTACACTTTGGTTAATCATTACAATTCAATGTCCTTTAGGAAGAGCCTTACTGGAAAAAATTCACTCAGCAGGAAGATAACGATCGCACAATAGTTAAAACTCATAAGAGCCGTGTGGTAACAAAAGAAAGCAAAAACATAACAATCTGGAAAAATACTGAGCTGTTAACTGTTATACATGTAAATAATCGTAAAGTTACTACTACTAACAAATATTGAAATTCTTCTTATACTTGTTTCCAATCAACAGAGCCGGTTTTTAAGTTCCTTTAGCCTAGGTTTAAATGAATACTGAGTACTGGTGGGTAGTACGAGAGGGGTGCGGTGAATGATGCAGTTCTAGTGAAAATTACATTTGCAGTTGAAGGCTTGAGAAAGGACCACCTACCTAGCATTCACTGTGTTTATATAGCGCAGAAATGGAGCCCGAAAGCGTCTCGGATACTATGACGGTTGAAAATTAAAAGTCATACATTATGATCAAAATTTTAAAGAGCAAAATCCAGTGCTTTGAATGAAGTTTATGGTGAACCTTATTACAGTTCCCGATTAGGCTATCTCGTTTTGGTATCGATCATATCAGCGTAGACAAATGATCCAAGACCAGCAACATAAATGAAGTGTGAAACGTAATAAATCAGATCGTCGGGCAAAGTGCGAGGAACTTTCATAAACTTCCGCCAACATTAGTATTCCGTATATTGACAAACGATTTGAAGAAAAGAGACGTTTCTCAGCTTTGGGTCCTTCACTGATTGTTGAAGAGAGGCAGAAACGTGTGCACATTTACACACACACTTCAAACAAAGAAAAAACTATGTTAACATAATAAATATGAATTCACACAAACAGAAAATGATGAGCGCTAATCATCTTAGACTTTTTCAGTTACAACAGTTGCTCAAAATGCCCACCATCGGCGTGGATACACTTCCGAGTACGTTGAACTACTAATTGAAGTTTGCGAAAGTGTCCTCAGCGGTTGCAGCTTATGCCGTTTAAAGTTTTCCCCGAAGTGCTGCCAGTGTAGCTGGTTTTCTACGGTAAACAACATCCTTAAGAGTTCCCCATAGGTAGAAGTCCAACGAGTTAGATCCGGAGAACGCGGTGGAAACTGAATCGGACCTCTTCGTCTTATCCATTGCCTTGAAAGATTGTCATCAAGGTATGCATGTAAATCTCGGTGGTAATGTGGTGGCGCACCATCCTATTGGGAGTAAAATTCCTCATTTCCATAGAGTGTATGAATGGCGGGTAAGACGGATGTGCTTATCGTATTCAGGTACACTGGGCCAGTTACTATTTCTTCAAAAAGAATGGCGCCATTCGACCCCTAGATGACAAGCTACACTTAACATTAATTCCAGGTAAATTAACAGCCTTTTCCAAAATAACATGTGGATTGTATGCTCGCCAGTAGATACAGTTATGCCGGTTAACAGGTGCGTTCAACTTAAATTGTGCTTCATAGGACCAAACAACTTTCCCTACGAAGAAGGCACTATGTTCCGAAACCACTCCCAGTACTGCATTCTCCGATCAGGGTCATCTTTATTTAATGCATGCAAAAATCTTTAGATGAAAACTTTCTGCTTTGCTGTTTTAATAATACGACGTACGCAGGTTCTATTAATCCCAATTTTCACGTGCACATTGCTTTGTAAATGTATGCGATGGGTGGTGAAAACTTTCCAAAACCATAGCCGAGGATGCGGGCTTGTTGTTGAGCGAAGTCTCCCAGATCTGCCTTTGTGAACATCGCATACGGTATCATGAGTCTCACATTTGTCTCGAATGCGTGAAATTGTTATTCGCCTTGGCGGTTCTGTTCTATCCACACGTCTCCATTGCCTTTGAATTTGAACATTCTCGGTTTTCCAGTACCATCTCAAAATTGTTTTCCGCTGTTCAAACGATATCTTGGCTCCATTTTGTTGTAGCAATGCTAGCATAACGTAATGTGAGTTACATATGTTTACAGAACATCATACAATAATATTGGCTTCATTTGTTCTTTGTTGATTTACCTGTCACGTAGCAACGGTATCATAATGTATGTGAGTCCATCTGTTTGCAGAACGTCATACTACACATTGCTGTTGTTTTTCGGTCCAACTTTGAAATACATTAAATAGATATCTACTGTGAAAGTGTGTATACATTTTTGGCACCCTCGGTATATTTACCGCTACGGATGGCCGAGGTCGTTGAGACGTGGACTCGTGAGCGGAAGGGCTGGGGTTCGAATCTCATGATGACCGTCCTCCCTGACAGGTTTTTTTCCTGGTTTTCCTCAGTCCTATAAATGGAAAATGCCTGGAAGGTACCTAAACATAGGCCTCGAACATTTCCTTCCTTAAAAAATCATTTCCCAATATATTTCATCTTATGTATCATCAGTGTCCACCGCCTGTGGTGCCTCAGTAGTACAAACGGGCGTTAAACACCATAAAAATATAATAATAAAAGCATATTATCGTGAATTCATGTACAAAACATTGAAGGCTAGCCGCTCTTGCTGCACGACAAAGCTCGCCGCTATAACCGATTTACTGAGTAACTAACTACAGGTGGAAGGCGATACCCTTCAATGGAATAGCACAACTTACGAGAAATTGAAACTCAATCTTTGACAAGCAGGGAGACGATATTAAAGGATTGTAAAAAGATAATGAAATACAAAGTAAACGTGTAAGTAAAAAAGTGTAATATTTATGAAATTACCCCTTAAATATTGTTAATACACAATATATATTGCAGTATAACATATAATTTACGTTATAAAATTTTCACTCCATGCTCAGTCAATCTCAGAAATAGGTATTAGAAATACAGATTTTATAAATCATTATACTCAATCCTTGCAGTAGAGAATAAAGCGATCATGCTCAGCAATCATGTACTCATCGAAACTATTTCGAGAAATCGACCATTTAAACATTTACGCAAATATAAAACATGTGAAAATCTTGTTAGTGCCATTTATCAAGCTATATATTTTGCAGTGAGGACCACTTTTTTGTTTAAAATGTTCTGCTGACCACCCTACTTCTGTCTTGTTTGAATGCAGTTTTTACTGTATGATTTTTCTTGTTTTAGTTATATATAGTAAAACACATACTATATGCGCCTATACTTTTAAAACAGAAGTAATTATAATACATTTAATTTTATATTAGATTTAATAGCTAGAAAGAAATTCTTTATTTGATAACTGAAGAATATCAAGGCTATATTTACATTAATGCAGATCTATTCAGAGCAGGCAGTAATCTCTTTTGGGAAAACTATTTGCTGAAACCTGCAGAAAAATAAATGCTTTAAATCACATCTTTAAATATTAAAGGTGCCCCTATTCAGGACCTTATTTTAGACCCTGATGCAATTGCTGAAGATGCCTCACATCGACTACTGCCAATTTCTCCAAATATTCTTAAACTTTAACCTAACGCAAAAACTACAGCTTGCTCTTAAATGTGAGTCGTTATATTCGTACGTGTGATGTGCGTTTATTTTACCACATAACATCGATCGAGATGGCTCAGTCATTAGCACATTTGGAAGTTTCTTAGATCAATTTCCATTGGAGCCGGCCACCCTAGTCTTGGATGATCACTTAGGCTAATGCTGCAATGAAAATTTACATGCCACGAATTTTCCGCTCTCCCATTTCTGTCTGTTCTGTTACAAGGTCGAAAGTGCAAGGGCGAAAAGAGATGGAACGGTGTGATGGTGGCTGAGCTTTGTAAAATTTTCTACCCCAGCATTTGGTAAGGCAGCGGGCCTTCTGAGGGGCTGTAACTCCCTGGGGAATGAGGCGCTGCACTGGCGTTGAATTGTTCTTTTTGAAATCGATTAGGGACTCCGTATACGTCCGCGAAGTCACCGCCCGTGGATCCGGTTGACTGGTGTCTCCCTCACTCATCCCTTCCTCTCGAAGGTGGCTTATCAGGGCGTAGGAACCAAGGGCCAGCCAAGATCATTGAGAAAGACTCAGGTAACTAAGTATCTTTATCTGCCGCAAACAATCCTTAGTTAGGTTGTCTTGGTTCCTCCTGAAAGACGAAGAAAAGATACCTTATGTATCTTCTCTTATTCTCGTAACCTTAACACACTCTCTGCAACCCGGCACGTGCTATCATTTCTGTTTCATTGCAAATCACTATATTCATCTTTCACCCTAACCACCGGCATGATATGTGCATTGTTCTTGTTTCCGATTATGCTATTTACTATTCTATTGTCACTGAATTTCAGTGTAATAAACTGGCAAAATGGAAGAGAAGATCTAATGACCTTAGCTCTGCTACAATAAATAAATAAGTAAATAAATGGGACATTTATATTTTTGAACGGAATTTAATTAACTTTATATTATTAACTGAGAAAATTCAATAAAAATAATTAATATTTATATTAATATAATGGGTGAGTGCGAATCCTGGCACAATTGTTCAATATCTATTTCCAAACTTCATAAACGTGCTCAACAAACATTTTAATGAAAAAACATTTCCAGGGCAAATTCAGTTCCTTTGTGGTTCCACTATATGAGTGATCCATGGTAAATTGAAATTTGAATTTTCCCCAGTCTTATTTGGACTAATGTTCGATTTTAGCAAAGTTCGCGGATCGTAGTTTGAAAAGCGTTGCTTTAGTGTACGTTTCATGAAAAGCATTTATAAATATCTATATTACCGCTTAACCCAAGAAGGGCTCGAAGCGCGTCACATATGCATCATTGTATGAATATCCCACAAGGTTGGTGTCCTTGAACCCAACAGCACGTTCTATTCTGGGATAGCACCATTTTTTTCTGGTGTATTTAATTTTACTTTCTGAAACTCTGGTGTCAGAGAATAGCATTACACTAATCTGTTAGATAACGTTGCTAATAGAAAAGTGTCCTGTGCTATCTTCATCCGCCGGGCACTACTTTCATAAGCAACATTGGAATATTATTAGCATTATTTCTAGCATATGTAGCAGTAGAGGAGGCCCAGAGTCAGCTCTGCTTCTGGCTTTCTGCCATTCATTATTGTTACTCACAGGTGGTTCACATATCTCGTTGGTTACGTGTGTGTGACGTGTCTCTTCACGTCATTTAACGTCTTTTTATTTTAACTTTTCACATCTTTTTTCTAAGAATTGAGGAGCGAAATTGAAAAAATGAATCGCATCATTCCAAATTTAGGAGTCATGCAAACGTGGCAATTGCAACATTCAAGTACACTAAAGTATATTACTAACAGCAGAACGTAAACGCAAGTTATTCTGTTTTAAACTAGTTCCAAAGATATTACAAAAATGTTTTTGCTCGTTCTGAAACCATGTGGCGCGGTCATAGCCCTATAAAATACGGTTACTGTAAATGTCATGTTTGGATGAGGACACAAATATTCCACGCAGGCAATATCAGTTGCTTGTAATACGAGAGCGATCTGAAAAATTCTCGGCCTCGACTATATGCCATGCCATTATCAAGATATTTTTTCGTTATATATTTGTCTTAAGCTTAATTTGAAATTAAAAGCAATTGATTCAGTTTATTTAATAGAGCTTTCCAAAACAGACATATTTTCAGATATTCGATAAAATAAGATAAAATTGAATTTCGTGCAGTTTTCCGTAAAAGGTAGTTTAACACTAAAGCAATTTTATACCAACTTTATAAATGTTTATACTGACACTTCTACTTCAATTTCAATGATTAAATTATGGGCTGCTGAATTGCTGAAGTTGACCCACACAAGGACTTCCAAAATGCAACAGTAGCAGGATTTTTTCAGCAAATACATAGTGTGAGTGTGAGTTAAAGTGCATGAAGTTTCCGAGACTATAAGCATTTTAAGGGGACTCCCCTGAAAAAAGCAAATATTGTACATTTCTTGACCAATTCGCTACATTTTCAGCGTACATTAATGACATGCAGTAAAAATAATAATCCCAGGAATTTCAAATATATCCATAACACATTTCTTCAAAATAAAATAGTTTTGTGTTTTTATGTGCCCTTTAACAAAATGCTATTTTCGGTGTAGTTTTAAAACATTTGGGAAAAAATACTAACTTGTACTCCAAGTACACAATAGAAATAAACTATCTGCATAATTTCTATTTTAATAAAATATTATTATAGAAAAAATATCCCACTTACTTTGTAACATTTGTTGTAATTTTAAATACAAATGGAATATTACATTATATATATTTCTTTATTTACATTTCTTGTAAATACTTTTATTTATCCGCATCTCAAGAGCTTCTGTTGAAAATTTCAAGTTAATTGGTGAAATTTAGCACCGCAATATGAATGTCTATATGTGCAAAAAATATTGAGGATAACTACTTTAATATTTAAGAGATGGTCTTAATTCTTGCGTAAGGTCATATAAACATCACGTGAAAGACTTTTAATGTAAAAATTGAGAAAAAAAAAAGGTTTGCTATATAAATCTAAAGGAATGAATGTATTAATGCAAAAAAAAAAAAACCAAGAAAAAGGTTATTTGGCCATTCTTAACAGGTCGATCCCCTTAAAGCAGCGTGCAGATTATCTTTTACACGAAGAATCTCACATAAAAAAGTTTCGTGCAATGTTTCTGCACCTACTAACAGCAGATGAGAAACATATTCGTGTGAAAGTTTCGCAACAGTATTTGGATCGTTTTAACAGTAACAGAATGCTTTTGTGCGTGGATGAGACTTGGGTTCAACAGCACACCAGAATCGAAACAGCAGTCAGAACAGTGGGCAGAAGCCGGTTGTTTAGCTTCAAAGAAGACAAAGTCGTTTCCATCTGTAGGGAGGATTATGGCATCAGTCTAAAGGAATTTTACTTATTGTGTTCAGAAGGGTATAAAACCGGAAAATTTTATTCCAGTCTTTAAAACCAATCAGAGAGCAAATTTGTAAGCAAAGCCCTGGTTTGTATAAAAAGACATTGCATCTACTTTGTTAATCTCGCAATAATTTTCTTTACCTTTATTATGTGCCGAATTAATGTGCACCTTAGTCTTCCCTGTTGAGGTATTTAAGTAGGGTCTTCTGAATGTACAGATAAAGTTAAATTAAAACTAAATGAATATATTAATTCTTGAGAGAAGAGAAAGTTAATCCTAAAATTCCTCTACAGTATTATTACAAACGTCGCATTTTGAACTGCAGAACGGAGTCTCCGTATTATAAATACACAAAAATATGCAGTTCTGCACACAGACGACTATGAACTATACAACGGAAAGCTATTAACCTAACAAAGACAAGCAACTAATACGTGATTTTTCCTTCGCGGGACCGCTCCACGTGCAGCTGGCTGCAGTTAACCGAGCTCTGCAGTTCTCACGCTTGAAAGCCGGCTCGGGAGCCTAAAGGGAGATCAGCACGCGTTTAACTCTAGGGACGTACGGACGTGTTCTTGTGTGCTGTATGACAATGTGTTAAGTATTCATTAGGCTGTGAAATACAGTGTATTAATTACGTTAATATGGCTCAACTTAGCTGCTCTATTTCCACAAAGGGTATTTAGTTACGAGTCATGTGTGCGTACAGAATCGGCTCGTAATGAACAGAGATTGTTTCAAGAGAGGTTCCCTGACATTCAACTCCCAAGTCGACTTTCGATTCAAGATTGGTGAATAAAATTCTTAAAACGGGAAATATTCTTTATACACAGACAAGTACAGTAATTAAGGCAATGTTAGATGACATTGGACATGCTCTGGTATGTTCCCCTTAAAATCACTTCGTCAGCAAACGGGAGTTACCCATTCCTCTGTTCGAACGGCTACAACGCTGCTGAAGTTAAAACTCTATAAAATTACCGTACTGCAAGAACTTAAATCGGGTGACCCTATATCCAGGAGCAGATTTTGCAATGAATTTTGAATAGTGTGCATGGTGCAGAAATTAATCCTAATCTAATTTATTTGCAGACCGATCTTAGTTTCACATAAGTGGATATGTTACTTCGCAAAACAACTGATACTGTAGTTCAGAAAATCCTAACCTACTTCACGAAGAACCCCTGCATGATCTAAAGATAGGAGTGTGGTGCGCCATTAGCGGACAGAGAACAATAGGCCCTATTTTTTAAAAGAACAATTAGTATTAATAGGAATATTAACAACGTAAGGTAACGTAGGTTCGTGACTTTCCTACAGGATTCTGCAGCGACATATACAGCTAACGTCTCGTTGCATGTAATTCGTGAAATATTCGACCATACTCTCATCACTAATAACATATGGACCCTTTGTTCCATCGATTTAAAGCTCTGCTATTTTTATCTCTGGAGGGCATTAAAGGAAAAAGCGTACAAGACAAATTCACAATATATGAACTGAAAAATAACATTCTCGAAGAAATTTCTACCATTTCTCAGAGCTGCAGATGGTAATGGTTCATTTCATATTCAGAAATGGATGGAAAATGAAGGGGGGTTGTTTCAGCATCTTCTTGCTTGATAAGGGTGAGTAAATGCACATTTTAAGTGTTTAAGTATTAGTAATAACTTACGTGACAATCATAGCTGCCCACTTTCTGACTGCGCTACCCCGTACCAGTTTACTGACCGACCGGTCGTTTCGCGAAGGAAAAATGACCCATCTCTGCTGACTTCAGTATCCAGGCAGCTCTGATTATATCCAGGCGTGAGTATTAGCATTGCTTTGCATTCAATTGCATTTATTTAGTTTTGAAGTGGTTCAAAGCTTCCATAATATGATTGAATTATGTGCCTAAGCTCTAAGGTAATTGCTTATGATAGCTAAATTAATTGTCACGCTACTTTTTTGCCATAATCATTGATTTAGAACGCGTTTATGAATTTGTATTAGATTTGGCTTTAAATTTATTGACTGAAATTTACAAACGGTAAAAAGAGCAAAGGTCAACAGTTAAATAGATTTACTACAATTTATAAATATATAGCAGTATTCTTACCTACCGAATTGAAGGAAAGTTACTGTTCAGAAGTATACACAACAGGAGCAGTGGCATTGCAAAATATTTCAGGTGTATTCAGACAGACTTTTTCTGCATAATCTTAAAAACATTCTGCCCAAAAATAACAATAACGTTAATGATGATGATGATGATGATGATGATGATGATGATGTTAGCCGTGTTCATTGACCTCGCACTCGAAAGCCGGAAAGAAATTGTCATATCCAGCAACAAAATACAATAATAATTTATTCGAATAAGCTCTCCGCACTATGAAATAAAGTGCACAGGAGCCTAAGTTTTACAAAATTATTTCTAAATATGCCAACCGTGCAACTTCCAAAAATCCTCGTACTTTTAATATACTTATTTTTTAAAACGTCAGATTTGCAGCTTTAAATATAAACATTTCTCTAAAGGAAATAAGAAACAACATTAAGAAGAATAAATGACTACTAGGACCGGATAGTATATAATCTAGTGCAGCTATGCATTTTAGCGTCACAATAGTTTTTTTAAAGTAAACAATGTATTTCAAAGTCAATAAAGGAGAATGAATGAAACAAATTAAATTCATCATTATCTAATTATTTAAAATTGAAATTCTCATTTGGAATTGTTTAAATTAACCTAAGCCTTTATTATAAATGTTCTATTAAAATGTCTCATTTTACAATATGAAGTTTTCTGATATTCAGAAAATGAAATGAAATTATAAAGGGATCTTACTTTCAGTATCATATTTTAGGATATTTGCGATGTCATAAAATAATTAACCCTGCAACTCAATTCTTGACAGGGTGTTTAGTTAAACGTGTTGCTTTAAGAAATGAGTGAAAACTTTTAGATCGGACTAGTTTCTTGTATCCTGGAAATGAGGTCGTAACTGGTATATCTTGGCTCTAGTTTTACAGATTTTAAATTAATCAGAGGCTTTCGTTGTTGTCAGTGACCTGAATCGAAATCTGGTGCAATAATACCTTAACATATTGAATATGTTTGCGTCCACATCCACTGAGTTTCAAAGTACGAAAAAGTGTAATTCAAACATTAACTTTATTACTGCAAATATGGACAGGGTAGGAATATATGCGCGCTACAGATACAAGTCATAAATGCATTCAGCTGCGGCATAAACTTAAAATTTCATGCATTAAAAAGAATTCAGCTTTTATCAGAATATTCACTAGCTACATTCTAACTTTTCCAAATGGTTTAATTACAATGAAACATGCATTTTATTCTCATACTTTCCAATTTATAGTCCTTTTATGAACTTTCTTTTTTTATCAAAATTTAACTTTTAGTGGCGTCTATAGACAATGAAATTAAACGATCCGAATCTTTCTAGAACAAGATTTGTCGAGCACTTTATTCAGAAACAAAATGTTGGATTAACTATATGAGCAGTAAGAATTTTGTTTCAAAACTTACGCATCTGGAGAGACTGTTGACCTATAGGGGAACAATAAAAAAAAATCTCAAATATTTAAAATCGGGAATTGTTTTGCTTTTGCATCTATGACGTGTTAACACTACATTTTAGTTATAAAATATGTCCGCTCACGCGACGTTTTACGTTTCGGTATGGCCGTATATTCTTTGAAAATGAATGTATACTGCCGTGAGGGAAAAGTTTCAGACTGCGATAGATAGTTGACGCTAGAGTAACACATCTTTGTATGTAAACTTAATTTAAAATTCAAATCAGTTGATTTATGCATGGAATTTATTCAGACCTTTCTTGATCAATTGCTTCCTTTCAAAACTATAAATACACTATTTAAGTACAAAACAAAACAAAAACTACAATACTTAGTAACAGAAAGAAAATGTAAATGTTATGGGCGCAGATTTTGAACCCTCCAACAAAATTAGCTCAAGTTAGGGTTTCGGTATGTAGAAGGAATTATTAGCAATGAAACCATAAGCATTGCAATTGCCTAACTCAATTGTCAGTATATGTTTTCCCGCTACATTTTCTGTGTAAGTGTTGGAGGAGACAATTCCAGCATCCTCTCTAAGATTGTGTACACGTTTCAGGAAATGGAGTTGAAGTGAGGTCGCCACCATTTGGAGCATACTTAGTAGTCAAGATGTAAACGCTATGAGAGGTTTACTAAATCCCTGTATTGTTCTGAATGATGAAATGTAAAGCCACACATATTATTATATTTTAAATGCAATACTAAGTGGTCACGGCCATTCTGTATAGTCTTTCACAACTTATCAGTGTCTAAAATCATGTCTGACTTATCTCCTGAAAGAACTTAAAAGCTTGGAGGTAAAAGTGGATCTTTGTGACAGCACACGAAGAAGTTCAGGCAGGGTATAACTTATGTTATGAATCTGAAATAATAAGAATATGTGTTCCTTTAAGTAATTACTTCAGAATTGTTATATTATATTAATTTGAATGTTTCGAAAACATATCTTTTAAAGAATAGTACCCAGGCATTACTAAAATGTTATAAAGCTTCAATAAGAAACATTTCAACAAAAAATAATAAAACTTTCCAACTCTTTGCTCAGAAAACTGTCTAAAATCAACATGAGCATTATATGGCAGACTTTATTTTGCTTAATTTTGCAACAGCTACGATAGTCTGTATACGGTGCTATCGGCATAACATTCACTTGCGTTGCCTTTGTCTCATTATCTTAAGTCAATTCGTCGTCTTATCCACAATATTTTCAGAGATCCCCAATGCTCCTACTTGCAGCATCCATTCTCGAAGTAAGTGGCAGTAAGTATTAATCGATACCGCATCTAACTAAGAAATAAATGACACACCTGCTTCAGGTTAATTTAATCAAAGTATATTGTAAATTAATATATTTTTCTTACTAGTGGTAACTGTATATCTCTCGGACTTCGATGAACTCGTACGAGCCACACGCAACCACTGCTTACCAAACCGATCTGCAGGTTATTGTAATTTAGTTTCTATGGACGTGGCAGCAAAATTATTGAATCAATTCGTAACCATGTGTGATTTTGCATATTTTTAGAGGTTCTCTCTTTCAAGTTTTTGTTGTTAACGTTGTGGCAAGTGCATTATATTATTTTTGGAATTATGAAATTAAGGATATGGATATCTTTTATTTCAAGCTTTATTATTCCTGTAAAAAGTGCTTTCATAAATATAATCAAAGATTTCATACGTAAACTTAAGATATGACGAACATTTAGATTATGTAACTCATCTACTAGATGTTCTAGCTTTATAGTTTTGTATGTTTGGGATTACTTGACTTTCTTGAAATAGAGTGAGGAGAACGTTTCTTACAGAAACGCGGTCAAGATCCCAACAGCGCAGATCAAGCAAGTGGTCCCGGTCTATTTACTAATTCAAAAGAAGTCCGAGTGCGCAGAGATCACTGTTCTGAGAAGGTACAGCGCGACAACACGTACTTTCCAAGTTTGCCCGTGATTAGAACTGAGGCAAACGACCCAAGCTTGGCTAGGTTGCTCAGATTTTAACTCTTTGATTACTCAATGTGCTCTGCTCTATGCTAATTGGTTCCTTTCCTTAATAATTACTTTAAAGATCATGTTGTTATAAACAGTACGTTTGCACAGTTCCGGTGTAAATCTTAGCTGTTTCATCAGCAGTTATTGATATCCGCTGCTGAATCATTTAATTTGACAATCTCTTTATCTGCTACAATACACAGTATGAAGAGAGGCCTTATGGAGGACTATTCTTTGCCAAAAGCTAAATAAAAAACTGAATAGCTTTTAGTTTCTTTCAAAGCTGTTTTTGAGAAAAAAAAGTGAAAGTTTATTTTTAAAGCATTCATACAAAATTTATGACACGGGAGAGAAAATGCCTTCCTCAGCATGCTAAAACATTTTAAAAAGGGCAGTTTTCATTCCTAAAGGTTTGTTATTTTTCAGCTAATTAACAGAGTTGCAAAAAAGGAATCAGATACGTTGCCTGTCTAGCATATAATTTCATCTGTTTATCTGAAATGGGTTTTCTGTGAAACTTAGGTGAATTGTAAAATTACGCAGTTTAATAATTCAGAATAACCAGAAATGTTGATGGCGATAAGCATGCGATATAGCTCTCGTGAAAGAATCTGTGGAGAAAAGTTCCTAAACAGAAGAGCGCCGCATCCTAGAATGTTTATTCACATTTGAATATACACAGAGATAAATGGAGAATGACTAGCTCCGAAAACCGTTAGGATTAGCATTTATGACAGTGTCTTTGGAGGTACTTGCTGATTATGTTTACTTATGGAAGCTCTTTAACATCTCGGGTTATCAGTGCCCCATTCAAATCAAGGCGTGAAACGGCCTATAAATTTTGCTCTGAGGTACATTTCTTTCAGATTTGAGGTTCTTTTATGTACTGTAAATCTACGATACGGGATCCACGGCTTTTCAGGCATGGAAAACTGGTTTACTAAACTAAAGAATAAACTAAGTAAATTCTCTCTTTCTCTTTCTATTTTATTAACCTCTAAGGAAGAGTGATCGAAAAGATATTAGCAAAAGCAATCGATAGCAATACTCACGGATTCACATTCTATCTTGTTGTTCATTCTCTTCCACCTTTATATGTGTATGTCTGCGTCTTTCGGTGTTTGTGACGTCTTTGATACGACCCTGACATTGGACTGAACACTCAAAAAGCAATACCCAATCCACTACCCAGACTCGAGTCGTCGTCCCACTGTTACCAGTAGCAAACACGAAATTTTGAAACAATATTATATTTACATGATATTATTTATCTTTAGAAAATATTTCACGATTTTTAAGAATTAAGAATTGTTTACAAACAGTACTTTTATATGTAAACGAAATATAAATTAATATGAATTCGGCTTACATAAAAGCATTAGTTACCAAAAATTGTTAATAACTACTGCACATTACCGTTTACTGCGGTGCAATAAGTAATTAAATAATAATAAGATTAACAATAATTATAACACAAACAGCATGCATAAATAAAAATAACTTAATAAAGTACTTTTCATTAGTGTAACATGCATAAAAATTAGTTTAAGCTAATGTACCGCACTGCAAAATTAATACATCATTTAAACACACGTAGCGTGTATGTGTATATTACTTTTGGCTTTTGTAAAGCCATACAAATAAAAAATGGTTAACCATTTATATCTAATTACAATACTCTCTACAAGTAAAACAAACAATTTTAACCAAACTGTTGGAGAATAAAATACAATGCAAAATACAATTAACCTTATATATGTGTAAGAAAAAGTAACAGCCCACTACAAGAGCTCAACATGTAATTTGATTTGTATAAGAAAGCCTCTACTGTTCTAGTGCAAAATTTATTTTACCAGTTTTTCTCTATATCCAAATCATGATCTATTGGTAAAATTTCCTTGACAACGTTTATTAATGAAGTCATTCTTTCAATAAGGGTGATATTATATTATTATTATTATTATTATTATTATTATTATTATTATAGTTAATATTATAGTTATTATTATCATCATCATCATCATCATCATCATCGTTATAGTTATTATTATCATCATCATTATTATAGTTATTATTATTGTTATTATTAATATAATTATTATCATTATTATAGTTATTATCATTATTATTAATGTTATTATTATTAATATTACCATTATTATAGTTATTATTATTATTATTATCATTATTATAGTTAATGTTATTATTATCATTATTATTATTATTATATCCATTTTGCTTCATCTGTAATATTTTAACTCCTTACTTTCATTTCAATTTAAGATCTAACTGAACTTTTCCACAGGCAAGCACAAATCTTTAAAACTACACTATCATCCAAAGTACTGGACATTTTAAAACTAATCGACATAGATGAAACATCATCATATTTATCATCTGTAGCGGTAGACCCAGATTCGACTCCTGTAGAAGTAGGGAACTTATAAATTACAATTTAATTGTTTATTAGTATGCCTTTCTATGTATGTAATTTAGAATCATATTTTAATAATAACAACAATAACAATAAATCCGGTTACAAGTGAACTTTGAAAATAAACGCCTTGAACTGAGCAATGAATATAATTATTTGATAGTCTCCGATCCATCATCCATTCCTCCCCTGTAATTAAATCCAATAAAGCTCCACGCACTTTACAGAATCCCTGAGAAGAACACTGATTCGATAGCAGCCGAAGATGGTGTATAGAATGTGAGCATAGCTGTGGCATCAACAACAAGAACCCAAGACTCATTGGTGGTGGTTATCAAATCAAAAATTCCTGCCTAATTACCACACATATAAAACCGCCGTACATCATATATTTTAATGAAAAGGACGTAGCCTTCCTTGCCACTAGTTATAAACGGGTGTACCTCTCTCTTTTCTCAACCTCACTTGAAAAGGGATGAAACATGTTATTTACACATCCTACCTCCGCATCTTTGCTTTCATTGCTAAGTCTCACTGTTACACATGATGGTAGATTAGGGGAAATTATGGGATAAGAATCATTAGTTCATTTTGGAACTTTTCTAAGAACACGAACTGGTTTATCATTTTGCACAGGAAAAATGTCTACCCCAACCACAAGTTTTGGTTCGGAATATTTAATACACATCCCAGTTATATCATTAATTTCGAAGTTGGCACTTTTTCTTTAATGGGTGCTCTTTAGGAAATTTAAATATGGCAGTATATGATGCACTGCCATAATTACAGGAACACAAGACTGGCCCATGTTGTATTAAACACTTTTTATTACACAAGTTGCTGGTATGATTTCACTAACAAGCTACTGTTGATTTACTTCCAACTATAAGTCACTGTAATAATTCTTGTACCTGCAACAAACTCTTATGCATGCTTTTGAACCTCGATCGCCTCCATTTCGTGTACTATTGATATGGTATTGTGGTATAAAGATTGGGGGCAGTCTTGTTTAATATGTGTACTCTTTGTGTATCCATAGATAATAATTAGCTCCCAGACAGATGACTGACCCAGGTACTAGCTTATAGTATGAGGGTAAGCAGTTAAAGAAGAATATATTGGTATTAATTGATGAATTAAGTTAAATTGAAGTAATACGCCTTTTTTATAAATTGTTTAATTTATTTATGCACTGTATTTTGGTGAAGAAATTTTATTTTATTCCTTTCTGTCGTTGCATACAATTATTTTACTATACTTTTATGCTTAAGTGCATTTTCTAACTAAAGCATGTACTGTTTATTTAGTATATATATATATTTCATTTACACTCTCACAAGAATAGCGAATATAGCTAAAGATGGTATTTTAACACCTTTAATGAGGGACACTGTTTAGATTTAAAATCCCTGACTATAATCAATTAGCTTGATACAATACAGTTTTATTAAATTAAAAAGTTGTACGTATATCATCCAGTTGCCCTTTGCCCTATTTTCGATGTATACAGAAAGAAAATGTTCCAAGTTTTTTTAAAAGGAACTCTTGGTAGGCAGCATAGAGAAGTTTTGCTGCTAATTGGATGTCCTCTTAATACCTCTCCGTTCAAGTTTGAGAGACTGCTCCTACAATAGACTGTTGCATGTGCCATAGTGATTCTGTTAGATTGCATGACGCACAGACTCCTGTCCCCTCGTTTAACTTTCTCTAGTACTCCCCAGTATAAAGGAAATCAATAAAAATCCTACCCTCTCACTTCCTCTTCCCCTTATTAATGTGATTCATTCCAGCTCCTCGTCCGGCTATTGACCAGAGGCTGAACTCATAAGCCAAGTAGGGCGATTTTCGGACAAGGGAAAACAATGTTTAGCAATGTAACAAGGATTAAGCGGGTGTATCAAATGACTACAGATGGCTTCAGAACGAAGGAAATCTTAATTTGATGTAGACGTTCCAAGTAGAAGTATAATTGTTGAGGAAGCTACTGGAAGTCTTTTGGATGGTGTGTGAATTGAATTAAAAATGACACAAATGAAACAAAATTGCAAAGCAGTGCATGTCTTTTCAAACAAGATAAAGTTTCTTATAAAATCTGCCAATTGTGTATGTGGCTCAAAACTGACAAGAGGTTAAGTTAAGACACTCTTGTCTTATATGCAAAATATGCTGAATACCAGGGCATGAAGAAATTAAAAAATAGAATTATGAACATGAATTGGAAATAACTATATTAACCAGTGGTAAAATGAAAATTCCAAAACAGGGACTGAAATGTAACAAGGAATTATATAACTATTTGGAGAGTTATGGAATTCTGACAATGGGGAGTTTAAAATAACTTTGGTATTTGAAAAATGATTAAATATCGCTTCCTGGTGAAACTGAAAATCCACCTGAGATATGCAGTGGTAGAAAAGTGGAGGAACTCTTAATTATTAATGTTGTAAAACTGGATGTAATGGGAGAATATTCAGTAGGAATATTTTGTGCAAGAAAACTCCAAACTATTAATTAATGTTCAGAGCCTTGTATGCAATCATTAGCATCTTGTGGATGTCCAAATGTTCAGGGAATTCATGCTGTTGATATGAAGTGAAGCAAAATGGAAATATTCTAAATACGCTAAAGCTATGTGGCTGAGGTCAAGCAGTTTGATCAAACTAAGACTTGAATTTGTTTCTTCCGCTTTTGCAGCTGACTTCAAATCGACGTCTAAGCCTTGTGGTGTGTGAGTACATAAGTCACATATCAAGCTGTGTTCAAATTCAGGTAGGCTAGGATAGAAAATTGACATTTGGAACGTATGCAAACTTGAATCTCCCTAAAGGCGTTAGTTTAATTCGGTACGCTTTGCTTGCACATAACCGCATTACTGGTCACTAGACGGCGGATCAGAGTAACTGTATCTATGACGTTTACTGGCCCTTTACCATAGTTTATGTTGAAGCAGAGGTGACTGCAGAAGAAAACAACAGGCACGTGCCTGCATTGTCAGTACATTTGTATAAAAAAGTGCGTACACTTATGTAAATGACTGCTGCTAACAATGTACCATTGTACTTTTGTGTAAAGTGAATACTAGTAGTCTGCACATTGCAGTGAGCAATATTGTACATGTGCAGATTGTCGAAGATGATCTTTCTTCTTCTCTCACTGAAACAAAATCTATATCGTGAGAAACTTCTTTCGATAGCTTAAGACATAATAGGTGCATACGAATAATGCACTATATCGTTGTCTGATAAATTTATAACAACTTTTCTGATTCTTTTTGTAGTAACACATCTCCTGCACCACACATGACTGAAAACCCAATATTTTTCTCACACTTTATAAAGTTTCTCGTTCGCTATTTTCGTTACTTCTCCGGTTTTGGTTTCAAGTTTTACACATACTTCTCCCACTATGTTTATAGCTTTTGCCATGTATAAATCAAATGTTTCTAACGACATTATGGCATTCAGTAAGTGACAAAAATTATTCTTTATGAAATATAAATTACTTTAAAGTTTAACTGAAATTAGGGATTTTGCTATTTAAATTACATGTGCCTCTGTGAAATATAAACCATTTATCACTTTCACAATTTTATCATAATATGTAGCATAATGGAAAACAGCCTCCAGCCATCTATTGCATCTTGTTATTATGGAGTATGGTGGAAGGGGTACCCCAGTAGCTATTTCCTTGAGCTTCCAGAAATATTTTTTTTATCATTAGCTCTAAAGCTATCGACGTCACTACAAGAGGAGCGAATTACTTCCGCTACCCAAAGGAGCCCGTGTGCTATGCAAGTTAGGTGAACCAGCTTAGGATACATGATCTGTATGTCCTTGGCTGCCTTTATCATATAGGGCGATGCATCTGTGAGTAAAAGAAATATATTTTTATACCTAATACCATTAGGCTACAAAGGAACCATGGCATTAGAAAACACATTGTTGTGTGTTTTGCCTTTTCTATCCTGTCACACGTTAGTACATATTTTTTCCAGGAGAGTCAGGTGTTAGTATTCCTACAATTACATTTACAACGAACCTCCCTTCACATCTGTTGCTTTCATTCTAACGAATATTTTGTTCTTTTCTGATTTTGTTAATTATGTCATGGTAAGAAGGAGGGACACTTTTTTCGTAATGTCGCCTCACTGGGAACGTGTTGCTTTGTATGTTTACGTAGAAAGTCTCGAAAGTGTGGATTTTAAATGAGATGTCTGCACCCATCACCATAACACACAAGTCGCTGCCAAATGTACGAGTATCATTTGAATTTGCATTCCAGTTGACGAAGTTTCTTGTATGTATTCCCTGTGTTTTCTGCTGTTGCAGTGTCTTTCTAATTGCCATTGTTTCATAACTCTCAACTTCAATTTTCATGTATTACGATAATTGTTTCTCTTTCACTGCTGAAGATCTTACCTCCGATATCGAGTAACCAGATGTTCAGTTTTTTCACGTTTTTCCTTGTGCATTCTGACAGCTCATAAATAACAACACCAATAGCACACGCTTTGCATTTGTTGTAGCAGTAGCACACACCCTTTACTTACGAAGCGGAACACCACGGTATACTTTCTTACTCACCGTCTGTACCTAGGCATTCGGCTCTGTTCACCATTAACTGGAAGTCACGGACCCGGTCGCTCTTATCCACCCTCTACGTGATCACGTTGTCACGTGTTTCGCTAATGACATCTCTGATGTATGATTAGTACAGTTAGTCTTAACAAGAACTTCAGTATAGTATGAATTTTTATACCACGTGAACCAAATATATGTATATATATGTAATTAATTGAAATCAAATTAAATAAATATGGGATACATTCCATTTTTTTTACTTAAAATCCCAATTTATAAACGCATTTTCCCCAAGAGAAAGGAAGCTCCTTAATCCTATTAACGAAGAATGAATGGGTTTAGGTTTTTAAGCAGCTGCGCAAGGGTGCTTCCAAACCTTCGTCGCTGTTAAATCGTAAACCTCCTAATGCTCCTTTTAACGGCCCACATTTATGATAATCGCAAGGCGATAAGTCTGGACGATGCTATCCAGTGAATTTCCCCGAGTTTTTTCCTTGTAAAAGCAGACGTATGCGGACGAACATTTTCTTGGAGAAGAACTTCTAAAATCGGCCGTAGTCTTCTCCACTTAGCACATTTGACTCAACCGGAAGTTGGCAGTATACGCTGCGTCCACTGTTTGACTTTCATGCAGAAAATCGACGAACAAAATGCCTTTACTGACAGACGAGATTTTGCTTTGACGGAAGTATATTCCCCAATTGTCCTCCATTGTTTCATTCGATGCAGAAACATTTCTTCTTGATCCCAGTATTCAGTCAAAAGCCTCTGACACATTCCCAGATCCTCAGTAAGAATTCAAGGAATCCACCTTGTCGAACATTTTCAGTAATCCACATCATTTGAAATTATAGACTGAACACTTCCATAACTTATCCAAGCCCAAACCTCAGAACCGATTTCAGAAATCGTCTTAAGTTGATCTCACTCGATAAGATTCCGAACGGCCCGATTTTTTTTTTTTTTTTTTTTTTCCGTTGCGCTCGTGTGAGGTAGTCATTAACGACTTTCATTTCCCACAATTTCTCACACTTCTGTGAAACTTTTGTGCTACTCATAGTGCATCCTCAATATGTAAAATTTCGACCAGATTTATGACCTTCCAAGTCAAAAATTTAAAAATAATGAATTGCGAAATCGAGTGTGTCTCTTGCTCGGTCTTGATGCTACTGAAAAACAAACAAACGGCTGTGCGAGGCGATCCGATACTACCCTACTCCACCCGTTACGTCTCAAAGGCGTACCTCGCTCAGCACTATTGACAAGCGGTAAAATATTATTTCCAATTTATAACTGATTTCCTCTACTACCTTGGGGAATAGTATGAAAATATTTTAACACATTAATTTTTTTTCATAAAAATACAAATATCGGCCTCAAAATGAAGTCAAGGTGACAAATTTTGCTTGACGTAGCGTTTTTTTCGAATTAACATATTGTTTTCATGAAAATGAACGAAATCAATACAGAAATAAACAATATATATAAAACATTTAGTACAGTTTCTCTAAAAATACAATTGTGGCTCATATCTTTGCATAGTTTAAAAATTTACTTATTAAAAACATATTCTTTCTAATTTGTATATGCTTCACTCTTCAATTATGTGAAGTAGTAGAGATTTTTAATGCAAACAACGTGACTCTCGAAACAAAGCCCATACTTGCTAAAACATGCTATTATACAGGTTAATTAATTCGGTAGGCTATGACTTCCGCCAGAAGTGAGAGAACCACGTTATCTTTAGCGTATAAATTTGAAATGAGCAATTAGAAAGAGTTCCATAAAAATAATTGCTTTGTTTTAAGGTTAACTAGAAGTGCGGGCCAAAATTACTCCAATATTCGAGTGATTCCTTTTGTGGACAAAATTTCTGTATCAAAGAAAAACCAGAACTTATAGGCTCAGATGGCAGAAGTTAGCAGTTGTAGGGCAGAGTCGGTATTGTCTGGCGATCAGAAGAAGGCAAGTGCCGGCTGAAATGGGACGGGGAGGGGGGCTTGAACTGTTTATCTGCAGCAAAAGATTGTATGTGGGATACCACGTGAATATTGCCACGATCAGAAAGAATGAGTGCAAGGAATTTGCCACACTGTGATATCGCAAAAAATATTTGTTACTTCTATTTATTTATTTTTTTTCCCCTTTACATGTGGCTGAGGTTCGACAGAAGGGGCGAACTATTCATATTGAAACAAGGGAGGCAATAAGAGACGTAATTAAACAATGCAACAAAGAGGCAAAATAGGGACAGTTAAACAGTTTAATATCAAAAGGTAATTTACGAGTTGCAAATTATTGTGGGATATCGGTTCGCACTGTATCCAGAACAAGGAAGGGAGATGCTAAAGCTGGCGAAAAATTACTGGGTACCCCGGAGAAAAAGACGTCATATGCAGGAATATAAATTCCATTGTGATGATTTTAGTAGGTCGGTAAATAGAAATTAAATTCTGAATTTTTATTTAATTCAAAACAAAGCAAGCAACTTGGAGAAATTAGGGATTTTTTTTTTCATGGAGAAAAGATACCTAAGGAAATTTTTGCACGATATGAACTTCAAATGGAAACAATGTGAAAGTAAGAGAAAATCACTTATTGAACGTCCAGACATAGTAAAATGGAGAGAAAGATATCTAAAAGCTATAAACGGATATAGAAAAGGTAAGAGAAATATCGTTAACATTGTTGAGTGGACAACAATTTGACATTTGGAAAGTGCTGGCAGATGATGATGATGCCTACTGGATAACAACAAACACAAGCTCCTCGAACCGCCTGATTCTTGTAAACTTAGGCGGCAATGAAGACTTCATACCCGGAACTTCTTTAATATTCAAAGTTGAACTTGCTGGCGGGGATTATCATGGTCAAATGAATGGAGCAAATGGTTGGAGAAGAAACTTTCAACTAATATACTCTGTCCCAGCGTCATCGTGCTTGATAATGCTCCATGTCACAGAATACAAAAAATAAGCCCCCGTTCAGGTAGGCTGTGAAACAAAAATAATAACATGGTTGGAGAATAACAATATTTCGTCATCTTCTGCAATGCTGCGGGAGAGTTATTTGAACTAATTCAACGACATAAGCCAACAGAAAAAGTGCATCATATTGACAGAGTGATTGAAATGAATGAGCATACAGTTCTTAGATTACCTCCTTACATGTGAGAGTTGAAAGTTATAGAACTTGCATTGACAACAATAAAACGACATGTAAGAAAACATAACGTCTGGTAACCTGTCTTTAAGAAACCTGCAGCAAATCTGTGAAAATACAGTGAACTCTATTAAAACAGCTGATTGAGAGGGTTATATCAGACACGTTAAGAAGTTCAAGGATGAGTTTAGGCAAAAGGATGGATTTGTGGAAGAGACAATGGACAACATGTTTATCTCAGTTGGAGATCTGGAGTCCAGTGACGAAGATACGGAGATCGAGAGCAGAGAAAATGTCGACCTCTCTAACACAGATCTTGCAAGCCCGCTGGGGTGAGCATGACAACACTATTTATTTTTATCGCCACTACGTACATGAATATAGTGAGGATGGTAGAAAATGTTTACGTAGTACATTACTGCTGCTTGCCTTCTTCTGATCGCTAGACAGTTTAATGGTTGGAGCATCGTTATGTTAAGCCATGATTCGAGTCTCGGCCATGACCTCAATTTTTCTTAACCGATTACTATTTTAAATCCTAGCAAAAACGTGCTTTGTGAAAAAAAGTCATAAGGATTACTTTTTTGCAAAAAAAAAATATATATATATAAATAACTGTATTTGTAAACATTACAAAATTAAGTGAATTGTTCCTGATTTTTATTTATTTTATTAAGGACGCTCTTTAACATCTCAAGGCATCAGCATCACATTCTATTCCGGGCGTGAAATGATCGGTAAATTTTGCTCAGAGGCTCTTCTTTCAGGCTTGAGGCTCTTTACGTAAGGTAAATCTTCGATATGAGACCCACAGCTTTAGTTCCCTTCCGATTACTTCTGTCAAAACATGAAATTTTGTTTAATATTAGTGATGAATATATTCATTGTAATATGGTACAGAAAGTTGCTTCATTTTGCATGATCATAAAAATTTGTTTACTTTTTTGCAAGTGGTCTTTGTGATATGTAGCACACAGTTTACCTTCTACTCCTGCTGCTCTTATATTATTTACAAAATATTAACCAGATTTTTTGTTCTACAACATCGCCTGTCTTATTTTCACCCATTCTATTCATAATTTAATTTTAGTGTACCATAATCATGAAAATAAAGTAATCTATCCCTGTTCTTGCTCACATAGTCCGAAGAAAATAAACAGAAAGTAACTGAATTTACAACCAGTGCTGGAAATAACAGTTTCTTATAGAAACACTTGTCACTGACTGTTAACATTTGAACACAATTTATACAACTTTCTCTCATATTAGAAACAAAAAATGCAATTATTTATATCACTTTAACACTATATACCGGGTTTTTCATGTTTTTCTAGCCCATTTCACAGCAACTGGCGAGTCGGCAGTCAGAGAGGTAACTCCCACTGAAGAAGATACAATATACAGGCATATTTTCTCATTTTCTGTACTCTATTAGCTTTTATTTTTCGTCGAAACGTAGCCTCATAAATGGAACTATGCTCCATTAGTAAAACATTAAGTGTGGGTCAATTACTATTATCATTAGCGTTCCGTATCATCCAATTACAGAAATGTACTCAAATATCAGCATCACCTGCCTGCAATTCGTGAACAACAGCGACTTTGTATGCTTTCAAGATTTAACTTACTCAATTTCGGAAGATGAACTGATGGATGTGAACGATAATTTTCTAAAAACGATGTCAAAAAGACGCGGATGTAGCAGGAGAACATTTACATCATCTCCTGTAAAAAGGTACATACATATTTTCATTGCAATTATAGTTGTATTTGCGAGTATTCGGATCAGTTCCACGGATATTAAATACGCTTTGCCGGGAGTTACCGCTCTAACTGCCGACTCGCCAGCTGCCACAAAAGAGGCGAAGAAGTTCAAAAAAAAAAAAAAAAAAAAAAAAAAAAAAAAAAAAAAAGTTCAACGTATCCACAATTGTGAGTGAACAGTTCGCCATGTTCATATTCGGATTTTCAATTTAGTGAGAATCCAGTCTTTCACCTCGTTGGATTATATACAACCACTATAATACTTGATATGGAATGGCAATTAGCATAAACATTTATTTTGGATATATTTTGTTATCTCTTATTAAAATGCAGTTTTTCTTCATGGGACTAATTATAATGTATTACAGTATTACTACTAATGTTGTTGCTTAACTACTCTAAATAGAACCAAAGAATGCATGATTTAACGAAGATGTAAGTCACAGAGTGATGCTCCGCAGTGAATGGGCGTACACAGGTGTCACGGCTCATTAAGTGATTTAAATGCGTCTGCTTGAAGTGGTAGAGACGCCCGCCTGCTCTCCTCATTGTCGACACCAATTCCTCACATTTTGGGTCAAACGCATGGTTTGCATTAAGTCCCAACAAAACATACCCAGCTAACGCTGAGAAATTGCGCTGTAAATATGCCAACGGTTGTGAAAAAGTCACAATAAGCATTGAAAGTTTTGGTAAGAAGTTTAATGACATCTCACCTTCATAAGTTTTCATACATAAATAAGCATTTTTCAATCTGAAACTGAAGCAAAGTAACGTGTCTGAGTTCGATAAAAATTGTACAACATAAAAATTGTTTCTAGACATTTAACTACTTTATTACTATTACTTGCAACTTCAGAAAGGAGGTAGGATTTTGGAAATTAGAATTGTTGCTGTAATGAGGAGCAGACGAAAATAAACTACTTAAAATAGCCTTGATTTTTGGAAAAATAAATTCATAACGACTACTAAAATATTAAAAATAATCGTATAAATCATTTAGAAAGGCATACTCTTAAGATACCTTCTCGGCATTTATCATTTATGAGATCTGGAGAAAGCTTGGAAAAACCTGCTAGTCATGCTCCAAAAATATTGTATAATGCTCCAATACTTTTATAATTGGTTGAGAATAGGGTCCTGGCGGGATTCAAACCTCAGACTTCTATTCACGAGTCCGTGCCTTAAGAACGTGTCCGTCGGTATAAAAAATATATTCAGCCTTTATTGCTGTAACTGATAATTAATAAAGTATAGAAGTAAAAAAAAAAAGTAAAATTTAATATATCTGTCCATTACTAATTCTTACACGGGGTATTAATAAAATATAACACAATAATTTCACAATCTGTACAGAAGTCTAAAGGCAGTTTAAGACAGGAAGACTGTAGTCCAACAAGAAAAATAATTGAGTTATATGTTTATAAAAATGTTGAAACAAAATACTCATAAGTCAGTACTAAAGAGAAACGGGGTACAAAAATTTCTTAGTACGTGAGGAGTCCTTGGGAGTGAGGAAATTCAGGCCTTCGATAGCTCATCGTCAGCGTTTTTGCTGTAAAATGTCTTGAAATCTCGTATGCAGCATGCAACTGTGATCAAATTGTTAATGCCATTAATTATATTGTACATATTGTAATCGTAATTATTCCTGGTGAAATGGAAGAGAAAACCTTATGATTTTAATTTCCAAAGGAAAACATTATTATTATTATTATTATTATTATTATTATTATTATTATTATTATTATTATTTATATAACTAATTATAATGATAATATAATCACATGGCAATACGACACTGAACATCTCTGATTTACTCGTAGTCTAGAGTGAGCTAACCATCTGACGGCACAGTCTAATGTATAAGGGAACGGAAGATCATAGGTGTGATTCCTGCGGAGAAATAATTACTCGTTCATTTCATAATTAAATATGCGCATGCATAAGATGTAAAATGAAAAAAAGGATATAATCAACGAAACTCGAGCTCAATAACAATGTTTTCTTCACGCCAGTGATATGCTGACCGAGCCACAGTTATGGTATCCCATTGCCAACTGAGCTATCAAAATGCCCAAATAATGTATAACTCGTGTTAAGTTCAAAGGTGTGTGAAAATTCATTGGTCATGGTTTAATTATAAGGAATAAAGGCGAAATTACTATAATAATCCCTAAATTGTTTTAATTCTACCCAGATTTCAAAAAAAGGTTTTCGAAATTATATTGACTTCTTAAAAGAAGTGAAATAATGATGGTATAAATATTCCTTGTAAATTAATCCTATAATTTTTAAGAAAAACTTCTCCCACCCCACCGGAATGAAATCTGAATCCTGCCGATGGCAGTAGAATATTCTCTCAAATGAATCGCAGCGATGGGTGAATTTGTGATGTAGCTATACACTAGTACTTCATTCGGTTAGAAATATTGATTACTTGCACAACCAGGAATGAAGCTTTGAACTTCAGAAGTTGTCAATAGGGTTCCCCATTTTCGGATTTAATTAAAAATCCCCACCCTAATCCCTAGATTGTTCAGTTCTTGGGCAGTCGACTTTGACGTATGGGATGTAGATACTCGTATGCAGATCGAAAATTCTTTCTGCTCTTGCAGCTAGGTTTTGCAAGAGTAGTGCCGATGTAAACGTTGTATCGATCAACAGCGCCCCTCGTGCAATATAGATATATTTGGTGTTCTGACAACTTCGTAAGCCTGTCATTTATATTGTGACTATTGCAACAGTTTAGAAAGCGATCATCTATATTGTTAACAAAGAAGAGGGTAAAGGAGGAAGATTTTTTCTCTCTTTTGAAGTCTTGAAGCCCCACATTAATTATCGCGAGGTATTTGAAAACACCTAAACAGATGAGTTTATTAGCACAGTAAATAAGACCGAGAAAAAATAAAGAGCAATTGATAGTCCTTCAAATATATATATTTGCAGCACTTCAGATAAATATCGGCTTAAAATTTAACTAAGAAAAAAATAATGTTGTGATTCAATGTACAATTATTGTGTCTCCAGTTCTAAACGTATTTATTTATCAATAATAATAATAATAATAATAATAATAATAATAATAATAATAATACATAAATGTGCATAACGTGATACATATTTTAAATATGGTTAAGTAGGTATTGAAATATTAATATATAAAGCGTTTCTATAAAACTTCTAAACAAATTACTATTAGCTAAGACTTTCAACAGCAATTAAAATTCATTTTTCCTCGAAAAATTGTGGATGAATGTAAGTAGCGCAAAAAAGTAAATTACATTTTTGACAGAAGCGCTGAATATTACCCTCTTAACCCATGTATTTTAGTCGCAATAAAAAGTTGGTTTGTATAGTTATGTTTTAATTACAGCCTTATCATTTTTGTACACAGTGTGTCCTGAACCACAACTAGTAGTTCGCTGCTTTTAGAATGGAATGACAACTAGTAGGCTACGGTATGACTGTCTATTGGGATATTATCTTTAAAATGAGTTGCAGATAATGAAAGGCGATGTGAACTCTTGAGTCATTTGCGCAATAATAAATTTATCTCCTTTCATTCCGGAACTACAACAGCAATATGAATTATTAAAACATAAGAGAAGGCTTCAAATTTATAAAGCTGCAAACCAATTCAGTTGCATGGTAGTTTAGGGCGTATAATACTCACTAACAAGTAAACGTAAGGAATACACGGCAATTCAGGATATAGAAAGCCAGCTAGATGAAGACCAACAAGCGGCATCTTGACCCTCAGACCTGAACTGAAATATGGCGATTTTTTAAATTTATTTGGTTTATTTATCGACGCTCATTAATATCTCAGCTTATCAGCGTCCCATTCAATTCAGGGCGTGAATTGGCCGATCAAGTTTGCTCAGGGGCCTCTTCTTTCAGGCTTAAGGTACTTTTACGTGCCGTAAATATGCGACACGGGACTCATGGCTTTACTTCCCTTCCGAAGGAAGCCACGACTCTGGCCATCATTAAACCAGCGATCTTGAGTCTACGAGGCAAGTATGGTTACCACTAGACCGCCAGGAGCGACTAATTATTACGAAAAAAACACACTTAACATTACTTTATGAAGCAATAAAATTCTATTTATTCGGACCTTACAGGGAGTAAGTTTGAATGGATGACTTAATTATACGCTGATGACCTGAGATGTTAAATTACTTGTCAGCGCACATGGCCTTGAAGGATATCGCTTTCGAGAGTACAATGCTGTGCAACCTAGTGAGTGGTTAAGTAACTAACGACCGCATTTGTAAACAAAATTACTTATAAATACGACATGTAAACAGTCTTCCTCTTTCAATCTCTTTGCCACTCGCACTTCCACCCTCCGTAACAAATTATCTGAACTATATCAACCGGATCAATCCATTATACTGATAGAAACTCGTTCAGTAATACTGACGGCATTTGTTTAAAATTATTCGCGGCAAAAAGATGATCATGCAGTACATCCGTTTGTTTATCTCCTTAAGAATCTGAATTTAAGTTCTGTTTTTGGTGATTTACAGCAACACATTTAAGTCTACATGGTAGATATGTTTGCCTTTTACTATTCGTAAGTGTTAACTGCCCATCACAAACGTACATGCTGTGCCAAATTTTCGACGGTTTCTTAATATTTTAGAGGAAAATAACGGTTACCAAGCGTCAAACTGGACTCCACTTTAATATATAGAATAAAAAAGGCATACCATTAAAAGACCGTCATATTTTCGTTTCCGTTTATATATATGCTAATTCTATGGATCCAATAAATTAACACGTTTAGAATATGCAATAAAAACACATTGCAATATATTATGTGTAATGTTTTGAAAATTGAACGTAATACTTGAATCCCCGTCTTTATGTATATGTTTATTAACCGACTTTGAAATAATTATATATAATATTTTATAATGCAATATTTGAAAGTTAGATATCAATATAAGCTCCATATATTAAAATTCTGAAAATATGCCTGTTAAATGCTCAGGAGTGTTCATATTAACTACAAAAAATCAGAATGGGATCTCTAACAGTCCAATGGTAATTAAGCACTTTACAAAACAATACGCAGCGGACTGGTTGACAGCAGTGAACTACGGAACTGCTGATCTATCTCTGGGCGCTTAGTTGGCGATTGCGGCTTCAGTTGTTGATTTTGTTTATTTACGGACGCTCTTTAACATCTCAGGTCACCAGCGTCCCATTCAATTCAGGGCGTGAAACGGGCGACAAATTTTGCTCAGAAGCCCCTTCTTTCAGGCTTGAGGTTCTTTTAAGTGCCGTAAATCTACGACATGGGACCCATGGCTTTACTTCCCTTCCGAAGGAAGACATACTTAGGATTTTTACGCTCGAAAAAGATCCATCGATCCTGGCCGGGTTTTAACCCGCGACCTTTGGTCTACGAGGCAAGAATGGTTACCACTAGACCTCCAGGGGCTTGAGGATTCAATGAATGTTGCATATGATACAACTGAGACGAACGTCGCTAAGGGGAAAAAATGCTAATTTATACTTCTGTTCATACACACAAACTTAAACTTTTCTTTTTACATTTTGAATTTTAAAGAACTATTTCTATGCACATCGCTTTACATTTTCATTCGCCTACCTTCATTATTGACAAAAATTGTTTCACTAAAGCTTCAGGTTTTGAAAATGAAATGGAAGAATGTAACATGCTAATTATTATTTTTATATTCTAATATATGGCTTGCAAAAATTAAGTAAGTTTTGAAGTTTTGTGGTTACTCAAGGGACAATTTCAAAATAAGACATTAGGAATGCTCTTTGTACCCAATTAAACATTTTTTTTTTTTTCGATATTGTTGTAGGATCTTGGCAGAATTGTGAACCTGCCCTAGTAGCAAGTCTTTTAAGTTTTACTCCAATACCATCATGCCATCTCCCGAACCATTATCATGTGATGTTGTAAGGATGTGCCATTGAGCAGTAAGTTTATAATCATTCGAAGCAGGTTTTTCCAACAAGTTTCAAAAACCAATAATTAATCTCAATCACTAATTAAATAGGCAATATTTCAATATATGAGAATAAGTAGAAAGTTGTTCATTTTGTATAAATAATGTATATATTGTTGAAATGAACTTAAAACCATATATATTACACGGCCTTGTCGCTTCTCCTTAGCGAAAGGAACAATAATGAGCCTGAGATCGGCCGTCATAAAAGTCTTAACAAGTTTTAGCCCAGGAAATGAAAGGACAGTCTTCTATAAACTCTGCATAAATAGGATACCATACCACTAAGGTTAAACATAAAAGAAAAAGTGCAGAGGAACCTTGAAAGTAATTCCTATTGAGTAAAGAACCTATTGAATTCTCACAAAGAAAGTACGGTATACTCTCTAAAATCAAAGGAAAAACAACTAAGGTCAAAGACTTTAAACGCGGAACAAGCCATCCCCGCGTGGTGTCAGAATAGAGCGCAAAAACACGCTCCAATAGCGAAGTGCAGATAATTACGTGATAACGAACTGTCCAATGAGCCGCGTAATAACCTAGAGATAATTTTAATTTTAGAAGTCAAATGCGTAGGGAGGACCGATCCATTAGAAAGCTAATGAAAGAGGATAGCAATTAACGAGAGCGTAGTTGTGGTTGTTGGGAAAGTTCTGGCGAGCTTTTGGAGTCAGTTGACAAAAGTATACAGTTTCATTTTTGTGCGCGTCATCAGTTTTTTTGTCGTTGTTGTTTATTTATGGACGCTCTTTAACATCTCTTTTTCGTGCCGTAAATGTACGACACGGGACCCACGGCTTTACTTCCCTTCCTAAGGAAGCCCATACTTAGGATTTTTAAGCCCGAAAAAATTCTATCGATACTGGCCGGGTTTGAATCGCGATCTTGAGTTTAGAAGGCAAGGACTAGTACACCGCCAGGACCGACAGTCAATGAAGTCAACACAATAGAGAAGTGCAACATCGCGTTTAACTGTGATCAGTATTGTTATTTAATACCGAAATGGGTTATTGGACCAGTAAATAGTTCGCGACTTTAAGGAGATCTTTGCTAAAGACTAAAAAATAGTCCCAAAGCAGCGTAAAGATAGACGTGTGGGCACTTTGTTAATTATTTTCCAGTGACTCTCAAGGTTCCGACAGACTATAACATGAAGTGTATAAATGTAAAGGATTCCTTAGCTACAAAAGTTGCGTTCCTAAAAGACACTGGTAATCTCATGTGATGGAACTGTGGTAAGAACTATCCATAACCCACAATAAAATGAGCGGGAAGATATCGGAGAAGAAAACGAAGAAGAAGAAGAAGAAGTCTAGGGAGGTAACTGTCTGAACGAGAGAAAATAATTACTTCCCCTTACATCAGTTTCGGAGCCAAGGACAAAAAGGACTTTTTTCTTCTCCATATCTGCAATAAAATCCATTATCTACTGATAACCTTGAGATCCTATAACAATCCTAATAAAACCCATTATCATATCTTTATTATTTTGTACTATCACGCACATAAATAAAAAACCGATTCACATCTTTATGATATCAGATATTTGTTTAAAATTATATATTTAATTAAAACTTGGCGATCTGAAAAGTAGATACTTTTTCTTATGTTGTTGACTTCTTGTTCACCAGCCACCTAATTTAATAATTTGTTGCGAATTTGTGGGTGCCAAATTACCCAATATATGTAATACTACTTTTCACTTTATTGGTGAAGAATAACACTTGAACACTACTTTATTGTGCTTAATTAAAGCATATACTTACATAAATATCATTTATGTATTTGTTATATATCGTGCATAAACTATATATCACCGTTGCATAGTAAATAATATAATTATAACATCTGCTTACTAAATAAAGTAAATATGTATATTGACAAAAAACAAGCCCGCGACGGATAGTAGAAAAATAATGATAAAACCTGCCAACAAAAGAGAAAATAAAGGACATAGCGCCAATTTATTACATCATATATAAAGTATACTTGTAAATAATATCTTCTACATATGTATACCGAAACGAACAATCACAATGCGTTTTCTTCTTATAAATTACATACATCTTCATCACACCCACCAATCACTAAGCTCCTTATTTTCATCAATCACAACTGTCTACGTCACTTCCTTGCCAATTTTTTAATACTTAAATTGCATCAGTTAACTCAGGAGCTCGCCGACACCCTACGTACACACATCAGCTAAGCAGAATTTGATTATTTTTTACACAAAACATGCACGCACCTTCTTAACTCAATATACGGAACCGTGTAGTAAAAAAATAATACAATACCATATAAGGAATAAACATTACGGCAAAAAAGCATTGCCTGCACACAATAAAAACAATTGTCACTTAAAACGACAGTAAATATTTTCAAAATGTCATATCTATACCACCATATTAGTTCAGAAATAAGCCACCAAATACATTTCTACAAAATATATAAATTATCATAATAACTAAACACTAGCAACAATAAAACTATACCGCCACCACTACATTAGTTCAAAGTTACACCACCAATATACAAAATAAATCAAATAATTAATAAACAAAATATATACATTTTTAAATAATTAAAACACGTAATTGTAATATACATTTAATAAACTAATTGCAACGTGCATGTGCTTGCACAATAAAAATACATTTTTTAAAAGAAAAAAGCCCCGCTACGGACAATTCAAATGACGCCAAAATCTGCCCCACAAAAAGTTGACACTACCACCAATTTAATATATCAATTATAAATAAAAATGCACGTACTTGGCAATTTTATCAAAAATATATCCCCTAAATACGCGTACAAAAATGATGTTTAACAAAAAAACACTAGCACTAGAGTCAAACATGTTTGTACTTCATGATATGATGCATGTAATTGTATAAAAATATATTGCATTATAATATATTGTTCCTTAAAACATGTTTCTACTTGCACAATTAGCATGCATGTACTGAACAAAAAATGGAAGTCCCGCGGCGGACAATTTAAAAGATGCCAAAAATAGTACCACAAAAAAGACCCTACCGCCAATTTTTCCCCTGGCGAAAGACCTTGGCAGTGTGACGTCATTTAATTTTCCGCCGGGGGGCTGAACTATTAAAATATATATGGAAACAAACATATGAGATTGTCTTGGCTTCGAACAAACAATTTTATTTTTCCGTGACAAATATGCCTTTCCTGTAAATTTTAATTTTCTTTGCTCTGATGCAAATAAACTAGAGCCTCTAAATCTAACTACAAGTTAAGACTATCATAGCAAGATTGAAAATCAATATTCAATGCCACACGTCCTCTGTGCTACTTCAAAGACCTGTAGAGCATACACCAGCATCATCTGCTACTCCTAGTTTGAACGTTCGGTCATATTGATACGAAACCAAAAATGGGACATTGCTTTCGCCAACATAAACATCTCAATTTGGAAAAACGTGGTACATAGCATCTTTGATATTTCAAGGCCGCAACAATTTTAGATCCTAAGTGCATAGGTATGTTGCTGAGGGAAATATCTGGACACATCTCTGTGTTATATTGAAGTTCCGACTTTACGGATGTATAACTTTTGGATCTGACACCGTATATGCAGAAATTATCAGACAAGATACCCCTAAGTTTGAGTTGGGTGAATTTCAGACTTTCATCTTAGATTATAGGGTACACTGAGATATTGGAGACCTAAATGCAGCAATGGTTTGAGTATCAGTGAATCTGTAAATACAAAGTTCTCAAGAACATGTGGTCTATTGCTTCCCCACCGAGTAGCTGAACTTTCTAAAATAAATTCATATGGAAAAACCCTACATTCTGTTCAAAATTAGATACAATTTCATTTAAAGAGTTGCTGTGGAGATATTACAGTAAAATTTAGGTTTTCTGTGTTGAAAGTACCTCTACAATGGAGAGTTATGGGGAAACAACGGGAGCCTTTTATTAAATGGATGTAAATATATCTTATAGCACTCAACTTTGTGGTTTAAAAATAGAGTATCAGGATTTTCTTCAGCGCTCTTCAGTATAGAATCTAGACTCTACATGAGAAGTACTTGCATTGGAATCATTGTTTCATTTGTAAAAAATATGTCCAAAATTTACCGCAACACTAACGACATAACAAAATTTTCAGCCGGAAGTAACCTAGCTAATTTATACGCGTCCAACGATGAGAATATGGAAGACGTTATTAATGTGCACAACTAGAGATTTTATTGTACATTCCAAAAACCAATACATTACCACAATGTGGCAGCTCGTGGCCGCGCCCGCATTGGAGACTCGAAAACAAACCAGAGCGAGTGATTTCATTAAATCCAGCATTGGTTTACGAAAATAATTCCAAACACAGAAAATAAACATACGAAATGTGTTCTAACTCTAGCCGCCTACTACATTCTGAGGCGATGAAAACCCCAAACTGCTTTCACCTACTTAAAACAGGTCTATTTTGGTAAGGTAAAAAACAAGTGGGAAAAGAATATATAAAATCTGTTACTTCGTTTACATTAACTCACCAGATATGGCTGCCATAGGTTTACAAATAAATTGCAGCAATACATGACTCCGCACCGAAATCAGTTTTTGCAAATTGTCGCTATAAACTCTGCTGGCGACAAACATAATATCGCAAAATAAACTCGGAGTTAAATGAACAGACTAGTAAACCAAAGTTTCTCCCTGAAACATCTGCCTTCGTGTCCCAGGTACATTAGCGTGGTTTTACCAAACGGCGGGCAGGAGCTAAATTCATGTTTCGAACAAGCAGCCTAGGGAAGAATTTTTTTTTTTCCAAAACTGTTGTTCCCCCCGTAAATGCTAACGCCAGGTAAAATAAAACGCCAATGGATTCTGTAGCAATTTGCCTCTTTACTAATCCCGAAGATCTATGTACACGTGTGTTACCGTTCCTACCATATGTCCCATGGCACTCAGTTATTAAAAGTGTATATCATGCAGTTTAGCATTATCCACGGTTCAACTCACATGTTAATTACTTTTCGTTAAAATGCTGTCATCAGGCAGGAGGCAAAATTACTCGTTTTCTTGTTTAATTATGTATTTATACATGGTGTCCCAGAATCTCCGTATAGTTTTCCGGAACAGCCAACCGAAATTATTTCGTAAAGTGTTTGGTAAAAGCAGCAACTGATTTAATAACCATTAATACCTGAGTATTGAGAACGTACTACAGATACTCCGTACATATATTTCCTTTGAAAATGTTTCCTTTTGTTTTGCTGCCATTGCGTAAATACTTCTCATGTAAACTGATGCTAAATTCAGCAGCTCAGATTTAACCAACAGATTTAAAAATATATACAAATAATATTCCTATATAAAGTACATTCTGCATATTCTGTAGCAATTTGCCTCTTTGCTAATTCTGAAGATCTATGTTACCTTTCCTAGCATATGTCCCATAGCACTCAGTTAATAAAAATGTATATCTGTCAGTTCGTTTAGAATTATCACGGTTCACCCCACATATAAACCTGAATAACCACTTGTGTCGAAATGAAGATATGTATTACACTATTGTAGACTTTTATATGTTTATACAGTGCTGTTTAAAAGCTTCGCACGCATGTTTTACGCTCCCCCCTGTCTATCACGTACTTTACACCTAATATGCGCATAGCCAAGTGTGCGGTTAAGACCATATTAATAAACTGTTCACTTGCAGTTGCCCGGTCTCTTACATATCCTCTCACGTACGCTGAGTGTATCAGTAGATCAGTTGATTTGAATACAGTTGAATCACGTGATTAATAATACTGATAGTGAAATATAGTGTACAGAAGCTATTCTTTTATGAGACATATATTGGAATAAAATCTTGTACCGGAACAAAAAGAAAATTTCGGCAAAAATTTCATCAGAGACAAGTACAAATAACAGACTAAAAGGACTCGTAGAAAAAGTGTACCATAGTTCATGTACGGGCTTTATGTCCTCACAGAAGTAATAATAAATGAGATAGACGCGATATTACAGAGACTGTTTCACTCATATGATGTCATCAATCGACCAATGAAGCGAAACAAAATATTGAATTTACTGATTACGGAGTGAAATTATCGAGGAAAAAAAAATCAAATGCGTTTTATCACGCGACGTACATTTGTTTTGTGGCCAGTGTAGCTAATTCTATACCTCCACTATATAATTTCTGAGCACGTGTCACTAACCTTTATTGTTAAAGGCTGTGGGGAACTATTGATAGCAACAAAAGCATGGACAATTGACAATCAAAATGTAAAATGGAGGGTTCTTTAAAGCGTTTTGGTGATGCGTCAAACGTGCAAATAAATCTTATAATTAGGAATTTCAAACCACAGAATACAAAGAAAAATAGAGACACTGTATGCTATCGATTTTATTTTGTTTCTCTCAGCTGATATTAGAAAATTGAACGGTTGTGATTGTAATAATTGACTTTTGTCCATTTATGTCTCACGGTTTCTGAATGGAATAGATATCCATAAGTGTTAATATTCTGTGCGCGAATTCCAAATATATGTATCACTTTTATTCTTATTCTATTCATGAAATAGTCCTAAACCCGTATTTTGCTCTTCTCTATTGGCATTACTGACAATCGACATTATTCTATCGCAAGATTGTTTGAAAAGGTTAAGTACAAATATACTATTATTATAATTTTGTGATCCAATTTTAGAGGAATTATATTTAAATTCTTATTTTATTCCTGAAATAGTCCTAATAAGTATCACTCGAGGATCTGAGCTTTCCAGATAAATTTGTTTGGACCCTCTCGTGATCATTGTGATCATTTCACAGAAGAATCTTAGGCATATTGTCATAAGAGATAGCTATATCAAGGAGCTCGGTAAGAGCAGATACAACACCTCTTACACTTAAACCATGCATAAGCTCGAAAGTACAGGAATTGCCACAGTGTGATCACCTCAGCAGATATAATTTTTGTAATTAGATTTACAATAGTGCTAGTACTGGACAAATTCGTCCGAAATTAATTTTTTTATGTAAAAACTTGATTTTATCCTTATGAATAAGTATCATCCCAAGATATAATTTGTCAGTTTTCCCCAAGACTGCTCGCGTGCACCAGACGTGGTTGTTGATATGTGCGGGCAGGAGGCCGCCATATCCGTGCGAAGTATAAGAACCTATCTGTATAAATGTTTGAGTGACATTTTACTAGCCACAAAGCAACATTTAGCTTGTACATGCTTGAGAAATTACAGTCCAAAGAGAAGATTTCGTTATTTATAGTTCTTGTTGTTAATATTTTAAACGGACACTGTTAGATCATTTGTCATCTTGGGAAAATGTATTTCTTTCATTTGACTCTTGTTTAGATTATGGTTGTTGGCCGAAACTTTATAGACACATTTCGAAATGTATACCTAGCGACATCCTCACGTCGCCGGCAAATGACGTTTGCTTAGAGAAAAATTTATTCTGAAACATTCGTCTCTAGAATGTGCAAGATGCGGAAAATATATGTACAAAGAATTTATGAGTAGAAAAGGGATTTGACTCACAATATTTTGAGAGATGAAACGAGCGATTTCACACACTACGATATGGATCCATAGGTGTCGATATGGATCAATGTCGTGTGTTCATAGCCAGTCAGTGTGTTTGGTGAAGGCGCAGTCATAAACAGACTGCATCTCATTCGAACTATGTCATGGTCTGTCACTCAAGGAACAATGCTAAAACTTTTGAGAAAAATGGTAGGTTTGTTTTATAAATGTTATTGTACTTGAAATTCAGTTAGTTAATGTACGACATATATTTGACAGAATAAATTATTTGTTTAATGTAAGCTGTTCTATTTATAGTCCTCGTGACCATCCATAAGCATAGTAGCTCTGAAGTTAACATCTGCAGTACCACAACGAAAACGAGGCGTCCAACACTATTTGTTTCTATTCTTGGGGTGCCTATTTTTTGGATCTCCTTTTTACTCTTCAATTATTGAACATATTTTTACGCACTCTGTTGACATAGATTTAGAGAAAATGTTCATTTACATGCTGAACTGTGTGCTCAACAAACTTCATTGTTCCCAAAATATGTATTAGACAGCAATAATTTTCTCCGCAAAAGGTTGTTAACATTTCGAGATAGGTAAATATTAAAGTATCACTTGAATTAGAAATAGAAAATTTTACTGGAGAGTTTACAGGGGCACAAAGTTTATTTTATAGTTGGAACCTAGAAGGAAAACTCTGTTAATATTATAAAATCCAGGGCGTAAGGACGCAATGTGAAATCGCCCGGCTTATGGCAGTTTGCAATAAACGCCGAAAGTGTAAATTGCATTTGTCTAGACGCGGAGTAGTTACATAGATATAGAAGATTACCGTCATCTGCAGATAACTTGCAACTGACCAAGTCCTCAACCTAAGTCTGCTAATAATAGGAGCTATAAATTATTTCTAAAATTTGTTCATATATGTTGAAGTTTGAAGTTTGAACAGCTTTCTCATTTAACAATCGATCATCTATCTAGTGTTCAAGAAGCGATGTTCACTTTTATGAATAGGGAAGTCAAATCATGCCATTAGAGAAAGATATATAGTTGGTTTAATATATTTAACACATGACTTTAATACATGTCCAACACTGAAATAACCTTAAAAATACATCAAACATTATAGGAGAGCCATGAGAACACAACTTGAAGAAACTATCTGCGATTTTGGGGCACTTTTTATAATATGCAGGTATTTGGCTAACTAGAAAATCAGAAGAAAATAGTAACTTCAATTTACCATTATCACCATAATTCATGGCTTCACTATTTGATCCGTTCCGCCCTAATATTATTCATATTGTTATTTAATTGGTGTCCCTTGTAACTTTCTACCTGTGGGGTTGTGTTGTAATATTCTATGGCAATCTATCATCATGCAAAGGCATATAGTCATGCCAATTCAGTCAGTTTTCTTATAATTTTTATTTCAGACAAATATTTTAAGTTCTGCTCCAATATTTTATTTTATTTTTAATTTAAGTATTCCAAAACGAATCAAAATAATCTCATTTCAGCAACTTTTATACCCTTTAAATTTCTTGGCAACGCCCAGCACTCTTAAGTCATAAAGAAATATCGGCATGACTGAAGCTTTCTTAGTTTTCTTCAGTTAAGTTCTTTTAATGTGCCACACATATTGTGGAACAAGATTAATGTTTTATTAACAACTTTGGTTGTGTTTTACCTATGAATCCTCCTAAATAATAATTAATACCTGTTTTTTGTTCTATTGGTATTTATTATTATTATTATTATTATTATTATTATTATTATTATTATTATTATTATTATTATTATTATTATTATTTTGACATATTGTCATCTATGCCGTCATCTATGTATAAGCATAGCATTGTCCTTACAAGATGTTTTGGTAATCCTATTTCTGGCAAAATGCCATTAGTTTGTTTCTTAATTTGCTATTAAATCCTTTAATATAGTTAAAATACAATATAAGTTCTTTCATTAAATTCAATTTTCTTCAGTAATTGCAGTAATATGAAGAGGCAGTCGGAGGAAGAACTACGTTACCTAAACCTGTATTGTGTTTCTAATAAAATAGTATGAAATATATATATATATATATTTGCATCATGTTTTATATAACATTTGATGATAGTTCAACAGGCTAATTTCTATATAATTATCACTATTATTCCTTCTATATTTTTAATATAGTAATATAAATGATTTTTTCATTCTTATGGGATATTTTCTGTGTTTCAACATAAATTATATAGTTACAGTGCTCTATAATAAGGAAAACCCGTACTATGAATAACTAGGTATATATTATTTTCATCCTAGCCAGGTAACTTATTATTCTTTAATGTATATAGGTAAAGTAAATTATTCCATAGATACTGGGCCCGCATGGATATCATTCTTGTCAGTTATTGTTTCTCTCCCTTTCCATAAATGCTTATAAATGTTTCCACGCTCAACAGGACTGAGAGAGGATATTAACTGTCCGAATAATCACACGATGTAGCATTGTATAATCTGAGATTTTTTTATCATAATGTTCTTTTATAACATCTGGTTGTTCTGAGAATAACCTATTCGGTATTATAACCTTAGTCTACTTTCAATCTAATTAAATTTACTTCTCTGCGGAGACAGTAAATCCAACTTAAGTCTTATGAACTTCACTTTGGGATTAGTGTCATCGGCCTGCTAATTACTATATGTAAATGTTCCGCGATTCACACGGCAATTGAAGTGTACATTTTATACGCGAGTGTGCCATCAACATATCAACTCTCTACTTTTGCGATGAAACTCGTACGCCAGTAATAAAACTTGAGAATTGAACCTCGTAGCACGTGGGCAATAAGATTTGGAACCGTAATCTCGCACTCCCATGCGTAATAATACTTGGAAAGTAAAAATGACACATTTGATTATATATACGCCACTGATAAAATGTGTAATATAATAACATGTTAACAACATATATATTTTACATTAATATTTTAATGGAGATCGGCCACAAATACTGAATATAATTCTGTATCAGATATGCACTTACTTTCATATTGTCTATTAATTTTCGTAGCTGCTTTCTTTACCTATGCGCGTAACCAATTATATTCAATTCAAAATATTTTGACCAAAGAATAAAAGATTTGATAAATAAGAAAAAGAATTCATCTTATCTTTTTATAGTTTACATCTAGATTTCTTAATATTGCCCGTATTTATACCATCATCATCATTATCGTCGTCATATACTTCACGCTCGTTACATCTCCTCAATTCCGACAAGTTCGATGGATATTTTTCGGGTTTAAAAATCCTAAGTATGGTCTTCCTCTGGAAGAGAAGCAAAGTGGGGGGTGCCGTGTCGTAGATTTAGGGACATAAGAACCTCATGCCCGAAAGAAGAAGTCTCTGAGCAAAATATTAGCCGTTTCAGGCCCTGAATTGAATGGAACACTGATACGTTAAAAAGCGTCTGTAAATAACCCAAACAAATAAATAAAAATTACATCTCCAACAAAGACTTATCAACAATCTCCTTTTCGACCTACCTAAATTCCTCTTTTCAGTTGACTAATATATTAAAGTTTGTTTTAGTAATCATAATATGTCATTCGTTCTAAATGAGTCTACCATCCACTTCATAGTTTCACTCTTGTACCGTTCATCTGCTCAACCTTTAAATTTCATCTTATGTCTTCACTTATAACTCTTTCAATTCTTTCTACACCCAAGATCGCGGGTTCGAACCCGGCAAGGACCGATGGATTTTTTTCAGGGCAAAAAATCCTAAGGATCCTTCGGAAGGGAAGTAAAGCCGTGGGTCCCGTGTCGTACATTTACGGCACGAAAAAGAACCTCAAGCCTGAAAGAGAGGCCTCTGAGCAAAATTTGTCGGCCGTTTCAAGCCCTGAGTTGAATGGGACGCTGATGACCTGAGCTGTTAAAGAGCGTCCATAAATAAATCAATAAAAAAAAATCTTTCAATTCTTCATAATCACTTCCACATTTCTCAGAAAATTTATTTATGCTATTTGGGATTTTGAATCAATTTTTACTTTAAGAATTCAAATCTCTGCTCCATATAATCAAGTACTAAGCGCAATAGTTTTATATAATTTTATTTTTGTTCTTTTTCTAACTTTTTTTAAATTCCTGTTAATAGTATAATTTATATTATTTATTTTGTAAATTATATGTAATATTATCAGAATTATATATACCTCACAAGTAAGCATATTAAAGGATCTATCTTTTTCAATTTATTTAAAATAAAAATTGGACCCAATGAAGTGCAAATTTTGTATTTTGACATGTTATTGTTACATTATATGACTTTGTACTTCTTTAATTTGAATAGAGCTCTTTTTGATATTCCTTAATTTTCAGCAATTATAATCCGTTCGTTTTAAATTAATATGGTAAATAATTTATAAAATCTATATTCAGTAAAACTACTAATTTTAATTTATTATCGTACAATTTCAAAGGCCTTCCTAAAACATTTGTTTATTTACTAAATTCTCTATGATTTTGGATTAATTGTTTTAGAGTAAAAATATTGTCTGTACAACTTCTGCCTTTAAGAAATACCATTTATTTTTCTAACAGAATTTTTCTTAATCTTTTGTAATCTTTTGGTAATTATTATATTTATAAAATGTTTTATGCACTGCAAAGAAGATTAATACCATGATAATCATTACAGCTTCTCTATCTGCTTTTCTACATATGGGTGTGAGGAGTGCTTTATAACACCTCTCGAGTATTTCCTTCTTAAGCCAGCAATTATTAAACAGTTTAAGAAAATGCTATTTTAAGTACTTGCAAAATATTTTAAAAATCAAACCAGCACATCCTGCTGCCTTTTTATTTTTGATTTCCTTTATGGCGATTTCTAAATATTAATATTTAATTATAATATTTTATATTATTTTAACAGAAATTTATTCTTCACTAATAATTTCATTTTAATTAATTTCTTTGAGTGAACAGTTTTTATATGGCACAAATATTTCATTATTTCTTCTATTAAATTCATGTAAATTTCTCTTTACTAATAATTCCCGTATTATAACTATTTCCCACTTAGTATACAACACAAAATATGTTTACTTTTAAAGTCAGTATTTTTGCTTTATTCTGCAGTGGATGTACTTTATGCAGGAGATATTTCTGTATGTGAAAGGTGTCGAAAGGTGTTATTCTGAGCGACAGTTCCTTCGTGTGTTTGTTTAAGTTGTCACCACTACAAGTACTTGTCAGGTTGAAGCTGGCAAAAATAATATCATATTTTTAGAACAGTTTTGGAATTTTAATAGCTTTTTGGCAAACATTGAGCATTTTAAAGGAGTCTCAAGCAGAAATCAGCTTGGTTTAGAGGTGACCTGAGAAATTAAAGCAATATAGATCTTTCCTTGTAGAGAAACATCTCTATATGTGACAACCTATTTAAGAAAAATGAGTAATTCAAAGCTTTTAGCATATCCTCTTCTAAAAGAGAAATGAAGAAAATTAAGAACATATCCTCGAGTTCGTGATGGCTACAGATGACTATTATTAACATTATCAACTTGAGAAAACGCTCTTGATAAATTTCATCGCGTAACTTCCGACCGCACTCTCGGCTACATGATATCAGGCCGTGGTAGACCGGGGTAAGCTTTCAGAAACATACGTGAGAAGCATATAAACCGCACGTTATAAACTCGTAGACGTTACAGTAGTGTCATTTGGACATAAGTAAAATTTATGCTGGCGTCATGAAAAGTTGGTTATTTTCGACATGAACAAGCAATGGCAAATATTTCCTATACTACATTAGAAAAATTTTCGTTACTATTCTGTAAATTGCTTTACATGGCTATGTTACCAGATTGATCTTTTAAGTTCATTACGTCCTACGACTACTGATTTCGTTATTTGGAATCAAATAATAAAGGTGTCAATGTGTTCAGCATACATGTGCGTCATGAGTTTTCTGATGTCTCTTTCAGGACGAGGGAAGATTCCAGAAAAATCTCACCAGGATATTGTCCAAATCGATGGGTCATTGGTTGATGAGCTGATCTCGTTTACTTGAATCATAAGCGGGGGATATATGAGTACTGCTAACACATTTAAACTTTTCTGAAAGCTTTTAAAACACATGTATAAATCGGTTGATCATTAGCAATGTATTATGAGGATTTATTAGCATAAACAGAGGGATTCATTAGAGTATGAACAAATGTACACTGCTATGTGCGTGCATACAGTTGGTTTACTTGTGGCTTTGCGTTGTGTTTTGGCATCAGAAACCAGCATATGCCAAAGTGATAAGTTTTCTATTAAAAGTTGAATGCTTGTACATTGATAAAGTCATTGATACAGCTATTGGCTGGTACAGCGATAGGGAAGGTGTTGAAAATTAGTATCACTTTCGGTGAGATTTGTTTTTATTGAACGACAGATTTATATTTACCTGAGAGTTTAATTAATTTATTTAAGAGTAGTATCGACATTTCAGAACTTCTATAAAAATAATTAATGAGAGGAAAAACTCCAGGTCACGGCAAGAAATCGATGCTTGGGTCTTCGGTTTACTGTGCCGATGCTTCATTTATTAAGCAACCATGCCTTGACGGGCAATAACCGTCGACACCCGCATCTAAATGGAGAAATTTGCTCCCTAGGCGATTCAAACATTGAGTATTTTTGGCCTAGGCTTCCATATACTTTTCGCGCTTGACTTAGGTTTCCAACGAAAACAAAGCAAAATATATTCCTACACGTGCTCCTGTTGTGTTTGGGTGATTTGCGGCACTATTTTGCTCTTTATGTGGCTGATTCTATCAACTGTCATCGCAAAGTACGAGGGTAGGTCCATAAGTTTCCGGCCTAACCATGTTCTAGGTATGATAAAGACAAAAACTATATTTCACTTTTCAATATAGTCTCCCTTTATTGCAATACATTTCTCACATCTTTGAATTTTAATGCTCCCCCCCAAATAGTCAGAAATCTTGTCTGCAAAATGGGCATAAACAGCATTGATCACTTCTTCGTCACACTTAAATTTCCTTCCTCGAAGGTCCTTATTCAGTTTTGAGAACAGGAAATTGTCACTGGAAGCCAGATCTGGGTGTAGGGTGAACGATCCATCTCCTTGAAGCCACATTTTTTCACAGCTTCCTTTGCAACAAGAGCATAGGTGCGTTGTCGTGAAGAAAGCGCACACCACCACTCAGCTTTCCTCGCCTTTTATCTTTGATGGAATCACGAAGTCTATGCATTATATTAGTACTCCCCATTTATTGTTTTGTTCCTCTCCTTTTAAGTCAATGAAGAGTATTCCTCCACAGTCTCAAAAGATTGCGGTTATGGTCTTCTTGGTTGACTGAGTGATCTTGGCCTTTAAAGGCGAAGTTTTGTCAGGTTTACGCCACTCTTTTGGACAAGGGACCATAGTAAAGAACCATAGAGTTATCTCCTGTAACATTGGTTTGCAGAAATTCTTTCTGGTTGTCACGGCAGAGTTCCAAAAATGCCTGACAGCAGATGACTCGTTCCTGCTTTTGGGCCGAGAAAAGAAGTCTAGGCACCCATTTTGCTCTATCTTATTCATGTTTAAATGTTCATGATAATTCGAATAATATAAATAATTATAAATAATTCGAAGGATTGTTGTTTTAGAAGGGCCCAACCTTGCTGCTATTTCTGTAACTTTGAGCCGCCAGTATTCCATAATTTCTTTTTCCACAAGAGCGATGTTTTCAGGAGTGAGCATCTCCAAGAGCCGACATGCACGCCCTTCGTCTTCAATGCTTTCTCGACCCATTCGAAAAATGTTTGTCTATTCTTTAACGGTATAATATGAGGGGGATGCTTTCCCATATACACCGTCCAATCGCTGTTTAATTTCATTTGGAGTAAGTCTTTCTTTTGTAAATAACTTAATAACAGCCGAATACTCTGTTTTGAACATACTATAATTTTCTACACACGTCCTTCTTTATGCAACTATATTTGAATAACTGGACACAGCGGAGCGGAAGTTAAAGCTGCAATTATTTACATACCAAATTAGGTATAACACCAGATAAGGATTTTGTGAAGGCGATACCCCTTATCGGCGGGGTGGAAAACTTATAAACCTACCCTCATATATGTCTTTGGTATTGCTATATCAATTATTATCTTTCAAGAAAAACTCAGTATTCTTGCATAAAATATCAACAAAATTGCCTGAGGTAAAAAAAAACTTTAAACTTGTCGCGCTCTGGAATTCTATGGACTCCACGAGCAGCCAGACAATTAATGTCCTTTGTCAAGCAATTCTACTGATGTGTTTAGATTCAGTATTGGAATTATAATTTTGATTTATTTATCGCACATTAAATAAAAAATGTTTCCCTAATTACAGACAATATAAGACATTTTTATGTAGTTTTGTGAAAAACAATTGTAGTTATTTCCGTTAGACTCTGCTTTTGCCAATGAGAAAGCGAACTACATTTTCATCCTCGCCTCGGGTACAGAAACTATAACTCTCAATCAAGCAACGAAATTCTACTCACACACATGCTTCTGTTTACATCGTGTTGTTAGGTAAGGGCGAATATGGCGTCGATAATCCTCTATTAGAGTTAATTTAACTATTTTGAACTGATTTTTCACACGATTCACGTGTGTTAGCTAGGTTTTGGAATTAGGAATTGTCTACGGTTGCTCAATGGTTAGTGCTTTGGCATGATAAGTCGAAGATCTGTGGCTCGAGTCCCGGCAGTGGCCTAGAACTGTTCCTATTGGATTACTCTTCCATATCCTAACTAAAACGTGCATTATGTGCAAAGTCACATCCACATAGTAAAAAAAATTCTTTTCATTTTAATTTACGCAAAAGTTATAAACATTAACCGCAAGTAAAGAAAATGTCTTTAGCGTAGCAGCCTTACCGTTTAGTTTAGATTGCTCGTAATTTAATTCGCACATGCAATAAAAAATCTTTGTCACTTCATTTTATTTTCGGCGTTTTACAACGTTAAGAAGTTATCTACTCCCACAACAATTAAGTTAGAGCGCGATAATTTTTTATTATTCTAAACGGTAAGACAATACAGTTTATTTAGCTTTTAACTTTAATTTTAATATTTATGCAAAAACAATTATATAAATGATCAAGTTTTTCCTTTTTCTTTTCTATTACTTGTAAAAAGGACCCGGGCCTTTGTTATATCATGATTTCTTTGTGCAAGCCTAAAATATGTATGTTTTAGCCTATTTTAACAAAAGATAGAATCTTTTTATCATATATTTTAGATTTCAAGACCTTGGATAAATGTACATTTTTATAGTTTGAGGTAATGGAAATATGTAGTTTACCTCCACTGAGTTATGTTAACATAAATTAACTAAAATGGTATTATGATTGAAAGAAATTGTAAATACACAGTAATACAATATATGGAGTTGATAAGCTCTTCTTCAAACTGTAAGTGAACTGCCATATTTTACAAGTGTGGGACTAACCTTAATGTCCTGACCTCACCCCACCAAGTTCCGAGTGTCTAGTGTTATCGCTTTCGTAACACAGTAGCACGAGATACCAGATAATTCTCCAGCATTGCCTGTGTTACTTTCGTACATCAGAGTTTGAGCAAAAACAATGAATATTTATTGCTTGTCAGAAAGATGGAAATCTCTGGAGAAGCAACTAGTGCAGTGAGAAATGGAGTAACCAAAGAACAAATCAGTCAGTGTCTTAAACAGCATACGAAAAACTAATATGGAATAACTCACCACGCTAGGAAAAAGCGAGCTTTCCCTACTTGTTAGGAGGCCTTTGCCTCTGTGGGACACAATAGGTTATCTTATTATGTTATTAAGAATATACACACAGTCGGTCCTGGTGGTGTAGTGGTTACCATACTTGCCTGCTAAACCCAAGATCGCGGGTTCGAACCCGGCCAGAACCGATGGATTTTTTCGGGGCGTAAAAATGCTAACGTAAAAATCCAAAGTATGGCTTCCTTCGGAAGGGAAGTAAAGCAGTGGGTCCCGTGTCGTACATTTACGGCACGAAAAAAGAACCTCAAGCCTGAAAGAGAGGCCTCTGAGCAAAATCTGTCTGCCGTTTCACGCCCTTAGTTGAATGGGACGCTGATGACCTGAGATGTTAAAGAGCGTCCATAAATAAATCATTCAAAAAAAAAAAAAAAAAGAATATACAGGGCTATTCAAAAAGAAGGGACAGATTTCAAACATTTTTTCTTCCAAACTACAAAAGATAGAAACACAATCCCAACGTTCCTGGAAAGAAAAAAGCTCAATTTTCACTTTTTATGTATTCAATATGAGCACCATGTGTTACACCACAAACATCAAAACGGTCCCTCATTTCTTGCCATACACGAATCAGCTGGTCTCTAGTTATCGAATTCACAGCTTCACAATTCAATGTTGCAGACTTTCAAGAGTGTCAGGCATAGGGAGGATAAAAACACGGTCTTTTACGTAACCCCATAGCAAAAAGTCACAAGGAGTGAGGTCTGGAGACCTGGGAGGTCACCGGCGATGAAGTTGATCTTCTGCTCCTCCCCTTCGAATCCAACGTCCTGGAATAGTGTCATTCAGGTAACGTCGTACGAGTTTAGAGAAATGAGGTGGGACACCATCTTGCATGATGATGAAGTCATCTGAATCATCTTTAAGTTGAGGAAATAACCAATTTTGAAGCATGTGTAGATAGGTTAGTCCTATCACAGTGTTCTCCATAAAAAGAAAGGTCCATAAACTTTGTTTACAGATATGGTACAGAAGACGTTAATCTTCGGTGAATCTCTTTCTTGTTCAATAACTGACATAGGATTTTTACTTACCCAAATTCTATGGTTATGTAAATTAACTTTACCGGAAAGATGAAAAGTGGATTCATCGGAAAAATAGTAATCGTTCAGAGAAATTGTCTTCTTCCATATCATCTAGCATGCTAATGCAAAATTCGTACCTTTTGTTGTAGTCGTCAGGATGCAATGCTTGCTATAACCGCTGTTTGTACGGCTTCAAGTGCAGACGGTATTTCAGAACTCGCCATACCGTTGGTTGAGGTATGTTAAGTTCCTTGCTAGCTTGTGGTGTGAATTTTTGGGCTCCTTTGGTAAACTGTAGGGATACGCTCGACATTTTCATTGGATGTGCATGGACGTCCCGTCCTTTTCTGTGGCAGATGCAACATCCTCTACGAATTTTCGATGCCACTGGTAAATCTGCTTATGCGCAGGCGGTAGTTTATTAAACTGATGGCGAAAAGCACGTTGGATTCCAATAATGGACACTAGTTTTGCTAATTGCAGTACACAAAATGCTTTTTTCCTGTTGTGTCGCCATTTTACTACAATCAACATGGCAAACAACAGCGCCAATGCGGCCGTGATTGCAACTTGGACGGTTCAAATTTTAAACTTTTTTCTGTCCAGAAATCTTGGAATTATGATGCTACCTTTCGTAATTTGGAAGAAAGAAATGTTTGAAATATGTTACTCCTTTTTAATAGCCCTGTATAATAATTAATTATTAATAAAGAATAAATGAATCAATAATTTATTCTTACTTCCACATCCAATCTCTGTTAGCATTAAAGAAGTATTAAAAGAGATTGCAGAAGCGTGACAAAGTTAGTTTTCCTGAGTGAGCTCAGGGACACCTAATTCCTCACATGTATCATATCCACATAACATTAATAAACTGCTGCAGTGATCTCAGTTCCAGGAAAACTTTCTTGTTTATTCTATTATAATTCTCTAGACCTCTCCGACCTCAACACATGATTACAGATCACGAAATGGAGTGAAAATTTGCTTACAACAATACACATGTTCTTTGCCCACTTTTAAAGATATTAAGAGATGGATTTTGCTCTAGAGTATTATTTTTTAAAATACTGTTTTATTTATTGTTGCTCCGACTACATTGGTCTTATCGCGACGTGTGGAGTGCGAAAGTGAATACCGCAGTTGTAGATGCAGATATAAATGAAATTAATTGATGATGGCGCAAATGAGCTTGGAGTCCTTGGTACCCTAAAGCTATGTGCTATTCGCCTTCTTAGGGCAAGGGAAAACTCCGAAATAAACCTTACGCACTCAACTTGATCTGACCGGGAATCAAACCAAACACCTACAGTTTAGCAGTCGCAAACGCAACAACTAGGAGGTGTTTCATAGTTTTGACTAATGGTGTTCGCGATATATTCCGCTGAGTGTTAAAGCGGCATTGACGTATACTGGAAATACACCCTAATATGTATAGTAATCAGGGCGAGGGAGTTTAGTACGTAAGGAACGCATCATGTTGAAGTAGAGAGTATACGTTGTGAACATTTGCGCAGATACAAAAAACTCTTCGAAAGCGTTTGCTTTCGCTTCGTATCAAACTAAAACTAGAACCAGAGGTGGTTAATTATTTTATAATTAAAAGGTTATTTGATCACCGCTTGTATTTGTTGTGGCTTGCAGGTATTAAGAAAGAACATGTTTTATTACTGGTTACTTACGTGAAGAAAGAGGTATTATCCTACCATAATACATCTAACCTGTCTAGCGCACGACCTCCACCGAGTTGCGGAAGAAATCGAACCTGCTTTAGTGACTTAGGTCATTTTATTACCAATGTAAAGAAGATATTTCTAAAAGCGTTTTCTGAAATCAATTTTGGAATTCCTATGCCTTTGTTTTCCACAGCCAATTGTAACTCGCTTGGGGATGTAGTTAGACGTGATCTTGTATTATGCTCAAAATTGTGAGGTAGTTATTCAAGTAATTGACACCTTTGAGAAGGAGCGTAATTCCTCTATAAGGACAGTAAAATATATTTTTTCATATACAGAGAAATTTCAGCTATAAGTAAACACGTCATGCTCTTACGGTTATAAAAGCCAAAACTGTCGAACGCCCTTCAGTCATTTATTTCTTTCTGTTTACGGACGCTCTAACATCTCAGATCATCATCGTCCCGTTCAATTCAGGGCGGTAGATTTTGCTCAGAGGCCTCTTCTTTCAGGCTTAAGGTTCCTTATCGTGCCATAAATGTAGATATGGGAACCACGGTTTACTTCCCTTCCGAAGGAAGTCATACTTAGAATTTTTACACCCGAAAAAATCCATTGGTCCTGGCCGGTATCGAAACCTTGATCTTGGATTTACGAGGCAAGTATGGTTACCACTACACATCGAGGACCGACTCTCTTCAGTCAATGAACAGGTGTCATTTTCAATTAATCAAGTGAAAGAGGGGCCGGCTACAGAAAGAGCCATAATGTTGTACAGAAAAGTAACGGATACGGAGAAATGTGTAGAAAAGCATTGCTCAATCGAGAAGGCACAAACAACCTCCAAATGTTCTCTATTTGCACCCCCTACATCATTTGAAGTAGAAAAAATATTTAATAATATAAAAAATATCTATGTGTCCATCAAGCGATTTGTCTTCAAAACATCCAAGAAATATATTGTTGTAAACTGTAACGCTTGCGTCCACGAAACAGAAGATAAATATACGTAAATCATGATTATGTAATATATTATATATACATATTAAATTGAAACCTTATGCAGAACGATATTATATGATTGCACAGTTTATATATTATCTTCCAGTCTGTTTTTAAAATAGGTTTCATTGGTGCAGGCTGTACTTTAGTATATCTGGCGTGTTTACAGATCAAACTGCAAGTTGGACATTCCACAAGTTTCCCTTAGCCCAGAACACTTAACGTTCTACTTCCTAAGCTCCCTCTCTGTGATAAACACAATTGTACACTTAGGGGAAAAGTTTAAAACCAAAGAAGTAAAAGTGGAATTGAAAACAATGATGTGGAACTCTTCAAGTATCTGCATGTTTCTGTGGTCAGCGTTGGAGAGAGAAGTTTTATAATAACATTCTCACGGTTAACTGTCATTCGAAAAAAAAAAAATTGAATACGAAAAGTATTTATCGCAATACTCAGAATGGTGTTGAGGTAGGTTTATGATAGAAGATTGTTTTTCGACAATATTTTAAATACTTAATTTTGCAGCATTTTGGTGATTTTATTGTAACTGTGTTGATAACCATAGAACACAACTACGCAAGTAATACATTATCATGTTACAATGCTTACTTAGCCCTCAATGAGAAATAATAACCGTTTCTATATTATTACTTTTATTATATACTTATCAAAAATAATTAAGCCTCAATATATGGAAACTTTATTTTATTTGGCGTAAATTCATATCTTAACATAGAATATTGGAATATATTTGTATAAAATGTGAGAAGATAATGTACAACGCTGCAGCATAGCAAAACATTAACACGTTTCGGCATGAATGCTACATCAGAAAGCCGTCCACTAATCCTGCTTGAGAAGACTTCATCGTCGTTCACGGCAAACAAAATGCCAGATTTTAACAAAGGGCCGTGTGAAATTATGCCTGTTGATATGTTTCTGGAGGAATTTTATAACAACAGTTAAGCCAATTTCTACAAAAGTATGCCAATCAGTCCGTTTCTATTACAACAAAAAGAATTAGGCGAATGTTTATTACAATGGAGTTTTAAATAGGATAAGACCCTGCATTGCCGCCAACATTAATATCTGGGTTGCCAAGGATGAAGCCGCCAACTCTAAACGAGACATGCAGCTAGTATTATGGCCATGCGCACCATTCTCGATCAAATCCGTGCTGATCGAGGATCATTGAAACGTGATCAAAATTTAACCTCGGTGAAATTGTAGTTGAGGTGCTTCATAGTTAATTCACGTTCAACAAACCGCCATCAACTGACCTAGGTTACTGAACGATAATATTTCTCTGATAATTACTCAAAGGAAAACATCTAACTCTTTAGCCTAAAAAGTTGTAGTGCAATTACAATCTCCTTGTATATATCGCTTTGTTTTTGTTTTGTGTTTGATTACCATATGTAGATAAACGAAAAAGGAAAACAAACAGAGGTCTCCAAATTTTCTAAGCATGAAATAGACATTCTGTTGGAACTAGCTATCTCATATTGCAAAAACCTTGAAAATAAAAAGACTGATTCATGTTCTTTAAAGGAAAAGAAAGAGACATGGAATGATTTAAACCATGTATGTAAACATAAAACCAAGTGAGCTTTAATTATCAAACAAATAAACCGCTACTGGTTAAAACAACTTGAGCCATGAAGAGTAAGCTATTCTTGGATGAAGCAAAGTGATTGCGTTTAGTAGGAAACTGTAACCTCTCAGTCATTTCATTTACTAGCCACGACACTGTATCCTTTGATAGCCGGAATCTTTCTTCAAATTTTCTGTCCCCATAGTCTTTAAAAGAGTCGCCTCTTTCCACAATGATCCTATTTTGACCTTGGTCCCGATTTAGTTAATCCAGGTATACTACCTCGTCCTCAATACCTTCAAGAAAATCAAAACGGGCAGTCATTTTGTGTAACTTGACTGCAACCAACGGAGTTGATCGGTTCAGCACCCGCGGTCAAAGTTGACCATAATCAATTACCACGTTTAACTTTGATTATTGTCGATGCACAGAAAAATCGCATTTAACGCGTTCAAATGCCGAGTTGACCGCTTTCAAATATTGACGGAGGATGGTACACATAGCCATTAGTGTTTTAAAAGGAAACGTACTTGGAGACACATACTTATTTTCCTGTGAAGTATTGGAAAGGTTAACCGCTGAATTATAACGTTGTTTTCTTGTATTTTGTGAGTTGAGGAAGTAAAGAAACAAAATGTTCATATAGATCCTTCTGTGATGAAAGCAAATTCTGCAGCTTGCTTACTGTTAAAATAATACAAATATTTTACGTGCGTTATATACACATAGAACAGCCGAAGAAATTCAGGGAAATTATTCTAACAAATCAAGCACAACATTTTAAAAATTTTTATAACAAATCCACTATGATCCTTTCCACCCATTCTCCAGCATTGGGATTCGTAGCATCAAGCTGCAAATTTCTATCGCACTGCCTATAGTGTGACCGCAGATATTTCTATTGGTTTTTATGATGCTGAATCTTTCTCAGTCAATACTATCAAGGCGCTGTTTTCAAGTAATTACCATGATATCCGGAATCCCGCTTATATGAAGCCAAATTTTAGTGAAATATGAACAGCAGCTACACCTTTTGATGGTTTCTACATGTGAAAAGTGTGGCAAAGACCACACTTCGTACAGTTGATGAATGACTTTGCCTGAATCTACTGTTTGTGCTGGGTAGAAATGAAGAGTCATTTACTCTGCGCAGATGGCATTCTGGATGGTAAGACTGGATTCAATAGAAATTATTTTACACATTTCAAATGTGCGCCAATGATACTTTCTGATGTTTATTGTAGTTGTTCCCAAAACAAGGCCTTGACGAGTGAAGAAAGCTTATCGTATTTTAATTTTAAAAATTTAAAATGTAATTTACACTATCGTAGTGTCTGAAACCATCACCATATAATTTTTTTTCATTATGTGTTAAATGTGCAATAATACCCTACCGTTTGTTAATTTCAATACATCTACTCATGTACACGAAATCGATATTTAAACAGTGACTATACTGCAGATAATTGTTCAATAATACAATAAGTATAAAATTACTTCAAAATGTCATTTTACACATTCTTCGCTTTTTTTGTAAAATAGTCACTTTTTGCTTTAGAGAAACATAAACTATAGAAACTCCGTACAGTGCGTTTAAGAGCTTCGATACCAGAAGAAAAATATATCTAGGCCAATGTAAAGGAATGGTTTGCCAGTGTGTGCTGTTAATTGTTAAACATAGCGGGGGTCCATCATTGTTTCGGGATATTTTTCTGGGAATAAAGTTGGGCATATCGTGAAGATGGAAAATAAAATTCTTCAGTTAAGCAGTACTATAGCAGGAAGAGTTTTCACCTTGCAGATAAAAATTATAAACATCTATCTGGATGCTGCACGAGATACTTGTATCTTAAAAAATAGAGGGTGATTAAAGATGACTGAAAGTGTGCTCTGCAGCTCCGCAGAACTGCTACGTGACGAAGTGAAAGGAGGTATCTAGGAGATGAATTTAGTGCATTTTTATTTGTTTATTTAAGGACGCTCTTTAACATCACAGGTCATCAGCGTCCCATTCTATTCAGGGTGTGAAACGGCCGACAAATTTTGCTCTGAGGCCTCTTCTTTCAGGCTGGAGGTTCTTTATCGTGCCGTAAATGTACGACACGGGACCCACGGCTTTACTTCCCTTCCGAAGGAAGCTATACTTACGATTTTTACGCCCGAAAAAAACCCCTCGATCCTGGCCGGGTTTGAACCCGCGACCTTGGGTTTAGACGGCAAGTATGGTTACCACTACACCACCAGGACCGACTTAGTGCATTTAAAAAGCTCAGCCATATGTGAGAAGTTATGCATTAAATATGGAAGAGTATGGGATCAGAATATCTCCAATAACTTAGAAACTAAATGACTGCCGTTTGTTAGGCGGTTATTAAAGCCAAGCCAATTCCCTGATGAAAAGAAATTTAATTTTTTTTTCTTATAATGAATACATTTTGCCTCCATCATTTTTGGCTAAACATGTTTCTACGTCGATTTATTCGATTGTGTTAATCTTAGAAATATCACGAAATTATATATTGTATTGGAATTGATTTGCGGCAGTGTAAATCGTACATTTTTAGAATCAAAATTAATGTTTTCAAAACTGGCCCGATATTAAGTATTCAGAAACATTTTACTTTATACCAATTACAGCATGTTAGGAATGCATGATAAAACCTTTTTGTCACCTTGTGATCATGTGAAAATATTTAAAGTTATAAATGCATTGTTTTTTACTTTAGGTCACAAGCAGTTGAGTTAGTACGAGGTAGAACATTTGAAAAACAGATCATTAATTACAGAAAATGCAATTCGTAACTAAGGTACAAAAATTAACAGAAATCCTGTGTTGTCATGCTTAATGATAATGTGTATTAAAAAACATTCCCCTACCACAATTATATTGACAAGTAAAACTCGCGTGGTTTAGCTTTAATGTCGGACTGTTCCCATGGATGTTAAATGTACTTTTGCATCTAAAAATAAAAATGTTGCAACTATAGCATAGGATAAACGATTCATAAAACGCTCCAAACTAGAAAACATTTTCGTATAATGTATTACTTGGCAGAAAGCTGTCCATAGCAACGTTTCAGTGCATTTCATAGTATTTAAGTAGTTTATATACTGCTTGGAAATTTTCCATGTGAGCTGTAAGTGCACCACATTATTACGCAAACTTGTTTTTCTTGCATTTGAGAGGACGTTCTTGGAGTTCCCTAAAGCCACAAAACACCAACACCAACCGTTCTTTCTAGCATTTTTTGTTAATGTTGAAAGAAATATTTTTTTAGTCTTAATGAAACTGCTATCAAAAAAACGATCATTATATAGCAGATAAATACTAACACGACATTGGCTTTTTCAAATAATGGACTGAGGAAAACCACGGAAAAGAGCATTTAGGTTAGTCGGCCGCAGGATTTGAACCTGGGATCTGCCGAATACGACTTGCAAGCGTTACCACTTGAGTCAACCCGCTCGGTAAAGACAATATACTTGTATAAGAGAATAATTAGGACTAATTAAACTATAATAAATAATCATTTATGATACAAGTGTTAAAAGTGACATTTTATTTTATTAGTAGGATGATTTCGAATGGAGCCCGAAGGTCGAGATGACAGAACCTACGGACAAAAAACAACGGATTTAAAAAGTACTTCACTATCTTTAGATAGAATTAATTTTTAATAAATTAGTAATTATAAATGAAACGTATTAAACTAATTTCGAAACGTTTCTTGTTTTATACAAATAGTTTGCGCATTACTCGCTAGGAGCATGGAAGAAACGATTCCTAAAATTCTAGGTAATGTTACCGATATCGCAATGATGTTAATTAATAGTTTTCAAAAGGAAATATTTCAGAATTAAAATTTTATATTATGCTAAGTTGCTATTAAAAATGTAAATGTTCTCGCCTGAAAGTCTATAATATGCACATGGGCATGCGCAGTTATGGAAACAGTTATTATTAGTTTTCTTTCATTCTGATATGGTTGCGGCTTTGCCAACGTGCTTACTTATGCAATTAAATCTTAGAAGTGAGTTTAATAGTTGTATAATATCACTAATTGCCTATGGCCTTATATAGAACTGGCCGTTAGGAATTTAAAATTAAAATAATATGTAATACATTAGTACGCTAAAATCGATTTGAACACGCTTTACGGATTGAAAATGTGCATGTAAAGATCCTGCTAAAATCTGGGAATGGAATGGATTCAATTTGGATTTTTTTTTTAATAGTGTTCAACGCCTGTTTTTACTACAGAGGCACCACAGTCGGTGGACACTGACGATACATGAGATGAAATTATAAATTGAGGAAGGATATTTTTTTAAGGAAGGAAGGTTCCAGACCTAAGTTTAGGGTGTTTCCGCGGATTTGTCATTTATTAGGAGTGAGGAAAATCTAGAAAAAAACCTTAGTCAGGAAGGACGGTCCTGGCGGGAATCGAACCCCATGCCTCCCGCTCACGAGTCCGCACCTTAACGACCTCGGCCACCCGTGGCGGTCATTTTATCGCAAATTTTGTAGAGCGCTATATGGCATTTTATAATTAGCGTACCAAAATTTGGATATTCAGTTTCATTAAAATATTCCGATCCTTATGACAACATTGGTTTAATGTGATTACTCTGGGCTTAGTATGATAATCTGGTTTATTGGGATTATTTTAATTTATTACGAGTATTTTGGATTATTATCATTATTTTGTGTCATTATTATTATTATTATTATTATTATTATTATTATTATTATTATTATTATTATTAAAAATTAGATCATTCCAGTGTATTTTGATTCTCTAGTTTATCTCGATTACTGCCGTTTATTATGCATGTTTGCTGTTATTGGTGATTTATTATGATCATTCGGGTTCACGGTTACTTTGGCTGATTTACTATGTACAATATGGTTAAGTATGATTATGAACTTTACTCTTTGTACTCCCCTGAATTGCGAATTCTATTTGTGCATTATCTATAATTTACTAATCATTAACTGAGTATGGTGTATTTTGAAGCAGTGCATTATATTTGTTGACTTACTGTAATTTCATATTTATACATTGCTGCACCGGTCCAATGTGCAATTGTGGTCAATAAACAAACACACATACAATATCCCGCGTTTCCCACCCAAGCTACGAGAACAATGTGACGAATGTCATACAGATGGCATACTTCTGATTACTCTTGTCGGTGCTGTTTTGTGCTGTCCAGTTGTTAATTGTTTACAAATTCTTTCAGTTTTTATTAACAAAATATAGATTTTTAATAGAGTGATGCACACATTCCAGTCCACCTGTTTCTGAACTGTTTTGCAAAAGAACATCTGTATTGCATATTAACCGAGTGCAGTTATACAATTCGAATTTTTAAGGTAAGAAAAAACAATGGAAAATAATATGAAACAGGCAACTTGATTCCAGCAAGAATCAAACCGATGTTCTCCGCTTTTCCTTACTGGTTGCGAAACATTGTTCTTGGTAATTGAACCATGGAGGGACCTTCAACATCGGTAAAACTACTCTTTTCATTAAGATAATGAACCTCTTGGTAGCTGCGGCAGGAGTGGCGGGGAAAAAATCCCCTGCTAAAGCAAATTCCTTTGAGAAAAATTTTAATCTCGATTGCCTTAGCTGTTAGGCTTCAAATCGGGCATTTACATTAATAGAGATCGTTACTGTTTGCGTAACCTGCCCAATAATCACGTTGCACTTTTAACTGTAATCATTAATGCAGTTTCTGCAAGAAGCGTATACTTTGGTAGACGTCGTTATTATTCATTTGGCTTCGTGTAACTAAATTCCTGGAATCGGTGCGTAAGATGTTTCCATTAGTTATAATGAGAATATGAGAGAACAGTCAACTAAAAGGTTGAACAGCGTCATTAAACTCATGGATTAGATTAAAATGTTCAGTGCTCTCCCTCAGCCTTTTGTTCTTCAGGGGAGAAAGAACTCAGGAAGAGCAGCAGGCTAGTTGTGATTGGCTGAATTCACATAGCCAAGCATCGAAGCCATGGCCTGTGAGAAATCTGAAGTGAGCCATATAGACAGCACGATTAGTCCATGAAAAGATCTCCCGGTCGTTTCCTCGCTGCGACCTTTCGATATCCACGAATCCGTTAACGTCTAACGTGTTGCTGAGTAATTCATATTTCTGCAGTCTACAGTTTTTTTATAGTGTTTAACGCCCATTTTAACCACTGCGACATCACACGCGGTCCGGCAGTGGTGTGCTTGGGAACCCAATGCACTCACTACTCTTCTCACCGCGCGCATAAATTCATGCGTCTGGGGCTTAGGCCCCTTGAGACCCTCTCGAAAATTTCTGAGGGGAGTTGAGCCCATCAATTATATCATTTCAAAGTTATTATTAAATACATGTTTTCCAATCAGTAATATTTTATGATTGTAATTATTTCTGTCTTTATTTTAAATATCTCATTCCCCCCTCCTCCTCCCCCCTCTCTCTCGTTTTCATTACTTCCAAGTCTCTTATTGTAAGAAGCCGTAACGTTTAACTCATTGCTGAAGGAGGTTTATTTTAAACATCAATCCAGCAACTCTTAAGCATTGACTACCGGATCATCAAAGACTATCTGACTTTAGCAGGTATCAGTATTGCAATATACAGTGTTGTCACGCTACTTTAACCCAAACACTCCAGTTTTATGATTAGATTAAGCTGAAAAAATATGAAGAATGATTCTTATGAAGTCCATTGAGAATTCCTACATAAAATCTAACACAAACAATACATCTGTTACATATGGTATCCTTATTTGTATTGGCCAAAGTGGCATGCTCATTGGTATGGTATAAAAGGCAGTGCGTACTATGTCTGTTGTCTGTCTCGAGAATCAAACGGAGCACAAGTTAACCTTCAGAGCTGCACAATAAATTAATTCAAATAGAATGAACAGCGTTTGCGGAAGGGGCAACGTCAATTGTCAGTGTTACTGCACTTGTGTTTCAAAACAAACATTTCTACTCCGACAAGTATTTATTTACACGCGATCATGGATGGATTTGCAATAAGAACAAATGCGAGTCAAAATCGTCATCGTCATTTATTCCAATTCCTGGGGTCTCTGCGATTGTGCCTCACCTACCAACAGTAAGCTGAATGAGCAGCAAATTTCAAAACATACGCTAACGACAAGTATGAATAAAATTTTTTCATGACCATCGGCATGGCAAATTTCATTCGTAAATGCAATGAAGCTCTGAATTTAAAAGCAACTTTCTGTAAAATGTATAAAGATATATATATGAAATAAAATTGATGTTGATGCAAAGCTCATAAAAATGAGTTGCCTATTATTGAAATTGTTTTCACAACGAAAAAAGGCCTTGGAATAATTTAGAAAATACGAAATATCAAATTGTTATCAACAATTGGTCAACAGGAGCAACAATAATACATTTATCAGCATTGCCCACTTTCACTTAAACCATTACTAATTTATACGTGTTAAAGTTGAAAATCAAAATGTCAATAGATAAAATTATTCAATTCTGTAATACAGCTTTTTGTGGTGTTTAACGCCCATTTTTACTACTGAGGCACCACAGGCGGTGAACACTGGTGATACATGAAATGAAATGATATATTGGGAAAGGATTTTTTTTTTTTTTTTGGAAGGAGACGTTCCAGGTCTAATTTTAGGGTACCTCCCCGGCATTTGCCAGTTATGAGGACTGAGGAAAACCTGAAAAAACCCTCAGTCGGGGAGGACGGTCCTGGTGGGATTCGAACCCTAGACCTCCCGCTCACGAGTCCGCGCTTTAACGACCTCGCACACCCGTGGCGGTAAGTAATACAGCTTGTTAATACACTAATCGTCAAGTGTATTTTGTTAGAAAATAGATTTTAGAAAAAGTGAAGCTTAATGAAATTGATTTTCAAAGAGTAATAATTTGAATTAACCTATATGATACTTATTGTAGTTCTAATAATTTATTTTTAGTTATTGAGCCCCCTCCTCACCCCAAGGTTTTCTTTATATCAGCGCCACTTTCTAGGCTATCTGTAATGCTGGAGCACATAGACAATATGACAGATTGTGACTTAACAAAAATACAGCAATGTTATTGTGACTGGGAATTTTTGTTGTATTTATAAATTTACAGTAATAATGCGTCCATCTTGATTCAAACGGCAGAACTCATGCTTTACTTCACTAAGGTCTAGGCTGATACTTAAGAGACTATTTAAAGTTTTATGAAGTTTTCCCGAACAAAAACACAGTCTAATGCTTGAACGCCAGTCTAATTTCATTAATCATTCTATTCGTCTTATCAAATACTTTAGAAATTGACATACTTTAAAAAATGCGGAGTTTCAGAATAAGCATATATCTGCCCCCGAGAATTAATACGACACACCCATCACATTTTACCGGCGAAATCATTGATATTAATTGTTGCATAGTTTGGAGCGTTTTGGTTGTGCCTCTCATTCCATCTTCTTTCTATTCCATACGATTTTGGTTTCAAGTTCCTAACTTCAGCCTTCTCTTGTTGGTTACTAATGTTGGTTATGGTCCAGGATACTGACTACAGGCCAAGAGATCAGAATCTCAGTTTTCACACAAATATCTGTCCAAATTTCATTGCAAATTACATTTAAAGAGCTACTAAACAATTTTGAATCTGATCCTGAAAAATTAAAATGGTATTTTTCTGAAGTTCAAAAGAGCTACAGCAATTCAAATGTGAAATTAAGAATGGCTCAGCAAAATACAACGAGGCACATTTAAAACCTCCCATTCGCATGTTGGCCGCTTACCGGCGCAAACCCTACGCCATCGCCGACGAATTCATGGTGCCACAACACTTCAACTTTTTAAAACTTGGGAACTACAAAAACTTTCTTGCACAGAAGCTGGAAATTTTGCCCAGAAATCAGGTCCCTGGTGCAGAGGAACTGGCCAGTATAAATGGTGGTTTCTTAAGAAGACGCAGATTGTGTGTCATACAAATTGGACAAAACTTCCAGCAGCTCTGTAAAAAGGGGGGCTAGTGCAGAATTTGTTTATTTTATTTGTAGTGCTCGTATCTAAAAATTACAAAGGTAAAGTTTTGTAACACGCAAGTTCGTGGTGCCAGATGACGACGGTGGCTTTAGGGGTAATCAGTTAATTTGCAAACTGAAGGTTTTCATAGGCTTTACTGCAATTCAGACATCTTTACTTTTAAAACTGGAGGACCATTTCATATAAAATATATGACACTGACATTCAAATAGGCTGAAGAAAATATGATCTCAGTCGAGCAAATGAAATGCTTTCCTCTCCTGACGACTTGAAAGGAGAAATGTGTATTTTCGAGATAAGTAGTGAGCTGTTGATTAATGGAAGAATAATGAAGTTTGGTGTAAATTCGTGAATTAGTAGCTTTACTTCGTTTTGTGTTAACTAAACATAAAGAAAATGAACACTATACTTAGTTTTTATTCTAAGCCATTTTCTTTGCGACCATCGGAAAAGTAAATTGAAATTAAAAAACTGAGTAGACAAACTTCAAGTGTTAATGAGCTAAACTACGATTTCAAAATATAGGAAGTATACAGTGCTTTCTGTAGAGATAGACTTCATCCTGCAGATTTCAATCATTAGTCACAAGGTCAACGATTAGTTTGTTGCATGAATACCAGAAGAATAATGTTTTTAAATAGGTGCATTACTAAGAAGTTTATACAGCTCTCTTGTTCTCTCTGTTGTGTATATTCATCCGTCGGTCCTGGTGGTGTAGTGGTTACCATACTTTCCTCCTACACCCAAAATGCGGGTTCGAACCCAGCCAGAATCGGTGAACTTTTTCGGGCGTAAAAATCCTAAGTATGGCTTCCTTCGGAAGGGAAGTAAATCCGTGGGCCCCATGTCGTACATTTACGGCACGAAAAAGAATCTCAAGTCTGAAAGAAGAGGCCTCTGAGCAAAATATGTCGGCCGTTTCACGCCCTGAGTTGAATGGGACGCTGATGGCCTGAGATGTTAAAGAGCGTCTATAAATAAATAAATCAAATATATATATGTGTATATATATATATATATATATATATATATATTCATCCACTTTCATGTGAATGTGAGTGAGTTCTAGTTATTAGGATTCCAGAAACTTACAATCTATATTCAGCAGTTGCAGTAATAAAAGTGTGCACCGCATGTTTATGCTGCTGCGAGCCGTCACTGGTTACGAGGTGGAATGTGTTGTGTTTAACGTAACATTAAAGCAACGGATTTCAATCAGTGTCGTGTGAGTTAGTGCCTTCTGAAACTTGGCGTGAAATTTAGTACACATAAATATACAAATATATTTACTATTAATGCGTTTATTATTTGTATATGTCGAACTTTGAAAATGTATCTTATCCATGAATGCATACTTTTCATTAATTTATTCTATATATCCTTTTTTTCCAATGAGAGCATTCAACATTAGCACTACTAATAGTGTTTGAAGAAATTATGTTGAATTGCAGCATGAAAGAGAGTTGGAAACTGTGCACTGGTATCATAGCAAAATCGTTACTTGGAACATAGGTCACAGTAAGCTACGATCGAGTTTCGCGCACTGCAGCACTGAGACACTTGGGGGAAAATTACATCGTAATAATCAGTACATACTCTGAAAATAGTACGACATTTTTACAAATTCCTCTCAACGATAAATAGAAATAAGAACATGAATGGGAAGTTGAGTTTTACCATCATAATTAAATGTTAACTATTTTATAATATTTTAAATCTACTAACTATAATTGCATTACTAATGAAAAGTGCATTCTCCAATAGCTATCGGATCATTCAATTATTTGATTACCGATAACGCAGAAGGACTACATCGGCCGATAAAGCATCACCTACGGCCAGGGAGGCTACACTACAGTCGAGGCCCGCGCAACAAAGTCAGTGGTGGAAGCACTATAGTTCCACTCTTAAAATATTCTAATTAACCTAAAACTTATGCACTCACCCAAGTCACGCAAGGAGATGCTGGAACTACCTGCATTTTCTACACATTTCTGGCATGTGCTTATGAAATTGCCCAATAATCTTGTTAATTGTCTTTGAGAAATTAAATTGGTATTTTAACTTATATTATCCATCAATTCATCTACTGTGTGTGGATACCACTAATTTATGAACCGCATTAAGACTTAGAACTCTTATCACATGGAAATTTCTTTTCAAATAATCCCCTAACCAGCACGAGCGGAATCGATACTAACATACGAATCACGACAGAAACAGAACAGAATAAATGTACCTATCATTTGTCATTTAGTGCTCTTGGTGGTCTTTACTCCTGGATTACACACGTGTTTTTTTTTTTTTTAATTGTCTGAGTGGTGTGAGACTCAAGGCCAACGTAATAAACCTCACCAGGACAGACTCCTGCAACCCAGTTGGCCCAAGCGAATGCTTATTTTCCGATGTCGTTCTTCGCCGCCGATTCAGTCATTAAATAATTGGATAGCCATTAATTTTATCTAAGACTCACAGTGAACATAGAGGTCAGATGGGAGAATTCAATTAAAACTCACAGTAGATTCTACTTTTGAATGTGGAGTCTAAGAGGCAATGGTGACTTTTGAAACAAAGGAACAACAATTTGATGTAATACTTTGATGGTAGTTGTAAACCCAACTGCTACTTGTGATTCAAGTTCGTTTGCTGTTAAGTATGTACTGATGATTGTTTTGAGGCTAATGTACTACGGTTATTGCAATCACGATATAAAGAGAAATTCTCCAGTTACTTGAATAGAAGGCTGAGAATTAACTTAACGTTGGTCTTAAACCCGATAAGAATATGGTAAAGTGCTTCTTCCGCCAAAAAAATTGACGTTGAAGTATTAGCTTTGTGAGTATGGAGCCGGGTCCATCAAACACTTTATAGTGCACAAACATTAATCCTGGATATTTCGCCAGCCAAGAAAGACAACAACTTGGGAAAGATGTCACGTTAATGTAGATTATGTAAACAATATTTCTATACTTAGTTTCAGTTCTCAAGTTGTACAGCTTGTCATATACCAAGAATTATTATATAAACCATGTATCTCAGTTGTTCTTTCAGGACTTTCAATACTGAGTTTTCTCTGACTTTCCGAATGCAGGTTATAATTAACAAAAGTCAGCGGGAGACAGAAAACACAGAAATAAAATCTGCTGTTAATAGAATATCCTGCAAATGAAATTCAGAAAAAGCCTGTATTCGGGTAGTAAGGGCTAAGATGAAAATTTTCTATCAATAATTTCTTCACTTTAGAAGGAATATATTAGTCAGGCATACTTTTTAATTACATTATGGACATTTCTATGCCCAGCTTTTCAAATGTCATCATTATTTCTTAGAGGAATATATGAAAATTTCTTCCAACGATTAAATTTCTTTTAGGTCTTAAAATTTTCCGGTAAAACAATACTAATATTTTTCCTTTTCATAACTACAGGTTCTTTCTAGCTATAAAATGTAATGAAAAATTTCCTGTTGTATCATTCAAACTGAAGGGCGTAACATAATGACTAGGCATCGGAATTACTAAGTTCTAAAACTAGAAATTAGCGGAATGAAGTTAAGTTGTTACTGGACTGTAAACAATAGATGGGAGGGGTACAACAGGTCACGAGCTACAAACAACTGTCTCCCATTAAGTCTGTCCCTCATCGGTTCTTGTTAACCTGCCGGGCGGTGGCTCATAGCTTGTACTCGTGTTTTGTATGTACTGATCTAGTACTTTGAGTGTCCCTAGCTTTATGTCAGTACTTAAGAATCTCGATGCCTAATCATGGCCATTCTCGGTAGACTAAACTCTCATTTAACAAGAAAAGTCGCGAAAAATCGTGTTGTTATTTTATTTTTAGGTATAGACGAAGAAAAATTGAAAGATTTCCAAAATGTCTAAAAATAATTACTTTTGCAATGCGTAAAAAAAAAAAAAAAAAAAAAAAAAAAAAACAGCACTATAAAGTTTCTAATTTTTGTCTTTAAAATGAATAATGTTAAATAAAAATGTCTTTATTGCGAAAAAGATTACGTCTGCATTTATATAACTCGTTCTTATCTGTATACCTGTTTGGCTTACTATGTATTTATAAAATGTCAAAAATTTAATTGTTAATCAAATCTAATTTAAATGAAATTTAAGTAGTTATATACTTTATGCAATAAACACATATTACAATTTTCATTGATTAAACTTGTATATTGTCACCGTGCTTTTATTAAAACCGTTGGTAGTTCTCACCTCTCTTGTCGATGCACTGTTCAATAACTCTTGAGAAAGGAGAAGTCAACAGTTAAGATAGCTCTGCAGCTAGCCTGCTTCACACAGCCGGAGGCGGTTTCTCTACTATCTGCTCTGATGACATTGACCTTTCGTGCAATTACAGGAATGTCATGTAAACTCAATCGCTAATCGTATTCTAGTGAACTATTTGAATGCCTATTGTCTTAAAATAGATAATTATATAAACTAAAGATGGCACATAGACACACCCACTTTCACTTATTAACGTGAGGGTCAAGTATATAACTAATGTTTTCCTAGAAAAGACAACTGCTACAGAAGAAAGCTGTGCGCAGGCGCTGGATGTCCCATCTCTCTCACTGAACAGCTTTCTCTTTCCCACAATAATGAACTCCTAGTGCAAACTTATCGTGTGCGAGGTTTACTTATGAGGTTTACTTATGGCTTCAAATGTATAATGAAATATACATACTGCCATAGGTGTTTCGAGATGATGAATGGAGTAAATTGAAATGACAATGGATCGGAAGCCCCTGATCCTTAACGTTATCTGGTATTCATCGGTATTCTCCTTGCTATACTAAAGCACTTCGTACAAAGTAATACACTGATTATATCGAAGTTACACGATAGAGTACGATGCTCAAAGTTGCCATGAAGATACATAGTGGTTGTGGAGAAAGACGATATGGAGTTTCTTTTTCCATGAAGTGATTATAAGGCATATCTTCAATACTTGGAATCATTTTATTGAGCAATAACTATGAGTAAAGAACATTTCTTCTTATAAAATTAATTTTAAGTCAGTTTTTCTATCATATGAAGTTCCTGAAGAAATCTCAACGCTACCACTACCACTACCACTTTATACGCAAAAATGTGTGTGACTTTTAAAACCGGAACATCGGCATAACTCCTTTGGGTCATCATGATTTCAATAATGATTATAATGTCACGATCCTAGTCGGACATGGAAGGGGCAAGGAGTTTCAGAAGTAGAGCACTAAAAGCATATACACTATGCATAACTGAATTTATTTGTTCAACAGAGAACAGAAGCGAACATCCCAACCTTTCCCGCAACTTACCCAGCCAGCAAAAGTTCACCCTACCAACCCCGATATGTGACAACTTCCGCTAAACAGCCCTTATGTTTTATACCTTCTTGTTTTCCGATTAAGTCGTAAAATATTTCAAACGGATTGATAATTTACGCCACAACGGCTTCTAGAAAGTTCTAGAGGCTTTCACTAACGGAAATAGCCTAACCAAAGGGAATGACATTACAATGGTAGCCCAACAGGAAAGTGTGGGCTTAACCAGAGAATAGGCTGCAAATTTACTGTGCACAAAGGCTGGGTACAACTCCCCCAAAGTATGCAATATCCTCATAGCAACACATTTTCTAAAGTTTTACTTATAATCTGAAATACTGACAAATATACTGAATTGCCGAAACCCACTTGCTTAACTCGTCACAACGAATCAGATCATTCTATCTCTTCTTATATTTAAATTGTGTCAAGCTTTTTCTTGCCCCTGGCTGCATGGCGGAAGAATTTAAGGAAACGGACATGTGGTTGTCGCTTATTGCAAAACCAAATTATTTTGTTCAGATAGAGTAAATGACCACTATCCAAAATTTGAGCTGTTTTGGACAACAAAGGAACTTTTCATGAGCATTATATTAAGTAATGTATGTATATCGCGAACGTTATATTGCAACTTAGTACAATTAAATTCTATTTCAGGAACAAGTGATTAAGTATTGGTTATCTGAACGTGTCTCACTGCCCAGTTAGTGAAGTCGTCGGTTAATTGGAGGTCACGTCCTGAAAAATGAATCGCACCACATTTAACACGAGAATTAAATGAGTTTCTTGAAAATTACATTGTTGAAAAGGTTAGTACACTTATTGTTGATGATGATAGTGAAGGGAAAGAAAGGGAAGCGACTTTTGGGACGCAATAGATGTTGCAACATACAATTAGACGCAATCGCTCAGTCCTTACAAAGCCAGCACATCTTCATACTAACATCATCAAAAAGACCACACTTCAAATTTTCAGGAATATATTGAAAGTTGCATATGAATTAATGAATATGCTATACTATATATAACATTTATGAACATCTTGTAAGGCATATCAATTGCTTAAAATAAAACGCAAATCATTCCAAACCCGGCGCAGGAATAATCTAGATTACATGGACGTTGCCCCTCTCAGTCCTATAATTTCGTCCTTTTTATTCCATAGCACACAAATTTTGTCATCGTCTACCATTCTTCCAGTATTTTGGAATCATGCATTGAGTACTGTGATTTTGGGACAACGGTTGCTCTGTAATGCCCGAAAGTAGATAGTGATAGAAGCGGATTAGTAGGATCCGGCTAAGTTCCCCAGGTGGGGCACCCATTTTGAAATCATTTGTTGTCGACGTCGAGTGACCTCAAGTTGTGATGCCAATTTGAAACGGTTTGGTAGCTTCATCGTTGATCGCTTTGGTGTTGTCCCCTACGCTTCAATGACAACAATTTCTCAGGGCGAATTATGCTATTTTGTTGATTTGTATCAACAGGACTGGGAAAGCAGTTTAATAATGTAAATGAGCATGTAATGCGACAGCTGCTTGGTAGCAGCTTGTAGTTAGTTTGAGGGAGGCTTTGTCATCGAGTGGTTGTGGGTTCCTGTGTTGCTAGGTGTGCTAATTGTTCTCTGTAAGTTATGTCATAGCATAAATGTAGCCTTGATGAACGGGTTTTTATGTACGATACACATTAGAAGTTAGAAGGAAAAAGAGTGAATATTAAAATTCTAAAATTATTATTATTATTATTATTATTATTATTATTATTATTATTATTATTATTATTATTATTATTATTATTATTATTATTATTATTATTATTGTTGTTGTTGTTGTTGTTGCAAGCATTCTAGTGATGAAAGTTCTAGGTGAGTGTTCAAGTTTCCTCTAAATTGCATTTAAGGAAATAACGACTTGAGGGTATGTGCTTAGTGTTAAGTTAATCGGGAAAGTAAAGGCAAATATGTTCCTGTGCTAATTGCTTCCAATGATTGCACTGTTTTTTTGTCGTAGTTCATCAGATGATGGGTTGTGACAAGGACTTCGGCCACATTGAGCTTAAAATTTTGCACAATTATTTTAAAAATAACATTATATTAATTTCATTGAAAATACTAGACAGAGAAAAAACGTTTACCAAGGAGATTATCACCCACTTTAACTTCTTTCTCACAATGGTAACAAAAAGACAGCTTCTAGGATCAATATACAAGGACTGAGAGACATTTGCATTTTCTAATAAATTCATGATTGCTTTTGAAATTCTTCCCGTCTATAATAATGCATTTTCTGTAACGCTCAACTTCAGCAAGGAAAGAGCATCGAATAATATCAAGGGAAATTCAACCTCTAACTCCATGAAACTTCCTTCCAAATATCTAATTCTCCGAAAATACAGCAGAGAAACAACGCAACCTACGAGTTCTTCCCTCCTGTTCCGTTGCCTTACAAGATATATTTGCAGCAAACTATCAGCGCATGAAATTGCTGCGATTGATGATTCAGTTGATGATGACATTTGCTTTTAAATTGGAACCTGAATGAAAACTGCATCATATTCTTATATAGTATTACATTATATTTATAGTGATTTGTTTACTTACTGATGCGCATTATTTACATGTTATCTACATTACATTGTTTAAAGTAATCTCAGAGATGAAAATAATAATATACTATTTTTGTGACACATAGTTTTATTCATATCGTTGTGTATTCATTTCAATTATTTGTTATTTCTTAATAATACATTCATTATTTCCATATTATTGATATTCACCCTTATAACACGGTGATTTTTGTAGCGTCAAATGTTATTTCCCAAAACCACAATTTTACGTTCGCCCTTTCTTCTCACAGTCGGTCCTAGAGGTCTAGTGGTAACCATACTTGCCTTCTAAACCCAAGATCGCGGGTTCAAACCCGGCCAGGATCGATGGATTTTTTCGGGCGTAAAAGTTATGAATGGCTTCTTTCGGAAGGGAAGTAAAACCGTGGGTCCCGTGTCGTACATTTACGGCACGAAAAAGAACCTCAAGCCTGGAAAAAGAGGCCTCTGAGCAAAATTTGTCGGCCATTTCACGCCCTGAATTGAATGGGACGCTGATGACCTCAGATGTTAAAGAGCGGCTATAAATAAACCAAATCAATCAACAATTCTTCTCACAGCTCCTCATGTGTGAAAACGGATTTTTGCAGAGAAACGGTAAGTTGATTCGCAAGAAAATATCCTGGCAATCTGTTCCTGTATCAAAGTTTGTACTTCTTCCACTTTTTCTGGTATACGTATTTTGTGTTCTAGTATTGCCTTTATTATGGATCCTACTTACTAAACATTTTATAACTTTATACGTTTTTATTGACTTTTTTAACCTCTTCATGTCACACAAATTACCAAATAATTTTTCGAAGGACTCACCGTTCTCAACAGAATGAGCTGACATACATTTCGCTTTACAAATTACAACTTTTTTGTAAAGAAAAATAGATGAATGTGGTTCCTGGAAACCAGGTTTTAGCAAGTTTTGCTTCCGATCTGGTGTTTTTAAAGAAGTTTTTAAATAAATGTGTGTTATCGGGATGCAGAATACATTTTATTCAGTTTTATATGATTAGTACGTTATAAAGCTGTTGTGACTCAATTTTTACGCACACATTGGTAATTATTAGATAGTTGCGCCAGATATTTTCAATCAGTGCAGTAAATTTTATTGATGTTTTAGTAACTGATAACAGTTTAAGAGGCGATAATTCTCTCTGTAACATGACAAAGTTCTCGAGTTTCTATTGCATGCGTTTCACCTTCAGAGTTATGGAGGCTATGTTGCATATTACTAGTGTAAAGCTGAACATTGGATTGGATTGTTAGTGACAAAGGAGGACGTTTTGATACTTCAACCTTGCTCAAGGGTTGGCCGATTGTGCCCTACGCCCTCAATGGGGTCATCACTGAGAGGAAGGGATGTGGTGAGGGAGACACCGAGCGGCTATGTTTCACAAGTGGTGAGGCAAGAATTTTTTTTTTTGGATGATTTATTTATGGACGCTCTTTAACAGCTCAGGTCATCAGCGTCCCATTCAACTCAGGGCGTGAAACGGCCGACAAATTTTGCTCAGAGGCCTCTCTTTCAGGCTTGAGGTTCTTTTTCGTGCCGTAAATGTACGACACGGGACCCACGGCTTTACTTCCCTTCCGAAGGAAGCCATACTTACGATTTTTACGCCCCGAAAAAATCCATCGGTGCTGTCCGGGTTCGAGGTGAGGCAAGGACCTAGATGTAGGTTCCTAACATTGTTTCCAGATGGAACACTCCGACCCTACAAGGAGTTTAAGCCCCTCAGAAACGCCACTTCCTTACCGGAACAGAAACCTTTCCAAAGCGCAAGCCATCGTCACCCCACACCAGCCCATCTCGCCCTGGCACTTTCGATTCGGTAGCGGAACCGACGGAATGCAATGGGAAAGCGAAAAATTCGTTGAAAGGAAAGATGCATCCCAGCATTCACCTAAGCGACCACGGAAAAACCAAAGTGAGGATGGCCGGCCTCAATTTGAACCTGGGACCTTTCGAACGAGTCCCAAGCGTTACCCCCTGAACGAATGCGCTCGCTGTAATGCTGAGTACGACTGGTTTGTCGCTTTAAAGTTATTTCGGTTCTCTTTGCAACTTCCCTTGGATTCATCTTATCCCCCTCTCTTCCTCTTTTTCTGTGCTATTGCCTTTATCCTGCCGGGCTTTGTTATTCTCTGCAAGACAATTGTGATACATCGCATGTCTTTTGTTCACAGTTTTCACGGGCTGCAATCTTTGCTAAGACGACTGGAAACATACTACCGCCTATCATTATAGAATGGTGTCCAGGGATGTAAAACACACTTGAGCGGGACAGGCACGATCCTGTTGATATAAGAATACGTGAGACATTACCATTCAACGGAAAGGCTCAAATGGATAATAACTGGCCCCAGGCCAGTGAGCACAGAATGGGCGTCAATTACCGCAGTCTTTGGGGGCAGAAAAAAGGGCCTCGTACTATAAAAGAAAAAGTTACTTCCATCAAGATTTCAACGGGACACATATATGCCATCCTTCAACACCTGAAATCGTCTACAAATTTCATATATAATACTCCAACTTTGAATCACAGTAACTTTATTTTTGCTCAAAAATGTTTTGTAACACCGCATTTTCAACAAGAAGCTGTGGTGATTAAACTAGCACACAAATAGTTAGCACCCAAAGTTACCTGAGATTTGTTTTCAGTGAAAATGTTAACTGCCAAATACTTTTACCAGAACATTAATTCCAAACGGGAATCGAGTCAGACCCAATTGAGACAAATCATATTAAAAAAAAAGTTATACTGGAGTTTCAATGAAAACTCGTTCATTAAATGCATTTTATGAAAATGTACACATTTTGAGTAACACAGTAGTCGATCAATATTCTGTGTGAGTTTTGTTTGCTTTCTCTAAATCATCCTCGCACTTAAAACTTAAAAAATAGACATTTTCTCTATTAGGTACAACAACAAACTACATTTTTAGTGAAGTATTGAGACTTAGTAATTTAAGATTTAAAAGCTTAATATATTTTAAACCTGCGTAAAAAACAAATACAGTAAGTTTATTTGAGTTACGGGAAGCCTAAGTTCGTCTGCTTACTACGGAAGTTAGCCATCGCAAACGGCAGAGATAGAGTCGCCGCAAATAAAATTAGTATTTTTTAAATGTAGTTTTTATATTTGTACTGAACTTACATAAAAATACTGGATTTAAAATTAACAATAAGCACTAACCTGTGTTTCATGTTGAAAATGATGCCTCTCAGCGGCAGTGCGTTGCCGATAATTGCATAGATAACTCCTGTATTTCATCTAACTTTTTTCTCCTAAGAACATCGGAACATATTTTTTGTAATTGAGCTATCCCGTCTCTTATAACATTTTAACATGTTGGTGAACCGTTTCTTTGGAACAGGATTGTCAGAATATTTTCTTGCATACCGCCTCACAGCTTATCTGCAAGACTCTATTTTCACCTATGTGTCCGACATAAAAACCTGTCCTACTGGACTATGTTTATATAGTGGCATAATTAACGAAGAACAATTAACACATAACTTACACACAATGCAAGCACCAAGTAACACACGAAGGCAAAATCACTCGCTTTCTTAAAACTAATTACAGGAAGCTGTCTACACAGCATTATCGGCCTTAAAGATTGATTTCTCACAGTACGCAGCCGCGCTCTATCTTTCCGTAACTCAAATAAATTCGCTGTGGAATACATACATTTTTATCTATCTTAAAAGTGATTAACGTACCATGCTGTTATAGCCCAAGCAAGATTTCAAACTACAAACCTCTCTCCCTGCACATTCTAACGAAATGAGTCTTGGAGGTTGTCAGTACTTTAACTTAAATATACCAGCTGCCACATTAATTTTAAATATATAAACAGAAAATATACGCCAGCCCTCGTGAAAAACTATGTCTGTGAATACTGATTTAGGAATGATCCAATGCAAAAGAATAAGAATAAGGCATAAAATCCCATGGACAAAGTCCTGCAGCTTTGAAGGATAGCTCTAATGCACTCATTTGGTGAGCTAATCATGCCTCCCGTATACTTAAATTTACGCATCTAGCACTTTAATCACATATAAAGTCTATCATTAACAGCCTAAGCACTAAGGATGTGCTCTCCTTGTAGTAACATCTGAGTACCGACATACTCTGTTGATTGGAAAGGATTTTTATTTGGGAAAGGTATGAAAGGCACAGTATTATCTGTGCAAATTTGTGCCATCAGGGCTAGGCAATGAAAATGTAGTCCTTTTGTAGCAAATTCCCTTGCCTGTTGAGACCAATCATTTTCGGAAAATAATCTGTATCTAAGACCTCACACAAGTGTGCAAGTCTAATCTTAGACTTCTGCAAGTTTACGTTGGCGGTTGCTTGAAAAAAGAACAGCTGATCTTGCTTGAGAGATGTTTCTGGTTAACCTCCGCATGTGGTCGGACGATAAGCGGTTATCTTCCGGGAACATGTGCTAAATAAAACGCTAGACGATAGTAAAAATAATAAACGCGGTGGCCAGCAGAACCACGGGAAGAAAATTCTCTCCAGTGCAGTGATGCTTTACCCCTCCAAGACCGCACTTCCTTCCACTTGTACATCTACTTTTGGAATACAAGTTAATTTAGATGTGTCGCCCGAATACATCGAAATGTACTCAACGAAGGACCGCTGCTTCACTAAACGCAGTGACCCTGCCATAACTCATCTGCTTGAGGTATTGTAAAGTGTAGACCTCAGGCTCGAATTCTGCTTTGATAAACGGCGTGGTTGAGGCTGTTACTCCAGGCTAAATTAGATATATCTGTTGATTTGGCACTTCCAGTCTCACGAATGAAGCTGTTAAAAATTACTGGTTCTTCATTTTAATCCTCAAGGACTTGAACATATGGCCCTTTCCGGTTCCAGAAACGTACAATTGTTGTATCCATCTTTTAACTGTAATTCCCAGATCCTATGTCCTTTGGTTCTGTAATGAATAGAGATGGAAAAGTTCTTTCGAAAAGTAGATATCAGCATAAACCTGACACAAGCTAGGGTATATGACGTCAGAGGAAGGAATCTAGAGTTTGTGGTTGCAATGCAGAATCTTGCTGTTGTTTATGACGGAACGCTAGGTAGAGTCAGGGTCAGCTACACTGTGTGGTTGATGCTAAGTCATATTCAGTTCATGGTAGAAAATGTTTCATGTCTAGTAATGAAGTAATGTGTGTGAGAATCAATATGTTTGCATTCGATTTACATGTTGAAACCAGTTATTTCGGTTCGCCTATTTTTCTGTTTAATGAAATATGTTTAGTTTTTATCTTATTTGATTATTATTTTTTTTATCTATTAGCTCATAACCTGCCACTTTTCTCGAAAATATCATCTCTGCCACTTCTATTCTCCTCTTATCATTTTTGTACTTACTCAACATCCGGAACCATGGATGAATATTAGAACCGCAGTAACTATAGAAATTTAAAATCGTTTCTTTTCTAATTTTATGTAGTGATGATTTTATTATTGTTGCATGTGTATGTTGGAACCTGCTAATTTTATTGTTTATGTCCTTTTTCCTATCAAGGTCCACATATTCCCCTTGATAGTACAATTCCAAAAAAGAAAAAACTGGCTTTCATATTGAAAAAAAAAAACACAATTGTGAATATCTACGTAATCGGCACAAGAAAACATGTTATTGTACTGAGATAATTTGCATATCAATAACGTTAGCAATCTGCGGAGTATATTAGACAACAATGTAATACATAGAGATTCTTTTCTCATTCCAAATGTCGAAGGAGGATAGCCCCCTGTATGAAGTTTTATGGAACTTTTACTTATCCAAAGAGACAACAATAAAGAGTAAGCATTTGTTCCGTGCATTAACAGTTGCACCTACTTATATGGATTGGGGGGGGGGGGGCTGGGACCACCCCATAATCTGTTGGTTTTTAAAAACAATTTTTTACTAATTCTCAGAACCGAAACTTTTTGTCAATTTTAGCACGAAATTAGACCAAAGTAGCATATTTCTTGGGCGTTAAATTCCTAAATATGGCTTCCTTTGGAAGAGAAGTAAAGCCGATGATCCCATGTCGTAGATTTACGCGGAACGTAAAAGAACATCAATCCTGGAAGAAATTGCCTCTAATCAACGTTTCACGTCCTGAATAGAATGGGACGCTAATGATCAAAGATGTTTAAGAGCGTCCGTAAAAGAAGTAAACCTAAACCGGGGCAGTATGGTAGCAATCTCAGCTGAGAGAGACAAGATTACAGCATGTCGCACAGAATAGAGGGTTTGTAGTCTCGCGTGGGCAAGGATGCAATTAACTATTTTCCCTTTAATATGTACTGCTGGCTTTCTCACTCTCCTGTTTGCTTTGCCTTACTTTCACACATTGATGATTGACAAGTAAGTCACATAGAAGACAGAGAAACACACAGACGGCACTTTGAACCGCCTATGAAGGCAGAAAAAAAGCTCTTAGTAATTGATTTACGCTCTTTCGTTCATGTCTTAGTTTAGTGACAAAATGGATAATTTTGTAATTAAGGACCACGAACTGATAATAATCTCGTCCAGTGTTTAGGAGGTCTAATTTATCCTCCATTCAGAAACAAGTGCATAGTTGAGCATCATTTTTTCTGATAACATGTGTGATTCCAAATCTAGAGAAATTGAAAGTGAAAGAGTGGCGAAATAGATAACGTTAAATGTGTTTTCGATAGTGATATTTTTTACTATAAAGCATAGCTGTAGCACAGAAACACGGTGTGCGTTATAGAACGTAAATATAAAAAAAATGGAATATATTAGAATTTCTGAAAACAAACTTGTTGGTGACTAGTTTGATTCTGACTATGCCCATTTCTATTTCTACAGCCCAAATATTGTTTTCTTCTTAAAAATACTAAAAGAATTTTGCAATCAATAATAGCACAGTAAAATTCAATCATGTGGCCATTTTGAATGTGCACAAAGCCATGTTGAAATTTTTGATTAGGAAGAAATGTGATGAATTTATGAGAAGCATTGCATATAGGGAAAACACATTTGATACATGGCCCGCTCTTTAATGGTGGTTTCATAGAATCAGTATCCAAGTTTATAAAAATGGGGGTCTATTTTAATTTGAGAAACTTTTTTCTTAATTAAAGGACAAAATTGTTTAACTATAATTTAAAACTTCTATTGTCACTAAATTGCTGAAATATTTTGGTGTTATACAGTTACATATTTTGTGAATGTATAATATATATATATATATATATATATATATATATATATATATATATATTATATGCAGATATATATTAACGCAACACCGAGTGATTGTTTATATTTATTTTTTTAATCAATTATACATTCTGCAGCCAGTTATTTTACTTTAAGCCCATTCAATATTTTTAAAAATTTGGCACCACTTTGCGCTGAAGATGTAAATATTAGAGTAATCAATGTACTGCGTCATTGAAGAATTCATGAATGATTAGCATTTACTGTCCAGATTTTCTGAATGAATTTATATTTATGGGCATGATTAATGCACTAACATTACCTTGTGCGAGCTATAACACCAAAAATTGTCCTTTTTGGAGGAGTAACAGAAGATAAACCAAAAATCACTTCTTCCTTTGCATTATAAACTGTTAACCTATTGCATAGACGATGCAAGAGGCAAGAAGCTTCTTTCATTCCTTGATGTTACTTAGTTAAGTTAAACGTAGTTTTTTATTGTCTGACATATAAGACATCTACATCTGCATAATGTGTTCAGTTACTTTTTTAATGTTTTAGATACATGAAATTCTTTTACAGTGTTTAAGTACTCCCATCTATCGCTCCCTTTTAAGAATTTCGCCATCTATGAAAGTATTTGTTTGTGGCTCTCTTTATATGGTGTCATATTTCACGAAAAAACTATGATGATTAAGAAATTAACTTAACCTAACATTTTAACCGCGACTTTCTTATACATTTTAATATAAAAGAGACTGACCCCCCCCCAAAAAATCTGTATTGACGAAAAATGCACACCATCCAAAAAATTCAAGTATAGTTTGTTATATATTGCTGCATTTTATAATTAAATTTTACTCGAATAGCATACCACGTATAGAAATAAAGAACTGAATGGGAAGTGCAAAATATTTCTTTTGAACCCATAAATAATGTGCATAATTTCTAAATGGCATGTACATTTTTCTCGATCACGAAAGCCACATTATAGGCTACCGGCGGTTTTTTAATAATGTTTAACGCCCGTTTTTACTGCTGAGGCACCACAGGCGGTGAACACTGATGATACATCAGATGAAATGTTATATTGCGAAAGGAATTTTTATTAAGGAAGGAAACGTTCCAGACCTAAGTTTATGGTACCTCCCCGGCATTTGCCACATATGAGGACTGAGGAAAACCTGGAAAACATCTCAGTCAGGGAGGACGGTCCTGATGGGATTCCAACTCCAGAACTCCCGCTCGCGAGTCCGCGCCTTAATCACCCGTGGCGGTACCGGGTGGTGCCAGCATGCTGATCACATGCCCCTTTGTAATACTGCCCACTATCAATAAAGTCATAAGACGGAGGTAAAAAATGCAGAGGTCGCCGCGGCAGGCCAAGGCTCACCCCGGGCTGTAGGGCCAAATAAGAAGAAGAAGAAGATATAAATTTTTCTTAACAGAGGAATTCATTAGAAATAACATATCCGAGTGTATAAAACCTGAGCATGAGTAAATATGTATGGTTATATGATTGTTTTATTGTTCTTCTTCAATAAACGGCAATAAAATGTAGCACATACTAATTAATTAATTAATTAATAATTAATAATTAAGTTTAAATTATTTACTTAGCCGTAACAACAGCAACTGTTTACACTTCCAATTCTTCCAAAATTTATTATTATTATTATTATTATTATTATTATTATTATTATTATTATTATTATTAATTTTAAACACTTATATCAGGCAATTTATAATATTTGTCATTGCACTTTTTCTCTTATATCTTATGCTCTGTTCTCTATGAATATTTATGTTCATTTCGTTTGGTCTTGTGTGTTATATATTTTAACTAATTTATTTTCAATGTTGGTCTAATTTTAATAATAATATTGCACTTCTTCAAAAAAAAAATCTCCATGTTTCCTCATTTTTTTGATTTGAAATTTTCAGTTTTCCTTTCTTGTAGTGATGTGTGCAAGACCTTGGTAGTTAATTTTTACAATTCTTGGCTTTATCACCTTTTTATTATAAGGGTATTAGTAGAAGTCGAGTATTTTATAAATATTTTTAATGTATCGGATCACCCAAATATCTGATGATCGATGTTACTGAACTGCTACTTTGGCCTTGAGTCTCAAAGAACTCAATGATGTTTGAGCAGTTAAAGAAACAGCATATGTATAATCCTAGAGCAGTCTATTAAGATTAATAAATTACAGATACTAGACCTAACTACTCTATTCCACAATGAGTGTTTATATATCATTTCCATGCCCGTGCTGATTCCGCTCGTGGCGTCAGGAAATTCGCAGGTATGCGAATTCTAAACCATTTTCCATGTCATAAATTAGTAATATCCACACACTTTAGAAGAACCAAAAGATAAAATCAATTTTCCAAATAGAATTATGAAGAGTAACGGATAATTTTATAAGCAGTTGAAAATAAAGTCAAGCAATTTTCGACATATCCTTGCGTAATATGGGTGTGTACATAACTTTTTGGATGTATTTATTACATTAGATTATTAGAATTTATTAGATTGTCACCTTAGTGTTTCTACAACCGATATTTGTGTTGCCGCAACTCGTGTGTGGCCCTGCTGGCCTTGAGCGATGGCTTATAGGCCGATGCCGTATCGGTGACCAGATCACGTAATTGAATGACCGGACATGTAATGTGATATAAAATCCTGAAGTTGAGCACAGTTAATGTAATATAACTTGATATTTAACCGGAAATCACCTAACTTTTAGTGTATTTTTATTTAAATATTTGACACTGAAACAAACTGAAATAATTCTTCAATATAAGCTAATAATGCAAATTACGCGGGATCTGACATGCCTAGAGTTAATGCCATTGGCCTTTTCAGAGTACAGAAAGCTCCGAAAAAATCCCCAAGTAAGCACCTTAACCGATGCAGAATTTGAACCTTCAGCCACCCGTCTTGGAGCTGGTTTTGGATTGACATTTTGTTAACTTAAGACATCATATAAACCAGTCCTCATGAAAATGTTATGAAATCGATTAATAAAAGCCGAACTTGTATTTACTATGAACTTGACATTGAACTGAATTTAGAGGTGCATTCTGTCTAAGGTTCTGAAGCAAGAAATAAATTCTGCTAATGTATCAAGTATTCGAATTCTCATATTAACTAGAAGTACACATGGCCTATACATTCTCAACTATTTTAAGTAAAAGGTCGAGCAGAATCTTGCGCAAACTTTATAGCCCCGAATCTGCGAACAAAAAGCGATCATCAAATGATCATTTACGACCTGGATCTTAACATTATTCACATTTCATGAAAGGCGAGTGCCCAACTTGGCACTGCATAAGAAGCCGAGTTATGTGCGACATACTTTATGAGTTTGCTGTGAATAATGTTCCTGTGTACGCACGTGTTTAATGGCTATGCTTGAAGGCGGATGCAGCTAGCCCAATGCCAATGTTATTCTGAAGTAAAGCAAGATTGCAACATTCCTCTGCGAGGTTTAAGAAATTGAGTTCTTGCTGGACCTTCTTTGCTGCGTTACTTGGAACTGCTTGCTATGACTTACTGCTTTATTGAAAGATTATCGCTGAAACAATTACTCAGTATACCTGGTCAAAAAAGTGAATATTCACTGGCATGCTGAATACATTATAACTTAGTATTCATTCATTTTTATTCCCTATTTTATAACCTTATTTTAACATCTAGCTAATTTAACTTGAGCTAAAATTACATAATTCACATATGTAGATTTTTAAATCTACATTATATTCAATTTACAACAAGCGAAATGTGAGCCAGATATAACTGTTACAAAATTATTACAGTTTCACTTCTACAGTGAGGTTGTTTGAGTTACGAGTCGACAGAGCAGGGCTACTTACTGGGAGAAGCTAGTCGTCAAGGCCGCACGATGCATGTGCAGGTATCAGCTTGTAGTTAGTTTAGGGGAGGCTTTGTCGGCGACTGGTTGTGCATTCGTGTGTTACTCTGTGCTTTCATTGTGTGTAAATTGTGTATTAATTGTTCTTATTATGGCGCTACATAAGTATTGTATTAATGGACGGGTTTTTATGTTTTCAGTAAAAGTATAAGTACTAAAATAGAAATATATATTAAATTCGCACGCGGCAATTCTTGTCTCCTTTTCCGGTTATGGCGCTAAACAGCCGCGCCCAGGCGACCTGTTGCTCAGATGGTGTCACTCTATTTAATTGATAGTTTATTAAATATTGTAATTACTCAAATTAACTAATTCATCACTTAAAATATGGGAAGCTATACCAAATCTAGAAACACAAGATCAATCCTTGTGTTTGAGGTAGTTTCGGACATAAGTGGAACTGGAACTGCAGTACCATAAAAACCAAGAGAAGCCTTCAATAAGATTTATCGTTCGTCAGTATACTCAGAGATAATAGCATGGATTCATTGTGGGGTTCTGGTTCTTTCATTTTTATGTCGACTGCTTGAGCGGAGAGCCCAACTCATCTTTTATGGGAATTTCCATTAAAACCTCTTCATTTCAAGCTCACTTTTGCTGCATTTCTATTATCAATTCTGTTTATAAGTAGATTCAAAAACTACTGTAATATGCATTTGGAATTATTTCCAGTAACTTTTTCTAAAGGTAAAATTTAAATTCATACGCCAAAACATGTTCTAATAGCTTAAGATGCCAGAGGGCTCCGGATTATTCTTATCAGTAATCAGTGTTTATATTTGCAGAATAACATTTTTACTAGTGAGGCACCACAGGAGGTGAACACTGATGATACATGAGATGAAATATTGGGAAAGGATGATTTTTTAAAGAAGAAAACGTTCCAGGCTTAAGTTTAGGGTACCTCCCCGGCATTTGCCATTTATGAGGACTGAGGAAAACCTGGAGAGATCCTCAATCACGAAGGACAGTCCTGGCGAGAATCGAACGCACACCTCTCGGTAACGAGTCCGCGCCTTAACGACCTAGGCCACCTGTGGCAGTAAGTTCGGAAGCAAAGATGATGAGAGTGAATACAACTTTCATTGAAAGACGTCAGAAAACTGTGTTTGCAGGCGAACATAATGTTGAATAATTGTGCAATATAGGGAAGTAATGATTACGTAACAAAATTAACAAAGCGTGCGTGCTATTATACATCAAAATTGTGCGAGTAGTAAAATGCAAGGGAACTTGTCCATTCGGAGTTAGTGACTATAGCACCATGGAACCGCAGCTTGGTTTAGCTTCGGACGCAGTCAAAAATAAATTATATTAAATTCCTGATGATATTCATTTTAATACACAAAATACTCGTCTGACTTAAGAGTATTTTGTTTTAAAAGGATAGAAAGGAATGCAAGAAAAATAAGCACAATATAATGTGATGATAGGAGCAATGGTCAATTATTCTGTTTTGCAAAGTAATATACATTCCAGTTAACAGTCTATTAATCAGTTCACAACGACAGACCAGCGACAACCGAACAAATCCTTGCGTTGCCGATAAGCTGGGATGAGATGCATGGTAATATGAAAATATATTCGTTTTCCTGTTAATGGCATATGTATGAGCATATTTTAAGAACGAGATAAGTAGTCATTGCTTTAGGAGATTTAAAAATCATATAAAAGTACCTACATCCCAGGAAGTTGTTTTGTCTACGCGTGTGAAAAAGGATATTCGTCTCTCAACGCGTACGAGTGAAAATCATAACTATACCTAACACACCCTAAAACCATTTTTAAGTCTTTCATTTCCTCAAAACAAGGGAATAAACTTCGCTACAACTACAAATTATAATCAGAACCGGAGACCATTGGACTTGTTCATGCCTTCATAGGGACTGCCTAACAAGAACGTGTCAAATGCACGGTTTAATCACATTGGGGTGAAATATATTCCTGTAGGTCCATAATTTTCACTTAATGTACATTTAATATAAATTAAATAATGACTATATCCTTTGTTTCTTAGATATAGCTATCCCATGTAAAAAAAAAAAATAGCTTGTGTTGTGCAAAAATAAGTTAAAGGATGAAAACAGAGAATGTCCGTTAAGCACTACCTGAAGCATGAGAAATAGAAAGACCAGTTTATAACCAGTAATGTGTCTTGCATCCTAAGCAGGCATTATAAACTTAAAACTCAGAGTAAGCTTCTATAATAAACGTTGTCTTATAAAATATAGAGTACTTTTGCAGAAATGGACTATTGGCAAAAATGTTGTTCGGGAAATTATTTTTTTTCATTCAAAGTAGCACGTGTATGCTGTCCAGCGACCTCATTCCGCTATGCAGTTAGAATTTGTATACACAAGTAGTAACAGAATGACCGCGCGATTTCCAATAAGATTGGAGTTAAAGCTCCGCTGACACAGACAATTGAACTTACTCAGTCGTGTTTATCACGTCACTGCTTCATTTGCATTAAGAAAGTGCGTGTTAGACTTTTTACTATGTATATGTGTATTGTGGAGTATACCAAAAGTGAGACATACACTAGAGGAAAGAATAATTAATTACGATTGTTGTGTGCGAAAGAAATCGATCGTACAGTATTGAAGGGGAGAACTTCCAGCTAAATTTCCAAGAGTAGCCTATTGTTAAGGAAGTGTAATTTTTTCAGATTGATGAGCAAAGTTCTAAACCAAGGCGTGTTCACCGACAAGAAACCGAGACAAATAAAACCTGGTTTTAACAGGAGAGAAGCTCGATGAAATAGGTTATGATTAGAAACTTCATCTCGAAAGTATTTAGCACTATCAGCCCAGTAATTTGGTGTATCTATCGGCATTGCACATAAAACTACTCAGTTGCTACATCTGTATGCATGTATGACTGCTGCACAAACCGTGAAGGCTCAGAAGCCACATATCATGGAGGTAGTCCACAATATTCGGAAGGCTGAGTTTCGGCAGCTGATTCAAAATGTCTTAAATGGATTCAGGAATGTCTTACAGCGGAGGGCAGTCACTTCGAATATCTACAATATTAATTAGTATTTACTACTACCATTTAATAGCAAGGGGGGGGGGGTACATGAGCGCAAGAGTTCCAACCACGCGATACGATTTCCCTTGGTAGGTGGTGGCGAGACCGTTATCCAGTAACTTTCCGTCGACAAATCAATTTCCGAATGCGTGGAGGAATGAGGACTATATATAAAAATGTAACTATGTATTTATGACATGAGACTGGAATCCTTTGTCTCCCAGCTCTTTAATAAGTTGACAAGCAGTTTCCCTACCTGGAACACGTTTACCAGGATATTTTCTTGCGAATCACCTCACCACTTCTGTGCAACAACTTGTTTTAACATCTGTATCGTACATAAAAACTGATTCTTCAAGACTGTATTTATGTAGTGGCATAATTAACGAAGAATAATTGGCACACAATGAAAGCACCGAGTAACATATTAACGCACAACCACTTGTTGACAAAATCTCCCTCAAACTAAACACAAGTTACTACCTGCATATGCAGTATAGGAAGCAGCCTTACTGATGTACTGTTATTTACGTTTCTGACACCAATACATTAGCCCCTTTAAAACTGGTATTTTGATCTTAGTAGTTAAAATTTCAAGGTTATACTCTGCATATATTCCATTTAGTGAATGCTTACAAATACTTTGATAAGTAATTGTGCTAAACGGAAGGAATAACTGTATCAAATGATTCAGATAAACTAATTGCTTTAATTTAAAATGTTTGATAGTCTTATACAACAAACAAGAGCTTAACTATAAAAGTTGTGAACAGATGGTTAACAGTATTAAAGTAATCATCTCAAGTAAAGTTCATAAACAAATAAGACGTGCTTCAGAGCCAAAAGTTCTGATAGAGGACATAAAAGTCTAGTGTGAGGAAAATTCTTGGAGGGTAGACCTACTTCTTAGCAGAGATATACAAGAACCGAGTTTGTTTATTCTGTCAAAAAAAGAAGATGCTAATAAGTCTGTCTAGAGCATAATCCCTTCGCCCCCATTCTCTGAGCTTCCACACAAGATTTCTGTTATTTTGCATAGGGCTCTTTTTACATTTAAATCACACAGTCTTCTGACCCCTATGGTAAAGAACGCTAGTTCCGGAATACGAACAGAAAGCTACTCATACAATGTGCACGCTTAAGAAAACAAATCACTTTCGGAGCTCAAAATGTGCTTAAACGAGCTCGTGCATGCAACTTATGGGAGACCTAGTTTATGCGGCAACCACGGAAGTAACTGATTGATGCTGTAAACGCATTTCAAACAAAGATCACGAAACGCGATAATTGTTTGACTGTTGAAGAAGCGCGCTGTTTGTGTGTTTTGAGTGCGTTGGCCTCTAGTATGTCTAAATCCGTCCTCAAGAGGTCGTCAGTCATTTAGACCGTCGACCGCCAAGAAATTGCTTAGCCTGATGCACTGTAATCTTTCCCAAGTCGCGGGATGTTCATCACACACCAGGGTCTCGCCTTTAGACCCTCCCAGAGAGACCGACTTCTATCCCTGTTAGAAAAAATTTCCTTATGCATCTCTTCGCAAGGGATTCCCCTCCCTGAAAATAAGTTCCGGTAACTTTAACTATTAGGAGGCTTCGAGCTGATATGCACAGTTTTTTTGATAATTTCTTTCAATAAGCATGAGACGCTGAATGAGTGTAAGCTTCTCGAGTTGTCATATGCAGTCAGCTGTTGCTCGACATCACGCGGCATCTTAGACCTCTTTTACACGACGACACAGGTTCTTTCTACTTAGTGTCGCTGATGTCAGTCATTTGTTTCTCACTGTAGCAACAACTTGTTGCTTAATATAGACTAGTGAATAAATTATTTTTTAATGAATGATCTTGAAGTGTTAATTATTTGGTTCTTACAGGAAAGAGTCGATAAAATGAAAAGGGGGAAAGTAATAATGGGCTCATCCCATTATTGATTACGATAAGAAAAGACAACTTTCCATGTACTCTTTAAAGGTGATCTCAGTAAATTCTTCACTGGACGTCTGCCACCTAATTTGAAATACTTCTTGAAAGATTACGCACTTCTTGAAATAATTTCCTTCTCTCCATGCATGACAATCACATCATTCTCCACACAGTTTCTTTTTTCACTTTGCATAATCAGGATCTCCCTTGTCCTACAACTCAAGAAAAATTTGAACATTAGAAATAAATTTATCATTGTCGAAAGCACTGTCCATGTCCATAATCGCGGATAGAAAGCAACACAACTGAGTGATACTGTATGGTCGTATGAGCAGTGCAATTTCGTCAGCAGCCTTCATACGTAGTTGGCGACCCACGTACTCGCGGTACGGGACTTTTGTACCGTGATACTACATCTCGAGATGGCATACGGCTATGGTAAATTACTTGGCAGCGATTCATTTCTGAGATTTGTGTTCAATATTCAAATTCAGCCCGAAAAATGTTTGTAAGCATGTCGCCTGAAACCGATACATTTTTTTCTCGAATATGCTTCTTCAGATCCTGGAAATCCTTTACTTTGGTTTTATGCACTCGTGACTTGATAAACCACCAGGAAAAGTGTCAAATCCAGTGAACAGGATAACCAAATTTGAAGTGAACTTTTGTCTGTTCATCTGTTGGGAAATGTCGTTTGAGGCAATCACCGCAAAATGTGAGGGTGCTCTAGCTTTTTGAAAGAACACGGTGTCCACAATGCCAATTAAAATATTCGAGTAAACTCCTGCTGGACCTCTGCATATGTCGCACCTCGCAATGGAACACTGACTATGACCAATATGGGTGACCGAAGTCTTGAACGGGAGGTCTAGGATTCGATTCCCACCAGAATCTTTCACGCTGACTGAAATTTTTTCCATGTTTTTCTCAGTCCTTATGAATGGCAAATGCCGGGGAGGTACCCTAAACTTAGTTCTGGAATGCTTCCCTCCTTAAAAAAAATATTTCCCAATTTATTATTTCATCTCATGTATCATCAGTGTCCACCGCCTGTGATGCCTCAGCGGTAAAAAAACTGAAAGTAGTCCTCCCTTCTTTCATAAACATCATTCTGTAGTGATAGTTTGAAATAAAATATAAAAAAAATACATCAGTGTTTTCAAAATTTTGTGACTTTATGACAGAGTACTTTGAAATGGATAGCAGCCAGCCATATTGAAATGCTGCGTTTCCTTTAAAAGTGATCATTGTGGTAGACATTCGATTTCTGTGATAAATATGTTTTAATAAAATTAACTGTAGTGCTAAATAATTAAATTAAATAAATAAATAAATCAAATAAATAAATAAAATCTGTATACGCCACCCTGGTACCTGGTTTCCTAAACTAGGGCGTGTGTATAAAATTTTTCATTTATTATTATAAACTATACAATACAATAATCTCTTACCACATTATTTGTCAGATTTTCCTAATAACTAGACTAAAATAATAAAATAAAACAGTAAGAAAAAAAGACTGAAAATAATTAAATTAAACCAAAATATAAATTTACTAAACTACTTCCCAATTTAATCTTACAAAATCTACCAAATTAACAATATTACTGAGAGCCAGTAAGAATTATAGCTGGTAGCCAGCTATTCTATCCTATAAATTTATTCCATTACTATACAACTATATACTACTACTACTACACTGGTTACCAGCGGTATGTACTGATATCCAGTACTTGGCAGTAACCGTAGTACTATAAAATGATAAAATTTCGTGTTCTTGTTCATTAAATACAATATCTTGATCTTCGCGTGACGGCTGCGTCGTGTAATTATGAATTACCGACCTTTCGCACGCGTTGCAGCTGTCCATTTTTTGGTAGACATAGGATCAAGTGTCGAGTTAAATCTTATATTGCAAGTTGTTGTTTCAAGACTGACCACAGGAAGATGCAAGCCAAAATCAATAAACAGTACATCTCCATTCAACTTGCAAACGAAAACTTAACGCGTCATTTGATCGTGTGTCTGCCTAATAAATGGACAGCTGCAACGCGTCGGAAACGTCAGCAATTTATAACTTTATGACGCGGTCGTGACTATAAGACCAAGATATTTTATTTAACTGTAATACTGTTTTGCTACAAACGTATTTATAGTTGTGACAAGCACAATTTACAGACAGGAACTGGATTTAGACAAAATACGTAATTATGTAATTTAATTCTAGCGTGTTTTATGTTATTACTAGTTTAAATATTATTTTGGTTGAATAACATACTATAGTACTGTTTTACTGCAAACACATTTACAGCTGTGACAATCTCAGTTTCCAAATACGAATTGGATTTAGACAAAATGCAATCCTATAATTGTGTAGTTAAGTTCTAGGGTGTCTTATATAATTATTATTTTTTTAATGGGTTTGGTTTAAAAACACATTTTTCACATCGTATGCTTAATGATATATATTTTGCAAGGATGAATAAAACATGCAAAATTGAATGAACACGAAAAAATTATAACAGAAGTAGCAAAAGGTGAATATAACGCAGAAATATTACAAAGTAAAGAAGTCACATTTCCAACTAATTAATTTTTGTGTAAACCGCATACAAGAAGTGTGATGTTTGTGGGAAGAGCTTTACTTGAACTGCGATCTCAAGCGAACATCTGTTGATTCATGAAGGAAAGAAACCATATAAATGTGTGGGAGGAGCTTTATCCAGTTATTTCATTTAAGGAAGCATCTTAATATTCATAAACATAATAAACCACCTAAATGTGAAATTTGTGGCTGAGGCTTTGCACCTTAAGGGAATATCTCCTGATACACAAAGGGAGGAAGTCATATAAATGTGAAGTGTGTTGGAATTGGTTTACTCATACATCTATCTTGAAACGTATCTCGATTCATAAATGAAGAAGAGATATAAACCGCAATTCTGTGGGAAGAGCGTTTCACATTCGTCACACAAGTAACAATTTCTTATATATGAGGGCTAGAAGTGAAAAATTGGTAGGAAGAACTATGATTAGAAAAAACAATATTTAATTGATTAGAGTGAAAAATGAGCTTTGACCTTTGACAGAAACATTTGGATATTTAGAGCTGAACACGATTTGAAAATTTTCAATTTTGATTATAGTGCATATCACGTGTCATGCAGTTGATATTTAATGTACACTTTTAGCATTTTACACTACAGTTTTTATTGTAAGAAGTTATATCTTTGTTTTTTATTTATGGATAGAACCATTATTTTGAATAATTTTGCTCACTCTGTAAAGTTCAGATTTAAATCCATATTTTTTCTTTTTGTTAACATTTTTTGAAAAAAATAGACCTCAAAACGTCATAGAAATTAAAACGTGCATTTTTAATTGTGGCAGCAGATTCTGTTTCAATTATTACAATTAAAAACTATTTTAAAGAATTTAAAAATAAAATAGTTCATCACTGTCTACTGTGAACATACTAAATGTGATTTGTTTCAGAATAATATCTGGAACTATTACCCTGCTTGATTAACACACCTCGTCCCTGTAATTTTACTTCTAAAAGACGTTACAGAAAAGAATGTAATAAACAAATACTCAAATATTAGAAGGCGTTTTTGGCAATATCCATATCATACTGTGGCATATGGGGGGGGGGGTGACAATGCAGTGTAAGCTTGCATATTGTAGCGTACATATAACAGGCGGTAGATTCGGTTACACGGGGGAAAATCTAGCTCTGCGCAAGCACAAAATGGGAACGAGTGGTGTTTTCTCAGGGAGTCGAGTTTGTAAGATTGAATAGAGAGGACGCTACACCATTGGTTCCGAGATGGGCCATCTTAACGACGGACTACTCGAGTTAGGAAAACATCAATTATGCTAATAAAAGTATATAGTTGAATTTAAGAATGTTTGTGCTTTCAGAGGTTATCTCGGCCCATTGTTTCCTTTTTCACTTCATTTTGGGTAGGAGTTTTTTATATAAAGAGATTTAGCTAGCCCCTTATCCGGCCTAATGATGATGAAATGAGTCAAGAATGCTACTTAGGCTAGTAGCTCCAAAGTAGGCCGTGACAATACATCCTATAGTTGACATTACCATTGTTCGTTAATTATTCCCATTTAAAAATTTAATTTTAATTTTAAAACTAACCAGACTGAAAATTTTCCTATTCAAAATAAATGTAATTTAATTTAAAAACATGTCAATTAAATATTAAGTGGAAAGTTTAAAACTGGAGTTGATTATATTTATGGTATATAAAAATATGATATTTTAAAAGAATTCTATATATATATATATATATCACACTGAGGTAAGGTGAATAGTTGTCATTGTTGTATTTAGGCAGAAGAAAACTAAGAAAAACTATTGGGCGTTTATTGTAATAGCTTTGGTAATAAATAGTTTCAAAATGTATATACTCAATAAAAAGAACAGAATATAAGCGAATTGGTCAGGTATTTTGAAATATACTGTATAACTGCAATCTTAATAATTGTGATATTGCCCAAAATAAATTGTGTTTTCATCCTAAAATTATTTAAAAGGAAACTGCGGTTGCTAATATATCTTTCGTTTTTTACTGTTGTCCGAAAACTTAATTATTATTTATTTCTGAACTTAGAAAATAAAATTAAGTAAGTTTTAAGATGAAAATATAATTTAATTTGAGCAACATTACGGTTATTAAAGCTGCGGTAAAAGGTTATTTCGGAACTTCCGACCAATTTGTTCTTTCATATAGAAATAACATTTTCTGACAAATAATTAATGGAACACAATTATTACAACAAAATTTCAACTGATTTTATAGTATTATTCCGTCCATATTCAAATAACAACAAAAGCAATATCAACTATCCAGGTTGCCAGGCAATAATAGAAAAAATGCCATAACGATTGAATGCTGTTTAAAATATAAGTATCACAAGGTAGGGGTGCTATGTGAAATTTCAAAGTTTTTTTTATTAAATAGTGTTTAGCACCCGTCTTTACTACTAAGGCACTACAGGCGGTGAGCACTGATGATACATGAAATGAAATGATAAATTTCGAACGGATTTATTTATTTTTTAAAGGAAGGTAACGCCCCAGGCTAAAGTTTGGGGTACCTCCATTTGCCATTTATGAGGACTGAGGAAAACCGGAAAAAACATCAGTCAGGAAGGGCGATCCTGGGGGGAATCGAATCCCTGACATCCCGGTCCCTAATTCGCGCCTTGACGACCTCGGCCACCCGTGACGGTACATTTCAAAGTGAAGGTAGATCTTAGTGGGGAGGGTGAACACTAAAATGTAATCAACATTGGTTTTGAAATTTCCCCTCAATATAGAAATTGATGTGTTTCTTTGTTAAAATTAAATTTAAAGGTTGTATAGGTTAAATATATTAAATACATTAATTTATTCCGATTGACACGTTTTGAAATGAAAGCTCTCTGTGTTTGTTGAGATAATGTGTATTTTATTTATTTTATAATGCAATTGGTACTACTATGATGCACCCATTGTTATCAAATATATAAAGTGTAGAAAGTATAAAAATAAAGTGATTTACAAACGAAAAAATACCGCAATTGCAGGCACAAGAGGAAGGAGAAAGGAAAAGGAGATAAACAAATGCCTTTCATTGATCCAAATTACATTTATGATGCAACAAACCTACTCTGAATCTTCTTTATTTAACTGAATCTTGTTTTTCGATTATCCCAAGCATTTTCATGACGTAAGTTTCACTGCGACGCTAAAAACAAGCTCAATTTATTGAGCACTAAATAGGGCTGAGCACCGCAATTGTCGCTAATGATTTGCAGTGCTTGATTCTGCTCTGCTCTTTTAAGCTAATTCGTTTTAAGTGAATAAAAAACAGGGCAGTTAATTTTGTATTGTTAATTTGTATTCGCGCTGCCTGCCCATTTTGGAACCCAGCCAGCCTGAGTACATTCGCCCAATACCACCAATTTAACTTGCATTATCGGTGTAATAGAGCCACGGTACTCATGTGTTATGGAATGTTTTCTAAGTTTGTGCTGTTTAGGACGGTCTTCTGCCTAACAGGTACATCCATAACAGAGTCATGGAGCAGAAGTTAGAATTTTCAACTTTACCCCAACATTTTCGGGATGCAACTTAGGATTAGGGTGCATTCAGCATCTAAATTTGAGTCCTGGGGAATTACCTGGAGCAGATATTAGGCTGCCCCTTAGATCTCTACGAGCTCTCAATACTTAGGGAGAAAGTATTACCACCGCGGCAAGTTTAATTATTGTACTTCAACTAGAGGAAAAGCAGAAACAGGACTGCAACTTTTGCTCGGCCTGAAAATGATAAAACTCGATAACTTAGACGCCAATGGACTCCGGACTCATTAGCGTCAATATTTGACGATTGATTTCAAATATCATCTCGAATGTATTGCAGAACGTCACGCATGCCCCCCTCCCTAAACAGCATAAAAATTCTAATAAATAAATTTGGTTTCTACAAATTAGCCTCGAGTTTATGAGCTGCATACACATTATTTTAAAGAGATTAAGTATTAACGAGAACAATAAATTATTTTGGTAGGCCATGCTAACAACAGAAGCTGTTTTATGTCGAGTTTTCTAAAGACATGTAGTGACCTTATCTGAGTTACAAGCAGACATGGTTGCAGCTGCTTAGTAGGAAATGCAGTCGTCAAAGCGGAATAATGCATGTGCAGGTAGAAGTTTGTAGTTTAGTTTGAGAGGGATGAAGTACTTGTGTGTTCGCTTTTGCTCAATACTTTAATTGTGTAAATTCTGTGCTAATTTTCCGTCGTTGGAATGTTGAAGAACGAGGTTTTATGTACGATACATATTTGAAAACAGATTCTTACAGACAAGTGGTAACGCGATGCGCGAGAAAATATTCTAGTAATCGTGTTCCAAGTATAGATACTGTTGGCCAACTTGTTAAAAGTTAGAGACAGGATCTCTCAATGAGAAGAACCTTATTTCGAACCGCCGTGTCCTTATGAAGAAAAGTTAAATGAAATAGGTTAAAGATTCGAACACGCCCAAAATAATTCCTCCGTCGACTTTCTCAGGAAACAGGTGTTTCCAAAATCCTCAGCATGAAATGCCACTAAGTTACTGAAATTAACACTTGATAAAATTACTGTGTTTCATGAATTGCAACCGCGCGATACCACTATTAGAGTTCTATTCTGTACACTCTGTAACTGAATACTAGAAGTGTTACTGCTGTCAGAATTATTTCTAAATTATCATATTTTCAGACGAAATTTGGTTCAAATTGCATGACTGCGTTATCTCACTATCTGTAGGAGTTCACGAAAACCCAGTATTGTGCATGGAGTTCTGCTTTATTCAGGAAAAAAAATAGTAAAAAATATAGAATAATTCACTAATATGTTAATTGAATAATTAACATATTAGTGAATGCCAGCAGTAATTATTTCAGCGAGACCCTGCTACTGCTTAACATCGTTCACGAATCACGTAGTTGTTTTGCGTAAAATTTTCAGCACAATTATCATTAATGGGTTGTGTCCAGCTCGTAGCCCCGATCTAACTCATAGTTTTTACTGTGAAGGTTAGGAAAGGAAACAGAAATTTTCTATGCAGATGTCAGCAATGAATTGCCGCTGAGGGGCATCACTTATAACATAGGCTAGTGCTTATTATCAGTTTTAAATAGAGTATCTTTCAATGCTTTCAGAAAATAACATAATTCTATATAAAATACAAAATAAAAAACAATAACTTTTTTACGTATGACTGTTTTGTAACTCATTAATTAAGATTCGGCACCTTATCGTTAATGCCGGTTCAAGTTTTAGCCTTGGGAGTGCTCTAGAAGCAAAACTCCAAGGATATCGACATAAAACGGTACATTTAATTACAAGAGAAGAATAGTTTACAATTCCAATATGATTTATTAAACAATATAACTTGTAGATATTATATAGACATCGAATAAATTTTATCCTGGTAAATAGCAAAGTTACACATAAGTAAATCAGCAACATCTATCGCAAAAAGGTACAAGCCGTCAAAATAATACGTAATAAACTGCAATAAATTCAATAAACATTGTTACAACAATGCATGAGTGCGCTCGTTTAAGAGAACCTTCCTCTTAAAGAATAAATAAAAATGTTTAAATACAACAAAAAATAACAATTACATTTTATTCATTAGCTCGCTATTCCAAGTTTCTTACTCATTAAATTAAGAGCATTACAAAAGGCAACCTAACGACAATATTGCCACATATTTTTAACTACATTACAATACAACTTTAAGATGCATGTACCTAGGTCAAATGATCTACTATTCGGCACTAACAATTTTGAAAAAAATGGCGAATGAAACATAACCCACGCTATCTCTGTGATGACTGAGAAAAAGGGGAGGGTTTTTCTTTTATAGTATTTAACGCTATATTTACTGAGGCACTACAGGCGGTGGATGCTGATGATACATGGGGTGAAACGATAAATTAGGAAAGGATATTTTTTAAGGAAGGAAGCGTTCCAGGCCTAAGTTTAGGATATCCTCCCGGCATTTGTCATTTATGAGGACTGAGGAAAACCTGAAAAAAAAAGCAGTCAGGAAGAACGGTCCTGGTGGAAATCGAATCCCAGAACTCCCGCTCACGAGTCCGAGCCTTAACGACCTCGACCACCGGTGGCGTAAGGGGAGGCCCTTTCTACAGTTATCTTTTAATGGACAAACATAAATAGAAACGGTACTGTCGTGAGAAGGTGAACATGATACGCAAGGGGAAAGGAGAAGATATCAGCAAGAGCGAAATGCGTACAAAAATGGCCATTCCCTATTTTCAGTTGCGGCGGCTGCATTTCCTCAGTAAACAGCCATGCTGAGGCGGACAGTAACTCAAATAGCCTCCCTGTATAAGAAACAAAGTAATTCCATACTTGGGAATATGACCAGATCCGAACCGCCGACAAACACCCTAAACGGTCCAGTTAAAAGTTCTATGTTCAATTTGTTATGGCCCTGGAGAATTGAATAGGGAAATCTTTGAAGACCGCCAGTATCTAGAATGTTTGAGCTGTAACTTGTTAATGCCATCGCTCATCCTAAATTATTATGGGAATCGAGTGGTACTTTGAAAACTTTTACACTTTCAATATCTTCTTTAGCAAGCTATTAATATTTGGTGTCTTTTCATTTGTGAGTACGATGTGGACTGTACAACTGGCCGACAAGTGAGCGTACTGCTTTTATTTTGTTCCCTATGAACACTTGCGTAATACTTTAAGGAATATAGAGAGAGTAATTTTCGTAGTACAACTGAAATATGCTCAATGTTTTGGCAGATATTTGCGAAGATAATCCGGAGTCACGTGCGTTTAGGCATCTTCCACAGCTGTTCAGAGCTCTTTTGTTTGGCAATACCGTTTTATTTTGGGCTTTCTCCTTCATGTACTCCTAGAGATTTTCAGGTATTGTGAATTTGGAACTTCTTTGAGGCCAGGCAAAAGTTAGTTGGAGAATTTTGAATTATATTCTTTTCCAATTCACCAACCGAGAAATGCCGTATTCAGGCAAAGATGCGCTTGAAAGGTAGAGTGGTGATACTCCATCCTGTTGCAGGACAACATTGACTATGGTACTAACGTGTGCCACCGATCATTCTGTGCGTTTGTCCAGTTAGTTAGGCCGACTAACAAGGAAGAAGAAGAAAAGAAGAGAATGTTTGTAGTATCTTGACGTTTGGTGGGCTCTCCTCCAGTTCTTCGTAAAAATGCTGTTTTTCCTTTGTCTCAAAAGACGAGGTTTAAGAATGCCCGTAAACTGCACATTCGTTTGTGAAAAGGAGATATCTCAGGCCTGTTAAGAATTGAACGTTGCAAGAATCGTTCTGCGTGCCTCTTTCCACACATTCATATGAGCTTTATTAGCTCTTTGAAACACAATGCCATGTAAGGTTTCAAATTTAAATCTCGCTTCATAGTACAAAGAGGAATGCCCATCTCTGAACACGTTTTCCAAAGGTGATTTCTGCACACATTTCAACAGTGCGACATGGTTCCTTTCTCGTTATCTGTTGCGAATGCGCCTTTTTTGCCACCTCAACATTATTGCTTTCCTGGCTGTGCCATGCTAAACGGTCTCAAAGTTTCATATTCACATATTTTCCACGTTGTTGAAATGAGATTTTTCATGAGGGCATATTGCTATCACTAATCTTTGCTCAATAGTATATGGATTAATACGATCCATGTTTGTTTAATGTTCCCTTGTGCGACCTTACTGCGCTCTGCAAAACTAATAAGATTATCAGTTCTCTATCCTATCACCTGGCAGACCCTCTAATTGTGTTTAAACTCCAACACAAATTCTCACGAAATATAATGGGGGTACACCTGCTTCTCAGCCACCATATACGGCATCTTCGTTACCGATGCAAGCGCATTCGGAAATGTGTAAGCGAGTCCGAAAATAAGATCTCGCAATTTTTGTAGGAGAGCGGGAAGAAAGAAGACAAAAATAAAGCATACTGGCTAACCTTGACACAATTTCTTCGATGTAATCTTTGAATTTGTTCAGATGATCATCATATAGTACAAGCAGCTCTCACTCTTAAAGCCATTTCACCAGTACAACTTAGACACATCGTCAATCGGCATTTACAACGCGGGCAACATGAAGCATGACATTTTCTTAAGGGGCCACACCAGATACACCATTTGCAGCGAGCATTCTTCTGTTGTCTTCGACGTGGACGATTCCGGTGACTCGCGGTGCCTTACATCATTCAATGTCGTTTTCTCAAATGCTGCGAAACAATAGTCTGCCTCTCATAGGGACACTCGACCTGAGTTCAGAATCAGATGCTGAACTACAACGACTGATATAGTATTAACGATTCTTTGAGCTTTCATTGTATAACTCTCTCTAGACCACTACGTACTCCTCCTAAATTATACACACGGTCTTCCTAAATGAGAATAAACAGGAAAGGAATAGGAAAGAACTGCTAGGCATTTTGTAGATTGCCACTAAAGGTGTTGACTGGGAAAAACCCGTTGGAATTAGTACAAATGTAAGATATGTCAAGGGGTTAATGCTGTGGAAAACTCGTCGGCATCATAACATAGTTTTCTTGCTTTTCATGTAGATGCCTAGTTTTCTTGCTTTTTCACGTAGATGCCTCCTCGCCGAAAAATCCAAGGATGTTTCTGTTACTAGGAGCATTGCAACATATTTTATTCCTCTCATCTGAGATAAGCAGGTTAAGTTTAAGTGTATATTCTTTTGTTTAAATGTTCATAGAATTTATGCTAATTCCTGCAGTATTTAGTACTTTGGTAAGTTACTAGTTAGTTTATGGATTTGCCCAGTCAGTGCAAAACACCTAACATTCAGTCTTCTAAACTTCTCTACCACTCTCACAGAAAGAGAGACTATTTCAGTGCTCTCAAATCATGCAAGAAATATAATTTTTATCCGAATTCTTTAATTTCTAGCTTCTGGTGTCAAATGTGAAATAGAGCTTCAATATTCTATTAAGTTAACCATGATGCATTATAAAGGTAGGTTACTATTTTGAAATATATAAAATAATAGCAGCATTTAACTAGGTTCGAATCTCGAATGTGACCTAGAATTATTTTTTTTCAACTGATTCTAATTCTATTTATCGGGTCACCGAATTCTATTGCACTTAAAAAGATATGTACTCACCGACGTCACGCACGGATACACTGGAACTACTGCCTTCATTTCCCATACATTTTTATCATCTGCTTAAGTATTTACTCATTACTCTTATTAATTATATGAGAGAAATTAACTCTTGAGGGATGTTATTCTTTAATTCTTCTATAGTGTGTGAGTACTAAACTTTTATGTATCGCATTATCTTCATTTTACTTGAACCACCTGAAACGTCAACTACTAACATGCCACTTTTTCTCCAGTACTAGAAAATTTAAATAACCCAAACTGAATGCATGTATCAAACGTAGCTTTCCCTCTAGTTCGCAAGCCAGCAGCTGTGTTGAATAGTGAAGACAATATTAACAGCTTAAAAGTCATAATAACCTAATTTTGGTCATGCCTGATTTTGAAAGAACTACATAGATATTCGGACTTGGATTCTAATAAAAGGACATGTATTAAATAAAACTTATTCCACTTATTGCATGGACACATCACACTCTGAGTTGCTATGATAGTTTTAAAAGCAATTGGAATGGGAAATATCATATTAGTTTAAAAATAAAGAGTATGACAAAAATAATACGAACAAGTACAACTAAACTTTCACCGAAAGTGGACATATCAGGCTTCGAATGTTTGTCCCTAATTTATTTTGCTTCTTTATTGTCGTCAAATAAAAGATAACTTTACATTCAAACATTTTTGTGAGTATGTGAACATTTGTATTATAGGTGCAGTGACTTTAGGGTACAATTCTGTACAAGAGCATTCACGAATTCCATACATCATTTTGCACGTTTTAAAATTTAATTTCTCTATTAATGAACGCATCTTCAAGCATCAGGAACCAGCGAGTTTTTTTTTTTTTTTTTTTTTTTATTTATTTTTTTTATTCATAACTCTGTCTACACTACGTATTAAGCTACAAATATGTTCAAGTTTTCTACATTAACTCATATATTTGCTATTCATTTCCTTCATCAATCCTCGAACTAATCTGCCCTCTCTACACCAAGATACACTATTCTATAGCACAACTCTAATCTCGTGGACCGGAGCTGCTCTAAAAGCTTTTTTGTTTTATTTTTAAACCCTAATGTCAATCTTCCATGTATATTTTATTTTGATCCTGAATCTTATTTATGGTGCACGTGTGTATGTGATTTGAGTTTTTAAATTATTCAGAATGTTTTTTCTTTGGCAGCAGCAAACGGCTTTGGTGATTGTGGGCAACAAACGGAGTGATAACAAACCATTTTAAGCCAGCAGTTAATAGAAGCTTTTCCTTTTATCTGAGGTGTTTGCACTCAGGAGTATTCTCTGGTAGCACTTCATATGTTGATTTCAGTGTAGTGTTTAGACCGGTCGTTGTCTGCTGCAACATAAACACCACACATACCTCGATAAACTCCTTCGTTTTAAAAGGGATAATATTTTTCTTAATTTTATATTTGACTTGTTTTTGTTCATTTCCCATATGCTGCTCTCAGTGTGCAAACTCTTCAGTGACTCTGTTTCGCAATTAATCATTATAGAAGAATATTATGTATTCGGACGACGAGCATGTGACTACAAAGAAGGTTCTGTCGTATACATACTAGGTCCCCAACGAAAGGAGTGTCAATATTTAATACCGGGTCGTTCATAGTTTTGTAATCTATTTCACGGCAGTTGGCGGGTATGCAGTTAGAGCGGTAATTTCTGAGAAGCGGGTGTAATGCAAATTATCCAAGTTCTCGCAATTACGACTACAATTACGATCAAATAAACAATATCTTATGACAGAGAAGGTTTGGAAAACGCCCCCTACTACTTTCACACATTTCTGCCATAGTTTTAGAAAATTGTCGTTCACACGCATCGGTACATCCTCCGAAATTGAGTCAATTTAAACTTGAAAGCATACAAGGTCACTGTTGTGCACGAATTACAGACAGGTAATCCTGATATTTGGGTAAGTTTCTGTAATTGGATGTTATGGAACGTTATAGGTAACTTAATTGACCACGTTTAATATTCTTTACTGATGAAGCGTGGTTCCATTTACATGATCATGTTTCTAAACAAAATAACAGGTATAGGAGTACATATAAACCCGATTTTATACACGAAACTCCCTTGATTGACGATAAAATCTGTGTATGGTGCATAGTAAATGCATACGGAGTAATAGAACCAATCTTTTTCCAAAATACCATAAGAAAGATACATGAATAGCAAACTGGCAGTATATGATTTTTATATATGGGGGAAGCTGAAAAATAAAGTGTATGGAGCAAACTCCTATACAATAGAAGAAACCCAAAGAAAATATCAGGCGAGAAATTCATCATTTTCGGAACATGTATTGATGCATGCAAATTAAGGCTCTTCTACAAAAATGACGAAATATGTGGATGTTGCAGGACAATAATCCCAACATCTCCTGTTATAAAGTACATGCTTACTTCATAGTATTTCAGTTTAAATTCGAAAACTTGAATCAGCTGCGCGGATGTTACATCCCGTCGACCCCAGAGCTCTAGTGGTTACCATGCTTGCCTCGTAGACCAAAGATCGTGGGTTCAATCCCGGTGAGGGTCAATGGATTTTTTCGGGCGTAATAAACCTAAAAAACCTATGGTTTCTTTCGAAAGGCAAGCAAAGCCGTGGGTCCCGTGTCGTAGATTTACGGCACGAGAAAGAACCTCAAGCCTGAAAGTAGAGGCCTCTGAGCAAAATTTATCGGCCATTTCACGCACGAATTAAACGGGACGCTGATAACCAGAGATATTAAAGAACGTCCATAAATAAACCAAATCAACAAATGTTACATCCGCTTGCCGGAGCTACCGCTCTGACTGAACACCCGCTAGTTGACGTGAAACAGGTGACAAAACCAAAAAATATTCAGTATATGCTTGATAGGTACGTCTTATTTTGCGGCATTGGTATAGCATTTTTGTAATAGTTTTGTGTTTATTTTATTTACACGATCTGACTGAAGACGAAAATGTGTGATTTCGCTTCAGGTAGAATTTATTAAATTATTTTTATTTTACTTTAATTTACTAAATTAATAATGCGTTTCATAATATTATGTTTAAATAAAAGTAGTAGTAGTAGTAGTAATAATAATAATAATAATAATAAGAAGAAGAAGAAGAAGAAGAAGAAGAAGAAGAAGAAGAAACGTGTTATAAGTAAAAAAAAGTGAGAGATGTAAGCTTAACAATCGCTAACCTAACCTGATAAATTTAATTCCTGTTCGAAAGGAGTTAACTAGTTTTCCTTGCTTTCTTATAACCTCCAAACATTTTAAGAAAATTAATGCATATTTTATAAATATTCCTTTGCCAGCAACACAGAAATAACCCCAACATGCATTTTTTTAAGGGAGCACTTTGAATAAAATCTAAATAGTTTTCTACAATAATACTTCATTGGAATCTTGACCTTACAGAAATCTTGTCTGGTGTTTATAAAAAGTCATAAACTACTTAATTTGGGGGATCTCTCGCTGGAAATTTTCCAGAAAATGTTTTACAACTTGAACACTGTTACATCAATTTACTTAGGCATAAACTTTGCGCCATAGTTACAAAGTTTGCACTTAAAATATTCCTATATTCTCTGAGTAATGACATTGGTAATTCCTTGTTTAGTTGTTCACTTATCGTAATATACAGCATGTAACAAAATGACATTAAAATTTATAAATACGTCTTCCTTTTCATTCATGGTTTTGGTAAAATACCTTCGAGTTACTTTTACCCATGTCTCTATTTCCACTTGGTCTAAAGTTAAATTTTTGTTTCTTTTGTATATTATCCGCAGTACAGCTGGTGCGATATAATCCTATCTTACCTATAACCGAAAAAAAAAACACATTTAATGTCTTCCTTTTATATGTGTTCTTCTAAACCTTAACTCTCAACATATCTCATCAATCTCATTTTAGATATTTCAATTTTATTAACATATTTTTGTGTAAGTATCCAAGTTTCAGGTTCATATAATAATGCTTGGATTTCCATTCACTTATAGCGAGTTATCTGAGTCTTTTTTTTTAACTATTTTTTCTTCTTTAAACTATTTCTTATTTTTTCACGCATTGTTTGAAATATACGGCCAATGTCTAAATAAAAATCTTAAGTTATAATTACTTCACAGGTATTAAAATAGTTCACCTGTTTGAAGCCTGAAATAAGGCTGCCTATATTAATTTAATAACTTGAGGCTGCAGAGTTATATTTCTAAAGACATTAGATTTGATAAGGATAATTATTAGGTATATGTATAATGAAATCATTTAGAGATAGTTATAACAGGAATTGATATAATCTGTAACTCGTATATGTATATCATGTGGCAAGTGATTGTATCTTACAAAAGGGTTTTGTACACATTTTGTGGTAAAAGATGTGAGAAAGAGAGAGAGATGTATACCTGACGCTTCGTCTGCTGACCGCTCCTTAGTCCATGCTGAGGAAAGGGTAAACTATCTTTTGTTAAGTCACGAAACTTCTGCCCAAGGAATCCTTAGAAAGTTCACAGTAAGAAAACATATGGCTGTAACGGGACAGTATTTGAACAAAGTCAGATATAGCAATAATTTAAGAGAAATGGAAATGTCAGAAAGGAGACGAAAATGTTTTATTACAGGAAAGCCGGAGGTACAAGGTATTAAAAAACCGCCCATAAATACGTGCGTTATCTCTGAGAACATTTGGCAATCTACATCTTAGGGAGGAAAAAGATGTTTCAATAGAAATCAGTATGTCAGGAAAGTGCCGAAATTTATGACAGGCTGTTCTTGGAAAATTCAGGCTCATGGGAAGATATTGTAGACCAGGAGGGAGAGAATAATTCTAGCCAATGGGCATCGGTTAAAAGTCAACGAATAAGAAGAAAGATACAAATAAATATTTTAAGATAGCCAATGATGAACATATAACACGGAAATAGGATAATATACGAGGAAGTTTAATTTAGCGAGAGGCGTGGCGACGTTGTACAAAACGGGAGGCAGTCACACGAGAGACACGAGAGATACGAGAGACACGCGAGAGGATTCTCTCAAGAGATACACGGAAGCAGGCAGCCTAAGTCATTCGAAAGCAATCAATCTAAGTCATTTCTAAAGTCAGTCGAGGGCAGTCTAAGTCATTCTAAAGCGGTCGAAGGCATTCCAAGTCATTCTAGGGTGATTCTAAAGTCAATCTACGTGAGTAGTGAAGTCAGCGACGAGCAGTCAGGAAGTAGCCCCAATATTTTACATGTGAATAAAATATTTTGAACAAGTCTACCTGGTGTCTCTTTTGGGCAACACATTTCTCATTCCCGTGGATCTATACTGATCCACGAAACACTCCAGTGGACCCTGAGACCAAATTCAACAGAATTGGAGCAGGCTTCATCAGTGAGCAGCCCGATCAAACATCGAGACCACGACCACTAGTCCAGCAGTCAACAACATACGCCTACGCCCCCGCCACCCTATAAAAATACTGCTCCATGTTCTATAATTTTAATATTTAAAATTATTAATCGTGTTGGTAATTTTTATTTGGAAGTAATTATTTTTGTTTTACTGACAGAAATGTTCATGTTATATGATTTTTGTTTGCTGCTTAAATAATGCTGTTATATATTTTTTGGATGACTGCTTCGTTGTCAGAACATAAAATTATATTTAAAATAACATTGTTTTAAAAAATATTTCCGTTCTTACGCAAGTTTCCCATTTCCTTATTTTTTAACTCGCACTGAAAGGAACTGGAATTGAACTACTTAAAGATATGACACTTTTTAAAACTAAAATTCTTATTTCTCTTAAGTTTATATTGGTTTAGACCACAAACACCTAAATAATGAAACACAATTAAAGTTATGTCTTTGTTTCAGAAGGGAATATTTTTGCTTTCTATTCTTTCTGACAATATTTTAGTAGAAGATAATCAGGATGTGGTCTAGTGGTAGCGTTTGCGACTAATGATTCAGATGTCCTGGATTCGATTCCCGGTGAAGTCAGCTGTTTTAGTTTTTTCTTTGCCCTGAGAAGATGAGTGCCATATATCTTTAAGGCTCCAAGGACTTCAAGCTCATTTTCGGCATCATTGATTAATTTCATACAGACCTACACTATAGGATTTACGTTTATAATCTGCAGATGTCGCGATAAGATCAATGCAGTCAAAGCGGCAATAAATAAAACAATACTTAATAAATCAGGTTTTAGAAACAGATAGATTATACAGAAAACTTTTGCATAAAAGGAATAAAGAAATGAAACACGCACAGAAATAAATTCATAGATACAGGTCGCTTTTAAGGATCATGAAAAGTCTTCTGATAGGGCTAAAAGATTATTTAATGTAAACTAATGAGAAAAAGACATATGTTATACCTCTTATCATAGTTATTACCGGCGGGCTGAGATCATTAAGCTCCCTGGGTTCAATTACCGCCAGAACCTTCCGCCCTCACTGAGTTTTTTTTTTTTTTTTTTTTTTTTTTTTTTTTTTTTTTTTTTTTTTAGGATTTCCTCAGTATTCATAAATGGCAAATGCCGGGGAGATACCCTAAACTTAGGCCTGGAACGATTCCTTCCTTAAAAAAATCTTTCTCTATATAATTTCTTATCATGTATTATCAATATCCGCCGCCTGTAATGTCTAGGCAGTGAAAATGGGAGATAAACACTGTTAAAATTGTTATTAAACTTTTATATGAAGAAACGATTAATTTAAGTAAAATATATATGTCTACTAATATTAGAAAACATGTACTTCTTAATTAAAATATCTAGGTAAAGAAATAAATAATCACGGAAATGCGTGATAGCATTATGAAAAGCCTTGTTTTAATTTATACTACAATTTGTGGTTTGTAACATCGTATCTCGCACTTGCATTCAAGAGTCGACATGCACCGTAGTAACTTTCCAAACATGCCCTACAAATTTAAGTTTCAAACGTAAAGATTTATTGAGAGTGCATTTTTCATTCTAGAAGAGTCCGCTGTTGAAAATATATTATATTTAATGTTGATTTATAGTTGAGAACAGAGATCTAATACTCTTTGATACTACGCATATATGCGGGAAATCATGACCACTTGAATGAACGATGCAAATTGTTTCTATTTTCAACATTGGTCTAATGAATGAATCGGAAAATAACACAGGAAATAATTTGTTTTGATCTGAGCTGAAAGAGATATTTATATGCAATGACAGGCTACCAAGCATTATTATTGTTAACAAAGTTTCCTTTTTCACCATTTTCTTCTTTTTTCTTTCATCATTTCTCCATTTTACTTTATTTTCCCTCTTGTTTCCTTTCACTTATTAATTTTTTCTATCATTCTTGTTTTTATTTAATTCACTCTTTCTTTTACTCTTGTTATCTGAATTTTTCTTTCTTTTTAATTTCTCTTTTGTTTCCCCAAAGGAGTAACGATTGAGTTTTATATTTTCCAAAGTTTTGGGGAATTTTATTTTTCGAACACACCTTCTTTATGACATACATAGCGGTATGCCAAAATTTTTAAGTTATTGCTTTTTCAAAGTATATCTCCGTCTACACATTTAAAGAAAATGCTTTAATATTTTGCAGCAGCATTGACATATGTGTAAAAGCATCTAAAATGTATATGTTTTTTCCTCAGAGGATAGGGGAAACATATTGGATGTACGTATTTTTTATTTTTATTTAAATATGTGTTCAATCATTGGCTAATCAGTTTCGTTAATCATAGATTTCACAATATACACTAAAATGTCACATTTACATTACAAAATTTGTAGGAGAAGATAGATTTTGAGCATTCTGAAATAACTTTAAAATACTTTTGATAGAATTGAATTTCAAAGTCTGCATGCTAATCGAAAACAATCATTTTAGCACTGATACTTTAAAGAGCGCAACCTTTTAAATAAGTCGTTATTAAATGAAGTTCCATGCGTCTTAGGGTTTGCAGAAGTTGCAAATGTAGATTTTCTATAATACTGGACCTCCGATAATACTCAACACTTTTATTTGGATATAGCTTTCGAAATAACACACTTTTATCGCTGAACTCCCAGTACACAAAGGCCATCTTTTTTAAGATAGTGTCTATTAGTTGAGACAGATTATGCATTTAAGACTGTTTACCCAACCAAATCCTGACATAAAACACCACATTGCTGCATCTCTTACCGAACTACTTTAAAACCTCCACAGTATGTATAAAAGTCCTGGAACACTATAAGAGGTTTAATTAAGCATATTATTGGAATAGCTGTAAACAAGCAGAGCCCAGTACGGGCAGACACTGCACGAAGATTGACTTCCCAAACCATGTCACGCTATCTGTGTGAATCACTCGCGCACCTGCTTCTATCTGCCGTATTTTAAGATCAATGTATTGTTGTGATCCAAGAAAGGTCATTCGCATATTTTGTTAATTTATTTTATTGAACATTCCATGTCAATTGTCACGGGTCTATGGGAAGATGAATAAGACGAACGATACACAGAGAATATTCCCGCTTAACTTAACTGGTAATCGCATTTTCAGCTTGAGGAAAATGCTTATCCATATTGCAGTGATTTTAGTACAGAACTTTCTGGTGAAGTTAAGATGGAATAGTTGGGACGAAGGAGGATAGTTCGGCTTCTCGTTTAGTCTACGCTATCAAGAGAGGAAGGAAATAAGACGAGAGACATATGGGCGATCCTGGGCCGACGACATAGACTTAGGCAAGTCCTTAGATTGTAAGTCCCAGATACCAGCATGGCTATGTGAGCCACAGCGATATTACTCGAGACGTCCTGAGGAAGTCTGCAAGCAGAACTCGCCAAACTTCTCCAAGCACAACTCCGTCGCCATGCCGTACAGCACCAGCTCAACTTTCCTAGAGCTTTCCAACCTGTAATCTAGAACTGAAAGTATGGAATCAATTAAAAACATGAAATGGGAGAGAGGAGAGCAAATATCCATCCGTATTCGCCTAAGTGACCAGGGGAGATCACAAAAAAACTCAATGTCAAGAATCGTCGACCCCAAGGAATTTGAGTCTGACATCTCTCAAATGCGAGTCTCAAACGTTATCATCTGAGTCAACCGCTGAGGGTCACTATGTTGTAAGTTTGAGATACGGAACCATGAATAATAGGACATTGCCTTTTTTTTTTTTTTTTTTTAAGCAACCCGCAAAAGTCAATATACCGTTGCATTCACTGGAACATATTCTTAAACCAGTAACACTACTTTTCTAACATAGCTCTCAGTCACTGTTCATATACAACAAAAGTGTTCTGGGCTTGAAAGTCAGTGTTTGCTTTAGTAATACACCACATTTGGTACGAAGAAGATGTCGCTTCGGTAAAGTTGGACATGGACCAAAGGCTCAATAATTTCACAGTAATAATTTGTGATGCCGAAATACCGCGCAATTCTATCATTGGCCGTCTGCCCTAGAACATTTACAGCACTCTTGAGTTTACCTCCAATTTTCCCTTCATTTTTTGTCGAGGGCTTCTCACTTGGGAAGATTTAAATGACTGACACTTACTTTCGATTTCAGCTAAATAAACCCAGGTTCCGTCATTTATATTTACGTATTACAATATCTGAAATTCAGCGAAAAGTTCCACTGCTAAATCCTTCCAGAAGTTCTCTGTATCATTATGGCCTTGTCTGTTTTTGCCGTTGTCAGTACCAACAGAGAAGATATTTTCTTCACACATAATATTTATATAGACAAACCAATTATTAAGATCAACTCATTACCGCCACGAATGGCCAAGGTCGTTAAGGCGCGGATTCGTCTGGGGTTCGAATCCCACCAGGACCGTCCTCCCTGAGGGAGGTTTGTACAAGGTTTTCCTCAGTCCTCATAACTGGCAAATGCCGGGGGGAACCTAAAGTTAGGCTTGGAATGCTTCCTTCCTTAAAAAAATTATCCTTTCCCAATATATAATTTCATTTCATGTATCATCAGTGTCCATCGCATGGGGTACCTCTGTAGTAAAAACGGGCGTTAAACAATGCTCAAAAAAAAAAAGATAAACTCATTGTCGTTATAAGCTAGGTGCTATATTTCCATTGCCATTGTTCCTATATGAAACGTTCTTTTCATGTCAACTTGGCTGATAACTTGACACATTTTATTTTTGTGGCGTATGTCCCTACTCCTGAGTGTTTAGAATCAGACGAAAACTGTGGCAGGCAAAGGACAGAGATCTCCAAATGCTTGTATCAAACTCTCAAGTGATATGACAGAATTGCTACATGAAGATTTTCATCTCTGTCAGCAACAGCAACTTATTCAAATTGACTGAACGAAATCCTGTTGTTTTGGCATACAAAAAGGGAGTTTTGAATTAATATATTGTGTTATAGCGCACATCACGCCAGCATGTGCGTTTCAAAAAGTTCTAATAACTACGAGTCGGAATTTACGGCAATTTTTTAAATTGGTAACCGTCAGAAAAAACCTAACTGTACAGAAATGATATTCGTGAAGCATAAAAATTTATGACAAATTTTTATTTCTGCTTTTTATGCACTTTTATGCCCTTTTAAAAAGTATTTGCTTATTTTTGAAAATTTTCAGTAATTGTTTTCTAACGCTATATTGGCGAGAATAAGAAGTAATTGTTTATTATAAAATAAAATCCGTTGTAATGAATGCTTTACAGCGGATTTTATTTTATAATAGAAATTCTCTATGGCTAACAATCCTTTCTAGGAAGATTTTTATCAAAAATTTAAATCCAGTAAGTGGATCTCTATAGAAGCCTAGTTTTCGTTGCGGAAGATTGGTATTCCTTTGTCAGCTGTCGATCAATTTTACATTATTGATTTGTAAAAATAATCACTGCTCTTACATCGCGATCGGATTACAAAGTCTTTAATAGCAACAATGGCGCGATAAGGGAAAACTTTCAGATGCCGCTCGTCCAAAAAGATACTATTATACTTAATTCGCCATTGTAAATATAAATATATTCATAAGAAAAGTAAATTCTTTAGTAAATGTCTTGCGAATGTTTGTGTTTTTTCTTTATAAATAATATTGCTGTTTAAATATATTATTTAAATTATTTTCTTATTATAAAATATTTATATACAACTTCGGGTAACGAATAATTTAAAGTAACAATTATTTTCGCATATTTAATGATCATGCTTTTAAATTAATATTTAATTACCAGCAATAGTGTGTAAGTGTTGTTGCCTGTATTTTTCAGTTTTTTAAACCCTGAACATCTAGTCTGTACTAATAACTCTCACATAATATATTTTTTCTTAATGTTATACCGCTCCATGTGGATTGCAGGAATCTTTTCTGGACAATGAATGAAATGGCAGTCGGTACCTGTATCTACCTCAATTTTTTCGCGAGAATTTTAGAAAATTGAACTTGTGTCTATTCATGCATGAAACCTGTTGCACGCTAAAGCATGTGTATGGGTATGTTAAGGCTTATAATTTGTCGGGTTTTAAACTAGAAATTAGGTGGGCAGAATGGGATCTTCCATATACTTAAATATACCGATTATCCGACTTTCGACTTCCGATTGAATTATTGTGAGCATGTCGATGCACCTATGGAAGCGGGGCGCAAACATAGTAAACACCCAGCTGGATAATTCAGTATCAATTTGTGATGTTTTCTTTTTCTTCTTTCTTTCTTTCTTTCTTTCTTTCTTTTTTATTTATTTCATATAAAGGACTTTGGTAGAAGTTGTGTTCTCCAACGTTTTCTTTGAATATGTTCAGCATCCTAGTGTTGCACTGCGTGATACAAAGAATTTGACAACTCACAAGTTAAGCGCGATATCTAGCTCTGAACTTTCTTTCTGTACACAAAGCAGACCGCTCTCTTAAACAGCTGTCCAGAACAAGGAGCACTATTATGACAGCGATGTATTGATGGAGATAAACAGTGTAGTCATGAGCGAAATTAGTGTTTGCACTTTAACTTAACCTTCCATCCCTCCGTATATACTTCCACCGAGACAGAAATATTCTTAACGTGAATATATATTTATAGTGGGTAAAAATAGTTATGGGTTAGGTCCCACCTCAGTCACGGATGGGATTGTTGTTATGTGATTTATAATTAAATTTTCACTTCATCTTTCTCACATTGACGTACTTGCTGCAATTCATGAGCGTTCTGTAACAATTATTAAATCTTCATAAATGTTATTAGTTAACGATATGCTTGTTATCATGCTATATCAATACTATATGACATGCAACACATGAACTCACGGTAAATTCTTAACAATGTTGCTTGACAAGAATCAAATCTATTTTTGGGTATTCACAGCTAATTAAGAGCTATACGACTAAGTCACTAACCATTGCTGCTTATGACCATGTAACGGGACTCAGAAAATAAAGCAAACATTTAACAATGATAAATATCTTTGGTGTTTTAAATACAGCATGTTCAAACAAAATGGTGGTAAAAATTACTGGTTAGAAATACAAGCTAAAAGAAGCAAATAGTTCTAGTAAACATGGGTCCACAAATTAACCGTTTACGAGATAATGGCATTTTGCTGGTTGGGGCCGCCACTAGACCAATTCCATAGCTACAGACTATGTGAGAACCAATTTCAACAAAAGCTGTGGCAAATTTATTTAATGTATCAATAAACAAACTATAAAATTCATAAATTTGACTTCAACCGCGCAGAAACGTGGATGAACATACACAAAAGAAACTTCTGTTTGAACAAATTTGAAGTTTGAGCTAATGTACTGTACTAATGAACACCAAGTGAAGACTTTTACAGGAGGTGTGCTGACCACGCGCTAAAATGCAACTCTGCTGTCTTCTCCACAAAGACCTGTGTATGTGAGTCCGGGAATCGACCCTTAGCCTACCTCCAAAGCGTGTCCCAGGCATGTTCTATGGGATTCAGGTTTGAAGTGAGTGCTTGTCATACCATACGTTCAATCCCAACCACATCCAGGAACTCAGAAACGCACCGAGCAATGTGTGGACGAGCGTTATCATTCATAGGGATAATATTGTCGCCTATAACGGTTGCAAAAGTCTCTACATAATCAGTAATAATCTCCTCGATGTACCGATGAACTATCAGTGACCCATTCTCGATGTACACCAGTTCAGTTCCTGCTTCAACGCTGATCCCTGCCCAAACCAATACTGAGCCTCCATTAAAAGGTGTCCTTGAACAGAAAGTGCAGAATGCATAATATTCTCCTGGCCTTCTCCATACTCTCTTTCTCCCATTTGGTGCCTTCAAACAGAACATGCTCTCATTCGTGCTCCATTCCTCCACATCCAGTTTTGATGGCTGCGAGCAAACTGCATTCGAGACACATGGTGTTCCCTGGTCAGGAATGTCCTTTCGCAGATCTCCTGGACTGTACATTCACTTCATACAGCCTTCTTCTAACTGTCTTTTCATTGATGTTAACATGCCGTACTTGCTGGAAATTATTGCTGGCCCCCACCAAACTTACATGCCGATCGCGAAGAACTTGCAGTAAAAGAAAACTATCGTCGCGATCAGAGGTACTCCTACGGTCAGAACAGAACCTTGTGGTATAGATACCGTCCTCTGTGAACCTCTGCACAGTCCTGCGTACATTGGAATGAGAAGTGCCACTGACGTCATCAAATTAACGTAGACTTCGTCCATCCTCCACTAATGTCACAGTCCTTGCTGCATCTTCAGCTATTAGAGCCATTTCAAAATGTTAAAACTGACTTAAGACTGATTTCTAGGCAAGCCTCAATTCTTTAAATTCTCACGCGGCACAACAATGCACGGTAACAATTTTAAACATTAAAAATCGCTTTGCGGTGATTGTTGCTAATTTTGCGCCTTACGCGCATTAACGATGTTTTTTGCGAAAATGTCATGAACTGAATTTGTGCATGTCAATTTGGGGTCGTTCTGAACGGGGCCTCTCCCTACCTTCATAAAACACCTTCCCCCATCGCGCTACTGTACGATATGGCAATGTTGCACTACCATACGCTTCACGCAACGGGATAAGTTTTGTGGACTACGACCCGAGCAGCTTCAATGTAATGCATTAATGTTGTTCCGCTTACGAAAACATCTCTTAGATTGGTTGCAGCTTCAAGACATTGCAGAATTTGACTGAATAAAATTACAACCGCTACCATTGGCTGCGCTAGATTGTCTAACATGTCGTTAACAGTTCCATGAGCCCTACGAACACCAAACTCACGATCGTCACATTGCAGCAAAGCTGCCACTCTACTTTTTATCCAACTTTTATAGACGATCCTGTAAATGTAGTTTATGATTATGGACCCTTGTTTATGAACGCTGCAACAGATTTTGCAGCTTGGTTATTAATCTAATTTCCGTATTCTGTTTTAGGTTTGATATTTAAAAAGTTGATGGTGGTATTAGTAGGCCCTATTTACTGTTGGTGCGCCGGAAAGTCAGTATAAGATTAAATATAGCAAAGCAAAATTAATTTTCACAGATATTATGCTTTATGGAGCGGAAACCAAGCATGAAATGAAATGCAATACGTTTAAATATGTGTAAAATGTAATATAAGGCGGAATAACATAAAAAGAAATATCAAGTGATTATCTCATGAATGACGTGCGGGGGGATGTTATCACTCAAGACCAGCCAGACTGCATGAGTCGGCAAGCGGAGTTTATCAAACTGCTACGTTCTTCTAGAGTTTCACGCCACTCAGTCAGTGTCGTTTAAACAGTGAAAGAAATAACACTTTTCCCTAATTCTAGAGTAAGAGTTCTAAGAGTACCAAATGGCAAATACTAGGTCAAATTATTATTTTTCACAATTTAAGATACATATATATGTATCGAATTCTCTCGTGTTTTCAAGAGATTAATTGAAGGAGAATATCCAGATGATCGATTTCTAAGTCGTAATGCGATTCATACATTAGTTAATAAATGTAATTTCTTAAAAAGAATTAAGAAGAGTAATTGGTAATTTCATAACCAGAAGCCATAAATGTGTGAAAAAGGAAGGCAGGAATTGAAATATATTCTTGAGTTACGTGGGTGAGTACGTAACTTGTTATGTGCACTGGAATTTATTAGACGGACACATTTGTGTTTGTACTATCCACTCGTGTTCTTCCGCCTTCCCCTACTCTAGTGTAGCCCTGCTTGCCGTAAGCAAGCAATGCCAAACGTAGTAATCCCATCCGCCTATTCGGGCATCAAATAATTGGATAACCCTATATTAAATATATTTTTTACTCGAAAAACCGAACTTTAAAATACTTTTAAACGTACAGTATTATGTTTAATGCCTCTTTTCGTAAAACCAGCAATTAAAGTGCAATGTAAAAAGGTCTCGATCGCAAAAATTTTGGACAGCTGTTTGTTTATTAAAGGTAACATCACTATTTAATTTTCACCAGAATCCGTTGATCGCAGTTTCCAACCAGAATGCCACAAATGTTGAAAATTTTATTCTGAGCAAATCTCTTTTTAACTCTGTTCAAAAACATTTTACTTCTAAGGCACTTTTTTGTTTTTGCTCTAATCAAAATACGAAATGAAGTTAGGGACCAAAGCTATTTACGACCTGTTTGCTTATTTAAGAAAGTAAATAGTAGGAAAATGTATATAATGTTCCTAGATTTCCTTTACGGCCAAAAAAGCTAGTTCTAGCTTATGTTTATTTGTTTATTCATTCTGCTGGAATTAAGATTAACATATCTTCCTTTTCATGCTAATAGGAAAACAAATAAATACATAGAAAAAGTGTATGTGCAGGTACATGCAATAAGAAGAATTTCCTTGTAATACGCATTTATTCAAATTAAAGCACAAAAAGCACAATGGCCATAGAGTGAGACCCAAGGACTTAAGTTAAATCAACTATTATTTATCTTAGCTGATACATGAGGGAGATTATACACAAAGAAAATAAATTATAATTTGAATATTAAAAGATATAAATAAATCCAGTCACTTGCACGTGATAACGCATAGAGTAGACCAAAGGCGAAGAACAGGGATGTAAGAGGGTGAATATGAGAGAAGTTCTGTAATGAGTGGAAAGCATTTTACTAGGTAACTTGGAATAGAAATTATAAAAATATTAAAGAAATATGAGACAGTCTTTGTTCCTTCAGATGGACTAACGACAGCAATTTGAGAGATGCTTTACAGGTAAAATGTGCGAGTAACTGCACACGTTATGACCATGTAATCTCTGAGTCAAGGTTGAACTGAAAATAGTCAACAAGGAATCGCAGTAATCGAAATTAGGCATAATAAACTTTTGGATAAGTGTATTTAGTGTAGGTATAGGATGTTGAATTTTGAATGTAATCTAATTTTGGACTTTGTTCCTAAAATGTCCGGAATTTAATTCTATTAGTAAATTAAAAACGTTTTCATTTAATTGCAGTACTATCAAAATTGGGCTTCATTTAAATGAATTTCAATCTTAGAAAAATAGATTTTTAGTTTTTTAAATGGGAAGAGATGCAAATTTAGGATATTATGGCGGCACTTTCAACTCACTGCAGCTACAAAGCAGGGAACATTCCAACTACGTCACTTCAAAAGGGACCGATCCCGAAAAGGACCTGAAAGCAAACAATTGTCTTGATCATCTACGTCCTTTGGCTTACCGTAAACTATAAATAGCTTACATATAACCATTGCGCAGATTGTTTTAGACCCCATGCCTAACAGGAAAAACCGTGCACATTAAATCCTCGTACAGTGATTTGGAACTTCGACAAGAGGCTTGTGACGTCAAGGCACCAAATTCTCCGCGAGGCCAGACATAAGGGGGTGCGAATGGTTTTAGTTGTCACGAGCAGCGACAGCTACCATGTGTCCTTTCGAGTTTTTAACGTGTCCATCATTCAAGGTCTCTACAAAATAGCTATTTTAATTTTAATTTAGCTTACTACGAGTCTCAAAGTGGCGTACACTGCTTCAAATACGCCGAAGGTAGAAGCACAAGGATTTGATTTTGTGCGATTTGCTTATCTACTCACAGAGGAAACCTATTTTCAGGTTAATAGATGACTATTGTATTTAAAATGAAGCATCTGATGTATAGAGAGTGCGTAAAAAGTGTGTACAAAATTTGCGGGTAGGAAGGGTGTTGACAAGTAGGCATCTCAAGAATAGAACCAAATAGTCTCAGACTATATAGAGTTGTGGTGCTACAACTCTAAAACTCACCGCCACGGGTGGCCGAGGTCGTTAAGGCGCGGATTCGTGAGCGGAATGTCTGGGGATCGAATCCCACAGGGACCGTTCTCTCTCACTGGGGGTTTTTCCAGGTTTTCCTCAGTCCTCAATACTGGAAAATGCCGGGGAGGTACCCTAGACTTAGATCTGGAACGCTTCCTTCCTTAAAAAAAATATCCTTTCACAATATATCATTTCATTTCATGTATCATCAGTGTCCACCGCCTGTGGTGCCTCAATAGTAAAAACGGGCGTTAAACTCTACTCAAAAAATAAAAAAAACCTCTAAAACTCAGTAAAGATGATTGAAAATACAACAGCATACTATACACCAATAATTATTATGTCAAATACACAGTTTTACTTGGTCCACATTAATTGAAGTGCAAAAGCAGTAACGCAGATAAAATGCACATACTTTAGTTCTTAAAACACCTTACCACTTTCACGAAGTCTTCTACACTGTGTGACAATGTGTGACTTGTGGTTAGATTGATATGCAGTTTACTTATAACTGCGCCTCCGTAAATGGCATTACTTTACGTTTGATTGACTGCAAACATACGTCATATTGCAACATACCTATGGCTTGTTTAGCACTGATGCCTGTAGCTCCATATTGATGCGTCTGAGACTATTCGTTGCTCTTCTTCAATTACTTAGTGTTGTTACTAATAATAATAATAATAATAATAATAATAATAATAATAATAACTCTAATTTAACAGGTATTTACATTTACAATTAAATAGTTTACAAAGCAATGTTTAAACCATATATTTAAAACTTATTATTATTATTATTATTATTATTATTATTATTATTATTATTTACTAAATAAGATATAATGCTCCAGAAGAATAAAGAAGTAATAAAAGGAAAACAGTAGAATTATATGTTTTAATTTAAATTTATACTTCATAAAAGATTGATTTCTAAAAATATTTCGATTATACTGAACTTGCAATGTAATTTGCAATGCGCACATTTATGTTGAAATTCGTGTAAGAGAGTTACAGAGTTTAAAAAAATGTTTTAATGACGGTGAATTTGTTACTATTTAAATTAATTTTTAAACATTTCTAAAATATACTCCTGTGCGAATGTGCGATTATTTACACAAATAGAAGTCTTGAAACATGAAATATCTATTATGCAATATATACTAAATCAATGGATGTTTCATACGTTTGTAAATAAATTGCTCCTAGGCTAAACCAATAACATTTACACAATAGCTTAATTTTCTTAGCAATTTGACGGTAGGGAGACAAATATAGTAGGGCTATTAGTAATGCTATAAGACTATTAGTTCTCTTTACTGAAGTCCATTTACAAACTTTGGAGGTGTGTTAAACTGATTACAACGTTCAATTCACTTTTCAACATATGTTTAGCACATCCATAGAGTCATTGTAAAGTTTATCGTTGCAGAATCCATGCAACTCACAGATTGAGGTCTTCTGAGAAATACATTGTTTAGAGTTTTTTTTAGAACATTCCAGTATAGACTATTTACTAATAGCAAGATCATTAAAACATGAAGTAATGAATTATACATGTATTACATCGTGTCAGTTGTTCCACAGGTCCAATTCAGCCAGAGAAATTAAGATTACTTAATTTGCCAACGTGTCTCTAAGAATGATGCATACATGATCTTGTACGTTTTGAAAATCATTTGATATTACTTAAAAATCGATTTTTGTTTCCCTTTTTATGATCAAACATAGACATTCCTAAAATTCGTAGACTTTCATGGTCGGTGATAGTTATAGATAGATAAATTCCCGGGCTTGTAGGCCGTGATCTACTGGGCCGTTTCTTCCTTCCAGACGTTTTGTCTACTAATGCGGTGGTAGAGACAAGGTCGAAGTGTCCTGGCGTGTGTCTCGATCGTGACTGTGAGTCTGTGACCAGCCCCAAATAGCAGCTGCATAAAAAACGCGCAGAAAAAGTGCACATCACGAGTTAGTAGTATTATCCCGTCTGGAGACCACAAAAATAACGTCACAACCTCAATGTTATTTTTTTCCGGCCGAGGCAGCCCGAAACCTCGATGATATGGCATAATTTCAAGTATCGCGCAAGTTTTTTTATGCTTTTGGTTAAGCACAAATATTTATAAATGTATATGTTTATATATTACAAGTACAAGCACGATTTTATTTTTTAATTATTTAGTATCATTTTTGTTATTGCCCGTTGTGGGTATTTTATTTAATGTTTAATTTTTAAGTAAATCGAATAGCAATTTTGCAATCATTTTTATTGTCTGTAGTTAGTTTTTTTTTTTTTTACTTACATATTTTGTTGCTCAAATACACATATTATGCGTTTATATACAATGCTATATATAACTGCCGGCAAAAATTTTAAATAGCCGGTCAAGAAATAAATTGATCGCGTTGTAAAATCTTATATTTGGCTCCGCAAAAAATACCAACTGGGAGCCACGGGGGCTTCTCCCCCCCCCCTTTTGTGCAATTACAATGTGGTGATATGAATTAATCGATGAGGAGCTGGCGGTAATAAATAATGTACATGGTACTTACAAAGATGATAGGCGCGGTGTAATCGCCGAAGGTTCCCTCGGCAGGGGATGTAGAAGTTGACACGGCGAAGTCAAAGGGGAGACTAAGGGAAAAGTAAGACAGGTTATAACAAGGTGGCATGTGACGTCATTAGACACGTTTGAATAAGCTAACCGTGCCTACTGCGGTAGTTTTCACGTTTGCTCTAACTCAAGGCCATACGACGTCATGAAAAAGGTCAAAACCTGAGTGGCAAACACAGGATTGAACACGTTTGCCGCAAACTCCCGGGAAGAAGTCTGGGCAGATTTCCACACATTAACACAAGTCAAAGAATTAGTTTATACTACAAGCAAGTCACGTTTAGCCTGGATGGGCTGAAATATATCTCGCCACAATCATCCCGGAAGTTGTCTAGTATTATTTATTGTCAAGTACATTCATGTTTTAAATAAGATGCGGCTTGCCTGATGTGTATAGGTAGAGTGTAGGCGAGCAATGTAATGAGTAAATATATGGTAAGGAAGTGCAGCAATTGGTGGAAATTAGGATGTTTGTGATTTCTAATTATTTACGAACGCTCTTTAAAACCCCAGGTAATCAGCTTCCAATTCAATTCAGGGCGTGAAACGGCAGATAAATTTGGCTCAGATGCCTCTTTTTCAGATTTGTGGTCCTTTTACGTGCCGTAAATCTACTAAAAGGGACCCACGACTTTACTTCCCTTGTGAAGGAAACCATACTTTGATTTTTACGCCCGAAAAAATCCATCGACCCTGGCGAGATTGAACCAGCGATCCTGGGTCTAAAAGAAAGTATGGTTATTACTAGACGACAAATGAAGTGAAGGAATGTAATTGGTCAGAATAAAACGGGTTATGATTGGAAGGATAGGTGCACCGTGGTCGCCTCGTGGGGTTCTTATTTTCATGCTGTACAGACATGGTATACGATAACAAATAAGTACAAACATGATTAATAATTTTCAGGTACATGCGTAAATGCTATGGTAAATATAATGCATTACCATGTGATATTTGTAACAATTAAATGAAAAGAAATGTTAGGAAATTTGATGCCCAATATTTTACTAAATTATGTGGATGGTAAATGATGTCTTCATACGTGGGGCACGGTGTAAGATTATAAATATATTTAAATCATTCCTTTAAATTTAAAAACATTATACTCTATCTTAAATTTATAATATACTGTTTTTTATTTTAATGATATAAATGTTTTATGGTGGCGCTTGGTGATTGGACGGACGGAATCCAGTTTACGGCATCCGGCGTTCCAAGGTGGCGGAAAGGCGGAGCAGGGTGATGCACGGTTAAGGTTATGAGTGAAACTGTGAGCTAAGCATAGTCTGAGAAAGATTAGCTTCAGGAATTATAAGATCTTCACGTTAACCACCTACCAATTCTATATCCTATCTGCATATTCTTTTGATCAATCAATGTTTTGATATTACTATGCCTGTCTCAGATTGAAACGATATAAACCTTGTTGAGAATCCTTACCATAGAGAATGAATTGCTACATAAATGGATAATTACATTTTTAAACTAAAATTCATATTAAAAGCAAAATATTAACTTTGAAAAAAAATCTAACATAGCAAAAAATATTTTGTGCAAAAATGTTATGTCACAATCAAAAGATTATTTTCACTTTTTGAAACAAAACTCATATTAAAGGCAAAATATTAACTTTGAAACAAAAAAGTTAAACTTTGCATAAAATTATACTTCTAAAATTACATTACACTTAAAAAATATTTTCATCCTTTGAAACAAAAATTCATATTAGAAGCAAAATGTTAACTTCGAAAAAAATTAACTAACTTAGCAAAAAAAATTATAGTGCAAAAAAGTCATGTTTCAATACAAACATTTTCACTTTTTGAAATAAAACTTCATATCATTAGCAAAAAATTAACTTTGGCATAAAAATTGTTCTTGTAGACAAAAATATATGTTGAGAAATAAATTGTAGCTTTTCAAAAAACTTACACTATTGAACTTGCAACAAAAATGTGAGAACAAGCCATTAACTTAAAAATCTATATTTGTCACTGTTAATATTCTGCTTGTAAATCCCCCATTTGTGTTAAGTGAGAGATCTGAAGCTCATCTTGACGCACCTTGCTAGGTTGGGTGAACTCTGTCCCCCAATCTTGGAGAAGAAAAATCGTCTATAATTATCATATATGATCAAACTAACTACAGCTATAGGACGTATATCCACCATAAAACAGAACATTTTAGAACACCTTATGTTTCCAAATATAAAGAGAGAGAGGAAGACCGAAAAGAGAAGGAAAAGAATGGAGCAAAGCATAGGGAGATGAGAGGAAAGTAAAAGAGCAGAAGAGAATATAGAGCAGCAGGGGATGAAAAAAGAAGATAGAAGATAGAAGAGAAAGTAGTAGTAAAGAGTAGAAAGGAAGATAAAGGGATGAGAGGAAGAAGATGTGAGGATATGAGAGGAGAAAGGAGAAAAGGGAGCGAACAGATGATGAAAAAGAGTAGAGAATGAAAATAAGGGCAGCAGAGTAGGGAAGAGAAGAAAAAAGAAGATAGGTAAGAGAGGAGAAAAAAAGTAAAATGGAGTGGAAAGGAAGGGATGATAAGAGAGAAGAGAAGAAAGAGAAAAGGAAGAGGAAGAGAATAGGAACAATGTGTGGGGAGAGGAGAAAGAAGTAATGAGAGCTTAGAGGTAAGGAAGGAATAGGAGATGAGAGGAGAAAGAGAGCAGGGGAGAAAGAGTTGAGAAAGTGGAAGGAAGGAGGGAAGAGGAGAAAAGACAAAACAGGTTACTTAAACTAAATTTATTTGTCAAAAATTTGACTTCCTTTTATTGTCAAAACTAAACTTTTTTATTCGAAAATTTCCCCAAATAAATTTTAAGCTTTAAAGCAATAATATTCATCTCTCTGTGCATAGGTTGGTTTAACGAAAAATAATGAAGCAATCTTTTATTTAAATGTTTTTATTCGTAAGCTCCTCTTGGCAAGTGTCTAATGTTTTTATTCATTTATTAACTTTTATTACTGGTGACTAATATAACAATATTTTTCCTACATTAGTATGTTTATATTCTAATTTATAAACTTACATTTGTATGCTTATTTTTTCAGATAATAACTGGTATTTGTTTGCCGTTTACTATCGTGCAGTTCAATGCAAGACGCATTGATACGTGTCATTTGCGCGTATTACATTCCCATCATCACTTAGCCATTAATAGTTATATATTCAATACTTTTTTATCCCAGAACAACGGGAATAAATTTGACATACAGTGAAATCGTAATAATTAAAATGCTTAAGCTCCTATTGAGGATCCCAACGGATTTATTGGGTTTCCAAGCTCAGGGTCACTGTTAAAGCAGCCCAACGATTAACGAACGGATTAGAGCGGGAACTTAACAGACTTCAGACTTATTGCCGAGAATGGCTACTCAGAATTGGCGTAAATAAAACAAAAACACAACTTTCAAGAACGGAGCAGTCTATAGCAGGGAAGAGACTTGAATTTACGGAGGACAAACTTTAGTTAAGTTAAGAACTTCCTGTACCTAGGACTTAACTTTTACAATGAACGGACAGTGGACGAAGAACATTTACATGGTGAAACACAAGACCGGAATGAAGGCCACGGGGACTCTTCGGATACGCAGCAGAATTCTACATCTGCCGGTAGGTTTACTGGAAATTGTTCTAGTCCATCCACCGTGTCGTGTAGCGCAAAAAAGTGGAAATGGGAGAAAACGGAAAATTTAGATCAAGTGAGAATGCGTTTTCGGAAAGGGATTTTGGAGTAGGAAGGGGTCAGCGAACTGTAGAATGAAAAGGGAAAATTTGGGGTTCATAGTGAGATAATCTCAGGTTATAAAAACACAGTCATCCATTTTGGTGTGGATAAAATATTAACGTTTTAAAAGTTATATTACTGAACTTTGTGTTTTGAAATTTTTGCACATAATGTCAAAAGATGAAAGATTTCTGAAACTATATATGATACACGCACCTCTGCAAATGTTCGCCTGAACTTTATCATACTGCATGAATTCAGAAACACCTACTTCTCTTTCAGGATTTTTGTTTGGCACTATCTTGAATGTTTCTTTAACACAGGAACAATTTTTAAATTTTCCGATACCACAAAATTATGAAAGGGTATTTAGGTACATTGTCCACGTTGGGCATGTGTAACATCCCCAAATTTCACGTACCAAAGCACACATTAATTCCGCTACTGATCTGTAGTAGCCTTTCGACAAACGCCAAATTTCAGTTCATGTGCAGCATACTGCCAGCTGTTATTGTTGACAATATATATCATACGAAGACTTCCAGTTTTTAAGGATAACAATATCAACAGGAAATGTTTCCTATTGATATTTAATTTTATCCATATTCAAACTGATCATTCTACAACGCAATACTTAAATTACATTTGCCTTATGTAAATACAACAAAACCTTCAAACTTCATTGTATCCATTAGTGCAGTGTCCCCAAACTCATGAAATAATGACGTAAAGACATAATTTCACCTGTTCGGCAGTGCTTGCAGGACCACTGCGTCGAGCGGCAGTACCGAGGCACAGGAATGAGTGTGTATCGGCAGTGGCTCATTTCTGTTTACGTACTTTCAACTGCAATGTGATTGCGGTTGTTAAACACTGACTCTTCTCGATACTCTTAGTACAAGAACATAAACCAAACAGTTTTGCATTTGTTGGAAGATTATACACTGAGCATGGTACAAGTCTACTACCTTCTGCGTCCATATCAACTATTCAGTTTTGTAATTATATTTTCTCAACTTATAGGAACAGTCATTAATTTCCTTAAAACTCAATGTTTACTATTATAAAAGTAACTATTATAATTTTCCATTATTTTTATGTATTTACAAACACTTGTACAAGATTAAAATTTAGTGAATTTATTTGTTAAATTACATTCTGGTGCTACCAGTAATTTAATATTGTCTTCTTGTTAAGAAATCATTCAGTATAAGAATAGTATACAGTTATACATATTTGCTTAAGTATTGAAATTTGTTAATATTTTGAGTAACATGTTTTATATATTCTTTTATTTATTTTTCCCTTCAATAATGCTTATATACAGATAAATGAAAATTTATGGAACAATATTTTTCTAAAGTAATTTTTTTTTCGGTTTTGCGTTCATTTGTGAGTGGAAATGAATATAATATGCTAATTCATAAACCATGTTATAATGCACGAAATATTATTTAAGCGGAGTTGTGTAACTTAGGTATTTATAGGTACCATTAAACACTTTGCATTAAGCAGTGATGAAAGATTTTGCAAATTAAATTTATGTGAGAAATATTTACTTTTTTACTATCACATAATAAATATTGCAAATAAATAATTTCATTTCTACACTAATATTAACTGCTTTAAATGAAATAGTGTTGTAACATATTATGTAGCATTAGAGCATATTTACTTGGCAATAAAATCAAATCATTTCCAATTGTGAGAATTGTAACTAATCTATAAAATCTCAAAGCATTTATAAAGAAACCATACAGCATAAAACATTATACATCCCGCAATAGATTCGCTATGTATGTCAATGTCGCCACCGAAGTGCATTGTCGCAGGTGATTGTGCTGCAACTTGAGACGATGCAATGCCAGGCAGTGCCTTCTTTTTATCAAGGAGCAGAAAAACCTGAATGCTGACGTCATAGAGCCATCTGCTTGCGGACATTGCGTTCTAGAGTCCACTTTATGCATTTGCAGAATCGGAAGATTCATATTGGAATTCTGCCTGTAAAGATTTTAGTTCTTTTTTTATTACATTTATAAAACACAGACTATTATCAAAGAGGTAGTAAATGAATACGTATGCCACATCAGGTGTGTTTCATATTTTCCTGTTTTGGAAATAATTCAAGTTAATCCACGGATTTCGTATCGTAGGCTTTGGGGGTAGGATTAAGTTACAGTAGAAATCGAACATACTCAGGTATAAAATTTTAAATATATATTTACATATATGCACTTCTTCATTACACATAAAAGACTTAAGTGTCTGTTACTGCAACATACACTGAACTCTGAATGTGAGCCGAAAGCCAGGTGATGCTCTTAACCACACAATGATTTGGGTTGTGAGCTAGATGCTACAGTTTGTCAATAGAAACAATGATATTCTGATCTCGAACTTTAGGTTTATACTTTGTAGGTGCGTCACTCGCTCTCTGTCGTTGATTTTTCCGTATAACTTTAAAGTAAATGTACGTAATTCAGTGACATTTGACACTTTGTGTCATATCTTGGCGTACGAGAAACATGATAAACTTATAACAAATATTGGAAGTGGTTAACATTACCATATGGACGTGTTTGCACACACCTCTGCAGTTATGGAGTGAGAGCTTCAATTTCCCGTCGAATGTGTTCTTATATTTCCACAAGAGTTCATGGGTTATTGTGAAACACTTTCCCTTTCAGCAAGTCCCATAGGAAGAAATCTGGAGGAGTAAGATCTGACAACGTTTGTCGTCAAGTAAAATGACAAGTTCTTCAAAAAAGGAAACAATTTCAGGCTCATTGACTTTGACGCTGTGACACGTGATTCCATCCTGTTGGTTAATCCAGAGATTCTTCTCGTGTACTTATTTCACAAACTCATTTAAGATTTTCATGGAAACTGCGAAATTCACCGTTGTACGTACGTGAATGTAGTCAATGTTGCGACAGTGTTAAAAGCACACCACATCGCAATTTTTTTCATCATGAAGAGGAGTCTCGTGCACGGTAAGAGGATTCTCGCTGACGTAAATGCGGGTATTTCGGAATTGACGTGCCCACTGAGGTGCAACCGCACTTTTGCAGAACCACTTGGAGCCTAGTACTCCCCGATGTGCTCTGACATGAGAAACTGCTGGAATCAATGACAGTTCATCCGAGGTTTCAATTCTTGCACTCAAAATGCGCGCGCCATTTGCAGGCAAGTTGACATCTTCCTGCGACATTTGTGCAGATGTTTTAAATTAAACTGCAATATCCTCAATAATGCATTTTGTCGTACCTTTCTCCGTTACGCTTTTAAATATATCCAGACAATAGTCTTCTGAATGACAAATGAATTGCATAATAGTTGAAGTTCACTGAGGCCTAAAAATTCTAGGCTCTCTTGTAAAGTTGGGAGAAACTCCGAAAAATCTAAGGCAGCTTGTCTAAGCGTGGAATCTATCACAGTGTCGGTTAATTTAATTCTGAATAGTAACAATCCACATGTCCCTAATAATAATCCCTGTCTAACGATGTATTATTATTATTATTATTATTATTATTATTATTATTATTATTATTATTTATATCATGGAAAATAAATAGAAGATTCTAACTGCATTTTCTCCACACTGAACTGGTATTAAAATTTAGAAATGTTTTTTATGGATTGCATAAATTATCATTAAGGCTTCTTAGTCTTAGGCAAAAAGGCTGTTTAATAAAGAATTATAATAATTTTTTACAGACACAATATCTCGAGCTAAAATTTAACTTGGCAATATATTACAGGAAGTGAGTTTCTTTCAAAAGTAATTGCTGCTGATGGAATTTGGCTAGATGCTTTCGATCCTGAGATCAAATAGCAAAGCTCTAAGTGAAGTCCCCATCATCATCATCATCATCATCATCATCATCATCATCATCAACAACAACAACACAAAAAGGGAAGGGGGCAAAAGCTTCTGCTTGGAAAGCTAAATTAATCTCATTTTTCGATATTCAACGAATGGTTTACCAGTTGGGCAGTTCCACAGATATGTCTTGAAAAATCTGCAAGGCCAATCGCAAATGATGTTGGTCATTTCATGCAAATCATTGTGAAGTGTGTTCCTCACCTCCCTTACAGTTCAAATTTAGCCCCGCATGACTTATATCTTTTCCCCAAGTAAAATAAATATCTTTGTGGGAGGCATTTTCCAACATCAGAAGAAATGGTGATAGCAATTCTGAAGAACCTGTCAAAAAGTGGTTTTAAGCATGTCTTTGAAAACAGGCAGAAACAGATGCTATGCATCCAAAGGGGATTACTTTGAGAAAAATGTAAAAATTATGAGGATGAGAGTTTTTGTTGTCAAAAGATCATGATTTTTATTATTAAACAGCTCTCATAATAACACCATTCTAGCATTTGCGAATTAACATAACTGAACATCAATAATTAAACTATTGTACATAAGCAGGAAAAAGTAAATTGAGTAATTATGCAAGATTTCATACCCAAACTTCTGTACAGTCACTGCAGTTGGATTTATGTGCTACTTATATAGGATAATAATATGGAACAGATGTAAACTCCGAGTAATATTGGAGGCTTGCAGCCTTTATCACTGCATTTCTAAATGGCGGAAAGCATTCCAGAGTTATCATGGATGGATAACATCGCTGCTGTGCTAAGCGGGCATAATAGAAACTCGGCTTTGGCTCGGTGTGGCCACCCTCATATAGGGGCGGTGAATGATTTGTGATCAATAATTTCATCAGAACGATTTAGAAAGAAATCTATACTTCGAGCTAATACATTGTAAAAACTGTCGCACATCGAGGTGGTAATATTGTAATAATAATTGCACGCCGAGGTATAAAATCTTCATGATAGACAGCTGTGATCGATTGGAACTATTCTTACAGGAATTCCTTGGTTGGTTTATTTAATTTTAAATATTTTTCACTAGTTACAGAAATCTTATCATCACATTCACTTTAAAATACAATTCAGTTTCTCAGAGCTAATCGCAGGTAGTATTAAATTTAAATATACAGTTCTGAAATGAATTAACAAGGAAATAAAAAATAAACATATATGCTCTATTTGAGTTAGTAGGAAGCTGGCAAATGAAGACCAATTTATTTATTGATGGTCAGTACAAGGCCGATCTTAAGAAAAGCCCAGTTTATATTTATCTTGTAGAGGCTGCTGTCCAAGGAAACAGGTGGCCGCTGGCAGGTCCTTCTGCTTACAAGAAAAACAATTTGAGTTCTGATATATCAGTACACGAAGAAAGGTGTCTAAACACAAAATGTTACAACCACTTTCGTTGAGAAACTTACATGCAGCCCTGAACTTTCAAAGTCTATCTAAATAGTTACGCTTAACTGCTTAAATGTTATAAAATAGAATCGCTTTCACCTGTGTACTCTTAATAAATGTCCTTCTAGACTCGAATTTACTCTATGGAGCAATTTAGTACAACGTTTAACATATTTTCGTCCTATAATTGAGTTGTCACTCCAGAAGTACTGCAATTAAGAAGAGCCCAGATCCAGCCGCTAGACCTAAAGTTTTTCAACAGATCATCGGACATATTTAGAGCGATTCAACTTTTAACCCCGCAGAAGCATTTGTTTCTCATACATATAGTGGATATTGGGTAACTGAATTAATAAATACATAATTATATACAGAGTGTTTCAAAAGATTGTTTATAATGTATTAGGGATGGTAGTGAGGTCAAGAGGAACATTTTTATATGCCACAATTCTTGTAGTTTTACCCTTTTCCCGGTAGTGACGCTGATAAGGTGATCCATTTAATTTCATTCTCTGTGACATGACCTTCTATTTGTGTTTACAGGGGTGAATGTTGATGTCGCGTGTTGCGATCAGTTTGCTTTATTTCGAAGACGATCAACATCTTGTTTTGCAAAACGATGCGTTACACTGCCTCAAAGAAACACAAATCTTCATATTGTACTGTTTAATGTAATGTAAATACCCTGTTAATTGTGTCATCAGTAACTCTGAGCCGTTACTTAATGTTTTCTGTGCAATGTGTACAACATGATTTCATTTGTGATGACTTCTAATGGCAGACGCGCTGGAATAATCTTTTGAAACATCCTATGTGTAGTTTTTCAGTATGTGAATTTTCAGAACAATGGTCCATGTGATTTTTTTTCTGTGTTAGGGGCACAATTTAACACAAATCTAATACATACATAAGAGTTACTTTGTGTTCTAGCAGAACTGTGCTGAAAAGCTTCCATTCGCTAGAATCGAAGTATCAAACATTCAGCCGCTACAAATAATGACCACCGGGACACAAAACATGTCCCATGAACCAGAAACAGAAGTTTCTGTTTTATAGTCAGACCACCAGACACGCTAGTAAGAGAAACAAACGCGCTTTTCTAAGTAGTAATGTTTTTAAGTTATGGGTAACTGGTCTGACTCAGTTGGGATTTGTTACAGCTAATGTAAACAAACTGCTGTGAGGAAAATGTGGCATTAGCTGGAACATGATGAACATTTTCCTGATCGATATGTAAACTCCGAGAACTGCAATTTTATGCTTAGAATAAAACATATATACATTAACTTAAGCAACATAACATAAGAAAAATAAACATTATAAGGCACTTCTCAAATGAAGACAGGCGGAATGTATTGCATTAAATTTTTCTGTAAGTTTAAATTATATTAGAATTTTCTTTTATAAATCAAACTTTAATCACCAGAGCTGATCTGCACTTTTATTGTCATAGTTGAACATATAGCAATTACAAATAAAATATAATTATTTAGAATTTAATAAAGGAATAACAACTAATATGATTAAACTTATAAAGATATCTAATATCACATACTGTATTTAGAATATTCGTATAGCAGTTGTTAAAAAAAACTTCAAACCAAAGCACCCTATTTTTATTTTTTGTATTTAGTATATTCGTATAAGCAGTTGTTAAAAAAAACTTCAAACCAAAGCACCATATACATACATATTGTATTTACTTTTCATCCTCAAATCCAAGCTGGTAAAGCTGTTAAATAAAATTAATGAAGTGTATTAGAGTGGGCACAAATTGTTTTGAAAATTTGTTTCGTACTTGAAAATATGACATTCACTCTTTATCGGAGAAAGAAAGGCCAAGAAAACACTGAAAATGTGGTCGATTGAACTCGTGTTGGTAGGGAACCAGGTTCCCATCAATGGGTTTTTTTACGTGTTTAAAACTTCATTTCAGCATATTTGAAATCGTTGAATATTAACACATATTTATGATGATCAATTTATATTTAATTAGAAAACAAATCATACGAAAAGCTATAAACTATAACATATTTCAAAAGTATATACAAGGATATATATATGTAGTTACAGACAGCAAGTGTTTAATTATTTCAACTAACATAAATCTAGCAAAAGATCACTATTTAAATGTGCAATTTTATAAACAAAGCTACAATATTCTTTAAATCACCGTATTAATGAAAGTATCAATATTAGCAATGCTCCTGAAAATGAAGGAGAAATTGATTATTAGAGCTTTCGTGTTTTTGCAATGCTTAAGCAATTTTATTTACAAAGAGGCTACTTGTAACAACAGTTGCATTTTGCAGTAATTCCCATTTATAACACATTTTACTTGAAGCCGGCAAATCTCACTAACTTACAAATCAAAGGAAAGCAAATAAATAAATAAATAAATAAATAAATAATATGAATAATTCTTGGCTACAATAATAATATGCTACATATAGACATTCTCTTTAAACTGGTACTCTAAGAGGAACTTCACCTGCAGCGAATGCCAAGCAATTTGGCTAGCAAATAATTCGGAACACTGCACTGCTGAAGGAAAAGCGGCACGAAAGTGTGCTATATAAAAAATTGTAGAGTAGAGGTACTGTCTTCAGGATCAGCCCTTTTTAGAGACTTCTTTCTTCCTATTCCAAGAAGGTGCTTCAAGCTATTGAAAATAATCCTGCTGCTGGCACTTGAAATCCGAGGGAAATCGATAGCCTAGAGAAGGAGTACATTCTCAGCTTCAGGGACTTGGCAGACTTCCAGTGTAAACGGTGAAAAAATATATTTGTAAATGTAAAACTTCACAGATTAAGCACTTGATTATCATGCGATACTATCTGTTAAGAAAAACGTGTGTATCCGCATCGCTCTGAGATTTAAGCCGAACGTTTGTGTTCCATTCGTCCAAAGCGGAAAAGACAGTGCTCGAAACTGCCGCCTTTGTTTTCGTTTATTTTGTGGGACTATACGAATGAAGTTCGGGCCCTTTTCTGCCATTATATGTCGATGTTTTCTGGTTACATTTGCATCGTGATTTCTTTTCCAAAGTAAATTTCAAGTACACGTAGCGGCAGGACATAGCAAAACACAGTGAGGACCAGCCAAGAGTTTGCGCATGTTTCACGGGCAGAGCGAGAAGCACATTAGTTGTGATTGAGCCGATTGCCTCCTACCCTATTCTCTCCCTCGCAGTTTTAATTGGGAATTATTTGGCGCGCGCTATCTACAATAAATTGCTGGTAGGATAGATGTGCATCATTGACAAACCCAATCGGTAACAGTTATTATAAAGTTTAAGTACTTTTTGCTGAGGCCAATCTGTTAACGAATAGATGTTAATGACGAGTGTGTGCTTAAGTTTCACAGGCGTTTTCCACATTCTACACTACATTCAAGGCTGCAGGATCGCCATTTGATTTAAAACATTATAGAAGCAGTTTGCATATTAAAACAAAAATGTTGTATTGTAAAGTCCTTAAAGGAGAGACAAAGATGCGAGAACTAAAATTGAAGTATGCCCGTCTTTGGCTATTACAGGAATTACTTAATTCATTGTTGTGTATTAATGAATTTCTTTATTACTTAATTCATTGTCTATTAATTAATTTCTTTACTTACTCCTGCGCTTAGTACTTCTCCAGAGGGAACGAAATGAGTGTAGGAGACAGTCGGCGTATTAATATATCGCGATCCTCACTCTTACCAGTGAAACATGCGTAAACTCATGGCTGGTCCGCTCTGTATCTGATGGTAATAGTGTTCATGTTACCTATAATGAATTCCATAGCACGGTCACTCAAAGCAAGTTGTCTGTGATATGAGTAATCCGCGGTTCGATGTCAGCCAATACAGCGCTATATCCTCTGTAAGGTCATAGACAATCGGTTTCCTAGTGCACGTCCCTGAATTGTGTAAACAAAGTAGTCCATCATGGTGATAATAAAAAAAATATCAATTTTAACAAAAGTGTTTGGTGAATTTGAATGTCGGTATTTCACTATAAAAGGAACTAATACTATAATTGGTAAGTAATATTAAATTAGAAAAATTTATACCAAGACTCATTGTAATTTCAAATAACATTTTAAATATATGAAATTTGTTGGTAGAAATGAAGGCGATATTCCACCTACATCAAGAGATTGAAAGATGTAATCATCTTTGTGAAAAAATGATGGAATGTTGCGAAATTCCCTTTTACAAGTTACCAAATTCAATTTTTAATTTTTTTCCAGATATACACAGGAAGAAACGTTCCCTGCGAGCCATCTTTAGTTAAATACGATTTAGTTTCTTGCTATGACGGTGTTTCAATAACTAAAGCTCTTTTATCTAAAATTGCACCAATGAAAGGAAGTTTTTGCTTTTACACTTTATAAAAATAAATTGTTATTTGTGGTAACAGAAGTTCCAAATATTAATAAAAATGCATAACTGAAAATACCATATTTTATTTTATTATTAAAACCATTTTTTCTAAAGCGATACTGGAAGTTTTTCGAATAGAAAAGAAAATGGACCTAATAGTAACAAACTGAAAAAGTAAAAAGATAAAGGACACTATAATCAATCCTACTATCACTCCAGTCAATTATAAATAAACAAATCTGTTCCTTATCTTCCGCGCGATTGTAACTTTACCTGAGCGGCGGACTACACTTTCAACCTCTCCCCTTCTTTTCACTACATGTTTGAATGCACTGATCGTACTCCCAGTTCTAGCAGTGCAGTTAACGTTACGAGAGACGGCAATAGTGTCCAAACTTGAGTTTTAATACAAGAAAAATATATAATACAAAAATTAATAAAATATTAAATGATCAGCATTTATTAAATGAAGTAAATAGGAGAAATGAACCACTAAAAATATTTGAAATGAATTTTATTAGGAGAGCTTGAATCACGACTCTGAATCATAATAAAGCAGTTAAATACAGAATGGAGTGGAAAAAAGAATACAGTAGCAAAAATTGCAAAAGAAGAATGAAACTGTATGGATATGTAAAAAGACTGGAAACAATTTATGACAAACAAGAGAGGAAAATTACCAGAAGAATAGCAAAATTAAGTATGGGTGTGGAATGAAGAGCTTAGAGACAAAGGTTATGATTAGACAAAGAGCAATGCAAGGGAGCGCCTAAAAACCCGTAGATTACTTCTCTTCTATTAAATGTTGTAATCTTACTCTAACTTAAGCCTGCCCGAGGCACTCCAGTTCCATCCTGCTAAATTGACAAGCATTCAGTAATATTTAAGTACTGCATAAATGTCTTCACATTTAAGAGTTTAAAGTCCAAACTGAACAGCAGATAACAAGATCGTGAAAAAAATGCAGTGGTACAACTTTTAGATAGATGTCTCATGTTTATGAGTTTTCGTGAATAACGCACAATGCTGAAGTTTTACGTGCATCTCTTTGTACTTCCCTAGTGGTTTAGAAAATTTTCAATTAACTGTATCTTGAGCTCTGGGTCGCCTTAAGGCTATCCGCATACAAATACATTACAAGTATAATTATTTGGAATGATGAGTTAAGCTATTTTTTCTTTTTATTTCATTCATTATAAACTAAATTGTGGCTACAATTAATGTTCAAATACATTAATATACGCACGTAAATTTACAAAAGAAAAAATAAAACAATGCAGAGGTCCAGTACACAATAAGGGAAACTATCAAAGGTTATAGTTCTGAGTTTATGAGAAACTTTAAAGGTATTATAATATAATACCTCTATTCCAAAATATTTCTAAACAAGTTTTTTCAGCTGGAAACCAAATGTAATTACTAGGTACTATTGCTTGCCTTGCAGCAAAAGAGCCCAATTCAAACAAACCTTGTTAAAACAAACCGTTCAAGTAAAGAGGTATTTTTAGCGGCAGTAGCACGCCCCAATCTTAATGCAATACACTCCATCGAACTCCTTGTTTTATTTCTGCCACTTTATTCTTGCTTTAAGTGTTATTATTGTATTATTTTTGTAAATTCTCTCAATTATTCTAATTAAATGAGATGCAATTCCCATAATGGGTAAATAAGAAAATAACTTGTAAAAGATATATTAACTATTATTTTTGGTAGTACCAAAATTATGGAAACTAAAGCGCTAAAATGTGCACTGTTTTATATTCTTTATAATCAAGTTGCATGCTGCCTGTAGCAACTTCGGTAAGCATGGCAGGCAAAGGATAACTTCTTCAAGAAACTGCATAAAATAAACAGTTTATCGAATATGTTGTGCAGTTACAGCATAGAGCGGAGTGATCTCTCACCGGTACACTCCAAAGCCTTTATACAGTGCGTTAAATGAGGTAAAACACTTGCAGAGCTAGACGTACAGGCGACTATAGCACAGAATGCAGCTTGAGGTCGAAGTCTCCGTATTAAATTTACGGTTTCAAGCCATTTTGTTGTTTTCTTATGTTTTAACGTACCACGAAAAAATTATTACTAATGGTGCAAAAGCATATGGAATCCATTGACATTATCGAACAATCATTTCTTCAATATGACGAAATTTTCTGAGAAGAGCCACATTTAGATAAAACATGCTCCAATCAGGATTCGAACCCAGACCTGTCTTTCCGACAGGTATACTAGTCAGCGAAATAAATTGGATATCTACGTTCCATTCTACTCACCGTGGACTTCATCTATGCGTTAACCTTTCCTTTTTATTTTCCTTTCTTTCCTTATTCTTCACATTACGTAAATTTTTGTTTGTGTAATTAATATTATTAGAAGAAAGCTTTGCTTTTCCTGGTGTAATACAGAATATTAGTATTTCCTCGTATATTCCAGCAGAAATAATGTTGTGTAACACAGTAATTGACAAATCTAACATTTTCTAATAAACTGCGTTTGATAATTTAGCAATATTTTTTTTTTAAAATATAGTACCGGTGCCTTTTTAAAATATTGCTAATATGCAATGTTTTGAAAAATGTAATTATTGGTTTATCTGGGAATGATAAAATGTTTTATTATATTAACGTTCTTCATTCAAGTCCTGTCGGTTCTGGTGGTCTAGTAGTAACCATACTTGCCTCGTAGAGCCAAGATCGCGGTTTCAATCCCGGCCAGGATCCGTGGATTTTTTCTGGCTTAAAAATCCTAAGCATGGCTTTCTTCGGAAGGGAAATAAAGCCGTGGGTCCAGTGTCGTACATTTATAGCTCGTGAAAGAACCTCAAGTCTGAAAAAAGAGGCCTCTGAGCAAAATTTATCGGCCGTTACATGCCCTGAATTGAATGGAGCGCTGATGACCTGAGATGTTAAATAGCGTCCGTAAGTAAAACAAATTAACAACAAACCAAGTGCTGAAAACAGTGTCTGTGCTAGTGAATATCCTTAGAGGGGTTCCTGCATGCAGGAACTTGTTAGTGATGAGCTTTCGGGCTCATGTACGCCAGAAATACTGCTGTACTTCATTGTTAATGCTTAATTTTCTAATTTAAATTATTATGGTGAATAATTTAAAATGACCGCATTCATCGTATTTTCAAACATTCCCATATCTCTAAAGTCCATTGGTGATGGTTAAAAGTACCAAAAGTAACATGAGAGGAAGAAACTATTTTCTTGTTTTTATGGTTATAACTTCTTGTAGATTAAATATGATTTTATTTATTTTTTTATTTGAAGGTAGTTTAATTCCTGAAACCATGTTTTTTTATTTCATTGAGATAACGTGTGCGTTATTCACTGGTTTTTATCAGTCAGCGTTGAATACAAAGCATATACGTCTAGCTATATGTTGTCGCCACATTTCCCTCGTTAACAACGGAAGTGTTATCAAATGCTTACTTGCCTAGCAATAGAAACTCTCTGTCTGACCGCACCAACAATACTTTAGCTTCAGCAAATAGCAGTCTACGGTTTATCAGTAGACAAACACCTTTTGGAGTGGTGTTAAATTGCAGCTTTCCTACAGCTACGGGAAAGTTATTATTGACCTGTTTTTGATTTGCCGGTAGTAAACAAGAATGGTGTGTCAGTAACAGTAGTTAGTCACATTGTACAAGTTGATTCATAAAATACGGGTGATATATTGAACTATTTGAAAAGGTTTTCGTTTAAATGACATGAGAATGGTACCTGTTTTCTTATATAATACACTTGCTGACTAAAAGTGAAAAGATTACTCAATATCAAACTGCATCATAGCCATGGCAAGGACATTCCAGTGAGAGTGTCCTATGTACCTGCCTCCCATGAGGGAAGCAATGCTCTTGGTAAAGAAGTTGGAAGCAACAAATCGTGCATTGAATTATACTGGAAGCATCGCACTTCTTGTATATATAATGTGGCAGTAGACATCGGAGTATTCTGCAGCAATTTCCTAAAAAATCGTATAAAAGATTACTGTAATTCAAGAATTACAGGAGCCAGAGAAGGAGAAGCTAATTCATTACTGCACATTGTTTTTGACTTTCACTGTGCGGTTACCTGACATTCCAAACATCACATGGATCACAGACCAGGGCTGGTTCCTCTAAACTACATTCCTAAATTACACGCCTTTGGACCTCACATAACCCACAGGCTGTCATGAATTGCCCCTGCACTCGTAGAAGACTGGAGTTTGCTCTGTAATTTGGGTAATTTTCGGATACAGTGAATACAGAGCAGTACAGACAAATTTTAGGAGAATTAAGCAACTTAGCGACATTGAACTCATCAAAACTATTTTGAAAAAATAAATAAATAAATAAAATTTGTAATCAGTCACCCAAGCTTCCTGCCATGATCTTTGTGACCTCCCACGTCACCCGTCCTGGCGTCACCAGATTATTCAGTAATGGTCGATTTTAACGAAATTGTCCAAGAACAACTGACGACTTAACATCAACACCCTCAACAAAATCAACGGCATATTACAGCGAATTGCCAGAAACATGGAACGCGAGTACGAATACGTCTACAGCAAGGAGGATGTCATTTTCAGGATTTACATTTCTCCCGAGATACTTTGCATACATTTGTCGTTATCATTAAACAGAGATAGCAGCAGTTAGAACACCACCTGCATTTTTATGGACCATCCTGTAGCACTTGCAGTCAATTGCTTTGCTCGAAGTTGGAAGTAAATTTTGAGGCGCCAACTATTTATATTAAAGACTTTTTGTTAACTAGTGACTACAGTACAATTTCGTGAATCATTTTCTTCCTGGTTTTTAAACGATAAAATAAGGCATTAATTAAAATTAAGAGATTTAGTACAGCAATTAAAACGATCTCAGAGATATCTTGCTGTTTTAACTACAAAGAATATTTTTACAAGATTAATTACAAAATTTGAAACGTTCATTCATTTTTATACACAAACATTTAAGAAGGAAGCAGAGGGCATGTTTAAAACCAGGTAATCTTCATTCATAATCCCATGTGTTTGCAGTAAAAATTCGATCTGCAGAGAAAGTTGGGCATGTTTACCTATATGTGTCTGGATGAAGAAAATTACTCATATGGATTGACATTTAGTACTTGTGTATAACCCAAAACTTATAATTAACGAAAGAGCGAAAAATAATACATACTTTGGAACCAGAGTCAGAGAAGAAAAATTCGAATTCATAGCCGGGATTAGAATTACAGATTTCCGGCTTACCATATGAGCTACAGTGTCCTACCCGACCATAGCCACTAATCTCCCCCTCCCCTGGTTTTATTATGCTCTGGAGACCTCTAACGTTATTTCGTTACAGAGATTTCATCCCTAAGAGGTGACTTGAAATCTTTGGCTCAGGTTACATATTTAACCGCGCTATTAGGATGTTTTCACATACATGCCGCGGGTTAGACTAGGATTGAAGCATGGGCCATGGGTACTCGAAGGTTTCTAATCGCCTCTTAGAGATAAAATCTGTGCAACAAGAAACTCCTACAGGTTTCCAAGGCATAATATGACTCATGTGGGGGAAATTTGTGACTATAGTCAGGCAGACGACGATATCACAGATGGTAAGAACATCGGTACGGTAATTCGAAGATCCGTGGTTCGAGTTCCGACCGTGTAATCGAATTTTTCATATTTTATTCTGATTCCAGTCCTTATTTTGAAACATGGCTTGTGTGAAAAAATTACATTTTAAATAATATATGCTCTTCCCTATCGTGACTTAATTTTAATAACTATGATATGAGGGATTCCTTCGTTTGAAGTATTTTCATAACATTTTATTAAAGAATTTCTTAAAATATCGAATAAACTTAATTGTAATTATCCTTTAGTTACTTCCTCTTTTTCATGCTGGAGGAAATCTGCAAATCCATTCAATTAGATTCACTTAAGTGCAGACAGCTCTTCTGGGCTGACTCTACAGAAGGACAGCAGTTTATCATCTGAATGTGCAAGGTTGAGGATGTATGATGAATGTTGTGCAACTCCAGCAAACGTCTTGAAGCATTTTTATGGGAGGAATTTGAAGCTTACAAATTAGTGCTTAACTTCCAGATACCGGTTGAGTTTTGCAGCACTCAAGGGCTAGATTGGTTCTTTTCCACGTAATTTAAATCCTAAAACCAACTGTGACCCTTATAAATACAGCAAATACTTCCTTAACGGCCTGTTATTGTTCTACAACAGTATTAACACAATGGTTATATTCGTGCATTCGCTTCGAAGCATTTTGATTTCTATTCATGCAATATGTGCAAGATATTAAAGAACGAGAAGAATAAGAAAATAAATTTTCATATTTCATGCACTCCTCATAGCATACTGTAGTAAGGTGAAGCCGGAATAGCTACCATTAACTATACCATTCAACTTCCAGTTCTAAGTGTAACGCAACTTGTTCAGAGGTCACAAATAGGTCGAACGTCAGAAACGTCTAAAGGAGCAACACTAACAGGTCTCTGGATGGTATCCTGCCATTTGGAAGGAAGGAAGGAAGGAAGGAAAGACGGATGCAAACATCAACGTAGATAAAATAACCACAAATTAACGTCAGCCCATTGGACCAGGCAGTACAGAACGTAACCTTGGCTGCACTATCAAGCGACCCATCTCATACATCACGCCTTCGCACCACTTGCCAAATTCTCCTTCCGCGATCCTGCGCGAAACCACGACAAAGGTGCCGGCAAAAATAAGCGAGCTAAAAGTGTATGTTAACATTCCTGTTTATTCCTACTGTTTGAAAATAGTATATCGAAAGACATATAGTTTCTTGACATTGAAGATTTGTTCGGTCTGCTATCTTACTGATAGCCTACTGACTCAGCAGAACGTTTTACACTGATAAGGTCAGCCGGTCTTGATTTGATGTGCACTGCTAGCGCGTCTTTTTTTTTTTTTTTACCAAGGACACGTTAGTTATCTTCTGATGAAAAAGATTTCAACATTGGAGACACCTAAATACAGTAAGTCTCGGAAAACCTTTGCAAGTCTGCATGCGCACGCCTTCTTGGAGCTTCCTTATTATATATAAGTAACTCTTAATGTTTGCCTGCTCCGTGGAGCAAACTAGTTTGCTCGTACTGGATAGCTTAAATAATAGAAAAGAGATAATCTCTACATTCCGGAAAACTCCTTGAGTTGCAGCTCAAAGCCCCCGCTTTTCGAAACTTACAAGGAGACATTGTCACATCGAAGTCACGGATCGAAAGGAAAAATTTTGTAACAATGGTGAGTTAAAAATGAAAATACCAGATTTTCGGATCCTGGATCAACTGAAAAAAGATAAAGGTTAAACATTTTTTTTTTTTAGATGTATTTCTCGTTCACTCATTGCTTGCCTAAACATGAGCCGCTCAAGAGGAATCTCTGCTTCTGAAGGATTGAAACTTCAATCTCCTCTACTTCACTCATGGGAAATTATATGAAAAACAGACAATGAAATTCACTCTGTAAACTTTAGAAACCGATCTTCAGATTTTTCACACCTGATTTAAGTTGAGAGTTACCGTCAATATATTAAGAAGCAATTTTCCTGATCAGTTGTGAGCGAACGGTTATTTCATTATTGGGATTTTCGATTCTAATTTCCAAACTTAGCTCATCTATAATAAAATCAAGCAGTATAAGGGAACTGAGTTTACGGTTTTTTCTACCTGCTGAGTTTTCAACCCACACTAGCGCGTAGTTCAGTTAGAAGCTAAATTCTGATTGATAGCTACTAAATTACTGACTGTACTAAGATAATTCTGTATACAAAACAAACTGAGCAACAGACCTTAGTATGCCAGGCTTTGCCAAACAATGAACACCCTATTCGATTAGATCACGAGAATGGCCTGTGCATATTTGTAGAGCTGAGATAATTATGCTGATGCTTTCAATGTGTGCGTGTTTCAAGTATAGGCTTGTAATGGTGCACCACTTATGACGCAGATAAGTTACATTGTCCAACTGTCAGTTATTCGAAACATTAAATATTCGAATTGCATTTTTCACTGTTTAATCTTGTTGTTCATAATAGGTTTCCTCAAAACGTACAGGTAAACAGACAGCGTGTTATACTCGATCCGCTTTCATTGTTAACGGTCGACTTTCTTCGATTTAACGACAATGTTGGCATTGTCAAACTGGTAAGTTATTGCTACACCAATCGCAGACTGCTTTACTTGATGCACGAAAACAACTCGACGATACGCGTTCATTTGACTTCAATAAACGGGAGCAAAAGAATAAGTTTGAAAAAGTAAGTTAAACTGTCGTGTCGTGTTGAATTTGCTGCTTTGTGGTCTGTTGAGACTGCAATATGTATTACGAGACAGGACATCAATTGTAATGTTTTGATTGATTTAGGCATTATAAACCGACTAGTAGAAGGAGAAAGTGGATGCTCTCTAGCAAGTGTGTACAATGTAGGAACTTCTACTATGTTTAATATTAAAGGTAATCGGCAAAACATTTTACAGTTTGCAGACAAAAGTGATTGTCCTCCCAAAAGGAAAACAATGAGGAAGGAAATTATTTCACTCTTGATGAGAGAGTTTACATATAGTTTGTGTGAAGGAGTTAGAAAGGAGAGCCGATACCAGGTTCATTGCTATGCGAAAGGGCATTATAGCCAAAAGTCAAATTGAGTGACTCTCCAGAATTCACAAAATAAGTGGAATTGATATTAATAAATATATTTTGCGAGCATTTTAATGGTACAATTATTTTATAAATGTCTCTCAATCACACTCAATGGTGTCTAGGTTCAGTTATAGGAATAATCTGATACATGTTCTATAGCTTGCCCCAATGTACCTAGTAACTAGAGGATTCATGCCCTAGCCAAGTAATTGGTATTTTCATATATAAAACCGTGGAACTGTTTGAAAAAGTATAAAATTAAATAAGAAACATTTATGAATCACAATTTAGAATAAGGCAGTTCACGAATCTTGCTCTGGCAAGGAGCAGATGTCGGCAAGTATAGAAGCATGAATATATATATGACAGCCGTAGCACAGGTCTGGATCCCGAGCTACAAACCATGCAACAGCTGGTAAAACGCTTTCTAAAGCAGTTGGGCAATGAACCTTATATTAGAGTAGATGTTTCAAGTGTAGTTCAAGCCCATATTAGGATATTGTGTTGTATCTCGTTCGTTTAATGTCATAAACTAACATTCTGTTTATTTCATATTCAATTTTAGTCTGGAGTTCTTCTAATGTAGGGGATTTGCGCGAAAAGTTTTTTTCTTTCAAACTACCCCATAAGTAAAAATCACAATGATTAAATAGGGAGAGCGCGAGAGACAAAAACTATACTATTAATTATTGTATCATCCAACACTTCGCTTATTGTATTTAATGATTCTTAAGCTTTATATGGAGTTGCAGAGGATTTTACTTATTTCAACCTATTGTTTGGGATTGAAGGGACTTTTTTCTATGTTTAGGTGTTTTGGTTGTTTTTGTTTTAGTGGTTTTAAAGTTCTGGTGGAACCAACTTTACGATATTTCCTCTTCTGTTTACTGCTAAGGAAACGGCGTTAATACTGGTTTTCAATACCAATCCGCATTTATTTCTTATTAAAAACCGTTTATAAAGGAAAATGTGATCAAATGCAGCACCATTTTAAATGCAAGTTTAACCACGAGAATAACTCTACTACGACTAGTTAGTACATGCATTCCCTTCTTATGTGGCCTGTGTCTCATATTCTTGGGCGATTCTAAAGCTATGAATGACACCAATATCAATAGGAGTAGGTAAGAATGCGTAACGGAAACTCAGGCAATGGACTGCCTTCAGGATGCATATGCCGTTTTTTGTGGTAGCCATATATTTTAATGGTCCTGTATAAAGAGTAGAATTCAAATGCACTGGAGATGACGCCGGTGCCAGCAATGTGTTTCTTACTCAAAAATGAAGAACGAATTCATAAACAAGGTATGGTCCGTATGATGAGGAACGTTCTACATTAAACTGCCTAGCTATGAAAGAAACGAGTTATCACTTTTTTTCATCATAATTCTCTGACAGTTCCACACACTTTACCTACTTTACCACTAAATGACTTTAACAAAAAAGTGTTGATCTGCAAACCAGTAAGTCTTGCAAAGCGTTGTCCACAAACAAAGTCCAAATCTCAAAACAGAAACTAATTCGAAGTAGCCACATCGGCTACTAAATCGTACAATGTTGAATGACAGTTTGCTTCTTTCTACCTGTCAAGTTCACCATCCTCTTCAAGAAAGAGCAGTCTGCCTGTTTTGATCTTCCCTGTTATTTCTCCTTGACAGACTGCTGGCATACCTCTCCCCAGTTGTGGTTGTCATGAATTCTCCCTCATCTCAGAAGACAGTTGCTATGACCTTGCTTGCAGATTTTTCTACTTTCAAATGTTAGGGATGGGGAAAAGTCTTGTTTTTCCATTACACAGACTCCGTTTTGGACCCAGGATCTCTATGACACACAAAAACTTCTTCTCCAGTAAATAAACGATTAATAATTATATTCGCGAGAGGAGCTCAAATTTCCTTGGAGTCCTTCTGACATTCCCAAATTCTCGAGAATTATTTTTAAAACAACATCTGCCGGTCGAGATATTCGGAAACGGTAATTTCTTTGTCAATTCTAAAAACACAATCCTCTACTTTATTGTACATTTCTTCTAGAGGTTGCCCGTGTGAGGTCATCTCAGAGAACTCTCTATGGCACTTAAAATATCGTTCCAGCATTTAAAGGATGATGGAGCAGACTTGCCATAACTGCAATCATTTTTCATGTATATCCTTTGGGCTTGTTCCTTTCCCATATGAGAAAACATGTATCAAACACAGTTCCTAGTCATGTAGTTTCCTAATAGACGTACATAGATTTCTTGACATGCTCTCTCTTTAAATGTAGAGCTGCACTGAGCTGAGTTGAGATTGTATTCGAGTAACCCCCAAATGTGTATCAGTATGCATAGTTGTTCAAAATACCCGTTACCTCTATTATACTCTACTTAATAAATTATGGAACGCTTTTTATAATTGAAGATCACATGCAAAGAGCAATTTAAATCGCAAGAAATTGGTTTACTTCAAAACCAAATTACCCGAAGTTCATTAAACATTAATATAACTATCAATAGGGTCAAATTACAGATGAAAATAGATGTACACCTATTAAAATAATATTTTGTTTAATTTCTTGTGTACTTTTTCCATGTTTTGAAACGGTTTCTGAGATCTACCCTCTGAAATATAATTATAATGCTTACTTATGTAAGCCCAATCATAATATTTTATGTATTGTAATAAGTAATATCGACGTCATGTATGTATAAATGTGTAATATGATGTAACTGTAACGTCTGAATTGCGTTAGGTCGACAAAAGAGAAAGCTCCTGGTGTTTTGATACGGTAGCTTGGAAAGGCAAAGTCATAAAATTCTACTGAAAGGAAGAAACCAGAGGGTCGCTGTGTGAAGCCCCTTCCTCTTTTAAAATGCCAGTGTAGGGTTAATAAACCAAAGGATTTTTAAACTGTTTGGGTCTTTGACCCTGATCGGCTATCGTACTTTAGCCCTTTAAAAATAGCAAATACTAGCCAATGCTGAGGTATGTTTTAAAACTTTAAAAAAATAGCGAATTGTAGGTGTAGTAGGTGAATTTGAACCAGCCAATAGAGAACGTATATTTGAACTTTTAAAGATAGGCACGAAGATTGCTCGTGCTTGTGTAACCCCGTGGCATCGTTTAGACCTACGATTTTTGGTTTGAATTTAATATATAAGGGAGAGTTTGCTCGGCTGAGGCACTCAGTTTGAAGTTTTATATGCGGCGAGACACAGGCATTCAGTTCGCAGAAGCAGTTCGGCTCAGTTTGTTTCTGCTGCAAGACACATTCAGTTCACTCGGTTCAGTTCAGTTCAGTTCGGCTCATCCGTCAGTTCTCATTCGCCAGTTTGACGCACGGCAAGATACTCGCTAGAAAGTACGACTTTCAGTTCCACCGCCGCGGCACTCGTCTGTAAGTTTCACAAGCGGCAAATGAGTTTACATACAGCGTAGCCAAGTCCATCATACTCAAAACACCAGAGGGCGGGAAATTTTTTGACATAATACAATACTAATATGTCGCATCGCGTGCCTATTGTTGAGTCCCAATCAACAAAATAACAGATTTCACCCTGAGAAATTGTTGTTCTTGAAGAGTAGACAACACCGAAGCGAGCAATGATTAATCCAGTAAACAATTTCAAAAGTAACATCACAATGTGAGGCCGCTTGACGTCAACAATACATCACTTCAATATTAGTGCTCAGCCTGGGGTACATAACCGGAGCAGACAAACCGAATCATAATTGGCCGCCACACAAAACCGCTTCAGTTTGAACATTTTATACAGAAAGCCACAATTTTTTGTGCTCTAGTCGTTAATTATTTTAGATCCTGGATTTCCTATTTCCAAAAATCAGTCATTTAATTACTGGTGTGACAAATTTGCAAAGACATTCAAGTTTTAGGTCCACAAATTCTCTCAAACCAGTGCACTTTGTATTTAGCAACAGTAATAGGTAGAAGTGATGGGGACAAACGATTGAAGTCTTTTTATTCTGAGGCCTTCCTATTCTTTTAGTAGCATTAAATGCTTCTGCACCCATTATCAGGAGTCATTTCAGCAATAACAACAAATACTATCATTGATGTGACCTTACATAGAATGTTATTTCACTTCAGCCCACAGTTGGAATATTTTTTCTCTGTAATTATGAAAAACATTTCTTCCTCGGAAATATTTTTATATATTTCCAGTTATATGACAAAAAATTTATTTCCCTTACGTTTTATTTATGCAAAATGAAATTCAATAGATATGCCTCTATGTGACACGAAGAGCCCATTTATTTAAAAAATGTTAAGTAAAAGGTTTTTTCAATGGTCTTCATTTAGAATATCTCCACCCACCGAGATTGAGTGCCATTCCAACTGAAGAATAAAAGGCTATAAAGGAATTATAAATAATTCTATACAAATGGCAAATATAACGCAATGTTTTTTCCCCTTCTTTTTTAATGTACCTGGAAATGAGCTGTTAAATATATTGATTTTGTAAAATACCATAGAGAGGCAGAGGTTTGGTATACTAGTTGTTATTATTTACAGATTAGTAATACTTAAATTATGTTGAAAATTCTAACAAACTCGAATTAGTTCGGAAATTCATTAATAACACTAACGCCTGAAGTAAGCGTTTTCGCAAAATCGTTACTTCAGCATATTTATACTATGTGTATTAAAATAAACTTTAATTTAAGAAATTCTCTTCTAATGTAGCAGAGGCCAGAAATTTAATATATATCAGATCTTGCAAGTAGCCTTGATAGGGCATTAAAAATGTTCATTTCCATATTTTACCAAAAAAAAAAAAACGCAATACACTTTACAGTCACTGAAGTGAACAAATACATCTTGATTGTTCAGAAAAATAAAAACTCGAAATTCAATTTCGCTCTTGGTTCAAAATGGCATTGGCCCAACTCGGCGTCTGCCTATGACGTATACATAGATGACCGAGACGAGGCCAAGAGGTGTCCCTAATGTTTACATTTCAGTGACGATACCGGGCAACCGTGAAGAACACTAACTTGACTATCGTGAGATACTGGCACACACTTGACTGTCTACCATCATCTACTTGTTAGGTTTATTTATTAATTTACAAATAGTAAGGTTTTGTTTACGAGTAAATATATTTTAAGCAAGGGCGCATTAAAAAGGAAATGAATAAAGAAGAACAATAATTGTTAAAAGTACTGGAAAGGCACGTTTAAGAATGTCCACTCCCTACTATAAGCAACATATTTTGGGACTATGAGTAAGAAAATATTTTAACTAGCAATGAGAGGACGGATTAAAAGGAATGATAAATAAATATCACCATAACCCCTTGTTTGTTTTGATATAGTAAACTAGCGACATTATGCGATAATTAGCATAATTTTAATATATCAGATACATAAATATATGTGTACAAAATATTGTTCTCTTCCAGATTTAGTACAACTTCAGTTAATGTTCGTGGCACTTGGTAAAGCTGGATTCAGAGTAAAGTGAATTTGTCTTTTCTTTCGCTCTGTTTCCAAAGGATGTCATGCGCGTCACACACTTAAACATACTAGTGCCTAATCATATTACAACTTATGCACAACATAACTAACCTACCACACAACATGCAATTAACCTGCTTTCTGGCAATCAGAAGAAGGTAAGCGAGAGGAATGTGCTAAGTAAACATTTTTTACCCACTTCACTATGTTCATGCACGATAGTGCCGATAAAAATAAACAGTGTTTTCAGATACTCGCCCAAGGTTAGAAGTCCAGGGAGCGTTTTTTTTTTTTTTTTTTTTTTTGAGTAGTGTTTAACGCCCGTTTTTACTACTGAGGCACCACAGGCGGTTCCAGGGAGCGTGCAAGATATGAGTCTGAGAGGTTCTCGCTCATATGACAGCGTGGGTATCCCAAATACACTTGTTAAACCCCCTCGCACTTCAGCCAGTACTCGCCTTCGCCAGACTGTGGTGGTTAACTAGGAGAGATTAGATAACGTGGCGCAGTGTAGAAGTGGACTTCGATCTATTCACACTTTAAGAGCCGGTCGTTATTTTTCTTTGTTTTAAGGTGTACTTCTTTTGAGGAGGTTAACTAATCTCTGGAGAGAAGTGCATCGTAGAGTAACAGTAACCATTATAGAACGTTACACAGCGCAAAGACCGAACACAGGATGACAATAGCTGTGTAATCTTACACATTATAAATGACCACCAACATGTTACTTCAGCGCTATTTTTCTAGTACTGCATAAGCTTTGGAGGACATTGCAGAGCGGGTTGCATTCTAGGGAAGTCGTCGCCAAGACCTATAATGCATGTGCAAGTAACAGCTTGTAGTTCGTTTGAGGGAAGTTTTGTCAGCTAGTAGTTGCGCAATCTTGTGTTACTTTGTGCTTTCCTTGTGCATAGAGTGCTATCGTGATTGATCTTTGTTCGCCGTTCCAATATATAAAAAATCTTGAAGAACGGGTGTTCAGTTATATACAGTGCAGAGGTAAGAAAATATCCCGGCAATCGTGTTCCAGGTAGAGAAACTCTTCGCTAACTTGTTTAAAAGTACTGAAAGACAATATCTCTCAGTGACAAGAAGCGTGTTCCAAACCGCCGTGTTCTTAAGGAAGAATGGTTCAATGAAATACAGAAATTTCCCACGCAGATACCGGCAATGCAATGCTGCAGAGGCGCATACTTTTCAAAATATTTTATAACACAGTCTAGTGATTAATAGCAGTTTTAATGAATTGTCCTTTCATGCATTAAGTAAAGGTAAATTAAAATATTAAAATTTTAAAATATTAACTCTATATCCCTTTTACCGGTAGCGGCGACTGCACTTCCCCAATAAGCAGTCACGTTCAAGCGGCCCGTATCCCTAAAAAATTCACTGTAGAATCACTATAAATAGGCAAATCTCTTATTTAAAAAATAACAAAGACAAATTCAACATAAATATACGAGCAATGGAAATAAGATTCTGAAAGGAACAGGAACTTTTGGTTAAACATTAGTACAGACACTTATCTCACAATGGTGATGAGCATAAAAGTATTCATCTGTGTAACGCTTCTTTTAACCGATATAGGCCAATATACTTCTCAAAAATTTATACGAAGGTTCTTTATAAAATGCATAAAACAGCAAATACCATCCAAATTACATTTTTTAAGTTTAAGCACAATATATTGGCCAATACAATTTTTGAAAATGTACATAAGGATTCCTTACAAATTTTAATATATATTCGGCTTTTAGGCAATGTAAAATATGTGGGAGAAGGATAAGAGTTTATACAAGAATTTTGGTTGATAATCCCGAGCTTATATTGGGAAACCGTCTGTTTATAATGAACATTTACTGTGTTATAATATATTGTCTGCTTCAGTACATCACTCTAGGCTTCATTATTTCAGGTTATGTGAATACTAAGTCCCCAACTTCAAATATGTAGCTCTGGTGATATTTGGGTTTTCATCTATGGAGAGTAGTTCAGAAGTTCCTTTTGCCCATTGCGCTTGTTGCTCAACTCCACGCTGTTCATGCATTTTGTAGAGAATTCTGATATAAATGTTTGAAGAAGTGTATTGAATCATATCACCCAAAACAAAATGCTTTTATGATCTTCATAATCATTGTGAAGTTTATGCACAAAATTTTAAACGAAAATTTCTGTTCCAGCCGAAATCCTCCCTTGCTGTTAATGAAAGAAGTACAGAATCTTGATCTAGTAATTCTTTATTGATTTTCAAAATAAAAGAGAGAAGGAAATGATAAAAAAAATAAAACTGTTCATCCTGCCAAATGCATCCTTTGATTCTGGCATCTTAACTACGATATCACTTATATTACTTAAATATAAATCTACTACAACCATAATAATGACTTAATCAAATTATTTTACTGTTTAATACATATCTCATTTGTATTATATGTATCTCACACACCAATGTGCAATTATTACCCATACACTCTAGTTTTAACACTATAATTTATATAGCAAAAGCTACTGCTATAAAGAGGATAGAAATTTACCGGCTACCTTATAACTTGGATAGTGTAATCTACGCATGTAAAATAATGCACACTTCTCACTTTTAATGTTTTATTCATTTGCTCATTTCGAGTTCACTCTCGCGTTCCTACATTTCAAAAGTGGGAAGGGAGATCATTATATCGGATCATTCAGTCATCTAATGACCTATGCAAGGCTGAGGACTGTATCGGCCGATAGGGCATTCTTCAAGGAGTCGGGAGGGCGAGTCAGTTTAATCGAACTGCTACGTTGGCATAGAGTCTCACGCCATTCAGCCAGTGTCGTTTGAAGAGTGAAAGAAAGAACACGTATCCAATCGAAGATTAAAGTCTCCTAAGAATACCAAGTGGCAAATATTAGGCCTAATAATATTATTCGGTTCTATTCCATAATAGTGTATTCAAAAATTCTATGTCTGATACGGACACCGCTCGTGCTATCCGGAGATTATTTGAAGAGAAATTTTCCGGTGATCGAATTCCAGGTCGTAATCGATTTATATAGTAATAGTAGTAGTAGTAGTAGTAGTAGTAGTGGTGGTGGTGGTGGTGGTGGTGGTGGTGGTGGTGGTGGTGGTGGTGGTAGTAGTGGTAGTGGTGGTAGTGATAGTAGTAATAAAAGTAGTAGTGGTAGTGGTAGCAGTAGTAGTATTCACACACTTTGAACGAATTAAAGGATAACATCCATCAAGAGATGAAATTAATTTGTTAATTTATTTGTTAATTAATTGGTAATTTCATAAGAAGATAATAGTAATGCTTGAAAAATTAAGGCAGGCATTTCCAGTATCTCAATTATTGACATGGATAAGTACGTAAAGTTGTTAGTACATTAGAATTTATTAATAAAAAAAAGCGTATGCAGTAACGATAACAAATAAGAGATCCAGGTAATACGAAATGTAAAGTAAAGAAAAGTTTCTGACGTTGCATTATTGGATTTTCACTCTAATATTTCTACCACTGCTTCTTGTGTTGCCCCGACTGTAGTAATGTCAGGATGCCCATAAACAATAGTACCTGCTTGTGAAGTTAGTGATCACCCTTCTTGATTCTCTGTTAAAAATAAATTAAACGCATTATTTAGTTCTTCCATTCTTAGCAGACTTTATTCTACTACTATATACGCATTGTTTCTTTTAGTGATCAAATGACACCGACCGAGTTGTGTGATAATCAAGACCAACATAATAGTTCGGTCAACTGACTGCCCAGACCCGTGCAGCCCGGCTGACTTGAAGTGATAGCTTATCGGCCGAAGCAGTCTTCCTCCGCAGCATCGGTCATCAGATAATTGGATGACCTAATAAATGTAAATTTATTATATTGACTTTTTCTGTGTATGAATAACACTGGCATTTGCAAGCAAAATACAAATGTATACAACATTCTCACTTTTTATTATGATTAAAAAAATTTACATTCCAATTTAATATTTAGATCTTTCTTATAACATTCCTAACAATGTAACACTTTTAAGCGAAAATCAGCTGCACGAATACTATCCATAAACGTTAGATTTTTAACTTTCTTCAGACATTACTGTAGCATGCATTTTTTACCGTGATTAATCACTTAGATAAATACACTTACATTTAAGGTTACATGCAAGCTCATTAGTATTGCTCCTGTGCAAAAAAATCACATCAGCACAGAAAAAATTATATGAAACATTGAAGGACTTTGGGAAATCTAAGATCCATCTTCTCACAATCTTACCTGCAGAGCGATTTTGAGTCTTAATATCCTAAGAAGAAAGAAAAACAAAAGCACTCATACAACAGCAACAAAGCGGATACAACCAGTAAGACTCGTTAACATGAATAACACAACTGCATATATTGGAGCAACAATACAATAGACAAATCAGATCCCTTTTAGAACAATTCATGCAGGAATTTTAAAAGTTCTTCGAGCCTCTTATAAGAGATGCCATTACAATGCACGACTGAGGCTATGCTACCATAGCTCTTTACAGGCCACTAATCACAAGTCAGCCAGCCGCACCTGATAGCCATAAATCTTATTTAATTTCACATAGAAAGAAACGTTGAAGATATCAGCTTTGGAATCAAGCCCAGTACATGTCAAAAGAAAAAAAGGGAAATCAATTTAGCAACGTCAACGAGCCCCAGTGTATTTCCAATTATCTCGCTAACGTTTACTTTAATGGAATGTATCTATGACTTTTAGGCGGGAATATTAGGAGTATTAATAAGATTTCTGTTCGAGACACCCGTCCCCAGATGCATTGATTTCACAGCATGTGTAATACATTTAAGATGCTGTGAAAAAAGGTGCACAATGCTGCTAATTAATATTATTCATAAATATATCTTTTTAATTGCTAACAAAAGCTATGTATAAAGGAGTGTTTGTGTAGATTATATTGCGGAAGCCACTTGCTGCCGTCTCGGAGTAGCTTGTCTATGTTATTAGTTTCGTTGTTCTTGTTCCTAAAAGTAGATGTAAACACTTTTTTCTCTATAATATAAGCAAAAACGCCATTTTTAAAATGTTTGACGTTAAAGAATAAGTTTAAATTTTAACATGGAACACGAGCACTAATCGAGGCATGTTAAGGGTATATAACTTTCGCGTCAGCGCAGTCACTATCGCCTGACACAGCGTTATTTATTGCATTACATTTCAAAAAAGTTGCTCGTTTAGAATAAACTACTATTGCGGTATAGTTCATGTGATGGTCATGAGATCCCCTTAACCTGTAGCTCAAACCAGTGCCAGGGTTTCTGCTGCTGCAAGGTTGAGCGAGATGCAGACATCCTTCAGCTTTAGACCCCGGTAGTAAATCAACAAGTGTAACTAAATGGCCCATGAGAGAGGCATTTTAAGAAATGGTTGTGAACTCGCAAATGTACGCTATCCCACTTAGTGCCACCAAGCTAAAAAAGAAAAACACAAGAAGGTTTATCTATATTTTTTACGATATTTTTGCTAACGCTCACTAACGTTAATCATAATTTTAGAGCCCATTAATATTTCTAGGTCTTCACATTTATAAAAGAAAGGGGAAAATGCATACTTCCTTCACACTTACAGGTGTTCACACCTATTTTACTGAAATTTAAAGCTATATAGACATTATTTTGTATTGTTTGTCTAAATCTTATACCATTTAAATGCTTCTTAGTTTATTTCAATTTTTCTAAAAAATCTAAATATTGTAGCACTTAACGAAATACTATGCTTGTATTTACTAGCGTTTTATTCTAAATGTCCTTTTCAAATGTCTGCAATGTGAAATCGGAGAGTTTTTTACGAACTGCACATGGGGTGCTAGCAACATTTCGACTCATAAAGAACAAGTGAGTTACGTATAATTTAACATTTTAACAAATACCTACTAAATTCCACAAAATTATATAGATGACTGTCAGTTCGTGAATATCCCTGAAACAGCACAAATGTATTTATGTAGAAAACACGGATAACAAGAGTGGTCACGTGGATTGACGTTATTCCATTAACTTTAATTTTTACATAAAAGACATGTGCTTTTGGTTATAAAAGAACTAGGTTTGTTAGTTGCCTTTTAAGTTTTATTTGACTAAACTCGCTAAGGATTAGAATGAAGCGTCGTTAGAAGGGGGCGCACACATACACACGCAGGCACGTAACTGACCACTTCATGTCCTGGTAGGATGCATCAGAAACTGCGATATTGTGTTGAAAATCTCCTTCCTTCACTTTCATGTGTTCGGTAACGGGAGAACCACAAAAGATGGACTACTCGGACTTGCACTTAAACCGGCACTAGCTGAGAGAGAGTAACTGAACGAACGGCTGACCGACCGACCGGACGAACGCTGCAGGTTGGAGTAGGAGGCGGGTCCACTCGCCAGCCAGGTCGTCAATCCATCTGCACTCGAGTCCAGATGGGATGCAGTTTTCATGCTTGTGATCCGTTCCGCCCAAACTTTGGCTGACCTGCCCTTTAAATCGGGGCGGAACAAATTTTCTCTGCGTTCAGCAACTACTGCGAACTCTTTCTAGATGAGATATCGTTATATCCTGCCCAATGGGTGCTGACAAGTGTTAAAAGATCAGTCATTTATTTATCTATTCCTCATTAATATTCTAGAATGGATTGAAGCTTATATAAATGACATTTGCACTGTTTCATACCTGAAGAATAAAAAATTAGGAAATCGAAGTGAAGAAATTGGTTCCATACTTTATTCACGGCAAACAAAAGCCATAATAGCTCCTTTTCGCTCAAAAATGTATCCCTTCTCCCTTAAAATTTACAATCGAAGTCATTTGCACCAAAAATTTTAAAATTAAATTATATTATAACTCCATTAATCTGCATTTAATAAAGAAAGGTAATGTTGGCATCATTCAATTATAAAGAGCAAAAGTATTAGCATGATTCCTAGAAAACTGGTGTCTCAAAAGTGCTTCGGCGTTCACAGGTGTAACTTTACATCACCTAACATGATACAAAATAGTAGAACAACCTGTTAGATGTAGTTCATTTTTTTTCTGACCAGACTATTATATACTCTTTTGTTTTCTCCTCGGTCTGACCTACCAGTAAGCCTGTGATCGTCGTCGTGTTACGTAGATCAACCATTATGTCAGATCTCAGACTCCCAAAGAGAGTATATTGAGGAGGGTCTTTTTTAAAAGAAAAACTGAATAAATGCAGAATATTAAATTTGTCAGTAAACGAAATTTTTTATTTTCACCTAGAGAGACACGTTAGACGAATTTAACATTTTCTCCAGTATTACATTTTACTGCTTTAAATGAAAACTTGTACTATGGAGGAATCGGTGATTTATTCAGTTTTTTTTTTTTTCCCCAAAAGTCGATGAATGCAGATGTACATAGGAGATATATATGCAGTCACTTAGTTATTTATTATTACAATAATTCTTATGCATAAATATTTTATAGTTTATTATTGTCCTGAATAAATATTTATTTCATACTAAATATTTTTTAACATTTGTGTTTTGGATTTAATTTTGTCAACTTTATTGAGATGAACATAATAACAAGAATACAACTAAAAAAGAACACTATGTTAACGTGCAATGATTTAATAACCCTTAATAATGCATATGGTATAATAACCTAAGCTGCTACATTCTTTGTATCATTCCTACAATATCGAACATTTCTAGCCTCATATCTTGACATGGTCAGGTTTGTTGCTGTCTCCTAGAACTACATTGTAGAATTCAATTGCATCATCCGGTACTTCAAAATACTTTAATTAGAACAGAAATATCGTCTTCTTTTCTTTACTAATCATATTTTGCTTTGGTAGAACAGGAGACGACAACAGTGCTGAAGACATGGTTTTCTTCTGAATTTCCGAAGTATATGCTTTTCAATGACACGTTAACATTGTTCTTTACTTTTTTTGAATGAAATGACAAGCTGAGTACTAATTTGGAACCTAGGTTTCAGTACTTTCTGTGCACTATCTTTTAGGTTTTTGTTTATTGAGTACTTATCATTGTATCATTGAGTACTTTTAGGGTGGTGTGTTCTTTTAAGAGTCTTTAGGAGACAGGATACTTTCTTTTCTTTTTTTCTGTAAATTTCTCAATTCTACCAAAAACTCAGTCTGGAGTCAAGTAGCTGTCCATGGACTGAAGAAATGAAGAATATTCTTGAATCTTGAACTCTTTTCATGAATGCTACAAGTTAAGTCAGAAAGAAAGTTCAGTAAAGCCGATGTAACTTATTTGCATTCTTTTGAAGACTCTGTTTTCAGCCAGATATAAAAAGTGAATATTTCTCTTTCCCCCCTTTTTTCCTTCCCTTCTCTCTCTCTCTCATTAGCATGAGCCATAATGCATAGATGTATAACCATACTTGCCTAGCATAGAAATTTTCGCTCACTGACAGTTTTGAAACTGGCTGGTTTTGCTCCAAATCGAAGGCAAGCTTAGTGACACTTGGATTTTTTCCTTTCATTATTCTATAAAACTGCTTTGTACGAAGTTTATGCAATCTGTAACTAGTTCTTACTTCATTTCTCTTCCCCAAACATTTCTCTGATTTTATTTTCATGAGGCCAAACATGTATCATTGTGGGGAGTCCGAAATGATAGATTAAAATATTTATGAAATACATTTTTATATTTTGATAAAGAGCATAGTTTGAAGGATTATTGTCTGCAGATCATCTGCCACTCGAACATTCTTTTACCCGTTCCCATTCAGAGTCACAGGAAACACCGTCATTCTGATTTAACTGGAAATATTTCTTCATACAAACACGACTGCACCATTGATAACTTCTCTACAATGTAACACGGGAATGTGTTGACGAGATCGAAGTCCGGTTGTGGAATTATAGGCTGCCAATCAAAGAAGACATTTTGTTACAATAACGAATAGCATAGAATAAACTACGTTCACTTCTGTTATTGCTAACTTCTTGATATAAAGTGAAAGCAAAGAAAAAATTATTGCATTTGTCGACTTTTGCTTTAACTCTCGGATTGCATATGTCAATTTTGCTAAAGCCCCGTGAATTCACCTGCTTCTATACAAGATATTTGTGAACGTTTGCTAAAATATGATTCACAGCACGGCGTGGAAGATCAAAATTGTGTCGTTTCGATGCATAACTCAATTTCGAAAATTGTTGCATTTTTCGAATTTTGAAAAAACGCTCCTCAATTGTTGGTGCCCAGTTGGTTGCTGCATCCGCAAAAATGACTGCAAATTTAGTAGGGAATCTAGAGCTACTGTATATGCCGTCATGACAGCATACAAAGTTCATGGGAAAAGTTCTTCTGCTAAACATAATAGTGGCAGAAAATGAAACAGGAGAGCATTAAGGAGTATGATCTCAGAGGAACCCAATAACACTAAAGTAACCCTCAAACGGAAAATTTAAAGACTTCTCATGAATATCGTTGGCGGTATATTGATTACTGCTGCTTCTAGGCAGCACTCTTACGCTTAGGCAAAAGTTATATTTTTACGATAGTAGATGATCTGTCGACTCAGAGCATTCGAATCCCTCCATGAGTATATATGCAACTTATTTAACACGCGTTGATCACGCAATTCTAACTATTGCTAAAAGCACATTGATTAATAACTTTTTCGTTCAATGCTGTTCGTTCGTTAGCGTAAAATCATGGTATGAAGCGGTTGTCAATCAATGCAAAATACAAACATTTTTTTATGAAAATAGATAAAACTGATGTTTTAAAAGCGAATACTACAGCGGCACCACACCAGTGTCATCCGTAAATAAATAGCTACACTTAATCTAAAATGTTATTAAGGTAGAAGTGTTATATTAATTGGCATTTGCATTTAGTGTTATCTGAAATATTTATCCAATACTCGTTTATGCATTTCTCTGGGAATTACGTTTTTAGAGAACCAAATGTAAAAATCAGTTTTACAATTTATTTATTTTTCTAACAATGTAACTTACAAACGTTAACGATATTGCTAGGCCTATTTATATGCTCATGAATTCTGAAGTTAGACGTATATCAAATCCATTTCTGTAATTTGTTTCCTTTCATTTATCGACTGTCTTAGAAAGCAATTAATAAGTAACGTATAATTTTCTTTTCTCCATTCTTGTGGTTTGCGCAACTGTGCTTTGCAACCTTGCACCTATGACATTATTTGAATTACAGACCAGCAGAGAACAGTTTATTGCTAGAAGCCATTCGTCAAGCCATTTACTGTATGTGCAGGTGGTAGCTTGTAATTTGTTTTAGGGAGGCATTGACAGCGCCTGGTTGTGAGTTCATGTGTTACTCTTGTGTAAAATATGTGTTAATTGTTCTATGTTAGTTACTACGTCAATATTCTTGAAGAACGGGGTTTTATGTACGACACCTGTATGGAAACGGAAACTTGCAGAGAAGCGCTAAGGCGATTTGCAAGAAAAGAGCCTGGCATTTGTGTTTCATGTAGAGTAATTGTTCGCCAATTTGTTAAAAAGTAACGAGACAAAATCTCTCAATGGAAAGAAACATATTCCAAACCACTGTGTAATTTACATAAAGAAAGTTAAATAAAATACAGGACTTTCCTACGCAGATGCCGGCAATGTTTTATTTATAATACCTCTTATAACTCAGTTTAGTGCCTATTATTAGCTTGAAATACAGTATGCTTTCAATAATAATTACATACAAAATTACTAACATACTAACTTTGCAAGTGGCGATTTTATTTCCTTTTTTTTTTTAATTTTTTTTTATTTGATTAACTATTCCATGTTAATAATTATTTGCTCTGTTTGTGGAGTACTTTTTTATCCTTCTTGTCTAGTCTTGAAAAAGTATTTTGCAAAATAAACACCCGCAAACAGCGCTTACGAAGAAATACACAATTGCTCTTAAACTTCCTAAACTTCCTTTTTCGAAGGATTGTTATTGTTGTTGTTGTTGTTGTTGTTGTTGATTTGGTTAACTTACGGACACTCTTTAACATCTGAGGTCATCAGCGTCCCATTCAATTCAGGGCGTAAAACGACCGATAAATTTTGCTCATAGGCTCTTTCATGCTTGAGATTCTTTTTCGTGCCGTAAATCTAATACACGGGAACCACAGTTTTCATTACCATCCGAAGGAAACCATACTTAGGATTTTTACGCCCGAAATAATTCATCGACCCTGGCCGGGATTGAACCAGCGATCTTGGGTTTACGAGGCAAATATGGTAACCATTGCACCATCAGGACCGACTCGAAGGATTGTGTAGAATTGTACAATATTTTTAATGAAACGTTGTAGGTATTATGCATAACAATTTCATAGCACTTTGCTTCATTCCTTCATTACATTACTTATCGTTTCATATTTGATATTAATTTAATGATTAGAGACAACCAAATAATTTTATATTTCCGTTAAGGGTGTTCTAATTTCTCCTTTTGTTATTTCACTAAGCAATTTTTGTTAACGCGTCGAAAGGAAGATTAAGTCCTCCACAGATGTGATTTCTTTAGTTCTGTTTTTTATACGTCATGGCCGCTTTCATCGAACTGCTTGAAGAATCCAGCCGTAGTTATAGTTTTAGTTTAACTCAGAGATTTTAGCTTACGATTAAGTGGTAGGTTAGGTTAAATTAGGTTAGTTTAAGTCAGGTTTAATCACCGAGTTAGTGTAGTGTTGTTTTTCCGTACAGGAAGTGATTAGATTGTTTTATATATATATATATATATATATATATATATATATATAGTAGTTATAATAGTACAGAAGGATAAAACACCAAGGAAAAACCACACTTGAGATCACTACATTTGTCACTTGTCTTCTTGCCATAGAAGGAGAAATACAGCGATCTCAAATGTGACTTTTTCTTGGTGTTTTATCCTTTTGTACTATTATAATTACTGTTAATTTGTTACATTGTTAATAGTGTTACTTTACTTTTATTTTTCTTTTATGTATATGGTATGTCCTTCATTCTAGTCGCGTTATAATTAAATGTTTTGATGTCATCAATTATGTAATTTTTCAAGTACCTAGTTGGCTTAGTTTTATGGCCGACTTTGTAAATGGAGTGGTTTGTATTTTGGTCTCTTCAAGTGTCAAGGAATGCAACAAGGAAATATTCTAATATTTATTTAACTTAATTTTAATGACATTCATATACTCAAAATATGACCCATTTACACAGCTGGACATTAAAATTGCAACGCCCATAAGAGGCGGGTTAAACAGACCCAACATTTTCTCAGAAGGAACGGGCATGAATCGTCGAAAATGCGAAATTGGTGCTCTTGTTAGGCGAAATGTGTCCACAGCGAAACGAATATGAGATCAGTGGATCTTCCGTCAAACAATCGTAATGACACGCACAATGTGATGCAAATTTAATGGTCAGCAGTGTATTTGCCTATTAACAGGCCATTGCTTTCGCATGTTTTCCATCTAAGTAGTATTTGTCATTAAGGAGACGTGATTTGGCAACTACAAATTTTGTTTGGCGTGTTATCAGTAAAATAGCTTTCATTTATTTCATTTCATTGCCTCCAAGATAATATCTAAAGCATTTAATGATCTTTCCGTAGTCCTTTGCTTTTCCCGACGTCCCTTTGTCAGAATCTACCCTAAGCAATTATTTAGTTACGCTGCAATGACTAATTCTTTTCTCATATCGAAAGTGCCACTTATAACTGTTTATTTTCTGAATATAATTTGCTTAGAAAAAAAATGTTTCCTTTTCATTAAAATATATTTATCTACAAATTACAGCAGTATCATTTACACACCTTTACACCTTTACCCATAGGATAATACCTCAGTACCCAGCACATCTACAATTTGCAATACGAAATAAAGTAAATTTATGCAAGTGACATCTGATTGCTTACTTCAAGCCGATTCGTATCAAAAATCATCCCATGTTGACTCTCATAGTCCTTGGTAAAAATGGAAGGAATAGATTAATGATGGTACAAAAGTCTGCCGACACCCATAAGCCATGAACTGGCATTTTCTGAGCTGGGAAAGCTCCGAAAATCCTCACTCATTCATGCATATTGTCACAACCGAAAATGGACCTAACAGCACGAACTTGTCTTGCTTATTGTAACTAGCTGTTCTCAATGCGAGTTATTATCTGTGTTAATAAATACTTTTTAAAGAATAGAAATAAAAGATTAATGAAATTACAACATAACTCCTATCAGTATCATTTAAGCAATACATTTATCTGATCAGTGATGACAGATGTATCTCTAACGGCCAGAGTCGGCGGTAGCAATGCTATAGAGACAGTCTAAAAGTTATGTACTGACGAATGTCACACAAGGGGATGTTTTAATTTTTCTGGCATTTGCTTATGAAATTGCACAGTGTCCATTTCAATTATCTTTGAGATACTAAATTTATCTATTGATGGATGTTATTCTTCAGTTCGTTTAAAGTTTCTGAATAGTTCTAATTTTTTAATTGTGTTAAGGCTTGGAACTCGGTTACCTGGAAATTTTTCTTAAAATTATCTCCTGAATGAAGAGTGAATTGCAACAAAAATATGAATCATAAATGAAAACTTAATGTACAGTAGAATGTTAGTCCTTGTATTTGAAATTTACCCTTCTTATCAACTATTTTATGACTAGGGCATTTGTTTTTTCTTTCATTTTTAAGGCCAATGTAGCAGTTTGGTAAATCACGCCTGCTCGTTCCGACACATAAAGCCCTACTGCATTTGAGTGATGGCTTATTGACTCACATAGTCCCCAGTCACCGTGTCTGTCTTTAGATAATAATTTGAGGACCAGATGCTTAATGCCTGTATATTGTAATACAGTATTAAAAACCGGAACTATTAATTAGTAACCACAAAACTGAAATTTTAAAAGATTGAGACATGTGTAACATGAAATAAAAACATAGTCTCAATAATGACCAAATTATACTCAGATCACAATAGGCACATTTCGACTTAGGAATAGTTTAAAATACATTTGATTTCATTACTGCTGCTGTTGCAAATTGATCACAGAAAAAAAATTACGGATCATCACAATAGAACAGCAGAAACAGCAATGAATAAATTAGAAACGGTGGAAAATTATGAGTTGTATAAAGAAATATTTGTACTTTGATTGCCTGTACTTTTGTATCCGATGCTGAATGGGATATGTAAACATTCCAAACGGTTTCTCCACAGCAATAACTAAAGCCACGATAGGTTTTTTTTTTTTCACCGTGAATTATTGGAATGCTATAAAAAATTAACATGTTTAATTACAATATGTGTAGCATACATATGCTTTGCATTTCATGGTTCTTAAAAATGGTTAGCAAATCAAGGACATGGAATAGCTCAATACTATAAAAGAAAATAAATGGAATTATGAATAAATATCTAAATCCTGTAATAGTCTTTTATGATAGTAATTTGTAAACAAATGCGTTACTTCATGAATAAAATGTTCAACAAAAGAGCAAAGTGAGTTTCATAATTTTTAGGAATGCAATAATTGTCACTGTTACAAACTAATTTCATATGCTATTTCTTGAATACCAGAACTATATCGGATAGTAATATCAAAGTTTGTTTTCTTATTCTTGAAGTAAATGCCCTTTTTATTATACTTATTCTTGAAGTCATTGTATAGATGGAGCTTAATTTATTGTCGCTTGTCTATTGTTATTGTTATTAGCGAAGATAGATTTACCGCAAGAAATTTTAGCCGAAGCAGAAAAGGCTGAATTGGCATTAATACCAAGAAAATATTATGATAGTTATCAGCAGGAATACGACAGATTCATCAGTTGGATGAACAGAGAAAATATTAAATATATTTCAGAAATTGTTGAGTGTTGACATACATTGAGAATATTTTAGCATGATCAAATTCTACTTATTCATTTGGCAGCTACCGCCACGGGTGGCGGAGGTCCACGGAAGGCGCAAAATCGTGAAAGGGAGGTCTGGGGTTCGATTCCCACGAGGATATTTCTCCCTAATGGAGTTATTTTCAGGTTTTCCTTAGTCCTTATAAATGGCAAATGCCTGGGAGGTACCCTAAACTAAGGCCTGGAACGCTTCCTTTCTTTAAAAAATTCTTTCCCAATTTATCATTACATCTCATGTATCATCAGCGTTCACCTGTGATGCCTCAGTGGTTAAAAGGGCGTTAAACACTACTAAAATTTTGGTAGCTTATATTAATTAATTCCTTCATTGTACTTTATTAATTCCATAATTATATATTCTGCAATGAAGGTGAATGATTATTTCGTTTATATTATCGTAACATAATATTCAGTTTATGGCAGCAACTGAGCAATGAATACAGTTTTAATGACATAATTATTACTATGGTAATTTTATAAAGCTAGTATCATAAGGTAGCGCTTTATTCACTTTAGATCAATAATATATACTGTATTAATTCTGATAATTACAAAAATAATGATCTAACATTGCAAATTTGTATAATTACTTTAAATCCCTTTATCTTCTTTTAAATGCTCTGAGCTTAATATATAACATTTAAATTTTTTCCTTGAGATTACAAAATTTATTATTTATTTTCTTCAAATATTACATACATATATTTTAAATAGGGGTATTGAATATGTCTATAAGCTCGTACTGTGCCTTTGTAAGATATTCTGATAACCTGAATGACGATTTAATTTATGTATTCAATTTTTCCCAACTACCAACAGGTTATCAAGAAGAGTTACTAAGCCTTATTAGATTTATTTCCTATGACAGAAATTATTTCGACAAATACTCTTTAAGTATATTCCTTTTTGAATACAGTCTTACGTATGAAAACTGTATAGTGTTACTCAAATCTCGAATGTGTATTTTTACTACAATAAAAATGATATTTACAACTTTTTGAGTTCGTCTACGCGTCTCAACCTGCTTGACACTTTAAAACAATTGAACGCACAGGAGTACAGGTTAGGATGATTGTGCAGCCGATCCTTGTTAACTCAGCCTGTAAGCCAAATAAGAACTGGGAAGCTGTCTTCCGTACAAAACGGAGCTGTCTCTGCCTTGTTCATGGTTTAGAAACTTTAGATCCCATGAGCAGATGCTCATTGGATCTCATAACTCATTGGTCTGCGAAATAGACGAGGAACTTTAGCCTATCTAATTTCCAATAAAATTTGTTTTCCATTTTTATTTAGAGATGTTACTCATCCTTAAAACAAAACGCATACATCCTTTTGTAATGCAGCACTATAAACAGTACCCAATTGGAATAATAATGAATGCTTATTATAAAAATGTTTTTTATTAAAAAATGAAAACGGAACTGTTCTCCAGCGTTTAGAAGGTATTCTACCCTAAAAGTCGGTATATAACTTACCCTTTTTAAATACTTTAAATTTTTAATTTTGATTTTAAATGTATAGCACGTTTTTTCATTTTTCATTATAAATAAATACATAAATAAATGAACATGCAAAACTAATAAACAAGAATAAGTTATTCAAATATAACAAGCAGAACGCCGAAAAATGGTGCACAAAACCAGATATTTTAGTTAAATGCCTATTCAAGTTAAACAAAGTCTTTTTTGACAACGCGAAATAAATGCCATAATCAGTAGTATGAAAAGGCATTAAAGCCAAGAATAGTAATATAAAAGACTAAGAGAAATTTTCAGATAAAAGGATTAAAAGCCAAACAGAAACAACACACCAAAATTACCAGACAGAAGGAACAACATTTGTGTTACACTCGTACATTAATCATGAAAATTTAAAGGCAGTCCTATAGAACTATCAGAGCTACTTTGCCTACATAGATAACGGTTATCGAAATATCATGTCTTCTTTTTAAGTGCTCAGTTATAATTAATATTACATTTTAACATCTGGATACTGTTAACTACGTAAATAATTATATGAAATTGTTTTTAATGTTTCTGTGTATGATAAAAGGAAACATAAATAATATTATATGGGCACCTCATATCCCATATTTTAACAGCAGAATAAAAATGAGGTTAAATATCTGAAACATTGGAGAATGTCAGAGGCACACCCTCAAGCCTTGTGAGTGAGTCTATTGTGCGACTGCTAAAAAGTCTTAGAGAACCAAAATAGTGAAAAAGGAGGCATGATTGGCTGATGCCGCACCTACTCTATAGATATATCTCTGCTGAAGGTAGAAAAAATAGGACAGCACATTTCCTCCATCACCAACACATTCCATAAACCATTATTCAAACATAAGCTACTTCGGAGGCAGAAAAGCATGCTTAATAAGACTGAATTCTGTTTCCAGGGAGTTGACGGTTATGTTATCTATTCACTATTTGCATTCACTGCAGGCTGCTTATTATATGTAGATAGAATAAAATTTAGTTCCGCAGAAAAGTTTGGGGGTTTGAGGAGGAGGAGGCAGGCTATAGGAATAGATAAACCTGATAAATAAAACTGTTTTTGGATTTACTGTCGTGGTGGTTGGTGGAAAAAAGTATGATTGTACTACAATAAATGGGGAAAAAATGTCTTACCTAATGACGAAATATGAAGTCTATGCAGCGCTTCTTTCTACTGACGCAATTATTAATAATTCCGACCTTCTGTTACTGATTTGTATTTAAAGTTGGCGTTTGCTTCCCTTGCTATTTCACATTTAATTTTTATTCCAGAGTTCGTCTGGAGAAAGAATAATTCAGAAACTACTTATCGTGTTCATACTGGTATTCTGCATATACATTTTACTGACCGCCTTAGCTGCAATTATACTGTCGATTATCGCTTATTATCGAAAGCAAGATTAGTAGTGTCATCATTTAGAAGCATATAACAGTTATGACTTTCATTAAGCAAAATAACAACTTAAGCTTATGTTCGAACTAAACTAATACATGCAAGGCTATTTTGCAGAACGTATCTTTTTGTTATGGAAATGAATATTAAGCGCGAGTGGTTGTATGGCTTCAAGTTGTTTTCTAAGCTGAAGCGGTTTTGTTATGGCGGCCTCATGTTGGGCGCCAATTTTAAAGCGGTTGCTTTACGTCGCCCACACTTTGGGTGCCTGTTTTGGAGCGGTTCGTTGTTGTTGTTGTTTGCATCGGCCTGTTGCCTAGCTTCACGACAACAGAATTTCAGGGTAATTTTCTCTGTTTTATTGAGCCCCATTCCACAGGACTGAGAAAGGATACTTTTCGTTATAAAAATTACATGTGGTAAAGCAGTTTACTGTACACTTTTCATTAATCGTACGGTTGTTTACATTAGCAAGCGTTTCTGAAAATAACCGGGTTCGATTTAGTGACCTTGACCAACATCCAATCCTCGTAACATTACTTTGTGGCGGAGATGGCAATTAGAACCTGACTTTGGTCTTAGAACTGCACCTGTCCTCGCGTTTGGGTCACCGGATCTCTAATTACGATACGTAATCTTTCCTCTACTCACTGGCACTATAAGCATTAATTTTTCTAAGCAAATGAACCGTTAGCAATTCAACTCTTAACACCCATCCCGTGGTCCTTGTAGGCCAAATGCATTATACGTTACATTAAATATATTACATCGAAAATGAGGTGCATGGAAGTGTTCGAAGCCATATCGAAGTGCTCAAAGTGTCTTGAACAAGTGATGTTGAAAAATGACTTGAAGAACGAGGCAAATTGCCTCCTTACATACTCCCGTGAAAAAATCACTTCTACATGATTTTCAGATGCCCACGGTGCTTACAAATGTAAGTTCATGCTACCCGTGACTCTTTAAGAGTTCAAAATATACAGAAATAATTTGCTCGTTCAAAACTAAATTATGGCACAAGGCGCGAAAACTCATCGTCTTGACGCGACCAAAGTACAAATCAAAACTACCCTCCACTTGACGCTTAAATAGACATAGTTTGCCTTTCGTGTTCACCTTTTGTTACATTTTGCTATTTCATTATCTTGAAACTCTTCCCTACCAGCTCTTTTAATGGTGTTTAACGCTCATTTTTACTACTGAGACACCACAGGCGGTGGTCACTGATGATACATGAAATGAAATGATAAATTGGGAAAGGATATTTTAAGAAAGGAAACCTTCCAAGTCTAAGTTAGGGTACCTCCCGGCATTTGCCACTAATGAGGACTGAGGAAAACCTGGAAAAAATCTCAGTCAGGAAGGACGGTCATGGCGGGTTTCGAATCGCAGACCTCTCGCTCACGAGTCCGCGCCTTAACGACCTAGGCCAACCGTGGCGGTCCTGCTAGCATTGAGTTGTACTACTGAGCTATCATATAAAATACGTATTATATTAGAATTATACATTAGGATGAATGCGCAATATTAACTTTATTAATGGGATAAAATAATCTATGATAAAATATGTACCATACATGATATAACTTTAATATTATAACGAAGGCATACGATAAATTGCTTCAAGGCATATACATAGAGAAACGAGCAATAGTGCTTTACTCCCTGATCATTCGCAGTTTCGATGGTCGTATATGCTCGACTTTGCGGTAGCACGTGAAATAAACCAATCGGAAGACATTAAATTCTCGCATGCTCGCATTTTTCCTTGTCTCTATGAAACATTCATGAAGCACACGGATACAGTTTAAAACTTCAGCGAGGGCTCTGAACAGTTACACCAACATTTAAACATACAAAGTATTGAACTACAAAACTTAAGAAAAATATTTCAACAAAGTAAGTGTTGTGCTGTATCACTGTAGCACATAAGAACGCACAGCCCCTGATTTACTGTTACATAAAGCAAGAGAGTCTGACAGATGTAAACGTTAGTTTGTGACTTTGAATTCGGAATACTATTCCACATGTGGGAAGAACATTTTTAAATTTGCTAAAAATAGAGTTTAGACACTGTGTTTACAGCAGCTCACTGCAGACCTGCCTCCCATGGGACATTATTCTTTCAAGCGTTTATTTCAAAGGACGGCTATGTGGTATGAAAATGACCTTGATAAACATAAGTAAATTTGTCATTTACACATAAGAAAATCTAAGGGTACTCAATCAGCTAACATTTTAAACTTTCTGGGTATGCCACATGCTGGAGACAGTCACAAAATTTGTTGATTTAGTTTATTTATGGACGCTCTTTAACATCTCCGGTCATCAGCGTCGCATTCAATTCAGGGCGTGAAGAGTCCTCTTCTTCAGGCCTGAGGTTATTTACATGCCGTAAATCTACTACACGGGACCCACGGCTTTACTTCCCTTCCGAAGAAAGCCATACTTGGATTTACGCCCGAGATTGAGCCCGCGATCTTGAGTTTAGCAGGCAAGCATGGTTACCACTACACCACCTGGACCGACTATCTCCAAACACATATAGCATCTAAAACTCAAGCTCCTCTTGCAGGTGTTCGCGACAATCGCTGTTACGTTGCAGGAAATGAGTTTAAAAGTTATGTGACATTGACACCCGCATTATCAAGATTATTTTGTAAGATGCTCAACAAGATAGTATAAATAGACCTGGATAAACTCACACTTTTTAGTTTGAATGAAAACGCTGATTTTGAGTAAGAAGTCAAATATCGGGTAACCCAAATATCTGATGACCGACATGGCGTTAGGGACTGCAACGGGAGATAAGTTATTGCTCACGAGTCGCTGATTGAAACACTAGAGCGGCTGTCTAATAAATTCGAATGCACTTAAAATATTATGTATTCGTTGACGTCACTCAAGAGGCTGTAACTGCCTGCCCTCATTTTCCTTACATTTCTGATCTGTACTTACGATATTATGTACCTTTTTTAATTTTCTTCAAGAAATTAAAATGATCCTTTGACGAATGTTACTCTTTAGTTTGTCTAAAATCCGTGGATACTATTAATTTATGAATAGCATGACGACTTGGAAATCGATCACCTTAGAGTTTATATTCAAATAATTTCCTGACAGCGCCAGTGGATTGGTACGGACACACGAATCATAAATAAACACTTGTTGCGATATAGACTTTACTCGAGGATTGCAAACTTTTTCCCCCTACTGTTCATAGAGATGACAGTGTCGTGAACGAAGCAGTACAATAAACCCTACTTTCCCATCTGGTCTTGAGCAATGGATTACCGCAGGCTATCAGAATTTCTTTCATCTAACTTTTGAAAATATCGAGGAGGAAATAAAATCTCAAGCTGCCTGATGGACACTTGCTTTAATGCAACCCATGCAATCTATACAACTTCAGGTTTGAATTACTATCGTGATACACTGCCGCCTAGTCCTCTTGTCTGAAAAAAATATGTTATGTCTGCAGATGCTCTCTGATAGCTCACTCCTGGTGACTACAATAAATGCCAATCTATTTCCACCTTCATGATTTAATATAATATATAGAGTACTTTATATAATTATATTTATATTATTCCATCTTCATTATCCAAGTAATTTCGCAATATCTGTCGTTTACTGCATAATGAAATAATAAGTTTAAACTATGTCAAAACGTTCAGTAAGGTTATTTCAACTAATTGGCCGTCTGAGCTTGAAGAAGGGGGAAGTGCGGACGCCGCAACAGAAAAAAGGGGAGAGAGATTCGCCGCGTGTGATATTATTATTATTATTATTATTATTATTATTATTATTATTATTATTACTTTATAATTTATATTTCTACTGAGCATAAAAACGTAGGAAATTCCTGTATTTCGTCTAGCTTTTCTTCCGTAAAGAACATGGAGATTCGAAGCCGATTTTTTGTCATTGAGATATCCTGGACTCGTAACTTTTTAACAAGTTGGCGAATAGTTTCGCTACTTGAACATTTTATTGCAACTTCCTCACCACTTCTCTGCAATCATTCGTTTTCAAAAATGTAACATATATAAAAACCCGTTCTTCAAGACTAAGTTTGTGTAGTGGCATAGGCAACGAAGAACAAATAGTACACATTTTACAAACAATGAAACCGACAAGTAACACACGAACTTACAACCAATGGTTGACAAAGCCTCCTTCAAACTAATTACAAACTGCTACCTGTATATGCATTATAAGGCCTTTACTGCCTTCTCCCCATATATGAAATAAGCACACTATGCTTTGTAAAAATATGTACAGTGGCGAATCAGAGACATATAAGCGAAGATTAAGAATCAAGATCACCGTGGAAAGCAGAACAAATCTGTACGAACGGTACTTTACTATGATTATGCGTAAAGGAACGGTAAAAGTTTCAGTGAAACGTCGAGAATTCATTTCAATAATGAATTGCATATTTGCATAGAAAAAGGACTAGAAAATTGAGCACAAGCAAATTTAAGAGTGAGTCAAGGAACATTATCTTTATTTTTAATATTGCATGTAAATTAATTTAATCCTCGCTTATATTATTATAGCCGCAATGCCATAATTATGAACATGAAAATATTTTATAACATTATAGAGGCAGTAGTATATTTAGCATAAGTTAGATTTATCATTATTTTCGACACTCCATATCCCAGCCTATCCTATATCAAACGCCATTCTTCACCCTTGCAAAAAAAAAGTTAATTTTGAATAACCTCACATAGTAAACTCCATTCATTTCTTATGATATTACCGTCATGACACACCCAACTACTTTTAGATCAAAAAATAATTAACATGCTTTTAATATGCAAAATGAAAGTGTGGTAGTTCCTCGCTATGCAAAGCTGGTTTTCTTTAAGTTGCTGGTACTGGCAACAAGAAGTTAACACTGGAACCTATCAGCACTTGAAAGTGTAACTTGTCTTTGTTCTTGAGTTATATTTGCAGTTTCTGATGAATGATTGCATTTGGAAATACTCCAAACTAAACAGAGACTGGCTCTTTATTTACCATTTCGCGCTCTTCAGTTTTTACAGCCATCATCATGGGACAAAGAATTTTACGCAGGCTGGCTTTGTATGCAACTCATTAATCACAGAGAATCGGCAGTCTCTGCGCCAAGTGAAGATAAATGTGCAGGTTAAGTTACAACGGACATATGCGCTCCAGAAGTTTTCAAGATCTTCATCCACATCCCTTTAATGTGCAGTAAATGAATTACTAACAGCAGAATGTTTATAAACAACTTCTTGTAAAAACTATTTTTACTTTAGTGTTAAAATACAAATATGGATGGACTCAACAGCAGGGCTCACAATTAGGATTTGGATCCCCTAGCACAAGTTGTCTGGTGCTTTCCCTCGTCCTAAGACGGAAATGCCAGAGGCTTTAAGGGGAGACTAGTGAATTTGTCCAAAAATGCATATACTTTTGAGATTTTTATTATATTTTGAACATCGTAGTTTAAGAATATATAATTATTTTGCTTGTATCTTGCCCATAAATGTGTAAGTTTAAATGGAATGCTGCACTCGGATTACGCCCTTTTCCAGTTTTGATTTCATTGCCCGGCGGCATGAAATTTTGTAGAAAAATTCATTCATTATCAGCTATATTGGCAACTCGGACATAACAGCTTTGTTTTCGAGCATTTTTTTTTTTTTTGTAATGTGTTATAAGCAGGTGTGTTAACAAATTTTTAAAAAATACATAGATCTAAAAAAAGTATTCAAGAAAAGGAAAGGAGACTCTAGAAGGAACAGAAAATCACAAATTGCTAGTGTAAATAGTGTAGAAAATATTATAGGCAATGCTGATGTAACTTATAATTGTAGTGCAGATGGTGTTAGGTTGGAATCAAGTAATGGAAATAGTTATTCAGCTAATGTGATAAATCATACATCTCCTCTAAACTTTAGAAGAAAGTTAAGTGATCGTAATCTAAATTTGGGTAACAGCAATGGAGTATTAGAAGATGGAAATGTGATACTAAGCATTAGCTTGCTAACAAATGCCCCATCTTCTTTTATGCTTTGTCAATATTGAAAATTGGACAATGTTTTCTGCTTTGAGAATGTGAAAACTGGAAGTGGACTTGCATCTATACTAATATGTGGAAGTTGTAACCAATTTAAATTTTGTACTAGTAAAAGGACTTCACATAATTGTTTTGAATGAAACATAAGATTTGTGTATGGATTGCGATCAGTGTGCAGGAACAACTTATAGGCAGTAATGGTCTTGGTAAAAGAACCAACTAGCTGCCAAAATTACGCTAAATTTAAGAGTGAGGCCCTGAAGGTATGTGAAATGGAGAGTAGAGTAAAACAGTGAAAGAGTTATTGAATGAAAATGAGAACAACACAGATCTTTCTGTGGCAATTAATGGCATTTGGCAAAAAAAAAAAAAAAAAGAGGGCACTCAAGTTTGTATGGTGTAGTCTCAGCAACTAGCATGGTTATGGATGTGGAAATCTTAAGTAACTACTGCCACATATGTACAATGGAAAACAAATTGAAATTAAAAAGACATAAGGAAAGTGGTAAGTGTGTGAAAAGTTTTGCAGGTACCTGTTGTGAGATGGAACCTGAAGGTACAAAGAATGTTTTTAATAGATCAGTGACTTTATTTGGAGTGAGATACTTAAAATATTTGGGAGATGGAAATAGCAAGTGCTTTATGAAAAGTAATTGGTTCTAAGTCATGTGGTGACTGTGAGACACAAAATTTAGAATGCATAGGACACGTGCAGAAACGAATAGGAACCAGACAAAGGAATCTTCGCAAAGAATTTTCTGGGAAAAATACGGGTCTCGTGTCGTACATTTACTGCAAAAGAACCTCATGCCTGAAAGAAGAGGCCTCTGAGCAAAATTTGTCGGCCGTTTCACGCCCTGAATAGAATGGAACGCTGATGACCTTTGATGTTAAAGAGCGTTCCTAAATAAACCAAAATCAATTAATGTGAAGTAATAAAACCAACTTGTGAACTTCCTGGCGAAGCATGGACGAACTCAAAATTTCAACCAAATTTTCAATAGTGTTATATGGACTAAAATACAAAATATGTTTTTGTAGCGTCAGAGGTGTTAAAAATTGGGTTTATGATTCAGTTATTTCACTTAATGAGGGTAATATAGGCAAAAGTAAGATACTTGAACAGTTGGGCATGCAACCAGAGCAAAATATGCAGAAAAGTTCTATCGCAATGGACAAGATTCACCTAAAAAGCAGACTTAGAAGTGGAGACACTTTTCAAAAAGGCAAGGCAAGCAACAGAAGAGGTACAGGCTGATGAGGACTCTGGAGTATGGCCCAGGAATTACTGAGATTGGTGCAAAAGTTTAAGTAAAGTTTTCTCAAAATTACATTTTCTTCTAAATATGTGCAAGTTTTCTGAATTGACTTATTATACATAAATGCATTTTATATAGTGCTTTACAAGAAGTTTATATCTTCTTCTATTTTATAACAATTTTGAATCACAAGCATAAAGATAAAGTTAATTTAATAACCCAAAGTGTTAAAAATAAAAGACGATAATTAAATATTTTCCTATGATCACAATTTTTATCCCAAAAAAACTAAAAATCTCAGTACGAGTAATAAGTATGTTTCTTTATGGCTAGCAAACTTGATCTCTATAGCTCTAATAGTTTTTGAGAAAAAGGTACATAAGTTTCCCAAATTTAACATGAGCGATATAGGGATTACAGTCTCTCAAAATGATTACACACTCCAAAACTTGAAGTAATTTTATTCATTATTTTGGCGTTAAATGTTTCAAAAACAGCGTTCGCAGTGTTGTTTGCGATATGTGGTAGCAAATCCAAATGGCTTTCACTTATGAAAAGTCATGCCTCCACTAGCGCTCATGTTCTAAGTCTGTAGGTGATGACCTCAAACGTAGGCTATCGGTCTGCATTGCAGTTTCCACTGCAGTAAGATGGTGCGAAATACTGATGTCCATTTTATTCCACCCTCCTAGCGGGGTTTCCAGAGACCGTCCATAATTTGCGATTTTCTGCTTCCAAGGGCCCAAATACACTGGAACCCATAATGTGAGATTTAATAGGCATGTCTGTGTAAAGGATGTATGGCTTGAAATCTAGTTCTGATGCATCCGGACCAGCTTTTAGGTTCAAACCCTGGTTGATAATGGTGTTTACAATTGTAACTGAAAACCCCAGTTTCAATGAAATGGCTCTCTGTTGTTAGATTCATATCAGAGACAAGAACTTTAACGTTTCGAATGATCAGCCACCAGACAAACCCTGTTTTGCCTGTTTCTTGCCCGCTGGAATAAGTCCTATTCTCCCCTTACCTTTATAAGCACGCGTGAATCGCCTTTCTTAGAGATGCTGAAACTACTCTTACACATTGCTTGATAATCTTGGAATAAGATAATTTTACATCAGAAAGGGCAGTAAGGTACCATTCCAAAAATTGTTCCATTTTAGGCACAAGAGCACATTGTAGTCACTCTAGGTATCGTCCACTTTGCTGAAGTTAGATACGTTTCCGTGAACTTCTAAATTGTCACCATAGATCGTAAACAACCCTCACTCCACACAAAACTCAGGAAGTTTAGAAAAAATACAAACGAGATTACCAAACTACCAATTCATACTCGACCTAGGACGGGCATGTCCACACAGAGAACGGCAATGATTACTGAGGACGGAACGCAAGATGAATGGAGGTTGTTTGTCGGCAAACTCTACTCTGTGACGTTTTTTTTTTTTGAGTAGTGTTTAACGCCCGTTTTTACTACTGAGGCACCACAGGCGGGTCTGTGACGTACCGTATAAAGAATAAATTAGGCATTTCAGTTCTCTTTCACTCTTTCTGTACCCATTTGGCGACTAACGTCATGCATTATGTTTTAATAAATTTAATTGTCAATATAAGTTTATAAATATCAAAAAAATAAATAATAAATAAACTATTTCTCCTGTTAAAACATTTAAACACAAATTATTATATGCAGGTGAGTTTTTTTTATTTTCAAAAATAAAGATTTAAAAATAACTTTAATGAAATTCCGAATCAGACAAAATATAGATTGGTTCCAAATATGCAATTCTAAGCTGTGCTCAAAGATTTTCTATGATCAATGGAACAATGGATAACATATCTAAGCCGAGGCACATATTACTATTAGCTTTAAACTGAAAGTCTTAAATAAGGTCTACGTTTTACATCCCCTTTGATATATTTAAGCACCAGGTAAGATAGATATCGCCATGTCCTAATATTTGTGTTGTACTGGGGATCAAGCAGCTAAGGCTACTTGATATTCATCTGTTTGGTTGACGAGAAGTAACAGCTTGATTGAAAAATGGTTTTATCCTATTCTCTCTGTTTATATAACCTAACCACATGTCTATAGAAGTGCTTCGATTTTGTCAGTAATAATACAACAGCTACTCCAGAATTTATCTTGAAAAAAGAGTGGCATTTATTTTGACTATTTAGCAAATAAAATGATACTACAAATACTATATTCATTAATTGCGCTTACAGTTATGAATGTCCAGTCCGGCATGTTAATTTCCGCTAACAGTAGAACAAAAGAAAATACAAATTAAAACGATTACGGGATACATTGTTTTATTTTTTCATTTAATCTTTTGTAATAAATTGAAGACAATTGAAGCATGATAATTTACAACAATAATTAAATGTACAATTATTAAAAATATACTTTTAAAAATCAAATGACATTAATGAAACAATTTCCACAAATTATTTATAATTCCTTAGGTATTTTTGACTTGGAACTTTGAGTTATATGGTAAAGTGCATCTGATAAAACGGAAAAGATAAAATTATGGCGAAAGGCAGCCGTGATATTTGGAATTCCTGGTATTATTTCACCGGATTGATCACTTATCCATGAGCAAAATAATCAGTTAAAGACACATTTCTTTGATTTATAAATGTTTTAAACTTTTGTGAAACTCATATCAATACTTTGCATCTACTACTGTTTACCAGGTAGCCGGTCGGATTTAACTACTGTTTCGTTAAGTGGCCTGGGCGATATTTTTCCAAAGTTTTCTCATTCTGAAAAACTTAAAGTTTGGCAAATTAAATAACAGTAATGTACTGCTTTGTACTATTGTTAATTAATTGCCCCGAAGATGTGTGGCAATTGGAATGGGATGTCAGCAGCTTTAAAAAAAAAGCATATTTTTTATTCCATGATACAGAAATAGCCGGCAGTACGAAGACAATTCTAAATTTAGAAAATAAAGGAATCTTAAATCCAGTAAATACAGTAACCGTTATACCCAATGAAAAAAGCTGGTAACAAAGCAATCGAGCTGTTATAAATTTCAAAGTGCAATTCATTATTAGATGTTTTTGAGCTGGTGAAGTCTAGATGCCGAGTTCATTGCCTCAAGTTTTAGGCCGTACATCTTGTGCCAGAAAATATCATACTTTTTCTGTAGGAAAAAGATCCCCCTGAAACAACCAACATAACTAATTTATAAGCTAGCTCTGTATACGACTTAAATCTCTGTTACTCAAATACATAACATTCATTTTCATTGTTTTTCAAGAAGTATTCCGTTACAAATCCACTTGCGATGGATTGCGAATAATAGTAAGTCTGTTATGCAATAAAAAACAAGAGATTAATTTAATTTATTTATAACTTTCTGATGACTCATACGGAGACGGGTGAACGCATCTACCGATAAGCCGACGCTCAAAGGCGGACGGGCTATAAGATTCGGGGCAGAGGACGGAGTTTTCCGAATTGCTACGTTGGCATAAATCTCACGCCACTCTCATTGTCGCTTGAACAGTGAAATAAACAGTAAGTGTCCAGTCCTAGAGAAGCGTTTGTGAGAATAGTAAAATACAAATATTAGGCCTAAATATTTTATTCTAATTCCATAACGATGTTTATTTGTGATTCGCATATTTGTACTGAGTCTGCTAGTGCTGTCAGGAGATTTTTTTGGAGAAAATTCCAGCTGATCGAGTTACAAATCTTAAAGTTATTCATAAATTAGTAGTAGACGCACGCTTTAATCGAATTAAAGGATAATATCCCTAAAATACAAATTTCATTTCTGAAAGATAATTAATAATTTTAAATGTGCAATTTTATAAGTAGATGTCAGAAATGTGTGGAAAATGAAGGCAGTTAATTCCAAATCTCCTTGCGTGACATAGATCGGTACATAACTTTCAAGTGCATTAGAACTTATTAAATTGTCACTCTAGTGTTTTACCACCTGTGCTACCCAGTCCACCTTCCTTAACTCCAGTGTAACCTGACTAGCCGTGAGTGATGGCTTATCGACCGATGCAGTACCCGCCGCAGCGTCAGTTATCAGATAATTGAATGACGGTTTATATAGATGTTTCACAATAAAGTTATATATGTAAATATTTTTCTCTTATAAATTGCTTCATTCTTTTGATAGACACATCTGCACCTTGGCACGCCATATTTCCCACACTACTTGAGAACGTTTCTAGAATTAGAGGTATAGGTTACACAAACAATTATATGAATTGTTTGGGGGCACTTCTGTGTTCCTTCGACATGTAGTTAGTGGCGTTTTCTTTACTAGTATACATTTAATGACATTTCACTTTTTATATAAGTGGCAGAGCTAAAAGAACCGGCAGTAATTGCGATGTTTGTAAGTGAGCAACCGTTGGTAATGTTGTTTTCATCAGTCTATCATCCCTTATTATAAAGAAGGTCCAAAGAGACAATAAATGAATATTTGGTTAAATAAATTCGGAGCTCGCAGCATTTAAAGTTATCTGGCACTCGTCTTTTCAAGGCACGAAAAAACTCCGGGAAAAAGCCTTACTAAGGCAACTAACATTACGGGATTCGAACCGGGGATCTCCGAATTTGTACGCATACATGCTAACCGCAAGGTCACAGAGGCAGTCTCCAGCGAGCTGAAGCCAATTTTGGGCTTTATACACAGTTGCTTCATAAAAGCATAAGTATGGTTTCCTTCGGAAAGGAAGTAAAGACGGGAATCCCATGTAGTAGATTTACGGCAGGTAAAAGAACCTTAACCTTAAAACAAGAGACCTCTGAGCAAAATTTATCGGCCCTTTCACGCCTTGAATTGAATGGTACGCTGATAACCTAAAATGTTGCGTCCGTAAATAAGCCAGTCAATAACAATCTGTAGAGTGGCAATAAAATTTATAGAACATAAGTGGTAAGGTTCAATCTCTTGAGCAACATTCCTTAAGGCGTTCTCTTACGTCGAAATACTACATAATAAATAATGAGGCATTATATTTAGAGCAATCCTCTTAAAACTGCGTCTTAGCCGCTCGATTTCTACAGTAGGCATGTTGTACTAATTTTATTTATTTACATATTTGCTGTAATTGGCAATGGAAGGTTATGATTTCCAACAGCTGCTGGGGAGTATTTACTAAGCAGAAGTACACGGTAAAAACCTATCTTAAACAATTCCCGGAAAGCGGAACAGAGAATAACGGAATATGGGATCCAAATTCGTTTTATGGGGACCTTTTCATTATTATAATAAACATCATCATTATTTATCTACCAAAAAAGGCTATTATCGAATTTTGCCGTGCTTATAAATTAATAAAACTTTTTTGCAATGCTCTTCTCTGAAAAACTGAGTTCTAAAAGACTGATTATGTTTTGGTAGGAACCTATAAGGCATTAAATGGCTCAGTCCTAATGATATCTCAAAATGTTTTGCATTTACGAAATCTCCGTAAGCAATAAGGTCATTGTATATATCTTCAAAATGATGAATTGATGTAACCGATAAACGATTTACTGCTGCAGTGTATGAACTGAAGACACAAAAATATATAAGTAAATTTCCTCAGATGGGTAACCTTAATTCAAAATTATGGCTCCAAACTTCAACTAAATGCAATCCGACACAAGTCAGGTGTTTTGCAAAGATGCAGCACCACTCTCTCAGCGGAAGTTGCAGATATATCGGTCAACCTTGTATGTACTTGGAAATACTGAGCGATCCTGACCTTCTTTTGAAAATATTGAAGGGGCCTCAGATACTGAGCCATTCCTCAAAAGTCGGCGCCTATATTGAAGGTAATGTCTCAAAGCGGCAATTGTGTACCGAAAGAATGTTAGGCTACACCACAAACATGAATTCATTGTACGCAGAGTGGATCGATAATTAAGCTTAATTAACTTCCTGACGTTCTTTGGCATTCATTTATGTTTATATTGGCCAAGAACAATGGCTATTGTTAGTGAACAATGTCCTTTAACCTTACTTACCAAGAGAGCAGCTATTTCCGTTGTAGTCAATGACGGATAACGAAGAGTTTCCCTGGCGTAGCGGCAACAGCTGATGTATTCACTTGAATCCTTGAAAGATACTCCCAGCCATGCTGTTTACAGAAATAAAGCATGGCCATGGTATTTGCGAATATTAAGTGGCAGCAGTTTATAAAACCAGCATTTCTATAATGCCGTTAGATAGCGTAACCCTTCACTTCCTTCCTTTCATGAAAACTTTAAATTCTCGAGATGATAAATGATTACAGATAAGAGTTTGGGGTACGTTGCCTTCCATAGATCTGTACTTAACTTTAGGCTTGTCAAGACAATAAGGCCACGAGGTAATTAGTCCTAACAAGGCTTGTTAATTGGTATGCGCATTTCTAGAGCTGTGGATGATACAATTTCCATTCTAATTGCAAGTTTTCTATGGAGCATCTTATTCCTCTCATTTCATTCACGTCCCGGAAACAGTACGACCTTATTTGCATATTTTTTCTTTATTGGTACTATTACAAAAATTTGATTACTTTGAGAAAAGTTAGCCTTTAATTGAAATTCCCTGGAATATTCAAAACATTAAAAAAAAAAATGTTAGAATTAAAAAGCAAGTTGGGTTCAACTTACTTTAGGAATAAATACACTCTCTTACACAAGTATTTCACAATTTTAATACTTCCTTGTTTTTCCACAATGCACTTGTCTATCTCAATATTACGCTAATATCCAAATTTAAAGTATCGCTATGGAAATTGAAGAGCAATGCAAATTTGCTGAAGAAACTTGCCTTTAAATGATATATTTGGCGAACCTTAAAATTCTTCCAATGTTTCATTCTCGCTCTCTGTTGGCAAGCAAGCAAGACGACCTGGCCAAGACCGTAATTGGCTTAGACTATTTGCGAATGAAGAGTCTTAAATAGAGCCCGAATTGATAATTACACATTATCAATTACACACCTCAATTCTTTCAGTTAGAAATGTAATACTTTAAATATCGATAAATTAACTGTTTGAATAAATTGCTTGCTTTTTGAACTCGGTATATCGAGCGGCGTCCCTCAGGCAATAATGCTTGGGATTCACATCGGGAGTTTCCGTGTTTAATTCCTTGGGGTCGGTCATCCTAACCGTGTTTTTTTTTTTTTTCATCACTTAGGTAAATGCTGGAATAGTATTTCCTTTCCACAGAATTTATACTTTATCATTTCATGCATTTTCATTCCATTGGCTGCGTTACAGCTTCGAAATTTACAGGCGATGTGAACTGGTGCTGTGTGCGGTGAACCGTAGCTTGCACGTTGGCCCTGCTATTGGTATAGATGCGGCCCTTTTGCTAGGCCCGAACATTTTGGACGGGGGCTCCGTCAGCTTCGGGTTGTGCTATTTGGAAGCAATGTTAAGAATCCGTCTAGAGCAGTGCCTCGCCTCTTTTAAAAACTGGCCGCTCGTAGTCTCCCTTACCTCATTCCTACCTTCCTGAAATGTTCCCAAATCTTGTTTGTGCAAAATACCTTTAAATAATGTATCTAATATACAAAAAATATATTACAAGTAAAGTTAAAGTTATAAGTTGGATAGCTTCCACCAAGAGCGGCTACATTCACGCAGGAGTCACAAATTGCCTTTCAAGTAGATCCTTCTTGTGTTTAGATGATAAAAAGCTTCAACTAGTTATCAATTATCATTGCACGGTTAATTCATATAAATCTCTCAAAAAATTTAACAAATTAGTTTAAAAAATTAACAACTTTACTAAAAATTTAACTCGGAAACTTAAGACAGTTCCAAGAAACACAACTCTCTATGACGATGATAATCAGCTTCCTGTAGCTAATGGAATTGTTCATTGCTTTCCGGTAGTCAGTGGTAAATAACCCTTCCCATCTGCCTTATCGGCTTCTGCGGGTAGCACCACTAGTGGGTTAGCATCACCAGTGACCTCGCACACAGCAACAGTCAGCTAGGTCGGGTTAATGTTGCGAATTTTGTAATAGAATAATACAAAACATTAATTGCCAAAATACTACTTTCACGTGTTTTACAACGGCAAAAACTGTGAGATACATACACTTTGTTGTAAATAATTGATCATACACAAATTATTAATTACAAATGGCGGGAAATAAAAGTTTGCTGTTCAACACAATAATAAAAAATACATACACCCGCGCACAAAAAAGTAATAAATGTATTCTGCAAAAAAAATATTTTAAAATGTGTAGTATTTTGGTAAACGTTACACCATTGCCAATGTCTTCGTCGTTGCTGCTTTCGGTTAGATCCTCAAGGGGTACGGTGACGAGCATATGGTTGTTGAGGTTTTCCTGGTACGACGAAATCGTCGAAAAGAACCCCGCCGAATTGACCTACGGCAGGCAGTTGGCGATAGAGCGAACCCGTAGTGAAATACTTTGAAGGCATACATAGGGCTGGTGAAAACCTATACGTGACGGAGACTGGCGCCACGGTGTCGAAGTCGGTCCGAACCTGCATAAAACCAAACTCGTGACGTCATTAGGGCACAGATGTTCTGGCGCAACGGTGTTGCAAGCCTACCTAGACATGCATAAAACCAAATTCAAGACGCTATCAGGGCCCAGGTGTTCTGGCGCCACGGTGTCGCAGACCTGTCAGAGTTTGCACAAAACCAAACTCGTGACTTCATCAGGGGGCCGTGGTAACCTGTTTGGATTTGTAGAGGAAAGTTACTGTTTCACCCTTTGATGAATTGACAGTTTATAAAATGCTCCACCTCCAGAAACACTCTAAAGGTGGCATAAAGAATGTACCTTGTGTGTAATCCATTTTCTCAAACGGTTCCACGGAAACGTGGGTGTGAAGTAAATACTTGCTATAGGCCATTATTTGATTTTGCACCTCTGTCTCTTCTTTCTTCTTTGTTAGATGACGCAGGCGACCTTTGCTGTAGGCTGTCTAGTGTTCTCCATTCCTCAAGGTTCAAAGATATGCACTTTCCGTCCATTGTGATGATAATATTTAGAGAGTCAAATACATGTTAAAAAGTATGGACATTCGACTGATTAGCTACCACTCTTTTAGATGACAAGTAAAGACGTTGCTTCAACAAATTTCTGCCACTCTGTTGAACCCAGGACCACCCTTTGCGTCGGTCATCACAACCTTATACGGTGGCATAGGAGAAAACCTTGCGTACACTAACTTGGTCTGATTGAAATTCAAAAAGAACATATCCGATACAGGTTCCGATTGCACCGCTTCACCTTATGCTATGTCGACCTTGGCTGTTTTATTGGTTGCCGGAGTGCGCTGTCTTGTTGCTGTGGGTCGTTTTCCTGTTACCGGGCTGCCTTGTACATCCTCAAAGACACTGTAAACAAGAATGGTCAATTTGTAGCTCACTATTCATTGCCAAGTAAGTCCATGCAAGCACAAGATGATGACGACTGACCTGTTCACCTCTCTGAAAGCAACTAACAGAGCTGTGCGTAGAGAAGTATCGTGTCACAAGTGAATTCTAAAAAAGTGAAAATATCAGAATTAGAAACATAAATGTACTGTTGATGTTCATCAAGAATAAATGCATAATTATGTCAATACTTATCTTTAACGATTTGCAGCCCTGATGTGCAGTTTGCGAGCACCTGTCAAGATATACATCCTTGTAGGTTTTTTGAAAGACGTCATCATTGTGCTTTAAACCGTTTATGCTGAATATTGAAAAGAATTTCCCTTTCCATAAGTTGCGGCAGCTATGAGATAGGTAAACAAATGCTCATAGTCCACTTTGAGGTAGGCTTGATACTACACACACATGTTTGGTACATGTTCGTACACATACGCTTAAACGGAATAAGGAGTGTTCTGCGTACTCTCGAAATATGTGAACATGAACACAAAATTATTGAAGAATTGTACCTGAAAGTAGCACTTGTGCTTAACATCCACGTGAATCTTATAATTGGTAGAATATATTTCCTCGCACTGGTGGGGAATTTTTAAGCCTCATATTCACCAGTTTATTGCACGAAACGCAGACTTTTTCCACGTATACAACAAACATGATTTTAGGGTAATAATTTCCTTTAATTTAATTAATATTAAATCAGGTTATCGTTGAAATCTCGACGACACATGTCACAGTTCACATATTTATCAAATGACGGTGGGCACCAGTGGCACACCGGTGCAATTCTTTTTTATTTATTGAGGGAATATTACAATGACGGCAATACCATTTACACTTGAAGGGCCCGTGCAGGTTCACAATTATATTAAAACGACTATCTTGCTGTAATAATCAATATGTTTGGCGTTATTATTTTTCGATGTATAGAGCACATTTTTTCCCTGTGATCGCCAAAAACAGTGATAGAATAGTCTTTAAATAACATCTTAAATTGTCTCACTTCGTCGAGAGAAAAGGGTCCATCTGATTAGCGCATGTCCTCGTACAGCTCTGCAACCCTTTATTTTTTTTTTACTGATTTTTATGGTGTTCACTATATATTTATAATTTACATCTCTGTCAATTTTGGGTTTACACAAGACAATGACTTTTAACTATACAAATATGGTCTTTGTTCTTCATTTCGGTAATCCCATTGTTTTTACTACAGGCATTGCAGTGTTGGTAGCATAAACCCGATACCTCCCCTGTCCAAATACACGGAATTTTGAGTGGCCCTCCAAGCAACAATTCCTTATTACTGTGCATTACTTATTCAACAGATTTTAATATGACCTCGAGATTCACTTGGTCGATCTACGTACGCTCATGTTAAATGGCCTAGCAGGATGCTTGGTATCACGAATGGTAATTACTAACAAATTTTCCTTTGCGAATGTTAAAATTCTGTAACATTTTAAAATTCATTAGTTCTGATCTGCATCTTCGAACATCGAACTCAATATGAATTCCATTTAGGAATAATCTGATTTTTTTTTTTTTTTTTTTTTTTATGATTCTCTGCCTATGATCAGTAACTTTGAAACTAGGATTGAAGGCTAGGTATGCATTTACTTGTGGCATGTCGCCATCCTTAATGGAAGACGTGTTGCTGCCAATGGAAGACATATTGCTGCTGATGAAAGTCATGTCGGTACCGTTGGTGACTCGTTAAGGAATTGCCGCTCACTGAAAAGCGGTGTAGATGGTCAATGCACTACAAAGTGAAGCAGTAATGTGTAGGGGGACTGTGTTTAGTGTGTACGGCGTATATTCTTGGAGCTCTCGAGGTTACTGAAGTTCTTGAAGTCTTGGCTTTGGGGGAGGATTGTGTTGTAATTGTGGGTAATAAATTTTCAGGGTTGTATTCACTGGATATTTTATGACTTGTGGGACTCAACGAGACGAGAAGATTTCTTACACCAGCCACAAAGAAAAGCACAACAAACTCTAAAACTCATAATTTATTGACATCACCATGTAAACACTTCAATAGAGTGTCCGTTGAGATCTCATTTTCTTCTATTATTCATTCTCTATTTTCGGCGACTATCGCCTTTCTATTTCTTACGATGATTGTTATGTCTCTATTAGCACTTTGTCTTTCTGCACTCGCTAAATTCGCCGAAATTTTTACATAAGTTCCTAAGCAAGTTGTTGAGTGAGTACCTATGCAAGTTAATATTTAAGAAAGAATCCTTAGGCAACAACTTCCGACTTTCTGAAACTTCTAAGCGAATTCTCTGAGGAGCTTCAACTCCCTAATCGTAATTGTTTCTCCTCCTCTCCTCTTCTCCAGCATGGACTTAAAGCGACTTCCTTACTCCACTTCCAGCAGCGTCCTTCTCTTTAGCTCTGGGTTCTGGCTTTACTATCAATAAGCCACACCTTTCGCGAAAAATACTTCTCTTATTAACATAAAATTAAATTCTACTTCTAGCTTCCCTATTAGATATTATTCAATACAGATTCCAATGCATACAGGCACTGATTCGTACACTTATGGACGATGCTTATAGGTTATTTTAACTTACTTGCCCTTTTGAGTCGTTCTAAGATTCATCCCTATCATAAATTTTGACTTTCACCTTTCATGTTATTCCATTATGTTAGTGATTTGCCTTTTCGTTACTTTAGATCTATAGGCTATTACTCTTAGATAAAAATACGTTTCAGAATTTTGTTTCTTATCTCTACTTCCTGGAAATTTTTCTGCAAAATTCATTATTGTCCCCTGTACTATTTCATATCTGTCATCTTCGACACATTCTCAGAAATCTCTTTTTCTTACTTCTTTAGTATTTACTCCGTTAGGTAAACAATGTGGCTAGCTTTTACCCTGAAAGGGCAAATAACCCTTTTACAATATGCCGGCAATGTTCGCTCTAAAATATTCGCACAGATGAAAAGTAACAATTCTTAGCCTATTTTTGTCTCTTTCTCTACCTGCTTCAAGTCAAGGATCTTTCCCCTGACAATCTGTCATTCTTAAATAATACAATACAATCTTTATACAAAACCAAAAACTCTTTTCCGTTTGAAAAGGTTTACAAAGGTTTCGTTATCCGTAATTAATAAAATCGTGTAAATTATGTCTCCACCAGAAATTCTGTTCAGCACAGAATATATCACCTCTAATATTCTTATATTCTTATCTACGAAACATTAATTTTAATACTATTATTAACATATATGAAATTACTATTCAAGAGCTGTTAAAATCACAGTCACGATAGCCACTTTTACACTGGAAATACTTTCTCCTTTCGGTGATGTCATAAGTTTGGTTTTCCCTACTGTGCATGCGAAAGTCCGGTCTACTTGAATTTCAACCAATGAGGTTGGTTTTCTTCCTTCCCTTAGCCCGAGGCTGTTAATGAGTAAAGGGGCTGGAGCAATCCATTAGCAGGTAAATGGTGTCCGCTAAGAAATTACTCTCCCAAGGTAAACATTGAAGTACCATTAGCAGGTAAATGAAGAAAATCTTTTTGCCATAAATACCTGGTCCGAGGAAAACATTATAATACCACTAGCACATAAATAGAGAAAAACTTTTAACACAGAGATTCCTTGACGACCCTCCTTGGTGCCAGAGCAGGTATTAAATTGTCTGTCCTCGAGGTTCATACCTATGCCATGCGAATTTCCTAAACATTTAGCCCTAAAGAAATACCTGACCTCAAGATGAGCATTGGACTACCATTAACAGGTAAACGGAGAAAATCAGAAAATGAATCGTGCCACGAAAAATTATTTTTTGTTTACAACATAATAGCCTCGCAGTGACCTAAAACTTATTTTTTTCGCGCTACATAAATTATTTTTGCAAAGTTAAAAAATTTGTTTCTAATATTCGTTTTTGTTCATTGAAAGTTGATCACGGTGAGGAAATATGTTTTCATTTAACATTTTTTGCTACATAAATCAATTTTTAAACATTGCTTACTTTTTGCACAATAACTTACTTTTTGCATTGTAATAAATGTTTGTAGTATAACTTACTTTTTCGCTACATAGCTGCATAATTTACCTTTTTGCAACATAACTGTTTTGTAGCATGACCTACTTTTTACAACATAACTTACTTTTGGCAACATAACTTACCTTTTTGCAACATAACTTACCTTTGCTACAGAGCGTTTTGCAGCATAACTTACTTTATTGCAGCATAAATTACTTCTTGATCGTTTTGTTCATCAAAAGTCAACCGCAGGGTGAAAATTTTTTTTGCAACATAACTTTTTTATAAACTTAAACACTGTATACCATAATTTTTGTAAAACCATTGTATTTTCATTTTTAACATGTTATTGGGTGATATTACTAATTCGCAATAGTGTATATTCACATTCTATTTCTACCGTCACATAGATATGCGATGTACCTTATTTCCAGCAGTTACGTGTGCAGGTCCAGACAGGTACCGTAGTGCCAGTTCCCTGTGCCCTGATGACGTCACGAGTTTGATTTTGTGCAGGGTTTGACAGTTCTGCGATACCGTGGCGCCATTCCCCGTCACGTGTAGGTTTTCGCCAGCCCCATCTATGCCTTCAAAGTATTTCACTACTGGTTCGCTGTACCGCCAATAGCTCTAGGTAACGTCGGCGGGGGTACTTCTCACAATTTAGTCATTCCAGGAACACCTGAACAACCACATGCGTGTTCCATGCTCTTCGAAGATCGAACCGAAAGCAGCAATGACGAAGACAGTGACAATCGTGCAACGTTTACCAAAATACTGCATATTTTAAAATAATGTTTATGCGGGGAAATTTTTAATAATTTTTTGTGCAGGAGTGTATGTACAGTTTTTGCCATTGTATTGAATAGCAAACGTTTAATTTCCACCATTTGTAATTAATAATTGTATATAATCAATTCTTTACATCAGAGTATATGTATCTCACAGAGTTTGGCATTGCAAAACCTGGGTATGTAGCAAATGTTTAATTCCCACAATTTAGTAATTAAAATTTGTATAATTTATGCATAAAATTCCCAACATTAATATTTTGGATAATTATATATGTATAAAATACCCACTATTTACATAGTTATGTGTATACTCAATAAAATAAACCCGGACCGGCTGGCTGTTGCATTGTGCGGTGGGCTAGCAGCAGAAGTCGGTAATTCAGACGGGTAGGGATTTTACTCTTGGAGTCTTTCGAATGTGTACGACAATAAGTATTCTGACACACTGATGCTGATTGTAGAACCTTCTGTTCTGAATAAATAAATAAGTAAATTACACAACTGTTCCAATTTGTACGTTACCCCCACCAACAACTTCCAAAATACCTCTAGTGTCAATAGCTGACATTCCTTTTCAAAATAAATCTACCTTGGTGATCTCCATCTCCTGTATAAATTTACACAGACAATTTTGTAACATTCCATATATATCGTGCATGTTATAATTTACAGCTACATTTCTCGATTATGATTACATTCATACTGATTACCTTTTTTAAATATTGGTTTGATTATAAAGAGTTCCCAGTTCTATACTTTCAATAAATTCTAAAAATAAGTTTGAGAAAAGTGGAGAGGCATATTATAGTAATCCATATAATAATAAAGAGAAAATAAAATAGATATTAAACTTTCCAATATATTTTTGGAATCACATGCACACTGAAAGATAATAAATCTAAGTTATAACTTTTAATGTATGGTTAGGAAAGATAAACTGTGAGAAAAGTTACTGGAACACTTGCAAGGAGCAGAAATTAAGTATCTTAAAACGGTAAAAGAATATACTAGCTTAGACCAAATAAAAAGTGAAGAAATGCGAACACACACACACACACACACACACACACACACACACACACACACACACACACACACACACATATATATATATATATATATATATATATATATATATATATATTGGAATATATTTTCATTAAATGAAAAAAGTGTGCATATATAAAAGCGTGTAAAAATAATTTACTAAGAACAGATAATATGCATATTCGATTATAAACTTACAAATACAAGCACTTGACATATAGAGGTAGGAAGACCTAAAAGAAACTGATGAGAAAACTTTAGCTGAAAGAAGAGATACCACTTAATCCAGTAGAATTGGTGTTAATGGTTTTATGTTTAAATAATCTGTATATTTAACTTTTTATTAAATGCCTAAAGTGCCTTTTTAAGCAATTTGTCAAATGGATATAATAATTATCATAATCATCTCTTTCAGCGGTTTACATTTTTTTTTTTAATTTTAATTTTGCAGATTTGTTCATGTTCTGTATTTTTTTCTTGAGGTTATTTGAAGGAATTTTAAGTATAATTTATCCCTTGTATTTATTCCAGTTTTAATTTTTCCGTCCATAAATAACGTATTATGGTTATTTCTTCTAATCCAGAGCGTTTGTTTGTATTTCCTTTATTAGTTTGCTGTTTGTGTTATTATTTTCCTAATGAATTTTCTTTTGAAAATGTGTTTATAAATTTTTGTCTTGTCCGCTCCGATATAATTGTTTAATTGACGAATTTACCTTTCTTATAAGAGATATTCAATTTTTCATGCTTCGATTTCTTTTCACTTTATACGACTTAACTTTCAAGTCATATTCTCTGTATAAGCTTACACATTTAAATGCTACAAATTCTTTTGCTAAATAACAAGTGTATTAATATTGAACTTAAATCTCTGAATCACCAAATGTGTATTTGGTTATTTTCTGGTGAGGAAGGAAGTGACGAATTCTGACATTATTAAAACAGCCTTTCTCAAACATGTTTCAAGTGGGAAACTTTTTCATCTGTCTCAGTAATAGGATTAAAAAAATTTCCAAGTGGAAACTGTAAAACATTTTAGATAGTAGGGTTTTAAGTAATTCAGAGTAAAACAAAAATTATGGTGTTTAAAAAAGGTAGTAACTTAAGAAAAGTTGGATTTTTTTATTTGAAAAGAAAATTGACATGGTATACGATTTTACATATTTAGGTACTATTATGCTGCGTAGTACAGGGGGTGGGAAAAGCCGATAAGGTGTACTTTAATGAAAAGTAGATTGATAATGAATTAGACGAGAAAATGTTTGTATATAGTACATGAAGGTGGTATGAATTGATACAGTGCATTGTGCCCTGGTTGAAACAAGATGGGCACATGGAATTGAAATTTTGGCACTGATAAGGGAATCAAGAAAAATGACCTCATTTTGAGATCTTTTTACTAGTTAATGTTAGGTGTGCTTCAAAACACAGTCAATGTAGGGACTCTCCTGGAATCAGAGAAAGTTGATGTCAGAGATATGATGATGGAAAGGATAAATCACACGCCAGAAGATAATATAATGAAGGTTTGTTCAGGAAATCAGTAGAGACATTTAAATAGTAATTATTACCTAGGAAGTATTAAGTATCAATAGGAGAAGAATGGATTAGGTAATACATGGTTTGCTAGAGAGTACATGTAAGAAAGGTTTTTGAGGGGTGCTCGGTACAGATTTGAAGATGTGCACAACTTCTCTTCTTTTCAGTTTTTTATTAAACGAACGTGGTAGTCCCAAATTGTCCGCTTTTGGATTGTTCAGCCATTGTATATCACGTAATTTTATCCTATAGCACATCAAACCAACTTTTGTTTATATACAATTCATTACTAATATTTGCAGTAAATTCAAAACCTATGTTCAAATACTGATCTATGCAAATGTAAATAGGAAATACAGGAGTCGTTGAATAAGTTGGTGAAAAAATTAAAGGATGTAACTTTTTTTGGAAAAGCCCATTTTATTTCTCACCACAATCTTAATCCAAATATATACACTTATTCCAAAAATTTTCTATTTGTTTATTCCATCCATAAAATGCAATTTCTTCAGCTGTTTAAATAAGCAATTATTTCAGTGAACAACTCTTCATTTGATGCAAATTTCTTTCTTGCTAGCCATATCTTCATGCTGGGGAACAGAAAGAAGTCCGAGTGAGTCAAATCCAAATCTTTGTTGTTGTTTTTTTTTTCCCCTAGTTTTATTGCGGAATGTTTTTCTGATATTGTCGCACATGTTAAATATCATAATTTTGCGCCATATTCACGCTGGAAATATAACATAACGTTTGAGATATTTTCGTTTCTTTGTATGAATAATGTCAAAATGATACTAATAACACAATATTTCTGGGCTGAGAGAGACAAGGTTGTAATTAATGTTTCACAAATTTTACAAGATAGCATTTTTAAAGTTGCATATCATGGAAGATTTGTTTCTACTGTACCTATCATCGTGAGAAATTGCTTTTGTCTTCCTTTATGAAGACGAAAATTCTTCCACGTGAATAAAAAATTTCCTTTTTCAAAATGTTTGAACGAAATCTGACAACTATTTATACATTGATCTGATGCCTGAAAGGTTTTCATTTTGTTATTAACGTCATTGTCATAGCCTGCAAAATATGTGGAAGCTGATGCTCACTGGAAATAAGCACATTTACTCGATAAGTTAGATTAATGAAATAGGATTCAGAGTTCCCGGTCGAAATATAATATCCACTTTTCAAAGCAGAATCTTGATGACATTAATTCCTTAACTTTAGTGCATGGTACTTGAGATTATCATAACTTGGTAGTTGCACTTTTATAATTTTTGAAATTAGCTGCTGTATTTTGAATAACCATGTTTGTGGTTGGTATTTATGATTAAATGTCAATAACAACCGCAGTGGACCAACTGGCGACACAATTTCACAACTCAAAGCCTTCTCAATATTTAAATACATATTATCTATTTCCTGTAGGAAAAATGATCAAGAACAGAACATTTATTCACAACATAATTCATGTTAATGTGTCTGTGTAAAAATATCTGACATTACTAACGAAATAAGTGAGTTTCGTTTTTGGGGTACATAACTGTAACTCTAAGTAGTTATAAGAACATCTGGGTGATCGATTATAGTTTTTTTCTAGCAACTATATGAACGAAACACTGACATGCGTTAAGATATTTCAAAATCAAAACAAACATATTTAAAATGCTTCTATTCTTCTTCTTTCGATGAGGATTAAATGTTTTCAGTCACTTATATGATTTTAATATATTGTTTCATTTCATCTGAACTTTTTTCATTGCCACAAAAATATTCACACACATTCACGTCTATCAGAATTACGTTGTAAGAGTCACAAATCAAATTCTGTTGCAAACATGTTTTCATATATAGAAATTCTAACAGGTTGTTTCCTCGATTTACACTGCTTCACACATAAGCCGTAAATTTTCATCTTGCCCATGAAATAAATGAATGGTGCTTAACTCTCGTTTTTACTACAGAGGCACCACAGGCGACTGACACTGATGATACATGAAATGAAATGATATATTAGGAAAGGATTTATTTTTAGGGAAGGAAACATTCCAGGCCTAAATTTAGGGTTCCTCCCCGGCATTTGGCATTTATGAGGATTGAGGAAAACCTGGCAAATACACCAGTCAAGGTGCACTTCCTGGCGGGATTCGAATCCCAGACCTCCCGCTCATGAGTCCGCGCCTTAACAATCTCGACCATCCGTGGCGGTGTTGCCCATGGAAGAAGTATTGAAAGTGTACCTTTACTTTCTCAATTAACATGTGAATATTTATAAAGTATGCCAACATATTAATAGAAGGAAAAATAATATTTTGTGTGATAAAAAAACATAAAAGTTTAGTCCATTTCAGTAAAAAGAAACTTATTTTCACAAAAAAAAAAAAAAATGTCAACTACAACCTTGCCTATCCCCAGATAATGCTTTACTGGTTTTTAAAAATCTTGAAGATTGGTTTAACCAGCCTTTCTTGTGCTACTTCCTCCAAGGGAGACAGTTCTTAAACATTCTGATCCGAGTGCCAAGGTGTCACTCTGAATAGCTCACAGAAAACGCGCTACACTACCTCTCTCAGCACTGAAGTTTGTTGATTTATTAGTAAAAAAAGAGAGAGGGAGAGAGAGTGGTCACCAGAGGAAATTTACATTACATTTTCCACACTTCTGTAAAAGGATTTCCATGAATGCGTTTCGCTCTATATATTATGTTTTCTAGACTGAATTAGATCCTGTTTGGCTTTGTTTAAATGAGAACTCGAGTGATAAATGTTTACAATAAAATTAATTATTGTTCCAAATCGCACCTGTTCTTCCTTAAGTTTAATCTTTGCGATTTATTATGCATGTTAGTAGGCATGCAGGGAGAAGTGATATTTTACCTAGTTTAATTTTGCACTTGGGCGGATATATACAATTAGGACGTAGAACTACGTTGCTTTACCTAGGTAGATCTGCCAAGCAGGTCAGTTAGCAAGCTGACGACAGCTGTTGTTGGTCACTGTCTGTATTGAGATGCAGTCACCGAGATATACCGCGCTGGCAGAGTGTGGGAGTGGACGCGGACCCGGTCACCCAATTCTCACTCGCTCTCGCAAAAACACGCTTAGCGTTCTCCGCGCTCCGTGCTACGGAAGGGCCTTCCGGTTGAATTCTATACAGTTTAAAATAACCCGAGATCGGATTTTCAGGTAGTTTCTGACTTATGAACATTCAACTACACATGCAGGAAACTGAAATCAAAGACGAAAAGCCTTTGTATTAAACAAACATATTATTCTATGCTGTAACAATTAAACCCTGTCTTAAACGCTCAGGGCATTTTCCCGTTAAAGCCAGGTTTCCGTTTTATTAATGGTGTGTTATAAAAATGAATCCAGGATATGCAGATATTTTCGGAAAAAATAAAACTAAAAATACTCATTAATTTAATTACACTATAATCATTGAACACTGGACGGGAAAATATTGCATTTCTCTCCTTTTATGCATTTCTCAGAACTCTATCAGCGTTTTTTCACACAGTGTACATTTTTAAACTTTTGAGCAACATCTTAGCAAATTCCTGCACCACAGTACTTGGCATGCGGTATGTTTTCGCTCTAGCACAGACAAACCACTCCCACACTATTTCATTAACATCCATGTTTACAAATTTCTTAAGATCTCTCTTAGCACACTCTCCCAAAAGCTTCAAAATGTCCGTTTTCTTCCTTAGAAAACTTCAGCTTTATCAACTTTAAAAATAATTATGACCTAATTAACAGACAATTTATTTCGCGGTCTTGCACGACTCATTTTTCTCAATCAAGCACAATCCTTGCCTTTGTAGCTCTAATGACAACTACTAGACTAAGTAAAACTGTAGTTCTTGAGTCCCTACTTAGTAAAACTTATAGAATGTTAAAATGTGGGTTTCGGTTGATTTCAACATAACCAAAAATCAGAATGGAATAGGCGATTTACAGATCATTAGCGCGGAAACTGGAAAGAGTAAAGACAACAGTCAAAATGTAATTACTTTACAGCACATTATCTAATAAAGAACCACAAAAGAGAGGGGAAATAAATCTTATCTCACACTTCAAATTCTTGCATAATAATAGAAGAGTTAGAGAAAAACAAATCGTTAGAATGTAAAGGTTAACTAATTTTTTTCTAAATGATGCATTCAAGAATACTGGGAATTTTCCATTAAAATTTATTTTGATTTTCGTTTCCACTTTATACACTTCCTGTTTAATCCAAGATACTTAGCGTGTTTTTAAGCCCCAAAGTCATAGAACCCAAAACTTTTTTCGTGTAAGACAAATTTCAGATTTTACTGCATAACATACAAAGTATTGGATCTGTCCCAAGAAAAATTTGAATTTATTATTACAGTACCAGTTTTAGTTTTTGCTAATGTGCTTTAAGGGTAGCCATTGTTAAAAATTTTGATATACAATTTTTTTATGCTTAAAGATAATATGAACTTCCTACCTTTTGGCATGAGAGGCTTTTAAAGTCCGTAAAGAGGCATGAGTATTGTAAAAAATTCTAGTTACCTTTAAAAATGTATGTTTTTCGCACTTAATTTCTAAAACGTTTCACGCTATGTAAATGTTATTTAAATTTCCTAAGATTTTCATTATCTAATCATAAAAATTAATAAAAATAATCCGTTTGCCTTTCAAACCAAATTAAATTAATTGTTAAAGATGTAAGATACCTACTTAGTTTGAAAAATTAGAAAATATATGGTTAAAAGGCTTAGGAATTTGTTCTGAGACAGCCAGGGTAATTTAAAGCAATTTATATTACAATTTGTTTCCTCAATATTAAATTAACGTTTTAAAATTAATGATTTCAAAATTGTAAGTATTGCATCCTGTGGAACATTTAGCACATAATATTATATAAAATGTATTATAAAATATTACAGATATCAGTATAGAAATTTGATCATGTGTATTGTACCTATTGGTAGTGAAACCTTTGATAAAATTTAAAAAAAAAAATGTCCTTGAAAATTGCGAGCTTTTGATATTTCACCTATGGATATCCTGAACAGATATGATATAGACAAAAATTTTAATCTCATCCATGATTTATGCTTTAATAACAGTTACTTTCAAAAAACTACATTCCATTTCCACGAGATGTGGGTAATTTATTTTAATGTACACCGGTAGGAAATAAAAATAAATTAACATAAATCTTTAAAAAAATGTACAGAATTTTATGAATAACAACCATAATAACAGAAATTTGAAAATGATTTTTAATAATTAGATAGTTTAATAACATAATATATAAACTCCAATAAATTAAAATAAATGAAAAATAGGCTATAAATTTATATATAGTAAAATAGAAAATAAAACTGATAAATATTTATAATAATAAATGTAATTAATATAAAACTGGAATGAATAGAATGATTATAAGCTATTGTCGCAGAAATAAGTGAATTCGAAATATTAAATAACATCAGATATGGTAGTAATGTTGCGCATATGAACACCAATACTGTACAGAGGGAAAAAAAGTTTATTACGATTTGTTGCAACATTCTCTAGATGTAGAAATAATTACGAGCTACTCTTACAAAACTATACTCACATGGTATTAAATTTAATATACCTCGTGAATCTAAAGCAAATATTTTTTTTACAATTGCGGATCTTATTGCATGTATTTTCTAAAGGCTGTTCAAAGATAAGAGTAACAAGCATGTTAATTTATTTTCAAGAAAGAAACTCAGTGGAATGAAAGGAAGTATTTTATGTCAATATTTTAATGGATGCTGGCCACAAATAGTATTTCATATGCCCTCGTTTTGGAATTTATTTTTCTTTTCGAAGAATGTCATGCCCCAAAAGATTATGTACAGAAAAACATACCCGTTCATAAAATAAACATAAATCATGTCACACGATATCATATGATTTATAAAGGAATATAAATAATTTATAATTTATAGAGAAATATAATGACATTAGAACTGTGCCATTTAATTCATTCCATCCTGGTCCTGGTCCTAGGTGAGTCTATGATTCCATAATTTTTATACACTTTAATTTCTTTGTTTGTGTATGAACTCGTATATAGTTAACGCTTCATTTTCACTTACACTTTGTCACCGTGGGTTCTCCCACTTTCACATTAACGGAAGTATATCACTTAAATAATAACTATATGACAGCTAATATTATATGCCCATAGTTGCCACAGGAATGCGCAATGACCACAGTTGTTCGCCGTCCAATTTCAAATTTACTTTAAATGCGTAATTAAATAAAAATATTCATTTGTCCACATAAAATTATATACATATCTTAATTGAAAAGTCGGTTTCATTACAGAATTCTCTGAACTTCTGATACTCAGAACTTTATATGATTTTAATAACTGTGGCCTATTAACACGCTGGTTAGTTTCTTGTCCCTAACTAGCACAAAATCATAGTTTGGGGTTCCCGTTTGTGTCTATATCACTTTGTCTTTTCTTTTTGCTTCTCAGTTCTTTTCTCAGTTCTCTCGCACGCTCTTTTACACAGCTTTAGCTTCTGGAACATATTCAAAGGAATAGAGCTCGGTAACCCAGCAATAAGTGCCTCCGGCTTTTGGTTAAGTAATATCATATTTGAACGAGCGCCATCTTAGTGTTTGGATTTATGGAATTGTTTATTACTCTTTCAATTTATTCGCAGTACTTAACCCAATCAGTATGTCTTTTATTACAAAATACGCTAAATTATAATTAAATATCTCTTATCGCTCTTTCTGTTGGGTTTCCCTGAGAGAAAAAATGGAACAATAATATAATTTTATATTAAATTTTTTTTTCAGATTTGTTTAAACGATTTGTTTTTAAAAAACAGTGGCATTATCTGATAGAATGCTCTCCATCTTGACGTATGTTTAGTAATTACGTCTCAATGCATTTCAGTAGCAACCTTTTCCTTGTCATGATCATTCTTAATGTTATCAATTTCGACCCTAACTCATCCTACATCTTTTCTAGTATTTCTAAATTCATTATTCCATCTTTCCTGATTTTTCCTTATCTGAGTCTTTATCTCCTCTAGATTCCTCTTACTTTCCTCAAAATTTTCCATCTAATATTTGCTCTAATTTGTTCTGATTTTTGCTATGTTTATTCTCTAACTGTTTGGCTTTTACTAAATTCCCCTAACTGTTGTTGCACTAACTGACTCATAATCAAGGCTAACCTTTCCTCAATTTCTAAGTTACATTGACTTGTGTTTACATATTTCTCACTAACTTCCACTCTTTCTATCTCAGTTACATTTTCAGTTACACATTCTCGCCTTCGTTTCTGTAGGCCATTGCGCGTATTTTCTTATTCCTTAAAAGCATTAACACAAAAATTATATATGTTTATATAAACACTAAATTCTGTTACTTTGTATATTAAGTATATCACATATCAACCTTTTAATATTATTAAACACAATATTGTTGTTTCTGACCTTTTCCTTTCACTTTCCTGATATAGGAGATGTGTTCAAAAAGTATCGCGAATTTTGTGTTTTTTCAAAAAGTATTTATTTATTCATGAATATCTATTTTGTCCCCTTCAAAGTAATCCCCACCAGATATTATGCACTTGTGCCAACGTTTTTTCCAATCCTCGAAGCACTTTAAAAAATCGTTTTTTTGTGGTCTTGTTCAGCTCCCCCTTCGATGCCGTCTTTATCTGCTCAATCGTGGCCTAGCGTCGTCCTTTCATGAGCCTATTCAGTTCTGGGAACAAAAAAAAGGTCACAGGGGGCCAGATCTGGGGAGTACGGTGGCTGCGGCATCATAAGTGTGTTGTTTTTGCCCAAAAATTCGCGCACAAGCAACGAAGTGTGAGCAGGGGCGTTATCATGGTGCAAAAGCCAATTTTTGTTCTTCCACAAATTCGGGCGTTTCTGGCAGATTGCTTCACGCAAATTTTGCATAACTTGCAGGTAATATTCCTTATTGACCGTTCTACCCTGTGGCAAGAACTCATGATGCACCACGCCCCTGCAATCGAAGAAAACTGTAAGCAAAACCTACACATTCGACCGAATATGGTGCGCTTTTTTCGGTCTTGGCTCGTGTGGCAGCATCTATTGGGATGATTGAGCTCTTTAGTTTCCACGTCATAACCATAAACCCATGATTCGTCACCAGTTATGACCCTCTGGAGCAAATTTGGGTCGTCGCGGACAGAGTTCAACAACTCCTTAGCAACGTTAATGCGATGGTGTTTTTGGTCGAAATTGAGCAACTTTGGTACGAATTTTGCGGCGACCCGTCTCATGCCCAAATCATTGATAAAAATCGAATGGCACGAGCCAATCGATATGTTTAGGTCCTCAGCAACTTCTCTAACGCCGATTCCACGATTGGCCAATACTATTTTCTTCACTTATTCAATGTTTTCGTCTGTTGTTGACGAGCTCGGGCGTCCGGGACGCTCTTCGTCGTTCACATCTTCTCGACCCTCTAAGAACATTTTGTACCACCGATAAACGTTACTTTGGTCCAAGGTAGCTTCACCATATGCCACAGTCAACATTCGGAATGCATCCGAGCACTTAATTTTGTTTTTCACACAAAATTTTATACAGATTCTTTGTTCCATTTTTTGGAATAGGCAAAAATCGAAGACGAGCCAAAACACGTCCAAGCAAAATAGCTGTCAACAATTAACTGAACATTCAAAATGGCCGAGCTTGTCAACATAAGTGAGGGACATGAGTACCAACATAACGTCACAAAACAATCGAAAATCGAATATACGTAGCCCGCGGAAATTCAAAATTCGCGATACTGTACTGTGTGTTGATACTCCTTTTAGTCCAGGTTGTCGCTGCCAGTTGTCCGTGTAATGCCTCTGTCGAAGTAGTTCTTAGAAGTTTTGTGCCTCCCAGGTTGACTTCGCTCACAGGAGCGTCTTCGCTCCCTTCACAGCAGCCTCTTCTCGCCTCTCACAGCAGTGTTGATTTGGGTTTCTTACAGCAGCAGCACTGGGACCTCCCACAGCCGTGTGATTTGGCATGTCAGGTTGGGCGCCAAATTTGAAGCGGTGTAGTTGGAGGTTGCGAGCCCCGGGTAGCACGCTATTTTTTGAAGCAGTCTTGTTGGTATAGATGATTGCCTCGGTTGTTGCCTACGCTTAAACAAAATCTTTGGATATTTTTCGCTATTTTTGAGCCCCTGCTCGACAGGAATGGGAGGGGATAGTTGTTTCAATAATCACACGACGAGATCTTCGACATCTTTTTCCTTCTATCGTTAGGTAGCTCATTCGACTCCTTTTCCTAATTGCCCTACTTGTCAGCACATAGCAGTCATCTCTGGTCTTTATTACAAGTAACTACGTTTGAAGTCCGAGTTTGCCTTGCTCGAGGCTATCGTTTGTTGAATGTTAATTTGTTTAATGTACAGGCGCTTTTTAACATCTCAGGTCATCAGCGTCCCATTTAATTCAAGGTGTGAAACCACCAATAAATTTTGCTCAGAGGCCTCTTCTTTCAGGATCGAGGTTCTTTTACGAGCCATAAATCTACGACACGGGATCTACGGCTTTACTTTCCTTCCGAAGGAAGACATACTTGGGATTTTAAGTCCGAAAAAATCCACCAGACCTGGCCGGCATTGAACCCACGATCTTGGGTCTACGAGGCAAGTATGTTTACTAATAGACCACCAGGACTGACGGCTATCGTCTGAGTGAGAACTCCTATTCCGTTGTTCTGCACCGAGATTTTTAGCAGGGTATATATACAAAATACTTCCTGGAAATTTGGTAAATTTGGAGCCTGATTTCTGTGGTGACAGCAGTGACCAGGGTAACTAATAAAATACTTCTTCCTTTATTCCCTTATGCTTTTTATTTCCGGTTTCCGTAAGTACACGGTGTTCTTCCCTTTTTAACTCATCAATTAATTTTTTACGTGTTCTACATATCTTGCAAATGTTATTTCTCTTCTGCTAACTTAAATTCTTTCATTTTCAGCAAAATGCGCCACCGGTCAACGTATTGCATTATTCCTCATGAGAGTGGCTCTGTACATCACTTTCTTACCTTCATCCTCTATTTTTCAGAATCGTCAAATTTTTCATAATTTATATAATATTATTTTAGGGAGGAACAAGCCAACCTACTGAAGCAAAGTCTACGAATGAAACTTGCGAAATGAAACACGTTAACATAAACCTAACCTAGGAGATAAATTTTACAATGATCCCTGTATTAAAAAGTATTTGATTACGTTAAGTTAGGCAGATTATATTAGATTAAGTACTCGCTAAGTTTGCTGTAGCAAAACTGCCTTAAATTTATACTCGTTAGTTATGCAACACAGCCTGTATTTCTGCACTATTTCAACTTCACTGTAATCTGGTGCATTTCTTGCTGTTTGCAACGACAGTGACGTCACTCAAACGACATTTTCCTTCGTGCTGCAGAAATCTGCTATAGAATAAAGAGCATTTTTGTTACTGAGTGGTTGGGTTAATAGCTTGCAACTTTCACTGATGACTTCTGTTTTAACCCTTGGTTCGATTTTCAATACTATTGGATGTCCACAAATGTTTATCACTAAGTAACCATTTATTACATGTGCAGTTTTTTATGTTTATCTTTAATTAAAGCAAAGTTTTCGCTGTTAATTATGTGTAGGCTTTTAGCCTATTTTACTGTTGTTATGCTCCATATTGCAGCTGTTTTCTTGACGAATTCTTCCATCATAGTTTGGCTATACGGGAAAGACTTATAAGCGAATTTTGTATGTTAATTTTTTTTTTTTTTTTTTTTTTTTTTTTTTTTTTTGCTTATATCGGCTGTAGTATAGGCAAAATTAAAATAATACTCAGTTCATTTACAATTAAAAACACATTTTTCAGATACACATTTCGGAATAATGAATCTTTTATTCATACGCAAACAATTCATTTTGAAGTTGATAATTTGCTATAACACAACATTATATTAAATTGATAAATATTTTATGATTATTATATTCCATTAACATATTATATTTCATGTTTAGTACTTGAATTTCTCTGTTTTAGTCCGTATTTAAATTCAATCATTCCTGTCCAATTCTTTCCAATTAAATCCCTTGTCTTGCTGACAATTTTAAAACTCAGTTTCTATTTTATAATAGTAAGTTTTTTGTCCTCTGAAAATTTTCATCTAACATTTAATTTACGTACCGCTTACAAATTTGCACAGAAGCGCTCGAATTATCACATTGATGAGGTGGCAAATCTCCAAGGTTCTGTGTATATAAAGTTTACTTACTACCTTAATGGTATAGCATATTAACAACGAGGACACTGACATGGGTCGCCGAAATTGCTGAGGCACGACCTAGTGAACGAGAGGTCTGTGGTTCGAATCTCGCCAAGAATCTTCTTCATCTTCCCTGAATGAGATTTTCATTTTTCCGACTTTTCTCAGTACTCATCAATGGCAAATGATCGGCCTGTGGTGTCTCAATAATAAAAACTGCCGTTAAACACTATTCAAAAAAAAAAAAAAAACAAATGAAGAAACGTTTTCTTCCCAAAAACTTTCTTTAGCAATAATTTATCACTTCGTCTCATGTATCAAGTCGGTCCTGGTGGTATAGTGGTAACCATACTTGCCTCGTAAACCCAAAATCACGGGTTCAATCCAGCCAGGGTCGATTGCTTTTTTCGGCGTAAACATCTTAAGTATGGCTTCCTTCACAAGGGAAGTAAAGCGTGGGTCCCTTGTCACAGTCAGACGTGCACGTCTTCTGAACACGCTATATTGTTCACTCCACCTGAAATATTTCACAAAAATACCATCACTCAATTTGTATTCACCTGAAATATATAGCTATGTTTGTACTGAAAATACACTTGCATAAGAGTAAAATTCTAATCAAACTGTCCAACCAACATGGGAACCATGCAGTATCAGTTTGGTAACTTTCAGTCAAAATGTTCATGGTGAGACATTTTCCATTTGCATCAAAATTGCAACACATTTTGCGTGTTCATAATAGTCATGCGGAAATGATGTCTATCTTTTCGTTCAATTGCTTGACAGGACTGTTGAGTTTCTTCACGTCTGCGTGTTCGTTCTATCCTCGATTCACTGATCTCATGTTAGTTTTGCTGTGGATGCATTTTGACCAATTTCTCGGAATGACATTCCGCACTTTTGATATGCCACAATTCTCCCTGGATCGAATTAACACACTTCCTGGTATTGCTGTCGTATTTCAATGAGTTATACTCATTCCTTCTAAGACAATGTGGGGTCAGGTTAAAGCGTTTCTTTTGGACGTTGCAATTTTAATGGTCAGCTGTGTATTTAAAAATGTAAAGTTTAATGTAAAGCACGGGTACATCTTAGCTACCTTGCCTACTGAAAAAATAATGCAAGTCCTTTTCTACTCATTCTGCACCCACTATCAGACGAGTAACAGAGAATGAGAACGAAACTTTTTCTTCTTCATAATGAATAGAAAAGTGTCATATTCTCCAGATTACAACAATTTTACCTCCATCACCTTAGTTAGTTTGCAATTTCGATGTTACGCAAATTGTTACATGCAGGTTTTGAAGTGCAGACGATGGTTTTAATCCATATTATTTATCCCTATTCCTGTACTCACAAACCTATCTAAATATTTCAAGCAGTTGCATAGCTATATTCAGTTTTATTCCTCTGACAATGTCAGCAACAGTGCGTGATGGAACGTTAGGTCAATAAACATTTTGTAGTCACTAAATATACACTCAAAGCCCGGAAATGGATTATTTTAATGTGTCATTTAAAGAATTTATTGTTAGTATGGTAAAACTTATCTTAAAATTGAAATACATTATTAAGTGCCTATTATAAATACATAAAATCAACATCAGCAATTATCAGCAAGGGTGTCTCTTACAATAAGACGCTTGTTTTATACTACATTCTTAAATTCAAAACGATTTAAAACTTTAGAATTTACCATTCAATACTCAAAGCCAGACCAGTTAATTTGGTGCATAGAAACTCATACCATCAGGTCATATTTCAAACTCATAAATGCATTGTGAATATTGCATTAAACTTTCCGCAAAGTGGTGTTCACATCAGTTTAAGCTAATTTAAACAGCACCCAAATATGTGAAAAACGGCCTTAAATTGCGAACCTAACAGAAGAAGTAATGCAACTGGATATGCAAAATTTTGATCATAAACTTCTTATTTTCGCAATCTTTTAATCTCATGGATAGCCTCTAGGACAAGAATTTTTATATCAGGTGGCCGGCCAATGCCATATTTTAAATAAAATAAAATTCCTGCAATACTTGATATAAACCAATAAAATTACACGCTCTCTTCTTATTTAGAGCTCCAGCCCGATAACTTTGCAGTTGGTGTCCGGTATTGCGGGGTAAAAAAACGACGAGAGAGATAGAATATCTGCGCCTACAACCTTAACCTTCTTCTGCTGAAGATATGACTTCTACGAAAACATTATTTTCTGTTGAACGATTGATGAGATGCAATGTCAACAAAAGCATACGTTTATTTACCATAGCACAAACGTCATACTTATCCTCCTTTTATAGTTCACAATGTGTGCTCACTTCAGTCTGTTATTTAAGTTATTAATAAACAAAATGACAATAAATGGCAATAAGAAGGCTTTTCGAGAAATAACAATTTTAACTGTGTGTGAAACTGATGTACCGACAATAAGATGCTGTGGTTATTTTGGGACTAAATGAGAGGTGTTTGCTTTAATTCCTCCACCTCTGCTTATTTTCAGCCAGTGTACGTTCCACCCCAACACAGGCGCGGAAGGATATAATATTTGTTGACAGTGCATATCACAGAGATTAGTTCCTTGCCTGAGTGAGAAAAGTAAACATGTAGCAGCAAATGAAGGCGTATGAATGATATCATTAGTTTATGCAACTAGTGATAGGCACCCAAATAGTTCACCAGAATGTGATAATGCTGTTTAGTTTACAAGATGTTCCTGCTGTGGTACTAGAAGCCATTGGCATCATAGCAGGTAGTAGAGAAGCCGCCTTCAGCTATGTGATTTAAGCGGAGTGAAGAGTTATCTTGTGTCAGCTTTTCCATTCTTTATTCGCCTGAAAAACCTTGTGCTGTGGGTGGGTCTATCTTCATTGAAAATATAGCATAGGCCGCCACCTGATATGTCTTTTTACATTTTGTCATACATTTTACCTTAAAAGCTTGCACATTTAATTCATTTGTTTCACGTTGTAAGTGCATAAAATTTCGACTCTGCCGCTTTCGGTTGTTTTCTGCAACAATACTTTAAATACACTTTTCCTCAAAAAATATGTCACAATATGCAGAAGTTCACCTTTATTCTCTATATTTAGAAAAGCCACCTGTGGTAAACCGTTATAAACTCACTGACAGTTGAGATGAACAAACATGAACTTTATAAATAGAGGCAACTGGCACATTGATAATTGATTATTTCATTTTTAACCATTTTCGGAATTCAGTTCCTCTTTAAGCGAATGTTTACTTCATGCTTTTGGTAAGTACTTTCTAGGTCTAGGTGATTATCGTCGCAGAATATGAATTCATAATTACATCGTCGATGCTTAGCATGTTCCTTGAGTATCATTTCCAAACCTAGTAAACGCTGTTTGTTTCGATAATGAATCGAATGATTTCTTATACTGAACTCGCAACAATAAATATCCTTTCAAGGATATGAAAAAATGCAGCTTGGTGTGCATATAAAAAGAGATAGTTGAGTTAATATACCCAACTTCTATCTTTAAGTTTTTTGTGGAGTTCATACCTTAGTTTCCAGCATCAGCAGGGCAGAACTTTTTAATAGAAGCTTGGGAAGTTCGCTTAGAGCTGGAAAATAATTACCAAAAGATCAGACCCCTTAAGTTAGCTAGATTTCCACATTCATAAAGAACGATGACAGGCTGTTTCTCTGTCTTCTGACATCTGAGACATGAGCAGTCTATAAGAGTTCCTATCTTGTACTGATATCCTTTCATTGGCCAATGAACAATATAATTAAGGACAATTTTCATCTATTTAGCAATAGTAGTTGTTTCTTCTCTTGCTAGGTCCTTCTAGTATGGTATGTGGATATTTGCATTCTTTAATCGAAATTCAACATTCTATATGTTTTCTTTCTTCCGATCCCTGACATCTGTCTTATTTGATCATGTCAGGTACCAAAGGCAGCTTCAGGTCCTGTTAGTTGATTCTTAGATCTCTCCTTAGCTTTTTCGTTGTCCCAAATACAACCACCTCCTGGCACTCACATAAATTTGCCGGTATCCTAAGGTACTTTAGGGATTTTCAGACCAATTTAAATTTTACCACTGGGGATTTAAGCTCTTTCAGTGCTCTTGATTATATGAGAGTATTGATATGCACCTATATTTAATTAATAATTATTTTAGTGATTCCCCATATACTTTATAAATTAGCAAATATTTATCCTGGGAAAAAATGGTGGACTTGCCGGCTGAATGAGAATTGTCTGTTGCATCCGTGTACTCTAGCACCAATACCTTGAATAGTCTTGGAGTCATCTGATGTCATGGTCCCTTTTTCAAGTCACGAATTGATTTTGCCATTCGCTCAGTACACCTAAGTCAGTTTTCATTTTGAGAACTGAATTAAGTTTTGTACTCCTAATGAATTTCGTGTGCACTCTTTACAACCCAAACTGACAAAAGGTCTGTAATTGGTCAATACAGTTTCCGTCTCAATTTACAGACAAAGTGGTGGAAGGTAATTTGCATCTTTCAAAATTTCAAGACGTTGGAGAAATGCATATGAACTATTCTGAGAAATACTGTCAATTCATTAAGAGAAACTGAATTGTGTCATTCGATGTCAACATTCAAAGAATTAATATTTATTAACTATTAATTACCACATAATAAGGCAACATTTTTCTTCTTATATTACCAATTTCATTATAAGCTAAATTACTTAATTGTTTGCATATTTTCAACTTCTTTCAGTATACAGCGGGTCCATAATTTTATGGTGGGGTCTCAGATTCCTATAGTCTCTGAACAAAATAAAGTAAACCTATTGTATGAGGTGTGTTTAATACTTTATCTATCTCAGCATGATAGAAATTTAAAAATATTATTTTTGTGTTAAATATAAAATGAAATACAATGAACACAATACAGCTCATCCGCTTTTCTTGCAATGACCTTAAGCTCTTAGAAAAACATTGTTCTTATTAGCCTGAAAATTTCGAATTTACAGACTCCCGAACATACTCATCATTTGAAAACCACTGTTCTAAAAGTAATGTATTGAAAACTCGGAAGGAGACAATCTGAGGGGCCAAGTCAGAATAATGAGGTGCATGGTTCAGCTGCTAAAACTCACATTCTTAAATGGAAGCCTCCGGTGGACGGTTAAATGACGTCACATTGCCAAGGTCGCCCGCCAAAGGAAAAATTTGCTCTAGTTTCGTTTTTTGTGGTGACATGTTTTTTGCGCGTCATTCAAACGTCCTCCAAAGAGGGGCTTTAATTTCTTTTTTCTTTATTGTCAAGTACAGACATTGTTACATATGCACATGCTTATGTATTACAAGTACAAACATGAAATTATTAAAATGCAAGCAAGAGTTCCTATTTTTAATGTTTATTTCTTTTTGTCATTAATACTGGGGTATTTACACACATACATATAAGTCCAAACATGGTATTAAACAAGTTGAAGTATGACTTAATTATTATTTTGGTTAAGTATATACATGTAAATATTTACAAAAAATCGCGTCTTGGGATTTTTTGTAAAGTACATGTATTTACAAATATATACAAGTATGATTTTTATTTGTTTTTGTCAAGTGTATAAATAAATAAATAAATATATATATATATATATATATATATATATATATATATTAAACTTTTATACGCGTTATTTAACTAACACAAACATGATTATAACTTTTTATCTTTTGTCTCAGCAAAACAATTATTTATGCATAAAAAGTATCAAAAGTATTTCGCGCAAAAATTATTTTAAAATATGTCGTATAGATTTTTTGGTAAACGTTCCACAATTACCATCATCACTATCTTCATCATCGTTGCTGCTTTCGTAGAAGACATGGGTTCGATCCTCGAAGGGCGTGGTGACTGTAATGAGAATTGAGAGTCTAATGAGAATTGAGAGTGTAATGAGAATATTGAGAGTGTAATAAGAATGTACTAGGAATGTAATGAAAGCATGAATGTGAAGCTGCAAAATAAGGAACATGCTGTATATTAGGACCGTAAGAACTCCCTCTGTAGTTGTCAGACAAGGTGACATGAAGCAGGCACAACCCCTGCCATGCCCCCCCCCCCTGAGTGGACAGATATTCTGGACAATGTCTTTCACACTTATATTAACAAACCTAAACTAGGGAGAGAAACTGCCTTTAAAATAACAAGCACGGTTAATTAGGTGAATTGTTAGGCACACATGCGTAGACAGATTCTGGGCAATGTCTTTAACACTGAAGGGTGACTTGCCTAAAGTAACAGGCACAGTAAAGTAGACGTGAAACAAACAAACCACTTATAAGATAAGTTATTATGCGCACGTGGCCTGACATGTGCAGTAAGCAGAACATTTGTGTAAACTCTTAGATTGTATAAAAGGGCCTGCCTATTTGTTAAGGCAGGAGAGAGAGATGAACCTCGACCGAGGATGTTGGTAGAGCATTGTATTAAATCTTCTTCTTAATAAATACTTTTCTACAAAGGAGCTGATTGAGTTATTCATTAGAAGCCCGGATATACCTCGTTTTCCTAGAGGATAGGATTTAGCTCTTGCCTCCGAGTCCAGCAACTATCTACACATTCGTTCTCTCTTGTCTTAAGCCACCATAGACAAGCAGGGAATAAACTGTAGCACTCATTAAAGGAAGAACATTACATCCTCAAAATAACATCTGGTGGCAGGCCGAGCGCTGCGCTACATGACGCAGATAGTAGCATGTGGAAATAGTTGCTGTTGATGGGTACCTGGATTAATGGAACAGAGATGTTGAAAACGAAATCTCCGATGGAAGCAGTGGAGAAGCATCCCGCCGACATGATCTCGTATTCTATGCCAGACATCTTGTTGACGGTACCAAGGTAGACGGTATAGCGAAAGTCTATTCCATAGTGAAGTACTTTTGAAGGCAAAGTCAGACTTCCACGACGTCGGTATTGTTGACGGGAAGTTTGACGGAGACTTCGTGAAGAAAGGAGATTAGGTGGAAGAGCAAATTGAAGTTTGCTGGACACTCCCCACTTGTTGTGTATAGTTTTGGTTGTCAAACCGAGTTTGGCAATGAGACTGCTGCCGATGTCCAAGGAATGGTTTCGTACGCCATATTTTACTAAGATGTAAATTCTACGACGTATGTGAGATAGCAGTTTCTAAAAATCTCGCTTTGGTAATACGCGATGTAAAAGGTAAAAAAAATAAATAAATAATTAACCGTGGATCATGTAATTTGAAATTCTGTTAACCTCTAAAATAAATGTATGTCGCGACGCTGCTGCAAATTACCAAAATTCATCCTCTTTCGCAAAATCAAAAATTCCCATTACGACCACAACGAAGACTCATTCTACAATCACACAAGAGACATGCGCAGTGTATCTCAGCGCATCAATCTTGCCAACCTTTAAGACGTATACATATACCGTGAACTGCCGTCACCTCCTCCTCACTCTACTGAGAAGCGACAAACATTTAAGTACCGTTCTCATGCTCTCCATGCGTCAATAATGCCTATTCATCGCTAGGGTATCCGCATCTATTTTTTCAGGTACGGGGGCTACATACACCTTTTAAACGACGCTTATGAAAAGTACATCGCCATAATTAGTCCATACCGTCACCATCTCGAAGTGTGGACTGCGACACTATGCCACCTTCCATTATGACACTATGCCATGGATTAAAGTCGTCGAGGAAGCCGGCCAGCAGATCGACTATCATCATGATCTAACAACCAAAAAGGAAACATAACAAAGTTCTATGAAACAATAAACAAACTTCAAACACGTTTTGGGCACACTGCTATCATCATTAAGAACTCTGAAAAAAAAAAAAAAAAAGACCATGACTCGCCATCTATCGCGAAGAGTGGATGAGAATAAAAACCCTACATGAACATTACAGGCCATCTTTGACTACCAACACATAACCCCAACAGGTATGTTTCGCACTCCTTTGCTGCTATCGTGTTCATTTCTGTCAAAAACAAAAACCTGACACCAGATGTGCGTGCGTGTGTGTGAACATGTGAACATGTTCCAGCCTGTCCAGACTAAACGTGATTTGTTTGAGGACGTCACAAGGCAACGTCTTTTATCATGTTTCCTTTGCAGTTAATATGTTCCAACCTCCACACAGACAACCTATTAGTACTTTACAAGTTTCATCTTGATTGGTGACTCATATGGTCTTGAGTAACATCTCTGTGTACAAACTTGCTTTGTATAGTACTGCCCAATGTCTATCACCAGCTGCAGTATTTCGGAACCAGCGGAGTAGGCAGTATGATCCACGGTTGACTGAACTTCTTTTCGTTTTACATCGTGTACCAAGGCGAGGAGGTTCTCAGAAACGGCTATCGGTGGCATCTCGTAGAATTTACACCCACGTAAAACATGGCGTACCAAACCGATCCCTTGGGCATTGTGACAATCTCATTGCCTAAATCGTGTTCGACACCTAAAAATACGCCATGACAAGTAGGGAGTATCCACCAAACAGCTTGCAGTTCACCGAAATCTCCTTTCTTGCCGAGGACAAGTGAATCACCGTCAAACTTCCCGTCAAAAATGCCGACGTCGTGGAAGTCAAATGTTGTCTTCAAAAGTACTTCACTGTGTAATAGATGTTCTCTATCGTGTCTAACTCGGTACAGCCAACAAGATGCCTGCCTTAGACTACAAGTTCCCGTCGTTGGGGTGCTTCTTCACCCCTTCCATCTGCGATTTAGTAGTCCTTAGCTCCATCCATCCAGGAATCCCTTAACAGTCACTTTTGCCACATGTTACTCCCCTGCTCCACTACACCCTTCGAGGACAGAACCTACGGCTTCTACGAAAGAGCAAACGAGGATTTTTAGTAGTGTTTAACGCCCGTTTTTACTACTGAGGCAACACAGGCGGTGAACACTGATGATACATGAAATGAAATGATATATTGTGAAATTATTTTTTTTTTAAAGGAAGGAAGCGTTTCAGGCCTAAGTTTAGATACCTCCCCGGCTTTTGCCAGTTATGAAGACTGAGGAAAATCTGAAAAAAAACCGTCAGGGAGGACGGTCCTGGCGGGATTCGAACCCCAGACCTGCCGCTCACGAGTCCGTGCCTTAACGACCTCGGCCACCCGTAGCGGTGCAAACAAGGATGAAGACAGTAACGATGGTGATGAAGATAGTAACGATGGTGATTGTGTAACGTTTATCAAAATAATCTATTGGACATATTTTAAAGTAGATTTTGCATGGGAAGCATTTAATATTTTTGTGCATGGGAAATAGTTTGACCAAAACAGAAGTTAATAAAAAAATAGAACAATATATGTACTTGTATAATACCATGTCTGTACTTGTAATAAATATGTATATAATAAGTATATGTACTTGACAAAAATTAAATAAGGAACATGCTTATACTTAAACAATATAGCTTGTACCTGTAATATACATGTATATGACAAAAAAAGCCCCCGACGCGTCATGTTTGTAAATAATTATATGTATGTACTTAACCAAAATAGTAATAAAATATTATGTTTGTACTTGTAATTTGTAAATAATTACCACATGTATGTATGACAAAAAATAAAAAATTAGAAATCATGCTTGTGCTTGTAATAAATAAACATGTATATAATAACCACATTTACTCACTTGACGATAAAAATAAAAATATAAATATCCGACTGCCACCACAGAAAACTACACAAGAGCGATTTTTTCCCCTGGGGGACGACCTTGGTAGTGTGAAGTAATTTAGTTTTCCACCTCGGGACCAATACTACTGGCGACTTTCCAGGAGCAGCACTAACCTGAAATCCGTTTTGCACTAACCTGGACATACCCAAATTTTCATGAGTTGTTTTCCAAACTGTGCCTGCTGAAATGTCAATTTCTTCTACTATTCTAAAATACTGTATTCGTCTATCAAAATTATATCAACTTCCTTGCACATTTCTTTTGTTTCCACAGGCTGCCCAGTGTGAGTGTAATTATCAATGGACTCGGCACCTACTCAAACTGCTTCTCTAAAATTTGAGCTTATAGTACAATGATGCAGTCTCGTCATGAACTGCAGCCATGCATTCATGAATCTCCTCCGGCACTTTCCTTTATTATGTGATACATTTTTGGTGCTCCAAATCACGCAGAGGTTCGCAGGAGAACTCTCCAGACATCCTAGCTCTTCCAATGTTATGCTTAAGCTGAGCTGAGACTATGAATGCATAACCTTGAAACATGTTGCAACATGCACAACCTTGTTTCAGCATGCTCACAGATTTCTTTCATGTTCAGATAGGTAAATAATTGAACACCCCTCGTACTTGCGCTGGCACAAAGAATGTTGGAACTGAGAACTTGAAATGCGCACATAGGTAATGACATGGTGATTATGCACACTATATAATTATTATGGGAACAATTCAGAGGAAAGCTCAGTGCCTCCAATCTGTTGACATATTTGTTATGAATATTGACTTATATTCAATGCAGAGCCACCGCATAAAGATAGCATTTGTCGTAGGGATCACAAGCTTAAGCAAACTGGCAACTTGTTGGACGCAAAATGTTTGGGCATGCCAGCAAGTGGTGAGAATGTTCAACCTATATCAGAGAACTACCTAAGGAACCCAAAGAAATTAATGAATACCTGTTCTTGAAATCTAGGCCATAAGAAGACCATAGTTTATAAAGGTTTTAAGAAACGTCTCGTTTTACGAGTTTCAGTATTCACCGGCAATCTATCAACAAATAAACCTAAAAGGTTTTATTTTCATGGGCAGATGCTTAATGAGATGGACTGTGACAACCTGAAAATGAAATTTCAGTATACTTTATGCATGGTAGAGTAATAGGACTATTTTTCTTTGCGGAACCGGTTATAACGCTGTGCCACTATCATGAAGTATTGGAAGATGTCATCTTTCAACAAACTGGCGCTCCTCCAAACTACTGTTTCATCGTTCGTTATAGTTTCTGGATAGGATTGGGTGCATGGAGGGTATGGTCATCACTATCGCCGGACACCAAGCCTTAAAGTTTTTACTTCTGGATCAAAATTAAAAAAGAGAATCAGAGAATTTGTTTAATATATTACATATGTTGTACTTAATTGTGTGTGGCAAGAACTGAAATATTGATTGAACGTGTGTAGGGCAGCAAACGGCAGTCACATAAAATTGCACTAAACGTGAACAAACAAAATTTTATCTTATTTAAGATGTATTTGAAATGTTTATATTTGTGCTTATATCACAGCTTTGAAGCCATGACGTTATGAACATATATTTTACCATATCTATATTTGGCATATAGATTATTATATGCACTAAAGACGGAGATGAGCTTGCTGAAATCTGAATTGTATTATATTATTCTCCTACGGTTATAATTCCTCTATGAATAGACCATTTCCTTGTATAAAGGTCAAGAGGTTGTTCACTAGATTTATCACAAGTAACGAGTGATATTTATTAGGACCATTTCATGAATCAAATACAAATTTAAATATAATTTCTCTAAATTTGGCTTACAAAATTGTAATAATTGTATATTTGTATTTAACATTTTCAAGCAATCTTGCAACAGAATAATATCCATTGTCAATAATGCCAACAGAGAAGAGAAAAATAGGAGTTTAGGACTATTTCATGAATAGAATAAGAATAAAAGTGATACATATATTTGAAATTTGTGGCTGACCAAACACTTGTTATACTTATGAATATCTATTCTATTCAGAAACCGTGAGACTGAAATGAACAAAAGTCGACTATTACAGTCGCCACCGTTCGATTTTCTAATACCAACGGAGAAAAACCAAACAAAATAGTTAACATACAGTGTCTCTATTTTTTCTTTGCATTCTGTGGTTTGGAATTTCTAATGATAAGATCAATTTGCACATTTGACATATCACCAAAAAGCTTTGAGAAACAGTCCATTTTGCATTATGATTGTCGATTGTCCATGTTTTTGTTGCTATCAATATTTCCCCACCGCCTCTAGCAAAAGTGGTCAGTAATGCGTGTTCAGGAATTATACAGTGGAGGTATAAAGCTGGTTACGCTTACCATAAGACAAATGCACGTCACGTGAAAAAACGGTTTTGATTTTTTTTTTTTTTTTTTTTCGATAATTCCACTCAGTAATCTGGCTGTGATTCGTCAAAATTCAAAATTTGGTTCGTTTCCACGGTCGATTTTAAGGTGACGTCACATGAGTGAAATAGTCCCAAAGAGTGTATATCATCTGCAACATATGAAGATAATATGAGAGGAGTGTCATCCCTCTGCATTGAAAAGCCTACATAATGGACTTTTCTTTATGATTCCCATAACATGCACGTGTTTTCTGAGATTACAATGACCTGTCAGAATACCAGTTATTAGTCTGATTTAGGATCTGCTGAGGCTTAGAATATCTACCATAAGAAATGAGCTTGGTTTTTTCATCATAATCCAGCCACCTTTACCCAGTAATGACAATGGCTTCTTTTCATCCATTCATAAATAATGGTTGGGCTGTGGTTACTGAAATTTCAAAACCGATTCAAGTCCAGTAAATATACTTGCAAATCCTTTTCTTGTAAAAGTATCTGCTATTTAAATAACATTAATACTCCCAATTTCCTGGCATCCAAACACTTGTTACTTTATTGTTCGTGGGATTTTGTAGGCAATTGTAGATCGGTTCTGATTTGTTCTGGCGATGTGCTAAAGCTTTAATAGCAACCTCGCTGAAAGAGAAAATCCAGATGTTGCTACCTTTGTAACACTTAGCATATAAATTTGTCTTCTAGGCATACGAATACTACCAAAAGAATGCTCTAAAGCAGCTACCAAGCACTACACAAACCAAAAATATTATCGTTTACAAACCAACAAGTTAAATGTTATATATGCTAGAATTCTTGGAAATAAAAGTCTAAATTTCAACTCTAGAAAGGTACACTTTAATTTCTCTGTACATTACAACTCTCAACTGCAATGATATAACTTGCAAACAAAGAACAGTACATTTTCTGAAGTGCTGCCAAAAGGTGTTGCTGCATTCCAGTCATTGTGCACATACTGCTAGTTGTTGGAGATTTTGTGGGACAGCAGACAATGTTCATGTATCCGTTGTTAGTCATTAGTGCCCATGATCTCAGAAGGGGAGTAGAAGAGGTATTATGAGCTGTAGGGGAGAATAAGAGGGGGAGAGAGGAAGAACCGAAATCGCACACGTTTCTTAATACAACTATAGGAGGAGGAAGGCAGCCAACCGTTACGCGAAATGTGACTATCACTTCTCGTTTGCTTCCTTAACTCCATAAAATAAATAAACAAGACATTTTGAACTGGACCTTGGCTCCGTGTATATCTGAAAATAAGCAGCAGGATTTCTGTTTGCGAGACTCGTTTACAAGAATAATTTTGAGAATTTCTGGCACCTTCTCTAGCTCCAGACGAAAGGAAAATTAAATGGTTAGCGGCTCCAAGTACATAGTTTTTCCAAAGCGTATCCTATTTTCAAAATAGAACTATTGCTGAAAGATAAATAGAAAAAGCTTCTTTTTAATATACCGTGTGACAAACTAACGAACAGAATCTACTGGCATATGATATTACCTGAAAAAAACATAAAAAAAATTTCTCTCTTTGCCACATACTCCATTAGGATAAAAGAGAGGATTTACAAGTTAGAAAGCAGATACTCCAATTGCTAGTTGAAAGGGTGAACGAATAAAAAAAAGTTAAAGAAAAATCTCATGCGTTTTCAAAGTTTTAGCAACCTTGCAATCTCTTGAAGAACTCAAAAAATATTGTGTGTATACTACAACCAAGCACTGAGCTTAACTTACTGAAGCCTTCAAACTAAACAAATTTTCGTCGTTTAGAAAATGCAACGTTCTTATATTTTAGAGCCAGAACAAAAGTTTCCTTTGATCTTACTGTCTAGTGTACCCAAATTCCATTTTCTGTTTTAAAGCTTAAAAATTGGAAAACGTTCTTCTTTCACAATGTACATATGAAATATTTGCACCCTATATAGAAGGGTCTTAAGATAAGCAATTTAGGATACAGAACCCAGGGTCAAAGGTTTCAAACTTACATGCAGGGATTTAAAGTTTCACAAAGGTATGCACTCTACATTTACTTTTATCTGAACCTTAAAGCATCCAGGTCATGCAAATTTATATCAACAGATTGAAATATAGCATGACATGGCTTTTATTAGGGAGTCTTTTATCTCTGCAGGTCTCATCAGCTCTTGCAGAACTACATGCTTCTTCGTACTTAAATCAATCAGGTGCATGTCGGTAAATTCAGAAAAACTGTAATTTATCTTCGTGTTTTTTAATTTGTAATTTATTTGATAAGTTATTTTGTCATATCTTTTGGTCACAAAACAAACAGATATTGTATGAAACAATTGACAGATATCTCGCAACATTAGGAAAAATGTAAAAGCGTAACTTTGTTTCCAACAAGTGAATTCCTATTAGCACACAAATGCAATAGCGTGTAACCATGTGTTTAGTCTGAAATTTTGCAGATTATTTTAGCGCTTTATTGTAAAACTGCTGTTCATTAGTGATTAACAATCAGATTTATTTCGATTATAATGGAGGAGTAAAGCCATTCTAATAATAATGTAAAGTTGTTTAACTTTAGAGTGATTTTCCGAATATCAAATTGCAATTAATTCAATAGCCCATAACTTCAACATGTTACATCTATGACCCTAGGCTCCTCATCTCACTTGTCTAGGATACTCTATATACAGTGAAAATATTTCGAAGTAATGTTCCTTGTAAAAAATCCTGGATACATTTTATTTACTTTTGTGTGTGTGTGTGTGTGTGTGTGTGTGTGTGTGTGTGTGTGTAAGCATACATAGCTTTTTGTATGATGGTTTTTAACGTCCGTTGAGAAGCATGAATATTCCAAATAATTCTGGTTCCATTTTAATATGATTGTTTTCTTACTTTTTTAACTCAAATTTTTAACACAATACGGTTTTTATCCGACTTTCTTCATATTTTCAGCATCTAATCCGCAATTATGAGCAAAATGAATGGCCGTATGATTTTCAGAATAATTTTGTACTACTCAAGATATACATAATGAATTTCATCAATTAAATGTGAAAAATGTGGTATTAAACATGTAGAACTTTCTTTGAGACAACCAGGGCAGTACAACAATATCTAGGGCAATTTTTTCTGAACATAAAATTAATATGCTAATATTGTTAGTTCATCAAAAGCATTATCATTAGGAACGTCTAGCACATTAACTTATGAAAGTGAATAAATGCATTTATGAAAAAGTATTAGTAATACTGATATGAAAATTTGACAATGTGTATTTATTATACCTACTCGTAGAATGGCCTGTGATAAATTTGAAACATTTAAAATTTTCATCTGTGGGCATCTTTAAAATCATCAAGTATTCTTTCCCTTTGTTTCGTAAACTTGCTGCAACAAACATAAAATTAGAAGTCCAAAAACATAAATAATTATATAAAATGCTGTTATTTGCTATGCAAGTGTCGCTCCACCAAAGTTGGATTGCTTTCTCCTCTTCAAAATGAATAGAGGTCAGGAAGGTCTAAACAGTTAAGCGTAGCAATGTTTGCCCCGTTCTAAACACGAATTTTAAAACACAACTTTAATAACCCGTTTCACTTTTTCTATAACCTTTTTTTTTTTTTCATTTTACTAGTAACAATGGGGAAAACGTCCGTTTATTCGAAAAAGCTGTTGCTTTAATTACTATTTAGCTCATGAATTAGTGCCAAATTCGGTAAGAGAATATCAGGAATCCCAACCAATCATCTGCCTATCGAAAAAAGTTTATTGTTTTCGTTTATCAATTTCATTTTATCGCACCTACGTGCAATTGCTTTTATGTAAATTGATTACATCAGCGCCCTGAAATATCGCTATAGCTTCTTTGGCCTAAACATTAATAATCACTAGAAATCAAGGATCAACATAACATTTTCTTGAGGGAATATGGAGCTCGAGTATATTTATTTGGATTGTTAGTACATAATATGATAAAAGCCAAATAATATATTCATTAAATGCGCTTATAGTTATGAATGTCCAGTCCGGCATTTTAAATTTCCGCTAACAGTCGAAATTAAAACAATTTACGGAATATTCTGTTTTATTTTTTATTCAAATTCTGAGGTAAAAAACAATAGAATTTAAAATACCAGATTGACCATATTTGTAACCGCATTTTATATATATATATATATATATATATATATATATATATATTATTTTTAACATTTTATTCGCTAAATAGTCAAAACAGTACAATGTAGCTCCAGATTCTCTAAAGATAAATTGTGGAACTCCTGTCATATTACTATAGAAATTTTAAAAGACACTTACTATCTGCAATACATATCAATTGGAAACTAACTCTGAAAATCTATATCCTAAAAATTTTTCAGAATTTTATTTTAAAGTTACCTTTACTCACGGAGATAGCTGATTCGCAATTATTTTAAGTTTCATTGTCTTATTTATGGGATATACCGTCAGTAACCGTGTAACCGTCAGTATTGTTTTTATGACAAACGAATTATCATATTTTTTTCTTTGTTTTATGTATTGTAATGCGTATAATTGTTATTTATTTTGTTTATTTTCTCATCAGCTATTTTAATGGGAATGTGCTCTTTTTTAATAGTGTTAAACGCCCCGTTTTAACTACTGAAGCATCACAGGCGTTGGACACTGATTATACATGAGATGAAATGATAAACTGGAAAATTGTCGTTTTAAAGGAAGGAAGCGTTCCAGGCCTAGGTTTAGGGTATCTCCCGGCATTTACAATTTATGAAGACAGAGGAAAACCTTGGAAAAACTTCAGTCAGGAAGGATGGTCCTAGTAGGAATCGAACACCAGATTTCCCCCTCACGAGTTCGCGCCTTAACGACCTCGGCCACCCGTGGTGTTGGGACAAGCTCTGTTGCGTGGAACTAAATTAGAGTTAAATCAGCAATGTTTCCAGAGTATTAAAAAATAATATATACCTGAATTTATCAGAGTACGTGTTGTAGAAATTAAAATACTACAGAATGTTAATGGTGAACAAAAATAGCGGTCAGTGCATTTGTTGCTATATTTAACATCATGGAATACCATGAGAAAGGTCCGTTTGGCAGTAAGTAAATATTTTAAAAAGGTACTATATTATGATAATCGCTTTCTTGGTTATATGGAGGGCGTTTGGCACACACTGCGCATTATTGCCAACTTTTGAACGGGTTGCAATGGAAGCATCTTTATTTAGTTTATTTAAATTACTGCATCACAAGGGGAACGGAAACTCTAATTCTCTACAAATCTCAAGAACTTCTTTGTAGTCTCGGCAGTTTGTGGCCTGACTCGCACGAAAGGGGTCTTTGCTAATTGTTTTTCCTTCATGTAGGTCATTGTGCTAAAGAAATAATATACAAAGCAGGAATGAGGCCATTCGTAATAATTTGGCTCCTCGTAGCGGATGTATAAAGAAACCTAACACCTGTTTATGATTTGTCATTCTCACTTACCAAGCCTGGTGGCAGTATGAGATGGTGATACGGAGCGCGCTATAAGGCGCCAAGTAATTTCAATGTGCAATTACAGCGTGGAGGAAAGTTTATTAGAACATTTTATAAGTGTCCTTTGGTCTTTTAATGCCAATGGTGTGGAGCTTAATAAGTTCATGGGCATATAAAAGGGACAATTTGGAGTATTTAATCTGACAATCAAAATTAGAGAGAATGATATGATTTGTTTTTAATCATTTATGTAAATATGTTCAGTAACCTACATTATCTGCATTTAAATTCAGCTGAATAATGGAACCAGATAGTTCCTGTGTTTATATATGTATTTTAAAGAAATGAAGATTCAGCAGCAGCACAAGGTTTTTCAAGGAGCATCTCTAGTACTGAATGACAATCTACCTTCATTTAAAAGACGGCGCAGACCGTTCATTTGATATAAAACAAGAATCCCATAACTCCTCTTTCATCTGCTTATTGCTTACTTTACATAGAACACAGGCATTTCTATAAAACCCCAGTTCAGAGTTCCGAACTCCGCATGAACCTATTCTTTTAAGTTGTCGCTCACCTTGAAAATAGCAATACCAGACAGCTTATTGATTTGAATTGTCATAAATTTATTCACCATCCCGAAGATCTATAGCAGTTGCCATATACGAGGGTAGGTCCATAAGTTTCCGGCCTAACCATTTTCCAGGTGTGATAAAGAAGAAAACTCCATTTCCCTTTTCAATATAGTTATCCCTTATTGAAATACACTCTTTATTTCTCACATCTTTGAATTCACATTTTCAACCCCCCCAAAAATAGTCAGAAGTCTTATCTGCAAAATGGGCATAAGAAGCATCTATCACTTCCTTGTCACACTTAAATTTCCTTCCTTGAAGGTCCTTCTTGATAGTTGGGAAGAGGAAATAGTCACTGGGGGCTAGATCTGGACTGTAGGGTGGATGGTCGATCTACTTGGAGCCACATTTCTTCACAGCTTCCTTTGCAACAATGAACTGTGTGCACAGGTGCATTGTCATGAAGAAGGCGCACACCACCATTCAGCTTTCCTCGCCTTTTCCCTTTGATGGAAGTACGTAGTCTGTGCAGTAGGCCAGCATAGTATTCCCGCATTTACTGTGGTGTACCCTCCTTGAAGTCAATGAAGAATATTCCTCCACAGTCCCAAAAGATTGCGGCCATGATCTTCTTGGTTGACTGAGCGACCCTGGTCTTTAGAAGCGTGTCTCGCCAGGTTTACGCCCCTCCAATGATTCTCTTTTGTACAAGAGATCATAGTAGAGGACCATAGTTTCATCTCCTGTAACAATGGTTTGCAGAATTTCTCACTCGTTGCCACGGCAGAGTTCCAAAAATGCCTGACAACAGATGACTCGTTGCTGCTTTTGGACTGAGGAAAGAAGTATAGGCACCCATCTTGCACTAACCTTATTCATGTTTAAATATTCATAAATAATTCGAAGGACTGTTGTTTTAGAAAGACCCAACCTTGCTGCTATTTCTGTAACTTTGAGGTCTCGGTCTTCCATAATTTCTCCTTCCACAGGAGCGATGTTTTCACGAGTGAGCACCTCCAAGGGGCGATCTGCACGCTCTTCGTCTTCAATGCGTTCTCGACCCATTCGAAAAAATTTGGTCCATTTTTTTACCGTAGAATTTGGGGGTATGCTTCCCCATATACACCGTTCAATTGCTGTTTAATTTCATTTGGAGTAAGTCCTTCTTTTTTGAAGAATTTAATACCAGGTCGAAATTCCATTTTGAACATGACACTATCTTCTACACATAGCCTTATTTGTGCAACTATATCTGAACAACTGAACATTGCGGAGCTGATGTTACCGCTGCAATTATTTACTTAACAGATGGTACGACACTAGGTACGGATTTTGTGAAGGCGATAATCCTTAACGGCGAGGCCGGAAACTTATGGACCTACCCTCGTACATTCTTAAATAGTGTTTAATTGCAGATGCATCACAGGCGGTGGGTACTGATGATACATAAGATAAAAGGATGAACTGGGAAAGGGTTTTCTTTTTAAGAAAGGAAGCATTCTAGGCCTAAGTTTAGAGTACCTCCCCTGCACTTGCAATTTAAGAGGATTGAAGAAAACATGGAAAAACCTCAGTCAGAAAGGACGGTCCCGGTGGGAATCGAACGCAGTTGAGTGTGACACTAATTTTTTTTTCTGATACCAATCCGTTTTAATACACGCTTTATAGAAAGTATAGTACTTCATTAATTAATGCGTTGCTATTATATACGATAAGCTCGTGCTTATGTTTCACTATTTTCCCTGCCTTGGAACTCGGACAGCACATTCTCCATGGTTTTTCCTTTCTCTCTTAGTTCATGGCGGTGGCTCTTTTGTCTTAGTTGCTTTAAACAACAAAAACAAGGAATGGATTGAATTTATTTAATAAATCGGACGCAACGAGTACAAATAGAACACAGAGAAAAATATGACTTTTGCCAAGAATGTAAATCTGAATGGAAAGCTCTACACAGAGGAGTCCCTGAAGACTCAATTTTTGGCCCTTTTCTCATTTCGTTGTTCGTAAACTACCGTCCTTTTTGCATTAAAAAAAGAATTTTTATTTATATGCTGATGATAGCAACGTAGTTATAGCAGGTGTAAATATACAATAAATTATTTAAGGACAGAATTATTACTTTCAACACAATAATTTGTTACTAAATAGCAGTAAAATAATATATTACTCTGTTATCATTACAAAAGAATGTAATTTCTAAAAACTTGAATCTACGTGCTAATAATATTCTTGGGGAACACAACTGAAAGTAGAATTACTGGGCATTAATGAACTACACAAAAATGAAATAAAAATAACCTTACTCGTGACCGGGATCTTTGATCTTTGAAACTCGCCTTATCCATTAGGCCACTCAGTCAGAAAGATAGCTTCCTGTAGACCCGGGGTCTCAAAAGGGCCAGATAGGGACCAAGTTTCCTCACTGCTGTTTTCTCCTCCTACCTAGCACTGGAGCGATGGAGGAAGTGGAAATGCCCTTCGTGTATTTCTCAGTTTCGTCACTTATCGCTACATTTGATTTCGTTACACATATGTATTGTGTAGTTCTGTTCTGATTATCAACAGCAGTATGGCCATTTCTGAATCACTAATGAGTCCAGACGGGAGGAAGTTCGACTGACCATGTTTACAACATACACTTATTTTGTGACAACCAGTTCACAAGCCTCATTCGACTATCTTCGTGTAAGTCACACGCAGATTCTCCACCTCCTCCACGGCTGTGCTACTCGCTACTGCTCTGTTTTTGTGTTTGACATGCCTGACCTTGAAATGACTGCTCTGAATCAAATTACATAACATAAAAAATAAGCTAACTGTTGCTCAGTGTCGCACTATCATTAGATTGATCCGAGATTTTAGAAAATATTATAGCACGAAATCTTGAAAATGTGGATGATGAGCTATTGAAAATTAGAATCTCCCCACTTACGAAGCAGGTTTGAAGACATTATAAGGCAATTATTTACCCCACATTGCTTTAACACTAACTTATCAGGATTTAATTTCAACTTCATTTTCACCATAGAATTCCGTTATTTTTCTTCGTTGAGCATGAATTCCCTGTTCGAAATTTCTTGTCTAAGACACCTCTAAATTCTCTCTAAAATTATTGCGATGTAGTTCATTAACACTCTGCATATTTAACTTGCACAAGAAAGAACTTCAGATTTTGTATAAAATTAAACAACACTCTTTTAAATCTGTTTTCAAGGCTAACCGTATACTTGCAATTGACTGCATAAGCATTTATAAAATACTATAAGTAATTAAAATCATTGAGCAAAGTATTAACCGATAAAGATATTTATTGTTATTGTACACTGACAAAAAAAAAAAAAAACGAATTATCCCTTGAACGCAAAATCCTTCTAAGTCTTACTAGTTACAGCTCTCGAGTTCAAGCACTAAAGACGCTATGTAGTATGTTTGTGTTAGCTCTGTGGCCTCGTGAATAAGAACCGGCACGGCGGCTCGTAACATCCTGTTTTTAAGTAGTATTTTACAGCGTTAAGTGTTAATCTTTTTTAACCGTGTCACTCACTAGTGCATTTTAAAAAGTTGTTATGTCTCCACAGGAGTTTTTTATATTTCTGTCAAACGTATATATTGTAATGATTATTGTAATATTTCCTTCAGTATTTGTTCTCTCTAAATGCAATACGCTGCACACGCATTCCTTGTACATGCAAGAAGGACAAAAGATGACTCACGGGCACAAATTCAAGAAGCCTGGGACGTAGCCTCCCGTCCACACCACTTTAGAAATCTGATATCACCTTATGTCCCGAAGATTGAGGGCAGATATGCATGCTAAGGGTTCATACACGATATCAATTTGTGTTTATTTATGTGTGTTGTCATTTTAGAGGATAACTCTCTCTGATCTTGTATTTATTTAGTTATTTATAAAGAATACTTTGGTTTATGATTAAGTATTTGTGTGTGCATAGGTAATGTCATAAAACTCAAATGATACGTTAAAGTATAATAAGATATTAAAACAATACAATTTGTGAATACAGCGTTTACAAGCATACCCGAAGTTCTCCGACTCGACACGTTCATCTGGCGATGACCCCCCCCCCCCCAAGGGTTTACCAGAAATACAAAAAAAAAAAAATGGTATAAAATTCGTAAGAATTAAGAAACATGACAATCCATAAATGACATATAATTCGACTTGCATTGGTAGGCAATATATTTACTCAATGAATTTGAAGAATATGGGTATGTTGCGTTATAATTCTAATTGATGTGATAGTGATGATAGTGGCTAGGTATTATTGTAAGCTAAAGTTATTATGCTGACGAACGTCCAATAGGACCTACTATGAACAATAAAAATATAATTGCTGAGACAACTTATGGGTTCAGGTTCTATTCTGAATTAGAACAAGTTCTCCAGGTGAATTATTTTTCTTTTGTTTTTCTTTCTTTCTTTTTTCTTTCTTTTTTTTTATCTTGAAATTGCAAATACGAGATAATTTTAGACACCCTCAGACTCTGGACACTAATATTTTCAGGGAATTTTAATTACTTATCTGAATAACTTATTTCGGTATATATTGAGCATTAAAAGCTCTGCAAAGCTCTATTTCTTTAAGGTCCAAAACCTAAAGAAATTTAATAGTGCATTCTGTCATTACTTTTACTCCTCTTCTTGTTTCCATTTTAAGACTCAGAAAGTCTCACAAATTTTCATTAATATATTTCACTATTTTTTGCTTTTCCATAGCGACTAGCTAATTTCCACAGATGAAACGCCATTTATTTTTAAAAGTATCCAAATCTTTCATTTAGTTTTTGTTGTTTCCCATGATTAAGAAAACTTTTTTTTATCGTTCCATTATGCTTATATGGGATACAAATTATTAACTCTAGCATTTTGCTTAGTTTCCTATATTCTGTATTTCTGAGTTGGAACACAATCTTAAATCCAAGCCAACTATCTCCATGATTCTTGAACTTGACTTTGAACATTTCGCTTGTCTACAGTATTTTAGTTGCGAATCTTAAACAAGGCCATGCTGACAAAATGGTGTTGACTCTACGCCTAGTGTTAAGAGAAATACTGGCAAGAACAGCTAAAATTAAACACATTCATAGTGATCATCGTAGTATGCCAGGTCTTTAATTTTCAACATGATAAAAATAGAAACTCTGTAATGTTTTTTAGACTTCCAGTGAGTCGCTTAGGATTACAAATTAAAATAGCTCGCCTGCATTTGCACAAAACGAAAATGTTTTACTTGTAATCATAGCTATTTTAATGGTTCTTCATCGTGAAATAAATGCTCGAAATATATAGTTTAAGAATTTATGAGGAAATGCCATTGGCATCTTGAGGTAGCGGTGAATGTGTTAGTCACTTAATTATATCACAGGGTGGGGACGGAATCGGTTCCCGGAGTGACAGTAGTGATTTTATACCCCTGTGCTTTTCACTGTCGAAACTTGCGTCTATTCAGACTCAAGGATTTAATATCGAGATTCTGAGAACTACACTCAAAATCTTCAACTTATCTCGGGCACCGGAAGTCGTTGTATTACTTAATTTTGCATAAGATAAGGTGTTTATTGGTTCCCCGAACTACAATATTTCATGGCATTGTCAAGTTATAATATCATTATTTGCACGCATTCCAACTCATTTGGATTGTATAGTTAAGAAGCCAGGAGGATCCACGAGCGCAGATGGGGTCCCTAACATATTTGCAGAAAGAACAACCCGGCGCCGACGGAGCCCTCCCTTCAATGAGTTCGAGCACCTCAGAAGCCTTACTTCCATTCCAGACGCCAGGGAAGAAGCCTTTCAAAAGCGCAAGCCACCGTCACACTGCACCAGCCCACCATTCCCTAACACTTTTGACTTTATAATAGAATCAAACGGGGAAATTATATTAATTGGGAGAGCGGAAAATTCCTGGAAAGTAAAGATCCATTCCAGCACTCGCCTAAATAACACGAGAAACCAAGAAAAATCAAATGTCAGGATGACCGGCCGCAAGGGTTTTGAATCTGAGAAATCCCGAATGTTAGTGGAAAACGTCATCTCCTGAACTACCCCGGTGGGTTCCAACTTACTTGTGTATAATACTATTTCATCAACTCAATTATAATGTATACTTAATTAGTACAATGAAGACCTTATTTATAATACATTTGCCATTATCAACAGCGTTACGAAAATATGAACTATAAAAATAATACTTTATAAAGAGTATAATATAAAATAGGAACAGGAAACGTAACACTAAGGAAAGAATACAATAGAGAAAAAATTACAAAGAGAAAAATGCAACACAACAGTAAATTTGCACATTAATACGCAAGGTAGAATAAAACACCCCAGAAAAATTATGTGATCATATTTATGCCCTTTTATGTTCAACCGTAAGTTTAAGCATTCATTTACACAATTTGCATTTTATTTACAAGGATTCTTGTTTGTTATATCTAAGCTTTCTCATATAAAATGCTTGATTTCATCAGGTAACTTGTTAATACAACGTGATATCTTTGTGCTAAACGCTGATGAGACATGTCCATAAACAGCGCTCCAATTGTATATTCGGAAACTAGAGAATCCGCATCTAAAATGTTCACGTAATATTTACTATTTATTTTATTGATATGTATGGTAGATTATAATAGGGATCATTCTCCGCGCGATAACGAACTAGATAGCAAATGTAGTAGAGAAAAACTTTTATTTTTGTTTTTTTGCTTTTTCTCCGCTTTACCATATATATCAGTAGTTAATATCCCGGATTGAGCAAATGCATAAACGATAAACCTCGCGCCAGTGTCGCTTTCTTTCTCACTCCAGGTGGTGTGATCATCAGGATAGGCCAATTACCATCTAGTGGTAGGATAATTATTGATCCAACCGATTAATTAGGGATTAGATTAGGGTTATAGTTAATCCAAATGGATTAATTCTTGACTAATGCACATTAATAGTTTGGATACATAAAATAATGATGGTGGGTAGTAGTACAGAAATGTGCAGTGGCAGAATAGTGAACTAAAAATGTGCGGTGGTCGTAGGAACTGAAAAGATGAGGTTATATGTGGAAACACTTGGTGCCAAAACTGTGAACTAAAAATGTACGGGGGGTGGTAAAACTAAAAATGTGCGGTGAGTATGGAGTTAGTGACCTAATTGTGAACTACACATGAGTTTGATTAAGGAAAATAATGGTGGAGGAAGCGGTTGGCGAACAAAACTTTAGTTGGATTAAGGAAAATTTGGGGGGAAGCACTTGGTGTAAAACTGTGAAATAAAGAAATTGGTGGGAGGAAGTGGTTGGTGATAAAACTGTCAAATGGAAACATCATTGAAAAACTGGTGGAGATTGTGGGAATTTTGAACTACAATAGTGGTGCAAAACTGAAAATGTGCGGTATGGGTGGCAAAACTATGAACTAAACGTGGGATATATACATGAATATGTGCCGTTATTAAAAAATATTAATTACAAAATGGCGTAAATCTGAGCTACAATTGTGGTGTTCGTTGAGTATATGGTAGAGGTAGACATGTGTGGTGAGTATGGGGTTGTGGAACTATGTTCAAGATGGTAGTGAGAAAAACAAGCGTTGTAAAAATAATTGCCTTTTTACATTTAAAATAATTATCGTTGAAACAATAAAAATCGTAGTTACGCTGCAAACAATATTCTACACTGTGTAAATAATTGTTAATTGACTTTATAAAAGCATATTCGGTGGATAAAAAATATATACAAAAGACTGTGGTGGGAATTAGTATAACTCTTATACCTTAAATGCGGTGATTTGGAGATGTTTTGAGTGATTGCCTACCGGCTACTAAGAAAAATAATGTACAAACAGCGAAGAATTCTTCGGAAAATAACGCCACTGTCAGAAATAAACTTTGAGGAAACAGTATACAATTCCATTGCCGAATGACGTCACACAAGTACGTTCGAGTGACACGTACGTTTTTATAAACAGTGGCGAGGTCAAATGACGTCACACGTGCTACTGAAAATAAGGTGTGTTATGTAGCTCCAAGGGGTTGAAAATTCAAAATACCTGATGGTGGAAACGTGCACTGAATAACATCCCTATAATATGTTGGCAAATAAAATGTCCTTGATCGGTAAATAGAAACATTTACAATATTTACATATGCAAAAATAATAATATTTACAACAAAATAAAATATAATTTCACCCATATATAAAATATGTAAATAATCGTTTGTAAAAGACTACATTAGTAGTTAATTGTAAACTTTACAAGAAGGAAAACATAAGAAATAAAACTTACTTGATTGCGAAATCTAATCGCTTATAATGTTCAACTGTGCAAACAAGAAATATGTTCCTCAATAAGAATATATGTTGCAATCAAAAATATTTTCGCTTTTGTAAACAGAAATTAATATTAAAAACAAAATATTAATTATTAACACAAAGAGTATTTATAATATTTAACTTTGCTAAAATGAAGTATATTGCACAAAAATGTTACGTCGAAATCGAAAATATATTTTTACAATTATAAACAGAAATTCATATTTTAAACAAAATATTAACTTAGAAAACAAAAAAATATTTATAATATTTAAATGTGCAAAAAAGTTGTACTATGCAAAAATGTGTTATGATATAATCAATTATATTTTCACTCTTTGAATTGCTTTTATAAATATGCCTGTTTGTGAATCATTTACCCTTTGCAAACAAGCAAACGATATTAACGATAAAATAAATAAAGTGTTTGCAATTTTTAAAATATATACTGAATAGCATCACCAGAAGTAAAATATATCTGTTGACAAAATGCAAAATATTATACATTTCTACAACTCCAGTAAATAATACATTACTAATAAAAGCTCTGTAGCTATTCATTGAAACAGATAAGAGAAAAACTAATAATTGTCGCAGGAGTGGAACTAAATAAATATATTTTTAAGAAACAAAAGAGAGCCTTGCCTATTTACAAATATGTATACTAGTCATTGGTAAATCGTTACGAAAAAGTTATCATGTAATTGGTATTTCTGACATACATGTTTTTGAAATCCTACATCGCAAGTAGGAAAATATGTTTACCAAAACGTATAAGTGATGTCATGTGCATCCTTTACAAAAAAAAAATAAAACTATATTTCTCACCCTCCAAAAAGCAAATTTATGCACATGTTCGGACAAATTATTTAATAATAATGAACATATAACTCGCCATTGAAGGTTCTTTGCCTTCAGCATCAAGACACGTGGAATAAATTATATGCACAGACGCGAGTGATCTCCTTGTCTCTTCGAACTTTCAATCACTAATGAGTGAACTTAATGGAAAGGAATGCAACTTTCCTCCCTTCTACCACTCTTCATTAATTACTGTGAAATATTTACATATTCTCTTATTCTACTTTTTCCCTACACAACGTAATATTGGAAAACAAAAGATAAAAATAGAAAATGTACTAAATATATTACCTTATATATGTTTTCCAATAAAATCAATGACTTTTTTCTACAATTTCTGTAAATCAATAGTTCGTTTAAATGCTTCGAATAAAAATTAAGTGCTTAAATTCATTTCATACTAATGAATACCTTGTCACAAAGTAAACAACTTTCACAAAAATTGCTTTGTGACGTCACTGAAATGTGAAAGTTCTTCCGATATATTAGAACCTTCCGCGAGTGTGATTTTACCATCTCATCTCGTGATTCAACGCCTGATTTTGAAATACATATTGCTTCAAGTACAAATATAAACATTCATAAAGAAGAATTATTTTTATCGAAGCTTTATACAGTATCGTTATAACTTTAGCACCAGCACACTCCTGTGAGGACAATGTGGTTCCGGATATGAATTACTGAGTAAATAAGTATAGTGATTATTATTGCAAACCTTGTGTCAGTTATAGGTACAAACCACAATTTGTGTTGTATATGGAAGCCGTTTACTAAACGTCTATTACATATACCCCTGTGAGCTTGCAGTGTCAGATTGTTAGTGCTTGTAAGCTATATAATATATCTAATTCGTACACACATATACAAAAATAATACATACAATTTACGAATGTCATAATTGTATTATTTTCGATTCATTGTAATTAATTTCTCAGTTTGATGTTTGCATCATGCAATAATATCTTTTAAATTTATATGTTTAGCAACATAGAAATTTTCTAAAAAAAATGGAATCTAGGTTTCGATGCAAGCAGTGTAAAAATCCTTTTAGTGGATACGATCAGTTTCTTGTAGAAGCTATTTCTTCAAACGGCCATTTGTAAACTCTACTTAATGCTATACAACGTGTAAATCATCATCATCATCATCATCATCATCATCATTATTATTATTATTATTATTATTATTATGCAATAAAACGAACATATTCAACTGTTTTACAAAATCCGGTGTTTTATCCAAAATGTTTCTCTCAAGCACTACGTGCTTGCAGTCTTTATAATATTCCATCGCCATTTTCACATATACGCAGCGATATGGGCTAGAGCAAATGCATCTAGTGCATTTATAGTGGTGCTGTTTGTATATGCTTTAGTGCGTTTAATTTATAAAGTAACAAGTATTGCTAAAATTTGTTTATATAAAGAATACACTTTTAATCATATTTTTCATTGCCTTTTAATGTATATTAAAATAAAAATTATAGTTATAATTTTAAAAAAATAATGTAATCATTTTACATGTTGTCAGTACTATATATTAGCCAAGGGCCTAAAGAACGAAGTTTATAAAATTTGTTGTGCAAAGCAAGTTATCAGTTAATATCTACATTTGCAAACATCAGTTTGTAAGTGAAAGTGCGTGAAGTACAAACCTACATGTACCAGCAAATTCTAAAGCAAATTATATTTCTTTCTCCAAATCTGAAATTTATATGACAATAAATATTATAAATTGTCAATTTAAAACATTTATACATTATTTACTAGTCCACAGATTTAAACTTAAAGCCGATATATGATATCATTTAACACAAACATAATATGCCTGTCCTAACCAAAATTAGTAGTAATAAACCAAAGGGCACATAAAATTCTCGGTGTTTACGACGTCAGGCATTTCGTGTGATTAAACTATATGGCATGCCATATCCATACCTTCATATACACAAGTAATATGTTATCACATTATTGTTCATATTGCATTGCAATAACATCTAAAGTAAATTAATGATCTTTCACTAATTGTGAAACTGATATGACACTATTTACTATAAATTGTGACCTTTAATCATTTATATATTATTTACTAGTCTACAAATTTAAAAAAATTAAACCTGTATATGGTGTAAAATAACACATATAATGAATTAACCTTCTACATTATATTGTTCTTCCATTAATAAATAAGTGATACCTATGTATATATTTAATGACTTTATATTGTGTGGTAATCAATGTTTTCTTCTTTTTCATCCTCCTTTTCATCCTCATCTTCCTCCACCACGCCGTAGGTGTTAATATATATATATTTTTAAATCAACCTCCTTCTCCTCTTCATTCTCATTGTTATCCGCACAAACTTTTCCTCAATTTTGCAATTAATACGGAAGCACTTCACCATAGAATAGCAGTTCGATACCTATATTTCAGAAATTTATTTCGGAACAAAATACGAATGCGTGAGTTGAATTAAAAATAGCGGCGATGCTGGGAGTTTCGAATTACAACAGTGGTGAAAAAACTGAAAATGTAAAGTGAGTATGGGACCAGTGGCAATTGTGAACTAAATATGTAAGGTGGAGGCAACAAAGCTACGAACTAAATGTGGCATACACACATGAGTTTCTCACAGCGATTAAAAATACTAATTACAATATTGTGGGAATTTGAACTATAATAGTGGAGATATAAATATGAACTAAATATGTGTAGTGAGTATGGGGTTGGATAACAATATATTAACATGATGTTGGTGAAAAAACAAATTTAAAAATAATGCTAACTGTGTTATTTACAATAATTAACATTGATATATAATAATAATATCTCTTGATAAAAATAGTAGTTGCGCTGCAAGCAATATGATAAACTGCGTGAATATTTGAAATTGTAATAGTATCACAATAAATGTTGATAAATAAAATATATCTCTTTGCGAAAGCGTGTAGTTTAAAATATTTAACTTTATACAAAAGAAGCTATCCTGGGTAAAAAATAATAAGTTTTATAAAAAAATGATTTCACGCACAAACAAAATATGTAAATAATCGTTGGTAACATTAATAAAAGACTACATTAGTGGGTAAATGCAAAATTTTACAGGTTGCCAAATACTAGAAATAAAATATGCCTCTTTGCGGAAAAAAAAAAAAGAATAGCATTCTATAATTCACGTTGCAAAACAAGGAGTTGCGTTGCGCAAAAAAAATGTTATATTACAATGATATGTAGCAGTAATATACGTCTCGGCGCACTGATCGCCACGGGTGGCCGAGGTCGTTAAGGCACGGACTCGTGAGCGGAGGTCTGGGTTGGAATACCGCCAGGACCGTCCTCCCTGACTGAGTTTTTTTTCCGGGTTTTCCTCAGTCCTCATAAGCGGTAAATGCCGAGTAGGTACCCTAAACTTAGGCCTGGAACGATTCCTTCCTTAAAAATAAATCCTTTCCCAATATATCATTTCATCTCATGTATCATCAGTGTCCATCACCTGTGGTGCCTCTGTAGCAAAAACGGGCGTTAAACACTATTCATTCATTCGGCGCACTGAAAATATGGACTGTCGCATTGGAACCGTTCGCGTTTACTCGTGTCTATGCATACAATTTATTCTATGCGTGTAGATGCTGACTGTAAAGAACCTTCAATGGTGAGTTATGTGTTCATTATTATTAAATCATTTTGTCTTGAGTTCTGTGTTCATTATATTTAAATAATTTTGTCCGGCATTTAAACGCATTTGTTCTCTTTTTTTATATTTTTGTGATATATATAATGATGTCACTTGTGTGCTTTGGTAAACATATTTTCCTAGATTGTCGTAAATATGTATGTCTCAAATACCAACTATGCAATGCATTTTTCGTTTACGATTTACCAATGACTAGTTTCTATATTTTAAATAGATTAGGCTTTAGTTTCCCAAGAATACATTTATTTTTCCACTCATGCAACAATTATTACTTTTTATCTTATCTGTGTCAATGAATAGTAACATAGTTTTATTAATAATTTACTGAAACTGTAAAAATATATCATTTTTGCAATTTGCAATGTTAAAACGATTATTCACATAATTGAAATATATCCAATGTTTATTTGGGCTTTAATAATACAAACATAATTTATATTTAATACATATTATTTTATTGTTTATAAAGAAATCAAACAGTGGAAATATTTTGGATTATAACATAACATTTCTTTTGCAAAATATAGCTTCATTTTTGCAAGGTTACATATTTTATCAATTGTTTTTCGCAAACATAAGTTTTATTTCTCGTGGTGCTATGCAGTATGTGTTTCAAACACTGAAAATGTTTGTTTCATAGTTAATATTTCGTTTGCTTGTCTACAAAGAGCAAATGATTCACAAACATGTATATTTGATAAAAGTAGTTCAAAAAGTGAAAATATATTTTGATTGCACCATAACATCTTTTTGCAAAGCATATTTCTTTTCTTTCTTTCTTTCTTTCTTTCTTTCTTTTTTTTTTTTTTTTTGCAGTATCATACATTTACGGCACGAAAATGAACCTCAAGCCTGAATGAAGAGGCCTCAGAGCAAAATTTGTTGGCCATTTCGCGCCCTGAGTAGAATGGGACGCTGATGATCCGAGATGTTCAAGAGCGTCGGTAAATAAACAAATAAAATTCTCTTTTGCAAAGTTAATTTTTACAAATAATTTTATTTTGAATGTTATTGTTTTGTGTATAATATTAATTTCTGTATATAACTAAAAATATTTTTATTGTAACATAATATTTTGTGCAACACACTTCTTTTTGCACAATTAATTATTGCAATTTTTTCAAAGTTAATATTTTGTTTATAATATTAATTTTTTGTTTATAAAAGTGAATGTGTTTTTATTGTATCATAACATGTTTTTGTACAGCATAACTTCTTTTTTGCAAAGTAAAATATTATTAATACTCTTGCGTACAAAGCTAATAATTTGTTTTTAATGTTAATTTCTGTTTATAAAAATAAAAATATTTTAATTGCAACACATATTGCTTTTGGTCAATATATTTCTTGTTTGCACAGTTCAACATTGTAAGCGATTAGATTTCGCAAACAAGTATGTTTCATTACTTATGTTTTCCTACTTGTACAAGTATACAATTAACTACTAATGTAGTCTTTTACAAACGATTATTTATATATTTTATATATGGGTGATTTTTTTCCCCCTTCTAAAGGTGTGGTGCTCAAAGAATGCCTCCAGAATGGCAGAACCATCGCCGGGGAGTATTACGCTTGAACATTGGACCAACTGAAGGATGCTATTTCATCTAATCGACCACACCTTGGGAAAAAGAAAGTTCTCTTTCATCATGATAATGCGCTCTCACGCACGTCAGGGATTGTTGCTGCAAAACTGCATGATCTTCGCTTGTAAGTGCTAACTAATCTGCCAATATTCGCCGGATTTGGTTACGTTTTGTTCCCAAATCTGAGGAAATTGCTAGGTGGACGATTCACATCACAGGTTAAGTTGAAGCTGAGACAGACTCTTATTTTACACAGTTAGACAAATCTTATTTTACTGGGAGTATTAAAAAAATGCAAAGTCGTTGAACTAAATGCATTGATTTACAAGGTGCTATGTTGAAAAACATCTCTTTTAAGTTTTGTGTTTTCTTGATCAGGCCGAGGACTTTTAGAATACCCCTCGTACACTACACCCCAATATTTTTATCTCAATATTTTAAGGTGTCTTATGATTCACGGTATGAGGATTCTCACTAGCCCAAAAATTCTAGGAATTGATGTGCTCCTAGATGAAACTTAAGAATCACACCGATAAATTGCCGGAACCATTCACAGTGAATGAGTCTTTCTGTTTGCCGGGAGGTTTCAACTCTTGCACAGCAGCAGTAGGACATTCATACAGCTTTGCTTGTTTGCACTTTTTTTTTTTGTTTGTAATTTTGAAAACTCTCGTCTACTGCGATAATTAACTCAAGGGCTTCTGTGGGGGAGGCTGCAGTCTGTCCTAAATGAAGAATTTTGTCGGTGCTTTTTGAGCTCAAAATACACACAAATTCATTTTTATGGACACACTTTTCCAACACGTGTGGATAATAAACTATATTTACCGGCTCATACTGTATTGTGTGCACTGTATTGTTAGTGGCACGAAGACACAATGATTCCTAGCAATTCTTTAACAACAGTACAGCCAAATTTATCACACTGCTCCCGAGAACAGCAAACACGCTATGGCGTACATGCTTTACATGTGAAAGTTGCAATCAGATTTTACTTCTGATGTTATTTAAGGGCGTGAATGGACAAAGTATACAAGTGATTAAGGTTTCATAAAACACACACAAAAAAAATATTACTATGACAGTATAGGGCATGTTGTGCAGCCGGTAAGAGAGACTCGAACACACCGTCAAAGTGTTCATTCGGGGAAATTACAGCAGATGTCACACTATTATAAATGAACTTACAAGATTTGTAACATAACATATACATATATCATATATACATCAATAGCAAAAGATGGGGTCCTGAGTTGTAATCACGTGACCTAAGGTCATCTGTCAATTACTCACCGTTAATCTATTCATTATTTTGGATTATCCAAAATGTCACGTAATTTGAGTACTGATTTTCATCGTTTCATTTTATATGTGTCTACATATGTATATATAGAGAGAGAAATCTTAAAGGTTTCTCTTATTTGGTTCAATGGATTTTAAATTACCATATTTAAGTCCTCTCTTCTTTATCTAAGTTAATTCTATTGCCCTTTTGCAGATTAGTACAATGTAGAAATTTGTTGGTATTTTGGAGAGTACTGTTTAACTTCTTGCAAAACAGGAGGCGACTACTGACCATTACAGTTTTTAGTTATTTGTAGATTACGCATTCGGCAGTTGTGTAAATACCTATTTTGTTACATGGGCAGTAGACAGTCGTGTATAGTTTACTTTGATCTTGAGTGTTTGTCATGTTGATTGAACGTCTGCAAAAATTTACTTCTAGTATGAAATTATGTTTCTCTTCTAATTTCTTGTTTATTAGTTATTTTATGAAAGGTCAATCTAAGAGTTTGATTGGTTGGTGGAGTTTTATGCCTCTTTTGGCTATTTCATCTTTAGTACTTCAATGTGGGAGGTTGCGATTATTTTTTGTAACTAAACGAAGTTTTGCTGATCTGCTTTATTTCATAGGGTTTTGTTTGTTTTTTTTTTTTTTTTAAGTTTGATAAGTTTTTGTTACTGTTTGAATTGCTGATATAGAGCCCACACTGGGAATACTGTTTATCGAAATTCGTTTGTTCTCTTTAGGAGCCGATTATTAATATCAAGTATTGTTTGTATTTCTGCCGTGAAAAATGTGTCCAATTGGTATGTAATGGGAGAAGAGTGTAGAATAAATGTCTGTCCCTGTTTCTTCTTGATTTATCGATGATTCACCGCTGTATGTGTGTGTAACCATTTATCTTGTGGGTGTTTTTTCGCTATTGTTTCTAGCGCGAGTTGTCTTGGTTCTGTAAGTAGAGAGTTTTGTTTCTGTACATCTTCTATAAGGTTGTGGAGTGCTTCTATGATTAGATAGGGTGGATTGCTCTGTTCTGAAAGTGATTCAACTTTTCTTTCAATAGGCAACTCTTGAAATTGTATTTGATTATATTAATTATTAATTATTAGTGTAGTTTGTGTTCATTAAAGTTCCTTGCTTCTTATATTACAGGTTTGCTATAGTGTACATCTTAGGAGCTGTGGTTGGTGTGATTATAGTTATATACCATTTAAATACAGACATTTTAAGCTGCTACAGACCCGCACATCTATACAGGTAACAAATAAGTGTCGATATTGCTGTTCTTGTTATAGACAATATTTTGCGACTTCAAAAGCGCTGCAAACTTCCGTTTACAAATATACATACCTAATAATATAAGTTGCTACTAAAAGGCAAAGATTTTGGTGGATAAAGTCAATATCTTCGCCAATATTTGTCAGAAATTAAAGTATAGTATGCAGTTTCAGATTAGAATTAAAACATTTCCACCCTTTGGTGTAGTTTCGGCGTCAAATCTAGTACAAAGCTGGAGCTGAGCTTCCCAAAATCCAGAACATTGAAAGTCTAACAAGTAAAAATAATAAGAAATAAGAAAAATGCTTCGCTGTTTGCCTAAATGCAACGAAGATTGTCTGCTTCGTTTTCAGACATTCTGAAATTTCTTTACCGCTCCTTTGTACTCCTTCACGAATTGGTTGCCACAAATAGGAATTAATATGCTAAAATAAATAAGGAATTATATCAAAGATAGCTTAGCTTTAATCTACACTTATATTATGTATTTTATTTATATTGTTTTAGATTGCGGTAAGTTATCGTGCATTGTATTTTATTACTTTTGGAAACTTTTAAACACAGAAGGATGTTTGCGATTTATGGTAAAAAAAATTCAAACAGCTTTAACTTTTGAAAAACCATGTCTCCACCAAGTTGTGATGTTTTGTGTGGTGGCCTCGAGCGCGAGTTATCGCTTTGTGTTACAGTTTCCACTGTAGCAAGCGGGTGCGAAGTACAGTAATTTCCTTTCTATTCTGCTGCTCCTGACAGGCTTTCCAAAGACCGTCCACCGTTCGCCGTCTTCTGCTTCCAAGGCCCCTTTTCAATAGCCCCAATACACAGAAATTTATTGACGATTCATTAGATGATTTAACAGGAGAGTCGACGCCAGGGACGAAACCCCCCCCCCCCAAATGTGTATATAGACGTAGGCTTGAAACGTTACTCTGATGCAGCTAGACCGCCAATTTAGGTTCAAATCGGTTGATGGTATTCACAGTTGTAATTGAGATCTTCATTTTCAATGAATTCGCTATCTTGTGTTGCTGGATTCGGGCCAGAGACAAGGTCCTTAGCCTCCCGAATTATTTCGAGAGTACGGTTGATGATATTGCCTATTTCTTGCTCTCTGGAATAAGAGTACTATTCTGTCCTTACCTTTTTCAAGTATACTGGAATGCCTACTTGAAGATGGTGAAACCACGTCTCTCGTTCTTTAAAATTATCGTAAAGGGCAGCAATATACCCTTCTCAGGATTCTTCTATTTTGGGGCAATTTTAAAAGCGGCACGCATAAAGTCACATTACAGTACATTAAACTATGTATCTCTCACACTGCCATAACTAGATTTGCTTCTGTAGTTTTAAGTGCGGCGCTACTGGTAACTCCTAAACTATTATCACAGATCGCAAACAAACCTCCATAGTTTGACGGAAATATAACATTAAAATATACATAAAACAACATACATATTCATAGTTAAAAATAGTTAAGGGCACCGTGCATAGCAAGAATAGCTTTAGTGACTTCATTGGTGAAGTCTTGTGTTCTCACTCAACAGAATTGGACCCTCCTCAAATTGGAGTATGTTGTCTGTCTGATTTTTCACATTTCTGTTTCACCCTAAAAATTTAACTTCAGACATGCCACCCAGCACTTGCCCTTCCACAGCGGGAAGATCTAAGAAGGCACTTGAGCTCGTTAAATGCTGAAACAAAATTTTACAAATTTATTCTTATATCTTATTTAACATTTTAGAGCTCTTCCTCCGGTCACACTTATTTGCAATTCATGCTATATTGATTCATGCTGTAGCTCAACCTTAGAACCAACTCATATATAATAACGGTATATGTGAAGAATTTTGATTTTTGTCCTGTATTAATAATTATTATCCTGTTCTTGTTCTTATGCACAAAGATACACTTGGTAACTCGATAAAAATTTATTTTGTAAGGGTTTAATGCACCGCCAACTACCAATATCTTTCGAGGAGATAAGTGAAATGGGTGAAATGACCATGCAAATGAGTGCATAGCATCTAATGTTACTTGGTATTCTCCTTTTCTGAGTGAAACCAAATCCAGATATGTCGCCACTGGGGATCGAACCCGGCGCGTCCACTGACAAGCAGACGTGATAGCGTCTGAGCCGTGGTTGTGGTTGATTTGATAACGTGATTTTTTCTATATTTCATTTTACACTATAAGCCTTTAGTGTAACTGGATTATGTTCAGCTGTTCAAAAATGTATAATTAAAATTTCCTATGACTAATGAGCTTGTTCTCTTGATATAATTTTCAGACATTTAATTCTTTTGAGAGTAAATATATAAATAATAGCACTTTTATAACTGCTTTGTTTTTTTACAAGTTTCCTTCCTAATATTCTCTGCAATATAAGTATTTGCTTTCGTTAGCATTGAAATGTTCATTATTAAATAAAACAATGAAAATATAATCTAAAACAATCTAAATTATTATATTTTCTATTAAAACGGATTATATTTTTATGTATTTATTTATTCATTTCGCGCTTTTCACATAGTCCATGACTGCCTTAAAGGATATTCGAGTAATAAATAAGAGTATACACGTATTAGTTAAGCAATTTACGAAAAAATCTCGTCCACGTACATAGGTGTCTCCTAACCAAGGTTGATAAACAAAATTAGGGTTCTGTTGCTAGTTTAGCAGACCAGGAGTCTCTCACTTTCTGTACCTCATTATTGTGGCAGTTCCTGAATTTGCAGACCAAAGGCATCTGAGGTTAATGGCATACTACACAAAACCCTTAAGAATGTCTCTGTATGCATGGAGGCAATCTTTAAAAATAATATGCAGTAAATAACGTATCTACACATATTTACAAAAATGCATTGAAACGTGCGATCGAATTCTTCTTCACAGCAACTCAAGTGATTTTGCATCGATGTGTTTTGTTTGAATATGACCTGAGTAGATCCATTCGATGATATTTTATTAAAAGAATAACATTTAATTGGTGTAAATATATGAAACAAAGTGACTAAATTTTATGAGAATTTATTTGCAAAATATACGAGAAGTTTCAGAACTTATATTTTTTAATAATTTGATGACAACGCAAATAATAAACGTCAAAATGAATCACATTTTAATAACAATAGCTCCAAGAATAAGCTAAAATTTCAGGCATTATAAAGTACAAGCGCAAAAATAAAATCAAACGCCAAGCGAAAGATTCCCTTCGTTTTCTCTGTTATATCTGTAAATAATTTATAGTCGTAGATAACATTTATTTTCAATTGCAGGAAGAGTCTTAAGACTTTGTAAGGATGCATGACTTCTGAAGGTTCTGAAACAGCAGTCAGTTTAAATATTTAAATGTATTTACGTCCTAACTTCAGGTATTCTTTATTACATAACAAAGAAAGTCCCTTTTCTTTATTTGTTCTCTAAAAGAATTGTAGTTAACTTTCAACATTTACTTAGCGACTTAGAATACTTAATTTAAACATCAGCGTGAATTAAAATCGTTAGCTGCAGAAAAACATAACCGCAGCAAGAATGACCTATATTTATTCTTTGTTGAAACAACCTTAAAATAAAAGTGAAAAGTGCAGTAGTATAGGTTACTCTTGGCAGTTGAGTAGGGAAGAGGCCATTGTCAGGCGGCTAGAGTTGTGACCTCATTCTGTCTGCCTGTTTGCTCTTCTAACTAGAGCATAAAGAGGCTCTAGGTGTCTGAGAGATGCAAGTAATGCAGGTGTAAAACACTGCCAAAAATAACTTTTAAAAAAGAGCAGAGAGATATCCATAAAATGTAGGCCAATGTCTATTTCTTGAATGGATGGTGCTCTCTGCAGTTTGATCCATATCAACAATAGGTCCCCTCTCCCTTTTAAGTCACAGGAAGAACCCAGCATTTGGTTGCTATATTCTAAATTAACAGCTTTTGCCACCATTAATGATCTGGAAAGAGAAAAGGGTGGGCGGGAGACTGCCTACGAAATAAACGACTAGAGTTTAATCCTTGGCAGCACTTTTCCTTTCAGCTTCATTAAAAATCGCCTTAAATATATAACAGAATGTCTTGGAATAGAAAGGATCAAATACTGACTCTAGTTCTTGGTGATGTTGCTAGTGCTACCAGGTTAACAGTAAAAGAGCAACGAAGAATTGGACAACATGTACATTAATATTCGAAGTCGGCTCGAATACCTTAGTGTAGGCATATTTGCCTAATACTACTGGAAAATTGAATTTTCAATAATAACTGGTACCTATCGATTTCTTGGTCCTATAATTAATTATAAAATGAACTGGAAAAACCACATTGATTAAACTTTATCCAAACTGAACTCGGCATGTTTTGCAGCAGATCATTGTTTCCTTTTACATATAAAAGCACCCTAAAACGTATATTACGCTTACTTCCATTCCTTAATGACTTACAGAATAATGCTATGTGGAAATTCAGTAAATGGTAACAAAAATATTTCTTGTACAAAAAAAAAAGTAATAAGAATGGCAGGGCAAAACAATCAACTGATTGTAAACCACTATTCAAAATATTTGGTATTTTACCATTAGCTAGTTGTACTTTAATTTGTATCAGACAACCCAGAAGTGTTCATAAAAACTCAGAAATGTACAACAAAGAAATCATAAACATGCAGGACTTGCACTACTATAGTATAGTATAGTATTATTTAATTCACTTCCATAATATATAGTAACTGCATACCAATAACAATAAGTCCAGGTTAGCATTAAAAAGACACCTTATCACTCACACCTCCTATATAGAGGAGCATTTCACGCAATCAAAAAATAAGTGCACAAAAATGTTCACTTTTAATTAAGTTTGGTGACTATACAACTAAATGTAATTCTTTTAAGAAATATTTTTAAATGCTCCAGATGTAAATAATTTCAGTTACCATTAACGTAGTTCTCCTTCTCCTCCTTCTCCTCCTCCTCCTCCTTTTAAGTCGGTCCTGGTGGTGTAGTGGTTACCATACTTGCCTCCTATACCCAAGATCGTGGGTTCGAACCCGGTCAGGACCGATGGATTTTTTCGGGCGTAAAAATCCTAAGGATCCTTCGGAAGGGAAGTAAAGCCGTGGGTCCCGTGTCGTACATTTACGGCACGAAAAAGAACCTCAAGCCTGAAAGAGAGGCCTCTGAGCAAAATTTGTTGGCCGTTTCACTCCTTGAGTTGAATGGGACGCTGGTGACCTGAGATGTTAAAGAGTGTCCATAAATAAACCAATCAAAAAAAAATCCTCCTTCTAAAATGGCATATTAATGTAAACTAGGCAAAAATGACCATCTCTGACAAACTCAACACCAGAGTTAAAATTTGTAAATATCAAATGTTTTGCTACTGAGGCAAAACAGGCGGTGTACACTGATGATACATGAGATAAAATGATATATTGGGGAAGGATTTTTATAAGGAAACGTTCCGGGTCTAAGTTTAGGGTAGTTTCCCGGCATTTACCATTTATGAGGGCTGAAGAAAACCTGGAAAATATCTGTCAGGAACTTGTGAGCGGGAGGTATGGTGTTCCATTCCCACCAGGACCGTCCTCCCTGGCTGAGATTTCTCCCAGGTTTCTTGCAGTTCTTATAAATGACAAATGCCAGAGAACTACCCAAAACTCGATATGGTTAGCTTCCTTCCTTTAAAAAAAAATTCTTTCCCAGCTTATCGTTTCATCTCATGTATTGCCAGTGTCCACTGCCTGTAAAGCCTCAGTAGTTAAAATGCGCATTAAACACTATTTAAAAAAATTAACAATGCTGAAATTAACCGCTTTAAATATTTGCACCAGTTGGGGGTTATATAAGCACAGGTTTTCATGCAGAATATTTTAATACTCATGTGATTAGCTACTTCCCTTAATGCAATGTTTGCACTATCTTATGGATTTTCACCCAAGTTATGAAGAAATCGTTCCACAAGCTCACAGTTATGTACACTAATATTCGCTCGCCTAGCTCCTCTCAAATGAGCCTGTCTCTTGCAAGGATTGATGGATAAGTGAAAATGATCTTGCACAGGTAACCTGTCAGGATACCTTCCTGCATAAAGTTCCTATTGCATTCCCATTCATGTGGTGCATATCTGTCATCTCACTCAATGAGTGTATTTTCTTATGATTTCTTCACTTAGAAAATGATAAAAGAAAATCAAACAAATGAAAAAATGTAATGGCCTCTACTTTAGGGAAGAAAGTGATCAGTGTTTACAAATGAAAGTGGGGTAAATGTACAGAAAAGTCCTTAATAACTCTGAAATGAAGTATTTTTAGGCCCATGTTCTTGTAGATTTTTTAAAATGTTCTGTTGTCAGAAACATGTCCTGCAAATATTTCACACCAATTTAAAAACACTCCATGCAGTTCTGTTTTAAAGTAAATTCATTATTCAATCAGTGAAATGTGTAATGGAAGCATGTGCTGAACATACAAAAACTCTACTAAGACATTCACACCTTCAGCAGATCTTAAGTCAAAGTCCTCAATTATTGTTTATTTGTTTTCAAATTATTATGCTACCTTCCTTGCATAGACATATGTATTTACAACTCAAAAGGACAACATAAACATGTAGGACGATTGCCTCTGATGTTATGTTATCATTTATTTTTATTGGAGATGATTAGCAAACCATTATCTTTTGATTAATTTTAATGGTTCTGAAGACCAAATCGTCTCCCTTGATTTAGAAGCCCTTTCTAACATCAACTGTCCATATATGTAGTCACAAGGTCAACTATATAGCTTTGTTTTTTCCTCTCATAGTTAAAAGCTTAACTAAGAGTTTCAAACTAAATAGTACGTTTCATTGCTCTAGCTATTATTCATTTTAAAAGTTTATTAGTAAACATCATTTCTAACAATATGTTTTATCATTTTTATGATATGATTTAATGCTTATTACTAATTATATACTTGCAGCATTAAACTGTACTCAATTTCTCTTAAATATATCTACAGTGTTGCACTTCTTCTTTAGTTTATTCCATGCAAAAATTATGATTTTAGCACACTAGTATGCTTTATTCAAAACTTAGTTCTAACATACCACTAAAATGAAATAGGAATATTGGAAAACAAATCATGGCCACCAGCATTTATACTGCCTGAGCTCAGTAAACTGTTCCATTTAGAAAAATTGTTCTCATCATGCTTTCTTTATTCTTCTGAATATTCTTTTTACTTTTGGATTGCAATTTATCACTATTTTTCCTATACAGTATTCCAGCATTCTTCCTACATAATACTTTTAGTTTCATATTATGTTAATGTGTTTTTGGGTTCTTTCCATATTTCTTTCTTTATCTAATTACATGCACCCTGCTACATACTTAAGAAAAAATACTTTCAATTCTTATTATTAAATTAATTTTCTAATTTTCTTTCTTTACAAGGCCTTTTTAGCTTGTTATATTTTATATATATATATATGCACATACATATTACAAACTGTTACCTTTGGTATTATTATAATAATACTATGATGATCATGATGATAACAAAGAGAACTTTTATCTTATGAATGAAATTGGCAGTTATTTGTAACGTTTAAAACAGAAGCAAAACACTGAACCATAGATGCTATATAAGAAAAAGTTGAAATTATTGAATTTATATGTGTGTTGGAAGAAAGAAGGATGATTCTAAATTTAGGTTGTTGAGATGGAGAGGAAATGAAGGTATTTTAGATGCTAGTTGGTGTGAAGGTAACTAGGTTAATGAGCTCTGTTTACTGTCCTCCAACTCCTACCTGGATCCACCTGGCAAACTTTCCCAAACCACATTTGTTCAGCCCATTTACAAAATATCTTGATTTGCATAACACTGTCAGCTTCTCATTAGCAAAGCAGGTAAGCAAAACTTCTTTCGGTTAACTATATTGGTTCATCAATGGATAATAAATGTAAACATCTTTCTTATTTTTTGTTCTTGGCATTACCATCCCTTATTCCTATGCTGATCTTAAGTTCAGCCTAAAGGACAAAAAGATAACAATTTTATGAAAATTATATTTAAGAAGTCGAGGAAAAAATTCACAGCATTTGTTTATTTTAAGTCATTAACAGAAAGACAACATTTAAAGAATTACAAATATATATAAATCAGCATCATGATTTAGTCTTTAGGCCTTTTCAGGTATTAGTTAGTTAGTTCTCGGAGCATTCAGTGAGTTCATGGAGCAGCCACAGAGACCTAAGAACATTGAATTTGTCATATACAAATACCACAGTAGCTTTCAATCTGTAGTTACAAACATTTGTCTGCATCTACATAAATAATTACAATAAAAAATAAAAAAGAACACTTAGAACAACTCAACCAACAACAAAAACAGATAAGTCACTTAATCATATAAATTTTATTATATACATGTTTACATATACATTGACATGTGGTGCAGTATAATATTGTGACTCATATACTTTCACAGAATAATAGGCCTTTTTACATAGGTATTTTCTAAGAGCAGATTTAAAGAAATTGGCATTGTTTATTAAGGCTTTTAGGCTAGAGGGAAGAGCATTGTATACTAAAATGCACCCATAATAAATGCCTTTTTAATGGCATGAAAGTACTGAAATTGGGCGATGTAGATTTGCTTTTTGTCTTGTATTCTTGTCATGCATATTTTGATTTTGAACAAATTTTTGTTTATTTCTTATAAAAAGTTCATGAGGGATAAAATATATTCACAAGGAAGAGTTAAAATTTCAAATTTCCTAAAGAGGACCAGCAATTATTCATATAACATGTTCACTTTTAACTGAATTTCCCCAAAATATTAGACCGTACTTCATTAATGAGTTGAAATAAGCATAATAAACTAGTTTTAAAGTCTTAATTGGCTCCAACATGACTAATGCACATATTGCATAGCATGCACTGCTTAGTTTAGGTGTAATAAGATCAATGTGATCTTTCCAATTCAGATGGTTATCAATTATTAAACCAAGGAATTTAATATATTTGGTTTGTGAAAGTACACTTATAATATCCTATCTGTAATTGTGGATCTGGAGATCTGTGAGTAATGAATTTCATAAAATTTGTTTTATCTAGATTTAGAGACAATTTGTTTGCTTTGAACCATACACACAATGAACTGAGAACCAAATTTAATTTAATGCCACAATCATTAAGGTTCTTTCCATTTATCAATATGCTTGTATCATCTGCAAATAGAACAGTATTTCCTACATCTTGGATAGATAAGGAGAGGTCATTTATATATATATCAGAAAAAGAAGAGAACCCAGAACAGATCCTTGAGGCACTCCATGGTTAATCATTCCCCACTCTGATGCATTGTTTTTATTATTAAAGGGACAATTTATCACCACTTTTTGTTTCCTTTTGTCAAGGTAGGATATAAACCATTTTAAATATTAGTTTTTTATTCCATAGAAAGCTAATTTATCTATCACAATTTCATGATTGACACAATCAAAAGGAAATCAAAATTGATCAATGAACTGTTTTATGGGCATGCCTATGTTTCTTTTTTCCTGATGGTTTATTTTAAAACAATCCTTTTGGTATGTAACTGTTCATTCTATTAATACAATCTCACAATTTTGTCTGTATAGATTATAGATTTATTTTGTCTAAGATTTTAAGAATAAGGAACTTTTGCTTATAACTTCTTTCATTCTCTCTCTCTCTCTTTTGTTTTAATTTAACAAGGAGTAGTGCAATAGTCTGAAGTACTTCTCAAATAGTTAATTTGTCATGCCTAACTAGTGACTAACACTGTTTTGAAGTCTCTAACTGAATCTAGAAAACCCTTATTTTGTAGACATATTTAAATGTTTGTTTTAAATTAATGTGAATACAAATCTCAGTTGTGAACAAGATCCATTGATAATCTATTTCTATTATCTAACCACAATGCTTTCATTATAATAAAAGCTCATCCATTGTGCACATTGATGATAAGCACACACTGCATTACATAGGTTTAGTGCAATTGCTTTAAATAAAAACAATTTTTACAATTTACAGTAACTATCATTTATCTCATTTAGCTTTGGATTACAGGTTTTACAAAAACTGTACTTATTGTTATAATTTATTTCTGTTTAAAGTAATTTTAATTTTTTCCCTTTTCACTTAAATCAGTAAATTAAAACAGTTTGATTTATCTTGTTGAGCTTGGAATTAAAAGTTTTAAAGAAGTTGAACTCATTGTTATTATCTGTTTCTTTTCATTCAAATCAGTAAATTAAAAGTGTCTAACTGCCTGTGGTGTCTCAGTAGTAAAAATGGGCATTAAATACTATTAAAAAAAAGTGTCTGGCTGACACAATTTAGCACAGAAACACTATTATACACGTTGTCATTAAAATTTACTTATGATTTAGATATTGTAATATTTTTATCATTAAACACAGCATTGTCTTTCACTGTCTTGAATGTCATATCAATTACAATAATTTATTTTATCCTCTTGCCATGCTAAATTTGTTTTCCACCTGACTATATTTATAGCTCTAAAATGTATACATTCTTTCACCAATATTCTTATTGCTTTACAAAATATAGATAAAAAAGGCATTTAAAATACAAAGTAATGTTCTGATAATGATAATAAATATTCCCTGATTTCATCTGGTTGAGAGCTATTGTATTTCCAAATAAAGGGATGTGATATTTTATCTTCATTTATTGCTAAAAATAAAATTATCTTACTCATAACAAGAAAACAGCCAACTACAAAGACAATCACTGCACAGCAATATGTTGTAACATAATTATTGTTATGTTTATAAACAATGTATACAGTTTTTTTCACACTAACTCCATTCACTTACATAAATTTGGAACATATGTTTCGGGAGCGATCCCTCCCATCTTCAGCCTGTTGACAAACTGTCGTTAAACATGGCGGTTGGGTCTCTTGATGTTCTTGTGGCGGCATCTGTTGGTATTATTAGGAATTTGCTGAGTTCATCCAATGGAGGGATATCGAAATTCATCAAATTATCCTTATTTTTTGTAATGAAAATGTTTTCCCAAGTGGAAAGTTCTATTGCATTATGACGTTGTTTAAGTAGTTTTATCTCTGATTTAATTTAATGATTTTTATTCCAAAAGTGCACTGCTATTGCTGATTTATCAATTTGTTTTAAGCGAATATTTCTGAAGTGTTCTTTTTTCCGGATTCCCAAATTCCTCTTCGTTTTTCCAATGTATTTTTTGTCGCACTCTGCACATTCATTACAAAAAATAAGGATAATTTGATGAATTTCGATATCCCTCCATTGGATGAACTCAGCAAATTCCTAATAATACCAACACATGCCGCCACAAGAACATCAAGAGACCCAACCGCCACGTTTAACGACAGTTTGTCAACAGGCTGAAGATGGGAGGGATCGCTCCCGAAACATATGTTCCAAATTTATGTAAGTGAATGGAGTTAGTGTGAAAAAAACTGTATACATTGTTTATATATATATACCACTCCATTGTCAACAGCTTCGTAAGTACACTTATTGTTATGTTATTTCATTACAATCAAAATTTTTATTGACTGAATATAATATTGCACTGTTAAGCTTATACTAGAGATTGGTTCTCAGCACTCTTAATGCCTTGATCATTGATACTCAAAAGATGTTAGTATCGCATAATACCTCTTATGCCTTCAATTAATTTTAATGTTTGGTCTACACTAAATAAAATAATTTTAATTAACATATTTCTGGATGAAAGCAGAGAAAGCATCCCCACTACATCATTGATAGAATTGAAGGTATATTTTAATACAAATTATAATTTATATGAATGCATTACTTATCTAGAATAATTTTTAAACAGAATAATCCAATGACTCTTAATGCTTCTCATTTTTCAGGACTACATCCTAGTTTTGTTTTTAGCTTTATTTCAAATAAGACAGAGGAGGAATTAACATTTGCTTCCATTATATTCATAATCTGCAGGTACCAATGAATTTTAGAATATTCTATGTTTTCTTATAAATAGAACTTATTTCAACATGGCAATTTTTTTTGGGGGGGTGAGTTTAACGTTCTTTAACCTTTGCAATCATATCAAACAATGAGTGACTTAAGGAATAGCAACAGATCTCAGGGACCTAATGCACTGAAGGTACCTGATATTCATTCTAAGGAAAAAATCTGAGTAAAAACCTTCAGCCAGGCAGCTTGCCTCAATTGAACCCAGTTCCATAATCTGAGAAATAAACACATTACGCCTACAGCAAGTTACTGTTTGAAGATTCTAAATATTATAATGTTCTTTGTAATTGTCCAAACAAGAGTCAATGCTTAAATGTTTTAAGAATTATTTATTTTTTAGATAATGCAACAGCATTTTTGTTGTATTAAAAAATAAAATATGTCCATTACAGGCTCTTGAACAATATTCATGAGAATTGCAATATCTCTGAGGACTCCAAGAGGAAACTAATGCTTCATATTAGATAAATATTACCTTTTCCCTGCATTTATAAATTTGAGGCCTTAATGTACATTAAAAAGCATTTATCAACATTCCAGTTGAACAAAGACAAACACAACTATAACACAAGAAACAACATCAGTTAAGCAGCATAAGTCATAATACTACATTATATGAACACAGCCCATTATATAGTTGTACTAAATTATACAACAAACTGCAACAAACCTTGCTTATATACTAGATGCCCAAAAAAAATTTAAATTGGCGTGGAATCTTTACTGCTTGAATATTGTTTTTACAGTGTAGAAGCATATCTGGAGGCACTTACTACTTAAATAAGTTAAGATTTAAAATTAAACATAAATACACCCATTATCCTTATCTATAAACTGGAAATGCTAATTTCAAATTTCTTTATATTTTGCAATTTTTAATTTTTAAACTATTATTTTGTCTATTGTACTTTTCTGTATATTTTGTTAGTTTTAATTTTCAAATTATTATTTTGTCTATTGTACTTTTCTATAACCTGACGTTTTCAATATCATGTATTTGATCTTTTCGAATTTGATTGATTGATTTATTTATGGGCGCTCTTTAACAGCTCAGGTCATCAGCGTCCCATTCAACTCAGGGCGTGAAACGGCCGACAAATTTTGCTCAGAGGCCTCTCTTTCAGGCTTGAGGTTCTTTTTCGTGCCGTAAATGTACGACACGGGACCCACGGCTTTACTTCCCTTCCGAAGGAAGTCATACTTAGGATTTTTACGCCCGAAAAAATCCATCGGTCCTGGCCGGGTTTCCTTTCGAATGAATAAATGACTATTGACTACTAAACTTGGCAAATAAAATATTTAGAACAGAAGCAAATTTAAAAATTCTAATAATACCTAATGTATATAACAAACTTTCAAATTATCAGTGAGCCAATGCAGCTAATATATAATACAGAACACTGATCATTACAGAACATACAGTTCCTAAACCATTGGTTTCACCTTCCTAAACCATTGAATTGCAAGCTGTTGTGTTTATTATCATTGTCGTCATTATGTTCTCAAGACCTCAGTCTGCAGAAAATTAGTCTACACTGTTAAACATTTTTAATTGAATTATCTTTAAATATATTTCCATATTAGAATGTTTATACTAATTAAGATTTATTTATTAATTTTGCAGAATCAAGCAACACAACATTGATTCATAAGGAAAAGAAATATTAAATTAGGCAAGCAATATAGGAACCCCAGAGAAAACAATGTGTCCCCTCTGCAACTTAAACCATGTTGTGGGAAAAAATAGTATATGAAGTGCTCAGAAGCAATTAAAATGACAGAAAGAAATAATATTAATTGGGAATTTTAGATTAGGATAAAATTCATTACAGGTGATACAAATGCCATAAATCCTAAATATCAATGTCCCAGAAAGAAAGGGAAGTAAATGACCTAAAAGTTAGCTACTATTTTCAGTTAAATAATAAACATCATGTTAAAAGTTTTTTGGCTTATGTTGCATGAAACTTAATGATAATACACCATCCAATGTTTCAAGAACCTTACATGTTGGATGGCATATTATCATTAAGTTTCATGCAGCACAAACCGAAAAAATTCTACCATGACAATCTTTGGCCACAAAATCCTACAGTACAAAATAATAAAAAGGTTTAAGTTTTTGGGAACCCTTGATGTTAGTCATAGATACAGAAGCACAGCATGGCATAGGATAAAAATACTAAAGAAATAATTCAGAAGGATGAAAGAGGAAAATATAAATGGAGGACAGTATTGGATGAACAAGGAAAAAAATCAAATAAGTAAACTCCACTTGGGAAAAAATTTTCATATTAAAAAATAGAGAAAACTAATGAACTTCAAGTTTCCTCCTATGGATAACCTCAGCAATTTCCTACTTCAGCCAACATACTCCACCACAGGAACATCTGAGTGTCTAATAATCATTTCGAGCAACGACAGTTCAGTGAGTAACTAAAGATGGGGGATATTCTCCCGAAATGCATCTTATTTTTAAGTAAGTACGTGGAGTTTAGTGTAAAAAATTAATACCTAAGTTTAGAACTATTATCTGACTGACACATGGTGCAGAGTATGTACAGATGGATCTCTTAAAAACAGTGAAGCAGGCTTTGGAATTTACAGTGAAAAATTCTCTTAATATACATCTTTGGAGTAGTATGCTAATAATTTTGATGGAAAAATAATGACTATTAAAGCAGCTTTATAGACCTAACATAAATAAAAAAATTGTTATCTTAGTGACTCTAAAGCAGCTCTACAAAGTTTAATGAATTACATTTATCCACCAACATACACTATAAATGAAACAAGAAAACTATATAATACAATCCAGATCAGAAATACATAAATAGTTTTACAATGAATAGATTCAATTGGCATTAAAGGGGAATGAGATTGCTGATACTTTGGCAAAAAAGGAGCCACCATAAAATTAAAACCATCTTTTGAACTAGAATTTCTTTCTATCTTGAAACTCATGAAAAGATTAATAACTGAACAAGAACAAAATATCAACAAAAAGTTATACGAAAACCATATAAAGATCTTAAGACTTATAAACATCTTTTATTAAAACCAACAAAAATGGAGTACCCCACTTCCACTTAATTGTTAGGCATGATTGCCTGTCCACACATCTCTTCAGGATAAAATTAGTCAACAATAGCCACTGCTCATTATATAAGGATATGAATACTACCTTAAACAAAGAATATCTACTGAAGTGCAGCCAATATGATATCAACAAACAAATTAAAAATAATTTGGAAGCTCTTTATTGGGAAGCTAGGGAAAAAATTATAAATATCAGCATCCCCAATGGCCATAGCAGCCAACCATATTTGAAGAAGTCCACTGGAATGGAAAATATTTTTCTATTTCATTTCTTTTATTTAAAGAAGATGACCTTATTGAAAACATTATACTGTAATTTTGCAATTTTCCATAGTTTCTCTAGAAACATTAAGTGAATATGCTCTTTCTCTAATACTCCACATTTTGTTCAGCTATAACCTATTTTTGCTGCTATGGAGAAATATTTGAAAAAATGGGAATATAATTTATTACCAATGGTTATAGCTAACACTATCATTATTTGATTTGTGTTTAGGAAGCTATAAACCTTGAAGTGGTAATATATCCTATTAAAGTTTATTAATGTGTTCACCCTTATTTCACTCACTTATACAACATTAGGGCATGTTTGGAGGTAATCACTCCCATCAGCAACTGTTGACTGACTACTCAATGTGGTTGCTATCTATCAGAGACCACTATAGAAGCACCTTGGGATCCAGTCACCACAAGATATAGTTGGTCAACAACTGATGATGGGAACAATTGCCTCCAAAACATGTTCTAATGTTGTGTTAGTAAAAGTTCACCTGAGGGATGCTAGTAGCATCAGCAGCAGAGAAACCATCCTCCTACTACTCCTACTGTTAGTCTGTGGTGCATACTTGAATTCATTTCTTTACTAATTTGTGAAAAATAGCTCTCAAGCTGTATCTTAGCAAGTACCTGCTCCTCTCATAGTTGGAGAATAGTTTTTTCTTGCTTTAGCTTTAGTACATATTCAATGAAACCACAACTTACAATCATCTAGAACACACCAGAATACACATTCTTATAACATGCACCACAGTTAACACTGAAATCAAATGTTTCAGCACTCAATACACTTAACACTCAAATTCAGACATAATACAAAACTCAAGTACATAAGCTACAACAAAAACCACAAAAAAACAACAACAACAACAACAACAACAATAATAATAATAATAATAATAATAATAATAATAATAATAATAATAATAATTTACTCATCCATTATAACATTACATATTGTAGGATTGGTCATAAAAATACATAACATTTTCTATGTGCAATTATTAAAATATTATAACTCATCTAGCCTATACATACATGTTTGTATCAGGATGTTCAACTCACGTTTAAATTTGTCCCTTTTTGCTGTTTTTATGAAACTTGGTAGCCTATTGCATAATATTTTACCCATTATTAAGGGGTCTTTGCCAGTTGTGCTTTCATTTACATTTACTCTATGAAAATTGTTCTGTGTTCTTGTATGACACTTATGATGGTCCTTATTTCACTTGTCTAATCCATCTTTACTAGCTATAAACATAACTACTTTATACACATACAATGATACTGCAGTAAATATTTTGTTCTCTACAAAGATGCTTCTACATGATTCCCTCCTATTTAATTGTATTTACATCTTAAACATTTCTTTTGCAAAACTAATAATCTGTTAATATTCGTTAAACAAGTACTACCCCACACCTCTTTGGTTGCTAATGACCTTAGCTGTTTTGCGCCTTTTAAACAATAAACATCACCCCATATCTTAATGGCATATTCTAGATGTGGATATATAATTTCATAATAAGTTAATTTCAGGTGTTCTGCATTTAACTTGCACTTATCTTTTTACATATATAATCAACATGAAATCTGAAAGTTGATTTTCCATCAATAATAATTCCTAGGAATTTTATTTTGTCTAATTGCTCAATTTGCTTAACATTAATTGTTATATTTACAATATTTTTGTTACTATGCCTATTATTGCGGTGTTGGAACTTGGCTGCTTTTGTTTTTTGAAAATTTACTTTAATTTATTATTTGTAAAGTAATTATATATTTCTTGCATTTCTGTAGCTATTAAATTTCCCCAATCATTTAGTTCTTTATTTCCAAATACTATTGAAGTGTCATCTGCATATGAAATTGTTTTAGCTCAAGTAATTTTTAGAAGATCATTCACATAAAGCAGAAAGAGAATAGGCCCAAGTACTGATCCTTGCAGTACCCCAGATTTTACATTTACATAGTTGGATGAAAAAAATTCTATTATATGTCTATATTTATTTCTCACAACTGTGCATTGTTTCCTGTTTGCTAAGTAAGATTTTAATTTTGCATGAAATTTTCCCCTTATACCAAATTTCTGCAATTTGAATGGTAGCATTTCATGCGACACAGCATCAAAAGCCTTAGTTAAGTCAAGGAATACCCCTGTAGTCTTCTCATTATTATCAAGCTATTGAAGAATTATATGCTAAAGGTCTGCAATAGCTGTAGTTGTAGAATAATTTTGCCTAAATCCATGTTGTGATTCATTTAACACAATATCACACCAACTCTAAATCTGATATAACTACTCAACACCAGCATTATTTAGCTATACTTATGTAAAGGGGGAATAAAAGAGAGAGAGAAATGAATACAGATGAACAAATGAAACCAAACCAATATGATGGATAACAATTAATTTTATCAAGCATGTATAATATAGTTGTTTTACAAAATCAACATATAAAAACTAAAAATAACAAATATACTAAATCAAAAATTATAATTAAGCTATGCTCTATTTAATATTTCCTAAATAAATAGATATAAGTGCACACATATTCAATAAAAGTTGGAGCTCGATGCCTGGTAACTAATCATCACCCTGCAGAACTACCAATGGAATTAAAGTTCTGCTAATGTAGGTAATTCAGCTTACTAAGGCATAACATTTAATTTCGTGTCTGAACCAATACTGTGAAGTGACTGATGTATTCTTAATTATCAAAATGACTCACTAGATAATTAATAATTTACTAAGGCATGTTTACCACAAAACTGCTTCAATTGTATTATTGTAGCAAGTGCATGTCAGACTTTCTACTATGTATTTGTGTATTATGGAGAATACCCAGAGTGGGATATATGCCAGAATAAAGAATATTTATTTATGATGTTAAGTGCAAGGGATTATACAAGTACTATGGGAGAGAATTTCATGCTAAATTTCCAGGAGTAACATCTTTATAGGTAAGTGTAATTTTAAACTAAGTTAGAAGCCAAAGACAAGAAGCCAAAATCAAAAAACTGAGTTTTGAAGATAAGCTTGATGAAATGGGCTATGGATTTGAAAATTCTCTTCAAAAGTCTTTAACATAATTAGCCCAGCAAATTGGTGTATTATCTGTTGGCAGTGCATATAGTCATTCAGCTGCTGCATCTTTATCCATATAAAATTACTACTGTACCTGAAAGAAAAGCCAAAATATCACTGAAATAAAATATTTGGGAGTGAGTTTATACTATTCAAAAGGATTAATTATGACAAGAGTCTCAAAATCTTAGGATTCACATGTCTCACAGCAGAGGAGGCACTTCAAGCATCTACCATGTTGGTAAGTAAATTATTTATTACTATTTGCTATTATTATATAATGAAAGAAAGAAAAAATACACATTATGAGTTCCAACCATGTGACATGGTTTCCTTTGCAGATGGTAAGGCTGTTAAACCAGTGTAACATCAACAAAATCAATTTCTAATTGTATAGTGGAATGAGGAACCTATACATGTCTAAATGGCATATGAGTAACTTAATCCTTAGGTGATGTAGGGTATTTTATGCCCCCACTCGCTTCTACTACAAGCTGTAGAAGCAAGTAATGTAGAATCAAACTTCACCCGCCCCTTTACCTTTCCCTGCATACTTAGGCTTTTGTTACAGGTCATTAGCATGGGAGTGAAAGCTGCACACTTATAGAAAACAATATGCTTTTGATCCTGGCTAGAAAGAGTGCAGGAAATGCCCAGGCCATCTTATCCATCATCTATTGTGTGTCCCTAGTTCATGTTTCTGTAGTTTCAGTAATAGTTTTTTTCTGCTTTAGAGAGATTGAAACATTATTAGTTGTGGTATTTTTATTCACTTTGAATAGTGTGCATTTTATTTTTTTTATTTATTAATTTTTTTTAATAATTTACAAGCTATGAGGAGCACCAAGCTCAATTATTAGCAATAATAAAGGCTGTAAAGGAAGAAGAAAGTTTAGGTGGTGAAAGCAGAAAATTGTAGATGAACTTGAAATTGCAATTTAGATAGTGAAAGTGAGCAGAATGCAGAAGGGAAAGAAGAAAATTTACTTGATAATGGCATACCTCCATTTCAAAGATTGTGCAACATTTATGGGAAATATTAGTTTACAAAGTGGAAAACCATTTAACCTCCTCAGAATTCATGTATTCCCACATCCTTGTTTGTCACGCATAAAATCTGCAACTAAAATGCTAACTCTTCAACAGAGGTTTGGAATATTATTTTTATGTATTACATGATACAACAGAGTTTGGCAGAATAAAAGAACATTTTAGTAAAGAGAGGAACACAAATCCAACAAATCTTATTCAAATAAAAGCTCTGCTTGACTTATTTTCCTTTGGTGAAATTTTAAAGTCATTCCACTTGAACAAAGAAAAATTGTGGCTAGATGTGGAATTAGAATTAAAATATTTCCTTATATTATGTCACAACAGAAAAGTTTCTTCACAGATGGCTCAGGTTTGATGACAAAAGTAAGAAGTAAGAGAGAGAAAATTAGAATAAATTAGCACCCATTAGAACACTTTTTAAATGTTTGTCCAGAATTGCAACAGTAATTATGCATTAGTGAGTACTGTGCAGTCAATGAGGGCCTAGAAGGATTCCAAGGAAGATGTCCATCACAGTAGTTTATGCATAGCAAACCAGCAAAATATGCCATCACCATAAAATTTTGTAATTAGTTGATGCACCCCTATGTATTACACCCTAAATATGGAGATATATGTAGGGAAGCAACCAAAAGGTACATACCAGGTCAGTAATTCTTCTGGAAATGTTATGAGAAGACTAATGAACCCATTTTAAAGATTGGCTGCAATGTTATTTTTAACAACTGGTTCTATAGTGTACCATTAGCAGAGAGTTACTCAGAACTCATCAAATTGCAATTGTTGGTACAGTGATGGAAAATAAAAAGAAAATCCCTCCAGAATTCCTGAACATTAAAACTAAGGAAGAATACATAAGCTCTTTTGCTTACAAAGAGGGAACTTTGACTACATCTCCAAAATAAACTTTGACTATATCTCCAAAATAAATAAAGGAAAAGTGGTTAAAGTGGTTCCTGTATTGAAAACATGCATCATAACAATGCAATTGATAAAAAAAAATCTGGAGAAACAAAAAAAAGAAGAAGAAGAAGAAGAAGAAGAAGAAGAAGGAAGGAAGGAAGGAAGGAAGGAAGGAAGGAAGAAAGAAAGAAAGAAAGAAAGAAAGAAAGAAAGAAAGAAAGAAAGAAAGAAAGAAAGAAAGAAAGAAAGAAAAAGAAAGACAGAAATAATAAAATTTGCTAGAAGGTAAATATGAGCAATATAAGGTCAAAAAAGGCATTCATCTGACTCCTATGCAAAAATTCATTGCTGGGGTCACCATAAACCCTGAGCCATGTCTAATGGAAACATAAGCAACACTCTTTTAGGGTTAAAAAAAACTACAATGAAGAAAAATGGAAGAAATTGGTGAATATTAACAAGAATATATGCCAGAGTGAAGAATAAAAATGCCAATAGGCAGTTGGTTTATTGTGTTTGTTGTCAGGATATTATTCCCTGTCTACCATACTAGGTTGGAATTTAACAAACTGCTACAGGTGCTATGTTTTTTTTTTAGTAGTGTTTAACACAAGTTTTTACTATTGAGGCACCACAGACAGTGGACACTGATGATACATGAAATGAAATGATATGTTGGGAAAGGAAGGAAGCATTCAAGACCTAAGTTTAGGGTACTTCCCCGGCATTTGCCAGTTGTGAGGACTAAGGAAAACCTGGAATAAACCCCAGCCAGGGAGGACGATCCAGGTGGGATTCGAACCCCAGACCTCCTGCTCACGAGTTCGTGCCTTAACGACCTCGGGTCCAGGTGCTATGTAGAAAATATTACAATATAATAAATGAATATTTACAAAGTTAATAGAAGTTGAGCCATAAAAAATAGAAATCTAAAAGATGTAATTTACTTATAATGCAAAGTCAGAAGAGAAAAATTAAATTCTGTAATTTAAAAATAAAGTTCATACACACTTTAAATCAGGCCAATTTATCACCCATCTCCTATATGTGGTGCTCTTTGATGTCATTTAATAGTCATTTGCATTCTACAGCTGACAATTGCACATGCATCAATGGCAAATACAGTCTTATTTGTGCATTTCTCCTTTATTTTGTTACAAGATATTAGTTAACTATCTTTTGCTTTGAGTTGCATTGCATAACATAGAACATGCAATAATTATCTGAAACAATTTTTAGTTCTTATATCAACAACAAATTTATAACATTTGAATTATCCAAATATTTTTACATATTGTTGATACCAATATCAAAGTTATCATTAAACTACATACAGAGTCCAAAGAATTTTGAAGTTTTCAATTTAATTATAACATATTAATCCTTCATATAATACAAGGTGTATTTTAATACCTTTTCAACTATAACTAGCAACAAAAATGTACAATGTAGTAAATGATTTGTTTAGTCCCAAAACTATCTTTAATTCCAAGACTTTGGAGATTTCATGATCTAGTTATTCCCCAACATCCCTTCTTTTTTTTTTTAAATATATTTACATTATTTTAATTAGCATAGTTTCATTTTTATCTGTTTTACTCCTTTAGAACCTTCTGTTCATATATCTTATTAAATTTTGTCTTTGTTCCTTTTCTTTAAGAGGTGTATTCGGTAATTGCTATAAAACAAAGATTTAAGTATTTGCATTTTCGGATGAAGTTTCTGTAAAAAAACAATATTTTTAAGCATTTAATTCACAGTTTAGAATTATTTTATTCCATAAGAATAAAAGCCAATTCACCAAATATGTTTGGAAAGACATGTAAGAGTAGAAAGATCAGAGTTTTCCCTCAAAATATTCATGTTTCATCCAGTCTTCAGATATCTACAATTAATATTGTACACTTCAATGCCTACACATTACATAGAAAGTATATAGATAACATATAGTTTTCAGATAATTATAATCACAAAAATTTTTAAAAATTAAAATCTACAAAAATAACAGCAGTAATCACATGAAACAAGTATGCACACAAATGTGAAGTGTGTATTTTATGAAATAAAGAAAAGGCAGGCATAGCGCTAGACCTATGTTTAGAGATGCACACTTATCTAAACTGTAATAATTTTTCTGGTGAGCTCAGTTATGCCTTTATATCATTTTGCAAACAGGTTCTTCACTTGGTCCTTGATATTGTCAAAGGTCTCCTGACAAGCATCTGAGATCACTGCTGCAGCTTTCTCTTCTGACAGTTGTAGATATTTGTCTTTAGCTAAACCAAAAAAAAAAAGAATGACATTATTTTACCTCATGGTTCATTAAATTTATTACTTACTACTGAATATGTTATATAATCAACCATTACTAACAATATATATTCAATATTTATTCATCACCAGATAATAATATACCATTGAAAATGGAGCACCCAGAGATATACATTCAACTGACCACACATTTGCTTAGAAAGATTGAACTTGGATACATAAAATCAAAAAAAATCCTTTTTAAGAAATCACTATGTCTCCCTATGGGCAGAGAGATAGACAGAATGAGGTAGGATTTTGCATGTCATTAAAACTAGAGTGGAGTATATTGAAAACCAGATATTGTGGACCATTTTTAATTATAAGAAATCCTTAAAATAATATAAAACATTAACAAATACTGAAGGAGAGAAAAGTATATTGAAAAGCGTGATGAAGTAGGGAGAGAAGGGTTATCATGGTTCAATCCACAGTGGTATACCTAAGTGAGATAAGAAAGGAATCCATAAATAAAAAATGTCCAATGTGTGATGTGGTGAAATGGATAATATGCAGTATTGTATTTTGTAGTATGAACAAAAAAAATATAGAGAGAAGAGTCTCTTTTACCAAAGTATGATGGATTACTGATGGATATAAGATGTAAGAGAATTTTAAATTTAAGATCAGATATCAATATCAATAATGTAGGCAGCTATCAAGGGAAAAGTGAAAAAAAATGAATAAGAAATATGGGCAGATCTCGTGTAAGTGATGCCTAAATGTAAAAATTATACAATAATTTATATGCATTAATAAATACTTGAATTGAAAATTACTTTTCAATTAAAAATTAATGTAGGAATCCACACAGTGAAACTACCATAATCTTGTTGTATTAAAAGTAAAACTTCTAAAATCATGCCAATATATTAAACTCCCTTGACATTTCACATTAAAACTTCCAGAGAGTTTAACATATTAACATGATTTTAGAAGTTTTACTTTTAATTCAACAAGATGAAAATTACTTATTTACTCATAAATATAGCTCCATTACATATACAGCCATGGTGTTAAATGTAAAGGGAAATAAAAGAAATGCAACTCTAAACTTTTTAGTTTCATATGATTGGTTATTAATAAATATTATTATTTGTATCATCAGCATATTTGTAGTTTATATATATATTCTTATTACTGATGGAAGTATCTAATATTTTTGTATATTTGGTTATATAAGGAGAGAGAGAGAGAGAGAGAGTGCGCGCGTGTGTGTCTATATATATATTCCTACTGGATATTCCAGTGGGAAACTTTATGAGTCAAAGACAAGGATTCAGAAATTAATTAGATAAAGTTAAATAAATTGAAATTTGATTGTGTAAAGATATTAAAGATCAACAAACTTATTTATTTATTAATATGTTAGCCAAAGACTGAAGTAAAAAATCATTTCATATGCTCTTTCATCATTTTTCCCCTTTTACTTGCCTCCATATAAATGTCTGGTGTACATGTTGTTTCAAGTTTCTTTTAAACATTTAGTCCAAAATAAAAGCGTCTTGTGTCTCTTGCAAATATATATAGAGCTTGTAAGCTAATTTGTCACTCAATGATTATGCCACAACAATTGTATAGCTGTGTGTAGAGCTATGCACAGACTGCAACATCCCAACTGTAGTTTACTCTCTTCTAAGGTAGTGTTGACAATGAAGACATGTCATAATTATATTTTGAGTCACACTTCCCTCTGTTAGATATTTACTCACTACCTTCACAAACTCTTGTGCCTTCTGTGCTTTTAATTTATGTCTTTATGTACCAAGAAGGCCTGGAAGGAATGCCATAGTGTTAACATTGTTGATGCAAGTAATCATAGCTTTGAAATTGTCCTGGAAGTTTTTAATTGTAACAGTCTGTAGTCCTTGAAGTGAGCCACCGCTGTGATAAGATGGCACCATGCCTGCCTATCAACTGGCAGGCCTGGGTTCATTCCTGGTCAGGACAATTTGCCTGGATAAGATTTTTTTTTCTGCAATTTTCCCTTACCCAAAAAGATGGATAGCAAATAATATTAGATTAATATTTAATAATTCAGATTCATTTTGTTATTTAACTCATCTTGAAAGACCTTGACATTTGGCAAGAAGTTAAATGTATACATAATAATGATTATTTTTATTATCTCCTCCTCTTCTTCTACTTCTTTTCTTTTTCATTATTCCCCTTCATAAAATCACATATATTTTCTGCATGTAAGGATGCTTGATGAAAGAACAAATACATTCCCATATGATGTATCAAAAAAGGATAAAGAAAATTGACATAGGCTGCCTTCCATTTCTGCAGCTAAATGGCAATTGTCCAAATATCTCCTTTTGAAATTATTATTTTAAGGCTTACTGACACCAGAATCCACATTCTAAGGGGGCACTGAGCCAACCATTTTACGATAACAAAAATCATTAGCATGAAATCTCTACTGTTCGGTAACTAACCAATGCATCTTAATTTTTTCCTTCCTCTTCTTTTTCATTCATCAGCATAGCACATCACATCTGTTTTTCTTGTCCTGAATCTATATCACGGTCAAATTCAATACAAAATATTGATCAGCACCATTAACATATGAATAACTTTTACTAACACTACAGTTTTTACAATTTATCCTCAAAATCTTTATTTATATCACGTAGAATACTTATAGATGGCCCTGCTTCATCATGAAAAGTGCACAGTATTAACAACTTAAAGATAAAATTATAATGGTCAGACACTAAATACAATCACTAAGAAATGAAAATACTGGCAATTGATAATAGGAATGTGTGTTGACAGAACACTTCAATGGGAATACTAACAAAACTGATATCTTACATCTGAGAGAATACATGGAAAAATAAATGGTTCCAATTCAATGCAGATAACAGATACTGACATCCATTTCCTGCACATATTTTTGTTTATGAACCAATATGGCTTGTTTTCACTTTAAACTATTGGGTAATTTTTGTGAAATAAAACAACCGCAACAGTTTTATAGGTCCCATTATACGAGTTATGGGTTAATGTGAGTCATTAAAAGAGGGAAATATGTTGTTCCTTATCTAAAATTTATGTAGCATGATGATTTTCCTTAAATGATTTGTTTAAAGAAAATGCCACTGTCTAATTTGATGCTGGATGGACATACTGTTGTTTGTTACTTTTCTTTAATTACTACTTGTATCATTGATAACTGCTTTTCTATTGTTACATTCATGAATTTCTCATATAAGTACAACTAGAGCCCAAATATTTCTGAGCTAAAAACTTTAAAATATTTAAATTTTTAATGAGGAAATTTGAGTGATTTACTCATAAAAATTGCAACATTATACTATATTTCACCATGAAAATTTCCGCTATTTAAAACTACCTTTTAAAATATACCAGAAAAATAAATATTCGAACTTACAATTGTAGCTATACATTAGATGTAAAAAGCTAACTTGATTTTTTGATTTGTTTTATTTATGGATGCTCTTTAACATATCAGGTCACCAGTGTCCCTTCAAATCAGGGCATGAAATGGCTGACAAATTTTGCTCTTTTTTCAGGCTTTGAGGTTCTTTATTTTGCCACAAATGTACAACACAGGACCCATAGCTTTACTTCCCTTCCAAAGGAAGTCATACTATTAGGATTTTTACGCCCAAAAAAATCCATTGGTCCTGGCCAGGATCAAACCCGTGATCTTGGGTTTATGGCAATATGGTTACCACTACACCACCAGGACCGACAGAAAGCTAACTGAATTACAAGAGCAGAAAATGTCATTTTCACTGTCCATCATAAATCCTTGCTTATTATTACAGAATAATGTTTTGTATTGCACCACCTCCTTGGTCAAGTGGTTAGTGTTGCTGACTGCTGGCCGGGAAGCCCGGGTTCGATTCCCGGTACCTGCTTAGGAATCTTCCTAAGTTAGGAAAATCTAGAAAGGAGTTCACCCAGCCTCATGAGGATGATTGGGAAGCTGCCTGATGGATAGTAAGCCGCGATATACCGACCGGCGGGATGAGGTGTGCTGAGCACATACCCCCCTGCAATACTGCACTCTGCCAATGAAATCAAGTGATGGAGGTAGAAGACGCAGCGATCATCACAGTAACCCGAAGGCCCCACATGGGGCTATGGAAAACCAGGCTTAGAAGAAGAATGTTTTATAATAAGAAAAAAATTGTTATGCATCATGTGTAAATTTTAACCTCACATATTTGAAAAGAAGCATATCACTAACACTCTCACAAACAACTTCACTTATAATTGATTTGTATGATTTAGTTGAACTACATACTCTTTCTTAATGCTTCACTTACTTGTCATAATATATAGAACCAATTTCGGGAACACTTTGTTCTCATCATCATTTTGAATTTTAGCCTGGCTGATGATGAGATTGAAATGTTCTCAAAACCAATTCTATATATTATGATATGTAATTGAAACATTAAGAGTGTGTAGTTCAACTAAATTGTACATTATCAATTATATAATTGGTTTCACTGTGCAAGTTCCAATTAACATTTTAACTTCACTTTTGTTTTTCTAGGGTTTTATACCCACTGTTTTTCTCAAACATTCCCTTAAAGTTCTTCTTTAGCACTTCTATTTTTAAACCTGAAAGAGCATTAAGTTGGCTTTGAATATATTGTATATCTTTAACTGAAGACATAAGTCTGTAGTAGATTCTTGTTTCTTTATAAAGTGAATCAAGATATTAAAATTGGCAGATATGAGAACCAAGTCACATTTTAAATTAGGACCTCATACTAAATTTTGAATAATCTCAACTGAAGAAGCATTCTTTGTCCAATTCAATAACTAGAGATGTAAAGGCTTCAAAATTAGCTGCATAAAATACTATTACATTAAGTCAGGCACTTAAATGCATTATTATGGGTGCAATAATTTGTGAGAGATTGGGATTTATTCACATTAAGATAAAAGGTTCAGATTGTTTCGCTAACCTATTCAGGGTATGAACATGTGTCATGCGAATATCTTATGGTAACTCAGAGTCCTTCAGCAGCCTTCTTGATATATGCTATGGAATAAGTTAGCAGAAACAATACATTGTCATATTTCACACCATTTGACCACAAGACCTGGAAAAATTAATTCAATAACCTAAGAATCATTATAAGATTTGCAAAGACATATTTTTATATACACCTACTATAATATTTCACACTTTTCTACTATCAGTATTCGCAGTTTCATCAATGCTCACCTAGATGTTTTTATTTTCACATATTGATTTAACCCTTGAGTCGTCGCAAACTCATAGTAATGCATTTTGTTCGATGTGGACTTTTGTTCTGCTTATGTGTAAATGGTGATATAATTTTCATATCCCATTTTTATGTCAATTTATTCTTATTTTTTATTTACAATTCCTTTATTTTACAAGAATGCATAGAGTTAAAATTAAATTACACATGAAATAAATACATGAGCACCTGAATAAATACCACTGGAATAACATATCGTGAATAAATAGAATACAGTTTACTCCCAATAATTCACATGCAGATAATTTGTGGCTCATCTTCTCTCTCATTTTTAGAATTTAGAGTCTTATACATAAAATATTTCACCATTATTAGATATATCAAATGCTTTATCCATATAATTCATCTTTCTGCCTTCCACTGAAGTCATCTGCCCTCCCCTTAAATTTTTGCATATAATGCATTGAAACCAACCTACCACACTTCCTATAGTAGCATTGTGAGTAGTATGATTGAGGTGTCGATCAAGCTTATTGCTGTCGATATGTTTCTATCATATGAGGAAAATGGTGATGAGTTTTAACTTATGAACATTGTTTTCCTAATAAATTTGCACACTAAAATCAGGAATAACTAATGGTCTTCAAGGACACAAACAAAGCTGACTGTTTTATTTTTTCATTAAGATAAAACATGATATATACATATATTATTTTTAAAATTTCTATAATTAAGGTATGTATTCTAAAACATATTGATTTTGAGGTGTGCTTTATTTGTCCAATATGTAAAAGTGTTTTTACCAAACTTAAGTGAAAGAAACAAAACTTGTGCAGATTATTCATCAATTTTGATAATCCTTGGAAGTTTGAGCATTAATTACCGTGTATTATAGAGAGTTCACTGTATTAGAATATTCAAATATATAATTACTATTTGGTGGAAAAAGAGAACATACTAAAAGGTAAGTAGATGCATATGAATAATTGAGTTTTCCCCTATATCCTCCTGCTCTTCTTCTGATAATAATTAATAATATGTACACTATTTTTTTTCTTTACTTTGACAAGCCAGAAACTGTAACAGGTTTATTGACAGTAAATACCATCCATTCGTTCAACCACCCACTGTCCATTCAATCCTGCTGAATACATTCCTTGTAACAGGTGAGTTTATGCCCCCCACAATCAAATTTGTGGCATGTCCTGCATGTGTATCTGGTCTTCTTGTTCTCTTTCCTCATGCAGAAGACATATTGCCCAGTTTGTGTCATCGCTTCAGGCATGTTAGTGAGTCTTCAGGTATCCATACCAGCTTCGAAGTTCTTCTGCAAGTGGTATGGAACTAAACCAGTTATCATTATTGACATTAACTCTGTTCCTGAAATAGGGTCAACTAATATGGAACTAACTGATGGGGTGTGTTAAGTTGTTGAAATGGCCCAATGGGTTGTTGTCCTACACATACTTTTTTATATTTAAAAAATTGTGGCATCACACAAGGTATGTGTCTGTTACACTTTACCAGCTACAATTCATAAAAACTCAACAACTGCAGTGTCCTCTAAAAAATTTCAGCAATTGATCTATTGTGGTGTATTTCTCAACAGAACAGTTATTCTTGAGCACTTGTTCAAATTTTCACAAAATCTCACATGGGTTTCGGTTGTTTCCAGGGCTTTAATATAATTGTCTGCAGGTGTACTTTTTCTGTAAATGCCAAATTTAATTTTATTGTTACATTTAATTATCTTCAGATCTAAATACTGAAGTATAAGTCTTTATTTTAAAAATGCGCTCATTAGGGAAAAAAATGTATTTACATATAAATCCAGGCCCTACTAATAATTTATTCCCCACAGTCACTAATGGAATGGAAATATTTAGATGGCAAACATGCTACAAATGAAAAAAAGTGCTTTTAGAAAGGGATGTATATATTTCTGGAAGAAAAATATGGAAAATTTGTCTAGATCTGCACCTCTACTTCAGTCCTTTAAGCATATAAACATAATCTAGCGAGGTAACAAGCCAAAGATCAGTTGGGAAGAATAGTTAGCTAGAACTACTGTCTCTCTACCTCCTTTCCCACCATTGTAAGAATAAAATGCAGGCAATTTACATCCTATTATCACAGTTTGACAAATATGGAAACCAAAGCTAAAGTAATAGAATTGATTGAGGAATGATTTAGCACAACACAAGTGGGACAGCACTATGGGGTTGCAAACAGAATGGCTTCAAGGTGGTGGACACAATGTCTACAAAGAGGATGCATCACACAACACAATAGTAGTAGTGGAAGACAGAAGGTATCAATACTAAAGTAAGATACTCCCTGCCTCTTGTAAAATGGTTTGTGAAATACTTCATTTTGTTGAGAACAGCATCTAAAAAGTTAGCCTTGATGGAAGATCAGTGACTTTATTATGTAGCATTTTGCCACATGTATTATGAGTATCCATGGCAAGATGCCATATGCTCTGATGAGAAGGTGTTTGCAAACTGCAGGATAGGTCTAGTGCAAATATATCAACCTCTTCATTTATCAAGATTTGATTCACAGTATGTCATCCAAAGGCAATATAGCAGAAAGTATCTGTTGCAATGTCGGGCAGATATCAGCTTTTGACAGTGGGGCCTCTCGGAGAATTGATTGTCAGCTGAATGGTTCTCAATTTACCACCAAATTGGGACATGTGATGCTGCCCACTGTTACCAGCTGCAACCAGAAAGCATAATAAATTTCAGCATAATTACTCTGCAATACACAAGTCTCCCTATACAGCGAAAGTTTCACATTGTAATGATGTCAAGGAGGTCGAGTGGGTGCCTTATAGTCCAGATTTTAGTCTCATAGAACACATGTAGGTGAAGGTGCACCATAATGTAATCAAACCACTTTGTAAATGGCGACTCAGAAATGAACATGAGTTGCAGGAACTCATTTCAGAAGCCTGGGATGATGTTGCAGCACCCAGCCATTACATAATTTGACATCTTATTAACTTTATGTGGAAATGTAAGGATATAATGAATAAGAGATACAACTTTTAGACAAGCTACCAGAGTCCAAAAGATTTTGTTGTTATGCTTCATTATATTACTATTTTATTACCTATGAGAATTTAGATTATATATTTTTACTTATTTACTTGTTTATTTTTATTCAAAGTTCCTTAAATGGCAAGGTCATATCATGAATTTAATATCTAAACCTTGTTACATTAATACAATATGATTATGAAACTATTTTACAGACTTATAGTGAATTGTTTTGATTCGAAATTATTATTTATTTGTAAATTTAGAAAGAGGAACATTTGTGTTTTCAAAAGGATAATAGATATTTGTTTCACATCACATAAAATATGTTTATATTATTATCAAAATGATATTTAAGGGGGTTTATGAAGGCCCTTTGTTACCAATGTTAAATTAACTAAGTTTAGGTTTCTACTTTGGCAAAATCATTAGGGCTACAAAATTTAAATTTAAACAGTTTATTTTTACACATTTTGTCTGTGTAATAATCAAAATTAGCAGAATTTGTACTAAAGCAAAATTAGACGAGTTTATGAATTGGAACAAGTGTTAATTTTTTATTTGAAGTCTTATTATTTTATCAAAAATATTATACAAAAAATTTCCATAATTCCTAGGTTATGAAATTTTTCTTAATTCTGCTTCGGTAGCTTTATTGTTTGTCCAGAAACACCACTGAAAATTTCAAGGCAACTGATGTAGGTCCTTTTCTCTATAGGCACATACATGTAGGAAAATGCAGTTTGGAGAAAAATGTAATCAAAGAATTTTTTTTTAAAACCTCACTCATAGCTACAACCCAGAACATAATGCATGTTGGCACCATAGTCTGAAATGTTTAGACTTTATGTCAGAATAACTAAATGCAAATGCAAAATTTCTTCTAGCAAATGGTATAAACCAGAACCTTTTGGCTAAATTGTTCAAAAACTTTATCATTTTGAAATGGATGGTGTCAAAATCAGAAATTTTTTAATCTATGCAGAGGTCTATTTCAAACATTAAAAAAAAACTGGTTTTAGGCTGCATATAACAATAAAAATTGTATCACATAATTCATAAAATTTGAAAATTTATTGTAACTCTTTGGAAAATGTAAAAAAATTCAAATTTTGACCTTCAAAACTACCGCAACAAAAGTATAGAAATAAATGTATTTCACATAATTGAATGAATTACAAATTCTTCTAACTCTCATTGCTTTCCTAATAGATTATAAATAAGTTATAGAATTTAATTAATGACACACTGCCTGTTTGCATTATACTTAAGGAAAGAGGATGTGAACTATAACAAATATGCACTTATCAAAAATGAAACATTTTCTTCCTTTTCTTTCACTTTAAATGGAAATCTGCTACTTCATAGCTTAAAATTATAGATGGTTTCTCTGCTAAATCTTATTATGTAACATACAGGGCAAACTGAGGTATGAACGTCATTGTCCTGACCAGCAGCATATTGAGACTAAGTGCAGCTTGCTTTCGTGCATAAAGTATTCAAGTGAAAGTGGAGACTGATAAGCACATTGGCAAAAATTTTCTTTTGAGAATACACAGTGAAACCAAAAAGAAAGATGGATTTAGGAAAATGACAGCACTTAGACTTATGTCCTTAAGTCGCATGATCTTGCAGCTGGTCAGGGAGCTTCTATGTATCTGTTATCCTGGGATGTACTGGTGTTGGTAATCACCGGTAGTTCTCATGCCAGGGAGGCCTTAGGTGAAATAACATACTAAGAGGCAGCTTATCATGCCCAACCCTAAAATGTAGTGCAACCCATGCTGGATGGGGGGGTACAGGTAAATGTATCTCAACAGGGCCTCTAGATATCTGGCAACCTCCAGAGTATAAACCTTAACCAGATATGCACAGCTGTTTACGGAATGTCGGAAACATGTAATTACTTTTATAAGTGTGTTTGTGAGACTTAAAGAGAGTTTTAATGTGACGACATGATTTTTAGTGTTTACTTTAAATCAAAATAAGATGCACAGCTGTGCCTGAGCAGACCTTACAAATCCCTAGCTTCTATTGGGACCTATGAAAACCAATGTGAAAATCAACAACCCACACATTTGGAGCCCTCAGCTGCAGCAACCACTTCTCCTGGATAAGGAAGCTCTCCTGGAGCAAACCTCAGACATGGAGTTGGGCATTAATTCCTGTGAGGGGATCCAGGAAAAAGAGCCTTTGGATTTATGCATATTAACATTATGACCCTAGCCAAGGATTGCCCTAAAGATCTTCCAGATCAACCTCCAACATAAAAAGGTGAGCTTGGGAGCATTCAGCAAATTTTCAATGAAGAAGGAATAGACCTAACCCTGATTCAAAACCCTGGATTAACAGGGGCTGAATCACAGGACTGGGAGAATGTCAAGGTAAGTTGACACATTGCAGCAACGGAAATCGACCTAGGAGTTATATTCTTGTTCACAATGGAATTCAATGCTTGTCTCTTATAGAATTTTATTCCAGTGACATCACTATTGACAATTCCATGCAATGCAGGGGGAGGGAAGAAGGGTCTATTGCTGAGCTCTATCTATCTCTCCTTTGATGGCAGCAATCCACCCACCAGGGAACTACAGCAGTTGGTCGCACATTGCACTCAGTGAGGGGAACAGACCATCTTTGGGCATGACACCAACTTTCACCATGAATACTGATGCAGGCAACAGCCTTTGAAACATGTCCAAGTAAGTGGAACAAAATTAGTGAAATTTGAGCGAGTTCCTGAATAATAACACTGGTCAACATTGATTCTGAGGTATAAAGGAAATTATATGACTATAATGTAAATCAGTGCTTTAATTTCAAAAATTAGTTGATCAACTTGGGTATTCGTTTTTTTACACTAAATTTTCGGGAGAATCTCTCCCGAAATGCATCTTACTTTTTTGTAAGTGAATGGAGTTTAGTGTAAAAAAATGAATACCCAAGTTGAGAACTCTTATTGAGTCTATGGTTTTGGTTGTTCAGAAATATGGGGTCAATGATACCCTTTGCAGGTAGTTAAACTCCATGCTCAGGAGTAGAAATATTACTGCTAGCCTTCTTGGGAAATGAAAGGGATCATCGCCATGAAAGGCTACCCACAGGGGGGCCTTTCCCACCTTCTTTGCAGTTTCATGGTGGGCAGTTAACTCAAAAGTCATGACCGAAGAAGGATATCATATACAACGCTATGGAGATGATATAGCATTGATAATTTTTGGGAAATTTCCCAATACTGTCTCGGGCATGATGAATTGTCAGCTGAGAAAAATTCACAACTGGTGCATGCAGGAGGGATCATCTACCAATCTTAGCAAAACAGTTGTTGTTCCATTAACTAACAAGAGGAACTTTAAAGGCCAAGGAAATCTTAAACTAGGCAGCTCAATCCTGAAACACCCTGAATCATTAAAAACTTAGGTCTTGAACTTGGATAAGAAACTGACCTGGAACAAGCATATTAACAATATTCTCCATAGAACCAGGTGGTCATTTGTAACCACCAAACACACTATTGAATCCACCTGGGGCTTAAAACCATATATTAGCCACTGGCTATATGTTGCAAGGTTCAGGTGCCAGATATCTTATGGCACCATTGTCTGATAGAGGACGACCTTAAAAACTACTATAGCAGGTAAGTTTACCAACCTACAGAGATTAGCGTGTCTTATATGTTACATGAGCTTCAGAAGTACTCCAACCATTGCATCAAAGACTCTGTTTGGTCTCTCTCCCATGGACATCTGTTTACAAGCAAAGGCTGGGCTCACTGCATATCCCATGGTGCATACAGAGAACTGAAGAAGCAATCTTGCAGCAACTGGACACACCTCCATTTTAAAATTCCTGTATATTCCAAAATTGAGGTTGATGCCTAACCTAATGAACACTCAATACTCTACTTTCTCTCCATTTAAGATAACTTTCAGACCTAGAGATGACTGGATGAAAGGAACTATGTACACAAAATAAAGTGACCAAAATTGTATGGTTTACCAATGGATCCCATAGGGATACAATCGGGTGCAGGCATATATGGCTGATCTCCAAGAACTAACATCAGTATGAGCCTTGGTAAATACTGCTCAGTTTTTCAGGCAAAATATTACTTGCTATCCCGAACTATGCCTTTAGAGGACTTGAGAAGGGTTACCTGAATTTTCATCCTTTCAGATAGTCAAAGTGCATTAAAAGCACTTTCCTATACCCAGATAAAATCTAAAATGGTATGAGAGTGTCTAAATTCTATGTATGTCCTGGAATCTAGCAACAGGCTTGAACTGTGGTGGGTACTAGGGCACCAGGGCAGATCAGGTGGCAAAAAAGGGTGCTGATGCAACCTTCTTTGGCTCTGATCCTGTGGTTGGAATCAGTATATATACTACTAAAACCACAGTTAAAACACAGATTGGGGGCAAACCTCTCCTGGACAAAGGCATGCTAAGAAACTGGTCCTAGCAACTTTCTTCCCACAACCCTTTAAAATTAGAGGAAGAATAAGGAAAGTAATTGCATTAATTACTGAATATGGTCACCTCAGGAAACATCTATGAAAAGTAGGACTCTATAAAGATGAACCCATTTGTGGAGTAATAACAGCATGAAGAATCTACCTCACATATCCTGTTTGAGTGTTCATTCCAGGTAAGAAAGAGGCTTACTCTTTTTATAACCAGAGAAGACCGGAATGGATGCTAACTTTGGAACCAAAATACTGCAACTTGTCCAAGGAACAGAATTTGGGAAACAATGAAGGCAGACTTCCTATGGAGTAGCACAACAAGCCTTATAGGCTGATGGCCAGAGGTCATTTTAAACTCCATTAAACCCCTTATTATCTCTTCTAATCTAATCTATTCCTTTTTTTATTAAAGGAGAGTATCTTCCAAGGTCCATGTTGTTTGCCATGTCAGGTAGGTAGTAAGAGGTTAAAATTTTTAATTCAACCATGCAGTTAGGGTCTTAGTGAAGGAAAAATATTTTTCTTTATTATAAAAAGTACATTTGAAATGATAGGATAAAGATGGAAGGAAAGATAAATGTGGAAAATGAAGAGGCTTTTATTACCTGAAGTAAAACATAAAACATGTATGTAATAAAAATGGGGTAATAATGTAAAGGACAATTTATGTAAATAATGTACAGACTTTCTTTATCTAATAATGGAAAGTGAAGTAGGGAATTTCTTCTCAATAATATTTGATTTGATTTGTTTTATTTATGGATGCTCTTTAACATCTCAGGTCATCAGCGTCTCATTCAATTCAGGGCGTGAAACGGCCAACAAATTTTACTCAGAGGCCTCTTCTTTCAGCCTTGATGTTCTTTTTCTTACCGTAAATGAATGACATGGGACCCAAGGCTTAAATTCCCTTCAGAAGGTAGTCATACTTAAGGATTTTTACACCTGAGAAAACCCATCGATCCTGCCCAGGTTTGAACCCACAATCTTGGATTCAGAAGGCAACTATGGTTACTGCTACACCACCAGGACCAACTTCTCAATAATAACAGGTCTAATGGATAGGGAAATGCATTAAAATAATAATAAAAATAATGAAATAAAACAAAAGAAATATATTTCAAATTAAATTTGGAATCGAACACAGTGAAACACACATTAATAATCTCTTCTGAGTCGAAATATTTAGAAAACTATTAATGTTTTCACTTACATGAGATTTACTTAGGACATGTTTCGTGGAACAATTGCCCACATCATCAGCTGCTAAACAATTGTTGGATCATTCACAGAAGTTGGGTGGGTAGGTATCTGGTTTGACTCTGGTGGTCTTGTAATAAACTTGAATAAAGTGCTGTATGCTTTCAGCATGTCAAAATTCATATCATGTTTTTTATATAAATCCTTTCCCATATATTTAATTCTATTAGTTGTTGAATAGTTTTTAATAACTGGATGTCTTTTTCTATTTCATGGTTTTCATTCCAAAAATGTGCTGCCACAGCTGATTTATCTATTTGTTTGTAACAGATGTTTCTCCAATGTTCCTTCAATCTAATGCCTATATTTCTCTCTGTAGATTTTTTCAGAATCCTTGCAATTAATCTGGTAAATACCACATTTTTTCTCTTTGGGCCTGGAATCTGTTTTGTTTACTTTCAATAAATTTTTTATACTGTATCAGTTTTGAGATGCTAAGATGTTATTGTACTGCTTGAAATTTTTTTATATTTCTTATTGGCTGACGGATGGTAATTGAACTTTTTAAATGCTTTTTCTCCTGATAAAACTCTCAAAGTTGTGATTTGTTTACTGCTTTTTTTTGTTTTTGAAATCTTTTAATTTTTTGGTTAATCATCTGTTTGCTGAGCCCATTGGATTTAGTTGCTTCTAGTATGTGTAGATATTCATTCTTGTATTCTTCTTTGTCAGTGGTATATTTATTAGCCTTTAAGTCATGCTGTTGAATGCTGTTTCATTGCATATTCTTGAATTCAAACTATGGGCTTTGATATAATTGTCTGTATGAGTGTCCTTTCTGTAGATGCCAAATTCAAGTCTATTATTACATTTTATTATCTTCAGATCCAAAAATGCCAACATATCTGTTTCCATTTCGATAGTGAACTTAAATGTATGCTCTTGCAGGTTTAAAAGTTTTAGCGCATCTTCCACATGCTTTTCATTTATAATGGCAAATAGATTTTCTACATATCTGCTTTTTGATTTATTTACAGATGCTCTTTAACATCTCAGGTCATGAGCAATACATATCTGTGCCAAACCTTAATAATGTCGGGGAAATCCTTAGTGATTTCTTTTTTTTGAGTAGTGTTTAACGCCCGTTTTTACTACTGAGGCACCACAGGCGGTGGACACTGATGACACATGAGATGAAATGATAAATTGGGAAAGGATTTTTTTTTTTTTTTTTAAGGAAGGAAGCATTCCAGGCCTAAGTTTAGGTACCTCCCCGGCATTTGCCAGTTATGAAGACTGAGGAAAACCTGGAAAAAACCCCAGTCAGGGAGGACGGTCCTGGCGGGATTCGAACCGCAGACCTCCCGCGCACGATTCCGTGCCTTAACGACCTCGGCCACCCGTGGCGGTCCCTTAGTGATGTGCACCTGAAATTAGCTCATGAATAAATTGACTAGGAAAAGTGATAATGGACTGCCCATTACTAGTCTTGCTTTCTGTTTTAAGAAATTGTCCTCAAACATAAAAATTGCTTGATTTTAGTGAATTTGATTCATTCTTTCTGGTTTTTCTGTTAGGTTGACTGATTGTAACTATTTTCTTAAAAAATCTGATAATTTATTCTGTGGTATGCTGGAAAACAGAGCCTTGACATCAAAAGAAACCAGTGTATTGTTCGGTAATCATTTTTTATCTTTAATTTTGTTGATGAAGTACAAGAATTTGTTAAACTTAAGCTATCAAATTTAGGTAGTGAATGGAGCTGTAATGATAACCAGATTGCTAAATGGTAGATTGGAGTATTTACATTGTTAATAATTGGCCTCATACTTCTCCCGCGTTTGTGGATCTTCGGAAGGCCACATATCAAAACAGACCCATTGAATAAATGCATTAAGTCCATGGAAGCAGTCTTGGAAAATAGTACTCTGATTCCAAAAACAGATCGATACAAAATTAAGGTCCACAACCCATCTTTAGCCAGGATATTAGAGAAAAATGCCTCAAAAAGGCAGTTTGATGCAATCAACTTTTGAAGCTTATTTTTGCATTATCAGAAACTTTTCCTGAGCCATTGCAGTGATTACAGAGGCTGAATAATATAAAATGATTATTAAAATGGTTACATATTTATGTTAAATAGAAGCTACAAGAAAATCATAAAAAGTGTAACTTACTCTTTACAACAAAGTGACCAAAAAGCTCACATACAGCTGGATTGAATGCTTCAGTGTCCTTGATACCTAGAATTAATAATAAAATTAATAAATCACCTGTAACAAATTGCTTAATGAGCAGAAAAGGAAAAAACAGACCCAGACAATATGAAAAAACATAATTATAGTGACCATTTCACATAAATTCATGGTTCCTTTTTCCAGATGGCTAATGAAGGGAAAGTGTGTGCAAGTATTCTAAAGAGAATAATGAGTATAGTATATATGCGAATAGGAGTTGCTATGTTCAAGGCAGTATCTAAAGATATAAAGGAAATCAAAAGCTGGGAGGCGAGAATGGAAGTTTGAGAAGAGCATAGAAGAGACAAACCAGAGGATTGGACTGCTTGAAAAGGAATTAGGAGAAGAGTTAGCAGAATGCGGCAATAAAATAAAGGAGATGGAGAAAGTGGTGGATGCAAGTTGGAAGCCGAATATAATGATTTTTGGAGCAGAAAAAGAGAGAAAAAGACATGTGAAGAAATAGTAGAAGTGATCGAAGGAATAGTGGGCAATGAATTGCAAGGTTGGGAAATTAGAGATGCCTAGAAAATTGGATGTAGGAGCGGGAGAGTAAGGTAAAAACTGGTCAAATTAGTCACAATGAATATGAAACGAAAAGTATTAGGCCAAATTGGAAAATTAAAAGGCTCAAGAATTTTTATTGGAAGAGCAGTTTTGTATGGTATGCACTTATTAATAGAAGATAATCTATCAACGGAGCATCAATGTCAAAAAATGGTCACAGAGGAAGAGAGGAGATGCAGAGATGTAACTTGCTGGTGCTGCAACAAGGTCAAGTAATGAGTAATGGGGTTGAGGAGAAAAGGAGGAATGTAGGGGGAACAACCTGTAACGGGGAAAGAAGGGAGGAGTGTTTAGCAGTGAAAGTGGTGGAAATTTCACCAAGTGCGAATCAGCTGAGTGGGGTAAATGATAAGGGGGAGAGAAGCTGTGGGGGGAAATCAGATGGTGAGGTAAAGAGATTTGAGAGTGGTGGCATCACCTTGGGGGAGTTTGACGGAAATAGGTGATAAAAATATAGGGTCAGAATAAAAGCAAAAACGAAACTATAGCGTTTAATTTGGAAGAAATAGAAGATAGGTATTTAGGGATTTATTGGTGATTTTAAAGAGTTATATGGTAAGACTGATGAAGCATGGCCCTGAAAAGATAAAGGGAGAGGACAGATATGCGAGAACAGTAGAAGAGGTAGTGAATGGGAAGTAGGATCTATAACATATACAACCAGGGAGCTGAATGCATAGATCCTAAATAACAAGCACTCCGAGAATGTTGTATAATGTAACTGAAATGTTGTTTGTTGAAATAAAACTCATTCATGTACGCGAACAGTCTCCGCCATTGAATAATAAAAGTTTTTGTACAGTTTATATTGAAAACATTAAAGATTACAATAAACTATAAGCTAAAATGTTATTGAATTAAAGAAACTCGTTGCGTCCTAATCATCATAATCACGTTGCGGATACAGGAACCAGCCAGTACTGTGCAAGAAGTATATACCTAAGTCAGCATCTTAAACGTTTTTGTTCTATTTGGCATAAATACGTTAGATAAAATATTTTTATTTTTATATTTACACACTGCTTTACCTCTATCAAGGAAAGTCGTCAATGTTGTCATCGTCAACGTCATGATCTCTATCCTCCCACAGCATATCGTTCCCCTCTCCACTGAGGGAATTCGAAATCCCATACTTATTGAAACTTCTTTCCACTAATGATACCGAAATCGAATTCCGTGCATTTTTCACTCATTCGTGGATTTGGAATACTTCCGGTTGCTTGATTTTACAGCTCGGAGTGAGTAGGTGCCCTCCCTCAGCCATCCATTTCTTTTAATGCAACTTTTTACTTTATATTTGTTCTTTGGTTAACTTTATGGCATGCCTTTGAATATCCTATTGAATTTGATGTGGTAATTTGGATGATATTTTAAATTTTTAAATTTTTTTCTTTCTTTGTTGTTCTTCCATGAGGAAACCTCTCTTATAAACTTTTGTCTTTTAAATTTATTGATACTTTTTATTACTGTGTCTTTGTTGAAACTGCTGATTAATGCTGTATTAATTATCTGTTGAAATTCTATTTTGCACTCTGTTTCTGTGAGTGGGATGTTAATTACTGTGTGCCAAGCTGTAGAACACTGCATATTTACATGAAACTTATTTTTTGTGTAATTTTCTGTTTGTGTCTCCTTTCTATGAATTACAAAGTTCTGTCTGCCTGCATTTTTTGTAATTTTTACATCTAGAAATGGAAGCCACCCATTTTCCTCCTCTTCCATGGTAACAGCTCTACAGCTTGGTGCACATAATAATTAACATCCCACACACAGAAACAGAGTATAAAACTATATCAACAAGCATTGCTGGACTTGCCTAGACACAAGGTCCACTTTCAAGCTACTGGTTATACTAATGCGTGTTCCATGAATAAAGTTGCACAAAATATCATTTGTTGAAAGGATGTAAACATCTATTGTATAAGAGGTGTTAAGATGAGATGCTGAAAAGAATATATGAAACTTTTGGTGCTTCTGTGTTTGTAGTTCAAACTGCAATTCTTTTCAATTTGCAATTATCAAATATGCGTAATGGTTTCTTAATGTGTTAAATGTTCTGAAATCTTTGGAGTAATCATGAAAAATTTCACAAGGATTATTTATTATTTAAAGGCGTTTTTGCTATCTAGTTATAAGTTCATAGTAGCACCGCACTTAAACCTATATAAGCAAAAACTTTGGTATTGTGAGCAACGTAGCAAATTTACTGTACTGTGCTCTCATGTGTGTCATTTAAAATTACATAAAAAACAGAACCATTCTTAGAAAAGTGCATTACTTCCCTTTCTGGTGCAAAAATTACTCTTATTCTTAAGAGTAATATGTAGTTCCACCATCTTCAAAAAAAGCATCCCATGTGTGCTTAACAAAACAGTTAAGGCCAGAACAATCCAGAGGGCAAGAAACAGACAAATATATGACCACCCATCAACCATTATTCCAAGTTAATATCTTGTTTTTGAATCTACTAAAATGCACACAGCACTGTCATTTGAGAAATTTCCCAACACAGTCTCAGGCATGAATTATTGCCTGAGGAAAATTCACAGCTGGTGCATGCAGGAGGATCTCTCCATTAGTACTAGCAAAACAGTTATTGTTCCTTTTATTAACAGGAGAGAGCTTAGAGCCTAAAAGTCTTAAACTAGGCAACTTAATCCTGGAATATCCTGAATCAGTCAAATGTCTAGACCTCATACCAGACAAGAAACAGACCTGAAATGATTACAGTGACAATATTCTCCATAGAGCCAGGTGGTCCATGTAACCATCAAAAACATTATTAGTACAACCTGGGGCCAAAAACCACACATTGGCCACTGGCTATATGGTGCAATGGTTAGGTACCAGAATCTTATGAGAACAATGTCTGGTGGCAAAAAACATTACAAACTACTATAGAGGTAAGTTTACAAAGTTACAGAGATTAGCGTGTCTATGTGTTACGGGGGCCTTCAGAAGTACTACAAACATTCAATTTTGGAAACACTGCTGGGTTTCCCTCCCATGGATATTTATTTACAAGTGGAGGCTAGGATTAATGCATATTGCTTGGTGCAAACAGGGAATTGGAGAAGTAACTGGCAACAACTGGACATACCTTCATTTTAAACTTCCTAGATATTTCAGTACTGAATATGAGGTCTGATCTAATGAACACTCAATACTGTTCTATCCCTCCATTTTAGTTAACTCTTGGGTCTTGAGAAGACTAGATGGAAGGAATAACTTATGAAATAGGATGCAATTATTTTGTGTGGTTCACAGATATATAGGGACACAATCGGGCACAGGCACAAGAACTCATATTAGTGTAAGCCTTGGGAAATACTGCACAGCCTTCCAGGAGGAAGTATTTGCTATCCTGAACTATGTTTTAAGAGAACTTGAGAAAGGTTGCTATGGTAAATGAATTCTCATCTTCACAGAGAGCTAAAGTACCTTGAAAGCACTCTCTTCTAACCAGGCAAAATCTAAACTGATATGGGAAGGCCTAAATGCCCCGAGTGCCCTGGAATTTTAAAACAGGCTCTAACTGAGATGGGTACTGGGACCTATGGAAATGAAAAAGCAGATTAGTGGGCAAAAAAGGCATTAAAATACCCTATGTCGGCCCTAAACCCATGGGGAATCAGTGCATCCACTGCTAAGACCACTGTGAAAACATGGATTAGGGAAAAACACCAACTTAGGTGCAAACTTACCCTGGAAAAAAATAAGTAGGAAATTTATACTACATTAATGTGTTCAGTTGTTAACACTAACTCCACTTACTTTTTTAAAACTTTGGACTAGTTTTGGGAGAGGTTCCTCCCATCATCGGCTGTTGTTGACTGAATGAACAGTAAACAACAGCAGATGATGGGAGGAACCTCTCCCGAAACTAGTCCAAAGTTTTAAAAAAGTAAGTGGAGTTAGTGTTAACAACTGAACACATTAATGTAGTATATATTATCACTCCATTGTCTACAGCTTCGTAAGTACAATTTTTACTTAAGTAGGAAATTGTCGTTAAGTGCAAGAACACTGTTTTATCATCTCTCCTATAATTGGACAAAAGAGGAATAAGAAAAATAATTGCATTAATTGATGAATGTGTTCACTTCAGGAAACATCTACATAAAGTGGGACTCAACAAAGATGAACCCATTTTCAGAATGTGCAAACAGAATGAGAAGATTGCCTCATATCCTGTTTGAATGTCCATTCCTAGTTTTACTCTTTCTATAACCAACGAAATGGAAGCTAACATTGGAACCAAGATACTGCAACTTGTTCAGGGAACAGAGTTTGGGTGTCTCATACTATGGAGTTGAGCCTTTTAGGCTGACATGCATGAGATTACATAATTTACAGTATGAGGCTATGTACCTTTTGTCTTTGTTATTTAGGTGAAAGTTATGTTACATACACATTATACAATTTAAAATTATTTGAGTCTATTAATGAGACACTTGGGTACATTGAATAGAGAGTCCTATTTTTTATTTATTTGTCCTTATTTCTACATTGACAATCACGTTTTGCTCTAGATTGCAACAATGTGGTTATGATATAAATATTTGTGATTTTTACACACTCCTGATTCAACAAGTTATGCAGTTCTATTATTACTGTTTTGCTTCATTGCAGTAAACATCACTGCCTCTGCCACTATGACTATTGCACATTTTTTATTACTTTCACAAGCACGTAAGTACAATGTTGCACTCACAAATTTTTCATTTAGTTTTACATAACCTACAACTTCATCACATATGCTTGTTCACCTTCTGAGCTAGACCCCTCGTGTGGATGTCTCCAAATACTATCACTTTGTTCTTTTTCTCAGTCATTACAGTTGTTTTACTTGCATGCTCTTCATCTTTCTTGCTCTCGTATGTCAAACCTTTCATACTATATGCTGAAGTTTCTAGTTTACTTTTTACACTTCTACAATTTGCTTTTTCTTTTGAGATTATTTCTGATGCAGGTGTTGTCTTGGTTGCCTCATGCTGTAGAGATTCATAGTATTTTCTTAAAGGCAGGCTGTACTTTGCTTTCTTCCTCCCTAATCTAGTTTTCTTTCTTTTTATGAGCCACAACATAGATTCTTGTTCATGATTTTGTTGTCATAGGTGGTTTATTTCCTCCTTTAGTATATTGGTTTCTCTGATTTCACCTTTTGTCTCCTTTAAGTCTCTACTGAAGATCTCAATTATGGTCTGGAGTGAAAAGATGTATCACAAGCATTTGCTTTGCTATAATCTATTTTATTTGCATTAGTACTACTTATTTACTTACTGTTAACTATATTACTCCTATCATTTACCTCTTAAGTTTTGTTATATCAGTATTTCTTGTTTGTCCTTTCTTGCCTTATTTACGGAGGGAGAACAAAGTTTCTTTGACTGTCCACCATCTTTCAACAAAATTACTGATTATCATTGCATAGTGAAGAGTGGAGAGTCTTTGTATGAAAACAATGTTATTTCAAATTTAATATTGTTTGATATTGAAATAATGACAATAATGACTGTTGCCATTAATACATTGTTTCACTACAGTTATCTTTTAAAAAATTTAATATTCTTTGTAATGCAACAACAAGCAGTCTGTATCAGACTCAAGAAAACTTTCCTGGGAATGCACATGACCAGAGGTAACATATTAGGTGATGCAAACACTGTAAACTTATGGGCAAGAGGCTCCTCCTACCTCTTCTTCTCACCTAATGAAAATAATCTGCAAGTCTAATGAGATAGACTGTGACTGCAGAGTTCCCTACTGATAACAACTACTAATGCAACTTTAGGTGCTAGACAGAAGTCCCTACTGACATTTTTAAGCATTAAAATGCATCAAGCATTGCTTATAAAAAATGTAGTCCACAAGCTTGATGACACATTGGTTTGCACTGTGAGTACAAACCAAGTCCCCTAGTGATAACGATTACATATACAGGTATTAGATAGAAATCCTGAACAGAGACTTTTATGCATAAATAAGCATTAAGAATAGTTACAGCAAATTAAACATTGAAATTTTTGGAGGTAGTGCAAACCAGCAACTTCCTAAAAGAGCTGCACTGGGATTCTGGAAATGAATTTTTTGCAAGGTACCAATTTATGATATTTAACCAGTTTCATCAATAATTGTTAAAGCATAGAGGATAAAAACAAAAAAAAAGTGCAAGCACCGCATATAATTGCATACTGCCAGATAAAAAAAAGACTGTATATAGCTCTCTCAAAATAGTTCCTTTTACTTGCAGAGGGATTTTTGTGTAATGTATGCCCATTTAACACTGTTATAAACTGTTCCCAGAGATTGCAAATAACCTCATAAAGGTGAGTGGAAAAGGCAGGAAGAATATGCAGTGGAAAAGAATGAGTATGGCAGCAATTAAATTTCATTTATACAGGTAATCCAAGATTTTAATTAAACAGTAAGAGAGGATACAAAAATGATGGAATCAAAGATGCTCTCATGCTATAGGAGAAGAGCAACATAAGCTGCATAAAGAAGCACAGACAGTGCACAAACAGTTTTTTTCTTCGCCAAAACATTATGTTATAAAGAGCAGTTACAATGGAGTGGTGCAGAGCCAGAGAATGAAGACTAAAAAGAAATGTTAATAAAAAATTTTAACTATTGTTAAGAATAAATTTGGAAAAAGAGCAAGTTGTCAATAATTTTAAAATGTTATGTATAACAAAGGAATGACAATACAATATGATATAGAGGTCAGGCTAAGGAAATAATGTGTATAAATAGAAATAGATCTTTCACATTAACTGTGTATAGGACATGGAAAGGACATTTCTTGTTGGAAAGAAAGAATCAGACTTAAAAAAAACCCTGGTCACAGCCCAGATTCAAATCATGGATCTTTAGCCTTCCAACTAATGTGCTACACATGGCTAGTGTGAAAGAACCATTTCTATATATAAATTAACCCCTATAAAGCTGGCAGTTAAACTAAAAGCCTGGGTTAAAAGTACTAGAAGCATTACCAGTTGCCTCTTAAAGGATAAATCTCTAACAGTAAAGAAAACCTTAGAAAGGTCTCCGGGATATATACAACTAGATAAGAGAGATTTATTGTTCCATGCTTGGAGCAGAAAACAGTAACTCAGGTAGTTAGAAAGTCAGCATGAAAAGCTGAAGATCCGTAGTTTGAATCCCAGCCATGACCCAAAGTTTTCAAGTCTGATTCTTCCTTTCCCAAATGTTGCAGTGTTTGAATAGATGAGGAGGAAGTAGATGAGAAGAGGTTTGGAAGGCAGAAACAATATGGTAATAGAATGAATCAAGTTTTATTTCAGCAAACAGCAGTACAATTAAATTTACATAAACAATATCTAAGATTTCAGCAGTACCAAAACTAAGATTCTCCCATACCTTAACCACCGTTATATGTATGGTATAGAACTCCAAAAATAAATTACCATTTTTACAACTGTGTGCATCCTCAAGCTAATTCATTATACTTCCCCTCCATTTATCTCTTACTTTTCCTAAGAACCCTGCAATGCTATTTGTTTTCTCTATCACCATATCTGTCAACATTTTAATTGTCACTATACCTTCTTGTAGTTTGTCCCATTTTTTATCTGAGATACTATCCCTCCACCTTTTTACCATTTCACATTCTATTAGACAATGGAAAGCACTATCCATTCTCCCATACATAATACATCCATTCTTAAAATTTTTCCTTAATCCTTTTAGAAATAATATCTGCAAGATCTATTCTTCTGGATTGATCATAATTATCTATATATTTCTCTTGTTCCTAATTTCTTTTAATACTGTATATAAATCTAAAGAATTTCTATTGCCAAACTAGCCCAGATCTCTTGCTTCTCTATTTCTTCTACCCACTGCTTTACTTCTTTCCAAACACCACTGATGTTACTTTCACCCAATTGCCACACATCCCAAACTTCTACTAGTTTCCCCACCAAATCTCTCTTACCAATAATCTCTTTGGTATTTAAGACATTCTTTTAATATATGGCTATTATCTAATTTTAACCATCTGTGCCTGCCAATATTTTGAGATTCTCTCCACTATTATACCTTTCCTTCCTACTCTTCCTAGTAATGCCAAAATCAACCCCCCTCTGTGAACTTTTTAGTAACCTAGAACTTCTCTACAAAATATTCTATGTACCACATCAACCTTTTTCCACCCATTTGACACTCCCTAAATTTTTACTCCTTACAACATCTTTGACTCAACCACAGCCTCAAATAGCCTTTCTAGCCATTTCATTGGCAATGTGTAAACTTTATACAAACTAAACTGGTTAGTTGATTGGTAATAGCCATTGGGAATGCTGATGTTTATAATTTTTTCTCTAGCTTCCCAATAAAGAGTTTCCAAATTTTTTTTCATTTGTTTGTTGCCTCAAGTTGGCTGCATTTCAGTAAAAGTTCTTTGTTTAGGGTAGTATTCACATCCTTACAAATTTGGGCAGTGACTGTCCTTGACTAATATCATTCTGAAGAGATGTTCTGACAGGCAATTAGGCCAAACAATTAAGTGGAATTGGGTAACTCCAGTTTTTCTTGGTTTCAATAAAATATGTTTGAAAGTCTTTAGATCTTCATATGGTTTCCTTTAGTTTTTGTAGGATATTTTGTTGTTCTTGTTAAGTTATTAATCTTTTCATGAGTTTCAATTTATAAGGAAGTTATGGTTCAAAATATGATTTTAATTTTATGGTGTTTCCCCCCCTCCAAAGTATCAGCAATCTCATTCCCCTTTAATCCCAAATGGCTCGATCAATTGTAAAATTATTTCTGTATTTCTGATATGGTTTGTATGATAATTCCCCCCCCCCCATTTATAGTGTATGTTGGTGGATAACTGTAATTCATTATACTCTGTAGTGATGCTTTAGAGTAACTTAAGATAACACTTTTTTTTTAATTAAGTTAGGTCTATAAAATAGATTTTCGCTGCTCTGATAGCCATTATTTTTCCATCAAAATTGTTCGCATACTGTTCTAAAGGTGTATATTTAGAGAATTTTTCACTGTATATTCCAAAGCACTTCACTGTTTTTATGAGATCCATCTGTATATACTCCGCACCATGTATCAGTCAAATATTAGCTGTTTACTTTACTAAGTGCTGTCAATCTTAATACTTCAGGTAGGTATTCTTCTTGGAGACCATTGTATCCAAATTTATTTTCACACTGATATCTATAATATTGTAAAGGGTAAGTTGGTATAATGGCTGGTTTACTGCTTATTTTTAAAATTTTGCCTAATTCTCCTTTCTGTATGTAATTTTTGGAAGTCTTGTGTTTTTAATCATTGTGTGCTCTCAGGAATATGAAACCATTTATTCCGATGTTGATTACTTTTTAATTTTTGTCCCAGTATTGCCATTTTAATATCTAGTTATATTTAAATTAGTATGCTGTTAGTTACGTTCTGCATTGCAGCAATTGGTGGTTTTTATGGCTTGTGTTGTTATTTTTAATGACCTAGATTGTATTGCATCCAATTTAGTTTTAAGCTGGCTGTTTTTTGTGGATATTATCTCACTTCCATAAGGCAAATTGGGCTATATGTAGCTTTTATAACTGCCATTAAGGAGACCTATGGATCCTCCTCATATGATGCTTGCTAATCTTCATAATATGTTTTTTTCCCTCATATTTTCAATCTGTTTAGAGAAGGTAAGTTATTTGTCAAGTGTTATTCCAAGATATTTAGTGTGTTCTTTCTCTTGTAGTAGTTAATTATTGATTTTAAGTTGCAAATCATCTGTAGTGTGTTGAAGACTGAAAAGCTAGAAAAGTGTCTTTTTAGTTTATTTCCATATTGATGATGGATGCCCATGTTTCCATGCTATTGATAATTTTCTGCGTTTCATTTTCTAGTTGTTTGTAATGCTATTTCTTTTTTTGGGGGGGGGGGGCTAATTCATATGGGGATATCTGCAAACATTCTCATATATGCCTTTGGGAAGTCAGCTTGATGTCATCTATGAAAATATTAAACATAATTGAACTGGAGACAGCACCTTGAGAAAGACCATTTATAGAGGACACTATTACATTTTACAGCTATGTACCTTTGTTATAATACATCCATGAATCATCTCAACATGTTTCCTCTTATCCCAATATTAATTATCTTATAAATGAGCTTTTCTCTCCATACTTTGTTGAAGGCATTTTTGAAGTTAACAAAGGGAATACACACTTCTTTTTTTTTTAAGCATTTTTAATATCCTGTGTTAAATGTAAAACCTGATCGATTGTTAAATATTCCTTTCTGAATCCTTCTTGATGGTCTGAAAGTAGATTTTAAGATTTCAGATCTAAGTTAATCTGGTATGACCATTTTCCCATTTTCTCCATTGTTTTAGTAAGTATCAAGGTTAAGGATATAGACCTATAACTGTCTAACTTGCCTGCTGGTTTGTTTTCTTAATTGGAATGATTATTGTTTTTTTTTTTTTTTTTTTTTTTTTTTTTTTCATATAACAGGAATGCTATCTTTACTATTCTATATCTTGTTGAACATGATCATCAGTAGTTATTTAGACCTATTCTGACAGCTTTCATTGCTAATTTACCTTTAGCTTGTACACATTTAGACTGCACCTCCCAATTTTCATTAGTCATAAATCTTATCTCCAAATAAACATATTCTTTTATATAAAGAAATTACATACATTTTTATTGTGTTGATTCCAATCAAGTTTTATACATTCTTTCACTACCTCTTTTGGGTCTCCATTTGTTAACCATCTCTCATCTTTCCTTAACTTTTATCCTTTTTTAAATACTATTATCTTTGGTTTTTTATTTATCCTTAAACCTCATTCTGCACAAAATCTACAAAGTTCATCAACGGCATGTTGAAATCCCATCATGCTTACTGCTCCTATTATGAGATCATCAGCAAAAAGCAATTCTGGTACTTCCTTCTTTCCAGTAATTGCACAGTGCCTATTATTTTTCATGATCCTATTTAAGATAACATCTATAAACAAATTAAATAATATTGGGCTCAGTTCACCACCTTATCTCAAACACAAATTATGCCACATATAATCTTGTATTTCGTTCATATTTGACACAAAAACTTATTCCTTCATATAATTTTTAAAGTCCTAGAATAAATTCTTACTGATCTCTTATACCTCAATTTTATATGTCAATGCATCCCTAACTCTAAATGGTAATATAGAATACTGTGACACTCTTTTAGAGTAGAAATAAAATGAAGTCTTAACAGGAAATTAAATATATTATGCATTCCATTCAAACACTGCTGAGCTGCCAACTGAACAAATCCCAATATTATTGATTTGCTGACAGACGGTGGAATAGATCATGGGTAGGTATATAACAAAACTTTAGGTAAGCAAGAAAGGTATGGCTGGCATAGATTAAGTCAGAAACTATATACTTTATGAAAACAAAAGGTGAGGTGCAAAAGGAAGTACTTGTTTTATGGCAAGGAAAGAAATTTATTCACATTGTCTAGTAGCCAGAAAGAAGACTGGGGAAAAGAAATACATTTAGGTAACTAGACTTTTTTCCTGAAAAAACTAAAAGCTAAGGAAAAAAATTGATTTCTTAGGAGAATAATGAAATTTGCAGGTTTCGTCAGCTAGTAAACTGTGTCAATATACTAGTAGAATGCCTACATCAGAAAACATCAGTTATAGTGAGTTTCTAGTAGACTAGATAGTGAAAAGTTTGCAAATATAATGATTAAGGTAGATTTTTCCTCACTTGCTAGAGCAACTGGTTCTATAAGTTACCAGCTGAAGAGGAATAGAAGTGGTATGTCAGAGTTTAGCAGGAAGTAGAGAATGGAAGGGAAGGAATGCTTTGCCCTATATTTGTGCAAGAAACAGTCTCATCTGAGATTAAACTGAGGTTATATTCAGAATTTATGTACAAATTATTTATATACATTTTTATTAGTTTTAGAAATTGCCTAATATAATATTATTTAAAATCATAAAAAGCTATTTTGGAAGTCAACGTCAGAAGACCAGTTAACTTATAAGTTATGTAACACTTGAGTCCTATTTATTGAAAATATTCAATTAAAAATAATAAAATAAAACAATTACTAACACCACTACATGACAATGCACATCACTGGACAAACCAGGAATAAGAAATATACTGAATATCCAAGCCTATGCTGCCTTCACTTGATGAAACCTGAAACATCTTGGCTCTAATGTATCTGAGTTTCATGATCTATAGAGTGCATTTTTTGTAAAATCAACAATATATACCTACTGCAGGCTTCCTTGCCCAAACATATATTCGAACACAGTTTCTCACTGATCCTGGCACTGGAGAGCTAAAGGCTGTTCCCCGAGTTATATACATATTATGAGGTATGCTCCTACTTTGCAGATAATTTGTAAGTGTGTCCACAGCTCTGTAAAAAGAAACAAAAATAAATGTTTTAGTATGACAGATCTAGTAAAGAAAGCAATGACATTGTGGCTTGTAGTGTACTATCTAGCCAGCTGCTTATATTTTAGACATAATACATCTTATTTATAGATGTGATGATGATTATTATTGTTTAAGGGCGCAAAACTGCTAAGGTCATTAGTGCCCATTCTTTATAGATAGATAGAAATGTGCAATATCTCATATATAAAAATAAGTATAAAACTATTTAAATTATTTAAGCCATAAACTAAAAATTTTATATATCAACATAGATAGCTAAAGTTCTCAATGCAGTCAATCAAAGTAATGATTCATCCCTTTATTATTCAGTTTCTTGGTTGAGCAGGTAAATATTTTTATTTCTATTTTATTTTATTTTATTTGAATAACATTTTTTCTAAAACTGAAAAAATTTTGCCAATAAAACAGTGTTGCATGGTTTTATTTTGATATATGAAAATGTTTGTAGGAAATCCATTTCAGAAACAAAATTTCCAATATATATGGGTCAACAAAAAAAAAATAAAAGAAGATTATAATGTTTATATATAAACAAGAAAATTTTATTGGAGGAAATTAATATTGTATCCTTACAATCAACCCGGGATTCTACTTTTCAACATATTACTCTCAATGTGTGATTGGGCTTTCCATCTCAGATGAGTAACAAAGATCTTGCTGTTGTTGTTGCCATCCTCCAGTAGCACAATGGACATCTTCAGCATTAGTAATCAACATGGATGACCAAGGTCCTTAAGGCACAGAGTCATGAATAGGTGTGCTGTTTGAATCCCATCTGGACCATTCTCTAGTTGGGTTTTTCTAGATTTTCCTCAGTCCTCATCAATGGCAAATGTCAAGGAAGTACTCTAAGTTTAGGTCTGGAATGCTTCCTTCCCAAAATTTATTTCCTTATTGATTGTTATTTTATACATGCTATCAGTGTCCATCACTTGTGATGCCTCAGTATTAAAAATCAGCTTTAAATTAGAAAAAAAAATCTATTAACATATTCAGTAACAGCTTCTCAGCAGGGCATTTAAATGCCTGGATCATCCATTTTAAGCTACTCCCACCTTCTATATACCACTTCATAAAAGTTAGCATTGCTCTTGAACTACAAGTAAAAATTTGAAATTTTGTACATACTTCTAATAATCTTTGAGGGTATGATATATGGTGTCACAGGTTCCTGGATGAAGGAGACACCACACTTTCCACAGTACCACGATATTTCATTCTTAGTTTTATTTTTCATGCTCACTGTACCCTTTCTAGAAAAGATACTTTTAATTTTGATTGGGGTATATTTATCTATAAGAAACTTCTTTGTTTGATAAGCCATGGCTATAAATCTACAACACAAGCACTACACAGACTCACATATACTGCAATCTCAAGTACTTGACATTGGTGCAAGATGAAGCTGAGATATTTATTCTATGAACACCAGGGATAAATCAATATTTATTCTATGAACACCGGGGATAAATCAGACACCTTTTCATGTGATAAATATTTATATGGAAGCAGAACATCAATTCTACTTCCATCTATAAGAAGCAACATTAACTAAATCATACCACCCCAGGTGCAGAATATAAACAGAGTTATTTCAAGTGTAGCATTATGTGCTGTCCACTGCCCATAGCATAAGGGGAGATTTAAATATCATTTGTCGTCTATGATACTGAATGTGTTATGAAGCAATCATCTGACATGTGCTCCTTTAAGGCAAGAAAGAGATACAAATACCAGCAGCAAATCTGGCCTATATGGCAGGTGTTTCTTAAGTTCCATGTGGAAACAATACTAGGTTGCATGTTCAAGCAGTGTATAGTTAGCCATCTCTCATAAGATCAGAATATTTTCTCCTGATGGTTTTTCCACTGCTTATACACTCTGTGTCCATAAATAGCATACATATATCTATGTGAGAACTACTTCTGCAGACCAACAGCTCAGAATGTACCTCCTATTATCTGTGAGAACTATAGCAACAGTCATACAAATATGTTCAGCCTTTATAAATGCTGAAAATGTACCATTATTTGTGGGTTGTACAGTATGGTCAATGTTGATAATGCAACAGAAAAAAACTGTTTCCTGATGATTTATGAAATAAAATCACACAACGTGTATCCTATCCAAAGAACCAAAAAAAGAAAGTCTGTTGTGAAAGGTGCCAAATGTAGGAAAGTTTTTCAAGTGATGATTAATACCTAATGTTTCCTAGATGAGAATCCTTAGGTGCATTCATTATTTCTTATCCAAATACTACCTATTTCTTGAAACCTATTAATTAAATTAGGTTCTGGATCATTTGGAAATTTAACAAAAGGGCATCTTTGTTCAAATTCTGCTTGAACTTGATTAGCTCACTCTATCAGAAGATATGAATAAATACTCACTGTGCAATAGAAAACATATGTTGAAAAATAACTCACTTTGCAATTATGCACTTCACAAATAATGAACAATCACGCAACATTCACTTGCCAATTGACTGATAACTGATGTGACCCTACTTGTTAAACACTGAAAGCATACCTCTTATTGACTGTGAGAGCAAATGCTATGCAAGTAGTACATAAGCATTATACAGCAAAGAGCAAGAGAGACAGGTAAGATCTTTGGGATGCATAAGATTGTGTGCTGTTTATTACTTCTTATTTAAATTACCTAAACAAATTCTGCAACATGTTTCATTTTCTTAAAATCTTTTGTTGCTATTGGTTTCAAATTGCAGACTTTCCAATCTCCATTAAAATCATGTGTATATTGTAAAAGGGAGCTGCTGACGGCAGGTTTACGTGTTTACGAGAGCTCCTCGGGAAAGAGAAAATGGATGTGAACTTAAGAGTCATATTGGCCAAGAATTGGGTTATTAAACAATATAATTATCCTATCATGTGGAGAATAGAATGATGGCTTACCTGTTTTAATATAATATAAGTTAGTTTTGGCAATGCTGTTGGTGAGAGCAGGAGTTAAGTCAAATCCAGGGTTGGAAATGAACCAGATTTTGGGCATGCTTAAAACCATCACAGAAGACTTAATCAATTTAAAAGTGATGGAAAAAAGAATGGACAACAAAATTAGTGATAGAATAGAACGAGTCAAGGAAACCATGGTAAATTCGGTAGGACAACTACATACAGAAATAACAGAATGTAAAAAAGAACTGATTTAGAATGAGCTGAAGATAAGAAGAGGAAAATGAACATTATCATATTTGAAGTTGAAGAATCTGCCTGTGGTGCCTCAGTAGTAAAAACAGGCGTTAAACACTACTCAAAAAAAAAAAAAAAAGTTGAAGAATCAAGAGACAAATGGACATGGCAACTGGTAGAAGAAATTCTGTCAAGAATGCCCTCAAAACTTACTACTATGAAATTTAAATGGACAATTTTAGCACATGCAAAAAAAAAAAAAGGATCCCATATACAAGTATTTATTGAAAATTTCTATGGAAAGGAAGATAGATAACTGTAAGGGGTTCTTCTAAGAGAAATGAAAAAAACTACATGAGAGGGGAAGCAGGTATACGTGAGAGAACTTGATTTATGGATAGATGGTAGAAAGCAGGAAATTAGCAAGTAAAAGGTAGGGCAGGAATCTGCATGCAGGAGTTAAAATCAGCTTTATAGGCATCGGTAAGAAGTGAACACATGGTAGAAGTGAAAAGAAGAGATGGCAACTGCGCAAGAGAGGCAGAAGGAGAAGCTATGCAGATGTTGTTACTAACTAGGCATGTGTCACCTGAGAGTCAGCTGATAGTAGACAATCATAGGGAGATCTCAGGAGGTTTGGACGTGAGGAGAGAAAATGGTCTAAGTATAGTGTCTTCTCCATGGAAGTATAACGGAAGTGAGAACAAGACATGACAGGAGGACCAGGAGTACAGCTAAGTTGCATGAGTTTAGATTTGAAAGAAAGGGATCTATATATGGAGAGTTGGTTATATGCTGGAACATTGAAGGTTTGTTAAGAAAAGTGTCAAATGGGGAAATAATGCAGTTAGTTATGGTGTGTGACGTGAGAGCGATAGTAGAATCATGGTTAGAAAGAGATATAACTGTTGAGCACAACGGCTTCATAGTAAAGCTGGTGCTAAGAAGATAGTTAAAGTGTGGTTGGTAGGAGGAATTGGCATGTTTGTAAGACAAAGTTTGCTAGTGAAAGTGTTTAGTGACTTAGGGGATAATTCATTGCCATGGTGTGAAATAAGTCAAATATGTGGAAGTGAAAAAGTGTGTTTAGCAACAGTATATAACCCACCAAATACTTCAGAGTTTTATAACTCCACTTTGTTCTACAACTTAGGAAAGGACATGGAGATCCTGCAAAACAAATATGGGTAGAGAAATTTTATTATAACAGGTGATTTTAATGCAAGAATAGGAGAGGGTTCAATACATTTTGTTGATTTACAAATGGATGTTGTGAAAGAAGACACTATGAAAAATGTTAGCAAATATTAAATATATGAGGAAGGAAATAAGTCCAATAACTATATGTTTGTGCGTTGTGAGGTTAAAACTGTCAACTTTGATGTGAATATCTGCGTGTGTATTCTCTCTGTATATCATTCCAAATTCCAGGTTTCCTTTACATTTCATTATTTTAATATCCAGGAATGGCAACATGTTATCTGTTTTTGTTTCATATCTTTCAACCCAAAACTTTCCTAGCATCTCTAATATTATTAAACTGAGGTAACTGGTCATCTTGTCCTTTGTGTCTAACAAAAGAGGTGTATTTCTTGCTGTTTTTTGAAATAGGAACTTGACAGCAGGGTGACAATAAGCCCAAAGAAACAAACCATTTTGCTTCACCAAGATAACTAAGCAAATCATCAGTAAGTGGTAAAGGAAAAGATGAGTTTACTGTCACTGAATTAAACTTTCTTTAATCGACATAGAATCACACAGAACCTTCCTTTTTCTCAACCAAAACAATGGACGAAGTCCAGGGTGACTGAGACTCTTGAATAATAGCAGCATCTGTCTTTTCTTTAACTAACTGGGCAATGATATCTTTCTGTTTATGAGGAACTCTGTAAGGTTGTTTGTTTGGAGTTGGATCTGTAACTTGAATTTGAAACTCTGTGGCATTAGTGAGCCTAAGTCCTACAAAGATGCAGCAAAAACGTGTGTGTGTGCATGTGTGTGCGAGCACGTGCATGCATGTGTGTGTGTGTTTATTTCAGAAGCAAATCATACAGTTGAGATTTTTTAGATTCTATTAAGTTAGAATTAACATTTAAGTAAACTGCAGGAATTTTCAAGAAAGAACTATGGAAAGCTAATTAAATTAAAAGTTAATATAGCCATTCCTATTGGCCAGTACGACTTAGAGAACCAGTCTTAGGACTTTATCATTCAATTTAGAATGCAATTGGTACAACAGATTCAATAACTGTAGTTTTAAATTCTCAACACTGTGTCATTTAAGTTTTCTGAAATCGTTTCAAACTCAGCACTATACCATTTAAAAGTTTTCTGAAATATTTTCAACATATAAAAAAATAAGCCTTGAATTTCATGCTGACTTCAAAAATAAAGTATTCATGTACAGTTAGTGTTGATGTCTACCACAAGACACTGTCAGTGACTCCTGACCGCAATTAAAAAACAAAGATGTTGTATTAATTATTAAAAACAATGCACAGTGGATGAGGAGCATAAATTATAGCATCATTCATTATTATATAAATCCTGCCCGATTATTAGATGAATTCTCTGTAATTTAGCATTTGACACCAAATTTCTAATTTTGTCCAGTATGACTTGAAAAGAAATTTTGTTTTCAATATCTGTAGGTATACTGTCCCAAGTGACTTAAGTCATGTTGATTACCAGTATGAGTTCAAATAAATTTGATTAGGCATTTTCCATCTTCAGCTTGCCTGGCTTGTGCCTTTACAGACATATGCCAGAGATTTGATGCAATTGTGTCTGATGAGTTAACTTTTAGAAACAAAACTGAATGAGATGACACTCATAATAATGCATTACAGTATTGTCAGAAGCAGTATAACAACCATGATTTCTTACAAACATCAACTCTGTTGTTTCCTGAATTTCTGCTTCCCCTTTTTAAAATCATCAAAGGATGAGAATGTAGTTCTTCCAATTTTGCTTTCTTTTGATGTACTGATTCTAAATGTTCAAATAAAAGAAGTTCCATTGTTGTTTCATGATACATAAGCAACAACGGATCTGATCCCTCACCATGGTAATCTTGCTGATTGCATTTGAAGTTGCATGCATAATTGAAATTCATGTTGCACATTTCACAGTGAGAGGTGTTTGATTGCTGCCTTTTTAGAAGAGGTACGATAACACTCAATTTTTCGAGGTATACTATAGACACATGCTGTCTTAGATTTTTATTGTACTGATATTTCCTCCCACATTCCAGGAATACAAGCTGTTTTCATGCAGTCATTATGAACAAAAAAATAATACAGCACTAACACTTTCTAACTGCACATTTCACATTGATAGGCATACAATTGCTGTCTTTTTAGAAAAGGATAATAACATTCAACCTTTCCACAATAACACTTTCTAACCCACTGGGAATCCCACAGTTGGCTTTAACAGAACAATAAAACATCTATATTTTTAAAAGAGGTGCAATTAATATTCACAAATTCAGGCATTTGGTTTTTCTCTGTTGCCATTCTTGAAAGGAGGCATGGATTGCAGCCCAAGATCTTCCGTTTGTACGGGTAAATTCTAAGAACCACAACCCTGGAAGAAGTACGAGACCAATAATCAGCACATAAATACTCCAACCTACCATTGGGCAAACTGGAATTCCAAAAAATTTCATATATTATCAAAATTCAAGAGAACTCCATGGAACTGGTGAGCAAAATTAAAAGTCTAAAATTATTACCTAATGGCACACTAGTTTAATTTGATATCAAAGTTTTGTTTTCTAGTGCACCAAAATATATATTATTAAATTTATTTTAAAAAATGGTTACAATCAGCCAACTTAACCAGAAAATATATTAGATAATATATTGAACTTACTAAAATGTACATAAATAAAGTGTTTTTTTTAATGAAATAATTCTAAACAAAAAGCAAGATTAGTAATGGGCAGTCTTTTAATACCTTTTCTAACCAACCAAATCATTAGATACTTTGGATTACATATCACAAATGCTTTACCTCACATTTTTTTAAGTTTGGTATCAATATGTGTATGATGTATTTGCCATAATAAACAAAAAACTTGAGGAATATGCTTTAATACTTTTAAAATTACAACAGCCTATGATTAAATTCACAGTTGAAATCAAAGCAGAAATACATAGCTATTTTTAGATCTGAGGATAACTAAATGCAATTACAGACCTGAATTAAGTAAGTTTATATAGGAAAAACATACAGGCAATTATATCAAAGTTCATAGCTTCAATCCTACTTCACATAAAAAAGCAGTATTAAAAAACATGACACACACATGAATAAACATACCATTGTATAAAAAAGAATACAAGAATGAATATCTACACACATTAGAAGCCACAAAATCTAATGGGTTCAACACATGTGGTATACAAAAAATGTTTAATATTTCAAAACAAAAAAGAATTAAACAGATCACAACACTATCTGATAGATATACCACAGAAGTTTTAAAAAAATTCAAGTACCACCAAGGAACCCAATCATAGTTACAAAAACTTTTTCAAGATTATAATATCATCTTAGCACCCTAAAACCATTAAAATGTTAAAACAAAATATTTCTTGCCTAAGTAGAAAATCTGGGCAATTTACATAGATAAAAACAAAAGGAAATATAGGTATCAGCCTCAAGGAACATTGAAGAAATATTAAATATAAACAAATAAAAAACTGGAGGTGGCAATGCATTTTTGGAACAAAATCCATGTGATACAGAAAAAAGACCCAAAAGAATGAAACATTTGGAAAGGATTAACATAAAAAATACAAGCAATATTTAGTGAATTTTGACATTCTGGAAGCAGAGAGCTCAATATTCAAGTTCATTGTAAGGCCAACAGAGTCAACACAGACACCAACTAACTTAACTCCAATCAATAATCTGACAGTTGTAACAACTGAGGATGTGAACAAAGGTCTGTTAAACATGTCCTGATTAAATCTTATAAGTGAAGCTAGAAAGAGTGTTATTTTTTTTCTAATAGTTTGACTCACAATAGAGTCTTTGTTATTACTTATAAAATTTGAAACATATGTATGTAAGTAATATGTGCCACAGAATTTTTTAATCCAGGACCTTTCTTCCATCATATATATCTGTTAAGCCAAAATTGGTTTGAGGCTATTAAGATGATATTCACCCATTCCTTGGGTTCCTTGAAGTCCTGACCTCAACCCTATGGAAAAAGTTTGGGCCAAAGTGTAGCATATGTTGAATAATGTCCAGAGTGACAGCAGACCTCACATGTTACAGCAGTTATGGGAAAAGATAAGAGGCTGCCTGAGATGAAGCACATTTTTGCAAACATAAACAGAGGTTAATGACTTTCATGAGAGCAAGAATGGACAAAATTATATGTCACATAATTGTTACTTATTAACCAATGAAAACAAATTTAAAATAATAATTCACTTTCGTCCCGCAATTTCTTCATTACAACAATCCTTATATATTAAAAAATATACTTCATTGTGACATTTAATTACAACCTTATGCTATTTGTTAGAATATTTAAGTCTAATTTTATGATAGTGTTGCCTTATTTTATATTTCTTTAAATAACATTATGAAAAGAACCAAACAAAATTTACTACTTATTGCCTAGCTTAGTTCATCCTTTCCATTGTATGGTGGAATTTGTTGTCTACATTTCTATTTCAGGGAGAGGTGAGCAGGGAAGTATAATGCTAACTATGAAGAAAACTAATTCACTATGTCAGATAAAATATTTGATGGGATTCTACAACAACTGTTAGAAAACTAAATGTTCAAAAAGTCCCCACATACTGAACAGCACATTTTCGTTACTGTTCCAAATTTTCATTCAGTTAGATTCTATATAAATTAATCATTTCCATTTTATTCTCTTTCTTCTCTCACTTCCTGTATTGAAACTTTATTGCTTCTGATTACGTTTTATTTAAATAAACATTGTATTGATGGTAAAATAACTGTCTTAATAAGAAAAAAAAATGTAAATCTAAACGTTATTTACAAGTGTGGATAAATAAAAAGAAGGGTTCAAAATTAAGCATACTTATGATGTATTTATATAATTTTGAAGCTGTTTACAGTGAAGATATTATATTTGAACTAATACAAGGTGGGTAACTTTTTTACACACTTCACTTACTACCTTTAAGTTTGGACAATGTTTTGGAAACCAGCATTCCCATCCTCAGTCATTGACCCACTTATATGAATCACAAAGATGAAACAGTTAATAAAGAACAAGGTTATAATTGTAAGTAAAATATAACAGGATTTTAATGTTCCATTTTGGTTACCACTAGCACCACCACATTAAAAATCTCACATTTGAAAGGGTCTGAAACAACAAAGAGTTCAAGACAGATAAAAGGTTAAAGGCAAGATTGCAAATGTTAACTAATATATCTCACCTTGCCAGTTCACCAACATTTTTATTTTTCAATTGAAAAGCAAATGCTGGAGCTGGATACTTTGTTATTATGTAACATGGCCCACTGAGATGCTCAGCCTCCTGTAATAAACAAAAGCAACTCATTTATAAACCATATTTTCAACTTAAGCTACAACATGTGAATACACATTTAATTGCATTTAATTATTGATTGGGAAAAATTAAACCTAAAAACTTTGAGAGCTTGCATGGGGGGAAGAAGAAGAAGAAGGGAAAAAAAAAAAAAAAAAAAAAAAAAAAACGCACGCACGCACACACACACATGCACAAAAATTAAATGCCATATTTTCTTATAATAAGATATTGATTTTTTAGGAAAACATTATAAGTAACATAAACCATTTGTCTTGACATACTTGACTGAATGAATTTATTATTTTCAACAAACATAAACAACACTACAAACAAAATTAAATATTTCCTTTATTTTACAAAAAAACAAGCATTATTAATTTTGAACCCTTGTCCTTGGTTCATCAGTAGTAGCCTACTGGAATATCCAAGGAACCAGGCTCTAATGCTAACACTATATATACTCTAAATAAAATAACAACAAACAAAATATAATCTCATAATTACTAACTTCTAATTTTATTACAAATAAAGGTAAGTTTCCAAATTTGACTCACTCTCATCAGTTGCTAACAACTCCAGTGGTGCAGAAAACTTCAACACTGTGGTTATTCCACTATTAGGATGATTTTATATGCAAGCTTATACCCTTTCCATTTCTATTTTTAATTCATTTTCTAAAAGCTGTTTCCCCCCCATTTATTTACATTCCTCCACCTTTTACTTTTTACTTAACCTAAATAATCACAAATCTTCTTGATAACATTCACTGATTTCACATTTAATTTTCCCAACTATTTCTTTTTGTATATCAATCCATTTCTCCATCCTTCATTTTTCTCTCATTATTTTGGTTTCTTCACATTCAAGAATACTATGCCAACAATTATCTTTCATTTCACACATTGGATATTCATCTAAATACCTTTTCCCTCTTAAACCTTTCAAATTCACTATACCTGTTCTTGCCCATGTAATTCCTTTCCTCACCATTCTGTCTCCTAATTCCATATACTTTCCCCTACCCCCATTCTTTCTTTAATTCCCTGTAGATCCTCAATGACTTTTTATTATTGAAGCTACTAAATATTTCCTGGATTTCAATATCTACAATTCTTAGTTTAATTTCTTTCCAAAGCCTCTTACTTTTGTTTCCTATTCTCTCCAAGTCATCCCCATGCCAATTTTTTCCATAGCATCTTTAATTCTATTGACCCAAGTATTACATCTCACTCTCTTGCAAATTTAAAAACTGTTTCAAAATATTTTGTTCATCATTATTCTGAAACCATAATTCAAAATTATATTTTCTTTTTGTTCCTTACTATTCCTAATTCTGTTTGTGCAAGCACATTCGGTGAAGCTTTTGGCAATCCCAGAATTTGTTTACCAAAATTCCCTTGGATTAAGTCCACATTTAACCAACCCTCGCCAATACCCTAATTTTCCACTTCATACAACATTTTAACCTGGACTATTGCCAAGTATATTCTCTCCAGTCACTTTATGTGCATTCCTGAAATTTTATACCAACAAACTGAAACAGCACTTATGGCCCACCCCCACAAAAAAAATATACATGTATATATAATATGTATGTGCAAACCTAATCATATTTTTGTAGTATAGATATCATGTATGTATACATGTGTATAATATGATTTTATCATGTGACTTGTATGTCAACAAAAGAGTGTCTGGTGTTTTCTGTTTATGGTAGCTTGGAAAGCCAAAGAGGCCATAAAACGCTATACGAAGGGCAAGAGTAAACTCAAGGGTCACGCGTGATGCCACTTTTAAAAGGCCTGCCATTGGGACTTTTAAATTCGTTAGGCCTTTGAAATGACGTCAGTTATACAATTAGCTTTTAAATTGTCAACAAGAATTTTAAACTTCAAATAATAATGAATGGCATGTGCTGGCAGGTGAATTTAAACCAACCACAGTAAATGTATATTTTGAACTTTTAAACCAAGGCGCAAGATGTACGCTTGCTTGGGTGAACCCCTTTGGCATCAATAAGTCAATGATTACTAGATCTGAATTTATTATATAGGAAGCGTTTGCTCGGTTGGGCTCACATTTTCAGAACAGACATCAGATAATGGATTCTAATTCGAAAGCCTGCACGCATTTTAAGTTTCACATTCTGCATGGACACTTATGCTCATCTGCAAGTTTTATACGCAGCGACATTCACTCAATTGTGAGATCTACGTGTCGAGTTATAATAAATTCTATTTCAGGCGTGGTTTTCAGATTTAGTTCATATCCGCAAGAGTCATGGCAGGTAAGTTTATACTCGATGTAGATAAATTCTATTGCACGCAAAACACCAGAGGATGCGACAGATCTTGAGCATAATAAATTACCGCACGCACACACACATATCACATTGTGTGGTTATTTATTCTACTGGTCCTCTCCCAGTCCCTTGAGTACGAATCAATAAAATAACCAAATAGTCCCCTGAGAAATTGTCGTCACCAAAGCGTAAACAACAACACACCAAAACCGCTTCATAATTTGGCATCACCAACGTAAGGCCAACAACATTGCCAATTAACCACCTTAAAACATTTATATCTTTCAAAGCTATTCTTCTTTTTATTAATACCTTTTTTGTTTTGTTCACTCCAACCACACTGCTATTAAATATGATGCCTAAATATTCACATAGTTAAATTTCTGTCCCTTCCCAACACCATTTTTTATTTTTCCACAACTTAACTCCTCTTTTGAATATCTTGATTTTTTATTTCCAAATATTTGTTTTAAGGCCACATTCCTTACCAAATTTAGTCAATGCTTCAATTGCTTTCACCAAACCAACATTAGTTATTAACCCCCACTACTAGGGAATCTGCAAATAGGAATCTCCCTATTATTAATTGTTGGAGTATGCCTGTTTAACTGATTACTTTTAAAATATCTTCAATATACAAATTAAATAACACTGAATTTAAGACCTTCCTTCTCTATGACCTATTGTGTCCAAATAATTTGCAGTCACCATGTGGTGTGCAATCTTGATACAATATCCATTATCAAAAAAACAAATTTTGCAATACTTTTATGAACTTGTCACTTATGCCTCTTCTACTCAATTTAGTCCACAATGTATTGCAATTAACTGGATCAAATCTATTGTGTCCAAATAATTTGCAGTCACCATGTGGTGTGCAATATTGATACAATATCCATTATCAAAAAACAAATTTTGCAATGCTTTTATGAACTTGTCACTGATGCCTTTTCTATCCAATTTAGTCCACAAAGTATTGCAATTAACTGGATCAAATGCTTTTTTGAATTCCACAAAATGCTTATATAATCTCTCTCTTTTATGCCCTAAATATTTATCATTTACTGTATTTATCATAAAAACTTTATCCATCTATCTCCTATTTCCCCATAGCCTGCTTGAAATTCTAATAGTTTGTCATATTCTGCCCATTTTTACAACCTTTCTGCCAATATGCCAGAACATAACTTCCCTCACACAGATAATAGGCTAATTCTTCTATAGTTTACCGGATTATTTATTTCATATTTTTCGCTTATTGGCAATATAATCTCTGTCCTCCATCCTTTGGGAACTTTACCTTCTTCAAATACTGAATTGAATATCTGTACCAATAACTTCCCTCTATTTTCCTCCAGGCCCCAAGCCCTTCAAAATACCCTTGGTACATCAATACCACATGTTTTATTTCTTTCTAACCTTTTGCTTTGTTCCTTATTTCATTTAAGTTGATCTTTCTATCTAATTATTCAACATTTAACAAGTTCTTGATTAGCCACATATTTTGGAAAAGTGCCTCAATACCTTAAAGAACTCTAAAATATTATACCATTCTTCAAGATCAATAATATTTTTAGCTACTTACCCTTTGTACATTTTCTGAACTATCAATTATATTGTTTTGCTGTCATTTAGCCTTGTTGCCTCTGAATTACTAATTTTCTTCCCCCATTCTTTCTTTTTTCATCCATAAGGGATTTATACACCCATCTTTCAATCCTGAAATTTTCTCTTTCTTGTTATCGTCCTGTTTCATTCCATTTTCTTAGCTCTCTTTCTACTCTTCATTTAACTTCTCTACATTCATTACCATATCAGCCCTCAAATATCTTATTACTTCTTCTCATTCCCATCCTACATCCTGCTTGTTTGACTAATCTTTCTAATTTCTCCATTATTTCCAGGCCAGGAGCAATGGATTTTTTCGGGTGTAAAAATCCTAAGTATGGCTTCCTTCGGAAGGAAAGTAAAGCCATGGGTCGCGTGTCATACATTTACGGCACAAAAAAGAACCTCAAGCCTGAAAGAGAGGCCTCTGAGCAAAATTTGTTGGCCATTTCACACCCTGAGTTGAATGGGACGCTGATGACCTGAGATGTTAAAGAGCATCCATAAATAAATCAATCAAAAAATTCCATTATTTCTCTTACTTTTCTTTCCTTCATTAATGCTTTAATAATATTGTTTAATGTTGTTCTATGATTTGATTGTAATTCCCTTTTAAAATCACGTAATTAATCCATCTCTGCACCTGTATCTCCGTAACTTAAATCCACTTTGTTCATCAGCACTTATTTCTTATCTACTTATTTTGAAATTACACTTTTAATGAAAAATGACTGCTAGTAAGCACTAAATACATTACCTCAAAATCTGCAAGGTATACATGTAAATCTATTGTAAGTGGCATATAAACAATACAGCTTTAACTATTATACCTGTATCTATTTTGCAGGACCCCCAGTATCATTTCTTAAATTATTTAACGAATTTGAATTATATCACTCAGAAGTATTTGGTGGGTTACATACTGATGCAAGGCACACATTATCAAAATTACATACTTCACCTATTTCACACCATAAAACAGAATTTCCACCTAGATCTTTGAACACTTTCACCTGCTTTCTCTTATAAACACATTAATTCTGCCTAATCAACACTTCATTCACATCATTTTTCTTCTTGAGATTCTCTATTCCATAAAAGACATAACCATTAATCTCAATATTATTGTTCCTATCCAACCATCTCTGCTACACAGTCTGTGGTGCCTCAGTAGTAAAAAAGGGCATTAAAACACCATTAAAAAATCTCTGCTACCATTACATCATATGCTTTTAATAACTGCACCATTTCCTCATTTTTCACTTTTCTTATCAGTCCTTCAACTTTCCAAAATATAACTCCCAATTCTTTTCCCTACAATGAGCTCTTTCTATCACACCTAAGCTCTTGTAATTTGGCCCTGCTCCTGGTCATACTATCAGTAGCTGTTTCTCCTCTTTCACCATCAAGAAATTCCATTATGTTGCCTTCCAGTGTTAACACAATGCTTATGCCAACATTTCTCCAAATGTCTAACTCAGTAGCTGCTCCCAAGACCATTCTGTGGTGTCTTCCACTAGCTGTCTGTCTGGTATCATTTCACCTGGATGGTGACACCATCCGTATTTCTGCTTCACTGTGTTAACACTCAGTCAATCAGAGCACAGGCATGCTTGTGCACACAAAAAGCATGGTGTGCATTCAGTAGCAGAGATGGCAGCCAACAAAGAATATACCAAGTGAATGGTTCTATGCGGCAGCTGGCCAGCAAGGCTGGCTGCTATATCAGTGGTGTGCTACTTGCGCAAGATTTCAACTCTACTGAAGCCTCACGCAGCAGAGTTAAAATATAATCCCAGCCTCTGCTGACATAGGGCTGCCGGCCAATACCATGATTACGTCAAGAATTGCTCACCCTTTATAATGCATGCATTCACTCAATGTAGGCTCAAAAGCGAACCTACAATATGTTACAACTTGATGGGCTGTTGATTTCCTATGGGCAAGGATCATGAAGGGGACAATTGTGTTTAATATAATGAAAATATTTTATCATTAAAGAAGTAGCAATAAATAGCATTATAAAAGTAATCATGAGGAGAAAGATAAAGTCATTACCATCATCAAAACCTTACAAAAGTAAAAGGAAAAATGTGTGAAAGGACTTGGTTTTAACATATGCAAGCAAATAGTGCAAGATTTGACTTTTGTGCTGAAGCTTTCAAGTCACTGCTTCAAGTAGAAAAATGCATTTATATAAAAGCAGATAATTCAAGGATGTTGATGGAAAATAATTTAAGGAAAATACAAATAAGTTACACTTTTCAACAACATTGAATTTATCAAGGCTTCCAAAGAAGTAAAACATGAATTTCATTAAACCATGTGCTAGTCATGCATGCAACAGCCACCCAATGATTACACAAATCTTGGTGTTATCAACCAGCTGACAGATGGCTGAATGGGATGCATGATAAAATATTCTTTAAAACTGTGTTTGGAAGATGCACTGTTTCTTTTAAAGGATCACTGCTGATGAAACTTGGCTACATCATTCTGATCCTGAGAGGAAACAGCAAAGCTCTGTGAGAAATCTCCAACATCACCAACAACAAAAAAAAGCAATAATAGTTGCTTTTGCTAGAAAAGTTATGGCCATTTCATATTTTGTTATTCAAGGAATAGTTTACCAGCATGTCGTACCTGCAGACACCTGTAAGTTGTAACCAGAAACATACTACTACAGAGATATACTGAAAATTCTGCAAGGCCATATCACATGCAAGGGCTACCTTTCAGTGCAACAAGCTGGATGATGCAGCATAATAAGCATGGCTGCACATCACAAATGTTGTTGCTGCATACCTCACAAAAATCAATGTGAATCCATTGATTCTCATCTTCCATTATTCAGAAATCTCATCCCCAAATAATAAAATTCTTTCACTACCTCTTTTTGTCTCTATTTGTAAACAAAATCTCATCTTTCCCTTATTTAGATTCCCTTTTAAATAAAATAATCTTTGATTCTTTACTACTTATCCTTAGACCACATTCAGCACAAAATCTAATAAATTCATCAATGGCATGTTGTAATCCTATAACATTTACTGCTCCTGTAATGAGATCATCATAGAAAAACAATCCTGGTACTTCCTTCTTTCCAATAATTTGACAGTGCCTGTTGCTTTTTTTAAGATCCTATGTAAGAAAACATCTATAAACAAACTAAATAATATTGGTCTCAATTTACATCCTTGTCTCAAACCCAAATTTTGACTAATATTTCGTTCTATAACCTTCATAACTGACACAAAACCTGATTCCTTCATACAATTTTTTAAATACTAAAAAAACTCAGTACTAACTCCATTGTGCCTCAATTTGTATGCCAATGCATCCAGGATTATTGCATTGAATGCTTCCTTAAAATCTGTAAAGAAAATATATGCCGTACACCTTTATTTCTTATATTTTTATCCACTATAGTTTGAGTTATCATTATATTTCTATTGTTCTTCTTCCTTTCCTAAAACATGCTTTAAATTCGGATAATTTACTTTCCATTTCTGCCAACTCATGCAACATTCCCGCTAATATGCCAGTGTATATTTTACCTAAAGTGGATAACAGATTAATTCCTCTGTAGTTATGCTTGGGTTATTTATAACACCATTCCCTTTATACAGTGGTACTATCATGCTCGCTTTCCAGCTCTCAGATATTACCTTCCTCTCCTCAATTATATTCAATAACTCAGTTAGTAGCCTGATACCTACTTACATTTCCCCAAATGTTTTCCCAATTTTTCCTGGAATTCCATCTATTCCTGAAGCTTTTTTTCTTTTCAAAATTTTCATCTCACATCCTACCTCATTTGCAGCAAACTCTATCCTGTTTACAGTACTATCTAAATTTAATTCATAACTCAACCTTCCCACCACCTATCAAATTTCTAAAGTGATATTTCCATTCCATTAGCATTATCTTATTTCCTACCCTTTTCTTTTTCCAGATATCCTAATCAACTGACCATATATTATATTTACTAACTTTAGCTGTCACAGCTTCCTTAATTTTTTCACTTATTCTCAGCTATCACTTTTTCTTTTCATCCTGCATCAGTCACTTACATTCCCTTTTTTATTTTTAACAAAAATATTTATTTGTCTATCATTTTCCTCTTCTGACAATATCCACCTTGTTAAAACTTTAAACACTTCTTTCTTTGTCTTTACACACTCTATGGGCAGTTAATACATTTAACCCAATTTAAACCGACAGGTGAAGATGGTGTCTTTCCTGCTTTGCTGCAGAAAGGACATGACTCGCTTTAAATTCCTCCTATGCAACTTCTTCCTGGCCAGTATAGCTTTTAGCTATGTTCCTCAGGCCTGAATAGCTACCACAGTAGTGTTTATTTTTGAGTGCAGTTGTAATAATTACACTGAATCTAAGAATTGTCGACCAATAGTCTTGCATCGTTCCTTTTAAAGACTTTGGAAAGACTGATTGCAAGATATTTTTGAAGGAGTGTATTATCATATTGTCAGATATTTCCCTCCATCAAAATCAACATATCTACCAGTCATCTAAGTCCTCATAACAGCACTACACTGTCCTGTGAAACCGGTTTTTATGGTTTCAAATGTGGTTAATCGTCGCGGACTTGGACGACTAGCGATGAGGCCCGATTCTGCTGTTTTATGCGTTGGTTTGCATGGGAAAAGGGTTGGAGGAGTGATGAAAAATTAAGTAGCGATGATTTTCTGACTACTTAAAATATATTAAGTTACGTTGCTTTCGGCCATGCTTCTTGACATGTCTTCCTGGACCAGTGTAGTTCTTGGTGTCACTGGCGGTGGAAGTGCATCTAAGGCTTAGGAAGACGGCACTTGCCTTAAATTGAAGTTAATACCTGCCTCTGGATCTAATGAGAGTCTGAATGAGTGCTGAATGATTCAGAATCCCTAGGCTTGTATAACTGACTAGCTGACGCGGAGTAGTAGTGACCGCGTAAATAGTAGCAGTGCTCTCACTGGATGCTCGCTGCAGGAAAAAAAAAAAAAAAAAAAAAAAAAAAAAGCTGCATGTCTGCTCTGAACTAAGCTTTAATAATCTTTAAGCGGAAGATGCTCCCGCGTTGCTTTCTGCTCCGACAAAGTATGCACCTTCAACGACGTCGTAGTCAACTACTTCTACATTCTGCGTTTTCATTTACGTCTACCTCACATTTCGAATAAGAATCAGAATAATGGCACGAGCCAGAGCAGTCTCGAGTCGTCCTTACGGACGGGTGTTGATGTCCATGTGGCTTTACCTGTGAAGTCTATAGGTCTTCGTGGGGTTTAATGTGCTTTTCTGTTATGTAATTTGTCGTCTAAAATAATTAGGCGAGGATTCCCTAGATGTATTATATGTTAAGCATTTTGGCCACTCATCCAAGCAGTGACCATAGCCAATGCTGCTTAACATTTTAGTAAGAGTGGCCACCTATCCAAGCGGTGACCACGGCCAATGCTGCTTAACAAGGCATGGCTTGGTCACCACTTTTTCGGGTGGTGTGATTCATAATGTGCTTATCTACCCAAGATGTCTTTTGGGAGTTTATATGAGGGGCGGTGTCTACTAGCCTTATGATCATATTGACCCAGGAGGCGCGCCAGCTGGTTAGGGTGGTAGGGGAGTTTATCATACAGTGTCTGTGCCCTCTCTCGAATGATATCAACAATGTATGGAACTCCGGAATGATCATGGAGAATGTTAGACGGAAACCTGCGGCCGATATCGAAGATCGTCCTCAGCGCCCTGTTCTGGTCGCACTGGATGCTGCGAATGGTGGAACTGGCCACCACTCCCCAGACCTCGTAGCTGTGCAGAATCAGGGGCGGTATGATGGCCCGGTAAATCCGCAGTTTTAGGTGAGTGGGCAGTATTTTGGAGAGGAAAATAGGATACAGCTGCCTGAGAGCTGCATGCCCTAGCTTTATTTTGACCTTTGTATGGGGGATGAAAGTAAGACGCTTATCCAGCAGAACGCCCAGATACTTCGCGTTCGTGACCCAGGGGATCACTCTGCGGCGCAGCCGGAGGGGCTGCTAGTCAGTCTGATCTTAGCTAGGAGAAGAGCACAACTAGGCCATCATCCGCGTACTGACACATCGTAACTTTCGGCTCTGTCGGGAGGTCGGCCATGTAAGCAGCAAAAAGTAGCGGTTCCAGTGTACTGCCCTCCGGTACTCCAGCGTCAATGGGCCTTTTGAATGACATTGATCCCTCCGCCCTTACATGGAATCTGCTATCCCGGAGGAACCCAGCTATCAGTGCAATGTATGGAGAGGGGATGCGAGCTTCTAGAAGCTTGTAGAGTAGCCCCTCGTGCCACGCAGTTGCAAAGGCTTTTTCCACATCCAGCAGCACTGCCACCGTCTTGGCCTGCTCCTGGTAGCCCAGGGAGGCCTGTTCCGTTACTCGCAGTAGCTGCTGGGTGGTGGAATGTCCCTGTCGAAAACCGAACTGATGGTCCGGTGGGAGATGTTTCTCCTCAAAAAGAGGAGAGATAGGGCTAGGAGTAGCCGCTCAAGAACTTTTGAGACGACTGGGATCAGACTGATGGACCGGTAACTGGATGAAAAAACTGGGTTCTTGCCGGGTTTTAAAATGCATGCCACTCTTTCCTCTTTCCACGCCATGGGAAAGTGGCGAAGGGAAAGGCATGCGTTATAAAAAGTGTAGCACAGCTTTTAGGGGAAGGTGCTGGAGCATGGTCGCAGTAACGCGGTCATGTCCGGGGGCTTTGTTGGTTTTTAGGCCTTTGATGAGGGATGCAACCTCTTTCGGGGTTACAACGGCGATATGGACGTCATCTCGGGGGTCGAGCGGCGCCTCAAGGAAGGCGTCCACCCTTTCCTTCACGATGTCAGTAAAGTTTTCGTCCTGCGGGTCAACGCGGGGTTCGAACTGGGACTCCAGATAGTCTGCTAAAGCCTCGGCTTTCTCACGGGGAGTAAAGGAGAGCTTTCCGCGAGCGCCATGTATGGGATGCGCGTGCATTTTCTTGTCTTTACGCAGACTTTTGACTGTCCGCTACGGCTTCCTCTCTTGGAGGTCAACCTGCTTCATTTTATTTTCCCAGGCCGCTGTACGGTGCGCCCTGAGCAGCCTTCTCACCAGAGACTTGAACCGCTGATGTACTGCCCAAATCCTGGGGTGACGGAAGCGCTGCCATAGCTTACGAACTGTGCCTTTAGCTTTAATGAGCTGCCCTAAGCTCATTTGGGATGGTCGTTGGGTTTGGGTGCTCATGGGGAATGCGGTAGGTGTTGGCGTTGACCGCTGTGAAGACTCGGTTGGAAAAAGCTGCAGCCGCAGCCTCTAGTGCCTCTATTGGGTCAATTCGAGGGTTGGGGTCTACAGTTTGGGTTAAGTGCTGTATTGCAGCTTCCCAGTCGACCTCTTCATTCCACTCTGGAAAGTGCAGAGCGGCCATGGCCACGTCTATAATAATGGCATGAGAGAATGCTTCCTTGTTTACATTCTCTTTGCAAATGGTCGCTTCGCGCTACGAGTTGACCCGGGTCTACACAACTGAACCAATGACAACTGAGTTTTTAAAATACGTGATTCCCATTGGGGTGTAAACTCACATTTGGCTCTACTTTCAAACTTCATCATTATACCATACGTGATTCGCTACTGCAAGATCCTGTGTTACGATGACTAGCATCGCTTTGAAACGGTATCTTAGGAATGTTAGCGGGACCAGCACTCATCTTCACGACTGTGGACACAAAAAACTCTATTTTTCGGTGCAGAAGACACCAGCTTTTGTCCCTATTGTAAATGGAAGGATTACTCATCTCTCGGCTAGCAGGTGTGTCGAGATGCCATAAACTGACAACTAATTCTCGTTTCCACATACAACAATGGTTTCACAAGCTATATTACAAAAGACACGAGCGTTACTAGCTATTAAATATTTCTATAAAGTAATCTGTATCAGGCTGGGGGAGGCAGATTGGGAGAACTGCTTCACTTGTCAGCAGAGTGGAGGACTGTATGGTTAGGTAAAAAATAGCCCTCGGGGGGTCTTCCTAGACATAAAGGTTGCTTTCGATAATACCTGTTATAAGTCCATAGTTCTGGCTGCTCAGAAATATGGAGTTAATGACACTCTTTGTAGATGGATCAACTCCATCATCAAGAATAGAAATATTAATACTAGCCTTCTTGGAGAAACGGTAGGGATCGTCGCCATCTTCCCCCCCCCCCTCTTTGGAGTCTCGTGATGCGTAGCTTACTCCTAGTTATGACCCAGGAAGGATAGCATATAAAGGATATTCAGCTGACATAGCACTCATAATTTTGGGGAAATTTCCCAATACTGTCTCAGACATGATAAAGCATGGAGTGAGGAAAATTTACAATTGGTACATGTAGGAGAAATTATCTATTATCTTAGCAAAACAGATGTTACATTTACTAACAGGAGGAACTTAAAGGCCTAGGAAATGTTACACTCAACCATGGAATACTCTCAGTCAGTTAAATATCTAGGTCTTCACTGTGGATATGAAACTGAACCTTGGAACAATTTTATGGTGTGCAGTCAAAGCTTCATTTAAAACCCCACCTTGAGGAGCCAAATTTGGGACCGTTTTTGGGGTGTTGGTGGAGATTATATTATAGCCACATGTTGATGACGTCAGATATGGAACAGCCAGTTTTCTGTGCTATTTTTATGAATTTTGCTACTCAGATTTGTAGTCTCGCTTATTGGTAGGTTTGTTAATCTGAATGTGAGGCTGTTGTTTATTGCAAGTTTGTTGTTTTGGATTATGGCTGATTTTTTTTTATGTAAATGGGTATCTATTCTGAATATGCCAATTTCCAGTATATTGTCATTTTTTATAATTTTTATATCTGTGAAAGGAAGAACCTTGTTTTGAATTTCCATTGTGCTGACTTATAGGTGGAGAAATTTTACTGCATCCTCTTTTCATTTTTGATTTACTATTGGAAAGGCATTATCTGTATTTTCTGGGGAAAAGCAGAGAGATATGTGGAAGATTTTCAATTTGAACTTTGAAGCTGATGCAGCATGGCATTTAGGTGGATTTAATTACAAATAAATTGCTGAATTAAAAATATATGTAAGTATAGGGAGGAGGTGGAAGAGGAGGAGGAGGAGGAGGAGGAGAATGAGGGTGATGATGACGGTGATGATTTGGTGTTTTGACAGAGCAGTTATAATTATAGAATATGAAGATAGAAAGGCACAGATTTTCATTAGATCTTAGTTCACCTTTGAAATATTTGATATTTGCACTTATTTTAGCACTATATGCCAGTCACATGAACTAGAGTGATATCTTGGGAACTAAGTCCTTCAGCAGTACCAGAAGAAGCAATAAAAGAAGCTATTTCTTCATTAAACTTAACTGTAGAGTCGGAAGACAATAGTTCATAATAAGTGACATCATCAAGCTGTCGGTAAGCTTTAGCATTGTAAGAAGAAATGTCCTGTAGTGCTACTGAGGACCCTTTTTCGGCTGGAAGAATAATAACATCAGGATTATTAGATAACCTTTTAAGTGCCGATTTCTCACGTAAAGTTAAGTTATCTCTCGGAGTGATCTTATCTAGAAATTTATAGTCACTAATCAAAGTTAAAAATTGGTTAATAAATATTTCTAAAGGATGGCTAGAAGGTAAAGAAGGAGGTTCAATTTTGGAGGGAGGACTAAACTTGAGAAGGCAAGGAATAACATTTGAAGTAGGCTGAGAAGATTTAGTATGCCAATAGTAATGCCATCTTAAATTATGGCAAAATTTAACGCCATCGGAAACAAATTTAAGGTGATTAAATTTGGGAGTTGGGGCAAAAGATAATCCTTTTTGCAAAAGCTATCAGCATAAGAAAATGAAATAGAAGATAAATTAACAATTGCACTATTACTAGTAGGAGAAGTACAAGGGATACATTTGCTCTTGGGCTACTGGTATGCAGTACCAGAGTAAAATTTAGATGGACGAGGTAAATTGAAAGTAGAAGCCAAGTCAGGAGCTGACGCTACAAGCAGCGGGGAAAAGTTTTGGAAGAAAGATGCTGTACACTGAATAGGAATACCTGCTCTTAAATATTGTAAATATAAATGCAATAGTTTAAGAAGATGTTTCTGGTTCAGAGAATATAATAATTTATTGGCACTCATCAAGATACTATTAACTGTGGTAATGTATTTCGGAGAACATGCCAAAATAATTTTAATAAAAGTAATTAATTTAGACAAATGAAATTGCTACAAATATTGACAATTGTTGAGGATCATCAGTAGAAATTGCTGAGAGATATGGTGTCTAAATAAGTGAAATTGGTTATGAGTGCTAGGAACTATAGTGGACAATGGCAATTGAATTAATATTCTGTTAGGACAAACACTAGTAATAGCACAATAAGAAAGAAAGCCAATGTGCCCTGTATATTTAGCTAATTGCTTAGAATGGTACTTACATTTATTGAACCAAATTTTCATAACATTACCTTGGATAGATGTATTAAACAATAAAAAGTATTAGAAAACACAGAGAAAGTAAGAAATAAAATTAAAAGCATAATAGACAAATAGTAAAGATGTCAAAAGTAAAACATGCAAAAGCAAATTAAACTTAATAAGCAAAGTTAAAAGTAACACTAGAGGTGCAAACAATATAAAAGAAAAAGAAAAATAAAGTAACACTATTAACAATGTAACAAATTAACAGTAATAATAAAAGTAGAAAAGGATAAAACACTTAGATAAAGTCACACTTGAAATTTCTATGCTTCAAACTCGTTGAGTTCTTCAATGGCAAGAAGCTAGACCATCTGGTTTAAATCTTTTGTATTAAATTTTTCCCCCCCACACTCTCATTTCTGGTTTCACCTGTTTCCATGCATAACATTACCTTCGATGCTCAATATTTACTTTTATCACCTTCACTTGTCTAGCTTCTTGCCATTGAAGAACTCAATGCGTTTGAAATATAGTAATTCCAAGCATGATTTTATCTAAGTGTTTTATATATATATATATATATATATCCCTTTTAATAAACAAATCATTTCTTTACTCATTCCTAAATTTATACCATAGAACTTCTCCATTCACTATCATATGCTTTCTCTAATCTATAAACACTACATACAATTTACCACATATCTTTAACAAATATTTATTAATTAAATTTTTAATTATCAATATATTATCAGGTGTACTTTGGTTTCCTCTGAACCCACACTGATAAGGGGATATTAATTAAATTCTCTCAGCCCACCCACTAACTCTATTTGTTAATATTCCCATAAAAATCTTAACCAGACTTGACAAAAGTGCAATACCCCTGTAATTGCCCAGTGCTCATTCATACCCTTGCCCATAAATAGGATGAATAATAGCAGTTTGGCATGATTTAGGTATATTCCCCTTGCTTTTTATTAAATTAAGTAATTTAAATAGGATCAGTAATCTCCCCATATCCTTACACTAGACTTAGAAAAATTCCACCAGTTATCCATCGATACCCAATGTCTAAAATATCTTTTTTAAATATTTAACCTGTTTGAGAACCTCTTCACTAGCCAACAATCTTTCCAGGTCTTTCACCTGATGATCTTCCAACTTAAAGCTCCAATTACTCACTCCCTCAAATTTAAATTTAAAAAATTGCTTAAAATGACCAATCCATTCCTATGGTTTAATCATGGATTCCATCCCTCTGTCTCTTTATCACTTCCTAATAATATTCCATCATTCTTTGTCTTCCCTGACCTAATTTTTGTATCAATTTCCAGAACTTTCCTTTTTTCCCCTATTTTCTCTTACTGACCAACAGCATCCTATAGAATGCTCTCAACTCTATCATTTTTACTTTATCCTCCTCTTTTCTTTTCACTGTAACGAATAACTCCCTGTTTCACTCAATTTTTTGCATCATTACGTTCTTTATCAAACCAATCATAAATCTTTGTTTTATAGGCCAGCTTTCTAACCATCTGGTTACCTGGCCACTTCAATGTAAATTCTATCAGGCTCAAAGCACGTTCACTTAGCATTTTAAAAAAATTGAGTTGAGATTGTAACATACACACCACTAAAATTCAATAAAATGGAAAACTAGTTTCAGGAGCCACCAGTCTTCCATTTTATTGAATTTTAGTGGTGTGTTTGTTACAATCTTGATGGCTCCCGAAACTAGTCTTCCGTTTTATTGAAATTTAGTGGGGTGTATGTTACAATCTAGACTTAATTTTTTTAAAATTTTAATATTTGACATTATTGTTACAAAATCACTGTTACATATTTTATACGTTCACTTAGCTTTAACTCAGTCAGCCAGTTAATACCATAAATACACCTCTTTGACACTACATTTCATAATGTTTTTCAGCACACTCTTGATTCCAATTATACCCTCTAACACTCCAACATGTTATAGATATTTTTACCACAGATATATAAAACCCCAATCAAGAATAATGGGAAAATGTGCACTATTACTCACTATTCATTAGTTTTTAATTTAGCACTTCAGATAATGCCTTCCAAATGACCAGCTCAAGATCTAGAACACTTTGCCTCCCCTTACATTAACAAAATATGAATCCACCATTCTTATCCTCTTCCAAAGAACTACCAGAAGCCCATTGTCTTCATAAAATTTAATAAGTTTAAGTCCTTCTCCATTCACTGACTTATCCTTGTTCCTTCTTATATCCACTTCATCAATATTACCATAATTATTTTCCTCCAAAATGTCACAATCTCTAGCTTGCATATTCCCAATTCTTGCATTAAAATCCCCAAATATAAAAAAACTCACTCCCCAGCATCTCCACATAATCTCGTCCATTTCCAATTCAAAACACCAGGAGATCATGAAACTGGGAGTTTCTGGATGGATTGTAAAAATTCCCAAACATAATTCTAGCCCATCCTTGATTTTCTATCCTTTATCTCAGTTATCAATTCATTACTAATTAAAGCACCAACATCTCCTAATTCTCTACCCTTCCTCATTTGTTTCAAGCCTCTTTTCCAATGAACTCAAAACCCATCATTTTTACACTTTAATCCTTGTTCAACCATGTTTCTGCTAACCCCAATATTTTTACTTCCCTTAATAATGACCTAATGAATTCTCCAGATTATACCTCTTTTTAATCCTTCAAAATTTCAGAAACCTAATCTTACTACGTTTACTCCTTCCTTACATTCCTATTAATTCTAACCTGTATCTATTATCTTGCAGGTTTTTCTTGCTATGAAGCTGAATCCACTCACCTGATTCCTCTGTATGTAAATATTCATTATCACTAAACTGCATCATTTCCCACACTCCTGAATCTAACTCCAAAACAATCCCACATGAGGTTGACAATAAACTTACTTCTCCATCCTCTCTATATCACTCTCCAGTTGCCCCTCCATGACTGGTCTGCTCTGTCAGCTGTTGTCTCTCATGTGATAACTGTCTGCAAAATGATGTTACCAAGCTCGCACCATCACTAGACCTTGGGATGCATGCTGGCTTCATTTCTCTCGCTCTCCCTATTCTAATCCAGTATTTCCATTGGGACTGCATTTTGTTTTTCCCATTCTCTGCTCCATTCTTGATAATCGATAAGTTGTTTCCTGCTCCAGCTATCCATCACAAGTCCTTAGTCCTTTCTTCCCCTCAACTTCCACTTTCCTGTCATCAATCCAAAATTACAAGCTATGAATGTATGCCTTCCTTCCCAATTGTCTCGCTTACTTCATTTACTGAATGAGTTTTTTTTTTCAACTCTCTCTTTTTAAATGACAGATCTTTACTAATGACGATATATCTGTTTCTTTCAGTTTATTTGATCCATGCAATATCTTGTAAATAAAACTAATGTTTTTAAATTATATAATTATCATCCTTTGGACTGTTTCTCTGAATTTGAAAAATGTCGTTGATATTCCATTCACCTAATTTCATTCCCACCTTAAGTTCCAAAACTTCCTATCTATTCTTGTTTTCACCTCCTCCACTTCTTTTTTAATATCCTTCACTTCAAGTTTAAATTCTTGTTTTATCTCCTGAACCTTTACCATGGTCTCTCTTCTAGATCACCCATTCTAATCAATATTCTGTCTAGACTATCACCCCTTTTAACTAGCCCAGGATTCAACTCTACTCCACCAATCACTAATAGTTTCCTCCGAATCATTACCATAACCATAGAGTTCTTAAGACTTCCTCTTCTTTTTTATTTCCTAGCTGCATTTTACTTTTGGTTATAAACTTTCCCAATCTTATTCTGTATGCTAAGAGATCCACTCTCATTGCCCCTTTATAATTTTCCATCTACATAACTAGGACTTTGCTCACAAATACCGTGGGGTGTTAGGACCGTCTTCGAGCCTAATAAGCAGTTAAGAAATTTTTCTACACTCACTCAAAGATCCCCGGGACCCTTTGTCATCATCCGATGTCTACCTCGTGCCCTGCTCCTGCGGTTCGGTCTACATTGGCATCATGCAACGCAGCATCAACACCAGACTCAAAGAACAAAAAGCAGTAGCAGAACACGCAATCAAAGCAGAGGGGGAACACATCAAGTTTCAGGACACTAACATTCTCTCATCCATGACGCACCACCATGCTAGACTGCAACGTGAAGTCATTGAAATCCATAAACATCCTATAATTTCAACAGGAAAGAAGAGGCCCTGAAACTTAACAGCAACTGGTTTCCAGCAATTAAAAACAAAGTACAATATCCAACACATAATAACATAGCGAGCTTATCACAAGAGAGCAGCAGCACAGGAGAGATTAGGCTCCTCCCACCTGCCGACCTCATCCCGGACCAATCAGCGCAGAATTCTGGTACTATGAATATAGCCACGCTAGCAGTCAATGTTTCAGACGCAGTAAATCAACAGAGAAAGCTATGTCCATGCCACTGAAGAGGTCCGCCGTAGTTGTGGACGAAACATCTGGAAAGTTCATCTCCAGCAGACCACGGCATAACAGCCCGGAAGACATTTGCAATGACATCTATGACTCTGGTCGTGAAAGCCTATGTTCTCTTATTTATGATTACATTTTCAGCTATCATAGATCTCAACTTCCATTGAGCTGAAAGCATATGTTAATGTGCATGTTTGTCTTCTGTACATGTAGTGTTAAAATAAAAGCTTGAGTATGCCTTCTTCATCAGGATTACACAGAAGACAGTATCTACAATGTCCTCACAATTTTTGTTACATTTGTGGTTGTTATGTGTTTGATGGGAAGGTACGGAAAATAGACTCACAAATAAAAAAACTATATTACTCATATTTCAAAAAGAAAGTTGCTGATCAGGATAAATTATTTGCACCTCATATTGTACATCACAGTAGTGTTTGGTATGAAGGAAAATGGAAGGCAATGCCATTTGTCAAACAAATGATATGGAGAGAGCAGCAGAATCACCATGATGATTGTTACTTTTGCATGTGCAAAGTTGCTGGCTACAACAACAAAAATAAGGCAGGAATTAAATATCCAAATCTGAGCTCAGCTACATGGCCTATTCCTCATGGATCCAAACTACCCAAACCTACACCACCAGCAGACCTCAATTTTAGTGAATCTGAAAAAAGATCTGTTACTTCCGACAATAAGTTGGTTTCTGATCCAGAAGAACTTGACAACTCACCGCAACAGTTTAATCAATTTGAGTTAATAGATTTAGTGAGGGATTTAGGCCTCACAAAAAAAAAAAGTGAATTACTGGGCTCAAGACTACAGGGGAAGAATATGTTATCACCTGGCATTACATTTTCCTGGTATAGGAATCAGAAATAGAGTTCCACAAGCACTACACAGAAGAAGATCAACTTGTGTTTTGTATGGACATGTGTAATCTTATGTGCAGGGAAGCATACAAGCCAAGTAACTGGCATCTTTTTGATTCTTCCAAACGAAGTCTTAAGGTAGGTTACTTCATAATTGCAACAAGTTAGCTTCAATACCACTTGCACATTCTATGAACCTAAGAGAGTCTTATGAAACTCTGAAGCATGTTCTTGAGAAAGTTAAGTACCGCAACCATGAGTGGCAAATATGTGCTGACTTGAAGGTCATGTCTGTTACTAGGACAACAGGGAGGATACACAAAATTCCCTTGTTTTCTTTGCAAATGGGATAGCAGAGCGAGGGACAAACATTGGGAATCTGACCAATGGGCTGAGAGGCAGCAATTGGAACCAGGATCAAAAAATGTTACTAATGTGCCTCTTGATCTCAAAAAATTGTACTCCCTCCATTACTAAAACTTGGCATGATGAAACAATTCCTGAAAGCACTTGACAAAAGTTGTCCTTGCTTCCAATACTTATGCACAAAGTTTCCATCATTCTCACAGGCTAAAATCAGAGAGGGAGTATTTGATGGACCACAGCTAAGGAAAATGATGAAAGATGTTAATTTTACCAGCTATATTAATGAAATTTAAAAAGATGCATGGAATACATTCAGAGAGGTTGTTAAGAAATTTTTGGGCAAAGTAAAAGACTTTCAATACAAAGAATTTGTAAGAAATAAATTAGAAAAATTCAGACTGCCCAGCTGTAATATTAGTTCAAAGCTTCATTTCCTGAAGTCACATCTTAACTACTTCCCATCGAATTTAGGAGCTGTCAGTGATGAGCAAGATGAAAGGTTTCACCAGGACTTGCAAGGTGTTGAACAACATTATCAGTAATGTTGGGATATACATATGATGGCCAATTACTGCTGGCATCATGCATGCGACGAACCAATCAGAGAACACTCAAGAAAATCACATATACTGCAGTTTCATGGGAAAAGAAAAAAGGGTACACAAAATAACTGACATCATTCTCAAATTCAGATATGCTTTCATGTTATTATTCTTCTTTATTTTCTTTAAAAGTTGTATGTGAGTGTGTAATATTTTAGCAAATTTTACAATTATATTTTCATTGAACACTGTCATATTTCCAAAATAAGATGTGCTAGAGAAAAACGGAATGTATTTTTTATTCTGCACACCAAAACTAGTAAAAGTCACTTATTTTTAATCATATTGGAAAAAAAAAAAGTTTTCGTTTGTAACCTTGTGTTATTTAATACAGTTATTACAAAAAGAATAGCTCTGGCAACAATGAACAAGTTTTATAAAATTATCATGGTGCAACAGATCATGAATAGTAAAGTGAAACTTTTCTTCAAAGTGTTGTAAAGGAGATCATATATATATATGATCTCCTTTTTAGCCTTTTAGTGTGGTGATGTCTTTTAACTGGATTTTTTTAATTTTTCTATTTAATTTTTCTATTTTCTTCTTGAACAGATCTGTTGTGTAGTCATTTTTCTGTGCTATATCTATGATTTTATGGTACTAGGATTTGTATTCTATCTTGCTTATTGATAGGTTTGCTAATCTGAATGTGAGGCTGTCGATTATTGCAAGTTTATGTTGTTTTGGATTGTGGCTGTTGTTTTTTATATGATCATTTATATATCTTCTTCTGAATATGCCAAATTTCAGTATATTGCCATTTTTTATAAGTGTTATATCCAGGAAAGAAAGAATTTGTTGTGTTCTATTTCCATTGTGAATTTAATGTTGCTGTCTTGCAGGCTGAGTAGTTTAATTGCTCCCTCTTGCCATTTTTCATTTACTATTGCAAAGACATCATGAATATAATGGAACCAAGATTTGTATATATGTGGAAAAGCCTTAACTAATGGATGGAAATTTTGATGAGGTTCAGAAATTTTTCTATTACATCTCCAAGTAGGCTTATTGAGGTTAACCATTTCTTTACGATATTTATTAATTTTTCTTTGGGGATGATAGGTAACAGAGAGACCACATCATAAGAAACTAGCAAATCTCTGTTTTCCAGTTTAACATGTCTGATTCTTTCTATTAATTCTGGTGAGTTTTTTATGCTTTCGCTTTTATATTTCAGTCAAGTATTACATTTTTTAAAAAGTAATGGCTAAATTGTATGAGAATGAATTTATTGTATTTCCTATAGGTCTCATTTTATTAGCAAGTTTATGTATTTTTGGTAGGCCATAGATTCTGGGTGTGGTATAAGTGGAAAAAAATTAGTGCAATTTGAGTGATTTTCTCCAAAACAATTTGTTATATTAAACTACATTTATTGTGAAATGTCCCACTATTTAAAACAAAATACAGCTTATTTGAACTGATATTAAACAGTGGGCAGGTGGTCAAAACACAACCTTAAAATTGCATTATGTTATGGAATTATGCCAACAATTTGGTATCAGTATGGAAAAATGTTTTTTGAGCCTTTTGAATGCATTGAAAATCAATAATTGAAAAAAAGGGAATTTATATACAAAGTTATTGAAAGCTTTGTTATTCAATCACAATGGCAATTATCTTGCCAGGCAGACAGGAACTGGAAGTATCAACAATGAAACTAGTACTAAGTTTATTAAAACATTACATTCTCATTGTAAAGATAAATATTATTTTATAGTATTTATAGTTTTGATTCAAAGAACCAATTTGATAGAGAAAAAGTTGATGAATTAATACCATAACTGAAATAATAAAGAATAATAAAAAATGATGGGTGAAAAACTGATTTAAAGTTGCATTGCTTACTGCATGTACTTTATGCATTACACTTACAAAATATTGTAGAGTCAAATATTAATGCGAGAAATTATGCCTATAAAAAATTATGATCCTTCTTTACTGAGCAGCCCTGAAAATTACAAAGAAAATGTAACTTAACTAAATCACTGTACAGAATGAACAGTATTTTTTTTTAATCCTCTGTGATGTTATCTACAATTCTTAGAAAGTCAAGCAGTTAGCAGTTTAATAATTTGTCCAATGGCCAATTTTGTTATTCTCAGAGAAACTGTAGTATAATTTCAAGTCAACATAATTATAGCTGTATTGTGTGCCTTTTAGTTATACTGTTTGGAAAAATATTCATGTTTTCTTTAACACACAGTAAAAAATGTAAAATATTAATATCTGGAAGAGTCATTACTTTATATTTTTCAAAAACAGGCTCACAGGAATCCTTATTAGTTACACTAAATATACATCTCAAAGCTCTCTTTTCTTACATAAAATCTTCATTTGCAACAGAAGAACTGGCCCAAAGCAATGTATCATATAACAAGTGGGAGTGAAAAAGGACATAAACTGACATTCATTTAGTAGATTTAGTAGATGAATTTTTTACAGTAAAATGAATAAAATATGTCTAAAATTATTCCATTTGAGCGTAACAATGAGTGACAAAAAGGAATTGGAAATATTAAAATTATAGTCATTTATTTAGGTTTGCACCAGTTTTCTTAAGTTAATGGGATGTTCAAGAATTAGTTGATGTGATTGGTATATAATGCTCAAATAAGCACAAAAATATCAAATATTTTCACGGTCAACTAAGATGATCTAATGAAAATCTGTACTTTTCTTCCTCCTCCCTATATACATTTTTAATTCAGCAATTTATTTTTAATTAAATCCAACTAAATGCCATGCTGCATAAGCTTCAAAGTTCAAATTGAAAATCTTCCACATATCTCTGTACTTTTCCCCAGAAAATACAGGATTTACAAACTTAGTCAACACAATAAAATGCAGAAATGTAAGAGATAAAGCCTTTTCAATTTTCATGCAGAGTATTTTCAAATATAATAAACTTCTTATTTTCACCAATACTCTGAAAATAAATAGTTCATTCTATTCCATGGATTTCAAGTATGCTGAATTGTTACTTAATAAATAGCTAAGCACAAAATTAAAATAACTGTCTATTTTAATATATGTCAGTAACATGAAAGGATATTTTTCTCTTTGAATCTTACTGCCAAAGCCTTGCAAATGCAATATAATTTATATTCCTTAATATAATTTATATTCCTTAAGTGCATTATTTTGCTGGTTATTAATAATAAACATAAGAAAATTAGTTTTTGAATTGCGGGAATTTTCCCAGTGAAATATAGTATAACATAACAAATTATTATTGAGGAAATCACTCAAATTTCACTAATTTAGTTCCACTTACTTGGACATGTTTCAAAAGCGGTTGCCTTCATCGTCAGCATGATCCCAATGTCCGCTTCCCCGCGTGGTATTCAGATGTTGCTCCGTAGATTTTATGAACTTTGTGATAAGGTTGCTATTGTTTGGGAGATCAAAATTAACCAAATTTTCTTTGTTTTTATTTATGAATATATTTTTCCACATTGTCAATTCTATTGGTTTTTGAAGAGCTTTTACGAGTTTTGGTACCTTTTGGAATTCGTGGTTCTTTTGCCAGAAATGGTCTGCCACTGCTGATTTTTCCATGTGTTTATATTTTACATATCTCATGTGTTCCTTAAACCGTATGGAGATATTTCTTTTTGTTTTGCCTATATATTTCATATTGCAATCTTTGCAAGCAATTTCATAAACGCCTGATTGTTTTTCTGGAGGAATTTTGTCTTTTGTGTTCGTTTTTAGGAGGTTTTTTAAACTACATTTGTTTACTGGAGCCAAAATGATGTTTGCCTCTTTAAATTTTTTTTGGAATTTTTGGTGTAACCATGGGTGGAATGTGAATTTTTTATATATCTGACCCCCTTTGTAGCCTTTTAGTATGGTGATATCTTTTATTCGTTTTTTCTTTTTGAATTTTTCTATTTTCTTGTTGACCAGATCTGTTGTGTAACCATTTTTCTGTGCTATCTCTATGATTTTTTGGTACTCCAATTTGTATTAAAAATCATAGAGATAGCACAGAAAAATGGTTACACAACAGATCTGGTCAACAAGAAAATAGAAAAATTCAAAAAGAAAAAACGAATAAAAGATATCACCACACTAAAAGGCTACAAAGGGGATCAGATATATAAAAAATTCACATTCCACCCATGGGCACACCAAAAATTCCAAAAAATTTTTAAAGAGGCAAACATCATTTTGGCTCCAGTAAACAAATGTAGTTTAAAAATCCTCCTAAAAACGAACACAAAAGACAAAATTCCTCCAGAAAAACAATCAGGCATTTATGAAATTGCTTGCAAAGATTGCAATATGAAATATATAGGCAAAACAAAAAGAAATATCTCCATACTGTTTAAGGAACACATGAGACATGTAAAATATAAACACATGGAAAAATCAGCAGTGGCAGACCATTTCTGGCAAAAGAACCACGAATTCCAAAAGGTACCAAAACTCGTAAAAGCTCTTCAAAAACCAATAGAATTGACAATGTGGAAAAATATATTCATAAATAAAAACAAAGAAAATTTGGTTAATTTTGATCTCCCAAACAATAGCAACCTTATCACAAAGTTCATAAAATCTACGGAGCAACATCTGAATACCACGCGGGGAAGCGGACATTGGGATCATGCTGACGATGAAGGCAACCGCCTTTGAAACATGTCCAAGTAAGTGGAACTAAATTAGTGAAATTTGAAAGATTTACTCAATAATAATTTGTTATGTTATAAGCAAATTACATTCAAAATGACTGTACTTGTAAATCATAAGCAGCTTGACTGCTTTGGGTACAGTAAGTAAGTAAGTACAGTAAGGCTAAATTTCCAATGGATCAAATTTTCTCACTGTTATTCCTGAATTTGTATGCTCATTCTGAGAACAGGAAAGCCAGAAATTTCTAGACACCTATGAAGTTCAGGTTCATTGGCCCCAAAATATCTTAATCTTCAATGCAATGCTGTAATGATTTTATAACTTTATAAATTTTAAAATAACACTTTGATGTACTTACAATTTCTTCCAGAAGCATGTCATACTGAAGGTAATATATATGATAATGCAAGTGATTTACAGATGCAAATGCACAGAGACCATTATATGCCACCCTCAAGGCCCTAAAAGAAAAGAAAAAAATGAATACAGACCTTGTTTATAAGATGAATCCAAAGTTTCTAAACACATATAACTACAAGGCCTAAAAATTAAATATATTTATTTATCAAACATATCTAACATGCTAAAAGCTGTATCATCAATGTTCATATAATTTCAGCAAAAGAAGATTAATATTTCTCATGAAAGTGTAATCTTTAGCAGAAGTTACCAAACTAGCCCTTAAGGTATACAAACTTTCACAAATACTATGAAATATTGAGCAATGCTTGTTGAATATTATGCTATTCCTAAAAATTTTAAAGAAAATTATTAAAATGGATGCTGTGACATATGCTAATGATATGTGCATCATTGTCCTTAGGCAGGATTTCATGAGAAATAATACCATGGGCACTGAATTGGGAATTGTTAAATTGTGTTGAACTGTTTTAAAAAGTTATATCACTTGCACCTATCACTTATGAGTAAAATAATATCAAAATATATTAAGTGTATGAATGCAAAATTTTAAGGAATGAAGAAAAAATTTTTCTTTCCAATCATAAAACTGTCAAAACATCAAAATATGTTCCATAATAAGATGTTTTATAACCAATGAACATTGAAAATGGTTCACAAAAAGCAAAATAATTTAATTTATAATTGTCACTGAATAAATTTTGAATCAACCATCTAAAATTTAAAATGAAAGATTGCATAAAAAGAAATATTGATTTTCCTAATTTGTGATGTATTTATGTTTATGCTAAATAAAGAATTACCCAATACTTTTTTTTAGTAGTGTTTAATGCCCGCTTTTACTACTGAGGCACAACAGGCGTGGACACTGATAATACATGAAATGAAATGAAATGATACATTGGGAAAAGATATTTTTTAGGAAGGAAGCGTTCCAGTCCTAAACTTAGCTTAAACCCCCCCTCCCAGTATTTCCCATATATGAGGACTGAGGTAAACCTGGAAAAAAACCCAGTCAGGGAGGACGGTCCTAGTGGGATTCAAACCCCAGACTTTCTGTTCATGAGTCTGCGCCTTAATGACCTCGGCCACCCATGGCAGTTTAACCAATAATGGAAAGGCAACATTTTACCATCTTTCTAATCTTGCCTTCTCATGCAAACAATCATAATACTCAGGTTCATGATTGTCATGTCTTTCATCAATATTCTAAGCTGAATGATAGATATTGCTGATCTCTTGTCAGTTATTTCCTAATCTACTCACCAGTACATTGATGCCAACTGTCTTTGCATCTGTTAGTGTTTTGAATTTATCAATAATAGGAGTTTCTCATACTTGGTCAATTCTTATCCCTTGCTTTATTAATATTGTGAATATTTGGAGGGGTCATTGCATTTATATGCTGGCTGTATCTTAACTCTGATTATGGAACTCAAATTTTGCTCACTCCTATTTAAAATATCCCCCTTAATGTCTTTTATTCCATCCAAATTCTCAAACTGTTTTGCAAGCAACTTATAATCTCTTATGACTCGGTCCCTGTCAATTGACTTTATTTTCCCACTGTCTGCTCTACTTCCTGGTATTCTTTGGGGTAACAATTTCAAAGCGTTTCTGAAGAGGCATTTCTACAACTCCAAAGACACTATCTGCAGATAAAAAAGAATGTCCTCTTGCTAGAAGTAACTTTTATCATACGACTCAAATTGCAAATGTTCCAGTTTTTTTGGTACAAAATGTACCCAGTTCTTGGCCTTTTCAGAGGAATGCTTTCACATTTAAATCTTTCTTCTGTGTTGCAACAAGAAGGCTGGAATTCATGTAATTCTGGATCACAAAGTAGCTATAAAACACACACATACCGTGACTCATTTTCTTGAAAAATCTGAGAATGCAAAAAAACCTGCAATTATACTATGCTATTGCAGAAATGATTGCGAATGTTTTTCTACTTTCATTTATTTCCTTCAACATTAGAAGTGGTTTTTGATTTTGGAGGAATGACCGGTCTCATGATACAATACCAGAAGAAGAAGAATAAAGTACTTCCAGCCAGTCTAAAATTTAAGTTACCTAATGTTAAAGCATGTGCAAGTAAATCAGCAAACATGATCAAATGTGATTTGAAAGTGCTCCTTGAGGAAGTATTATAGCCAGATTTGGAGGGCAGTGATCATACTCTTCTTTTAGTTGACTGCTAGGCATCAAACAGGGATGATGATCTTTACAAGACAACTCCAGAATGTGTAAAATTCCATAAGAAGCTTATTCTTGCAAATATACAAGATTTGTGACCATTTTTTTTTTCCATCTATTCAAGAGTATTGTAAAGTTTGTAACTGATAAACTGATATTATCATCCAATGTTAATGTGTGACAGAGATAATTTTCTTCACCTAAGTTATTTGCACATTTCCAGTTTGCAGCCAACAGATTAAAAATCATGATTCAATTTGCTTTTTTCTTTTTTCAAATATAGATATTCCAATAAGCATCCAGGACCATTTCAATTACTTTCAGATTACGGTTTCAAAAGTAAACTTGCAGAAGAGTGTTCCATGAATGTATGTGGACTTTGTGAGAAATGTTTTTGTGTTTACCACTATTTCATTAATAATCATCATATCTTCTGCTCTTAAACCTACAACAAATGAGTGCTATCTTTTCATTGTGAAAATATTATTACTGTGTTTTTATACATCATTTAAATCAGTATTCTTATGAAAATGTAGGATGATTCTTTTCTTGACATTATATGTTAATTCCATATTTTGAGCCTCATAGCTCCTCTGCATATTGTCCACACTACATAGAAATGAAATTTTGCAACAACACTTGAAACCCTTTCCTTGTAAGACTATTTGAGATAATCATTATACTTCATACATTGTACTGTACATCATACAGAGGTTTATCATTCTTTTGTGCTTCTATGGCATTTAAGTTGCTCTTTATCCACATCTGTAGATTTTGAGGGTTTTCGTGTTTTGCATTTGATGGAGACAACTCCTTGTTCATTTGGTTTATTTATGCATGCTCTTTAACATCTCAGGTCATCAGTGTCCCATTCAATTCACAGCATGGATCAGTCAATAAATTTTACTCAGAGGCCTCTCCTTTCAGACTTGAGGTTTTTTTATGTGTCATAAACGGGACCCATGAGTTTACTTCCCTTCTGAAGGAAGCCATACTTATGATTTTTATGCCTGAAGATCATGGCTGGGATTGAACCTGCTATCTTGGATCCAAGAGGCAAGTATGGTTACCACTAGTCCACCAAGGCCGAAAAACAACTCCTTGAGAGGCAAGTTTCATAATCAGTCACATTATCAGCCATTTCACTATGTGAAACAACTTAGTGCCTTGATTACTCTTTTTCTTGTTCACTTGGAAATTTGCTTGTTTTGACATCATAGGGTATTTAGTTGGAAGATTTGATCTAACCATTATATTTATATGATAGGAAACAGCAAAATGCTAACTAAGGAAAACTTATAAACAGTGGGATAAATATCAAAAGGCACATTATTTTAATTTTCTTTATAATATTAAATAATGCAAGTGACATTGTTTACTATAAGTGAATGCCAATGTTTTACATTTGCATATCATCTATTGTTAATGATTCCACCAATCATATGCATTATTTACATTATATTAAAAAGCTGAGAAAATTATGGATAGCATGTGCAAGTACTAAAGTATATAATAAAGTGGACAATCATTTTGTTGCACAAAAGCAGAGCAGAAAGATAATTGAAATCATTCAAAGTATAAGATCTGCTTTAAAATAGAATATCAGATACTTTAAAATTTCATATTCACTTAGAAGCCAAATGAAAAGTTGCACTGGAAGTAAACCTCAAATTTGGATTTATGTTTAAAAGTATTGCAACATATAACCAATAAAGTATAAATACATTCTTGTTTTATGAACATAAAAAACAATGAATTTATAATATTTAATTGGGATATGAAACATTTTGGTTATTGAATAAACCAAGCAAGCAAGTATAGGTATCATTTATAAGTACTCTTTTTACAAAATATGTCATATATTGACTAGAGAAATGCATAACATGTTTTTTTTTCCCCTCCCAGTTTTACAATAGTTATATTATTACTTAGTGTTGTGTAAATTTCAAACCTATTTTATTACCATTACTACATATAGCATGGAACATTCTATTTCTTTGTGTATATGTATTTGTGTTTGTGTGTGTGTATATATATATATATGTATAAGGTTTATTAAAAAGTTGTGAAGTACATGTACAACAGTAACAATGAAAACAGACACACAATTCACATGATATTTCTGATAGATAAGTATCTTTCTTAACAGTGCAGATATCACGTCTTGAATATCAAATGAAAAGCTGGCTGTCCCAGAAGTCACGCCAGGATGGTGGGGTTGGATGGGAAGGAGAATCAAGGTGCAGAGCTCTAACAAAATGTGAAAATAACATATGTCCAGGAGAAAGTAGTTGATAACTGTGGGTAAATAAACACAAACCTAAAATGAAAATTAAAACATAAGATTAAGCCTGGTGCAATAAGCACTTTATGCAGAAAAATGGCAGCCATCCCTCTGTTTCCAGACTGCTTTGAGGAGCATTGTGGGGTAGTGTATCAATAAGTATTCACCAAATGAATTATCAAATTATTTATTATGCAGCAGAGCATCTTGGGCTACTGGCAGAAGCAACTTCACCGTAACATATACTTCATAACATTTTAATGAACCTTATATTGGATGTCCCAGAAATCAAAACCACACAAATTGTGGAGGGATTCTAGATAAGCATTTTGAGATAGGGAACTTATGATCTGTGTTTTCTAAATGTCATGCAATAGCATAAAATCTGTTAATGGTCAGCATAGGAATGATTAAACCTCAGGAGGTAGAGAAAAAGACCGACACTTCACATAATATTGAATAGTGCTGTGGTTAAAGGTGTACTACATACAGCAGCATTAGAAGCAGAGAAAGGTGTGGACCTCGTTAATTGCATTTTATTTTATATTTGTTTTTGTTGTTTACCTATGTTTTGTTTTTGTGTTCAGAACTACTCGTTCACTCTAACAAATTAAGCAAAATAAATTACAGTGTGTTTAGCGGTATAACTGTGAATAAAGTAACACTAAACTTGCAAGGGTAAAGTCATTACCCAGGTTGTCACCTTGACCTATGATGTACATGTTGTATTGTATATGCAGGTACATTTTAAAATCTAGAAAATGTTTCCTCCACTCTGCCAATGATTTATCTTTAAAAGAAGAAATAGTAAGTACTTAAAAGGAAAAGTAAACATCTTTCTCCAGATTAAAGGAAAAATGTACCTGAATGAAACCAAATACCTAAGAAAAATGTAGTAAACTGCATTCTAGCTTTTCACCCCTGCATGAAAACAAAAGAAAATTGGAGCATTAAGTAAAAAGGCATTTTAAGTGCAAAAAATAAAACAGAGATCACCAGGTATATTGCTCGATGTGAAAGCCTACAGTATCCCTGCAAAGAAATGATCCTCGCACCCTCTCAAAATGATCTGGAATGTTATGACCTCATCACAAGCAGCCAAGACCCATACTAGTAACTTTTCATCATTGTCAACTAATGATGTGTACTCCTTTCAAAAAAAAGAAAAAGAAAAGAAAGAAAGAAAGAAAGAAAGAGAAAAAGAAAAAAACCTAAAGGGTTGGGGTCTGGAGAAGGCAGTGGCCAATTTGCAGGACCACCTCCTTCGATCCGCTGCCCAGCAAGCACACTATTGAGCTAATCTTGTACTTATCACTGAAGTGGAGAGGAGCTTTATCGCTCTGCAACCACATCTGATGTCAAATGTTCAGAGGGACATCTTCCAAAAACACAGGCAAAATATAGGTGAGGAACTGACGACACATGTGCCTGTTTAATAACCGTGTAGGTATGGTCAAATTATTTTATTGCCCGCCCACACGTTGATGCTGAATCAGTGCTGATAACCAGCCTTCACCATTGCATATTATTGTTCATACTCTCATACATGACTGTTCCTATAGTTCAGAATTAGTCCACCTCTTGCGAATGTGGCCTTGTTAGTGAAGAGAACTGAGAAGTAATCAGGCTGTTCAATCTGCTGCTCCAAGCCAACCTGCAGAACTCTAGTCTGGGACTGAAGTCCGCTGGCCTCAATCCCTGCACCTTAAGCAGATGATAGGGAAAGAGTCATTCTACATGCAGGACCCAATACATGCTGGGCTTATTCGTATTCATAGTCCTGGCAATTGCTCGGGTGCTAGTGGAAGGTTCCGTCCAAATCATGGTAAGCACCTGTTCTTCAAAGGCTGGAACACAATGCCATCAGTTTGCACCAGCATCGGGTCTGTGCACCATTAAAGAGCCAGTTTCCTGCAAATGCCTATGGACATTCTGGAAGGTCGAGCGATAAGGATGATTGTTTCTCTGCAAATCTATACCTGCACAACTACAGATGCATGTCCTCTTGCTTCCCCATAAATCAAATGCCTATCAGCAAGCTTGGCAAATGAAAATTCCTTTACCATGTTTCAGAGCAACTGTGAACAGTCTGTTGCATTTGATATACAGAGCAGAAAATGGCTCATTAACCACCCAGATGACTTTACCTTAACGTGGCCACAGTCCAGAATGGTACAGAAGAAAGCAGATTGGTTATGATTCCAGAAGCTTTACTTATGGCGGATAATTTCCTTGATGAGCATGTAGACCTGTTAGCTCAGTTGGTTATAGCATCATGCGAAAGTCGTGGGTTCCTACCCCCGCGTGTATTTTTTTTCTCTCTCCTCAATTGTAATCTCTCTTAATAGAATAAATTTCACTTTTTCATAGGTTAGGTTAGTTTAGTTCAGATTTAACAAAACAAACTTTGTAAAATCGGCTGGAAACCGGAATCAGCTTCCAGTAAACGAATCGAATATTTTGAGTTGTACTTTAGTACGGAGTGCCTTGTTTCCCTTAAACCGCTTTTCATTTGAATGTAGAGACTTTGTCTATCTAACAAAGGTCTATTAACAGTTGGTAAGCGATATATATGAACTTAAAGCACATTTTCTGCTTGAAGGGTAGCCTACCTTTGAGGAATGGAAGGGGCGGCTGACTCATGTGTGTACATCAGGTGAATCAGCTGTCACATTTTTTCGTATCGATGCAACTCCCGGACTATAGTATTTCTTGAAAACATCGCCCCTTTTGTCATACAGTGTCTTTTGTATCTGTGCTGTTCTAATCCATTTAATCGTTCTTATGCCTAGTATCAATGATCAAAAGTTGAGGGAATGCTAAGAAACTGCTAAAAGCTTAAAAACGTCACTTTTTCTTTAATTTGAAAACGACTTAATACGGAAATTTTTTGTTTGACAAATGGACTTCCGTGGTTGAGCCGTCGACTTGTCACGAAATCAATTGAAGTTTCGCAGGTTCAAATCTTGGCATATTCTCTCTCTCTCTCTCTCTTTTTATTTTGTTTTCTAGTTTCTTTCCTTTTCTATCCTTTTTTTTTTTTTTGGTTCATTCGTTTATATCATTAATTTTAGGCGTTCGCTTTTAATTAACCGTAATTACAGTGATGAGGTAAATGCCTTTGGCTTGGGGTAAAATATGCAAAACCAAATGGTTAAAAAAAGCAATCAATGAGGCAAATGCTCAAAATGGCGCTACTTTGGTTAACGCAGATTTGAGCGCGCTGTTGCAGAGAAGTTCTTGTACGTTGTAACATGCCTGGTATGACATGCCTGCATGCTTCGCTAATCAGCAGCGTAATTTGTTTTGGGCAATTCCATACGATTAGGGAATAGTGTGGTAGTGCTTCATCTTGTTGGAACTACATTCTCACCCGTTTCATCTGCGGCAATTTTTTTAATAATAGCGGCAGATCTTGGAGAAACTGAAGATATCGCGATCCCGTGAGGTCGTCTTCGAAAAAATAGGATCGTATTCATGTGACATTCCATTGCACTTGACACTCCATTGCACTCTTTCATCCAGAGAACCGCCACGGGTGGCCGAGATCTTTAAGGCGCGGGATGTCTGGGGTTCGAATCTCGCCAGGACCGTCCTCCTTGACTGGGGATTTTTCAAGGTTTTCCTCCGTCCTCATAAATGGCAAATGCCGGGGAGGTGCCCTAAACTTAGGCCTGGAACGTTTCCTTCCTTTAAAAAAAAAGCATATTCTTTCCCATACATCATTTCATCTCATGTATCATCACTCATTAGTGTCCACCGCCTGTTGCAACTCAGAAGTAAAAACAGGCGTTAAACAATATTAAAAAAAAAATCATCCAGTGAGGGTTACTTACACTCCAGTAATGCATATTACATCGATTCTTAGTTCCGTTGTTATGGAAATGGTTTCATACGTTTAAGAATTCGGCATTAGTTTCTACCTGCTGCAATAACCATTGCGAAAATACCACTCGCGCTTGGTAGTCACGTTCGTAGAGAGTCTCGTGTAGTTGTAAATGGTAGGGATGAAATTTATTTTGGTGCAATATTCTCAAAACTGATGTTTGGCTAATGTTCATATCTTGTGCTTTGACCCTAGAGCTGGTATGTAGATTGTTTGCAATTGCATTACGCACAGTTTCTTCATTATTTCTAGAACCCACTGGAACATCCCCAACGGGAGGAGATTTTTTGACTGACCTGTTTGAAGAAGGCGCCTTTCAACTCTTCGAGACAGATCTGTAGTCTGTGTTCTTCCCGGAAATCGTTCCTCGTACAAGATTCTTGCTTTCGCTGCGTTACATCTTGCTTCACAATAGAGCTACGACATGTTCACATATTCAGCGTTTGAATACATTGCTGTGTATACCTGAGTACCAACCGAGACTCGTAGAAAGATTAGAAGTACCTACAGCAAGCACACGGAAGATTGATTCATGCCAGATTTCGGCGCAGCTACCTGGACACTTCGCATTTTGAAGGTTGATTGGGTGAAGTTTAATACCGATATTAGAAACGTACCTGCGCACTATGCATTTGTTACACTGTTCATTGTGTATGTGCCAGCAAAAGGCATGAAGCATTCTCATCCGTTTCATGTAATTTATTAATAATGTTGACATAATAATTTTTGTTTGGTTAATACTACATCATAGGTCAAAAAAATAAAATAAGAGGTAAAAAACTACGAAAGTTCGAAATCGAATTCTCAGAACACAGCAGTGGACGAAACGTAACAATTCCACTCGATCACTCAAAATTTGGAAACAAGCCTCTATTAATCCCCAATGCTAGCTGAGTAGTATGGGAACTCTGCGTTCGCCTCGAAACTTTACTTGCATATTATAACCCTTTAATGTTGTTTTAAGGTGCTTCGAAAATTTAACGTCAATGTTAACTTAGCGCAAGCTATTACGGCTTCCATACAAAACGTTATATGCCGTAGATTGTGCCAGAGTTGAATTATTAACTTATTTAACATTTATGTGACTGTATAATGTCCATTATGTAGGAGTGTCTTAAATTGTTTGTAGCCTATCACTTTCTGCTTTGAGTGCCTTGTTATTTGGCGTGTTGCATAAATTCGAAAAAAAAAATAGGGGCAAGTGAAGAGTGGTACGCTGAAGAGTGATTTCTATATTTCCTTATTTACTATATAAACATACGCACACAAAGAACTAGAATGTTCTTGTTGAAAGAAGAAACGCGATTCATCGTTTTTTAAGGGACCAGGTTAAATAAACGATGGATGCGGAAAAACGATAGATACGGGAATGTGGTTAACGAATTTCCCACATTCCACATATTCTGTTGCTCACTACAGTTGTTGTCACGTGTTCAGTTCTCAAGAGCTTCGGCAAACGTAGTCACGGCTTCGACTGTTGTATCATCTTCCCCTCTTCCAATCTCGTACATTTATCCTTACAGCTCGAAGAAATCTGCAACTCCAGTCCCGAGCAGCAGCAGTAGAAAGCAAAAGGTAGTTTTACTTCCACAGACATAGGTAGATAATAAATCATTTAATTGCAATGGCATGTTAGCTCAGATGGCTAGCGCGTCGTGTAATAAATGTGAAAGTAATAGGGTCCAAGCCTTTCATATCGAAGCTTTTTTTTTTTTTTTTTTTTTTTTATTCTTTTCCTTGCTGGAGTTACAGGAGATTTACCTGCATTAAAATAATTTACTCGCTAACATGGTACCACGCACACAATCCACTATAAATTTATATTTACGATTTTTTTTTTTTTTTCCCCCTGCTGGAATCAAAGGAGATTTGCCATTATTACAATGATTTACCCGCCGACTTAGTAGCACACAATCCCCTAACAATTTATATTTACGAAAAGGTGAACGTAGACTGCCGGGCCGTAACTCACCATAGCAAACCAGGGTCCATCGGTTTCTAGGATTTGCCCGAGGTTAGGTTAAGGTTAGAGTGTATATGAATTAATTACAAATTCCAATAAGACAACCCCTGTTAAAAATGAAAAATGATAAGCAACAACATATTGCGGCCAGAAAGTTACGGAGGACAACGCATAAGTTACGTTACGTTTAACAACAACAACAACAATAATGCAACATTTACACCGTTACACGCGGATGCCTTTCTCATTTTGGTTGCAGTTTCAGTTCCTCCGTCATTCGGGACTGAGGAGTTCGGCTCTCCGCGCTGTCGCTCGGGACTGCAGTCACAGATTTCGAGCTGTAAGGGTAAGTCTCCCTCACCCCATGTCACAAACACTAGCTCACAGCCACCTTTCAGTAGTCACTACTCCTCACACTTCGTCGCACATTTCATCAATATTTTGAACACAACATGTAACATCCTCGTCCACTGCCACGCAGGTGCCAAAACTAACTGCAACGGCAACTCTGCCCAAATTCTTCCACCTGTGGTGCCTCAGTAGTTAAAATGGGCGTCAAACACTATTAATAAAAATAGTCAATTCGCATTGGTTAGCATCATTCCTACTACAAATTATCGGCAACTAGGAGATTTCGAATGAATGAACGGTGTTTAACGCCCGTTTTTGCTGCGGAGGCACCACAGGCGATAGGAGAGTTCGAGTCACGCATGATCCGAGTAAGCGGTCTGGAGGAAACCGGTATAGTGCGAAGTACACAGACGGTCGGCCCGCTTTCTCGAATCAGGCGTGAAACGAATTCTCTGTACATGCGACGATTACTGCTTCAATTATTCCAGTTTGAAAACGATCGTTCGAAAATAGAACTTCTTTAGGACTGAACTTTTTGAACAATTAAAGCAGGAAATCGATACTTCGTAGAATTATTAAGCGGGTTTTATTTACTATAAACTATAACATAAAATGTTTGGGACTGCATAAATTGAACGATACATCCGGAAAACAATTATTCCGGGAAGTATAGATCAAGGTTCAAATTTACATCGGCATTAATGGCAAACAATGAAGCAAAAAACAAAATATTTTGAGTCTAAATGCTTATTCTCAGGTAAATGGTCTGGAGTTCAAATTTATTGTGTGTTATATGTGTGTATTACCTTCTTTTAACATGGAACATTCCAGTTATTTGTATTTTTATATAGTCACTGAGGTTTTTAATTTTACCATTTTGACTACTACCATCTTTGAAAAAGAGTATAAGCTGTTCAAAATATTGCAATATTGGTGTAACTATTTCAGTACTTTTATCAATTTCTGCTTTTCTAGTACTTGTTATTTTATCTATTTTGTTCCAAGAATTACAATATTTATTTAAATATTTATATATTTTAATATATATATACAGAATTCTTATTTTGCTACACAATTGAAAATTAATTTGCCAACAAAAAATAACTGACTAACGGCTTGCCACATGATAAGGAAATCGTGTCTTACAGTTACAATTCATACTGACTTTTTATTTTTTGTTATTTATTAGCAGTATATAGCAATTAACATCATATTCTCCATCATAGCAGATTCTAATTGCATGACCTTCACTGTGAGACAAGCCTGAATCCTTATGAAAAGATTCCGAGACACTCACTGAATTTACTCTCCAAATAGTGTAAACTACCTGCCAGATATTTGTTTCAGCACTTCCATGGATTTTATTCCAGAAAGAGTAATTTTATATGGATGAAGTTGCAACAGCTGAGAGTCTTTATAAGCACTGCCAACAGATATACCAAACTTGTTGGATTAATCATGTTAAAGCCTTTTGAGGAGAAGTTTCTAATTGATAATCTATTTCATAAATATTCTCCTTTTTAAAAAATTGATTTCTTGGTCTTGGCTTCTTATTAATGAAAATGTATTGGGTTCAACTAAACTGAAATTTGCACTTTCCAATGGAAATGTTACTCCAGAAATTTGGCATGAAATTCTCTCCTACAGTACATGTGCAATTTGTTTTGCACATAACAATATAAATAAATGAGGAGCATCCTTTCAAACAAAAGTTTGTCTGCAAATATAAACTATTCAGGAATCAGAAAAAATACACAGTAACCAAACAAAAAGGGATAAACAAAAATAAAAAATTTAACTTTTGAGATCATGGCCTTACAATGCTATAAGATTAAAAAACCAAATCAATTGTTATAATGTTCAGGTACAATCCCTAAAAATACTTGGACAAGTTGCCTTTTGATTACTAATGTTTGAAACAACACACACAAATTTTAAATGCAAGTGTTATTGTTTAACCATTTTAATGGTATCTTAAGAAGTCAGTTAATCTAAAACATCTCCAATCCTTCTTCCTCTTCAAGGCAATCACATGTAATGACCTTATCAAAAACATGATCATTACCTTCATCAATACCTTTCACAATCTGATCGATACCAAGATAAAATTCAGTAAGTCTAGGCTTCTCCAATTGTCACCAAATCTCCACTTCAGTAACTAGTTTACAAAATTCCTTTTGGCAGGTTTAATCTTGGGTATGAATATCACAGTATCTGGATCACAAACATATTGCACCAAAAGTTTGCAATTTTTTTTAGAAGTACCATCTAATCTATAAGCAGGTTCCATTTTTAAACCGACATTAACCTTTCCAGCCTTTTCTAATTATTTTAACATGATCCTCTTCATATCCCTATTGCCATATAACGTTTTAGCACATTAGATAAATACTTAAAATCCTGAATAGTCCAATCTTTACCCAATAAATGGATGGTGCATATTTTTACATAAATTTCGTGGTATTCTTTTGGGGTTTTTATTTCACACATCTTTCTGAACTCTTTTTTTGTAACTCTGAATATCCTATCATGGGGCAGAAATGAATGTCCTCTGATTGGAAATATTCTTTCTCTGTGGAGGAGAATGTTTCAAAAGCCACCATAAAAGTGCATGGACTCATGACTGTTTAGGTTTCATACACCATATGCAGCACAGAAAAGTCTTACAATTGTAGTAGAAGAACAAATTGGAATTTACTGAGGAAATCAGTTAGAACAGTACACACTTAAACAGCCCCACAACTAATCTGGTTTTTGCCCAGTAAGAGAAGTAGGGAAATTTATTTTGTATGTCAGTTATGCAAAAAGCATAAAATAAAATCTGCCATGAATAGTAAGCCTCCCCTGTGGAAAGTTTAGGGAGAGGTTGAACTTGCTGGAGATCAAAGGAGAAAGACATGTTGTTCATAGGCTTCTACTTCATAATTTAATGGAAGATTTTTGCCCTCAAATTGTAATGAACTAAGGCTGCTCTAAGTTCAGCTTTTTTGTTTTCATCATTGGTGGATTTCAGTAAATGGGACATTCATGCACAATAGCTACAAGCAGCAGTTGATTGGAGAGGCCAAATCACGATTGAAATTGTTGGAAAAAATATTCTGAAAAACCTCTTTTTTACTTTGAGATGATCTGGAATTATACAACTTGAATAACTTATTGAGTTCTGAGGGTAGGTATAACCTATTTGTTTATTTTGAAGCAATTTATAGTGAAGATATTATATATTAAATAATACCATGTGGGTAGATTTCTTAAACACTTCACTTACTCCATTCAAGTTATGATTAATAATTCATTTCATATCCACCACCAAAGTCACCATATACAACACAATAATGGGACCAGCACGAGCACCAGGAAACAGTGGGTCAACAACTGATGGGAACATTGATTCCCAAAACATGTCCTAATTTAAATACAGTATGTGAAGTGTATAAGAAAATTATCCACACTGTATTAATTAGTAGGTATACCCACTTACTTTTTTGGCATGAGTAATGACTTTGAAAGGAACCTAACTACAGACTTTTTCATAAAAAATCTTACCCTTGCAATTACCTCCTCTTCACTCAGCAATGGGAGTCCCTGCTTTTACAGCATTTGTTGGACAGATTGCATTTTGTTCTGATACACTGAATGGCCTAAATGCATTCTGCACTGAATATGCAAATTGAGGGCCACATTTTACAAAGAAAGATGTCATTTTGAAGAGGAAAGATACTGTAGAATCATGCAAGGCATTACTGATAGTAAGAAATCACATCACACAGAATTTTGTCCATGATGGACAAAGTATTTTGAAACGATGCTCCTTAAATATTCTTCGTTCCTGTATTTACCTCACTCTTGATATGCTTCACAATACACAAATACACAATAGAAAACCTAACATGCACCTCCTACAGAAATGTAAGAAGCAGTTGGTGTGATAAACACAAATGAGCAATCTGCATTGCTTGCATCAGCATAAGTTTAACTTCATTCTTACTGGGAATCACGTGTCTGCTGAAGGTCAACTGATTTCCACTAGTGTATATAAAATCCAATGAGAATGCTGAAAGAGTGCACAGTATATGTGTATATTTTCTTCATTTCAGTATGCCCACATATTTTACATGAAAACATGTATGTTGGCAACACCTTCTCTGGTGTTCATTTCATTACTTCTAATATTTTAGCCAAACCATCACACTAGAATCGAAGGACCATTATATGTTCCAACAATTACATGATACCATACACGAGAGTTGATATCACTAAAATTCAAAAATATACTGAACACAATGTAAATGTATAACACTTACGGAGATGAACTAAGCAGAAGTATTTGTAAAGAAAGTTCAATGCTTCCTAAGGTGACTCTTTGAGGCAAGCATTGGAAAAGTTCTGGCAATAGCAGGCTATGACAGGATTCTATTGGGCTCACATTTATTAGAAGAAAATTCTTCACTTCTTCATTCCCCTGCTTGAATCTGAAGATGTGTTCTTCAATCTTTGCTTTGGTAAAATTGAACTTTGTGTTATCAAATGGCTGATTCACACTTTCAATGTTCTCAGGAGCTCTCCTGTTGTATGTCCTACTGGTATTAAGCTGAAAGAAATCAGTAATATAAATAGAAATATGGTATTTTAACACATTTCTTTTAATTTACACTTAATATCTACTAAAAATCCATACTTTGAGAACCTTTTCACTATGTATCAAAATAAATGCAAAAATATAAAGTGAGAAAACATTCATTATATGCTGAAAATACTCTCACCAAAACTATTTTAAGAGCCTATTGTTGCAACAACTAGTGGTTCAAAGATCACAAGTTCACCAGGCACTATAGTTAATTCTTTGTATCCTAGTTAGAATTAAGTTCCCTATCACATGAATGAAGTTTTTCTGAGTTTTTCCCTTGCACTGAATAGGCAAATGCTAGATCATCTTAATTGATTTGCACCCTCATTAATTCATTTAATTCTTAAATCTGATGATATATGTGAGCACAGTTGCTTGTGAGCGACTTAAAAGACAAATTACAGCAATGTCTTTATAAACTACACATACTTAAAATATATCATTTAAAAATATCTGTCAAAAAGACTGATACCATATGTGTTGTTTTTAGAAACAACATCTGTCGAGTAAAACAGAACTGAATAAAAATATTTTGACCAAGTTACTAGTTTTAAGTATTTAGAACATTCCAGAATAATAATTAGTATAATCACTACCGAGGAAATGTGAAAATAAACTTCCTTGGATACTTTTTAAATATAAACCAAAGAGAAAGAGAACTCCAGGCAGACCTAGAATATGATGGAAGATATGTTCTTCTAAATTCAGAACAGGCCATTAAGTCTGAACTGGGAAAGTTGATGGACTGTCAGCATTGGACATTAAAAGCATAAAAAATACAGAGAGAACAAGCAAGAGAAGAAATTAAAAGAATAAAAGAAATAGAAAGCAAGCAAAAAAAAAAAAAACTGTAATAATTCCACTGCCATTTGTCCTAGTATTCTTCATTGTACACTTCAACTCATTTGAAACATCTACTTTTATATACATTTCATGAAGTTTTAGGTAAAATATTTGCACTTACAAAAAAATATTTTCATTTAGGCATATATTTTTTGCTAAATTAGCTTCCTCATGATAATTCTTTGCAAAGAAAAGTAAATTTATTATAACAACACAAAAGCATAATTTGATGAAATCTATACAGCAAGAAAATCATAATTCACATTTTGCACTACTGAGATTAACAGTGCAGTATACAAAGAATCAGATATATGATTGCTAATAAAATGAACATGTTATTGTCATATCCATCCTATTGATCTTATGGAATATCAAGAGGGATCAAGAGACTGAATTTCATGCTTTAGTTGCAAAGAATAAATTTCTAGAAAATTCCTTGAAATAAAATTACTAGAGTTCAAAAGTTAATTTCAGAATATATGCAACAAAATTTTAGCATTTATTTAAAATATATCTATGCATCCATTCAGAATAATTCAGGTCTGTTAAGAGCTGAAGAGAAAACATATTTGAAAAATTCACTTCTGGAAAGGTTGATGTAGCAGATAAAATATCTTTTAAGAATAAAAAAAATTAAGGACTCATTGCTTTTAAAGTTAGTTAGTAACATAAAATGGAAATACGTGAAGTGAACTCCATCGCTATGTAGTGGAATCAAACACTAGTGATTAAGCTTGGTTCATATCTGGCTTTTTTGAGACCATAGGCTTAATGCGATAGAACATATTGGGATCCAAAATATTAACTACAATGCTGAACATAACATCAAGGCAGCTAGTGTAAAATCTTTGTTTGAGAGTGCATTATCAACTGTTAGGTTCAGAAGACTGGAGAAAAGCTTGTGAACATATAGGAAAACATGAGAACTTTTATTGGAATTGGGATGGACTAGATGATAAAGTTCCTTATCAATTAGTTATAAACTCAGAAAATTCAGAGTGTGTCTCCAAACATTTAACCCAGCATTAGTTGCACCTTTAAAACATGTCAGTTTTATCACAGCAATCTCTGAGAATGTTTATTACAAATTTATGACATTTATTTTGTATAACTAGCAAATGCAATAAATAAACCTCTGAAGTCATTGTATTTGAAAGGTCTTTAAATGAAACAATTAGTATTTTAATCCACTGAAATATACGTGTGGGATTTGAGTAACCGGAAAATCATTGAAAGAATATAAAAAATATTTATAAGAACAACTATATTTTATACAAAAAAAATAGTTTCACAACGATAATATAACATAAATCTGTAATATATTCAGTCTTTTAAAAACACAATTCAAATTGAAATAGTTACAATAACAATTGAAATTCCTTCATAAATGTTAAGTCTTTTTAAGTAGAAATATCTTTCTCTCATATATGAGGATAGGTCCATAAGTTTCCGGTCTTGCCAATAAGAATTATCGGCTTCATAAAATCCTTATCTGGTCCCATACCTTATATGTTAAGTAAATTATTGCAGCTGTAACTTCACTGAGCTGTGTTCAGTTGTTCAGATATAGTTGCATAAAGAAGGCTATGTGTAGAAGATTGTGACATGTTCAAAATGAAGTATCCAGCTGTTATTAAGTTCTTTACAAGAGAAGGACTTACTGAAATTAAACAGCAATTGGACGGTGTATACGGTGAAGCATCTCCCTCATATTCTACTTTAAAAGAATGGGCCAGACATTTTCGAATGGGTCAAGAAAGCATTGAAGACAAAGAGCATGCAGGTCAGCCCCTGGAGGTGCTCACTCCTGAATACATCGCTCTTATGGAAGGAGAAATAATGGGAGACTGGCAGCTCATAGTTACAGAAAGAGCAGCAAGTTTGGGTCTTTCTAAGACAGCAGTTCTTCGAATTATTCATGAACATTTAAATATGAATAAGGTTAGTGCAACATGAGTGAATAGACTTCTTTTCTCAGCCCAAAAGCTGCAACGAGTCATCTGTTGTAAGGCATTTTTGGAGCTCTGCCCTGGCAATAAGAGAGAAGTTCTGCAAACCATTTTACAGGAGATGAAACTATGGTCATCTACTATGATCCCTTTTTCAAAAGAGAATAAATGGAGTGGTGCAATCCTGGCAAAGCACTGCCTCTAATGACCAAGGTCACTCAGTTAACCAAGAAGATCATGACCACAATCTTTTGGGACTGTGAAAGAATACTCTTCAGTGACTTCAAGGAGAGGAACACCACAGTAAATGGGGAGTACTATACTAGACTACTGCACAAAATACTTGTTTCTATCAAAGAGAAAAGGCAAGGAAAGCTGAGTGGTGATCTGCACCTTCAAGACAACGAGCCTGTGCACACAATTCTTGTTGCAAAGGAAGCTGTGAAAAAATGCAGCTTCAAGGAGATCAACCACCCATCCTGCAGGCAAGATATAGCTCCTAGTGATAATTTCCTCTTCTCAAAACTCAGGAAGTACCTTTGAGAAAGGAAATTTAAGTGTGGGGCGGGGATTCAAATATTGATTCAAAGATGTGAGAATGCACTGCATTGCAATAAAGAGCAACTATATTGAAAATTATATTGTGTCTATCATGCCTAGAAAATGCTTAGGCCAGAAACTAATGGACCTACCCTCGTATCATCTTCCTCAAACTGTGGACTCACAATTAAACATTCAATAGCTTGAGAAACATCATTCCATCCAACTATCCAAACAAATGGTGTCCACTCATTCTTTAGCTCTGGTATAAAGCTTTATTATATCAGGCTTAATGGTTTATTTACAGATGCTCTTTAACATGTCATTTGTGCCCCATTCAATTTAGGGCATGAAATGGCCCATAAATTTTGCTCGGAAGCCTCTTCTTTCAGGTTTCAGCTTCTTTCATATAAATCTACCACCCATGACTTTACTTAACCCATTACTTAGGATTTTAAACCTGAAAAAATTCATCAACCATGGTTGGGATAGAACCTACAATCTTGGTTCTACAAGGCAAATATGGTTACCACTAGACCCCTAGACTGATTGGCTTTCTCATTTATTACATTCATTATGAAGGGTTGAGAGAAAAATACATTGCCCTCTTTCTTTGTACAATAGGTAATAAAGTCACATCTTCTCGAAAGTCAAAAAAGGAATTGTTCGGTGTTTTTACATTTTCTAAATTATTGGTTTGTTTTTCCTCATTGTGCATATCATGGATAATTTAAGTTTTTTTTAGTAGCACATCAGTTTGAAATTGGTGAATTTGAATATATATATTCAAACAAGTTCCCTAAATATATGGTTTGTATACTCAACATATGAAAAGCTTCAAATATCATAAATATTAATTTTGAATGGTTTGGGATTTTCACAGTGAAATATATAGTATCATATAACAAATTATTTATGAGGAAGTCACTCAAATTTCATTAGTTGTATTCCACTTACTTGGACATGTTTCAAAGGCAAATTTACTTCATCGTCAGCACGGTTCCACTGTCAGCTTTCCAGCATGGTATTAAGATGTCACTGTTTAAATTTTATAAACTTTTTGATGAGGTTACTGTTGTTTGGAAGATCAAAATTAACTAAATTTTCTTTCAATTAAAAATGAATGTAGGAATCCACATTGAAACTATCATAATCTTGTTGAATTAAACATAAAACTTCTGAAATCATGTCAATATATTAAACTCTTTTGACGAATCAAATTAAAATTTTTTTTATTATAAAGTAAGTTGGGACTAGTTTCCTGAGTCACTTGCTCACATTGTCAATCAATTGACAACTAATGGATCTCTTCAAGTAGGATGTATACTTAGCTGTGTGCGCTCTGGTGGTCTGTTGATGAACCTGTATCTGATGTCTGCTTCTGACATAAAATATATCAAAATATATTTGATATATCAAATATATCAAATTTCATGTCTATGTTCATATATTTTATATAGATCTTTTCCCATATACTAAGTTCCTTTGGGTGCTGAACTGCTCTTAGCATTATTACATCTTTTTCTATTTCATGATTTTTATTCCAGAAATGTGCTGCTACTGCCGATTTTTCTATTTGTTTGTATCTGAAGTTTCTCCAGTGCTCTTTCAATCTAATACCCAAGCTTCTTTTGGTCTTGCCTATATATACTTTATCACACTCCTTACAGCTGATCCTATATATGCCTGAACTTTCTTCTTTTGATTTGGGTTCAATTTTGTTTAGATTCAGTAATTTGACTACACTGTATCTATTTGCGGGTGCCAAAGCGATGTATTGTTTGAATATTTTTTTAAATTTGTGATTGAAATTTGAAATTTGTAAGGGTGGTACGTGAACTTTTGATAAGTTTTTCTTTATATAAATTGCTGAGTGTGGTGATTTGTTTGATTTTCTTTTGTCCTTTCAATCTTTTTATTTTTTGATCTGTCATTTGTTTACTAAACCCATTAACTTTTGCTGTGTGTATTATATGTGAGTATTCATTCTCATATTCTTCTTTTCTAAGTGATACATTAAGCAACCTATAAATCATACTAATGAATGCTGCTTCAACCCTAGACCTCACAAAGAGGTGTAAATGATTGCAACAAGGCTCAAGTATGTTGGCATCTTTATTTAAGATTTATCTGGATTCAGTTTTGTTCCTACTGCCAGGGGTGGCCGAGGTCGTTTAGGCACGGACTACTGAGCGGGAGGTCTGCGGTTCGAATCCCGCCAGGACCGTCCTCCCTGACTGGGGTTTTTTCCAGGTTTTCCTCAGTCTTCATAACTGGCAAATGCCGGGGAGGTACCTAAACTTAGGCCTGGAACGCTTCCTTAAAAAAAAAAATATCCTTTCCCAATTTATCATTTCATCTCACGTATCACCGGTGTCCACCGCCTGTGGTGCCTCAGTAGTAAAAACGGGCATTAAACACTACTCAAAAAAAAAAAGTTTTGTTCCATGATATAAGTTATGTAGCACTATGGGAATTGAAATTAAAAATAAAGTTATACATGCTTTACTCTTTGCAGATGATCAAGTCATCATGGCACAAGAACAGGATGACATTATATACATTTATGAACAAATTAGTTAATTGTTATAAATCAGGAGAACTAAATGATATATAATAAAGACTGAGTATTAGGTTCCTGATGGAGAATGTAGAAACTTGAATTTTGAGAATGGTATAATTTAGGTGGTTGATCATTTTAAGTATCTGGGATTCATATTTTTCAGTCTAATACATGTGAAAGAGAGGTTGGAAATTGCTTCTCACAGGCCTGCATTACTATTAAGCAATGAGATGGAATGCTCTGCATTTGGGACATCATACAGAAAAGTAAGTTGTTGATGTTAAATGTGATAACAGAGTATCCTGACAGACAAAAAAGAATGCTTGACTATAAGTACAAGACAGAAAACTACTCATTAAAATGTTAGATATAGATAGTCTATGGTGCAGTTTATGTCTGTCTCCTCTTCAAAATGCTGATGACCTGAGCTGTTAAAGAGCGTCCATAAATAAATCTCCTCTTCAAAAGAACAGAAATTATACCATATTATTTTATATTTCTATAATAGAAACCTATAAGAAAATGTTATTGATTGCGTGGAGTATCAATGGCTACATTGCTTGATCATGATCAATGGGGTCCCCCCAGGAAGGAAAAGAAGGGGATGCCTTTGGCTTACGTGAAGGTGAAGAGTCATGAAGACAATGAGAGCTAGATGTCTAAGAGATTAATCCTGGAACACAACCATGTAAGATAGAAAAGGGTAATTCAAGGCAACTACTTATAAAATGGAAATGCTAAAAGTAAAGTTAGTGTGTATTTAGAGAAAAATTAAGAAAACAGCAGAGGGGAGACAGAGAAGGAGGAATATGACATCATAACTCCTTGGACAGAGTATTTCCACTGACCTAAAACTTCTAACCCATATCATTAATGTACAGTTATCTCTTTCTTTCTGCTATCTCTTTCTCTAGCCTTTTGCCAAGTAACACCTCGGAGATTATAATGAAAGTTCATATGCACAGCATCCAAACACATATATGGTTTAACTAAGTGTGTAAATTTTTTTCATAAATTTTGTTTGCACATTCACAAACTCTTGCAATTATTTTTAATAATATTTATATTCATTTTAGTTAGTTTCCAAATTCCTCTTTGTTTTTCCCATGTATTTTAAATTACATTCTAAGCATTTTATTGGGCATATGTCCGATTTCTTCTCTAGTGGTTTCTTTCTTTATATGAACAACCTAATAAAACGTTTACATTGCATCTATAAATATGGCATAAATTTTTATGCTGCATCTAGAGATACAACATAAAAAACATTTATTAGGTTCTTCATTAAAAGACAGTATACCACCAGAGAAGAAATAGGCATAATATAATAAATAGAATTCTCAGACAGTCATTTAAAATACAGAGGAAAAGCTAACAGAAATTTGGAAACCAGGAAGAAAGACACTGCCTCTATGGTCTAGTAGTTATGGGTATGATCCTTTGTACCTGCTCAGAGATTTTTCAACTTAAGGATGTCTGGAATGAGGACCACCCAGACTTGTGATGTAAAATGGATAACCACATGATGGAGAGGTAGCAGTCCCTGACCAGGAATGCTGTGTAGCAGTGGCTGGTAGGGTGTGGTATGCTGATCACATTCCTCCCTGCAAAACTGTACTCTATGATCATGCAAGACAGAGACAGAGGATACAGCAGTCATATAATAAGCCTTGACCTTCCAGGGTTATTGAACTAGGGGTTAGTCTTTTTTGGTTAGTTAGGAAGAAAGAACATTTTAAAAAATGTCCAACCAAAACAACTGGAAAAATTGGCAGTAGCACATTTTTGGGAACGCCACCATGAAATTAAGCAAGAAGCCATGTTGTTAAAGAAATGCATACTGTGGTAGACATGGGAAAATTTTCATCTTAAAAATTCACAGTAAATTGATGAATTTTTGACATTCCACCTTGAACAATTTAGTAAATTCCTATTCCAGTCAATAGATCTTGACAGAGAAGCAATTCAGATCTAGCCATGACCACACCAGAAAGTAATGAACTTAGCAAGAGTGAGCTAAAAGCTGAGTATGGGAATGAAGATTCAATTTTTAAGACATCCTTGTTTCACTGACATATTTAAGTAATAATACATATTTAATTACTTATATATATATATATATATATATATATATATATATATATATTCAGAACCTTAAATAATACTGGGTTGTAGTTACCTGGGCTAAAAATTGAAAATTTCCTGTTAATCTTTTTGTATCTAATGTCTCCAAGCGATATCGAAACAGTCCATTATCAACACATTGTGTCCATCTTGAATGTAACTCTTTATCAAATGCTGTTCTGACATTTTTCCCATTCCAGTCAACTTCAAATATAAAATCATCTTCACAGTATTCATAAAGCATCTCACTATCACTGTTGTTACTGAAAAATTGCTGGTTTAGAAATATGTTTGGCAACAGAAAAAATTCTTAAGGATCAGCTGTATTCTCCTAGGAAAAACAGAAAATTAATTATATTTATATGGCAAAACTACATTGACTCTACTGTAAGTGTGTGAATTGTTGTGTACTTATTTAATATTCACTTACTGATTTATTGATGTACTAAGCAACAATGCAAAACAGCTACCAATTATTTCTGGCCTTGGCCAACTCCTAGGTGTTGCCCATTACAATTTCTTAAACAAATCATGTAATATAATTTCATCAAGCCATAATTTTAACCAAATAATACTCCTCATGTAATTCTAACATTCTTAACTTGTTTAAATACTTTTGCATTTGAAAATGACCTATCTAATTCTTTAATATAATTACTACCCCCTCCAAAGGATGATATTTTTCCCAGCTCTTCTTGGATTTTGAACAAATTTCCAAAGAAATTAGACCACTCTACTGCTTTAATATTTAAACTACCCCATTGAAATTTTTAAAATTTTCTTACTTTTTCCCACACTCTATGGGTCCCCTGTCCCTGCTCCAATTTTCCCTCTTAACTTCTAACATATTTCTATCTACTTCTTTGAAATTTAACATCTCAATCTTAACTAACCTTTTAATCTCTCTACAGTTCACACCAAACCAGTCACTGTGCACCATATCTGGTTTTCTGGACTTTTATCATTTTCCCTCCAGCTCATTTTAATATAGACATAAGAGTTCTTAAAGTTAATACTTCATCCACTTCCTTTCTGAAAACCATTGTTCCTATTCCACATAAACATTTCTCACTCATACCTGAACTATTTTGTATGTATTGATATATATTTTTAAATTGTGTATAGTGTAATTCTTGATTTTTAGGATATTTAGTTAGCAGGTAGTGTTGAATGTTGTTATGATACACGATTAGTAAGACTATCCAAAGAACTTCTGCTGTGCCTGCGCATATTATAGTAAATGACAACTTAATAGCATATGAAGGCAGCATATGGAATCATATTTACTCTTTGCCCACAAGCATTGCCAGCTATGTCAGGCACTTATCATAGCTGAAAACATTCATTATTTATACTTGAAAAATATACTTATAATACATGGACTGTATTGTATTAAAATATTTTAATAAAAAGAGCTCAATTTCCAGTCATGACAGTACAAGTTTTCAGTTTATCTGGCTTAAAGAATGCCAGAAACAAAATTACACAAATAAAAAGTTGGTACCATTATGTTGAAAATGTCTTTCCAATAGTAAATGAAAAGAGAATGCAGTATAACTTCTCAAACCTATAAGATAGCACCATATATTCACAATAGAAATTGAAAACATGTTCTTCCTTTCCTGGATATAAAAATTATAAAACATGACAATATACTGGAATTTAGCATATTCAGAATACATACCCATACAGATATTTACATAAAAAAATCAGCCATAATCCAAAACAACAAACTTGCAAAAATCAACAGCCTCATGGTAGCGCTGTGTAGTGGAGGTTCCATGGCAGGATTTGAGCTCCAACTTTATTGAATATTTATTCCGTTATATCTATTTATCTTAGAAATATTGAATAGAACGTTGCTTAATTATCTTTTCTCATCTATTATATTGAATTATTATTAGTGTTTATATTCCAGTTTTGCAAAACAACCATATTATACACGACCATTAAAATTAGTTGATTATCCACCATATTGGTTTGGTTTGATTTGTGTCTCTAACATAGATTCTAATTTTCATTTCTGTCTCTTTTTCATTCATGTTAAGTACAGTTAAACCTATGGCTAACGATTTGTTAGTCTCGAGATAAATCAGACTTATAGTTGGTGTGAAACAATAACTTGAATTTTGTGCTGTATGTGTTAAGTGCATCTCACGTAACGTAGCTTTGTGTGACGTGCGAAGGGTAAGTTTAGCCTACATATGGGAGTTTTGTGTTGCAGATGGTTGTTATGTGTAACTTACGTAGTTTAATCCAGCATTGTGTTCGAGTTTCAGTGCAAAACTGTTTGTGTTAACAGTAGCTCATGTGAAATAGTTTTGTGTGGCGTGTGAAGGGTAATTTTAGCCTACGTACGAGAGATTTGTGTTGCGTGTGGTTGTTAAGTGTAGCTTACGTAGTTTAATATAGTGTTGCGTCCAAGTTTGAGTGCAAAGCATGATAATGAGTGCTAAAGAATGTGATTTGAGTCGTAACTGTGGTGCATGTAGTAGGAAGGTGAGTTCAGGCATGTTTTGTGATGGATGTCAGTTATGGTTTCATTGGACTTGTGCTAAAACTAACAGTGATATGATTGTTACTTTTGACCAGTGGTATTGTGAACTTTGTTAATATAAAGTCCTAGTTGTGAAGCAAGAGGAAACTATTCTCCACATGCGAGAGGAACAGGCACTTACAAAGATGCAGACTGATAGTTATTGCTCACCAATAAATGTAAATAGTAAATCACTTGAATTCAAGGTAGTGCCAAGGAACACTATTAAGAGGAGGAGAGTATTCTCTGTGGATGATGCTACCACTATTCCTCTGGTGAACAAATTGAATGTACTTGGAACATTGGAAGCTCACCAGAGCATAAGTCCTCCTCGAGTAGCAGATGCTAAGCCTAAGGGAAAGAGTAAGATTTTGTTGCTAGGTAGTAGTAATGGGAGGGGCATAGCATCCCTACTGAAGGATGATTTGGTAGCGATTATGATGTTGTGAGCATTTTTAGGCCAAGTGCTGGACTCTCTGATGTCCACAAAAGACTTGGGAAAACTAACTGTTCATTTCAGTAAAAATGATTATGTTTTAATTGTTGGTGGTGCAGGTAATAGCCTTGATATGGATAATAATTATTAGATTAAGATCTAGGTGACATCAGCGCTAAAAGTAGGCATACCAATGTGAAGTTTCTGGGACTGTTAGATAGGCATGATAGGCCTCAGCTTCATAGGAGGGTGCGTAGTATGAATCTGAGGCTTGAGCATGCATTGATGACATCCAGAAACTCCCACATTTTTTTGATAGATGTAAATCACCTAGGTAGAGATAATTTTACTGTACATGGCCTGCACTTGAGTCCAAGCGGCAAAAAGCAGTTTTCTCTCCTTATTGCTGAAAGAATCAAGGGTAAGATTCCTGTGGTTATAAATAGTTCAAGGTCCAGTTTTTTAGGATAAAGACACCTGATTCAGGCCAGAAATTCATCAAATCAAACTTAATAATAGTTAATGTTAAATCAAATGACAATCTTATCAATGATCATGATAGCACAGAAAATGAAGTAAAATTGAAGAGTATTCAGCAAGCAATAAAAAATCTCTGTATATTTCATTAAAACATTACAGGACTTAGAAGCAAAACAGATGAATTATTAAACAGCTTAACTTGTGACAATATAAAACCACATATTATCTGCCTATTTGAACATCATTTGAAACAACAAGAATTATCATAATTGTCATTACATTATTGTCTGGGAGCAGGAGCTTCAAAGAAAAAACTAAATAACGCAGGAGTTTGCATTTATGTCAAGCAGGATGTACCATACAAAATATTAGATGTATCAAAATTTAATTCAGAACAGGACATTGAATTATGCACAACCCAATTGGATAGCAATACAAAAATATTTATAATTGCTATTTATCGCTCGCCATTAGGAATCTTTGAAACATTCTTGATGAAGCTTGAAGATACCTTAAACTTTTTATTTAAGCCTAAGCATGAAATAATTATATGTGGGGACATAAATATTGATTACTTAATGCCAAGTGTAAGAATGAATCAACTGAATTCCCTTCTAACTGCATATAATATGGTTCATACAATTAACTTTCCCACCAGGATTGATAAAAACTCTTGCACAGCAATAGATATTATATTTGTAAAATCAGACAAACTGTCATTATATTCTGTGTCTTCATTAATCTATGGTCTCTTTGACTATGATGCTCAAGTAATAATGAAAAAAAGTTCTACAACAAAACTCAAAGAATGTTATAGATATATAAAATACAGAGATATTAATGATCCTAACCTCAGTAAAATGGCGGAGACACTTTGACAAGAATCATGGAATAGTGTCTTTAGTGCAAATGATGTTAATAGTAAATTCAATAATTTTTTTTACAGATTTTTAAATTGCATTTTGAAGCATATTTCCCACTAAAAGTTAAAAAATGAAGTTATAATATGAGCAGGGAATGGTTAATCCAAGGAATTAAAAAATCTTGTCAACATAAAAGACAATTATATAATGAGCAAAAGATCAGTAAAGACCCTAAAATAAAAATATATTTTAGAAAGTATTGTAAGATACTTAGGAAAATCATAATACACAATAAAAACTACTTGAAATATAATAAAACAAGAAACAGGCAAAAATTTGCAACAAGATGATGCAATAATCTTAAGCATTAACAATCAAGAGATACAACACTCTGTAGACATAGCAAATGAGTTTAACGATTACTTTCTTAGTGTAACAAAAAATGTAAATTTATATTCTGGTGATAAAAGATATGCTTTAAACATTTTACAATCATCAACTCCCCCTCATAATAATGAATTCAAACCAGGTATCACTACCCCACTAGAAATTAGTAATATCATTAGGAAACTAAAATCAAAAAACTCTTCTGGCTATGATGAGATCAACAGCAAAGTCATAAAGGCCTGTGCAAAGGAAATTAGTATCCCCCTTAGTCACTTGCATAATGAATCTTTAACATGGGGTGTATTTCCTGAGAGGCTAAAATATTCAATAGTGAGGTCTCTACAAAAAGGGAGAAAAGATAAATGTCTCTAATTATAGACCTATAGCTATTTCACCTACATTTTCTAAGTTGTTTGAGAAAGTAATGTACAATAGGCTTTACCATCACCTTGAAATTAACAATATTCTAGTTAGTGATTAGTTTGGCTTTAGAAAAGGAATTTCAACAGAAAATGCAATCCATAAACCCACTAATGAAATTTTAACTGCATTAAATGAAAGAGCACAAGTAGGAGGAATATTTTGTGACTTAGCTAAGGCTTTTGACTGTGTCAATCATGAAATTCTGATAGATAAATTAGCTTTCTATGGAATAAAAAACCAATATTTAAATTGGTTTATATCCTACCTTGACAAAAGGAAACAAAAAGTAGTGATAAATTGTCCCTTCAAAAATAAAAACAATGCATCAGAGTGGGACCTCTTCATTTTCTGATATATATATAAATGACCTCTCCTTATCTATCCAAGATGTAGGTGTATAATAGCCCTTCAGTACTGTTTTCACAAACTATGTTTCAATTGTCCAGCACATTTACATACTTATATAAAATGTTGATTATTGCAATGATATACCATATGATATGATTATGCCTTTTGCTCTTTGGGGGATAGGATAAATTATGCTTTTTGACTCAATGGTGGATGGGTAAAGTTATCTTTATACCCAGGATAGTCCTTATTTTATGCACCAATTTTGACTTTATGAATGTGTTATAGATATGAATGAAAGTGATTGTGTTTTTTCCTGAGAGGTAGCCCCCTTTTGGCCCCATAGTGGTGTTTTCATGTGTGTATGTAGTTCTTCAGTTTGGTGAATAGATTCCTCAGAAGACTACACTATGTTCCACTGTTAAGTACATTCTGATGTCAAATTTTGAACGAAGGTTGCTGGACCCCTTCGGAGGGAGGATTAACTATGGGTCCTCACAGCACTGAGGTCATGCTTTCACAAGTGTGTATGTGTGTTTAGTGTAACTGTATTGCTCATAATGATTTTGTATGTCATTTCATTATGTAATGCATTTTTGTTATAGCTTCCCTGTGGGGAATAAGTTATGATTGATCATAATGATTTTGTGTGTCATTTCATTATGTAGTTCCTTTTTGTTTGACTTTTGTATGACTTACATCAGCATAGTTTATGTTGGTACTTAAGCATGACCAAGTTATGATTCCACAGTTGTGACATTGTGATGGTTAACAACTTTCAGAGCGGTTGTATAGCATTTTACAATTATGACTCTGGAACAGTTTTATAGTATGAGGGGGCATAGCTGTGGGTGATTGGATATGTTGAATGGTTAATGGTGTTTGTTGGTTTCAATGCACCATGATGGTTGCATTCTGTGGAGTGGTTTTTAGGAAAGGTGTGTACGGGGAATACGATGATTCTATTGTTGATTGCTGGTTGTTGTATTGTTCTACTGGCTCCCAGCGAAGTCTGCTACTCCAATTCTATAATGAAGTTTAGGGTTCACTGGAGTGTTTTGTGACTCATTTTTGATCCACTGGAACAGGTAATGCATCTCACAAAAGATAAATGAGATTGATTCCTTCGCTAATACTTTATTCAATTTCCAGACACTAATCTATTAACAATGGACTACTCGATGCTGTCTAACCACTTCCTATTGCTTGGTTGTACTTGTTGTTCTAGCCCTCTAATCTCTGCCTTGTAATGCTCTCTTGGTCTTTCCCTGCTCTCAATAATATAACTAATTGTTGACAATTTACTTCTGGTCTGATTATCTTCCCACTTGCCCTATACTTAGTTACTTTTGCATTTATCATAACCCATTATTCTTAATTCTAAATTTTGCTACCAATTCTTAGCTATCTGGACTTCCTCTACTCCACTAACACTAACTTTTTCACTACTCTGCGACACAATTTCCCCACCTCCCACACTTCTCTCCCCACAATTCTCAGCCCTAAACTTCCTTCTTTCTCTTTCCATACTTCTCTACTTTTCTGCCCAATTATCTCTGCACTTCTCTCACTCTCTCTGCCCACTTTTCTCTCTCTCCGCACTTCTCTTGCTCACTCTGCCCTCTCGACTCTTTAACATTCACTTTTCTCTCTCATAACCGTGCCCAGCTAAATTAAATTCCTTCTTTAAAATTTATTACCTACTTATAAGTTCACTATTACAGCTAAGTTCTTCTTATTTGCTCATTTTTATGCTATGGCCATTCGTTAAAATTAAAATGCAGTAAAATTTCTCCACCTATAATACAGCACCATATATTCACAATGGAAATTCAAAACAAGGTTCTTCCTTTCATGGATATTAAAATTATAAAAAATGACAATATACTGGAAATTGGCATATTCAGAATAGATACCCATTTACATAAAAAAAAAAAATCAGCCATAATCCAAAACAACAAACTTGCAATAAACAACAGCCTCACATTCAGATTAACAAACCTACCAATAAGCGAGACTACAAATCTGAGTAGCAAAATTCATAAACATAGCACAGAAAACTGGCTACACAATAGATCTGGTCAACAAGGAAAAAAAAAAAATTCAGAAAACAAAACAAATAAAAGGCATCACTACACCAAAAGGCCACAAAACAGATTACATATACAAGAAATTCAGATTATTAGGCATTTATGAAATCAATGCAAAGACTGCAATATGAAATATATAGGTAAAAAAAAAAAAAGAAACATTATCCCATGTTTTAAGGAATACAGGAGAAATGTAAATTATAAACACATGGAGAAATTAGCAATGGCCTAACATTTCTGGCAAAAAAAAGAAACAAAATGCAAATTCTGAAATGAATCAAAACTCTTAAAAGCTCTTAAAAACAATAATATTAACAGTGTGGGAAAATATATTCATAAAAACCACAAGCAAATTTATTAATGTTAATCTTCCAAACAACAGTAACCTGATCCCCATAATCATAAAATCTAGAGAGTGACATCTTAATAACATTCTGGGAAGCTGACAATGGAACTATGCTGATGATGATGGCAACAGCCTTCGAAAATATGTCCAAGTAAGTGGAGCAAAAGTAGTGAAATATGAATTCAGTATCTCAGAAAAAAATTGCTATATTGTACTACATTTCACTGTGAAAATTCCCACTATTTAAACCTAAAAATAACATTAATTTTTTTCAAGATTTAGAGAAAGTTTGTCTGCTTTAAACTATACACATTAGAAGTCTAGAACTAGATATAATTTAATGGTACAATTATTAAGGTTATTTCCATTTATCAATATGTTTGTGTTATCTGCAAAAAGAACAGCATTACCTTCACCTTGAATAGATAAGGTGATATCTTTTTATACATCAGAAAAAGAGGTAGGCTCAGAACAGATCCTTAAGGTAAACCCATGTTTTAGTCACAAATTTTTTCTCCTACTTGTGCTCTTTTCCTGAATGCAGTTAAAATTTAATTAGTTAGTTTATGGAGTGCATGATTTTCAAATTCTCTTCCTAAAACTAAACTGTACATTAACTAGAATATTGTATTTATATAATTTTAAAGCTGTTTACAGTGAAGATATTATATTTAAACAAATACAATGTGGGTAACTTTTTTACACTATACACTAATATCTTTAAATTAGTACAATATTTCTGGAACCAGCATTCCCATTCTCAGCCGTTGACCCAGTGTTTCCTGGTGCTCATGTTGGTCCCCTACAAGCTGTTTTGTGGTATTCGGTAACCTCTGGTGGATTTGAAATGAATTTATAAAGATGATCCTATGGAGGAAGTTCATTGCAATTTTTTATTACTTTAGGATGAAAATCTTCTCCCAGGCTGCCGATTGAAATAGGTTTTTCAATTGTTTTACAAGTTTAATTTCTGGGTTAAATTTGTGGTTTTGACTCTCAATGAATTTTGAACATCTGCCATGGGATCACCTTTCCAAATACATTTCAGATCCACCAGAGATCACCACAAACCATACAACAGCTTACATGGGACCAAAACGAGCAACAGGAAACATTAGTCAACAGCTGAGGATGGGAATACTGGTTCTCAAAACATTGTCCTAAATTTAAGATGGTAAGTGAAGTGTGTAAAAAAAGTTACCGACATTGTATTAGTTTAAACTAGAATATTGTTACCTTCCAGATGAGGGTTAGCCTATTTATTGTACATTACTTTCTCAAATACCTTAGAAAATGTAGGTGAAATAGCTATGGGTCTATTATAGGTAGTTTCCTATTCTCCCTTTTTAAACAGATGTTTCACTACAGAATATTTTGGCTTTTCAGAAAATCACTAGCTGTTAATTACACAAGTGACTAAGAGGGTTTTTCTTTTCTTTTGCACTGGCCTTTATTACTTTGATGTTAACCTTATCATATCAGGAAGAGTTTGTTAGTTTTTTTTTATAATATTACTAATTTCCATTTGAGTTATGCTACTTAGTTTGAATTCATTATTTTCATTGGGAAACTAAGACTGTAAAAATCTTAATGCATCTCATTTATTGCCAGAGTATAAACTTAAATTTTTTGTTACATTACGCAAGTAATAATTAAACACATTTACTACATCTGCACTATGTATCTCTTGATTGTTAATGAATAAGATTAATTCTTACTAATTTTTAACTGATCCTTGTTTTTTTATATTCCAAGTAGTCTTTATTTTGTTTTTTTAAGTGGCTGATAAGTTTTTGTTATGGAGTCCTTTGAATGCTTTTTTTCCCCCTCCCTTTCTTAAGTATCCTACAATACTATTTGAAATGGTTTTTTTAATTTAGGGTCTTTGAACTGTTGCTCATAATATATGTTGACAAGATATTTTAATTCCTTGCATTAACATTTACTACACATATTATAACTTCTCTTTATAATGGGGAAGAAGCTTCAAAATGCAGTATAAAAATGTATAAGAAATTGCTGAATTTGCTGTTATCATTTGCACTGTAGGCAATATTCCAAGAATTTTGTCGAAACGCTTCCACATTTTTATTGAGGTTTGCATCATATATCTTTAGTCTTATATAAAAAGTTCAAGATATCTTCCAAGTTTTTTAACAAAGTTTAAAATTCTCCTAACGGTGATCGATAAATAGTAATAACAATCATTTATTACTTTTTACTGTCTAATTGAAATGTAAATAATTCAATGTTCTTATCTGAATTATATTTGAAACATTTAATGTTTTACATGGTATATCCAGCACGACCTAAATGCAAATTCTCCTTTATGTACTTTTTTTTTCCTTGAAGCTTCTGCTCCCAAACAAACCATGTTATGATTATTGTGATAATTACTGTTCTTTCAAATGATGTTTGGACAGGCAAATAATGTTTTTTATATTATCACAAATTTAAACATTTTAATAATTCATCTCTTTTACTTTACTGCACATTAATATTTTGATTAAATATAATAATGTTATTTTTGCTTAATACTATTCAATTTAACTTGATTTCCAACACCTCCACTATCATTAATACTATTGTCATTTAAATTAATATTAATTGCTGTTTAGTTTGGTTTAGTGAATTTCAGGCCTGGGTTGGGTACCTTTATATTTAAAAAATGGGGCTTTGTACCATTGATAACAATAGGAATCTTACCCTTAAAAGATTCTGTCAGCAATAGGCAGAGTAACCTGCTGTTTGTGAACCAGATTTAGTTTAATGGTACAATCATTAAGGCTCTTTCCATTTATCAATATGCTTGTGTCATCAGCAAAGAGAACAGCATTTCCTACATCTTGGATAGATAAGGAGAGGTCATTTATATATATTAGAAAAAGAAGAGGACCCAGAACAGATCCTTGAGGTACTCAATAATCACAATAATCACAACATAAACAATATTATTTTCATTGGTAAAATCTTTTCTCCTGTCCTTAACCCTTGCAATCACATTTTCAAGCTTAGTACTTTGTTTACATCCTACATTGTAGAAAAATGCAATTTGAGTGGTCCTTTCTTGAATTTTGCATTATCAATTAATTTTCATTACAGGCCTTACAATATTAATTTAATGTTAAAATGCCAATATTTAGCTCTTATTCTGAAGTTCATTATTTATTGAAGGAAACTTTAATATTATTTTATATGACAATAAAAAATCCACAATAAGATAAATATGACAGTTTATAATATTTGTAAAAATTGTATTTTATTACACTGGACAGAAGAGAATTAAAAAAAATCATACATCCCATTAAGCATTCTAAAAACCGACGCATTAATTGGCACTTAACAGCGTTTGAACAATATCGTGCGATCTGTGTTCACATATTTTCGACTACTGCATTACCACCTATAATAAATGCCGTTTAAAAAAGAAGTGACGTTTAAGCTCTTGCATGATTTTAAACAAAACTGCGAATGCTACATGACATTTTTAGTTTCTACTGAAATCAGTTCATTCGTGCGTTTAAAAATTAAGAGTATTCACCTCTTCAAATACCCCTATACGTGTTGTTCATAACCAAAACTGCCAACATAATGTAGGTTTTGCGTGTGTCACATTTAACACTGGTGGATCATCGCAACTGCCAACATATTGTAGGTTTTGCGTGTGTCACATTTTTTGTTTGAAAAAGTTTGGGTGCATCAAGAGAATTTAATTTCCATAAGATGATGATTCCATTCTATTTAACTTGTAAAATAACAACAACAATAATAATAATAATAATAATAATAATAATAATAATTTAAATATAACTAAATGCATATATAAATAAAAATGTACCAAATATATTAAGAATGGATATGTTCTTATTATATGAACATAGTGCATGAAAAATATGTACTGTTTATTATGAAATATGCTGAAATTCATTAGGTAAAATATGCAATAAATCACAGAGTTCGGGTTCGTACTGAAGAAAGTCGATTTCGAAGCCTACTGTGGCAATTAATGTAGATCGTCCAGAGATGGGTTCTGGATCAGTAAAATTTAAGTTGCCTTTGTACCAAATTTCTGAGCACCTCGTTTGGAATTTCGTAGTCTCTACAGAATTTTTGTTCCTTCGTAGATGCGCACGCATAGTTAGGATTAAATCAATGCTTATTGGTTCATTTTATTTGTTTTCTTTGTTAACCCAGCAAAAAGGTTTAGACCACTTGCGTCCTTATATTTTTTTTCTACTTCATTCCAAAACGAGACCATGTTTTTAGTTTCCGACCGTTTGATAGTTTTGAGGCTCATCCACTGTTTTTGATTTTTTGAAATTTTATTTGCTGGTAATGAAAATGGGTCTACAGGTCGAATCAAAGGATCTTTTATCACTCTTAAACTTTTTCTGCTGATTTTACAAACTATTGCTTATATTTAACTGAAATAAAGTTTAATGTACATTCTGATCTATCTTCTATAATGGAGAGGGTACCAAGAATGGTCCCAAGTGCTGCATTTTCTCTTGTAGCGACCCATTTCAAAGATAGTCTTATTTAGAAGAGAATATACCTGCTGCCGAAGGTTTGTGTGTGTGTGTGTTAAACGCCAGTTCTAACGCCTGAAGTATCACAGGAGATGACACTGATGGTACATGAAATAATTAAATTGGGAAGAATTTTTTTAAAGGAAGGATGCGTTCCAGGCCTAAGTTTAGAGTACATCCCCGACATTTGCCACTTATGAGGACTGGGAAAAACCTGAAAAATAAGTTAAAGAGGACGGTCCTGGTGGGAATCAAACCCAGGCCCCCACTCATAAAACCGTACCTCGGCCTTCCGTGGCGATTGCAGCCGAAATGAAAATCGACCAAACCAAGTATAAGTTTCTTTGATAAGAAACACTAAATTCCTAGAAATGCTTCTGTAGCAACAGCTGAAAATGATAGCTGCAGGGAGTGACATACGCAATGTATGGGTACCAAAGAATGAATATTGTCTTTCAGTTCGTAGAGAGTGGTGAGCTCCTTTAAATCTCTGGTAAGTCGCCGGTCAACTTCGGATGTATGGATGGATTGAGAGTGGGAACATGTTGGAATTTTCGAATCCTACAGGACGTCAGCCTTAAGGCTTATTGTGCTACGCTATTGGGAGGGGTGCCTTCATTGTTAACCAAAATTTCTTACTTGTACCAGTTGCAGTATTTTTGGCCCAAGGTTGGCACCTTTCCGCAGATTTTTCCAGGTTATAGATAGAACAAGTCTCTTTCTTTCCAGAATTGGTCACTGAAAGAGAAAGTGCCAGACAGATTCCTCGTCTTGTTTGCACATTCACCAAGCGGGGTTATCTTTATATAGACCCAATTTTCATAGGGGTTTTTCTGAAGTAACCATGATCAGTAATTAACCCAATTGCTTTCCTGATTCCTCTTCTACTCAGTTGGGGAATGGATGAGGAGAGATTTTTGCTACGGCCTAGGATGAATTTCCTAGTTTGAATCTGCCCTGGATAGGGTTGCCACTTTAGTTGGTGCTTATCCCCAAATCATGTTTTGAATGCAGTTTTAGCAGCAAGAGTACTGATTCCTACCACGGTCTCAGCATCAAAAAAGGGTTTATGAACACCTCTTTTGCCAGCTGATCGGCCATTTCATTCCCATAATGCCCTGAAGCCAGGCGCCCACCGCAGTTCGATCTTGTTGCAGGATGCCTGGACAAAGAAAGCTTTTTGACATTCCCACATCAGTTCAGATCGTACCTGGCTAGAGGAAAGTGCTTTTAGTGCATTTTGACTAGCTGAGAGGACGAGAATTCGCTTCCTCCGAAAACCATTCTCCAGTCCTCCAGACTCATTTTAAAATAGCACAAACTTCTGCCTGAATAGCTGCACAATATTTTCTAAGGCTTATATTGGGATTAGTACTTGGAGATCAACCCTATATTCCTGCACCCGTATGTAGTCAATTGCGGGATCCATCAGTGTATTATATAAATTGATTACCCTCTTGTTTTTAGCATGATCCTTCTTGCTAATTTTCTAGAGATCCGACAGTGACCCTAAAAGAGTGAAAATTGCAGTATTGTGTATTCATTATATATGACCCCATCCTCAATTCTGAAATATCCAGGAAATTTGGAATTTTGTTTTGATTGATTTATTTATTTATGGACGCACTTTATCATCTAAGGTCATCAGCGTCCCATTCAACTCAGGGCGTGAAACGACCGACAAATTTTGCTCAGAGGCCTCTCTTTCAGGCTTGAGGTTCTTTTTCGTGCCGTAAATGTACGACACGGGAACCACGGCTTTACTTCCCTTCTGAAGGAAGCCATACGTAGGATTTTTACGCCCGAAATATCCATCGGTCCCGGCCGGGTTCGAACCCGCGATCTTGGGTATAGGAGGCAAGTATGGTAACCACTACACCACCAGGACCGATGGAAATTTAGGATGGAAGTATGCCCGGTTACAGCAAAGCTACTTCTCCAATTTCTTGTGTGTGCTAAGCAATGGTCAATAAGCCTAGCCTTCGCTTGTAAGTAGATGTGCATGGGAGAGAGGCCTAACAGTCTCCAGTATGATGGTTGGCGTGCTTCTCAGGGCCCCTGTAACGCAAATACATGCCAATCTCTGTAGCTTAGTAAACTTACCTGCTATAGTAGTTTTTAAATTTGTCTGCCACCAAATAATGGCACCGTAAGATATCTGGCATCTAATTGTAGCATCATAAAACTAATGGCTAATATCTGGTTTAAGGCCCCAGGTGGATTCCATAGTGCGTCCGGTGGTTATGAGAAACCGCCTGACTCTGCGGAGATTATTAATAATATGATTGTTCCAGGTTCGTTTCTTGTCCAGTTCCTGACCTAGATATTTCACTGTTCCAGAGTATTCCAGAGTTTAACCTTTCCATGCTTAAGAGCACCTAGGCATTTGAAATTCTTTCTGTTTGTAATTGAAATTACAATTGTTTTGCTAGGATTTAGAATAAACCTTGCTGCTTGCACCAGCTGTGAATTTTCCTCAGCACATTGTTCATTATGTCTGATACCGTGTTGGCCAATTTCCGAAAAATTATTAGTGCTGTCATAAACCTATTCCGGGTCATATCTAGGAGTAGACTGTTCACAACGAGACAATTCCTTTCGTTTCCCCAAGAAGACTAAAAGTAATATTTCTGCTTCTAAGCATGTAACTGATCCACCTACAAAGGGTGCCATTAACTCCATATTTCTGAGCAGCCAGAACCATACTCATAAGAGGCGATGTCAAAGGCACTCTTTATGTCCAGGAAAATCTCTAAGGTTGTTTATTTCCTTACCATGGAGTCCCCCAGTTTGCTAACGAAGGTGTGTGACGCCGTTATGTAGGGCTTGTATGATTGATTGGCGTGTTAGTTTCGATGGAGGGGGTGTCAGACAGCACCGTCCTACGGATGTATCTTTCAGTCAGTCTTTCCACAGTCTTTCAAAGTAATGATGCAAGACTAATTGGTCGGTCGGCTTTTGCTTCGGTGTAATAGATAGAGAAGGATATCAAATTAGTCATGTGCTTTCTGCAACAAAGCAGGAAAATACCATCCCCGCCTGTAACTGCGGTTAATAAATGAGTAGGCCATTGTTATGTAAGATCGACCGTCCAGTGTCATCTGGTAGCTGTTCCGTACGGAGCTCCGGAACGGTATATCTGGGTAACGTTACTTGCCTGCAGCAGAACGGCGGGTCGGTTTAGCTTCTACGTACCGTCCCAATGCACAAGATTACGGGTTCATTTCCGTCCGGGTTCGATGGATTTTTTCCGGGCGTAAAAATACGAAGTATGACTTCCTTCAGAAGCGAAGTAAAGCCGTGGGTCCCGTGTCATACATTTACGGCACGAAAAAGAACATCAAGCCTGAAATTAGAGGCCTCTAAGCAAAATTTGTGGGCCGCTTTACGCTTTGAATTCAATGGGACGCTGATGACCTGAGATGTTAAAGAGCGTCCATATACAATCCAATTGAGCGAAACTCCTTTCGACTCCGGGACGGTCCGCGTATTGTGTAACTTGAACTCGGAAGTGGCCGGATGCCCTTTTGGTTAATTGGCCATCAGTGACGTCACGTATACGCACCTGCAAGTACAGGGAAGGTTAAACGTGGCCAGCAATGACATCACTTACATGTGCCTGTCAGCACTTATCCATAGCCGAAGATGCGTCTTGGGGAAGTCACGCCTGCATTTTACCAACGGCAGTAGCCGAAGGTAGTCTGACATTAACATGTATAATCCAATAATAAGACCGCCACGGGTGGACAAGGTCGTTCAGACACGGACTCGTGAGCGGGAGGTGAGAAGGATATTAGGTCAAATATTTTCTCCCAGTCAGATCAGACGACTTCAAAATAAATGTAAACGCGTTAATTGGGAAGGAGATGACTTATGCCAAGCCATAACACTTATGACTGTCTTAAAAATGCTTTTTCTGAGGACAACAATAGATAATATATTTGTAAATTTAGACAAACTATCATTATATTCTGTGTCTTCATTGATCAATGGTCTCTCTGACCATGATGCTCAAGTAATAATGAAAATAAAATTATACAATAAAACTCATAAAAGTAAATAAAACAAAATAATGAATCAATTACATCCTGAGGATTCGAACACCCTATCTTCCTTTCATTAACCTTCCCTTTATTTCCACCACGCTCTATCCGTCTGATCTATTATACTGAATTGACAGTATGGCTGATTATTGGATTTTTTTATTAATGCTTAACGCCCGTTTTACTGCTGAGGCACCACGGACGGTGGACACTGACGATATATGAGATGAAATGATATATTGGGAAAGGATATTTTTAATTAAGGAAGGAAGCGTTCGTATCCGGCCAGGACCGTCCTCCCTGAATGAGGTTTGATCCAGGTTTTCCTCAGTCCTCATAAATGGCAAATGCCGGGGAGGTACTCTAAACTTAGGCCTGGAACTCAAAGAATGTTATAGATATATAAAATATAGAGATATTAATGATGCTAACCTCAATAAAATGGCGGAAACTCTTCGACAAGAATCATGGAATAGTGTTTACAGTGCAAATGATGTTAATAGTAAATTAAACAATTATTTACATATTTTTAAATTGCATTTTGAAGCATATTTCCCACTAACAATTAAAAAAATAAGTTATAATATGAGCAGGGAATGGTTAACCCAAGGAATTAAAAAATCTTGTCAACATAAAACACAATTATATATTGAGCAAAAGCTCACTAAAGACCCTAAATTAAAATATAATTTAGAAAGTATTGTAAGATACTTAGGAAAGTCATAAAAGCAGCGAAAGGCCTCCATTACCAAACACTTATCAATCAGTCAAAAAAAAAAAATAAAAACTGCTTGGAATATAATAAAACAAGAAACAGGCAAAAATCTGCAACAAGACGATGCAATAATCTTAAATATTAACAATCAAGAGATACAACACCCTGCTGACATAGCAAAGAGTTTAACGATTACTTTCTTAGTGTAACAAAAAATGTAAATTTATATTCTGGTGATAAAAGATATGCTTTAAACATTTTACAATCATCAACTCCCCCTCATAATAATGAATTCAAACCAGGTATCACTACCCCACTAGAAATTAGTAATATCATTAGGAAAATAAAATCAAAAAACTCTTCTGGCTATGATGAGATCAACAGCAAAGTCATAAAGGCCTGTGCAAAGGAAATTAGTATCCCCCTTAGTCACTTGCGTAATGAATCTTTAACATTGGGTGTATTTCCTGAGAGGCTAAAATATTCAATAGTGAGGCCTTTGTACAAAAAGGGAGAAAAGATAAATGTCTCTTATTATAGACCTATAGCTATTTCACCTACATTTTCTAAAGTGTTTGAGAAAGTAATGTACAATAGGCTTTACCATTATCTTGAAAGTAACAATATTCTAGTTAGTGATCAGTTTGGCTTTAGAAAAGGAATTTCAACAGAAAATGCAATCTATAAACTCACTAATGAAATTTTAACTGCATTTAATGAAAGAGCACATGTAGGAGGAATATTTTGTGACTTAGCTAAGGCTTTTGACTGTATCAATCATGAAATTCTGATAGATAAATTAGCTTTCTATAGAATAAAAAACCAATATTTAGAATGGTTTATATCCTACCTTAACAAAAGGAAACAAAAGTAGTGATAAATTGTCCCTTCAATAATAAAAACAATGCATTGGAGTGGGAAATGATTAACCATGGAGTGCCTCAAGGATCTGTTCTGGGCCCTCTTCTTTTTCTAATATATATAAATGACCTCTCCTTATCTATCCAAGATGAATGCTGTTCTATTTGCAGATGACACAACCATATTGATAAATGGAAAGAGCCTTAATGATTGTGCCATTAAATTAAATTTGGTTCTCGTTTCATTGTGTGTATGGTTCAAAGCAAACAAATTGTCTCTAAATCTAGATAAAACAAATGTTATGAAATTCATTACTCACAGATCTCCAGATCCACAATTACAGATAGGATAGTATAACAGTGTACTTTCACAAACCAAATATATTAAATTCCTTGGTTTAATAATTGATAACCACCTGAATTGGAAAGATCACATTGATCTTATTACACCTAAACTAAGCAGCGCATGCTATGCAATACGTGCATTAGTAATGTTGGAGTGAATTAAGACTTTAAAACTAGTTTATTATGCTTATTTCAACTCAATAATGAAGTACGGTCTAATATTTTGGGGAAATTCTTAAAAGTCAACGTGTCTTCCTGGTACAGAAAAAAGTCATACGAATAATTGCTGGTACACACAGTAGACATTCATGCAGAAACCTCTTTAGGAAATTTGAAATTTTAACTCTTCCTTGCGAATATATTTTATCCCTCATGAACTTTTATATAAGAAATAAACAAAAATTTGTTCAAAATCAAAATATACATGACAAGAATAATAGACAAAAAGCAAATCTACATCGCCCAATTTCAGCACTTTCATGCCATCAAAAAGGCGTTCATTATGAGTGCATTTTAGTATACAGTGCTCTTCCCGCTAGCCTAAAAGCCTTAATAAACAATGCCAATTCCTTTAAATCTGCTCTTAGAAAATACCTATGTAAACAGGCCTATTATTCTGTAAAGGAATATATGAGTGACAATATTATACTGCACAACATATCAATGTATATGTAAATATGTATTAATAAAAATTGTATGATTGATTTGTCTGTTTTTGGTGTTGGTTGAGTTGTTCTTTTTATTTTTATTGTAGTTATTTATGTAGATGCAAACAAATTTTTGTAAATACAGATTGAAAACTACTGTGGTAATTGTATATGACAAGTTCAATATTCGCAGGTGTCTGTGGCTGCTGCACGAACTCACTGAATGCTCCGAGAACTAAACTAAACTAAATTAAAGATGATAAGCTCTCTGCTAGTCACCCCTCTCGTTACCTAATGACGTCAGAACACCAACCAATAGGACCATTTGTTGCGCAAGAACCAAGCTTAAGTATTCTTTCAACCTTGAGTGAGGGAAGACGAGCAAGGAATTTCGAGAAATATGTCCCAGGAAACGGTCTGTGCAGCACGTTAGATGTACACACAGGTAATGTATCAAATGTAAAGTCTAAGAGCATATCTCTTTTATTAAATAGTACTTCACTTAACATTGAACATATTTCATCCTTCTTCTTCAGCCAACGCTCGTTCTTGACTGGTCGGCCATTTGTGCCATGATCGGGCTTCATTCCTTCTTGGCCCCTCTAGGCGAGCGTTGGTTTAACAAATGGCTAAGTGTAGTTGTGAAGGCCTTGGTGGCGACATTATGGGGAGACGCGGGTATGATAAAAATGTAGGTGCAATTTTTAAAATTTAAGTAAATTTTTTCTTTTCTCATTTTAGATCACACATGTTCAGTGCAGTAAAATTAGTCATACAAAATTAAATCCATTGTTTTTGGTATTTGTTTTGTGCTAATGTAGTATTTTGTCCGTACAATTTTTGTTTTCCAGGCATTTGCTGGCGCGCTTTCTGCCCTCGCTTCTCACCCTCGACTTTCTCTTTCCGTCGCTATATTGTTAACATTCTCGTTTCTTTGTTCTTGTTCTTGCAATGGCTAGCAATTCTGTTCTTATAACTTCTTTTCCATTTACTTTTATTCGCTGCACATTCTTTCTTTTTTAGTTATAACCAGCAACGTTTTTTGTGATGGTCATGATAGATAATAGACAACTTAAAGTAATTCAGTTTTTGATTGCAGTCAATATCCACATTTTTCTTTTCATGGTGTAACGTATGTTTCGAGAGAAATTGACATTAAAATCTTGCAATACAATAATATTTTTGTGGTAATTTAATTTCGCTCAAGCAGTCATTTCGCTTACTTAGGCTTTTTCCATTTTCATATTTCTGAGTTATTATCATAGCATAATTTACTAGTTTCGATGGAAGCTAAATGAGTTTAATTTTCAATTTTTTTTTTGTCATAAAATAGTGCAGTTTCAGATATGTGCCTACGGGCTTATGTTTGACCTTTACGTCTTTTCACTTAACAAGTAATGGTGATAAGTTATAACCAATAAAATGTTAAAACATTGGAGAAACGGAAATTTAAGAAATTTGCGCCTGCGTTAGTTAAACAGGTTTTTGATGTGATATGTTTCGCGCGATGAGCTGCGATTTTAGTTATCAACGATTATATTACTGCAAGTTGAGATTATATAATACCTGTTTGCAATTAAATATTCTCTCGGGAAATATTTTGCGATTTTCCATCCCTTATACGCTATGTTGCAGGAAAGTGAACAAGAGATAAAAATTGTTTTGTATTATATAAAGTGTTTGCAACGGTTTTATTTTTTTTGGGGGGGGGGAGAAAGGGATGTTAACAGCTAGATAGGTTTAAAATAATCAGAATACTCATAGTATTTTGTACAAACAATGAGGTTGATTCTACAGCCATAGAGTGCTAGAATATTGTGAACTTTTCAGGTTAACAGGGAAATAGTCAGGAACTAGGTATATGTATGAAAGGAAATCTTAAAACTGGAGCTGGCACTATTTATTTGCTTGAATCACTTGTTCAAAATTAAGGGTAACATTTTTAAGTTCTGTTGAGCAGTTCTTAGATCACACATGCACTATAATCAAACTAATTGTCTATCACTTTCCCCGGAAGCTAAAACATTTACACTCGATAGCTCAACTCATTTTTATATCTTAACTCGCTTTTCTCACAATGGCTCAACTCACCCCCATGGCTGAACTCCCTCTGTCCTGATAGTTTAAATTCACTTTTTCCATGCTTAACCTACTCTTCTCTTCCAGCCTCGAAATTCCAATCTTTTATCAAATATTCCCTCGCCCAGTGGTTAGACCATCTCCTACAATTTCGAACTATTATTGAATAGTATCTATCTATTGACTGATGGGCTTGTATATGCTTTTCCTAAGATCCCTGATTGGACATTCCTTAGGCCTTAAATTTAAGTTACTGTCCCTTTTGGCTCCCTTATGTCGGGAACTCTGGTTTATTTCACTCTTATGACTTGTTCCTAGTCTGTTCCATATTGTGCTTTGCCTTTAGATTTTAACAAAGCTAAGCTTTCCAGGGATCTTAGAGGCGACCCTTTAAACACAAAGGCTCTTGCAACAAGAAATAGAAAAAAAAAAAGTACGTGGTCATCTGGTTTTTTTTTTCTTTTTTCCCCTTTCTTTTTCTTTTCTTTTTCTTTTTCCTTTTTTTCCCCCCCCTCCCCTCTTCCTCAGCCCAAAACACATTCACAATTAATATTTTCTGGCTTATTTCCAAAGTTTCTGTCCTTCAATTTTTTTTCTTCTCACTACCCAGGAAATACACAATACACAAATAACTCGACTACTAATAGGAAAACATAAATTGTACATATTGTTGACAATACCATTTATAATATATGTAATTGGTTATGCTAATTTCAGTGATATTATAATTGAGGGTATCATATCATAAGTACTTCTTCATGGTTTCGCAAATCAAGGTGAGCTTTTCTAGTGCTTTTAGCAATAGAAAAGATGTGTAATAATGCCACAAGCAGAAAAGAAGTAATATAATAGCTGTTTAGTAGTGAAAGTGTTGTCACAAACTATGTTGCAATTGTCCAGCACATTTACACACTTATATAAAATGTTGATTATTGAAATGATATGGTTATGCCTTTTGCTCATTGGCAGATGGAATAAACGATGCCTTTTAGCTGAATGGTGGATGGATAAAGTTATCTTTATATCCAGGATAGGCTTTATTTTATGCACCAATTTGACTTTATGAATATGTTATAGATATGAATGAAGGTGATAATAGTGTTTTTCCTGCAAGGTAGCCCCTTTTGGCCCCATAATGGTGTTTTCTTGTGTGTACGTAGTTCTTGAGTGTGGTGAATAGATTCCTTAGGAGATTACGCTATGTTGGACTGTTACATACAGTCCCATGTGGAACTTTGAAAGAAGGTTGCTGGACCCATTCGGAAGGAGGGCGTAACTATGGATTCTCACGTCACTGATGTCACACTTTTGCAGGTGTTGTATGTGTGTTTGGTGTAAATGTATATGCTCATAATGATTTTGTGTGTCAAGTCATTATGTAGTTCCTTTTTGTTTCAGCGTCCCAGTGGTGAGAGGGTTATGTTTACTAATGATTTTGTGTATAATTTCATTATATAGTTCATTTTTGTTATAGCATTTCAGTGGTGAGAGCTATAATTACTATGACTTACATCAGCATAGTTTGTTGGTATTTAAGCATGGCCGAGTTTATGATTCCACGGTTATGACATTGTGATGAACAAATTTTACAGTGGTTGTATAACATTTTAAGCAATTTATGAATATGACTTTGATTTATAGTATGAGGGGGGTAGTTGTGGGTGATAGATATGTTGAATGGTTAAGAGTGTTATGTGGGTCATTTAAGATCGAGGGGTACACTGAATGTATCACACAAAAGATAAGCTTGGTTGATTCCTTCGCTATACTTTATTCAATTTCCGGACACAGTCTCGGCACTGTCTAATCACTTCCTATTGCTTGGTTGTACTTGAAATAATGTTCCGGACTTTTAATCTTTGCCTTATAATTCTCTCTTGGTCTTTTCCTGCTCACGATAATATAACTAATTGCTGACATTCTATCTCTGTTCAGATTATCTTCCCACTTGCCCAATTCTTAGTTACTTTTGCATTTATCAAAATGCTGTTATTCTCATTTCTCAATTTCATTACCAATTTTTAACTACCAACTTAGGCCTCTATTCCACAACTTTTTCACTACTCTGGGACACATTTTCCCCATCTGCCACACTTCTCTCCCCGCAATTATCTGCCCTGCACTTCTTTCTTTTGCTTTCCATACTTCACCACTTTTCTGCCCACTTATCTCCCTGCACTTTTCTCACTTTCTCTGCACACTTCTGTTTCTCTCTGCCCTCTCGGGTCTTTGACATTCACTTTTTCTCTGATAACCATGCCCCAGCTAAACTAAATTCCCTCTTTAACATTTTTTTCCCTACTTAAAGTTCACTATTGGCTATCTTAAAATGTTTATTATACAGCTAAATTCTTCTAATTTGCTCATTTTTATGCGATGACCATTGGTTAAAATTACCTTCCCCCTTCAGACATTCACTTTCCCATATACTTGTATTTCCTAGAAAGTATCTCCTGTGATATATTTTGGCTTCTTCTTTAATAAAATTTGTCGATTTCCCATTCCAATATTCCCCTAACTATCGTATATTTTGGAGCTAAGATAATGCAATAATGCGTGTATATTTCTGATTACTACCAGCTCTCACTCTCATGAATAGGCAGCCTAACTCTTTTGACATATATCTTTCCCTGTCTGATGGTTGAAAAACACTGCGTCTGGATTTTGACATCCCAATTACTTTTAGAATAATTCCTTTCAAAGTGTGCCTACTGTGTTTTATTTTAACATCCTGTTATATCCATTTCCTTATTTGACCATCTTTGGTGAAAGTTTAGCAGTTTGGCATATTCCTATGCACTTCCAGGTATGGCCATTAACAAAGAAACTTTTCACCTTTTGTCTAACTTTGCCATGGGTTAGAAAGGGTGTCAGCGAACAGTCCTTTGGATATACATATAGAATAGCTCTTTCCATCTATTTCTTATAGGTTTACAGGTGGCTAAAGTGAACTCAAAAAAGGAAAATAAATATAATGCCTCTTACAAATTGCTGTTAACTGCCAAAATTATACATACATGCACACGTCTCAAATCATATCAATCCATAGTAAACATATTCTTGAATCATCAAATTGTATACAAAAGTATATAGTAAATATTCTTATCAACTTATTTCTTTAATAAATATAACTCTACATCCTAAATTTTTAGTCCGATGTAATTACTATAATAAACTTATTAACACACTAAAGGTAGCCTGTAATTATGGCTGCAACTCTTGCTTAGTGCATATTAATTTTCCATTCTCATGATCATTTGTCTTATTTTCTCATTATGTAAGGTGGATGAGATACTGTTTTTATGAGAGTTTCTCTTGATTCATAGTTTTAGGGCACTTAATTTTCAGATGAATTCTCCGATTTCGTGTATGATAATCTGATATTAGTTATACAGATGGGAAATAATTTTTTTTAAATTGATAACTGAGGATGTAGGTGTGTTGTTGATAAGGGGCTTTTAAATGTGGTTAGAATATCCCTGAAAATGCTTGAGATCGTAATGTGTTCAGAAAGTATGCAAATTGTTTCAGTTCCATAAGTAGGTAATGCAGTCCTTACAGAACAATACCTTAATTAATATTTGTATGTACACATTGTGAAACTCTACAGAGAGGCTGTTGTGTACCTGAAGAAGTTTTGGAGGAAACTAGGTCTTAAGACAATCTGACTAGTAGTCTATGCCATGCTGCTGTCAAGAGGTATATGTATAGTGTTGTATGAAGTGCTTTTGTGATAGTTGTAGTAAGGTCTTGGCTCAGAATGGTCACCACAATGTACTTGCTTAGGCTATGTTGGTATAAACCAAATGATTTTTCTCAACACTACTGTAGTTCTATTCTTGACTAGGCATTAGCTTTTGGAATGTGTTATGTATGCTGAAATTGTGGGTGCAAGGGTGAGCTACAAAGTAACCACTGGTGCTCTCATGAAAAAAATATGAATTGGCATAATCCATGGTGATGCTCCCCCCCCCCCCCCCCCACTGTGATTTTTTATTCAGCAATTTGGCAGAGGTTCACACATTGCTTTGTAACATAAAGGGAAGAATTTTACAAAATTGTAACACAAACGGCATTAAGGATGTTAAATAATATTTAACGATCGATAATAAGGAAAATAAATTTTGCTTAATTACATTTTTGGGTTTTAGAATAAGCTTGCATATTTTATATGCGGTATTTTGTACATGCAGTAGGTGGTATTTTATTTCATTTTATGTGATAATGTTCATAATGTTTTGTATGTAGTTTGCAATTTTTGGGCCCCATAGTAGTAAGAAGTATTAACCCATGGTATCTTAATGGATGCTAAATTATACATGTTGGGATAGGACACATTCAGTGCCTTAAATTTTTATTTGTCTATATCATCTAAGTATTCTTATAAATCCTATGTACAAAACATTTTGAATACTTAAGTCATAATTTTTTTTTATTCTCTTTTTTCTGTATATTGGCAATTGTCCTTATAATTGTATGTATTGCTATGAATCTGCTTATATTGTATATTAATTACTGTTCTAGTTACTTTGCAACCAACTTGCTGGGAGGCTGCTTAATTAAAGGAGGTCCTGAAGTCTACTCTCATGCAGTACTGCTACTTGCATCTGTCCAGTGGATGAGTAGCTACTTTTGGTCAGTCAACTTTGTTAATGGTGATTAACACAAACCAACTTCTCCAACATCTACGGCTGTGGTAAATGGCCAACCCCTCAACATAATATATGTTGGAAGAACATCAAATATCACATCATTATGTGGAGTTAAGCAAATACTCCTGTGTGAATGTTTTTTACCTGTGTTTGTGTTTCAAGGAGATAAAACATTTACAATTCCTGCTAAGAATGTTAAAGGTGCTATAACAGGTAGTGATTAGTATGGATATACACATATACTTTGCTGGCAGTGATTTATTGTGAAATAATATACAGCGGAACTCATTTATTTCTAAACTATTAATTGATAAAACATGTTGGCTGGCATTGTCAATATATTACTTAGAATAACAAACTCATGATTTAGGTTAGCCCCCCCCCCCCCCCCCCCGAACTGCAAAAAGAAATTGTAAGAAAATTATATTGGGCTCTGCTCGTCAAATAAGAACTTCCCCTCCGTTGAAACAACCCAAATCAAATTTTTTCTTTTTCTTTCTCTCCCTCCCTTTTTGGTTTTCTTCTACCTCCCTTTTTTCCTTCTGGTTTATAAGGTAGGCTATTTTTCTTTTCTCCCCCCCCCCCCGGTTCATAAAAAAAAATGTCTAAGAAAATTAATATCGGTCGCATTATCATTGTTGATATTGTGGGGGTTATGCAGCACAATAATGCGGCAAGTGTTGGCGTGGCTTCTGTTTAGGCACGGAGTGAGAGAAGTCAGGAGAAAGATTTGTCCCAGCAACTGGTCCATTTTTCACTGATTCATAAGAAAAAAAATATAAGAAAATGAATATCAGGTTATACATTAGAGAAGAACTTACCTCAGTTGAAACAATCAGAATTTTTTTTTCATTTTTTACCTTTTCCATTCTTTCTCTCTCTCCCTTTCTCTTTTTTTTCCCCCCCTTCCCTGATTCATAAGGAAAAAAACATAAGAAAACTAATATCACGGAACAGAGAAAACCAGAATCGAATCTCATCATTTTCTTTCTCTCTCCCTTTCTCTTTGTTCCCCCCTCCATTTTTTCCCCCTCCTGGTTCATAAGAAAAAAAAAGTATAAGGAAATAAACATTAGGCTATACATTAAAGAAGAATTTCACCTTTGTTGAAACAACCAGAAACTTTTCCTTTTTTGCCCCCCTCCCCAGCCCAGTTATAAAAAAAGTATAAGAAAATGAATATCAGTTGCATTATCATTGTTGATATTGTGGGGGTTATGCAACTCAATAATGCGATAAATTATAGATGGCATAGTAGCATTAAAACAATATATAAATGACTTTCTTCAAGGAGTAAGCAAATTGTCTATGCATCATTGTTCTTCGAATTGTCGGGATTGGCGTCAAGAAGTCTAGGTAACGTAAGTAAACAGTGTTAGCGTGGCTTCTGTTTAGGCATTCGAGTGAGAGAAGTCACGGGAGAAAGATTTGTCTCAGAAACTGGTTCATAAAAAGAAAAGTGTAAGAAAACGAATATCAGGTTACACATTATATAAGATATCGCTCTTATATATTATATAAGAGCGATAAATTATAGATGGCATAGTAGCATTAAAACAATATATAAATGACTTTCTTCAAGGAGTAAGCAAATTGTCTATGCATCATTGTTCTTCGAATTGTCGGGATTGGCATCAAGAAGTCTAGGTAACGTAAGTAAACAGTGTTAGCGTGGCTTCTGTTTAGGCATTCGAGTGAGAGAAGTCACGGGAGAAAGATTTGTCTCAGAAACTGGTTCATAAAAAGAAAACTATAAGAAAACGAATATCAGGTTACACATTATATAAGATATCGCTCTTATATATTATATAAGAGCGATAAATTATAGATGGCATAGTAGCATTAAAACAATATATAAATGACTTTCTTCAAGGAGTAAGCAAATTGTCTATGCATCATTGTTCTTCGAATTGTCGGGATTGGCATCAAGAAGTCTAGGTAACGTAAGTAAACAGTGTTAGCGTGGCTTCTGTTTAGGCATTCGAGTGAGAGAAGTCACTGAAGAAAGATTTGTCTCAGAAACTGGTTCATAAAAAGAAAAGTGTAAGAAAACGAATATCAGGTTACACATTATATAAGAACTTAACCTCAGTTGAAACTATCAGAATATTTTCCTTTTTATTTTTTCTTTTCTTTTTCTTATTTGTTTTCCTTTCATTCTCTCTCTCTCTCTCTCTTCCTGGTTCATAAAACAAAAAGTATAAGAAAACGAATATCAGGTAAAGAAAACTACTGCAGAACTTCATCATTGTTTCGGTTGAAACAATCAGAATCAAGTCCTCTCTCTCTTTGGCTTATCATTTTTGTTGCCCCACCCCTTTTTTCCCTTCCCGGTTTGTAAAAAGAAAGTGTAAGGAAATAAATATTAGGCTATACATTAAAGAAGAATTTCACCTCAGTTGAAACAACCAGAATCTTTTCTCCCGATTTTCTTTATTTCTTATTTTCTTTTTCTCCCCCCCCCCTTTCCGGTTCATAAAAAAAGTGTAAGATAATAAATATCAGTCACATTATCATTGTTGCTATTGTGCAGCACAATAATGCAACAATTTATGGATGGCATTGTAGCTTGATAATGCATGAAAACAAGAATATATAAATAAGTTTGTTCAAGGAGTAGACTAAATTGTGTATGCATCATCGTTCAAATTGTCGGGGTTGGCATCAAGAAGCCTAGGTAACGTAAGTAAACAGTGTTAGCGTGGCTTCTATTTAGGCAGTTGAGTGAGAGAAATATTTGTCCCAGCAACCAGTCCTTCCATCACTTGATGTACACAAATGTAATTGGTAATGTGTCAAATGTAAATGCTTAGAGCATATCTCTTTTATTAAATTGTACTTCATTTAACATTGAACATGTGTGCCTTTGTTTTATAATCCCGAACACATTCCTTCCTCTTTTTTATAATGCTATGAGTAGTTTTAAGTCGTACAAGGAATATTGTCTCAGAATGTGACCCCTCCAGGCCAGTGTAGGTTTAAGAAATAACTTTGTGCAGTTGTGAAGGGCTGGATTGCGACATATAGCACTGCAGTTTACTGATGTTGACCATTTTAGCATTCAAATAACATTTATATATTCCTGAAAGATTCCTATGGACATAAACTTGCTGAAAGAAGACCAGTAATGTCACCTATTTACCAGTAACTACATAAGGATTCAATTTACAGACACCATCTTTATTGCTTATAGAATAATTTTACCCATGTGCATTGGCAGTTTGTGCTTAAATCAATGTGCCTGGTACTAGTCTTAACTGCTAATGAGGGAGGTGGAATTCTAATTTACAGTTTTTCTTTTCTGCAAATTTATCTATAACCTTCATGTGAAATCCTTCCTTTTGATCAACAATCGTTTTTCTATTGATAGCATGAAGGCCATAAAAGAACTGGAAAAGAAAGCCTTTTTGGGCCTTGAATGAATCACTATAGTAATTCTAGACAATGATGTCTAAAGATCCTCCAGATCAACCTTCAACATAAGAAAACAACTAAAGGCTTTCCTGCAAATTTATCTATAACCTTCATGTGAAATCCTTCCTATTGATTAACAATCGTTTTTCTATTGATAGCATGAAGGCCATAAAAGAACTGGGAAAGAAAGTTTTTTTGGGTCTTGGATGAATCACTATAGTAATTCTAGACAAGGATGTCTCTAAAGATCCTACAGATCAACCTTCAACATAAGAAAACAACTAAAGCCTGCTTTCTGCAAAATCTTCAAAGGAAAATTAATCAACCTAGCCCTGATTCAAGAATCCCAGATTAACAGGTAAGGAATTACAGGACATAGTGATTGTCAGGTAAGTTGATCATTACAAAAAGGACAATCGACCTAGAATTTGAAGTCTTGTTTGCAAAGGTATTCAATGCTTACCTATTCTAGAATTCTGTTCCAGAATTTCATTTTCTGATCATAGCTATATATCATTTAATGTTAATGCAGTTAAAAATACTAATCTCTCTAGAAATCCCAGAAAGATCTGGTGGAAGCCCATATATGCAAGATCTCTCAGGTAGAATTGTGCAGATTAATAGGATCAGATCTTTTAGTGATACTGACAAGGCCACCTATTCCATTCAAGAGGCTATACTTGACATTTTTTATAACTGCCATATGCAATTATGAATAAAATCCAAGAAAGTGACATAGTGGACAAAAGACCTTGAATAAAAGAGAGGCAGAATGAGATGTATCTGTAACAAATCAAAAAGAACTAGAGACTGGATGAAGTACCATACAGTCCTGACAGAATAGAATAAAAGTATGAGCAAGGCTGAAAGAACTTCTTGGCAAGCCTTCTGTCAGGAAATATTTAGCCTGTCAGAGACAAGGTTATTTCGGGTACTACTAAGCCCTGGGTCCAGGGGTACAACACACAGGTCTGTGCTACCCAGTGGTTTTTTGCATTAGGACAGCACTTAGAGTCTAAACCGACCCGCCTTTCGGCTGCAGACGATTGCGTCGCCCAGGGCGCTAAGTTCCCTTAGCTTCCAGATTCTCACTGGTAAATAGGTCATCATACTAGCTTAGACCTACTCGTATTTAAGAGGTGAGTCACCCCAGCATTAACGTAGCCACCACTCTCCCTACAAACAACGGCGATTCCGGCGCACCGGTCCCAAGGGTAGATGCCATAGGCACTCCCCTGGGACACACTGCCATCGTAGGTCCTCACTTGGTCGTGAGTGACGGGTCCACTGCCACGCCCAGTTCAACCCAATCCGGACAACTCCCTTCCGGGAGGGGCTCGAATCAAGTCCGGCCTGGCTCCCTCTAGTAACGTCACAGAGGTACCACGGGCACTCAGGGTCTGCAGAGCCTGCACCAGGAGCATCTGAAGAGCAACGGCCGGAGCCACGCCCCCCCTTACGGGACCTGTCAGAGAGAGTCAGGTTACATAGAGCATTTGGCCCATGGTCCTGTAAAACATATAGGAATGATGTATAAGCCTATGAGAGGTTTCATGTGCTTAGCTGAAGAAACACTGAAAAGTTCTCTTTGAGGCACACTTTCCCAGATGCATATTTGATGTCAATACCTGTGAATCCATAGACCAAGAGCATTACTGAAGGACTGGGAATTTGCACATGGTGGTGTTACAATTTAAGTGCTAAATGAACGAATGAATTTTATTTCAGCAAACAACTTAAATTTACATATATAAATAAAGAAAATATCTAAGAATTTAGGAATACCAATACTAACATTCACTATTTCACAACTGTGTGTGCCTTCAAGCTCCTTCATTATATTTCTCCACTTATTCCTTAGTTTTCCAATGAATTCCCCAATCTTGTTTATTTTCTCTGCTCTCACATCTGACAAATTTTTAATTGCCACTATATCTTGTTTATAGTTTATACCATTTTTAATCCCAGATACTACCCTTCCACCTTTATTGCATTTCAAATTCTATTAGACAGTGATACTTGCTATGAACTTTCCTACACATTATATATCCTTGTTTAAAATTTTTTCCTTAGCCTTGTAGAAATTATACATGTCAGTGGATGACTCATTCTCTGAATTGATCACAATTATTTATATATTTATCTCATGCCCAATTTCTTTTAACTATTCCATATAAATCTGAAGAGCATTTATCCTCTAAGCTAACCCAAATCTCTTCCTTCTCTACACTTTATATCCTTGATCTCACTTCCAAAATTCACTGATGTTACCTTCACCCAGTAACCACTCGTCCCCTATTCCAGTTTCTTCTAATAGTTTCCCCATTTTGCCAAACCAACTCTTCCCAGCACATCCCTTTTGTACATAAGACATTCTTTTAGTATGGTCATATTGTCAGATACTTCCCTCAATTGAAATCAACATATCTATCAGTCATCTAAGTCCTGCATAACAGCACTTTACTCTCCAGCTTTTATGGTTTCAAATGTGGTTAATCGTCGCAGACTTGGATGATTACTAATGAGGCCCGATTTTGCTGTTTTATGAATTTGTTTCCATGGGAAAAGGATTGGAGGAGTGATGAAAAATGAAGTAGCGATGTTTTTCTGGCTACTTTAAATATATTAATTTACATTGCTTTCAGACATGCTTCTTGTCTGCTTGGACCAGTGGAGCTCTAGTGTCATTGGTGGTGGAACTGCATCTAAGGCTTAGGAGGATGCCACTTGCCTTATATTGAATTTAACAGCTGTATCTGGATCTGGTGAGAGTCCGAATGAGTATTGAGTGAATAAGCTGAGTGATGCGGCAATTTAACTTCTGAATGAATACTGTCTGTTGGCTTTGAAATTTCAACTAAGATATGCATAACAAGGTTGCTTCGGAATCAGAATTTGTAAAATACACTCTTCAAAATCGAAGCTAGAATAACACAGCCTGCTGGCTTCGATATTGGAACTTGGAATATGCATTGTCTTCGGTTTCAGAATCAGAATTAGGAATAACTCAGCCTGCCGGCTTCAAGATGGGAACCTAGAGTGTAGCTCAGGGTTTAAGATTGCCCATTTATACAGAGTTTGAAACTGTACAATTAGGATGCTCAAGTCCAGCAGAACTTTACAAAATGTTGCTTCTAAATTTTTAATTTTGAATCCAGCTCCCTGACTGGCTACTCTTGAACTTAACTTGGCTGTTCTGATTTGTTCTTCACGTATTCTTAAAGAACGTCTTCTCTTATACGAGGGTGTTAAATGTACTGCCAATTTGGGTGATTCAACCCAAGAATGGTTTTTAACTCCCACACATATAGAACTTTCATGAAACAGCAACTTCTAACTTATCAGCAAGTCTCTTTAAAAAGTTCAAACAATAGCACAGTAACCTTCCTTCTACAAAGGACACCCTGCTTTCTCCAGCCTGCTATCGTTAAACGTTTTACCATGGGCAAACAGTGTCAGTCACTTCTTGAGTTTGTCCACATAACAAATGTACAGTAATAGAAATTAGTACACTAATCAAGATTGCTACATATCATACAAAGAAAACATACATCACCTTTGAAAATAATGAAACAATAGTGGTGGTAATAATAATAAAAAAAATAATTGTTATATGAATGTTGACGTTAATTACAAGGCTGCTAATAATAATAATAATAATAATAATAATAATAATAATAGGTTTAAGCTGTTGATATTCCTTCAACCTGGAACAACCTCATTAACAATAATTAACAATAAATCTCCCTAGGTCATTTGTAACCACCAAACTCACTATTGAATTCTCCTGAGGGCTAAAACCGTACATTAGCCACATGTTGCAATGGTTAGAGCCAGATATCCTATGTCACCATTGTCTGGTTTTAGACAACAATAAGTCGGTCCTGGTGGTGTAGTGGTTACCATACTTGCCTCCTACACCCAAGAACGTGGGTTCGAACCCGGCCAGGACCGATGGATTTTTTCGGGCGTAAAAATCCTAAGTATGGCTTCCTTCGGAAGGGAAGTAAAGCCGTGGGTCCCGTGTCATAGATTTACGGCACGAAAAAGAACCTCAAGCCTGAAAGAGAGGCCTCTGAAAAAAATTTGTCAGCCATTTCACGCCCTGAGTTGAATGGGACGCTGATGACCTGAGATGTTAAAGAGCGTCCATAAATAAATCGATCAAAAAAAAAAAATAGACAACAGTAAAAACTACTATAGCAGGTAAGTTTACCAAGCTACAGACACTAGCATTCTGTATGTTACAGGGGTCTTCATATGTTCTCCAACCATTGCACTGGACACTTGGGTTTCCCTCCAATGGACATCAATTTATAAGTGGAAGCTAGGCTTACTATGTATCATTTGGTGCAAACAGGGAATTGGAGAAACAACACAGCAATTTGACATGCCTCCATTCTATATTTCCTGGATATTCCAGTATAGAGCATGAGTTGTGACCTAATGAACATTCACTGCTGTTCTCTCCCTCCATTTAAGGTAGCTCTTGGATCTTGAGAAGACTAGGTGGAAGGAATCATGCATAAAAAAGAACTTGACCAACTTGTATGGTTACAGATGGATACCATATAGGAACACAATTGGGTACAGGCCTATATGGGCTTTCTCCAAGAACAAATATTACAAATAAGGCTTGGCAAACACTACACAGTTTTTCAGGCAGATATATTTACTATCCAGAAGTGTGCTTTAGAGGACTTCAGAAGAGTTACCATGGTAAATGAATTCTCATCCTCTCAAATCAAAGTGCCTTAAAATCATTTTCTTTCAACTAGGTTAAATCTAAACTTGTATGAAAATGCCTAAATGGCCTAACTGCCTTAGTATCTCTCAACAGGCTTGAACTGCAGTGGGTAGTGGAGCATTAGCGAAGTTATGGAAATGAAAAAGCAGTACAGTTGGCCAAAAAGGGTTCTAAATTACCATATGTTGGCCCTGAACCCATGGTTGCAATCAGCACATTTATTGCCAAAACTAGGGTAAAACATGCGTAAGGGAAAAACACCAACATAGTGGTAAATCTATCCTGGACAAAGACAAACTAGGAAATTTGTCCCTAGGTGCAAATAATACTCGCTGCCTATTTCTCCTCAAATTGGGTATAGTAAAGTCTTTGCATTATTACTGAACATAATCACCTCAGGTACCATCTACTGAAAGTGGGACTCTATAAAGATTGAACCCATTTGTAGAATGTGTAAACAAGATGATCAGACAGCCTTGCATATCCTGTTTGAGTGCCCATTCCTGGTAAGAAAGAAACTTACTCTCTAAGAATGGACAATAACATTGGAACCAAGATACTGCAACTTGTTAAAGGAACAGATTTTGGGAAACAAACAAAGGCATCTCTTCCAATGGGGTAGCACAATAAGCCTTATAGGCTGACATTCTGAAGGTTTCCATTATCTTATACATCAATTATCTACAATTCCTACAATCAAATATTTTCCTTATTTGTAAAGTCCCTAACATGATAATGAATTTATTTACATACAAACCAATTTCCAATATTAAAAATTAATTTAATTTCACTCCTGTCTATATTCCAAGCCATAGATTTATCTTCGAATAAAATTTATAAAATAACGTTTATCTTTATAATGAAAATGTAATGTTTAGACTGCTTTCCCAATAACAGTATTTACATTCTAATATACTATATTTCCAACATGCAATTCTCCAGTTCACACCACCATAATTCACACTCAATTCGCAACGCCATAATTCTAAACCCATACGTTTCAAAATTCATTCACTTATTCACCAGTCTTATACAGGCGAAAACTCAATGGCTACAAACTAGACCTGCTTGCTGTTCAAAAAGAAAACATCCGATAGCGGTCCAAGCCTCTCCATGTCACTGTAAAAGAAGAATGCCCCTTATGTAGCATACTATTTCATTGCCATTTAGCCACACATTATGAATGCGACTTACCTTTTCACCTCTCTCGGAGCAACTGGTATAGCTGGTCGTGTAGTACTACATGTGCCTTCTAAAAATGCGAAAAACACCGGAATTAGCACATAAATGTAACAGTGATATATTCATGCACAATTTGTATTGATACTAACCTTTAATGATATGCAGCTCTGATATGTAATTTGTGAGCATCTGCCAAGACTGTAGGTTATTGAATGATGTCAACATTGTGATTAAAATGACTTACACTGATTTTTTAAAAGAATTGCTTCTTGTTAAAGCCTTTTGAGGAGAAGTTTCTAATAGAAAACCTATTTCATAAAGCTTTTCCTCTTTAATAAATTGGTTTTTTGGTCTCTGCTTCTTATTAATGAAAATGCATTGGTATCAAACCTTGTTCACTAAACTGAAGTTTACACTTCCGAATGGAAATTTACTCCAGAAATTTAGCATGCAATTATCTCCTATAGTATATGTGCAATTTCTTTTGCACATAACAATATAAATAAATGAGGAGCATGATTTCAGGAATCAGTAAAAATGCACGGCAACCAAACTAATAAACAAAAATAAACATATACTACATTTATGTGTTCAGTTGTTTACACTAACTCCACTTACTTATTTAAAACTTTGGACTAGTTTCGGGAGAGGTTCCTCCCATCATCGGCTGTTGTTGACTGAATGCCATTGTTCGAAACGGGGGATGGACGCCCGTTCGCTCTTGTGGTGGTATCTTGTGGTTCTAGTAGAAACTTGCTGAGTTCATCCAGCGGCATCCAAAATTCATTAAGTTGTTCTTATTTTTTAAAATGAAAATTCTCTCCCATGTGGATAGTTCTATTGGGTTGTGAAGTTGTTTCAGTAATTTAATTTCTGGTTTTATTTCGTGATTTTTGTTCCAAAAATGAGCTGCTATTGCTGATTTGTCTATCTGTTTCAATCTAATGTTCCTAAAATGTTCTTTTCTTCGAATTTCTAAATTTTTTTTCGTTTTTCCAATGTAGCTCTGCTCGCAATCCGCACATTTAATCTCATATATTCCTGATTTTTGCTCTGTAGGGATGGTATCTTTCATTGTGCAATGTACTAAATTTTTTATATTATATTTGTTCTTTGGGGCTAACATAATTCCATGTTCTTTGAATATCTTCTTAAATTTGTTGTGGTAAGTTGGGTGGTATGTGAAACTTTTGAATTTATAACTGTCTTCAGTGTTCTTAAGTGTGGAAACTTCCTTAATTGATTTTTGTTTTTTAGCTTTATTGATGATTTTTGTTACTGAGTTTGTGTTGAAACCGTTGGTTATAGCCGTCTTCATTATATGTTGATGTTCCATTTTGTACTCGGTTTCAGTCAATGGGATGTTGATTAGTCTGTGTGCTAAACTGTGAAACACTGCATATTTATGTGGGATGGGGTTATAGCTATCATTTTGTATGTAATTTTCTGTGTGTGTTTGTTTCCTGTGAATTCCAAAGCTAAGATTGTTTGCATTTCTTATTATTTTTAAATCAAGGAATGGGAGACATCCATTTTTCTCTTCTTCTATGGTAAACTGTATAGATTTGTGTTGTAAGTTAAGGAGTTTCAATGTATCTGTAGAATGTTTTTTTGGTATTATTGCAAATATGTCATCCACATATCTATGCCATGTCTTGAAGATCAACGGGAACGCTTTGGTGATATGTACTTCGAAGGAATTCATGAAAAGATCCGCCAGAAACGGAGACAAAGGGTTTCCCATAGCTAGGCCAGAAACTTGTTGGTAATATTTTTGATTGAAACTGAACAAGTTTTGTTGGATGCAAATATCGGTTAGAATGCAAATCTTCTACTTCTTCTGATTTTAAGTTTATAGATGTTAACCAGTTTTTTAAACTTTGCATTAGGTTTTCTATTGGAATGCTCGGAAATAAGGCTTTCACGTCGAATGACACCATTATATCCCCAGTTTTTATTTTGCTGTGTTTAAGTTTTTCAACTAGTTCAAATTAATTTTTAATGTTTAAGCTCCGGAATTTTTTAAACGAATTGAAAATGTTGATCAGTTTTTTTGCTAGTTGGTATGTGGGTGAGTTTATGTTATTAATTATTGGTCTCATGCTGTTATCATTTTTGTGTATTTTTGGAAGTGCATAAAGTCTGGGTATTACCGGGTTGCTCTGTGTGATTTTCATTTTTTCTGAAGTGGACAGTATATTCACTAACATACAATTAAAAATAAACATTTTAACTTTTGAGCTCAAGACCTTAAATTGCTATAAGATTAAAAAATCAAATCAACTGTTATATGTGCAGGTGCAATCCCTAAAAAATACTTGGACAAGTTGCTTTTGCATTGAACATATAGTCTTATTAATGTTTGAAACAACACACATTAATTTTACATGCAAATTTTATTACTTAAACACCTTTAATGGTATCTGAAGAACTCAGTTAATCTACAACATATCCAATCTTTCCTCTTCAAGGCAATCACATGTAAAGTCCTCATCAACAACATGATCATTATATTCATCAATACCTTTAACAATCTGATTGACACCAAATGTTTGCAATTTATTTAGAAGTATCATGTAATCTATTAGTAGGTTCCATTTTTAGAATGACATTAACCTTTCCTGCCTTTTCTAATTATTTTAACGTGATCTTCTTCATATCCCTAATGCCACATTTTATAAATACTTAAAATCCTGAACAGTCCAATCTTGACCCAATAAATGGTTGGTGCATACTTTTACATAAATTTCATGGTATTCTTCTGGAGTTTTATTTCAGACATCTTTCTGAACTCTTCTTCTGTAACTCCAAACATCCTATCGCAGGGTAGAAATGAATGCCCTCTGACTGGAAATATCATTGAAATGTTCTTTATCTGTGGAGGAGAATGTTTCTAAAGGCGCCATAAAAGTGCATGGACATGTGAGTGTTTAGGTTTCATCCACTACACGCAGCACAGAAACAGAATATACTTCAACTGCGACATGACTACTCTGGTTTTTTGCCCAGCAAAGGAAGTATGGAAATTTATTTTCTATGTCAGTTATGCAATGACCATAAAATGGAACCTGCCTTGAATAGTAAGCCTCCCGTATGGAAAGTTTAGAGAGAGGCTCAACTTGCTGGAGATAACGGAGAAAGAGATGTTGTTCATAGGCTTCTTCTTCATAATTTTATGGAAGGTTTTGCCCTCAAATTGTGATGAACTAAGGCTGCTCTAAGTTCAGCGTTTTTGTTTTCATCACTGGTGGATTTCAGAAAATGGGACATTCATGCACAATAGGTACAAGCATCTGTTTTTGGATAGCCAAATCCAGACTAAAATTGTTGGAAAAAATATTCTGTAAAACCTCTATTTTACTATGAGGTGATCTGGAACTCTAGTATTATACAACTTGAATAAGTTATTAATATTGAGTTCTGAGGGTAGGTATAACCTATTTGTTTATTTTGAAGCTGTTTACAATGAAGATATTATATATTAATTAATACCATGTGGGTAAATTTCTTACATATTTCACTTTATTCAAGTTATGATTAATAATTCATGTCATATCCACCACCAAAGTCACCATATGCAACACAATAATGGGACCAGCACGAGCACCAGGAAACAGTGGGTCAACAACTGATGGGAACATTGATTCCCAAAACATGTTCTAATTTAAATACAGTATGTGAAGTGTATAAGGAAATTATCCACACTGTATTAATTAGTAGGTATACCCACTTACTTTTTTGGCATGAGAAAGGAACCTAACTACAGACTTTTTCATAAAAAATCTTACCCTTGCAATTACCTCCTCTTCACTCAGCAATGGGAGTCCCTGCTTTTACAGCATTTCTTGGACAGACTGCATTTTGTTCTGATACACTGAATGGCCTAAATGCATTCTGCACTGAATATGCAAATTGAGGGCCACATTTTACAAAGAAAGATGTCATTTTGAAGAGGAAAGATACTGTAGAATCATGCAAGGCATTACTGATAGTAAGAAATCACATCAAACAGAATTTTGTCCATGATGGACAAAGTATTTTGAAAAGATGCTCCTTAAATATTCTTCGTTCCTGTATTTACCTCACTCTTGATATGCTTCACAATACACAAATACACAATAGAAAACCTAACATGCACCTCCTACAGAAATGTAAGAAGCAGTTGGTGTGATAAACACAAATGAGCAATCTGCATTGCTTGCATCAGCATAAGTTTAACTTCATTCTTACTGGGAATCACGTGTCTGCTGAAGGTCAACTGATTTCCACTAGTGTATATAAAATCCAATATGAATGCTGAAAGAGTGCACAGTATATGTGTATATTTTTTTCATTTCAGCATGTCCACATATTTTACATGAAAACATATATGTTGGCAACACCTCTGATGTTCATTTTACTACTTCTAATATCTTAGCCCAATCATCACACTAGAATCGGTTGACCCCTATTTGTTCCAAAAATTACATGATACTATACACAAGAGCTGTTATCACTAAAATTCAAAAATATAATGAACAAAATCTAAATTATAACACTTATGGAGATGAATTAAGCAAAAGTATTTGCACAGAAATTTCAATCCTTCCTAAGGTGACTCTTTCAGCCAAACATTGGAAAAGTTCTGGCAATAGCAGGCTATGACAGGATTCTATTGGGCTCACATTTATTTGAAGAAAATGCTTCACTATTTCATTCTCCTCCTTGAATCTGAAGATTTGATCTTCAATCTTTGCTTTGATAAAATGGAACTTAGAGTTATCAAATAGCTGATTCATACTTTCACTGTTCTCAGGAGCTCTCCTGTTGTATGTTCTACCAGTATTAAGCTGAAAGAAATCTAATATAAATAGAAATATGATGTTTTAACATATTTCTTTTAAATTACATTTAATATCAATATAAAATTCATATTTGAGCACCTTTTCACTATGTATCGAAATAAATGCAAAAATATAAAGTGAGAAAACATTCATTGTATGCTAAAAAAAATATTCTTACCAAAACTATTTTAAGAGCCTATTGCTGCAACAACCAGTGGTTCAAAGATCACAAGTTTGCCAGGCACTGTAGTTGATTCTTTGTATCCTTGTTGGAATTAGTTACCTAATCACATGAATGAAGGTTTTCTGAATTTTTCACTTGCACAGGAAAGGCAAATGCCAGATCGTCTTAGTTGATTTGCATTGCACCCTCATTAATTCATGTCATTCTTAAATCTGGCGATATATGTCAGCACAGTTCCTTGTGAGTGACTTGCTAAACAAATTACAGAAAAGTCTTTATAAGCTATAGAAGATACATAAAATATATAATTTAAAATATCTGTCAAAAAAGACTGATACCATATATGTTGTTTTAGGAAACAACATGTGTCGAGTAAAACAGAACTGAATAAAAGCAATTTTGGAACAAGTTACTAGATTTAAGTATTTAGAACATTCCAGAATAATAAATAATTATAATCACAACCAAGGAAAGGATGAAAATAAACTTCATTAGATACTTTTTAAATATTAACCAAAGAGAAAGAGAACTCACGGTCAGACCCAGAATATGATGGAAGATATGTTCTTCTAAATTCAGAACAGGCCATTAAGTATGAATTGGGATAGTTGATGATCTGTCAGCATAGGACATTAAAAGCACAAAAAAGAAAGGGGGGAAAGAGGGAGAGAATAAATAAGAGAAGAAATTAAAAAAATATAAGAAATAGCAAGGAAGTAAAAAAAAAAAAAAAACATAAAATTTCCAATGCCATTTGTCCTAGTATTCTTTACTATACACTTCAACTCATTTGAAACATCTACTTTTAAGATACTACATTTCATGAAGTTTTGGGTAAACTATATGCACTTACAAAAAAAGCATTTTCATTTAGGCATATATTTTTCACTATATTAGCTTCCTCATGATAATTCTTTGTAAAGCAAAGTAAATTTATTATAACAACACAAAAGCAATAATTTGATGAAATCTATACAGCAAGAAAATCATAATTCACATTCTACACTACTGAGATTAACAGTGCAGTATACAAAGAATCAGATATATGACTGCTAATTAAATGGACATGTAGTTGTTATATCCATCTTATTGATCTTACAAATATCAAGAGGGATCAAGAGATGCTGAATTGAATGCTTTGGTTGCAAAGATTAAATTTCTAAAAAAATTACTTTAAGTAAAATTATTAGACTTCAAAAGTTACTTTCAGATTATCTGAACCAAAATTTTTGTATTTATTTAAAATATATCTATACATCTATTCAGAATAATTCAGTTCTGTTAAGAGCTGAATAGAAAACATATTTGAAAAAATTTACCTCTGGAAAGGCTGATGTAGCAGCGAAAATGTTTCATCTTTTAAGAATAAAAAATTAAGGACTAGTAGATATTTAGATATTTAGATTATCATTTATCTAGACAAAATATGGATTAATGTTAATCACACAAAAATGAAAATGTTCATGTGCTTAAAATTCGATGGAGATATTGCCACTCCCCCTTCTTCCATCGCTATGTATTAGGAGCAAACACTCGTGATTAAGATTGACTCGTATCTGGCTCATTTGAGACCCCGGACTTAATGTTATAGAACTAATTGGGATCCAAATTATAAACTACATTGCTGAACATAACATCAAGGCAGCTAGTGTAAAATCTTTGTTTCAGAATATATTATCAACTGTTAAGTTCAGAAGACTGGAAAAAAACTTGTGAACATATAGGAAAACATGAGAACTTTTAAATATAACATTTAATTTCATGTCTGAACCAATATAGTGAAGCGACTACTATGTTCTTAATTATCTAGTGAGTCCATTTGATAATTAAGAACATGAGAACTTTTATTGGGAATGGGATGGACTAGTTGATAAAGTTCCTGATCAATTAGTTATAAACTCAGAAAATTCATAGTGTCTCTCCGAACATTTAACCCAGCATTAGTTGCACCTCTAAAACATGTCAGTTTTGTGGCGTCAATCTCTGAGATCATTTATTACAAAGTTTATGATATTTGTTCTGTATAACTTGCAAATAGAATGAATAAATAAAAAAATAAATAAACCTCTGAGTTCAATGTAATTAAAGGTATTTAATTTAAACGATTAGTATTATAATCAGCAATAGCTGTGGGATTTGGGTAACCTGAAAATCATTGAAAGAATATAAAAGGTATTTACAAAAACAACTTATTTTGTGCAAAAAAATTAGTTTTACATCATTTATATAATATAAATAAGTAATAGCTTCAGTATTTTAAAAATACAATTCAAATTGAAATAGTTACAAGAACAATTGCAATTCCTTCATAAATGCTAAGCCTTTTTAAGTAAAAATATCTTTCTCTCATATATGAGGGTAGATCAATAAGTTTCCGGCCTTACCAATAAGTATTATCAGCTTCACAAAACCCTTATCTGGTCCCATACCTTATCTGTTAAGTAAATTGTTGCAGCTGTAACTTCCCCTTGGCTATGTTCAGTTGTTCAGATATAGTTGCATACAGAAGGCTATGTGTAGAAGATTGTGACATGCTCAAAATGGTATTTCCAGCTGTTATTAAGTTCTTCACAAAAGAAGGACTTACTCCAAATGAAATTAAACAGCAATTGGATGATGAATATGGAGAAGCAACTCCCTCATATACTACCATAAATGAATGGACCAAACTTTTTTGAATGGCTCGAGAAAACATTGAAGACAAAGAGCATGCAGGTCTGCCCTTGGAGGTGCTCACTCCTGAAAACATCGCTGTTATGGAAGGAGAAATTAAATACATTATGAACAAATTAATTAATTGTTATAAATCAGGAGAACTAAATCGATTATAATAAAGACTGAGTATTAGGTTCCTGGTGGAGAAAGTAGGAACTTGAATTTTTGAGGATGATACAATTTAGGTGGTTTATCATTTTAAGTATCTGGGATCCATGTTACATCAGTCTAATATATGTGAAAGATAGGTTGGAAATTTCGTCTCACAGGCCTGCATTACTATTAAGCAATTATATGGAATGCTCTGTATTCTGGACATCATATAGAAAACTAAGTTTACAGCTTATGTTTGTCTCCTCTTCAAAAGAACAGAAATGATACCATAATAGAAAAATTAAATTTATAAGAAAATATCATTGATTATGTGGAGCATCAATGACTACAATAGCTAAAGCATGATCAATCTTCTCCCCAGGAAGAGGCTTTGGCTTATGTGAAGGTTTTTTTTAATTGGTGTTTAACGCCCGTTTTTACTACTGAGGCACCACAGGCAGTGAACACTGGTGATACATGAAATGAAATGATATATTGGGAAAGAATTTTTTTTTAAGGAAGGAAATGTTCCAGGCCTATGTTTAGGGTACCTCCCTGGCATTTACCAGTTATCAGGACTGAGGAAAACCTGGAAAAAACCTCAGTCACGGAGGACGGTTCTGAAGGGATTCAAAACCCAGATCTCTCGCTCACGAATATGCGCCTTAATGACCTCGGCCATCCGTGGTGGTTTATGTGAAGGTGAAGAATCATGACGACAATGGGAGCTAGAGGTCTAAGATATGAATCCTAGAACACAACCATGTAACATGGAAAAGGGGGATTCAAGACCACTACTTATAAATTGGAAATGCTAAAAGTAAAGTTAGTAAGTATTTAGAGTAAAATGAAGAAAATAGCAGAAGGGAGACAGAGAAAAAGGAGGAACATGACATTATATCTCCTTGGATAGAATATTTCCACAGACTTCAAATTTCTAACCAAGATCATTAATTTATAGCTATCTCTTCCTTTCCTATATCTCTTTCTCTAGCCTTTTGCCAAGTAATAGCTTGGAGATTATAATGAAATTTCATATGCGCAGCATCCAAACACATACATGGTTTAAGTAAGAGTGTTATTTTATTTTCATAAATTTTGTTTGTACATTCACAAACTTTTGCAATTATTTTTACTAATATTTATATTCGTTTCAGTTAGTTTCCAAATTCCTCTTTGTTTTTCCTATGTATTTTAAATTACAGCCTAAGCATTTTGTTAGGTATATGCCTGATTCCTTCTCTGGTGGTTTCTTTCATTATATGAAGAACCTAATAAAATGTTTATATTGTATCTATAAATGTGGGATAAATTTTTATACTGCATCTAGGGATCTAGAGATGTGGTGTGCTGATCACATGCCCCCCCCCCCCTGAAATACTGCACTCTATCTATGATTATGGAAGACAGACAGAAGATGCAGCAGTCATATAATAATCCGTGACCCTCCAGGGCTATTCAGCTAGGGGTTTGTCTTTTTAGGTCAGTTAGGAAGAAAGAACATTTTAAAAAATATCCAACCAAAATAACTGGCAAAATTCACAGTGGCACATTTTTGAGAACACAACCACGAAATTAAGCAAGAAACCATTTTGTTAAAACAAATGGATACTATGGTAGAACTATTCACATGGAAAAATTTTCATCTTAAAAATTCAAGGTAAATTGATGAATTTTTGACATTCCACCTCAAGACAATTTACTAAACTCCCATTCCAGCCAATAGATGTTGACAGAAAAGCAATTCAGATCTGGCCATGACCACACCAAAAAGTAGTGTACTTAGCAAGAGTCAGCAAAAAGGTGAATGAAGGTTCCCAAAACATGTGCTATTTTAAAAACTAGTAAGTGAACTTTGTGTCAACATTTAAATATATTCAATTTTGAAGACAACATTGTTTCACTGACATATTTAAGTAATAATACATATTTAATAACTAATATACATATTTTCAGAACCTTAAATTATACTGCGTTGTAGTTACCTGGGCTAGAAACTGAAAATTTCCTGATAGTCTTTTTGAATCTAATGTCTCCAAGCGATATCAAATCCTCCATTATCAAAACATTATGTCCATCTTCAGTACAACTCTTTATCAATTGCTGCTCTGACATTTTTCACATTCCAATCAACTTAAAATATAAAATCATCTTCACAATATCCAATAAGGTATTCCACTGACACCATTCCAACTGAAAAATCACTGGTTTAGAAATATGTTTGGCAATAGAAAAAATTCTTAAGGATCAGCTGTATTCTCTTAGGAAAAACAGAAAATTAAATATATTTATATGGCAAAACTGTACAATGACTCTACTGTTGTAAGTGTGTGAATTGTTGTGTACTTATTTTATATTGACTTACTGATTTATTGATGTACTAAGCAACAATGCAAAACAGGTACCAGTTATTTCTGGCCTTGGCCAACTCCTAGGTGTTGCCCATTACAATTTCTTAAACAAATCATGCAATATAACTTCATCAAGCCCTTTTTAACCAAATAATACTCCTCATTATATAATTCTTGAATTCTTAACTTGTTTAAATACTTTGACATTTGAAAATGGCCTATCTAATTCTTCAATTACTACTCCCTCTAAAGGACTCCCCAGCTCTTCTTGGATTTAGAACAATCTTCCAATCAAATTAGACCACTCTACTGCTTTAATATTTAAACTATCCCATTGAAATGTTTATATTTTCTTACTATTTCCCAAACTCTATGGGGCCTACCTTCTTCTATTCTAGTTTCAATTTCTTGAATATTTTGTTACTATTTTCCACATTCTATGGAATCTACTTTCTTCTATTCTATTTTTAATTTCATTAGCCCTGTCCCTGCTCCAATTTTCCATCTTAACCATTAACATATTTCTATTTACTTCCCTTTAATTTAACATCTCAATCTTAACTAACCTTCTAATCTCTCTACAATCCACACCAAACCAGTCACTGTGCACCATATCTGGTTTTCTGGGCTTTTATCACTTTCCCTCCAGCTCATTTTAATATACACATAAGAGTTCTTAAAGTTAATGTTTCATCCACCTCCTTTCTGAAAACCATTGTTCTTATTCCACATAAAAATTTCTTACTCATACCTGAACTATTTTGTATGTATTGGTGTAAATTTTTAAATTGTATATAGTATAGTTCTTGATATTTAGGATATTTGTACAAGTTTCCAGTTTATCCGACTTAAAGAGTTCCAAAAACAAAATTAATTGATGCTTTTCCACATATATAAAAATGTTGGTACTATTATATAGATAATGTCTTTCCAATAGCAAATGAAAAATGAAAAGAGAATGCAGTAAAACGTCTGAACCTCTAAGACAGCACCATATAATCACAATGGAAATTGAAAACAAGGTTCTTTCTTTCCTGGATGTAAAAATTATAAAAAATAACATTATACTGGAATTTGGCATATTCAGAATATATACCCATACAGATATTGACATAAAAAATCAGCCATAATCCAACAGCCTTATATTCAGATTAACAAACCTAACAATAAGCAAGACTACAAATCTGAGTAGCAAAAAATCACAGACATAGTACAGAAAAATGGCTACACAATAGATCTGGTCAACAAGAAAATAGAAAAATTCAAAAGACAAAAACAAATAAAAGGCTACAAAGCAGATTATATATAGAAGAAATTCAGATTATCAGGCATTTATGAAATCAATGCAAAGGTTGCAATATGAAATATATAGGTAAAACAAAAAGGAACATTACCCTATGGTCTAAGGAATACACAGGAAATGTAAAATATAAACACATGCAGAAGTCAGCAATATCATAACATTTCTGGCAAAAAAAAAAAAAAAAAAAAAAAAAAAAAAAAAAAAAATGCTAATTCCAAAATGAATCAAAACTCTTAAAAGCTCTTAAAAAACAATAAAATTAACAGTGTGGGAAAACACATTCATAAAAAAACAAGAAAAATTTATTAATTTTGATCTTCCAAACAACAGTAATTGGATCACCATAATCATAAAATCTAGAGAGTGACAGCTAATACCATGCTGGGAAGCTGACAATGGACCTATGCTGATGATGATGGCAACAGCCTTTGAAATCATATGTAAGTGGAACAAAAGTGGTGAAATTTGCATGAGTTTCTCAGAAAACATTGCAATATTGTAATATATTGCACTGTGAAAATTTCTGCTATTTAAAAGTTATTATAATATTTATTTTTTCAAGATTTAGATCAAATTTGTCTGCTTTGAACTATACACATTAGAAGTTCAGAACTAGATATAATTTAATGGTACAATTATTAAGGTTATTTCCATTTATCAATATGTTTGTGTCATCTGCAAAAAGAATAGTATTACCTTTACCTTGAATAGATAAGGGGAGATCTTTTATGTACATCAGAAAAAGAAGTAAGCTCAGAACAAATCCTTAAGATAAACCCATGTTTAATTATTTCTCAACCTGAAGCATTGTTTTTATTTTTAAAGGGAAATTTATCTATACTTTTTTTATTCCTTTTAGTAGCTATTTTAAATGTTGGGTTTTTAATTCATAGAAAGCCAATTTATCTATCACAATTTCATAATCGATAAAATCAAAAGCTTTTTGCTAAGTTACAAAATTTTCCTTCTAGTTGTACTCTTTCACTGAATGCAGTTAAAATTTCATGGTTATTTTAAAGACTGCATATTATTTTAAATTCTCTTCCTAAAATCAAACTGATCATTAACTAGAATATTGTATTTATATAATTTTGAAGCTGTTTACAGTGAAGACATTATATTTAAACTAATACAATGAGGGTAACTTTTTTACACACTTCACTTACTATCTTTAAGTCAGTATAATATTTCCAGAACCAGCGTTTCCATTCTCAGCCATTGATCCAATATTTCCTGGTGCTCATATTGGTCCCATGCAAGCTGTTGTGTGGTATGCGGTAACCTCTGGTGGATCTGAAATGAATTTAGAAAGATGATCCTACAGTGGAAGGTCATTGCAATTTTTTGGTATTTTGGGATGAAAATCTTCTCCCAGGCTGCCAATTAAATGAGTTTTTTAATTGTTTTACAGGTTTTGTTTCTGGGTTAAATTCATGGCTTTTACTCTCAATGCATTTTGACCTTCCACCATGGGATCACCATTCCAAATTAATTTCAGATCCACCAGAAGTCACCACATACCACACAACAGCTTGCATGGGACCAACACGAGCACCAGAAAACATTGGGTCAACGGCTGAGGATGGGAATGCTAGTTCTCAAAACATTGTCTTAACTTAAAGATAGGAAGTGAAGTATGTAAAAAGTTACAACATTGTATTAGTTTAAACTAGAATATTGTTGTAATCTTAAAAGAAGTTAGGAACAGTGAAGTTTTTACATATACAAATGAGTCAGTATTAGGTGACACTAAAACTTCACTAACTGATTAATTCTTTCTTGGCCAAGTGGTTGGTAAAAAAATTTACATCTTTAGAACAATTTGAAAGTAGAAGTATCGTTAATGCATATAAACTTGTGGACCAATTTAATAATGAGTGGATTTCGCCGAATGACGCCTCAGTCTCATTTGGTGTTGCATCTTTGTTTACTAGTATTCTTACAAAAAAGCTGCTCCTAAATCTCCAGAGTTGGCTAAAAAGTATAAACTTGACAGCAGATGAAATTGAGGATTATACCAATCTCACAAAACTGTGTATAAAACAAAACTTTTTTACATTCAATAGGAAAATTTACCAACAAATTTCTGACTTAGCTATGGGTAACCCCCTTTCTCCACTTCTGGAAAATTTATTCATGAATGCTGTAGAAACACACATTACTAAGACATTCCCTTTAACCTTCAAAGCATGGTTTCGTTACGTGGATGACATTCTGGCAATAGTACCAAAAAACAAACAGAAGAAATTACTAAATTTACTAAAATTACTAAATTTGCAGGACCAAAATATTAAATTCACTATGAAGTTGGAGGAAAATGGTTATTTACCGTTTTTGGACCTAAAAATATACAGGAGAAATGACATAATTTCATTCGGCATATATAGAAAACCTACACATACTGATAATCACATAAAGAATAACAGTTTCAACCCTAATCCACACCAACATGCCATTATAAACAGCCTTGTCCATAGATTGGTAAACATCCCACTCAACAAAGAAGAATATTCAGTAGAATACCGTTATATCATCAAAACAGCCCTCAACAATGGATTCAGCAGCTCTTTAGTTGATAAGATCAGACATTTCGAAGACAGAAAGATATTAAATACACCACAACTCTCTCCACGATAAAAAAAGAACGTGGTTTTTAAAAGATTCACATATCATCCGTGGGCAAACAGGGCATTCTAGAAAATCTTTATAAATTATGATATGCGTTTGGCTGCACAAAATAAATTTAGTATTGGAAAGCTTCTGTACAGCACCAAAAAGGACGTTATTCTACCCAGCAAGAAGTCAGGAGTATATCGGATGGATTGTTTGGAGTGTGATCAGATATATATATATAGGCAAAACAATACGAAATTTAGAGACAAGGACCAAAGAACACTTCAGAAATTTAAGATATAAACAAATGGATAAATTGGTGGTTGCAGATCACTTTTGGACTTACGATCATAACATTGCAGGAGAAGCCAAACTGTTAAAAGCTACCACCAATCCCAAGGATTTGGCAATATGGAAAAAGATTTATATTTTAAGAAATAAACAGAGTTGTGAATTTTGACATTCCACGAATGGACTTCCTGTTCCATTATCTAATGGAACCACCAGAAGCCACTACGTCACCTGCTAGAGTTAGTCAGTACCCAGCTGAATATGAGAGCAAGTGCTGTTGAAACATATTCTGAAGAATTATTCAGTTAGTGAAGTTTTAGTGTCACCTAATACTGACTCATTTGTATATAGAATATTGTTACTTTCAAGATAATGATTTAGCCTATTTATTGTGCATTACTTTCTCAAATACCTTAGAAAATGTAGGTGAATAAGCTATGGGTCTATGATAGGTAGTTTCCTATTCTCCTTTTTTAAACAGATGTTTCACTACAGAATATTTTAGCCTTTCAGGAAATCACTAACTGTTAATTACACAAGTTACTAAGGCGGTTATTATTTTCCTTTGCACTGGCTTTTATAACTTTGATATTAACCTCATCATAGCAGGAAGAGTTTATTATGTTAGTTTTTTTAATAAAAACACTAATTTCCATCTGAGTTATGCTACTTATGATGAATTCATTATTTTCATTACACAGAATCACAACATGAACAATATTGTCTTCCTTGGTAAAATCTTTTCTCCTGTCCTTAACAATTGCAATCACATTTTCAAGCCTGGTACTTGGTTTACATTCTACATTGTAGAAAAACTGTAATTTGAGTGGTCCTTTCTTGAATTTTGCATTATCAATTAATTTTCATTACAGGTCTTAGGATATTCATTTAATTTAATGTTAAAATGCCAATATTTAGCTCTTATGCTGCTGAAGTTCATTAATATTTATTGAAGGAAACTTTAATGTTATTTTACATATGGCAATAAAAAATCCACAGTAAGATAAGAGTGATGTGCTCTCTAAAATTGTACCTCATTTAGAACATATGACCATTTATAATATTTGTAAAAGTTGAATTTTATTACACTGGACAGAACAGAATAAATAAAATCCTATCACTCATTAACCATTCTAAAAACTGGCGCATTAATTAACACTTAACAGCATTAAACAATATAGTGGGATCTGTGTTGACATATTTTTGACTACTGCATTACCACATGTAATAAGTGCTGTTTAAAGGAGAAGTGACGTTTAACCATCTGCATGATTTAAACAAACCTGCGAATACTATATGATTTTTTATAGTTTCTACTAAAATCAGTTCATACATGCGTTTAAAAATTAAAAGTCTTCATCTCTCCCTCTTTCGGTCACGTTTTCAAAATATCCTTAGTCGACAGGTACACAACTGCACGTGTTGTTCGAAATTAAAACAGTCAACATAATGTAGGTTTTTGCGTATGTCACATTTAACATTCGTGGATCATCGCAAGCTATTCATTAAATAAAAAAAGCACACACACACACACACACACACACATATATATATATATATATATATATATAGTGGTTCAGATTGTAGTAAGTTTGTGTGTGTGCGTGCGTGCGTGAGAGAGAGAGAGAGAGAGAGCGAGAGCGAGAGAGCGAGACTTATAATTTTGCTAAAGCTAGGGCAATGTGTCACTTGACAGTTTTGAACTGTGATTTAAGATGGCTATAGTGCTTAACACTTTGCCATTACCTCGCAATTAACGGCTAGATGGTATTTTAAAAAAGCCATTATTTAGCAAAAAAAAAAAAAAGTGGGAAGATGTATAAAGTCCTTAAAATCACCACCTATTTTTGTTTGAAAAAGTTTGGATGCACCAAGAGAATTTAACTACCATAAGATAATTCTTCCATAATATTTAACTAGTAAAGTAATAATAATTTAAATATTATTTTAAATACATATTTAATTAAAAATGTATCAAATATGTTAATAATGTATATGTTCCTAATATATGAACATAGATCATGAAAAACACGTGATGTATAATATGAAATATGCTGAAATGCATTAGGTAAAATGTGAAAAACCTCACCAAATCCATGTGTAATAAATCACAGAGTTCGGGCTCGTACTGAAGATAGTCGATTTCGCAGCCTAATGTAGCAATTGAAGTAGATGGTCCAGAGATAGTTTCTGTATCAGTAAAATATAAGCTGCCTTTGTACGGAATTTCTGCACCTCGTTTGTAGTTTCCTAGTTTCTACAGCACTTTTTGTTCCTTCGTAGATACGCACGCATAGTTAGGATTAAATCAATGCTTTTTGGTTTATTATATTTCTTTTCATTGTTTTCACATAATTGATTTGGCTTAATATTAGCTCAACTTCCGCGTTGGACCAAGGAGGTGAAAGAAGCATAATAGGAAATTTAGATAACCCAGCAAAAATGTTTAGACCGCTAGCGTCCTTATATTTTACTACTTCATTTCAAAACGAGACCATGCTTTAATTTCCGACCATTTGATGGTTGTCAGATTCACCCACTGTATTTTATTTTTTATTTCTTTTTCTTTTCTTGTTTTTTCTTTCTTTTTTCTTTCTTTCTTTCTTTTTTTTTTTTTTTTTTTTTTTTTTTTTTTTTTTTTTTTGGCTGGCAATAAAAATGTTTCTACAGGTCGAATAAAGGGAGCTTTAATCATTCTTAAAACATTTTCTGCTGATATAAATGCAAACATCTTGAGAGTTTTGACATTCTGTGAAAGCCTCTGTTGCAGATCTTTTGATAGTTGACAAGCAATCTCAAACAACAATCTCGGAGCTTCCAATGCTGCTCATAAAACAATTTCAGAATTTTTAATTTGGCTTCAAATTCATAGCCGAGATAGGCCTTTGCGTTAACAAAGACATCAACGTTGTCTTTGAAAGGACCTAAGCAACCGGTTGCTGTTGGTAAAACCAATTTTCTAGTAACTGAATGAGTAAGATTATTTAAAGCATTTAACAATTTGGTGGGGTGTACTGTATGATTTATTTACGGACTGAACTTCACAAAGAACTGGTTTCAAAAAAGCAAATAAGCATGGAGAGTTTCTTCGGCATATACGTTGTACAATGGCTCTGCAGTGTGTGGGAGTTTATTGTGGCGTGAAGTAATGGGTATTGGTTGTGCCTGGGAACTGGAAACAGGCTGTGTTGATATGGCTAATTAATTTGTGACAGCTGATTGCAGTTCTCTAAACAGATGCAGCTCACCACCAGTTGTTCCTCGTGTCAATGAGTTCTAGGGAATGTTTGCTGGAATTTGGGAACTGAAGGCTTGCCGGAACTGAGTTAAGAGAAATTAAATGTGGGAATCGATTATGATTATGTCTCGTTATTCACTGGTCAACGTTATTTATTAGATAACATGTAAACACATGGGCGTTCTCGCATCTAATGTCGGATATGTTGCAGTGCAGCTTTGGCAGACACATGGATATGTTATACTCGAGAAATTAGAGCCGTATTTTAAGAAAATGCTGCTGCAATGATGTTGTAACACAGCATAACTTTTCCCTCAAATAGCTCGCGTAGTGATTTATGTTCGCGTCTAATCGATGCAGGAATGGAAACCGCGGACTTGTGCCACTCTTTCTTGGACCACCGAGCGATGCAGAGGACCCGGAACTGAACAGCTGGAGATTCTGAAAGTGCCTGGTTTGATGTGGGAGCCCGGTTCTTAAATACTCAGTACTCAATATGTGCCTGTCAATACTTATTCATAGCCGAAGATGCGTCCTGGGGAATGTCACGCCTGCTTTTTATCAAAGGGAGCAGAGGAGAGTGTTGTTAGCCGAAGGTAGTCTGACATTAACAGGTATAGTCCAATAATCAGCCATACTGTCAATTCAGTGTAACAGATCAGACGGATAGATCGTGATAGTAATAAAGGGAAGGTTAATGAAAGGAAGATAGTGTTTTCGAATTCTATTTTATTTTATTTGTTTATTATTATGAGTTAAAAGAGATTTGTCATTATTACAATGCTTTAACCGCTAACATAGTACTACGCACCCGCTTCGAAATAAATTTATATTAACGATTTTCACCAACTTATTTGTGGAATTGCCCGAAGCCATTACATAAATTCAAGAGTCGTATCCACACACAGGTTTAGTGATAATGAGAGCTTTTAATGCTAAAATCGGATGTTTTTTATAGTTGATTTACCTGCTATAAATTTATATTTACAAAAAGAAGGCTAGTGTAGGCCGTCAGGCCGTAACGGGCCGCAGCAATCACTGTGTCCACCGGTTTCTAGGATTTACACGAAGTTAGGTTTAGCTTAGTGTGTGTGTGTAATGAATGGATGGTGTTTAAGTCCGTTTTTGCTACAGAGGCACCACAGGCAATGGACATAGACGATATATGGGATGAAATGGTATATTGGGAAAGGAGTTATTTTTTAAGGAAGGAAACGTTCCGGGCCTAAGTTTAGGGTACCTCCCCGGCATTTGCCATTTATGAGGACTGAGGAAAACCTGGAAAAACCCTCAGTCAGGGAGGACGGTCCTGGCGGTATTCGACCCAGACCTCCCGCTCACGAGTTCGTGCCTTAACGACCTCGGCCACCCGTGGCGGTCTGTGTGTGTGTGTGAATTATTTCCGAATTCCAATATGCGAAAAATAGAATATTCGCATAACATTCGCAATTCCAAATTAACACTAAGAAGCGATAATTAGTGTGTGTGTGTGTGCAAAATACAGCTAAAAAGTTATTTCACATAATGCAAAATTTGAAATCATAAAACAACAAGACGTTAAAGGTATAAAATAAGCAAAGCCTCCCTCCCCCTTCAATTTAAAGTTATGTTGTAAATAGATGTTCATTTTATTATATTATGGCATTTTTAATATTTATTTCTTTTTTGAAGATATCTTTTTATTTATAGATATTTTGTTCATTCATGAATTTGTTACTAACTCCAATAGACGAAAAATAGAAGAACCGCGCGCAACTGCAAACTAACACAAAGGAGGCGAAATTTCAGCTTAAGAGGCGCCCGGTTTTCTCCGCTGACGATCGAGAAAGCAGGCATGACATTCCCCAGGACGCGTCTTCGGCTATGAGCAAGTCTATCAGCCAGCCGGCTGGAAGTGAATAATATTGAGTTTTTTTGACATGTAGTAAGTGATTTTAGCGTCGTAAAATTATAAAAGTGAATCTGAAAGGAGGTGTTTTTTTTTCGGGGGTTGTTCCCCTTGTAAATGGCTATGGAGTGAGGGAAGTGTTTACACCTCGACATACGCTAGATCAAAGAATTGAGAGAAACGTAAAAGTGACAGATGAGTGAGTTTCAAATAAAAAACAACCAGTATAAGTAACATCAATATGGAACCAAAGATAGTTTTGATGATTTAATATTTGAACTCATCTGTTAATAAATAAAGAAAATTTTACATCCGAAAAGAAGATTTTAATCAAATTATAGCTAAATTACATATAATAGCTCATGACAATCTGAAATTAGAGAAGGGGATTGTGAAAGCGGAAGCCAAACTGACCAAGGAACTTCATGAAAAGATTATTTCTAAACTAATAGCGACCTTCGCTGCCGCCACCAACATCACAGAAAAAATTTATAAAACTGAAAAAGACTGTGGAGAAAAAGAAACACTGTTTTAATTTCTTCTACGAAAAATGCTGATGCGAGGAAGATTCAAAAGGTAGTGACATCGAATCTTAAAACCGGAGAAGAAAAAATACACATCGGAAGCTTGAGAACAGCCGGTAGAAACCTAATAATAGAGCCTGAAACGGAGCAAGATTTAGTAAAGGTCATAAACAGCAAAATTTTACACGGAAAGGGTCTAAAAATTGAAACACCAAGAAAAATATTTCCCTTGGTTATTTTGTATGATGTCGTAACGGAATTAAAGGAAGAAGAAATGAGTAAGGAAATTTCTAAGCAGAATTTCGAACAAGATGTAACCATAAAGAATTTTGAAAAAGAACTCAAAATAAGATTAAAATTTATCGGCTTTCAGTAGGTAAACAAGAAGGATTTTATTACTGTAGCAAAGTTTCTCAAGTTTATGAGCATAGGCACGTGTGAAAGTTCTGTAATAAGAATTTATTTATTTATTTAAGGACGCTCTTTAACATCTCAGGTCATCAGCGTCCCATTCAACTCAGGGCGTGAAACGGCGATAAATTTTGCTCAGAGACCTCTCTTTCAGGCTTGAGGTTCTTTTTCGTGCCGTAAATGTACGACACGGTACCAACGGCTTTACTTCCCTTCCGAAGGAAGCCATACTTAGGATTTTTAGGCCCGAAAAAACCCATCGGTCCTGGCCGGGTTCGAACCCGCGTTCTTGGTGTAGGAAGCAAGTATGGTAACCACTACACCACCAGGACCGACATAATAAGGATAAAGTAACGTGTGGTCAATGCGGGGTACAAAATTATAACAGAAAAGATTGTTTGAAAAAGGAACAACAGGCTATCTGTATCCCATGTGCATGGTGGGAAAAAAAAATGTGTGCAAACAAGATTGTCCTACATATAAATTAATGTGGGAGAGGGTTATTGCCAGAAACAATTATAAATAAAGGACCTATAATCAATAAACTAAATAAAAAACATAAAGGAAGAAATCAGAAGAAATATAAGAAGAGTGATCGCTCATAAATTTAAATTAAAAGACATGGACAAACTAACGGATCAATGCATGCAAACGATAGAAACCATTATAAAAGTAACAATTACAATCGACTCGGTAAGAATACATGTTTTTGGAAACAACATCAAGTGATAATAATAGTGGAATAAAATTAAACGAAACGCACACTATACCACCAAAAATAAGAATATATACTATTGATCAAGAAATGGGCTTTGAAAAGAAGAATAAAGTTGACTACAATGCCATTATAAAAGATTAATTAACTACAGAAAAAAAGAAAAAGAGGATATAAGTGACTCGTTGGAAACGATATCAAGTGATAATAATAGTGGAATAAAATAAGATGAAATGCCCATTATACCATTAAAAATACATACATACTATTGACTAAGAAATGGGAGTTAAAAAGAAGAATAGAATTTATAACAATACCATTATACGAGGTGAATTAATTACAGAAGAAGAAGAAGAAGAAGAAGAAGAAGAAGAAGAAGAAGAAGAAGAAGAAGAAGAAGAAGAAGAATATTTGGGAGAGAAGAGAGCGAAGGAAAAGAAAGTTAGCCGAACCAACTATGCAAACCGCGTAGTAGCAGTTTTCTAAATCGTACATGGCAGTTGTGTATACACAAATTCAAGGTAACAAACAACTAGACACCAATATGAGAATATTTAGTAGAAAAACCAATCAGCAGGAGAAGAAAAGGAGCTAATAGAAGGAAGTATGGTCGGTAGCAGTACTGACAATGCAGAGAAAAGTAAAATGGGAAACGTAACCAACTTTAATTCCTGAAGCAAGGTAAAGCATAAGTTCAAACTCCGGCGGCTACTGACGGAACGAGTGCATCGAACGTGAGAAAAATTGACGCTGACTTCCACACAACGTTGCAACTCAGTCGATTGGAAGAGCGAAAATCTTTTATTGCGTCCTTGCGACATGTTATATGGAAATTGCATGAGAAATGAGGAATCTCAATTATTTTCCCCGTACCTGATGCAATAGATCGTTTAGATCTAAAATCTCAAAATTTGCCAGCTGATCCCAATTAAATATTAAAATTACTCAACACAGCATATGAAAAGAGAAATGAGCTACTAGACGTAAACGAGGTATAAAAGCACTTTGCACTCTGTTATGAAAGGATTGTACTCGACAATATTGAAAGCTGGCCATATTGTTATGTCCATATTCGTCATGATGGCATAAACTAATCGAAAAAAACTCCGAAAAAAATAATCCACCAAACCAAATTTCCCAACAAAAATTGCACAACTCCCAAATAATATTTTTAAAACAAAACACAAAATCATAAAACAAAATACCACCAAGAAAACATATAATTACAATAATAAAAATATTCTCAGTATTTTGGTTAAACAAATGGCCAAAAATTCAAAATTGGAACCAAAAGGAACATAAACCATTAATAAGGAATTTAAAAAATAAAAAATACAACCGACCCCTAGAATGAAATTTTATAGAGTACACAATTGTCCAAGGAAGTGACGGAACAAAAGTTTAAAACAGTAAGAAAATCACTCGTATGCGAACACAGGCTATATTTGATTAAGACAGAATGGCAGGCTACAGACGATTTAAATTACCGAACCCAATAACCCTCCAACCTTTGAGAATAAAGCGGATACAACTGCTAACTTGGATGTAACTTTGTATAATTTAAAATCAAGCCATAAAGTAAAAAATTGAAATGTAGAACAGGATATTGTTACGACCATCATGACGTGGGGTTGAGTAGTGTGAGAGGTCTGATGGAAAATATTTACTCGCTTGGCTGATATATTTATTAATTATTTGACTTTATATGATTACATGATACACCCGTGGGTGTTGAGTTGGGTACTAATGGCTATGTACTGTCGGTACAAGTCCCTATGTGACGGAGTCCTTACCTTTGGGGATGTGTCGGCCGTTGTAGGAGGAAGAGTGGAATCACGCCACCGTCAGCGGCGTCGAGCCGATGGAGCTGGTAGGGGTAGGCTGCTAACGGCGAGTCCAGCGGGCGAGAGCGTGGTAGATGAGTCTGAGAGAGCGAGTAAGTGAGCTCTACAGCTCCTTATATCAAATATGCTTGCCTAGGGGAGTCTCTACATTGTCATGTCATCATTACCAATCATGGTGTGCCACCGCCCTAGATTTAAAATAAGAACACTGAGTGGGTGTAATGAATACTTCCTAGTGGCGCATGACAGGCTCCGGGTGCAGCATAACTTTGCATGGTGGCCACTGATGTTTGATTGATTTATTTATGGACGTTCTTTAACATCTCAGGTCATCAGCGTATGGCCACTGATGTCATGGTAAAGTCCCTTAGGGAGTACCATAGGAAGAGGTTAACCAATTGTTCCTTGCAAATCTTTGTGCTTACTGAACAAGCAATGTAACGAATATTTATCCAACTGAAATGAGAAACGTCCCAAAAATATATTAATTTAGTAAATTATGATGCTCCTCAAATGTATGTGACACATCCCCGTCGGCTAACAGCCATCGCCTCCGGCGATAAAAAAAATTAAATCTTACACAAAAACTAAAGAATAGAACAACTCGTCGGGGGAACGAAAGATGCAAAAAGGAACTAAAATACAGAAACAAATGAACAATAAAAAAAATCCCACTGAAATAACACATAATACGAACTAAAGCCATGCAGGCATATCATGACCAAAACATGTATTAAATAAAGCACCGATGGAAGAGATAGGATGGCACAGGAGGGAACAGGACGAAGAAAAGGAGCAGAGGGTAAAAGGTTGGACAAGGAAGGCGGGCCTCCACACACCACCAACAGCTTGATTATCCGGCACATACTACAAGCCGTGATGGGAAAATAACAGCAAGATTCCACATCACGACGCACCCAGTACATACAGCACTCGCATACAGGAAGGTCCTTCGTAAGTCACACTGCCAACACTTGCAACGCCAGCACTTAAATGCACACATAAGATGATAGTTGACAAAACGTCCAGGTAAACGATGATGCACTGACAACACAGGTTCGTGTCCGTACACAAGGCAGCAGAAACACAAATCGCCCGTGGCAATACATACCTAGAATAGTCAAGGTGAATAAGGCGGTTGCGTCCAGAAGAGCGGGGCCAGGAACCAACAGTAAAGGCTGTATGTAACGCGGGCCGCATCGTAGAAAGGTGCGATGTAAGGCCAAACTGGCGCAGGAGGCACTGCAGTGGCACGTACATGTAACAGAAATATAATCCTGGGTAAAATAATGGGAGGGAGAGAGAGAGAGAGTCAGAAACTGAGAAGAAGAATTGTTGAGGAAGGCGAGAGCCAACAGTAAAAGGAAAAGGAGGGCATCAAGGACCGAGAAGAACAGGGAAATAAAGTGAAGGTGCTATAGTTAAATCTAAGATTACAGCGCCAAGCATGGCAGCAAGTAAACATAACAATCATGGGCCTTACTTAAAAAAGATATATATATTAAGAGGAGGATCACACGTGGAAGAAGGAGGGTCATAAAGATTGGAAACTGGAGGGATGGGAGCCGGCGCATGGGGTAGAATGTCATCGTAGTGTTGACGGGGAGGGGAAGCCCTTGACAACGGGGCTTTAGTACACGAGAAGGATGCAGACCATGGAGTAGCAGTACTACAGTGAACAGGATGTAGATCCTCTGATTTACCCAACCAAAGTAAATAAGCGACTACGGCTATTAATATACCAAACATTACTCCAATTAAGACCCATGTGATCATAAGTGAATGGTCTTTAGTATGCCATTTATGGTTATAGCATTGTTCCAGCGTAGTGTATGTGGGATAAGCTGCAGAATAATACGGGGGAAGAATCGTGGTGTAGATTGAAGACCAAAGTGCCGTTATCAACCGTTTAACCAAGAGGGCCGAGTGGGAGTGCATGAGACACTGTCTAGGAAGTGTAAGAGGAAAATGAGAGGTGGAAGTATTACAGAGGCATGGAATCGTAAGACGATATGCCCCTATCTCACTACGCAATTGAATTGTATCGTTAAAAGTTGGACATTGCATAGTAGGAGTCTGAGCATGTGTGAGAACGAATGTGAAAGAATCAAATTGAGAGACCATAGGTCGATCTTTGTTAATGGAATTACTGGGGTTCTACTAAAATTTGGGCTAAGGGGCAATCCACTTTTTCAATACAAGTTGAAATCCATTGGGCATATTCAATGAGATAGTAAGGGACGCCATATTAATCACGGATTTTTAACGCTTCAAAAAATCCATTCACAAAAGGAAATCGTGACTAAAATCTTTAACTGCAAAACTTCTTCCACAAAGGGAACCCCATTTAATTCAAACTGTGGTTGAGTAGAAAAGGAAATATCGATCAGCTTATTAGTGGCCGTACGTAACATTAATGAATGTGACACAGAATGTGTATGTGAATTGACATAACTCTCATGTATGTTACTAACTGAACTCCCTGTATCAAATAACACACCCAGCGACTTATTATTAACAATACTAGGGGCTGTTAATACATTAGCTGGATTTATTGTCCCTACCTGCTCACCCGGAGAAGAGTATGCAGCAGTCACGGGTTTTAATTTTGTGACTGACTTTGCCCGTTTGGGTGTACAGAACTTTGACAATTTAAGGATAATTGGCCCACGTGTAAAACAAATAGTTCTTCCATCCGTGGACCGATCGGCAAAGAATTGGCCTCGTCCGCGTCCTTTGGTATCGTGGGCCCTATTACCAAAACCTACTGGACCACGCCCTGTACCATAACCATTGGTATAAGTGGTTCCTCGGGGTGGGTTAGAGCTTCAAAGAGGTGCGTTTGAAGAAATTTGTAATTTTTGCATTTGTTTTTTCTCAAAGTATTTATTTACTGTGCCAAGGAATCAAGAGTCTCTGACCGGGGCACCGTATGAACTATATATACTGGAATTGGGTTGGCCAGTGTTACTAGGTCAACCCGTTGGCCGGCCAGATATCTGACTGTCTCTATACGGTGCACATACCTTATGAGGTCTTCTACCGTTTTTGGTCAACTGGTAGGACTTGCTCCAACAATGAAGGTTTTAGTCCTCGCAAGATATGGCGGACGCGCTCACGTTCTGTCATATCGGAGTTTATCTGATCACACAGTGCCAATATGTCGTAAGTGTAATGTTCTGTTGGCTCAGAGATATCCTACACCCTCTGGCGAAGGCGGAACTCCAATACATCCTCCTGTGCCAACTGGGCAAATACCTGCTCCAGGCCCCACCATAGTAGGTTCCACTGAAGTGGGGGTGGCGCGGTACAAAAGTCTTGTACCAATTAGCTGCAGCGCCACGCATATAACAATGTAGTAATTTCTGTTTCTGTCCGGCATTCCAGCCGTTGGCTGTAGCAATTGTTTCGAAATTGTAAATGTAGGCTCATACATCCTGGCCGGGCTTTCCCTCAAACATGCCAGGATCAATGTAAGGGCGAGCAAATGGTGCCGCGGATGCCAACGCAGGTTTAACATTAGTCTGCTGCACCTCGGTCACGAGTGATAATGCTGAATGAGAGGACGTAGCCATTTCTAGGTCGTTAACTGAATCTATTCGGACAGGAACTGGGGAAGGAGATCGGGAAAATCTCTCTTCAGGAACTCCCGACGCTAAATCTCCAACACTAAGACTGCGCTCTCTAACTGGAAAATAAACTGAGGTGACTGGCCGTTTAACCGACGACTACTCCTCGTACGAATTTTAGACATAGATTGATAAACATCGGAAATTCTGACGAAATGACCCTTACGTCATGCAAGGCTGTGCTATAGACATCGTGATTCTCACCTAAAGTTTGCAAATATGCCTGATAGTTTCCTGATCTCGGTAATAGTGGGGATATCGCTGTCAAACAGTTTCTGGAAGTCCATGTAATTTAAGCAGGACCAACATCCCTATATGTACACCAATCAGGAACTACAATTACACCTGTTACTCGCAAAACAGAATAAAGAAGACACAAAAGTGTCATGCAACAAAGAAATAGTAATCCCTTTGTAACTGCATCACATCTCATGATAAAGCCAGAACACTTAAATCTACACTGCAAAGAAAACATAAAAATGAACATATAACACAGAGGGTCGGGATCGAACCTCACCCTTTTAAAAAATTACTACAAAGATTTTCGCCTCCACCAATAATATCACGACCAATTTCGTGACGTGGGGTTGATTTGTGTGAGAGGTCTGATGGAAAATATTTACTCGCTTGGCTGATCTATTTATTAATTATTTGACTTTATATGATTACATGATACACCCGTGGGTGTTGAATTGGCGTACTAATGGTTATGTACTGTCGATACATGTCCCTACGTGACGGAGTTCTTACCTTTAGGGATGTGTCGGCCGTTGTAGGAGGAAGAGTGGAACCACGTCGCCGTCAGCGGCGTCGAGCCGATGGAGCTGATAGGGGTAAGCTGCTAACGACGAGCCCAGCGGGCGAGATCGTGGTAGATGAGTCTGAGAGAGCGAGTAAGTGAGCTCTACAGCTCCTTATATAAAATATGCTTGCCTAGGGAAGTCTCTACATTGTCATGTCATCATTACCAATCATGGTGTGCCACCGCCCTAGATTTAAAATGTACCAACCAATAAAAGAACACTGAGTAGGCGTTCAGATTACTTCCTAGTGACGCATGACAGGTTTCGGGTGCAGCATAACTTTGCATGGTGCTAGGTGGCCATGATGTCATGGTAAAGTCCCTTAGAGTGTGCCATGGGAAGTGGTTAACCAATTGTTCATTGCAACATCTTTGTGCTTACTGAACCAGCAATGTTAACGAATATTTATCCAACTGAAATAAGGAACGTCCCAAAAATATATTAATTTAGTAAATCATGATGCTCCTCAACGGTGTATGTGACAATAGTCCTCAAGTGATCATCGCCTATTCTACTTCGATTACTGCATTGATAAACCTGGTGACTACGTAAGAGGGGAAAAATCTATAACTTTAAAAAGTCGATTGGAATATTTTAATACACGAATTTCAGAATTTAAAATTGAAGTATGAAGAGGAATATGTGGACATGGATAACCTAGTCTGCACACCAAAAAAGCTATAGAAAAATCTGTCCCAATCTTAAAGGCCAGAAAATTGTAAGATAAAACCTGGTCTGGTGCACTACAAAAAGCTAGAAATAAAATGAGAACATTTAGAAGACGCTTGCAAAGGAAGATCTTATTAAGATTCACGGGAGCGCTCAACATCTTGACCATTCCATTAGTATCGACAGGAATATGGCCTATTGATCTCAAAATTAAATTGAGGGGAGTAGATTTTTCTTTAAGGAAAGAAATCCAGTCAAAGAATAATAGGCAAGCAATCTAACAATGTACATAAATTAAAAAAAAAAAAACATTAAAGCATCAGTGGCAACGGGAATGGGACACTGTAGAGGTAGGTAGAAGCAAGTATCAGTTATTTAATAATATTTCGGAAAGACTGAGGATCAAGCATATTCAACCGACAATAGGAATGATACGTTATCTATTTTGACAGGCCCACTATTGGGAAAAATAAATAAAAGACGAAATGATCTTTGTAATAAACAAGATCTGAGCACTTTCTGCCCCAATGTCCAAACTTTTCAAACCACATAAGGGACTGCAGAGATATTTTAAGTGGTCATCATATTTCACACATAATAATAGATAGAACCTTATACAATCAACCACCTTAACTTGCTAATAATGAAATTAGCAGCTGGCTTGGGAAATGATAGTATGACAGCAGAAGTTCGAGACTGAGGTAGTCATTGTAGAGGAGTAAGAAGATCCGAGAGATTACGCACACAAAATACAATACATACAATAATGACAAAAATAGACTACACACGACCTAACTTAAACATAGAGCAATACGAGGAAGGAAGAAGAGAGGAGGAAAAGGCAGAGAGGATGGAGATAGCGATGGTAACTAGGATGATGACCAAACATAATAACATAAGAAGAAACTATTGGACTACAACAGGTAAGAAGAAGAGGATAGGGAGAAAGAAAATATTCTTTCCCTTAGAGATAAGATATACATAAACTATAAAATTAGACCAGAATAGGGTAGAAAAGGAAGAGAAGAGTTGAATTATGAAAATAATAGAGACGGAGAAGAAGGAAGAGATGTGGGAGTAGATGATATATTAGATGAGACTAGAGGAGACCAAAGATTATGAATATTAAAATAAGTATAATAAGAGAGAAGAAAGAGGAAATGTATAGAAGAAGATTCAGAGAGCTGGAGGATGGAATAATGTGACGGTGAAGAATGAAGAAATAATAAATTATAAGAAGATTACAACAGCTGATAGATGTAAGTTATTTGATAACGGTGAAGAATGACGAAAAAAGAATTTACAGAAGAAGATACAAAGATTTTGAAGATGTAAGTTGTGACGGCGGTGAAGAACGAGGAGAGAGGAAATTATAGAAGAAGACTTAAGGCTGAAATAAATGTTATGTGACGGCGGTGAAGAATAAAGAAAGAATAAATTATAGAAGAAGAGTTAAAGAGCTGAATGAAGTAATTTATGTGATGACGGTGAAAAATGAAGGAAGAATTTCATGGCGGAAGATTTAAAGAGATGGAAGGAGAAAGTTATGTGACGGTGGTTAAGAAGGTGAGAAGTATGAAAGAAGAATTCACAAAAGAAGTTTTTTTAAGGAGTTGGAAAATGCAAGTAATATGACGGTACATAAGAATGAAAAAAGAAGAATTTATAGAAGCAGGTAAAAAGAGCTGGAATATATAAGTTATGGGACGGCGAAGAAGAAGAAGAAGAAGAAGAAGAAGAAGACAGAAGATTGAAAAATAACAGACAATGATGACAACTTGACAACAATGACTATAATAACCTTACACTCAACAATAAAATGATAAATACCAGTTACAATACTACAGTATGACTTTTTAATTGTGTTAACGCCCATTTTTACTACAGAGGTACCACAAGCGTTGGACATTAATGATATATGAGATGAAATGATAAATTGAGAAAGGATTTTTTTTTAAGGAAGGAAACGTTCCAGCCCTAAGTTTAGGGTACCTCTCCGACATTTGTCATTTATGAGGACCGAGGAAAAATCCCAGTCAGGGAGGACGGTCCTGGTGGGAATCGAACTTCAGACCTCCCGCACACAAGTCCGCGCCTTAACGACCTCGGCCGTCCGTGGCGGTCACAATATGACATTAACTACAAAAAAAATATGTGTGACACGGCGAAGAAGTAAGAAGAAGGGGATCGGAGAGGGCTGAGGGAAGATTCAGGAGTGATCAGCCTGAAGATGAAGGCAAGAGTAGAGGGGCTTAGGTGATGGATGGAGTAGCCACAGAGGGGAAGATTAAGAGGAGGAAGTATGGAGGCTACTAAGGAAGAAATGGAGGTTTATAATATGGTGTAAATGCAAACGTATAGTGTATGGTGAATAAATAGCGTAGTTATTGGTTAGTTTATTATGAAGTTTGAAGGAAGTGTAATAAAGTGATTACAGGAGAGAAAAACATTGAGTTATTGAGAAGGGTTAAGCATTTTGACATAGCCATTATTTAGCCATTACGCAGTTTGGAGTGACCTGTAATACAGTAATAAAAAACGACTTTTAGTATGGAAAGGAAAGTGAAAGAAAGTTTAAATTGTTTTCGGTCATAAATTCTACACTCAGGAGTGAAGAGAAAATAAGTGATGTGTACTTTTAATTAGAAGGTAGAATTGGAACTTATGTGCACAAACAAAAGTGAACAAGGTGAAAGTGACATAATTAAAGTTTATCTGAATAAATATTTTACAAATTAATAAAGTTGATAAAGGGAATATGTAGATCAAGCAAAAAGCTTTATAGTTAACTACTAACAATCAATTAGTCAGTTAATTAATTGATTTTTAGTTTAGGCGTGCAGGTTACCAGCATTATATTTGTTTGTTTCAGACGGACGGCAGTTTTATTTTGGGGAGTTTTTAGCCTCAGTTTTAGTTTGGCATTTAAGCCTTAGTAGTTAAGTTAATTATAGCTGGCTACCAGTTATAGTTCTCATATCTTTACTGCCTTCCAGTTTGTGAAATGTTTGTATGTTTTATTTGTGGTTTGTTTGTTTCTGCTTAATAAGTTACAGTTATAATCCTTACAAAAATAACTTAAAAGAGATTAAAAATAGATAAACAATAGAAACTGTAATATGTATCCTGGTATAGGTTTCTAGGTGCCAGAACGGATTATTATTATTATTATTATTATTATTATTATTATTATTATTATTATTATTATTATTATTATTATTATTATTATTACCATTTCTACTACCACTACCACTACCACTACCACTACTACTACTATTACTACTACATACATACATACTAGTATTAGTAGTAGTAGTAGTAGTAGTAGTAGTAGTAGTAGTAGTAGTAGTAGTAGTAGTAGTAGTAGTAGTAGTCGTAGTAGTAGTAGTAGTAGTACTACTCCACTATTTCCACCGATCTAAATAGATGTGTTAAGTTTCTTAAAATCAAGTCTTTTGTTTGCAACACTGCTTAGCTGCTAAAACAATTCCGTCAACATCAAAAACTCTAAGCTCCACTGTTGAGAAATAAGAAGGGATTATTTCCCCATGCTGTTCACTAAAATAAAACATAGTCATACCCAACAGTTTTCTTACCCTCACATCTGTAGATTCATCAATTAAGGGACTGTAACAACCATTATTAAGATCTATCAATAAATTATTTTCAAAATACGCTGCTAACATATTTGAGATTATGTTTCGCACTTTGTCCTAAGCAGTGTCATGTTAACTGCTGCGTGCTTTAGGCCAAATTATGTTTGCACAATTCAGATAAATGATCAAGTGATATTATTGAAGTATTTTTTTTTTTTTGAGTAGTGTTTAACGCCCGTTTTTACTACTGAGGCACCACAGGCGGTGGACACTGATGATACATGAGATGAAATGATAAATTGGGAAAGGATTTTTTTTTTTTTTTTAAGGAAGGAAGCGTTCCAGGCCTAAGTTTAGGTACCTCCCCGGCATTTGCCAGTTATGAAGACTGAGGAAAACCTGGAAAAAACCCCAGTCAGGGAGGACGGTCCTGGCGGAATTCGAACCGCAGACCTCCCGCTCACGAGTCCGTGCCTTAACGACCTCGGCCACCCGTGGCGGTCTTATTGAAGTATGAGCTGCCACAAATAAACTAAGAGCTCCCTAATTAGCAGCCGTTTTATTAATATCCTTCATAACGAATAATCTAGTGAATGAGATTATGAGAACGACTGTACCGACATGCTGAGTCAAGTAACATTTCTTAGCCTTAATTTCACACTCGCAAAACCTAAATCGCGCTTTTGCAGGATCCGAGAGAACGTCCAAAATCCAGTTTTTGGATTCATTATCCGTTAGTCACTGTTTTCGAAACCGCTGTTGGTATTGAGGCGCCATAATGATAATTGAATCTACTAATTTCTATTTTTTTCCGAAACAGAAAATCCAGTACTAAAGTTAGACATCACTCTCTACATTATTAAACACGTCAGTTTAAAGAACATTTCTTTACTGAAGCAATTAGAGCTCAACGGTGGCTGAACATGCATGCATACATACATACATACATACATATATACATACATACATACATACATACATATATACATACATACATACATACATACATATATACATACATACATACATACATACATACATACATACATACATACATACATACATACATACATACATACATACATACACGTGCAATACAACTAAACATACTGTGCTACTGTCTAAGGGAGGAATAGTTACAAACATTGTTGACAAATAACATCCAGCCTACTTAAATTATTGGGAATGCCAACACCATACATACCAGGCGCTACTCAGAAAAAGTAGGTTATTGGGATCTCTCGGGTGAAGGCTTTTTTTTTTTTTTTTTTTTGAATGATTTATTTATGGACGCTCTTTAACAGCTCAGGTCATCAGCGTCCCATTCAACTCAGGGCGTGAAACGGCCGACAAATTTTGCTCAGAGGCTCTTTCAGGCTTGAGGTTCTTTTTCGTGCCGTAAATGTACGACACGGGACCCACTGCTTTACTTCCCTTCCGAAGGAAGCCATACTTAGGATTTTTACGCCCCGAAAAAATCCATCGGTCCTGGCCGGGTTTGGGGTGAATGCTGAATCAAATCTAATTTATTCCTTCCCTAACGTAAGCGTCCGGTGTAGTTTACATGTCTACGATTACGCCGAGCGAACGAAAATATAGCTCATAGAATCATAGCATGCCTTGGATTGCAACTATCGAGATACTGCAACGCAGTTCGGTTTTAAATTAAATTGGGAATAACCGTCGTCAATAATCACAAATCAACAAGAATATGTTACAATGATATCTTTTTTGACGCTAATGTTTATCTTACGCATATACATTTTGATAAAATGGCATGACTCATGATAGGAATACAATACAGCTACACGGCAAGCTGGGATTTGTCCCTTTTGTTCTTCTTACATAGCAAAACACCTAAGGTGATAGATTTTGGTATTAAGCTTCTGTTGGGTGCCAGAGCAATTAAAATTATGTTAGAGTAGTAAAAGTTATATTTAATTTCAAGAATTTGTTAAATACGCTAAATTTCGGGCTATACGCATATGGAGATTTTGCATGGCTAAATGATGCTGTGAAAATGTAAGATTTAGCCATAAAATGACTAAGCTTGCAACACCGCTGCTCTTTCACAAATAAAATTTTCTTCGCGTGATTATATACTTAACGTTAGACTGAGAATCATACTGGTATGAAGTCGCGCCCCTTCTTTCACGAACGGCAGTGGAGAAAACCGAAAGCCTCCTTACCGAAACTTCGCATCCTTAGAGTTAGTTTGGAAGTGTGAATGTTTTCGCGTCACGTCGATCTTTTTTTTTTTTTTTTGTGTGTTAATGAGTGTATCATAACATTTCATATGCCTGGAATGTGGGAGGGAATATCAGTACAGCAAAACTCTGAGAAAGCATGTCTCTGAAGTATACCCGGAAAAGTTGCATGTTTTCTTTTATAAATAAAACAGCAAACGTACGCCTACACTGTGAAATGTGCAACAAAAATTTCAATCATGCACTCAACCTCAAACAACATCGACGAGATTACATTCATCAGAGGCATGCCTGATATATTTTGTGGAGGATAATGAACTGCACTATAATGCAAATTAATCTGCAGTGAAAGTAATACATGCATACACAGATACTCTTGTCCTTGCGTTGATTCCAGTATTAAATTAAATATGTGTAAACACATAAGCAGCATATGTCAATTTCAGGTCCGCTATGAACACTCGATACCTAAAAATAATGATGATAATGAAGATAATAATGACTTAATAATAGACACTAAATATGTTTCTGTTCTCAGTGACAAGGAAAAAATGCTAACCCAAATGAGCAAACAAGCAAGTCTCAAGTTCTGTGTCCCTATCGGAACAAAGAGAACATTTTTCTTGCGAATTTTTAAATGCCCCTGCGGGAATTTCCACAAAAACAGAAGTTGAAGGTATGAAAAAACACACAACATCCTTAAAGGTAATATTAGCATTAGTTCGCAACCAAAATGAACAAGTATCCATGTCCATAATTTAAGAAATGTCCCAAAAATGCAATGTTTTCCACAAAGAAGACTTTGCAAAAAATGAATAAATAAAAATAAAAATCATCACATTCAACTTACAAAACTCGATACAACGGAAGCCAACATCATCTCACTTTCTTTGTTGCAAGATGGAAAAGCTATGACAACAGCTCATCGCATTTCCCATGCAAAACCTGATACAACGGAGATTAGCCCCACCTCATATTAAGAAACATCTCACTTATACAGTTCGGAATACATGCAAAAAATATATTGTTAAATGTGCATGTCTTTTCCTGTGTAATTAGCATCCTTTACGTGTTATATTGCCACGTTACAGCTTCTCATTTGCTTTCTTGTGATTAACTACCAACATGCTTCCTACAAAATTATTTTTGGCATGAGATTGCTTGTTTCTGTGCGTTACGACTGTTATATCAACCTGTAGTTGTTGAAGTCACACGTCTTACCCAGATCGACCTTATGCATTAGTCACGTCTCCTTACACGAACAGCAACGGAGAAAACCGAGTGGTAGTTGCAACAAATGCAGGCGGATGGAACAGTCGTAACGCAAGGAAACGCAATGTGCGAACTTTTTAGGATGCATGATAATAGTTAATCACATTAAGTATACAGCGCAATGAAATAAGAAACTGTAATGTAGCAATGTAACACGTAATATAAATAATAATCATAGGGGAAAAGGCATACACTCTTAACACTTAAGTTTTGGATTTTCTTTTAAATTTAACATAACCTTAACTAACCTTCTTTTGCAACCTATTCGTTTTTTTTAACATATAAGCTTTAACATCAAAAAGAAACATTTATTAAACTGGAAAAGCGTGGGAAAACCATGAAGATTAAAAAAAACCTGGGAGGACCCAATGTAACACGCAAAGTAAATAATAATCAAAGGGTAAAAGGCATACGCTTTTAACACTATAAGTTTTGCATATATTATTTTTTAAACTTAAGTTAACATAGCTTAACCAATATTTGCAACCTATGCGTTGTTATAACACTAATAATGTTAACATAAAAAAGTAAAAAAATAACATTTATTAATTTGAAACTGCGTAGGCAAACTATGAAGATTAAAAAAAATAGTTAGTCTCTGGGGGGTTTCGAACCCACTCCCTTCCAATTAATAGCACTAAGCTCTCTATCAGGCGTGACTTCATAACTGGACTATTCTCAGTGTAATGTCAAATGTTTATTTCTAAGCCAATGATATTGTCGTCAGGTCAGATAACGGTCCGCCACGGTCAAACGAACGACTTAGCGCTTATGTACAGCTGCGTGCAAGTCTTATCATGTTATTTTGTTCTAATATTTCATTCAGGAACAGTCATCTCCACGTCTTTTCAATATACCCGTACACTATTGAAATTCTGACCTCACTTTAGCTATTATCCCTACTTGTTTGCAAACATTTTTATATAAATATCATGCAAAAACATCCGGATAACCCAGTTCACTTTAACGAAACGTAAAGAGTATAGGACTTATCTGTCATGGCTTATTTACTAGTGAGCAGTATGAGAAACTGCGGTTCATACAATGTGCCTTGGTCAGTAGGCACAGCCATTTCTAGCACTTTCTACAGGTGGCTTTGACCTAGGTGAAAACTCTGGTTTTGGTAATCGTGATATTATTGTCATAGTGAAATATGTATCAAAGCTATGATTGCCAGATAAAACCAACACATATCACACTGCATTGGTAGAATTCCACACTTGTAAGTAAAAGGTAATAATTTATGGCAAAAGGAAAAATTCTGCTGCCTATACCATCCGGGCAACAAGGCAAATATTTATATTAATCTATGATATATTCAGCAATTATGACGGTGGCCATAACAACTTACCACATACCAGATGGCCGGCCTAAGCCATATTTTGAATGCAGGTAGACTCATTGCAATAAAAAAGTCAAGAAAGGGAATATGAAAATAAGTCAGAGGCGGCCCATTAATAAGGGCCCAAATATTACGTAATTAATTACCATTCTCTCTTTATTGGTCATCATATAATACCCTTGTACGCTCTAAACTTACCTTCTTGGGCCAGCAATGATTTACAAGAACTTATATTTTTCTTCCTTCAAGATGGGTTGGCCTTTTTCCTGCTTATTTCTGCGTTCTCTTGGGCCACCAGGAAAACTGCCCATGGCAGTTGGTACAATCTCTTTTCTTAGGAACCAGATGTTGAGGGGTTACTGATACCATGCATATCTGAATAAGGGTTCTTTTCGCACTTTATTTAAATTGGGTTGCTTCCTCATTGCTTGTTAGTGGCAAGTTGGCTTTCACAGTTTTAAGTGTAAAGTAACGAAAAAGCATATCTGTTTTGTGACAATGAATAAAGTGGAGGTTTTACTGAAAACTCTTTCTTCGTGTCTAATTTTAAGTGAAAAGTTTGCACTTAGGATCTCATCAACCGAACGCTATACAGCTTACTCAGAAAGACGAAAAAAAAATTAAGATTTTCGTCTTTATTTTTTAAAAACCATCTTGACTGGCAGTGTGTGAAGTGAGAAAATCTTTATTTTGCTTTTATTGTTTATTGTTCGGGGTGAATGAACTTATGAAGAGTAGAATACGCTGATTTGGAGCATTTATAAGAAAAAGTTAAGAAACATGAACTTAGTGCGGAACATATGAATAATGCAATGAAATTTAAAATAATAGAAACCTCAATTATCCATTCGCAAATTGACTAAGGGTATAGTGTTGCTGTAAAAAGGTACAACGACCTTGTAAGTTAGAATCGGCATGCTTTAAATAGAATTATAGAATTAAAATATGTAAAGTTCATGAATTAGTCTTAAAAAGACATGATGAAACCGGCAGTTCCTATAATGAGGACATTTTTCTGGATTTGGTTGCTTATATAGCAAAGTTAGAAAGCTTGTATGAAAGTCACTTGACAGACTACACTGTGACAATAACACTTCTAAAACAATTCAAATGCATTGTTAGATCTGGATGCAATGTATCTTGTCTATACGGATGAAATTAGAAAAGAAATTGAAAGGGCAAATGTCGTTTTTATGCAGGCCGATGAAACGACAAATGTCACAATTTGTGATACATCCGTGAGAGTAAATCGGGTGATAGATTCATAAAATGCATTGCTGTTTATGAATTACTGCAGAGGGCTTAACGCGTACTTCAACAGCAGAATTAGAAGAGGTCCATTTAAACCAGAAGCTTTTAGCTCAAACATACGATAGCGCTGCAGTTATGAGAGGATGTTAAGTAGCAGGTTTTGATGAAGCAGACCTTCCCTCGTCCCATTTATGTGCATTGTTATGCTCATCAACTGAATTTAGTGCTCAAAATAATTTGCTCTACAATTAAAAGAGTTAGAATATTGCAAATTTCAATGACCTACGTGCATTTTTGCATCCTCACCGAAACGCACTAATCTGATAAAAGAGTTTTGCGAAGGATATCCTTCATCATGTGTCCCAAGATGGCAGTTTAATTTTAGGATATTTAATTTTGTGCAAGAGGAAAGAAAAGGATTTGTGCAGTGTTTCGAAAAGATGCAAACAGAAGGACACTGGGATGATAAGGCAGTAAAGGAAGCTTATACAGTTCAGAAATTACTTAAGGACAATACGTTTTTATTTGTTCTGTCTTTCTTTGCGCATGTTTATCATGTTGATATACTGTACATCTTTAGTTCAGGCATGCGCAAGCAGTTAACAATAAAAAAGCTCTTGAGAGTTTTCAGTCTACAATGGTTCAGCTAAGAAATAACGTGCAGCAACGTTCGATATCTTCTGGCAGTGGAGATATGACAACACATCCTCCAAGAAAAAGAAATTAGAATAAGTAAAAATGAAACTGCAGTAGAAGTAGATACCAAAGAATCCTGTGCCGTCATTATGAATCAGATACAAGATTGATTCCAAACGCTATCGGGAATAAATGCTACGTGCATTTCCGATTATTTATCCGCAAAATTTCAAAATATATAGGCAGTGTTTTCCTCTCACCCATTTCGAAACGATAACATCAGCCTAACCCATTCTAATTATAGAAAAACTTAAATGCGAGTTTTTTCAGCTTATGGAAACGAAACGACATGTAAAACTGCAGTAATCAGTGCACTTGTTTCGTTTCTTAACCAAAATTGTTTAACGGACACGTTCTCGGAAGTGTACAGGTTGTTGGAAATCGTCATTACAACCCCGTGGTGACGGCTGAGTCGGAACGCTGCTTTAGTACTTTGAAACATGTTAAATCTACCTAAGAAATTCTATGGACCAAGATAGATTACATGCGTTAGCTATTCTGTCAGTGCACAAGGAGTATCTGGGCAGCATGCAAGACTTCAACCAGCTGGTAATAAAGCAATTTTTATTACTAAGAACCGGAGGGCACTTTATATGTCAAGAAATGAGTGAGTACAATTATTTTATTCCCTAAAGATTCTTCTGAAGTAGGTACTTTGATCCACACCTGCATACTTTTCTTTACGCGCAAACACTGCAGTTTTTGTGATTATTTTTCATGTACTGTTGGGAGCTAGAGAGATGCCTAGTCAGAGGAATGTGCTGACAACGTGATGGTATCAGAGGAGGGTATTGTTCACAGGTGGCACACCTATTGTAAACATAGCCCGTGCTTGTGCTATGATGCGTTTAGAAAACATTAACCACTTGCATGCTGAAGATAATGTGCTTAACATTTCCTAACTTCGGCATTCTCAGATGAATTAATAAAATATAAATGGGTACTCACTTTCTGAAATTTCTATCTGCTCTGTTTATTCTCTGCCAGATTGAGCAGCGGCAAGATCAGAGAAATCTTCGTTTTCCTTACTGGAGTCATGCACTTAAACAGCTGCGAAGGTAGGGGTGTATATACACTTGTAGACACGATAATGATCTTTGTAGTCATAGACTTAATATTCGCCTTGTCCTTCACACTCAATCTGAACATTTGAATCGTTACCAATTGACATTTCTAAACATTTTCTTAAGCAAATTAAATAGATCAAAAGTACAAATATTTGTGATTGAACTAGGTGTAACTATGGAATTCATGAAGAGTGACAGGGTGCATTATATTTGAACATAATAAATATAGCAAGCAGATAATTTTATCAGAAGATATTACTGCTTATACGGGAAAACTGCGGTATTGTATAGCAATTAGAACGAAATATATTCAACGACAATTTTAATAACGATAAGTATGACCATGACAAAATCTAATAGATCGCATAGAAATAAAATTTTGTATAATATTGATAGCTCTTGTATAGAACTTGAATCATTCGTTTCACTTGTTTCTCCTCCCAAAGAAATGACATGAGATGTCAAGACATCTTCCTGTAAACCCATCATTTTCCCAAAATTGTTTCTCTTCTCTTATCACATGATTACATTGTTCCAACAGTCTTCAGATGAATAGGTGCCGCCTTCTAAAGGCCGGAGGTGCATGGGCCCTCGCAAAATTTTGCAGAGGGGACTGAGCTCCCCAATAATTCCAAAGAGTTCTGTATATGACCTTCAAAATTTGCCAGATCTATATTGTATTGTCCCAAATACACGTTTCAGGTATGTTTGTATTTTGTCCTGTAGTCATCACTATGTGGAATGTACGAGTATAAGTATTGTTGGGCAGCGGTGTGCATTCTTCATGAGAAGCGCACATACTGTCTACATAATGTTTGACTTAAATTAATATGCTTAATAATTCCTAACTTATTTACGATCACTATCCTCACCAATTCTCTTATTTCACTGTGTATAATTTTTCCTTTCTTACGTTGTGTGGTACTTTCATTATTTGTATCTACATATATTTAGTAGATCAATATATATGTGAAACTATATACTAATACTAACTAAACCATGCAATGAAAAACGTCCAATGTTCACTATTAATATAATGCACTTGTTAACGCAATGACGCTCAGAACCAACATGAACCGCCGCTAGTATTTGAATAGATGGTGGATACGTAAGCGTTTGCTTATAATGTTTTGGTTGGGATATATAGGTCCTCCTCTCTCCCCGCATACGTCGTTAACCAACTCTCCAGCTCCCAACAGTAGTTGTGCCTCTAGCCCACCCTTCTACACAGGCCACGATCCGCCAGATATAGGGATAGAACATGTATTTTTATTGGTTTATGTCAACGTTCTGCGGGAATCTTTAATTTAAAACTCCTGCCTTCCACAAAAATGGTCAGATTTACATAGTAGACTGACTACTAAACGCCACTCATTTCCGTCTTGTGATCCATCTGTTTTCCATGATATTTTTGTTTATTCACATTCTCAATTATTTACTACCTTCCCGAATGATCGTTCGCGGAGCACTGGATTCAACACCATCATTGTGCAGAATGTTTTTTTTTTTTTAAATGGTGGCGCGCAAGATATGAACAAAATAAACACGTGGTTTCTAGAGGGAAAGTATTACAACATTGCATTCCTTTCAGTTTTATCACGTTCGTCTCCAGACTGTAAGAGACGTGATAAATACTTATCAGTGGGAAACAAAGAAAGAGAAATCTGCAATACTTGGGGTAGATTTCCAGAAAACTTTTTACTATTTTGCCTATGAATATAAAGATATTCTCTACTGCATTTTCCCGCATTCAAGTTCATGGTTATCTCTCATGTCCAGTAAACATAAAACGCTTGATGCGACAAGGGTATTCACTGTCAACGATCTAATGTGTTATGTTTGAAACCATTTATTAAGATGGTTTATGTCAAAATGGTGGTTTTACCTCATCCCATACTAAATGGTTCAATTTTTAGTAGGGTTTAACCCCCGTTTTTACTACAGAGGCACCACAGGTGGTTAACTGATACTGTCATAAGATGACGATGTAACCGTAGTCTGCAGGAAAGAAGAGCATGTAACACAACTTCCATTGCTGCTGACTCTATATGAGAAAGCTTCAAACGCGCGTGTCAATTACAACAAATCCACGCTTTTTCCTTTGGTGCAACGCCCGACCACCTTATCCGTATCACATACCCTAGTAAAATCGCAGAAAAAATGCTTAGTTTAATATTAGAAGATTCGTTTCCGGGGGTGACCCACACAAACTGGACGAAAGTCATAAATAATGTGCAAGAGGTTATCTCCAAGCAGTTGAGTATTCAGAAAATTTAGCATATCAAAACATTTGTACTATCCAGAATTTATTTAGCACAAATATTACCCATGCCGGAGAAAATTTCCCAGCTCATTGAATTGGCTCTTGGCTATTAAACCGCGCGATCAATTTTGTTTTTCCCCGGAGTGTTTGCCCACGAGCGAGCGTGCCTCTCATTAGCCGGTTAGCCGGCCAACCGGATCTCAGTGATTGGCGGGAGTGAAAAAAATAAAATAAGCCAACCATGCAATACACAAATCAATTTGAGAGGCTCATTACTTGCCAAAATAGGAAATCAGATGTTGAAACGGCCCGCCTTCATTCTCCACACATTTTTAGTATTTCTTTAGGAAATTATTCAGCACTCGCGTAGTTCATTTTGAGAAATCCTGACAGTTTTCTGACGAATATTATCTTTTAAATTCTTGTATGGTGTGCGGGTTCGTCTTGAATAGGGCATTTTTTTTAAATTTACCCCAAATATAATATTCGCTGGCTGTTAAATCGGAGGACCGAGGGGACGACAAATTCCTACTAATACTCTGTCTTGTAGAAACACATTGTGAATTGCTCTCATGGAATTATTCGCAGTATGAGCAGTAGCACGGTCCTGTTGAAAAATGCATGATCACGCTCCCTGACGGTAATTTCTTTGAAAAAAGGGGGTTATTATGGTATTCACATAAGTAAAAGAATCAACTGTATGCTTTAAAAAATTGTCCTATGATTCTTTCACCGCTGAGTTAGCACATATGAATCGTACATTAAGACACGCAGTGCCGTTGTAAACACACGAGACATAATGCACTTTATGCATACTGTCAAATTAAGAAGCAAACAACACAACACAAACCCAAATGCAGCTGCGCTACGATTGTGACAGTCAGAAGGCCAATAAAATGCTATCAGCCTTGCCTATCCGCTCCATGGCTCGGCAATGAATGAGGACTCGCTCAAAGGAAAAACCCGCGCCGCGGGGGAAAGCATCATTAATCCCATGGTAACTGCATGGTTTGTGTGCATGGACAGCTTCGTTTACCATTGGGTGGATGAGGTTTTAATTTAACTGATGTCTACGTGAAATGCAAATAATTGTTACTGTACAGTATTCTTCATGCCTACAGTGCCTCCGGAAACGCAACAGATTCCAATTTCTGGCCTCTATATGTGAATGAACGGTATTCCCCAACCATGCCCAAACTTCACCCATTTAAACGGGTATTACATCTGTTAAAAATGTACCTCCAGGATCAAAGACGTGCACAGGAGGTCACATTCAAAACACTATATAACTGGACGCGGAATATGAAAGATTCCCCTATTCATATTGTGTCCAAATATCCTTCCTTGGAAATCCAATTTGAGAAACATTTAATTGTCTATACAGTTCAACCGACTGGAAGGTGAAAGTCTATGTAGCTGTAAATGAAATGCTACCAACTAAACTGAAGTAATTATCTCGCAATATAACGACGCACTTCACATGTGATAACCTGCGGAAAGACCGACATACTTCACTGACTGACAACCTTTTTTTTTTTTTTGAGTAGTGTTTAACGCCCGTTTTCACTACTGAGGCACCACAGGCGGTGGACACTGATGATACATGAGATGAAATGATAAATTGGGAAAGGATATTATTTTTTAAGGAAGGAAGCGTTCCAGGCCTAAGTTTAGGTACCTCCCCGGCATTTGCCAGTTATGAAGACTGAGGAAAACCTGGAAAAAAACCCAGTAAGGGAGGACGGTCCTGGCGGGATTCGAACCGCAGACCTCCCGCTCACGAGTCCGTGCCTTAACGACCTCGGCCACCCGTGGCGGTACAACCTGCGTATTAGTGGGTGCGTAATAGAGATGGATAACCAAAAGCGCCATTTTTTGCTTAAGACACCCATGCTCAAAAAAATTAAATATTTGCCGCTTCTCTCAAGGGCGATATATGAAGAATTTGGCCATCCAAGTGTAGATTGCCAGTGCCTTTCTGCATAATGTGATAGAAGAAAGTGTCAGACTGTAGCTAAATTTAATGATAAATTATGTTGGTATCATGTTAAGATTTTTGAAAATGTGTAGCCTTCTACTAACACAACAATACAATCAACATTAAACAGGTCTTTCTTTATTTTACTGTTTCAAATGAGAGGAAGCTTTTGGTAGATTACAAATGACATTTATTATGAGAGATAAAAATTTATACAAGCATTTGGAGAAACTGGCTCAAATAATTAGTAGAATTTCATGAGAAGAAAAATTGGAACAGGAAGTTAATACATCAGTAGCTACATCACGAGCTGAAGATGGGATGGGATTTGAAGATCGGCAAGATTACAAGTATTAAATTTAGCAAACACAGAATCAAGATATGAGGAAGAAGAGAATGGAGAGAATGGTGAAGATTAAGAGAGAACAGAGTAAGATGGAGAAGAAAAGAAAGTCTAAAAGAAGATGAATAGGGGGAGAAAGGAGAATAGAGGAGAAAGGAGTAGAAGAAGAAGCCGTTGTAGAGTGAGGAGATGTCAATAGGGGGCGTTTGGGATGGAGAGGGAAGATTATAGAAGCGAAAGTGAGTTAGAAAATGCAACTTATGTGACCCAGAAGATGCCAAAGGATAGACGATTACAGAAGATGGTTAAACGAATTGGAAGAGCAGAGTACGAGATTGGGAAGAAGGCAGAGAAGAAAGAAGATGGAAGTAAAGAAAAGAAAAAGAGGAGAGAAGAAGAAAGGGGGCGGAGAGAAAGCGAGAAAGAAAGAAAAGAGAAAAGATAGCGACCATATGTCCAATTTACATTTGAACGCCTGTAATAATTACAAACAATGACTATAATAACAATAAACTAATAGCATAACTACTTAACACAATATAACGAGTAGAAACGACGAAAGAGGAGAGAGGGAAGGGGGAAAAATATGGAAAGAAGAGTGAAAAAGGAAGTGATAAAAGATCATAAATATATTTTTACTTTGTTGCCTACCGGGCGTATATTTCCAAATTTTATAATTTATTAATGAGTTAATTTCCACTATTCATAATAATTTTATAGAAATTAATCTATATATTATAGTTAAGACTGCAGAGTTCGGCACACACACACACACACACACACACACACACACACACATATATATATATATATATATATATATATATATATATAATTATTGACTCAGTTTTTAAATGTATGGAACGATTTAAAAATAATTTATAAAAAAAGTTTAAAAAGGACGATGAGAAATTTAAAATAAATTAGCCACCTCCTAGGACCTACAATCATTTGTAAAATTAATATCTCGTTGGGGGGGTTGCTTAAAACAGCGATAAAATTACAAAAAAAAAAAAAAAAAAAAAAAAGGAAAAGGAAAATTAAGCTCGGGGGCTTAAGTTTTCAAGACATTCATTTAAGGGTTGAGAGTAATCTACTCCCAGGTAGTATCATAATAACCGTTACTTACTTTTATTGATCAAAAGCATCATAATAATAAGCACCTATTCGAAGCCTAAACCATACTAATTGCCAGTTAGCAATATATAAACGTTCATATAAAATATTCATCTTTAACAAGTTTGTACTTTAGTTCATTTTAAAAAATCATTCCTTAATTTGCTCCTCTTCTCACCTTAATCACTAATATGGCGATGAAAGTAAAGTTTCATTTTCAGTGTTGAAGTACCATAAGAATGGCTGAGGGTGTAGTTTAGGTTAAGTTAGGTTAGGTTCACCTACTGCAAAATTTCACGGCGACGGGTGGCCGAGGTCGTTAAGGCGCGGACTCGTGAGCGGGAGTTCTGTAGTTTGAATCCCTCAAGGACCGTCCTCCCTGACTGACGATTTTTCCAGGTTTTCCTCAGTCCTCATTAATGACAACTGCCGGGGAGGTACCCTAAACATAGGCCAGGAATGATTCCTTCCTTGAAAATAAATCCTTTCCCAATATATAATTTCATCTCATGTATCATCAGTATTCTTTGCCTGTGGTGCCTCTGTGGCAAAAACGGGCGTTAAACACTGTGCATTTTACTGCAAAATTGCGTTTCCAAAAACCAGTTCCTGCTACTTTATAGGACTGAAAAGGAAACAAGAGCAAGCATTTTTAAAAGACACGTTACTGTCAAAGACAAGGAATTTCTCCATTATTTCAATTGACTCCAGATATTTCGCTGTCACTTTAATTTTATAATTTGAGCAAATCAATCTGACACGTTGAGCAACAGTTGGCTTTCTAAATCAAATTAAATTGTTTTAGCATCAGAATTTTCAGTTTCTGTCTGCCATTCTGTCAATGAATGAAATGTGCTCATTGCAACCTCAAATGTCTCAAAAATTTAAATCGTTTCTACCAAGACCATGTGCTCCTACTTAAGAAGAATCTTGCAAAGCTCTGCAACCTCTCACAAGAAAAATCCTTGGGCTAGAAAAACAGAACCCCCCAAAATTCATTTATACCAATAGTGGTCTCTGAAGTCAACCCCCACTTCAAAGAAATACTGTAAAAGCACATGCACTATCTCGACTTTCATAGCAGAATGCAAGTGAAGTTGACTAAATGGAGACCTCTAGTGAACAGTTGGCATTTTACAGAAAGCTGGATATCTCATTGAATTCAGATTGAAATTACTGAGTTTTTGTTGCAGTTTTCTTATTTGATACCGTAGCATGGGTGACTCAATCAAATCATCTAGTTGGCAATTCCAACATTTTACACAAAAATGAATATCGTCACTGCATTTAGATATCAGTGACGCCCTATTACGAAATTTTTAGTGTGTCTCTGTGTGTTCATATACAACTAAAGGGTGACTAAACCAAGCCTTCTAGTTAGCAACTCCAGTTTTAAAAAATCACAATATAAACTTTAATTTCAAAGGAAATAATTAGACGATAGAGACCCGATTCTGTGTGTTAAACCAGAGGGTATTTTTTGTCAGTGAAGTACACGGATAAATGAAATAAGTTCGTTTATCTTGCAATTTCAAGAAAGAGAATACAACTACCAATGCCAAAATTATATTAATAACTGCAAGAGAAACCATTGCTGAAATATACTACTACAGGTATAAAGTGGTTTTCTGTAGGAATGCGAAATGAAGCTAGTGAATGAAAAAAGATTCCAGCTAATGCAATTTATAAGTACATGAAAATCAGAAATTAGTTCTTTGGAAATGTAGAAACAGAAGTTTACTCAGAATAACATTATCCTGTTTCGAAAAGAAAATAAGTCGGTTTTATTTACATTTATGTTACAGTATTCTAACTGACAATCCTCTCTCAAAACTAAAACATCACGCATGCATATATTGTGTACACATGTATACACAATATGTAATGAATAGTATTTATCGCCCGTTTTTGCTACAGAGACACCATAGGCGATGGACATTGATGATACACAAGATGAAATGGTATATTGGGAAAGGGTTTATTTTTAAGGAAGGAATCGTTCCAGGCTTAAGTTTAGAGTACCTACCCGGCATTTGCCATTTATGAGGACTGAAAACCTGGAAAAAACTTCAGTCAGGGAGGACGGTCCTGGCGGTATTCGAACCCAGACCTCCCGCTCACGAGTCCGCGACTTAACGACCTCGGCCACCCGTGGCGGTACAATGTGTAATGGTACTGCAAAACATGTCACTCCATGTCACTACAAATGTGTATCAATTTGTAGAAAACCATGAGGCAAGGCTCTACTTGTGGATAACCACAAGCTCTGAAATCGTTTTGCTGCAAATATTTTAAATGGATCTCTTTGTATGCGTGAGTTATTTAACCCCTTTCTTTCTTATGGAGATGGTGGAAATCACAAACAGAACACAGAAACAGTTTTTCATGTATTCAATGAAACTGTTTTTGTCAAATGAATACACATGATAATGTACTGTTGGCTGCACATGAGTCAATTATTGATATCATTAGACTCATGTATTCAATGGAATATTTCATAATTTGATTTCATTTTGCGTATCTTGTAACAGTGTTTTAGTTGGGAAACATATTTGGGGAGACTCACAATGACTATAGAAGCTTATCGCTGTCGGTAGTGTGGGGGTTGGCGGTAGGAAGCCTAGACAAGATAAGGAAACATAGAGGGTTGTCGTGGCTTCCGGTGATGCGATGAAAAATATCCCTTGGCTTAGGGATATTTTAGCTCAAAAGGAGCTGAGGGTTTATTTGCCAAAATTGAAAGAAGTAGAGATTTTTAGAAAATTTATAAAACTAATTTACATATTTTAAAATTATTTACTTAATTACTTCAAGGTAATGAAAACTGTCACTTCTTAAATTGAGTATAATTTAATTTTGGAGGACTGAAGACTGTGACAATTTAAATTCAGAATTCCATTTTAAAAATATTGGGAACTTTGTTTGAATTTGCTTGCTACTGCCGCGTTCTAATGAATCATTTTTTTATTGGGGGGTCAGGAATATAAAAACAAACAACAGCGAGAGAGAGAGAGAGAGAGAGAGAGAGAGAGAGAGAGAGAGATGGATTGCAAGCAGAAACCGTTATGTCTCTTCTGTTCTAAAATTAAATATGCGTAGCAGGAAAATAACTTGCTGTGATTATTCTGTCACTAAACACATGCTATCGTTGTTTAATGAAAATGTGAACAGAAGAAGGAAACACAGGAGAAATAAATTTAAATTGCCAGTTTTCCAGTAGCCGAACAGGGGTTTGGAAAGGACGACGGCGATATCAGTTTCCTGTAGGAATGGGATTCAAGGAAGTACATTCATAAATTGCTAACGAATAATAATTTCAACAACAACAACAACAACAACAACAACAATAATAATAATAATAATAATAATAATAATAATAATAATAATAATAATAATAATAATAATAATTAATGTATGTATGTATGTATGTATGTATGTATGTATGTACAGTGTTAGGTGTCTGCTGTACAGGCACCACCAAGGTGGTACCCATCTCAGTTTATTAGACAAAGAGAGAGGAGGATAATAGCAATAAAAACAAAAATGGATATGAAGACGAACGTAGGGAATTTTTAAATAGTAAAAGGAATTTTTAGCATGTAAAATGGACATTTCACTGACTGAGCATCGCAACACTATTGACTTCTTGAGCCCAGGGGGATATACTCAGCGTGCGCAGACGGAAACCCGTTTTCTTTGCTTTGCGCATTACGTCTCACGGGGAACAACGACACAAATGTCTAGCAAAGAAGCGTGTGTGTGGTATTGTGCAATTGATGTGATTGCGGTTTTTTTTTTTTTTTTTTAATAATTGGCAGTCGTTTGGTATTATAGTTTTATAATATAATTTTCTTTTAATAAATTCTGTACAAAATGCCTGGTTGTGCAGTGAGTGGTTCGCAAAGCGAAAGAAAATAACATTGCTGCTTAGGTTTCCACATTAAAAAGACCTATCAAAATCTTACAGAAAAAACAAAGTAAACATCACCAATGCTAGAATGTTCTCCTTTCATTATCAAGAATCTGACTGTATAAGAAAGAGATTTACGATCAGAACTGCTGAACTTACCTAGCAAACGTGTACTTAAAACCAGGTGCAGTTCCTTCTCTAAATTTGACTGTCGCTGCATCAGAGTCATGTTCTCGACTTAGTGACTTCAGATCTAAACTAACTCAGTGCCGCGGAGATCAGAGAGATATAAAAAGCGTGCAAAAACGTGTCTCACAGAAGTTTACAAATTTTCCGCCAAACGAGAGAAAACTTGCACAAAGTACTTGAGCATGTGATATCGAATTCGAAAGTTTAAGAGTTCTCAGAAACAAAAAAGCTTTTAAAATTTGTTTCAATATAAAAAGTAAAAATAAACATTAAAATCAAACGTGTATGAAACTTAAAAATTGCAACAGAGATCTTATTCAACAAATTTTAAAAATGAAAATGTAGTTTCGCAAACTTTAAAGTGATAGAAATAGTGAAGTTTCTGAAGAGGTGAGAAGGATATTAGGCCAAATATTTTCTCCCAGTCAGATCAAACGACTTCAAAATAAATGTAAACGCTTTAATTGGGAAGATTACTTATGCCAAACCATTACACTTATGGCTTTCTCAAAATTGCTGTTCTTTTCTGAGGACTATGATGCATTCCAGCTATATCGACTCTGCGCATGTGGGTTAGCCGTCCTCTCATTGCTGCTAAATTTGCTGAAGTTAGTAAAGCGTGCATGTATTTGAAATAAAATTGTTTCATTTTGAGGTTAGCGGGTCAGCATTACATTTAATTTGAAAACTACTGCCACTTTTCTCGTTTTTCATTTTATTAAAGCATATATAATGTTTAAACATGTAAATTCCTATTACAGTGACGAGCAATCCCTACGTATAAAAGAACTATTTTATAGTTAAAGACGTTAAGCTGTCTGCTAGTCTCCCCTCTCGTTCCCTAATGACGAGAGAACGATAACCAATAGGAGCATTAGTTGTGGAAGAACCATGTTAAGTTTTCTTTCAACCTTGAGTGAGAGAAGACGGGGAAGAAACTTGCAGAAAAATGATCCAGCAACATGTCTGTGCAGCACGTTTGATGTACACACAGGTAATGTATCAAATGTAAAGTCTTAGAGCATATCCCTTTTATTAAATTGTACTTCATTTAACATTGAACATGTGTGCCATTCTTTTATGATCCGGAGGACATTTCTTCCTTCTTCAGCCAACGCCAGTTCTTAACTGGTCGGCCATTTCTGCCATGAACAGGCGTCATTCCTTCCTGGCCCTTCCAGGCCAGAGTTGGTTTAAGAAATGGCCAAGTGTAGTTGTGAAAGCCTAGGTTGCGACATTATGGGGAGACGTGGGTATATTAAAATTTTAGGTGCAATTTTTAAAATTTAAGTGATTTTTTTCTTTTTTCCGTTTAGATCACTCGTACTCAGTGCTGTAAAATTAAGTCATACAAAATTAATTCCATTATTTTTGGTGTTTGTTTTGTGCTAATATAGTATTTTGTCCCATAATTTTTGTTTTCCAGGCATTTGCTGGCTCGCTTTCTCCCCTCCCTTCTCACACTCGACACACTTTCTCTTTCCATTACTATATTGTTTCCATTCTCGTTTCTTTGTACTTGTTCTCGCTATGGCTAGCCATTCTTTTCTTTTAGCTTCTTTTCTATTTTTTCTTTTATTCGCTGTACTTTCTTTTTTTACTTATAAGCAGCAATGTTTTTTTGCAATAGTCACGATTGCAGACGCCGTAAAGTAATTCATTTTTTGTTTGCAGTCAATATCCACATCTTTCTTTTCAGGGTGTAACTTATGTTTCGATAGAGAAATCGACGTTAAAAACAATCAATACGATGTTTTTGTAGTAATTTAATTCCGCTGCAACAGGCAGTTCGCTTACTTTGGCTTTCTCCATTTTCTTATTTCTGATATATTATCATAAGAAATTTTACTATGTTTCGATGGTAGCAAAGAAACAAAATGAGTTTGTTTCAATTTTTTTTGTCATAAATTAGTGCGGTTTCAGATATGTGCCTACGGGCTTATGCATATGACCTTTACGTCTTTCACTTAACAGGTCCGGCCAGGACCGATGGATTTTTTCGGGGCGTAAAAATCCTAAGTATGGCTTCCTTCGGAAGGGAAGTAAAGCAGTGGGTCCCGTGTCGTACATTTACGGCACGAAAAAGAACCTCAAGCCTGAAAGAGAGGCCTCTGAGCAAAATTTGTCTCCCGTTTCACGCCCTGAGTTGAATGGGACGCTGATGACCTGAGCTGTTAAAGAGCGTCCATGAATAAATCATTCAAAAAAAAAAAAAACTTAACAGGTAATCGTGATAAATTTTTATATAAACAATATGCAACTTTAAACATAGGGATGACGGAAATTTAAAAAAATTGCGTCTGTGTTAGCTAATAGCTTTTTGATATGTGTTTCGCGCGATAAGCTGCGATTTTACTCATCAAAGATTAAATTACTGCAAGGTGAGATTATATAATATAATAGCTATTTGTAATTATAAATTCTCTCGCGAAATATTTTGCATTGCATGATAGCATTTGCATTATATGAAATGGTTTCGCAAATCAAGTTGCGATTTTCCCGCGGTTTTTAGGAATTTAAAAATAGAAAAGATGTGTAATAATGCCACAAGCAGTGAATAGGTAATATAACAGCTGTTCAGTAGTGAAAGTGTTTTCACAAACTAGATTGCAGTTGTCCAGAACATTTACACACTTATATAAAATGTTGATTGTTGTAATGATATACTAAATGATATAATTATGCCTTTTGGTTCTTTGGGGGATGGGATAGATAATGCCTTTTGGCTCGTTGGTATGAATGTGTTACAGGTATGAATGAGAGTGATAATAGAGATTTTCTTGCAAGGTAGCCCCTTTGGCCCCAAATATAAGTTCTGATGTGGAACTTTGAAGGAAGGTTGCTGGACCCATTCAGAGAGAGGACATAAATATGGGTCCTCCTGCCCTGATGTCATACTTTTACTAGTATGTATGTGTGCTTAGTGTAAATTTATTGCTCATAATGATTTTGTGTGTCGTTTCATTATGTAGTGCATTTTTGTTATAGCTTCCCAGTGGGGTGTAGGTTATGTTATTGATCATTATGATTTTGTGTGTCATTTCGTTATGTAGTTCGTTTTTGTTACAGCGTCCCTGTGATGAATGAGCAATGATTTAATGACCTATATCAGCATAGTTTATGTTGGTATTTAAGCATGACCAAGTTTACGATTCCACAGTTATGACATTGTGATGAACAAATTTCACAGTGGTTGTATAGCATTTTAAGCAATTTACGATTATGACTCTGGAACAGTTTTATAGTATGAGGGCAGTAGACGTGGGTGATTGAATATGTTGGATAGTTAATGGTGTTTGTTGATTTCAATGCCCAAAAATGGTTGCAATCTCAGGAGTGGTTTTAGGAAAGGTGTGTGCAGGGGATGCGATGATTTTATTGTTGTTCCACTGGCTCCCAGCAAAGTCTGCTACTCCGTTTCTATTATATCATCTCAGGATTAACTGGAGCGTTTTGTGGCTCGTTTTTTATCCACAGATACGGGGAATATACAAACAAAAGATAAAGGAGATTGATTCCTTTGCTAATAGTTTATTCAATTTCCAGGCAGTAGTCTATTATCAGACTGCTTGGCATTGTCTAACCACTTCCTATTGCTTGGTTGTACTTGAAATAATGTTCCCGACCTCTAATCTCTGCCTTTTAATTCTCTCTTGGTCTTTTCCTGCTCTGGATAATATAACCAATTGCTGACAATCTATATTTGTTCCGATTATCTTCCCACTTGCCAGATTCTTAGTTACTTTGCATTTATCATCACCAGTTATTCACAATTCTCAATTTCACTACCGATTCTTAGCTACCAACTCTGGGCTTCCTCTACTCCACTTAAACTATCTTTTTCAATACTCTACGACACACTTTCCCCATCTGCCTCACTTCGCTCCCCACACTTCTCTGCCCTGCACATCCTTCTATCTCTTTCCATACTTCTGTACTTTTCTGCCTACTTCTCTCTCTGCACTTCTCTTGCTCTCTCAGCCCTGTTGGCTCTTTGACATTCACTTTTCTCTCTCTTAACCACATCCCCACTAAATTAAATTCCCTCTTTTATTATTTTATTCCCTACTTATAAGTTCAATATTGGCCATCTTATAATATTTGTTATACATCTAAGTTCTTCTCATTCTCTCATTTTAATGTGATAGCGATTGGTTAAAATTACCTTTCCCCTTCTGGCATTCACCTTTCCCAGACTTTTATTTCTTAGAAAGCATCTACTATCATTCATTTTGGCTTCTCCTTTAATAAAATTTAGCAATTTTCCATTCCATTTTTCCGTTAACTATCGTACATCTAGGAACTAAGATCATGCAATAATGCACATATATTTCCCATTACTACCTGCATTCATTCTCGTGAATAGGCGGCCTAGCTCTTGACTTGTATCTTTCCCTGTCTGATTGCTATAAAACACTCTTGTCTAGGTTTTGACAGCTGAATTCCTTTCAGAAACATTTCTTTCAAAGTGTGCTCCCTTTGTTTGGTTTTAGCATTGTGTTATAGCCATTTCCTTATTTGACCATCTTTGCTGACAATTTAGCTGTTTGACACATTCCTACCCACTGCCAGGTGCATGACCATTATCGAAAAAACTTTGCACCTTTTGTATATCTTTGCCATGGGTTAGAAAGGGTATACCAGCGAACAGTCCTTTGGGTACACATATACAATAGCTCTTTCTATCTATTTCTAACAAGTTTACAGGTGGCTAAAGTCAACACAAAACATGAAAATAAATATAATGCCTCTGACAAATTGCTGTTACCTGCCAAAATTATACATACACGCACATGTCTCACATTATATCAATCCATAGCAAACATACTCCTGAATCATTCAATTGTATACATACATAGTAAATATCCTTATCGACTCATTTAATAAATATAACTCTGCATCCTAAATTTTTAGGCCTATGTAATTACTATAATCAACTTATTAACACACTAAAGGTAGCCTGTAATTATGGCTGCAACTCTTGCTTAGTGCATATTAATTTTCCATTCTCATGATCATTTATCTATTTTTTCATTATGTAAGGTGGATGAGATACTGTTTATGTGAGAGTTTCTCTTGATTCATAGTTTTAGGGCACTATTAATTTTTAGATGAATTCTCTGATTTCATGTATGATAATCTGATATTAGTTATACAGATGGGAAATAATTTTTTTTTAAATTGATAACATGATGTAGGTGTGTTGTTGATAAGGGGCTTTTAAATGTGGTTAGAATATCCCTGAAAATGCTTGAGATCGTAATGTGTTCAGAAAGTATGCAAATTGTTTCAGTTCCATAAGTAGGTAATGCAGTCCTTACAGAACAGATACCTTAATTAATATTTGTATGTACCCATTGTGAAACTCTTACAGAGTGGCTGTCGTGTACCTGAAGAAGTTTTGAAGAAAACTAGGTCTTAAGACAATCTGACTAGCAGTCTATGCCATGCTGCTGTCAAGAGGTATATGTATAGTGTTGTATGAAGTGCTTTTGTGACAGTTGTAGTAAGATCTTGGCTCGGAATGGTCACTACAATGTACTTGCTTAGGCTATGTTGGTATAAGTCAAAATGATTTTTCTCAACACAGCTGTAGTTCAATTCTTGTATAGGCATTGTTTTTAGGTTTTGGAATGTGTTGTATACACTGAATTTGTGGGTGCAGTGGGTGGATTAGAAAATAACCGCTTGTGCTGTCATGAAAAATATGAATTGGCATAATCCATGGTTTCTTTTTTTTGTGTGTGTGTGTGTGTAATTGCTGTGACTACAGTCCATGTTGTTTGTTATTTCATATTTTATTTTCTTTCTTACTGCGATTTTTTTCAGCAATTTGGCAGAGATTCACCAATTGCTTTGTAATATAAAGTGAAGAATTTTACAAAATGTATAACATAAATGACAGAAGGGATGTTTAATACTTATTAGAACAAAAAAATAATAAAGTAGAATAAGTGAGAAATCTAAACAGTAATTAGAAGAATCAAACACTTATTTGAAAAAGAGTAGAATGTCAAGGAAAATAAATATTGCTTAATTAAATTTTTGTGTTTTAGAAATAGATTGCATATTTTGTGCATGCAGTAGGTGGTATTTCATTTAATTTTATGTGATAATGTTGATAATGTTTTCTATGTAGTTTGTAATTTTTGGGCCCCATTACTAAGCAGTATTAACACATGGTATCTTACTATTTTGTATGTGGTGTAATATACATGTTGGGATAGGACACTTTCAGGGCCTTAAAATTTTACTTGTCTAGATCATCAGAGTATTCTTATAAATCCTGTGTGTAAACATTTTCAGTACTTAGTCATTATAATTATTTTATTCTCTTCTTTCTGTATATTTGCAATTGTCCTTATAATTGTATGTATTGCTATGAACCTGCTCATATATATTAATTACTGTTCTAGTTACTTTGCAACCAACTTTCTGGGCTACTGCTTAATTAAAGGAGATCCAGAAGTCTGCATACTCTCATGCAGTACTGCTATTTGCATCTATCCAGAGGATGAGTAGCTACTTTTGGTCGATCCCCAATCTTAATGATGATCATCGCAAGCCAGCTTCTCCGACATCTACGGCTGGGATATGGCCAACTCAGAAGCTGAATATATGTTACAAGAACATCAAATACCACTTCATTATGTGCAGTTAATGCAAGTACTCCTATGTAAATTTTTTTTAGCTGTGTTTGTGTTTCAAGGAGATAAAAGATATACAATTCCTGCTAGGAATGTTAAAGGTGCTAGAACAGGTAGTGATTAGTATGGATATACATATATACTTTGCTGGCAGTGATTTAGTGTGAAATAATATAAAGTGGAACTCATTCATTTCTAAACTACTCATGTATATAACATGTTGGCAGACAATTTTCAATATTGTATTTAGAATAACGGGTTTGTGATTTAGGTTAAGCCTCACTTTTTTTTTTCTTTTCTTTCCATCTCTTTTTTTTTTTTTTTTTTTTTCTTTCCCCCCTTTTCCCCCTCTCTCCCTGGTTTTTAAAAAAATTGTAAGAAATTTACTATTTGACTGCAAATCAAAAAGAATTCCGCATCAGTTAAAGCAACCAGATTTTTTTTCTCTCTCTCTCTGTTCATAAGAACAAAAAAAAGTGTAAGAAAATAAATATCAGGCTACACATTAGTGAAGAACTTAACCTCGGTTGAAACAACCAGAATCTTTACCTTTTTCTCTTTTTCGTTTTTTATACCTTTTCGTTTCTGTCTTTCTCTCTCTTTATTTTTTTATTCCCTGGCTCATAAGAAAAAAAGTGTAAGAAAATGAATATCAGGGAACAGAACACTTTGGAGAACTTCACCTCAGTTGAAACAATCAGAATCCAATCATCGTTGAATGGAATTGTTAGGGTTGGCATCAAGAAACCTAGGCAACACAATGAAATAGTGTTTGCGTGGCTTCTGTTTTGGAAGTTGAGTGAGAGAAGTTATGGGAGAAAGATTTGTCACAGCAACTGGCCCATTTTCCCCCCTGGGGTTCATAAGAATAAAAGAAGTGTAAGAAAATGAATATCAGGTTTAACATTAGTGAGGAACTTAACCTCAGTTGAAACAACCAGAATCTTTTCCTTTTTCTTCTTTTTCATTGTTTTACCTTTTTGTCTCTCTCTCATTTTTCCCGGTTCAAAAGAAAAAATGAATATCAGGGAACAGAACACTACGGCAGAACTTCACCCCAGTTGAAACCACCAGAATCGAATCTTTTTCTCTTTCTCTCTTTTTGACTTTTCTTTTTGTTCCCCTCCCTTTTTTTCCCTTCCTGGTTCATAAAAGAAAAAGTGTATGAAAATGAATATGAGGCTATACATTAAACAAGAATTTCACCTCAGTTGAAATAACCAGAATCTTTTCTCCCCCACTTTCTTTTTTTCTTTTCCTTTTCTTCCCCCCCCCCCCAGTTCATAAATAAAAGTGTAAGAAAATGAATATCAGTCGCATTAACATTGTTGATATTTTGGGGGTTATGCAGCGCAATAATGCAACAATTTATGAATGGCATTATAGTTTGATAATGTATTAAAACAAGAATATATAAATGACTTTGTTGAAGGGGTAGACTGAATTGTCTATGCATCATCCTTGTTGGATTTGTTGGGGTTGACGTCAAGCCTAGGGAACATAAGGAAACACTGTTAGCGTGACTTCTGTTTAGGCATTTCAGTGGGAGAAAGGAGAAAGATTTGTCCCAACAACCTGTTGGTCCAACACTTCAATGTACACATACGCAATTTGTAATGTATCAGATGTAAAGTCTTAGAGCATATCTCTTTTATTAAATTGTACTTCATTTAACATTGAACATGTGTGCCTTTGTTTTATAATCCTGAAGATATTCCTTCCTCGTTTTTATAATGCTACAAGTAGTTTTAAGTTGTAAAAGGAATATTGTCTCTGAATGTGACCCCTCCAGGCAGTGTAATTTTGTGCAGTTGTGAAGGCCTGGATTGCAAAAATATAGCACCGCAATGTACTGATGTTGACTGTCTTAGCAATGAAATAACATTTATATATTCCTGAAAGATTTCTATGTACATAAACTTGCTGAAAGAAGACCAGTAAAATCGCCTATTTACCAGTAACTACATAAGGATTCCATTTACAGACACCATCTCTATTACTTACAGAATAATTTTACCCATATGCAGTGGCAGTTTGTGCTTAAATCAATTTGCCTGGTACTAGTCTAACAGCTAATGAGGGAGTTTGAATTCCAATTTACTGTTTTTCTTCACTGCAAATTTTCTATAACCCTCATGTGAAATCCTTGCATTTGGTCAACAAACGTTTTTCTATTGATAGCATGAAGGCCATAAAAGAACTGGGAAAGAGAGCCTTTTTTGAGTCCTTGGAAGAATCATTATAGTAATTCTAGACAGGCATGTGTCTAAGGATTCTCAAGATCAACCTTCAACATAAGAAAACAACTGAAGGCTGCTTTCTGCAAAATCTTCAAAGAAAAATTTATCGACCTAGCCCTGATTCAAGAATCCCAGATTAACGGGTGATGAATTACAGGACATGGTGATAGTCAGGTAAGTTGATCATTACAAAAACGGTAATCGACCTAGAAGTTGCAGTCTTGTTTGCAAGGGTATTCAACGGTTACCTGTTCTAGAATTCTGTTCTAGTGACATTACCAACGTGAAAACTGCCTGAGATGTAAGGGAGAGAAAGAAAGAAAGAAAGAAAGGCCTCTTACTGAGCTCTATCTCTCTCTCCTATAATAGCAGTAACCCACCTATTAGGGAACTAGTACAGTTGGTCGCAAAGCATACTCAGCGAGGGGGACAGACCAATCTTCAAAACATTCTATGTACCACATCAGCCTTTGTCCACCCCTTTGACACTCTCCAAATTTCTACTGCAAACATCATTTTTGACTCAACCACAGCATCATATAGTCTTTTTAGCCATTTCATTACCAATGTGGGAACTTTATACTACTTTACTCTAACAATTTTCATATCAAATTTATCTTTGGTGTGTGCCTATTTAGAATGTACCTCCCATCTTTGACTATTCAGAAATCTCACCCCCAAGTAATTAAATTCTTTCACTGCCTTTTTGGATCTTTATTCATAAACTAAATCTCATTTTTCCTTAATTTTGATCCTTTTTTAAACAAAATAATTTTGATTTTTTTATCCTTAAGACACCATTTTGCACAAAATCTAGTACATTCATCAGTGGTATGTTTACCTATAACAGTTACTGCTCCTGTAATGAGATCATCAGAGAAAAGCAATCCTAGTACTTCCTTTTCAATAATTTGACAATGCCTGTTTTTTTTATGATCCTATCTGATAAAACATCTATAAAATATTGGACTCAATTGACATTCTCGTCTAAAACCTAAATTTTGACCCGTATAGTATTTGGTTCTATTATCTTCATAACTGACACAAAACCTGATTCCTTCATATAGTTTTTGAAATCCTTGAAAATCTCAGTACTGATCTCTTGACCTGAATTGCATCCATATTTATTGTATTGAACGTTTTCTTAAAATCTGCAAATTCAAAGAAAATATATATATATATATCGTACACTTTTATTTTTTAAATATTTATCCACAATAATATGAATTATTATATTATCTATTTTTCTCCTACCTTTTCTAAAACATGCTTTAAATTGTGATAATTTTCTTTCCATTTTTGCCCACACATGCAACCCTCCAGCTAAAATGTCTGTGTATATTTCATCTAAAATGGATAACAGACTAATTCTTCTGTAGTTACTTGGGTTATTTTATATCACCATTCCCCTTATTGAGTGGTATAATCATGATCTCTTTTCAACTCTCGGATATTACCTTTCTTTCCTTAATTCTATTTAATACCTTGGTTAGTAGCCTGATATCTGCTATTTCCCCAAATGTTTTCCAAAATTTTCCTGGAATTCATCTATTCCTGAAGCATTGCTTTTCAAAATTTTAATCTCTCACCCTACTTAATTTGTAGTAAACTCTATACTATTTACAGTACTATCTAAATTTAATTCATAACTCAACCTTCCCACCACCTATCAGATTTCTAAGGTGATATTTCCATTCCATTAGCATTATCTTATTTCCAACCATTTTCTTTTTCAAGATATTCTAATCAACTGACCATATATTATGATTACCATCTTAAGCTGTCAGAGCTTCCTTAATTTTTTCACCCATTCTGAGCTACCACACTTTCTTTTTATCCTGCACTAAACACTTATATTCCCCCCTTTTTTATATCAGAAATATTTGTCTTATCTTCCTCTTCTGACCTTCTCCACTCTGTTAAATCTTTAAACACTTCTTTCTTTGCCTTTACACACCGTATGGACAGTTAATAAGTTAAATCCACGGGTGGAGATTGTATCTTTCTTGCTTTGCTGCAGAAAGGACATGGCTTGCTTTTCATCCTCCAATGCAACTTCTTCTGGCCAGTATAACCTTTAGCTATGTTCTTCAGGCCTGGAGAGCTACCACTGTAGTGTTTATTCCTACGCACAGTTGTAATAATTATACCGAAGCTAAGACTTGTCAACTGATTAGTCTTGCACCGTTTGTTTTAAAATTTTTGGAAAGACTGATTGCAAGATATATTCAAAGGAGGGTATGGTCATATTGTCAAATATTTCCCTTCATCGAAATCAACATATCTATCGGTCATCTAAGTTCTGCATAACAGCACTACTCTCTCCAGCTTTTACGGTTTCAAATGTGGTTAATTGTCGCGGACTTGGTCAATTACCGATGAGGCCCTATTCTACTGTTTTGTGCATTGGTTTGCATGGGAAAAGTGTTGGAGGAGTAATGAAAAATTAAGTAGCGATAATTTTCTGACTACTTTAAATATGTTAACTTGCATTGCTTTCGGCCATGCTTCTGGCTTGTCTGCCTGGACAAGTGGAGCTCTTGGTTTCATTGGCGGTGGAACCGCATTTAAGGCTTAGGAGCGTGGCACTTGCCTTAAATTGATTTAACAATTGTGTCTGGATCTAATGAGAGTCCAAATGATTCTGAATCCCTAGGCCTATATAACGGACTAGCTGACGCAGAGTGTTAGTGACTGGTAAATAAGAACGGTGCTCTCACTGGATGCTCGCTGCAGCAAAAAGAACCTGCATGTCTGCGCTAAACTGAGTTCTAATTATCTTCAAGTGGTAGATGCTGCCGCACTACTTTCTGGCCTGGCAAAGTATGATCTTCAACGACGTAATCAACTACTTCTACATTCTGCTTTTACATCTATATCTACCGCACACTTCAAATAAGAATAAAAAAAAATGGCATGAGAGAATGTTTCCCTGTTTATATTCTCTTTGCAAATGGTTGCTTTGTGCTTAAACTTCAACATTATACCCTATGTGAATCTCTACTTCCAAACCCTGTTTTCCAATGACCAGTAAAGTTCATCACTTTGAATGGTACCTTTGGAATATTAATGGACCAGCACTCAGCTTTGCGACTGTAGACACAAAAGGCTATATTTATTGGTGCAGAAGGCACCAGCTTTTGTCCCTATTGTAAATGGAAGGCTTTCTCATCTCTCGGCTAGCAGGCATGTCGAGACGCATAATCTGGCAACTAATTCTCGTTTCTAGATATAAAAATGGTTTCACAAGTTATATTACGAAAGACGCAAGCATTACTAGCTATTAAATATTTCTATAAAGTAATATCTGTATCAGGCTGTGGGAAGGAATATTGCTAGAACTGCTTCGCTTGTCAGCAGACTGGAGGACTCTATGGTTAGGTAAAAAATAGCCCTAGGGGTTTTACTAGACATAAAGTTTGCTTTTGATAACACCTGTTATAAGTCCATAGTTCTGGCTGTTCAGAAAAATTGAGGCAATGACACACTTTATAGAAGGATAAATATTATACTAGCCTTCTTGGGGAAACTGTAGAGATCATTGCCATGAGCAGTTACCCACAGGGAGCGGGGCATTCTTTCCCCCCTTCTTTGGAGTCTCGTGATGGGCAGCTTACGCCAAGCCATGACCCAGGAAGGATAGCATATAAATGATATTTAGATGATATAGCACTCGTAATTTTTAAGAAATTTCCTGATACTGTTTCAGACATGATGAATAATGGAGTGAGGAAAATGTACAATTGGTGCATGTAGGAGGAATTATCAATCATCTTAGCAAAACAATTGTTACATTTTCTAACAGGAAGAACTTGAAGGCCTAGGAGATGATATACTTAATCCTGGAATACTCTTGAGTCGGTTAAATATCTAGGTCTTGAATGTGGATATGAAACTGACCTTGGAATGATTTTATGGTGTGTGGTCATAGCTTCATTTAAAACCTCACATTGAGGAGCCAAATTTGGGACCATTTTTGGGGTGTTAGAGATTAATTATAGCCACACATTGATGGTATCAGATATGGAACAGTATCGGGTGTGAGACGTCATTTTTAATGAATCCTATTAGTAATCTAGATATGTGATGATGTGAGATCGGTGATTGCCCCATGCAAGTGATGATTCCGGTGCGGGGCCAACGTGAGTTGGCCTACCAGTAAGTGGTTTCCTGCTTTGCAGATTCTTGTCTTGATAAATGCCTCCATGCCTTGACTGTATTTAATCTACTACTGCCGTCCCAATTAGGAGGAAATCTGCCCATTTTATTGACACTGAGTTAATGGGACAAGTAGAAGGGTTGTTGATATAATTTTTTTAATATTGTTTAATGCCATTTTTATACTTGTACAAATGGATACGGGTCGATAAGTAGGTTGGGTTTACAATTTATTGAAATAATCACTTAAAATTTACTAAGTACCGCGTTTGTCTTATGAATGTAGAGTATTCGTAGAGCACAGTGGTAAATTTATAAGAATTAATTTTGCTTTTAGCAAAGTAAATAAGCTGATTGATGTGGCACTTTAACTTCTGAATGAATACTGTCTGTCAACTTTGAAATTTAAACTAAGATATGGATTGCTAGATTGCTTCTGAATCAGAACTTTTAAAATACACTCTTCAGAATCGAAGCTAGAATAACGCAGCCTGCTGGCTTCAATATTGCAACTTGGAATATACATGGCCCTTCAGCTTCAGAATCAGAACTAGGAATAACTCTGCTTGCCGGCTTCGAGATGGGAACCTAGAGTGAAACTCAGGGTTCAAGATTGCCCATTTATAGAGAGTTTGAAACTGTAAAGTTAGGAACACTGAAGTCCAGCAGAACTTTACAAATTGTTCCTTCTATATTTTTAAGTTTGAAACGAGCTACCTGACCGGCTACTCTTGAACTTAACACGGCTCTTCTGGTTGGCTCTTTATATATTCTTAAAGAGCGTCTTTGCTTATACAAGGGTTTTAAAGGTACTGCTAATTTGGGTGATTCACCCCAAGAATGGTTTTTAACTCCCACACATATAGAACTTTCATGAAATGGTATCTTCCAACTTAACAGCAAGTTTCTTTAAAAAGTTAGAACAATAGCTCAGTGACCTTCCTTCTACAAAGGACTCCCTGCTTTCTCCAGGGTGTTAAAGGTTTTACCATGGCCAAATGGCGCAGGCACGTAAGTTAAAAGAATTTTGTCCACATAACAAATGTACAGTAATACAAATTGGTACACTAATTGTAATTGTTGCATATCATACAAAGAAAACATACATCACCTTTGAAAATAATAAAATAATAATAGTGGTAGTATAAACAATAATAATAAAAAGAAGAATAACAATGATAATGGTTATATGAATGCTTACATTAATTACAAGGCTAATAATAATAATAATGGCGAGGTTAAGCTGTTAATGTTCCTGCAACCTAGAACAACTACATTAACAATGTTCTCCCTAGAGTCAGGTGGCCATTTGTAACCACTAAACTCGCTATTGAATTCACCTGAGGCCTAAAACCATACATTAGCCACATGTTGCAATGGTCAGAGCCAGATATCCTATGGCACCATTGTCTGGTTTTAGACAACATTAAAAACTACTATAGCAGGTAAGTTTTCCAAGCTACAGACACTAGCATTCTGTATGTTATAGGAGTCTTCATAAGTTCTCCAACCATTGCAATGGAAACTCTGTTGCATTTCCCTCCAATGGACATCTATTTATAAGGGGAAGCTAGGCTTATTGCGTTATCATCTGGTGCAAACAGGAAATTGGAGAAACAGTTTCACAGCAATTTGACATGTCTCCATTCTAAATTTCCTGGATATTCCAGTACAGAGCATGAGTTCTGACCTAATGAACGCTCACTACTGTTTTCTCCCTCCATTTAAGGTAGCTCTTGAATCTTGAGAAGACTGGATGGAAGGAATCATGCATAAAAAGGAACATGACCAACTTGTATGGTTAATGATGGATCCTGTATAGGGACACAATTGGGTGCAGGACTATATGGCGTTTCTCCAAGGACAATTATTTAGTATAATGCTTGGCAAACACTACACAGTTTTACAGGCAGATGTACTTGCTACCCTGAAGTGTGCTTTTAGGGGACTTGAGAAGAGTTACCATGGTAAATGAATTCTCATCCTCTCAGATCAAAGTGCCTTAAAATCATTTTCTTTCAACCAGGTTAAATCTAAACTTGTATGGAAAAGCCTAAATGCCCTAACTGCTCTAGTATCTCGCAACAAGCTTGAACTGTAGTGGGTAGTGGAGCATTAGGGAATTTATGGAAATGAAAAACAGAAAAGCTGGTCAAAAAGGGTTTTAAAAACCATATGTTGGCCCTGAACCCATGGTTGCAATCAGCACATGTATTGCCAATACTATGATAAAAACATGGGTAACGGAAAAATACCTACATCTGTGGTAAATCTATCCTGGACAAAGACAAGCTAAGAAATTTGTCCTATGTCCAAGTAATAATCCTTGCTTATTTCTGCTCAAATCGGGTATAATAAAGTCTTTGCATTATTACTGAACATGATCATCTCGGGAACTATCTACTAAAAGTGGGACTGTATAAAACATGAACCCCTTTGTAGAATGTATAAACAGGATGAGACAACTTCGCATATCCTGTTTGAGTGCCCATTCCGGGGGTAAGAAAAAGACTTACTCTCTAAGGATGAACGATATCATTGGAACCAAGATACTACAACTTGTTAAACGAACAGATTTTGGAAAACAAACGAAGGTATCTCTTCCAATGGGGTAGCGCAATAAGGCTTATAGGCTGAAATTCTTGTTTTCCATTATCTTATACATCAATTATCTACAATCTACTAATTTCCTTATTTCTAAAGTCCCTAACATGATAATGAATTTATTCACATACAAACCAATTTCGAATGTTAGAAATTCATTTAATTTCACTCCTGGCTATATTCCAAGTCATAGATTTATCTATGAATAAGATTTATAAAATAACATATATCTTTACAATGAAAATGTAATGTTTAGACCTCTTTCCCAATAATATTATTTACCTTCTAATAGACTATATTTCCAACATGGAATTCTCCAGTTCACACCACTATAATCTAAACCCATACGTTTCAAAATTCATTCACATTCACCTGTCCTATACATTTGTTTTTAACATACAAATACTCCCCTTATCTTAATCTTAATTAATCTTATTAACATCCATTTGTCTTTTTATCAACTGCTTTCTCTATACTGTTGTTCCTGGTCATTCAAGGAAAATATGAATGGCATTTTCATTACCCCAACATATAGGGCATATATTTTGTTTCTTCTATTTCCTTTTAGTTTCCAAATTCCTAATCTATACCATGCTAATGCTTCCCCTCTCTTTCTTATTGCATCAGTCAATATAATTATCACTAATATATCCCTCTTTTAGTTCCCTATATAACGTCAAAGAATTGTTTTACCAGCATACAAAATTGTCTTAAGTACGTAAATCCTCAAACTTGGCTCTGATCATCTTCCAAACACCAACTATTCAATTAACTCTACCTTCCCCATACCATTGCATATAAATGCATGTTCCAATTTTCCAATCCAGCTAGCTACTCCTAAGGAGGATTTCTGAAATTTTAAGCCTTCTTTCTTGATATACTCATGACATCTGATGGACTCAGTACCCAATATTTTAAAACTCTCTCCATCATCCATTCTCCCATTCTTATCTTCCACATTTCTATGTACCAATATTAGCAGCAATTGGTGAAATACCGAACATTATTTTACAAAACATTTTTGCATCATTACATTCTTAATCAAACTAATAATCAATCTTCCTCTTATAGGCCAGCTTTCTAACCATCTGGTTACCTGACCACTTCAACATAAATTCCATCAGGCTCAAAGCGCGTTAACTTAGCTTTAACTCAGTCAGCCAGTTAATACCATAAATACACATCTTTGAAACAACATTTCATAATGTTTCCCAGCAAAATCTTGATTCCAATTATACCCTTTAACACTCCAACATATGTTATAGATATTTTCACCACAGATATATACAACCCCAATCAAGAATAATAGGAAAATGTGCACTATTACTCACTATTCATTAGTTTTTAATTTAGCACTTCAGATAATACCTGCGAACTCCTCTGAGCAAGATCTAGAACACTTTGCCGCCTACATTAACAAGCATGAATTCACCATTTTTACCGTTGGTCCTGGTGGTGTAATGGTAACCATACTTTCCTTCTAAATGGGTTCAAACCCAGCCAGGATTGATGGACTTTTTTGGGCGTAAAAATCATAAGTATGGCTTCTTTCGGAAGGGAAGTAAAGCCATGGGTCCCGTGTCGTACATTTACGGCACGATAAAAATCCTCAAGCCTGAAAGAAGAGGCCTCTGGGCAAAATTTGTCGGCCGTTTCGCGCCCTGTATAGAATGTGACGCTGATGACCTGAGTTGTTAAAGAGCATTCATAAATAAACAAATAATAATAACAAACCATTCTTATCCTCTTCCAAAGAACCATTATCTAGTATAAGCCCATTGTTTTCATAAAATTAAATAAGCTTAAGTTCTCCATTCACTGACTAATCCTTGTTTCTTCTTATATCCACTTCATCAATCTTACCACAATTATTTTCCTCCAAAATGTCACAATCTCTAGCTTGCATTTTCCCAATTCTTGAATTAAAATCCCCAAATAAAAAAACTCACTCCCCAGCATCTCCACATAATCTATCCATTTCCAATCCTAAACACCAAGAAATCATGGTCATGAAATGGGAGTTTCTGGGTGGATTATAAAAATTCCCAAACATAATTCTAGCTTTTTTATTACTAACCACATGGTACGGTGCATCATTGATTTTCTCTCTTTTATCTCACGTATCATTTCATTACTAATTAAAACATTAACTTCTCCAGATACTTTACCCTTCCTCATTTGTTTCAAACCCCCTTTCCAATGAACTCAAAACCCATAATTTTTACACTTTAATCCTCGTTCAACCATATTTCTGCTAACCCCAATATTTTTACTTCCCTTAACACTGACCTAATGAATTTTCCAGATTATACCTCTTTAATCCTTCAAAGTTCCAGAAACCCAATCTTGCTACATTTACTCCTTCCTCACATTCCTATTGTAAGCCTAACTGATATCTAAAATCTTGCAGCTTTTTCTTGTTATGAAGCTGAATCCCTTCACCTGATCCCTCTGTATGTAAAAGTTCATTATCACTAAACTGTATCATCTCCCCCACACCGCCTAAGGTGTCTCAGTAGTAAAAATGGGTATTAAACACTACTCAAAAAAAAAAATCTCGCACACTGGTGAATCTAACTTCAAAATGCTCCCACATGAGGTTGACACTAAACTTACTTCTCCATCCACTCTATATCACTCTCCAGTTGCCCCTCCATGACTGATCTGCTCTGCCAGCTGTTGTGTCTCATGTGATAACTTCTTGGAAAATGATGTTACCAAGCTGGCTCCATCCATCACTATACTTTGGGATGCATGCTGACTTCGTTTCTCTCAATCTCCCTGTTCTAACTCAGCATTTCCATTGGGACTGCCCTTTGTTTTTCCCACTCTCTGCTCCATTCTTGATAATCGAGGAGTTGTTTCCTTCTTCTGCTATCCATCACAAGTTATTAGTCCTTTTTTCCCTCAACTTCCACTTTCCTGTCGTCAATCCAAAATTAGAAGTTATGAATGTATGCATTCCTTCCCAATTGTCTCGCTTCCTTCATCTACTGAATGAGTTTTTTCTTCAGCTCTCGTTTTTTAAATGACAGATCTTTACTAATGAATATATATCTGTTTCTGGCAGTTTCTTTGATCTGTGCAGTATCTTGTAAAAAAAATTAATGTTTTTAAATTGCACATTTATCGCCCTTTGTACTATGTTTCTCCCAATTTGAAAAGTATTAGTGATATCCCATTCACCTAATTCCATTCCCAACTTAAGTTCCAAAATTTCCTGCACCTCTTGTTTGGACAAAACACATCATTCCTCCCACTCCAGTGAATATCAAAGAGAATTGCAGTCCTTCTCCTCCTATGTATTTTTGTTTTCATCTCTTGAACCTAACCTGATCTCCAAGTCTCTCTTACAGATCACCCATTCAATTCAATATTCTGACCAGACTAATACCACTTTTAACTATCCCAGGATTCAACTCTACTCCACCAATCACTAATAGCATCCTCCGAATCATTGCCATAACCATACAGTTCTTAAAGACTTCCTCTTATTTTTTTATTTCCTAGCTGCATTTTACTTTTGGATATAAACTTTCCCATTCTTATTCTGTATGCCAAGAGATCCACTCCCATTGCCCCTTTGTAATTTTTCCTCTACATAACTAGGAGTTTGCTTACAAAATCCTGTCACTTCCACTGTTAACTTAGCACTCCAGAAAAAGTATGAAGACATTTATCAGTTAAATTCATAAACTTATTTTCGGTTTATATACGTGTTTTTTCCTAATATGAAAAGCTGCAGCACTTCTTAGCACTGTGGAAGCTTTTTACTTTATAGATGTGCACTGAGATATGCACCCCTCCATTGTATTGTATATATTCCTATGGATATGTTGCTTATGATACAAAACAGAACATTCACAATTCTTAGTACTGTATAATCTTGTGTTATTCAAAAAAATAATTATCAGAACCAAATTAAAAGGAAAACCTCTATGAGCATTTTTCCTTATTAGATATGAATATTTTAATAAATGAAATGTAGAAAAGTACTTAGGGTTATACCAGCAATAAGAAGTTCAGAAAGTAAGGTAAGCCTATAATATATGAGAATGAGACATAAATTCACTCCAATCATATTAGGCAAAACAAGCTGAAGCAACTACAGTGCCTCAGGTTTACTGGACCATGTTTCAAAATGCAGTAAGTAAAGTAGGATATGTTCCTGGTGCACTTCAAATGTACAAATAAACCAAAAGAAGTGGAGATTACCACCATGAAATGAATGGGGAAAATTATCAGAAGTGGGAAACGGAAAAGCTGGTTTATTGCCTTCTAAGTCAGATTTAATAGCAAATAATATATCCCATCATAATGTACAATTGAATAAAGAACTCACAAATTCCTCCACTAAAAGTGCCCAACAGGAATGTCTCAGATTGAATAAAATGCCTTTTGGCAAACATATGTGGAAAGCAGAAATTTACAGCCTTATAAAAACACATGAACTCATTCATAAAATATATTTGACTGACAAGTCTATCAGCTATTCATGAACACTGTGTTCTGAGATTAGTGCCATATTCAGCTGACCCAAAACCAATAGAGCTTTATATAAAAAGTTTCTTTAGGTAATCAAGACTCAAAAAAAAACTGTCAAATCTTTGAATGAAAAGGAAGTTGTAATTTTGGACAAGGAGGATTACAAGCAAAGAATGCTAGATATGTTAAACAGCTAGGAAGTAGAAACAAACCTACTTAGTAAATGCAAAAAATTAATAGAAGGTATATTGAAAGAAAGCACTTTGTTCACAAAATGTGAACTTTATAAAGTAAAAGTACTAAATGCATCAATAGCCAAGATTATTGGATTACCCAAGATATACAAATCTGGAAAAGGCATGAGATGAATTGTCAATAATATTAATACTCATTGCCTTGTAGCAAAATGGCAATTCAATCATTACCAAAATTTCCTAGCTTTTTACTTTATAGATGTGCACTGAGATATGCACCCCTCCATTGTATTGTATATATTCCTATGGATATGTTGCTTATGATACAAAACAGAACATTCACAATTCTTAGTACTGTATAATCTTGTGTTATTCAAAAAAATAATTATCAGAACCAAATTAAAAGGAAAACCTCTATGAGCATTTTTCCTTATTAGATATGAATATTTTAATAAATGAAATGTAGAAAAGTACTTAGGGTTATACCAGCAATAAGAAGTTCAGAAAGTAAGGTAAGCCTATAATATATGAGAATGAGACATAAATTCACTCCAATCATATTAGGCAAAACAAGCTGAAGCAACTACAGTGCCTCAGGTTTACTGGACCATAAAATATAGTGAACTTTTGTAACAGTGGTGTAAATTATTAACATTTAAGAGAAATTGAGTCGAAATAGTAACATACACACCACTAAAATTGAATTAAATGGAAGACTAGTTTCGGGAGCCATCGCTCCTATCATCAGTTCCTGGTCGACTGCCGGCCTCGTTGTTTGTGATAGATCGATTCGTCTCTGGTGGAGGTTTGATGAACTTTTGTATTAGTACATCACCTGGCGGGATTTCGAAATTAAAAACTTTCTCCTTATTCTTCCAAATATAGATATTTTCCCAGACTGTAAGTTCAGTTTTTCCTTTAATATATTTAAGTAATTTTGGGTTTTTATTAATGTTATGTTGTTCTTTCCAAAAGTGCCAGGCTACCGCCGATTTTTCTTCTTGTTTTTGATTTATATTCCTAATGTGTTCTTTGGCTCTTGTTTTTATGTTTCTTTTGGTCTTTCCAATATAAATTTTATCACAATCATTGCAGTTCATCTGATATATTCCTGATTTATCTTCATCTTGTAGGCTATCTTCTTTTTGTTTTGAGTTAAGGATATTTTTAATGGAATAATTATTTTTTGGAGTCAGAACAATGTTGTATCTTTTAAAAATCTTTTGAAATTTATGAAAGGTTGATGGATGGTATGTGAATTTTTTGTATGTCCTGTTTTTTTCTTTGATAGGAGTAAGTGTAGTGTTGTCTCTAATTTTCTTTTTCTTCTTCTCTCTGTCTATTTTCTTGTGTACAACTTCTTGTTTGAAGCCATTCTCTGTAGCTATATGTATTATATTATTCATTTCTAGTTTATATTCCTCCTTGTTCATTGGAATATTAACCAGTCTGTATGCAAGACTATTTAAAACTGCATGTTTATGGGGAACTGGATTAAAACTGTTACATTTAATGTAGTTATCTGTGTGTGTAGGTTTTCTGTATATGCCAAAATTTAGATGATTTTCTTTTCTAATTATCTTAATATCCAAGAAAGGTAACTGTTCATTGCATTCTCTCTCCATGGTGAATTTAACTGTTTTTTCCTGTAAGTTAAGCAACTTTAGTGCATCATCCAAGTGTCTTTCTGGTACTATTGCAAAAATATCATCAACATAACGGTACCAAGTCTTAAATATCCAAGGGAAACTATTTACTATTCTAGTTTCCAATGCACTCATGAAAATGTCTGCCAATATTGGTGATAGTGGGCTACCCATTGTCAGACCAAAATTTTGTTTGTAATATTTGTTATTGAATGTAAAGTAATTTTGTTCTAGACATAAGTTGATTAATATGATGTATTCTTGGATATCTTTTGTGGTTATTCCTACTTTTTGTAACCACTTTTTTATCAGGGAGTATAAATTTAGTGTAGGAATACTTGGAAACAATGCTGTAACATCAAACGAAACTAAGGTATCTGTTTTTTCTATTTTTATGCCTTTAATTTTTTGAATAAGATCTAATGAGTTTTTTATACTAAGAGATTCAAATCTTGGAAAAGTAGAAAGTTTGTAAGTCAACCATTTTGCTAGTTTATAGGTTGGAGCATCTATGTTATTTATGATAGGTCTCATAGTTTTCCCTGGCTTGTGTACTTTTGGGAGACCGTAGATTGTAGGTATTGCAGGGTTATCTACTTTAATTTTATAATGTTCCTTTTTATCTATTAATTTGCAATCAGTAATTGTTTTACTAAATGTGCTTTTGCATTGATTTAGGGGATTTTTTGTTATTATTGAGTATTCAGTGTTTTTTAGTAATTGTTCCATTCTGTCTATATAGTCATTCTTATCTAGAATTACAACAGTATTTCCTTTGTCTGCTCTTGTGTAAATAACAGGTTTGTCTTTTAGTGTCTTTATTATCTTTGTGTAAGGGTTGGTATTGTTTTTATTTCCAATTTGTTCGATAATATTACAACACTGGCTTTGAATTGTATTCTTATCTATTTCTGTAAGGTTTTTGGTGGCTATCTGTATGTCTGCTACATAATCTTCAGTTTTTTTGGAGAAATTTACACAAGTTTTTAAACCTTTATTCAAAAAAGTGATTTCTGCATCTGTGAATTTTTGTTGTGATAGGTTATAGACATTTTTTGTGGTTTTTTCCTTGGATGGTGTTTTTATTTCTTGTTTTTGGCATAAATTATCCAATTTATGTTTAAGTTTGTAGGTGTTATTTTTCATATTTAGGTTAAGTATTGTCAGAAGGTTGTTTTCTAAATTTTCCCAGATTAAATTGCCTAGAGCTTTAGTCAGTTTTAAATGTAAGTTATACAGTTGCAATTCTATTTCAGTTCTATTTTTGTAATGTTGGTTTTTTTCCATTTCAAGGATTTTTCTCTCTGCTGCTTTCTGTTGTTTACTATTATGATCAAATTTAACTATTTTCCTGACGAATTTTGGTGTTACATTTTTAATTCGGCACAAGTGGAGAAACCGTATATTCGCGGCTATTTCTCGTTTTTTCCTTTGTAATTTTTCAAAAAGTTTAATTTCTTTCTTGTACGTATTTATAACGGTGGAAGTAGATAAAGTAGATCCTACCTTACAGGAGTCCATTTTTAAGGTTAGCGTAGCGATCTTTTGGCCGTTTTTGTTCACAGGTTTATATACCTAATAATTGTATAAAATATAGTGAACTTTTGTAACAGTCGTCAGGAAAATAGTTAAATTTGATCATAATAGTAAACAACAGAAAGCAGCAGAGAGAAAAATCCTTGAAATGGAAAAAAACCAACATTACAAAAATAGAACTGAAATAGAATTGCAACTGTATAACTTACATTTAAAACTGACTAAAGCTCTAGGCAATTTAATCTGGGAAAATTTAGAAAACAACCTTCTGACAATACTTAACCTAAATATGAAAAATAACACCTACAAACTTAAACATAAATTGGATAATTTATGCCAAAAACAAGAAATAAAAACACCATCCAAGGAAAAAACCACAAAAAATGTCTATAACCTATCACAACAAAAATTCACAGATGCAGAAATCACTTTTTTGAATAAAGGTTTAAAAACTTGTGTAAATTTCTCCAAAAAAACTGAAGATTATGTAGCAGACATACAGATAGCCACCAAAAACCTTACAGAAATAGATAAGAATACAATTCAAAGCCAGTGTTGTAATATTATCGAACAAATTGGAAATAAAAACAATACCAACCCTTACACAAAGATAATAAAGACACTAAAAGACAAACCTGTTATTTACACAAGAGCAGACAAAGGAAATACTGTTGTAATTCTAGATAAGAATGACTATATAGACAGAATGGAACAATTACTAAAAAACACTGAATACTCAATAATAACAAAAAATCCCCTAAATCAATGCAAAAGCACATTTAGTAAAACAATTACTGATTGCAAATTAATAGATAAAAAGGAACATTATAAAATTAAAGTAGATAACCCTGCAATACCTACAATCTACGGTCTCCCAAAAGTACACAAGCCAGGGAAAACTATGAGACCTATCATAAATAACATAGATGCTCCAACCTATAAACTAGCAAAATGGTTGACTTACAAACTTTCTACTTTTCCAAGATTTGAATCTCTTAGTATAAAAAACTCATTAGATCTTATTCAAAAAATTAAAGGCATAAAAATAGAAAAAACAGATACCTTAGTTTCGTTTGATGTTACAGCATTGTTTCCAAGTATTCCTACACTAAATTTATACTCCCTGATAAAAAAGTGGTTACAAAAAGTAGGAATAACCACAAAAGATATCCAAGAATACATCATATTAATCAACTTATGTCTAGAACAAAATTACTTTACATTCAATAACAAATATTACAAACAAAATTTTGGTCTGACAATGGGTAGCCCACTATCACCAATATTGGCAGACATTTTCATGAGTGCATTGGAAACTAGAATAGTAAATAGTTTCCCTTGGATATTTAAGACTTGGTACCGTTATGTTGATGATATTTTTGCAATAGTACCAGAAAGACACTTGGATGATGCACTAAAGTTGCTTAACTTACAGGAAAAAACAGTTAAATTCACCATGGAGAGAGAATGCAATGAACAGTTACCTTTCTTGGATATTAAGATAATTAGAAAAGAAAATCATCTAAATTTTGGCATATACAGAAAACCTACACACACAGATAACTACATTAAATGTAACAGTTTTAATCCAGTTCCCCATAAACATGCAGTTTTAAATAGTCTTGCATACAGACTGGTTAATATTCCAATGAACAAGGAGGAATATAAACTAGAAATGAATAATATAATACATATAGCTACAGAGAATGGCTTCAAACAAGAAGTTGTACACAAGAAAATAGACAGAGAGAAGAAGAAAAAGAAAATTAGAGACAACACTACACTTACTCCTATCAAAGAAAAAAACAGGACATACAAAAAATTCACATACCATCCATCAACCTTTCATAAATTTCAAAAGATTTTTAAAAGATACAACATTGTTCTGACTCCAAAAAATAATTATTCCATTAAAAATATCCTTAACTCAAAACAAAAAGAAGATAGCCTACAAGATGAAGATAAATCAGGAATATATCAGATGAACTGCAATGATTGTGATAAAATTTATATTGGAAAGACCAAAAGAAACATAAAAACAAGAGCCAAAGAACACATTAGGAATATAAATCAAAAACAAGAAGAAAAATCGGCGGTAGCCTGGCACTTTTGGAAAGAACAACATAACATTAATAAAAACCCAAAATTACTTAAATATATTAAAGGAAAAACTGAACTTACAGTCTGGGAAAATATCTATATTTGGAAGAATAAGGAGAAAGTTTTTAATTTCGAAATCCCGCCAGGTGATGTACTAATACAAAAGTTCATCAAACCTCCACCAGAGACGAATCGATCTATCACAAACAACGAGGCCGGCAGTCGACCAGGAACTGATGATAGGAGCGATGGCTCCCGAAACTAGTCTTCCATTTAATTCAATTTTAGTGGTGTGTATGTTACTATTTCGACTCAATTTCTCTTAAATGTTACTGGACCATGTTTCAAAATGCAGTAAGTAAAGTAGGATATGTTCCTGGTGCACTTCAAATGTACAAATAAACCAAAAGAAGTGGAGATTACCACCATGAAATGAATGGGGAAAATTATCAGAAGTGGGAAACGGAAAAGCTGGTTTATTGCCTTCTAAGTCAGATTTAATAGCAAATAATATATCCCATCATAATGTACAATTGAATAAAGAACTCACAAATTCCTCCACTAAAAGTGCCCAACAGGAATGTCTCAGATTGAATAAAATGCCTTTTGGCAAACATATGTGGAAAGCAGAAATTTACAGCCTTATAAAAACACATGAACTCATTCATAAAATATATTTGACTGACAAGTCTATCAGCTATTCATGAACACTGTGTTCTGAGATTAGTGCCATATTCAGCTGACCCAAAACCAATAGAGCTTTATATAAAAAGTTTCTTTAGGTAATCAAGACTCAAAAAAAAACTGTCAAATCTTTGAATGAAAAGGAAGTTGTAATTTTGGACAAGGAGGATTACAAGCAAAGAATGCTAGATATGTTAAACAGCTAGGAAGTAGAAACAAACCTACTTAGTAAATGCAAAAAATTAATAGAAGGTATATTGAAAGAAAGCACTTTGTTCACAAAATGTGAACTTTATAAAGTAAAAGTACTAAATGCATCAATAGCCAAGATTATTGGATTACCCAAGATATACAAATCTGGAAAAGGCATGAGATGAATTGTCAATAATATTAATACTCATTGCCTTGTAGCAAAATGGCAATTCAATCATTACCAAAATTTCCTAGCTTAAGCCTGAGAAACTCTTTAGATCTTGTTAAAAAAAAATTAAATTAATAAGTTATCTACAAATGAAACAATGCTATCCTTTGATGTAAAAGCCCTTTTTCCTAGTGTTCCAAAAAAGAAAACCTTAAGTCTTCTATCCACTCAACTTACAGAAACACACATTAAAGAATATGTCAAACTCATAGAATTATGCTTAGATCAGGCCTTCTTCACATACCAAGGAAAGTTCTTCAAACATAAATCGGGCTTAGTAATGGGCAGCCCTCTCCATTTTTAGCAGATTTATTCATGAGTTTTTTCGAAATACATGTAACCAAAGCTTTCCCATACATATTCAAGACATGGCATAGATATGTGGATGATATTTTTGCCATGGTACAAAACAAATATGTAGAAGATGCACTTAAACTCTTAAATTTACAGCAACCAACAATAATATTCACCATAGAAATTGAAGATAACATCTTATCCTTCTTAGACTTGAAAATAATAAGGAACAATACCGGATTGGAGTTTGGCATATATAGAAAGGATACACATACGGACAATTACATAAAAGTTCATAGTTTCAACCCTAGACATCAAAAGGAGACAGCATTCAATAGCATGATATATAGATTAATTAATATACCACTTAAAAAAGAAGAAAAAATAAAGGAAAGAATACTTAGACATAATAGACAAAGCAAAAATTTATGGGTTTAGCAAACAAATGATAGACCAAAAAATAAAAAGATCTAAGGAAAAAAGAAAATTAAACAAATCACTAGACTCAGAGCTTTAGTTAAAGAAAAGATTTATCGAAAATTCACCTGCCATCCTTACCTTAATTATAAATTTCGAAAAATATTCAAACAATACAACATAACTTTGGCATGCATAAATAGATATAGTGTAGGCAAACAAGCCCAGCTAAATAAATAGAACCCAGACCAAAAGAATAAAATTCAGGCATGTATAGAATTAATTGCAGAGATTGTGATAAAGTGTATCTAGGAAAAGCAAAAAGGAATTTAAGTATTAAACTAAAGGAACATTGAAGAAATATAAAATACAAACAGATAAGAGAAGTCAGCAGTGGCAGCACACTTTCGGAAGGAAAACTGCAAAATACAAAAAAATCATCACATTATTAAAGGCAATTCAACACCCAAATGAACTCAATATATGGGAAAAATATCCATATAAAAATTATGAGCACAGACTCATGAATTTTGACATTCCAGAAGCAGACAACATATTATATGTGTTCATCAATAGACCACCAGAGTAAGCATAGTTACTTGCACTTCCCACCTGACTAGATCCTTTAGTTGTTGAATGGTTAACAATGTGAGCTAATGACTTATGAAACATGTCCAGTTTACTTTTAAATAAGTTTTTAAAAAGTGGAACATCAAGAGAGTTTTAATGTGTTGACATGACTTTTAAGTAGTTTTACTTTTAATCTAAATCAGATTTTATGATAGTTTCACTGCGTGGATTCCTACATTCAGGTTTAATTAATATTTTTCCTTGTTTCTGTTTGTCAATATATTTTTACTTACTTTTAAATCTATAGATTTTTTAACACTTGAGGTTCATTTTGGAATTCATGTCCCCCCCCCCTACCTCCAGAAATGGGTTTTCTACTGCTGATTTTTCTATGTGTTCCTTAAACCGTAATGTTTCTTTATGTTTTACCTGCATATTTCATATTGCAGTTTTGCAATTTATTTCGTAAATGCCTGATTATTTTTCTGGAGGAATTTTGTCTTTGTGTTGCTTTTGGGGAGTTTTTTAAACTGCATTTGTTTACTGAAGCGAAAATAATGTTGGCATCTTTAAACATTTTATGGAATTTTTGGAGTGCCCATTGTTGAATTGACTTATCTAAGGACGCTCTTTAATATTTTAGGTTATCAGCATCCCATTCAATTCAGGCCATGAAATGACAAAAAAATTTTGCTCAGAGGCCTCTTCTTTCAGGCTTGAGGTTCTTTTTCACGCTGTAAATCTTTGACATTGGATCCCACAGCTTTACTTCCCTTCCAAAGGAAGCCATACTTAGGATATTTATACCAGAAAATAATCCATCAGCCATGGCTGGGACTCAAAGTTCTTGGGTCTACAAGGCAAGTATGGTTACCACTAGACCACCAGGACTGATGGTGTGCCCATGGATGGAATGTGAATTTCTTACATATATGATCTCTTTTGTAACCCTTTAGATTAGTGATGCATTTTTTTTTCCCTTCCCAGATCTGTTTCATAGCCATTTTTCTGTGCTACATTTGTGATTTAATGTACTTCGATTTGTATTCTGTCTTGCTTATTGGTAGGTTTGCTAATAGTTTATGTTGTTTTGGATTGTGGCTGTTGTTTTTCATATAATTATCTCTATATCTTTTTCTTAATATGCCAAATTCCACTATATTGCCATTTTTTATAAATGTTATATCCAGGAAAGGAAGAATTTGTTGTTTTCTATTTCCATTGTGAATTTAATGGTGCTGTCTTGTAGGCTGAGTAGTTTAATTGCATCCTCTTTCCATTTTCATTTACTATTGCAAAGACATCATTAATATAACTGTACCAACATTTGTAAATATGTAGAAAAGCCTTAACTAATTTTGTTTCTAAGAAACTCATATACATATCTGCCAAGAATTTTGAGAGTGCATTTCCGATTTCTGAGCCCTTCTTTTGTGTATTGTGTAAAGTTAATATTGTCTCTGAGTGTGAAGTAGGTTTGATTGATGGAAATTTTGGTGAAGTTCAGATATTGTTCTATTAGTTCTCCAGATAGGTTTATTTAGGTTAGCCATTTCATTATGATATTTACTAATTTTTCTTTAGAGATGCTAGGAAATGACCATAGCTTAAGAAACTAGCAAATCCCTGTTTTCCAGTTTAAAATGTCTGATTCTTTTTATTAATTCTGGTGAGTTTTTGTGCTTTGACTTTTGAATTTAAGTGAACTATTACATTTTTTTAAAATGTAATTGTCTAAATTGTATGTGAAGAATTTATTGTATTTACTATAGTTCTCATTTTATTAGCATATTTATGTATTTTCAGTAGGCCATAGATTCTGGGTGTGGTATAAGTGGAACAAAATTAGTGCAATTTGAGTAATTTCCTTTAAATAATTTGTTATCTTGTACTATATTTCAATGTGCAGGTTTTCAAAACATAACATGAAAATTGGGTGGTGTCATGAAATTGTGCCAACAATTTGGTGTCAGTATGGAAAAATTTTTCGAGCATTTTGAATACATTGAAAATCAATAATTGAAAAAGAAGGAATTTATATACAAAGTTATTGAAAGATTTTTTTATCCAATTACAATGGCAATTATCTTACCAGGCAGGCAGGAACTGGAAGTATCAACAATAAAACTAGTACCAAGTTTATTATAGCATTACATTTTCATTGTAAAGATAAATACTATTTTAGCTATGAATAAATTCCAAAAAAAAAATTTAAAGACATTAACATTAAATTGGCACCTGTTAACAGATACACTCTGAAAAATGCTTTAGTGGACAACAGTTTTAATAACATTCCACACGAGAAAAAATGAGGCATCTACAAAATAACATGTAAAGAATGTGATAAGATATACGTTGGTAAAACTAAAAGGAACGTAGGAACACAGTTAAAGGAACATATCTCAGGAACGTTAAGTACAAACAGATTGATAGGTCAGCAGTGGTACACCATTATTGGAAAGATAATCATGACATTAAAATAGAAATAAATTACTTAAAGAAGTACACGCACGTACAGAATTGGAAACATGGGAGAAGATTCACATTCATAACCATAGGGATCATTTTATTAATTTCGACATTACATGAGAAAGTAATACAAATTTCCAGTTTATAAAGAAAAAAACACCACCAGGATGGATCCACAGGTTGTAACAGATATTAGTTTCTCGTACCAGTCGTCATGTTGGTTTAAGATGGAGAGGATGTCTCTTTGAAACTGGTCCCACCGTATTTAAAAGTAAGTGAAGCATAAGAGTGTTTTAGTCAACAGATTAGATATAATTTATATACTATTTTATAGTATTTATAGTTTTCATTCAAAGATCCAATTTGATAGAGAAAAAGTAGATGAATTAATCCTATGGCTGAAATAATAAAGGATAATAAAAAATGATTGGTGAAAAACTGATTTAAAGTTGCACTGCTTACTACATGTATTTTATGCATTAATCTAACAAAATATTGTAAAGTTAATATTAATGCCAGTAATTATGCCTATAATAAATTATGCTCATTCTTTATTGAATAGCCCTGAAAATCAGAAAGAGAATGTAACTCAACTAAATCACTGTACAGAATGAAGAGTATTTTTTTCGAATCCTCTGTGATGTTATCTACATTTCTTAGAAAGCCAAGCAGTTAACAGTTTAAGAATTTGTTCAACGGCCAATTTTGTATATTCTCAGAGAAACTGTTGTACAATTTCAAGCCAACATAATTATAGCTGTATTGTGTGTCTTTTGTTGTGATAATCATTCACACATAATTTATTTTAATTACTCATGTTTTCCTAAACATATTGAAAACAATGTAAAATTTAAATATCTGGAAGTGTCATTATTTTATATTTTTTAAAAATAGGCTTACAGGAATCCTTATTAGTTAAGCTAAATATACACCTCTCTTTAGCCACATAAAAACTTCATTTGCAACAAAATAATTGCCCCATAGCAATGTATCATACATCAAATGGTAGTGAAAAAGGACATAAACTGACATTAATTTAGTAATTTTAGTAGTTAAATTTTTTTACGTAAAATAAATAAAATATTCTAAAATTAAGTCATTTGAGGGTAACAATGAGTGACAAAAAAGGAATTGGAAATGTTAAAATTATAGTCATTTATTTAGGTTTGCACCAGTTTTTTTAAGTTACTGGAAATGATGAAGAGCTAGTTGATGTGATTGGTATATAGTGCTAAAATAAGCACAAAAATATCAAATATTTTCAAGGTCAACTAAGATGATCTAATGAAAATCTGTCCTTTTCCTTCTTCATACTCTATAATTATAACTGCTCCGTCAAAACACCAAACCATCATCATCATCCTCCTCCTCCTCCCCCTCCCTATATATACATTTATAATTCAGCAATTTATTAGTAACTAAAACGAACTAAATGTCATGCTGCATAAGATTCATAGTTCATAGTTCAAATTGAAAAACTTCCACATAGCTCTGTACTTTTCCCCAGAAAATATAGTATTTACAAACTTAGTCAATAAGATAAAATGCACAAATGGAAAAGATAAAGCCTTTCCTATTTTTATGCAGAGTCTTTTCAAATATTATATTATAATAAAACTATTTATTTTCCCCAATAATCTACAAATAAATAATTCATTCTATTCTTGGGTTTCAAGTATGCTAAATAAGCAGCTAAGTACAAAATTTAAAATAATTATCTATTTTAATAAAAATCGGTAATATGAAAGGATATTTTTCTCTTTGAATCTTACTGCCAAAGCCTTGCAAATGCAATATAATTCATATTCCTTAAGTGCATTATTTTACTGGTTATTAATAATAAGCATAAGCAAATTACATTAAAAATGACCATACTTGTAAATCATAAGCAACTTGACTGCTTTGGGTACAGTATGCTAAGGCCAAATTTCCAATGGATCAAATTTTCTCACTGTTATTCCTGAATTTGTATGCTCATTCTGAAACAGGTAAACCAGAAATTTTTAGACACCTATGAAGTTCAGGTTCATTGGCCCCAAAATATCTTAATCTTCAATGCAATGCTGTAATGATTTTATAACTTTATAAATTTTAAAATAACACTTTGATGTACTTAAAATTTCTTCCAGAAACATGTCATACTGAAGGTAAAATATATGATAGTGCAAGTGATTACAGATGCACAGAGGCTATAATATGCCACCCTCAAGGCTCTCAAAGAAAAGAAAAAAATTAATACAGAGCTTGTTGATAAGATGCAGCCAAAGTTTCTAAACACGTGCAATTGCAAAGCCTAAAAATTAAATTTATTTATTTATTAAACATATCTAACATGCTAAAAGCTGTATTATCAATGTTCTGTTTTCTCCTAATAGCTAATTAATAAATAATTATAGCAGCCCATGCTGATTAAATAAATCTTCCAAGACCATGAATAAAATTCATTAATCAAAGCAAAATTTGTTCTAAAGAGAGCAAAAACCTTACCAATGGGTATCTGCAGCACCAAGAAACAAACCTGGGCCTGCTAAATCGCCAGCAGATAGTATAAGTATTTCAGCCATAGCAGTGGTCCCCATGTCACTTTACGATTTAGGTTAATAATACTTCTATAACTGAAGGGCCCAGCAGAAAAGACACACTACTAAACCATACATTTTCAGCAAAACAAGATTAAGATTTCTCATGAAAGTGTAATCTTTAGCAGGAGTTACCAAACTAGCATATAAAGTGGATGAACTTTCACAAATAATATGATATATTGTGTAATATTTGTTGAGTTATGCTATTCCTAAAAATTTTAAAGAAAATTATTAAAATGGATGCTGCGACATAGGCTAATGATATGTGCATCATTGTTTTTAGGCAGGATTTCATGAGAAATAATACCATGGGCAATGAATTGGGAATTGGTAAACTGTGTTGAACTGTTTTAAAAATTTATGTCACTTGGACCTATCACATATGAGTAAAATAATATCAAAACATATTAAGTGCATGAATGCAAAATTTTAAGAAATGAAGAATTGTTCCTTTTGAATCATTAAAACAGTCAAAACATCAAAATATGTTCCCTACTAAGATGTTTTATAATTAATGAACATTGAAAATGGTTCACAAATAAGCAATATAATTTAATTTATAATTGTCACTGAATACATTTTGAACCAACCAACTAAAATTTGAAATGCAAGATTGCATAAAAAGAAATTAGGATATATATATATTTATATGTTTATAAATGAATATAATGAGTATATGTTAAATCTCATAATTAGGCACATTTAACATCACAGTTATAAATGGCCTTCATAATTAAGCATAATTGCACAACAGATTCAATAAATTTTGGAATTTCAAAGAGTACATTCCAAAATTGTGATTTTTAAATGGTAAATAAAGAATTAACCAATACTGGAAAGGCAACATTTTACTATCTTTCTAATGCTACCTTCTCATGCAAATAATCAGAATACTTAGGTTCATGATTGTCAGGTCTTTCATTAATATTCCAAGCTGAATGATACATATTGCTGATCTCTTGTCAGTTATTTACCAATCTACTCATTAGTAGATTGATGTCAACTGTCTTTGCATCTGGTAGTGTTTTGAATTTATCAATAACAGGAACTTCACAAACTTGGTCAATTCTTATCCCTTGCTTTATTAATATTTTGAATTTTTGGAGGGGTCATTGTATTTATATGCTGGCTGTATCTTAACTCTGATTATGGATCTCAAATTTTGCTAACTCCTATTTAAAATATCCCCTTAATGTCTTTTATTCCATCCAAATTCTCGAACGGTTTTTGCAAGCAACTTATAATCTCTTATGACTCAGACCCTGCCAAATGAATGTATACTAGTTCGCACATTGAGGAATTTTACGACCTAGTTACGGTCAGTTATTCAGCATTTCTTTTCAATCTTACTGGGGCAATCCGTAAAGGTTGTAGTAGGGGTTTTCAGCTGTTTGCCTTTTTCACAATGATTTACGACTTAGGATGGCAATGCGGGACACCCTTTTACATCTACCCGAGTTCATTATTTTAGTTACTCCACAAACTCGGCTAGACTATTACATTTTTTTTTTTCCGCCGCTAATTTGTCTGCGACAATTACCTCTATTTGACCTCTTTGTTTCATATATTTTATTTTTATTCTTCCGTCGTAGTCTTTATTCCTTTTTCGTTGCTTTATTTTTCTTATATAACACGTAGCCTTTCTTATTTTATTTATCCCGTAGCGCCCTTATTCTGCTCCTACACTCTAAAATAAGCTTCTATTTTTCTCCATAGTTTCACTTATTTAGCTCAGTAACTTTATTTCTAATCTCGTAAATTCAGTCCCTTATAATCGTATTCACTTAATCTACAGCTTGCCCATTAGATTTTCTTGTCCTACTCTGCGAAATTTATAATTTACATATTATTTCTCTCTTTCTAATCTCCAAATTTTTATTCTAAAAATTTCCCCTTTTGTTTCCAAGCAATTACTATTTATGTTTTTAAAATGTCCGTGCCTGTGGCAGTTTGCTGGTGCTTCCTGTCTATGAGGATCGTCCTGGAAACTCCTGGAAACTCATCTCCCGGAAATTGGTCGCTATTCTTCCAGTTGGAATCTGGGTCGATTTTGTTATGTTTCTCGTTCTTTATCTCCTCTTTCTCGCGCTGCCGTCTCGTCGGTCTGTCGGCCGGGTTCCTCCTGACGGGTCTTCGGTGTCTCAGCGATCGGGGTCTCCCTCGTCTAGTCAGCTGATCTTGTAGCCATCTCTTCTGAAGTTCGCTTGCATTCCATAAAGTTTTGACTGGTCTCGGTCGAATTTGATACTCTCTGCCCTTTCTTTTTTCGAATCTGGTCTGGACGACATTTATTTTGGACCTTCTGTCTGGGGGCTTTCCTATGCGTTTACGCAGTTTTCCCGCTGGTGTCCCGGTCCCGTAAAGGACGTGTTTATCACGGCGTGATCTGAAATTTTCTTTGAAATCCCTGACATTTTTACCGCTAGACTCGTCATGATTATCGTTCCTATTGCTTCGCATATCGGACGCGATGGTCACCTCGCCTATTACTGGCTTGGTCATAATTGACATCTTTCCGTCTTGCTCTTCTAATTCCATCTCTTCCTCGTTTTCTAGCTCAGGTTCTATTTGCTTCGCATTTTCTTTCTCCTCGCTAACTTGGTCAAACCTACGTATCTCCTTTGCTAATTCTGGTTCTTTCTGCTTCTCTTTTTCTTTCCCATTGCTAATCTGGTCAAGATTACATTCCTCATTTTCTAGCTCTAGTTGTATTTGCTCCTCATTATCTGTTCCCTTGCCAATTTGGTCAACTTCTAACCTAAACTCACCTCTTCCAAGTTCTGCTTCACGTCCTGCGATTCCTGACTATTTCTATTGGTCTCTCTATTTTGTTCTCCCAGGCGTTTAATTGTTTCATCAAACGTTCTCGCCATCGTTTGCGTACTTTGATCAATTTGTTGCTCTAATTTTTTTCCAAACCGTTCAGTTTGCTGCTCTAATTTGTTCCCAAACTATTCAGTTTGCTGCTCTAATTTGTTCCCAAACTGCTTTAATTATTTTCCATACTGTTCCAATAGCATTATTAGCTTCTCCTGAAACTCCAGACTAACCCGTTCTTTATTAGCATTTAACTTATCACCCTGAACTGCCATGATGATATTTAAAATATTTCCCTTCTTAACAACCTTAAATGTATATCTCCTATTCGTTACAGTTCTATAATTATATAAAAGTCTATATTCCCTCTCGGTTACAAATCTTTAATTACATAAAAAGTTTCTTGTAATTGAAATTGTTCTGTACCTTCTACTTTTCTCTTATCTGCTTCCGATGCTGAAGTTCTCTTCCTGCCGTCGTCTGCGAAGGCGTTCTCGTTGTCGTGCAGGGTTGTCCAATGGTGGAGTTTTCTTCCTGCCGTCGTCTACGAAGGCGTTCTTGTTGTCCGTCAGTCCCGTGGTGGTGTCGCCCAGGTAGCACTTGTTACGCCACCCTCTGTCTGTGACGCTGGTTCCGTGATGTAGTGTTATACGTCGCTTCTTAGGTCGTCTTCAAGTTCTCTCGCAGGCTGTTTTCACCGACTTTTTCCTCCATCTTCTCGAGACGTCCCACGCTGCGCGCCAATTTGCGACGGTTTTGAATGGGGGAAGGGGAAGACAATGGATGGGAGTTTTAATTAATTATGATTTAACAGTATCTGTAGAATCAAATGAAGTTCTTCTTCTCTCCCGCCGCTGTCTCGACGCGTCGCTCTGCCACGGCGCTTTTTGTATATGTAGCTGGATATTTTGTTGCCTTTTATGGTCAACGGGTGGAAATAGTCGGGAAATGGGAAATATATAAGCAAAGTTCAAGACTGAAGATGACGCTATTTATTTCCTCTTGTCACTAGTTCAATGTAAAAGATCGCCTTTCTAAGTTCTGTTGGACGATATTAATTATTTCTTCCCCCTAATCAAACTAATTGTCTATCGCAACATTTTCCTTCTTTTAATTATGGTTAGTTCAAAAGGTCTTTATTCTTTATATTAAAATCCAGTCTCCCGGATCACAATTATCAACGCTTCAATATCACTCGACTCTTTCCTTTACTCAGGGACTGACCATTACTGCTCGATTCTTCCTCTCCACCTTGACGGCTCTACATTTACTGCCCTGTAGCTTCGGACCTCCCCTTGGCCTCCATATTAACCTGATTTCCATTTCTCCCTTATGGTTCCTACAAGTATAGAAATCTGGCCTTTTTCACTTTCTATTCTGCAAAGGTCTCCTATTGTTCCCTTTTTTTAGGCTAACTAAAAATGAAAGTTAACAGAAGCTCTAGAGAGGCGACCCTTTCTTATACAAAGGACCAAATACAAAGACGACTCCTGGTCATCTGTTCTTTGTCTATTACACAAAACTTATTCACCCTCTCTATATTGTCTGGCATCTATTCTAAAAGGTCTGTCGTCAGACTTTCTCTTCTGTTACCCCAAAAAATATACAATGCATGAATAACTTAACTAACATGTATATACATAAATTGTACACACTAACCTTAATAATACTTATAATATCTTTGATTATGTTAATACTTTATAATATGTTAATTAGGTATGTCATCTCATTGTTACAGCTTCACATTATATTTATATAAGTAGAAAACAGCAAAAGGGTAACTAAGGAATACTTATATACAGTGAGCAAAATATCAAAAGGTACTTTAATTTAATTTTTTTTATAATGTTAATTTTGCATAGTGGCATTTTTTACTATAAGTGAATGGCAATGGAACATGCTAGTTCTTTGCACATATTGGTTTGTGTGTGTGTATGTGTGGGTGGGGGGGTTGGTTAATAAAAAGTTGTGAAGTACTTGTACAAAAGTAACAATGAAAATAGACACACAATTCACATGATATTTCGGATAGCTAAGTATCTTTCTTAACCGTACAGAGATCACGTGTTGAATATAAAATGAAAAGCCAATATAGATGTCCCAGAAGTTCAATTAGTCATCCAGGATGGAGGGGGTTGGATGGGAAGGAGAATCAAAGTGACAGATCTCTCAAACAAAATGTGAAAATGACAGATATCCAGGAGAAAGTAGTTGATAACTGTGGGTAAATAAACAGGAACATAAAGTGAAGATTAAAACATAAGATTAAGCCTGGTGTAATAAGCACTGTATTCAGAAAAATGGCTGCCCTCCCTCTGTTTCTAGATTGCTTTCAGGAGCATTAGTGGGGCAGAGTATCAATAAGTACTAACCAAATAATTTATCAAATTTTTTATTATGCAGCAGAGCATCTTGGGCAACTGGTAGAGGGAACTTCACCTTAACATATACTTCATAACATTTTCTTGAACCTTATACTAAGTGTCCCAGAATTCAACCACACAAATTGGCAAGGATTTGGGAGGGGTCCTAGATAAGCATTTTGAGATAAGAAACTTATGATCTATGGTTTCTAAATGTCGTGCAACAGCATAAAATCTGTTAATGTTCAGCATGCCAATGATTAAACCTCAGGAGGTGGGGAAAAAGATAGACACTTCACAAATTCAAGGTACTGTTCTTGAATAGTGCTGTGATTAAAAGTGCACTACATACAATTGGTATTAGATATAGGGGAAGATTTAGACGTCCTTAAGTACATATTTTTTCTTTTGTTTTTTGTTTTGTTGTTCAGAAGCTCTTGTTCACTCTATCAAATGAAGTAAAATAAACTACAGTGTGTTTAACGTTAAAGTTGTGAATAACAAAGTAACTCTAAACTTCCAAGGGTAAAGCCATTACCCAAATGCTTGTCATCTTAACTTGTGATGCAAGTACATTTCAAAATCTAAACATTTTTTCTCCATTCTAGCAATGATGGTAGACATGGTAAGTACTTAAAAGAAAAAATAAACAGCTTTCTCCAGAGTAAAGGAAAAATGTATCTGTTGAAACCAAATACCTCAGCAAAATTAAGTAAACTGCATTCTACCTTTTCACCCCTGCATGGAAACAAAAGAAAATTGGAGCATTAGGTAAAAAGGCATTTTAAGTGCAAAAAATCAGAGATGGTCAGAGATATTGTTCGATGCGAAAGCCTACAACATCCCTTCAAAGTGTTTACCTGCAAAGAAATGATCCTCTCAAAATGATCTTGAGTGTTATGACCTCATCACAAGCAGTCAAGACCCATGCTAGTAACTGTTCATCACTGTCAACTGAGGTGTATAACTCCTTGAAAAAAAAAAAAAGAAAGAAAGAAAAAAAAAATTAAGTGGTTGGGGTCCGGAGAAGGCAGTGGCCAATTTGCAGGGCCACTTATTTTGATCCACCGCCCAGGAAGCACACTATTAAGATAATCTTGTACTTATCACTGAAGTGGGGAGGAACTTCATCACTCTGCAACCACATCTGATGTCGAATGTTCAGAGGGACGTCTTCCAAAAACATAGGCGAGGAACTGAAGACAAACATGCCTGTTTAATAATCGTGTAGGTACAGTCAAATTATTTGATTGGACATAATGCCTGCCAGCACGTTGTGTGCTGATAAATCTGTGCTGATAATCAGCCTCCACTATTGCATGTTATTGTTCATACTCTCATACATGAATGTTTCTATGGTTCAGAATTAGTCCACCTCTTGTGAACATGGCCTTGTTGGTGAACAGAACAGAGGAGAAGTAATCAGGCTGTTTAATCTGCCGCGCCAAGGCTCACCTGCAGAACTCTAGCCTGGGACTGAAGTCCGCTGGCCCCAATCGCTGCACCTTAAGCAGATGGTAGGGAAAGAGTCGTTCTTCGTGCAGGACACGATGCACGTTGGGTTTGTTCGTATTCAAGGCCTTCGCAAATGTTTGGGTGCTCGTGGAAGATTCCGCCCAAATCCTGGTAACCACCTCTTCTTCAAAGGCTGGAATACAATGCCGTCGGTTTGCACCGGCATCGGGTCTGTGCACCATTAAAGAGCCAGTTTCCTGCAAACGCCTATGGACATTTTGAAAGGTCGAGCGATGAGGATGATGTTTGTCTGCAAAAATCTATCCCTGCACAGCTACAGCTACAGCTACAGATGCATGTCCTCTTGCTTCCCCATAAATCAAATGCATATCAGTAAGGTTGGCAAATGAAAATTCGTTAGCCATGTTTCGGAGCAACTGTGAACAGTATGTTATATTTGATGTACAAAGCAGAAAATGACCCATTAACCATTCATATGACCTTACTTTACGCGGTCACAGTCCCGAACGGTACAGAAGAAAGCCGACTGATTGTGATAGTAGTAGGGACTACTTTAGGTGAATAATTTCCTCTTTGAAAATGTGGACCTCTTAGTTCAGTTGGCATTATGCTCATAATGAGAAAATCGTGGGTTCGTACCCCTCACGTGTATTCTCTCTTTATCTTCACTTGTGATCTTTCTTGATAAAATAAATTTCACTTTTTCATAGATTAGGTTAGTTCAGTTTAAATTTACAAAAAAAAAAAAAAAAAGTTTATGTGTAACAAAAAAAAAACGATATTAATAGAACGCCACACGAACACTTTCTAACTGCCCTTAGGGCGGAATTCGACTTTCTGCCCTACCGTTTGGAACTTTGCCCCAGGACTGAGTAGATATGTAACAGCAGCACAGGGTCGTTTTGTAACGTCAAATCTCAACTGCGATAGCTAGGTACTTCGCGCATTCGCAAAAACTTTCCTAGCACTACTGAACTGTTACCATTGGCGTCCATACCCTTGCAGAACTAACAATTTACCGAGGTAGTAAAGCCAATGTTTTTACTTCCTGAATACCGTGTATTAACATTACATTTTCCCGACTATTTGGGCAATACGTGAGCGTTTTGAATGAAAATCTAATTCACACACTTACGTTATATTGACGTATCAGCTGGGATATCCTTTCGAAAAAGCGTCATAATGTTGATAGTTTACTAAACGCATCACATCCGAAAATGCTTATCTAGGAACACTCCACAATCCTTGCAATTGGTGTGTGTGTGTGTGGTTCCCCCCCCCCTTCTCTCTCTCTCTCTCTCTCTCTCTCTCTCTCTCTCTCTCTCTCTACAGTTTTATGCGATATACATTTTATACTCTAACATGAAAACATTGGTCCAATAGTATCTACGCAAATTCTGTAACATGGATATCTTTGGTTGCACACTTAGCGAAATGACTGATAATGTGGCAGATATAGTATCATCCTTTAATGCACTCGTAAATAGACAGCTGACACCAACAAAGTGTTTGCACAACTGAAAATATATACTGTGATAAGCAAATACTTAATATTATGTTAACTTGACTGAGGGTTAAAATAAACGATGGATGCGGAAAAACGATAGATAGGTTAAGGTCGTTAACGAATTTTCCACATTCCACATATTCTGTTGCTCACTACAGTTGTTGTCACGTGTTCAGCTCTCAGAGTTTCGGCAAAAGTCTTTACGGCTTCACTGTTGTATTATCTTCCCCCTCTTCCACTCCGCTATATTTATCCTTACAGCTCGAAGAAATCTGCAACTCCAGTCCCGAGCAGCAGCAGGGAAAACCAAAGGTAGTTATACTCCCACAGACATAGAGAGATAATAAAGCATTTAATTGCAATGGCATGTTAGCTCAAATAGCTAGCGCGTCGTGCAATAAATGTGAAAGTAATAGGTTTTTTATTCCTTTCCCTGCTGGAGTTTAAAGATATTTGCCACCATTACAATGATTTACTCGCGAACATAGTACCACGCACAGTCCACTATAAATTTATATTTACGATTTTTTTTTTTTTCCTGCTGGAATCAAAGGAGATTTGCCACCATTAAAATGACTTACCCGCCTACTTAGTAGCCACAATCCTTAGTTTTCCTTTTTTAAAATATTAGTGATATAAGTGTTACAAATTCGACTCAATCATTTTAAATTTTTATCCTTAAGATTTTCCCATAGGTAGAAGTCCAACGGAGTTAGATCCGGAGAACGTGGTGGAAACTCAATCGGACCTCTTCATCCTATCCAGTGTCTTGGAAGATTGCCATCAAGGCATGCACATACATCTCAGTGATAATGTGGTGGTACACCATCTTGTTGCATACGGTACCACGAGCCTCAAATTTGCCTCTAATGCATGCAGCTGTTACTTGCGTTGGCGGTTCTGTTCTGTATACACGTCTCAATTGTCTTTGAACTTGAACAATCTCGGTTTTCCAGTACCACTTCAAAAATTGTTTTCAACTGTTGAAACAATAATCTTGGCTCCATTTTGTTGTAGCAATGCAAACATAATGTAATGTCAGTCACGTCTGTTTACAGAAATTACTATACATTACTATTGTTTTTTGGTCCAATTTGGAAACATATTCAATATCTACTGTGAAAGTGTGTATACATTTTTTGGCACCCTCCGTATTTTATGTCTTTTTTGTAACACTAGGTCTAGCTTTAAAAACTGTAATACTTTGAAATTCAGTGCAATTTTCATTGATTTCTCAGGCTGCATTATTATTTATATTGGTGGCTGTTTTGTCTAATCATTTATATAGGATTTCAGTTTATTTATATTTCACATCTTTTTTCCAACACTATTCATGTTATCACTGAATATTGAATTTTCGAATTTAACTTCCTTGAGTATATCAGCATTATTATGAGTCATTGACATATGATTTCCATCATCTTTCTCATTGTCATTAAGTATTTATGTGACTGTAGTAATCTCTCACTATGTGGCCATGTAATAGCATATTATCAACAATATACTGCCATGGGTGGATGAGGTCATTAATGCATGGACTCGTGAGCCGGAGGTCTGGGGTTCGAATCCGACCAAGACCATCCTCCCTGACTGAAGTTTTCCTCATTTTACATAAATGGCAAATGCCGAGAAGGTACCCTAAATTTAAGCTTTGAACGTTTGTTTCCTTTAAAAAAAAATCCTTTCCCAATATATCATTTCATGTATCATTAGTGTCCACCGCCTGTGGTGTCTCAGTAGTAAAAACAGGAGTTAAACACTATTAAAAAAAAATGAATAATATAGTTTTAATGACAATGCATTCTCATCGTTAACACTATCAACTTTCCTGCACCTAGCATATTTCTAAACACATTCAAAGACTTCTTTTGTGTGTTAGTGTAGCATTAGCATCTTTGTTCAGAGAATTTCTCCCTGAGATGAGACTCCCAACTCATTTATCATGAACCAAGCTGATCAACTTTTGCAGCTTGCACAATTGTTACAACATCTATTTCGTCAAAATTTTTTATCCCATCCACTTGAAATCCTCACACATTGCAGAGCTCTTTCACAATTCTTATTAAAAGCTACATAAAATGCAATTTGTTAAATGCTGAAGCTCTTGACAGTTCAGTGTTCTCAGGTTTTATTAATGTGAGTAGCTCATCATGTTGCTTCATGGGAAACTGATTGCAGTCGTTTCGGGCAATCCTTTTGTTATATACTTGCAAGCTAATTCACAAGCATCATTATATGGTAAATGTGAAGTAGGTCATACCTTCAGTAAGCATGGAAGCAGTTTGCATTCTGCACCAATTTTAAATTAAATTTCCAATGACAGTATGGTTTATTGTTGTTGCAGCTTTTTAATGGTACTAAGTAAACTCTGTGCCTGCTGTGTTGAAGTTGGATAGATTTGCCATTAACATTGGGGGGAAATATACCTAGTTTTTGTCCTTTCTACAACTACACAGCCTTCATATAAAATGTAATTATTTAAATTTTACTCTAAAAATAATTCATTATAATAAGTTTAAAAATAAAATTCTTGATTGTTCTCTTAAAAATTTAATACGAAACCATTCCATCCACATTCCATTCTTGTTGAGAAAAAATTATCACTATGAGGGTAGATTTAGATGAACTCAAAAGAAAGGAATAAAGTAGAACAGATCAATTTTGAAGGGAAATTAATGGGATTAAAATCTTTAAGTGTTATAACATATTTTTATTTGTTTGGATGTCACCTTTATTTTAGTTTTGTACTTTTGGTTTTAGCATTATCTTTTTTGATATAAAATAAAACAAACCAAAAAAAAAAATAAGTAATATTTGCTATAGGCCTCCTAAATCCATGACGCACATAAGTGGGGGGACACTTTTTTTTTTTTTATTTTTTTGTTATTAACATTTATCAATCTTGAAATACTTGGGTATATGCATTTTACATATGTTACAGAATTAACAAAATATCTACCTTACTGGTAATTAATAAATCATGCATTCGAGAATAATTTTAGTTAAGATATTGTACCTTGTGCCTTTGTTACAAAATGTGCACTTTGCTCATGCAATAGGTAAGATTGCTCTTTGGCAAAAGGGTCTCTATTCTGGGAGCCTTTAATACTATCAGGAATGTTTATAAGTAATTTTTGTTCTTAAATTATGAAGAATAGCTTTTCTACAAGTGGGGACTATTGCATTACAAAAGACTTAATAAAACCAGTCCAGTCCTCACATTTTCTTTTAATAGCACCTTCTCCAAAATGCATCTGATAGTTGATGAAAAATCAAAAATATTGATCCCCTCAAAAGGTGCATTAGGTAGTATTTTGGAATACAGAGTGAGGCATTTATGTGTAGCGTCTATTACTCCAAAAGGAAGGGGAAAATCAAAAAATGCTTCAGACCAAATTTGAAGTGCTCTTAGGGGGGGCATATCATAGTGACCTTAACTCGTTCTTGAAATGCCATTCTCAAGGTCAATTAGTTTTTTTCCTTTTCTTTTTCTTTTTTTCTTTTCTTTTCTTTCCCTCCCCCCTTTCTTTTCAAATCAAATGGTGTATTTTTTCCCCCTGGTAATGGAAAGAGCATTCAGTTTTCAGTATAAAAGTTTTAGTATATCTATCAGCTAGGGGTGATAGATGAAGACATATTGGACAAATGAGACAGCAAATGTTTTTCACTTACTTTCACTTTATGCACAGTACAGTAATACCATAATTGAAACAATGCCATGTTCACATTATAAACAATTTCAATTCAGTAAATGTTCAAAAGCGGGACCATTAACTTTAATGAATTTCTGAAAATATGCTTAAAAAAATCAATGAACACGTCTCAAAATTTTTCGCTGATTCTTGATTCTTGCATAGACATTCCTAATTTTTAGAAGTAGGTCTTCATAAACTTTATCTTTAATGTATCCCCATAAGAAAAAGTCTGGAGAAGTGAGATCAGGAGAACTGGCACGCAAATGGACAGGTCCTCTGCATCCTATCCAGACCAGGATACTCTCTGTTAATACTTCTCGAGCTACAGCTGAGTAATGAGATGAACAACCATTGTGTTGATACCATATTGCGGCCCAGTCCACAAGGGTCTTAAAGCAACACTGGAAGTTCTTGTTTCAAAAAATTTCTGTATTTCTGCCCATTAAGTTTATATTCAGTGCAGTATGGTCCAATTATATGGAATCCCAAAATGCCACACCAAATGTTCAGGCTCCATTGCCTGATGCTCTACTTTCCGTAACCATCTCAGATTTTCACTGTCAAATAATGCATGTTATGTCAGTTCACTTAAGCATGATTGGTGGATGGTGCTTCATCAGAAAATAAAATGTTGGAAAAGTTACAGTTTTGAATTTGTAGTAGCGTCCATAGGCAAAATTCAACATGCTTCAGAAAATCATCCCCATGAATGGTTTGATTTAGGCTGTGATATGGGTGGCATTTGTGATGCTGAAGTATTTGAAGAACACTCCTTTGGGAGATTTGCGAATCATGTTCCAGTTGATAGGAACTTGCGTTAAGATTAGAGGAAACTGCAGCTAATATAGCAACTTCTGAGTTTCTCCTGGTACTATTTCTCATTTGATGGTGTTTTCCTGATGCGACATCTCCAGTTTTGGAGAATAAGTTCGTAAATTGTTTAAAATTTCTAACAGATGGCTGCCTTCTTTCAGAACATTGACCTCCGTATGAGTTGCAAGCTGCTCTAGCATTCTTATGAGCTTTGCCATAAATGTAAACCATATCAATCCTCTCATTGATCATGTATTGAACATCCATAATTAAAAATGAGGTGAAACTGGCTTAAGAATAATGTCCTTTTAGGTTTGAATTGACAATGATGAGCACTCGTTTGTGTATCGATGTCAACGAATTAGCATCTGCGTGCAAACAAATGAGTTTCCTTCATAGCAATAACAAAATAAAAGAGAAAGAAGTGAAAGTAATTGAATAATATTTGCTGTCTTATTTGTCTGATATCTCATTAACTAACCCCTATCTGATAGATGTGCCAGAACTTTTATACTGAAAATTGAATGCTCTTTCCATCCTCCCCAAAAAACGCACATCATTCCATTTGAAAAAAGACCTTGAAATGACCTTGAGAATTTCATTTCAAGGATGAGTTAAGATCGCTATCTTATGCCCCCCTAAGAGCACTTCAAATATTGTCTGAAGCTATTTTTGATTTTCCCCTTCGTTTTGGAGTAAAATGACTGCAGCACCATAAATACCTCACCCTGTATGTTACATTAAAACATTGAGCAATATTTAAAATTAAATTAATTTTTCTAATAATTGCATCTTGGTATAATGTTTAGCTTTTGTTGGCATTTCATTTTCTGTTATAATGTTAAATTAATGGTAATATAGTACTTCATTAATCTTTCCAGATGATAATTAAATGTGCTCTTATCAATTTACCTTACTTTTAAAGGTACCAATTGTCACAATCAATAAAAGTGTTTCCTTAATGGCATATGATGAAAATTAGTCTGCAAGTAATACAGATGCTGTATGTAAAATCCCTATTTAATTACTGTCAATAGGCATCATTGTTGGTCTTCTTGCAGTTAGTTGTTTTCCATGCAAGATCCTTTCAGGAGTATGCACTTATTTGACTGACAAGGACATCAACATCAGTAAACTGCAGTGCTGTATTAATTTTAACCCTGAGTGAATTGTGTTTCTAGTGCCAAACAGGTTAAGGGCAGAGGGTTGGGATAGATGATCTTTGCCATTGCTCCTTTAAAACAGGACTAGTTAAAATTATCTTTGGCTGAAGAGAAATGGTTGATGCAATGGAACATAGGGTATTGCTTTTAGAAAAGCTTTCATAATAGAAGACTCTAAATTCTCCTCATTAGGCGACTACACATATTGTCCATGCTTTACATAGGATTGAAGTGCATGGACATGTACTGTTTTAATTGAGAAGGGAGGTGTAGGGAAATAGAATCCCTAAAATGCATTTGATATCTTAATCACATTTGCAAATAACTTGCAAAATATATCATGCAAATCTAACAGGCAGATGAGATGGCCTGTCATAAGCAAGAGTCCTTTGCATAATGCTCTGCAGTACCATATTCATGAAAGCCTCTATAGTAAATGTGAGTCTTCCAAATATATTTTCAAATAGAACACTGTATGCAAGATAATGCTACATGAATCAAGTTGTGAAATATTTCATTGAATACGTGAGAGTCATGTTACCCATAATTGACTCCATATGTAACTAGTAATATATTATTAAATGTATTATCATTTAGCAAAAGCACTTTCATTTAATCTGCGAAAAACTGTTTCACTATTTTGTTTGTGACTTTCAATATTCCCATTTGTAAGGAATGGATTAAATGACTCTTATTTACAGAGGACTCCAACTAAAATGATTTCTGTGTCTGTTTTTCATCAGTGGTTACCCACAAGTATAGATTGCTTAATGATTCTCCACTAATTGATATACATTTCTAGTAACATGGAGCGATATATTTTGCAGTATCTTTATCCTGTTATAGGTGTATAAAATACACATGTACATGATTCTCTAGTTTTGAGAGAGGAGTGTTAGCTGTTAGAAAAAATATTATATATATATATATATATGAATAAAACCAAGCTATTTTGTTTTCAAAACATAATTTCATTCTGTGAAACTTTCTTTTCCCACTTTTTCAAAGCACTAATTTCTGAATTTTCATATACTTACCTATTCCATCACCTGAAACTGTTTTCACTGATCACCTTCATCACGCATTCATATAGAAAATTACTTAGATATCTGTATTAGTACATTTCAGCAATGGTTTCTTTTGCATTATTAAAGTAATTGTGGCATTGTAAATGCTTACTTGGAATTTGCAAGATTAACATAACTTATTTCATTTATCTGTGCATTTCACTGACAAAGAAACCCCTGGGTTCAACATGCAGGTTTGCACCACATTTCAAGTACAGGCCATTTATTTACCTCTGAAATTAATGGTTATATTAGTGATTCTGTAAAAACTGGAGTTGTTCACTAGAAGACTTGGTTAAGTTAATCTTTGCTTGTATTTAAACACCTAGAGCCTCACCAAAATTCAGTAACAAGGCATTTACTCACATCTGAATGCAGTGGTAATTATTCATTTTTCTGTAAAATGCTAGAATTGCTAACTAGATGGTTTGGATGAGTCACCTATGCTCTGATACCAATTAACAAAAGTGCAACAAAAACTTAGTAATCGGCCATTTACTTTCATCTGAATTCAATAGATATTCACTTTTCTGTAAAATGACAGCTGCTCAATAGAAGTCTCCATTTAGTCACCCTTCACTCGCATTCTACTATGACAGTCGAGATAGTGCATGTGCTTTTACAGCATTCTTTGAGGAGGCAGTTGACTCCAGAGACCATTATTGTTCGAAGGCAGCATTTTATAGAAAAACAAATATTATGATTGAGTTCAGTATAATTGAGTTTTGGTCTAGTTCTGTTCTCTCTAACCCAAGGATACTTTTTGTGAGAGGGTGCAGGGCTTTGCAAGATTCTTCTTAAGAAGGAGCAGATGGGCACGGTAAGAATCATTTCAGCTTCTGGTGCCAAGAAAATCAAACTATTCAAATCTAATTATGTTTAGAAAGCCAACTGTTGCTCACTGTGTCAGACTGATCTCCTCCAATCTTTCAATTGCATAATACTGAAAACATTTTTGACTACATGAAAATTATGAGAATTATGAAATTATGAAAATTATGAGAATGGCAACCTCTAATCTATGAATGTCTTTAAAATTCCAGTACAGCAGAATGTCTGAGCCAATTGAAGTATTGGAGCAATTTCTTGCTTTTTTCTGTAAGGTGTCTCTTTAAAAACACTTGGTCTTTTCTGCCCAACAAAGTAGCATGCACTGGTTTTTTGTAGAGCAATTTGCAGCACATAAACCCAACCTAACATAACCTAAGCTATACTTTCAGCTATCTTGTGGTAGTTCAACACTGAAAATAGAAGTATATTTTCATCGCCATATTAGTGATTAAGGTCAGAAGAGGAGCAAATTAAGGCTATTCTTTTTAAAATTACTGAAATGCAAACTTGTTAAGGATAAATTTAGAGAGGTAATTTATTGCTAACTGACCTTTACTGTGCTTTAAGCTTTGAATAGATGTTTATGATGCTTTTGCTCAATAAAAATAAGCAATGGTTATCATGGTACAACCTGGGTGAGGATTACTCTCAAACATTAAAATAAATGCCGAGAAAACTTAAGGTACAAAGGTAGGTGCATAAGTTTCTGGCCTAACCATTTTCTAGGTGTAATAAAGACAAAAATTATATTTCACTTTTCAATATAGTTACACTGTATCGCAACGCATTTCTCACATCTATGAATTAACATTTCAATCCCTTCCCAAAAATTGAGGTCTTGTATGCTTGATTGATTTGATTTGATTTGTTTTATTTATGGACACTCTTTAACATCTCATGTCATCAGCATCCCATTCTATTCAGGGCGTGAAACATCTGACAAATTTTGCTCAGAGACCTCTTCTTTCAACTTTGAAGTTCGTTTTCGTGCCATAAATTTATGACACAATACCTATGGCTTTACTTCCCTTCTGAAGGAAGCCATACTTAGGATTTTTACGCCCCAAAAAAAACCATCAACCCTGGCCAGGTTTGAGTCTTGTCTGCAAAAAGGGCATAAACAGCATACATCACTTCTTCATCACACTTAAATTTCCTTCCTCGAAGTTCCTTCTGGATGTTGAGGAGAGGAAATAGTCCCTGGGAGCTAGATCTGGGCTGTAGGGTTGTTAGTAAAACTCCTTGAAGCCACATTTGTTCACAGCTTCCTTTTCAACAAGAGTTGTGTGCACAGGCACATTGTCACAAAGAAGGAGCACACTACCATTCAGCTTTCCTTGCCTTTTCTCTTTGATGGAAGCATAAAATTTGTAGGCCAGCATAGTACTCCTCATTTACTGTGGTGTTCCTCTCCTTGAAATCAATGAAGAGTATTGCTTCACAGTTCCAAAAGATTGTGACCATTATCTTGGTTGATTGAGTGACCTTGGCCTTTAGAGGTGGTGCTTCGCCCAGGTTTACATCACTCCATTGATTCTCTTTTGGACAGGGGATCATAGTAGAGGACCACAGTTTCATCTCCTGTAACAGTGGTTTGCAGAATTTCTCTCTCATTGCCAAGGCAGAGCTCCAAAAATGCCTGGCAACAGGTTATTCATTGCTGCTTTTGGACTGAGGAAAGAAGTCTAGTCACCCATCTTGCACTAACCTTATTCATGTTTAAATGTTCATGAATAATTCAAAGGACTGTTGTTTTAGAAAGGCCCAACCTTGTTGCTATTTCTGTAACTTTGAGCAGCCAGTCTTCCATAATTTCTCCTTCCAAAAGAGCAATGTTTTCAGGAGTGAGCACCTCCAAGGGCCGACCTGCATGCTCTTCATCTTCAATGCTTTCTCAACCCATTCTTTTATGGTAGAATATGAGGGGGATGCTTCCCCATATACACCATCCAATTGCTGTTTAATTTCATTTGGAGTAAGTCCTTTTGTGAAGAATTTAATAACAGCTCAAACATTTTGAACATGTACACATAACCTTCTTTATGCAACTATATCTGAACAACTGAACACAGCAGAGCAAAAGTTACTGTAAAGCTGTAACTATTTATTTAACAGATAAGGCATGACACCAGATAAGAGTTTTGTGAAGGCAATAGTCCTTATCGGCCAGACTGGAAACTTATGGACCTACCCTCATACCTAAACGTATTGGGTAGACATAATCCTGCTTTTGGCTTTACTTAGTCACCCTTATTGGGTGCATTAAGCTAAAAAGTTGTCACTTCAGTATATATTGTAAAGTAATTATATGTGTGCATGGAAAAGATTATAACAGGAGTGCTCTAACTATAAATGTCCTCCAGACAAAATTTATAAGCTTTAATGCCAGTATCACAAGAAGACTAAAAATCATTTTGTTTGTATGATTATAAGGATTGCCATTAAGTTTCCTTTGTATGTTTTTAATTGGACATATTATGTTTAAAATGTTTCATTTCTGGTTACCTCTTGTACAGACCAGTTCATAATTTAAAAGATTTCTTTTTAGAACCATTTTATGCATACACTCTTGGTTGCAGCAGGGCACATAATTATTGTCTATAGCAATTTCATATGCTCAATAACATGTACATATATATAAATAAGTACTTGCATAAGCAGAGAATCCCGATTCATATAAATAAGTGATTGCAAAGGGCAATAGGATGGTTTTAGTTTTATCAGACAAAAATTTTAATTCATCTTTTAACTGATACCAGAAATCAGATAGTCGCTTCTTGTTTGAAAAATCTTTTTCCTACAGAATCTGGTTTCAAAGTAATTGAGCATTCATACTGCTGCATTGTCAGTGAGGCTGGCATTTCTGACTCAGCGGAGGATGGGTTTTCAACACAAATTTTTCTTTCATTTTTCGTGGGTTTTTTTCTGGAAAATAACTGTTGAAACTATCAAGAAAACATAACAGGTGAACTTGAAATTCATTAAGATATCCCCAGGTATGTCTGAATCTAGTTCTTCTCTAAAATCTTTTACCATTAAGAAACTGTCAAGTAAGCCATTCCTCACTGATTCTGCCCAAAACTTGATATTCGTGCAAATCCTTGCACTTTATCGCTGGTGTCAAACACTGTTGTTGCTTTTATTTAAATTAAGGGAGAGCTTGAATTAAGTAAAAATTGTACTTACAAAGCTGTAGACAATGGAGTGGTAATATATACTACATTAATGTGTTAACAACTGAACACATTAATGTAGAGTTTGAATTATTGACTTTCTGAAAAATATCACCTAAATATGCAAATTTTATTAGCCAGCTTTAGTCACATATCTAATCTGTCTCCCAAAGTGAGCCATTGTCAAGGTAGGTTCTGACTTCAGCTCTAATTTTAAAGAGCCGAGTCAACATTTTTCCTTTAGAGAGCTACCTAATTTTTGTGTGAAGAAATAAAAATGTATCTAAACTCTCCACATCACCACACTATGTCGTGATTTAATAAAATTATTTAATTTCACGCTTTTGTCCAGGACTCATTTTATGGGGGTGGCTTCTTCACAGCAAGAATTTGGCAATGCAGGACTAATTGACTACTGCTGCATTCCTTAGCTTTTTCTTTAATTTTTGAGATAATACCAGACATCGTTCCAATCATGGCCTTTTGCACCATCTGTGCATACATCGATACAATTGTACCACGGGAGACTTCCATTGTTTAGTGCGGAAGGTCAAGTATGCATCTCAATTATTTCTAACCGATTTACCTACACACAACTCATGGCCACACAAAATTCACAATTTCAAAACCTGGTCTTTTTTTATTTTTCCAATTTCTTAATGGAGCCCTAGAAGATGCTTTGCGGATCTGGAGCACAGCTTAGAACCACTGTATTAGATGATAGGAAGTAGCACCTGTTTGAGCTGCAGATGGAAATGTTCCCCATTGATTTCAAGGACAGAGTATCCCAGATCTTGAAACATTCTATGTTACATAACAACAATTCCTATTTGTAAGCCTATTGATTTGTGGATAATCAAATCATCCAGCAGCTGATTATTTTTGTTTATATTTGGTGTGCTAGTAGAAATTTCCATGTGTAGATGGTTATTTGCCATTGCTAGAGGGTGCTATTGTTATCCAAGGTGTCTGCAGGTCAGACAGAACATCTTATAACTGAGTTTGGGTTTTTTTCAGGCTACATAATTGCAGAGTGAACGGAACCTAGAGGGAAGAGTACACTTCCTTACAGGTTTCAAGTGCTAACCAATCCCCATCCCTCAGAATCCTCTCAAATCGGCATTATTAAGTCATGCTTCAAGGCAGTGTTAATAGGAGGCAGGGCATAATTCATTCTACTATGTCATTTCCCATGGTTGGTTTACAGAATTTGCTGGAAAGCTCTTGCCTGTAAACTTACAATGGCAACAAGTGAGTAAAATATCTAAAGCCCTTAGTCATTTGATTAAAGTATTATATATGTCTGTGTGTCTTTAATTTTCAAATAAACTTCAACTTTGAATTAGGGTATTTTTTGCTTTTTCACTTATATTTACATAAATCTTATTCCACTCTCAAATTTGATTGCTGGACTGTAAAGATAGCCTTTGACATATTGATATTTGATTGGTGATAATAAAGGGCCCTTGAGGAGTTCCTCCGCAGTCATTAAGTAGCTGAGATTTCATCAGGGAAGCAAATTGGTTGGCACCACTGACCGTGCGCTGATTGCATAGTTTTTTTTTTTCTGTTTACTTAACCACCAAAGCTTTCGATTTGGTTTATTTATGGATGCTTTTTAACATCTCAGGTCATCAGCATCCCATTCAATTCAGGGCGTGAAACGGTGGACAATTTTGCTCAGAGGCCTCTTCTTTCATTCAGGTAACCACCAAAGCAAGCACACACTCTAAAGTCCAAAACTTAGCAAGGGTGGGCGAATTACCTGCTAAATACTGGTTTCGAAGGAAGGAATGTCAGAAATGTAGGAGTACCAAATTTCTTCTGTGCAGTGCACATCACCCGATTGCAGAGGAACTTGTCGATGACCAATTATTAAGCATCACATCTTGGATGTCAAACTAATAGCTCCAATCAATTCCATAGAAATCAATTCCAAAACCAATTTAATGATAAGTGCTATGACTCAAAATTTTCAATTAAGAGAACCAAGCATTCTTGAAGAAAATTTAGGTAAAAGATAATAGGTGCTATGCATAAAGATAGAATATTTAGGAGCCCTCAACCATTTCTGGATATTGCTAAATTCCATTAATGTGGGGAAAATATGAGTGTTTAAATTTAAAAATTTTATTTAAGCAGGAAAATTCTTTTCTGTAAGAAAAGCAGTTTTTTAAGAAATTGTTATTAAGATAGTTACAAGTTTCCTAAGGAAATGGTCACATCAAAGACTACATTTAGTGTTTTAGAAACATAAATAAATTAAAAACAAATAATGAAATAAGAATGCTGACAGTGGCATAATATCATACTGTCACAATGAGTAAACTTGTAGCTTAAATAACACTTGGTTACAAATTAAAACTTTTTTCTGTGATATGATTAACAATAGGGTAACTTTTACGAATTTCAGTGTGCGGAATTTAAAAATGCATTTTGTTTTTCCATTGCACATCTCATTTTGGTCGAACCCGGCCAGGACCGATGGATTTTTTCAGGGCGTAAAAATCCTAAGTATGGCTTCCTTCGGAAGGGAGGTAAAGCCATGGGTCCCATGTCGTACATTTACGGCATGAAAAAGAACCTCAAGCCTGAAAGAGAGGCCTCTGAGCAAAATTTGTCTGCCATTTCACGCCCAGAGTTGAATGGGACGCTAATGACCTGAGCTGTTAAAGAGTGTCCATAAATTATTCATTCAAAAAAAAAAATCTCATTTTGGCAATATGACTGTTCAATGAAAATGTAATTTTAAAATTTGCAAAAATATTACTCACTCATATACCACTTTTAAAGAAAATTATGAAAAATAATAACATGAAAACGTACCTAAATTTGAGAATGTATGTTAGTTACCTTGTGTATCCCTTTTTCTTTTCAGTGCATGTGATTTTCTTGAGTGTTCTCTGGTAGGTTCATCATGTGCAAGACACCAGCAGTAATAGGCCATCATATGTACCTCCCAACATCATTCAACATCTTTCAAGTCTTGGTGAAACCTTTCACCTTGCTCTTCACTGACCGCTCATAAATTCAGCGGGAAGTAGTTAAGATGTGACTTGAGGAAATGAAGCTTCAAACTCATATTACGCCGAGCAGTATGGAATTTTCAAGCATATTTCATACAATTTCTTTGTATTGAAGGTCTTTTACATTGCTCAGAAATTTCTTATGAATCTCTATGAATCCATTCCAGGCTGCTTTTTCAATTTCATTCATACAGCTGGTAAAAGAACATCTTTCACCAATTTCCTTATCTGTAGTCCACCAAATACTCCCTCTCTTATTTTAGCCTGTGACAATGATGGAAACTTTGTGCATAAGTACTGGAAGCACTTGTCAAGTGCTTTCATGAATTGTTTCATCATGCCAAGTTTTATGTGTAATGGAAGGAATAGAGTTTTTTGACGATCAACAAGAGGCACATTGGTAACATTTTTTGATCCAGTTTCCATTCCCTGCCTCTCAGACCTTGGTCAGTTTCCCAATGTTTGTCCCTTGCCCTGCTATTCCATTTGCAAAGAAAACAAGGGAATTTTGTGGTTCTCCCAGTTGTGCTAGTAACAGACCAATGACTTTAAGTCACCACATATATGCCACTCATGGTTGCGGTACTTGATTTTCTTAAGAATATGCTTCAGAGTTTCATAAGACACTCTTAGGTTCATGGAATGTGCAAGCGGTATTGAAGCTAACTTGTTGCCATTATGAAGTAACATTGCCTTAAGACTTTGTGTGGAAGAATCAATAAAAAGACACTAGTTACTTGGTTCATATGCTTCCCGGCCCAACTGTTGAATAAGATTACACATGTCCATACAAAACACAAGTTGATCTTCTGCGTAGCGCTTGTGGAACTCTATTTCTTGATTCCTATAAAAGGAAAATGTAACTCCAGGTGATTACAGATTCTTCTCCTGTAGTCTTGAGCCCAGTAATTCACTTTTTTGTTTTGTGAGGCCTAAATCTCTCACTAAATCATTTAACTTAGATTGATTAAATTGTTGTGGTGAGTTGTCAAATTCTTCTGGATCAGAAGTCAATTCATTGTCGGAAGTCACAGAGCTGTTTCAGATTCACTAAAATTAAGGGCTGCTGGTGGTGTAGGTATGGGTAATTCGGGTCCATGAGGAATAGACCATGTAATTTAGTTCAGATTTGGATATTTAATTCCTGCCTTATTATTTTTTTTTATTTTTTTTTTTTTTTTTGCTGTATCCAGCAACTTTGCACATGCAAAAGTAACAAATGTCATTATGATTCCACTGCTCTCTCTATATCTTTGGTTTGGCAAATGGTATTGCTTTGTGTTTTCCTTCATACCAATAACATAATTCCTTAACACAACTGTTACATACAATATGAGGTGCAAACGATTTATCCCGATAAACAACTTTCTCTTTGAAATATGAGTAATATAATTTCTTTGTTTGTGAGTCTATTTTATATACCTCTCCATCAAACATGTGACACATATATATTTGGATATTTAATTCCTGCAGGGTTTTTTTTTTCTGTATCCAGCAACTTTGCACATGCAAAAGTAATGGTGATTCTGCAGCTCCCTCTATATCTTTGGTTTGGCAAACGGTATTGCCTTGTGTTTTCCTTCATGCCAATACATAATCCCTCAACACAATTGTTACATACAATATGAGGTGCGAACGATTTATCCCAATTACCAACTTTCTCTTTGAAATATGAATAATATAATTTCTTTGCTTGTGAGTCTATTTTATTTGCCTTCCTGTCAAACATTTAACACCCACGAATGTAACAAAACTTCTGAGGACTTTGTAGATGCTGTCTCCTGCGTAAAACTAAAGTTATACTTGAACTTTTATTTTAGCACAATACATATAGAAGACGAACATGAGTATTAACACAAGTTTTCAGCTTAACTGAAGTTGAGATTTATGATAGCTGTAAATGTAAGCATAAATAGCTCACAAGAAGACAGACCTGACCCATAGAACAAAACTGACAAGTACTGGGAATATAAACATAAACATATGGTTGATAAGGGAGGACTGAAATGAGGGGATTAAGAAGAAAATCAGCAATAGATTTAGAATAACATAATTAAATGTATAAGCTGAATAAATTTAGCACCATAGACATAATATGCACATATTATAAAAGATGTGATACCCATAAATGGACTTCATTTTTCAAATCAGGCCACTTGTTTCCATTATAATTACATATTTTCCTTTATACTGCAGAATTGATGTTGACCAGTGTAATCATCTCCAACAAACCACCATCATCCTCATAATTGTCACCATCACCACAAACACCCACACTGTCACTGCTATTTACTGCAACATTTTTTTGCTTTACCTCAAAGAGAATTTTAGCATCTTTTCCTTGAACATTAAATACATTACTCTGCTGCTCTGTAAGAGGTTCACCATTATTATTTATGAATTCATGTATTATTTCATATTACTTATATATGACTTTCTTTCTTTTTCTTTCATTTCTTTTCTCTTTGTCTGTTTTTCTGAATTTCTATCTATCTATCTTTCTTTTTCTTTTTATTTAATATTTAAAATTTCTTATTTAGATTAAATTTATTTTTAAAAATATCATTTCATTTTTATTTCTAATTTGGGCTCCTTCTGTACATCTTTAAAATTCCACTTCTGTTGTATTAATTTTTCATCACAACTTTATACACACTGCCTAATTTTCAGAGCCATGCATAGTAATATATTTATTTACCACAAGAAGCAATGTGAAGTTGGAACACTAAAGGTTTGTGAGAAAGGATTCAGAATAGAGATTGTGTACCTTTCTATAGTATGATGGAATGTGGAAGGACCGGTGGTGAAAAATTGGGTGAAGGTTAAAGGAAAAGGCTGGGTGTTTGGTGGTATAGGTTTATCTGTAGAGAAAAAGTTTTAAAAATTAAGGTTTAGAAGGTTTTAGGTGGTGATTAAGTGTTGTGGTCTAATATCAGTGATCTATGTGGAAGAAGTATGTCTATGGAATCCAGGTATCTCCTCAAGTTTTAATGATTTAAATTTATTTTCCAACATTGAAGAATTACAGAGATAGAATTAATATTAGGGAGGGATCCAAATGCAAGAATAGGGGAGGAATAGGTTAGGGTAGATTCCAATGATTGAGGACCAATAGAGGCAAATTTAGAGAAGTGCTGTAATTATGAGGGTAAAATTAACTGAGTTCTATTAAGAGAATAATTTCTTGTGAAAGTGGGAAAATGTACCAATTGAAACAAAAGGCAGAAGAATTTTAAATTTAAAATTTAAAACTAGACAAAAACATTAAGGAACTGGGAAAATGCATAGGTAAGGTAAGACAAAAATGGTTACAGGTACAAAATATTCACGAAAGGTGTGTGAGAAATGGTATAGATTCATTAAATAGTGAAAGGAGGATGAAAAGAGTAGGAGAGGGAATGGGATTAGTTATTTAGCATTAGTGAAATGGACTCTTATACACCAATAACCAGCATGTTAGTGTGTATAATGTCCTAAGAAATAAGCAACTCTCAAGGAGAGAAATTTAGTCAAAAATTAATTAAAAAGGGAGGAAGTTTTAGTATTGTATGAAATTTCTGTATGAGAAGGGAATGGGATTAGTTAAATAGGACTCTTATACACCAATAAACAGGACATAAGTGTGTATAAGCTGTGAGGTTAAAACTGTCAGCTTTGATGTGATTATCTGTGTGTGTATTCTTTCTGTATATTCCAAATTTAAGATTTTCTTGGCATTTCACTATTTTAATATCCAAGAATGGCAGCATGTTATCTGTTTCTATGATTAGCTTCACTGTGCAAGTAACAATTTACATTTAAATTCATTCATATTTACCATGTTTTCAATTAATTGCCATCACAGCATTAGAAACAATATCCCATGAGTGAGAACCAGGTGCTATTCATAGAGAATAGTGCAGTTAATTCTTAAAATGTTAACTAAATAACATTGAGAGCTGTGAAAATGTTTAGTAGTTTTAAAAAGACATATACATTGAATAATAAACAGAAATGGTTGCTTTAACATATAACAATTTCTGGAAAATAACAGGTACTCATTTTGACATAGCTTACCTTTGGATCAACAATGTTTCATTCACACATCTATGCACCACATTTTTCTAATTTCTTTAAGCTTTGCAAAACAAATAAGCCTTAAAATGAATTTTTGCTAAGCATAGCTGCATTTATTTGACATATTCATCTGCCAAATTTAGATATTTCCTTCAAAGAGACACTGATATACTGTTAGAAAATCCACTAATCTTTGCAAGCAATTTCGTAAATGTCTGATTGTTTTTCTGGAAGAATTTTGTCTTTTGTGTTCGTTTTTAGGAGGTTTTTTAAACTACATTTGTTTACTACAGCCAAAATGATGTTTGCCTCTCTAAAAATCTTCTGGAATTTTTGGTGTGTCCATGGGTGGAATGTGAATTTCTTATATATATGATCCCCTTTGTAGCCTTTTAGTGTGGTGATATCTTTTATTCGTTTTTCTTTTTGAATTTTTCTATTTTCTTGTTGACCAGATCTGTTGTGTAACCCAACAGTGAGTGATTTCCTCAATAATAATTTGTTATATTATACTATATTTCACCGTGAAAATTCCCGCTATTCAAAACTAATAACGATTTGTTTTGATGAACCTATAATCTGTAATAGGTTCAAAGGAAATAAATAAATAAATTACTTATGTGGTAAATTTGCCAAGTACATTTTATCTTTAGGGCTACAAAATTCTAAAAATCTGCAAAGTTTCATATTTAATGACAATAATGGTCCAAAGGGATGTTACATACTCTTGAGGTGTTTAGGCTGATTCATTGCTCTAATTTTCTTTCTTACATTTGTCATTTTTACCTAGATTTAGAGCATTTTACTTGGTTCAGGAGCACTAAATTCTTTGCTAACTATTGTCAACAGTTATTTTAACAAAATTACAGATAAATGCTATCATTGATGAAGTAAACATAGAATGTTATTTCACTGCAGTCTACAGCTGGAATATTTTTTCTCCATAATGATGAAAATAGAATAAACATCCTTGGCATAATCTTTTTCTGTATCTCAATTTGTATGAGTGAAAATGTACCTTCCTTGCATTTTATATGTATAATATTAACTTCATATGAGTAGGCTAATAGATTCCAGGAGTATCTCATTTTTTAAATAATAAGACTTAAAATATTCTTGTTGTCTTCATAAGCAAACTCTGTTACCCAGCCACCACACTCACATATCTGTACATCCACAGTGCCATTCTCTTTGTTACAATATGGAGCAGTTATAAGGTAAATGGATTTTCTCTACAAGGGTCTATGTATGATCAATAGTGGTACTTTAATAACAAGTTAATTTGTATTAAAATCTATAAGCTATTTTTTCATGATTTTCATTGCATAAACATTTCATTTTGAGCTTTAAATGATAAGTGTTTATTCTTTTGTAATACTTTTGGAACTAAATGGAATACATGCATGTTGTTGTGTGTGTGCGTGCGTGGGTGTGCGTGTGCAGAGAGGGAGAGAGAGGCAAATGTCGTATTCACTTGCAGTTTTGCTTGAGTCATCATTTTGCTCAAAACTCAGCTATAATTCTGGAAGAAAAAATATGGGCTTTTTTCCATATAATCAAAAATTGAGGAAATTATCACCAATGCAGAGAAAGAGTTTAAGGAAGAAATATTACTGAATACTTAATCATAAATCAGATATAACAACATTTGGCCTATACTACACATATTATTAGGTCCAACATCACACTTTGCTTATTGTGAGGCACTAGGTGTTGGCTCCATGTACTGGTCATATTTACAGGAAACCAGTATATCTCTCAAAATTATTATTTCCTTTGGTTAAATCAAGGAATATACTACATGACAACATGACAAGAATTTACATTAATTTTCAGCAAATTTTTAATTTTACTGACTTCTAGCCTATTTCTGTATGGAGTCCACATGTTTTTCATTTGACAGAATATCTCTCTGTTGATACTGATTACCAGGAAGACAGTAAATAAATTCTATTAGTTTCTTAAAATTTACTCATTTAAATTGAGTAGTCATAATTTCTTTAAATATTTGTGTCTAAAAATTTACTTTCTAAAAGATACAAGAAGATAACTTTAATTGCCTAGTATCTCATTAACAGTTACTTCCTCAATAAAAAGTTTATCTATTTAAATTGTTTGGTGCAAGGAAATTTATAAATTCTGCCAATTTCTCAACTTCTGGTCAAGAGAGTATTTGATATTGATTTGTTGAGAGAAATCACAGGGAAATGTCAGTTCCTTCAGAAGTATTTTGCCACAATTCTAAATAATAAATATAATAATACATGCTTTTCAGCATCTAACTGGATTATTTACCCTCTATAAACTAATTTTGAGAATTTTGTTTTGCCATTTTAGAAATGAACTTTGTTATTTCTGTGTAATTTGTTTTCTTTTCAAGCTATCAATATAGAAAAAGCTTTGAAGCTATAGGTTCCCCGCTCTCTCTCTCCCCCTTCCATGCCCTAAATGGTATCATTGAAAATTTGAGAGTTCCATGAATGAAGCACATGTGTAATTCAGTGTAATTCATTGACAGGAGTCTAAAAAATTATGTTATTATTGTAATAAAACATGATTAAGTTAAGAACTCTGCAATTAAACCATGAAATATCTGCAATATCCTATTTAAAACAGAAAATAGACTCAAGAATCCATTAGAACTATTGATATTCAAATCTGGCAAACTCACAAAATTCTTTTAAGCTCCCTTATTTATACTGTTTAAATATAGAAATATTTGTAAATTTTTACTGCAATGAGGACATTATTATGGATAATGTGGATGCGATATCATAATCTAGAACTTATCTTTTTAGCTCTTGTTCTCATTTTATACTTACATTACCTGTACTCTTTTAACTCTTTCAAATTTCTTATTAGTCCTCTCTGCACAATAACTATAACTATATCTATTAAATTACAACCCTGTAAAGAATTTAATCATGCTGTGACAGAATTTAAGATGTTTCTCCACACACTTTTCCAATTCACTAATAAAATTGGCTTCAGAAAGTTCGTTTCAGTTATTTAAAAATGTAAAGCACAATTACATTTACTGCAATTACCTTACACTTAGTGTTAGCATTAAAAATCATCATAGAATTTACATGTAAATTTTTATTCACACACAGCAGATTTGAAGTTACTTAACTGATTGCAATTCCACAATTTCGTGGAAATGGTCGACAAATTTTGCTCAGAGGCCTCTTCTTTCAGGCTTGAGGTTCTTTATCGTGCCGTAAATGTACGACACGGGACCCACGGCTTTACTTCCCTTCCGAAGGAAGCCATACTTAGGATTTTTACGCCCCAAATTATCCATCGGTTCTGGCCGGGATCGAACCCTCGATCTTGGGTTTAGGAGGCAAGCATGGTAAGCCACTACACCACCAGGACAGACTCATACAGGCAATAAGGCTTTCAAGCGAATAGTACCACGCATAGAATGCGCTATAAATTTATGTTTATGCTTTTTTTTTTTTTTTTTCCTGTTGCAATCAAAGGAGATTTGTCACCATTACATTACAGTAAGATTCAGATTCAGATTCTAACGTTGCATTTTGAGAACAAATTCCACTTTTTCAATCTTAGCTTTCTTTTGGTTTTCAATCGAAGATTCTAACGTTTTCTGATGCTTTGTTGCTGGCATGTTTAATTTGCGCTTCAAATGTTCCTTATTTTTTTCACAAAGATTCAATAGCAAATTCTTTAGCCCTACTGTACACAGTGACCTTAAGGTTTATAAGTTTCAGAAAATACTATTTTAATGTGCAAGTTTTGTGATGGGATTTTGAGTAATTCCAGAATTTACTTCAGCCTTTAAGTGAAAGCTGATCACTCTTGCTCCCTTTTTGTGACCCTTCTTTCCACGTGGTCAAGGGTAAGGAGTTTATAAGAGTATTGACCCTTTTTTGTCAAGTTAAAAAATACTTCCGTCATGTTCTTTTTTATTCCCTGTGTTCCTCATACATTTAAGTTAAAATTTAGAAATTCAAAATACTTTTTTCAGTTATTAATATCGCTATAATTTCCCGTTAATGGAAATTCGCTTGAAATACGTCTTGTGGAAATAATTCGCAAAAAAAAAAACCACACACATAAAACTTTATCCATAATCATGTCATTCGCCAAACAGAGCTGGGCATGGATGAATGGATGGATGGAGTATGGTCTGGGGCGGAGCAGGATACTTTCGGTACTTGAGCCTTGCTCAAGGAATGGCCGTTTGTGCCTATGCCCCAGTGGGGGCATCTCCATAAGGAAGGAGTGAATAGAGGGAGAAACTGGGCGGCCAGGTTCTATGGGCGTGACTACGCGGATGCAGATGGGATCCCTAACGTGTTTCCAGATAGAACACCCTGACGCCGGTCTAGCCGTCCTTGAGTTGTTCCAGCCCCTCAGAAAGTCCGCTTCTATTTATAATGCCGGAGCAGAAACCTTTCCCAGGTGCAAGCCCCCATCACACAGCGCCAGTCCAGCTCGTCATTGCACTTTCAAGCAAACCAATCTAAAGGAATGGAAGGATATGAAATGAAAGCGAGACAAATCCGTGAAATGCAAATATCCATCTAGAATTAGCCTAAATGATCAGGGGAAAACATGAAAAAATCCGATGTCAAGATGATTGGTCAAACGGAAATTTAACTTGAGGCCTCCCAAATGCGAGTCTCAAACATTACTGTCTGAGCCACTCCCGCTGGATTGAAAACGACCGTCAAATACTGTTAAGTACATCATCAGACTTTGCCGTTCCGGCGCCGAACTGGATGTGGTGCTCCCAAATGCCGGCCGGCCCGCGCACGGAGAAAAACAAAACGAACACCCGATACAGCCATCTAACCAAAACAAGGAAACAGCAAAATGTATGCTAGAATTTTTTCAAATTAAAACAGTTCACATTTGTAATGGATATCAAAAGGCAGCTATTTTAATAAGCTCCAAAACTTAGTCAGCATATAAACTTTCAATTGTTTGGACTCTGAAAAAGCAATTGAAGTAGCAAGCAGGTTTCAAGAAATATAAAAACATTGTGTGTTGAAGTAGTCAAAATATCATTAATCCTCTCCCGTCTAGGATTTCCTATCTGCCTACATGCAGGAAATTCAAAAATGCTCTGTAAATCTATCACAGAAAAATAATATACGGAAAGTAAAAACGTAATTTTTTTCATTTTAAAAAACGTAATTAAAATTAAATAAGGGTTTACGAAAATCTCTTTCAAAAAAAAAATACACATCTTAGAAAGTGTTTTATGATAATGTTCTTTAAATATTTTCTTTCCTCATATCTATTTAACTCATTTGAAGGCATTGTCTCTTTCTTGATCTCTGTCACGCATACTAAATATTCCAAGGATCGTTTTTATGATTATTCTTCACAAGCCTCAAAATTAATGTATTACAAAACAGTTGGGTATACGTGAATGAAAACACTTATCTGTAAATGAACGCCTGTAATTCCTAAAGTTAAATTATAAAATTTGGTGGGTTTATTTAAAAATGTTGCAACCGTGTAAGTTTTTGAGACAAAAGTATGAAATTTTGTACCAATGTTCCTTTTTTTTTTTTGATTGATTGATTTATTGATTTATTTATGTACGCTCTTTAACATCTCAGGTCATCAGCGTCCCATTCAACTCAAGGCGTGAAACGGCCGACAAATTTTGCTCAGAGGCCTCTCTTTCAGGCTTGAGGTTCTTTTTCGTGCCGTAAATGTACGACACGGGACCCACGGCTTTACTTCCCTTCCGAAGGAAGCCATACTTAGGATTTTTACACCCGAAAAAAATCCATCGGTCCTGGCCGGGTTCGAACTAGCGTTCTTGGGTGTAGGAGGCAAGTATGGTAAACCAATGTTCTTAATTCTACTATAAACACAGTAAATGTTTTTTTAAAAAATGTCCAACTATATTATTTAAATGATTAATAATTACATATGCACAAACTTAATATATATTATTTACAAAGTTATTGAAAGCATTTCTATGAAACTGTGGAACTAAGTTTAACTCTGATTTAAATTTAGCAGTAAAAATTAAATTTCAAATCTTTTAAAGTAAGCTGAAAATTACACAACTTATGAGTTCTGAACTCATTTCACGGTGTGGCTACAAAAAGGCTGAAGCTGACAAGTCACAGAACCATCACAAGATCAATTCAATTTGTGTATACTAATCACATGCTGTGGTTACTCATCAGTGGAAAGCTTATGATGCTCCAAAACGTCATTTGTGTCATCACACATATGTTTCACATTTCCTGAGCCCTTTCTTATTGCTCTACCATAAAATACCTGTACTTTAAGAATTTCTTTGTCTGATAGTCTTTCTACACCAACCAAAGTTCAATCAGGAAGTGGCAAAACTACCGAATGTTAAAATTATTACGATAAACGTTCCAGGTTAAAAGCTAAGTCTTTTAAGAACTTGGATTTTGTCAATATTTCCATTCTTTAACACTGGACATTCTAAGCAGCTCATATGAACTTTGTCCTAACATAAGTCATTCTGTAAAGAACAAAGTTACATGCTTATATTTTCACAAATTTACATATATGAGGGGAAAAAATGTAATCGGATAGGAAAAGAACAGAGAATTCATGGAACAGTTTTTATTGTCACTCTATTATACTTAGATATACTAACATTACAACTTTCTGAACTGTTATGTCGTGGTCGGCGTTGCATTTTAGGACTAAAGATTTCGCTGCTTCGGTTAGATCATGGAAGTGTCCCGATGGTGACTGCGAGTTCCAAAGGAGTTAGCGAAAGCTTTGGTCTCAAAATTCAACACCGACTAAGGCATAACAACCCGTAAAGTTGTAATTTTAGCAATAATAACGCCGGCCGTTAAAGCTTAAAATGGATTAAGTAGATAAACATTTCACGGCTGCTAAGAGATCTTCAGTTGCTATATGTATGCTCTTCATGCGCAGTTTAGAATATATGTTTTCAGGGTGATAATCATAACACACATTCTTTCTACTCTTATTCGTATATCTCTTTTGATAGCGAACCATTTTGCCACGATCCTTTGTGTATGAAACTTTACGTTGTTAGGATCCAGGTGTTTACGGCGATGATGGGTCAATCCAGTATTATTTAACTGTTGGTAGACTCCCAAGAAATCTGTCATTACCATCGTCTCATGCTCTATTATTGTTCAGAACCACAACATTCGAAGTATAACGACGTAGAACCTCTCCGCCTTTTCCGATCAAGTTGTTCTGGTCATTGTAACCCAGTTGTACCTTTCATTTCCCAAAGGCTGATTCGTCAACTTATGAAATAATTATTGAACATAATTTATAGAAGCAACTCCTCCGTTGCTTAGTATGGCTTTTTATGACAGTGTTTAACGCCCGTTTTTACTATTGAGGCACCACAGGCGGCCTTAGTAAGATTGTGGGTTACAGAACGTAGTAGTAGTAATAGTAATAATAATAATAATAATAATAATAATGTTATATTAAAATAAAGTATAATAATAATTACATGCATATGTTTAAAACATAGCTCGGTAATTAAAGGCACACAAAAAAGAAAGAGCATAAAATAATAGAATGCTAAAATTTAAAGAACACTTAATTCACCTATCCTCATTAACAGCACCAAGAGCAGTTCCCTGAAGGCGAGTATGTTCATCTTATCATGGGTTTGCCTGCGTTGTTCTGTCTTACTATTATGCTAAAAGAGTATTTCAAGAGCCATTGCGGCCAACATTGTGAACGAGATATCGAAACTATTTAGATGTTTGCAATTAACGTGCTTTCGCTAAGTGAAAATTTCTTCATACGATTTCTCGTTTAATTATATTAGAGTGTGTGTACGAAATTTCGCTTGGTTTCATATAGGATTGTACAGGATTGGCATTCACTCACTTTACCAGAGTTGACTGTTATAGCCCCTCCGCAAAGATAGCTTAATATGCATTTGCCTCAACCAGCTGCCAATGCAGAGATGATTCCTCAGTAAATGAATGCTTTGCTGTTAATGGCCTTTTAGTGAGATGTCATTAAGAGTAAGGCCAAAGTCTTTTGCCTCAACCGTTGAGCAAGCGCCCCCAAAACTGTATCTACTACCTATAAGAGTATTCGACTTAAGAGGTGTGTTATCCGTTATGCAAGTATTTCCCTTCCCCAACCACAAAGCTAAAATTTCGCAGAATTATGCTGTATGTTTATGGAATAATTAATTATTGGTATTCATTGTGGAATGACGAATCTATGAACTGCATGATAGGACTCTAAAGGCACATGGATAATCCTGCTTTGCTTGTGCTTTGTCTACATTGATCCTCTCTTCAATATTGTACAATCAGTAACTGTGATTGTTGTAGCCTGCCACAAGGAAATATAAGCTATATTCAAAAACGTGGAAAACTTGAGAAAAACTGTTTTCCAGATAAGTGTATTTAAAAAGCATACAACTGAATGGAAACTTAATACTTCGTTAAAAAAACAGCTTTTTTAAAGTGGTAGATAACCAGACTATTCAAATGAAATGTAGATTTGAAGATATTCCTCATCTGAATTTTGTGGAATTAATAAGCGGAAACAAGTTTAAAGACTACAGCAGAATATTTTCCAAAAAAAAACTGTTTAGCAAAGCAGTATCGGTTCTTTAACTATGAATTCATTTCATAATGTAAATGTAGGTGAATCAAAGCATGTAAGTCCACAAAATAGTTAAAATGTTTTACAATAAATGTGGTCTTGATTCCATCAATTAGGAAACGAAACTACTCCGGTTGGAGCTGACAACACCCACAACTACAGCCAGTAATGAAAGAAGAATGAGTACTTTAAAGAGGACCAAAACCTATCTAGAAACACCATGAACAACGGTCGCCTGTCATGCGATATGTACATCAAAATTATTAAAATCCTTTAATAATTACAAAAAATAGTCTATGAATCTCGTTTATAATAATTACACAATTATTGCATTTGTAAAAATTATGAATCTTGCATAGTTCATTCCTTAAACATTTACTCATGCAATAAGGTATAATATTATAAACTAACATCATAATATATAGTTATAATATACCGATAACATACATTTTTTTTATTGCGACGATGAACACATGCCTGCAGCATCTTGGTATCTGTTGGGATAAAATAGAAATTTGTTGGTTATTAACTACAATAATAATGGAAACGTATTTGATGAATTTTTGCTAATATAATGCGAAAGAACTTATTTAATAACCTACTGAGAGGAGGTTGAAGATTACAAAGAGTCTTTTCCCATCTGGGTGCTCTGCGTTAACTATTGGTTATATTCAAGGTACACTGTAACAAAATAAATAAACTAATTAATAATCATATATAATATAATATATAATAATAATGACGATAATATTTATATAATAACAATGAAATAAAACACTTAAGGTAAGTTTAATTAAGTTTGAGTTAGCGTCTATAAAGATTTGGATGTAACTTATAAACTCCTGTAAATAATTCCTAAAATGAGTAATAAACGAAAATTATATAAATAGCCTAGAAAAGAACATGCTAATGTGAAACGCATACTTATACACATCAATTATTGCAAAGAAAATAAATACTCGTAATGAAGTTAAGATGTTGAGGAGCATAGGAAAGAAAGACAGAAAATAAAGGAAAGGAAAGATTGGGTGCAAACACAAGTGGATAAAGATTTTTCGTTTGCAAGCGACATAGATCGCCAACCTGTACATAGTGTATATAAACTAGATTCGTGTCGGTCCTGGTGATCTAGTAATAATCATACTTGTCTCGTAAACCCAAGATCGCTGGTTCAATCTCGGCTAGGGTGGATGAATGAAACTATTATTTGTCTTTTATCAAAATGCGTCAGTTTTCATCTCCACACTCACAAAAGAAAGAGACAATTAAAAATAAAACGTTTGTTTAATTTTTATGCATAAAAGTACAATACAAGTGTCTTTTGTTTATATTTCCAATTACAAGGGGTGAAAACTCCTTAATTGCACGTTTTTTTTTCTTTTTTCTTTCTTACTTTCTTTCCTTTTTTTTTTTTATTCGGATGAAGAGAATAAACAATAATAACAAATGTGCAAGTTATACGTTTTTTCTTTCATTAAATGCCGGAAGTTTAGTCCTGTCTTCAGTTCCCAGCAGGAAACAATTTTTTTTTAAACATATTTGTTCCCCTCGGGTAGCACTTATAATGACTATATACTAATTACCGTTAATGAAGCTTGAAACCAAATTGGTACTTTACGCAACGAACAGCGGAGGTCGGCTTTTTCATAATACCGACAACCGTAGCTAGGTCGTTAAAGACACGAACTGGTGAACGGGAAATCTGCAGTTCCATTCCCTTCCAGAACGCTCTTTCTGAGATTTTTTCTCCCAGACTTTCCTCAATCCTCATAAATGCCAAATGCCGGTGAGGTACCCTAAACTTATGCCTGCAAAGCAATGTTCCTTTTAAAAAAAATCCTTTCCTAACTTATCAATAAGCTCAATTTATATATCACCAGTGCCTAACGTGATGCCTCAGCAGCAAAAACGGGACACCAAAGCGCCTGAACTCCTAATTCCCATCAACTCAAAAATTCTAGTTCACTCCTACATGACTCGGAAATGTTCATAGACAATTCTCTAGTTCTAGTTGAAAGATGTATATATTTAGGCTCTGTACATAGTGAATGTACATTTCTCATTTTGTGAAGACATCTTCAACATAGAACTACCGATAACACTGCAAGTTCTAAACCATTTATAACTAAACGATAGATAGGCGATATTTTGAGTAGAGTAAATGCTTCTATAAAGCAGAAAATAGATATTGATAGTGCTAAGTTTTCAATGGTTTCTACACCCTCTTTTGCGTTGTAGAAACAGAACATTTTCAAACTAATTTTAAGAAAGTATATTTTGTTAATGCCTTTAAAAATATCATCAGTGCTGACACACTCTATTCTGTTTATGAGTGGTTGGCAAAATGGATCAAACAACATAAATATGCTGTAGCTCTTTCTCACTATCCATGGGAAAGTAGTGGTAAAGCTAAAAGCGCATTTTCTGGAACTTTCACCATTTCAGGATAGCAGGATAGCGAAGTACTTTGTAATGTGGGCAGTGAATCAATAAAACTATTAAGTGAAGCTATTATGAGGATATTTGTTGAAATGTTTCAAATTACTCTACAATGAGGTCATTTGAAATATGGGCCGGCAGAACGCTGTTGTTCACTAGGAGAAACAAATCGTCAAGGCCGTATCACGTATATGAAGGTAGTAGCTTGTAGTTAAACGGAGGCTTTGCCAGCAAGTGGTTATACTATTGTTACTCGGTGATTTCATTGTGCGTAAATTGTGTGCTAATTGTTCTTCGTTACTCATGCTACTATATAAATATAGCATTGAAAAACGCGTTTTTATGTACGATACATGTATGAAAATGAATTGTTACATAGAAGTGGTAAGATGATTCGCAAGAATATATTCTGGCAATTATGTGAAAGTGTTCGGCAACCTGTTAAAAAATTGTGAGAGACAGGCAAGAAACATATTTTGAATTGCCATGTTCTTACGGAAGAAAAGTTAGATGATATAAATGAATTTCCTAAGCAGATGCTGGCAATGTATTGCCGCTGAGGAGCATCATTCTCAACATCGCTTATCACAAAGGCGGAGAAAGTGTTCACTTGTTAAAAAGTTATGAGAGACAGGTTAGAAACATCTTCTGAACTGCCGTGTTCTTACGGAAGAAAAGTTGGAATTTCCTATGTAGATGCAGGCAATGTGTGTTCGCTGAGGAGCATCGTTTTCAACATCGCTTATAACAATGGTTAGTGATTATTATTACTATTATTATTATTATTATTATTATTATCATCATCATCATCATCATCATCATTTTTAAAGCCTGTAACTCAAATAACCTCACTGTAATTACAAGTTAAAAGAGTTAAACAGCTCGGCCTGCAGTATTCTGCATGCTATGTTCACATTGAAATTTTTCCAGCTCCAACTCTTGATATGGTGTTGAGTTTTTTGAACATATCGAGTACACGAACAGCCGTTGAAATATACTTCGCTGTAGGCACTTGCGGGTGTTCTCGAAGGAATGCTTAAGTATCCTTCATTAACAATGAAGTCCGTTATGAAAATCAATAATGAAGCTGAAAAATAGTCTTTTTCAGAAGTTTTTATCTATGATATTGTCTAAGACGATTCATTTGAAATATTTAAATTCAGTAAAGCAGTTAATAAGCAAATGAAAAATAATTAACTGCTGTTGAAAAGTTGAATTGCCTTAAGGCACCCCGAATCTAAAGGACTCATCTGCACATGTAGAAAAAAGACAAATAAATTTCCGAACTAAGCAGCCCTATGCAATATTCTCCATCCTTTATCCCAAAGCCAAAAACTGAATGGGAAATAAGATAAACAAACGGAGTAGTTTATTTTGAAGGGCCGCAACTCCCCGAGACATGTTATCAATAGTATTAGAAAAAATCTGGAAATTTTTAATTGTTATAATAACAACTCCTTGCTGCATTCACTGATCGTTGTGTTTACTATCACTATTGTCATATGGTTGCCTCCTGGTGCTCTGCTCTGGTAGCCGACGTTAACTAAATATGCGAAGCCACTCGCGTGAGATTCTTAAAGCTCTAGAATGTACAAACATTTACGTTGAAGAGAACCTGAGGCTAGGACTAACTGGCTACGAGAATTACTCTCCATGTATGTTTTTATAGCCTGCTTAGGAAAACCGAGCGATTGCTTTCCACTCTGCGTGATATCGCGTGAACTGCATCCGCATGAACTGCGTAACTTGCATACTCTGTTCGACCTGGAATCTAGAATAGCTTGAAAAACTGTCGGAACTGCCTAACTAATGACTGCTTGTAATTCGAAATCCTCGAACGCGTCTACTGCCTGAACTAAAGTCACCACATGCATCACTGAAATCTGGAGAATGCGTGAAGTGAAGGCCCGAACTGTATACTCAAGAATGCGTAGCACACGAGGAAGTTTCCTCCTGTTATACTCACTTCAAAAATGTAACCACGCGTTCCATGACGCGCTACGGGGCTTTATAACTTAACTCATGGACTCCTATCGTTTGAAATCTGAAGTTCTGATTTGTGAGTCAAAGCTCTTTCGACGGCGCTCAAACGCTTAAAATACTGTATTCTCATAGGTGAGAGTCGGTCCTGGTGGTGTAGTGGTTACCATACTTGCCTCCTACACCCAAGAACGCTAGTTCGAACCCGGCCAGGACCGATGGATTTTTTTCGGTCGTAAAACTCCTAAGTATGGCTTCCTTCGGAAGGGAAGTAAAGCCATGGGTCCCGTGTCGTACATTTACGGCACGAAAAAGAACCTCAAGCCTGAAAGAGAGGTCTCTGAGCAAAATTTGTCGGCCGTTTCACGCCCTGAGTTGAATGGGACGCTGATGACCTGAGATGTTAAAGAGCGTCCATAAATAAATCAATAAAAAAAATCTTAGGGGAGCTTCTGATCAAACGTCCATGCCATGCTAAGAAAGGAACACCTGCATTTTTTTAATAGTGCTTAACGCCCGTTTTTACTACTGAGACACCACAGGCGGTGTACACTGCTGATAAATGAAATATGAAATGACATATTGGGAAAGGATTTTTTTTTTCTGAAAGGAAGGAAGCGTTCCAGGCCTAAGTTTACGGTACTTCCTCGGCATTTGCCATTTATGAGGACTGAAGAAAACCTGAAAAAAAAAACTCATTCAGGAAGGACGGTCCTGGCGGGATTCCAACCCCAGACCTCCCGCCCATGAGTCCGCGCCTTAAAGACCTCGGCCACCCGTGACGGTCATACCTGTGTTAGGAATGTTCCATTGTCCTTAAAGCATTAGTATTTATCTAACATTACAAAAGAACCATTTTCATAGTCTCTCCTTGTCAGGTTCACCATTCTATTGTGTTCATCTTACGTCTTTCACCTGAGGCCAAGAACGATGGCACAAAACGACACACTGTTTTGGAATACTTGCTTTTTAAATTGAATTTTTTACACAGTTTAACTCATTGAAAATAATTATACAATAAATATCAGACTTCTGATAATCCTCTGCCCTTTCTAAAACTCTTATATAACATACGATGGATATTAATATTAAAGTGTGCTTCCATCTATTTATAATACCATGAGATATTTGGCAATATTAATTAGTTATCATTTATTCACTATGAAAATTAGTTTTATATGGTAGGGGATGGGGGCGGGAGGTGTGCCTTACATCCCAGTACTTTACCGTCACGGTCGGCCGAGGTCGTTAAGGCGCGTACTTGTGAGCGCGAGGTCTGGGGTTCAATTCCCGCCAGGACTATCCTTCCTGACTGAGGTTTTTTCCTCAGTCCTCATAAATGACAAATGTCGGGGAGGTACCCTAAATTTAGGCCTGGAACGTTTTCTTCCTTTAAAAAAAATCCTTTTCAAATTTATCATTCATTTTTGGTATATTTGAGCTTTTGCACACCATTCAGGAAGCATCTATCACCTTCTTTCGCTAAGTGACAGTTAGTTTTCAAAATGGGGCCTATAAGTGATGTGCCTAAATTTGGATCATCGCCAAAAATTCAGAGGCGTTTAAAAATGCGAATGGGGAGATGACGGTAGTTAAAAGTTCTTTCAGTTGGGCGAAAGGGCTGTCATTATTAGTAAAAGTCAAGAAAGTATCACCAATCAAGTGATCATCCAAGCTCCTGGCGGACGCAAAATGCGTCACCTGCAATAGCCTTATTCGGGACGATCGGCGAATAACAATCAACCAAATCGCTGGTAAACTTTATATCTCTGTCGACAGGGTCAACACAATTACACACCAGTAAGATTAATCAACAATTTGTGCTAAATGAATCCCTCGAGGCTTAGCTGTCGATCATAAGCAACAAAGAATTACCATCTATTTATCTTGAATTGCTTGCTTCTTACGAGGTCGAAGTTAACGATTTCTTGCCTAGCATTGTAACGGGAGATGACATGAATTCAGCACTTACAGCTCCTAAACCCAAAACTCGGGTTCGAACCCGGCCAGGATCGATGGATTTTTTTCGGGCGTAAAAATCCTAAGTATGGCTTCCTTCGAAAGGGAAGTAAAGCCGTGGGTCCCGTGTCGTACATTTACGGCACGAAAAAGAACCTCAAGCCTGAAACAGAGGCCTCTGAGCAAACTTTGTCGGCCCTTTCACGCCCTGAGTTGAATGGGACGCTGATGACCTGAGCTGTTAAAGAGCGTCCATAAATAAATCAATCAAAAAAAAAAAAAAAAAAAAAAAGCACTTACAGAATGAGACAAAAAGACAATCCGTAGAGTGGCATCAGGAAACTTCTTGGGAAAAGTTCAAGACAATAACCTCAGCAGCCGGTAAAGTCATGGCCATCTTCTGTGACTCGATATATAGTCTCGTCATAAAGTTAACTCCAAAGTAAATGCGAAAAATATTGGAAATTTGAAGAAGCGGTTCAGCCGCATCGGTCCTTACAATAACCTGACTAAAGTTCTCCTTCACGACAATACAATGTCGTACACGAGAAGATATCATTTAACTTCACTGAACTATTCACTTCCTCGTCCACTTTAAAGCTCAGATGTTGTACTTCTCATTTCCACCTCTTCGGTTATCTAAAATATGCAAACCCTAAGAAATTTGACAATGACGAGGAAGTTATAGTCGGATACAAATATGGTTAAGAGACAAACCTGCAACGCGGTTCCATAAAAATAAACAGCATTAAAATCTAGATTTGAAAAAGACTGTATTTAAAAAATTGCACTAAATATACAAAGAAATGAGAAACAATCGACTGCATAAAAGTGCAATATAACAAACTCTGAAAAAAGAAAACAAAACGAATTACGTATTGTGTCTTTTAATATGAAATTATAAGGTGATAACTGTGACGAAATGTGCGTCTGCGTGATTGACAATTATACACGTTTAAAGCGCATAAAAATACGCCTTTTAGTAAAAGTGTAATGAATCGCAAAGCTTTAAAGATTTTTAGTATGTATTAGAAATAAATTCAGTTAAAATGAGCACTTAAATGCTTTGTTAGTTTGCAGTCAAAGTGAAGGTGATAAACATTTCAAGTGCTTAAGAACCTTCTTTCAGTAAATATATATAAAATAAAACATATCTTTGCGGTAAAAGGTATTGACAACTCTGAAGTGTAGCTCATAAAGCAAAAATATTATTAAATGGTAATTAGCCTTATTTTTATTATAAGCCAAACCATAAGAAGTTTATATAAAACTTTTGCATGCAAATAAAATGAATTTTTCTGCAATATTTACAATTTAAAGTTGTATGTAAAATATTGCATTGAAAATAAATTTTATTACAACTAGTAAACAGAAAAAATGTCACATGTTTTCGCAATTGTTTTATATACAAAAAATAAATGTGATCAACAATTTTAAGAAACTAAATACTTTTTATATTTTTATTACACGATGAAATGCAATTCTTTAAGATTCCATAATCAGATATTCTGCTTAGGCGATTCTACCAACAGAGCGCCTAGCAGAGGATGCTAATGAGAAGATACATAGCCTGGCTTTTTTCACTAGTTAGACAATGTGAAACTTAGAATTCTGCTTTGCTCAGGCCGGGTATTTTAAAAGCTGGATTTCAATTCCAAATATGGATTACTGATGGTCTTGGACTAAACTTGCCAGATTTTCGGATAACATAGTACTTAAATTTATTTTGCATTACTATTCACGGTCAATAAGCTGAATATATACAACAGCATGTATATGGTGGGCCTCCATACTTGCAACTTTTCTTGGCATTGTTTGTAACACTTTATCAGTCATACAAACCTTGACAACTAGCATTAAAATTAAAATGTATTTAAATTTCATTCTTAATTAAATTTTAAGAAGAAATTCACCGTTCATTGCATTGTTTCATATTTAAAATCGAAAACACTCTTTCTGTAAACGAATTTAAGCCAGGAATGCTTAAAAAGTAAAAACACCATGTACTCACATTGAGAGCATGTATAGGAACTTGAACACTGATCATTTAAACCAATTTTCTTCTAATGATTGAAACCTTTGTCCTCTTAATGACCTTAAACTGTCACGAAACACACAAAATTTTTCATAAAACTTTTGTCCTCGACTTTAAATTGCCACTTTTTTTAAAAGTATCGTTTAAGGCCCGTTTTTGCTACAGAGGCATCACAGGCGGTTTGTACTGATGATGAATAAGATGAAATGATAAATTGGGGAAGGATTTTTTTTAAGGAAGGAAACGTTCCTACCTTCTCGCATTTGCCATTTATGAGGACTGAGGAAAACATGGAAGAAAAAAAAATTCAGTTAGCGAAGACGGTCGTGGCGGGATTCGAATCCCGGATCGCTCTCTCATGAGTCCGCGCCTTAACAACCTCGGCCACTCGTGGCGGTTATAAATTATCACGAATTTCACAAAATTACTCTTGAACAGACTATAGACGATATCAAACAGGGCAATAACACCGTAACACGAGAGAAGTGCAGTGAACGAGAGCTCGTACGTTTTTGATTCACCCACGACACGTTTTCCCCACTAATCCCCCACATACAAACTACTGGTATTGGCGCTTGTTTTCGATTTTTGTAAGTATGAGAAATTAAGAAGAACATTTCACGATTTGCGTGATTTAGAAAATAAAAAATCAACCAAAAAACGAAATACGGAAAATTTTATGTCCTGTACGATTTCCAAAAGGGACACAAATTTTCCTCCACAAATACGGGACGTCTAGCAAGTCTACTTTGGCCACTTCCGGTCTGAACTCATACAGGATAAAATATAGCTAATTAGCTACCCAACTTGGGATTACCTCAAGTGCACAGTTTCAATGACATAGATATAGTTAATTAAATATTCGAAATATGGGACATAATTTTAACTGCACTTTCACCTGCGCAGATATTATGTTCAGTTTCATTGGGCGAAGTGCTTGTTTTCAAATACTAATTGCAATTTTTTATAATTATTAATTATTAATAGGGGTAACAGTGTTGTAAATATTAGTTCCAACCCCACCTAAATGCCTCTTCTGTCAACAAGGCGCCTTTATAAAGCACGAAATAGAATAAGAACGGCCCCAAATAGTTAAAAAGGTATAAATGAATTTGGTCTATATAATGTGATGGGACAGTGAAACATTTGTGAGGTTGTAAATTTGTCTCTGAAAGAAGAAATGCTGCGTTTTATGAACTATGAAGTAAATTATCCCTAACAAGATTTTTAGTTCTCTAATTTGCTGTTAGGGCTGACAAGGCACACTATGCTGGCAAACACAGCTGCAGCCATAGTACCGTAAAACGTGTGCCAAATGCAATTGCAGCAGTCAGTAAACTTGATAAAGTAATTTACTTCGAGAGAATGGACTGAAGAACATTCGGATATGGTATGTAAGATATGTTCCTCTTTCTTAGACAAAACTGAAGTTAAATGAATGTGATCACTGTAAGTTTGCAGCAAAACATCTAAATAGTAGGATTTAAGGTGCATTTAATAATTTTTTTCCAAATATATTTATAACATTTAAAATATGATTTATTTCAACCTAAGGAATATAATGTTTATTGTTATTTTATTGTGCGCTTTATTAATTCTAAACTAGTCATGGAAATACCCTGAGAATATTAACTGTGCTATAAGAAACTCCCTTTTCCTGTTGAGGTTAGGTATTGTGTGCGAAAGAGTAATAGATGTAGAAAAGTACTTCTTCATTTCACATACAAACTTCCCTGCTTAAGAATTCCCACGCACACAAAGATGGAATATTTCTGTCTCAAGAGATGCGTAATTCCCAAGCTGCTGTTTACACGTTCGACGAGACAATGCCCAAGGTCATGTCGCACTGAAACGCACTCTAGTGGCGCCGCAACATCTGCCTGTTTTCGCATTATGCCACTTCTTGGTTGTGTTCTTTTGATGGTTAACGTAGGCTGATGGGCGCGGTTCCCTGTATCTGGTTATCGATTCTTAATCCTGGCTTCCAACGGCGCCTGTTCCCCTACTAGTCTGATATAGCTGTTGAAGACTTTCCAAATTTACGGCGATAGCAAACGCTCTCATTCTATTTCGAGGAACATCGATAAAAATAAAAGGCTGCCGTGACGACCCGTCAACCTCAAATTTTGCATATCGTTTTTACAGTTGCTGTGTTCTGGTGGAACTACGTCTTCCCGAAGAAGAAAAATGTCAAAATCAGCCTTTTCGTGACATCAAACCATTAACTAAAAGGGAGTGGAAAGAGAGATGCAAATGTAACGTCATTACGTCATAACCATTTTGATACAAGGATACAACATATTCATTGCTCATTGTCACTAGTCCCTCATCCAAAAGCAATAAACGTTTTAAAATATGCCAATATACTTAAGAGAGTATCTGAAATAATTTGTACAGTAGCCAGGAAGATGGGGAGGGGGGAGAAAGGAAAAAAAAAAAAAGACAACCTTGGTCCAAAAAACACAATAACTTTTAGTTAACTTATTCAGATCCTGTCCTCAAATTTCTACGCACGTGAAATATTACAAAACTTTTTAATTGTAGACTATGAAGTAAACTGCTTATATAAAGCAATTTTCATAAATATTTTTTCACATTAAATTTTATGTAAGAATCTACTACTTATGCTAAAACAAGAAATTATGTGGGCATATAATGTTTTAAATTTTAAAATGGCCTACGTTTCATATTCCACGAGAAGCCATGTACAGCTCTAAAATCGATTAGAATTTTGGAGGTGTTAAAGAAAGCAAACTAGAGCATATTATGTTATAGTACATGTTGAAAATAAAATGAATTGTTTTCCACATGATGTTGCATGAAAATAAAACTACGAAAACGGTGAATCGAATAACTTTAAAACTTATTTTAAGATACAACGTTATTACGTGAAGCCATCCATGGTAGTTATAAAATTTCTTCAGTAATGCACATTAATGAACAAAAAACATTTTATCTGATTGAGTATGACGTCGAAACAAACTAAATAAAACGTATACGAACCGAGCTACCAAGCTTGAATTGCCGCATTATTACTGACGGATGTAAGCATATTCTCCCCCAAAACCTAATCGAAATTACTGATCGCGGGTTCGAACCCGGCCAGGATCGATGGATTTTTTCGGGCGTAAAAATCCTAAGTATGGCTTCCTACGGAAGGGAAGTAAAGCCATGGGTCCCGTGTCGTACATTTACGGCACGATAAAGAACCTCAAGCCTGAAAGAAGAGGCCTGTGAGCAAAATTTGTCGACCGTTTCACGCCCTGAATTGAATGGGACGCTCATGACCGGAGATGTTAAAGAGCGTCCGTAATGAAACACACACACACCCAAAAAAAAAAAAAAAAAAAAAAAACACTGGACCCTAAGAGAAAAACTTCTGTGATGTATTGCACAGGAACTTAACAGTTTGCAATCAAATACATGTGCAGTAGAGGTGTAGTTTCTAATCTTGCTTGGGTAAAATTGTTTCAAGGACGTTTTATCCATAATTTTATGCACTTTGGCACGCTAAGTGCATTTTAAAATAACTAATCTGATCCCTAAGGCAACATTCCGGCTGGATAGCAACTAAAATAAAACAATTTAAGTAAAGGAACGCTTTGCTTTTATATTTAGCAGCTAACATGTGACCTTTTTCTCGGGCTAATATTACGGGTTTAACAAATTGGAACGGTTATAATAGGGGTTCCACAGTTGTTCGTTAATTTGGAACGGTTATTATTTTTAGGGTTCCACTATAGGGGGGATTGATGTGTTCTCAGGGTAAATTTGGACTGTTTTTAACGACTTGAAAGTCGTTAGGGGGGGAAGGAGATTGTTCGGTGTATTAATAAGTCCGGCACTGTTTGAACATTTGATTTATTTAACAACTTGGCAGGTTACTTCCTGACGGCTCGTAACTGACCTCACTACACACTTAGACTGACTTTAGAAAATGATTTACACTGCCCTCAACTGAACTTTAGAAATGATCTAGACTGATTACTTTCGGATGTTCGTCATTGGCTATCCTAAAATTATTTATTTGTATCTAAGTTCTCCTGATTCGTTAACTTTTATCCGAAGACCATTGGCTAGAATTATTCTTTCCCCCCTGATCTAAGGTCTTCCCACGAACTTGAATTTTCCCAGAACAGCCTGTCATAAATTTCGGCCCGTTCCTTACGTTCTGATTTCTATTGATAATCTTTTGCCTTCCTTAGTTTGTAGATTTCTAAATGTTCTCGGAAATACGGCACGTGTTGATTGGCTGTTTTTCGGCTTTCCTGTAATAAAACATTTTCGTCTCCGTTCCGACATTTTCATTTTCTCTTAAATTATTGCTACCTCTGACTTTGTTAAATATTGTCCCGTTACGGCCACATGTTTCTCTTATTGTCAACTCCTCAGTATTTCCTGGGTAGAAGGTTCGTGACCTAACAAAAGATAGTTTACCCTTTCTTCAGCCTTGTCTAAGGAGCGGCAAGCGATCGAGTCGTCAGGTATACTTCTGTCTCTTTCTCACATATTTTACACAAAATGTATACAAAAACCCTTTTGTAAGTTGCAAGTTACAAATTATTTCTATTTCTGATACCTATCTCTAAAATATTTCTTATACCTATACATAATAATTATCCTTATCAAATCTAATGCCTTTATAAATATACCTCTGCAGATTAAATTAATATAGGCAGCATTATTTCCTGCTTCAAAGAGACAATATGGCAATATTAATTTCTAGCTTTATAAAATCTCATTGGCTAGTCATACCACAAACTATCTACAAAAGCACCATCAAGCCGTCATCAGATTAAGTTCAGATTTCTTTCTTGCTGGTGAAAGAAAGTAAAAATTGTTTTCCCCATGACTAGTTCTAGAACTTCTTGAGTAGTCTATTACTGTTTCCAACTTGTGAAATACCAATGTTTGGGAAGTTGAGGCCATGCCGATCATATTCAATTGGTTATCGAAACATTTTAAATTAATAAGTAATTAGAAAGCAGTCATCTTTTAGTATCACACACCGGCAGTTCCTAAGTCGGCTTTAGAGTTTTATAACACGCAATATCTCGCAATTTATTTATGATCGCTATAAAGGGCAGAAGTACTATTTATAAAAGAATGTTTCCACTTAGGCATTCCAGCAACCACCTGGGTCTCGGTATTGACTGGTTCAGCTTTTTAACTTATGTTTGCAAATGCGCATGCTCCGAAATCGTCCTTAACGCTGTAAACGGAGGAGTATCGACCCTTAGCACGCAAAACACAATTTGATCATTCTCATTTCTTATCTCTCTATGATCAACATAAAACATTCCCTAATGAACAGTGCATTTTGTATTATTTATGTTGATTGATTATAATGTTCATGCAAACTCCTTTCATGCAGCAAGCAGTTTGTGGTAATAGTTAGAGACTTTGCTAATTGTTTGTACTTCCACTGCCAACTTAGCGATACCATTTACTGGTAAGACAAATCTTCCAAGTATCGATACATATGTCTCAATGCATGATAATTCGGAAACAAATTAAGGCCACCATAGAGATATAAAGTGAGAAATAATATTTTTATTCGGAAGAATGTTTTCATTGATAGAATAATAAGAAAAAAATATTCACTGCGTACAATCGCTCATTCATTTCAAAACATCTGCTCATTTACATAAAATTGGCATTTAAAGCAATTGGGATTCATTATTATGCAGGCGATTAGTTAACTACTAACTTATTATTTTAAAATGTCATTCTACACTTTGTAATTATAAAAGAGTGATTATTTTACGTTAGAGAAACTAGCTATAGAAACCTGGAATTGCACGTTTCATTGGCTGGGTCAAATGTACATATTTGTAGTTTAAGCATTGCTGCTGTTTCCCGTACTACTATCAACAACACATTGTGCATCAAGGTCTCATTGCTAGATAAACATGCTGTATGCAGTTCGATATGTTGGTCATAGTTAAAGTGATTACATTATTGCTTTGACTCCAATGGTGTATGGTGGAAATACAACTTGGAAAACGTGCTGTGACTGTAGCACGGACGGACGAAAACACATTTGTTGATTCGTCAATTTGGTAAATAATATATAAATTATGAATTGGGCGAGTGCAATACACTCTTTCCTGACACCCAAATACTACTAGCAACCAAAATTCATCACTACTGGATAATCTCGCAAAACTACAAAAGTGATGACAAATTCATTAAAATTGTCAACAAAAGGAATAGGTTTAATACTGCAGGACCTCTAAAATTATGCGCAGAATTCCTGCAGTAGAAATAAACAAGAAGGCTGCATATGTTTCAACTGAGGGGGGGAGAACCACTTTCATCAATCTCAAAAGGTATGTGGCAGTAAGGAAACCATTGCTAAAGCCTATTAACACAAAGAAGAGTCTTCAATGGAATAGAAGACATCGACTATGGATACCTGTAGATTGGCTAAAGTCTTTTTACAGATGAATCTAAATATGAGTTCTTTGGTGCCAGGAGAACATTATACAAGACTTTCAGAATATGCACTTGTGTTCGCACGGGGTTTGCGTCTCGGCAGTTGGACATGCCAAACTCTAATTTTCCTGTCATAAAGAAATTGGATTTTCAAAACACTAATAGCGAGTGTTGTGAGTGTTCACACAATCATTTTGGTGGTACAACGCCTCGTTTGAAAATAACACAAGCTGTGGGTCGATTAACCCTTTAGTCACTGATGAAAGAAACCACTCACAATAACGCATACTTGCTACGGGATCACCTTGTAGATAATGGATATGTTCACACTTGTAAGGTTTGAGTTGTAACAAATTTGTTGTTATATGTGCAGAAGATACCAAAACACCAAATTTTTGTGCTAATTTGGTAGTGATTTTGCTGGCGAACGTTCTAAATTTGCGCCAATTTCATCTAATTTATCATCTGTTAAAACTGTACGTCTTCGTGTGTGTTTCTTGTGTTGCACTAAGATAGTAGAATCAAATTTATTCACAAGATGGTGAATTGCAGTTTTTGAAGGAGGCAATTGCTCAGGGAACTTTCGAATAAATTTCTTACTAACGCGACGAGTGATCGTATTTATAATAACATTTACACACAAAAATACGTGCTCTAAAGTCAGCAGTCTTACTATGTTACAGAACAAATGTAGACTGATGACTTCTGGGAAGTTCAAAAACAGGCAGGCGGGTAGACGAATGTGAGTGCGGAGGCGAGCCGGCCTTGGCCAAGACGCAAAATCCAAGCGAGCGGTGAAGACATAAAGCAGAGAAGGTTGCCTACCAGTGTTGATCTGCTATGCTAAACACTGTAGAGGTCTATTGTAGTCGGGGGATATTTTCTGTGAATAGAGTTAGGACTGCTGTGGAAGCTGAAATAAAGCTATATCAGAAATAATATCATAAAAACTTCCAGTACAATACTATTTGGATTGCATTTAGTAGGGAAATTTTCACCTTGCAGCAAGATAACAATTCTAAAAATTGATATGGATACTGCATGCGGTACATTGTATATAAAGAAATGGAGAGGGTATTTGGCTATCCCAAACTACGAATTGAAAATCCATAGAATTGTTATGGGACAAAATGAATAGAGGTGTCTAGGAAGTGCATTTAACTTTCTCTTTAAAGTTATCCAATAAATACGGAAAGGTATAGGATTAGAATACCAGCAAGTATTTATAAACCAAATGCCTAGCGTTTGCTAGGCAATTATTAAGCCAGGATGAGAATTTTGATGAGAAAAATAAAATACATTAATGTTGTCCTTTGTAATGAACATAGTTTGCCTTCATAGTTGTATTAGAGAGATTAAAATAAAGTCAGTATTATACCCTTTAAGTTTACAACAAGCGTCAGTAACAGCGAAAGTAATTTACCACTGTGCATGAACAGAATTGAGAAGGAAATATTTTAAATGCACTATACTTAATAGATGGTGCATTGGTTTAAGTTCCCCAAAAGGTCACCAGGTGTAGGGAATTGAAGTAGGTACATTAAAAACAAAGGAATGACATGAATCTATGCAGCAGCCAATATTTTATTCTGCTATTTTAAATCATAGATATATTGGCATTAGAGGGTTAGTACACGCACTGGCACATTCGATGCCACCGATGCATGTAAAAGTATCTACAAAATACTTACGTTGACTCGCTTAAGTTGGTAAACAATTGGACATATTTATTATTTATGCTGTGTTTTAGAACTTTAACGTTTATATCAACATTCCATATACCTAAATTTGTTGAATGTGACTATCTTACATTGTAGTGTGGCAATACAATTCTGTATAGACAGGCGTTACCTTTAGGCTACATTTTCTTCAAAACTTTTTTTTTTTTTCCCGCAACTTGTCAGCAATAGAAAGAACTTCACGTGATGCTGTTTTTCGCCAAAACCACCATCACTGAAATGTTTACTAATTATGTAAATAGTTGTATCATTAGCTTTAAATTTTGCTTTTCCTTTTAGAATATATATAGAAATCCTGTTTTTGAAATAGTAAAATACAATGTAATTTTACGATAGCATAAAAAACAATTCTAATTCAGCAAAGAAATAAATTGATAATTAGTAATTTATGCTGATGTACGTTATTTAGAGCACTTTTTCATTATAAAATGTCCAATAAGTAGTTCAAAACTTGAAAAACCTTAAACATACATTCCCAATTATATTTTAAATATACAGGAAAATATTAAAATCTTCAAAACGTATTGCAGTAATTTAATCAAAATGTATATGTACAGAATGTAACAAAAGTTTCTGGTAATTTTTTACATTTGTATATATAACAAAATAATATCAAAATTCAGTATAGTGTACAATTGTTTGAATAATTTTATTCGGTAGTTCGTATTCTTCAATACACTGCAATACTCTTCTGCTTACATTTTAAAATATCTACTTGAGTTACCACATTCTTCTAACACTCGGGCAATCAGTTCATTGTGGTTTCTTGGCCTGGGGTTTCGAAACAAGCTCCTGCAGTCTATTTCATAAATGTTCGATCTGGTTTAAGTCAGGGGAATTTCCTGATCAGTCCGCAAAGAGCAGGCAGGCTCTACTTTAATTGTTTCAAGCGTAAGGGATAAAGCACCGTCTTGCATTAGAATAGCAAGACATTGTTTTGGAAATTTTGTTTCATCCTGTGGAACTTCAGAATATGCTGAGAGGATATCTGTACAATAATATTTACTATTCACTATTTAATTTTCCTTATGTTTTGACTTTCCATAACATGAGATTCCTTCGGCTACTATAATCTTTGTCGGTCCTGGTGGTGTAGTAGTAACCATATTTGCTTTCTAAACCCAAGATCGCGGGTTCGATCCCTGCCAGGACCGATGGATATTTTCGGGAAAAATCCTAAGTATGGCTTCCTTCGGAAGGGAAATAAAGCTGTGGGTCCCGTGTCATAAATTTACGGCACGATAAAGAAGCTTAAGACTGAAAGAAGAGTCCTCTGAGTAAAATTAGTCGGCCGTTTCACGCCCTGAAATAATTTGCATGCTGATGACCTGAACTGTTAAAGAGCGCATGAAAATAAACAACAACAAAAATCTGTAAAATTTGGAAACCTGTGTAAGCTTTATACAAGATAAATTTGTAGTCTAAAGATTTGTAGTAGGACAGTGTTGCACAAGTGACTCTTCAAACAACGGATTTCTGCCCTCACCTGTATCCTTCTCTTCCCCTACTTTCAAAATTATTGCATACTTTCTTTTGTCTTAACATAAGATCTCTGATTCCATTCCTGTTTACGGCAATGTCTAGCGATTATCACATGTGAACTTTAGCTATCGCCCGAATTCCTACACCAATCTTAGCGTAAATGCATTCCCTTACTTTTCTGTTCTTTTGAGGCGGCACTCGATCGCTTCGCTTCACAAAACTACACGATCTACTTTGCTATTCCTTTTCAAAACTGTTGTTGATAACATTTTTAGTATTTTGGAAATATATTGTACAGATAACCAACTCTTAGCCAAGATTTGGTTTGAAACCGTGCATGCTCACGTTTTCTAGGTCTCAGGTGATTTATATAAGCAATTCAAATATATCAAAGTAATTTCACAATAACAAATGAATTTTTGAAAAAACTACTGTAATTTTTTAAACGTTTTTATCCAACAAAAGTCCTGGCACATTACAGAACCTTTTGATAAAATATTATGTTACGAATAATCCTAATGGTACAAGCAATTTTTGTCATATTGTTTATTTCAGAACATGAAATTTAACAATCACTTCTGTAATCTAAAAACACAACAACTTGAAAATGTCGCACTTTAAACAGTTTGACTTCATTAAAAGAACTGAACCAATAGGAATCATTTAACATTTCCCGTCAACAATGAAATCTTTCCCGCCAAATTCCGTTCAGAAACATGCAGTTCACAGCAATTAATTGTTATCAATCCATATATTGACAAATTAAACCACACTCTCTCAGTATATGATAAATAAGATATAGAAGAACGGTAAGCATACCATAAAACATTACACTATGTAGTAACAGATATACATCTTTAATTTGTATGCTCAATTTCAGAATGCTTCAATCAGAACTGAAAAGGTTTTAAATTTCATTGAAGGCGCAGCTTTTTAAAACAAATCAAACATAGGTATTCTCAAAAAATAGAAGTAAGCATATTTCTAACGAAAAACCGCGTATGTAGAGAATTTAATAAAAGCAATGAAAACACAGTTTGGAAATTCATTTGCTAATACTAGATTCCAAATGTGTTCAATGTAGGAAATTAAGAAAAATGTTGAGTGATGCAAACATATCTCTAAAATATCTAATTTTGTTCATTATTTCATTTTTCCATAACTCCGTTTCTTCACATTCCATCACATCCTTAGCCGTCTTTCCACATAAAGAGAACATTTTCTTTTGGTAACCATTACAATATATAATTGATTACATATTTGTAATGGGTCATTCTCCCATGGTCACTAAATGGGTATGTTCTCCAATGGTCGCCAACGGTACCTATTCTCAATATATACACTCAAAATCTAACGTATATAACCTTAAGTAGTTTTAGCTGTATTTAACACTTCCTTAATATAGTATAAGGTTGTCTGTAGGACAAATTTTAGCAATATTAAAAAATATATTCATGTAAAAGATGGAAAAAAGATAAGTAAAATCAGTACTAACAACAGCAATACATGCCGTTATTCTAGCCCTCTCATAATAATAATAATAATAATAATAATAATAATAATAATAATATAGTTAAATTTGAACTAGAAGCTATAAAGTATATCACTTGTTCCTTAATAGGATTATAGTTCCTATGAGGGATGCCTTTGAGATATCTTGCAACATGTGACTTGGGAGACCTAATGAAACCCCTAAAAATTAGGGATCGTACTTCTGGCACCTACACATAGCCCAGTTACTGTAAATATCAAGCTTGTATTTCTCCTTATAATGGGACACAGTGGGTTCGTATATTGTTTTCTTTTCTATTCTATTCTATTCATTCACTGATTGGTCCTGAAGGGATTCAAACCGTATGGTCATGTCTAAAATCATACCGGATGTATTGCCTGGTTTAGGTATATGCTAGAATGTCTTTTCTTAATACTCTCTGTGGTCGCTAGGTCAGTCACTTCCTAGTTGACAGTGAATTCCTTTTCCCTGAGAGCATTAGCGATCATGTTCTGAATTTTATTATGTTCTGGATTGCGCAGTGTTTCTCCGAACGAGCATGATCCCAGGACATGAGCAAGCGTTTCAGGCTCTGCATACCACAGGCAGAGTGGTATCGTCCTAAGATCTCCCGGAATAGATTGGACTGCTTGGATGTTCTTGTTTTTTAGTGTTTTCAATTCTTATCTGCACCCTTTTCAAAAAATAAAGAAAACTGTTTGTCCTCTTCAATACACCTCTCATCCCAATTGCTTCTACCTTGAAACTCAATACTCTTGCCATTTAAGCTTTTCTTGTGCCATTTTCTCTCCTTTTTAGGCTAAATCATAGAAATGCAAGGACATTAAAAGTCATCGAAACAAAGAAATCAAGCAAACATGATTGAAAGTCAACAAATAAACATGGTTCATTGACATTATTTGATGAAAATATTCACAGTCTAAGAAACAAAGTCAATAAATTATTAATTAGTTTCAAAGACGAAAATTTAAACCCAAATATTTTATGTCTAACAGAACATTACAGGAATAAACAGGAAATATTACATTTTTTAATGGATAGCTATAACAGGATAGCTTATTTCTGTAGACAAAAGCTCTCAAAGAGAGTATCTCTGTTAGGAATAAATGGAATTTGATACAATTGATCTGAGAAAGTAGTGTCTGAAAAAAAAAAAAACTTTTGAGCGTTGTGTTGTTCATATCAATATCAAAAATGATAAATAGCAGTATAAAAATAGAGTTCTTAGTGGAAATTTTGAAAAATTATATATAATACAGACGTCTTAAAAGAACTCTTTAAACCAAAGATTGCATTTATTCCCCTTGGTGACTTAAATATCGGCTTCATAATAATAATAATAATAATAATAATAATAATAATAATAATAATAATAATAATAATAATAATAATAATAATAATAATAATAAACGTGTTTTTCATTGCTAAGAACATATAATGTTAAGCATACAACCAATTTTCCAACTAGAATCCAAAACACTGCCAAAGCAGCTTTTGATAGTTCTCATAGATATATCTAAAATGGAGTACCATGAAATCCAACACCTAATTAATGGACTTTCGGCTCATGATGAACAGTTAGTGAAAATTAATTATTGTGTTCCCAATTGCAGAATACTGAACCATATAACCAGCTATAGAATCACTAACAATGAAAGCATAAAACTTCTTAATGAATAGCTTACAGAACAATTGTGAAAAGAAATATACAAGACCAACAATGTAAATTACAAGTTTAACTCCCTCTTAAATTCTTTCATAAGGATCCACACTCAGGTTTTCCATCTCATGTAAACACAATTAATAATATCTCTAGAAATGACTGGCTAACACAAGGTATCAAAATATCTTGCAAACACAAAAGATAACTTTACATAGCTACTAGAGGAAACAGCTCTGCTAGAAGTAGACAGAACAATAAACATTACTGCAAAATTCTAAACAATAAGTTATAAATATAGCTAACATTTTTTTCTATGAAAGATAAATACGGTCCTCACATAACAACCCTAAGACCATATGGAATGTTATAAAATAGAGAATGGTAAATATCACTCAAAAATTAAATAAAATAAATTATAGTGCATCAAATTACCACGAAAGATCCGCAAAAAATAGCCATCTTAATTTCATGAATATTTTATCCAGGTAGCAGAAAATGTACTGATAAAGGAACAACACAAGAAAGATTCAATTCCATACCTAAATGCAATGCGATTGAAAAAGTTTACTTCTCTAGAGATAGTATCCAGTGAATCTGCAGTAAATAAAACAATACAATCCCTCAAAAGCAAAATTTCATTAGAATATGACCAAATACGTACAAATATAAAAAAATGTGTACTGACAATATTAGCATTCCTTAAGTCCTATATGTAAATTTTCCTTATTAAAATGAACATTTCCGGACGGGTTAAAATATTCTATTGTTAAACCATTATATAAGAAAGGGGAAAATCACGAATATCGAACTACAAACAAGTTCATTACTAACAGCATTCTCCAAATTATTTGAAAAACTATTAAAAAAATATATCATCATCTAAATAAAAAATTTTAGCAACGGAACAGTTTGGATTTAGGAAACATTTCAACCAATAATGCCACTTTTAAGTTGACTAATGAATTTCTCATATACCTTGATAATAAATTTAATACTCTAGCAATATTCTGTGATGTATCAAAAGCTTTTGACTATGTAAATCATAATAAACTCTTATCAAAATTATCCTATTATGGCATTAAGGAGTTATCAATGGATTGCATCATTCTTATCAAACAGAAAACAAAAAGTTATAATAAACTTATCAGGTAGTTACAACGCATACTCGGAATGATCACAGTATAGCATGGTGTTCCTCACGGTTCTATTTTGGGCCCATTATTATTTTTACTTTGTTTCAATGATCTATCCTCAGTAATTAATAAACATGTTTATTCAGTTCTTTTTTGCAGATGATACCAGTATTTTCATTAAAGAACACAAAATCATGATATTTTCAATATATAAATAACTGGTTTAACAGTAAAAAGTATAAACTTTGAAAAAACTAAATACATAAATTTTCTCACATAAAATAAAAACGTTACACACCTAAAGATACATGAAGACAATGAAATCATTGAATCCAGTAACACAAAATTTCTTAGTCTTATGATTGACCATAATATGAATTGGAAAGACCATGTTGATTACATCTTATTCAAACTAAGCTCGGTAAACCACACTTGCCTCCTAAACCCAACTCCAGGAACCATATATTCTTTTCGGGCGTAAAAATCCTAAATATGGCTTCCTTCGGAAGGGAAGTAAAGCCGTTGGTCCCGTGTCGTACATTTACCTCAAGCCTGAAAGAATTTGTAGATCGTTTCACGCTCTGCTTTGAATGGGACGCTGATGACCTGAGATGTAAAAGAGCGTCTGTAAATAAATAAACCAAAATCAAACTCTCAAAATTAAAATATTCCGGACATGTTTCGTTAGACCTTTGCTCACATTGTCAACTGTCAAACGATTCTTATTGAAGTTAAATAAAGCAGATTAAAAACCCAAAGAAGAAAAATTAGGTATCTACCAGGTCAATGTAACAACTATGGAAAAATATACATAGGCAAGACTAAGAGAAATATTGGCATCAGATTGAAGGAACGCTGAAGAAATGTCCGTTATAAACACATAGAAAAATCAGCCGTAGCAGTACATTTCTGGAATGAAAATCATGAAGTAGAAAAAGGCAGCTCTTTATTAAAAGCTGTTCAACATACCAAGGAACTTGACATATGGGAAAAGATATTTATAAAGAAATATTAACATAAACTCGTGAATTTCGACATTCCAGAAGCAGACAATTTTTTGTACAAGTTCAACAGACTACCAGATTCACCACAATCGCCTACCTTTTCAAACCTAATATGATCCACCATGCACCAGTCGTTTTACAGTTGACAATGTGAGCAAAGGTTTCACGGAATTTCTAAAAAGAGTCGTTCAACAGTTGACAATGTGAGCAATGGCGTCCGAAACATGTCCTGATATTTTTTTAATTTTGAGAGTGAAACATTAAGAGTGTGTTATCATTGTAGTCAATGTTTTTAACTCAGACTGCTTCCGTATTCATTGGAAGTGAAGTTACAGAAATGTTTTTAGCATTTCAAAACATTTTATTTACTGGAGATCTTATTCTCGTTTTCGCTATGTTGATTCCTAAATATATTGCAATGAAGCTCGGTGTGTTTTGCAGTTAACCATTAATTCATTTTATAAATAAGAGCACTCTAAAAAGATTATATTATGCTTACTTTAATTCCTTAACGGCATATGGAACAATGTTCTGGGAAAATTCAGTAAATGTTAAAGAAGTATTTCTTATACAAAAAAGAGTAATAAGGACAATGACAGGGAAAAACGTTCTACTTATTGTAAAATAACTATTCAAACAATTTGGGATTTTACCAGTAGCATGCACGCACATTCTAGCTGTATTTTTATTTGTAGCACACAATTCAGAAGTATTCATAAAAAACTCAGATATACACATCAAAGAAACCAGACACAGTTTGGACTTACATATCAAGTAATAAGATGCAGGCATTCCAAATTGGCGTATATTCAATGCTATGGTATTATTTCATTCACTTCTATCATCTATAAAGGAACTGCATACTAATAAAAAAGCTCAGGTTAGCATTAAAAAGACGCCTTATCACTCACAGCTTCTATACAGAAGAGGATATCATATAATCAAAAAATAAAATGTACTAATTTTTCTCCATTGGATTAATTTAGCTTTGTAAATATACTAAATGTAAATACATTAATTTACCATTTTGTATATATTCTAGATGTAAATAATTTTATTTACCATTAATATGTATTTTTTCTAAGATTGCATTTAAATGTAAATTATGTGAAAAAATTACCATCTGCCAAACTCTACACCAGGTTAAATTTTGTAAATATGAAAAGTGCGACAATTTAATCAAATGTACATATTGTATGTAATTTCTGATGAATCTAACTCCTTTAGAGTTGACTAAACTCATAGGATCCACAGATTGGAGTGACATGACATGATATGATATGTGAACATTGTTTAACAATTATTCCATACTTTAGAATGCTATCCATTATCTTTCCCTGACTCCCCAATCTGATTTTAAGGGCTGATGTTACATCATTAGGTTAAGCCCTTGGCAACCTCATAATGCACGTACAAAACTGCCTTCGGATTAGATCAGTATTTTTACAGCCAGCTTGTTCTCCACCTTCCTCTATAGTTACAAATTCAATTATACAAAAAGTTTCCTCACCACTTCAATTTTCCTGTCCTCTACTCACCATTTTCACCCTTGCTAAACTTGTTTCCTTTCTTGAAGACCAGGATATTGGACTTAGTTTTATTTATTCTTAGATAACATTTCCTTGTTAACTCAATTTATTACTCCTATGACTCGATATTGATCGTGGTACAAGATCATATGCAAAAACCAAATCAATTACCTCTTTCTTATTTAATTACAGACCTACACATATATGCGTTCTCAATATTATGATAAGTAACATAATTATATAACTATATGAGTGTATGAATAAATTAGTAGTGTACTTGTAAGTACAGTGAGAGAAGTTTAAAAGTCCCGATACATAGTTTAGTTGATCTACGGGAAGAAGGGAAGAGGTGAGGGCAAGGCCCGACGGCCAGGACCCACAGGGAATGTAGGCAGGGTTTTTAACTTTGTTTCCATATAGAACACGAAAAGCATCACCTCCAATGAGTCAGAACTCAGAAGGGCTACTTCCATACCAGAAGCCGGGGCAGAAACCTATTCTAGGCGGAAGCTCCATCACACGACACCAGCCCATCTCGCACTGGCACTTTTCGCCCTTTCACAGAAACAACAATGACATGGGAAGGCGAACATGAAACGGATTCCTAAGATCCCAGGTAATCACCTTATTTGAATTTCAATACGACCAGAAGTTGAGTATGTAGATTAAACTCCTATGATATGTAATTCTCTCAGATTTTAGTGTCATAAGTAATGTTTATTTTGCTTAAGTATTTTATAATTTTGGAGCATGTACTTTTTCTTTAGTTGAAGATGCTGAAATCTGTTTGGTAGAAAAAGGGCGGAAGTAGTCCGGTGCTGAGAATAGAGGATTTTTATGACTATGTTAGATCTTAACCTTTTTCTTAAAAATAATGCACTAAATGGAAGGGGACCAGAAAACCTCTCTTCCTATAAACATGGTAAGCTGCTGCTTTTTTGTCTGTCGCCCAGGATACCTTGAATGTCCCCTAACAAAAAACATGCAATATCTTTTCTGTAACTAATAAATATACGGAATATCTTCTTTTGAGTCAAGGCCACGAGAGGGAAAATCATTCGTTCTCAAATGGTTCAAGACATGGGTGTTGTAGCTTCGCCTATCTTTCTCAAAACAAGAACGTTGCGAACTGATCCGCCAATAATAAGAAGTCCCGTAAAGCATGTATGTGCTACATAGCCAATGAAAAATGCGGAAGATTAATAGTAATGCTCAAATTACAAGATCTAAGACAACCAAAAGCATCGTGTCTTGATCAAATCCAGTGTTGATTCGAAGCCCGCAATCAGTTTTTACTAATTTCTCAGCTAGGATCAGTTCACTTTCAGTGTTTCAATATCTCGCTTCGTTTCAGTTACTAGTTGTTGCCTGAGTAGAGACGAGTGTTTTGTCAAGTTTGTCGCGAGTATTCTAAAAGAGTACTGTTAAGTTATTTACGATTGTTCGCGTCTACTAAGAACTGTGTTAGAAGTCTTTCACAAGTATTCAGCAGCTGTGCAGTGTTAGTGCAGACATACGTATATCTGCTTCATTGTGTCTAAGACTCTTAAGTTGTGAAGTTTCCGCGGACTGGTAATGTCAACGTCATTCCTCGGCTGAAAACAGTGCTCTATTGCCGACATTAGTAACCATGATTAACTTACGTGCACAAAGTAATGCTCGTGAACTCCGTCATCGTCCACTTCAAACTCTGAACTAATTCCCTGCCCATGACATCCAAGGCTCCTGTCTACGGTAACTGACAGTTAATCTTTGGCCCCTGAGTGCAAATGAGTGAAAATAAAAACTATCTAGTGGATATTATGAAAATTGTTTTAGAAGTCAACGAACCCTTTCCAATCCCTTTTCCCGAGAAATTCCAAAATACACAGGTACCATCTCTACAGCCGGAGGAAAAAGAGTCCCAAGCACTAAGCACATCCCTAAAAGAGCGGGAACAAAAAGGAGAGAAACAGAAGAAGTAGGGAGCAGGTCTTAAAACACTAATTGACTGAATTATTGCCAAATCCAAATTCTACAAACTTCCGCATCACCTGTACTCCCCAAGATCGGTGCCAAAGAGGATCGAACTCTTACTCCTCATTCCTCAACACTTCAAATTTCTCAATCTATCATTAAAAGTGAATCTAACATAATCATATAATCATACTCCATATTATTCCCGCTTCAAAATTTCGTAGAAAGGGAAGATCGATCACACCATTTACCTGAGTGAACAAGGGAAACCACGAAAAATCAAAGGTCTGGATGGCTGACCCCAGAGGATTAGAACTCCGGACCTACCAAATGCAAATTCCAAGCGTTGAACGGTGAACGCGCTGTTGATTGTAGGTTGGAATGGAATAGAGCCCAAGTAATCCCTAAAGTTCAAAGGCCTCCTACTACTGTTGGGGTGGTTCTAGTTTTCTTAAATGGCAACATAGTTTTAATCTACTTCTACATACTCTCTAAGCTATTACTCTTAAAGTGTCCTTCCATCCTAAGCTCTTTCGTTTCCATTAAAACCCTATACATTCACAACTTATAGTCAGTCACTATCTAAAACTGACATCCTATTCCTTTATAATTGTTTTAGTTGACAGTTTTGGTTTTCTGCTCTATCTTAAACTAAACTCTGTACATAAACAGTGTTTGAATTACATGTCCTTTAGTTTTACTAATCACTACTACTGTAAATTTTATGCATTTGTGTAAACCACTGTCTTATAATTTCACAAACAGTCTTTCACTAATATTCAGTACCCATATTTTACCTATCTCTTTCCATTTTCATCTGTCTCTTAGCGTCCTTGTCCACTTGCTCCCGTAGGCTGTCTTGAAGCTCGGATCACATTCGCCTAGGACACTCTACTCTTCTTATTTGCTATGTGAAGTGCGTCACCAACCTTAATGACCCTGCTGCATCCCAGGGTTTCAAGTGCCTCGTCTTATCGCTTTCTTCACATCAACACATTACCATATACCTGGAATCATCCAGCATTGCTACTGCTAATTTCGTACATCAAGGATTGAGCAGAAACTATGAACATTCCTTGTTTGTCATATCATTAGGAATATCTGATACTGTCTTGATTAATAAATAAAGAATACATTGCTAAATATTTTAATTTCACTTCCACACCCTATTTCTGTTAGCATTAAAAATTCACTGAAAGGGATTGTAGAGACGTGAAAATTTTGTTTTCCTTAACGCACCCTGATGCTCCGCATTTCTCAAGCGTATCATGTCAACGTAACGCAAATTAACAGCTGTATAGCTATTATCTTAATTCCAGGAAAAAGTCCATCAAGGCTTGTCTCGTGCTCTACGCCCATTCTTCCTGTAGCGTTGCTAAATGGTCTCTCCATTTCCGTTTTTGCTGCTTGATAAGCTAATGAAAGGTTACAGGCGGACAATACAACGGAAAATAAACTCTTTTTTCAGCAGTTTATGAAATAAATTCTCCTATATAAACATATGATTTGTTGCTGATATTAGTAAAGAAAATATTGAAATTGCGCACCATTTTTTGTTCATACACTTTTGGCATCTCTAAAAATCATCCATTATTCACTGTAGTTTCTGTTGAGAAATTAATGTTTTCAGTACGAGTGATATTATGCTTTCTTTTGCATATATAATATTTAATTTGCCCTGATCTAAAAACTGACACTGTTTATATTTATGAATCCTAAATGTTTGAGGTGCAATTGAAAGAAGTTTACCAGAAAATATCCTTGTAATAATCGAAGTCAGCATCTACAAATTTATTTACAACAGGCGTGATTTTGGTTGCTAAATACACAGTCTCTAATGATCGTGGAGGAAACTGATACGTAAATGGTCGATACATATATGGCTCACTCAGCATTCTTAATGACAGGCTGAAGAATCTCTAAGGGAATTTTGGTTTAATACCAGCATGGTAATTCAAAAGTTAGTTTTACAATATATCAGGACTTCCTGTACTATAAATGAAAAATGGCCATTAAATAGTTATTTATGATACAAGTGTTATAAGTGGTATTTTATTTTGTAATCAAACGTACGCACAAAATAAAATCACTTTTAACACGTATATCAAACACTATATTTATACAACCCTTAACATTTATAAATAAATTAGTAATTATAAATTAAATTTATTCTAGTCATTTCGTAACGTTCTTTGTTATAAAGATGTATTTTAAGGAATTCTCACTAGGGGCATGAAAGAAACGTTATCTAAATCTCTAAATAATGATACAAATATCGCAGAGGTGTTAATTAGTGGTTTTTAAACTTGTTTAATAGGGTAAATTTAAAACTAAATTGTTTATTATTATTATTATTATTATTATTATTATTATTATTATTATTATTATTATATATTGTACTAAATTGATGATTATATAAGCAAATTTTCTCGCGTTGAAAGAAGCTAGAGTATATACTTGGGCATGCACAATGATGGAATCAGCTATAGTTGCTTTTTTGCATCCTGACATGGTCCCAGGGTAACCAACATGATTATTTATGCAAATAAATCTTAGAAATCAGTTTAATAATTGTTATATAATAGCATTTATTTCACTCTGACCTGATTTGGCAACTGCCATGAGGAATGTAAATATATATATATATAATATGTAGTATATTATACAATATGTTAATTAAATAGATTAGTAATAATTCTATTGTGTATTAAAGCAATGATAATGAAACGTGTTACCGTTGGTTTATTAACATTTTATAACAATTTTATTTTTGAATGTTGCGAAATGCAGTTTCTAGTCTGAGAGGCTTATGTTAAAAAAAAGTGCTTTTAGTAAAAAATGTCTAACAAGTCTTTAATAAAGAAGAATAGGGGAATGACATTTCGTGGCATGTAATTTGAAGGTTCACACATGAAAGGACGCCAAAGAAGACGAATCAATTAAATATTTTAAACTAGCAGGGAAAAAAAAAAACATTTGAAATAAAAACAAATCATGGAAAATAAACAGTATCCAGAATAAGAAACAAATTTCGTCAATAGAGAAAGACGATAACTTATAAGAGCGAAAATCTTTCCCGGACCATGACTGAATAACAAAGAAAGTTGTGCTATCATAATATTTATTTTATAGTGTTTAACGCCCATTTTTACCGCTGAGACATCACAAGCGACGGAAACTGAGATACATAGGATGGAATAATGAAATGGAAAAGGGTTTTATTTTTAAAGGAAGAAAACATTCCAGTTTAAGGTACCTCCCCAGCATTTTTCATTTATGTGGGCTGAGAAAAAACTAGAAAAAATCCTCAGTCAGAGAGGACGGTCCTGGCGGGAATCGAATCCCAGACATTGCTATCGAGTTTGTTTAAGGACCTCGGCCACTCATGGTAATACACTCGTGGCGGTGACAGTGGTATGCGAAGACGAAATATCTGTTGTACAGAATTTTGCACTTATCTGGAGCACAGACACCAGCTCTGTCTTACAAGCACATGAGCACAACAACTACGTGCTGGCAGTGCACAGCTGCTTACTAGGAGAAATCAGTTGTTAAGCTCATATAATTCATGTGTAGATAGCACATTGTGTTAGTTTGAGGTAGGCTTTGTCAGCGAGTGATGCCTTCGTGTATTACTCGGCGCTGAAAACAGATTCTTGCAGGAAATAACCTGGCAATCGCGTTTCAAGTGGAGGAACTATTAGCCAACTTGCGAAAGACGAATCTCGGAATGATAAGAAACGTGTTCCGAGCCGCCGTTTTCTTACTAAGGAAAATCTACATGAAATACAGGAATTTCCCACACAGGCAATGTATTTCCGCCGAGGGGCATCATTTCAACAACTCTTATAACCCAATTTTTATTATTGTATTTTGAAATACCATAACATTTTACTGTCAGTAAAAATGTAAATAATAAAATAAAAATAGTAACTACACTCGCAGCGACTCTTAGATCCTTTTTACTGTTTGTGGCGAGCTGAGGCTGCCCGTAACTGAAATAATCTCACTGAGTATGCATTTGTATATACGCATTAATTCGTACAGCTTTTCTTTACTTGTGTATTTTTCAAGATGATATAAAGGTTGAAAATAAAATATTGTAACAGATATGATACTTATATATCAAATATATACTGAAAATTAATAAAAAAAAATGCTTTCCACGTGTGCGTAAAATAACATTGAATTTCCATGTGCATATAATTTGCAACTATAAGAAAATAAATCTTCTTTACAGGAGGCTGGAGCAAATTGTTTGTGTGGTTGTTTCCGCAGTGTTCTCTCACCCTGAAAATGCGACTGGAAGGTAGCTTCAGGCGCCGAAGAACTTCGGACTCATTAATTTCATTCATCGATCAAAACGTTTCAAGCAGTCTCGGTAGAGGACGTTGTAATTATTACTGAGAAGACGTAAAATAGCAGCAGGGTATTTTGTTAAGTACAGATAGAATTTGTGTGTGTGTGTGTGTTTAAATGTTTTGGCGTGCTGTTTTGTTAATTATTTTTTGAAAAATTAAGTTAACATTGTTTAGGAGTTCAAATAACTTAAACTGTTGCCTGCCGTTTTGTGAACAATGAACGAATTAAGGCAAGTACAGTGCGGTTATTTTGCCACGCACCCATCTTTTAGATGTCGATCACATGCAGTTGACCGGTCTCTCACTAACTTCGCATAATATATTTGTACACATAACCGAGTGAATCAATAACTCCGTTGATTTGAATATAGTTGTGTCGTGTGTTTAGTAATGCTGGTAGCGAAATATAAGTGTGGTGTACCTATACGATACATGCACTGAAACAAAGTCTTGCAGCAAAACAAAAATAAAATTTCGGCGAACATTTCCTAATAGACCGCCCCAACTAGCAGCACCATAAACAGACATGTAGAGAAAATGCATACCAAGGCTTCTCTACATGACGTATAAGTAATAAAAGGCGTTACGTTCTCACAGATGAAAAAGTAGAGGAGATAGGCGCGAGATTAGAACACATTCCACTGAAGTGTCCCAGGCGTTTGTCAGGAATATCAAAGAGCCCAACAAGAACAGCTACAACATTTCGTAAATTAAAGTCATACAGAATCTCGGTATTACAGCAATTACGATGGCGTGATTACTTTATATTGGGAGTATTTCTGGATATATATAGCCCGGTATTATTATTATTATTATTATTATTATTATTATTATTATTATTATTATTATTATTATTATTATACACATTATCGTAAATTTTCATTGTAATTTTTAATGTTTCATAAGTAAGACGATTTTAAAAATTCTTTGTTAAGAAAATGCGAAATTTAAAGCTACATATTTAGTAAACACACGAGTGATTTTCACACGAAGGTGTTTAAGTGCAGAAGGATATAAAAAAGATGTTTCTCAGTAAACAAAGGCTGCTTGCTCAGAAGTTTAAATTAACATGTTACAGCCTAAGAAGTCGCAATCAACAACTTTTGCTATACTGCATAATTATTTAAAACGTATTTTGTTAGACTGCATAAAAGCAGAAAGAAACAACTAAACATATGTAATTATTTACTATAGTTTCAGTGTAGCCTTGTGTTATGTAAATGATTTTGAATTAATTTTTGTGAGCATCATCACAGCTTAGCTATCCGCTCAAATGTTGAACTTGTAATATAGCAAACCATGAAACATATACATAGCAGAAGAAATACTGGTATACAACAAACAGTCAAGAGGTGGTTGGTCTTACCTGAACAAGAGAAACGTAAATAGCCCACTTACAAAATGCTATGGAATGGAAAACCCACTAACGCAGGAATTATGAAATGAACTACATTAGAACCAGTTTCTTTTAAACACTGAGTATGCAAATGACACAACAAACTGTGCCAAACCAGAAAGGCTAGTTTCATGTGCAGATTGGTAAAGACACTGAAGTTATTTCCATTAACCTGTACAATATTCACTGCTAGCTTAAAGTATTTGGGCACACGCACATGTAGCTTCTTTTATTGATATTCTTAAATAATCTTGCTACAGCAAATCAAAATTCCTTGCGCTAAGTAAGCGCTTCTCAAACTATGGTCCGCGAATCATAAGTGGTCCACGGTTTTCTCGAATCTAAATTGAACATGTACAGGATTTACATAAAGTTTGGCAAAAATTTCACATGTAAATTACAGAAAAATCACGTGATATTATTCGCGTATGTAAAGAATTTATAACTTACCAAGTTTGCTAACTTTGTTTGATTGCATTTATCGCAAAGTGCGCAGTTCTGTAAATTGCCCATAGTCAGGGTTAGTTGCAAATACGGCGGCGACCGGTACTGAGAATGTTTTCTGTTATCTCATGTCGAAGTTGCAATTTGTTTGATTTCATACCTTACGGGACGCTGTATTCACTCATTTCTTCGGGTTTCTTTTGAATGCTGAGGGCACAAGTTACCCGTAATTACATGCTGGCTGTTAGCCAAATTTAGTTCGAAATTTCCGTCGAACCTCCGTGGCACACTTGCTGGTAAAATTCTAACAGAAAAACCTTCCCCGGCATCAGACATTGCTCTTCCCAACTGTGGGGTATTGCACTTGGCAGCAAGAGCAGTAGAAACAAATTTCGTGAGTTTCTCTGCATAATGATATATATAAGAATGATATCACATGTGGTTTTTATATGATTAAGTTTGAATGTGTTTCCGGAGTTTGTGTAAATTTAGTAAACTCGAGGATTAGTCCGAGAAAGAGGGAAAAAAGTAAATACAAGTGAAATGCGGATCACACTGTCTTGAGAGCCAAAAAGAAATGAAATTTCCACTGCAATTTTTTTTTTCCTTTGAGCGGTTTGGTTCAGGCAGTAACGCTTTGGACCCATATTCGGGAGGTCCTGGGTTCAAATCCTGTGGCTAACTAACCTGACTGACATTTTCCGTGGGTTTAAAAGTAAGCATAATAATCAGGATTTTGCATTTCTCTGCCACGTATTCATCTTTCACTTCATTTAGCTTTATTTGGTCTATGTGTGTCTGCTATTCTGTGATGTCACATAGTATTCAGCATCCTTTCAGGGAGTCCTTCAATATAATTTGTACTCTATGTGCGTCCAGATTAATGCTCTCCCCGACAGGCGACTGGCCCGGTTTTTGATGTGTAAGACTCAAGTGTAAGTCCTATGAACGGAGGAGTGTATTTGGATACACCAAATATTTGTTCATTTGATTTATTTACCGACGCTTTTTAACATGTCAGATCATTAATTCAGGGCGTGAAACGGCCGATAAATTTTGCTCAGAGGCCTCATCTTTCAGTGTGTCGTAAATCTATGATACAGGAGCCAGGACTTTAATTCCCATCCGAAAACCCTACGTTATAAAATAATCTGAATATCTTTAAACTATTAAACAGATAATTAATATTTATTTTATTTATCCTAATTAAAATAAAGAACATTTTAATTACTGTTTTAAATGTATATGTGTATATAATTCAAAATGTGAATAAAAAGAAGAAGAAGAAGAAAGAAAGAAAGAAAGAAAGAAAGGAAGGAAGGAAGAAAGAAAGAAAGAAAGAAAGAATGAAAGAAAGAAAGAAAGAAAGAAAGAAAAGAAAGAAGGAAAAAAAACACGATATTATTTGCTTACCAATAGGGCAATTTTAACTTAAAAGAAATGCCCCCATTTGAAAATAGTTCCCTAAACGTTGCTCTAAAATAAATTTGAGTGCAATAATAACACTTGGCAACAAATGAAACTTTTTGTTTGGTTCTTGTAAAAAAACTAACTGTATTCAATGTATTGTGCTATGCTGAACGCGACAATAAAACAATTTTGTTGGTTCTTGCTTGCATGATATATTCCATTTTCCCGCCTGTGGTGCCTCAGTAGTAAAAACGGAAGTTCAACACCATTAAAAAAATTCATATATCTAGATACACTTCTAATATATATGTAATAAGGACAAGAACGTAATTTTGTCCATTACTGTTGTACTATTCAGTATTTTTTTTTATATACAAACTCATAATAAGAATGCACCATGTTTTCAATTATACAGTCACATTTTCATTTTGTGAGATTGTTGTTTATGAAATTTTGTGAATGGTCCAAAAATAGTCGACTAGCATATTGGGATTCCAATTTCCCTGATAACGCTTTTCCATTGTTGCAATTTGCTAATGAAAACTTTTATCGTGTTCATCACTAACGGGGCCGAGAGACTCTGGGAAGTATTCCAAGTAGGAGTGCAAGTAGTGCAATTTGAGAGACATGCGACATCTCATGTTTTGAAAATGTACCATAATTTCTCTACCATTTCCACAGAAATCACTGCTTTCTTGTCTCCAAAAAAATTGGCTACAACGTTCCTAAAGTAGTGCCATGCTCCTTTCCCCTATTCATCCACAAATTTAGTAAAATGAACGCTTTTCATGACGTTCTAATTTGTATGCGGATGAACACACCTTCCTTGAGCTCCGTATCTATCAAGGAAATATTTTTCGAAGGCACTGGTAGGCGGCACTCTCCCTATCCAGAGCCTTTATCAAAATCCTCATCAAGCCGAGTTTTATATGAGGTTGAGGCAACAAGATCTGTTTCCTATCGATAAGGGAACCACACTACATTCTTCTCCGTTGTCTAGATTGTTTCGTTTCAACCACTTCTTCATAATTTGTTTGTCGATAACACCACCGCCGCACTCACAGAGAAAGCATGGGCACTTGGGGTAGCCTACCCGCATACCTAGCAAAAGCATAACAACCTTAAGATTGGCAAATATTATCCACTTAATAGATAGGGTACTGCATACAGGGTAGAATATAATTGAACGTGTTGTGTGTCCCTTTCTTCCCAGCAGCATGTACTACCGGAAAGCAGCTTTTGTCATTGTAAAGAAGCACACATTTTAGTCTCACCTTTAAGGTATCAATGAAAAGAATGGTATTAGCCCCTCGGCGGCCAACGAAATAACGTCACAACCTCAAGGTCATCATTTGAATTGACTGCCGAGGGGATTTTCCTTTTTAATTGTTTTTATTTAAGTATATATAATGCAAATATTTATAATGCAAGTGAGGCGTATTTTTTAATTTTGAATGTAACGCAGCATAACTTTTTATAAATATATGTATTACAAGTACAACCATGGAATTATACAAGTATGGTTTCATGCTTTTAATTTTTTAACTATTTACACACACACACATAAAAAAAAGAAAAATAAAGTAACACTATTAACAATGTAACAAATTAACAGTAATAATAAAAGCTTTTAAAAGGATAAAACACTAAGATAAAGTCACACTTGAAACCGCTATATTTCAAACTCTTTGAGTTATTTTAAAAGTTTTTATTAATATATATTTATATATTACAAGTACAAACATGGTATTATACAAATACATATATTCGTTTATTTTTATTATCTTTTGTTTTAGTTTTAGGCCTAATAATTGTTCGCACATAAAAAGTATTAAGTTTTCCCGCACCAAAATTATTTTAAAATATGTCGTATGGGTTATTTTGGTAAAGTTGCACAATCACTATTTTCGTCGTCTTTGCTGTTTCGTAGAATGCCTGGATTCGATCCTTGAAGGTTATGGTGACGCAGGTGAGTAATATGTAAAAAATGTTGCTATTAAGGGATTCCTGGATAGATGGAACGGAGATGGGGAGATCGAAATCGCCGATGGAAATGGTGGAGAAAATACCCCACCGATGTGAACTTGTAGTCTAAAGCAGCGTCTTGTTGGGGGTACCAAGGTAGACGGTAGCATCTATTCCATAGTGAAGTACCTTTGAAGGTAAGCATCTGGCTTTCACAACGTCGGCATTGTTGGTGGCAAGTTTGACAATGACTGTTTTTTCCTTACTTCTGACGTAACTTGGGGTGTCAAACACGAGTTTGGCAATGAGATTGATGCCAATGTCCATGGGATCGGTTTGGTACGCCATCTTTTATTTGTGTGTAAATTCTACAACGTGCCTCCGATATCCACTTCTGAGAACCTCCTTGCCTTGGTACACAATGTAAAAGGTAAAGGAGTTGAATTGCTTGACACTCCGCATAAAGTTGGTTGAATTACGTAAGATATCAACACTTCTTTCGCGTTAGAACATTACACTGTATATTGACACAACGACATACAAGAAGCGACTTAGGAAAGAGGAAGTCGGATGTAGTAGACCAGATTGTAGCACGCTGTCATGTGACGTTCGAAATAAGTCGCTCTTAGTCTGAACAGGCTGGAACATGTTCACACATAAATATTTAGTGCAAGGTTTTTGTTTGACAGGATTGAACATTATAGTAGTAAAGGAGTGGGAAACATACCTATTGAGGGCATGTGTTTATACTCAAAGATGGTTGGCAATTTTCGTGTGGAGTTTTTATTCTTATCCACTCTTTGCAATAGATGGCAATTCTTGCTCTTTGTTCAGAGATTTTAATGATGATAGCGGGCGTGCCAAAATTTCTTTTGAAGCGGAATGTGAGGTGTTCTACTTACCAACGTCTCATAATCAGGGATTGTGATGTATGTCTGTAGGTAGCCCCAGAAAGTTAGTGATATGTTTTCTGTAGCCGTTGGGCAGGAACTGTGTACCTTTGCATATTATTTGAAATAGTGCCTCGTTGAGGTGGCGAATGGTATCCTCTGGAAGGTTTTTATATGCAAAAGGTAAGAAGGCTTCTCTTCCATTCTCGAGTCTCAATACGGTTTCGTTTCTGTATTGAGTGATATTTCTCCGACAACCACGTAGGGAGTTTTGTAGGTGAACTCTGTTGTAGCGATGAATATCGCATCTGTGTAAGATTGGTGACATTATGTACTAATTTACGCTGCATATATACATAACGACATCCAAGGAGTGACTGAGTGCGGGTAAGGAAGAAGAAGTTCTATATACTGCTCAGGTTGAAATATGCTGCCATCTGACGTCACCAACTAAGTCACTTTTAGACTGAACAGGCTGGAACTTGCTCACATACAAGCATCCGGCGTCAGGTTTTTTTTTTTTCCGATGCACATTAGACAGTGCTTTGCAAATCAAGTTTCTACACGCAGGTATGACTCATGGCATCTGACGTCACCAAATAGGATGATACTGGCCTGGAACGGGTCGATTTGTACACGCACGTGCGACTCAAGCCCACATGACGTCACTAAACAGAATGAAACTTGTCTGGCGCAAACATGTATCCGGTTATGCCACGACCATGTTTCCGGGAAGTAATCAAGGTTATAATTTTTGGATAAACATTAATTGGGAAGTCAAAGATGATTTGTGAAGGCTGTGCAGGGATTTTATTTTTATTCTATCTTCGCGATTGATGGCGATACCCAGTCTTTTTCAAGAGTTTTTAATGTTAATAGCAGGTGTACTAAAAAGTGTTTGAAGTGGAGTGTGCGTTTATCGTTTAACGGAAGTTTGTTATAATTTTTTGTACTTGTCTCAAGATGTTGGTTGATCTGCGGCCGGCTTCCTTGACGAGTTTGGTTCATTCTTCAATGTTGCGGAGGATGGCATAGTGTTACCTCCGGCACTTCGAAATAGCGTTAGTGTGGATTAATTTGATGACGGAGAGGTACTTTGAATGAGGGTCGTTCAATACGTGTATGTAAACCCCGTACCTGAAAAAAGAGATGCGGACACGTTAGTAATGAAACGGAATGATTGACGTATGGAGAGTAAAGAACGGTACTTACATGTTAGGAGCTTCTCAGTAGAGTGAGGTGGAGGTGACTGCAGTTCACTATATCTGTACATGTCTTAGAGGTTGGCAGGACTGATGTGCTGAGGTGCATTACGTATGTGTCTTACATGATTGTAGAATGAGTTTATCCTAGTGGTCGTAATTGGAAATTTTGATTTTGCGAAAGAAGAGGCATGTTGGTAATTTGCAGCAGCCGTGCCATAAACATTTATTTTAGGGAGGTAGATAATTTCAAATTACGTTGCATTAATACAGCACATAGGACATTTGTAGATGAAAGGTGATGGTCCATCTATGTGCGTACGCTCCCATGGTTGGATGTAGTGGTCAGCGCACCTTTTAAAAGGGTGAAAGGCGTCTTGACAAAAAGGAGCTAAACCCCAATATGGGACATAGCGAATAAGTGGATTGCAGAACACAATGTCGCGTTTCACATGAAGGATGTTAAAAAGTACTAGATTTAAAAAATGATTCAATTAAGAAAGAAAATTGGAAACACTGCTGTGTAGAGGTGAAGAGAACAGTAAAACAATATTTTGAAAAATAAGGTCTGTTAGATGAAGGTCTGCTATTAGTGATTCATCTAGGTGAACACCGTGACTGTGATGAAAGCAGTGAAACAAGTGCAGAATGTGTTAACGAGGGATCATAGATTGGCATAACTTCCTTGCAAGTATTGAATCATAGCTGATGAGTACACAATTTATTGCACAGCTGAATCTCCACTTGCATATCAACAGTAACTTGTTTGTTTCATTCATGGAGCTGAGATGTTATCTCCACTAACAATTTCCCCGACGTGTCTCGCGCAGGTAGATACAGCGCCATTCGGCAGCTCTGTACATTATTTAACTTTGCAAAAAAGAGGATGTGTTTTTCAAAAAGTTACATTGCAATCAAAAAGTTCATATTAGGAACAAAATATTATCTTTGAAAACATAAAAGATCTATTTTGTAAATAAACTATATATTGAGAAACAAAATATTAAATTTCAAAACAAAAAAATAGATACTCAATTTAATTTCGCAAAAAATGCAAAAATATGTTACATTACAATAAAAAAATCCCATTAAAAGGAAAGCATTTACTTAAAAGTCAAAAAGACAAAAAACTTGTTACATTTTAATTTTGCATAAACGAATATTGTACAAGAATATTCCAATAAAAACGCTAGTTAGAAACAAAATATTAATTTTAAAAACGAAAGAAATATTATTAAACAAAGTAATTTATTAGAAACAAAATATATATATATGAAAACAAAAGCTACTTAGACAATTTAACTTTGCAAAATAAAATTTAATTTTTGAGCATAAAGATGTGATATTGCAATCAAAAATTCATACTAGAAACAAAATATTAACTTTGTTAACATAAAAAACAAATTTTATAAACAAAACGTAAAATGTATTAAGTTAGAAAACAAAATTAACTAGTTGCACTATCTTACTTTGCAAAATAATAAAGTTTTGTTGCAATAAAAATCATATTTAAAACCAAAATATTACTTTTAAATAGAAAAAAGAAATATTTTATAAACAAAAATATATGTTGAGAAATAACATGTTAATTTTGAAAACATAATAGTTATACTATTTTTGCAAAAAAAAAAATGCAAAAGCATGTTACTTTGGAATCAATAAATCTATATTAAAAACAAAACATTAATCGAAAACAAGAAATGTTTATTTTATGAACAAAAATACACATTGAGAAACAGAAGATTTACTTAGAAAAAATACTAGCTACACCATTTAGCTTTGCAAAAAAGGTTATGTTATGCAAAACAATGTAACGTTGCAAACAAGAAAATCGTATTAGAAACAAAATATTAACTTTGAAAACATAGAAAGTTTACACTATTTAACTTTGTAAAAAATAAAGTTATGGTATGCAAAAAGATATTTATAGCAATAAAATTATTTTCACTTAATCACAATGCAAAGTCTACTAGATACAACAAAGTATATTGCTCTATTAGCTTTCTCTAATGCACAAAGCTTTAATGCAATGATCCAAAGTACGACGTGCGCTCTTAATAATTAGAGAACGCATTCACAATTTTCATATTTATTGCGCTTCATCTAAACACTTCAAATGTGCATTATTGCTGGCAGTGAATAATAGTACAGGTATTAAACTATATTTACATAAAAGGGCGGATAGCAATACGTCTATTTCCATTTGGAAACGGGTGTATATGGGAAATAACTTCAAAAATCAGCTACTGTTTCATACCAATTATCTTGGTTGATGATAGCGATTAATCATCTTAAACAAGTCGTTCTTTCTTCTTTCTTATCAGATTGCAAATAAAAATGTGGAGGTTTTGCATTACTTTTTCTGTAGTAGCCAGCTATAAATAATTTATGTCCACTAAATTTATTCACACTTTTTGCCTATGTTGTATTAAAGTCATGCCTTACTTCACTCACAATAAAGCGCTTTCCAAAATCAAATTCAATTGCTTTTGGTAAGTTCCTGGTTTTCTTTGAACTTCTGCTCTGTGTTGTTTCTTCTTCAATCTGGTAGTTTGTAGAAAACTTTTAGAAGTTCACTAACAGGAGGTGCATTGTATGTTCTCCAATATTGATGCTCCAAAAACTTAGCACTTGGAATTATATTAGTCTAATCATTCATACATATAGAAGATGCAGTTAAAATAAGTAGAAAACATGTCGCGGGTACTAGAGTGAAGCACTATAAACTCCATTCAAATTCTTTACCGTTAAATAGGCCATCTTCATCACCATCAGAAGGCAAGGGAAAGTTGTCTGTAAAGTAAGGCGAAAAGTCCTCGCCCTCTATTTTGCATGGTACTTCAAGCCTAGAAATAATTAATGTGTAATTATTTCACCATATTTTATATATTTATGTAAACGAAGAAATAATATACGCCAAATTTGTGTTTAAAAGTTAATGTAAGTAACAATAACTAATGGAAAATACAAAAATATAACATTATAAGTAAATAAAGGAAATGTAATAGGATAGAAATGTATGGAAATTAATAATAAATGTGTAAGACAATAAATGTTTAATTAATAAAAAATTAAACATAAATAAAGAACGGTGAGCCACGAGATAACATACATTAGGTATTACATACGAATAAACCGAAAGTTTATTTGTGAAATAATATATACCGGTTTTTAAAATGAAACGTTTACAATATTTAGCTTTGCAAAACCGAATGTTTACAATTACTATCAAATTAATATTTTAGTTTCCCCGAAGGTGCTTTTCGGTTTTTCTATATGACGCAGGATTTAGAAGTTAAGTGGACTTATAATTAACGTGGGGAGGGCGCCCCAGTAGTCCTTGAAGTCATGACGTCATTTCTTTGGCCGCCGAGGGACTAATGCTACTGGAGAACCGTCCCCCAACCCTCTTAAATTTAAGTCCGGATAACTTCTAATTTGTGTGTCGTAAAGAAAAAAAACCGAAAAACTATTTTGGCATTTTGATAGCTTAAATATTAATTTTACAGTATTTGTTGCGTGTACCTGCGTAAGAAAACTGGTAGCCCCAGTTGTAAATTCATGTTTAATATATTGAATAAAAATTTATTGTCGTAAACACCGATTATTAATTTCTATACATTTCTATTCAATTATATCAGATTTTATTTGTTTACTTATAATGTTAAGTTTTTCATATTTTCCATTTTTATTGCTACCTACATTAACTATTAAATATAAAATTAGCGTATTTTATCTCCGCACGTATATAAATGTATAAAATATGATGATATATGTATATATTCGTTATTTTTAGACTTGAGGTATACCGTGCTAAATGGAGGGTGAGAACTTATCACTTTACTTTACAGACAACGTTCCTTTAACTTCTGATGATGTGGTCGAGGATATATTTTATGATAGTGAATATGAGTAGAGTTCACGGTGTTTCATACCAGCACTCTGACATGTTTTATACTTTTTATAACTACATTTTGTACATTTATGAATGTTTAGGTTTTGATATACGAGTCCATAAGTTTCCCGCCTAACCATTTTCTAGATATGATAAAGACAAAAACTATATTTCACTTTTCAACATAGTTGCCATTTATTGCAATACACTTCTCACATCTTTGAATTAACATTTCAATCCCTCTCAAAAATAGTCAGAAATCTTGTCTGCAAAATGGGCATAAACTGAATCCATCACTTCTTCGTCACACTTAAATTTCCTTGCTCGAAGGTCCTTTTTGAATTCTGAGAAGAGGAAATAGGCACTGGGAGCTAGATATGGGCTGTAGGGTGTATGTTTGATCCCCTTGAAGCCACATTTCTTCACAGTTCCTTTGCAACAAGAGCTGTATGCACAGGCACATTTTCGTGAAGAGAGAGCACACCACAATTCAAGTTTTCCTCGCTTTTTCTATTTGATAGAAGCACGTAGTCTTTGCAGTAGACAAGCATAATATTCCCCATTTACTGTGCTGTTCCTCTCCTTGAAGTCAATGAAGAATATTCCTTCACAGTCCCAAAAGATTGTGGACATGATCTTCTTGGTTGAGTGACCTTTAGAGGTGGTGCTTCGCCAATTTAACGCTCCTCCATTTATTCTCTTATGGACAAGAGGTCATAGTAGAGGACCATAGTTTCATCTCCTGTAACAATGGTTTGCAGAACGTCTCTCTTGTTGCCACGGCAGAGCTCCAAAATGCCTGACAACAAATGACTCGTTGCTGCTTTTGGACTGAGAACAGAAGTCTAGGCACCCATCTTGCACTAATCTTATTCATGTTTAAATATTCATGAATAATTCGAAGGACTGTTCTGCTATTTCTGTGATTCTGAGTCGCCGGCCTTCCATAATTTCTTCTTTCACAAGAGCGATGTTTTCAGGAGTGAGCAGCTCCAACGGCCCACGTGCACGCTCTTCGTCTTCAGTGCTTTCTCGACCCTTTCGAAAAAGTTTGGTCCATTCTTTTACGGTAGAATATGAGGGGGGTGCTTCCTTATATACACCGTCCAATTGCTGTTTATGTTCATTTGGAATAAGACCTTCTTTTGTGAAGAACTTAATACAAGCTCGAAACTCCATTTTGAACGTGCCACAATCTTCAGAGAAGTCGTCAAGGCCGTATAATGCACGTGTAAGTAATAGCTTATAGTTAATTTCAGAAGATATTGTAAATAAGTGTTTGCGCGTTCTTGTGTTACTCGGTGCTTTCATTGTGTGTAAATTGATTGTTAAATGTTCTTCGTTAGTTATGCCACTACTTAAATATAGTCTTGAGCAACGGGGTTTTATACGGATTAAATATATCAAAACGAATTCCGGCAGAGAAGTAGTAAGGCAATTCGCTGGAAAAGTTCCTGGCAATCGTATTTAAGACAGAGAAACAGTTGGCGAACTTGTTTAGAGGTTAAGAGAGACAGGATATTTTCATGACAAGAAAAGTATTCTTAAGCCGTATTCTTTCAGAGGAAAAGTTATGAAGTGTTTCCTACGTAGATGCACTACTATCAACATCTCTCATCATACATTTGAGTCATTTCAATCAATCTATGCATCGACCATAAAGACGTCAGTTGGTGGGATGTTAAATGCTTCCCAATATACATACCGTTATATTAAATGCTTTTGCAGTTTTGACAATTCAGTTCACTAATGATTTTTCAACCTGGAGTCCGTCGCCGCCTAAAGGAGAAAAACAACTATTGTTCCACCCAGAGTGACGCTTTGACATGAAGCCGGAGAACACAGTCTGGATTTCAAAGGCAAATAGCCAAGGCAGTATGCAGTTAGAAATATGAATGTGGTGACATCTTTCGTTGCCGGAGCTGAACCTCCGACCATTGGATGTAAAGTGTATCAAGCACTAAATATTGACACTAATAAACTTCAAGACACTTTTCTTAGCGACCTATCCGAAATTAAATTTATAAATGCATAATATTACTGTTACTGGTTAGTCGTTTCAGGGGAAGAGTAAAACTGGGGTTTCCAACCACTCATTTGAAATCGAAATTAAATATTGTGTTTGTGAAAATATCCTACCAGCTCTTCTGGTATGTACGTTTAAGGTCAGGGCTCACGGTGCAATCGATTAACTGTTTCTGCATATCAAATTCCAGGAATAGCGCATTTATTTTTATCTAGGGTTAACAGCATACTTGCGTGTTATTCATGGGACATGGCAGGTATTTACGTGTAGTCAATCTGTAGAACTCGGAACGTACACATGAAACAGCACATAGTCGAACCATGTTAACAATCCAAAGGTACGTAACCCACATTAACAAGCCAAAGATAGGCATAAAGTGCAAGCAATGCATTGAAATTGGGTTGAAATAAACTTGTATTATTAATTTACCACAAAGCTCACCTCAACGGTCTGTAACGGGAATTTTGGTTTTGGCCCCACAGTTGGTCGACAATTTGAAACGGTTATTTTTGAGTGTGGTTTCAATGCAATGGAAATGGAGTGGGATCTCAGGGTAAATTTGGACTGTTTTTAATGAGAAAGTCATTAGGGGGGGAAGGAGATTGTTCGCTGTATTAATAAGTCCGGCATTGGTTGAACATTTACTTTATTTTACAACTTGGCAGGTTAATTCCTGACTGCTCGTCGCTGATTTCACTACTCACTTAGACTGACTTTAGAATCGCCTTAGAATGACTTAGAATCCTTCGACCGCTTTAAAATGACTTAGACTGCCCTCGATTGACTTTAGAAATGACTGAGACTGGTTGCTTTCGAATGACTTAGGCTGTCTGCTTCCGTATATCTCTTGAGTGAATCCTCTCGTGTGTCTCTGGTGTCCTAGTATCTCTATCGTGTGTCTCTCGTGTCCCTCGTATCTCTAGTATCTCTATCGTGTGTCTCTCATATCTCTCGTATCTCTAGTATCTCTACCGTGTGTCTCTGACTTCTGTCCTCCAGTTTTCTACTACATCGCCACGCTTCTCGCTAAATTAAATTAAATTAAATTAAATTTAATATTTCCGTGTTATATGTTCATCATTGGCTATCTTAAAAATATTTATTTGTATCTAAGTTCTCCCTATTCGTTGACTTTAACCGATGACCATTGGCTAGAATTATTCTCTCCCTCCTGATCTACAATATCTTTCCACGAACCTGAATTTTTCCAAGAACAGCCTGTAATAAATTTCGGCACTTTGCTTACATGCTGATTTCTATTGAAACGTCTTCTGCCTCCCTTAGTTTGTGGATTTCCAAATGTTTTCACAGATAACGCACGTAGTTATGGGTGGTTTTTAATACCTTGCACACCCGGCTTTCCTGTAATAAAACATTTTCCTCTCCGTTCTGACATTTTCATTTTCACTTAAATTATTACTTTGTCTGACTTTGTTCAAATATTGTCCCGTTACAGCCATATGTTTTCTTACTGTGAACTCCTAAGTATTCCTTGGGCAGAAGTTTCATGACCTAACAAAAGATAATTTACCCTTTCCTCAGCCTTGTCTAAGGAGCGGTCAGCGAGGCGTCAGGTATACATCTCTGTCTCTTTCTCAGATCTTTTACCACAAAATGTATAAAAAACCCTTTTGTAAGATACAATCACCTGTCAAATGACATACACATAAGTACAAGTTAGAAATTATTTCAATTCCTGCTATACCTATCTCTAAATGATTTCATTATACATATACATAATAATTATCCTTATCAAATCTAATGCCTTTAGAAATATAACTCTGCAGCCTCAAGTTATAAAATTAATGTAGGGAGCCTTATTTCCGACTTCAGGTCTCAATTGTAGTATTTTTGTGCATGCGCAAAATATTGCTTGATAACGAGTATAAGCGAATATACGACGATCTGTATATTTGCATACTTCCGATAGAGTGAATTTCATCTGCTTCCCAGCGGTGCTTACCTTCAAACTCAAGAGGCGCCCTTGTCTTATGCAGTTAAAATGACCATGCTATTGCCAACCGATGCACAATATGTTCCCCTTTACAACCTAATAAAAATGTTATGCATACTTCCGTTTCTTCTTCTAGTAATCACAATGATAACGATACAGCAAAAATACTTCTGCTGTGATGCTTCTTCCTGCTTTCCTGCTTTCTTCTTTCCTATGCTACTTTGCTCCTCTTGTTTAGGAATAGATCAAGTGCTTCAACAAAGGCTGTTTACGTGGGGAAGTGTTCATGAATTACATTACTTTACACTGGAGAAAATGCTTTCTTTTTATAAACATTTAATTACAGCAATTTATTAAAAGAGGGAATTGTAAGTGGTGGATGGCTATATTGCAGTTCTTTAGTTATTGCTATGTGTCCATTTTGCAAATATTTTCCAAAGTTGTTCAAAAAGTTTTTTTTTTCAATTATGCACTTTATCAACGCCATCTTTAAATCAGTCCAGTTTTGGTTTTTCGAAATGAGCTGTGTGCTAATGACACTAGTCATGACGGAACTAAAATGTTATCTTTGGATTTAATGTAAATAAATTGGATTGGTAGAACCGAAGGAAAATATTTCGTTACTTCAATTTTGCCAAAGGGTTGGCCGTTTGTGCCTACACCCTCAATGGGGTATCATTGAGAGGAAGATATGAGGAGCGAGAGACACTGTGGGTGGCCAGGATCCACGTGCTGTGAGGCACGGACATACACGAGGTCCCTAACATTATTTTATATAGAGCATCCCGACGCTGGCGGAGTTCCCCTTCCAATGAGTCCGAGTCCCACAGTAAGGCATTTTCCATTCCAGACATAGGAGCAGAAATGTTTCCAAAGTGCAAACCATCGTCACACCGCACCAATCGACCTTTCCCTGGCGCTTTCGAATCAACGGAGTTAAATAATATGAAATGGGAGAGCGGAAAATTCCATTCCAGTATCGCCCAAGCGACCAAGGGCAACCACGAAAAAATGCAAGGCTAGGGTGGCTGACTCCAAGGGATTTGAAACAGGGAATTCCCATGCATTTCCAATGCGCTTCCCATCTAGCACATGCAAACACTTCCCTCCAAGGTTTATTCCAGATTTCAATGTCTATTTCACTTTTAAGTTCTCTATATCGAGTGTAAAGAGTACCTAATCCTTTGAAACAGAGATCTGCAAGAGAACAATGAAAAAGACTATGAATACTTTTCTTAGATCTTTCATAAATTTGTAGAAAAGCCTTATTGAAATAAGAGACGTTTGACATCGTAGCTTCCTCTTGTAGCTACTGCACTGATACTACTATGTTGCTATGTTGGTGAGCGTTATTTTCCATGCCCGTAGAGAAATTCTCCGAGCGGTAAGAGCTCCAGTCCCTAGTGATAGCGGAGAAAGCCGAAGGTAGTTCAACTTTCACAGATATAGCTAGATAAAAAAGGCTGTCAACCACCACGATTTACTCGCTAACATAGTTCCACATACTCAACGCACTATAAATTTATATTTATGTTTTTTTTTTTTTTTTCCCTGCTGGAATCAAAGGAGATTTACCACCATTACAGTGATTTACTCGCTCCTATCAATTTATATTTATGGAAAGGAGGTGAGCGTAGTCCATTAGGTCGTAGCGAGCCGCAGCAAACCACTGGGTCCACTGGCTTCCAGGATTTACCCGAGGTTAGCGTTAAGGTTAGTGCGTAGTATATATTAATTAATTGCGATTTCCAATAATACAACGAGTGGTAAAAATTGCAGTGATTTATCCTCCCCTATCAAATTATATTTACGAAAAGGAGGCGAGCGTAGGCCATTAGGCCGTAGCGAGCCGCAGCAAACCACTGGGTACACTAGTTTCTAGGAATTATCCGCAGTTAGTGTTAAGATTAGTTTGTATATATATATATATTAATTGCTAATTCTAATAAGACAACGCGTGGTAAAAAGTAAAAAAAGTACAAAATTTTGTAATAAGGAACAATATATTACAGCCAGAATGTTAAGGAGGACAAAGCATAGGTTACATTACCTTCAACAAAAAAGTAATACGTGCAATATTTACACTTTCACAAGCGGCCAAGCAAACAGAGGAAAATGCCTATTCCGCACCCGTTCGACGAGGAGTTCGCCTCTCTCCGCTGTCCCTCGGGACTGGCGCTCTTGCCCCTCGGAGAATTTTTCTGCGGGTAAGAGTAAGTATGATGGCAGCTTCGCTGTTGAAGGGGAAATGTGACCGATGTCTGTTGCGCACTGAATGTTGAAGAGCGGCCGCGATTGCGTTACACAATTATATTACGGAAATGTGCAGCTGTATTAGTTATGGGAGGAATGAGGTGTTGATTAAATATATGAATGTAGAGTAGAGGGCAGGATTTGGAAAAAAGGAAATTAATTTGAATGGCTGTACTAATCTCAGGGGTAAATAATACTTTCTTCCTCTCCAACGATGTTTCCATTAAATTATATTTTGCCACGCCTGTTGACACTCTGCTGCAGGATATTTTTATGGTTCTCTGACCATAGGGGAAGGAGTCTTGGGGTTTATAATATTTTTTTCGTTATGGAGGATGACACAATTTATTGTTCATACACTATTGTACATAAACTATTGCACTATTGCACTTAACTAATAAAGCTCGCCCACTTAATACTCTTCCAAAACTAACTACCGCTTTCCATTAATTGAACGGAACTGAGAAAGCCATTCCACTGATATTGCACCACTGGATACTCTTGCAAAACTTTACTGCGGGCCACAAAATTACAAAACTAAATAAACATGGTCTACGTGTAGAATCAACTCAAGCGATTGACTTCTTCCTTTTATAGGTTATCGGCATTTCTTTTCATCCCTGCAGTCGCCATATGTTTTATGGTGGCTACCCTGCTTAAAAAAATGTTCAGAAAACATCGTTTTGCTTGGGTCACCTTTACAAATATTGTTACAACAGGCAACAGAAATTCCCAGGTCAGATTTTATGACTGGGGGAGCTTTTTGCACCCCTGTGAGAAAATAACATTTTACACATAATAACTCAACACTTGTACAGGAAAATGACATTACACTTATGGTTATAACGAAGCTACATACAATTATTTGCTATAATTACTCTAATCAAATATGGGGGTGGCAGCTCATAAATACTGTTTCAAATGCAATGTTTGAAACTGGTAATAACATTCTAAGAGAGTTCATTCGTGCCTTTGAAGTGAGAGTTTTGACGTTTTATAAAAGCACCTAAAACGACTCACGCATTTCTTTTAGCTTTGAACGAAAGAGCTAAATAAAATAAAAAATTTGCGCTGAAACATTAACTCATACGCACTTAAAGTAAACTCTAAATAGGTAGAATCTCTTCTTGTTGAATTCTCAGTGAAAGAAAATAAAACATTCGCGAAATATATTTTAACAATTGTTTATAGAATACAATAAAAATAAAATAATTCCATTTATTTAAAAATTCAGGGACTGTTGCAATGATTACGTGAGTGCGCATGGTTACGATGATTGCGTGACTTGCGCAAGTACAAAAGTGCAAGTTGTAACAGATCGGTCAACCACTACGTTAAAATATGCTAGCGCTCATTCTCCATAGCGTGTTCACCCCTTATATAAAACCGTTTTGGAGTCTGTATGATGTCAGGAGGCACATGTCCATTCCCACACTCAGGCGCTGTCACAACATCGCACTCCGATTTAAACTTGGATTTTTACAAAGCAAAATTGCCAAATATAGTGAAACTAAGCTCTTCAGGAAGAAAGAGAATAAAACAAAACACATAAATGCTGACCAGCCGTGCCAGATCTATCATGCTTTCAATATACCTTGTAGTGCTCATTCCGTATTTAAATAACAGGGCAATCAAAAGTGAGCAAACCTTATTTTATGTTGCCAAAATGCAATTTCAAAATGTATTATATGTATTATATATTTCATTTATTTTTATATACAGAATCATCTCCTTAGATGATAACGTCTATAGCCTTTACACCTGGTATAATAAGAAACACCTCTTATCTCCAAAACGACTGAACATTTTTTGGTTATTCATTCCCTAGAGCCGAGAGCTTTACTTTTCTCTAAAATTCATTGCCAATTTTCGCGATCTCGTTCTTAAGTAACTTACATTCGAAGCAAGATTCCTCTAACTTCGGTCGGTCTTAGTGGTCTAGTGGTAACCATATTTGCCTCGTAAACCCCAACATCGCGGGTTCAATCCCGGCCAGGGTCGATGGATATTTTTCGGGCGTAAAAATCATAACTATGGATCCCATGTCGTATATTTACGGCACGATAAAGAACCTCAGGCCTGAAAGAAGACGCCTCTGAACAAAAAATGGGACGGTGATGACCTGAGATGATAAAGAGCGTCCGTAAATAACATATATGAAACAAAACCTCTAGCTTGTACTTTCTCTTGCATTATTAAATATTAACTAACAATATTTGGTTCATCGAGGCTCACCAATCAATATTAGCACTTCAGTACTGTATTATCCTATTCTTATTAGGTACTTTTCTTAATTCTAATAATGCGATCTTTTTGAATGATATTATTAGCTAATTCAAAAATAAGGACAAAACGTATCATATCCATACTAATCCACCAATCTTCACATTTCTCACATTTCAACTCCCAACAACATTTTAGTCTCTGCTATTGCATTATAATCCCTCTGTGATTTATTTATGTGATTTTCTGCAATTATATATAAATAAGACTTTATAACCCTTAAAGCGGTTTGGTCGAGGGATGTTGTGTTGGCCCCACGTTGGTGAGTCAAATGATGAAGCGGTTTGGTATGGCAGCCACGTCGGGCGCCAAATTTTGAGATGGTTTGGTGTGGCTCCGGTTATGTGCCTCCGATCTTGAAGCAATCTGAGTTGACGAGGAGTGGCCTCATGTAGTGATGCCAATTTTGAAGCGGTTTCGTTGATTGATTATAGGTTGCTTCGGTGTTGCTGCCCACGCTTCAGTGACAACAATTCTCAGGGTATTCTGCTATTTTGTTGTCGTATTCAGCAGGCTTGGGAGGGGGTTTCTATAGTGTAAATAAGTACGTGATGTGACATAATTGCGTATTTTATTATGTCCAATTTCTTTCGCGTTCTTTGGTATTTTGTGTATGATAGACTTGGCTACTTTGAATATAAACTTAGTTGTCGCGTGTGAAACTTACAGACGAGTGCCGCGATGCGTGGTATTGAAAGTCGAACTTATAATGAGTATCTGCGTCAAACTGAATATATTATAACTGCATGCCTTACCAAATTTAAAGCTTAAACTGCCTGTCTCAGCAACATCGAACTTATAACTGCTTGTTACGCCGCGTATAGAACTTGTAAACTGCATAACTGCAAACGTTTCACGGTGTGTGGAACTCAGGACTGCTCAGTACTGATCGATGAGCAAATTTGAACTGAATCTGTGAACTGCGTGCCTCAGCAACGTCGAATTTATAACCGCTTCTGCAAACTACCTAACCGAGTCAAACTGAATGAGCTGACCTGAATACCGCAGCCTTCTTATATATTAATTCAAACCAAGTAATCGTTGGTCTTATGAATGCCAACGAAATCACAAAGGCACGCACAATCTTCGGGCCTATCTTTAAAAGTTCAAACATATGTTTTCCATTGGCTCGTTTAAGTTCACCTGCCCCAAGTTCCATTTACTATTTTTTTTTTAAGTTTTTAAACATTTATCAGCATTGGCTAGATTTTAAAGGGCTAAAGGTAGCACGCTTGTTGGGTTTAGAGACCTTAACGAGTTTAAAGTCCTTCTGTTTATTAACCCTGCAGTAGGTGTCCTTTTAAACGTAGCGTAACTCACGACCCTCGGATTTATCCCACTGAATAGGGGGTTTATGATCCTTTTATTGGATTTCCAGGCTTCCGTAGCAAAACACCAAGGCATTTTCTCTTTTGTCATCCTAACACAATTCAGATGTTACAGTTACATCGTATTAAACATTTATACATATATGATATCGACTTTATTTATTACAATACATAAAATATTGATTCAACTTACATAAGTAGACATTATAATTATATTTCAGTGGGGGTGGATTGAAAGAAATGCTTCACTCTCATAGCACATTTTCCACTAATTGGAACGTTTTCTTCTGATTAATTCAAATTGCATTAGTGCTAAACCTCAGTCTCAAGTAATCAAACGGCCTTATTATTTCAATTTAATTTCCCTCCAGTCACTATTTCTCGACCTGCTTAACTTATTCTCCTTTTAAAAACAATGATTTTAGCCTTGTTTTTATTTAATCTTCTTTCTGCAAATGTTCCCAATTGAGATCATAAAATATTTTTTTCATGTACAACTATATTTAAATAAAATGTTCATATTTATTTCTTTATCGCTCATACTTTATAGCGTATATTTACTTCTAATTAACCGTGTTTACTTTTTTACCACAAGCTTGCGAATTGAAAAACTCAAAATTATGCTAAAATGGCGGAAATGCCCTTCATATAATTATATACGACTTTTCAAATATAAACTGAAGAATAGTGATACATTCTGAAAATCTTTCAAACATTATTGTCATTGTGCATAACAAATAAAATTAAGATAAAAGAATTCAATATTTATATTGTGTATTTTCTTATCATGTACAAAGATAAGAAAATACACAATATCAATATTGTATTCTTTTATCTTAATTTTATTTGTTATGCACAATGACAATAATGTTTTGAAAGATTTTCAGAATGTGTCACTATTCTTTAGCTTGTATTTGAAAAGTCTATACATTTAACATATTTTTCTATAAAATTAAAGAGTAAAATTTTTGGTTTGAATTAAAAAATCTTAACTGTAAATGTTTAGAATAATGCTTCACACCAAACGCCAATGTTCCTAAATGCGAACACTCTAGTTTTCATGTAGAGAAAATAAAAATTAGCAAACTCCTTGCAGAAAAAATAAAGGAACTAAAATCACTAATAAATCCATAATTTTTTATAATTGCTCGACAATTGGACGTGTAAAAGGTAATGTTCAACCCTTTACAAAACTTAGTATTGCGTTTTATGCTTTAAAAAATACTTCACTATAAATTGAACTCAACACTAAAAAACTATAAAGGTTGCGCTTGGTACTTCTTTCACAAATTTGATTAAATTTTTTAACCTTAGCTATTTTTTTTTTTAATTTAAGCTAAACTAAACTAACGTAACGTAACGTAACCTAACCAAACCAAAATTTGCAACTTATGCGTAACAGTATAACATTTGCAATTTTTAATGTAAGCTATTTCTTTAACTTAGAATTTTTTACACTTAAACTAACCTAATCTGCAACTTACATGAAATAAAAGGAAAATTGCAACCCATGTGTTAACCTCCCTTAAAAAGAGTAACATTTATTATAGTAAGAAAAATGTTTAGAAAAATTATGAAGATTAAAAAAAAAAATCGCCCATGAGGGCAATGAAACTGCTACCTTTCCGTTGGTAGCATTACGCTCTAACCAATTGAGCTACTAAACCAACATGAAGAAAATTGTAATAAACCGCGTGCATTAGTTGACTACATTTGAGCTCGGTTTTCCCCGCTACCCCAGCTGCCGCTCATAAAAGGAGGCGTGACTTTCACCAGGCTCGCTGCTAAGTGCACGGTAAGTATTTTAATAGGAATCCCAAGCCTGGCTAGCGAGCCAGAGATCATTTGCTTTGACTGGCCTCCACGGGTTTGTGACCTAGACATAACTGAACATAGAGCAGACATTTTTGTGACTCAAAAATGAAAGAGGGGCGAAAAAAAGGGGGAAGGGGGGGGGGAGAAAGAAATTAAAGCCATTCTTGATATTCAGTGTTGGAGGTATGGAAATTGCACACATGTAAGATAGGTTGGGTGATGTCATTGCAGTTCGACAAGTTCTAGGAAAAATATTTGTTATATCTCATTTGTCCTCTTTAGATTCTGAAAGAGATTCTTTACCCTTTACATTCTTTCTATTTGGACAGATATTTTGATCATTCCTTTGTTTACAAATTTATTGGTTGAACAATTATTTTAGTTTTAACAACCGTTTTTATTTTGTATTTTAATACTTGAACAGCGGAGGAATCATAATGATCGGTACTTAGTTTATTCTTCTATAATTTAGTTAATTGTAATTTTTTTCACTAAATATCATGATTTTTCTTTGTTTTTTTCTTTTACTAAGAACATAATATATTTATTAGATTACATTATTACTTTTTAACGGTAATACCACGGTCATCAGATCTTCTCTTCCTCACTATCAGTGGATACGTATTGCATACAAAATAATTATAATTTTATGCCTAGGACTGCGTACAAAGTCAACTTAAGTACAGAGAAAGGAGTCCAAGGTATATTTATGCCAGTTCTAATGAAAAATCTCAACTAAATCAGTCAAAGTAAATCAATAGCTTGAATATTAGTTGAAGTATTTTTTCTTACTGTACTTCCAGCATCAGTAAAGGAAAAAACATATCACAGGGCATTCGAGGCTACCGATAGAGTAGTGGTTTCCAAAACTCTTTGGTTGTTGAGAAAAGTGTTGTTTTAAACAAACTGGTTGCTATTTTTATCTTTAGGACCCAAATCGTATAAAGAGTTTAAAGTGATAAATGGGAAAGAGCCAAGTTGAAAGTAGATTTCTCGTTATATAAGAGCCAAATTAAGTACATTTCCTCTTGATCTGTTTACATTTAGTTGTTGATTTCCCGTTAACGTCCTTGAACCTGTGTCAGAAGGAGTCATATTTAAATTTTAAAGCTCTAAAATCTTTATAGATAGGTATTAATACTCCGAAGTTAGATCATTGTATTTTCAACTGAAGAAACTAAACTGATTTTATCAATATGCTACAGGGGGCTTACAATAATTCTCCTGCTGATTTATTGAACTTTGACAAGTTAACAGGTTATAGAACAGCACACAAAGTGGCCAGTGATATTTCTTTACGGAGACCTAAATCGGTAGCAAATTTATGAACTATCATTTTATCTATTACTTTTTCAATTTAGTTGTCGCAGAAAACATTCCAACATCGAGAACTTTCTTTCAACTTTCGCATTGACTGCAGAAACAAAGATTTTCTTTTCTCTGACACTACCTCTTATTCTTGCTATAGTTTCGTCATAGCATAAGGGATATAATGTTTTTTAGTCTTGACTCGTCCGAAATCGAACGCCCGATCTAATGTTCCAGAAAGCTCTTTATCTTTGTGTTGTTTATCCACTATCATGGAATATTCACAGACACTAAACACGTCAAATAAACCCTTTAAATATTCCGAAGATATGCCAGTTTTTATCTCTGAACTCTGAGCAAGTAGTAATTGTGTGTTCCCCTACCCTTTTGCCTACATTTTTCACCGCATGCTTATGTTTCTCGCTCCCGAAACGTTGCTGCACTGTAAATATTTTCTCAGCTGCAACCTAACTTCACAAAGTTTGCAAAATAATAAGTTCTATTTGTTGAACACATTTCTTTCCAAACTCACCAACAATGACTTTTTAATAAGCAGATTTTTTAATATAATTAAGAAGCCACACGAGCCGCTGTAAGATGCTTTCCACTGTGCAGCTTTCCAGTCCCACACATTATGTCCACCTCCAGCTATGTCTGCACCCAAATAGGTGACCCATCCATTCCTAGATCGCTTTAAGCATATAGATGGCAAACCGTTCTTTTCTCATATCATTATTTTATTGGCATGCGTTAGCATACCTTATACTACAATGATCTGACATCAAAACGAGGACTATATTTTCTGTAATGAAGATCAGGTTTAAAGACAGTTTCTCTTAGCAGAAAAAAATCAAAACAATGTTCAAGTCTGCACGTGTTGTGGATTCACCACTGAGCCAAAGGTCGGAAGGAAAAACAGACATGTCAGCTTGCACGTTCGCTCCTTGAAGTCCACGCACTATAGCTGCTCCTTATCAACTTGCAGCGGAAAATTTCACGTAAACAACATTCCTCGAGAAAGGTCGCTCATCAGGCCATCGCGTAATCGTTTCGACTCCAACAGTGTGCACGCAGAGATTGTAATTTACTGATAATGCAAGTGCTAATGGCGCAGAAGAATATTTGGCTCCTTTTTTAAGGTTCAAAAACTCATTTTAAAACACCCTAAAATTACCCAAAAAAATAACCTAATAACAATCTTAAAGTGAAAAATAACCAAAATATGCCCTTACATCTTAAAAAAATTACATAAAGCCTTATTAAATAAAGCGTATAAATTGCATTTCTGGAACTAACAGATCGTGTACGGGATCTATATATTTACAGGCACTATATAGAATACATAAAAAAAGGATGTCTTCAGAATCCGCGGTCTGGTTATTATAGCAAGAGATCAGTCAGTACAACCTAGGCCCAGCGTACGCTGCGCTCAGCTGAGGATGCAGGTCAAGAATAACTCTTAGTACATAGTATTGTGCTGCACTCTTTTCCTTCGAAAATCCATTTCTAGATAACCTAATGGAAAGTCGAGATATACGGTATTCGAGGTACCTGGCGGCGCCCATGTAGTCATTCAGTGGCACCAGAATGTAGTAATAACTACTTTGGAGGGCTTTGGTTTTTTTAAGTTGCCGTGCCCCTATGTTGTTGTTGTTGTTATTATTATTATTATTGTTGTTGTTGTGTTGATGTTGCTGTTATTGATTTACTACTAAAAATGAATACTGCAAGTTTTTTAGAGCAGCTATCTCAAGGTTTCCTTGACCGTAGACACACACACCGTGGACCCGTAAGATTTAGCTGAAACTTGCACCTTATATATTTTTATTGTTGTTCATTGATTTAAAATGTTTAAAGATAAAAAACAAACAAATGTGCAGTTTTGCAATATTTTCCTTTTTATTGTATTGTACACAAGGTAATAAGCATAACAACATTACATTCCAAAAAGAACATAAAACACATAGAACATTGATGTTAATAATATTAACTTAATACACATTATGGCACATTGCTTGTAATTTTAATTCCTGAATAAGAGGGAGGGACTCCATTTTTATTTGTATATCAGGCTTAATAGGAGTAATTTTAATTCTGAATTCTGATTCTGCGTTTTCCAAAAGGTTTCAATGCATATTTTTTTTGTTTAGACAAATGAGTTCAAAGAATGGTTTTTCTCACAAGTAAATTTCTAAGAAAGGCATCAATACTTTCATGCTCTCCTTTGTAGTCCAGGAAAGAGGCAGTCCAGCCACAACCTGCGTACTGCTTGCTGTCAGGAATGAATGAATTGTGTTTAACGCCCGTTTTTGCTACAAGGGCACCACAGGCGATGGACATTGATGATACATGAGATGAAATAATAATCTGGGAAAGAATTAATTTTTTTTTAAGGAAAGAATCATTCCAGGCCTTCGTTTAGGGTACCTCCCCGACATTTGTCATTTATGAAGACTGAGGAAAACCTGGAAAAAACCTCAGTCAGGGAGGACGGTCCTAATGGGAATCGGATTCGAGCCCCAGATCTCCTGCTCACGAGTCCGCATCTTAACGACCTCGGGCACCCGTGGCGGTGCTCTGCTGTCAGGGAAACTATGGTGGTACATATGAATGATCTGCCTGGTCCATATTTTTGGTATAAATAGTCGCTTTCTGTTTTATTCTAGTTTACTTTACCTCGATCAATATATATATCGTAAAATTTTATCATCTTTCATTTTTTTCTGTAATAATGTAATGCAATTGTAATCAGACAATGAAATTGTATTAAGGTAATACAATAAGAGTGTAATAAGGTAATGCAATAAGAGAGAACATTCATGTTTATTATTATTAAGAAAATGTAATAAGATTTACTTGTAATATTAAAAGTAGGAAGTAGTTTTGTATAGCACATGTGTAAATTTTCTGTAATGATATAATGCCATTGTAATAAGATAGCACAATAAAGGCATAATAAGGTAATGCAATAAGAGTGCAATGAGGTAATAATAAAATTTTAATGTGGTAATGCAATTAGAGAGAGCACTCAAGTTTGTTATTAAGAAAATATAATAAGATTTATTTGTAATATTAAAGTAGGAAGTAGTTAAGTGTAGCACGTGTGTAAATAGACAATAAATATCAGGGAATAGAGTAGATGACACAATCAGAAAGAGGCGCTCAGGCTTGTTTTAATAAGAAGGTTTGGTTTGTAATGTTGAAAGTATGATATAATTAAGTATGGTCGTAAGTGTTGCACGTGCATAAACTATAGCACGCGTGTAAATAAATGTAACATTTGATGTAACTAAATGCCGGGGTGGCATTAGTTAATGTGTAACATATAAAGGCTTCCCAGAACGAGAAAGAGCATGAAAAGGGGATTAGCTGTAGTGTACTACGAGGAGCCACGCAAGTTGTTGCTGGCTCTGGTCCATTGTTCCAATAAATTCTTACTTCACTCTTCACTGATTTAATTGACTAGACTCTTAGAAGCCCGAAGCACCTAGCCTTTCCTGGAAGACGCGACTTAGATCTGTCTGCAAATCTACAATGACTATTCCAAACCTTTCTCTCTCTTCTTAGCCAGCAGAGAACCAGTAGGAAAATCTGTAACGACATGGACAACATACCGCACGAAGCTGTCTGCTGGCAGGCACCTTAGCTAAGCCAACGTCGAGCAACATACTAGGTAGCAACGCCACGTTACATGTCATACATAATTCATGTTTGAATCTATACATTTATGAATAAATGCTATTAACAGTACTCTAATGCTTTGTAGATCCTTTGGGAGGGCCTCGCACGGTCCACGGAACACCGTTTAGGAGTCGTTATAAGTATTTATTTATTTATTGTTGCAAAACATGGAACAGTCGTATGTAAACTATAAAAATATATAACTAATATAACTATAGTTTGTTTCATTTTATTTGGCAAAAATATTGACATGTGAATTACCATTTTACCATTGCAAGCCTTCAGTTTCTTTAGAATTAGACAGTTCGTTTAACTGTTGGTAACTGGAATATGAACTGCTTAAATGATAATTAAATAACTGTGCTATCTTCATAGAAATATTTTACATTGTGTCCACAATGCTCATAATTGCATATTAGCCGATATGGTCAATGACCATTATTTTGAAAACGAGAAAATATTGGGCACTTAATTTTATTCCGAGAATCATGCAAATGCTGGTTTTGAAAATAAATTCCTTGAATTGGTGTCTCTCTTTCGATTCCATTTCGCCCTATCATGATTGCTAAGCTATAAATATTATATTAAACAATAAATTTAAACATTATTATCATTACAGTGTTTACAATGCCATCAGTATAGCTGGAACTCCATTCCCTTCTGACCTCTAATGTATGGCTAGAGTGAGACGGAAAGAGTTGGTTGGAATGTTTCGTAGTTTAGCTTCATGTACCCATTATTGTTAGTATAATTACACATAAACAAATAATGCAACTATACTTCCAAAATTCAATAAATGTTGAAAAATATTTAACCATAGAAATGCATAAAATTGAAAACAATGGGTAATAATATTTGTATGAATCCCCTCGATCTAACGCGTTATCGTTTACGGACTTTTAAAACAATTGTATTTGGTTCGTATTAATAATAATAATAATAATAATAATAATAATAATAACAATAATAATAGCGTGAGTTTTAAACCCCTTTAAGCATATGCTCCTTTAAAATATATACATTCTGAAAAATAATGTTAATTTCGTTTAACGACCTTTGAGGGATATTAACTTTCACGAATTATACAGAAGTCATAGTTGTGTTTTCAATATAAGTATTTTAATTGAAAAATACAATTTAAATGAATAATTAGATAGAATTTTAGATAATGTCATATAATTTACATATTTGTTTGGAGCAGGTTTCTGATCTGACATGCGAAATGAACGTAGCTTTGCGGGCGCCAGAAAAATGTAAGAACGTCGCACGAAAACTGGGTCAGCCAACAACGTATTTATAAATAGCATTTGCGTAGTTAATTGCAACGTCAGAGAGGTGTGGTGCGGAATGTACATTTACGGTCAAGGTCAGTGTAACTGCTTGCGATTACGTCGCCTTAAGCCATCTCATAAATCATAATCAAAATACTTGAAAATGTTCTTATAGCCTTACTCTCGTAATTCCATTTCATTGTATTTTAAAGTTTGCTCTTGCTTAATTAAATAAACTATGCTTTCAAATTTTCTCCTTCTGAACTGACCATAGAAACCGCGTTGAATTAATGTCAGAAGACTAAGGTGAAGGAAATCATTTGAGAGTATTTTAGAGCAGCCAATGTAGGTTTTGGTAGTCGTCTTGCTAAAAAATAAGTATGTTCCCAAGGCCCATTTTGAGCCTCTAGCAGGGGGTTTCCTTCAAAATGCTCATATACATTTTGTGATCCAGCATTCTATTGATAAAGTGGAATCGACCCAATCCTAAGACACTAATAGTACAACAATCTAATACCGAAGCGCCTACATGTTATTACAGAAAGGATTGTTCTTCCTGCGGCATATTATACCTCTCCCATCTGAACAGAAAACATTAACATTTTTCCCATTCGACAAAACTACCTGTTTTCTAAAATATGATGCTTTACTTTGGTAACTGATGGGAATTTTAAGGTTATTTTGCCATTCTTCTTTTTCACAAAGCGTATCGCATTCTGACTTTCTTCTTTTTTGTAAGTGTTGCCCACTATGTTGACTGAAACTTTGACGCTAGATTGCTGCTACTCAACTGCACCAATCTCTAAATCTTTTTACTAATGTTCATAACAATTATTGTATATCTTCTTCACTTAAACGTTTATGTTTTCGAGAAACCGCAACTTTTTAACAAGTTGACCAACAGTTTCTCTAACTGGAACACGATTGACAGTATATTTTCTTGCACTCTTTTATGCAAGAATTCTTTGTCACACATGTATCATAAAACCCAATCTTTGTGATTATAATCGTCGGTCCTGATGGTGTAGTGGTAACTATACTTGCCTTCTGAACCCAAGGTCGCGGGTTCAAACCCGGCTAGGTTCGATGGAGTTTTTCAGGCGTAAAAATCCTAAGTATGGTACGGCACGAAAAAGAACATCAAGCCTGAATGAAGAGGTCTCTGAGCAAAATTTGTCAGCCGTTTCACGCCCGGAATTGAATGGGACGCTGATGACCTGAGATGTTAAAGAGCGTCCTTAAATAAAACGAATCAAATAAATTATTATAATCTGTGAATTTTCTTCGCGGAACCGCTCCGCGCGAAAGGCCGTTCGGTCTCGTCGGTTCAAGTTGGTGCCGCGGTGAACGGTGTCAGAAAGTCCGCAGCTATGATTGTCACGTAAGTTATTACTAAGCATGAAACCTCTCCTTCCATGAACACGAGGTTGCCGAAGCTTCAATATGGTGACTGAATATTGCACAGCGATCCAAGGTAAACTTTAAACTACAGGTTAACAATAGACTCTCTCACTATCGGCACTGTTGCTGTTACCAGTCTGTACGGATCCGGTTCTAACCTCCATCTCTCTGCCGTCATGTGCAACGCTCGGGTCAACCATACGCTGATATCTTCTTTACGAAGTTGTTGTTTTGATTTATTTACGGACGCTCTTTAACATTTCAGGTCAGCAGCCTCCCATTCAATTCAGGGGGTGAAACGGTCGATCAATTTTGCTCAGAGGCCTCTTCTTTCAGACTTGAGGTTCGTTTTCTGCCGTAAATGTACGACACGGGACCCAAGAAAGCCATACTTAGAATTCTTACGCCTGAAAAATCCACCGACCTTGGCCGGGATTGAACCCGCGATCTTGGGTTTACGAGGCAAGTATGGCTACCACTAGACCATGATGACGGTCTTGTTTACGAAAGAATTGTTTCATCTCTAGCTATTACTAATACTTAAATACTTAAAAGGTACATTTAATTACCATTATCAAGCCTTTTTCCTTAAATGACCCCAGAGATAAAAATCTCAGAGCGTTAAATCGGGGAACCGAGGGGGCAGTATGTTGTTAGTGATGACTTTATCGTCGAATATTTCATGAATTTCATGCAAGTAATGTTGCAGAGTCCTTTTGAAATGTCGCGAACCTACTTCCCTCACAGTTAATTAACGAAGAAGGGATTGCAAAATATTCTGCATTTTATCAATATATCACTATTGATTATTTCTTTAAAAACTTATGGGCTATTGTTCTCTCGCCGCTAATGGCTCACCACACTCCTATCTTTTAATCAACTGGGGTTTATGATGAAGCAGGTTAGTTCTTCTGAACTCTAGTATCGGTTGCTTTGTAAATTAAATACCCACTTAGGTGACTCGCCCGTAAAATATTAGATTGGGGTCTATTTCTTCGTCATGCACACTATTCAAAGTCTATTCACAAATTGTACTTCTGCATGTCGGTTTAAGTTCTTGCACTACAGTAATTTTATAGGTTTACCGTTTGAACAGAGGAATAGAATAATCCCGTTTGTTGAGGAAGAAGCCTAAGTGATATTTAAGGGAACGTTCCAGAGCATGTTCAACGTTATCTAACGTTTTTTCTGTGTGTACTGTACGCGGCTGTGTACGCTTTTTTACCAAAAATACTTCCCGTTTCACGAAATTTATTTACCTATTTGTAAATGGAACTTGGTCTTGGAAGTTGAATATCAAAGAATCTCTGCTGAAACAATCTCCGCACATCATGAACCGATTCTATATTCCCATACGATTCGTAAATAAACACTCTTTGGTGAACAGAATACCTGAGCCATATTAATGTAATCAATGCACTGTATACGCCGCCCAATGAAAGTTTAATACACTATCACGCAATACACAAGAACGCGTCCGCATGTTCCTATAACTAAACTCGTACTGAACTCCCTTCCGGCTCCCCGGTCGGTTTTCAAGCGTGGGAATGAGATGAGAACCGCATAGCTCGGTCAACTGTGGCCAACTGCAGGTGGAGCGGTCCCGCGAAGGAAAAATCACTCAGTACTTAAGCATAACTAACGAAGAACAAATAGCACACTTTACACGCAGTGAAAACACCGAGTAACACACGAACGCACAACCACTCGCTGACAAAGCTTCCCTCAAGCTAATGGCAAATGCATTGAGGACTGGCTTCTCTGAGTACGCAACCGCGTTCTGCCAACCCGCAATTTAAAAACCTCACTGTATAATGTACTTCATTTTCATGCACATTTCTCCGTAAAACCGTAAATTTACATTCTTCAGTTTACAAGTGACAGTAGTGACTATTTCACTTATGTGACATCATCTTAAAATCAGCCAATTAAACGAAACAAAATTTTGAATTATGATCAACCACAGCCGGATATCCCAATGAAATTATCGAAAAAAAATTATCATATCCGTTTTATCACACGACGTGCATTTATCTTGTGGTCAGTGTAGCCAACTCTATACTTCCATCATATCATTCCTGAACACGCATCATTGATCACTTTTCGTTTTCAATAATTGTAAAGTCAACTAACTTTATAAGTATATCTCAACAATTATTTTTGCGTATTCAGCCAAACAGTCTGAAGTCATTTTATAAATTATGTAAAAACATCTGTCTATGCAACAATAAATCCTAATAAACACATTGTTCAGAATGATAAGATCTTTCTTTTTTTTTCCTCAGTTGGTATTAGTAAATTTAACGGTAGCGAATGTAATAGTCGACTTCTGCCTTTTTCATTCTCACGACTTCTGAATAGATAGGTATTTTTAAGTCAGTATAGCATTTTATACAATATAATATACGTGCGCGAATTTCATATATACTTTTATTCCTTCTATTCATGAAATTTTTCCAAACTCGTATTTGGCTCTTCTCTATTGGCATTACTGACAATCGACATTCATCTGTTGCTAGATGGTTTGAAAAGGTTAAGTGTTCTTAATACAAATGTACAATTGTTACAATGTTGTAAGCCAAGTTTACGGGAATTATATTTAAATTTGTATTTATTCGTGAAATAGTCCTAATAAATATCATTTCAGGGTCTGAACTTTCTAGAATTATTCCGCATTTCACCTGCAAAACCTACTCACTACGTTCGTGAATTTATCGGCAATCTCAGGCCCTATTGTGATATTTCTTGTGATAGATTTTACAAATTATCGGAAGAGCTCTCATAAGATTGAAACTGGATGCGTCGCAAATTTTCAGTCGTTTGGCCAGAACGGTCAGCCAGCCAAGGAGAGAAGCAATCGATGCTCGTAGAAAGTAAAAGGTTTTGCAGCTAAAAAGCTTAACGATCATTATATTTCTCTAAATAACATAATTTTTTTCAGGCACAGCCCTAAATAAATTTGGTATTTACTTAGTGACAAAATTTACGCTAACGATTGAAAATCCTAAACTGCAAATTAGCTTAGAAGAAGAGGGTGTGAAATTGGCTCGAGTTAGACCCTTATTATTTTCAGGTAAAGATACGATTACAAAACGCATGAAACTTTTGTTGTTCGCTAATTATCCAAGGGAGTAGATAAAAATTACATGTTCTCTAAAAGAATTTTTCATAATATACGCTTAGTTTGCTAGTATATCCCCAATGGTTAAAACCCACGGGTGGGTGGCCGAAGTCGTTATGGCACGGACTTATGAGCGGGAGGTCTGCAGTTCAATTCCTGTACGTCCTCCCTGACAGTTTTCTTTCTCGAGTTTTCCTCTGTGATCATAATAGTACTGGAGAGCTACCAGGGCCTTGAACGCTACTCCTTTTAAAATAATTATTTTCCAATTTATCATTTCGTCTTATATACCAACAGGGTACAGCGCTTTGTGATGCGTTAGCAGTTAAAAAGGGTGTTAAACAACATTAAAAACATTCAATTGTCTACAGGAATTTACAAAGGAGCTCAAGAGAAGAAAGATGCCGTAAATCTAAAATGTTATATTGCTCTCAAGTTCGTCAATTTTGACTAAAGTTACTTCAGCTTTAGACATCAGATTTTAATGATGAACGAAGAAATGAATGAAAGGTATGACAATAATGTTCGAGAAGAGACCATTAATTGCCACGCATATTCCTTATGCAGCATCGTCTTTATGTAGAGTTGACGCACGGTAAAGTCCACATGCATTTTGACTCGCTGGTGCTTTGCAAACACAAGGTTGATTATTCATATTTCAGTAGATAAGGCAAATGGATGTAGCAATTGTGTCCTCGCTGTCACATCATTGCTGGTTCTCATACTTCTCGGAATTGTTGTGTTTACTGGGCAGTAAGGAAATTCCATAATGTAAAAACTGAGTCCCTTCATCGGAGTCCTATAACTTTTCCATTCCCATTGAATGTCTGTCATCTAGTGCAAACCGCCACAGGTGGCTGAGGCTGTTAAGGCACGGACTTGTAAGCGGGAGGTCTGGGGTTCGAATTCCGCCAGGACCGTCCTCCCTAACTGAGATTATTCCAGGTTTTCCTCAGTCCTCATAAATGGCAAATGCGGGGAGGTACCCTAACTCAGGCCTGGAACGTTTCCTTCCTTAAAAAATCCTTTCCCAATTTATCATTTCATTTCATGTATCACCAGTGTTCACCGCCTGTGATGCCTCAGCAGTAAAAACGGGCGTTAAACACTACTTAAAAAAAATCTAGTGCAGTGCTTAACTTGAACCCTGTGCGTTAGTTTGTACTTTTATTAGTACAGTTAAATGTTTTTTACGTTTTTGGTGTCAATACATTGCGTAATAGTCTCGAGGAGTTCATCTCATTTAGATAATGTAATGGAAGGGTGTATTGGTTATTCGCTGTTCATAGGCTCTGCAGGTAAAGTGCGGGATAAATCTTAATAAACTCGTCCAGTCTCATTGAGTTCTGAGTGTTAATTGCTTTCGCTTTCTTCTAAACAGTACACTGCCAACGAGATACCTAGTAATTCTCCAACATTTTGTACAAAAAATATTCAGCAGAAAGTATTACTATTTTCTTTATTTCATATTATTAAGAGTGTCTGAGGATACCTTACTTAATAAATAAATAATAAAGCAGTAAATTATTTACTCTCAGTTCCAAACCCGATCTCTCGTAGCACAAAATATGTACTGAAAGAAGTTGCAGAATCGTGAAAATGTTGTTTTCTTGAACGAATATGATACAACTCATTCCTCACGGGCATCATATCAACGGGGGAGAGGGGAGGGAAATAACTCATATCCAAGAAAAAAAGTCATTAAGGCTTGTCACGTTATATAAGATGTTTACCGTTGCAACTGTTAACAGTAACACAGCATGATCTCCTCTCTCTCCTGCTAAGCGCGCGCGTTTGTGATTGTCCTCAACACTTTCAGCTCGCGCAGGTGAGCAGCCATGAAAAAAAAATCGTACCATACATGCTGCTTGATTTGCAATATCTACTTGTGCAGTATGCTGTAACTGCCAAATGATAGAGACAATCTCGCTCGACTTGTATATTAGTGAAATTGGAAATTATTGAATATTACACATATATTTTTGGGCTAGATTTTATTTTAAAGCTTATACTTTGCGTACTTTATTAGGGTTGGCATTGTTGAAGATTTTATTTTGTTGTACTAAGCGCATTGTAATTATGTTGAGAAGCTAAGATTTGAGTATAATTTTTTCGTGTGAGTTTAAACTTGAACAAACCACTCGAAATGTTGTAAAAACATGGAAAGAGAGAAAGCACACTCGAAACGCGTAGTTCAGCGTTAGTTGGAAAAGTATCGAACTGCGGATTTCAACCTGAAAATGAAAAAAATGAATGTCATAGTAAATTTGATTATTATCAATTCAGGGAAGTTTTTGAACTAAATACAAATCACACTACTTAAAAATTTACCAAGGAACTCAGACTCGCACCTTATACTGTTGTGATCAGTTGAGGAAAATAGGAGAAGTAATAAAACATGATAAACGAATTGCACATGATTTAAACGAGCATCAACAACATCGTAGATTTGAAGTTTCGTTCTTCATGAATTCAGTGCGGGTGAGGGGGGAGGACTTTATGGATCGCATTCTGATTTGCGATGAAAAAGTGGATTTTCTTCATTAACCGCAAAAAATCCACACAATGTCTTTATCTCAATGAAGCATTGAAACGCTTCACAAAACCAAAATGAAACCATTACATGGTTATGGTGGTTGTAATGGTCTGCATTTGATTTAATGCACTACAATTTTCCGCATAGTGGCAAAAGAACTGCTTATTGGAAGTGTTGTCAAGAAGCTGTAAAATGCATCAGAAACTAGAAAGGGGGGGGGGAAGTCAGCAAAAATTATATTCTTCTTCATGATACCTCCCGACACACTTTTTGTAAAGAATACTTCAGGAGCTGAGTGAGCTATGCTACGAATCTTTAACTCTTCCGGTATATTCACGGCAACTTTCACTAGTGACTTTCACTTATTCAAGCACTTGGACAGTTTCCTGAAGAATAGAACAACTGGGATAGTATTTAGAAATTTCATCGTTTCTAGAAGCCACAATTTTATGGAAATTGTTACAAATTGGCAAATGTGAAGGATGTCCTTTTTTTTTAGTAGTGTTTAACGCCCGTTTTACTACTGAGGCACCACAGGCGGTGGACAATGATGATACATGAGATGAAATGATAAATTGGGAAAGGATATTTTTTTTAAGGAAGGAAGCTTTCCAGGGTTAAGTTTAGGGTACCTCCTCGGCATTTGCCATTTATGGGGACTGAGGAAAACCTGGGAGAACGGTCCTGGTGGGATTCGAACCCAAGACCTCCCGCTCACGAGTCCGCGCCTTAATGACCTCGACCACACGCGGCGGCGTAAGGATGTTGATTGTGGTTTGTTTATTAATAAAATTAATTTTAATTTTTTTGTGCTTTGCCGAAATTTAAATTCATTTCCAAAATAACTTATATATATATATTCACACAATATACATAAATTATATAATTATTATATAAAAATATATACAATATTATTTTTATGAATAGCCAGGGTTTCACAAATAGCTGTATTTGGAAATATGAAAGCTGTACTTGGTAATAATTGACCAAATTAGTCTGGACTTCGTTGGTCTCTCTCTCTCTCCACCTCTTCCCTTTAGCAAAGAATATATACACCAAGGTATATTATCGTTAACTTTTTTTCCCAACGCCTTTGGTATGAATTGAATTCTTTTGATTTTTTTTTAATATTAGCCTTTCATATTGAATTATTGAACGCTGAATGAAATTAATGTGAACGTAAATGAGAAAAATAATTTAGCTTGTAAGGTTAACATTTGAAAGCAAGGATAAATTTGGGGAAAAAGTGTTAATACAAAGATCGTCCTAAATCAAGATTGCACTTTGAATAAAGAAACTTTGTCAAACTATTGGATTGGATTGTTAGGGATTGTCAGTGGTAAAAATAGGCACTAAATACTATTAAAAACCTGTTCAACATTATGTCTATTGTCCATCCTAGTAAATGGGTCCCTTAAAGCCTAACAGCCGATTATAAGGAACAAATGTATCATTTAAAAAGTTATAATTCTTAATTAAATAGCCTTCATACTTTGCATCGCGCTGCCTCACTCTCTCCAATCCCATATATGCAGACTGTTTCTAAAATACTTTTACAATCTTGGGTAGGGATTCCCCACACCAAGCCAAGAAGAACTGTTCATATAAATATATGTCCGAAATCCTAAGTTTTTGAGTTATTAATGACAGTTTACTTCAACGCTTTTCAAGTACAATCTAAGAACTTAGTATGTAACAGAAAATTAAATTAATTTTGTTAGGTAATCGAATGATGTTATCGATACAAGTCTGCTAATGCACTCATTGTATCCTAGGTGGCCATATGTTGTGTCAAGAAGACTTGTTTACATTTTTCATTTCGGTACATTCCTGGCTAATCTGTTTCTCACGTTTCACTTGTGTCGCATGTTGTATTGTGTTTAGTCATGGCAGGATATCTACTTCCTCACCAGGCAGATATGATTTTTATGTACGGCCGCGGGAATTGTAACGGACGCGAGGCTGTACAGTTGTATCAGAGAGCATTCTCATACGAAAACAACCGAGTTATTCAACATTTCCTGCTGTAAATCGTAGTGTTAGTGAGACAGAATCCGTAGCACGGCAAACTATGGATAGAGCAAGACCATGCGTCGTACGCCTAAGCAGGAAAAAGGCATATTAAAGGTTGTTGCAGAAAATTCCGGGTATCAGCAAACGAAAAATGGCCCGAGTATGTACTGCATTTCCTAATACCGCATGGAGGGTGCTTTGCGAACAACGCGTGCACGGTCTTTCGCCTGCCGATTACCCACCACAGAAGAACTTTTGCCGGAGGTCTGTTGCACAAACTACTAATCCGTTGTTCTGTCTTGTGTACAGATGAGGCAACATTTGGAAGAGATGAAATAACTGATTTTCATAACGTACATTTGTGTTCGGATGAAAATCCTCGTGGTAAAATTCAATATTAGACCCCAGCATCAGTTTAAAATTAATGTGTGAGCTGAAATGGTTGGTAACTGTCTAGTAGGTCCATATATTCTCCCAGCACGTCTTACAGGCGCTATCATCAGGGACCATATTCAGTACAATATTCCAACCTTCCTATAGGATGTACCCTTGCAAATAAGAAGAAACTTGTGGTTTATACATGATGGGGCTCCAGCACATTTAGCCGCATTGTTCGAGATGCACTGGCTGATATCTACCATGAGAGCTGAATAGTTGGCGGAGGACCAGTTCCATGGCTTGCACGTTCCCCCGACCTCAATCCTTTGGATTTTTATCTGTGGGGTCACCTGTAACAAATGGTCCATGCAATAAACATCCATAATGCTGACACACTTCATCAACGTGTCATAGAAGCCTGCGAAACCGCTCGACACCACGTGGGGGGAGCATTTGAAAAGGTCGACAGTCCATGATCCGACGAGTGCATGCTTGTGTGGAAGCAAGAGGAAAACATTTTGAATATTCATTACGAGTTTTTGAGTTGGCATTTTGTTTCTTGTTTTGGTAAACTTTCATTAATAACTCTATAAATAAGGATTTCCCGATATAATTATATAGTTTGTGTGTGTGTGTGTGTGTGTGTGAGGAACCCGCCACCAAAATTTGTAAAAGTATTTCTGAAAAATGGGTATTTTATATAATTAAAAAAAGAAATGAGACTAACATTGAAGCATATTCCTCTGAGATCTAACAACAGCAAATTTAATTTAAAATATAGGAAGACACAATATACGTAGATAATTAGGAAGCAGTAGGAATGTAAATAGAGAGGAAAAGAACAAAAATAATTTGGGCATGGCTTATTATCATAACATATTTTGTGTTATAGCGTATAAGTCTGGCCAAAGAAGATAGTGGTTTGCACGTTTGGCAGATGTCTATATAGCAAACGTGTTCAGAGGGAGCATAATGTGTAAACAGCCAGCATCTTCAAGGTTATTTCTCACTGCCGTCCGCAAGTCGATACCCTAATATATAACACTAATGTAGTTAATCAGTAGCCTATTTTTATTTGTATCATATTCAATTGGCAACATGAGGCTAAGATGATGCTTCAACGATCCTAAGCTTCCAATTTCATAAAAATAATCTAAGTGAATTTATATGTGGAAATTATTCTTTTACACTAGCCGCGTGTAGGATATAAGTTGGAAATGAAGAACCAGACTTGACAAATTCAAGTTAGGGCTGGGATTCGAACAACGGATCTTCAACCTTTCGAACTGAAGCTCTACCATCTGAGCTACCGTGATCTCCTCGAAGCACAGCATCACAAGCCCTTCTAATCTGATTCTATATACACTGGTAATCTCCCTAAGGTTTCTCTATTGTGAGAATAATTACCTAACCGAAGCTTCTAGTTTAACCACTAACTATATGGAGGTTCGGAAATTGTTCTTTCACACTAGCCATATGGGTTTATTAGTTGCAGCTCTTTCGCTTGTTTTGTTTTGTTTTTTTTTTTTGTTTTGTTTTTTTTTTTTTGTTCCCCCCTATGATTTAAGCATATTGTGTGAATGTTTACATTTCCATTGAGCTTGAATTCTGCAGCTATTTAGTGAGTTGATGGGTACCCCAAAATAAAATTAGACAGTTTTGAAATATCGCAGGACATAGAATGAAATGAAAGTTTAGCGTGTCTTCAGATGACAATTTCAACACCAGGCACGTAGTGACAAGATAATTGCAAAATGGTATAGAGGTTTTCTATAGGAGGAATTCGCATGTGATCAAAGTAAAGGCCTTCCAGAGAATAATAAAGAGAGAGAAAACCCGTCAATGCGGTAAATGTGGAACATGTGCGGGAGACATTTGTACGCAGCTCTAACAAAGTCCATGCGTTAAGCTAGCCTGCAGTTAAACATCCTTAAATCCATCGTGTCCAAGATATTACGTACTTTCTGAGGTTTCACTCTTACAAACTACAAGTGTATAAGCTGAGGACTGATAAGTGATGACCCTCCAAAACGACCTACTTTCTTTAGACATTGCTATCCCAGTAGATATGTTGGAGCGCGTGTGGCGTGAGTGGAAAATTCGTCTTGATGTCTACAGCTTGTTTTTGTTTATTTACGGACGCTCTTTAACATCTCCGGTCATCAACGCCTCATTCAAATAAGGGCGTCAAACGACCGACAAATTTTGCTCAGAGGCCCCTTTTTTCAGACTTGAGGTTCTTTATCGTGCCGTAAATGTACGACACGGGACCCACGGCTTTACTTCCCTTCCGAAGGAAGCCATACTTAGGATTTTTATGGCCGAAAAAATCCATCGGTCCTGGCCGGGTTCGGACTGGGTTTAAGAGGCAAGTATGATAACCACTACATCACCAGGACCGACAGTCTACAGCGTGACAAGTGCAGCACATATGGAGTGTCTGTGAAATAAGCCAAAATTATTGAGTTTTTGTTTCTAATGTCAGTAGTGTTGATAAAACATGACTATCGAGAGCTACACTATACATGTTTATAAAATGGAGTGTTTCTGTATACATATAAATTGAGCAATAATTATAACTGATTACCAATACACACATTTATTATTATTATTATTATTATTATTATTATTATTATTATTATTATTATTATTATTATTATTATTATTATTATTATTATTATTATTATTATTATTATTTAATCTGGGTAGTTGTTAAACACTAAAATAGAATATTGTGTATTTTCAACTATTAAATAGAAGGTATGACGTAAATTTTTTTCAAGTATGGTTTTCTAATAATATCTAATGCCGGAGACATCTCGGGCGGTAGACACTGATGATATAAGCGATGAAATGATAAATTGGAAAAAATATATTTTGTGAAAGTAGAGTTTGAGGCCTAAGTTTAAGGGCACATCTCCCGGCATTGCCATTGATGAGGAATTAAAATAACTGGAAAAACCGCAGTCAGGAATAACGGTCCTGGGGGGAAACGAACAGCAAACCTCACGTTCACCAGTCCGTGCCTTTACGACTTCGGCCACCTGTGTCGGGATTTTTTAAGTGTGTAAAGTTAATTATTTGCCTAATATTTTTAGATAATTTGTTAAATAAGCAATACCTATATTTAGCTATTTCTGTCCTATATAACTATGCATTAAAATGTTTTTTTATTAATAGAGTAGCAAAACAATATACGTTTTTATCGAATTCTTCCTGATTTCATTATAATGTAAAATTATTTCTGTAATAAAGAAAAGACAAACTATGAATCCTGAACGATGATTCATCTCATCCGTATTGGTCTTTCGTGTATTGTAAAAACAACCATAGTTTTCTCCCAGAACATAATGACGTATTTCAACCGACAAGGAAATTAAACAAAACAAACATTTCTTAAGGTTGGCAAATTTACCTCTGTTACAGTGGATGCTCGTGGTTCTAATTGAAACTCTTTCCACAAAACAGGTAATGCAGCTTTCCTATTTCAGCTGTATTCTGATTCTTCTGGAGAATTTTTAATTGCAGCACGCATTTGAGATGTTCAGCAGAATCTGAAATTTTATGCAATGACCAGTTGGTATTCACTATGTGACAAAAGCCATCAGAATTCTACACTGTATTTTTTATTCCAAGTAACAAGACGAGACTACGAAACAATTTTTTCAAGTAACAACCACCGCTCAACCACTCGTATTCACTAAACTTCGAACTTTTAAATCGTCTGTTGTAGCATATCACACCGTTCCTTTCCACTTTTTACGCTGGGATATTAAGAACTGGTTTTGGTCTTCCTGTTAATAACGCATTCCTTTTATCGCCTTCAGTCCACCGTGAAAATGGTTTGTAGGACACTACACGCTGTCATTTTACGGAATCATTGCAAATCTGTAATTTGTTTTAAACAAAGTAATTGAAGGTGCTTTAATTTCACACAATGCCCAATAGTTAACTTTAATAAACGCATTAGTAGCCACTCTATATACACTGCTTTCACTTCACACACTGAATGGAAGTGACCAAAAGTGACGTTAAGAAGATGAAAAACATGCCAAGAGGAGGGGTGGTTTGCAAGGTTTGAAAAATTTTTAAGAGTGTCTATGAATCATTGAATAACCTCTACAAGGAGCCTCCCCTCTTTTCCTCTTTCAGAGCGATAGCTTCCAACTTTAAGCACGCATACACCTCAAGCAAGACCGACGATATGTACAGACCCGAATATGGAAACAAAATGGCGGCCGAAGTGGCCCGATTGCTGTCAATAGCAAATACGAAAATTTTACGCAGTATTATGTTGACAAGAAGACATTATTCATCATTGGAAACTATTTCGATAGTTTTTAAGAATCTGAAATTGTTTACAAACAATATTTCTCATACGTAAACGAAATATAAAATAATATGAACTTATCCGCTTATAAAATGCAACATCCATATAACTGAACACCTTAAAACTAATCAACATAATGGAGATAGCGTCCTATTTATCGTCCTCTATTTTAAGGAAAAGGGCATAGTCTTCCTTGGTAATAGTTATGAACCGGAGTACCTCTCTTACTTTAACCTCGCTTGCAAAGAAGTCAAAACATGTTCAGTACAAAAGGCTCTTCCTTCCACCCTAAAAGCCTTAATAAACAATGGTAAATCTTTTAAATTTACTCTTAGAAAACATGTATGTAAAAAACTCTATTATTCTGTAAAGGAATATATATATTATACGGAGTTAAAAACACAGCAATAATTTTATATCAATGCTTATAGTAAAATATATGCGACTTTTTGTTTCTGCTTCTCTGTTTCTTGTTGTTCTGGCTGAGTTGGTCGAGGTGTTACTTTTTCTTTTTTGTAACTATTTATGTAGATGTACACAATATATTTTTTAAATGTAGTATCTATGCTATGCGGTACTTGTAAATGACAATTTCAATATACGTAAGTCTCTGTGACTTCTTCACGAACTCACTGAATGCTCCAGGAACTAAACTAAATATAATATCCTGCTCACACCATTAATTAAAACTCTCTTCATCTCTCTCCAAAACCCGCTTCATACGTTTTGGGGATTTTTTCCTTTCTGTGCTAACCCACACCGTCACATACATTGGTAGATTAGAAAAATTTGCTAGGAAAATGTCCTCTCTAACCTCAAAGTTTGGTACGTTTAATATACGCTACAATTTCACCACTAACTTCAAAATTGGCACGATGTATATACTCTTTATCCACTCCTACTTAATTACTGTAATTTAGGAAATGTAAATACGGTATTATGCAATACACTGCCATAATAAAGGCATCAAGAGCAAAGCCATGTATTTCTAACACTTACTATTAAACAAGTCCCTGGTGTAATTCCCCTAAATCAACATTACCTTATTAAAAAAAAGAAGAAGAAGATGTAACACGCTTTTGTTCATTTACTTCCATCTATAAAATACTGTAATAAACCAGAACGCTGTAAATTAATAGGTTGTGAAATTAACACACCCGCCAAATATCCCGTCATCATGCCTATCTTCCATACCAACCTTACGGTTTGTAAGTATAGGCTTTATTTGGTTGTCATGGAAACTAGGCATGAACATTCAGCTGAACATCAGAGAGCGGAAAAAAGCTGCATCAGTCTAATACCTGCGTTTAGACAAGGATTTTATATTTTGTAAGAAAAGAAACCTTTCGTTCGCTAACCACCCTTTCCCTTGTCTGAGGAACGTTTCATCTCCCTGTTTCTGTCGCCATATATAGTCGTTCCTGGTGGTGTAGTGGTAACCATACTTGCCTCCTAAACCCAAAATCACGGGTTCAATCCCAGGACGCTGGATTTTTTCGGTCGCAAAAATCCTAAGCACAACTTCTTTCTCAAAGGAAGTAAAGCCGTGGGGCCCATGTCGTAGATTTGCGGCATGTAAAAGAACCTCAAGCCTGAAAGAAGAGGCCTCTGAGCAAAATTTATCGGCCATTTTCCTACCCTGAATTAAATGGAACGCTGATGACCTGAGATGTTAAAGAGCGTTCCTAAATAAAAATAAATAAATAAATTATTCTGTCGCTATAACTTCTTCAGGATTAATGGCTTTCGCTCTACACATAATGATTAAAAAAAACATGTTCCTTTATGAATACTAGGATATTTCGAAAAAAAAGATTCCTGAAGAACCATTTCTCCTCTATGACATATAAGCGAATAACATACAGAACTAAGTTTCGCTGTTAAATGCTAGATATATTGTAATGGAATACATATACTATAATTTAAACAAGTAAAAGTAATGAAGTGGCTGTAATATAATTTGTGAACAGCAGGTATCAAGCAATAATTGCATCGATGGTATGTCCCACAGCTGTTAGTTGTCTCTATGAGCCATATATCACACGCGACATCTTCACTATAATAATGCACGATCATTGCTGTGAAGGAAAGACCGGTGTTGCCACAACTAAATGCAATGAATGAATGAATGAATGAATGAATGAATGAATGAATGAATGAATGAATGAATGGTGTTTAACGCCCGTTTTAGCTACAGAGGCACCACAGGCGATGGACATTGATGATACATGAGATGAAATGCTATATTGGGAAAAGAATTTATTTTTAAGGAAGGAAATAGTTCCAGGCCTAAGTTCAGGGTACCTCCCCGGCATTTGCCAAGTATGAGGACTGAGGAAACCCTGGAAAAAACCTCAGTCAGGGAGGACGGTCCTGGCGGGATTCGAACCTCAGACCACCCGCTCATGAGTCCGCGCCTTAACGACCTCGGCCACCCATACAGCATGAGGCTGTATCATGATCCAAGTTCGCAATGACAAATATTTAACAACATTTATATTTTTAAAAGAAAACGATATCACAAAACGCATCTGACAAACTCGGGGTTCCTGAATGTTCCTCAGGGCTGCATGACACAATAGATACTTTACATTCAAAGAAGAAATAATTACATATCATTATCTTCACACTTCTTTAAATAAGTAGGTGCTATATTTTAAGATTTATTAAATAAATTAATATAGAGTTATGATTGAAATGTTCGCCGTCCATGCGCATTTTATGTCTAGGCTAATCGGCCGGGAAGGCAGAGGGCAGAGAACTGTACACGAAACTTGTTGCTACTTTGAAATGGTGAAACAGGACGAATCGTCTAATATTTAAACAACAAGTGTATCTTTGCAAAGAGTATTTCAAATGTGATTCGTCAGTCGTTTTTCAAAGTTTAAGATATTGTTTAAATTCGACCTCTCCCAGATTAGGACTTGCGTTTATAGAAAGTCTGAAACAACTCAGACAAAACGATAATAGGCTTTCTATCTGGCGTCGCACGAAGGGAGTGACAGTAAATTTCTTCTTGTGACATACATTTACAAATTCTCTGTTCGTGTAACAAAGCGTTTGCCAATGGAACTTTCCAACATTGACATGCTCTGTTCTTCAAACGTTAATGCATATCGAAAAAGAGCATTACGTGCCACTAGTTTATGCTTTATTGACTAATAAGCGTGCCGAAACTTATGTCCATTTATTTGCTAAAATCGAAGACATTCACAAACGTTTAATTTTTGAAGAAGCTATACGTGAAGTTCCTCAAAGTACAGCACTTTATTGTACTTTCCTCTTATATTAAAAATGTGCTGGAATGTCTACAGCATTCTCTGCACAATGGTTAGAAAAAAGGAAACTTTTTAGTTTATTCCTTAGGATTTCACTTTAATGCCAATTCAAGAGAAGGCTTCATTGCTTCCAGACCCCATTGTGACAAGTTTAGTGAATTTTGAGACAATTGTATCTCGAAGACGCCGTATTTCCCCTTGCATTATGGGGGCCATGGAACTTTGGTGCTGGGATTTACTCACTCTAGTACGGTAGTTTACAATGTCTGCGTGCAAGAGTTTACTTAGCATATGACCGTGCCTGAGTTCACCGCATGACCGTGAAGGCAGGTACTAGGTCATATTTGACAATTCAACTGTTTCAAACACTGCGAATATCATTTGTATGCAGACGGCCTTCAAATATACACACTAGGCCTGCAATGCCCAAGGATTATTTATCCCTATTTAATGACGATCTGAAATCAGTATAGCTACAACTACGCAAGAAAATTAGATTTAAACCTAAATCCAGATTTTTTGGCCAACAAAGACTGTTATCTTCCAACAGTAAGACTGTGCTCCAAATAGTAATTTTCAACAATAAAAACATTCCTTTCAGTGATAAAGTAAAACATCTTGGAATTTAGTTGTAGTAGTTCATGTAGTTCAATAGGAACTGGAGTTTCCAAGTCAGACAAACTTGTAGAAAGGTTCTCTTAAGCAAATGTACTTTTCTTTGTATATATATATATATATATATATATATATATATATATATATATATATAAAACTAATAGAGACCCTGGTGATACTTCATTTTGATTATTGAGATGTTTTATACATAGATGAGTCGTTTTATCTTTATTAACCGCCGTAAACATGTTTCTGAACGCCTGCACCGCCACGGGTGACCGAGGTCGTTAAGGCACGGACTCGTGATCGGGAGGTCTGGGTGCGAATACCGTCAGGACCGTCTTCCCTGACTGAGGTTTTTTACAGGGTTTCCTCAGCCCTCATAAATGGCAAATGCCGGGAGGTACCCTAAACTTGGGCCGGGAATGATTCCTTCCTTAAAAATAAAATCCTTTCCCAATTTATCATTTCATCTCATGTATCATCAGTGTCCATCGCCTGCGGTACCTAAGTAGTAAAAACGGGCGTTATACACCATTCATTCATTCATTGAACACCTGCAACAACTTTCTTGGCTTTGTTTAAAGGATAGGCGATTTCTCCACTCTCTCTGTATGCTGTATCAAATCGTATTACTAAATGTCTCGTCTCTCGCTTTACGTGTCTCACTTTCCAACATATTCGTGACACACGATCATCACATAACTTCAATCAGACATCTCTGTACTAAGCGTCTTTCTCACCAGTCACTACTCGGTCTTGGTGTCGCAAGACACAGCAGGTAGTCGAAATATTAACTACCTTTGAATTTATGCTATTTAGGTAGTTATTGGGCGCCTTTGTTGACGTTAATTTTTATTTCATGCCCATGCTTATAATGCTAAAGGATGTTAACTCTGCCAGTGTCTCTTGTCATTTTTTGATTTTGTTTGTGTATGGACGCTCTTTAACAGCTCAGGTCATCAGCGTCCCATTTAATTCAGAGCATGAAACGGCGACAAATTTGCTCTTTTTTCAGGCTTGAGGTTCTTTATCGTGTCGTAAATGCACGACACGGACCCACGGTTTTACTTCCCTTCCGAAGGAAGCCATACTTAGGATTTTTACGCCGGAAAAAATCCATCGGTCCTGGCCGGGATCGAACCCGCGATCTTGGGTTTACTAGGCAAGTATGGTTACCACTACACCACCAGGACCGACGTCGCTTGTCATATCACAGAATGTTTAATATACAGTAAAACCTCTATATTTGGACACCCCAGTGTGTGAGACTTCCCATTATAACGGACATCCTTTCTTGGAACCGCAGATTTTTCTATGCTTTAACAGGTCTAGTATATCCTCTATGTTGGGTACCTCTGAACCCTGGAGACTGGACACCCCTTATGGTCGTAACTAGGACACTTTCTCTTTTTGTTATGTATTTATGCTACTTATTTTAATCTTGATTGCCATTTACATTCAAAGTTTTAAATGAACCACTATCAAGTACACGACACTGTAACATCAAAAAGAGTTTCCCTAACTGGCTTTCTGCTACCGTTTGAGCTTGATTGACATCTACCTCTATGTTTTGCAATGGGTCATTAAACACAGGGGTATGGAAAGGGTGGATTGTCCTTTGACAATTATTCTATGTTGTGCTTCCTCCATTCTTTTCAAAATGTAAATTTTTTACGTTTTCCCAGAAAGTGTTGTACATAACTGTAAACCTATTGAAGCAAAGAAATGCATTCCTAAAATAAACAGAGTGATCCTCAATTATTGTTGAGGTGTGAAGTTCATTAGTTTACTTTTATCTGTGTGCACCTTCAATATGAGTAAGCGTAAGTTAGTAACTTTTATTTTACTTTTATTGAGCATTGATGTGTAATACATACATATGTATGTACATATTATGAAAACCTACTTTACTCTATCATGGATATATCGTTCAATTTTTGTTGAACTATGACTGTGCGGGTTGGAAATATTTCACTCTATTTCTAGTTTATATATTTGTTTTGCTCTTGCCGTGTGTACTTAAACTATGTTTACACAATACTTGTACTAATATTTGTCTTTATTCATATATACATATATATATTTACCTATATATATAATTAATTTTACGTATTGTTTTATTTTAATATACTTGAATATAAGAGCAGGTCTTACAGTCTTAACTCTGCCAGGCAAAATAAATTATTATTAATTAGCTGGAGGTAAATTGAACTAAAACTCATGAAGCTCTAGAGCAGCCTTCAAAGAAATCCCTTCCAAAACCAGCATAACTAATAAATGTATTGCTATCTTCGGCACAGTTCGCTTTGAAATTACTAAAACTTAAATTTAAATCACGGGAGTACAAATTCATATGAAAATAAATCTGTTACAGGAATAAGATTTTGTGTCTATATGACGCCAGCCTGAGACGAGCCTTGAATGACCATAAAATAGTTTAAAAAAACTGTTTGGTATAGCAAACAGAAAAAAAAAAAAAAAAAAACCTTTGGCACAGCAAACACAAGCGCAAACATTTCAACACTTTCTTTGAGGTAAGGGAACACAATTTAGTAGCGTTAGTGTAATCAGCGAGAGTCGGAATCGATATGCAGATACAAACGTCGGTTTATACGGCAAACAATTAAACCTTAAACCCTACATTATACAAACTAATATAATACTCTAGTGTCAATAGAAAAAATAAGCTCTAGTAAGTGTATTTAAACATGCCAGGGTACTAATCATCTAACTCTGTGCTAAAATTATTGCCGTATTTCTTTTAGTAGTTCTTTAATGCAATAAGCTAGTATTTAGATGAATGTATTTGAACCACTAATTAAAATCAATGACAAAAAAGCTATTGGCAGTACTCCGAAACATCTAGTTACACAGTGCAGCCTATAGCTAGATATCAGTGTTTGAGATGCACTTAAGAACCCAAGGCAAACATCTGCGTCTTTGATATGTTTCCTCATGTGAGACAATTTTTAGAATTTTTTTCTAGGAACCTTCATACATTCAATCATGACTTGTTGCTGGATCCGGTAACTCTGTCTCTCCGCAGGAAGCTCCGCAATGACCTTACTACAAATTCATCTACTGTGGATTGGGCTGCTCGATGTTGGAGACTGTATGCATTGAAGAAACGGAGATCAAGGACATTCACATCTGGGCTGTTGGAGGTTAACGGGGATATGGTAGGGCTAGTCTTTCTAGTGCCAGGTATAAATTCGGGAACTGGCGGATTAAGGTGAAGCTTTGCATTATTCCGCTGAATGTAGATGGGTTTTGATTTGTTGATTTGTTTTATTTACGGACGCTGTTTAACATCTGAGGTCATCAGCGTCCCATTCAGTTCAGGGCGCGAAACTATATATAAACTTTGCTCATAAGCCTCTTCTTTCAGGCTTGAGGGTTTTTACATGCCTTAAATCTACATCTACGCCCGTAAAAATCCATCGGTCCTGGCTGGGATTGAATCCGCGAACTTGGGTTTAGGAAGCAAGTAGATGTGCTTTGATGATGTCCATGTGGGCCATTTTGGCTTGGTAGCAAACAACATTTTCTCAATCAGCATTCTTCGGTAATTCATGTTTTACAGACTGAACAGACCTCGTAACAGTTGTTTTTCAGGTCTGTTTTTGCTGAATGCAAAATGCTGAATCCAAATTTATCATCAAAATATTGCTTTTGTATTGCGTCAAGACGGAGACATAACACTACCGATAAAAAGATCAGTTTATCAATGAAGCACATTTTGACAGTTTTGGCGTGGATTGGGTTCTTAAAACGAGCGTACTTGGCTATTACACTTGATTTCTTGATGAGAGAATCTCGTTGAAGAAATGTGGTTATTATTTTGGTACAGCATTAATATATGATCTTCGGGTGGTCAACTAATGTTTTTCTTCAAAATATATGTGTGTCAATGGCTGAAAATAGGGACGCCCAAAAATTCTGAAAAGTCCTCCAACACGTTAAACGCTACTTACAAAAAGAAGCAATAGAAATACGGCATCATAAAATGTTATATTTACATTTCCAGCGACTAAACTTTAACATAATTGTTTTAACTGCAATACAGTTTACACAGATAAATAATATATTCAATTATAGGTGTATTACTGTAGTATTATTATTATTATTATTATTATTATTATTATTATTATTATTATTATTATTATTATTATTTAAACTTGGAAAATGTTCTTATGAAGTACCAATGCTCAGGTATTATGCTTCTAAAATATCTAAAACTAGTCTTTTAGAGAGAGGCGAATTTCTCCTACACTCTGCACTGCTTTAACCAATAAAAAATTGAATGGGGATGGAGGAGGATATTTTGCTCAACGGCTGGCCGTTTATGAATACGACCTCAATAGGGGTACCTCCAGGAGAAAGGGATGAGGTGAGGGAATCACCTTCCCAAAGGGCATGCCATCATCATAGCCCATTTCGCCCTGGCACTTTGGTCTCTATAGCTGAACTAATGGAATTAACTGATATGAACTAAGAGAGCGGAAAATTCGTGGAGAGGAAATATCCATCTCAATATTCTCCTAAGCAACCAGGGGAAACCACGAATAATCCAAGAATCAATTGATTTTTTTGAAGTCGGTACCTCCCGAATGCGAGTTCCAAGCATTACCTCCTGAGCCACAATGCAATTTATTAGCTGGATATTTTTTATTCGTTTACGACATTCGTTAACAAGGCGCCTGGGCCAAGAAACAACAAAAGGGGCATCAGTTCTTTATTTCTTATATGTCTCTTACAAAGAATGTCCATTGCATGCATTCCATTTAGTGGATTAACTTTTACAACTGGCAATGAGAGATTTAGTCTCCTTTGAAACACTCATTTCAATTAACATATTTGTCCTTTACCTTTATCTTGTCATTTCCCCTGCAATCTACAAGCTATCGAAATTTCAAAACTCCTTTTTCTACAAACCTTTTTGGTCACGTCCCTCTTTTAAGATGGGATGCCATTGACAAAAGCAATCTAAATAGTGAAAACACACAAAGCAGTAAATACGGCTTCGATTCCGGGCTACAGCAGGATGTAATATGTGTCGTTATATGATGTATGAATTGCAGTCGTTCAAACCGGCAGAAACTACTTTCACGCCATCCTACGTAGTTCTGAAAGCAAGTAGTTTAGGAACAGACACTCAAGCGAAAGTTCTGAGGTTCCATTCCCGCCAGGACAGATATGCCTGACTATTTTTTTTCCCCAGGCTCTCAGTTTTTATAAATCGCAAATGCCAAGGAGGTACCCTAATCTTAGGTCTGAAACGCTTCCTTCCTTAAAAAAATCCGTTTCCAATTTATCATTTTATCTCATGTGTCATTAGTGTCCACCGCATATGATGCCACAGTAGTAAAAATGGGCATTAAAATATTACGGAAATGTGGCAGCAGAACTTAGTGCGTGGGTTCTACCCTGGGTGTGTCGGTCCTGATAGTCTAGAGGTACCTCGTATACCCAAGATCGCTGGTTCAATCCCGGCCAGAGTCGAATAATTTTTAGGGCGTAAAAATTATAGGTTATGGCTTCCTTCGGAAGGGAAGAAAAGCCATGTATCTCATGTTGTAGATTTACGGCAAGTAAAATAACCTCAAGACTGAAATTAGAAACCTCTGAACAAAAATTATCGGTCATTTCACACCCTGAGTTGAATGGGACGCTGTGATCTGAGAGTTTAAGAGCCTGCGCAAATAAACCAAATCAACAAAAACACTCAGGGTGCACAAGTTTTGTAATGCTGTTGCTTAATATTGATTACAGGCTTCTAGAATCTTAATAACTAGAATTAATACTCATACGTGCGTGGCTGATACGAATGAGAGAATGAGAGAGAGAGAGAGAGAGAGAGAGAGAGAGAGAGAATGTCATAAAACATCGCAGTAATGCACCTATTTAAAAAATCATTCTTCTGATTTTTAAGCATCACATTGGTGACTATGATTTAAGTTTGGAATGTAGGACGAAGTCTATCTGTTCCTAAAGTTACTTCTTATATTTTGATATCACAGCTCGACTTCAATGAATACTATAGTTGGTCTACTTATTTTTTATGTTTTAATTTCGATTTTTTCTTCCAATAGTAGCAAAAAAAAGTTTAAAATATTAGCTTTGTAAAGTGTTTTTATATATAGTTCACACAAAAGGAAATCAAGCAACTACTTTACAAATTCACAAGATACTTCACTAGCTTATCATTCAGCAAGTGTTTACTACGAATTTAACAATGGTATTAGAATAAAGAATATATTGTTGCTTTTTCAAAATATTTCATTGCATTTAGTAACGCAACAACAGTCATATGAAAATGGAGATCTTCCTGGGAACGTCCGTAATGAGAGGTTAAGCTTCAGATGGTGTATGAACATGCTTTAATGGACGATAGGCTTTCCTCCTGCTGCTTCATTTCACCATCCTAAGTCAAAATATTCCACGAACTTACCCCTGATAACAGTTTAAGGTGCAGTGTTTTAAGGATACATCAGTGGTTGGAGCGCAGCGCAAAAACGCAGGAATACATAATATGCTAGTTAAACGGAACAGATTTTAAGCCTTTTCCCACCTTAGTGCGTGAGTTGAGCTCAACGAATGCGTGAGTAACCCATACATCCTGCACGCTTTAGAACCAAGTCACGCCTTCTTTCATGAACGGCAGCGGAGGGCAGCGGAGAAAACCGAGCGCAACTCCCAGTCAACTAATGTCCATAGATAATTACCATGTTGTTCACGTCGGCCTTGTGGCTCAGTATGTTAAAGCGATCGTCGTACTACCAACGGGAAGGTAGTGAGCTCGCTACCCCTACGGGCCAATTTTGTTTTTAATCTTCAAAATTCGTCTTCACTTTTCTTGCTATAATAAATGTTACCTTTTTTTAGAGAGAACAATGCATAGAAAATTTATACAGTTGACACATAAGTTGCAAAGTTTGGTTAAGCTTAAGTTAAAAAATATCCAAGGAAGACTACTCATAGAAAAGTTATACTGTTAACGCATAAATTGCAGGTTTTGGTTAGGCTAGGTTAGCTTAAGTTATTAAAAATGAAAAAAATAAACGCCACAACTTATACTGTTAAAAGCGTATATGAGGGTGTTTCAAAAAGTAACCGCAAATTGATTATATTACACCAAGTGAGCACTTCAGACATTTCAAACTCCCGCCAAGAGAAGACACACGCTTTAGGTGCTGACAATTGTTCAACAGATGGTATGGTCTGCTGAATGGAAGGACAGTGAAACAAAATTACGCCTTTAGCTGTACCACCGTAGAGAGCAACGAACAGTTAAAAGAATTTTATGGTCAGAGGGTGTAAAACCTCGAAAATTTTATATAAGAGTGTTGGAAGTGTATATAGATAGACGCATTAGCGAGAAAAGTGTGTAAGTAGATAGATACTCTTAAATACGGACGTACGTCAGTCAGTGATGAGCAACGTCTGGTCGTTCCAGCAGGGCCATTACTGATGAGAATGTTGGACGTGCTGACGCCATGATTCGAGAGAACTGCCATATTTTTTATTAGTTTTAGCTAGTATCGGATCCGTTGGTATCATTGTTACGGAGTTTCTCAAATACCGCAAACGGTGTGCACGGTGGATTCCTAGAATGCTCACTAATAAACACAAGATGATGCGTGTGCAGATGCCCACATCCTTTTTGGGCTACATAACCAGGAAGGAGACGACTTTCTAATGGCGCGATATACCCAGCACTCACCAGTCTACATTTGTTCCCAAAGACTTTGGAGGAACGTATTTTTGTGTGCTATCGATATAAATACCAATCAGCTCAACGCTTTCATGAGGAATTAATTCGGAAGTTTTCTGGGAAATTACCTCCTTCCAGGAATGCAATTCACGATCTTGTGAATTATATTAGTGGTTCAGTGCAAAACAAGAAACACACTTGAAAGCGCACAGTTTTAACAAAAGACAGATTAGACGAAATTGGCGCAAACCTTAAACCATTGCTAACAAAATCTCTGCCGAAACTAGGCAAAAGTTGAGATTTCACGTACAGCAACTAAACTGATAAAACTCAAAACTTACAAAGTACAGTGTCCATTGTCTACGATTAGGTGATCCCGACCAGTCCTTTCAGGTGTCGTCCGGCCAACAGCGTGGTCAGCGTGCTGTAGCTCTGCGAACGTAGCGGCATCGGGTTCACTCTTCTGGTAGCGTCGTATGACTCTTTCCGTAGCGTCGTGCACCTCCTCTAGTAGAGTCTATCGTCTCTTTCAAAGCCGTCGTAGTGTCGGTTTTCCTCTTCCTGTAGCATCGTAGCCCCAGTTGGTGAGCCTAGATTTGTGACAGCGTTGCCTCGATGGGTGATGGTTGCTCGTAGATGATGCCTATTTGTTGCTTCCGTCCCAGAAGAAATTACAATTACTCAGAGTTATTTCCGCTAATTTTGTTGATCTAAGATCAACAGGGTGAAGAAGAAGTTCTGGCGATATAAGTGAGAATGCTGTTCGATGTTACTTCTAATAATGATTTATTCAGTGCCACTCTCTTATAAGCCTCGCTATTTGCCGTTGATAGAATCGACACGCTATGTATAATTATTTCGTGCTGTTTTATTGCCGAACTTTTTGTCCCGGTGAATTATGTAATATTTACTGAAGCGAAGGCTTGGCAAATGTTTCCTATAGAGATATAAACTTCGAATTTCGCTTGCTTGTAGACGCGGAATGCCGAAATGTTGAGCACAAAACTGAATGAAGCACAGATGAGAACCGAGAAGCCATAATCCAAAAATCCACTGAAGCACAGAGTAAAACTGAGAAGTGAATGAAGCGGAAAAAGCGAATGAAGCCATTGAAGCCGATGAGGCGAATGAAGCGAAAAGAGAATGAAGCACGACGCCCAAACTTAGTCTTATATGCGTAATTCAAATAGAAATCGTTGGAGCACACACGACGCGCGAAATACGTGATAGCGTCGCGTCTCTTTCAAAATTTAAACTTGGCCTTAATACTGGCTGCTTTAAATCTGCCTGTCTTCATCTGAATCGCTAGCTAACAAGAGCTTTAAAAGTCTGTCTAACGATACGTTGTTCTAATTCTCTCTGTGTTTTGAGCTGATCGAGGTCGCCCGCCTTCCTCGGAATTTAAATTTCCCTAGTAACTTGATTTTAAAGGGAACACAAAATTTCTCCTCCAAAACATATCCTGAGTACAAAAGGACTGACCTCTGCCTGCTTAGTCCTGGCGAACAAAGGAGCTACCCTCACAAGGTTCTATTGTGTTATATATCCTCAACGCTATTGTGGGCAAAGCTCTCTAAGTTTTCTGTTTTGCCAAACATGTCCACCTATGGAACATATGATAGAAAAATACGAAATGGGAAATATACATTAAAAATAATTAAATATTGCAGTCATTATGGAAAGGGAAAACATACATAAATTATATTAATGTTAGGGGTAAAACCGTATGAACAGTTGCATCTCTCAATATCACGTTACTTGCACTAACGGCATTTTTAGTCCTTAAAATTGTGTTATAACATTTTCTAACATGAACACATCAAATTCCCTTACACGCTATCCCCGTATATGCTACTGTAATTTGCATATTTTTGAGGTTTCAACTTATCGGCAATTCAAGTAAGAGTTATCGACTTTAATCGCAATACTGCAAACAATAAGGATTTATGATAATTTCTTATATCAAACATTCAAAAGTAATATCACAAAAGGGTCTGAGCTCACTACTTCGTGAATTTTTCTGGAGAGCTCAGACCCTCGTGTGATATTTTTAGGACTATTTCACGAATAAAATAAGAGTTTAAATATAATTCCGGTAACCTTGGCTTACAATATTGTAATAATTGAACATTTGTATTATAAATACTTAATCTTTTCAAACCATCTAGCAAAAAACGAACGTCAACTATCTGTAATAACAATAGAGAAGGGTCAAATAAGGATTTGGGACTATTTCATGAATAGAACAAGAATAAAAGTAATATATATTTGAAATTCGACCGGGTTATAACAGTTGTATATCTTATACTTAACTTATAAATAGCCATCTATTCAGAAATCGTAAGAATGAAATAAATGAAAGTCGACTATTACAGTCTCTACGTGCGATTTACTAATACCAACTGAGGAAAACAAAACAGATAAAATAGTTTACCATTCTGAACGACGTGTTTATTAACATTTATGGTTGCTTTGGCGGATATTGTCATATAATGAATAAAACGATTTCAAACTGTTTGGCTGAATACACAAAAGCAATTGCTTGAGTGAATGTCCATAAAGTTAGTTAAATTTGCTTTATTACTAAAAACACAAAAAAGTGGTCAGTGATGCGTGCTCAGGAATTACATAGTGGAGCTATAGAGTTAGCTACACTGACGAGACAAAAGCACCTTGCGTGATAAAACGGACTTGATAATTTTTTTCGATAATTTCACTGCATATTCGATTATGATTGGTCAAAAATTCAAAATTTTGTTTCGTTTCATTGGTCGATTTAAAGATAATGTCACATAAGTGAAAGAGTTAATATAATTTGTGAGTTGTGAGGTTGCGGAGTCAGTTATGAGTCAGATTATCAGTGTGTTTTAATTATTGTTCTTCAAAGTATTCAGTTATTTTGCAGTACTATTTTTCATAAGCTATTCTTAATAGGGCATGGCAAAAAGGCAAAGAGCTCACAGTTTTGATAGTGAATGGGAGGAACAGCACTGCTTTATTGAGTACAAGGGAATGTCTGCCTATTTACCTTGTAATGGCGGTGCGCCTGTTCCTCCGAAATAGATATATTGATTTTTATTTGATTTATTTACAGACGCTCTTTAACATCTCAGGTCATCAGCGTCCCATTCAATTCAGGGCGTGAAACGGTCAACAAATTTTGCTCAGAGGCCTCTTCTTTCAGAGGTTCTAGGCGAATGCACTACTCGATATGATTTTGGGAACTTAAACAGCGGAAAATTTCCCATTGAGTCCGTAAGAATGCCTTTTCAGATAAAAAGGATTAAATGGATATATGACTAAAATTTCAAAATTAAAAACAATATATAGATGGGACTGTAAAGTTGCAACTTTAAAAGTAATAATTTTAATAGTAAATAACAAAAATAATACAATTTTAATAATATATTCTAAACAAATCTAAAAGGAGTGGGGTGATACTTATTTTGCAGGTCCACGAGTACGTCGAGAAAAGCACAGCTACTAGAGTGTACATTTTACATGCAATATTTGTTTCATAGTACTAAAAGTTTCATCAAAGATGTTCGGATTGCTCAACTATTGGTTATTGTAAATACTACAACTTAAAAGTATAATCATCAAATGCATTGAGTTGCTCGTATTTATATTAATTTGCAAACGACATTGTGGTGTAGCAAAAGGCAAGTAATGTTTTATACAAGTGTCAATTTATTCAAAAGGTAACCATTGATAATAAAAAATACAAGGACAAGCCAGCGCTGTATATAACGTATTTTATTTATATTTGATTATATTCGCACTAATTATTATTTTAATCATTGCATAAATTAACGATGATATTTAATGTGTAGCGAAAAAATGTTTGAAAAATATTTATTCTAACAATAAGTTCGCCCGAAAATATATTTAGAGTTACCACGCATTATGTACAGAGAGTTTAGCTAGCTTTCGCTTCTGACATTCCCTTGTAATTTTCAAACCAATGGACTCAACATTCAGTAACATTTAACACCGACATAATTTGGATTATGTTAAATACAATTATTTAATAGCAAGTGAATGGTTGCCATTTGCATTAAAGTATTCCTGCACACACCTCTCTATGTAAGGAAAGGTATTCACCACACATCGGGAGTCAGTTTTAAATTTCCCGCCGAATGTTTTTCAGCTTATTTTCCTTTCCAGCATGTCTCATAGGAAGAAATCTGGTGGAATAAGGGAAAGTAATATTGATGGCCAATAGTTCTTTAGAAATGATACGATCTTAACTTCGGATGTGTGGCAGATGTCACCATTCTGCTGAAAATAGCAAGTACTGAGTTCCTTTCCACCCAGCTGATTCAGTAACTCATGGAAGATTTCCATGAGAATGCGGTTATCTTCTGTTGTATGGAAAAAGATGAACTGATGATACTGCACGGTGTTAGAAAATACCGGACTTAATTTGTTCATCACGATTCATGAAGAACTGTCCCATTCATGGGAGAGGTTTCTCAAAAGTACAAAGGACATTGTGGCGCTTGACGTGCTCATTTAGGTAGAAGCACGCCTCGTCGGAGAATCATTTTTAATAGTGTTTATCGCCCATTTTAACTACTAAGGCATCACAGGCGGTGGATACCGATGATACATGAAATGAAATGATACATTGGGATAGGATTTTTATTAAAGGAAAGAAAAATTCCAATTCTAAGATTAGGGTACCTTCCCGAATTTACCATTTATGAGGACTGAGGAAAAACTGGGAAAAAAACCTCAGTTAGGGAGGACTGTCCTGGTGGGAATGAACGCATACCTCCCGCTCACGAGTTCGCGCCTTAACGAACTGGGCCACCAGTGGCGGTATACCATGTGTGGTGCAGTATTTCCAAATGTATATTGACAAACTGCTGGAGTCAATAACAATAGTCAAATCTCTTCTGTTCATAGAGATATTTCAATTGTTGCATAGCAATAACACGATTTACATTCAGTCTTTTCCCCACAACTCATGGACTTGTGGAAGTTCTCATCTCCTGCGATAGTTTACGCAAGATCGACCATGGGGAAGCTTGCAATCTGCACCGTTGTTTTGGCAGTTTCGTAAGTCCTCCTTTGTTTGCATTGAGCAGTGTTTTCGTGATTTCCAGTTTCTTCAGCAGATACTGAATGAAGGATTTTATAGATAATTTCTCGCGAGTGCCTTTAAACCAATGTACGATCTCATTGATATATTATCCACCAATCAGATTGGAATTTAATCGATAATTTTAAAGCATGGTTCTCAAAAACTAATAACTTATAGTTTTTTCTCCTACATTCACTTTTATATATTCCTATAGTCTCTGTTTCGATTCAAAAGAAGTTCTCATCACAACACGAAATATGACATAATTGGTATAAAAATAGAATGTAATAGTATATTTTCTCTCCCTCTTGTTGCTTGTTTAATCTGTTACCACGCATTACGTAATTTTCGAAATTCAATATTTCTTTTTAATACCATCACTTTTCTTCTGGCTTTGAAGATGAACACGAGTTTTTCGAAATATAGCGAAAATTGTGTGACTGTTTCTGCTTCTCTAGTTCTTGTTATTATAGTTGTATTGTTCCAATATGTACTTTATTTTTCATTCATATTGTGGATTGTTGGGATAAAACTAGTCGGAATGGCTATGCATGGATTAGAACAGGTGTTCTCTGAAACTTGAGGGATTAAGAAAGAACAATAATCAGGATAAGTGTGCATTCTGAAATAGATTTTACTGTGTACTAGAAAGAAGAAGAAGAAGAAAAAACATGGAGAGGTGAAATGTGGGGTAAAACTTTGGGATAATTTACATAAAGGAATGGTAATAAGAATTATGTTATATAATTCATGTTATATAGTTCTTATTACCAATTATAGATATTAGATGACTAGAAACATTCTTTGGAAAAATAAGTGAAAAATTATTAAGGAAAATAAGGATGTAGAATAATTTAGAAAATCTTTTTCTAGAATAAATCAAGACTATTGTTGTAAATAGGCACTAATACGTCTATACCCTTGATGTTAATGTGTAATAGTAGGACCTGGATGGGAAAAAAGTATGATTGGTGAGGGGATAGAGAGTATGGGAGATTCCGTCCTTGGAAATCAGAAGACGGAGCCCATATATTTTAAAGAATGATGTTAGTGCCTTCTGGAGGCACAGAAGCACCACTTATTTTAGTACATTATGTGCCTGGATCAATTGTTTATTAATTATATGAAATTAATTGCATGTATTTGGATGCACTTATATGTCACATTTATTATTTTTTTTTTTTCCTTACGTGTGTGTACAAAGAATGTAAAATTGCAATTAAATCTGCAGTGAATTCATTGTTTGGAAATAAATTCAATTCAATACAATTATATTCAACTGCAACCTTGGAGTGGAAACTTTATCTTTTTACTTTGTAATGATGAAGATTAGTTGATCTTCATTTTATTATACCTCATTTGTATGATTGCAAATTTACTTTACTAACATTATATTGATGAAAAATAAAATTTAGCAAATGTGCTTCTAGGTTGCAAACATATATAATTGATTTGAAAAAAAAAATGTAACTTAGAATGTTCAGTACTTCCGTCTAATTGGAGAAAAGATTCACATGATTGCAAGTACTGATATAATTAAGTTATAAATAATTACAAGCTTGCTCAAACTATCTAATTAAGTAATAAATGGTAATAACTCAGTTCAACCTGTCTGGCATGGCGACAGTTCGGCGAGGCAATTATAGTGTTTTGATGGAAGACATAAGTACAGATAGACCTTTGTAACCCTCAAACAGAGTTTCGGCAGCAATAATCACTGCCTCCTTAATTCTCCATCACTAAAAAGTTTCTTTCCTTTTAGCCCCAACTTAGACGTTTTTATTTTACTAATTTGCTGAACAGGTTTTTAAACACACATTGTTGTGTTATTTATTTATATTTTAAGTCTCTCATTTTGTGTTATATTGGTTCGGAATTCACAGGAAATTCAATATTAAAGTTTTTGTAATTAGTCGTAATATGCCGCTCAATATCTCTTTGTGGTATAGTAGTAACCATACTTGCCTTCTAAACCCAAGATCGCGGGTTCAAACCCGGCAAGTATCGATGCATTTTTTCGGCGTAAAAATCCCAAGTATGGATTCCTTCGGAAGGGAAGTAAAGCCGTGGGTCCCGTGTCGTGCATTTACGGCACGATAAAGAACCTCAAACCTGAAAGAGAGGCCTCTGAGCAAAATTTGTCGTGTGTTTCACGCCCTGAGTTGAATGGGACGCTGATGACCTGAGATGTTAAAGAGCGTCCATAAATAAATCATTCCCTTCCGCAAATTCCGTTCTCCCATTTCATGGCATAATCTATAGTTCTAGAAAGTTGATATAAACGGACAGTGAGGTGGGCTGGTTCTGGCGATGTAGCTGTGGGTTTGCGCTTGGAGAAATTCTTGTCATGGCGGGCCCTCCAGGACACCTTGAGTGATACTGTCTTGCTCTCGCAGACTTGGGTCTGGGGCTTACCATCTGAAAAAAAGTTATGACCTCACCCGGTAGTACGTTCGTGCATCGCCGATCCGAATTGGCTACCCGAAAGTGCCCACCTTGGAGATCGTAAGTAAAAAGGACACTGTGAAAGTAGCTAAGATGGTGAATTCTCCGTTCGAACTATCCGTATTACTATCATACAACATTATTATTATTATTATTATTATTATTATTATTATTATTATTATTATTATTATTATTATTATTATTATTATTATTATTATTATTATTATTATTATTATGTCCTGGTGACGCACATTTTTAAATTCTAATAATCAGTTTTTACCCGATGGTTAAATATAGGGTTGAAATATATAGTAAATTTAAGGATGGAATGTTGGTAGTTATAAATGTGATCTGAACGTTCCTTTATCTATTAGCAAAAGAAATCTGATGTTTACATGCTGATGTCCACTAAATAAAAAGAATGAATCACTGTGATTGTGTAACAAACATTCCATTAAATTCTAATAATCAGGTATGCGAGTGAGTAATATTTAAACAAGAATTTTCATTTTGCAGCTTGTGAGTGGTCCATAGCGAACACGCCTTTGAGACATGATGCACGGGGGTTTCAGGTGTAGGGTGGAAAACGGTTCGCCTTGCGCAGCCCTTCTGTTTGTCAAAAACATTGTGTCCGAGCAAGGGGTTGATTCCGCAATGGATTGGCGCAAAAGGAGAAAGTACCGGCTGACATTTACCAAAGTTTTAGGAAGTACTTTGGAGATAAGACACTTTCTAAGACACAAGCATATGATTGGCTCAAAAGTTCCACAGAAGGACGAGAAACTTTACAAAATGAAAGTCACCAACTTCAACCGCGGATGGGCGTAACGGAAACCAACATTCAGGCCGTTCGGGAACTTATCAGGTACGACGTACGTTTTACGATTTCTGAAATCGTTTCTGAAACTGATATACGTTGTGGAAGTGTTCAGTCCATTATATCAGATGACTTGGATTACCAAAACTTTCGGCAAGGAGGGTTCCTCGAAGTCAAATTGAGGACCAAAAGGCTGCACCTTTGGGAGTGTGCCAATAGACTTTTGGCTATACGGGGGATCGAGGAGATGTGTTTCTGCATCAAATCGTGATCTCGATGAAATATGGGTACAGCATTATACTCCTTAGTCGAAGCAAGTAAGCATGGAGGGTACAGAAAAAAAGGGGGGGGATTCACTCCTATCAAAGCAAAGTATTGCTTGATAGCTGGGAAGGCCAAGTCAAGTTCTCCGAGACAAGCTCATCTGCATTCAGCTGTTTTGACAAAGAAAAATTACGAAGAAATTCGCTGGACAACATTGCAACATTCTGCCTATAGTCTGGACTTATATCCTAACGATTTTTTTGGAATGGTGATTAACGCTTGTTTTTACCACTGAGGCAGCAGTGGCAGTATAATCGCCTTACGACTACCATATATATATATATATATATATATATATATATATACTAAAGTGTTAAACGCCCGTTTTTACTACTGAAGTACCACAGGTGTGGACTGGTGATACATGAGATGAAATGATAAACTGGGGAAGAATTTTTTTTAGGGAAAGAAGCGTTCCAGTCCTAAGTTTAGGGTACTTCCCCGGCATTTGCCATTTATGAGGACTAAGGAAAACCTGGAAAAATAGCCTCAATAAGGGAGAACGGCCTTGGTGGAAATTCAAGCCCTCCCGCTCACGAGTCCGCGCCTTAACGACATCGGCCATCCGTGACGGTGCCATATATCTGGACCATTGAAAGAAGCGTTGGGAGGCGTGCGAAGGTATGGAAGCATTTGTGCGCAACTGTCGGTCCTGGTGGTGTAGTGGTAACCGCACTTGCCTTGTAGACCCAAGATCGCTGGTTCAATCCCATCCAGGGTCGATGGATCTTTTCGGACGTAAAAATCTCAAGTATGGCTTTCTTCGGAAGGGAAATGAAGCCGTGGATCCCTTGTCGTAGATTTAGGGCACGTCAAAGAACCTCAAGCCTGAAAGAAGTGACTTCGGAGCAAAATTTATTGGCAAGTACACGCCCTAAATTAAACGGGACGTTGATGACTTATGATGTTAAAAAGCGTATGTAAATAAATCAAATAAATAAAAATTATCACATGCAACAGGCAATGCTTTATTTTAGAAAACGTTTAAACTAATCAGGTATAAGATAAGGCTAATAAATTTGTAATAAAATAAAAGTGATGGCATAAAGAAATTATTTTCACATAGGAGTTATAACGTAGCATATTTATATGGTAGCAGTGGTTTACTTGGAGTCTTCATAGCATGCCACCAGCCTGGAGAATACATTTAAAATAAATCGTGTTTAGTAGTGAAATAAACTTTCTTATGTTATTAGTAAGTTTAGTCAGTTCAGAAAGCAAGACACGAAAAAAATTATTTAGACACGTACAGGTTTCACGAGGCTCATAGTTGCAAATATATTGGTGATACCAAAATTCATTTGAAAAATAGTCTTCAAATCAGCTAAAAATAGAGAAATGAAAAATGCAAAACGAGAGGGGAAAATTTTTATGGGAGGGGATATGCATATTTGCCTGTTATTCTTTGAAGTCCAAAATTCCTGACTACCATAAAAACTGTGATGCTTGTTAAGTCCAACACTATTTGCAAACTTAAGCAGAATACTTTAATAATTATAAACAGAATGTCTCATTATAGTTATAACCTTGCTCTACTATAATTATTGATGACTTATATAAACAATTTACCTGGTAAAGGAGTGTGCATAGACTACTTTCTACTATTAAAAATGGAACTAACAAATTATACAATTTTTGTATGAAAACCACGAGCTATGAACATTTACTCTTCGTAAACGCTTTGCAGAATGAGTAAAAGGATAGATGACCGCGCGTGCTGCGTTTTCGTTGTGGGCAAACGCTTGACTAGTTGCGGATTACGGTAACTGTTCTGTTGTGGTACTGCTATGAATACATTACATTTCTTTATTTCCAAACATTTTGATACCTCTGTAAAAATCTATCCATCACTTACTTTTAGTTTCCGTTCAAGAATGGTGCCATTATCATTTATATCTTATGTCCTTACAACATGCCCTTCTTCATTGCATAAATATTTTTATACAGAGTCCTCATTCCGCCACACAATCAAAATTTATTTTGCCTACGGAACTGGACTGTGTAACAACCTCGCCACCTGCTGAGGGAATTCATGCCGCGAGGTCGGAACTCGTAACGTGGAATATTTGAATCTCTTTTGTTATTTATAAATAGTAAAATGTAGTTAACGTTGCATCCACCTTTATAGATGTTCGAAGTGCCTGTCCTTCGCTGTGAGATATGCTTGAATTGTTTTGAAAGGATTTTGAGACATTGGCCGCAATTCATCCTTTGGAATAGTGTAAGCTGCTTGCCGGATACTTTGTTTCAGCTCCTCTACGAGTTTTACGAGTATTTCATTTCAGAATAATATGAGCAGTTTTACCCCGACAAATATATGAGGCGTCCTTCTTTCTTTTCCGTATGCCCTTCTTTCCTTCCTTATGCCACTATGGTCTAATCGGCAGGCTGGTTTGCCATTGGTTAATATCGTATATTAACAAAATTAGTGGTTCCTGCTCATGCGGCGTGACGAGCTCACAAAACGCTTTTAACTTGTCTTTCTTCTAGAGGCAGCAAAAAGACTCTAATTTAGAATTGGGATGTATATTTTTTCGGTTGCTTATTTCTAAATTATAGGTCTGGAGCCTTCTTCATTGTGTACACCCATAACCAGAAAAAAAAGGGTATTTGTAAAATGGTTTTATTCTAAATGGTTTTAGTGCGTTATCAGTTTGGCTTACGTTATATGTATTTTAGATTCTCGAGGCAAGGAATGTACAATGGTAAACCAAGGAATTAAATCATGATAATTGTTGCACATGATTACATTTTTTCATTTCTTTTAAAACAGAAAATTTTATTACCTGCTTATACCTGTAATTTTCTTTGCATATAATCAGTTAGTTATTCTGTGCTAAATGTGGCAAATCTGCAAGCTTTGAGGCAAAAAATTTAATTCTTAAAGCTAACAATACAACGCTTTTGTTGAGTTATAAAGTTTAAATTGGAGCATTGCTTTTGTACGTTTATCTAAATTGTGTTTTAAAGCTATTTGCTGTTTATCATAAAACTGGTTTAAACAAATTTCGCTGAATGAATTCCTTATTCCTTACTACATGAAATCTGTGAAACCAGCCTTAGTTAGTTTGTTTCATTAGGCTATAGATTTTCAGAAATCGGTATTATAGAAAATAACGTACTTTATTATTTGTTCATTGAGCAGATACCTAAAATAAATATTCTGAGATATTTAAACAAGATAAAATTGTTCACAAATTTTTCTTAACTGCCTTCCCACCTCTGGATTCTGTTTCCCTTCATCTCATTTTTTTAGGTAGTCGAGGGATTACCAACATGAGCCTACCCTCTTGCTTTAATTTATAACTAGCAAGTCTTTTCACTTTGTTCTCAGTAGCAAAAGAGAGGGATGGAAATTTTTTGTTGTAAAATAGTCACTAAGAAATATTTTAGTTTTGTAAACAATCTGGCTACAGTCAATAGAGTTCGGAATTCCAGTTAGTTGGATGTGCGCCGAAAAAGCTTACTTTGGCATACCTCTTAGTGTTTTGGATAAGAAATGCACTCCCAATTACGTGCGTTCTTTGTGTACCAAAAGTATAAGGCAGTGGCTTTATGGAAAACGGAAGTCGTTGGAGCTTGGTATACCAAGTGATGTGCCGCGAACCTAAAGATCACATTACAGACTGATATTTTGTTTGTGCAATACTGCCGGTATAACGAAAAAGATTTGGGCTCTGTAATTCACCCCATTCTGCATGGTGAAAACATTACTTCCCGGTCAGAAAATCTTGGTGGCGAAAGCAGTTCAAGCTCCAGCATTGAAGAACATGAACCAGTCATCAGACATGGACTGCCAACTTATTGGTGAATTTGAAGAATAAAAGTAGACCCAACAGTTAATTTACACAGATTGAGTTAAATGATCTGGTAAGAGATTTGAACCATCCGAGGAGCGGCTTGGAACTTCTTGCTTCAAGTTCAAAGACATGTTAGCGCCTGAAACTTCTGTTACATTTTACAGGTTAAATGTGATATTTAATATTACGGTGTTTTTAATATTATGGATGGCTCATATGAACTCCATGAGTGCAGCTTTTTAATTGATAGTTCAAAGACAAGTTTAAAGACTGTTTTGTTGCACGATGAAATTTGCTACCTTCTATTCCTGTAGGTCATTCAGTTCATTTAAAAGCATCATATGATACGACGAATGCTCTGTCAGTGAAGGTGAGGTAGGTGGAGCATAAATGGAATGTTTATGGTGATCTAAAAGTGCTCTCTATTCTTCTAGGTCAACAAATGAAATTTACTAAATACCCTTGTTTCCTTTGTGTATGGGATAGTAGAACTAAATCAGAGAGCATTGAAAAAATTGGCAACAAAGGAGCAATTTATATCCTGGAGAATAAAATATGAAGTATGAACCAATGGTTTCTCCATCTAATGTTCTTCTTCCAATACTCCGTAATAAATTAGGCCTGATGAAGCAATTTGTTACTGCTCTGAATAAGGACAGTTTCAACTTTCTTATTACAAAGTTCCCACAGAAAACTGAAGCTAAGATAACAGCAGGTACATTCGATGGAACCCAGATTCGTGAGCTTGTGCATGTTGAGACCTTTCCTCAGTCGATGTACGAGTTAGATTAGTCAACATAGTTGGCATACAATAAAGTAACAGGAAACTTTCTTTGCAACAAGAAATCTGAGAACCATAAAAAATTGTGGAAGAAATGTTACAACATTCTAGAAACAGAGAGTATAGAATGAGTGCTAAAGTGCATTTTCTCAACAGCCCATATTATTCACCTGCAAATCTTGGTGCAAGAACAAAATGAGCGTTTTTATAAAGACATTATAACAAAGGAAAACCATTATCAAGGTCATTAGAATGTATCAATGGCTGGTTATTGCTGGTATTTGAAAAAAAGACAATAGTGAAGGACATATCAGAGCTTGGAAAAAAATTAAGTCTTCTTCTCTCTAGCAGTGAAAAAAATTGGAAATTTATAGTTATTGACATATAGCTCTCTATTATCAATATATTTAATAATATTTCAGATAAAGTGAAACATAAAAAGCATTTTCATCTTAGATATATGCATTAAAACTTAACAATATTTCTACAAAAATATAAGTACATTATTATATTTGATGTGATTTTGTTTAAAAACCTAGGCCGATAGAGTAAAATTAAAAATCGATTTGAACTCAGGGCATTAATATAGAATATAATAAAAAAAAATATTTATTTTGTAAACCAATGATATTTCTGCTCATACTGAATTCAAAATTATTTTACACGTGTCATGTACACATAAATTTATTGCAGACAACCTTAAATATGAAAGTTCAAAATTAATGAGTTGAGAAATTGATCGACTGGATAAGTTAGGGGCCTAGAGGAGGGTCTATAGTCACCTCCTAGACCTGTATACTAATTACATCTTATATCATATAATATAATTAGGGTAATAACTCTAGTTACAACGCTGTATGCATCAGCGTATATATGGACCAATTTTATAACACCTGATTTTTATAAACAACGGTGTAAGTCGCTTTTCAAAAAAAATGAATAGTGTTTAACACCCTTTTTTACTGCTGAGACACTATAGGCGGTGAACACTGATGATGAAACGATAAATGGGGAAAGATATTTTTAAGGAAGGAGGTGTTCCAGGTCTAAGTTTAGGGTACCCCCGCAGCATTTGACATTTATGAGAACTAAGAAAAACGTGGAAAAAACCTCATCCTTAACGACTTTGCCCACTCATGTAGGTCTCAACAAACCTGATATCAGAGTATATGTGCATAGTAGCATTATTTCTAGAGAAATGTGGCACACGAAATGTTTCACCATCTAAAATATTTCAGCAAAAGTCTTAAGATTATTTCTTACAGACGGAATATGAAAAAAAGATTAAAAATCATAGGTTTCTTCATAAGGTTCAGAGAAATAACTAGGGAAGATCTTGTTAAACAATTGCGAAACGGACTGAATCCTAAACACGTAGCCAATCTTATTTACTGTCAGGTGATTTAATTTATAAAGTAAACGATATCGTCAATTATTACATAGAATGGGTTGAATATCATTTTCCTTTAGTATCTCCTGCCTTTTTCATTCACAAGCAAAATTCATTTTTATTATGATAATTTCCAGGGTGAGCGTAAATATTAAGAGGGCAATGATCAACTGTCTACCTGTCTGGTATAAATATTAATTAAACCCCTTTATTCTGCATTTCTGCGAAAGTGAACACGACTGCTTTGGCCATTTTTCCTGCAAGGTCAGGATCTTAGTAAAAGATCCTGGAAAATGGTACACCCGTCTTTCGAGTTCTTTAGTGAATATTATCAATCTTTAAACATGAATGTCATAAAACAAAAGAAAAAGCTAAATTCTGGACGTCGCAACCAAAATTGCGGTTTTACGTATTTATGATACAAAACTATCAATGTTAAACGACATTTCTATGAATAAATAAACTAGGGCGGTGGTCCAGGACCGTTATCTACATACAGTGCACATCAGCCGAGAGTTTCAATGGGAAAGTGAGGAGTGCGCTAGCGTTAACGCACAGATTGCCCTCAACTATGATTCCTACTACTTTCGTGTTAGAGTAGTTGGAAGTTTTTACATTATTTGAAAATTAATGTTGCGTTTTGTGATTCAAAGTTCAACAAAAAATAAAAAATTCAAAATTAACTTATTAGTCAAAGTAACCACTATCGGCATTTGCACATTTTTGTCAATAAATAGCAAGTTTATTTATGCCATATTAAAATTGTGGCTTCTGGAGACGGAAGAAATTTCTGATTTCACATTAATCTTGCATATTGAAGACCTTTTTCTTTTCTTTTTTTTTCTTTTCTTCTTCTTTCTTTCTTTCTTTCTTTTTCTTTTTCTTTTTTTTTTTCTTTTTCCTTTAGGAAACTGTCCAAATGTTTGAATATGTGCAAGTTAGTTGATGGAAATTCGGATGGATATGCTGAATGAGATAAAGATTTGTAGCCCCGTTCATTCAGCTTCTAGAGATTTGCCGGGCATTGTCAGAAAGAGAATTGGTTCTTTTCTATAGCTTTTTTAATACACCTTCAGATGCATTTTGTCAATTTCGTGACAATGCTTCTCTCCGCTGTAATTGTTTCGCTATAATGCAAAGGACAATTATACTATCACACAGTCGCCATAAACTTTCTCTAGCGTCATTTTAATTTTGCCCAGTGCTTCGGTGCTTCATTGAGATTCAGGTGGTGTCAGTCTTTTGTGGTTATGGGAGAGAATCCACATTTAATAGTAGGTCACAATACAAGCTAACAAGGGATGTTTTTGTATCGCAAAAACAGTAAAAACCAGAACCTAAACCTAAGACATTTTCACGCTCGTTTAATTCAGGTAGGATCCATTTATCAAGTTTATTAGCCGTTCTACTTTCTTCAAGCGAGAAAAAACAGTTGATGGGGCTAGTCTGAGTTCTTTAGCAAGTTCTCGAGTAGTTTGACCTGTGTTTGCTTCTTCAGTTTTCCTGGATGTGTGGATGATCTGAGAAGGGGGAGAACACTTTCGGTACCTGAACCTTCCTCACAGGTGGCCATTTGTGCCTACGCCCACCCAAGGAGGCATGTATGGAAAAAGGGATGATGTGAGGGAGACACCGAGAGGCCAGGTTCTACAGACGGTGACTGCGCGGACGCGATGCTGCCCCTAACATTTTCCAGATGGAGCACCCCTACTCCGATGGAGCCTCTCGGAAAGTTCGCTTACATTCCAGACACCGGGATAGAACATTTTCCAAAGCGCAAGCCACCATCTCACCTCGCCCTGGCACTTTCAACCGTGTAACAGAATGAATGAAATGATGTGAAATGGTAGAGAGGAAAATTCATGGTACGTAATTATTCACCATCCCAGCATACGCCTAAGTGTCCATGGGAAATCACGAAAAAACCTACCGCCAAGGGTGGCCGCGGTCTTTAAGACGCGGACTCGTGTGCGGGAGGTCTGGGGTTCGAATCCCACCAGGACCGTCCTCCTGACTGAGATTTTTCCAGGTTTCCTCAGTCCTCATAAAAGGCAAATGCCAGGGGAGGTACCCTAAACTTAGGTGTGGAATGTTTCCTTCCTTATAAATAAACCCTTTCCCAATTTATCATTTCATCTCATGTATCAACGCCTGTGATGTCTCTGTTGCAAAAACGGGTGTTAAACACTAATCAAATACGAAAAAAACCAGCCAGGATGGCAGGCCCAAGGGAAAAAAGAACCGGGACCTCTCGAATGCTAGTCCTATACGTTATGGCCTAAGTCACCCCGCTCGATACAGTTTCCCTGAGTTTGCTATGACGTCTACCATTAATTTTCGAAGGACCATTACTGGCGATAGCTTGCCAGTAGAGCAAGTGTATTAGTGCATGTTGGAAGTGCAGTATTGACGAACGCAGTAGCTAGAAATTAATATAAAGGTTAAGTCATAACCATGGTAAAATTTTCCATTAAGCGAAGAATATTTATTGCTGAGAGCTACCTCTTGAAGAAGTCACATATCATGTGTGTGCAAATGTTTTCCTAAGGCAGCACATCACTTTCTAAGACGTATGTGGTGACATACGCAAAGGGTGTTCTGTAAAGAGTTCTTACACAAGAGAAATCTAAGACATGATGAGCAGCTCATTCCACAAATTTCAGTACGTGCGGTTTTGATTTGTGGAGAAATCTCCAATATTACATTTACAAGAGCAATCCATAAACTATTGGAGAGCTGTAAAATGAAATAAAGTGAATGATCAGTTAAACAACAGTGTTCATAAAATTTTCTTCGAAGATGTCAGATGTACATGAAGAAAATGAGTGTCACTTTCAGCATTTTCTATGAAATTCAGGTGAGATAGACAAATTTATTACTTCATTGTTATATAATCATAATTATTTTCAAAACATTTAATATGTTTATTCTTGCGCATGCTCTCCGCCGCAAGAATATGAAATGAGCATGAGAAACATCAAACGAACTCACTGTAAGCACACTTTATATCCTACCCATAGAGCAACACGTAAACTCTTGGCTAATCAGCTCTGTGGTCTTGTTTATTAGTACATGTTTGTATTTTCTTTAAGACAGTTCGTTGTTACATTGCAGAGTACTGAGTAGGAAATTTTCAAAATTTGTGAAGCATTCAAAGGAGCATACAAAACTAACTATATTGAAACAAAACATAGTAATGATCTAGTCAGCCCTGTGCAAACCGTCGCCCGCTAAAAGACAAAGAAATTTAGCTTTAGCAGTGAAAGAGAGGGCCAGTTTAGCAACGCGTAACATGATAATAGCTTCTTATAAAGGTTGTTCCTAGGTAAACGGAAAAAAACTTTCGTTCCAGGCCTAAGTTTGGGTATCTCCCAGGCATTTGCCATTTATGAGGATTGAGGAAAACCTGGAAAAACCTGTCAGGGAGGACGGTCCTGGCGGTATTCGAAACCAAACCTCCCGCTCACGAAGTCCGTGCCTTAATGACCTCGGCCACCCGTGGCGGTTTCAGTGATATGGAAATAGTAAAAGAATCAATGTTAAATGCTGCTGAATCTCTTGTTCGATGCTCACAAAGATAAATTTGTATTTATATATCCCATCAAAGAACTTCAGTTGTCTCACCAAACTGTTGCTAGGCGGGTTGAACAAATGTCTAATAATATGCAATCTCAATTACACCTGAATTTTCAATTGTCTAATATTTTTCTCTCCAATTTGCTGAAAGTGCTGATATGTCTGACAATGCTGAATTGTGCGTATTTGCTAGCATGATTTTCTATGATTTTACAGTAAAGGAAGTGTTTGTAAAACTATTGCTACTTCTTGGACGTACTAAGAGAGAAGACATTTAATGCGTTCCTTAAATTTTTCAGAGATGGCAACTTACTGCTTCCAAACTTCTTGCTATAATAACAGATGGGGCTCCGTCTATGATTAGTCGAAATAATGGATTTCTCTCTCTTTGTGCTATGGATGAATCATTTCCAGTTGTTTTTCTCTTATCGTTGTATTGTCCACCAGGAAGCTTTATCCGCAAATGTTTTAAAGCTCGATATCTCATGAAAATTATAACTCATGTCATGAATTATATAAGATCTTCTACTCGTCATAGATTTTTTTTTAATTTGTGTTTAACGTCCGTTTTTACTACTGAGGCACCACAGGTGGTGAACACTGATGATACATGAGATGAAATGGTAAATTGGGAAAGGATTTTTTTAAAGAAAAAAAGCGCCCCAGGGCAAGTTTTAGGGTACCTCCCCGACATTTGCCATTTATGAGGACTGAGGAAAACTTGAAAAAACCTCAATCAGGGAGGACGGTCCTGGTGGGATTCGAACTCCAGACCTCTTCCTCACGAGTCTGCGCCTTAATAACTTCGACAACCTGTGGCGGTGTCATAGATTTTTCAGAAATATTTTAAGTATATCAGATTCTGAGTATGGTGATGTAATTCTTCATGCAGACGTACGGTAACTACGGAAAACACTCGAACGGTTCTGCAGTCTGTTGGATGAGATAAGAGACTTCATGAAATCATTTACTGGGCAATATTATCACAAACTTGATGATTGATAAATATCACCTCAAAATTAAATTAATTAAATCTCGAATTGCAAGGTAAAGATCGTAATATTTCAGGTATGATACTGTTGTTTATGTATTTGAAAATAAATTAAAGTTATGAAATAGTAGAATTTGAGGTGAAATAAGAATTGGCAGGATGGCAGGAGATAAAATGCTGTGGTGTTTCTAGTGCGTTGTTTGAAATTTTAATTAATGAAATTTCTTTTTACACTTTTCCCGCTTTCCAATTTTGAAATCTATGGCAGAAACAGTAAATAGCGACAAGCGTGATTTTTCATCCTTTGCCAAACATCTCGGAACTCTTGGATCCCAATATGATAATAGATTTATTCAGTTTTCAATGCTTGAACCAGCGATAATGTTTGTCAATAATCCGTTCGTTTCTGTTGACGATTGGGAGCTTGGTGTGTGAAATCTTCGAAAATTATATTTCTGAAGAATTAGAAATGGAAATGTTAAGTCTTCAGTCAGATCTCTCTTTTAAATCCTCCTGCGCGACAGGTGGCAATTTCTGGACTCAGGAGGATAGTAAAACATATCCCATTGTCCCTAGCGTTGCTCTGAAAATGTACTCTTGTTTGGTTCAACATATCTTTGTGAAGCTACGTTTTTCCTCTATAAACATTGTTGTTATTATTATTATTATTATTATTATTATTATTATTATTATTATTATTATATTTACACATGGAATATAAAACTGCGGCCACCATGGATTAGACATATTTTCAGTTCTTTGAAATGAAGCGGATGTTTAGACATTTATAACAGGGAGTGGTTCCCTCAGTGTTATAAGAAGAAGGCTTTCGTCATAGGTAAGAAAGGAACAGGCGGACGGGTACAAAGGCGCAATGCTATTGAATAGTGACAAAAGAGTCTGTCATAAAGACGGGGTTCTTTTATGACTCGAGCTATGAGGCGGTTCGGAAGGTATGCTTTGTACAGAAAGTGCATTGCTAATTCTGGAACAATAATATACTTATATATATGCAATTATGTGCCATCGGTTACGAGTGTTAAGTTAAATTTTTCCATGTCTTCCCAGCCTGTTAAAAGGTTTTAGAGATGGTGTTAGCACGTACAGCGGTTCTTAAATATAATGAATTGCCTCTTTGTGTTGGATTTCAAAACATGTTTCTGCATTAATTTAAAAACTCCAAGCTTTCCTTTATAAATGTTACACCTCCGCCTCAGAAAATGAACAACCATTCAAATCTCTAGGTACTAAATCTAAGGAACACATTTTAAGGAGCAACACCTTTGCAAAAATATAGCTGCTTTCATACCGATCGTTTGAGATTTGTAATTTAGGGCATGAAATGAAGCAAAATAGACCAATTTTGTTGTGCCTCTTTGAATGTTTTCGTGAGAATAACATTAATGCCATTTTTATTCCCTGGTTGATGATTCAGCACCTTTTTGTAACCTTTTATTTCATGTTTGTTTAAAAATTGGGCAGAAAAATGAATGTTTTTCACTCTTCTTTAGCAGAAAAATAAAACATTTTCACTCCTATTCCGGAGCTACATAAAATTCTATAGTCTCATTTGGTAGAACAGAACAAGAGCTAAAAAATTGTATATTTGAATATTTTAGTCCCTATAGTTTCCAAGTTAGTATAATAAACCCTGGAAGAGAAAACCAAATCTCAAATAAAGCTATTCATTTCTCTGTGTAGTCCTCGCACATATAAAGGAACAGTCAATTTCTTAGCACAAGCAGAATATTCTGTACATCCCGCGGGGGCAAGCTGGGCCTCGGTCAAGCTTGTCTTCCAGTCATGCATTACATGCCAGTCATATGGTTCACCAATGAATTCGAGGGTGCAATCTGCGGTACCTCAACACTTACCTCCTTTAGCTCAAAATTATTCCCACATTTCCTCTCCCACTTCATTTTTCCCACCCTTCTTTGTCATACCCTTATATCCTTTATGCTTGTTCCCCCTCCAAAAAAAATCGCGCCGATCGTGGTTTGGAATGTGGCGTCTACGTATTAATGCCAGCAAAAGTCAGGCCATCACCTTCTCCAGGAGGCACCTGGCTGATATACCACCATTTCTGTTAGCTAGTAGTACAGTGCACGGGACCATATGTGTTAAAAAAAAAGCACAGGCAGATTAATGTGGGTCGGTGCACCCGCTGGACAGTCAAAGCTGTGCCACTTCAAGGTCACGGTTGAAGGCTACCGCCGGCCTAACACACTCCAGCAATGTAACAGGTGCCAGATGTTATGGCATACTGAACACAACTACGGGAACACTTCCCAATTGCACGGGAAATCGCTCCTCATAAGTGGATTGCGCTTTCTGTAAGACCGATGGGAGCGCTGAATACAGAAGGGAGACAAACATCCTTCTGCAATCGTCTGCTTCACCATGCAGATCACCGCCCACTTCAAGGCCTGAGGTGAACCCTGTAAATCCATGGGTCACATTAGGCCTACGGGGCCAGCTTATCCGGCCACCATAGGCACTCAAACAGACGCTGCTTGACACAGTACTACAAGACTACAGCATAAAGCAAACAATGACTTTGACTGGCTGCACCACAATATCTTGCGTAAAGGTGTCATGTGAGAAGAGGCCAAGGATAGAGCTGTACATCCACTTGGCGCTCTAGCTGCTCATCCTCAATGCGTACATCATCCTACCAGATTATCGCCGAAATTCCAGACTTCTTACGACTCTTCCATTTCTGTACAAATGACATGCATCTTAACGTGAAATGCACACCGTAAACGGGAACTCCAAGACTTTCTGACTAGATACCAGATTGACATTGCAGCAATTACAGAGGCACATTTCCACAAAGCATACCAAGTTTCACAAAATAGGTCCAAATGAAATTGATATACATTCAAACTGTCAAAGGTTTAATACATGTCATTACGGGACACGGTTCTTACCAAGTTTATCTTCAAAGAACGAAATTACAATCCAATAGCAATTGCGACAATTGCAATATAGAAGATAAACGGAGCATGCGATATTTGAATGCCCCACATAAACACAGCTCGTCACTGAGGAAAAAATAAAATAACATAATAAGAAATCAAGAAGAGTTACAAATTTTACCAAAAATAACCACAAAAATATCTGAGAAAAGGATGAAAAATTATAAACACACAAGTAAATATAGCAATGAAAGGACAACAACAGGAGATGAGTAAAAAATATTCAATTAAGAAAATCACAAAGACTTATAAAGACAAATGAAGAAACGAATGTAACCCCAAGCGTAACGATAGAAGCGATTAGCAACATCAAACTGAGCAGGAAGAAGAAATAAATAATCGCCACGGGAGGCCGAGGTAGTGAGCGGGAGGTCTAGGGTTCGAATTCCGCCAGGAACGTTCTCCCTGACTGAGGTCTTTTCCAGGTTTTACTCAGTCCTCATAAATGGAAAATGCCGCGGAGGTACCCTAAATTTTGCCTGGAACGTTTCTTTTGTTAAAAAAATCCTTTCCCAATATATTTCAACTTATGTATCATCACTGTCCGCCGCCTATGGTGTCTCAGTAGTAAAAACGTGCGTTAAACACTATACAAAAAAAAAAAAAAAAAGAAGAAAAAGAAGAAGAAGAAAAGAAAAACCAGCAGAGAAAAATAAATTGGCAGATCGCTGGTAGGTAGGAAGAAGCCGAAAGAAGAAGATTACAAAGGAGATGAAGAGAGGGGGTACTACGACACAAAAGCTATACGAAAAGAGTGGAAGAACATTACCAGAATACATAACATTTAATTACTACTAACAAAGAAGCATTAATAATGAAAGAAGAAGAAGGAAGGAAAAGAAAAGAACATAGAAAGAACTATACATGTCTTCTTGCCATAGAAGGACTCCACGAGTCCGAAATATAGCCATCTCAAGTGTGACTTTTTCTTAGAGTTTTATCCTTTTCTACTATTATAATTACTGTTAATTTATATGCATGTGTGTGTGTGTCTTTGTTATGTTTCTGTGAAAGAGGCAGGCATGCTGGCCTTCTGCCGCCTGTAAAAATGTTTAAGACAATTCGATTTGCCTCCAAAGGTTCTCTTCTTTCGTTAAAGAGGGACAACCACTTCCCCCCCATTGCTAGCCATCCATAAAAGTTGCCGACATCGTGCCTCGAAAGTTTTTATTGCCTCGACATGGAAAACCAAAAAATATGAGTTCAATCCGTACTGAACTTGTCATCAAAAGAAACACGGCATGCAGAAATACATGTCTTACAAGGAATCAAGATCTTAAGCTATTTCCGACAGTTTCAAAGGAATGCCGCTCATATGGCCGAAACGTGCCCTATCGCAAACCTTTGAATCTATGTTAAAATTAAAAGAGTAATGGAATCTGTCATAGTCAAATATCTGCGTGGTAATATTATTTTAGAAAGTAAGCCAGCTGACTCGACTAAATATATTTCAAAACCTAACGAATACAAGCGAGCATGTAATATAAACGATATTTATTGTGGTCCAATAGGAACAAGAAGTGAACCAAGTTCAATAATATTTAAAGGAAATAAATTTTCGCGAGTGGCGGAGCGAATTCACATAATGGATTTAATATCCAATATAAAAAGTAAGCCAGGCAGGAGGAATCAATCAGTCAGCTACGTCAGTGGCAGATAGTCAAAAGTGTAACAGTAACTGGAGAGTCGATAGTGGGATAGTAAGAGTAACGCCGAGTTATCTCCAAGGCCATAGCCATTATATTACAATAGAGTCTTTACGGTAAAGTGATTATGGTTCTTATAAAGTGTTAACGAGAAATTATAGGTGACTGTCGGATTTCAACATTGTGTTAAAGCGAGTAAACGAATGAGTGAAGACATTGAATTATAACCTGAGGGTAAATTACACAGTACAGAAAGAACAAGAATTATAACCACACGACAGACACACAGTATGTTCCTAAATTCTTCAATTGTCAAATAAATCATAAGTCCAAATCGAGCCGAATAAATATTATTCCATTGAAGAATTCCCTTCCTTCCCTAATGACATTACGTCATTAAAATAGTCTATATTCCCCTGAGATTCCTATCCTCTGCATTGGAACCAGGGAAATAGGAAACACCGAACTGTTCACTTCAAGAGCCTAGGCAATGCTACAAGAACATCTAATTATCTGATTAAATAAATAAAATAATCCCCGTCCATAATTACCCCCCCCCCAACAATAATAACTGTTCCGTGTGACTTAAACGCTAAGCACTCTAGTTGGAATTGTCACAAAACAAATAGTTGGAATGAAAATATCTGCACACGAGACAAATAAACTTTACTTATTACACGCTCCCAATGAACCGAATCATGTGTCAGGGCACCAACCGGATATTCTTGATATAACTCTAGTGCACCAACCACTAGAAATGAAAGTATTAATACGATCTTCCTTCCGAACACTATCCAGTCATAACCACATTAGACAGGCATCTATCATAATCAAATATTGCTCTCCGGCGTAACTTAAACATGCTAATCGGGACAATTGAGTCATACTTACCAATACCTACGAGTTCCAGCGAAGCAGACATGAATGACGCAGTTGCAAAACTGAATACAGTTGTCAAAAGCGCCATAACTTATGTTGTCCCTTACAAACTATCAGGGCCCACCAAATAGCATCCCGTAACAAAATAGGAAGACCATGATAACAAACATGCCATACAACCCATGCTTAACACTTACGCAAACTAAACTGTAAAACACGCTTAAGCGTATCCCAAGCACTTGATTACAATGGAACCATGAGCTAGCCAATATTGACCCCGTAAAAGACAAACTATGGGGAATGTCTAGAATCTTCACTAGAACTTGCCCACAAATCCCACCCATTCTAAGTATGGCCTCCTTCGGAAGGGAAGTAAAGTCCTGTGTCCCGTTTCGTACATTTAATCTCAAGCCTGAACGAAGAGGCCTCCGAGCACTCTCTGGATTGAATTGGACGCTGATGACCTGAGATGTTAAAGAGGGTCCACAAATAAATTAAACCAACAACAACCCGAACAATTACAGATCAATAAGCCTACTTAATGCTATGATAAAGTCCTTGAAAAAATAATTGTAATGCACACACCAAACGAGGACTTTTTTAAATCGTGACGAACAATTCGACTTTCCTATAAAGCACTCAACTATTATCCAACTTTTGTATATTACTGAGCATATAACGAATAAATTCAACACTCGGAAATCAACTGGCGCCCCTATGTTGGATTTTGAAAGAGCCTTTTACAAAATATGGCATAAGGGACTGTTACGTAAGCTCGTTAGTTATAACTTTCCCGACAGTACAATAAAGCTCATTGCCCACTACATACTATTTTCACTGCAAAGTTAACATCGGCCAATCTACAACAGGCCAGTGCGAGCAGGTATCCCCTAGAACAGTTCCATTTAACCTCTATATAAATGACGTACCAATCCCCAATAATCCACAAGCATTCATACATACCGTTGACTCTTCCATAGTGGTCCAATCGGGAAATGTGCAAATAATAAATACCAAATTACAAAACGCCCTTGCCTCTTTAGAGGAATGGTTCACCTTATTAAAAAACTACAGACACTACAGAATAAAATCCTACTAGTCATAGCCAAAGTGCCAAAGCTCACCCAAGCAAAGCCCTTTCATCGCGATCAGTGTGCATACAATAAATCTATTTATTTGTAAACTAATATTCATTCGACACATACAAAAACCTAGCAGAGCGTAATAAAGCGCAAGTTAAAAAATTAGGCAAATGCGAAAAATCCGTAACCGTTGCAAAGCACAAACCACCACTTTCTCTTTCTCAAGCCGTGAAAGATGACACTGCCATCCGAAATAGCCAAGAATGTCTGAACTAACTGATCCCACCTATCGACGCTCCTCCTCAGACACCAGGACCAACATACACTGATGTTAGGATAAACCGCTAGAGCACTAGAATTGACAAATGACGAACAAACTCATAAGTTAGGCCAGTGGAAGGTAGATATATACATGAAAAAATAACAAATACAAAATATCATATATGTATAATATTCATAATAATACATGCACTATATTTGAATTAATTAGGATAATTTAAATTATGACTCTGGACCACAAGAGTGGCCCAGAGTATTAACAACAATAATAGGTTGCACGCCAATACACATTACAAAGAATCTTCAATACCTTTATACATACAAAACATTAAACTGCATGTGTGAAACTCTCATAACTACACCAATCTACAAGAGCACTCCTGCTTTCCAGCACCTAACTAAAACATTAATAATACTCCTAATAGTAATGTTCATAGAATTATTCAAGTCAATGGGAAATTTGCTCAACATAAACGCACTGCTCATCACACTGCACTAGTTTCCAACACCGATTACTCTCTAAACAACCACAACATAGAATATTACTATAGAATAACTGCACGAGCATAATTTATTTACACAACTATTACACTAACATTACTGGGAGCTTAAAACAAAGTCTTACTTAAAGCTTTCTCCTAAATGTGACCCTAACTCCCCTGGTTGGCATTCAGGACTCATAGCCAAGATTGCCACCCAGGATCCTCCATCGTTCAGTACATCTGTTCATGCCTACTGCACACAGGGTAATACGATATATTAACGCTGCTAATCGGGGTGCTCATACGGGACCCGACAATCTACACACACACTTACACACGCACACTCATGCTCGCATGTTAAGAAATTAATCGCATAGGGAGGTAATGTAGACTCCGACAGATCGCCCATTGTACTCTGTTGCGCCACACTCAACTCATCTTTCAATTTATTCAATTTACTCAGGGCCTTAGGTCATGTTTTACATTAGGTAGCCAATCGTTACCACCTCCCAGTCATCGGCCGCAGCTACGCATACTCTCCTTTACTATCGAAGATGCTAAAGCGAAACCTCGTTATCCTTACCTACCCACCTTTCCTATACCTTCACCTCCTACTTTTATTGTTCAATAATTAGTTCAAAAAGTCACAATCGCATCGCCCCCACACATCATCGATCGGTCAGATCGCTTCGGACGATGTGATTCGCCATGGTAAGAAGTCTACCGTCACTTCCCGTCCAGCAGCCGCAGCTCCTCGAGAACAGGAGGCAGTAACCTCTGCATCACCGATCACCGTTGCCGCTTCTCAAGAAAGTAAAGCCTCAACATCAGTTCTATCGCCATCACCGCTCTTTAAAGACCATATCATCAGTAGCCAGTCATCCTCTCCACAATCACCGCCACCGCAGAAGCTCACAGTCAGCTCAGCAGCATCCAGCGACCAATGCAGCGCTGTGATTTTCAAAATACCTTGCATCATCTACGGTTTGTATAATTTACATGCTTCTCAGCAAAATTGACTGTTGGCCTTTTGCGCTTCCAGGATCTTTTCAAATTTCTCTTGCACGTCTCCCTTTTCTGGACCCTGAGGACCGATGCCGCCATCGCCGCCAAACTGCAACCTATAAAACACATCTCTAATATCGAGCCCAGCCCACCCAGTCACACCGATCCGTGTCGCCGGTGCTATAACTACGGCCAAAATACACTGGAATGCACGAGCGCTGCTCGATGCCACTATTGTGGGGTCCCGGTAGTCACCTCAGAATGCATGCGTCACGACCTGACCCGTTGCCCCAAATACTGTGTCTCCTTTGTGGCAACCGACAGTCAGTACACGAATCACGCCTCCTGCCCTTTAAAGTTACGGCCCCTTCGGAATATCACCGCAGAGAAAGCCGACATTCTCTCAGCTACCAGATGATCATTACAGCACATACCAGTACCCGTCAACATATCACAACACAACAGGACCTTAGGTGCACAAGAAATTTCGCTGAGAGAGGGTACTTAACAGACTGACCTAACCTGAGAGATAAAATAGTTTCAGGACAACATCACGCAACGGATATCTGAACTTTAAGGGTATATCATCACCAAATACGAAACCCGCTCCTCGCGCGTCAGTGCGATGAAGGAGGCTCACACAGATCTCTTGGACTGCACTAACCATTAGCCGACACTCCAGCAATTCCCCCATTTTGAAATTTGTAGTTTACATCAGTGTGTAAATATTCGTGTATGTACGCAATTTTTTGCTCATAGTTTTGCCAGCACTGTTGTATTTCAAAGTTTGGTCATTTTTAATTCAACTCATGTTTAGTTCACAGTTTCACCACCAAGCCCTTGTCCCAACATTTGTTTAGTGCACGGTTTTGCCACCAAGTGCTTCCCCCACCACATCTCATTTATTTGGTTCATAGTTTTGCCACCAAGGCTTCCACACATAATCTTAATCCCCACCAACAGACAACATTTTAGTTTACATCATTTGGTGTAATTTATATTTTTGTAATTATATGTTTATATCAAGGAGGCTTAACTATTGACAAACACAACATTATCACCATTACAATCCACACCAGCAGCACTTCACTGGAAGAACTTTAGCGGTCTGCGTCACATGGATGACAATTCACTATTAAACTATTAATTGCTGATTAAATACTACAAATTGGTTCTCCTACTCTCTCCACTTTACTGCATCTACTCCATTGATCCTCCGGCTGCACTCAGAGCATCGTCCATGTGTGTAATCAGAATTCACCTTTTAGCAGTTCCTGGTAATTGGCCGGCAGCACTTTCAGTACCCGCCGAATAAAGAGGGTGCTTACGCAAAACCTCATTATTCTATTCCTTTACTTCCTTCTAAGTCGCGCCATTCCTAGTATTTCTTTTTTCCTTGTTAAAAAATAAGTTTCAATCGAGCAATGGTTAGCAGAGGATAGAAACTAGCCGGATTTCCCGCACAGTCTGTCAAGAAGTCGAGGCCGTAAATGTCCATCGCCGCCAGTCGCCGTAGCTAATTAAGAAACTGAAGCATGAATTTCACCATCTTCCGCCGATACAACCACATAAGCTGCTCCGCCGCCACCAATCAGCACTATTCTCCAACCATAACCTTCACAATCCCCTTCATGCCGCAGCCAGTTTTCCATCATTCCTCCAGAACCTACCGGCCAATACAGCGAGACAGAGCGTGGCGCTCCATGCAGTATCTCTATCCAGTACATACTTCAGTCCGCCGAACGACATTAGCTGTCAGCCTACCGCTCCACGCGGATGTACTCCAACAGAGGCCCGACATGCGACTCTCATTTCTGGACTCGGAGGACTGCAATGCCGCCATCACAGCCGGACTCACACATTTACATTCACCATCGAGCCTAGCCACCGCAGTCACACATCTCTGTGCCAACGGTACTTAAGCTACGGACACTCTGAACGTTACTGTACGGTAGCAACGCGATAGCACTACTGTGGCGATGTGACACTCACTTCAGGATGCAAGCAGCACGACCTGGCCCGCCGCAAAAATACTGTGCCTCCTGCTGAGGCAACGCCAATACATGGGCTAGGCCTCCTGTCAGCTATAGCCACGGTCTCAACTAAGCACCTCGGCAGTCATTTGCCTCGTTACCAATTCATCAAAACAGCACCTGCCAGCTTCCACCCGCACAGTCACAAAAAACAGGACCACAGGTGCTGCGCCTCAAGAGACGCCGCTGAGAGAGGACATTTCACTTCCTACGATCAACCTAACCTAACAACTTCTGCTTTTTCAGGACAATTGCCGAACTCCAAGAATACAAAAACATTTCCTAGGAACTTCTCCTTCCGCGTTAGCGCGCTGGAGGAGGCACACACAGCTTCTAAACTGCACAACCCACCATGCCGACAGTATCAAACGACGAGTCAATAGCAGTCACACACAAACCGACACAACACTAAAGAACCTCCAAGCTACAAGCATATAATTGTCCAGCCACGAAACAATACAGAAACTGCAGCAAGAACTGCAACGACTCAACCAGCACCTCCAATTTCACTTCCCCACTTTTGACAGCACGGGCCGAGGAAACCAAACCAGCAAACTTCAATCAGCTCCAAAAGTGATACCCCATTGGTTGATTCCAACTCGGAAGTTTCGTGCTCAACATAATGTGAAGACTTCATTTCTTTATTATTAATATTAAACGTAAATTATGATTAAAATAAAATTTCTCACTTTTACTCACAAAATTTCCTTTCAATTCCCCCCTGGTGTAACTCAGGGGGCCTTCGGCCAGGTTTTACATCCGGCAACCAAACGCTCACCTGCTCCCATCCATCGGCCGGCAGATCCATACATTCTTCTTCACTGTCGAAGGTGCTAAAGTGGAACCTCATACTTCTTTCTAAACTATGCTTCATACACTTTTACACCTATTTCCTATTGTTACATATTTAGTTAAAATGCTCCAGTTTCTCTACTTGATTGTGTTTGTGATGCTGCAATCTGAGCACTTCAAAATGCAAAAATTTAATCGGCAAAGTTGTATGCATTTTCAGAAGAATTCAAGGGAAATTTGTTTAAATTAATGGACTAATTCTTTGATGTTCCGTCTTTAAATATTGCGATCAATGAGAAGCATCAACGATCAAGAACTAACTATCAGATCCAGTACAGCAAGCATGCGAAGAATGTTCAGCTTCACAAGTCGCAACCTAAGCAATCTACCTTGATAATATGTACCTTCACTTCAGGACATGAAAAGCAGCAGTCATCGAGTCAGTTCTCTGCAGATCTTGCCATATCATTAGTTCAGTCAGGAATTCCAGTCATCAAGGTCAACAATCCTGCATTCAATCACTCCTTGAGAAGTACACGCAAAGATCAATACCGGAGGAGGGTACCCTGAGAAAAGATTGCATAAAAGCAATTTATGAGAAAATAAAAGACATGGTGAGCAAACATGAAGTGGAATTCATATTAGATGAAGCCACTGATGCGCTGCCAAGATATATATATATAATGTTCGTATTCCGTTATCCATGCTCTTTGAGACGTACGAACTCGAAAAGACAAAATGGTTACACATTAATGCAGTCATTCAATGATTGATGCATAAAGCTGTGGCCTGAGAGCATACAACACGAAAAAGCCAGGATTGTGGTGGCTGATCAATCATACAACATTATATTCACTTTGCAGTAATTGAATGTCATGTACCCTTATCTCAACCATGTAACATGTTCCACATGTTCTGCACTGTGTTCGTGAAAGAGTCGCATTGCTGCTATGAAGAACATTCTTGTAAAGGATTCATATCATTAACCTTTGTACCGAGAAGTTAATAGGCTTAACTTACCACAATTCCCTGTAATAACCAGGTGGGTTATGTGGATAAGATGCTCAGTTTTATTATCAAGGCTTCGGAAAACTCAAAAGCTTCGTATGTGCTGCAGATTCAATGGACACAACAGTCATCAAGCATTCCCAAATTTGCTCAGTGAAAGACCTAGAGTTGGAATTTTCGCTATGCATGGCTACGGGTATTTAGTGATGTGATTAAGAGTTTAGAAGAAGGAGAAATGGACAAGAAGGAACAGTGGAAGAAGTTGACAAGTGTGAGAGAAAACCTTGAGGGATTTGCCAAGTTAAACTTGAGTTCATTTTGAGAAGCAATTCGGATGTAGAATTCTTCGCAAGTTCCGCTGAACTACCCATGTGTTTACAAAAGTGCTGCATTGGCTTCAGTACTGTTAAGCGGAGTTTCTCCATATATAAGGATCTCCTGATCTCAAAGCGACAGCGACTTACGTTTGAAAACACAGATATGTTGTGCAAAATCCAGTGTATCAAATTGGTTGAAATCTAGTAAATGTCACGTTTACTTCGTAAATATTGGTTAATTTATTTTATTTGGTACAATGTTGAATAAAGAACATTAATGTAACTGGTTCAGACCTGAATAAATGTATTTTATCTGCTGCTTTTTTTATACCCTTCTGAATAAATTTTGAGAATCATTCCCCTTTCCAACCATAATATTGCACCTTAAAATCCATTCTCATGCAACAACCAATCACTATTATTGAATATTGTATTTTCAAAAACAATCTACTTCAGCTAGATCTGGTTGGCAAATGAAGTTTCGTGCGGATATCCGAATCGCTTCCGTTCACACAAGTGACTGAAAAACGGAAATATGAAACAGGAACAGAAATTGGGAGGGAGTGTTGCGCCAAGCTCATCGGGTGATTCAACTTCTAGTGAGTTGTGTCAGTCCGAGAAATTTCAACTGCGTGTAAAGAGAATGATGCACGACGATATTTATATTAAGTTTTATTTTCCTATACAGGTGACCGCGGTATCTTATTTGTGGTGACATTCTTACTAACAGCAGTCTAAAACCTCTACTTAAACGAAACTTGGAAACTAATCATCAAGCGCATGTAAACCAATATGTTGATTTTTTATGCGAAAAGCTCAAGAATTGAATGATTTAACTTCTTTTGTATCTGTTGTAAACAGTGGCAATGAGAATTTCCAAAGCGTCTTATCGCATTAATTACAGAATTGCTAAAACTCTAAAAATTGAATCTATCGCAGCCATGCATATTTGGAGAATGTTTCGCAAAAAAAAATCAATATGGTACCGTTCGTTATACGACAACGCAGTAAACGGCCGGATTATCGACATGACAAACTATGTCAAAAAACAAATTTTGAAAGGAATTCATAACTGTTTCTTTGCAATTCAACTTAGAAATCGATTAATGTTGTCATCTTAGCCATTGGTCTACTTTTCATCCGCTATATTAATAGGAAGACTATAGAGGAGCAACTGTTCTGCAAACCCTTAAAAGAGAGAAGTACTGGTGAAGGCATATTTAAGTACACCACCGAATACTTTCGTGGAAATAAAATAGGCATTTGTTCACATGGTGCGAAATCTATGCTTTCTTGGACAGGTTTTTGTATCCAAACCAATCCCCGATTAATTGGCACACGTGATGAACGATGCTGTTATGTTAGTTAATTTTATTAAGTTTTGCTCTACAAATTCCCTCATTATTGCAGCGCTTTACTAGGAAATAGAAAGCATTCATAGTTGTTTATTGTCTCGTGTTAAAATTAGGTGTTTACCTCGGGATAGAACTTTGAACTTAAAGACGAAATTTTTGTTTTTCTCAACAGCACTAGCCATCTCTTTCACAAAGCGAAGTGCGTGGAGGATCAAATCCGGCTTCAGACTTCAATTTATCTCGCAGACCATTTCTCAAAAATAAAAATTTTAAACTTATCGCTTCAGACCGGATCCAATCATTCATTAAACTTTTTAACTTTCGGAAAACTTTTTTAAATGGCAATCAATTCTTGATATACTTCACGACTACCTGCTAGAAAATCATATTCTTTGACGAAAATATAAAGAATATGGACAAAGAAGATTTGAAGGGGCTTGGGAAAACTATCAGAAAATATTTCCCGCTATGTTCAATAATATCAATTGGATCCGTGATCCTTTGGAAGAGGCGGCTGTTTTCAAATTCACATTAATTGTGCATGAAAATGAGCAGCTTCTGGAAATGTATATGTATTTTAACTATAGAAAAGTTATATTTCTTTGTCAAATGGATTTTTGGTTAAGTTAAAGGGGTTCCCAGTCATAGTGAATAAATCCATAACTTTATCAGCATTTTCATCTACATATTTGTGTAACATATCTTTTTCTTCATACGCCTATTTAAAAAATAAATTTCGAAATAGACTTTATTAATGAACATCTGTGCTCTTGATATGAAAGCTCTGTGCCATCCAAAGCAAGCACATCGTTCTTACTGAGTTTCAAGTTAAGGGTAAATGTATAACGAAAACTTGTAGGTTAAAGGAGAATTTTAAAATATTTAAACTATCCTGTAACTATGTAACGTAAGCTTGCATGGAATTCTGTTACTATATAAAACATTTCAATAATATCTTCTCCTTGAACTCCTTACTCTCTTCTGGAATTAGGAGTCGCTGGGACTTACAAGCCAATGCCCCAGTCAGTCGCCTATTGGCGAACTAATTATCTCTGGACACACAATGAGTACATGTACGCACTGACGAATTTCTGTATGAGTGGGCAGTTTAATTTCAGGGCCACATAGAAAACGCTGGCATGCATAGAGATGGAATGAGGATGAATTATGGAATGGAAGATGAATCCAAGCCAGAGAAATATTAACCCGAATTTTACCCTTTCCGAAAATGGACTGAGGAAAACTATAGAAAACCTTAGTCATGTAAGATGGGCGCAGGATTTGAACCTGTAACCTCCCGAAAACGAATCCAAACGTTACCACCTTAGCCAACCTGCTCTGTCAATAATATCGAAAAAGTAATTTTAGAAAAAAAAAATGTGTGAAATATAAAAATGTGCATTTAGTTTTAGCGCTGAAAGTATTTTTAGGACTGAGGAAGAAATAAAAGTCGAAACATCGTTGTAAATATAACAGACTTCAATGGCATTTTCGAGAACTTTATCATCCGAAATACACTAGGAATGGATTGTTGGGGTTCACAGAGGACAGATCCTTGCTCATCGGATGATTGTTTTTGCCTAAGTAGGAAGGGATGAGACGAGGAAGATACCGGGCTGCCAGGAGGACGTAATATTTTCAGATAGTACATCCCGACGCCGGCGTCGCTCCTCAGAAGGGCAAGCCACCGTCACATTGCACCAGCCAATCGCGCCCTGGTGCTTTCGACCCCGTTAAGACGAATAGAATAAAATGCCATGAAATGGCAGAGCGTAAAATTTGCGGAAAGTAACGATTCTTTCCAGCTTTTGCCTAAGCGATCAGGAAAAACCAAGATCAAAATGGCCGCCTTAAGGGATTTGAACTCAAGTCCTGCCGAACGCCAGTCCCATACATTGCCACCTTAGTCATCCCATGTGAAAATATAAGGAGTCAAGTTTATTTTAAGACTAGTAAAGTAGCGTTCAGGCTTCTATTAAAACACCAGGGCAATGAGTAAGACTCTTCCAAGTCCAGTCTTGCAAAGATTTATATTTAAGAAACAAACATTTTCTATCCCTCTTCCATGGGGTAAAAATTCTACAATTGATCTATCACAATAACAAGAATAGCCAAGAAAAGAATCAACAGTAATTTTAAATAGTATTAAGAAGTGGTTGATGGATCATGATGTAGAAAAACGTGAACATAACAATTACTAGGATGTTATGAATAAAGAAAATAATATGAGGACAAAACAGATAGTCTCATTTGCAAACCAAATTACAACATTTGAGAATTTCGTATCTTTCTATTTCTATCTTTAAAATGATCTAATATTGATCTTAAAATGTTAAATGATGTTCTTGCGTTCTTATAATGCAAATACATGCTATTTGTTCTTTTAAAACAGCAATTCATATAATAAAATATGACTAAAATTGCTTCTGTATTTCCCATCCCCCCAAAAAGCAATAGATTTTAATCGCTAAATCTAAGAAAATTGCGTTTTTAAATTCTAATTTAACTTAGTATTTGAGTTTCTCTAAAGCCTTGTCTTAAACATCTCGTAAACTATTCTAAATTTGTGGATTATGAAAATTAAAAAAAAAATTGCAATATCTAAAAGTACAAATATCAAATTTTGTAAACATATATTTCAAAGGACAAAAACATTTCTAAAAATTACTGTATAAATAAAATGGATGAACATATAAACTTTAAGGGTAGTTGCATTATGTTGATGAACAAATAAAAATAACGCCTAAAGAAAAATATCTTTAGGTAGTCGTTTAGAAGAAGTACATTACAATTCTTGGCTGCGTTCTGTCTGCTATTTTTCGCAGCGAATGACGTTGATTGTGTTCCAAACGTGAGGCGTATGTAGGTGAATCACGCGACGTCGCGTCGCTCCGTAGGTTTATTCTGGCTTCGACCTTGCTACATGTCCAAGGCCTTCGTTTGGTTTACCTTGGCAAACCAAGTTTCTGTAGCTTCCTCGGGTCCACGTCAGCGAATTCCTCATGTAGACTGGTTTTATTCATTTTTTTCGTTCTAGCGTCAACAATATACCTCACTTTGGGGAAATACTGAATGTTGTAACGGTTGGTATAAATGTGCTTCTTTCTATATTTTTTGTTTGAAACCCAATTGAACAGACTTTCCATTTAATAAGAAAAGTGCATGTCCATTTTACACTAATTTAAAAAGATTTTCCAAGAAATATATTACACTATAATAAGTTCAGCTATACCACACATTTAATATACAATTTCCTTCATAATAGTTCTTTTGGTGCTTTATTTGGTATTTAGATAACTTTTCAGTGTCATTTAAAGCCGCAGAATTAATTAGTTGTGACTTGTGAGTAGCGTGGTACGCATGTTGAACAGAATTGCTTTCAAAAGTAAAATTCACCTTCAAATAACAACAGAAGATGATTTGTCGAAACAGCGCGAATGTTTATGTAAATATTCAAAATAGTATACACTATTAGGCACTCGTCAAAGTTACAAACATGGGGAGCAAATTGAGTAAATACCACAAAAGGGGTACCAAGATTAATAACTGAATATGAAGAAATAGCAATTCTAAGAAAAATTGAGCTAAACATTCCAATAATTGTTCCCAAATTTCGACAGTTCTCCAAAGGACTTGCCAGACTAGTACAAAAACATTTCTGAGGAAAGATATTTCCTATAGTAAAGCGGCAGGAAAAAGAAAATGCAAAATGATAAAGCCTGTTGAAACGATTTGCAGACTAAAAGAAAGCATGTCTTTGGATCCAATGGTCAACAATATAAACTGAAAAGATGAACTCTGATGCCAATAATAAACCATGATGAAAATGGCTGGGCACTTACGTTGGCAAATGGCGATAAACATTCTTGATTATTTTATTAGTAAAAAATCATTGATCACGGCGCCGAAACTCTAGCTCTATCAATACAGATATTTTTTTAAAAAAACGATTGTCAGGAGAAAGAAAGAAAATACACAATAATATAACAAGAAGCATGACGCCATACATAACCAAAACCAGTGCTTACGTACTAATGAAGTGCAGAAACCGAGTATTAATATGCGATGATTTTCTGTGTTTAATAATGTTTGGCTTTGTTTTTGTTTAATTCTAAAACATATCATTCTGTTACGTTTTGAAATACACAATTTTTTCGTTAAATACTAATTTGTTTAAATCTTATAGTGAGCATTAATTGAACTACATCGCAATAATTTTAGTGACTGTAGAGGGGACTTTAATAAGCAATTTGACACAGGAAATTCATGGTCTACGAAGAAAAATAACGGAAGTGTATGGTGATAAAGAACTTGAAATAGGTGCTGATTAAAAAATTGCCTTAGAATGTCAAGGCAACTCCGTTTTTCAATAGTTTATTACCGGCATTTCAAGATTTAATGTTATAAATATCCCTTATCCCTTATCATATAACAATACGACACTGAACAACGGTTAACTGATTTATCGTGTTATGTAGCTTAATCTACAAGGAGCTACCCACCATCTTTGGTGCCTCAGTAGTAAAAACTGGCGTTGAACACCATCAAAAAAATAGAGCCACTCATCTGGCTACAATGTGGCCTAATGTACAGTATCTTCGGCTTAAAGATTAACAGAACTAAAACTTATTACTCCAAAAGAAATTACGGCATTCCTTTATAGACATAACTCAAAACGTTTTAACTACATAAACGTAAACATAAGCAACCTCCGTGTTTGTTGTTCTTTTACACTATCTCGATATGATCGCCATTAGTCGCGCGACAGATGTTCAACCTATATTCATTCTCTGTTCATGTGTTCGACATCATTAGAGGCGTGACATTTTTCACAGCTGCATGAATACGACAGCGTAAATCAGGAAGATCACATTTTGGTGTTTCATGCATTTGACAAAACCTCATACGAAAAAATCAAATTGAGAGTAATGTCCGAGACCTAGGTGGCTCAGCGATGGGTTGAGCACCTCTTCCATTCCCGTGCAGCTAATTCTTGCCCTCTATACATGCGCATAATTGCACGGTGTACCGTCTTGCTGGAAAATTCCACCTTGAGAAAGCTGAGGAAGAGCTTACTCCTATAACATATCCAGGTAGCGGTTGCATTTGTTGGTTCTACAAAGAAGAAGGAGGCCATTGATTTTTCCGTTCATCGCATTCACTTTGGGTGAGTCACATTGACACTTGAGTAACACGTGAGGATTTTATGTTTCCCATTCTAAAATTGTACTTGGTGCCTTTCCAGACATGTGCAATGCTACCTCGTTCAAGAAAAAGATTCTAGCGAAGAATGCCTCATTTTCATCAATTTTAGCTAGAATTGTTTCCGATAAAATTTGCTATCGTGGTATATCCAGATTTGGTTTCCTGGTAGAGTTCACTTTGTAGGCTCACAAACGTAATCTTTTGTGCAAGGCATTGTGCACTGTGATGCGAGTTACGCGTAATTCTTTGCTTGCTTGTTTCACTGACCTTTTCGAACTCGTTTGAAGGTCAAATGAGTCTTCAACGACCGCATCAGTAGCTTTCCGTCTCGAATTGGAAAATAGGATTCCCGTTCCCGCAGGCACTTTCGCATTTTATAATTGATACATCTTTTGGAACAGTGTGGGAAGGTCTTAGTTATACTCCCATCTTACGTCTTCACCAGCGCTGCAATTGCGCTCTCCAGTCTTAAACAGTTCGAGCACATACTGCGCTGCTAATTGAAGTTATACAGGCTACTTAAATAAAAAGCTTTTCATTCACAGTTTAATGTGGATAATATTATGTTGCTTTATATTTATCAACTTTTCACCAAAATTGTATTTTATTGGACTAAGAGTGTTCTAAAAATTCACAATCTGACTCAGAGATGTCGTGAAGATAGTCCAATTAATGATAGTGCTTAAATATTCCGCTTTAGATGGCGGACAGTAAAGTTTCAGACCCGTAAATATATTCACTTATTTGTGACCACTTATTTGTGACAATTGTATAAATTATTAACATTTTCTACAAAATGGATAAAAACTGAAATAGAACTATGATAAAGTAATTCGTTTTGAAAAGGTGAACCCCACCAGAAAAACAAAAGGAATGCACATTAAAGGGATTTTCCTCTGCGTTTTCGGCGGTTAAAAGTTGGCTGCTGAATTTAACCGTGGTCGCATATCCTTCAAGATGATGTGGTTTCAGAGCGATCCAAAAATGCTATAACCGACGAGACTGTAAGAAAGTAGCTTACACACTGATAGCTGATTTAAGGTACGCAAGTTGGCTAATATTGCAGACTTCGATATGTCGTGTCTAATACATTTTATACGAAGTTTTGGGTATCAGAAAGCTTTCTACTCGATGGATACCGCGTTTCTTAACAACCGACCACAAACACACTCAAATGAACATTACGCATGAATGTTTGAACTTGTTTAAACGGATTTCCAGCGAGTTTCTGCTACGTTTGATAACGGTGCATGAAACCGATTCATCACTACAGGCCAGAGAAAGGAGCAGTTGAGATTGAAAGGAGCAGGAGCACAGTGGGTGGCAAAAGGTGAAAGTCACCAAAAAAAAAAAAGCAAAAACGGTTCTATTTGCAGGAAAAGCCGTGGCTATGGTTTTCTGTAATTTTCATGGTGTAGTGCTCGTAGACTACCTCCAGAAGGGCAGAATCATCACCGTGGAGTATTATGATTCATTATTGAACCACTGAAGGATGCTATTCAGGCTAAATGTACACAATTTGCGAAAGAGAAAGTCCTCTTCCATCACGATAATGCGCCTTCACATACGATCTGATATTGTTGCCTAAAAACTGCATGACCCTCGCTTTCAAGTGCTTCTACATCCGCCATATTTGTTTGATTTGGCTCTCAGTGATTACTTTTTGTTCCCAAATCTGAATAAATGACTGGATAGACGACATTCACGTCAAATGAGGAACTTGAGAAAGATGTTTATTTGTCACAGTTATACAAATTTCATTTGATTGAGGGTATTAAACATTTGAAAAGTCCTTGTACTAAATGCATTGCTTTACAAGGTGACCGTATTAAAAACAAAAGAAAGAAATTGTCTTAAATCTTGTATATTCTTGGTCAGGTCGAGAACTTTAGAACGCCTCTCGTACCTTTAAGCCGGACACAATGTACAAGAGGACAGACTGTAAATTCTAAGATTATAGATTCGGGATACTACGGAGTAGGCTATGTAATTTATATTTTATGATGAAGTTTTATGCTCATACATAAAATATGAAAGAAGAAATGAGAAATAATAGACGAGATTGGAAGTCGGTAATAATGGTCCACTTTATTTGATGCCAATATCTTACCGACTGCCCCAAAAATACTTGTTATACAATTTCAGTTCGCTATTGTGTGGTTTCGTTTCGAACGGAAGCTTCATTAGTCAGTGGCGCTAAGGGTATTTGGCAACCTAATCGCATAACTTTTAAATTTGAACAGGAAGACCACAAATTCCCTATATCAAATAGCTCGCCTAAGTTCCCTCTACAATCACTGAAATTGTTATGGAGCAGTTCAATAACACCAATTAATAAAGAGAGGACCGATAGACTGATAAAATGCTCACCGACTAGCATTCATGGCTGTCTTTAATTGTGGCGTAGAGTTGCATCTCTATATTTATCTTGCTGACAACATTCTGGTAGATGCACTGCCGCTTATTAATTTCAATACACCCTATATTTCTAAAAAGAATAAAAACGAATAAATCAGCACATAAATATTGTGTTATGGGGGCAAAATATACTCTTTACAAGCAACAAAATTATATATTCTTTTCATCAAAGTATCCAGCTTGCCATTAATAACTGCTTAGCAAGCTCAAAGCAATTGCTTTATAAGTCCTGGAGATATTCTCATCTACATTTTTTCCATATTTGTTGGACAATTTCCATATTTATTGGACAATTTCCAAAGGATGATCTACACTTTTAAACACACTTCCTAGATACCTTCGCCCACTTTATTCCTTAAAAATTGTATGGAGTTGCAATTTGGACCTTGGAACAGCCAAGCCATCTTTCAGCATACACTGTTTTTATTTAGATGCAAGTATGTCTGTAATGGTTAACTTGCTGCAAGGTGAACTTTACTCTAACATTAGAAATTAAAATGGTTTTGCATGATATAAAAAATTATGATATTGTTTCTAATACATTTTTCCTTAAATTTTTAGAATGTCCACAAATTTATTCCTCTAAATTATAACAGATCCCCTCCAAGTTTAAAGTTTGCAAAACACACTAACGGAATGCCTTCTCTCCTTTACATTGGCGGACATACATTTATTCAAACTGGTACCACAGTTTATGTTTAAATTCATTTATTGAATATACAAAAAACAACTGGGCGATATTTAGTGGTGAGTCTATACTGGAATCTATTCTGTGTGTTTAAAGGTTTTAGCAATGGTTTCCTTACTGTCTCATACAGCTGAGATAAGTTTCTTAGTCTCCTTTTTATTATTGCAACAGATACAGTCTTCTTGTATATTTCTACTAGTTCTGTAGTTCTACACATATCTGTGGGACAGGTTTAAACCCATTTCTTTTATTGGTAATTTTAAGAATTCACAACAACTTTTTTGTTTTGCTATTCTGGTCATGGAGAATCTTGGTTGTTACCAATATTTGTGTGAAGGTAAGGGTGCATTCCACTTCACCAGTAGGTCTCACATTTACTAATGTGACAACAATATATCTACCTTTCTCAATGTCAAAATCGCAGCATATTTTTAATCTATTAATCACTTATACTATCACTCCCAAAGTGAACTGCACACCCCAGATTTATCTTAAAACGTTCCTGTGGTTGATAGTAGTACACGGAATGGCACCAATGCCTAAGCTACTAAGGCCGAAATGTGCATTTGATTCAGTCATTGTAACATTTCTAGGATTGTATACTTTTATAATAGAAATATAGACCAAACTTACATTTTACAATTACATCTATTATTTAGTAGCTAAACGTAATTAACACAATATTCTGCAGAATGATAAATATAAATTTATTTAAATGTCGATTTCATGTAAATCAGTAGGCGCATTGAAATGATTGACTGGGAGTGCATAAAAATATAAATGTAGCAGTTATGTTGAAGGAAGCTGTAAACAAAAGTTCTATGCATTATTTATTCAGATGTTTAGAGAAAATATAAATAAATGTAATATACACAAGTAGTAAAGGCCCCTATTTCAGCAGTTGCTATAAGGATATTTCCCTCACGGGAAATGACGGTATTGTCCATTTTCAATTTCGCCCTCATGTAGAGTGAGCGAAATATCACCTAATGATAGCAATGTATCCAAGATCGCGGGTTCGAACCCGGCCAGGACCGATGGATTTTTTCGGGCGTAAAAATCCTAAGTATGGCTTCCTTCGGAAGGGAAGTAAAGCCATGGGTCCCGTGTCGTACATTTACGGCACGAAAAAGAACCTCAAGCCTGAAAGAGAGGCCTCTGAGCAAAATTTGTCGGCCGTTTCACGCCCTGAGTTGAATGGGACGCTGATGACCTGAGATGTTAAAGAGCGTCCTTAAATAAATCAATCAATCAATGATAGCAATGTCATTAACACAAGTGGTTAAGTAGTGACCATTTTATTTATTGAATACATGTGTATAATTACAAAAATATGCATTACATAAAACAACGTGAAGTAAAAGCGGCGGCTTGTTAAGGTTATGTGTGGCAAAAATGAAAATTAAGGAGGTGGTGGTGAGGAAGTACTTAGTGGCCAAACTGTGATTAGACGAAAAGGTGGGGTAGCGGTTAGTGGAACAATTTTAATTAAATAAGTGGTGGTAGGGAAAGCGATGGCAAGTAGAGCTAAATTAATATATGTAAAATTATATTTCCAAGTAATTGATGCAAAAAATGTGAACCAGGAGGCTGTGGGGAAGAGGTTGCAGCAAAACTGGTCACAAAAATTATAGGGTTATGTTTGGAAGCACTTGGTGGTAAAACTGTGAACTAAGGGGGTGATGTTAGTGCAGAAAAATCATATCATGTTTTAAAACTATTTACAATTTATTTGCAAAAAGAAGTTATGATGCGCAAAAATAATGTTATATTGCAATCAAAAGTTATTTTCACTTTTTAAAATACTATTATAAATAAATGCAAATATTAAAAAACAAAATACTAATTTTGAACACGAAAAAAATTTACAATGTTCAACTTTGCAAAAACTAGTTACGTTGTACAAAAATGTTTACTCTTATAACAAAAATTCATATTAGAAAGAAAACATTAACTTTGAATTCAAAATACAATTTACAATATTTAACTTTGCCAAAAGAAATAATCTTGAGCAAAAATTACTTTTATAAACTAAATATTATCGCCCCATCATTTATTATTATAAACAAAATTATTTTTAGAATCAAAATATATATTGCACTATTTAACTTTGCGAAAAAAGTTATGTCGTGCAAAAAATATTCTGTTGCAATCAGAAATGTTTTCCTTTTATAAATATAAATGAATATTATATAGAAAAAATATTTACTTCAAAACAAACAAAACCTTTAACTTTGCAAAAGCAAGCTATGTTGCGCCAAAAATTGTTTAATAAGTAAAAATTCCAATTAGAAAGAAAAAATTACATTTGAAATCTAACACAATTTACGATATTTAATTTTCCAAAAATACATTATGTTACAATCATAAATATTTTACACTATGAATTTAATTTCATAATGCATATAAAATAGAAACAGATTATTAACTTTAAAGATAATTTAAAGTATTTTATTTAGCTAATTGAATTTCTGTTGCGCACAAAATGCTATGCTGCAATTAATATATTTTCATTTTTTGAGTTACTTTTAAAAAAAGTAAATATTAGCAAACAAAATATTAACTTTCAAAACAATAAACAATTTGAAATATTTAATTTTGATTATGCCGTACAAAAATTGTACATTCATAAGAAAAATTCATATTTCAAATAAAATATTAACTTTGAAAAAAAATTATTATTTATTTTGGCAGACGAAGTTATGTTGAGCAAAAATATATACAAATAAACATAGTCAAGTTGCTCCAAGATATACTGTTATAAGCTAAAATGAATAAAGAATAAAAACTATTTGTATTATTTAACTTTGCAAAAATGTATGTAAGATATTCTAGTAAAATTTTTTCCACTCAATGATTTAGTTTTATAAAGAAAATACTAATCTTGAACCAAAAAACCATTTAGAATATTTAGCTATACAAAAGAAGTTATGTTGATCAAAATATTCCTTTTTTAAATAAAGAATTAATATTACAACCGAAATGTTACTTTTTATAACAAAAAGGAACCATTTATAATATTTGATTTTACAAATCAAAAATATTTTCCACTCCATGGTTAACTTTATAAATAAAAGAAGCTCGTCATTAAATATGATTCACAATAAATTAATAGTATTCCACTCACACACACATTTAAAAGGAACTTGTTTTGAAGTGCTTCAAATCGAATGGATCAAGTGCCATGTTCTATTTTCAGGATTTTCCTTTTCTCTTCTCTAATGGTTTTAGAGTATTTGCTAATGGCCATTTAGGAATTTCCCTTCAGGCACTAATGGGTTTTACATTAGCCCGCTTCACACGGTTAATGACGTATGATACCTGTCTGGAGAATGGGTGAAAACTTGCTGGAATGTTGGGGAAAACCAAGTTCGAGGGTATATGACAACACTACTCAAGTTGACACTTCCAGAGTTATAGCAAGATGTCTGGCGCTATGCTGTAGGGCTGGGTGTAAATAAGATGGAACCTATAGAAGAAAGTGACATCATGCAACTATTTATGCTAATGAAGAACATAAGGCGCATTGCATTACCATGTGATAGTAGAAACAGAAGATGAAAATACACGATTGTGGAAGTAGTGAATAGCAACCTAATAGAATGTTGTTAAACAAAATATAACTCTTTGCGAAAAAAATAACACTATTTACTTTTATAAATTTGCAAAAAAAAGTTATGTTGTTAAAATATGCCGTGTACTCAAAATGTATTTTTACATTCTGATTTGGTTTTATAAATAAAAATTAACAATAGAAAACAAATTATATCTTGGAAAACAAACAAATATGTAACATAAATAATCTTTTAAAAATAACTTTTATCCAAAGCTTTTGTTCAAAAAGATGTCATCTTGAAGTCAAAATTATTTACTCCTTGATCTACTTTTATGGAGAAAAAATAAATTTTAGAAACAAAAAAAAATTACAGTATTTAACTTTCGGAAAAGTGTTGGAAAAACTGTGAACTAAACTGATTAAGGAAAACGGAATGGGAAGCGCTTGGTGGCAAAAATAAACGCTCGGTTAATGTACGAATATTTACACAGTGATAAAAAATTATTAATTACACAATGGTGGTGACCTACAATGATGGATAATCACGAATTTAAATAATAGAAAATATGATTATACAGCGAAAAAGTCCAATTACAAAATGTGATAATTTGAACTACAACAGTGGTGATAAACCTATGAACTAAATGTGCGCAGTGAATACGTGTTCGGGTAATTAGAATACACTAATAAGACCTTGATGTAAAAATAATTCTCACTGTGATATACACAACAATTAGAAATAAAATATAAAAATAAGTTGTACTGATATAGTTACACTGTAAGCAAAATAGTAAATTAAGTGAATGTTTGTCAATTTAATAGTATCTGAATAACATGCTGACAAATAAAATATACCTGTTCGCGAAAACGTGTCGTTTACGGTATTGAACTTAGCAAAAATATGTTTTGTAAAAATGAAAATATATTGCAAACAGAAACTTTTTCGCTCCTTGATTTATTTTTGCCAACCGAAAACACATATTTAGAAAATATGCCTAATAGCGAAAAAAAGAAAAATATTGGATTAAAATTTTAAATTTTTTTAAAAAAGACGTTATGTTATGCACAAAGATAGTATGTTGTAATCAGAAAATATTTTATCTATATGATATCAACAGAAATTCATATTAGACACAAAAAACTATGTACAATATTCAATTTTGTTAAAAGAAGTTATGTTGTACAAAAAATATATTAGGTTACATTAACTTTGCAAAAAACAAAATGAATTTATATTCAACTCTGCAAAAAAAATTATGCTTATGCAATGTTCGAATAAAAAAATACGTACCCTCTATGATTTGATTTTAAAAACCGAAAGTACATGTGAAATAAAATATATCTGTTTACGAAAAAAGAAAAACGAATCGGATGCATTATTTAGCTTTGCAAAAAAGAAGTCATATTGGGCAAAAAGATACAAAAATACTTTCACTCTTTGTATAAATTTATAAACCGATTGGTACATGGTGAGAAATAAATTATACCTGTATTCGAGAAATGAAAAATACCGGTTGCAATATTGAAATTTGCAAAAAAGTAGCTGTGTAATGAAAAGAAAGATTTACTTATGTAACAAAAATTCACCTTGGAAATCAAATAGACATATTTGTTAAAATAATTTTAAAAAATCTGTTGCAAATTTAATATTGCAAAAATGAAGAACTTTTGCTGAGTAAAAAGGATGTTATTGTACACTTAAAAAACCTTCCAAAGTGATTTGCTTTTCGTCTTTCAAGTATTATTACTTTTGTTTCTTTGCGTATTATTCACAAACAGGTATATTTTATTTCTATATATGTACTTTTTCGGTTTATAAATATAAATCAAAAAGAAAAAAAAAATAGTTTTATAGAACATAACAGCTCTTATGCACAAAACAACTTTTTGCAAAGTTAAATATATTATTTTTTGTTTTGAAGGTTCATATTTTGCTTTGCAATATTAATTTGTCTTTATAAAATTAAATAAAGAAGTGAAAAATATTTTGATTACAATATAACATCTTTGTTTACAACATAAATTTATATGCAAAGCAAACATTGTAAATAATTTATTTTTTTTCTAATATTTATTTTTGTTTATAAAATTAAAGCAGTTTGCAGATATAATTTTTGATTACTACAAATAATTTTTTCGGCAAAATGTAATTTCAGTTTGCTAAGTTAAATATTGTATTTTTTGTTTTGAAAGTTAATATTTTGGTTTCTAATATTTATTTTGTTTTATAAAAGTAAATCATGATATTAAAATACTTTTCATGAAACGTGGCATTTTTTGCACAGCATAACTTCTTTTTGCTAAGTTAAACATAGTAAATAATTTTTTTTTTTTTGCAAAAAGTTATATTTCATTTACGAACGTATTATTGAGATACCATTTAGTACAATTGCACATCTGTGTACTTTTAACTTCTATTTCTTTCACTACATAGATATGTATTACACCTTATGTCCTCCAGTCCAGTGAATAGGTGTGTGATATTACTTTCCTCTACAGGATCAATCTAGTGTATATCTACCGGATAGCATTGCGCCAGACAAGTTGTTATACTCTACAAGTATCAACTTGTGTAGTGACGTCATATTCCCTGGAGCTTGGTTTTCCCTACCGCAAAGGTTCCAGCTGGTTCTCTCCCAACCGCTAGCCTGTAGCCAAGTCACCTATTAATAATATTCAAGTTCTCCTCTCTCCCTGCTAACGTCACAAACACAGTTTTCCCTAACGCGCAAGTTCCGACAATGGCGTGATACTCCCCGCTTCCCTTTATTGCTTACGTACATTCATTTTGCTAAGCAGTCGTTAGACTGCTGTACTCGAAGCACCCGCGTCACATATTTTAAGGTGTGTCATTATATTATTAATAAATATTAGTTTTAATTTTCACATCAGCGTTTATTCGTTTTTCCGCCATTTTGTAATTATTAGTTTACATAAGTATGTAAATATTTGTCTGTGTAATAAACGTTTAGTTTAAATTTTTGGTATCAATGCCGCCATGCGGTAATTCAACTAATGTTTAGTTCAAAGTTTTGCCATATGATGTTTACACCACTACCATCACATCCTTAGTTCACAATTTTACCACCAAGTTCTTCCAAACCTAACCTCATATTTTTTGGTTCGCAGTTTATGCACCCAGCGCTTCCCTTACCATTACCATCTCCTTAGTTCACAGTTTTGCCAACAACTGCTTCTTCCACGACTGTCTTTCTTCACAGTATGGAAAACAAGCACTTCCTTCAATACCGTCCCTTTGTCTGCAATTTGCCACACATAACCTCATCAAGCCAATTACATTTTTTTATAATTATAATTATATAATCTGCCACCAGAATGCGCCAGCGTCGCTTTTCAAACGTTTGATGTTAGGAATACTGTTAACTGCGAAGACATTTTCATGTCTTTCATATATGTCATTGTATGTTATAGTTAGTTTTGTATACATAATGTAAATATTGTACTAATTGAAATTATTTTTATATTTTTACATCATTATAAGGTGTACAATCATTTAATGAAACGTAAATTTCTGAATAGCAATATTATGGTGTGTGAACATCTATCTATCTATCTATCTATCTATCTATCTATCTATCTATCTATCTATCTATCTATCTATCTATCTATCTATCTATCTATCTATCTATCTATCTATCTATCTATCTATCTATCTATCTATCTATCTATCTATCTATCTATCTATCTATCTATCTATCTATCTATCTATCTATCCATCTATCCATCTATCCATCCATCCATCCATCCATCCATCTATCTATCTCTCTATCTCCCTATCTATCTATCTCTCTGTCTATCTGCCTGCCTGCCTGCCTGTCTGTCTGCCCGCCTGCCTGCCTGCCTGTCTGTCTGTCTATCTGTCTATCTATGTGTCTATCTATCTATGTATCTGTCTATCTATCTATCTATCTCTATCTCTCTATCTATCTATCTCTCTGTCTCTCTTTCTGCCTGCCTGCCTGCCTGCCTGTCTGTCTGTCTGTCTATCTATCTCTCTATCTAAAGAGCAAACAAATGGACATATCATTTTCAGTTGCGTTCCAAAGCAACCATCGCTAGCACATTCCATCGCAAACACATCTCCTCTAATGTCAATAAAAATACTGATGAGCTGAGTTATTTATGTTTGCAGCATGATTCAGGCGCATTTAGAACTATAACTATAATTAAAGTTTAAATCCATATAATATATCCATATAATAATACGTTACTCGATTAATAGGTACTTTTACCATTCGGTTCGGATTTAAGTTTCAGGAAATATTTCACATGTTTGCTGAAAATAATGATTTTAGTTTTATATTTTTGGTGTGCAATGCATTAAACTTTGGTTATTATCGGAGAGAGATAGAGAGAAAAAGAGAGAAATGCTCAAATTTTCGTACTGTGTCACCCCTCATTCAGTAGTTTCGCCTATGAAGGCCAGGTGACACCAATTGCAAAATAGCGGTTATCCATAAGAAAATCACTGTCGGTTCGGTACTATTGTCCAGTACCACTTTCAGGCAAAATTTTGAAAGTATTTTCCCTCATATAATTTTATGCATAATTGTAGCGGAAGGGTGAAGGAAAAAGTGTTTATTATTTCCCTGTTTATTAGGATACTCTACCAATGGTGCCAGATGGAATTAGTTACTTGACCGAAGTGTGAAGTCACAAGTGATTGCGTATCTGCAAGGGCGGTGATTGATAATCTAGGCCCAGTCCTATGGAAAAAAAATTAAAAAATGTAGGAGGAGGAGTTTTTCGGGACCATACCTTACTGGGACGTGTAGGAAGCTCACTGAAAGCCATGTTATTCTTTTCTATGGGGTTACCTTAAGGATAAAATCTTTGTTCCCCCTTTACCTATTCCGCATTTGCAGGAATGTCTCAGAATCACTTTCTGGGTATTACAGCTGACGCGCTGGAGCTGTATGAGAAGAAATGGGCTATCGTGTAGATGTCTGTATAGTGACAAAAGGCTAAAAAGCACAACGAACAAAACCTAGAGCTGCGATGGAAAATATTACTTGTATTTGTCATTGCCAGAAGTTCCTATGTATCGTAGTCCAGCAAACCGATAATGGGTTGTCAGGTATGTGTCCTTGCGTGTGTTACGGACTGCCAGAATGGCGTGATTGCATTTGAGCTATCAGAGGAACACAGCGTACAGCAGGTGGTTGACTATGCTGGTGTGTCACACAGTACGTTTAGACAGTGGAAGGAAACGCGATGCTCATCAAACTGGCGCGGTGTGCTAATTGTGGCTGGAAGTGGCTAGAAGTGCTCACTGACTGGGATCACCGGCGAGTATCACCTGAGTTGTACTCTAATGGTTTCACAATGAGGCAATAGTTCCCCAACATCATCGACAGTAGCATAAATGCCATTTTCAGAACATACCCCACGTGCGGAATTGCATTAGTTGCACAGCTCTAAGAGATCATAACATTTTGACAAAAAAAAAAAAAAAACAAACAAAAACAAAAAAAAAAAAAACAAAAAAAACAAAAAAAACAAACAAAAACAAAAAAAAAAACACACAGCTTACATGGACTAAAAGCCACAATAATTGCACAGCATAAGACTGAAAGCGAGCCATCTGGTCTGATTATTGCCGTTATTGCCGTTATTGCCTATTCAGTAACGATGCTAGACGTAAAATGTATCGCAGACCGCATAAAACATTACATGAAGACCGTGTACAGGGCATGTAGCAAGCAGTAGGTGGTATGTAGTGCTTTACTTATACTGAATTGGGCCCTGTTGTTGTGGTCGATATTCACTTTAATGAACACTGCTACATTCCGCTTCTCGAAAACAAGCGCTGCCTTTTGTTTAACATTGCATACATAATTCAGCTGTGAATATAAACATTTTGCGAATAATTGTGTATTCATCGAACCCGAGCTGAAACTGGCTGGTACTACGAATATTCCGAGAAGTTCTGACTTTACTAGCCAGCAAAATCCCGGAACTTGAATTTCTGTGGTACCATGTGGAACAGCGATCAAGCAGGAACCAGAGGAATCTCAGAATCCTCACCGAACTTTGGAACGGGTTTATAGAATGCCTTGTTCTATTGGCAAACTTGTAAAATTCATGCAATTTAAAATTTCTGCTGTTATTCGTGCTAAGAGTGGACCATTCACAAAGGACGTCTAATTGTTTGTATTGGACAATGGAAATGTATGGTGTATGGGGGAAAATGTATAAAACTTCATCAGAGCATTAAACAAGAATGATATTTTAACTGTAGCACCTTCTCTGAATTTTAGAAATCTCAGCAATCGTTTCGATAACTCCGTATATTCTTCTTGTAAATAACCACGCATAAAACCCAAATAGTGAATATACTATAAATTTGAAAACTTCAAAGTCACATAATGTTTGACAGGGCAGGTCACCATTAGGTTTATTCTGCAGTTTTCGAAGTTACTTACAACTAGCATTTGGCACAGATATGTACAATTATTTAACTTAGATGGTTGAAATCCGGCGACAACCGAAGTACCCATGGGGCAATGTTTTAGGATGCAAAGTTTGGTAAGAGAAATACCAAGAGATAAGACAAAATAAATTACAATTATTGTTGGGAGCTGGAGAGATGGCTAGTCAGAGAAATGTGCTGATAACGCAATGGTGTCAGAGGAGTGCGTTCACGAATAGCACACGTATCGTAAACATATCCTGTGATTGTGCTACGATGCGTTTTGAAAACATTGACCACTTACAGGCTGAAGAATATGCTTAACATTTCCTAACTTAGTAACCAATTAATAAAATATAATTGAACAAATTCGTATACTTTATTTTTGGTCACTACATATCATAAACTTGTTACTTTATATTAATTTTTCTCCTTTTTAATGCATACCATTAATAGGCATTTGCTTTTTAATTACAGCCGGGCGAACCTTTACTAACTTTGTGTTGTGGTTAATATAGCTTACATGTATATATATTAAAATATACTCTTGGAACAATGTAACTGAAATGACTAGAAGTGGAGAAACAGAAATTTATTTTATATATATATTGCTATTCTGTTCTGCTCCCTAAAGCGCAGTATTGTTTTCAGATACTTACAGCGCCATTCCATTTATATTTGACTTTTCAATTAATATTTTCGTTTAATTTTGACACTTTTTCCATTTGTAGCTCAGTTCTTTAAGACTTTTACTCAGAGACTGAACCCTTAAGTAAATGCAATTCTTTCTTTTTCGAATATCATATAAATATTTCGGACATGTAGAAACCTTTTTTCTTACTAAATAAAATTCGTCTATTCAGAAGCGTATTCCATTCTTGTCAAAAACATTCGAATTCACTTTAGTACGCCTCAGTTTATTTCCTGGGGTAGAAAGACAGGACTTCAAAGTCTTCTGTTCTTACCCCTGTACTGTTCTCACTGGAATACTGGTATACTGGGATACTCGACTCATCAAATGCAGCTCCCATTATTCTCAATTCCTCGAGCTTTAATATGTATAATTTTTCCTCTCTTTGTTGATGTGGCACATCCAGTATTTGTATGTAAATATAATTATTAAGCCTATATATATCACTATACATTAATACTTAACTAAAACATGGAATATAAACTCCAACTGGGAACTATTAATATTCTGTTTTCGTTAACCCAATGAGAATGGGTCTCTGTAAATATATGAATAAATGACATACATGCAGCGAGTAATATTTTACTTGGAAGATAAAGCTCTCCTATCCCCCATGCTAACACCATCTTTCCATCTCCCAATAGTACACTAACTCACGTCGCTATTATAGTTGTCCTAAAGCAGCCCTATGTTTGCTCCTGACATCTGCAACGTAAATGCAGCGCCAGCACAGCCTCTAGTGTAATATGTTATTTTTATGATATGGTCAGAGAAGTTGCCATTTTTTACATCAAAAGCAGTGGCGAGGATTTACAAGTAGATATGCAGTTCGGCGCGTAAACAGAAAGGCATCCGAAAAACAGACAATCTATCTTTTGGGTAATTGTTGGCCCAATAATATGAAATACGGATCTTACATTTATCAAACATCGTCGTTTTTAATCATCTTGTAATAATTAATTCACATATTCAAAGATCAGTCAACACCCCAGAAATTTTATTTTATCTAAGCAATTAAAAGCAAGTACTTGGCAATGATAGAATAATATTTTCCTAAATGGTATTCCAGTAGTAACAATATTTTGAGTAATTTCATACTCTGTTTCAATTTCACAACAGAAAACATTTTTAAAAATAGAAATTAGGAATTTGAAATTTAGCATGAGCAACTAATTGTAGGTAACCATTTTATATTGGATATGTACAAATAAATAAATAAAAAAAATTAAAACCTGAAATACTCCCTCCCGGTACCTTCTTTCCTACACCAGGACGTGTATTGCAAATTCTTATACTTTATTTGTAAATTACCAACTTTCGTTCTTACATTATTAATTTCTAGATGACACTTATACCTAAGTTACAACTAAAAATTTACTAAAATAATACAAATAGATTTTTTTTTTAAATTACAAAATTACATTTCTTTTAACTACTTCCTAATCGCTGCAAAACATGGATATTCGAGTAACAGGAATACAGTCACTACTTCTATTACTTCCACTTAATATTTAACACTAAATTAATACACTACAATTCACCGGTATCCGGTAGACACTGTACTGATTTGATTTATTTATGGACGCTCTTTAACAGCTCAGGCCATCAGCATGTGTACTGATGACCAGTACATTTCTTACGTACTTTTACTTTACTACTTATATGTATCTATTCCTGTCTCTATTTGTATATAACTATATATTATATATTTATTGACCTTATATATGTTTCTTTATTTTCCATATTATATCACATCTTTCTATAGTGTATCATCTTTATGAACATATGCGAGTAAAATTTCCCTTTTATATCTTATATTAGTCAATTTTTTCAACACTAATTATATTCTTTGTGTGCAAATCTAATTGACATTTGTCAAAGCAACTTTTACCCTACCAATTCAAACGTTGACATTGTTAACAATAGTAATAATATTATCATTAGTATTAGTTATATTATAAAAGTTATTATCACAATTTTATAATATTTCACTTTACATCTTTGTCTCCCTCTTCTTCTTCTTCTTCTTCTTCTTTTTCACTCTTTCGCCATTCCCTTTTTCCACATTCACTTTACCCTCTTCTCATTCTGTATACACAATAATGTTTTATGTCCTATTAAAAGTTCCCTTTCGCCACTCCACTCCACTTTACACTTATATTGCATTTGTTTATTTATCATTTACACCCACATTATTACCAGTTTAAAACTATTCTTACAATTTTCACCACTAACTTCACTTCACTCCACCTCACCCATATCTACTACGCCATTGCACTCCAATAATTATTTGATTTTTATTTATTGGATGGATTGGATATTTAAGTAATGGCGCATTATCAAGTGGAAATGCTCAAACTGTAACACTTGGGAAAGTATTCAGGAGGTCCCGTGTTCAAATATTTTGGGGTTGGTAATTCTGGCCTTGGATTTTTCGAGCTTTCTCCATGCTACTATATGGTGATTCAGTATATTTACGGTCACTTTTTAACATCCCATGCCAATAGCGTCCTATTCAATTCAGGGCAAGAAACGGACAAAAATATTGCTCTTCTTTCAGGCTTAAACTTCTCTTACGTGCCGTAAATATACGAAAACCTACCTACGGCTTTACTTCCCTTTCAAAGAAAGCCATACTTAGTACTTTACAACGAAAAAATCCATTAACCCTTGCCGGGATTGAAACCGCGATCTTGGGTCTACGAGGCAATGGTTACCACTAGACCACCAACTTGTAACTAGGCAAATTCTGGGCTGGTAGTAGTATATGTCCATTCACTGGCTAGTTTTATTGAAGGTAGTTGCATTACCAACCTTTTAAAAGATAGACAATCCCGTAACACGCGACTGCATTATCGAATTGGATAGCTGCATTACCGACGTGTTGTAGGCTGTGTCCTTACCGACCTTCGGTGGTATGCAATTCCCCGCAACAAAGACCATCCGGAGAATGGATATCTTTCTGTTTATTATACGGATTACAACATTTATTTTACAAAATAGAGATAATTTTGTTTCTTTACCGACCTGCAAAGAAATTTGGTTGGAAGTGAATGGGAATTTGCTTCCTCGCCGACTTTCAGGGATTTGCGGTGATGGGGTTTATTTTACATATTATACAAAATGTGAAATGGCTGAAATTTGCTTGCTTACGTACCATAAAAGATCTGTTGGGGAGGGGATTTATTTTAATTCAGTTGACAAAATATTAATTTTTGGGGGGTAAGGATACTTTGCTGGGCGAGCATTGCTTTTATTGAATGGTGGATGTGAAGCATGTTGTGTGTTTGTAAAATATATTTAAAAATGCAAAAAAATGGTTACAATGCAAAAAGTTATGCAAAAATTTGTTGTGCAAAATTTTCATTATGCAAAAAGGTGTTATGATGGAAAAATGTTACGATACAAAAAATGTTATTATGGAAAAAAGTCGCTATGATGCAATAGATGCATTACGATGTAGAATTGTATGTCACCGCTGTGTACTTATTACTGTTATGTTGCATTGTTAAATTTTGTAAATATTTTTAATTTCTAATATTGTAGGAAAAAATAACATTTCAACATAGCCTATACGAACTGTTACGATGTTGGTTATAGCTCAGGTTCCAGCGACCTACTGAGCATGGTGAAAGCTGCGTTGGCAGTTGGAAGAGTTCTACGAGGGGTCGGGTTTGTCTGAACCAGAATAAAAGATTTCACCCTCCGCAGGGTAAGGTATTTTACCTGTTAATGGATCTTCAATGTTTTCTCTAGGTCAGGTATTTTTGCCTGCTAATATATTTTCAAAGTTTTCCCTCCCCAGAGTCTCGTATTTCTGACAAAAAAGCTTGTTGCCTGTTAAATGCATTTCGATGTTTAACGAATTCCCGTCTAAAAGTTTTTTTTTCTGTAAATAGAATCCGCATTTTTATCTAGGGTCAGGTATTATCTACTAGTCCGTTCACTCCTTTAATGGTGTTGGGCCAAAGAGTGCGTAAAACCAACCTATTTAGATAAAAACCAAGAGGGAACGTAAGGTATTACGCATGCGCAATGGTGAAAACTATGCTTTTGAATCGTTGAAAGGATTAAGTTTTTTGGTATAAAAATAAGTAATACTAGTAGGATTTATTAAGTGTGAGAATCATAACATCTCACGTGACTGTATGTAGTTTTGAAATAGGTATTGCATCAACTACAAATTCATCAGTCATAAAGAAGAATTTCCTTTTTAGCGAATCTACGTACAAAATCGCTATAGCATGGTCAGTTCCACATTCGTGTATTGAGATAGGAGGTTCCGGATATGAGTTTCTACGTAAATAAGTGTAGCAAATATTATTGCAAACTTTATGGCAGTTATGGGTATGCCCAAACCCACAATTTGTGTTGTATTTGGAAACCATATACTATATAGTGCAGTAAAATGTCTAATATATACTGCTGTGTGTTACAGTGTCAGGCTCTACGTGCTTGTAAACTCTAAATTATACACAAAGGTACAAAAGCATTATAGAACAACTTGCAATGCCTTCCTTGTGCAACTTCCAATTCGTTTTAATTAATTTTTCTGTTTAATGTATATTATCTAATGCAAATAAATGTTTTTATATTTCGTGCATAGCGATACAACAGTTTTCTAAATAAAGAAAGAAAATGTCAAGTATACTTCAACGTAAACAGTAAAGAAATCCTTTTAGTGAATACATTTTTATAGTTGTTTGTGGACGGCATTTTTTTTTTTTTTTTTTTTTTTTTTACCAACGACACATTTGTAAACGTTATACTTGAAGATATTCAACTTAGAAACGTTGATATGGAAGTAAATGAACAGTTGTTCTATAAAGTCCTTTTTGCAAAGTTAAATTCTGTAAATAGTTCCTTGTCTTTAAAGTTAATGTTTTATTTCTAAAAGTGTACTGTTTATATAAGTAACTCAAAAAGTGAAAATATTTTTATTACAGCATAATATCTTTTTGTTCAACATAATTTGTTTTGCAATAATACTTATTTATTTGTTTCTTAACATGTACGTTTGATTTATAAAAGTAAACAAAAAGTGGAAATATTTTATTGCAACATGTGTTTTTGACACAGTATAAAATTCGATTTTGTAAATTGTTCTTTTGTCATATTTATTATTTTGTTTCTAATATGAACTTTTTTAAAATGTAAATCAAAGAGTGGAAGTATTTTTGATTGGATTCTCCTTTCACAAGAGCAATCGATGTTTTCAGGAGTGAGCACCTCCATGGGTCGACATGCATGCTCTTCATCTTCAATGCTTTCTCGACCTAATCGAAAAAGGTTGGCTCATTCTTTTACAATATAAAATGAGCGGTGTGCTTTCCTATATACACCGTCCCATAGCTGTTTAATTTCATTTGGAATGAGTCCTTTTGTGAAGAACTTAATAACAGCTTGAAACTCAATTTTGAGTATATCAAAATCTTCTGCTTGTTGCCTTATTTATGCAAATATAACTGAACAACTGAACACAGAGGAGCGGAAGTTACAGCTGCAATAATTTACTTAATAGATAAGGTATGACACCGCATAAGGGGTTTGTGAAGGCGATAATCCTTATCGGCGAAGCCGGAAACTCATGGTTCTACCCTCGTATGTACTTGACAATTAATACGTCTAGACAACTTCCCGGATGTTTGTGGAAAAAATGTTCCAGCCTATCAAAAAATGCCTTGCTTGTGGCATAACCTACTCCTTGACGCCTGATATCCTCTTTGTACTCCACAAATTTTAACATGTTTGGTAAAGTCATGTGACCTGGAGTCAACCTGCATGTACTTAGTAATGTCATATGGCCTTGAGTGACAGTTGAATTTACAAAACTTCTTTGCAAACATTGTCCAATGTGCATCACCAGCGACAGTATTGAGAACCTAACTGGTTAACTGGTTCAAAACCTGTCCAAAAGAAAAAAAAGAAAAAAAAAAACTAACGCTGGATGTTTGCGGTAAACGTGTTTCAACGTTTCAACCTGCCTGCTTCTTGCGTGGCATAATGTACTCCATCTTCCTTCAGTCTCTCCTTGGACGTCACCGTGTCTACATGCAGCTTAAAGTACTACAAGACCCTAAATCCGTCATGCCTATTTCTACACCTCCTGCCGCCGTGACCTTCGCCTATTACACCCCGACATCTTTGGCTATTATATTTGTAAGACAATGCACGTTATTTTCATACCTCATTAATTGTCGCACTAACTCCTTGAGCTACGTCGCTATCTCAAGGCGACTTTCGCCGAATACACTCCGGCATCTTCGCCTATCATCCTTCTAAATACCTCACCACCTTATGTATGTATTTGACAAAAATTTAAAGAAATAAAAAATAAAAGTTATAAAAATTAATAAAAGAGCTCCGAGGCGCACAGTTAATATTTTTCTGGGTCTTATAAATAAGTGTTTTCAGGTCTATCAATTTATCTCTTGACCGGTTATCAAACTTTTTGCCGGCGATCAATTTATAAGGCCACATAAAACATCAACTGTCCCTGGGTGGGCTAATAAATAAATATAGGTATAAAATTGTTGTAATCAGCAAATGTGTGAACTTGCACAATAAAATACATATATAAAAACAGAACAATTATTAAAGAAATGATGAACAAAGAAAACACCCCTTTTACATTATTTATTACGTTACTTATTAGCGCATTCGCTTCTTCAATTCCGTCGTAGCTACATCTACACCTTCTGCCCAGGCGAACTTCACCGTTTACATTCCGGTATCTTCGCTTATAATATTTGTAAGTACAATCTATATTATTTTACACCATTTATTACCGTACTAGCTCCTTAGGCTCTGTTGATACCCAAAGATGACCTTCGACGATTATACCCCGTCTATGATGTTTGTGAATACCTCATCTCCACATGTATGTACTTGAACATAAAAAAAATACAAAATTATTATAAAATTATAAAAAGGGAAAATATAAGAAAATAGGAAAAGGAAGAAAATTCCCCTTCAGCGGATAGTTGATATTTTTTCTGGGCCTTATTAAATAAATTTTACAGATTATTTATTTTATCTCTTTACTGACTCTCAAAAATTTATCCGGCAATCATTTTATTTGAGCACGCAAATCATCAATAGCGAGCCGGGGGGCTAATACTACTGCCGTGTAATGAGAGTCGCAAACACCTTTCCATTCATATGCGTATACTGGCACAGCGGAAAGTAAAAGTTGCAATTTAAGTTCTTCAATGAGGAAATGCTATCTTGCCAACTTATAAACAAGGTAGAATTGCAACAACAATCAATCATATTGCCCCACATTTATTAGTGAGGTCATCAGTAGGTTTGTTTTGCACGCTCTTCGACTTCAGTTGGTGTTCAAAACTCGGAGTAGGAAACTAAGTGAAGAAATTAAGATATACAGTCAACATTATTATCAGGTTACTAAATTGTAATAACTGTACTTTAAATTTAGCTTTCAGACATTCAAATTATGGGCGTAGTTCTACTTCCAGATTTTAATAAATAAGCACTAACAGGTTGCCTCTGTAGTATAATGGTTGTCCTATTAGCTTAAAAATCCAGAGGACCCAGATTCGATTTCTGGTTGTTAGGAGGAATATTTTCTTACATTAGGAATATTCCCTTTCTTCCAAAAGGTCTGAAAGTATGAATGCAAGAATAAGTGTTTGAACCGACAGTAATACGTAATGAGTACTGGGAGTGTATAACCAATGATGCATAGATGTAATGCATAATGAAAGTATGTACATTGTAATTAGAGTAATGAAAGTAATTAGAGTGTGGTAAAGCAAAAGAAGAAATATTAAGAGAATAAGGTGACATGCCACACACGTGCACACCTTCAAGGTGACCCAACCCGGAAGGGCTGTCAGGTGACATTTTCACACTCGTGTAAAGAGAGTGGCCTTCTATGTCTCCAGGAAGATAGAATTGCCTTTTTAAACTTAAACAATTACTTGATATATTTATTAGATATGTGATTTATTAGACCGCACATGTGTATATTGCACAATGCACTTCTTAAAGAAATGTAAAACACTTATATGAACATAGTTGATACAACTACGAAGAAGGTTTGCCTTTTACTCAACACGTGCGACCACTTATTGTTGTTATAATAATAATAATTTATATTAGTTCCACGTAGCTTAATGATCGCCTCGTGTAACATGTGTTCATTTGTCAACACATTGTTATTAGCATGCGCCTTTATCCAGGGCAGTACCATTGCATAAAAGGGCCTCCTAAACTACGGAGGCAGGAGACTAGAGATGCTGGTAATAGAGTCCATGCTAGTTAGTTGTAGCTGGCTCTGAAACTTTAACGCAATAAATACTTATATTGTTCATCAGAGTTGATTGAATTGTCATTAGAAGCCCGGAGCACCTCACATTTCCTGAAGGACATGACAGCCTCTGTCCACGTACCTACACCAACTATCTCCGAACATTTCTCTGTGTAGTCTTAACCTGTCTAAGACTGAGTAGGGATTAATTATGACCGAGCCTCGACGGGTGACCATCTATCTACAATCCACGTGTCTGTGGTGGCACCACAGCTTGAACTCCGTCAAACCAACATCCTGGTGGCAGGAAGGCAAAGAACAAGAACGATTACAAATAAACTATTACGTTTAATTGAGCAACATAAGCAAGTAAAGTACACCAGCAGGGGCCTGTTTCACGGAAGTTCACATCAATATAAACCAAATGATCAACAAACAAAATTAAGTGGCATTATGAACGAGAACGAGCTCTCCATCAAGTCACTGTTGTAGAAAATGTCACCAAAGCATTTGAGCCTATCCTATACAACTGAACCTAATCTGCACATTACCTGAGTTTCGAGACTCAGCCAGTTCAACTCTCTTCTCCTTGAAGAGTTCAAAACACCAACAATCAGTGTTAAAAATTAGACTTCAACAAGGTACAAAGGAGGTTCTAAGGCAGTTGGTAATGTTACAGTATCCTAACAAATTTCACTGACAACTGCCACCGTTTTTTGTTTGTTTGTTTTTTTCCTTCTATAATTTAACAAAGAATGTTCGCTGCCAAAAGATGTTTGAAATCGTAAGTAAAGCATGAATGGAAATATTTATGATGCGTCAAAAGCGGCTCTAGCCTAAGTTTGGTTATTATGCAAGGAAACACATGGGAGATCTCTTAGTGAGATAATATTCCTCATTCCTGTTGGTTTTCGAAGTAGACCTGTGCTTATATTAGTCGTAAATAATTGTTTTAAAATGTGATAACGATAATAATGTTTAAGCAACTACTTTATTTAAAGCACTGGAGAGGAAATATTTACTCTCCCCACCCAGCAGAACCTTTAAACAAGTACGTTGGTGTTGATATTTTAGACTGTAAAATGGAAGTGTACGTAACTTTCAGCTGGATAGTAAATAAAAGCCATTTCCAGCGTAAAGAGCTAATTTTACCATTTACAAGCAGTAACACTGAAAGGAGGCAGTACTGTTTATCGTACCTTCCGATGCAGCATTGCCAAGTCTCGCATGCTAAGGCAACAGTCGTGATAACATTTATGTTTACTTCCTTTGGTTTTGACCAAACTCTCGTGTCATTTTGGAGCATACAAAAATAGCGCAGTATTAATATCTGCGCAATAGTTGAGTATGATGACAACTAAAGCTAGTCCCATAATGAGAGATTAAGGTCTGAAATGTTATAGCTAATGACAAGTTACGTTCCATTTCTTCATTCACGTAATCTAAATGATGCCATAAAATGCGTTCGTGTTTTTTATTTATTTATTTAAAACAGTGTAGATTTCAAGGCGAAATAATTTTGTCACTAAAAAGAAATTTACCCCCATTACGTATTTATGAACTTACCGCAGATATAAACCTCTTGCTACTCCATGAAGCCTTCATGTGCAATGATGAAATTTTTTTATTTCCCAGATGCTAAGCTCTGCCTCGTTTCCCACACGCTTTATAAACTATGGAAAATTATATTTAAAGGTCTCTACATTTCGCATTACTGATATTCTTCTTCTAATTCGGTGCAATTAAATGGAAACAAGTATTATTTCCATTATTATTAATGTTTATGATTAATTTTTAGTCATATTTCGTCAAACTTGGGAACAAAGTTAAGATTTGATGTATTTTTATATTTATAACCTAGATTATTTCGCAATAAGAATAAGTCAATTGTTATAAGGGAACAGCATTTTTATGGATAACAATTTCAATAAATGAGGAAATCATGAATTGTATTAAAATTTTCAAAATAAATAAATATGTAGTGAATAAAAATATTTTAGTTCATACTTACAAACATTCCCAGTATTATTTATTGAACGTTAGAGATAGATAAGTTGCTTTTTTATTGTTTCCTTGGATATAGGGAAATATATAATCAATAATGGTGAATTATAAATAGAAACGAAAAATGAAGGTAAAAATCCTTACTTTTCCATACATGTATGTCAAATAATAAATTTTCTGTATTTTAAGATGAAATTAACTTTTAAAATTAAAAAATAATATGTGTTAACTTTTTCAATTCGAAGAACACACATTCCTTAGCAAGTAGCTAACTTCTCTTATTTTAAGATTGAAACATGGTGCCATGAATTTGTTTAACCTAGTGGTAGGAGGAAAATTAACAGCTATAACTCCCATATTCGTGTTATTTAATAATTAAATAATAATTTTCAGTTAGGTAACATAAAATATCTTTGTCTTTCCATATGACATGCTAGAAGCATTTAAACAGAATGTCACTAAAAATGAAAAAAGCAACATATCCTCAATTAACCATTAAGTTTATTTGGCTGCAACTAACATCATATGAGTGCGAACGGATTTTAGGAAATATAATTTATAACTGGTTTGTTTTTATTCGTAGCTGGTTTTTATAAAGTATCTTAAATTAAAACTAGACTACTTTCGGTGGGTTTCTAGTAGTGCTTGAAACTAGTGATCTGGAGATCATGGGTTCGATACCCGGTCAGGTCAAGCAGTCTGGAAGTTTATTTTCGGAGAGTTTCCTTACTCAGAGTAGGTGAATGCCAGATAACTTTAAGTTGCCAAGTACCCCGAGTTCGTTTTGCCATCATTAATTAATTTCATTCATCCCAAGAGGATATGCTCAGGTATACAAACCCATTGTTTTAGTGTTTCCTTGCTGCACCATAACCACATTACCTTAACCATCAATTCCTCTAGGACAACAGCGGCGCCTTATGGACGTCCCGGCCTCAGGATCCTGCTACAATACCAGGGGGAATGCCTGTTAGTACATGAGAACAATGAGCTGGCATTAGAAAAAAATAAAATAAGTTTTCAGTGGACGCTCGTTTATTGCAATATATTGGATGAAAATCTACTGTTTTTTTTTTATATAAATCTTATATTTTGATTTTACATTGGTGTTTAAAGTTTGTTAGCATTCAGTTGCTCCGGCTCGCAATTACAATCCATAACGGTGTGTTTGGAAGAAGAAGAAGAAGAAGAAGAAGAAGAAGAAGAAGAAGAAGAAGAAGAAGAAGAAGAAAAAGAAAAAGGGCTACAACTGAATATCACAATGCTCAACTTATACTTAAAATAATAGCAGCCATGCGCATGAACAGGTTTCGTGGGAGAACTTCGCTTTAATCCTCTAGCGCAGAATGAGTAAGTACTGCGCTAATTTCCTCTGTCACACATGTGCGAGACTCCAAAGACACATTCTAACCTCTAATAAGCACGGAAGTCACTATACATACTATAGGAACGGTTAACATTTGCCAACCAATTATTGATAAACAAGCAATAGCCATATCAGAGAATACAAAAGGGTTATCGTAGTATAATCCCTTCCAATAAATTGCGTTCTTTGTTCAGTCATTTGCTACGGTTTGTATAGCGTCACGGGTGGCCGAGGTCGTTAAGACGCGGACTCATGAGCGGGAGGGGTCTGCGGTTCGAATCCCGCCAGGACGTCCTTCCTAACTGAGGTTTTTTCCAGGTTTTCCTTAGTCCTCATAAATGGCAAATGCCGGGGAGGTACCCTAAACAATAGGCCTGGAATGTTTCCTTTCCCAATGTATCATTTCATCTCATGTATCATCAGGGTCCACCGTCTATAGTGCCTCTGTAGCAAAAACGTGCGTTAAACACCATTAAAAATACTTTTTTTTTTTTTTTTTTTTTTTTTCCTCACGTAGGTTCCGACTTGGTTTAAACATTTCCCTCTACTTCGTCAATCTCCGTTTATTTTGGAGCTTTTAAAGTAGAGGTTGCAACATTAATTTTGTAAAATGTGGAGGCGGTAGTAACTACGAGGAGGAAACAGCTACGCAAGATTGAGGTAAATGTTAATCTTAAAGAGCTAAATGGAATCTTTATTTCTTTCTTACACCGGGAACAGAGCGAAATGTGGCAACAGCCGAGGCGATAGGCATGTTTAGGTGAGTGAAGATAAGAAGCCCATTATTATCAAACACTAGTCGTATGTTAACCTATTCGTTGTTCCTATAATACCATGCATTACATTCAACTACCTGCCAGCGGATCGATAATGTTGCGATTTGATCGTTGCGTTCCGTGACTAGCAGATGGTTAACTATAGCGCATGGTATTTGCCCAAATTCAGTACACATTTTTTACACACTGAAAATAGAATTAGCATTGTAACTTCAAATGAGTAATTTTACAGGAGAGACAAAAAAAAAGTTTGAAAACTAACACGTTACTTGGCAGTGTTTGAAAGTCCACTCCACATAATAATGTTAATAGATGTAACCACCATTCTTATTTTTAATTTATTTTGACATTTCTTCAGTTATAAAATTTTACTTGATAAAAGCCATATTACAAGGAAGAAATATGAGACTTAAATTTTGCATTCTGTTCTTACAATCATTTGTTTTTCACTGAAATACTTAATATTATATTACATGTTATCAGAAACAAGGCTTATGGTGATGTGTAGCCATTGTTGGACAAAGAGTAAAGCTAAGTTTTAGTATTAAAATAAAAGCCTATGTTTTAAACTCGCATAATTCTAATGAGCTCTGTTAATTTAAATGTTAACGCAAGAAGTTACGAAATCTTAACTAGGCGATTCTTTATACTATTAGTATTCATAAAAATACCAGATTTGAGGAAAATATAACGAAGATCCACCAAAATTTGACCGAAATAACGAGATTTTCTAATTATATCTTGGAAGAGAACGCCCTATGGCCTTAACTCTTTACGGGTAATTAAATGAATTAATAAAATAAAGATATAAATAAAGATACATTTTTTATATAATATAAGTCGGTTCTGGTGGTGTAGTGTTAACCATATGTTTCCTAAGAAAATGTATATTGTGTATGGTACAAAATGGGCAGCAACCTCTGTAAAGAGGGTGAGAGCAGAATTCGTTTATTTTATTTCAAGGACCGGAGTTTTAAAAAGGCCAAGTGCTGGGCCGTTATGAGTTTCCGGTGTCAAACTCTAGTGACGGCGGGGGAAGGGGGTTCGCACCGATAAACGGGCGACTTGGGAATGGGAAACTTTAAATGTATTTAACTTTAAACAGTGTTTTTCTTACTGTTAAATATTTCTTTTATTCTTCTCTTGTGCTTTAAACACATATTATTAGCTTTTCTACTTTTTTGATATTACAGTATATAATCAATATTTTTCTTCTTTATCAAACAATTATTATCCATCTAAAGAGGATACTATCACTCCTTAAAAAATTGTAACAAATTTAAAGCCTGTTTATTACATAAGTAGCCTATATCTATGGACAGTTGCTATGATATATAGAAATTATATAAAAAAAAAATACTCTCGATTTTAATCTTTGGAACCAGACACTCATTTGCAGTTATCTGCTGACAAAGAAAGAATGAGGAAACAGGAAACCGGTGGTGGCTAAGTTGACAAATCTCCAGGAAACTAGGAATGCGGACGGGAAGCCTAAATTAGTTCGCTAAGCCGAACCACACCATTGACAAATATGAAGAGTGTAAATTTCCTATAAATCGTCTATGAACGCGCCAGAAGCGAAAATGTGTTGTATCTTTTTAGCAGCATGCAATACTAAACAAATGATTTTGTTTACAATTTCCAGGTTTTCTTTCTCCATTTCTTCACTTTGCTACGACACTGCCAACAGTTTTACAAATCTTTATTTTGTAGATATCTCATGTTGCACAAATCCTGGAATCCTTTGCAGACTTTCTAGGGTGCTACCCACTTCCAACTGCAATCATATTGGCAGACAAAGAAGAGGTACATATAGAATGTCAAAAGTCTAAAATGCCCAGTGCTGAAAGGGCATATAAGCAACAGTAATACGTGTTGATGCCCTAATTAATGGCTGCCGGTAGCCGCTGAAAAACTTGTTATATGGCTATATGTATTTAGATAAGCAAAGTTGAGCTTTTACTAATACTTACTTTATCAGCATTAATTTGCTCTATGCTTGAAACGCATTGGCCTCAACAGTATTCCCGGTTTTTCAATCAAAATGACTTAAGGTTAACTTCATAAATCTTAGGTGTAATTTTCCGCGAAAGCTTTATTCAATAAGATGTAACTGTAAATTCGTCTCCTTTCAAATATTACGTTCAAACATCCATAAGTAATAATTGGGGTACAATACTGAATACATTACTGGCTGGGCATTCAGGAGAGACTTCAGTGAAAGTTTTAAGAAGAACATTATATTAGAACTTGTGCAAAATAGTAACCGCAGCACAAATATACATGAGACAAATGAGACAGAACAAATTAAGGTTCAGATATTAAGGAATGAGCAAATTCAGAAATAAGCGCTGCAAAGTAAGGTTTAAAAAACATACAGAAATGTGGGTCAAAGAGATAGTGAAGAAAAATAGACGGAAAGATTACAACATATACTTAGGAGAGTATGCGTGGCTTCAAAGGCAAGCAGATAGCATCTACAATTATTCTTGGCCTTGAAATTTTTTTTTCGAAACCAAGTGAATGGACATATGAAAGGAAGTATTGGTTCATATGACAGACGCGGAGCGGAAGACTGCATCACCAATCGGGTTACACGATTCTGGACGGGGTTTATCGAACTGCGAGCTGCGACCTTGAGTCTCACATCACTCAATCAGTATCATTTGAACAGTGAAAGAAACAACACGCATCTAATTCAATAGTAAAGTCCGCTAAAGATACTAAATGCAAATACTAAGCCTAATTAACCTTAACGAGTGTTCCATTATGATGCGTATATTCTTATGGAAGCCACTCGTGTTGTCAGGAAGTTGTATGAAGAGAAATTCCCGGGTGATGGACTTCCAAGTCGTAGTACGATACATAAATTAGTAGTACCCAAACACTTTAGATGATCTAAAGCATAACTTCCGTCAAAATATCAATTTAATTTCTTAAAGATTAATGGGTTATTTTATAAGTAGTGCCAGAAATGTGTGGAAAATGAAGGTAGGCAGTTCCAGCATCTCCTTACGAGAAATGGGTGAACACGTACATTTTAATTGTGTTACCCTATGACTCTTTTTCTACAGCCGACTAGTGCTCCCCAGCCCGCCCATACTCTGATGTAGCCCAGACGATGCAGTCCCCAGCGCCGTGTCGGTCATCGGATAATTTGATGTTACAGCAAAACTGCCGAAGTGACTGAAAGTGTAGCTTATAAGTTCTAGACACATTCTCTGGATCACCAATTGGAAAATCAAGTCACAAATATTTGGTTCAATAAACAAATGTGTAATAGGTAAAAGTAAGATAGTTTCCATATTTTGAACCTTAATCTGCAGAACTATGCTGAGAGACATCGTGACTCGCACGAATCATAAGCAGTCACATTGCAATGCATTTAGGAAATTATTAGCGTAGTAACACCGGCTTTTATCGCACACTTAAAACAATTGAGTCTATATTACACCAAGAACCGAATTTCTCATTGCCAGTCCAGGGCAGTTTTAATATATTTAGGTATATATCACTGTCAGAAGTGGGCTATTTATATATGTATATATGCGTACATATCACATTTTTTATTTCCCAAATGGTAGTAATGCTGGTGAAATAATTTCAAGTAGTATATTTTAATACTAACAGTAATTGATAAGCAGTTGAATTCACCCATCAATAAGAAGCAGTTAGCTGATTATTCATGAGTTTTTAGTTGATCGAAAAATATGTTTACGCGTTATATATTCTTAGTATAGAACGATTAGAAATAAAAGTCAACGGGGACAAAGTGCTTGAAGGTGGCGTCAAAATGTTTAGCAACAATTCAAATGCTCAAGTGTTTTTTAATTTCATAAAATGTATAACAAATTAAGTTTCAACCAAGAAATACATGCTTCAGTAAACCAAGCAGGTTGGCTGGGACTGGCATTTAGTAGGCGCGAGGTTAAAAGCTTTTGGGGTTGGCCATTCTGATCTTGGGTATTTTTTGTGGTTTCCCCAAGTCGTTTAGGCGAATGCTGGAGCGAATCTTTCCTTTCCATGAATTTTTCGCTCTCCCATTTCACCTAATTTCATTCCATTGCTTCTGTTGCAAGGTCAAAATAGCTGACGCTGTGTGGGTATGGTTTGCGATTTGGACATATTACTTCCCCCGTGTTTGGTGTTGAAGCGGCTATATATCTTTGCAGGGGGGACTTCGTTGGCGTCGGGGTACTCTTATCTGGAAACTAAAGTATAGAATTCTTGTACGTCCATGTCTCACCGCCCCTAGATACCGGCCCCCCTTCCTCCCTTTCTCATGTCATCCCTTCCTCCCGGAGGTCTCCCCATTGGGGACATTAAGGGAAAAGAAGCTCTTGATCACGACTGAAATATTGCTGCTACTAATCTAAACTGTGCTATGTACGCTCTTTGGTTCTTCCGCTATTGTTTATTTATTTATTTATTTTATCAAGAACGGCGAAATCAACATACATCATAAAACCGAAAACTGCATCGTAAAATGATGTCATTCTTTCGTGTTTCATGAATGAAAGCAATGATTGATTGATTGATTGATTAAATGTTTTATTCGCATCTTCTTAGGATGAAACAGCTCCAAATTTATGAAACGTGTTTTCAGGGATACTGTTCAACATGCATTAATTGCATGAAAAAGTTTTTTCGTAACGCATTCTGTGTGTGTGTGTGTGTGTGTGTGTGTGTGTGTGTGTGTGTGTAGCGTATGATGTTTAACGCCCGTTTTTGCTACAGAGGCACCACAGGCGATGGACACTGATGATACATGAAATGAAATGAAATGATATATTGGGAAAGAATTTATTTTAAAAGAAGGAAACGTTCCAGGCCTAAATTTAGGGCACCTCCCCGGCATTTGCCATTTATGAGGACTGAGGAAAATCTGGAAAAAACCTCAGTCAGGGAGGACGGTCCTGGTGGGATTCGAGCCCCAGACCTCCCGCTCACGAGTGGGCGCCTTAACGACTTCGGCTACCCGTGGCGGTAATGCATTCTGTACATACACATAGCTGCGCCATAAGCATACACATCTACTTTAGTACAAGTACATATATATTATTTACATTTTCACCATTTTAGGCACCTAGTTCTTTATAAATATCAACATATATTGTTCAGAGTATCTGCAATGTACTTTCGAGAGGTTAAAGACAGTGCACTATATCAAAATTTCATTGTTCATAGCCTAAGTAAAGAGTTTCCGTAGAGCAAGGCAAGTCCGCCAAAAATGATCACAATTTGTTATACAAAGAATTAAGGTCAGCGCTACCAGAGGCCAATCTCCAGCCTAGATGAAATGAGACACATTCTTGAGCAACGATTGTGTGCTTCTGGCCTTATATATTGTAAAGAATTTTGTTGAATAGTCCATGGTTCGTTTAATAAAAATATATTATTAAGTGGCTTCAGTATTCATTCTTGGTACATTTGGGTGAAATGTATTACTGCTTCTGTACAGAAACAAAGATCTGTGATCCTGTCATAAGCAACTACGCATCAGACAGTAGCCGCTCTTAAAGCTCCGTACCAAAAAGAACTCATACGTTTTTCTTCAGGTCATCAGTGAGCAATCGTGAGCAAAGAAAAGTATTATTTGGTGATACGTGGTCTTTTGGGAACTGAAATCTCACGTGTGTCGATGTTTTGCTCACATTAAGTATTTGAATGAATTTGGAACTTGATCGCACTGTTTGCTACAGGTAATATAAACACTTCCCAATTTTCCGGATCTTGAACAAAGGCAAATTCCATTAGTGTCACTGGCCAATCCCAAGTGGTCTAAGCATCTTGAAGATATAATTTCTTTCCATTCCATATAACATATAACGCACAAGACTACATTTGGTACATATCTGCGTTTTATCGATTTTTTGCGAACTCCGAAAGGATGTAGCTCATGCTGTTGTAAGCATGAAAAGATTTTTGAAACATTTCTTCACTTCCATCGATTCTACTTCCTAAGCACGAAAAAAGAAAATTATATATATAATTGTTCCTCGTGTGCCGAGTATCGTTGAGAAAATATAAAATTTGCAGTCGCTAGAGCGTTAACACACACACACACACACACACACACATACATACATACATACATACATACATACATACATACATACCAATATTGGAGCATTTGGGGATGTAGGTTAACCTAAAGCGAAAATTTTAAAATCGTTCTAGTGGCAGCAATTTTTTTTCCCAATGTGTATACCATTTAAACAAAATAAGAAAAATAGTTTCTAAAATTAGTGAAATCACAGTATTATGAGAGGAGGCTTATGTGAAACCCATAAAGTATTAGAAAACTTTTTTTGCAACGAAACGCGGTATATATAATTAATTAAAATGAGAATAATAGTTTCCGAAAATCAGGGAAACAGGACCATTTGGAATGGGGGTATACCTGAAAACCGAATTTTTATAATAATCGCGGAATACTTCAATTAATAATGATTATGGTTTAAAGGGCACAAAACAGCGAAGGTCATTATCGCCCAAGACTTCAATTAAGGTGGCCCGGGGAGAGATCGGGCATGTGGGGAGATTGTTATTGTTAGCATTAATAATGCGGTATTCACACCAAATGATAAATTCGGTGTCATGTGAAACAATAAGGGAGGACTAGTCCGCGCATGCGCATGAACGAATAATCGGACTTGCCCTTGCAGACAGCGGCCGTCCGGACTTTAGTACCGAACGACAGCGGAAAAAGTCAAATTCCAGGGAATGCTGCAGCGATATGGAGCGATGTACAAATCTTGAGGGGAGTGCAGTACTCTATCAGCCTTGGTAGTGCAAAGTGTAAATATTCTCTGCTCTTAGCGCTCTTTAATAACTTTCATACATTCAAATTTCTGGGGAATTCGCTAATTTTACGCAGATCATGCGTGACGAACTTTTAAACTCCTATTTTTTTTCAAAGAATTTAACATTGTTATTTTGTACATGTTATTGTATTTTAAAGATAATTTTCTGTTTTTAATGTTTATGCAGAGCTACTTTAAAGGCTGTTGCAAAGTGCGACTGTTTATAAATGGAGGGGGAGCAAGGATGGTTATTTGTTTGATGAGTTTTAATTAATTAGAACATTCTAGTATTATATAGGATTATAGACGTTCTCCATCTCTTCTCCCGTCGCTGTCTCGAAGTGTCGCTATGCCACAGCTTGAGTCAGTAGAGCGCTGGAATTTTGTGACCGTTTCAGGTCAACAGAGTAAAGGACCAGGAATCAGGCAATAGGTGAACACAAGTCTTGGAATTGAATATAACACGATTTATTCACTTGTATTTTTTGTTTATTGTTAATTGTCGCCTTTTTAAGTTCTGTTAAGTGGTTCTTAGATCACACTTGCATTATTCAAACAAACCTACTCACCAGCAGACTGATAACTCACTGAGTTGAACAGTTAATAACTGACTCCTTGTCTAGTTACACTGACTATAACTGAATCAGTTGTCTATAGCTCTCCCCGCTATAGTTCTTTGATGACTGAACTCTGATTTTTTATCTCTCCCGATAATTCAACTCTGACTTTACTCTCTATGAATAAACTCTGAACTTACTCTCTCCGATACTAAACTCATTCTCCTGGAGCCTCGAATCACGACCTTTTATAAGCTATTCCTTCGTCCGGTCGGTAGGCCATCTCTTCCATTTCAAAATAGTATTATTGAATAATTTCGACAGTACGGCTATCTATTGGCCGAGGCGCGTGCATATTCTCTTCCTAAGTTTCCTGATTGGATGTTCCCTTGGGCCTTATATTCGAGCTGTTCTTTCACTCTTGGCTCCACTATGTCGGGCTCTATAACTTATTTCGCTCCAATGATCTGCCGCATCAGCAAGTGTCACGCTACAGCTCGCCTTAATATCTTAACAAAGCTAAGATTTATGACTTTCCACATAATAGAGGGGTTTGTGACCTATTCCTTTTCACTAACTTTTTCCAGAAACCTAATGGCGACCCTTCTTATACAAAACCTCTTGCAAAAACATACAAAAGAGGTAGATGGCCATTTGGCTCTTTGTCCAGCCCAAAACACATTTACAATCATCATTTCCTGGCTTATTTCTAAAGTTTCTGTCAACAAGTTTTTTTTTCTCACCACCCATAAAATACTTAACTACTAATATGAATGCACATAAATTGTACACATTAATTGTAATAATATTTATAATATATATAATTGATTATGGTAATTTCGTAATATTTTAATTGGGAAAGGGCATCTCACAAATACCACTTCAAAAGTTTCAGCTTTTTCAGTAAAATTTCAAGGGAAAAAACAATTTTTTTTAGCAAGTAATTCAATTACTAGAGACGAATATTGGCTTTTATCAAGGTAAACATTTGTCAGCATTCAAGGTCCGTTAAGAGCTGAAACTATCATCAGAAAAATGTAGTAACTGAGAAACTTATTATATAAGTAGATCAATGCCACAGAGTTTGTATTATATAGTTGCTCATAGCTTCGCATTAAGAAACGATTCCTATTAACGTTAAAACATGCATGCCAAATTAACAAAAGAGCTGAACGAACGTGGTGACTCATTCGCTAACGCATGAGACTCGCATTCGAAAGGTCTCGGGTTCAATTTTCGTTTCGTTTTTCGTGGTTTCCCTTGGTTTTTTTTTTTTTTTTTTTTTTTTTTTTTTGAGTAGTGTTTAACGCCCGTTTTTCCCTTGGTCGCTTAGACGAATGCTGAGATGGGTATGTACTTTCTGCGAATTTTCCGCTCTCCAAATTCGCTTCATTTCATTTTGTTGGTTCTGTTACATAGTCGAAAGTTCCAGGGCGAAGTTGGCTGGCGCGGTGTGACGATGACTTACATTTGGTCAAGGCTTCTGCCCCGACGTTTGGTATGAAAGCAAATCTTCTGAGGGGCTCGAACTCCTTGGAGGGGGACACCGCCGGCGTCGGAGTTTTCTATCTGGAAACATCAGAGACCCCGTTTATTGCGCGCCTAACAACCTCTGGGTCCTTGTCGCCGTTACCCCCCATTTCATCCTTCCGAATATGTCCCCACTGGGGCATATGCACAAACGGCCAGTCCTGAAGCAAAACTGAAGTGGCCGAAATGCCTTTTTCGTCCGTAAAAATCCAAACCCAACAATAAATTTTGCTACTAAATTTGTGTTGACTGCCAAGACTGCCATGGTTATTACTGGCTGTAAACTGCACAATATTTATTTTGCCATGCCGCACCATAAGACAACTAGTTGAAATGGAATTATGGAATAGATTCTTTCTGGTTCCTAACACCCCAGGTAATCACGATTGTCTTTTATAAATTCCGGTATACCATCAGAAGTATAAAATATATAGAATTAACTCCAATGATAGGTAATACTTTCATATTTTAGTGCCATCTTGCTAAAGCATCTTACATTTTTATATTTTCGACACATGTACTTATTCTTTAGTTGTTGGCAGAAAAAGGACGGAATTGGCCCAATGCTAAGAATAAGGGATTTTATGACCAACCCAATCGTAAAACCCTGCAGGACTCTTTTCATAAAAGTAAATCCTTAAATGGAAGGGGAAACAGAAAACCTCTCTTTCTACAAACAAGGTAAGTTGCCACTTCTATTGTCTGTACCCAGGAAGCCTTGAAATATACCTCTTTTCTGAACTAATAAATATACGAAACATCTGTGTTGAATCGAGGTTACAAGAGGGAAAATTGTTTGTTCCCAAAAGGGTCAAGACATGAATCTTGCTTCCCCCCTATCTCTCCCCACTCGCTTCGCCTGACTGTCTTTGCCAAGACAAGAGAGGCACCAATTCATATACCAATCAGGATAAATCCCGTAAAGGACGCATGTGTCATATAGCAAATGAGGAATGCGTATGATTCAAATCACTAAGTTCTAAGACACTCCGAAAGCGTCGTGTCTGAATCTAAACCGGTGTTGAAAAGCCCGGATGAGTTGTGTAGAGTCTCTCAGTGAAGTATGTGGACTAGCAGTGTGTCTTCTTCAGTAGCCGTCGCCCGCGTAAAGAGTGTCGTAATGTTTGTATAAATTTGTGGCAAGTATTAAGCGCTATGTGAAAGAGTGATATTAAGTATTTACGATTGTTCGCGTCTGCTAAGAACTGTGTTAGCGAGTCTGTCATAAGTATTCCGCAGCTGTGTCGTGTAAGTGCAGATATATAGTGAATAATTAAATTACGTATATTCTCGTATTAGCGCCTAAGATTCTTAATTGTGAAACCTACTCGGACTGATAATGTCAGCGTTATCCTTCGACTGAAAACAGTGTCCCATTGCCGAACTCTGAATTAAATTCTCTGCCCCCATGACATTCAAGGCTCCTGTCCACGACAATTGCAAATTAATCTTTGGCCACTGAGTGTAAATGAGTGAAAATAAAAACGATCTAGTGGATGTTATGAACGTTGTTTTCAAAGTTAACGAACTCTTTCCACTCCATTTTCCTTAGAAATTTTGAAGTTCCAAAACCCACTGGTATCATCTCTACAGCCGGAGAAAGGAAGAGAATCAAATGAGCACCTCTATAAATAAGCGGGAAGAGAAAGGAATGAGGGAGAAGAAAGAGCGAGTAGGTCTAAAAGCGCGAAACAATATAATTGTTTCCGAGTACCAAGTCTACAAACTTCCACATCCCCTGCCCTCCCCAAGATTGGTGCCAAAGATGGTTGAATTCTCCCCCCCCCTCATTCCTCAGCATTTAAGAAATTAATTTAATTCCTCCTTCTTAAAATTTCCGCATCATGTTTTGTGCTTAAAGTCCCCTATACCCTTTAATGAACAAAAAACTTTGTTTGCAAAGAATGGAATCAACATCACCTTTACCACAAGTGGTGTGGCCAGGATGCCCGACCAAATTCTTCAACTTAATGTCGCATACTTTTTTTCGCAGTTAAGCATTTAGTTCCTTAATATTCGTGTTATTTCATATATCCCAGTATTACGCGAAATGGAAAAATGTGATACTTTGGATTAGAGCCTAATAAAAAGGTTTTGAATGTAAACTTATACACATTAAAATGGATTTTAAAAAATAGTTTGTTTTATAGTTAATGCGAACCAGTTTATATTCCTTCTTTTCATTTTTTTTTTCAAAATTTATTTGTTTACATTTTGTTGTCTCCTATTTCAACATATGATGTTTTCGTAATATTTTCGTAATATGGTGTAAATATAACTTTGAAAACATACATTTGAAGTACATGAAGGATTTTAAAGAAACTGTCCATTTTGTTCCTCACAGAAAATTAATGTAATGTAATGTAATGTAATTTCATGTAAAGTCCATAACATTTGATAGCTTTATAATACCCCAAAATGTCCATTAGGTTGATAGCAGTGAGCTGATGGAAAAAAATAATAAGTGTACTACAATGAATGGAAAAACAGCCTAGCCTGTGGGCGAAATATTAAGTTATATCTACTGTTGAATCTATTCACACTTCTGAATTTCGTTGACTGCGTTGTGCTTAAAGTTTGTATTTTCCTCCCTTGCCGTTTATCTATAATTTTTTCTTCCAGAGTACGTCCAGAGAGGATAATTCAACAAACTGTTTATTGTGTTCATACCGATATTCTGAAGACAGATTTTATCGCCTGCCTTAGATACAATTAAATTATCGATTATTCTCGAAGGCAAGATAAGTAGTTCCAACATTTGTCATTATCTCGGTGAAACATTCATGGAGTACGCGAATAGAGCCCAAGGCTACAGTTAAAGCGCTGAAGAGTAACACAAACTTTCAAACTTACAAATTCATATATACATATTGAACTACAGAACTTAAGAATTATTTGAACAATATAAGCATTGTGTTGTAGCGCTATAGCACGTTAAATTCCTCATATATATTACAATGTACTAGATTTTATAATTTCTTCTACAAGAATAAATTCCTTCATATTTGTGCTACCTACGTGGCTGTTTGTTACGAACAATAAAAAGGAACACAACTTATTAACAGTAACATGACATTAGTAATTGTGTTTATTGCACCACTCAACAAGAACCATAAATCTGGCAGGATTCAGATATGTAATGCAGACAGATAAGGAGATTATTTAAAACGGTTAACCTTGTTATTTATTATGCTTGATTTGCCTTACGAGCTACAGGACAAAATATTTCATAGTTACGATAACACTACTCAGTAAAACATGCATCAAGGCACCTGCGAGAGCATTTCTGACGTATTTCGTCTCGTGATTTATTTAAATACTCGTAAAAAAATGCTAAGAGGTACTAAAGGATTAACCATCACGGATTGCGCTTACACAACAATCTACTTCTAGAATTTCCATAGATGACTCACGACAGACAAATCAAAGTGTGAAGGAATTCCTATAGACAGACCACTACTTGGATATTCCGTTTTTGGACATGATTTATAACTAGGTCCTTTCAGGTAATTAACATACCTGGTTTGCTCTTTTCACCTGGGCATTTTTCATTTATGTATCGAATATTGCTTTTACATACATTATTAATGTGCATACATTTTACATCTCTGTAAATCACACGCTTGAATATTTAACATATTTTTAAAAGTATAAAGACATAGCATCTAGACATTCTTTTTTAACACTTTAAATGGTATTTCAGATTTCTTATGAGAGAAAATGAAACATGAAACTGCATATCATTCAAACCACAGAGCCAAAGCGAAACTGAAAATCAAAGTTAGACAAACGCAGTCTACACAATCCAGAAGTCGAAAGGGGAATACATCGGCCGATAAGCTAGCTATAGCTAACAACCAGCCGCAATACACTAAAGTGTATTCTGTGTATCCTGGGCAGCAGAAACGCTTGAGTTGTAGTCAAATAAATTCAATTCTAATGCACTTAAAAATCGAATACATACTCATCCATGTCACGCAAAAAGATGCTGGATTTCTGGCATCGGCCTATGAAATGACCAATTGTTCTTTTTAATTCTCTTTGAGAAATTAAATTGCTCGCTCAGCGGATGTTAACCTTTAATCCTTTTGAAGTATGTGGATACTGCTAATTTATGTATCGCATTACGACTTGGAACTCGATCATCTGTGAGTTTATCTTTAAATAATTTCCTGATAGTGGAATGGGGTCAGTAAGGTATACGAATAAACATTGGTTATAGAGTACAATAATAAGACCCTAGTATTTGTGTGTGGTACTCTTAGCGGACTTTTACGATAGAATTAGACACGTGTTGTTTCTTTCACCGTTCAAATGGTGACTGAGTGTCGTGAGATTCAAGGCCAATCAGCAGTTCGGTAAACCCCATCAGCTCTGACTCCTATAGTCCAGCTGATTTTGAGTGTTTGCTTATAGGCAGATGCAGTCCGCCACCTTACCATTCATCAGATAGATGAATTACCTGATATAAAACGAGGGACAATTTTAATTTCCACGAGTTATAGAAAAAATAAAATATTTTCCAAAAACAATTTTGTAAGTAAAAGGAATACAAGAAGCGGATTAAAAAAAGGGGGAACGGTTGTGGATGCGATAAGTGAAAACTGAGCGTATGGCTTAGGCCTCGTGGCTGTTTCGTTCTTAATTCTACCGCTGTTTTAGTCTTCTTAGAGTTCTTTTCCCGGCAGGTATATATCCAAACTTGTTTGGTTAAGGCTGAGCACCTGTATTGTAGAAAATGTGCTTTTTCGGTGCTTATTCTTTTGAAACAATTTATGAATGAGTAAAATAAAGATTCACCGAATAACATTAAAATAAAATATGTACGTTTAACCGCGCTGCTCTAAATTCAGTATGTGTGGAGCATTCCTTTTCAGTTCGCGTGAGGTTACCGACGAGAAAACCCTGTCCATGAAATATTCGTTATATATGTAAGACAAATAATGAAGACAAAAAAATGCTCCAAAGTTTTTATCTAAGCACTTGATACTAGATTAATTTATAATTTAATATGCATAAGTTATTTAATTTAGTTGTTTATTTATTATCTTTAATTTAAAACCTAATACCATGTACCTGAATAGAAGAGATAACAGTGTTTTGAAGGTCTATTAATATTAAATTAAGGGCCTGGTAATAGTTTAGGGGCTATTTTGTGTGTCTATATTTTGCGTTGCCTAAGAAACCCAGGCCTTAATGAGACCAGGGTAGTTCATGCTGTATACCACTTGCCTACAAATGTGACGGTCCGGAATTAAATCCCTGGCAGTTGTAAAGGAAGTTTCCTCCTCTCCGCTGTGTCCAAAGTAGGTTCATGAGCATTTGTGGAGTTTCCTAAAGTATACAACCTCCTATATTGTTTGGTGCGGGCAACAAAGCGGAAAATGCACGAAAAATGCGCAATCTAGGAATCTTGGAGACAATTCGAATTAGGTCTTAATTATGTAAGCTACAGAATTTTCCATTTTGTCCTCTTTTTATTTTATTTTCTCCTTCACTATAATACCGGTAGGTCTTAAATCGTAATTCCGAATGGAGGATGCACATCTTCAACAGAAGCAGCAATTCGTTTCGCTCTTCTGAGACGTATGACACCGTATAAAAGCAAGCCAACGCATTCTGCTCAATATCAGAGGTTTAATTTATGCAAAATGTTTATGTTTTATTCAACTTCCTTTTCCAGCGCACCCCGCCGAGCACACCCGCGAAAGAAAGGTGTGTCTTTGGTCAGTATTGTAGTTATTTACTGTACTTTCACATGAGTTCCGGTCAACCATCTGCCGATAACATGCACTACCAACCGATCGATCAAATCTCTAGCTTGTCGATCCATAATATCCCCGCTCAAGTCACATTTTAGGCGCCTGTTCAACTCTGTCACAGTCAGTTGGTGTTTTCCTTGTAGGGAGTAAACAGTTGCTAGTAACGGCAAGAGACCTTAATTTTGCTTGTGAATAAAAGTTACCCGGTGTATTGAAATGTTACTCCACAAAACACCAGAACAGAGAATATTTACCTATGACACTTATCTGGAAACAGAATCTAGAAAGGCAGCGTGTAGACATTTGCTAAAGAAACTTTCTGATGTTCCGATTCCACACATAGATGTAGTTAGAAAACTGGTACCTAGACTTAGGGGAATAGGGTTGATTAACAATAGACTTTGTAAACAAAAACGAGCACTCTAACGGGAAAAAAATCTCGACGACACTGGAGAACCGCTAGAGAGCTTTCCTAAGTGATATCGACATCGATATCACAGGAAATAGGCCTTTCATAAAGATTAGCCAATAGAATTACCAAATTGCTAAAAATGAACCATACGGAGTGCTTGTAGTCCAAGAATAAAAATTGTTTGACAACAAAATTAATGTAAAGTTCTGTAATTGTGTGTGAAAATATTGCTCATCAGCAGTTACTAATTTCCTTCGATGAGGCTTGGTTTCAAGTCCATAATTATGCCTGTTCGCAAAATTATAGGCACAGAAAATGAATTAATTCACCAAGATTTTTGCACTATAAATATACTCCATTTTGGCAATAATCCGATGATAGACAACGTAGATATTATTTTCAAACAAAATTCTGCTAGAACTAACAATGTTGGTGACTCCATAAGCGCTAAGGGAGGATTTTGATGGCAATAATTTCTAGATCAGCAGATGTCCAAATATGACACGTGCGTGATATTCCTCTCGATCCGTTGTTTTGCCCTATACCACAAATATGGATAAGATGAGAAAGGAAGTGTACGGCACCTGTGTTATATTACTGTAGTGATATATATTTTTGTGTCTAAGAGTATGATAAAGTTAAGTATTTTATTTGCAATAAATATTAATCATGTAACTCGTTTGCATTGAAAGTCATTTTAAAAATACCACCATAATGACTAAGGAAACATATTGTGTAAATTATGTTAGTTTTTAATGTGTACGTTTAACGTATTGATTTACTCTTTTAAATCTTTAATTTTAATCGGAATTTTTATTTCCATTTGAAGAAAGGTCACAAAAAACTTAAGAGTTGAAAACACCAACTTCTTATGCTTTTAATATTGAGAATGTTGTAAAAGCTTCTTACAGAATTCCGGAACTTTTTGGTAAAAAAATGAAGTCAAGAGTGAAGGCGAAATAACTGGAGAATGGTTCATAATAGCGGCTGAAAATATACGTCCCTGTTTGTGTAAATCTGTGAAATTTTCGCGTAATACAGGAACGAGCGCATCGAAGACCTGGAATTCGATAAGGAAAAATTATTTAATTAAAAAATAAAAGCACTAACTTGATATACTTTTCCCTTAGACTGAAAAACAGATAGAATTGATGTGTCAACTGGTTATATTTTTGAGGGGGACTGAAAGTAAAATAAATATTACTGAAGAACTTCTAGATATAGCTTCTCTTAAAAGAAAAACCTCTGGAGAAGAAGGTTTCAAATTTGCTTATAATATTTCAAACTAATTTTACTGTGCATGTACTTACCCTGTGATACATTTCCTTTGTTACATTTGCATACAAATGGTCACATACATTTGCGAGCAATTCGCAACCCGCCGGCCGTTATCAGGCGGTTTTCATAATCTAAGAACGGCACCTCTCCATCCATTTGTCATCACGAGACCCCGTTCCAGACCACCATAAATTAGAACATTTCTCGGCATGTAGCTGCGATAGACTGCAGTTAGCAAAGCTAGGGCATAATATGTTACTACTCATAATGCAAAAACAAGTTTACGTACATGCTTGTGTTGTTCAAGGCTGTGCGAGCGTTCATTTCACGTGGAGTATACATAATAATAAAGCTGGGATCCGGTCAGTCGTCAAAAGCGTGGTACTATTAGACAACGACGTGTGCATATTCGTGCGCGCCCACAGGAAATAGTATGCAAATGCCCAACGTATCGTTGGTATATGGGGAAGAGCGCATGCCATGGAAGTCTTCGTTTATAATGTGCTTTAGCCATACAATTAAAAAACTTATCATACATAACCCACTTAAACTTACAAAAACTTATCAGTTTTTTTTCCTGGGCTTTCGTTATGTTCTCATATGTACCACAGCAATGAGAAGTGTAACTTACTAGCGATGCGTGAATGTTTCATTGCGGAGAATGTACTAGAGTTTCAGGGAACCTTTTTATGGAACACTTCCTGTATGGCTCATTATGAAGCAATAGTGTGCAATATCATGCTTGCAATAAACTGGCACCAAATCTTCTCTTTAACAGCGTTGCTGACGTAAACAAGCTCAAAATATACCATGCAGCTTATGCACGTGCTTAGGTTGTTAAAGAGTTTTGTGTTGCACAACCACAAGCTACGATAGTATGCAGTCACTATTTATGTGCACATGTCTTAGAAGTGGCTCAGATGGGCTACTTTACGTTGCTCTTTCGCTTGAAACTGTTCCTACGGTTTCATCCGCTATCTTAATGTAATTGATATTTCCTCCTTTCCCTTAATTATTACTATATTTAGTTATGCCTTACTACATGATTTTTTTAATTTGTCGATGCGCCTCTGTAACATACAGGAAACGTAGTGTTTTTTCAGTATAGCGTTGAGAAAAGATTTCACACAATAGAGCCGGTTAGGGGTGCGCTCTTTGTTACATACCAGGGTAAATACGTGCCAAGGTCATTTTTTGTACTTGAGGATGTTGTCAGAAGGAAGAGAAAGAATGTATCTGCTTGCAGTCACGTAAACACAATTAAAATACCCAGGAAATGCAACTGACCCCCCACAGCTGTGTAATAATCAAAGATTTAAATGCCTCGTATCAGAAGACAGCGATTTAAAGGTCCTCCGAGTTGGCATATCAGAGGATTCTAAACAAATTTGAAAGTAGCGAATATAAAGTTAGAACTCAAATTTTGAACTAGGAAAGCGATGCGGACAAACATTTCGCTATAAAGGCTGGTTTGGGCATCACTCGAGCCGCACTGCAGTCTTAGATCTTCCAGTGGTAGCTGCGTCACTCAAGATATTCGTCATCCTAGTCAGTGTCAAATTGCAAGTTCAGATTTTCTAGTGGCAACTGCGTCACTTAAGTCCAGATCTTCCAGCGGCAGTCACGTCATTGAAGTCTATGTTAATATGCGATTCTCAGCTACGCTAATTATTCAAGTCTTAATTTTATGTGTAGCCTAGCTTCGCTCAATTATCAGTTTTATTGGCGTCTAAATATTTTACGCCGTGCGTCGATCCTATATAAAGCAAAGCACTGCGGTACCCAAGAATTACGTGGAATAAATTATCTTTAAAAAGCAACATCGAAAAGTCGGTTCACTTGCGACGCCCAAACCTTTCCCTAAGCCCTGTTGATTTTAGGTCAACTATAATAGCGCAAACACTCCGAGAATACACTGCATCTCCTTGGGACAGAAGCAGTGTTCACACGACCACGACAAAGAATCATCGCAGCCTGCTCCAGGCACCGTCTCAGTCCCCCACACAGTTTTAAATCTTGTCACCAACGTGGGGTCATTTTCAAACGAACCCGCATCGCTAGAGTAAGAGTCCCAAATTTTGGCTTCCAGCCTGGGGCCATTTAAAGCAATGCCGGCAACCACGCTGCTAGTAAATATCGTTAAAACAAATAAAACACACATTTTTAAATGGGGTCTTGCAGACAAGGTATACTTTTTAGTAGCGAGAGAAAATGTTGCAACAGTTCCATTTTTGTCACTCGTCGCCGCAACGGAGCCATCGTTCAGTGAGAGTCGTGGATGATTAAACAAACATGCCTAAATCTGCTCCTACAGATGGGTTACTAGACTGTAGCAACGACAGAGCAATGGAAACTCAGTACAGAACACCAATCAATAATCTTTGTTCCTTTGCTGAGGTGGCTTTGTGTATGAATATGAATTTACATTCTGAGTTGTTAATTAAAGAGATAGAAAAAAACACAACTTTTATAATAATGCTTCTAAAACACCCATAGGTGAAACTTGATCAACATCTTCGAGCAATGTAAAATGTTATCTTCTTTTTTTTTTTTTTGGTCTTAAAGCTTAAATAACAGAAAACTTCTTACTTTTGTTTAAAAAATGCAGCTATAAAATAAAATACCTGTTTTTCAAATTAATTTTTCGTACATTTTTCAATAAATTTTCCACGCGAGGCACTTTTTATCCAATTTTCTGCAAGTATTTAACACCTAATCATAAGTGATCATATTAGCCGGCCTGTAACTTGACTGTCCAGGGTCGATCCTGGTGATGTAGTGGTAATGATACTTGCCTCCTAAACCCAAGATCTCGGGTTCAATACGGGCCAGATAAATGGCTTTTTTTTTCGGGTGTAAACATCCTAAGTATGGCTTCCTTTGGAAGGGAAGTAAAGCTTGGGTCCCATGTCGCAGATTTATGGCATATAAAAGAACCTTAAGCCTGAAAGAGGAGGCATCTGAGCAAAATTTATCGGCAGTTTTACGCTCTGAATTGAACGGGACACTGATTACCTGAGATGTTAAAAATTGTAAACAAACCAAATCAACAAAGTTGACGGTTAAGGCGGAATGCGTAGCAGCATTAATATGTAACGTTGTGATTGTTGGCCAATAGGAAGCAGTTGATCCATGCGCTCTTGTACAAAAAAATGAACATTCAATGACTGCGTTATCCCTGCATTTTAAAGCATTTTTGAATGTATGTGATGAACAATAGTGCGAGGTATAGACACTAGAGGAACAGGAGAGGAAGCAACTAGCGCCACGCAAGCAAGAGAGAGCTATGCCTACTTCCAGAAAGCGGGGCAGTAAACAGCATTTCGAAATGTGGCGAACGGACAGCCGTAGCATGCAGCATTAGCTCTTAGAACCATGTAACACATTGTTCTAGAAGGAAAATTGTCGTAACATTCTTCTGGTAATCCGGTGTTTCAAACTTCAGTCAAAAAGAAGCAAAAGGTGAACCCAGTAACTAGAATGGAAGAATTTGATCTAGGCGTGCTTCTCGGTAAAGTTTTGGAAGTTTACGATAAACTACATTTTTTTTTGTATTTTTTACTTTGTTTTGTTTTGTTTTGTTTTGTTTTTTTTTTTTTTTTCCTGACTTCATCGTTTATATATAATGTTAACTTCCTTTATGCACAAATTCAATTTTGTGTATTGACAAAAAGTATTTATATTTCATAAATTATTTTCGAATTAATTTTTACGTTCGCTCTTTCCAAGGAAGAATGTTTACATATACAATTTAAAATGCAATACACATATAAACTCAAAGCGTATAAAGCTTAAATGAATTTAAAACAAGAAAAGTACTAATGGTATAAATTCAATATATATCCAAAAATGTTTTCGTAAATTTATAAATAGTTGGGAAGTGTTGCAGTGGAGTGTGGGTTTCCGTCGGGGTTTCCGACGAAAGTGGTTCATTTATCGACTTCAGGATTAGCTGCGAGGGCGCAGAAGATAGCTGTTGCTTTCACGGACTACCTGATCTCACGGATTTCGCCGTCTTCGTTGTCTTCACACAACGATAGAGTACAGGAAGTTCGTTCAAAATATAAACACAGGAAGGTATGCAGTGAGACAAATGTATTTATTGACCCGATTCCAAGCTCGTTCCGATAAAGAATATCCGTAACCTTTGGACTAGTAGTTAACTGACTCAGTGCGTAGGCGTTGCTAAGTACTTCTAATGACCTCAAGCTTCCGGGGTTTGTAAACAATCACTTCATCAGCTGGTCACACGGCGCGGCAAGACTTTGCTAACTACTGATCTACCTACGAGTTTCTCGTAGGAATTACAACTTGCAATCGAATATTGCTGTTTGTTACTCGAGGATTTTACCTTAGTTACACGCGGCTATGCATTCCACTTGTATGATATATATAAGTTATGAGCCTAAATACAAATGTCCTCTGCCGACTGAAAGCCCGTAAATGATCAAGAGTGAATGAAGAATGTTTTAGAATGCTGAGCGCACATCTTAGAAGGTCTGAAACTGGGCTAATTACCCCTTTAAACACAACCTCTTAGCTTCAGTACTCACGTGTCCACACCGAGCCTCCGGGGTCTACCCCGCATATGCTCAGGAGCATCGCCGGCTTTAAACATTTTAAATTCTCACGGTTGATTGGCCGGTTCGTATAGAATGTTCTGGAAGGGTGCGAAAATTTAGCGGATTAATGTACACAGTGCAAAATCCATGCGCACCGACGATCGGAAAACCCCATTATTGGTAGCTTTGAATGCTGCCTTCTGTTTTGCTCTCATGTAACATGATAAATCTTCAGGTGTTATATAAGCATCGAAATACCAATTCCAATCTAAAAATCTTAATCTATCTCTACTCTTTACTATTTATAGAATTAAATAAAGTGTTATAAAGTACTGCGGCTATGTACTATTTCCATAATTAAATAAAGCATTTTACGTCACCGCCGAAAACAATATGGTATTTACAAACATACAAATAGTAAATTACGTTGGGGCGCCGATTATAAACACTGCTACAAGTTGTATAAATAAAAGTGATGTAAATATCATAAGTAAATTAAAGTATATTAGTAATTAGATTCACGTAAATATATGCTCATTAAAAACAAAGGATTTTCTTGGCAATTACAACTTCATTATCGAGAACGTAGCAACTAAGAAAGTAGGTCTTTCCCTTTCTGCCCAAAGAAGAGCCAAGTTGCGTGAATTTTCAGATCACTTTTATATGTACATGACATTATACACAATAATTAACTTGCTCAACTATTTAAAAACACATGAGAAATGTGTGTCAATATACATAGTAAATAATTTGATATCTTATTTTTAAACACGTGAAAAAGTAGTACTGTAAAGTTCAGGAATTTAGACAACCAATGCAATGAGGGGAAGAAAAAAAAAACTATATGGCAATTTTGTTTCTCAAAATATACTTTATATGTTAATACGTTTATTTTAACATAATTATCAGCTCTGGAACATGTGAAACAATTAACAATAAAATATGATTTATTCAAAAATAAATACAAAACATTAGAGATAACATCCTTGAAATTCTAACATGCATACTCTACTGATAAAGTTCCCTGTGTTAAACATTTCAATAAATATGTCTGATAATTGCAATATTTAGGAATTTCACCTTTGAGTACTGTTACAGAACATGGTCATAAAATATTGAAGTGGGAAGAACTGAAGTACGTCAATACAGCATGTGCTAATTGTACTGTGTGCCTAATTTCTGAACTAACCATATCATTGTATTTCATAATATAACCTGTTGACTTATAACATGTTTCAATTGCACGCAGATCACTGAAGGGTTCCCACAAAAGGGCACCATTTAGAATTATTTACGTGATCATATAGAAGGGGGGACAGATATTCCTTCGCTGCATAATAAAATATTTAAAGGAACAAAGAATAATAGCGAAGACAACCCAAAATATAATGCCCCTGTCTTCAACAGTAATGTTAACTCAATTAATTTTTTTGTACGGAAAATCAGCATTGTTTTCAACCTAACAAGAAATGTTGTTATGAAAAATAAAAATGTTTGTAAGTGCCCCTTTTTGGGAATTTCCCTTCTTACCCCTATATTTTTAACGGCAAATAAAAGTATTCGAAGTTTGATATGCAATTTCTGACTAGTTTAATTTAAACTATAGTACGTTTTTATTTTCTTTCAGTGTCGTTTACAAACATCCTGAATATTTCATAAATCACAAACCAGATCCTTTAATTACATTAAGTAATTTAGAAACAATGCATAAGTTACAGCAATGGGTTCATCCATCAACACTTAATGAAAGGATGTTTCTTATGGTGCATCAGATTTAAGATAATTCTTCTTTTTCTTCTTCTTCTTCCTCTTCCTCTTTTTTTTCTTTAATCCTCTCGCGTACCAACAAGGAATACAGAAGTGCATGCTTATTGAATGAAATCCATTTTGATACTGATAGAATGAACACAGAAGAGTTCTGCTGCGATAAATTGTGGCTAGTGTAAAAAAAGAACTATTACTGCTGTCGCTACTTCTGGACACTAATTTGTAGCAGCTACAAAAAGTAGTACGTCTGATTAGCCCTTAGCAATCATACCTAATTCTCATGCTCTTCGACTGCTAAGTGGAGGCTCAGTGTCATGTCTTCTGCTTCCTTTAGTTATGATTGTGAGGTGAATATAACTCACATACGGGAATAATAATAATAATAAAAAAATAATAATAATAATAATAATAATAATAATAATAATAATAATAATAATAATAATATTATTATTATTATTAAATGCATTAATATTTCTTTTCACTGTCTTTAATACCATGCTTTTGAAGTTGTATTCCGCATTTTAGTGAGCTTTACAGCAACTAAAACAGGGATTGCCTCAGGAGGTAACGTTTCTTTAAAAGTGATTAACGTCTATTTTACTGTTGATGCATCACAGCGGTGGACACTGATAATACATCAGATTTTTTTAATGGTGTTTGGAGCAGGAAATATGGGTGTACGGGGGCGTAGGCGTATGTTGTTTACTGCTGGTGGTCGTAGTCTCGATGTTTGCCCGGGCTGCTCACTGATGACGTCTGCTCCAATTCTGTTGAATTTTGGTCTCAGGGTCCACTGGAGTGTTTCGCGGATCTGTATAGATCCACGGGAACGAGAAATGTGTTCCCCCCCCCCCCAAAAAAAATACACCAGGTTGACTTGTTCCAAATATTTTATTGGCATATAAACATATTGGGGTTACTTCCTGACTGCTCGTCGCTGACTTCACTACTCACTTAGACTGACTTTAGAATCACCTTAGAATGACTTGGAATGCCTTCGACCGCTTTAGAATGACTTAAGACTGCCCTCAACTGACTTTAGAAATGGCTTAGACTGATTGCTTTCGAATGACTTAGGCTGCCTGCTTCCGTATATCTCTTGAGTGAATCCTCTCGTATGTCTCTCGTGTCTCTCGTGAATCCTCCCATGTGTCTCTCGTGTCTCTCTGACTTCTGTACTCCAGTTTTCTACAACATCGCCACGCCTCTCGCTAAATTAAATTCCCTCGTATATCATCCTATTTCCGTATTATATGTTCATCATTGGCTATCTTAAAAATATTTATTTGTATCTAAGTTCTCCTTATTCGTTGACTTTTATCCGATGCCCATTGGCTAGAATTATTCTCTCCCTCCTGATCTACATGTCTCCCTACGAGCCTGAATTTTCCAAGAACAGCCTGTCATAAATTTCGGCATTTTCCTTACATGGAGATTTCTATTGAAACAACTTTTGCCTCCCTTAGTTGTAGATTTCCAAATGTTCTCAGAGATAACTCACGTATTTATGGACGGTTTTTAATACCTTGTACTCCCGGCTTTCCTGTAATAAAACATTTTCGTCTCCGTTCTGACATTCCCATTTTCTCTTAAATTATTGCTATACCTGACTTTATTCAAATACTGTCCCGTTACAGCCATATGTTTTCTTACTGTGAACTTTCTAAGTATTCCCTGGGCAGAAGTTTCGAGACCTAAAAAAAGATAGTTTACCCTTTTCTCAGCATTGTCTAAGGAGCGGTCAGCGGACGAGGCGTCAGGTATACATCTGTCTCTTTCTCACATCTTTTACCACAAAATGTATACAAAACCCTTTTGTAAGACACAATCACCTGCCACATGATATACATATAAGTACGATTTATAAATTATTTCAATTTTTGTTATACGTATCTCTAAATTATTTCATTATACATATACATAATAATTACCCTTATCAAATCTAATGCCTTTAGAAATATAACTCTGCAGCCTCAAGTTATTAAATTAATAAAGGCAGCCTTATTTCCGGCTTCATGTTTAACGCCAGTTTTACTACTGGGGCACCACAGGAGGTTATGATGCATGAGATGAAATGATAAATTGAAAAGGATACCTTTTAAGAAAGGAAACGTTCCAAGGCCTAAGTTCGGGGTACCTCGCCGGCATTTTCCGTTTATAAGAACTGAAGAAAACCTGGATAAAACCTGTCACGGAAATCATGAGGGAATCAAACCCCAGATCTCCCGCCCATGAGCTCGTGCAGCGGTAACGCTTGGGACTAGCATTTGGAAGGTCTCGATTGCAAGTTCCTTTGGGGCCGGCCATCCTGACCTCGGGTTTTTTCATACTTCCCCTGATAAACTTAAGCAATAGTGGGTTTATCATCGCAAAATACGGTTTGGTGCAGAAAATGTCCTTTTGATCCTTGTATCGAGCGGAAAACCACTGATACGCTCCCACAGGTGCAATCTTTCAATCCTCAGTGACCGCCCGTGGTGCATCAGTGAGAATTTGAGGAACTCACATTGCCGATACATTTCGGTAATCCAAATCAAATTAAACAATGGATTGTACACTCCCAAAACTCAGAAATGATTTCAGAAAATTTTCAAAAGTCGGTCACTCTAATGAGGTTACGAACGCCCCCAATGTTTGCTTCAGTTACGCTTGTCGGAGATCACTTTAATGACTTTCATTTTCTACAGTTTCTCGTTTTTCTATGAAACTTTTATGCTACTCCATACACTTGCCTTATACTGCCTTATCGCAAAACTGTAACCTTTAAAATACTTTCTAATATTTCTGCCTGTTTTACGCCCTGTCGCATCAACAAAATATGTTGCACAATCGACGAGCGCACCTCTTTTTCAGACATGATGCTACTAACGAACGAAACGCCTATGCTAGGTAAACCGGTTTCTTTCACACTACTGAAAGTCTTATACGTAACGTCTCAAAGGCGTGGATCGCACCGTACTGCTTATAAGCTGTAAGACGAAATTTTCGGTTTATATTTGATTCATCCTCGTATTTATCTGCATTTTAAATATGGCTGGAGTAACGAAAAAAAATTTTTGAATGACATTTTGCTAAACCTCAAAGTCTTCAAAAGATGATCAGTATTGCTAATTCTTATTAATTGTGTCAATAGTATATTATCTCTTAAAGAATAAAACCTGTAGCAATAAACAGACATTGCTGTCGTAACGATTCCATAATTCATAAACATCATGAACTTCAACCCTTGTTGCTAAACATTTCTGGCCTCCTTAGTGGAGAGTATGGATTGCACATTAGGAATGATGAAAATAAAACCCTGACCTAGCCGAACTCTTTGACAGGGCATTTATGAAAGTGGCTACAATAGAAAAGGCGATTTCGGACTTCAGAACAGTTGGAGTGTGCTGAATAATTCAGCATCAACAAAGTTGATTCATCAGTTCACTAACAAGATGATTTAGTGCTTCTTCCAGACGAGAAACGGCAGAATGAGGAGGAATTTGTGATGAAAGTGTGAGGAATAAGTTTGTCAGAAACACGAGGCGGAAACTCCAAGCTTCATTTTCGTATATTCATAATATGCTTATATTTAACATTAATATTTTGTAAATATTTTCTGATGCACATATTGAACCTGACATCTATTTAAGTCAACGTATTTATTTTCATTTTTTGACAGGAAACACTTGAGCAAGGACCTTTTAGGGAATTGCTATTATAAATATTTTTATTAGGGTAAGGGACTAGATCTACATTTATTGTATATGTATTTATAACAAGGGCTGTGCGCTAGCCTTGAGGAAATGGCTGTCGAAAACAAACTATAGCAAAAACAGGAAGTGATCGCTTTGTGCGAATATGCCAAAAAATTCTTTTGTTAAATAACGGAACCTTAAACAACCTTAAACAACTTTTGTGAAGGTTGAACAACATTCTTAAACTTGATTGTTACGGTTCCAGCGCGAGTAAACGAAGTAATTAAGTTTTAAATTAGCGTCTAATAAGAACACGAGGGAAGGGAATCAGAGTTGAGCATTAAAAAATGGAAATTCTTGCATCGGATAGGGAACTCGAGATCTATTAAAGCGAGTGGTAATATAGGATATTGTATAACATCACAACCGAGCCGAGTGATAGAAAATTGCCAGATTTTGATATCGGGCTTTTAATCGTCATCAGAGAGACGGTTGGTAAAGCATTTAGTTGTCATTTAGTCACTCCAATAGGGGACCAGTTTGATATCAGAGCTGTTCAGGACAGTTCAATTAGCTGTCAGCTACTCGGTGTTAATGCATAACGAACAGATAGTGAATAATCGTCAGAGATAAATAGTGACTAGAAATATTGAGTATTATGAAAAATGTGTTTCCAATGTGGTTCTAGTGCGGTTAGCTTAGTTAGGACCGTGCAAGAGTCGACTAAGAACTCCTAAAGCAGTCCTCCAGACGTTACGAATAATCAAACATACGGAAAGACATGAAAGATCTGGTTAATAAATTGTGTTTACTGCAAATCAAGAGTTGCTGTGTAATGTGTTAGATACCTTGCCCTTCCCGTTGACTGAAACGAGTCACAAACTCCAGATATGCTGAGATCTACTGAGCAAAATAACTGTGGCACAGATGGCGGATCAGAGAGGACATCGGGAAGAAGTTTCTTACTCCAAACACAATTAACACTACTTAGTTAATTCATCAATCAACTCCTCCCCTTTCCCCCTTTAATCAATTAATCAATCAAATTCACCGTCCTACAAATATAAATTGCAGCAAGGATCAAATTACTAAATCGTCAAATAAAACATCCAATTACTACTAGCATCCACCCATAATAGAAAAAAAAAAGTTATCCAGAGTGCAGTGAGTGGGTCTCACTGAAGAACTATGAACGTGATACAGGTAAAAATTAAACAGTAAAACTTGTATATTATTCTTTGGAAAAAAATATTTAATTATCCTAAATTAATTTATATGTATATACATAATGGTTCTTTAGCATCAATTTAATATGTTTGTCATTATTTTTACATTTTAACAATCGTACCAACATGATTTATACAAGATGTATTTTTATTAACAAACATGGTTACCATTACAACTTAAGGCCGGTAATACAGCACATATGATATAATTGTAAAATGTTTCGTTACAGAAAATGTAGCACATAGAGGTCGTCTAATATACTGCAACTCAAAACTTAATGAATAGCTTGAGGATGAGCTATGAAGACATAGCTCTAATAGTATATTCACTATTAACATTTTCCCTTAGGTGCATGCAGTTACTCCATATTATCCCAAAGCACTATAGGTAATGAAAATTAAAAGAGGATAACAAACATGTAGCGATTTAACGGTATATGTACAAAAAGTTCAGGTGGCCCGTAACTCAAATAACCTTGCTGTATTTGTTTTGTAGCATTCACCTTTTAGGCAAGCATAAACTGTAATCTCTTTAATTTACTGCTCAACTGAAATTGCGTATTAAAGTATTCATAAAGAATACGCCACTGTAGCAAAGGCGTGGTATTATGAAGCGTTGCCTCGAAAGGTGCACACTGCGAACACAAACAACATTGCCGTACATTGCGCCGTTAACTTTCGCTGGTGTACTTAAGTCTAATACTTCATCTAGTTTGCTCATATCGGTTGAAGTCAACATAAATTTGGACATGCTATTATTGTTTCTTTCAAAACATGTCCTGTCTCCATATTTTATTTTGAATATATTTCCAAATTTTCATTCCATTGTGTGGTTTACCATAGATATATGAAATAGTTATAGCTAGTCACTGGCCTGGGGTTCGAATCCTTTTAGGACCATCCTCTCTAACAGATTATTTTTCAAAGGTTTTCCATAAATCTATGATTTATAAATGCCGGGGCGAAAAAAAAAACTTTCTTAATTTATCATTTCATTTCATGTATCATTAGTGTCAACCGCCTGTGATGCCGCAACAGTAAAAACGGGCAATAAACACTATATTAAAAAACAAAAATCTCCCGCCACCAATCTCCCAATTAGCATACTAACAATATTGTTCTAGGCATCAGCAGAGTGAATGGCGATCGTCGGCTGTTTATTTCTGATATGTTTGCAATGGTAATATATAGCATGAAAACTAAGGCAAAGATCACGTTAACATTAAAACTTGAGGTCATGTTATCTAAACCGGCTATTCGCAAGTATTTTCATTAACATAAAACACAGAAATGCAAACGTCAAAGCTTGCAAAATACTAGATTTCCTTTTACGGTGATATCAAAGAAAACGCTATCGGAAGACAGAGGAGGAAGAAGGAGGAGGAGGAGAAGAAGAAGAAGAAGAAGAAGAAGAAGAAGAAGAAGAAGAAGAAGGCGAAGGCGAAGAAAAGAAGAAATAAACCCTATCAGAGAGCGCTTAAAGAAATTAAAATGGATTTTTTGAGGGAAATTAATACAGATATATTCCCCTATCAGAGAGCGCTTAAAGAAATTAAAATGGATTTTTTGAGGGAAATTAATACAGATATATTCATGTTGTTTATTCTTCTCTGTGATTGGGGTTGAAATCCAACCGGACCGTCCTCCCTAATTGAAGTATTTTCCACATTTTCCTCAATCCTCATAAATAGCAAATGTCGGGGAAGTATCCTGAACTTAGGCCTGGAACGCTTCCTGCCTTTAAAAATATCCTTTCCCAGTTTACCATTTCATTTCATGTATCCATCAGTGATCACCGCCTGTGGTGCCTCAGCAGTAAAAACGAGCGTTAAACACTATTAAAAGAAAACTCTGTCATTGATTGCAGTCATCTGTTTACAAATATATTTTATATATTTCAAGAAAGCGTTTAGGTTTCGTTAATTTTCATTCTGAGTGGTTTTTTATTTCCCATGTTCACGATATGCGTTTGCATCTTTGCGTTAATGTTAACGTTTTTATATGAATGGCCAATAACTGGCACGCATTTGCAGCGGAAATTAATCATGTGGATGATACGAATTATTTCAATTAATGTTTGATTAATTATTAATAGGCGGAGGAGAATATTTTGAATGATTAGATATTTAGGATTGATTGCTTGATTCAATCTTGTCTTAGAGTGATGTCTTATTCTTCCTCGGTGATAATTACCCGCTGTGTTACAGTTGCTCCGACTGACTGGAGTTCTTTTATCTTTAGATAACAGAGAAAGAAATATTACCAGGATAATGACAACGGAATAAATAGATTTGGTTACAGCCTGGGGAATTTTTGACGCGGTATATATCACTTTCGCATAACCATTACAGTTCCCTAATGATATCACCCGCGATTTTTCGTTCACGGCACTTTTTCTGATATACTGTTCGTTCCCCGTCCATACAAACGTTCACAGCTCAAACTGACCACGATGAGGGCGTGATTATTAATAAGCGTTTTGCATCACTGTAACGAACTATTAACAACACTTTCAATATTTCTTCCATACTGACGCTTTGACTCATTAGCCCATCAGCTAAACTCCGGGACTACAGTCTAAGCACAACCTTTTATAAAACTTTGTTCAAAGTAACTTTTCACAGTTTTAAACTTAACAGACTTAAACTGGAATTACTGGCTGGGATGTCTGATTATCTACTTAACTCAATGACACTAAACCGATACTGAACTAGTAAACTAACGCTAAACTCACACGCACTGCATGGGTGGCCGAGGCCGTTAAGGCACGGATTCGTGAGTGGGAGGTTTGGGGTTCCATTCCCGCCAGAACCGTCCTCCCTGACTGGGTTTTTTTTCCAGGTTTTCCTCAGTACTCATAAATGGCAAATGCCGGGGAAGTATCCAGTAGCAGTATTAAAGATGCGGGGGCGTATTGGATATCAATGCACTAGGCTGGAGCGTCGATCTGAAGCTATGATATATGGCGGATGCGGCTGGCAGCTGAATAGTCTTTCACCGCTGTTGTCCACTGCTGATGGGGTTTCAGTTCGGGATGTTAAGAATCTCAGTGTTCACTGTGCTGGAGGTTTAGAGACTCGAAGTCACCGGGTCGAGAAGGTTTTGACGACGACCACAGAAAAAACAAACAAAAAACAAAACACACACACACACACACAAGAGCCTCTCTAACTCATATTTTCTTAATAACACATTATAACCATTTGACAAGACTGTCCGCGGAGACCCGGGTTGCAGCTTTCTGAATATCAACTTATGGTCTGCCTTGTACCTGCTCTTCGACCGATCTTACTCTTTTGCTCCTTTATTCATACTCCTCGTTGACTGCGCACTGACTTATTCACATCCGACTGACTTTACTGATCTGAGACTATGGCTTTTGGACCAATAAGCCACGCCCTTCGCGAAAAATACTTCTCTATTATCATAAATTAAACTTTACTTCAAGCTTCCTGATTGGCGATTATTCAATATACATTTCTATGTCTATACGCTCTGATTCGTACACTTGTGGCCGATGCCTATTGGTTACCCATTTTTCTGCACGCCTACACTTTTTAGTGTTTATTGTTTCTTTCTGACCTTTCCCAAGAAGCTTCCCTATCATAAATTCTGGCTGTCACCTTTTATGCTACTCCATTTGTCTCTTTATATCCGTGTGCTATTACTTAGTCAAAAGAGGTTTCAACCATCTGGTACCTATCTGGGAAATTTTGGGCGAACTGTATTAATGTCTTAAACTATTTTGTAATTTCTATTTCTGAAGCATTCTCGTAAATCTGCACCTCTCTTTTATCCTTAGGTGTAGAATGTAGCATGAAAATGGAAAGAACCCTTTTTAAAACTACACTGTCAAGATCCGCTCTAAAGCATTTATAGATGTTGACAATTCTCAACCTTTTCCCTACCTGGTAGCACTTAGGGACCTTCCCCGGGACAGTCCGTCAGTTTTATACAATACAACCCTTGTACAAAACAATAAATTCTTTTCCTGTCTTAAGGTTTGCAGACAATTAACACAAAAGCGTCTCAACCAGGAATTCTGATATTTTGCACAAAATATCAGCTCCAATATTTATCCAATGAAATATAAATTTTAATGCTAATATTAATACTTATGAAATTACTGAGGAGCTATAATTTTCGGCTCCAATCCTAAACTTGGGCCTGGAACGTTTCCATCCTTAAAAAATCCTTTCCCAGTATATAATTTCTTCTCATATATCAGCAATATCCATCGCCTATGGTGTCTCAGTAATAAAAACGCGAGTTTAAACACAATAAAAAAAAAAAAACTCGTGCGGGAAACTTAGCGGAGTTAAAATACTTACACTCTCCCTGCGAACTGATGAACTGAATTCTCCCTGAAAAAAACTGATCTCGGGCCGCAAAATCATGAGCTTAAATAAACTATGTGTTCTTTCTGTCTGCCCACGCTAAATTTGCTCTTTTAAACCTAGGCGCTGAGGAACATTCCATATAGGTTTCCCAATATACGGGCTTCTATTGATGGGTATACTTTTATAAGATATTTCTGATTCCTTATTGGATCAAGGGTCTAAGTGATTTTTTGAACGTCCGCACACACCTTCTGCCATTGCGTTCTCTTTGATAGGTTATGAACCTAATTCCTCAGCTTGCATCACTCTGTTTTATGGCCATCCTCCCCATCCAATATAACAAAGCGAAACTTGGTCATTTACTAAAGAACCCTGCTTGTAAAGGACGCAGCCTTCATCCCTTTAAGAAGTATCCCAGGGTGTATTTGCTTACAAAACACTAAACAAGTTCTCTGTCTTCAGTTCAGGTCAGCTTAACAATCCCTTGGTTCTGGCTGCAAGCTTTCAAAAGGCAACCTTGGGCGTCTCATAATATTCAGACACATTTTCCTAGAACCAACATTATACTGCAATCATATTGTAAGGAACACCTATAAACTTGCAATTATAATACCTGGAATAGCAATAACCTTCATTTATGGTACATGAGATAACTTTAACCTTACAGCTATGATTGGTATACGTATTACTTGACAATGATTCATTTCTCCCTTATCGTTTATTACAGTAAGTTCAGCTTCATATTCCTCTATTAAATTTAGTGCCCTAAGTGTACAGTTTAGATCTACCATATCAGGTATGTGCAGACTTTCCTTTGACGTGGCACGAAGGCAACATTTCTGTCAAGCACGGACATTTGTAATTTTAACACTATGAACACCGGCCGTGAGAACTTAAGATATGTTATGAGCTTCTTTTTTTCCCCCCCTCATGGGCGAGCCCTTGAAAAATGTATTGCCAATGCCAAACTTCCGTGGATTATCGCACAACTAGATAGTGTGACGTCACTGGCCAGTTTACGTAATAGCTGATGTAAGTATTACGCAGAGGCGGGGCTAACTTGTTCACCTTTATCTATGCATGCTCACAACGTGGTTAGAGATATTTGTTCTTAGCTTACAATCAGCATAAAAACGCATCATACCTCTTGCACGAATTTATATTTTGTTAAAATTATTAAACGTATATCCATCTTTTTTATGAATAAGTTTTTTCTTTAGTACATTTTAATATTATATAGGCGGAACTTGAAAGACGAAAACCATTATTTTATTTCACCGACTCATTTAAACATTTTTCCTTTACAAATGACAATAAAAAAATAAATATCGATAAGGCTCTTAACGAAATATGTAATACAACGTTACAGTGTAAATAAACGAAATAATTAAATTATAGGACACTACAATTGCTCATTTGCGACTAAACAAGTTGATTCCCTAACTGTTGTTCTCTCTAAATACCTATCTTGCTTATACAGAATAACCTTAATTTAGTTGATACGTGCAGTTAGTCAGCTCTTCATTGACTAACATTGTAGCATTTGATCATAGCAGTGCCTATTGAGGTTTTATGTTGTTGTTACGAGTGGAGTGAGTGATAGATAACAGGAAACACACCACTCTCGAGGCACATGTTTGGAAATTCAGAACGTAATTACTCTTGTCATTTACAGTCAAGATACCTTCATTTTTACTTTCCTTTAACTGCAAAATGTTCATCTTACGCTGAAAGCTACAAAACTGTTGTCCCGACACCCTGGAAAGTACCTGTCCGGAATTACCAAGAACTTACTTCCCGTTTTAGCTACAACATGCCTATTTTTACTTTTTTAATTCTAGCAGTGCATCACATGTAATGTAGATTACTGGCTAGTGTTCGTGATATGGCTGTCAAAGTGTTGTGATGTATTGGAACATTTCTCTAGATATAAATAGCTACACGCTTCCAGTTGGTATGTTCCCAAAGGAAGTTGCGCGTCGGTCCTGGTGGTGTAGAGGTAACCATACTTGCTTTCTAAACCCAAGATCGAAGGTTCAAACCCCGTCAGGATCGATGGATTTTTTTTCGGGGCGTAAAAAGCCTGAGTATGGCTTCCTACGGAACAGAAGTAAAGCCGTGGGTCCCGTGTCGTAAATTTACGGCACCATAAAGAACCTTAAACCTGAAAGAAGAGGCATCTGAGCAAAATTTGTCGACCGTTTCAGCCCTGAATTCAATGGGACGCTGATGACCTGAGCTGTAAAACAGCGTCCATAAATAAAACAAATCAACAACTCATTCTACGTATTGGTAACTAGGTACAGTCGTTGGGAAATGCAGGTGCTCTCAAGTGACCAGCCGCGTTCACCAGGTCGTCCTATAAAAGAGTTTACCTTTATCTGCATTGTACATATTGCTCCTTTCTTTTGTATGTAAGAAAATGTACAAAGCGTAAAATATCATTCAATGCCTGATATTTGTCATTTTATACTAACGTAAATTATTAGCCGTTACTTATTATGTACAATCAATCAGATTCTTATAGTAACTTGTGATTTAATTAAAATTTACATAATTAGAATTTTAACAGTACTAAATATCACAGAATAAGCATCATTTCTCTCTTCCGCGCCAGAAAACAAAACAAGCTGTATACTTTCATGGACCAGTATTTAAACCCTGGACCTTTATCGTTAAAGCCCAGGGCGCACATAGTGCAACACAAGTCACAACACACTGAGAGGAACATAGCAGCAAATTCGATGAAATCGATACTACGTAGGGGACAAGAAGAGTTCGTAAAACACCAACACTGTATAACTTGCCAAGAAGCAGGATGAGAACTCTCACTCAGTATATAATATAAATAAAACACACAACTAAAATATCAAGTACCAGCGAACAGAAACAGATCAAACATTTAAATAATAACACAAATATCGCAATATTTTGAACCGCTTGTATTCTTCTTCAAAGAAAGAAGACAAGTGAAGACGGTAAAGATAAATATTGGATTTCGAAGATTATTACTGCGTGGAAACAGATAAAACAAGCAATAAGGGGAAAACGACAGGGTGGAAATATATATATATATATATATATATATATATATATATATATTAATAATTAAAAAAACGTAATAATAACATGCAATATTTAAACCCGGTCCTGTACGCACTTTATGCAAAATATAAAAGCTATCCTTCTATATCCGAGGTAACTTTCAGGGACATGATTTGGTAACGTATCAGTAAGAATTAAATTAAATGCATCGTCATAAACCTTACAGTGCGATTGGACATGTTGGGCAACCGACAAGGAACACTTGTTTTTACAGAACGTCTATATTTGTTCATACGGAGCAAAACAACAGTAAGTAGAGTTTAAACTAATACAAAATGCTTTGCAAAGCTTATAAACCGCCTGTGGTGCTTCAATGGTAAAAACTGGCGTTAAACACCATTAAAAAACCTTATAAAATAATATAATTATGTACGTTATTCTTGGAAACACGATTAGCAAATGAAATAATCTTAAATACTCTGAATAAACTAGGACTGTGGAACGAATGACATGACATACCTAATTAGCGCACAGTTTCCAATTTAGGACATTGGCAAAGATATGAGCTTGAGATCGGACAAGGCAATATGGATAGATATAGTTTGCGGCAAAAAACTTTTAAAGTTAGGGGGTGTTCTACAAGTAAGGAGGGTTACACATTTGGAAAAATCACCTAAAGATAAATAAATGATTGTGTCATTCTTTCAAAATAGGCGTGATTCCCTCAATTCTAGAAATGTAAGTGGTAAAAAGTTTACTGAATTTTTTATTGGAAATTTTTGGTTTGCATTTGAAATTTTGGTGCGCTGGAATAATACGGACTTGTGAAAGGTGGAAAGGATATTTTTGTTCTTAAATCTCTTGAGCTAGATTTTCAATATAAATATAAATAGATGAAAAGTTATTACACAGACTGATTGCTGATTGAAAAAGAAAAAGAAATAAATATTTTGGTGTGCAGGGGATGACATCTATCAAAATGCAGATGCTATTATAAACTGGTGAACTTAATGTATACAGGATGATTCTAAAGTCTTTAACTGGTTTCGGAGGTTGCTAGAACTGTAATCCTGGCAGACATGAAGGAAAAGCTTATATCAGTGGACAGAGTATCTCTCCAAGTTTTGTACATACCCTACAGGTGTTCTAGATGTCCTCCGTTGGTGACGCGGCAGACATAAATTCTGTATTCAAGCTCTTGCCACACATGTTCCAACATCTGACGATCGATACCAGCGACTGCTTCCGTGATCTCTTCTCGCAGCTGTGCTATATCTTATGCCAAAGGCGGCATGAACATACAATCTTTGGCATAACCTCATAAGAAAAAAATCACATGTCGTTAGGTCAGGTGACCGTGGAGGTTACCTACGAAGAGGGGAGTTATCTGGAGCAACATGTCCAATCCAACGACGAGGAATTTCAGCGTCAGGTACTCAGGTACGCCATGATGAAAATTAGCTGGAGACCTTTCTTGATGGTAAATGAAGTCCTGGCTATTTGCATGTAATTGTGGCATTAGTCACTGTTGAATATGGGCCGGTAACAGTTTTCTCCGAAAGAAAAGTGGCCGTACAATTTTGACAAAGAAACAGGACAAAACACATTGACTTTAGTGGAATCACGAACGTGGTATACCACAGCATCAGGTCCATACCTCAAATGCGTATATTGTGACGGTTCACTTTGTTCTACACATGAAACGTGGCCTCGTCACTAAAAATTGGTTTCTCAGCATAAACGCGTGCTTGTAACCTCTCTTGAAAATTGAAAACAATGATTGTGATCCTCCGGCTTAGTGCCTGCAACAGATGGTTTCACTTTAAATGGTTGACGAAATAATGCCAGATCGTTGGATGGGGAATCTGCAATTCCTGGCTCGCGCGAGGTGTAGATTTTTAAAGGCTCCAGACAAATGCTTCTCGCACATGGTCAATGGTCTCAATCGACACTATTGGCCGGTCTGTTCGTCGTCCATCACACGAACGGGCAGTTGCTTTAAAATTTAAAACATGCACGAATTGTTTTGGCTGTAGGTGGTTCTTGTTGATGTTTCGTACCAAATAGTCGTTGTACTGTCACAACGGACTCATATTTAGCGAATTGTAACAAGCAGAAAGCTTTATGTGCACCAGTGAACGCCATGTTTTCCTATGACTGCCCTCCAGCGGCTAATTTACAACTACGCCATGACCCTATTACGAATACAAACTACTCTTTCCTTCGATATAAGCGTCTCCGCTAGGTCTATCATGGTTTCTGTTCCATCAACCCCCGAAACCAGGGAAGGACTTTGGTTCACTCTGTATATAATGAAGGTGTAGCACGCTTGCTTTTATTACCAAGGCATCACAGACGGTGGGCAACGATGATGCATGAAGAACTGGAAATGTTGTTATTGCTTTTAATTAAGCAAGGAAGCGTTTCAGGCATTTGCCATTGGTTTGGATCTAGCAAAACCAAAAGAATCTCAGTCAGGAACAACGGTCCTGGAGGGATTCGAGCTGCAACCTTCCGTTCTACAGCCCATACCTTAGCGGCCTCTCTCACGTGGCAATTTCAATGTTTTATGAACATGGAAATTTCCGAAAATAAAACATCAATTGCAATGATGTCCAGAGAAAAATTGTTAACAAACCGTCTAAATAATTGAATGTTATTACTGATTTTATTCAGATGTTCAACAGAAGGTTTTAAAATACTGATTCGCTAGTAGATCTCCATTCGAGGAGACCTATATGATCTGTTACTACAGAATAAACTCCTCATGTTAAATTGAAAGTTTGACAAAACCGAATCGGTTGAATATTTTCTTTCATTGATACCTAAATGATCTATGACTACAAACGAAAATCTTAATGATAAATTAAAGATTTGGACAGATAGAGTCGGAAGGCTATATGACCTGTTAATACTCACATACTTTATGTGTACCGCCTGTGGTGCCTCAGTAGTGAAAACGGGCGTTAAACACTACTCAAAAAAAAAAAAAAAATACTTTATGTGTTAATTTTCAGTTGTATGATATATCTAGAAAATGTCTATAAAGAATGAAAATAAAGTTTAAATTGAGACCATGTTGCTTACTTTACTTCAGATCCCAAATGAAGATGATCCTGATAGACTATAGAATTCTGTGAGCAGTGCACAATTGACATAAAGGCGATATTACCTTTAGCAAAACCATCCTGTGGAGTGATATGTCAACTTTTAAGTCAATGGAAGATGAAAGAGGCCCAACTGTGCTTACTTGGGTTCTGTGAACCCACGTTAGGTGTTATAGTCATAAGCAATGCTCTTGGTGTGTTATTTGGGCGAGAATATTTGCTGGTGGGCTTATCAGATATGTTTATTTTTATTTATTTAGGCATAATTCCCGGAATTTGCCATTTATGAGGACTGAGGAAAACCTAGAAAAAACCTCGTCAGAAAGGATGGTCTGGTGGGAATCGAATCCCAGACCTCCCGCTCCTTATTGACCTCGGCCACCCCTGGCGATCCATACAAAATGACGTCACTTGAGAAATAGTCTGTATGAATGCATGTATGTAAATATAGCGTATAATATACATTTTTGTTAATGACTTAGCATTCACACTATTACTAAGCAATTTACGATATAAAATTTTCTCTGATATTCTCTCAAGTTATAGGTTCCAATTCAATTGGTGATTTTTTAATCTTCTCTACCCAGCCAGGATCGATGGATTTTTTCGACGTAAAAATTCTAAGTATGACTTTCTTCGGAAGGGAAGTAAAGCCGTGGTTCCCGTGTCGTACATTTACGGCACGAAAAAGAACCTCAAGCCTGAAAGAAGAGGCCTCTGATCAAAATTTGTCGGCCTTTTCACGCCCTGATTTGAATGGGACGCTGATGACCTGAGATGTTAAAGAGCGCCCGTAAATAAAACAAATCAACAATCTTCTCTATCAACTTTTCAGCATACCTTTTGCACCTGAGTTTATCACTGCCAGTCTATATCGGAAAATATTATTTTCGTGAATTTATCGGCAATTTCAAACCATTTTGTGATATTTATTAGGACTATTAAAGAATTAAATAAAATTGTAAATATAAATCCATAACTTTGCTCACAATATTGCAATAATTTTGCATTTGTTTTATGAACACTTAACCCTTTCAAGCCATCTAGTATCAGACGAATGTCGACTGTAACTAGCACCAATTGAGAAGAGCCAAATATTGGTTTGAAACCATTTCATGAATAGAATAGGAATAAAAGTAATATATATATATTGAAATTCACGCACAGATACAATTATATAAAATATTATACTTACTTATGAATATCTACTTATTCAGAAACCGTGAGACTAAAACAGACAAAAGTGATCTATTACAGTCGCTACCGTTTGATTTACTAATGCCATCTAAGAAAAAACGAAACAGAGAAAACATTCTGAACAACGTGTCTATTAAGATCAGATGTTACATAAATTAAAAAATGATTTCAGACTGTATCGCTGAATACGTAAAAACAATTGCTTGTGTGAATACACATTAAGTTAGTTAAATTCACAATTACTGAAAACACAGAAAAGTGGTCAGTGAAGCATGCTCAGGAATTATATAATGAAAACATATAGTTGGCTACACTGACCAAAGACAAATGCACGTCACGTAATAAAACGGATTTATGAAAGAATCAAGTGCGCTGTTGCCAAATTGTCTGTTTTCAAATAGGACTGATGTAAAATAGAAACATTATTTTCCATATAAAATTTTATGAAGCGCATTGTGATAAACTTATAATAATGTCATTTTGTATTTTTTAAACAGTAGCATTTCGAATTATTTTTGAAAGCTACTTTTTAGCGTCTTTTTCGTTCCGAATGTTAATACATACCTACCTTAAATTTAAAATAACTGCAATGAAAAAAAAAAACCTTAATTATTCGTTTGTTTTAGAGGCAATGATGTTACTTAAAATTTATCAGTACATAAAAAAATTAAAAAACAATCATTTAAATAATAAGTGTCAATTTTTCATTTGCGCAGTGCCAAGTGTTTCCGGCTAATTTTCATTCTCTAATTCCAGATAAAACAAAGTTGTCAAGGAAACACTTGAATAATAATAATGATAATAATAATAATAATAACAATAAATTATTATTATTATTATTACGTTCAATCATCACGTAAAGGTCCCCAGAAACAATACTTCCATGTATCTACATTTTCTTTCACGGCGAGGCGCACCGCCGAGGTCGTTATGCGCGGACTGGTAAGGGGAAATCTGGGTGGGGTTCGATTTCCACCAGGATTGTCCTCCCTTACTGAGGTTTATTTCCAGGTTTTCCTTTCCTCAGTCCTCATAGGGAGGTATCCTAAATTTGGGCTCGGAACGCTGCCTTCCTTTAAAAAATACTTTCCTATCATTTCATTCCATGCATCACCACTGTCCACGCCGGTGATATCTCGGCAGTTAAAACGGGCGTTAAAGATATGTTTTTAAAAATAGAACGCGCGACTTAGTTACGTAATCTGGCTCCCATTGCCTATGTGACTGGCTGTGTAAGGGAACACACATAAGGCGCCAAAAACATAAGAATATTAGCACACAACAGAAACTGGTTCATACACATCAGTGCTTGTAACAGGCGTCTGATTTTTTAAAAAACGAGAAAATAAATTGCTATTCATTGAAAGAAAATTATATTATACCTAGGTTGCAAAAAATGGGAAGAAAAAAATTAAGAAAGGCATAGGTACCTCGACGAAAGTTGGGTAAATGCAGGACCAAGCGTGTCAGAGATTTGGAAAGATAAGACTACTAAAGACGATCTTTTGGCCGGATTGTCCACTAATCTTTAGGTACTTACTGCCTGGGGATTTTTAGTTTTGCACGATGGCGGTGTAATGAGGTTTGTACAATAGCAAAGCATATTTCCTTGGCGAAAAAAATAATATGCTGCTGATGTCACGACAAAATGGAAGGTGCTACGTTTGAACAGAGGTTCAAAGTTCAACTATCACCCAATATTGAACCAGGAACAGACAATGCGTCCTATCGCAATAGAAAAATAGAAACTATCTCTAATACTAACAGCCGTAAGAAAGATATAAAAAATGTATTGGCATCAAAATATTTCCCTTATTCTGATGATTTCTTAAAAGAGAAATGCAGAACATCGTAAATTCAGTACGAGATAAATGCAATGCCTCTACCGTAGAGTCGATTGCAGAAGAGGAGCTTGGTATCATAGCTCGACAACTCCTTTGTTTTTGTCCTTTTTTACAGAAGAGTTAAAAAGCTAGATGCACATTATTCTTGTCAGTATTATGCTAAAAGATTATTCTTAAAGGCCATATAATCATTTCTGCATACTCACTAATAAAAGAAAATAAATACTCAAACCGTAATTATAGTTTAAATAGTGGAGTTGGTCGTTTTTTGAAAGCAAATCATAGAGTTCCCTGTTTTTGAACCCAAAGGTAACCATTATACTGTTCACATTTGAAACCAAATCTTCATTTCAACTTTTTCCATCATTTCATATTATAACTTTCTAGGATTATTTTTGAATGTCTAAGGAAGAGTGTATTGAATTAAATGTATTAAAACAAAAACAAACAAAACCAGTTATAATTATAGTTACAGAATAAAATGAATACGTTGTGTTTAGTGCTTTTTGACAAAACTGAAATCTTTGTGTTTAGCCTTACAGCTTAGAAAGATCTGGTTCATCAAAATCCTCACTCTCCAACTCAGTACACTCACAATGACCACTGTTGTCACTATTACCAGCTTCACTCCGTTCTGTGACGTTGCGCTATCACTGTACACGGTCTGGTTTTTGTCATTTCCCCCCGAAGTGCTTGGCTTGTAATTTTCTTGGGGTTGACACTATACCGACAGGGATTGTTGCAGGATTGAGTTCATGAAGTGACTTGGGCTGCTTTGTTAAGGACATAAACTTACCAATATTGGTACTGTATGCCATCTCACCAAATACCAATACATTCTTGTCGGCCTTGAAGGGTCTGGGTATGAAGCTGTACACCTAGAAAGCGGAAAGTGAAGACTGTGGGTGGGCTTTAAGACAACTTTTTCTTCTTGTCTCCAGTCAAATGCTATCCAATCTCTTCCCACAATCTTCACTCGTCCAGGTTTTGAGAAGACTTCGTGATATTCTAACACGTCAATTATGCCTTTTTCAAGCAAACCGAAAACTCAGCTGGAAAAAACAAATGTCCAGTGACAGGGAATATTAATTCCAATGAGTGTATATTCCCAGGAACATGCTTGAACAACTACATACAGCACATGGTAAGCATATTCACTTTCTTGTTTTGGGCTGCATAACCTTCTGCGACCAGTCGGACCACTTTAACTTCAGTAAGATCTCCTTTTGTAGATTGTTCACATAATTCACGAAAAATATCAAAGGCAACTTGTTTTGAAGACCTCTGCATTTCATTTTCGCACCAAGTGTAAATAGAAACTCTGTTTGTATTCAGTGGGGCTGAAGAATTTCTAGTAATAACAGCTAAGTTATAGCAATAGAGCTGTCATCTGTAGTGGGACATTTTATGTGGTATTTTGGAAAGTGTCAGATTCTTTTGCATGTCGAAAGAATTGGTTCGTAGTCCTTCTCTTTCTTCTCGCTAATGGTTCAAGAATGCATTGGCTTCTGAGATGTGACTGTTCTTTTTTGTCCCCAATTCTGCTTTCGACTTTTCATCCTTTTTTTGATCAATTTGCCTCAACCTCTCTTGCAGTTCAAGGCAGAAAAACAAACATTCACAAGAGGCGCTGAGAAGCTAATACTGAACAGTGTGCTGAAGATGTGGCCAAAACATAACTCCTTAATCTTCAACGTTTCTTTTTTTAGGTGTGTGTCATATATTTTAAACATATTTTGGGTGTTAAAATGTGAAGAAAAATAATTTCCCCTACTTTTACCTCTGTCATAATGTGATTCTACACCCTTAAAGCTTTTAATAAAAGATATCATTGATTCCTTTTTACTTTTGTAGGCTTGAGTTTTGTGATCTCCACCGCGAGTTTCGTGGGATACAAGTGAACCATCTTTCTTAAAATGTTGAAACATCCCTAATATTCTTTGTTTAGCTTGGTTTAGAATACCGAGAAAAGCATTTCATCACACCTGCATTTTGTTGTTCGCCTCATTAATATCATAGTATTGATGTATTACCTTTCTTGGAACTTCATGCTTTTAACAACGTCTCCTTGCTGGTTGAACTTCTTTCCAATATTTCGAAAGGAAACAGCCTAACTTTTCATTCTCTTTTAATTAGTAGTAGGCAGAATGAAGTTTATTTACATCATTCGTTGTTAGTAGTCTGTAACCTTTGAGGCTGCTTATGTGAACACAAGTTGAATATATCGACAATGATTTGGGAGAGTATCTACTACAGAAGGAAGCCTCATTATTCTGTTTATATTTGCAGGAAGCCTTACAATAAAACCATAAAACTAGAATACAACCTCTACTATATGGTTCAATACAGTTTAGGCCTAACTTTAGGTGTACGCTTACTGGAGAAAGAAAAAGTAAGCCTATTTTATAAAGAGGCTGTCACTAATAGACCTAAATCGAAATAAATCTATGTGTATTTGAACTTAAAACATAATACAATTGAAATTCTTAACCAATGTTGCTGGACTGAAATCATACTGGGATTATTCATCTGGCAATCTTTTCTTTTGTGCATTGTTAATTTGCCTTGTGAATTTGATTCTGAACTGGAGAAATACGCTATTTTAACTTGAGCGCTATCCTTTTTTTTTTTAAAGAAAAACAGTTCTAAATCGAATTCAGCATACAAATCACAGAAGAGTTAACCAAAATCTCAGCACTGGTAAAAATAGAGTCGTCCAACTTTGATACAAGTTCCTCAAATGTTTGTAGTCTCCCTCCATGCCTTTGTGAATGAAACCCTATGGAAATCGTATGAAGGTGGGCAAAGGGGCATGCTGGGCGTCACAACATTACATTTAAGGTGTAAGAAATGGAACCTTTGATAGACAATGAGTTAGAGTCAGTCATCCAAGATCAATGGCCAACATGTTGAAGGGAGGACGATATGTGGAAAGCAGATCAGATGCTGGATTAGGTAACTGGAAGAACAGTTCTTATGACCACAGTGAAAAGGCGTCACGCGACTCATCATAGTTGTAAAACCCATGTCCGATTAAAGTAATATTTATTATTATATATGTAAACATTTTAGGAAAATATTAAAATACTGATAGATATTAGTAAAGTTAAATAAATGGAGGAATGAACGAAGTAACTTTAAGAGATAAATAGGAATTATGTTTAATTACAGTAGTAAAGTAATATAAGTAATTTAACTTTTACTCTTTTATGAAACCCAATTTCTGAAAACAATAACTAATAATAAATGTGATGTGAAAGGAAGCTCGGACAGTGCAGACTTGGCAACACTGCGCTGATTCTCAATAAAAACCTCTGTGCCTTCACGACGTGAAAACGATTATAGTTTTTTGACTAACAAACGTAGAACTCTTATAAATAATAAATGAAGTAAATTTAGGCTGTCGAAACTCCTTTTTAAATCTTCTGAATATAGTCGTTTTCTTGGATACTTGTTTGAAAGCTGACATAAATGCAGGGAAAATGTTTTATCTGCTTCCTCATACAGAAGCTAAAGATGCAAACAACTAATAGCTTGGAGCACGCGCAAATTCCTATGAATCATATTAACTGGAGATTTGTACCTATATATATCGCAAGGGTTATTCCGTTACACATATGCAGAAGTATCATTGCGTCAATTTGGCACACATATTCGCGAACACTTGCCAATAATCTACGTTATATTTGATGCGCTGCTTGGATTATTAAGATAAAATAGACATATTGTAACTGTATTACTGCTACGTTGCTAAAACGAGGTATAACATATTGATAATTCTGGATAGTTACTTTCCCAGATAACAGCCCCTTACCTTTCAGCGTTCAAAGTGTAGTGGTATTTTTACAGTTTTACAGTTAGAAAAAATAAAAGTGTCTTGTATGCAGATGACAAGAGCAATTGTATTGTGACTTTCCGACTTCTCGAGTGACGCAAATCAAATTAAGTTGTTAACTATATTGTTCTTGACTAATCTCAGCAAGTTGGCACAGAGTGTTAGGTATTTTCGAACAATAGGCTGACAGGTCGTACAAATATGGTACATTCATTTCTTCTGACAATCGTCTTAAATTTTCGTAGGGCTCCTTGACATGGCTTCAGAGATAGCTAATTCTCATATTGGGTTTCGTCTGCGACCTCCTGCACGTTTTATAACACAGGACCTGTTTCAACAAATGCCCGATACCTCAACATTGTGGAATAGTATTTAGCATCATACCTTACTTACGTCGAAATTCTTTTTGAGTTTGTTGAACACTCTCAAATTTAGCATGCCAAAGAACGCGTTGCACTCATTTTTCATTATGCATTGTTGATTTTCATTCTTGCCTTGTAAGAAAACTCCCACCTTTTAATTAAATTATTACCAGCAAGAAATAAATCTTACTATCATATTAGCTTTTATAGTAATATCATCCATATCCAAACAGATCACCTTGTATAATCGCAGAAGAAAGTGAATAGGGTCTATACATAATTGATGTCTTCATTTCTCGTTTAGTAGATCGACATATTTTCAAACCTAGACCTAAAAAGAAAAATAATATCACGCGTCTTTTAAATCAGAGTTGCAGGTATATCATGAGTTTTTTTATGTAAGTAATCACTATTAACCTGATAGTATTGTAAAATTTCGATTCATCCCTAACTAAAATTGAATATCGATGGAAGAGTAATTATATAGGTACATCGCCGAAACTAGTTCATATTTGTTAAAAATCGCAGGAACTTTGTTTTATAATTTTTTTAAATACATTTATTAAGGGAACTACAATTTGTATACAACAGTCTAAAGAGTAATCATAACACTATTTTACACTAGACGTCTCTTATTTCCAAGCATATTAGAATTATGAAAAACATTGAATAGTTCAGGAGATATGAAAGTTCAAGTTTTGCTCTTTTTATATCATCTTCTGTGCAGTAAATATTTACCGAAATTAAATTAGTAAATATGGAGTATTTTACTCGGACTTATCCCTGTGATCATATATATTTTCTAATCCAGCTTCTTTGGGGTATTTTTAACCTGTTTGAAATTTAGGTTGTTAAACCTGATCTTGTAGCTTCTTCTATGAATATGTTAATAAATAGTCTATTGGGAAATTATTGAAATAAATCATTCAGAGATCTTGGTGGTGACCGTTTAAAGATCTGAATATTTTGAGTAAGACTTAAGATATAAGCATTATAATAGCTACAGGTGATATCATATATGCTGTACGTAAAGATTATTTCCAAATATGTTTTCTAATTTAAAGCACTGTTACTTCAAAAATATTCCAACAATTACAAAACCTACATAAGTATTGTGCATAAGTAACATATCATCCCAAAAATAACTTACTGCAGGAATGTTTGATAAAACCAAGGGCAGAAATTCTTCATCCTAGAAAAAATATTTCGATGAAGCACACCATCTCTTTGGGCACTTTGTGCAAGTTGTAAAATCCACAATTTTGGATGACCCCCCCCCCCCCCCACAGCAGCTGGAAGGATTCATAAGGATCTTAAGTTAAGCATTGCAAAGCGATAAAGAAAGACACTTTTTCATAACATATGAAAGGTGGATCGTCATACGTTTTGGAAGTGTTCCGATGACATCATATGTGCAGATTATGACTATAGTGAAGATTTATTTTCATAAAAGTTATTTTCGCAATGTTGTATTTTTATTGGTATTGTGCATTGTTCATTAAAAGTTCTGTACATCTGTATTAATTGTTAACATACACGAAGGACAACACTCATTATTCAATCTAGAAAGTGATGTAACGCGAAATAGCCAATTATTCCATTATTCATGTTTAGAATTAGCTATGGACTATAAGATTTTCAATAAACTCTACAGTACTACGCGTGGAAGTTTTTAAAATAATATTGTGTACTAATATAATATAATATAAAATATAATATAATATAATATAATATAATATAAAATCTATATACGCTACCCTGGTACCTGGTTTCCTAAATCAGGGTGTGTATATCAAATTTTCCATTTATTGTTATTATAACTATACAATTCAATAATATTTTAATACATTATTTTACAGATTTTCCTAATATTGTGTACTGGGAAATAAAGAAAAAACTAACGCATTTAATTAATTTCTTGGGTTATATACCTAGTTTTTTTTTTTTAATTGCCGTAATTCTCCGTCGGGCGCAATGTATCTAATTGAATATTTTCCGCATTTTTCAACGTGCTGTCGTAACTTTTATATAATGGGAAATGTATTCAACTCATAGTGCACTGTTAAAATTCTTTGTAACACTTACTTGCTGACTGTTATTTTTGTTTCATTATCAAGTGAAAGTGCCTGTGAGATACATTGCGCCTGATTCTTTTGTATCCGTCGTTTCTATCAGGCACGTTTTCGTGTATGTATCAAGTGTTCAATCTAAATGATCCCAACGACTTACAGAAAGCTATAAAAGTATAACGTTATCTCAATGAGCTGCAAATTTCTGTTAGTCCGTAATGAAATAACATTTTCCCTCTATCAATGAAAATATTCACTGCATATTCTCGGCACACTTTTTGCATATCTGCCCTGCATGCTCTAGACATTAGTAATCTCCACATTTCTTGCAGCAATAACTTGAAAATCGCTTCTTCTTAGATTCCAAGGAACAGCTGTTTCGTGTTTATTTTCAGTAGAAGGTCTGGAGGAAAACTCGCTGATTTCATGAAAAGTTTAAAATATCTGATGCTGTTTATTTTTTGCCCATATATTGTACAATATAAAACTACTTTCTTCCCCTTGTTACAGTGTGATGGTAATAGGAATAATTTATTTCCTATAGTATGATCACTTATGATTTCAATATATGTGCTGTACTGCATTGTTTTTAGAAATAAAATAAGGAATTGTACTATATACAGAACACAATAACAGCAGCAGCAGCACCACCACCACCACCACCACCAACAACAACAACAACAACAACAACAACAATAATAATAATAATAATAATAATAATAATAATAATAATACGAGTATTGCACTTAAAGATTTTCAGGTAGTGGTATCTCTCAGATATATCGCACACGATCCTGTAACAACATATATTGAGTGCGACGGAAGGTTAAATAACATAAAGAAAAGTATTACCGCTATTTGAGCTTAATGGAAAGAATAAAATTTATATTATTTATAAAATATGAACTATGCATATATTTAATATTTTATTTTTAAACAATTAAATTTAGATTTACTAATATTATTATCATTTCTAAGCTTGCTGTATGTTCCATCCGGCTAGCGGCTGAATAGCAGGACATCTCTTCCTCACACCTTTTCTTGTGCTCCCCCTCTATTAATCTGAATGAAGCACTATTGATCCATAATGAAAAGTGCTTAAGAGCAGTCCTGGAACAATATGAAGGGGGAAAACAAATAACATTATATGACCTAGCCTAATTTGTTCCTATTTTCTATGATTGTTTAACAATATTGTACATAACGTGCTAAGAGCTTCAGTCAATCAGCGATAAAGTAGTGAAGAGTATTTTAAAAATAAATTTCGAATGCTGTAGTCTTAAAGTGATGTTAAATGCTTGTAAATGAACCACCACCATGGTTGGCGGGATCGAATCTCTAGTCTTTTTCTACGTTTGATAAAAACGATGGCAGTGTGTGCCGTGCTTCAGCTGTTTTTGCACATCGCGCTGTTCTGGTATCGACCCACCTTTCCCCACGCCTTTTGTTGTAATGAAACAAACGATACTGGGATGTGGAGTGAAGGAACAATGTACCACAATTCCGTAGGGAATACATTCTCCCCGTTTGCCTTTAATTTGATTTCGAGGTAATTTATATAGTCCAGCCTAGGGGCATATTGTGTGCTTCTCTGCAGACAATCAACGTTCATGGTCAATGACCTCCGAGTGACGTAGTGCCAGTGATTTAGATTCAATAAAGAAATGTATCTTATTAGTTCCCAAGACACCGTTGTTATCGTTGATGTTGCTATGCTTAGTCCAGCTTTTTTTATTTTTTCAATTTTTTCGCTTCTAAGAGAAAATTTTCACATGCATATTATGAATGAAATGTTTTGCTTTCTCTTATCTTTCAAATTTACTAAAGCTTGATTAATTTAAAACGGGAGTTTTTTAAACTGTGTCCTATTCTGATTCCTGGCAACTATGAATCACTTTATATTTGGGAAAATGGTTTATGCTTACGTAGATGCTGAAAATGACCTCTTTACTGTAGACACGTCCTTAATTGGCTTTCCACGTTTTGCTGGCAGTTTGCTGTAGCAGGCCCTGGTCAACAGCGTTTATTTATTTGATGAAGCAAGTCTTAGAACAGTCAACTGTTTGTAGTCGATTTTGATAAACTTGGTAAATAAAACAGCAATAATCTGTTCAAACTAAGTCGGCTTTTTATGGGTGGCCATAAGCTTTTAGAAATTAACTGGTTGTCGCGACATGATAACACAACAGATTGCAGAGATGACATCTTTAAAGATGATGCAGCGTGCAAGTAAACAGAAATATGGCAGCAAGGAGGTGAATGTGACTAGTCCATCCCTGCACTAATTACTTCAAAATCTACCGTCCTAAACGGAGGTGAAACGGCAAAATTGCACCCATAATACCGAGAAATATCTCGTGTTTACGTTAACCAGTTATCCATTTCGCTGACTGTACAATGGCATTAATTACTCGGGTTGTTAGTATGTCTAGTGGCTTACGCTGCGATCGGTGGTGAAAAATGTTGACAGAAAGACGCGGCAAACTGAATGGGAACACGCGCTCTTATATATCGTAAATATAGCCGCGAGAGTTGGCGAATGTCATTTTGTTTCGGGGAATTTAACAAATTATTCGCACGCATCAAAGAACTATTAACAGTAGTAATATATTTAGAAGAACATGTTAAAATAATCTTAATATAACTAAATAATTTAGAAAAGTGAAACTGCAGCAAATGCTAACAATTATTGAGAATCATGCACAATAATTGCTGAAAGATGTGGTACCTAAATAAAGGAAGTTGGTTTTTGTAGCAATAACGGACAACTGCTTCTCTATTTCTTGTTATATGTCTTAGTTATTGTATTTAGAAGATCGTAGTAATCGTTTCATAATAATAATAATAATAATAATAATAATAATAATAATAATAATAATAATAATTTAAATTAAAATATATCTGAGTAACCCTCTAAACAATCTTAGGGAAAAAATTGGTCCATAACTAGAAAACAGTTGACTACACTGAACTAGATACAGCTCGAGTAAACTCAAGTGTTATATAAGCCTGCAGTTAAGTATTGTTTACGGCACACGGTAACAGCTCATGTAAGACATAGCAAACAAACGCATTATATTAATATCTCGTGTAGGCAGACAGAGGTAAAGTAAACACTAGAATATGGTTTGAGTTCAGTAACGTTAACGACCTACAGAGAGTGATAAATGGAATGGGTTAATGGCGGTGCAAGACAAGCAAGCCTATCGTTCGTTATCTTGCATTCGCTTTTCAAGGAAACTTCTGGAAAAAGTTCATGGATATGTGGACAAGCACACATGCAGACCTTGAAGAAGGGCAAGGGGAAGCTAACGACACTGTTATGGCTAAAAGGTCAAATTTTACGAATTTGTTCTCATTAGTACAATAATCAAACCTTTAAACCATTTCTGACAATCCAGCTGAGAACGCTCCCTTATATATTATAACAATTCAGCTTTGAATTATTAAGTAGGTTTCAGTTTCGCGTCGTATATCACAGAGAGATTTCTCGATTAAATACCAAACATCCCAGCATCTACAGTTTTTACGCTGTCTCCTGTATTTCAGAAATCTGCAATATGGTGACGAGAGCAGACACGTTGGAGAATTCAAATTCAATTTCTCAGCGAACCCTTCCTTCTTCTTCTAACAGCCCGTCGCTGTTGGAGCTCCGTGCAGAATTGCGAACACTTATTTCTGTAGTCTAATTAATTCCATTGCTTAATTTCTGCGAATTAATTTAATGAATTAGCTTAAAGTTTCCTAATCTGCCGCGTTTCCCCATGTGACTCTAAAATCCCGGAGAGATATGCAATTATTCTTATCATCAATAATCTGTAACATTGCTTTTTTCTCCACTTCTTTGATAAACATTTCGCTGTAGTGAGTGGAATTTTCCGTTAACTACGCGCATTACACAAAACTTTCTCCAACTTGCATGCTCTGCTGGACTTAACAAGGGATGAGAGGAAGAGAAAATATGCTTTGTTGTAATTGAAACTATTCGGCATGCTTTTAATACATTATGGCTGCAATTGAAAAGCGCTGAAATCAAGGGCAAACTTCAGAAATTAGCATTCGACCGAAACCAATAATGGAAAACATATCTTAAGAAGAACAAATAGACTTTAGAACAGGAAGCACCAACAACACATGCAAATTGTAGAAAAACACGACAATAAACGCATATTTCATTTGTAAATTACTCAAAGGATTTTACAAAGTAAATAAAAAAGCGGGGTAGCTCAGATGATAACGCTGGAATTCGCATTCGGGATATGCCGGGAATTATGATCTTGGTTTTTTTCGTGGTTTTTCCTCGGTCACTGGGTGAATGAATATTTACTTTCCACGAATTTTCCGCTCTTCCACTTTCGTTTTATTTCATCCCATTGTATCAGTTACAGGGCCAGACGCGTCAAGCAAGGCGGTGACTTGTTTTCTGGAAAAAGTTCCTGTTCTAGCTTATTGTGGTGTCTGCATTGGGCTTCCCCGGGGACTTCGAGGCACTTCGCGTGCTACCTTGGTGACTCGGGGATAGCTTTCGCAGGAACTGTCGGCGTCTGGAAAACGTCCCCTCCTCTCGGAGTTGTCCAATAAGGAGTATAGATACAGTGGAGGGACTCTATAAGCAAATTCTCTCATTCTATCCTAAATATAATAGTCATATAGAGAATTTTAAAGAAGAAAGGTATACCAACCCACTTTAATTAAAATGTTAACATATGTACAAAACCTAAAAATTTATACGCTTAGAACTCATGCAAATATGAAAGAAAAATCAATCTAGGTCTTCGTAAAGGTTCCAGCATGTCGCTGTATTACTCAACATACTCATAGATTAAATTATTTCTACCTTGGATAAACAAAATTAAGTACTATTCACATACCTTAAATAATAGAAATTACATCTTTGCTGATTTACTAGCTTTCTCAAATGATAAGCATGATGTGCAGAAAGGACTATATGAACTATTAAAATACTCACCCAATATAACATGGAAATATCTGTCGAAAAATGAACAAAAATGGAATTCGAACTAAGTTAATTATTGAGAATATTGCAACTGATTTAGTTAATATTCAATTTTTAGGAACAATGAATGAATGGTTTTTAACGCCCGTTTTTTGCTACAGAGGCACCACAGGCGATGGACACTGGTGATACATGAAATGAAATATTGGGAAAGAATTTATTTTAAAAGAAGGAAACGTTCCAAGCCTAAGTTTAGGGTACCTCCCCGGCATTTGCCATTTATGAGGACTGAGGAAAACCTGGGAAAAAACCCAGTCAGGGAGGACGATCCTGGCGGGATTCGAACCCCAGACCTCCCGCTCACGAGTCCGCGATTTAACGACCTCGGCCACCCGTGGCGGTCTCTAGGAACAAGAATATTATATTCAGAAAATACTGAACAGAAAGAAAAACAAAGATTTAATTATATTAATGTTACATTAAAAGAGCACTTTATAATACATTACGAAAAGAAACCAATGCTAAAATTGAATAAAAAGATATTTTATTTTAAAAATTCAAAATAATGAAAACTTTTGAATAACAAAAAACATAAACCTCATAGAGTGATCATGAAAATATATTAGTTGTTCTATGATTGGAGATGCTCTATCTTGAAAATTAATATTTGCATAATTAACCGCGTCTGTTGTAATCAGTTAAGAACCAACATAATAATTGAGATTACAAGCAAATGAAATGAATTTTCTCAAGTTTATTTGCACAGTACATAAAATCTACGCTCAGAATTATGAATACTTTAATAAATAAATATTGACACTTATAGAAACAATTAAAATCCCATTTAGTGAAAATGGACACCACAGTCTTCCTCGCAGACTTTGGGAATATCACCATGTGCGCAGGCAAGCTATTGGAAGACATTTGAATGTCGGACTGGTCAAGTGTGGTTGTTACAGGCAAGAAATGTCTAATACATAAAGGATGACGACGACGACGATGATGATAAATAAAAGTTATTGGGGACGATTAAAATGTAGAAAGTACAATCTTCCTTACAATTGTAATTGAATATTTAATGTTATATAAAACAGTTTAACATATAATTGTTCTATACGATCTTCCACAGGTTGGATGTAGAAAAATAATGATAAAACTAAAACTAGATTCCTTGGCGCCTAAATTTATCTTTAATTCATCTTTCGAGAAAGAGGTAAATCCTCGATAGAACCTCAACCAGGCAATCAGGATCTTCCTATGCCAGTTAGTTAACAAGCACATACTTAATAGATGAACTACAACAAAAGACAAAAAATACTGCGAAAAATACTGCATATTGATGATTTCGTATAATTAAATTAGTTGTTTTTGTTTACTATTGCTATTCCTTATTATTAAATACTTTAACAAACTTCATAAGCACCATTTTAAATATAAAAAGGTAAACAGATAATTAGAACTTTAGTTAATGTTATATTGCACAATTTTTCTGCCCAGAAATAGATGATTACGTTTGGGTTATATTTTTCTAATGTAGTGAAGCTTCTTTTCCCCGTTGTTCAAGAAACAACAATTAATGTAACCAAATTCAAACAATAAGGCTAAAACCTTCATATTTTTAAATCATATTTTTGTAAACATTTTTTATAAACCACTTTGCATTCAGCATCTTAAACTACGGGTATAGATGGAATTAATTTCCGATATGACCAGCAAAACCTGCTAACTAATTTATAATAGGTCCATATCCTTCAGAAAAAATTATTTAAAACTACTATAACAGCTACGACAAATATACATTATTTTAGTCTCTGTAGCCTGTAACTTAAGCTTCGAGTTGTAACGTTAGTGAATATTAAAAACTCAAAACTAACTTGGAAAAAAAAGTATTTAAAGAATATTTTCACTGTATGTAAATTAATAATTCATTCAAAGATACGTTTTGGAATAGAAATTAAGTGTTTTGAATCATTCAACAAAACCAGAAAGATTACTGTCTCCCAGTATTTAATGATCTCTGCCTTACTTCTGTGTCTTGTAATAAAAAATGTGATGTAAAGGAGGGATACTTCTTGTACCATGTATGTGAAAACGGGGGTAATTTTTTTTTTAAAAAATGTGATGATTTTGTTCAATACTGCACTGAACTGTAACTGTGAATATTACACAATAAAGTTATTCTAAAATTGCGCCCGGTATTCACAGACAATGGTTCGTTTCACTGTTTTTACTGCAATACAACTTTGTATAATGGTTTTCAAACATTTTTATAATCCTTAACATGACACACACACACACAGGCGCCAATTGTTCCCTCATACATTGTCTGCTGTCTCTGCATTATGTTTCACCTGGAGTACAGTCGAATGCCCATATCATGACTTGTGCGGTTTGTGGCGAGAGGAAATGATCACAGCCGTGCCGTGCGAGATGTCTCTGCAACAAAGAATTGCAATAGTGGTGGCGTAACTACGTATGGTCTCCTAGATACTGCATGACTTTGAAGCAGATGGGGGGGGGGGGTCCTTGTGTGCATTAATGATCATGTGGGTCGTATGGAGAAAATTTATTATCGGTAGTCACCCATACCGAGGAGTTTACAGGTGAGATACCACATTAACATCTTAAAATTCATCCCAATTAAAAGATTCCTGTCGGAGAACCTACTCTAGAACTTTCAGTAAAAGGACTGGACACATTATATGGGCATTGGTATACCAAGATAAAGTATGCCGGCATCGTGTCGAGAGCTGAATGGCTCTGGTACATAAAACATGTTGCTAACGACCCCCTCAGGGCACCAAGCGAAACCCTCTTCATTTTGTCTTGCAGTAAATGTAGGACTCTGTACGTGTCGACTGTTGATCCCCAGTACTGTGGGACAAGAACGAAAAATGATATTGTATTTTATACCAAAAAAGAATGTAAAAGATTAAGAAGAATAGGAGGGCAGGATAAAAAGAAAGACATATGTCCCAAACTGTTCAGGGTGCTGGCATTTCCAGAAAACTTAAAGATAAAGTGCTGGCCCAAGTGGTCTCAAATGTTCATCTGGATACAAAGAAGTTACTAGGTGCAAACAGAAGGAAACTTAAAAGATTGTGAGGAGGAACTAGAGGCTTAAAGCAACTGGGAAAGGGAGGACATTCACACTCCACTTCACGATGGTCCAGGACTTATAAAAGAAATCTATTTACTCTGGATACTCACCTTTTGCCAGATCACATAAAATTTCCAGGAACTTTCAATAACCTGGGTTTAACATTAAGGAGGCTCATTCATCTTGCAGAATGGCCATCGTTTTAGAGAAGTATCCTATAAACTGACAAAGGGAGTAGAAAAAGAGAATTTTTGGGATCTCTTTAGGAGAATCTCTACCAATCTTAAGAACCTACACGCTGAGGGATGGTGCCCTCATCTACTACTGTGAGAGAAGATTGTCTTGGCTAAGGAAAATGGGGTTAAATTCAAAGAGGGTAATCCCTTAAGATAATCAAGGCAAAAGACCTACTATAGCCTGAAAAAGTAGCGTTTAGGACCGCAAATATCATGATCAGGGACGCTAAAAACCTACTACAGAAAATGAAGTTGCGGAATCCAGAACTGAACACTGCTGGAAAGCGTTAGACAGGCAGGAAAATTTCATGGGACAGGGGCTAATTCTCCTTGTATGAATCAACCAAAGCTATAAGGGGGCAAACACGGGAGCCTATACAGGATTGAACAGAGGTCATTCTTAAGATCCTTGCGGATTCTTATAAAGAAGAAGAAGAAGCACAAAACTGAAGGAGTGGAGACGTCTTAGGAGGCTGTAGCTACTGAAAGTGTGCAGGAAACCATAGCGATACGGGGAGAGGAAACTATCTAAAATAAGTATTGATAACCTGATTAAGGGAAAAAACATCATTAGTCCAAATTAATTTACAATATTGTAAGGTTGAATGTATTGCCTTGAGCAAGGAAGTTAGCTGCCAAAAACGTTGATATAGCTCTTACAAGAAACCTTGAGTTTACATGGAGAGAATAAAAGCAATTGATAGTTCTAAGGATTGTGAGGCCAGGTCCAATAATCATGATAATTCCAGCACTGGCACTCCATCCATCTATCCATCCATCCATCCAATAATATGTAAGGATGCAGTAATGGATAAAAACACTTAAATATTTACAGAGACATCACTCGCTATATCTCGGACAACTTCTTGCCTTTGAAGCACACTTATTGTTCGAAATAGAGCGAGCGATAATTCTGTGAATATTTAAACACTTTATCTATTTCTGCTTCTTTAGTTATTGTTATTTAGTTTTCAAAGTGTTATTTTATTTTTCATTTATATAATATATCAAAATCGGGTTAAAGGCAAATTCAGTATTAAAATTTTGCTCCAGAAATGCTACAACAATTGAAATAATCATAACGAAAGATGGGTATAATAGAGAACAGACTTAATTAACTACAGAAATATATCGTACAAAGAGCTCATACTCGAATGTGAAGCAAACATACTGGACCATTTTGCTAGTGCTTACGCAAATTCTCTAAAACAAAATGACCCTGTCTATGTTAATTCAAGAAGAAAAGATATCTTTGATACTGCACTTAACTGTACTATGGGAAACCTAGAAGAATATTGACGTATGTCAAGCATATTGTTTATATCACAGATTCATATGCTTTATTATAAAATCACAAGCATTTGAGCCGAATACTAAGAATATACACTGTCACACAACACTGAAGAACACGTCTGTACAATCCCAGAGATAAACTAGCACTGACCTCCCATGGGGCTCCCCGGCTTATTGTCAAGCATAGGAACGAGACGAGAACTGCAAAGTTTGGTCAACTGCGGCCAACTGCACTTGGAGCGGTCCTGCGAAGGAAAAATCACCCAGTATAAATAAGAACTGTAACAAAAGGCACATTACAATACTTTCAGGTATTCAAGTAGCCTTAAAGGCTCTTGAGGAAAAAAGTTTGGAAATTGCAGGAATCTCTAAGGAAACCAGCTGAACACAATGCAGTTACACTGATGTGGGTGCTGGACTTCGGGAAATTCATCATAATAAAAGAGCAGATGACTTGGCAGAGATAGAGGGAGGGGAGAGAAAAAAGAGTTCGCTGATCCATTTATACATCCTAAATCTAAGTCTTGCTTGTCCTGTGGTTATATTCGTGGAGTCATCCAGGAAAGTACTGGTAGATAGCATATGGGTACTTGGAATTCATTGAAGGCCACAGGGACTCTAAGACCACTATCAAAGATATCAACCCACCTGCTTATATTGAGCAGAGTTATAGCTAAACAGTGGGACTGATAACAGGGTATAGCCAACTGAACGGAGACTGTCGTGCCCACTTGCAGGAGATGCAAAAGAGCAGGTTGACTGTGAACCTTTGGCAGCATAAGAGTTAAAGTACCTGTACGAACTTCAATACCGCTACTCGTGGCCGAGGTTGTTAGGGCGCTTACATGTGGGCGGGAGGTCTGGGGTTCGATTCCCGCCAGGGCCGTCCTCCCTGGCTGAGGTTTTCCCCAGGTTTTCCTCAGTCCTCATAAATGGCAAATGCCGGGGAGGTAACTTAGGCATGGAACGTTTCCTTCCTTTAAAAATGATTCCTTTCCCAATCTATGATTTCATCTCATATATCATAAGTGTCCATCACCTGTGGTGCCTCAGTAATAAAAACGGGCTTTAAACCCTATTAAAAAAAAAAACTTCAGGATGTCTTCTTTAACAAACTAGTGGCCTTTACGAAAGACACCGGAACTTTTCTTTAGAAAATAAAGAATGGGGGGAATAATAGATCAGTGACGATCGCAGTGTATGGCATTCAGCAATAACCATAACTTGCGTAAGGGCCCTATTAAGAAAACGAAGAATTGTAACAAGATTTTATGAAAAAGTTACATGTAACGGGATCAGTTACGATTTCGGAGAAAAAAGAAAGAAAGAAAGAAAAAGAAAGAAAGAAAGAAAGAAAGAAAGAAAGAAAGAAAGAAAGAAAGAAAGAAAGAAAGAAAGAAAGAAAGAAAGAAAGAAAGAAAGAAAGAAAGAAAGAAAGAAAGAGCATCAGTCCCATCTTTTCTTTTTCCTACTGTGGTCACGGATATTCCAGTACGGATGCTCAGAATTCCTATTAAGTCGACATGTAAATTTACGCTACAAGTACAATGTCCCCTCATGTTTGCAAGGTAGCAGACGGATTTTCGTGGGCCACTTTATATATTAAACCAGAAGTCTTCAATTTAGGCCCGGCTGTACTTTATGCATTTCTTCTAAAGGGTTTAGGACATGATATCTTAGTGTAAAACTCAGTTATACATGACTCTTCATATGAATAAAAAAAAAAAAAAAAAAAAACCGTTCGTATAGTGTATGTAAAACAAGATAGTCATGGTGTACTAGATTGTTGTATTTAGCTGTTGTATTAAAGCGTCGGATTTAAAGGTTTGAATAGCTGTATACATTACACGTGGTCGGAAACTTCCGTGCTGAAAATTGAGGACTATGGGCGGCAAAACATTTTCCCCCTCCAGTTCGCATAAATTTAAATTTTAGAATATCACTGCAGCCTTACTCTTTGCTACATGCATTGCTCAAGTACCATCCTAATAATACTGTAACATTGATTTGATTTCATTGAGGTCTTCAATTAATGAATTTATATTTTGTAAATTTGCTCAAACATTCTGTACGTTCTACAGCTTAAAGAAATGTGAAATAACTATGTAAATCACTATGTACACAAGTATGTCTATTAAAATTACAAATGAAATGTCATTGAAAAAGAAAAGTGCCAGATCCACAAACAACGGAAACTTATTGCCCCTAATGTGGGAATATCACATTGATAACGGTTGTTTTGAGTGTAGTGCATTTCAGGCGATAAATGTCTCAATTACGCTTGGGAACAAAAGGAACATTTAATGGTGCCAAACGAGTAATGTGCGTCACTAAAAATTAAAGGGTTTTCATGTTGAAGAGGAGTACGACCAGCGAAACAAGTCTTGGAAAGTGGAAAGGAAACCCAAGTCCCAGATTCTCTCTTCCCTTAAAGTGTTGCATGGAAGTTTCGTTCCACTCCCCTCATCTACTCAAACCAGCAAATAGGCAAATTTTGGAGTATTGGGTTGGACTGCTAATGTCGGGGGTGGATATTTCTGTACTTTATCCTTGCTAAAGGCTGGCTGTTTGTAAACTCTTCCGGAAGGAAAGGATGGTTGAGGGGGACACTAGGCAGCCAGGATTCATGGGCAGTTTGGCACGGACGTAAACGGGGCCCCTAACATTGTTTCCAGATAGAACACCCCAACCGGCGTAGCCCCCCCCCCCTTTCCAAGGATCGAGCCATTCAGAAGAGCCGCTTCCATACCAGGCGCCGAGGCAGAAACCTTTCCAAAAAGCAAGCCACCATCACAGCACACCCACCCACCTCGTCCTGGTACTTTCGACCCTGAAACAGAACTAACGGAATGAAATGAAATGACATAAAATGGAAGAGCGACCAATCCATGGAAAGAAAAGAATTACCTCAGCATTCCCCTAATTGATCAGAGGAAACCACAAGACAGCCGATGTTCAGGATGACCGGCCCCAAGTGATCTGGACCCGGTACTTCCCGAATGCGAGTTTCGAGCGTTATCGTCTGAGCCAACACGCTCGATCAATTTTGTGAGATGAAGAGTAGGAAGTGTCTTTGTACTTGGGAAAGCAAGATTAGACATACTGCTGTGAATACAGTAAAGAGATAGTGTTTATGTTTTGCAACTGGAATATGGCAATTGCAAAAACGAAACGATAATAATATTTTTCTTGACGTATAATATAATTTACATTAACAGAGTAATTCGGGGCCAGCTGGCGTTTGAAGAAATTCGTCCAAATGGACATCGTTAATATCTTTGACCAATTGATGACAGCAACTTCTGCAGAGGGAAAAACGACTCTCACGCTGGAAACAACAAACAACATCAACCGTATCTCCACAAATTCGCATTTATTCTTGATTGTTGTTGTTTCAACTAGTCCACTAGGACCAGCTGCGCTTATCCATGCCAACTGACGAGTCTGCAGGATGTAATGTCGCATGCCGATGAAACTCTAACAAGTCGGGTGAGAAGACTTTCTTGTTCAAATAAAGCACCCAAATGTCCGGTGTCAGTATTTCCTGCAAACGGACGCCACACGGAGTTTCTAGTGAAGTGGATTAAGGATGGTGAACATCTGCATCATGCAATCATTTGCTAACTGTGAAAATAGTAATTGACAGAGCGAAATCCGGCATTAAATCAATAAAGTATTTAAAGGCGTGTTCATCTATGGCACGAATAATTGCGACATCCTCATTTGGAGATATTTTTCTTGTGCCCAATTTTTGCTTTCGATGTAGTTTTGTTCATCTCCTTTCTGCCTACATGTTTCAACTATTCTTTTCTTTGGTGGTGCATCTGGCTAACTCACGCCATCAGCGGATTTATTCAGTTCTAAAATAAAGCAGTAAATTAACTTTATAAATGCGAATGGACCTTCTCCAATGAGGGAGGGAGCAAAACATTTTCGATACTTCATGTAACGTTGTTTACCACTAGGTGTGATTGAGACTGTAAGGAAGTCAGAAAAATTCTGAATCACGGCTGGAACTGGCTCGAAGTATTTTTCGAAATTGATCATCACTACGTAGGTGGGTAGCTTTCATTCAGGCAGGAAGAGGACATTTTGAACATTTTGAGCACTTCGAAATCTCGTGATAAACTCATTTTGTACATACGAGTAACTCATTTCTGAAGTTATGCGGTTATTTTTTAAACGCCTATAGAGCAGAATGACAAACAGACGTCTTCATACCTACACTGTTTTCTTTAAGTAGTTTATGAATAAGACGAGTACTGCCAAGTGGGTTAACAGTGGAGTTCGCATCGTGTAAACAATATTTCTTTAACAATGCATCTTTTTGTACTATTCTTCCTAGAGTGAAAGATTAAAAACATCGTGTTAACCAATTCTTTGAATGTCCTTGGTAATTGCTGTTTATAAACGTTTCAAAAGGCTGCTCACGCGCATGCGCGAACTGAATGCAACAACCTTGAACTATAAGCCAAATAGACCACCACAATTGCGGTCTATGTCCCCATGTTTTCTATAATAACATTGAATATAATTCAGATGAAAGAAATATTTTCTTTCAGGTGTGTAGATTTTCTTACTTATGAACTTTAAAGGAGCGTCAAAATTCCTTTTAGAACACGACTCTGAGTTCATTCCCTGGGTTCAGCACCATAGCTCAAACATTAATATGTTTGCTTCTAAACTGATGGGCCCGATTTCCATCCATAGTCGGTACATGTTGCATGGATAAGGTAAGACATTTGGCATGAAAGTTTTTCCATTAACTTTAAAGATTTTGTGATTTGTTTTTTATTTGCCTTTAGAAGTTTTTAAAGGTATAATTGAATATGTGAAAAGCTGTAGACTTAAAAATGCCTGGAGATTAAAACAAGTAACTGCGCACGTGTTTGACGCCACGTATAATAAACTAACGCTCCAACAGCTCAGCGATGTCCAACCCGAAGCAATAGCATATGTGTAACCACCGCAACAAAGTAGAGAAAAGTTGTGCAGTGTGCTGGAAGTTTAAAACACCCTGTAAGGCCAGATTTTGAGTTCAATGACGGACCAACAAGAATGCTATAGCAGAAGCGGACGTTAATGTTGAAGCACTGTAATTAATTGGCAGACTTGGGACAGAATCGCAAGTTACAAAATAATTTTACTTTTTCCACACACACACACACACAGATATATATATATATATATATATATATATATATATATATATATATATATACTAATGCATAATAAAATAATAGGAATTGAGTTAATTCTTCGGAAAGTGCATTTACTGGTATGCAATATATAGCTATATAAAATAAACTATTTATGTAAATAAAAAGTCGCAATAGCTCAAAACAACACCAATATTGCTTCAAGTCAAACACTTTTTCCACGATATACTTTATCGTAAATGCAGTTTATGTAATGTTTTAAATGTTGCAGTTAACTAATACAGTCCTCTCTTGAAATGTACAAGTATGCTAAATAGCTCAATCTTGCTCAAAATATAGGGCCTGTATCAAGGTAATGGTCGCTATAGACAGGACATGGCAAAGAAAATGGGATAATATTCGGGATGAGATATTATGGAAAAGAATGTTAAATAAAAAAAAATAGCGTAAAAATGATAGGAGACTGTTCGGAAAGATTCAAGGGTAAATGGGTAAGAAAAGCCAGATACTTTAAATTAAGCAAATTACTAATAATGAATAAGGATAGATAAACCGGTGAGGGGGTTACTGGAGGGTTATTCGGGCGTGTAGGCGATTAAAGGATATAATAACTTCATCAATACAGACAAACTGGAATTAGACTGCATTGATTAATGTATGGACGTGCAGGCAGCTTAAAGTTAGGTTTGTATTGTTTGGAGGTAAGTTGTAGTTCGTTTTTGTTTCATTAGATATTCTTAATATTATTGGATTTTCTTGTATTTAGTTTATGAGAAATAATATTTAGGTGTAATTGAAGCGAAGTACTCTGAATATTTCAGTGGAAATATTTTCTTATTCGGCACTACAGACCAGGGTTATACTTGGCCTCCGCGGCGAACTCTGGATCCCCTACCTCCGTCTTACGACTTCATTGATAGAGGGCAGTGTTGCAGGGAGCCTGTGCTCAGCATGTCGGCATTCCATCAGTCGCCTATCACGCGGCTTTCGTGATTGAAGATCGCCATCTCTTCATTAGGCAACTTCCCAATTGTCCTCACGAGGCTGGGTGAACCCCGTTCCAGATCTTCCTAACATAGAAAAATTTCTAGGTAGTTACCGGGAATCGAACCCGGTCCTACCGAAAAGCAGTCAGCACGCTAGCCACTAGACCAATGAGGTGATTTCCAGTAAGGAATATACCTTTGACTATTATATTTTGAAAGTCTCGGTAAGACTTTTGAACATAATAAGACATCTTACTTTTCACCTACAGCACAACAAATACATTACTCGTCCCACTTTTCGCGAAATACTTTCCCCCGCTCTTTTGTAGGTAGGTATGCAGCCATGAAAAGGTTGAATGGCAGGTAACTAAAAGGTATGTAGAGACAAGGGTTCAATTGCTTTATGACATCACCACTCACTCAACTTTCCCCCTGCCTCCGCCAAGTGTGGCTGAGGTCGCTAATGCACAGACTTATCAACGGAAGGTCTTGGGTTCCATTTCCGCCGGACTATGCTCTCTGGGTGAAGTTTTTTCTAGATTTTACTGTCCGCATTTATGGCAAATGCCGAGGAGTGCACTAATTTTAGGTCTGGAACACTTCGTTCCAAAATACAGTAATTTTCAAATGTATAATATCCCATTTATCATCGGCAGGGCACGGAATTTTAAGGGATAAAAATCTGCAAATATATTTCATTTTATGTGCTAAATATACTTGAAATATGTGAAAATAACGCAAAAATATTTCATTAAGTTGGAATTATTTTATATCAATATAACCGGGAATTTATGCTATCCTCCCCAACTGCTGAAGAATTACAGTATACAATGAGATTCGTCTTCAAGTTACCCATCTGAAACGATTGACGATTATCAAGGAACCATGATTTATGCATACTGTTTATGGATACAGACCATACCTGGCTATGTCATTACACTTCCTCCTTTACTCTTGCTGGCAGTAAACACCTTTCAAATGTTACATATAGCGTGAAATTCACTATATTTTTTTCAAACACTTTTTGTAACACGTGCTGAAAGTCCATTACATCCTTAAATTCTGCAATATATTGCTGCAAAGATTAACTTGTAGTGTTTGCCTTCGGCATCGTAAAACACTCTAAAGAAAGATAACTATCACCTCACAACGCCATAAATTTTCTGTCACTGAGTGATCTCAGCTCGGGATTCAAACGTTTTTGGTGATGGAAACACAAGATGTCTCTCATACCGCCATTGTATTGCATCACGTCTATGATATGCGTCGACATTGTCATCAGCACAGTGTTAACCCCCCATTTTCACTATTGAGGTGGTGAACACTGATGATTAGAAAGCTGATTCTGTAGATACTACAATGTTTTGACACCTAGGAAAAGACTGTTCTTTTTAACGTAAGACTAGCCGCAGGTTCACATAAATTTTCTATTAATGAAGACAAAGAGGAACAAGTGAATTAAAACATCAATTGTGCATTCACATTAAGTCAAGGTCTGAAACAACGGGCATTTCAAACTGCACGCTCACACGTTCGCACTAAAACATTTTTAGTGCACACACTATACTAACAAAACTTTATCGCCTGAAGGGGACAGAAAGCAGCAGGTGAAGAGATAATGTACACAGACTCCTTCCAGATAAAGCAGTGATAGAGCGTAAGTTATAAACAGAGCGGTTCATATCATGTAAGGCGCAGTTCCAATAACATTCGGTTAGAAAATGAAACGTTTTCTGCGGTACGATAGGTGAGTTTTACTAATTTCGGTGCCCAGAATTCAAAAATGCATTCCGTTTTTCCGTAGCACATCCCGTTTTGGCATTATGGCAATGTTCAATGAAGCTATAATTGTAAAATTTTCAAAAATATTACACACTCATATATAACTTTAAAAGAAAATAAAGAAGAATAATAATAACATGAAAGCGTAAGTGAATTTGAGAATGATGCTAGTTATCTTGTGTACCCCTTTTTCTTTTAAAATGGAACTACATTGTACTTGATTTTCTCGAGTGTTCTCTGATTGGTTCGTCGCATGCAAGATGCCCGCAGTAATTAGTACGTCCCAACGTCCCTGATAACGTCGTTCAACATCTTTCAAGTCCTGGTGAAACCTTTCACCTTGCTCTTCACTCTCAGCTCCTAATTCGACAGGAAGTAGTCAAGATGTGACTTCAGGAAATAATGAAATATTACAGCCGAGTAGTCCGAAAATTTCCAGCATATTTTTGACAATTTTTTGTATTGAGGGTCTTTCACTTTTCCCAGAAATTTCTTAACAACGTCTCTCAATCCATTCCACGCATATTTTTCAATTTCATTCCTAAAGCTGATAAAATTAACATCTTTCATCAATTTCCTTATCCGTGGTTCATCAAATACTCCCTCTCTGATTTTAGCCTGTGACAATGATGGAAACTTTGTGCATAAGTACTGGAAGCACTTTTGTCAAGTGCTTTCACGAACTGTTTCATCATGCCAAGTTTTTTTGTGTAATGGAGGGAGTAGAATTTTTTGACGATCAACAAGAGGCACATTAGTAACATTTTTTTTTATCCAGGCTCCAGTTGCTGCCTCTCAGGCCATTGGTTAGTTTCCCAATGTTTGTCCCTTACCCTGCTATCCCATTCGCAAAGAAAAGAAGGGAATTTTGTGTATTCCCCTGTTGTCCTAGTAACAGACCAATGACCTTCAAGTCACCACATATTTGCCACTCATGATCGCGGTACTTCATTTTCTCAAGAACACGTTTCAGAGTTTCATAAGACTCTCTTAGGTTCATAGAATGTGCAAGAGATATTGAAGCTAACTTGTTGCAATTATGAAGTAACCTACCTTAAGACTTGGTTTGGAAGAATCAATAAAAAAGACGCCAGTTACTTGGCTCACAAGCTTCCCTGCCCAACTGTTGAATAAGATTACACACATCCACACAAAACACAAGTTGATCTTCTTCTGTGTAGTGCTTGTGGAACTGCATTTCGCGATACCTATACCAGGGAAAAGCAACGACAGGTGATAACAAATTCTTCTCCTGTAGTCTCGAGGCCAGTAATTCATTTTTTTTCTGTGTTCTAAATCCCTCACTAAATCATTGAACTCAAATTGATTAAACTGTTGTGGTGAATTGCCAAATTCTTCTGGATCAGAAGCCAACTCAATGTCGGAAGTCACGAAGCTGCTTTGAGATTCACTAAAATTGAGGTCTGCTGATGGGTAGTTCGGATATATGAGGAATAGGCCGTGTAGCTGATTTCAGATTTGGATATTGAATTCCTTATATATATATATATATATATATATATATATATATATATATATATAGTTGTAGCCAGCAACTTTGCACACAGAAGTAACAATCGCCATGATGATTCCGCTGCTCTCTCCATATCATTGGTTTGACAAACGGCATTACCCCCCGTTTTCCTTCATACCAATAACACAATCCCTCAACACAACTGTTACATACAATATGAGGTGCGAAGGATTTATCCTGATCACTAATTCTCTGTTTGATATATGAGTAATATAATTTCTTTGTTTGTGAGTGAATTTTACGTACCTTCGTGCCAAACATGTAACACCCACAAATGTAGCAAAACTTCTGAGAACTTTGCAGACACTGTCTCCTGATGTAGAAGTCATACTTGAACTTTTATTTTAGCACCACACATATAGAAGACAAACGTCCTCATAAACACAAGTTCTCAGTTCAACTGAAGTTGAGATCTATGATAGCTGTAAATATAAATATAAATACCTCACAAGAAGACAGACCTAACCCATAGAACACAACTGATAAGTCTGGGAATATAAACATAAACATCTGGGTGATAAGGGAGGACGGAAGTGAACCGATTGGGAAGAAAATCAACAACAGATTTAGAATAATATAATGAAACTTTGCAGTAAGCTGTCTGTATAAAATGAATGAATTTAGCACCATATATAAGCACATATCATAAACACTATATGTGATAGCCAAAAATGGGTATCATTTTTTAAATCAGGGCACTGATTTCCATTAAAATCACATATTATCATTTATACCGCAGAATCAAATGTTCATCAGTGTAATGAAAGTAGCATGCATATAGAAAACAGTTGATTCCATAAAAATTGGCAAACTTAAACAGCTGCCGAAGTTACAAGGTTGGCCAACTTCATAGATTTTACTGTATTTTAAAATATATATTTACATACATTTTAAAGTTATTTGTTTGTATCTATGTGTGTACATAAATGGTCTAAAATTTAAGCTGATTTTACCACATTCAAAGTCTTAAACGTGCCTGCGAGTTCCTTTTACAGTGCAAGTAAAATATGTATAATGGTTCCCCCAATAAAACTAAAACTTTTGTCTTAGCGTTGTAGCTGAACTTTGCACAGTTGACTCTGGTGGGTGTCGTATGTAAGAAAGTAAACCGGTATGGTCTGACGACGCTAATATGTTTTTCACATGTTCAGAAGCACGTTACACTGAGTACGTTCACGACAGGAATTCATCCAGACGGCCGCAGCGAACAGTAATTGTCTGTCTTGCAGCACAGTGTTCAGATAGTGTGGTGAATTCCGTGACGGACGTGTAGCGCACTCAGTACATGCCTAGGTCAAGCTTACTTAAACATCACCAAAGAATCGATTACAGTCGTAAACAACCTTGTAATGGAGAATCGCTGAACCACACCCGAGAGATTGCAGAAAAGTTTATCATTGAACAAGTTGGGATATTGCGCAAGTAAACACCCAAGCACATTTCTGAGGAGTAGAAGGCTCAGCGAATGAGTGCTTACATGAAACTTCTGCTGCGTTATCCAGCAGAGGGGAGTCTTTTTTTTTGAGATTGCTTCTGCAGTCAACCACTGACACTCTTCGTTCAGAGTATCCATAACCTTGTAACGCGCTGGAACACACCTGCTTGAACATAAAGGTGACTATGTGTAGGTATATTTCACCCATGTATCATTTTTATCTTTTGTGTGTTCATATATTCAAACTCATAAATCATCATAGAAAAATAATAGACCAATTTTGGTCAGAATCACATGACTAATCATCAGTATTCACCGCCTGTGGCGCCTCAGTAGTAAAAACGGGCGTTAAACACTACTCAAAAAAAAAAAAAAAATCCAAGTTCGCGGATTCAATCCCAGCCGGGATTGATGGATTTTTAGGGCGTAAAATTCCTAAGTATGGCTTCCTTTGGAAGGGAAGTCATGGTTCCCGTGTCCTACATTTACAGCTCGGAAAAGAACCTCAAGCCTGAAAGAAGAGGCCTCTGAGCAAAATTTAACGGCCGTTAGGCGCCCTGAATTGAATGGGACGCTGTTGACCTGAGTTGTTAACGAGCGTCCGTAAATAAAACAAATCAGCAACCTAACGGAGTAAGCCACTGTGTCTCAATTGCGGCACTCATGGGCATCACTGAAACTTGCATCTGGCCCTTCCTGGCTTCGAATTTTTCGATAAACTGGTAGACGCAAATCATGGGAAAAGGTATGACAACGACGAGGGGGTCCTACTCGCACTACAAAGATGTTACAAATCTGCAGAACGGTATACAGTCTCTGATATCTGGGAGCTCAAAGTCATTGATTTCCAAGGACGTATGTGAAAGAACAGTATCGTGTAGCCAAAGAATTGGGCAAATGCAGTGTACTCAAAACATAAAAAAAAAAAAAAAAAAAAAAATTGAATGAAATAAAAATAATTATAAGAATATCCAATATCGAAAAATTTTTAAGTTTTTATTTTTATATCATTTTTGGATATTTTAAGAAATGAAAGTGTTTAGAACAAATAAATTTCGCCTCAAAGGTCCAGTAAACCTTATGGAAAAATAATGCATTTGATAATGTTCAACATCATTCGCTCGCTGTCGATATTTAAGTTTAAATTAGGACTTTCAAATCTCGACAGGTTATTTCACTTTTTCAGAAAGTATATTATTGCCTTGTGATTGGAAATAATGAGTCTTTCAAGGAAGATCTTTCAGGGTAATTCATATTGGTTCGCGTATTTGGAGATAAAAATAGTTTTATTTTTCGTTACAATTCATAAACCTTGGGATTTATACAGCAGTGGCGTGCAGCACGCTATCCTGCTTTCCTTTATCGAGCGTTTCTTTCTTATGACATTAAAAGCAAACGGGAAATCGTAGACTGGGATCTCAATTGTATTCGCGTTGTGCAAGAGATCGTTTTTGCGGTACATTTTGTGGGATTAGCTTCCCTACTTTGCTTCTGCGCTTAGAAAACGTCAAAAGGATTGTTAAAATATAATTTTCATATTTCATGTTCCCCCTTTCTTGTTTATTCAATATTTTATTGTCACCTAAAAGAACTTTCTACCACGAGTTTTATTTAAGAATGTACCTTATTCGTCTTCGTTTACCGTATCACACACTCATTTATTGAATTCACTCGCTTTCGATTACACAATTCGTCAAACTTTAACGCATTTCAGGTTCAAGTTAAATATGTTTCTTTCTCTAAGTTTTTATCTACCTAGATTGTTCTGAAGTTATTACTCAGCAATGTCACTCAATACATACCGGGTGGCTAAAATCTTCAGTTTAGAGGTATGTACGTAATTGTTATGTCATGAATATTAGATTCATGATTCTATCATAAAATCTATAATAAAAGTTCTGTTTTTTAACTATCTAGTGTGAAGTTGGTATCCTATATAACTATTTCGTTAAAAGTAAATACCCTCTTCAATCTATGCAACAGCTGCTTCTGTCCTGCTATCTAAAGGTAACTTAAATTCGTTTAGAGAGTTGTGAAAATTTCTGAAATCTACCATCATTTGTGCCAGTGAGGGTTAGCAATGAAAGGAAAGATCCGGAGGAACGTATTAAGCTGCTTTTTGGAAGGAGATGAAGGGATTTCCAATGAATGGTGTGAGCAGGATGTTATGTTTTGACTCCGTGCAAGTGAGTTAAGACAAGTCAGGTACACTCATTTAATACAATTGCCGAGGTAGACTGTGTCCTTTTCATTAAAATACACGATGATAAATATGATGTTGTCCCATCTATTTCAATTAATTTTAAGACGTGCAGTAATTTGGAAGATAAAGTATGTCATAAAGATTTGTGCTTACCTGTGGAGAAGTTTATAACGCTACTATTTTATATTTCGTTTACATATGAGAAATATTGTTTGTAAAAATTTCAGATTTCAGTGAAATAATTTCTAATGATAAATAATGTCATCTTGTTAACATAATACTCCGTAAAAGTTTCGTATTCGCTATTGGTAGTAGCAGGGCGACTTTAGCCGTTATTTTTTTCCGTGTTGGGGTCTGGTAAATGTAGTCGGTCTTGATTCCATCTAACTAAGAATGTAGACGCTGGATGCGATGGAATACTGGGTAAGGATTTTTGAGAACGTTATTTAGTTATAGATTATGTACCACGAACTATTGCGATTCCAAGAGATATAAGATTCCATAGCAAACTAGCAAGAAAAATGACGCTACAGGCTAATAGGCAACAGAAAATAAGGTAGACATAATTACGAAGTAAGAGATAGTGCCTGGAATATATTTCGCAGAAATTTTAACACAAGCTGGGAGCAATCGTTGGGTGACATGCATAGTAAATGCCTCAGAGGAAGACGTGACAATAGAAATTCCCACAGTAAACCTACAAAAAATAGAAGAGGAGGAGGAGGAGAAGGAGAAGGGAGAATCGCTAAAAATTCATTCAACCAGGGAAGCCAAGGTTACAGAAAGGTTGCGATTACTTAGGAACAACTAAGACTTTTGGCGCCGTTCTCAGTCAAGGAGAGATTGGCAAGGATAGAAGAAAATCCTTAAATAAAGCCGGGGAATTTTATTTCACCATAAAAAGAGGCCTTAGGCATAGTATGGACATGTAGATGTTTTAGATCTTAATTACTAGGCAGAAGGTTTACTGTCGTCACAGATCATCACCCCTTAGCATGAATTTTTAAATTTAAAGACCATAACTTTAGAATCATGAGATGGAGAATACGGCTAGAGGAATGCGCCAAGCAGGTGGTTTATAAGAAAAGTTCCTATCGAATAAAGATCCTCTTTCTAGTCATTTAGGGTTTTCAAAAACTTTTAGTAAAATCTAAGATCGCTTTCATTCAATTGGAATGAAAAAGGGTGTTTCACAATTTGTACTGCATATCCCAGTTGTCAGTCTAGGAGGGGACCCAAAGGTCATAAACCTGCAGGTCTTCTACAACCTATTCCAGTTACCGCTAGTGAACGCTGGGGAACTGATCTTCTTACGTTCAAATTACGGTAATAAATATGTTATACTAGCCAATGAATATGTGTCTCATTGGGTTGAAAAAGCTCTGCTCATTTCAGCTACAATTCCACGGGTAGTTAAATTTATTTTGCATAGGATTATCTGCAGACATTGGCCACCTATCACTCTTTTGTCGGATCGTGTATCTATTTTTCTTAGTGAAGTTATACCGGAACTTTTGAAATCTCTTCCGCATTCTTTCAGCTTCACTAACGCATATCATTCTGTCTGTGATGGACTTACTAAACACTTTAATCGTTACAAACGTTGAGACATTTTGTGCACTCCAATTTGAAAAATCAGGGTTCTGTTTTGCCCTTTGTAATTTTGCTCTACAATTCATCGGTTCAGGAAAAAACTAAGCACTGCTCATTATTTTTTATTTATGTTAGTGAACCCTGGTTATAGAATCAGGTGTAATTGCAAGCTACTTCAAATGATCTATTTGTTAGGCACCCCTTCAAGATATTCAGAAAACCCATGAGGTAGCAATTCACAGTTTTAACCAACAGCAAATTAGTACAAAATCCGATATGATGCAAAACACAGATATATAAAGTTTCATACTCCCCTGTAGCCCACCATCTTGGGACGATCGGGATTATTGATGACTGGTCGCTTAGGCGAAAGCTGGGATAGATTTTTCTGAATTTTTCTCTTTCTCAATTCATCTTATTTCATTCAGTTGATCTGATACAAGTCGAAACCAGAGCGGGATGGGCTGGTGCAGTTGACAGTAACTTGCACTTTAGAAGGCTTCTGCTGCGCATCTGGTATGGAAGTGCCCTTTTTGAGGACTTCAACTCCTTGGAGGACTCCGTCGGCATCGGAGCATCTGGAAACATGTTAGGACCCCTTCCACTCGCCGCCGGTGGAATCATGAACACCCGGTATTCCCCTAACCTCATTCCTTTCTCCCGGAGGGACTCCAATTGGAGGTGTAGGCACAAACGTCAGGTATTGAGCAAGGTTAAAATGCTGTGTCCTCCTCCGCCCCTAGCAATTCACCACAAATCAATCTATTTAATATATCCATGTTTGATTCTTACGGAATATTACATTTAATCTTCCACTTTTCTAAACTTTTTCCCACCTCAAGATATATTTCTTTCTCTAGCCTAGACGCCGACTTCTGCAATATATTTGCAGAGGGGGTAATATCCTCCTTTTGTGAAATTTGTAAAATATACACGTCAGCGACATCAATCAAAACACGTTTGTAAATGTTCGCCCCAATATACTTAAAAATGAAATCTCTATTAATTATAAATAACCAAACAAAATATGTAGAAAATTGAAATAAAATATTCCAATTTTCAATAAGTCGACTATTAGATTTGGTTTAAAAACTATAAACTGAAAACTTGCAAATCAATAAAAACATTTTAAGAAATAAAAAAAAAATAAACAAATAAAAAACTATCTAACGAAAGCCTGCCGCCTCAACTCAACTGTTCAGCTATTCCACGGATATCCAAAACTGCTTATGTTACGGTGTCAGAATACATTAATACAGCTCTATCCCATTGACAATCTTAACTATATCTTCGTCCTTCTAAGACTCGCGAGTGATCTTTCACTTGTACAAGTTATTAAAACAGTTAACTTTAGAAGCAATTCAGGAGTTGGCAATGCCTATAATATCACTTCTACGACGGGAAGGGAGTGTTAAAACTTCTCGGCCTGACCCCCCCCCCCCAAAAGTCCTGGCAAAAAAAAAAAAAAAAAGAGGATTTAAGAGAAAATTTTTCAACAAAGTCACCTTGTGAATAAACATTTAATCCAATGACTTTCCATCGTTTTAATGCACTCAAGAATAAAATATTTGTCCAACTGAGAAAAATAAGTGTCTGTCTCAGCTCCAACCTCTCATTATTTAATGCCAATCTTCGTCCACCCAGGCATTTCTTCAGGTTTGGGAACAAAAAGAAATGGCTAGGAGCCAAGTCCGGCAAATATGGCGGATGTGGAAGCACTTGCAAGGGAATTCGTGCAATTTTACAGCAACAATCCCAGATGCGTGTAAAGGCGCATTATCGTGATAAAAGATTACTTTCATTTTCGCAAGTTGTGGACGTTTAGCCTAAATAGCATACTAGTTGGTCCAGTAATGAAACATAATATTCCTGGTGTTTGCTCTGCCTTCTGGAGGTAGTCTACAAGCATCACACCATAAGAATATGAGAAAAACACGAATTTTCCTGCAGATGGAACCCTATTTGATTTCTTTGGTTCACTTTCACCTGTTGTCACTCACTGTTTGAAATGCTCCTTCACCTCTGACTTTTAGTGATGGATCCATGTTCGATCTGCTGTTATGAAACGTCGGAGATATTCGCTGTAATTGCGTTTAATAATATAACACTCTAGCGAAATGTTCAATCGCATGCTTTTTTTGGTTCATTGTTAACAAACACGACACCCATCCAGTGGAAACATTTCTGATACCCAAATCTTCATGTTAAATGTAGTGGACACAGCCTATTGCGGTCTTTGCAATGTCAGCCAACCCGCGCTCCTTTAATCGGGATCATTGAGTACGCAATTGTAAAATTTTGTCACAATCTCTTTGGTCGTAGTAGTTTTGGAACGCCCTGAGCGCTAATCATCTTGAATAGACGTACGACTACGCCTAAATTCAACAGCTTATAGAAAACGAAGGGCGAACACTCTTTAATGTGGAATATAACTCCTTGTGTATTTTTGTTGTGGCTAAACACTTCAAAACGAAGTACATTGTCACAGCTCGTATTTCAGGTTATCCATTTTGTAGAAAAAGTTACCACTAGCTAGTTCATACGATCGTCACAATAGGTGAGTAGATTGAAGTCTGAAACTTTACAGCGCGCCAACTAAAGGACGATACTTAACAACTATCATAGTAATTTGGCCGTTTTCACATCTCTGAGTCAGACCGAATTCAAAATTTCATTTGACTGGCCATTACGCACCAGAGGATTTATAGCATTGGCAGCCGCCAGCACTTCGGCACTCTTTCACTTCACCTTGACTTACCTTCGCTCTGAGCTCGTGTAATAGTAGGCTGGTAGTGTTCCAATGGGGGGAAATTTTTGGCATAATCATAGAAAATGGTAATGGAGTTTCTTCCCTACTATGGTGACCTAAGGTTTGCTGCAGCTATTTACTTGGTATTTGCTGTATTTATACCTTGCTTTGCTCAAAATGTAAATTCAGCTGGAGTTGTTAGCTGATTTCGAGGGAAGATGTTCTGTACATTTGCAATCAAGGTCTGTGGTAGGACAAAGTGTGTACTTTACTTGTTTTTTGTGTGGTAAGTTATATAGCATACGCTCTGTATATAAGTAAATATTTCAAATCTGTTAAAAGTAAGCAAAGTTTATTGTTTATATTTTTATTTCTTTTAGTATCCGATCGAAATATATAACATTTTTCTACTTTTTAAACCTGCAAAAATAATAGTACAATGTCTAAGTCCTTGTTCGCTTTTAGCAGGCATAAATTTTTCGTAATCCAATGGGCACTTGACATATAATGTTGAATGAAAAAATGGGAAATTCTAATTTTGCTAATAATTTGGTTATGGAGACAAATTGCTCATTGAGAAATGTGTAAATTGTAGGATGTCACACATGTGGTTCAGATTCGTATTGACAAGCATTGCTAGGCAAGTTATTACAAATGGACGTGTAAAGGATTTATAAAAACAATTAGTACAAGAATAGAAAATAGTGAAAATAGTTCATTGCCTATCTTATGCGTGTGCAAGAGAAAATAAAAATTTCCTTTGCAAAGTGGTTTTTATCTTAATCTAAGCTTTTCAGATTTAAGAAATGTGCTGTTTTTGCACAATGAGATGAATAAACGAGAAGGCTGCCATGGTGCATTTCAAAAAGTATCAAGATTCCGTAAGTGTTCCTCACAACTTTGCCAACCCTTAAAGACTAATGCTTTTTTAAAAAAAAATAATTAATGCTTCAGTTAAATATCTTCTTTTAGAGTTGAAGGTGTTACTTTTCATCTGTTGGTTAAACTTAAACAATTCATCACAAGCATGAGGGGTGTTCTAAAAGTTCTCCGTCAGCACGCTCACATCGATGGAAAAATATCGATCGATGGAATGTTCTAGCGTGCAAACGGCACTAATATTATATATTATCTCGTAGTAAATTACTTTTGTTTTGTAAAGAGATAATTTCCAAATCACACATTGAGAGCAAAATTCACGAAAATGGTTTATTTTGTTTATTGATGCCAAACAGTGCAAAATTTAAACTCAGCTTGCCATGTGCAAACGAATGTTGTTGGAAAAAAGTAACACTTAAAAGAATTATAGCTATAGAGTGCGAGTTCTTTTTGCAAAGGTCTTCGGCAATATAATGCAAGTTGGAAATACACACACACACACACACACACACACACACACACACACACACAAATTGGGTGTGGAGTAATGTCACATTCTTTTAAGCACCGCCACGGGTGAAAGAGGTCGTTAAGGCTCGGACTCGTGAGCGGGAGGCCTGGGGTTCAAACCCCACCAGGACTGCCCTCACTGACTGAGGTTTATTCCAGGTTTTCCTCAGTCATAAATGGCAAATGCTGGGGAGGTACCCTAAACCTCGGCCTGGAACGTTTCCTTCCTTTAAAAAATCATTTTCCAATTTACTATTTCATCACTTGTATCTTCAGTGTCCACCGCCTGTGTGCCTCAGTAGTAAAAACGGGCGTTAAACATCATTAATAATGTTTTTAAGCTGCTAGTGTTTTCTTGCTCCTGCATACCGCCTTGACATAAATAAGCACCGTTTTAAAATTGTTTATATTTGCGATATTATATATATATACACGTTCGAACCACGCTTTACTGACAATGAAACTCGTTTTAGCAAACTTTTTCATTCTTTTCTATGCTGTCAATATGAGTTTATTTTCGTCTTGGAATAAAGCAGTCTGCTGTTTTTGTACTTCGATTTATTTATTAAAGTGCCTCGCTTTATGTGTTCCTTCATTTATACCAGTGTTAATATTAGTAGTTCGTTTTCAAGTAATGCATTTTTGTGCCATAAAATATACCAATCATTTAACGTTAATTTTGCAATTTCTAACAGTAATATTCAAAGTAATATTTAGATTTATAGCTTGTTTCTAAATTTAAGGAAACGTTACACTACTTTTTAGTTCAATGTGTGTTATGTCCCGTTCCGACAGTTATATTTATTAAGTTGTCCATGAAGCATTAGAGTGGTGCTAATAGTATATTCTTGAATATAGGATACATACAATGAATTGCGAGATAATGAAAGATGATGCAAATTTATTATGTGAATTTATAGAGGCAAAATTAATAAAAATTAAATTAAAGGCAACTATTTGTTCCGCAAGGGGGTTTGAAATGTACGCTAAAAACTTGAACCAGGCAGAATACCCATATGCAATCAACTTTCCCTGATATAGCCCGTTCCCTGAATGCATTTCCACTTGCTATCAAAGGTGAGTCGCTATCGCTTATCTGTAATTGCTTAAACACACAGTTCGCCTTTCTTGCTCTGCGGTAGCCAATTACGTGCTAGTTTTAGTTGATGACAGCTCTCAATCAAGTCCACGTGGAGTGAAAAGGAAAAGCACGCTGCCAAATGTAGACTGAAATATTTTTCTAATGCAGTTGTGCCGTTACTGTTCAGGAATACGGTTTATCGTTACAGTATCTATTAAGTTAAATATGTGGCGGCCTTGGTTAAGCGTGCCAGTAAATGATAATGATCCAGTGCGTGAAAATGATAAAGAGCAAATGCATGAATTTGAAGCTGATCATAATGCCGATACTGCAAAGTTTGTACCTGGCCACAGTAGCAAGTCTAAAACATAACAAAAACTCAAAACAAAGAGTGCCAGTAAATGTAAATTGTTTGACTATGTCGTAAAGAGTAAACTATGTAAAGGACCAATAAGCGAGACAGTTAAAATTTTGGAACTGGGTAGGCCAGTAGTAAGAAAAATCGTTAGGAGAGGGTCAGCAACACACACACACACACACACACACACACACACACAAAAGAGCAGGAACAAAAACAAAACTGTTGAGGAAATTCTATGAATTTGAATATGGAAAAACTCGGCGAGAAATCTACAGCTTCTACAGGCAAGGAAAACCTCAAACATTCCAAAAACTCTCAGCATGCTTGCACCATTCCCAATTTCCATACAAAAGAACGTTCCTATAGTGCCTTGTACGAAAACTCGAGTTTCGCTTTCGTACTCTTAATAAAAGGCGTATTATCACGGAATTATCTCGGATAGTTTTTTGTAGATATTACAGGGAATCGATCATTTGCGATATGTAGGGTATGGGATGGTGTACATAGAGGAAACTTGATGTGATACACATGGCGTTTTAAAGAAAGGCTGGGATGATGGAACGGCATCCTGCTCGTTCAACACAGTCGTGTCCAAAGGAAAGCGGATAATGGTTTTATGTACGGTTTTTTTTTTTTTTTGAGTAGTGTTCAACTCTCGTTTTTACTACTGAAGCACCACAAGCGATGGACACTGGTGATACATGAGATGAAATATATTGGAAAAGGATTTTTTAAGGAAGGAAACGTTCCAGGCCTAAGTTTAGGGTACCTCCCCGGCATTTGCCAGTTATGAGAACTGATGAAAACCTGGAAAAAACCCAGTCAGGGAGAACGGTCCTGGTGGGATTCGAACCCCAGACCTTCCGCTCATGAGTCCGCACCTTAACGACCTCGGCCACCCGTGACGGTGTATATACTGGTGAAGGAGAGGGTTGGGTTCGGATAATTTCGGCGAAAAATATTGCTAATGCTTAAGCTGACAGCCATGACGAAATGAATGGCAATATTTTCGAAAACTGGTTCCAAAATTGCATACTGAAAAACCTGCCCAATAATAGGAAATGCGTTATTATGCTCGATAATGCCAGTTATCGTTCAAGGCAAATTGAGAAAAACCAACACAGTCATGGAGAAAAGACGAGTTTTTGGCTTTCATGCAACAATGCAATATTCCCATACCCAATCCAGTTTCAATAAAAACAGTTTTGATACAGCAAATAAAATCTTCAAATATAAACAAAGAATATGCATGGACAAGTTAGCTGAATCATCTGGACACGAAGTATTAAGGCTACCTCCTTATCACTGTGTTTTAATCATATTAAACTAGTGTGAACTAGACTGAAACATCACGTAAGGAAACCATGTTAAGTGCGGGAGTTTGTGAACAATTACATGAAGGTGTAGGACGCATTGATTAGGAGCATTGGAGAAAATGTGAACACACACAATAAACAAAGTACTTGAACAGTATGTTTGATTAATTGAGGAAGACGACAGATTCACAGCGCTCATGAATCCAGCCAAGAAAATTACTAAGTTAGAGCATTATTTATTTTCTATTGGAAAATATACCGCTAGCGTTGGCCAAGGTTGTTAAGGCGCGGACTTGTGAGTGGCAGGTCTAGGGTTTGAATTCCACCAGGACCATTCTCTCTAACTTTTTATAGGTTTTCTTCAGTCCTCATTAATGGCAAATGCCGGGGAGGTACCTTAAACTTAGGCCTGGAACGCTTCCTTCCTTAAAAATGTCCTTTCCCAATTTATGATTTCATCCGAAGTATCATCAGTATCCACCGCCTGTAATGCCTCAGCAGTAAAAACGGGCGTGAAATACTACACACAAAAAAACCGTAACATAAAATGTTTTAAAATTATTAATTAATTGTTTTAGTATTTTGAATTTTATAGCAATAAGTTCTAGGCCCGGAGTCATGCGTCACATGCATAGTATACTTGCGAAACGCGATAACAGAGTTTGTCTATGGGACTTTATCTGAAACTAAGGCGAGAACCCGATAACGCGTATAACTAACTGGTCTTTTCCTTCAAAGGCTGCCGGGTGGAAACTCATTCAAGGAACGGGCTTTAGCAGCATGCATCTTTATGCAACGATCTGCGTAGGCCGTGGCCCGCCTACCCCTCTGGCCCGGATTTTCCCAGACTATCAAAGTAGCTCATTGAAAATATTCTTGCCTTTCGTAACAACTTATTTGTGCAAATAATAATTCTTCCCATTCATTTATGTTTAAAAAATGCACAGAAACAGTATGAAAAACGTACAATCAGCGCTCAAAACACAAATTTCTCCTATTAAGCATAATATATCGCGACTTGTAAGCGAACTACAGCATCATTCCTCTCATTCAAGAATTTAAATTAAAAAATGTTCTTGTGTCATCATATATTGTTAGCAATTATTACGCATCGGAATTTTTAAGCACTTAGCATAAAATTAAGCACATTCAACTACTAGGTCAAAACAAACGAAGCACGAATGCAAGCAATGAGTTACTGCCTTATAAATAAACAAGAACTAATGAGTAACAGGCTTAAGGAGAGAGGATGATTTGTGGCTCGTGACCTGTTATACTCCTCCTACCTATTGCCCACGGTCCAATACCAACATAACTTCATTCCGCTTCATTCTGGTTTTAGTGCTTAGAAATTCCGGTGCTTAGTAATTACTAATATTAATATTTTGTGCTTTTAAGTAATTTTCAATGGAAAATTGTGATTATGATTATTACCATTGTGTAAGAACACATCACAATGAAAGGAAATTATTGAAAAATGCTAATTTATTTGATTATATCTAACATTTTGCTAATTATTGATGAGTAATAAAAGAATGTATAGGTAAAAAATTTAGCAATTTAATTTTCGAGTTAAACCCTAAGCGTTCACGACAGCGAGAGGGGCTCCGCTATCAAGGAAGGTTTGAAAAGCGTTGATGTAGTGGATGACAGCTGTCCTTTAACCCTTGGTTTCTCTGAGGAAATCTTGCATAGTAAATCTTACATCTTAATAGCATACAATGCTATTAAGAAATTCTCCTTGCTCAAATAAGGCTTGAAAGCATACTCTGCATATGAACATTGATGTTCATATTATTATATTTCTTGTCATTTATACCTTACTGTTGCTAACATTTTGAGCTCTACAAGGACAGCGGGCCTTCTACTGCATTGTGGTTTGCTGGTCAAAAATATGTTCTCTTTTCCTGCCAATGTAATACAACACGAGGTGGAAATTTACAAAAAATAATACTCTCTACCGACTTTTAAACGATTAGTACATATATGTAATAATTGTGCACTCTGTCGTCTCAATATTATCTATAATGACCGTCTGACATAATGAATATGGCTGCATGTGTTGAAATCCAAGGTACTGACGTATTTGTTACGTAACTCTCCTTGTCTTTCCAGGAGTACTCTATCCGACTGAACTTGGCAACGAATCAACCTGGCAAGATCCTTGAATGCCTGTGTTCCTTTCCTAAAAACAGTGTGTATAAAACGCTGCAGTACCCAAACTTTCTGCAACAGCTAACTGCTAATGGTTTGTTTCATTTACTCTTCAGGAACTATGTTAATGTATTTTTCCACTGCCTTCATATTTTCCGGTTTTATTTATTGACAAGCAATCCAAGAACTGAGTACATTTGCTCGCCAGTAATGCACGAATATTAATGTGATTGTGTTTTTGAGAAAGAAAGAATGTGAGAAATGTACAGAATTATTAAAATATCAGGGTACTCTACCTGTAACAATATGCGTAACAACAACAACAATAATAATAATAATAATAATAATAATAATAATAATAATAATAATAATAATAATAATAACAACAATAACAGAAAGCTGTATAGGTTATCGTTATATAGGGATATTTTTTCTGCATATTCAGATCTGATTTACTTTAACCTTGTCCCTCTATTGTAGGTTTTCATTATATGGCCTGCTCTGTAATAATGGGTAAAATTAAAAAAAAAAAAAAAATTGCTATATAATATTAAAACATTTCAAAATGTTTCATTTCTACATAACATCAAAAGTATCTTCGAATACATAAATTTCTTGCACTTTACCAAATCAATGATTTGCAACTGATGAATTCAAAGGGAAATCTGAAGAGCGTTCCAAATAACCCCAGATGCTTAATACACTAAAAGATTATTAAATATACTTTTAGTTTTCAATGCATTATATTTTACACCTCATTAACGTGATACGTAAATTGAAGATTGTCTGCTTGGTGTACATAATGATACGAAACTTAGTGTCATAAATAAAGATGGTAATAGAGCTTAATAAGCAGAACAAAAAGCCCTTAAATAACATTTCCTCTATCCTGTAGAGCTTTTGAGAAATAACTATTTATCTGGAAACATTACGCAACGCTGCCGAATGTATTTTATTATGCACGAAGCGAAGTGGCTACTGAGGAAACGCTTGAAACTCACATCCAGGAGATTCTGGACTCAATTTCCTTTGGGCCGGCTATCTTGGTCATGGGATTTTTCGTAACTCCCCCTGGTCGCCAAGCAAACGCTGGAGTGGATCTTCACATTCTTCACATGAATTTTCCGCTCTGCAATTTCATATCATTTAATGCCCTTGATTGTGTTACAGGGTCGAAAGTACTAGAGCGAGGTAGGCTGGCATGATGCGATAGTTTCTGCCCCGGCATCTGGAATGGAACAGGATCTCTCAAAAGGCTAGAATCACTTGGGGAGGGGCTTCACCGACGTCGGGATGTGCTATCTTAGAAACACCATGCGGTCACCGCCCGTGGATTCTGGTTCCCCGTGTCTCCCTCAACTCATCCCTTCCTCCCATAGGTGTCGCCAATGGGGACATAGGCACAAAGGGTTAGTCATGCGCATCGCTCAAACACTGTTGGGGACTGGAGAGATGGGGAGTTAGCGACGTATGCTGGGAGAGGATGACTTTATCTGCCAAGTAAAACATTACGCATTGCATGTGTATCGTTATTCAAATACTTACGGTAGCCCGTTCTCGTTGCGTTAACGAAAGCAGAATATTAATGGTGAACAGTGGGACATTCTAACTTGCATGTGTACCGGCCGAGGTCGTTGAGGCGCGGACTCGTGAGCGGGAGGTCTGGGGTTCGAATTCCACCAGGACCGTCCTCCCTGACTAGGTTTTTTTTCAGGTTTTCCTCAGTCCTCATAACTGGCAAATACCGGGGAGGTACCGTAAACTTAGGCCTGGAAAGTTTGCTTCCTTTAAAAAAAAAAGAAAAGAAAGAAAAAGAAAGAAAGAAAAAAAAACTTTCCCAATTTATCGTTTCATCTCATGTATCATCAATGGCCACCGCCTGTGATGCCTCAGTAGTAAAAACAGACAAAAGTGAATTCGAATGTTTTTGACAAGGATGGAATACGCTTCTGCATTGACGTTTTTATTTAGTGAGAAAGAAGGTTCCTACAAGTCCAAAATTTGTATATGATATTCGAAAAAGAAAGGATTGCATTTACTTAAGGGCTCATTCTCTGAGTAAACTTCTTAAGAAATGAGTTACAAATGTAAAAAGTGCCAAAATTAAAGGAAAATATTAATTGTAAAGTCAAACATAATAAGGAATGGCGCTGTATTTGAAGGTAATATGCCACTTTAGGGAATAGAATCCTACTATTGTATACAATAGCACAACAATATACGTAATATATTTCTCCTTCTCTAGTTTTTCATATTTTGGTTACATTTTTCCAAAGTTTATTTTTAATTTTCAATATATATGTATTAGTGAGACTTCGGCATTGAGAAATGGTGGCAAAATGAAAGTCAACCAGGTGTATTGACTAAGCCGAATTTCGGCAACCTTCTCATTGTTGTCCATGTACGATCCAAAATGATGTTGGTGAAGAATTCAGTATTATTTTTTCATGCAGGTAAAAGCTCGGGAAATAATCATGGTCAAATGAATTTCAGAAACTTTGAGCTTTGGACTAACAATCAACTTCTTTCCAACCTTCCAGAGGAGAGTGTTGTGGTTATAGTTAATAATCCCGCAATAATCAGGAAAACAAACACTTTTCGAAATATATGCCTGCAAAATAGCATACCTTGTTCGTCATGAGAAATGAGAACATCTAAACTGCACATATTGATAGAGATCCATAAATGGCAAGAGAGAGAGAGAGAGAGAGAGAGAGAGGGAGAGAGAGGGAGGGAGGGAGGGGGGAGAGAGTTTTCTACATTGACGAAATATTAACATTAAATGACTATGAAGCATTAAGTTTGACTACATACATGGTAAACTGAACCCCAATGAGCTTGCTTGGTCCGAAGTAAAACCCTTGCCAAGAAAGAAAAAATGTTTGTAGAGAAATTAATATGCAAGCGTTACTAAAACATACACTTGTGGCTTTTTCTTCCTTCATTCATGAATAGGCGCCGACTTCTGTTATATATTGGGGGAGGGGGCAACCTCCCTTGTGATATTTGTAAATACACACGTCAGTGACATTAACCATAACACAACGTTTGTAAATGTTCACCCTGCAGTAATTAAAAAGTAAATCTTTATTAATGGTATGCATTAATAAGCAGACAAATTAATATAAAGTAACAAGTTTATGACATGTAGTGACTTGAAATGAAATCTGCGAATTTATTCAATTATATTTTATTAATTCGTTATTAAGTTAGGAAATGTTAAGCATAACAACTTCAGTCTGTAAGTGGTCAATTTTTTCTAAACTCATCATAGCATAAGGACAGGCTTTGTTTACGATACATGAGCTACTCTTGCACAATGCACTTCTCTGACACATTGGGTAATTAGCACATTCCTATGAATAGCCATCTCTCCAGCTCCAAATAGTAAAAACTGGCGCAGGATAAGTTTGAACTTGGGATTCCGTTATTGTGGGAAATATAAAACATTAGTTGTGTACTTGAGTGAAGAAAATACGCCAAGTGTAAGTCACAATGCTTGCATGCCATCTTTAGTTTATGTAATTAACTATATTTAAGATAGTAGGCACATCCAAAATAGTCCACCAGCATTATGCAGTTTAGTTTACAAGAATTCTGGCAGTTGTCCGAAAGGTCAAAGCCGTCATAACAGGTAGTAGAGAAGCCGTCTCGAAAAGTGAAGTGTGGTGATTACAGAACTACGGTAGGTTCTACCAAGGCCATCACTAGGGCTTACAGAACTGGATATGAGTTTGCAATGACGTCACAATTCGAGTCGTATAGCCAGCCAGCTTTGCGAGCGGTCTTTAATTCTCGCATGGTTGCATTCAGTAAAACTATTGAAAGTGCGAAACCATGCGGTAGAAAAGTAATTGTTTTTATTTATTTATTAATTATCAAAAATTGATACTGCATAATTACCAAATATAGTGTGCATATATACCTGTAAAGTGTTAAGTGCCGGGAGATAAATTGAACAATGCCAGTGATAAATATGTTCCAGTTTTCTCCCTTACTACAGATGTACAAGGAAGACAGTGAATTTATAGGAAGATTTTGAGCCTAGTAGCAGTTCTTTAGTGTGTGTGTCAATTATTTCCCCACACAGTAATTTGTGAAATATTAGAAGATTATAAGGCAAGTATTTGTACGTTTTCTTTATTTCATCTGGTCCTAATGTCTGCAAAAATGGTATGCAATGTACTGCGAAGCAATTACCGAAAAGTCAAGCAAAACCACTTAGTTTCGACTTCAGAAAAGAAAAGGAAATTGCAAGCTGATTTTCATTAAGAAAAGATTTGCGCCATGTTATTGAAACCTTTCATGCACGATTAGTTTTTCAACTATTCTTGCATATTTTCATATATAACGTCGATAATACGCCCCCATTCTACTTTCATAATAAGAGCCCGCATATTTACACAACGAAACTCAAATTAGTACATACTAAAGTACACCTAACCTTGCTAATTGTAATCTTAACACTTACTATTATTTAAGGACACTGTTTAACATCTTTGGTCATTGGCGTCGCATTCAATTCAGGGCGTGAAACGGTAGAAAAAATTTGCTCGGAGGCCTCTTCTTTGAGACTTTAAGTTCTTTTAAGTGCCGTAAATCTTCGACACTGAACCAACAGCTTTACTTTTCTTCCAAAGGAAACCATACTTAAATTTTTATGCCATAAAAATACCCCTCAACCTTGGGTCTATGAGGCAAGTACGGTTACCACTAGACACCAAGATTAACCAATTTGGGCTATATTCGATAAAAATGAAGCGAGCGAATTTTTTAAACATTGGGGACGCCTCACAGAAGAATGTCGAAATATTATTTTGCAAAATGTTTTTAATTCAGGTAGTAGCAATCCACATTTAGACACAGCTTTTAAAGCTTATCTGTATGGCCATATTAACTGCGTCAGATATGGAGCAAGGAGCAGTTATCCTCGTTTATATTCATCATTTTAGTGACAGCAACATTTGAAGCTTCGCCATGCGATATTTTAGTAGATAAAAGATCACCAAAATTCATCAACTTATCATGCAGTGATGAATTATTATTTAATTGAACGCAATATCTAAAGCTGACTTTGCCTTCCGCGCGCTACACTCTTCATGAGACCTGGAACCGCATATATTGTATCTGTACATGTCGAGTAGCAAAAAAGTATGGTAGTTCAAGGTTTGGCCTCTTAGACGGCATTGCAAAGAATGACTTCTGTCGTGACGTCACGGATTTCAGGTACAAACCAGTTTGTTTAACTTAAAGACTGTCTTGGTTTTACCGAAAGTGTGCTTCCCCACCCCTGACCATTCATCTGTTGTCTGCATCCTTCCAGACAGATGGGCATAACAATTTCCGTAATTGCAAGTAGATGAACAGCGGCGACAAAATTTCGACGATTTGGTGATCTTCTCGCAGGGTATCTCTGGGTGCAAACAAGCTGTTGCTGCTGAGTTCTAAAGTACTTATCTATAAATAGATAACATTAAATACTCGCAAGAGGCGAACTTTTGCATCTTACAAAATTTAGAATAACTAAATTGCAGATACCCAGTTGTTTGTTTGTAAAATCTTGTTGCGAAAACAAGTTCATAACTATTGCTGGTCAATTTTTTAATCATTGTTAATTAAGCTCAGTGATGCCAAATCTAATTTTGCGAACCCCAATGATTCACATAAAAATTGACAGATGAATTTACGTCAAAGGACTTCGAATTATGAAACAATAGCAAACAACTTTATTTGCTTTATTTCTATTTGTCTAAACTGTATGCACTAACCTATTACAGCACATGAAAGATAACGTAGGATTTTTCATTTTTATTTACTTTTTTCAGCCAAACAACATGTCAACGGCCAAAATTGTACTAGAAAGTTGTTCTATTTATAGCACGGAATCGCCCCATAAAATTGTGGAATTGGGTTCCTTTGCATCCTATATATCATAAACCTTTTACTTATTTGCTTATTATTACTGTTAATTATTGCTGGTGAAGTTTATATGCCATAGGACGGACCAGCCAAGACTGCAAAGTGGGGAGCGGGCTGGCGGCGAATGCACTTGACTATTAACCCTCAAGCGGAGTCGTGACTCTCGTGTGACAAGCGGAGTTGTGGGGTCAAAAACAAGTAAATTGTGGTATTATTTTTCAACAGACGAATGCAACAGGCACTTTGTTTATACAGCTAGCTACTAATAACGTAATTTGAAGTAGTCGGAGCAGACAATATACAAAACGATTGAAAAGAAAAAAGCATTATTAATTACCTTGAATGTTAACACAGCTTTGAAACTGAAGTTCAAGGCTTTGTTATTTAATACTCAACAGTTTAAGTTTAAAAATGAACAATTGATAAAATGGAAAATTGTTATTTTGGTTATATAATGTTCGTCATAATTAAATGTTCCTTACTCTCCACACACTTTGTACATTACCGATCGGTAAGATTGGCACACCTGATGGTCACAACTAACAAAGTACTGATTTTTCTTCACCCCCCTCCCCCGTTTGAATCGGAAAACAGAACACAACGTTTTCTTTTAGATTCTTGTTTGGTGATTTTCTTCCATGGTAAAGGTTTCTTCAAAATTATGTAAACGATCATTTTTAGTTCCTTGGGAAGTCTGTCATTTACAGGCCTTTCGCTTAGACATGGTTCTGTCTAGCTAAAGTACTAAAATTTTAAACGATAAATAGAATTGTAATTCTTGAATGAACCATGCATAATGTAAGAATTGATCCCAGTGATATTAAAAATGACATAGAAAATTCGCGTGCTTGCGCTAAATTTTATGCACTTCTAGTCAAGTTTTTTTTTTTTTTTTTTTTTTTGAGTAGTGTTTAACGCCCGTTTTTACTACTGAGGCACCACAGGCGGTTCTAGTCAAGTAATTTGGTACTATTATAAAATAAATACTTTCTGACTTTTCTGTCTCATGATCAGTACAGTTAGAGTGATGCATGCTGGATAGCAAAATCACAGATTTTCCCTTTTAGGTACAAAATTGCCATGCGATCGTCTGTGAACTCGTATATTTTAAACCTATTGGACCTTTCCTATTCGGTTGGAATTCTGATGGAATTTCTTTTATGCTTTTTTTTTTTAGTGTTCCTATGTAGATTAATTTATATTCTTTTGGTTCATACAGTTATTCCATGGTACTGCAGTGGTTGTCAGCGGTAATATTTATATTGTTGGTCATAAAAGGTTTTGCTAATTTATCTACTGGCTGGGTTGGTTTCCGTAACTTTCTTTCTTCTGCAGTCAAGCATACTCCGTCACTATCTTTTTCAGCATGTGTGTATGCGTATAAAAGATATTTAGTTTTGGTATCGCACAAAGTCATGATGTTTACATCATATTTAGCCGATTTCCTAGTCATGTAAATTCTGAACCTGCTGCGACCAGGAAAATTTACCACCATCTCGTCCACACAGACATAAGAACATTGTTATACAAAGCCTGAGAATCCTGAACATTCTTTGAAATAAATATGATATTGCTGCACGAGAATCGCTTTTCTCTTTTGCTCCTCGAATCAAAACGCAAGCAATAAGTTGAAGCTGTCCCTGGCTCCCCAGCAATAGCAGAGTAATTGAGATAGTAAATATTTGTAATTTTAAATAAACGATTCTGTGATTTCTTACAGGTATGTTGTGCTTTCTGTATATAGGAAACTTCGGTGAACAAAATGTACGTGTGTAGAATTAAGATTGTATAATGTTTAAGATCTAGCATAAGGTCTATGATGTGTAATTTTAGTAATATTTAAGAGATAACATGTAATATTATAGCAAAGTAAGGAAGAACTCACGTCTTTCTCCTAACTCAGTAAGCCTTGGCAAAAGTCACACAATAGAAACTAATCCCTTCAGGAATGCGAGTAAAGCGTTGGCCATGCCTTAGGCATGGAATTATTTTTGCTTGGGAAGTGACTGTGTGCGGGTACGCAGCTCATTGACACAACGTTTAAAATTTCTTTGAAATGAGCTGATTGACGAATAGCGTGATTTGTGCTCTTCCAAAATTGGTCCAGCAGCTAGAGGCATAATGTTCTTTCAAAAGCTGTACCAGGAAATAGGGACAAGACATTTATTCTTATTACATTTCAATGATGTCAGCATTGACCTATGAGCATGGTGAAAACAAAACCGGCGGGAATATTTCGCGTCGCTTTAAGGGGAAAGCATCAGTTTTTCTAGATATATAAGAAATAGATTTTGCCTGAAATTTTTTCCGACCAAGATGATGCTGCCGCGTCGCCCGGGCAATTACAGGAAGAATGACCTATCTCCGAGGTACAAGATTCGGCATCAAGGGTGCAGTCTCAAAATCTTTCGGGCCAAGATGATGCTGCCGCGTCGCCCGGAATGTTACAGGCAGAACGACCTAAGTCCGAGGTACAAGATTCGGCGTCAAGCGGGTCGTCTCAAAATTCTCCGGGCCAAGGTGGTGCTGTCGCGTCGCCCGGGCAGTTAGAGGAAGAACGACCAAGTCCAAGGTACAAGGTCCGGAGTTAGCGAGGCTCGACAATCAATCAAAGCGCGACCCACATATAGCACCATTGTGCTGCATTAAATACCATTAAAGTAGCACTTTCTTTATATTAGGCACCATTTGGCGAACGCAACCAGATTTACGTGTATGCCAAGTTTTCCTTGTCAGTGATCCGGCGTGAGATGTGAGTTCATCTGATTATTTATGTTTGGAGGCATAAACAACCTCAGCAACTAAATCACGAAGCGTTATTTATTGAATTCCACATCAAATTCCCATTCACTTAGCCCTGGTTAGCTTACAGCTACCAGCGGAAACCCCTAGAGAGAGAGAGAGAGAGAGAGAGAGAGAGAGAGAGAGAGAGAGAGTCGTGGGAGCAGAGCTGGTGGTTTGCAGCAGCCATGGCGAAATATGCGATCGGCAGGCTTAAAATAATTAACACAGCTACCATGCATTCCAATCCCCCCCCCCCAACAATTCTACTTCAATTTGGCGCTCACGACTTGGGAGTCAACAACAACATCCCCCCCACCAACTATCCCTTTTCACGCTAACTCACTTCATTGAAAGAATGACACATAAGATATCACTTTCAGAATCATCAGCTGCAAACATAGATTCGACGTTTTCATATTTGGTTTGAAAATTGCTGTATAATACAAAAACCCGAAAAATACCCTAAGCTCTCTTGCATCAGCGTCTTTCAACTCTATGAGGCTTCATCAGAAAATTTTGCTCTTTAAGAACCAACATTGGTGTTAAGAGTGCCTAACAATTCACTAATCATATCTTCTGTAAAAACATGCAAAGGACTGCATGCATTTCCTACATTTTTAGCAGCTACTTTCAAGAGAACTTTCATCACAATATTATATGCTAAAAGCTCTCCTATTTCTATTAGGTTCCGCAGCAAACTACTCGAATCCTTTTTAATATAAAAACACAGTAAATCACAATTTTGTTTACTCCCTCTTTCTCAGAGTTATACTCCTGCTTTGAATTCGTGTCATGTTCAGATATATAGTTCAAATTGTTTTATCCCCATGTTTAGTCACATTATTGCCTTCGTGTTCGTTCAAAACACTGCGTACAAAGTTCATGAAATTAGGATCAAGCACTGATATACTGTCATGGTTATTAGAAGCCTTATTCATACAAGAATAAATCACATTCACATCAACTGATGTTCAGTAAAGATGTACACTACCAGAGTTGAGGGGTCGAAAAGAATACCACTCAACATTTCAGCTATTTTCTGATAGTAATGTCGTTACCTGCTGGTAATGACACCGCTAATGGGTTAACCTTGACCAAAGGGAAAACTATTGATAATCTTTTGGAGAGTTTTAGAATGTCAGGGGTATCCAGTTTGCCTGGTATCAAATAAGATACCAAAACTTCTGTTAAGAGTTAATCGTCATACTTAGACAAAAATACTCATCATTTGTCTCCACATTACATAAATTACTACTTTGTTATTTTATTTGCCACTCACCTGATTTCGTTTTTAATGGCCTTCAATAGGTTATGGGTTACATCTGCAAACCTTTTGTTTTAGGTTTCTTCATACATACGAGTTGCACGCATTGAGTTCTGGGAAAAGGAGCTGGTTACATTCCCCTGTTGACCACATTATCATTAAACTGTTCTCAATAACCTAGTTTAGTGTAGGGCATAACATCATCTTGCTGGAAGTAAAGTCGTGGGTCCCGCGTCGTACATTTACGGTACGATAAAGAACCTCAAGCCCGAAAAAAGAGGCATCTAAGCAAAATTTGTCGGCCGTTTCACGCCTTGAATTGAATGGGACGCTGATGAGCTGAGATGTTACAGAGCGTCCGTAAATAAACCAAATAAAATAAAAAAATTAGCGCAGCAATAAATGGCCGATTCTCTCCAACTCTCATTCGCATTTCTGCCCTCTCTCTTTTGGGAATATTCAGAAGGCATACAGTATAGTGGGACACTAGCTTGAAAGTTATGCGCAGAAGCCACGCGCTGCCCGCTAGGACGGAAGAATTATTGGAGTGTAATTTTCTGCAATTAACATGCTGACAGGCGACGTTACAGAATGCTCTAATTTATGTTAAAGAATTTATCTTTACGTTACTGAAACCCGTATCTTAGTATCACAAGCAATGCTAATGAGATTATCTGTTATCTGCATGCCTAGTATTTGTAGAGATTTGTTTATAATTTTACGTAAGGACAAGAGCCATGCAAAGGAACTTTAACATAATGTTTTTGTTTTTGTAATTAATCTGCCTGTCTATTATTTTCCTGGACGACCTTTATCGAAGGATATCTGATTTCTTTCAGAAATTTGTTTGTTGTTGAATGACTTGTGTTTTCCTACTGATGATTGTTTGGAGTGCCCCTGGTTTTAAGTGTAGAGGTATGGTGTGATCGTGGGCTATTTTTGACAAGAAAGGATAAATTGGTGCGGAAGTGTTTTCTCAGCATTTTTTCATTGTTAGAATAATAATATGATTATTTTTAAAAATGGTTAGAAAAACGCCATCAATAAGTACATATAAATTTGTGTCTGGTTTCCAGTTGCGTAATCATGATTGGGAAATAGTTTATAACGTTATGGAATTCTTAAATAAGACAAAGAAGAATTACAGATAGTGTTATAGCGTCATCGAATCAGCTAGCATGGCCACAGGAGTTTCAAGATTATGAAAGAAAGAAAAGCATATATTGCGGCTATAGGACATATGCGATTTCTGCAATTTGTAGAAACATCGGATTCCTGCAAGCATTACATCATTATGTTATCAATTTAGTTATTTTCCAATTAAACCTGGTCTTTTTGAAAAAAACTGTTTAGTTAGGAAATTAATGTTTTAGTCTCTAGTGGGAAATCTAGTCTTTTTAAAATATTGTCTAGTTGAAATCCGTTTTCTTTTTAGTATTTGGTATAAAGTGAATACTTTTACTAGTCATTTAGAGAGTTTTGACGGACGTGGCTTCTGTAGCTTATCCATTTCATCACACATAAGGTGTATAGTTCTATTTGGAATGTGGCATCGTAACATGAACTTGCTGTCTACGGGGTTATTCCCAAAGCAATAGTGGAGAAACCCTTTGCAGAAATTCATTGCACGTTTCTGGGTACATCCGATAATAGGACTGGAGCTTTGCAGGATATTTTAATAAATCACGCGCTAAAACTTAGACACCATGCTGAGCACAAAACGAATTGAAATTATGAAAACATTTTCTTTTTCTCCTGTTCTGCAATTTCAGCCTCTTGTACATTACCACATCGTCTTCACTCGAAGGAGCCATGTCTTCCACTGGACTAGAAGATTGACGCAGACACGAGTTGCTCCGGTGTACGGCTACATGTCTTGAATCACTAAGGAAACAAGAAGAAATCAAATTTATCTGACTTGATGAATGCAGGTGTGCGGCCTCCCTTACACTTAATGCAGTGAGTACCATATACCCCACTCATGTTGCAAAAGAAGCGTTCATTCCCATCAGAATCTGCACACAATGTTGTGCTTATGCTTGGACATGTGATGCTGTGTGCCAAATCCCTGTTTTCCCTTTCTTCCGTGCCTCATTCATGTGGTAACCTCCTCCCCGTGTCCTTTCTCTCGATTGGTGGAGATTAGCAGTGTACCTTCTGGTGGTGATGACGTTAGAGTCTTGCATTGGGCTTACTGCGAGAATGCCTTTTGTTTCAGAGCGATTTTTTTTTTTTTTGATTGATTTATTTAAGGACGCTCTTTAACATCTCAGGTCATCAGCGTCCCATTCAATTCAGGGCGTGAAATGGCCGACAAATTTTGCTCAGAGGCCTCTCTTTCAGGCTTGAGGTTCTTTTTCGTGCCGCAAATGTACGACACGGGACCCACGGCTTTACTTCCCTTCCGAAGGAAGCCATACTTAGGATTTTTACGCCCGAAAAAATCCATCGATCCTGGCCGGGTTCGAACCCGCGTTTTGGGTGTAGGAGGCAAGTATGGTAACCACTACACCACCAGGACCGACTTTTCAGAGCGAGAAGGAGTAGCGACTTTTAGGGTTAAGACATCTTTTGGCTAGATGTTTGAAATTTGTAGGTTTATTGCTCCTTTCCCACCCTCACTCCCTGACCAAGGCATGGTGTAAGTTTGTTTTATTTATTTTAGTTCTCTTCCATTTTGGGGGATTTCTTTATTAATTGCACGCTTGACATTAATGTTTTATATGACTTTGCTTACTTTGCTTTGCCATTTGATATCTTTATCGCAAATGCAAAAAGTAATATTGATGTACTTTTGGTGAGCATCATACATGTATTTGTTTCTTTAGTTACAATAAATGCATGTGTTTTGTACAATTCTTCTCTTGCAAATGAAGCTACCATTCCCGGCTACATTTAAGGCGCCTTCTTTGGTTCGTTTTCTAACTTAAATACTTTCGCAGGCATAAACGGAAGGGTACCGCATAAGATTTAATAATTATATTAAAAAAGGAGAGACCTGTAGCACATTGCGACACAAATCTGGGTGATTAATGTTATTTTCATGATTAATTATTTGTTACATTGTACTTTATTACATTAATTTAGCAAATAAACCCTGTAATATATCTCTCACAAGACTATTTATATCGTTTGTAAGTACCCATTGAAATAATTATGATTCTATTTCATCCATATCTTTTGTAAAATTAAATTTAATTGATCACGCTTCTAATTAAACATTCCTATAACTAAATTCTTTACCCACAAACATTTACTCTATCCCATTTGGTTACCTAGTTACAAAAAAGTATAATTTATATAGTTTTAACGCCAAACTTCTTGGTGTTAGTCACTAAGCCTCCATTAGTATTAATTGATGCCTCAATGATCAGTGGATTGGATTGGCAGATAGGATTTTACGGTATTCCATGGACGTAAGGTACGGATATAGACGGGGTGCCTAATATTGTTTCCAGATAGGAAAACCCGACTTTTGCGGAGCCCACTTACAAGGAGCTCGAGCCCCTAAAAGGGGTTGTTGTACCGCAGAAACCTTTCCAAAGAGCAAGTCACGGTCACATCGCACTAATTCACCCTCTAACGGAATCAACGGAATGAAATGAAATGAGAATAGTTTGGTCAGTTAGAAGTGGAAAGTAAACATCCACAACAGACCTAAGCGACCAAGGGGCAACCACGTAAAAACCAAAGGAGGATGGCAGGTCCTTTTGAATACCAGTCTAGAGCATTATCACCTGAGCTACCCACCCTCGGTTACTATGAGCATTTGTATGCGACGATTAATTTGAAAGGGTTCGAAACTTAAGCACATGTGTGCAGTGCAGAGGCCTACCGCACACCCTGCCTATCCGCTGATGTGGTACAGATGTTAGAAATACCTCCTTTGAAACACAACTCGAATCCTTAGTTACACAGATTTTTTATCCATTAATTTATAACTTTTATCTTCAGAATACGTTTACAACAGCAATTCATAACAGAAGTGAGCAAAGACATTGACACCTCACATCTTTCGCTCCATGCAGTGCATCAGTACCCTCCGTAAACTTGACATGAATAATGTTAATGCTGTATGGCTGGAGATGGCCGAAGTTGGCAGTCCAAATTTTTGTGACATAGATCAGACGCAATTGCGATGTAACAATGCGGTTAGAGAATGAAAGAAAAAGTTAAAATTACATCATAACCCGAAATAGATCGATCCCCTTCAACTCTTAATGTCCTCGAAACTGCTTATCGTGGGAAGTTGTTCGCGGCTAGCCAGTTTACATCGTAACATTCCGAGAAGGTTAGCCAACTATAAAAATATTCATTCAATGTTATTTCAACTCTGTTACAACTCACAGCTGGGAGTGCATCACCTTCATGACCTTACACGCCAGACTAGACTTTCACAACGTTCGCACATTCATGCAAGTACACTCACTCGCATGGGAATCAAGCACGTATAATGAGGAACATAAATGCTTATGGAGGATATAAACATGAGCTGGTGACTTCTGCATCGACATCATTTCCTTGCAGTATTTTTTTTAAGCTCTGACCTTCGTTCTCTGTGATCTAGTTCCTGACTTGTATTTACATGAAAAATCGGCACAAATGCCGACCGTGAGGAAGTGAGAAACTATGATGAAAGCAATTTTACATAGTACATAATCGAGTAAACGAATAGATTTTTAACTTAAATTGTTTATAATTAACTAGAAATAAATCACCACGGGCGGCTAAGGTCGTTAAGGCGCGGACTTGTGAACGGGAGGTCTGGGTTTCGATTCCCACCAGGACCGTCCTCCCTGACTGAGGTTTTTTTCCAGGTTTGCCTCAGTCCTAATAAATGGCAAATGCCGCGGAGATACCCTAAACTTAGACCTGGAACGCTTCCTTCCTTAAAAAAAATAATTTTCCAATTTATCATTTCATCTCATGTATAATCAGGTCCACCGCCTGTGATACCTCAGTAGTAAAAACGGGCTTTAAACACTATTAAAAAAAAACACGAGTAAAATATAATGAATGAGTAATATAAACTAAAACAGGAACTATATTGAAAAATAAGAAAAAAAAATACTTTAAAGAATAATATTCTGTAATACAAAACTTGTTCAATAAAAAATAATCACCTAATTTGTTTCTTGACAACTACCTTTACTCAGCCTCATAATTTTAAAAATATTTCTCAAAGTAGTTCCCGTTGGATGAAATGCACATTTCCCAGTTTTTCTGCCAATCTTCAAAGACATGCTGGAAACCATTTTTCACAGGTCCTTCAGAATCACTTCGCAACCCGTATCATTGCTCCTGACTGAATATCCCCCCCCCCCCCCCCCACAAAGGAGTTTCTTCAATTTGGGGAAAAGAAGAAGCCACATGGGTCTAAATCTGCGCCATAGAGATGATGAGGGATGCACTTTACATTGATTTATGTGAGATATTAGTAACAACATTGCGATGTGCGGCAGTGGATTGTCGTGGTGCAGCATTACGCTTGTTTCACGGAAATGTGGCCTCTCGCGGGACATCTCTTTAATATTGCCTAGTTACAATTGTGTGTGCAGGTAGGTATGAAATGTGGGCAAATCATTTCTTGAATATTGAAAAATGAGATGACCCCAACTTTACGTTTTTGGTGTTGGTGGTGATGGAATTTTTCACACAGAGCTTTAGGATAGAAATGATGTAGCCAAGTTTCATCAACATCTCATTTTCCTGTAACATCAAATTAAACTGCGTGCAAACCTGCACGCGAACATCCTTTTGTTCGGAAATCAACAGTCTTGGAGCCCATCGAGCACAAACACGTCTCAATTGCAACTTTTTAGTTAGCAACGTGTGGGTGACACCAGTGAAATTTTCAGAGTTTCTGAAAGGGTTCTTAACGCTATTCGATGCTCCTCTCTCACAATGACAGCAGTTATCTTCCACTAGGGCAGAAACTCCAGAACCTGGTCCACCTTCCTTTGAAATAGGCCTCATTGCATGGGTTGCGCCTGATTATTTGTTGAGACAAAAGCATAATTTCAGAGCAGCATAATATTCGTCGCGTGTCATCTCCAATTTGCTGTGCGCGAAACTGGACATGTCTCAACTTGCACACCTCTAATAGGCAGGTACCGGTAGTGACAACAATGGAATTAGTACCGCGTGTACATCGCCCATTAAGTTAGCATAATACTATTAAGTTAAATTTTAGCGCGAGAAATTATGATTGTAAACAATTTATGACCATTCTTTATTCAACAATCCTTGTTTTATCTTTAACAATATATTATACATTTATTGCTTAATATATTATATATACAATTAAAGAAAGCGAAAGAAGGTAAAGGGTAAATAGATGAAAGAATGTAAACGAAAGTAAAGTAATGAATGAAGGTAATAAACCAAGAAGGTGATAAGATAAACGTATAAGGTAGTTTATATTCTATATAATAGTTTTATTCTGTTAAACCTAATAAACAATAAGCACAATGAGTAATAACATTATTTAGGCTTTCAGGACCGGTGTTGTTATCATTAAAATTAATCATTACCGAGTTATTTTGCCGTGATCTTGTTTAAATTACAGTAAATACCAAAGCTTTTTCTGGCTCTCCGATCAGCATCATCAGTGGACTAAAATATCTGGAGAGCTACAGTATAAGTAGGAGGGGGTAAGAGTTATAGGAGAGTTGTGGTCAGACGTTGTTGGTTCACCAGTAATGGATTCAATGTGCTGCTTATTTGTAAACCTTGGTGTTTGTTTATAGTATCTGTTGTTATCAGATAATGCCGATGAAAGGATTATCGTTATAAAATAAATAAAATATTCATTGCTATTATTGAAATTGATAATTACTGGGCTATTTTGCCGCGGTCGTTCGTTTAAGTTAAATTTAGTATCAAAGCTTTCTCCGACGCAACGGTCAGCATAATTTTGGGCTGAGATACTTTGATAATATAAACAAAGATAGATGTTTTCATATAAGTAAAACTAGGAATCCATTACTGATCAACAAACAACGTCTGCACCACAACTCTCTCACCACCCTTACTACTTCCCACTTCTAACGGTTCTGTACTTCTGCCTCTCCAGACACTTTCAGTCTATTGATGATATTGAACATAGCGTCGGCGAAAGCTTTGGATTTAAATTCAATTTTAAACTTAATTTAAAGCAACGACGGTAAAATGGTCTTGTAATGGTCAATTTTAGTAACAACAACAACAACAACAACAACAATAATAATAATACTTTATTTATTGTATCACAATATTTCTTTTATCGGGCATTTCATTTGTGTATTTTTATTTTACTAATTTACTTTTTATTTCTCAATGCTGTTTCATTTAATTATTCATAAAACGTCTTTGGAGTGTATGTGTGTGTTTGTACAAATTGCCTAGTAATGCTGGCGGCAAACTTGCATAGCTTGCTCTACTTTTAATAAGCTTTATGAAACACTTCGTAAACATTTAAATGGGTGCTGATTGTTGTTACATTAAGTAAAGCACGCATTTATGAGTTTGATTTTGATTTTATTTATTTACGGACGCTCTTTAACATCTCAGGTCATCAGCGTCCCATTCTAATCAGGGCGTGAAACGGCCGACACATTTTGCTCAGAGGCCTCTTCTTTCAGGCTTGAGGTTTTTATCGTGCCGCAAATGTACAACAGGGGACCCACAACTTTACTTCCCTTCCGAAGGAAGCTATACTTTTTACGCCCGAAAAAACCCATCGATCCTGCCCGGGTTCAAACCCGCGATCTTGGGTTTAGAAGGCAAGTATGGTTACCACTAACACCACCAGGACCGACGCGCATTTATGAGGTGTCTGAACTATGGCAGTGACATTGGTATTGGACTTATGACCTTTTTATTACTTAATTCATAACATGTTGAAGTTAACAAGACAAGAAAGAGGGGCGGAGACAACACTTATGCACTTATGCAATATCCTTCTTTCTTCCGGCTGCGAGCTCACGTTGCAGCCACCAGCTGCAAGAACTTTTAATGTCCCTGAGAGTTATCTGCCTTGTAAATGAGAATATTTAGTTGCTGACTGGGTTATATCTTAAATGTTATAGAAGTACATTTCAGCAATATTTGAAAAGCGACTTCCTGGCAGTTACACTGGAAAATTATTATTATTATTATTATTATTATTATTATTATTATTATTATTATTTTTTTTTTTTTTTTTTTTTTGTAGAAAATTGTATTTCTTGGAATATATTTTAAAAGTTTCTCGTAGATTTGTTAAATGTTTATTGCTACACTTATGAATTGCGGAAACGACAGAGAACATTCATGAGCTCACTTTCTCTCTTATTGGGGCATTCTACACGATCTTGTTTTTAGAAGTTTATATTTAAATCACAAAGTTTAAATATGAACTTATAACAACAAGATCATCATTAATTCCTTGTCGATACTCTTTCTTTCGAGTTCGATGACTTCATATTGACGCATGTCAGAAGCGTCACGTAAAGATCTATTTCCTTTGTTCAGCATCTATTTCATGTCCGGTTTTCAATGTGATAAAACGTACTAACAAGACCATTAAGTCGTAAAATTCACATAAGGGCCTATTTATTCCGTATTGTGGTATGGAGTCAATAACTCCACAGTATATTGAACTCTATTTCTTTTGTTTCGCATGCTGTTTTCTTCCTATACATGTAACAACAAAACCCGAAATATTTAAATCTTCATAACAAGTGACTAATTAGGATGAATAACTTGATAGTTTGGCGCTACACCGGTCCAAGGACTAGACTAAGCTGGGGGTAAACGGTCTCAATAGGAACTTCCAGACTTAGTGCTGAAACTTCTCTAACCCGGAAAGTTATGGTTCAATAATTTTTTTCAATTTAACGAGGTGTCCATGATAGAGAGAAGTAGGTTTTATTAGTATGTACATAGGAATATGTATTAATGCTCAATAAAAGTAAAATAAAAGTTACTAACATGCGCTTCATATTGAAACAACATACAGAATAAAAGTAAACTTTTGAACGTCACACCTCAACAATTAGGGAAGGCCATTCTGCTTATTTTAGATACGCAATTTTTTTGCTTCAATAAATTTATAGTTCTTACAGTGTACTTTAAGAAAAATACCTAACATGGTAATGAATTGAGGAAGCACAACAAAGAAAATGTTATTAAAAATCGCTCTTTCCATACCACTACGCTTAATGACCCATTGCAAAGCATAGAGATAAACGTTAATCAAGCTCAAACAGGTAACAGAAAGCCAGTTACGGAAAATCTCATTCTTTTATGATACAGTACTGTATACTTGTTAGTGGCCCATTTAAATCATTAGATATAAATGTCAATCAAGCATAAATAAGTTAGCAGCAATACATAATAGAAAGAGAAATTGTTCTAGTAATGACCGTAAGCGGTGTCCAGTTTCCAAACATCATTTATCCAATATAGAGGATACACGGTACATGTGAAAGCATGTTAAAACATAGAAATATGTCCTGTTCCAAGAAAAGATGTGTAATATATGAAGTGTCTATCATACAGGGATACCAAATATAGAACGTTTACAGAAGGTAATTGGTTAGTACCGATCCCTCGATATAGGCGAGGGTAAAAAAGCGTAGTTTGAAAAGTTCTTGGTCCCGTGCATAGGCTGCCATGCAATTGGCAATATAATTGTATTTTAAGTTAATGCATTTTTCTAAAAAAATTCATTTCAAATATCAAGTTATTTTTTCACATTGTTTATTTAATATGATTTTATAAAGCAAACGTGTTGTGCATAGTCCCTAAAAAGGATAAAATTAAGTATCGTGCACTGATAAAATTGTTTGGAAAATATGGTTTAATATGAAGAAAAGTCATAAATATGTAGAATTTTATAGGAACCCTATTTCTCCATACATAACAAATAAAAACTGGATCCTGATTATAAACATAACCATATCAGAACCCACGTGAAGGACGTCCAAAAAGCGTTTCACAGCATCATTCATTGAACAAATACATAATATTATTTTAAACGATCGGCAAATTAAAATGCTTAAAAATGTTAAGGCTGTAGACATTTCAAAAGAACATGTGGGTAATATTTTACGTTAAAAACTGTGTATGTAAAGGCTTTGAGAATGATCGGTGCCAAGCTTGCTAAGAGCAGATCAAAAGCGCATTGCTATGAAAATATCGCAACAGTTTTCGAACCATTTTAACAACAAAAAAACAGAATTGATTCTTGCGTTAATGATTACTGTGGACGATACTTCAATCCATCAATACACACCAGAATCAAAACAGTGGACAGAAGCCGGTTGTTTAGTTCCAAAGAAGACAAAGTCTCTTCCATCTGCAGGAAAGGTCACGGTATCAGTCATTTGCCACACTAAAGAAATTTTAGCAATTGATTATCTTCAGATCGTTAAAACCACATGCATAGAGTACTATTCCAATCTTTTAAAACAATGACACGAAAATTGGAAGAAAAGACATGGTCTGCAAAATAAAAACACTTTTTCATCATGACAATGCACCTGTTCACCGAAGTGTTTTAGCGATGGAAAAATTGAGAGATTTGATATGTAAAATATTACAGGATCCACACTATTGCCTAGATTTGGATCCCAGAGATATTCATCTTCCAAATTATCCCTCGCTGGTCAATGTTTTTCATCAAATTAAGAAACGATAGTAACTGAAAAGGAATATTTTGCAGAATTCCAGAGAACCACTTAGTGGGATTAGAACAACATTTGAATAAATATTTTGGCCTTAAGTATAATTATGTTAAAAAATTAAACATATTCACTATTTTCATTGTTAGGGCGAGAACTTTTCAGACCGCTCTCGCACAAACACAGTGAAAAATGAGAGGAATGGGAAAACCTGAGGGATATAAGGGTTTTATGTAGAAGTATAGTGTGGTGGGGTAAGAAAAACTATGTACCATCTTGCAAGTGAAATAGATATACTCTTGAGGCTTAAAAATAATAGTTCTTGTATCCCATTTTTATTAAACAAATACAAGGGATAAATCATAAGTCATGGCAACTATTATTTTTCTCACAAAAAGGGACAACACGAAAAAATCTGAGTTACACGATTGAAAGTGTCTGGCGTTTACTGGCTAGTGGTACCGCCAACAGAATGTTGGATGTAGACGGCCCTCGTAGGGAAGAAGCAAAACACAGGCAACCGGACAACGTTTATTGTGGCATGAGCAAAAGTTGCACACAACTACTTACACAGGGTTGCAAATCTGTCATAGCAGGGTCTCCCAGGTAATCCTCTGTGTTTAACAGCCTTCGAAGTAGTCTGCAAGTATATCGCCAGTTTGTTGCCAGCGATGGGGAAAGTGTTGAATATCATCTGCTAATGTGAGCTACTTCGTGTCGAAATGCTGTCAAAATGTCCTTTGCAAAAGGTTCCCATGCAATGGCTGCTTCACTCTGGAGATGAGATTATAATTACAGGGACTGAGATAGGGGCAAATATGGCGGATGTGTGAAGGACTTCCTATTCTCACCGCTGTAAAATACGCTTGACACTGTCGGCTCTGTGAGTTGTCGCGTTATCGTAGAGAATAATGACGTTGTTCAAAATTTCTGCCAGTTTGATGCATAAGGCACGGCGCATTGTATAAAAAAATGAATGAATAGTGTTTAGCGCCCATTTTTACTACAGAGGCACCACGGGCGATGAAGACTGATGATACATGAGATGAAATGATATATTGGGAAAGGATTTATTTTTAAGGAAGGAAACGTTCCAGGCCGAAGTTTAGGGTACCTCCCCGGCATTTGCCATGTATAAGGACTGAGGAAAATCTGGAAAAAACCTCAGTCAGGAAAGGAGGTCCTGGCGGGATTCCAACCGCACACCTCCCGCTCACGAGTCCGCGCCTTAACGACCTCGGCCACCTGTGGCGGTAAGCGCATTGTGACACCAAAAAGATCTATAACACTGGACATTTTCAATGGTCCCCTCACACACTGGATGTCACACAAGCACATCTTGACTTTTGTTGGTGAAGGAGTTTGGTGCAACTTGCGCATGCGTGGTGACCCAGAGTGACGTCATTCACCGGACTATCGCTTATGCTAGCTCATACGCCCTTACCCACGTTTCATCAATTGCAATGATACGATTTAACATGGCATCCCCTTCTTCCTGAAACCTCGCCAGATTGATGGACATGTTTCGTAGCTAGGTCACTTCTGTACCTCACTTAATTGATGTGGCATTCACTTTGCACACATTTTCCACATGTTCAGATTCTCCCGTAAATGCGGTGCACTGTTTTTGACGGAATTCCTGTTTGCTTTTCTAATTTCACAAGTGTCCAGTGCCTATCATCGCGTAAGCACTGTTCCACCACCATCACATGTACATCCTTGTCCGCGGACACTGGACGCCCACTAAGCGGCAGATCGGCAGTCGACATTCTTCCCGTTTTAAGAGCATTGTTGAATAGGGCAGGGCACGCGCACCCCGTGCTTCCTGTAGCTCTATGTGCATTCTCGTGCATTATTGCCGGGGATAAATGCTGTTGTTCATTCTTCGTGACCTCCATTCCTGACCACTGCTGCTCACCAAATGAACTTCGGGGCGTGCTGAGAAACGCAGCTATGCTCACATACACCTACAATCTGGTGCTTTTATTCGAAAGTACGTTTCATACACTTAGTCCTAAATCTTGTTGTTCCTTGTGCGCGAGGGAAAAAAATAGTTGCAATGACTTAGGACTTATCCCTCGTGTGTTGCAGGAATTATTGTAAACTAAAGCTGAATGTAATGTGCATTAAAATATATCATTATGTTAACTTTTCTGCTAGTAGCAGAAACCAAGTGCTAAAAATGTAATTATATGAAAGCATATCTCAAACAAATTATAGAAGAACTTTTCCCTACAGCATATATATATATATATATATATATATACTTAACTTCGATGTCACTTACATAATTTTTCCATATAAATCATGCTATCCATTTTACTAAGCCATGTGGTGGAAGTTAGGTCTGGAATTCTAGAAGGCTACAATACTTTGCTAATTTATCTCAATAAAACTTTTGTTTATATTCCATATGTGCCTCGCAGATAAGGATGAAAATGGGACCATTTTTGTTGCAAATGTAGCACTTTTTAGGCATACTTACACTTTTAAATTGCTAAAACATTTTATTTATTTAGTCTTGTCTGTTTGTCCATAAACGATGTGATTTACCTCTTGTATTCTTGATTTATATGAAAGTGAATTCTCTCTTTTACCGGCCGCGGTTAACTCTGTGACTTATTGCCAGTGTCACTGCATTAGAAAGCGAGTTCCAAACAAATGCATTGCCTAGACCGTACCCAATCAATGAAACTTTTAAAAATGTAATCTAATAAGCATCTAATGAGTATCTCTACTTTTGAATGACGAAATTCAGTAAAGGAAGCAATTGTTCATAAATACATGTAGAAATATTCATAAGAAATGTATATTCTAGCAGATGTTATATCGTCGGTCCTGCTGGTGTAGTGGTTACCATACTTGCCTCCTATACCCAAGATCGTGGGTTCGAACCGGGTCACGACCGATGAATTTTTTCGCGCGTAAAAATCCTAAGTATGCCTTCCTTCGGATGGGAAGTAAAGCCGTGGGTCCCGTGTCGTACATTTACGGCATTAAAAAGAACCTCAAGCCAGAAAGAGAGGCCTCTGAGCAAAATTTGTCGGCCGTTTCACACCCTGAGTTGAATGGGACGCTGATGACCTGAGATGTTAAAGAGCGTCCATAAATAAATCAATCAAAAAAAAAAATGTTATATCTACTGTTTAACCCAGCCTGATTGGGAATCATTTCATATTGTTGGTCAATATACCGATAGAGTTAACCATCCTGAATATTTAGTTCCCTGCGCCTTCGAATCCTAGCGGTTTCACAAGATTCAGCGAGTCCGCCTTCTCCCGCCAATAAGGAAATGTCCTTTGCACTTCTGAGCAATTTTACCACGGAAGCGAACATATAACCTAGATGGATTATTCTGATGGGCAATAGACAGTTTCTATCTTAGCTAACCACAAATCCATTTAATTATATATTATATTATTTTAGTTGTATACAAAGTATAGCATTTGTAAAACGTACATATGTATCTTGTACCTTTGATTCATGTAGGTTTCTTAAAACATAAATAATGACTGAGGAATTTGGAGAACTTTATAGGACAAGGATGAACGATATGCTTGGATTTCGCCACAAGATAACGATAATGGCTTGGACTCTGTACTTAACGTGTCCGAAACTAATGGTAACAATATAAGGTGAATTACAAATTTAGTAATCAAATGTATTCGGTCGCATTAATAAATAATAACCGTTCCTCTTTGAAAGTAAGCTGAATAAGATAATCAAAGAAAGTTATTTTTCGGGGGCGTATTTTGTTATAGGTCTTTCAAGACTTTTACATTAACTGGAGGACCGGAGTTATAATTTCGGTGGCTTCCAACTTATGAAGAAATGTTTCGTGGCTTTCCTTGGACGTGGAGAGCTATAAGCAATATTGGGTGTTTGTTGCCGTTCAAACAGTCATTAAAATGAGATATATATTATAGGAAGCCAACTGCTCAATTAAGTTCATCGATCTTCAAATTTACCGAAATAAAAGGAACAGAAACGTGAGTACATATCTAAAGGCATCTCGCCCTTGAAAATGAAATGTTACTTAAGGCTCCACATTGCAACAACTAATAGCAGTTGCACTAAAAAAGGAGATGTCTCTACTGGAATCCTATATTATTTTGAAAATGTGTTATTTATCTAATTTTAAGCTGCTGATTTCATGATAATAGTCACTCATTTCTGAAAATTCCAAATTTTGAGTGAACAATAACAAATACGCGATGTTGTTCCACTTAGGCACGCAAGCAAGCCTCAACGCGTTCAACAAGATATATATCACTGACATATGAAAAGTGAAAAACTGAAGATTTTTTCAATGATAGAAACTGTTTAAAATATAGATTTTATTTTACTTTTATTTTAAGAAAGTAGAAAAAACAACCTAAAAAGTATATACATATCTTTGTAAAAAATATTTTAATTACTTTATACTGTACTTTTGTTAGTTTTGTTGATATTGTATTTTCACTGTATTGTATTTTTCACTATTTTTGCTTTTGTTTTATTGTAGATATCATGCTTTCAAATTAAAATAATTAAAAAAAAATGTGTTCATGCTCTTGCGCTTCTGCTCGGTGTCCATGTTTTTAGACAAATTATTATCTTCCGTACAGGTATATACAGTATTTTTAGTATGTATACTATAATACAAACATTAATAAAACATAAATTATAACATTACTCCTGGCAGGCCAGTTCTGGTATTCTACAGACTAATACCTAATTATATGACAAAGCAATGAATCGAAGAATCTAACTCTGTCACTTGTATTTAGGTCTTCATCCTTCGTCTATGACGGATAATAACAAAATATTGAGGACATAGATTTTTTAAATAATATATTACAACTGCATTGTCACATTCTTCAAATTTATGGTCACTGTTTATAGCTTCAACAATGTTTCTAGAATATTGCTGAATTCCGTTATGTAATCATATTTCTGCCGGCGTATATGATCATATTTTGAATGTGATTTGAGCATTATATAGTTCGTTATAAATATTGAATGTATTTTCATTACGAATATTCTGTCATATAACTTTACTTCTCATCCTTGAGTGTATAGTGATATGTTTATTATATCTGAGACAATCTTCAAGTTTGCGAATTGTATGTTTCACTGTATGGTGAAAAGTTTAAGAATAACTTTTGTGTCAAATGTCGTTTGTTATTATATCGCTTGAGCCAAATTCTGCTTTTAGTTCTTGAAAGTAAGACATGCATTCGAGTACCAAGTGTTCCAAATGATATGCGTATTTGGACAGTGTATGGATGTCAATGGTTGAACCATAGCCACTGTATGCTTTTCGCCAATTTTCGACAGAGTTCTTCCATTAATCATTCTATATTAAAATCTTGACTTATCTGCATTAAAAATGTGTTGGCAATATAGTGTTCGTCTTTAATTAGAGTATTTACTCTATGTACAAATCCTTATGCGCATCTGTTTTATCCTCTATTTCTTTCTTGCAAACATATTTTGTTATTTTTCTTGGACTAATTCGGTTTATTTTAATGCTACAGAAAATGTTTTGCAGAAAGAAAAGGTGAATGTGTAATTAATAGCCGCAGTAAGGACCCAACTTATGAAATTGTGGTCATGAACGTCAAATACAGTTTCTTATGTTTTTTAACGAACTAAATACCCATTTCTTTATTACAGACATTGTTATAGTGAAGTTCTTTCGGCAAAATAATCAATAGCTTAATGGGCAAAATTTGTGCTGCATTTATTAAACTTCTTTGCTGTAGATGTTATGAAATGTTTCTGTTTCTTTCTTTCAGTTCTTTACAATACTCACGCATACTTATTCCGGGCTTCCAGAGTATGTCCTCACCTCTGGCACTAGGTTTTGCGTTTCGGCCAAGGCAACTCCCCTCCCCACTCATGGCCGCCTACCAGCCTGTCCTTGAACTTCCGAACACTCACCGATCTACATTCGTTCGCAAAGATGGCAAGACAGCTGACTTATGAGCAACGCAATAAATATGAAGCAGCTCGTCGCATTCGTGAGGAATATAGTCGAAAGTTCCCTGAGCAATTGCCTTCTTCCAGAACTGTATTTCACAAACTTGTGAATAGATATGATAATAATGATAATAGCAAGAATCGCAAGCGTTGAACTACAGTTTTAACAGAACACATATTAAGTGAAATTTATGCAAATCTTGAACTTTAGCCAACAAAATCACTACAGAAATTAGCATAACAAGTTGGAGCTTCAGTGTCTTCTGAACATATAGCAACAATATTGTTAAAACTCAAAATTATAAATACATACGCGTCCATTGTTTTATTTTATTTTTTGTTTTATTTATGGACGCTCTTTAACAGCTCAGGTTATCAGCCTGGCGCTTCCATTGAGTATGACAAGGTGATCCGTAGCACGTATGCGTTATTATGAGTGGTTTCTTTCATCACTGAATGAAAGGTTAATGGACTTATAGCTTATGTGTTTTCAGACGAGGCCATGGTTACACCAAAATGGTCGTGGGAACACTCACAACACTTGCCATTGGTGTTCTCAAAATCCTAACCCCCCCAGTTTGACAGTCAGTGATCAGTGATTATGCGTGTAACGTTTTAAAACGATATGGCATTCGATTTATATACTAAAACGAACTAATTTAATCACTTTTGCATTTTAGCACACGTTCGTCGAATTATTTTTGCTTTGCCAAGCAAAACTTTTCTAGGTCACATTTGGATCGTGTGGACTTCATTACGTTTAAAGAGAAAGATGATAAATTTCTTCTCTTCTTAGCCCCAATATTTATTTTTATTCTTTCCAGATAATGTATGTTTAATTACAAGCGGTGTTAACAATATTGTCTCTCTACTTTTGTTGGCCATCTTCACACGCTCTTGTTTCACACTATTCAAAATTTATTCTTCACTTCTCCGTTCTAATGTCTTTTTCTCCGTCGATTTCCTTACAGTCGTTAGCAGAGTGTCTCTCACACATGGTTAAGTGCCGTAGCTATTATTAGAGACGAAACATTTGTACCATAGATGCGACGTTCGTTTAGCATCAACCATAAAGTGCAGCTGAGCCCGACTTTTTACTATCCATGTAAAGAACATCAGGCGTAACATCTAATGGCATGGGTTTTAAGGGGTGTGCAGCTCCTTTGAGTGAACTGAAAATCTATCTGCTCGGCCGGCCCCACAGTGCATTGGTTGCCTTGAGTGGTTTTCAAAAATGTGCGCTCAGCTTAGTTCAATGTACACGCAAGATTGACAACACAGTGCTGGCTGCATTGATACTTGTCTTAGAATGTGACAAAGAAAATTTGCTCATGTTAAGCATGAAAGATCTAAATGGGGGGGAATAAAAGAAAAAAAGGGGGGAAGAAAGAAAAAATAGAAAAAAATAGAAAAAAAATATTCTCCTTGAGAACAACCATAGACGCTTATTTATTGTTGATGAAACGACGACTTTTTGGAAATGATACAAAGTTCCGCAGATATTTCAGGCTGTCTTTAGAGCTATTCTACACGGTGTTAAATCTTGTTCAGAAAGATAATAAAAAGGGCTTGTAATACAAAAACTAATCCCATCAACCAAGAGGAAAGATTATGCCCTAAAATTATACATTATATATACATACATATATATTAGCCATAAACAATTAGATATTAAATTATAAATGGATAACTCAGTTTAATTTTAGAAGTTATTAATTTTTTTTGTGTTCAAATCAAATTGCTCCATTTTTAAGCACGTGAATGTAGCCCACTAAAAACTATATATAACGTTAATAATTACATTTATTGTATTTATCTACGAATGAAAATAAGCAACATAGGCTACAAAGAACACTCAAAATTAGTTAGGAAAAATAAAAAATCATTCGAAATTCTGAGAATAACATGAGTTGCTGGTGCTGGTTGAGTGTTACTAACTGATGCACGTTTGTACACTCCAATTGTGATGTTATATTTAGCACTACCAATTTATTTTTAGATTACACCTGAGGATTACATTTTGACAGTTGCGGCAATACTCAAATAAAGAAATTAATAACATCATCTGTGGTTTGTTAAATAATCAGTTCTCGAAGGGATATCCCTTCCTCTCTGCCTTTTTTAATTCCCTGTATTACGAAACTATTATCCTCCTCCTCAGGAGAATACTTTAAGATTATTTTACCATATTAAGGGAATAGGCAAGTTCGCGCGCTCTGCTGGGTGACTGCGTTGGAATCCAAACAACTGACACTCGTTGAGCTCAACTTACAGGCCGAGGTGAGCGGAAGCTTAAAATTCGGTTACATTTAACACTTGACGTTAGCCGCAGGGCTGAAAACACTAAATTACTATTGCTGCTGGCGCTAAATGCCCGAGCGACTAGCTAGAAACGAGCGACAGCGGAGAAAGAGGAACTTATTCACACGCACTTTACGTTGTAAATATAAATAAATAGGGACAGGTAAATCACTGTAATGAGGGCAGAATTAGGCGGATGAAATATTGTAACGGTGGGAAATATGTTCTTATTCCAGTTCGCAACTGATTCATATATACACAAACTAACTTAATCTGTCGGCTATCCTCGGGCAAATCCTAGAAACCGGTGGACCCAGTGGTTTAGCGAGTAAATTAAATTGTGGCAAATCTACTTTAACGCCGGCAGAAAAACAAAGCATGAGATGATGTTATTCCAAACAATTGTCCTATCTTCACAAGTGTGGAACGACTCTCTAACCGCCTGCGCTATTGTACGTTGACCATGAAGCGTTATTATCTACCTAATAGTTGTGCCAGTCGCTATGTTCGACTCTCTCCACTTTCGCTCGTTTCTGGCTAGCCGCTCGGGGACTTACACCACCACCAGCAGCGGTTAAGTGCTTTCAGCCCTGCGGGTAACTTCATTTAACTGGCAATTTTTGTATTCCTGCGTTTCTGCGCTGCGCACTGTCCATAAAATCCACACCTTAACCCGCTCCCTCTGACGTCTTGTATTCTTGTTCGCGTCAGGCTCATGCTGATATTTTGTTCAACCTCAAGACATTAGTAGGGCAAGTACTGTTGGAGCTGTAGAGATGGCTAACGGCGTATGCGCTGAGAGAGATGGACTTGTAAGTGCCAAGCAAAACACACACTCAACGCTTGCACATGTATCACTTATTCAAATAATTAAGACGGTCCAACCTGTTTCAGAGAGTCATTGGGTTAATAAGTGCATTATATTAGTAGTGAACAGTTGTACGTTTTGCACTGCACGGTTTAATTAGTGTTAATGTATAATTTCACAGATATTGATCCACTATTGCTGGGAGCTGGAGAGATGGCTAATCAGAGGAATGTGCTGACAGCGCAATGTGTCAAAGGAGTGCCTCGTTCACAAGGTGCGCACATATAAACAGAGCCTGTGCTTGTGCTATGATTCGTTTAGAAAAAATTGATTGACCACTTACAGACTGAAGTTATTATGCTTAACATTTCCTAACTTAAAACGAATTAATAAAATATAATTGAACAAATTCATAGACTATTCAGTTCGCTACATATCATAAACTTGTTACTTTATATTAATTTGTCTCCTTTTTAATACATCCATTAATAGAGATTTACTTTTTAATTACAGCGAGGCGAACATTTACTAACGTTGTGTTGTTATTAATATCTATTACCTGTATCTACAAATTTCACATAGGAGGTTGCTTCCTCCCAAATATATAACAGAAGTCGGCACTTATGTTCAGGAGTGAAGAAAGAAAAAGGCATTATTGTATGTATCAGTAACGCTTGCAAATTAATTTCTCCACTAACACTGTTCTCTCTTAGCAAGAGCTTTTACTTTGAACCACGCAAACTCAATGGGGTTCTGTTCACACATGTATGAAGGCGAACTTAATGCTTCACGGCCATGTTGTCGGTTCTGGTGCTCCAGTTGTAACGATACTTGCCTCGTAAACCCAAGATCGGGGGTTCGATCCCGGCCAGGGTCGATGGATTTTTTCGAGCGTAAAAATCTTAAGTATAACTTCCTTTGGAATAGAAGTAAAGCCGTGGGTCCCGTGTGATAGATTTATAGCACGATAAAGAATCTAAAGGCTGAAAAAAGAGGCCTCTGAACAAAATTTACCGGCCTTTTCACGCCCTGAATTGAATGGGACGCTGATGATCTGAGATGTTAAAGAGTGTCCGTAGATAAGCCAAATCAACAATGGCCATGGAATTTAAATATTTCGCCAATGCGGAACACTTTTTCTTGCTATTTACGAATCTCTATCAATGTGTAGAGTTTAGATTTTCTCATGTCTCTTCACTAATGAGGAATGCTATTTTGCAGTCATAATTTCACCTCTTCTTTTAAGGCATATTACAAAAAGGGTCTGTTTTCCTGAATATTGCGGAGCATTATCCATAACCACAACACTCTCCTCTGGGAGATTGGAAAGAAGATGATTGTTAATCCATAGCTCAAAGTTTCTGAAATTCATTTGACCATGATATTCTCCCCAGCTTTGGCTTCTTGAAAACTTCATGAACCCCATTTCGGATCCTGCATGGACGAAAATGAGACGGTTACCGAAATTCGGCTTTGTCAATATGCCTGGTTGATTTTCATTTTGCCAGAATTCCATAATTGTTAACTTATTGCCCATCCAAGCCTCATTAATATAGTGTTTTATCCTTTTTCTCTTTATCTAATTATTTTTATTTTAGTTATATTTCATTGTGTAATTTTATTTTTCATATTTATTTTATTTAATTTACTCATATATATATATATATATATATATATATATATATATATATAAAATAATATATACATATACATAAATGAAAAATAAAATAACACAATGAAATGTCACTAAGCAAAAATAACCAGATAAGCAGAAAAACAATAAAACACTGGGAAATTCACAGATTTACTATCGCAGTGTTTTGAACAGCTCGTGCTCTTCTTAGGCAAGCAGACAAGGGAATGTAGTAAAAATAAATATTGAATATCGAAGGTAACGTAATGCATGAAAACAGTTTGAACAAGCAACAAGAGAGAGTGTGTGTGTGTGTGTGTGTGTGTGTGTGTGTGTGTGTGTGTGTGTGTGTGTTTGAGAGAGAGAATTTAAAAATATGTTAATATGTAAGATTTAAACCCGGTGGTATATGCGATTTATGCAAAAATATAGCTGCCATTTCTCTATCTTTCAGTAAATTTTCAGAGTTATGAGGCGGTAACGCATCAGTAAGTGTTAAATTAAATGCATCATCGAAATCTTTACAGTGAGACAAGGCATATTGGGCAACCGGCAAGGGAGACTTAATTTTAACAGAACGTCTATGATTGTTCATGTGTAGCGAAACAACAATAGAAGTTAAACCAATATAAAATGCTTTACAAAGCTTACAAGATAACATATACACGACGTTCTTGGAAGAACAAGTACCAACGAAGAAATATTAAATTCTCTGGATAAATTAGGGAATAATCAATATTTATTTTTACTACATTCACTTGTCTTCTTACCTAAGAACAACTTTGTTAACTGAAATGACATGCTCTTTATATTTACGTATTTAGTATGTGTTTTAATATTCAGCTGTTACAATGGGTGATTTTTCCTTCGAGGGACCGCTCCAGGCGTCAGTCAGTTCAAGCAGGCATCACGTTAAACGGGAGTCAGAAAATCCACAGGTGATTGTCGCAAAACACTTAAACACTTAAATGTACATTTACTCACCTTTATCAATAAATAAATAAATAATAAATAAATGCTGGAACTATTTCCCTGAATTTTTCAATAAATTTCTGATATCGGATAATTTGACCATTACCCTCTGCACTTCCCTCGGAGAAATGAAAGACATTTCTTCACAATATTATTTTCTCAGTTCATCTAAGGTGTGTGGATTGGTTTTCTACACTTTTTCCTTTAATGCCCCCAGAGATAGAAGTCGCAGGATGTTGGGGGCCAAGGGAGTTATATTTTGTTGGCGATACCTCTATCGTCGAATATTTAATGAATTGCATGCTATATGTGTCGTTGCAAAGTACTGTTGAAAAGTCGCGAGCCTACGTTATCTCACATTAATTTAGGGCAAAGGGGTTTCAAAAGATGTTGCATGTATCTATCACCATTAATGTTTTCTTTCAAATAAAATGCGGTCTATTGTTCTCTCGGCGCGCCTCATATATTTTATTCATGCAAGGGTTCCCTGTGAAGCAGGTTAATTTTTTCTGAACCCCATCTCCGATTTATTTTTGTGAATTAACATACTCATGGGACTAAAATTCGTGCGTAAAGAAAATTAGATTAGGGTCAATTTCTCCTTCATGCACAACACTAAAAATTCGTTCACAAAATCTACTCCTGGATGCAGGGTCGCCCAGTTTAAGTTCTTGCACTACAGAAATTTTATGGGGTTTTAACTTCCTTAGCTTTGTAGCCGTTTGAACAGGACATTGTCGTTTTATTAGAAATGCGTCGAATTGATTTTTAGGAAACGTTCCAGAGCATGTCCAATGCTATTTAATGTTTCTTCTGTGAGTACTGTACTAAACACAGTACGCTTTTTATCCAGAAGACTTCCCGTTTCACGAAATTTATTTACTAATCTGTGATTCGATCGACTTGGAAGTTGAATACCACGGTTTCTCTTGAAACAATCTCAGTACATCACGAACCGATTCTGTACGCAAGTACGAATTGTAAATAAATACTCATTGGGGAATAGAATACATAAATGAGTCAAATTAATGTAATTAATACACTGTATTACGCCGCCCAATGAATACTTAATACACAGTCACACAACGCACAAGATCACATCCATAGGTCCCCTGAGTTAAATCATGCTGACCTCCCGGGCCGGCTTTCAAGCGTGGAAACGAGACGATAACTGAAGTGCTCAACTGCACGTGGAGTAGTTCCGCCAAGGAAAAGTCACCTGGTATTTGCAATTAGTGGGTTTGAAATGAAGTACTCATGTAGATAAGAAGTGAAAAATATACAGGAAACTGGAAAAGTATGGAAAATTATAGACTTTCAGAAGAATAGGTCGGGGTACGTTAAGTGACGTATCTTATAAATTATTCTCCCCAAAAGTTTTCCCTCCTCCAAAGCAAAAGCTGAAATGACATTCCTGATTGTACACATTCCTAAATAAAGTTATCTAAAATCAACTTTTCTAGGGGATGAACAGTCCTGACCTCTGGTAGGTAGAACTAGATTATTAAAGTTCGAAGTTATGGACAAATAATGAAGCCAGGAAAAACTTTCGCATATCGACCCCAAATGCTTTTTTTTTTTTTTTTTTCGGAACTGTACAAAAATACAAATCTATAATGAAAACCACACTTAGTAATGATACTTTTTATGAAAACTATTTTTAATGCTAAGGATAAACTTCTCATCAAATTATGAACACAACGTTCCTAAACATATGAAAAATAAGCGCATGAACCTACAGCGTTGTTTTTTTAATTTCTCCTATTTTTAACACATTTTTAAAATTGGGTGTATCCTATTTGGTAATTTTTGTATTTGACTCAATAAGAACATATAAAATTTCTCAATTGTATTAAAATGTTTTAATTTGCAACCTTAAACCAAAAATTTGTGTCCTTTTTTAAATACCAAAATTTGAAACCAGATTTAGTAAATATCTTAAACAGAAGAAAGGAAAATAAAAAGGAGAAGTAGTTAAAAACTTGGATCCTGCTCACAGTTTCATAACTGACATTTTTATCTTACACTAAACCGTTCACTTTGCTTTGTAGTTGAAATATAAAAACGTTTATAACACGCAAACATACATGCGCGTGCGGTATATATATATATATATATATATATATATATATATATATATATATATAAACCCCTAACTTGTATTCTTACATCAAAGCTCCACAGTATTAAATTACTAATTCAAGAAGAATCAACTATTGCTTGCGTACAGATAATTTAAAACTGTTTCTATTCATGCTTACGATTATGACGGTGCGTAAAATCAAACTTGTAGCACGGTCAAAGAAGTACATTGCATCTTCTTAATTACTGTAACATAAATCATGACAATTAATCAAACAGCGGTTCAAACAATTCGAATATTTCATAATTAGTACATAGGATGGAAAGTAAAAGTTACGGACTTTAAGTACAATCGATATTCTTCAAAACGGAAGTCAAATCAGATACAAACTCAATATCGAAATATCAATATCGATTTTTAGTATGTATCTGGGCAGTACATGTGACAGATTAAACGACCTAGTATATTTGCAATATCCAATAGAAAGAACCAGGGTTTATTTTTTTAATCAAAATTTCGTATTGGTCTACTAAAAAGAGACGTATTTATGTCAGGCAACAGATATGGCTCATGCATGACAGTACAGATGTTTAATAACCGATGGATAGTTTGAGGAAGTCCAGTTGTGCGGCTTTCACGATTCCACAACCTAATTCTTTTGTCTTTAATATCTCAGCATATTTAATGTCCATTAACGACTTGGAGGTTTTGCACTAACAAATTTTCAATGTTTGTTAGTAAAACTAACACCTTCAGTACCTGAATAGGTTTGTGATTTTCTAAAGCGTGGTGCTGAGGGATATGTGGAAATATATGTAATCTATAGTGAGGTTATTTTAATTTCGGGCCACCTGAGCGACGCTATTCCCTATTGGGGAAGTTCAGCCGCCGTAAAATGAAGAAAAGAGATAAAGTCGCCGCACTTAGTGTCAGTAGTCCCTATCATTGTGAGATCCTATCTTTCGTATTTTTTTAAAAAAGTTGGCGAACAGATTGGAACACTATTGCCAGGAAATTTTCTTGCGAATCTCCTTACCGCTTCTCTTCAAGAATTCGTTTTCACTTATGTATTGTACAAAAAAACACGTTCTTCAAGTCTATATTTATATATTGGCATAACTATCGAAGAACAATTAGTAGACAATTTACCCTCCCCCATTTTTTAAAATTGTGTTTAACGCCCGATTTTACTATTGAGGCACCACAGGCGGCGTACACTGATGATACATGAGATGAAACGATAAATTGGGAAAGGATTCATTTAAAGGAAACGTTCCAGGCCTAAGTTTAGAGTACCTCCCCGGCACTTATCATTTATGAGGACTAAGGAAAACGTGGGATAAAAAAAAATCCTAAGTAATGATGATTATTGCTTAAAGGGCGCAAAACTACTAGGTCATTAGCGCCCATCCTAAGTAATGAAGGGCGGTTCTGGTGGGATTCGACTCCCAGACCTCCAGCTCACAAGTCCGCGCCTTAACGATCGGCCACTCGTGGCAGTACAATGAAAGCAAGAGAAACACATGAAACCACAGACACTCGGCTAGAATGTCTCTCTAAAATTAACTACAAGCTGCTACATGCACATGCATTATACAGTTATAACAGTCTTCTCCCAGTACGCAGCCCTAAAAATTGCTTTCTTGTGTAGATAAATCCATATATGTAACTATTTTAACAATTGTAGAAAATAATTTTGGCTTTGTTAATTTTAATAAATGCATTTCTTTTTATGTTTCGCCTATTTCCTTGGTGTAATTAATGTAATTGGCACTAGAAATAGTAGTAATGTTTTTAAGATGATTGTAATTACAAAAATGTCCATTTATTATCATACTATACCAATTTCTCTCAATAATTTGTTTACATGGCTAACAATTTCTGATCAAATCGATTTACTTAACGAAAGGTATTTCCTACACATTGCTGAAAAGGCTTATACTTGATGCTGTTTTCACAGTAAGGTGGTGTAGGCAATAATTGGGAAAAGAGTAGGATGCTGGATATGAAAATAACATTCACATATAAATTAATTCTCTTAGAGTGTGATAATCTCTAAGTCTGGGTCAAAATTACTCTAGTGTTCCAGTCACTTGTTAGGGCCAAATCTCTTTCACGAGGTCTCCAGTATATGAAGGCTAGAAATTCATGGTTGTGGCCAGAATGGGCAAGCTCCGTGACTCGGGTTCGGCCATGTCCTTGATCTTATGGCCTTTCAAGTTCAGTTGTTGTAAACTCAGAAAGCCTCACGTCCTGTAATTCGCAGAAAGACTCCCAAACATTTTGGATAGGGAGTTAAAGCCCAGAAATGCAATACTACATATTTAGAATGTGATTTTTCTAAATGCTAAAACCTTGTTGTGATTACTTCCTCAGAAGTCTAAGGACATTTAATCCAGTCACTGCCGATCTTATGGCCTTTCAAGTTCAGTTGTTGTAAACTCAAAAGGCCTCACGTCCTGCAATTTGTAGAAAGACTCCCGAACTTTTGGATAGGGAGTTAAAGCCTAGAAATGCAAATCATCTTTTGAACGTGGTTTTGATAATGCTGAAACCTTGTTGTCATTACTTCCTCAGAAGTCTAAGAGCATTTACTCCAGTCACTATCGAGAGTCAGTGACTTGGACATCCATGAAACTGTATTTATCTTGCTTCCATGTATTTCTGGGAAAATTAGCACCTAATGTGTTTGGATATTTCAACAAATGATCTATACATTCTACTCAGTGGCCTTGATTCTTGGGTTTACCCTCAGACTTTGCTCTGTGGCAAAGCATGTCAGAGCCTTTTGCTAGTGGAAATATCTTTAAATGGTCTAATCTCTCTAACGCAATTTCGGGTCACAGGTTACGAATGTCATTCTTTATTTTTCATATTTTAGTGGAAAGAATACTTTGGAGGCTTTTTCTTCATGTATATCATTGTAATTTGACACAGTGTATTAATGGCCGTGACCGAAAAGACAAGTAAAAGAAAAGTACAATTCAACGAGTAAATCGTTTTGTTTTTCGAAATGCTTCGAGACTGACTGCAAAGCTCATTGGAAGAGGTCAGAGTCATGAAAAACATTATTATGGAACAACGAGTATACGAAATTTGATTTAATTTCATTCTAAATGAAAGTTTCTAGAACAGACAACTGCAAATTTCAACGCCTAAATGCTCCACAATATGACCACTGCTCTGCGGATCTCTCCACACATAGGGAGGGGTACCTGGCCTCGCAAATGCGTGGACCACATGCGGAAATACTCAGTACTTAACTCTACAGTGGTCTGAACTACAAGGTCCGCATGATGTGCAGTGACGGACTGGCTGCTACACACTGTGATAACTGGCGTTATTATTACTAGTAATGAAGCCGGTGGAATGTTAGGGAGTGTTAGAGTAACTAATCACTTGAGCAATATTTTTTTAATTTGAATTCAATTTTACTATTATATGGAGTCTGAGTTACTTTCTTCCACATTATAAATTTTCTCTCTTAAGTTCATTGCAGAACTTGCTTATGACAGGATAGGTGTTCTAAACGATATAAAAATCATTAATTAAATGTCCTTTTGGCCATCTCTTTTCATCTACCTCTACTGTTTTCTATCGCTCGATTTTGTTTTTGGTAAACGTTCCTTAGTTTTGATAGCATCCCTGTATTCTTTCTTTACTTTTATTACCAAACTTTCTGACACACCAGTAATCATGGTAACTGAATCAGTAACGATATATCACAGTATTTTATCATATCTTTTGAATGTTCTGTAACGTTATACACATTTTTATGAGCTTGACCGTCCAGAGAACGGCCCTCTGTAACAATGGGTTTCCTTGGAGTCATTTCTTTATATGTCGAGGCTGTAGCTATAAAAAAAAACGTAAAATAATTCAAATGTGCAGTAGATAAGTTACTTAATGCTACAAATGTATACCGAACGGATCACCATACTCCAAACGTGTGTAAACCTCTTGTCACTGATAGATAGCTCTTACTCCTTCAGTACTGCACAGGTTGTAATGGTGAACTAATTGTGCAAGTACAAAACTTAGGGGTTTCCTTTCATTAGGAATTGAAACTTGAGTGTAATACTAAAGATGCTCTGTTTCTTGTCAGACGATAGTAGAAACAAAGGCAGCAGGTAAACTTGCAACATCCTCAACAATAAGCCAGCCAGCAAAAGCAGTCCTAAGAGGACAAAAATCATCTGTCCCGGTATCCTATGCCGGGGCAAAGCTCTCAGTATATTTATTTTATACGATGTTGTACTCATTTCTAATGTGAATGAGCCTTCTCGTATTTATTAAATATAAAGTAAGCTAAGAACGAAACAAACACAGCGATAAATAAAAGAATGATATATTTCGCCCCTGAGTACGCATCACCTCCACCTTGCAACGCCAGCGAATCATGGGAACAATGATATCATAGGGATAGTCTTAGCGCCAGAAATGCTGCGCAATGGCATATTTCTGTGTATCTGGTACCATAATAACAAGTCTCTATAACTAAATTAGCTAGAGGTTTGCCTTTGTACAACTGCAAACCAAAGTTAAAAAGTTTGTGCTGCTCAGTGGCATTTTCATTACAGCAGTTTCGCCACATCAGCACATCCTACCATTCTCACACTTTGCCTATTCATTTATTTCCTGTGCAATCCTAAGCTTTGTAAACTCTGGTTTATGAGCCTCAGGAGTAGCACCTGAAGTGTCTCGACATCAAAGTGCACCAGGGAAAAGGTAGAAATTTTTGTTAAAAGGAATTCAGCAACGATTAAATACAGCATTGTGTAATAATTCGCCTAATTTCTCTTCCTCCTCTTTGTCCTGTGACTAAGCGTGCACAAAACAGCGAAATCGGGCCCCTGAGATGCTTGGGGTAACGAGGTGAAGCCCACGAGTAATTGACTATACATCAAGAATAAACCATGGCGAGGTGATCGCGACAGGCAATTTCTAACCGATGTTCAATTAACATTGGACGTTTGCCGCCGCCGTGAACTTTCAACTAGAACCACCTCATACTGTTTGGCACCCGGCTTGGGGCCACTGTACCTCACAATCCAAAATCTGCCCATACTCCTATTTGTTGGGCATGCATAGACTTGAACACCCCGAGGGTTTTTTACGTCTCAAATTTGATATTGTTTGTTGACTTACCATTTACATGGAAATGCACCTCGTCGCTAAAGATGATTTTCTTAGCAAAATAGCCGCTTACTTGCTCTTATTCTCCAGCACCCAATCACGAATACGTGGCGCGTCAAATGGTCGTTTGATTTCAGTTCTTGGGTCAGTTAAGTCTTAAATAGGTGCCAATGCAGAAATTCACCACAAGCCGCTGCGTGGTGTTTCTCGAAATATTAAATTCCTGTGACCGACGACGAATTGGCTTTTCGGGACGCTCGGCTATACCATCGCTCACAGTAGCAATGTTTTCGGCTGACCAGTCCATAATTGAAAGATATGTTCAAATGTTTGAACAGTTCTTTTACTTGGCGAGTTCTCTGACAAAGCATGCCATGTAATTAGTGCAGTCTCAGATAAACTTTTCCAATGTTTTACATGTGTTTTTAGAATTACTACGCGCTCCTGCATCGCGCACCTATCACACGGGCCAACGGCAATGTGTGTACTATAAGATATGACTTCGTAGGGTGCTAGAGCAGGCACATTTACATACAAGCCCCTAGCAAAGCTAGCAGGTACAGCGGGCGAGCCTTTTGTCAAGAGTCTGCGTCAAAGTGTGCGAGCAATAGACAGTACGTTTCCCCATCTAGACAAGTTAATTTGGTTAGCACATGCTATTCAATAACAATTATTTGCAGTGAAGTAGAGCGCATTATTTTGTCCAATTGCCCCAAAGTTTATCGAAGAACTATAAGATTAACGTTTACTGTTAATGGTGACAGTAGCTGCAGCAACGATACGGGAAATGATGATTCAACAACGGTCGAATACGACTAGAGCTCCGGGATCGATGAATCAATGTACTGGTGGCACCATTTCAACTACACGCAACCCCCCATTAGTTAGTGAGAGAATCGCTTCAAAGGAATATTATGTTGTGTCAGGAACTATGTGGGAGTGCGCCTGTTCTACCAAAATAAAGAGACAAAAATGACGCGCAATTTAAACCCCGTGTTAATCTTGGACACCCCACAGTTATCATTACCACAATCATTACTCTTATTCAATATTCAGGTTAGTACGTCAAAACCTAAAATAATCACTTTTAGCTGGAAAACGCATTTTGAAATATCCAACTTAAAATTTGACTTAAAATTTGATTATGTGTGTACATGAATAGTATTATAATTTAGATCCGGGGTCTCACACAGGCCAGATACGACCCAAGCTTGCTCACCAGTGTTTGTTCCTCCTATTGGGTGGGTAGAAGGGGAATTCTCTTGTATTTCCGCGTTAGTTCACTAATCGCTAAGCACTGCATTTGATTTTGTTACACACGTGCATCGTGCAGTTCCGTTCTGATTATTCAACTACAAAATGGTACTTTCTGAAATAAGTAATAAGACCAGAGCATTGATCGACTGATCCTGCTTACGACATATACGCATTCCATGGCAACTAGTTGTCTGGCGATGAGAAGAAGGTAAGTAAGAGGGATGTGCTACGTAAACATTTTCTACCCTACTCACTATGTTCTCCTACATTAGTGCCAATATAAATAAACAATGTTATCATATACTTGCCCATTGTTAGAAGTCCAGTGGTTTGCAAGATATGAGTGTGACAAGTCCTCATTCATGTGGCAGCATTAGTATCTCACATACACTCGTATGTGTGGAGATAAACAGTCCAAACCCTCTTGCATATTAGTCCCCTCTTGCCATCTTCTGATTGCCATACTATACATCCATATCAATCTGCTAACTTTGTGAGAACTCCCCTTCTTCATATGTCTACGTTACTCCCTACTGCTCAACTTGTATATTTGGCAGGTCTGATCTTGAGATGCGTGATACAGATCATTTCAGAGTTGAGAATCAATTGCGACCTCAGTGTAATAGAAAATTAGGAATGGAATAGCGTCTATAAACTCAATATGACAGAAAGAAAACAAAATACAAACTTGGATTCATTCATTTAATATTTATTTTAATTACAAAAACGTAACTTAGTTTTGCAAACGCTCTGCACTAGCAGGAAATTTGCTATTTCATTGCTTATTATTAATATTTTAAATAGACGTTTATCATTCAGAACTTTTTTTCATAGTTGGCAGATATATAAGTTTCATCAATACTGTTGAAAGTACAGTGAGTTTTTGTCACCCTGGCATATAGCAAGTTTTATCTACAGTACACTTGGTCAGAAACTTTAGTGACAAACCAGCAAATGCTATCACAATTCGCGTGAAATTAATAAATTGTAATTGAATAATAATAATAATAATAATAATAATGATAATAATAATAGTATTGGTATTCACTATAAGAATGAAGAGACCGCTACGGGCGGCCGAGGTCGTTGAGGCGCGGACTCGTGAGCGGAAGGTCTGGGTTCGAAACCCGCAAGGACCGTCCTCCCTGACTGAGGTTTTTTCCAGTTTTTCCTCAGTCCTCATAAATGGTAAATGTCGGGGAGGTAAACTAAACTTAGGCCTGGAACGTTTCCTTCCTTAAAATATTCCTTTCCCAATATATCATTTCATTTCATGTATCTTCAGTGCCCACCGCCTGTGGCGCCTCGGCAGTAAAAACGGGCGTTAAACATCATTAAAAAAAAAAACAGAAAATTAAAAAGTAGGATTGAAGATTTTCGCTGGTGAAAATAAACTTGTTGCAAGCAGAAGTCCATTCTTTGTCATCTGCACTTGCAGTGACTTCCAACCAAGAGTTGATCGCAATTCTTTTCTTTTCCCCGTCTATTATTGTTCGCCATATCCCTGAGTGCGGGTCGCCCAACCAGTCACCTAGACATCACCTACACAGAGGAATCCGTGACAGAGAAATGCTAGCCCGGCAGTTGCCGTTTGTAAAAATGAGGAAAGGAAAGCCACGATAAACCTGAATCAGGTTAGCCGGACGCAGGATTGGATCCTGTAAGCTTCCTTGCTCGGTGAACAGAATTCTCAAGGCATTAGAAAAAAAAATTTAAGTACAAAAGACTGACATTTAAAAATATATATTTACCCATATAATGCGTTCATTATATTAATTGGCATATTTCAGTATTTTAATTTTTTTCTGTACTGGTTCACTATTTAAAAAAACGATCATATCAATAATAGTGCGTAATACACAGTATTCTGTCATAAAACTTAAGTATAATTCCCAAACTTCTTTGATTGCCTCATCAGTCTTCTTGCAAATGCCTCCATTGCAACACAAACATTCTGTGCATCTAAGCTGGCCCATTCTTGCAGCAGTCTGCATTCTTTTTGGTTTAGCACCCATTTTGGATTGTAGTATGTTCCATGTGCAATAATCTGTCGTATGCTTATCAATGAATTAGATGGTTATTCTTCAACAAAACTCCATTGTTGTTACGTCCCATGTTTGTAATGGGCGGGCGCTGTTTTGCTTAACCATGTAGAATTTAGGCGTCATTTTCCCATAGAAACATGAAATATTTTGTGATTTTCTTTCATGACTTAAGATACTTTTCGTTTATAGGATCACTGAATGCTACATTCGCCATCGGCTCCCAATTTTTCCTTATAACTTTAAAAATAATACACGTAATTCATTAAAATTTGACATGGACAGTGTGTGTAAAAGAGTTGTGAAATAACACAGATGGTGTTCTACTCTCTTCTAGCCCATGTCACCCAAGCCCTCAAAGGCTAAGTGCTTGCTCCAGCCCATGTAATGCAGGCATGTTTATACGCCGCACGCGCTAGGAAACTATGTCAAAGACATTTTATTGCGGAGGAACTTGAAAACCACTGGCAAAATCCATCATTTATAGCCTGGAGAAAAGCCACGGTACAGGAGATGAAAAAGAGAATGCACAGAACCCTTTCGTATAATGTCAGGAGAAAGGGGTTTCCATAAGGACATGTCAACGAGTTGTAAAATTTAAATTAAATAATTGAATAAAATAAGACGGCAGAGCCGGAAGTATGTATATCGTGTTACTGCTGTACAAGAGAGAGAGAGAGAGAGAGAGAGAGAGAGAGAGGACAGAATAGTTTCAGTTATTGCCATTTTCCAGGCACATTCGGGAATACTAAACTGCACTTAGTTCTCCGACGAGACGTCGTTCGACTTGAGAGTGTACTTGTCCGTATCCGCAATACTTGTACGTGGACTAATGAAATTTGTCGTATCCTCCATGAAAAAAGGTTAATTGTCGAAAAATGTGTGCTTTATCGTGGTGCCGCATTGTGGACCCTAAATAATCAGTTTGACAACAAGAAACTTTCACTGGTTATTTTCAACAGGACAGTGTCATCCGCCACAGACTCAATGTCAGTATAGCTGATATTATTTCCGTCCCAGAAAATCATGTAATTACTAAAGAATTTTGACCATCAAAGATAAAGCATTTGGATCTTACCTCGTCAGACAGGCTGAAAGGGTAAGTGTACGTGAACAAACCGCGGACACTGCAGCTTCAAGAAAACACTGGTCGTCTCGCTGTGTTGGTGAACACCTTTCTTAACATGGACAGCATTATGCAAGTATGCCTTGATGCTAGTGATAACCTTTTTCAAACTTACTATAAGGTCATCCTGCTTCTCATACACTACACATATCCCTTTCAAATATCATTGCGTATCCTCAATTATTTTGAAGGATCTAAGAGAAGCCTAGAATACCTATAGAAGGAAAGCACGAATAGACCAGAACTATGCTTTGGATTGCTAAAGCAAATGTAAGGCATGCTTTACTTTCCAGAAAGCCTAAAGCAGTCAGTATAATAAGTAATACGGTACAGCATAGTAATTAGAATATTAATTATATTCATATAATTATAGCATTTCAGTGATAGTATTACCTTCGCATCCTATACTACAACTGTAGCAATCCTGGTTCAATTCCTACTTTCAGCAGCTACTGCGTTTTGGAACTTTTAGGTCACAGCATTACACCAGCTTTTACAATGCCTTGTATAGAAACCAGTTTGTTTCTCTGCTCTAAAAATCCCTGCAATGGGCATTTGATTTTAGTGTTCTGCTCAAAATCCTCATAGAGTGAGTATTCAAATTTCTTTCTTTCTTCCTTTTTTTTTTTATTATTATGCCCATATTCTCTTTAACTACTGAAAACTTAATATTTGTACGTGGTCCATAAAAAAAAAAAAAAAAAAAGTAAGTCCGGTGTGAAAATGAAGCAAAGTTGCGTTTGGCTGAGTTACTGACTCGTTATGCTTTTGAGCTGAAAGGTTTGCCGCTTCTGATAGGGTAGCATCGATTCTAATTTTCCAAGAAGATAAAATGCTCACTATTCGATATGTCTTTTCGAAATTTGATGTTTATACACTCTTCTATGAAAAAAAAAAAATTAAGCTACTTATGCCATCCGCACACCATTAATTGTCTCTCCCAAATAATATGACACATTACAACATAATTTACAGTTCATTATACTTGCTGTAATACATGGGTACTCTCTGAACTACTAGGACTGGGAAGTTCTTATTTTACTTCCATCCTTCTGTACAATATTCAGCTATGGTGTTGGTCTCTAATTCGTTGGAGCACATTTTACTTCAAAAGAAAGGGACGGTAAAATGTTTTTATAAGATGAACAACAAAACCACTAATCTCACTCATAGCAAAGCATAAGAGAAACGGAGAAAGTGTAAGAAATATTATAAACACGCTTCGTAAATCTCAATGCATTACACGACTAGAAGCCGAAGTCTAAACTCCGAGAATGATTGTATTTATTACACTTAATCCGTACAGAGAGACGATCCTTGCATCAGGAGTCACGCCTACTTTCACGAACGGCAACGGAGAAAGCTGAGCCCCCAATTCCAAATAGTGTGACTTCAACAAATGTAGGCGGATAATTAACACGCTGTCTATGTCGGCCTGTTAGCTCAATAGGTTAGAGAGTCGTGCTGCTAACCGGAGGTAGTGGGTTCGATCTCCCAAGGAGTTATTTTTTTTTTAATTTCATAATTTGTGTACACTGTTGTTAATATGATAAATGTTACTTTTTAGAAAGGACAACGTATAGGTTACAAGTTTACATTTATATCGTGTACTGATTCTAACTGCTGAAATAAAATAAATTCTGTTCTTACTTCATGACTACATAAGTTGCACGTTATGTCTTCTTTTCACCAGTTCGTTAAAGATGTTACTTTTTAGGGGGGACAAAGCATAGGTTGCAAATTTAGATTAGAATAGGTTTAAAAAATAATATATGCTAAACTTGTAGTGTTAAAAGCGTATGCCTTTTTCCGTATCATTATTGTTTCCTTTACGTGTTATATTACTGCATTAAAGTTTCCGATTTTATTTCACTGTCTACTGAATGCGATTAACTATTAACACACATCTTAAAAAATTAATTTTTGGCGTACCATTGCCTGTTTCCTTGCGTTACGACTATTCCATCTGCCTGCGTTTGTACTTAACCGTACAGAGAGACGGACCATTTCTTGGAATTGCGCTCGGTTTTCTACGCTACCGTTCGTGAAAGGAGGCGTGATTAGTGCACCAGGATCCCTATCCGTAAGGGTAAGTGTTATTACAGAAGCTTTCCTAGCAGGGGAAATGGTTGCTTAGCAACGCATACTATGCCCCTCCTCTGCAACAGCATAAACGAGTCTCATGTTTATCAGACTCGTCCTTGTTCAGTGTGCTGCGAGTCGCACATGGTGTACCAACACCTGCATTTCAATTTTAAACTTCTTCTTCTTCTTCTTCTTTTTTACATATAACATTCAATTCATCTGCACAATTTGGGTAACCTCAGACTCTCAGACATCCATATAGCTTGGCCACTGCTAACTACTAAATTTCTCCTCTTATACCGATCTATGACACATTTGATCCTGAACTGTCCTATTAAGACTTCATATTTTTATTTCATTATGCATTGTTCAGATTTCAAAAGGCATTTTATGGGCGTCGTACACCATGGTCATTCATTGTCTATCGAAATGAAAGTTAATTCTGAATATCTTATGTAATGTCAAAGCATGTTAATACCAAAAATAAAATATATTTATACTAAATTTTCTAAAATTGGAAGCTTTAACATAGACTTTTCAATAAAAAGAATATTTATAACATTTATAATTCCAGTTACAAACTCAGAACTATATTAGAGAGGCGATAAGTAAGAGGGCTGTTCAATAAAGATTGATCATATTTTTTATAGCATACCTCTGCTCATCCTAATAATTTTGATGATCTTTATCAAGGTAGCCCCCATTGGATGCAATGCAACTGTCCCAGCATTTCTGACTGTTTTGAAAGATATGATGGAATCCACCTTTTCACAGGACCTTCTCCGCTGTAACTTTCACCCGTGCTTCTAATGATGGAACATGCCTTCTACGAAGATGATTCCTTCAATTTGGAGAAAAGGAAACAGTCAGGCGGAGCTAAATCTGAATTATAGGAAGGGTGAGGGAAACACCGCATTTTTTTTTTTTTTTTTTTTTTTGTGAAATACTCAGTGCCGACGGTTGTGATGTACTGCCGTGCATTATCGTGGTGCAGCAACCAGCACCACGGCAGCAGAACGGAAATGTAATCTTTTGCATGTAAAATGACCCTGTAGAGTTTTCAGAACATCTCTTTCCCCAGTTACAGTTGTGTGTGCTGGTACGACATGCTGGTAAATCATTCCTTGAATATGGAAAAAAGAGATGGTCATAACTTTCTTGCAGAAGCAACCACTTTTTTTAAAAAATTTAATTACCTATTTTTTAAGTGTTGATGACGATGGAGAGAGATTTCTACACAGAGTTTTGTTGTTTGCTCCGAGGATGGAAATGATGTAGTCAAGATTCTTCAGCATTGCTTGCCTTTGAACGAAACTCTGTCTTCCTGTAACATTTTTAACTGCATGCAAACCTGCACGCGAACTTGTTCGGGGATCAGCAGTCTTGAAATCCACCATATAAAAACAAGTCTCATGTGTAGCTTTTCAGTTACCAATGTGTGGATGGCAGCTGGTGAAATTTTCAGCATTTCTGAAACTGTTCTTAATGGTATTCGACAACCCTCTCTCACAATGACAGAAGCGGTGTTTTTTGTTAGAGTACAAACTGGAGTGCCAGGTTCACTTTCCTTTGAAATTTTAAACATTCTTCAAAAGAACTTTCCATATGCCTCTTATAACATTGCATAGATCTCAGCTGAAGATTTGTTCAGAAAAAAACAGAAACTTCAAGAGCAACATGTTGTTTGTCGCACGTCACCTACATTTTGATATAGGCGGAACTGAACATGTCTCAAAATGCACATCTCTCACAGGGGGGAACCGTGACAACAATTAAACTAGTACTACATGTACATTACGCACTAAGCTAACAAAATATTGCAAATGTAAACGTCAGCGCGAGAAATTGTGCCTGTAAAACAATGATGATCATTCTTTATTGAATAGTCCTCATGTATAAAACAAATAAATAAAAAGGATATTTTGAAAACTTCTAAGCATTGCTCAAATCGAGTAATGCGCATAAGTTTTTTGAGATGTTTTGACGCTAAGCTGGAATTGCACGCTATATAGCAATAACTCCTGACCGTGCACATTCTCTTTCAGTTACTGCATAGTAAACTGCACTCTTGTAAAGCACGTTTTATTCACGCTATTTAAGACACCTTTATCCTCTCTTTCAACACAATACGTCTAGCAGGAAGGGCTTCAATTTGCATTTATGCATAATAAGCAGTTTTTTATGTAAGTGAGGAGATACATGTGTAAGCACATTTATCATGACAAGGCAATGTCCATTATATTTTACTGCTGATGTCGCGACTACCTTCGCCATCTTGCTATTTGCACATGTAAGTGATGTAGCAGATAACTCGCGGATTAAACATATATAATGCAAAATTTACCATCTCCTTGGTGGTTAGCATTGCAGACTGCTGGACGGGAGGACCAGGTTCGATTCCCGGTACCTGTTTAAGAATTTTTCTAAGTTAGGGAGGTCTGGAACGGGGTCTACCCAACCTTGCGAGGATAATTGGGGAGCTGCCTGATTGAGTGAAGCCGTTCTTTGATCTAGGAAGTGGCGTAATAGGCGATCGGCCAGGTAGCGGCATGCTGAGCCCATGTCCCCCTGCAACACTGCCCTCTATCAATGAAGTCGTAAGACGGAGGTAGAGGAGGCAGAGGTCACTGCGGCAGATCAACGCTCTCCACGAGTTGTAGCGCCATTGATAAGAAGAAGAATATTGCAAAATTAGCGTGAATGACATGTATCTAAAAATAAAAAATATTACTACTTTCAAAATAGCAATCACATAATAAGTTTATGACAAGACCTTTTTTAATATTGAAGTTCTAGAGCCCAATCATTTTGTTACATCTTTAATAATAAAGTGCTCACCCAAATAACGTTGTAACCGATAAAATCAAAACTTTACAGGAGACGGAAAAAACAGTTCTAGGCGATTGTTATTGAAAGAATTCCAAACTATTTGCTGTTAGCTATACTTTATGTTCATATAAAGCCTGTAGTTCAAATATTCTATTCATACAACAATTACGTTTGGGAAAAAATTGCATTTAGGATTTTAAAAATAGAGCAACGTTGTAACTAAAAAAGATAATTCAATATTTTTACTTACAACATTATCCAGCTGTTAATGTAAACTAATTACAGTGTTATAATTATCGCCAATATCTGATTATTGTAAGCATTTGAGAAAGAGAATAATAAATCACAATAACATTTTTCATTAGCTTTCTGCTATAATGAGAGCAAGTCCTCATAGAGTTTTCTAGATTCAACAGGAATGTATCTACACGTATCCAATATGCCCCTCTTCTTTGCAGCTGTAATAGGCAGAGGTCCTGAGTACACGCTTCAAAAACATTCACTACCGGTAAATTTCTGTAACGGGTTCCTTTCATCTTCTTTTCAATACTCTGATAACCCAGGGCTGGAGAATATTATGACTTTACCATCCTTGATCTGGAGCCAAACACATTCCATGGACCCCTCCTAAAGGATTTTCAACTATGCTCATATCTTTAAAATCTTCCGTTTTCCATATAACACCGACTAAAAATGGGAGCTAGCGTTGTCTATAACTTCCAGCCAGTCAGTGAGGTTCATACACATTTGTTGGTATTTTTTTCTTTTCCACTAAGCCAAAATACCGGGCACAGGGCAGAGATGGTTAGAAATTTCTGTTCAAAAATAGAGAAATACTTCTGTTGTATTAAATGTTGGAAAAGAGCAATAATACGCCAGTTGTGGTTTTGGCCTGTACTTCTATCTGACCGTCGGTCCTGGTTACCATACTTGCCTCCTAAACCCAAGATCGCGGGTTCGAACCCGGCCAGGACCGATGGATTTTTCCGGAGTTAAAAATCGTAAGTATGGCTTCCTTCGGAAGGGAAGTAAAGCCGTGGGTCCCGTGTCGTACATTTACGACACGAAAAAGAACCTCAAGCCTGAAAGAGAGGCCTCTGAGCAAAATTTGTCGGCCGTTTCACGCCCTGAGATGAATAATGACCTGAGCTGCTAAAGAGCGTCCATAAATAAATCAATAAATCTATCCTACCAAAGAATGAGATGCCTTGTTTCTCCTGCTTTTAGAGTCCATACCTCTGAAGTTTCAACCGGGCCCAATGTACTGGCGGCAAGCTTGTTTTCTTTTTGTCAATAAAACCCTAATGCACCTGCAACATAATGCATACCTATCATTTTGCTGAAGTAAAACTTTTCGAAAAACAACACATATACGATATAACCTACATATAAATTGATATATGGGTTCTCAATATTTTAATGTAACCTAGTTAATTATAAAACTTTTAACGCCACGTACAAATTTTTTCTTCCCTTTTATAGATTGTTTGCGTAAAAACACTTACGAAAATGTCTTGTTTATCCTTACAGCACTTGTCTGCGTAATATTTTGGACAATTAATTAAATAAGTTCAGGTTGGCAGCTACTATGCTGATTATTTCCTTTTTAACTTGGTGTTAGATTTTCTCAGAACTGACAAAAAACTTTAGCTTTCCGCAGTAACAATAATATATGTTTATAGACCATTTGTAACAACTGAAGGTCGTTGGTTACATTGCAGTTCCTATTGATATTTGAAATGTGTAGGTGGCACTATTGTACGTTTGCTTCCCTATAATCGACAGTGTTATCACAGTATGTTCAGCAGGGAGGGCCTGCGTTTGCACCTTTGATGTTGTTGCTTCTAAATCCTTCTCTGAGTGGGCGTACTTCTCAATGAATCTATTATATGTGGCGGCAGTTAACAGCTGTTTAAATGCTATTTGTCACTGAAATAAAGGTAATTGCGTAGAACAGTTTTCTACCCGAATTGCCTCTTTTATAAGTGATGGAGAACAACCCAGAGTCGTCATAACTAAGGACAGGGATTTTATCTCATCAAATTTATCTTCAATATTGAAGAGTTAGGATATATTTTCCTTAAAATAATAATAATAATAATAATAATAATAATAATAATAATAATAATAATAATAATGAAGTTACACAATAAATAATGGTACTCATATTTTTAATTCCACACACTTTCAATTTCTTTTTTGTTGCAGTTTACGACCACGAAAGGCTTTTAGTTTTCCATAGCCTCCTATTGCTACTTAAGATATCCTTATAGCACTTCTCTTCGCCTCACAGGAACTTAATGGCGCGTATACAAATGCTGCAATTTGTTCTGGCTCTAGTGGTTTTTCATTAAGCCGCTCGGAATATTTCCCTGCTAAGATTTTCTCAGTCTCCCGTTTTTTTTTTTTTTTTTTTTGTTTTGTTTTTCGTGTTTTTTGAAGCAATATTATGTACTTTTCCCTTCATTACATTGCCAACACTTCCACGTACGAAATTTAATTTTGAGACAGTGGTTTTGAAGTACATTAACACAACGTAATGCTGTTGGTTTCTGCTTTTGTATTTTTTAATATATGTTGAACAATTTTAATTGATGAAGAATAATTTGCATCAAACATATTCACTACATTCCTAACTGTTTGCGATGTAATATAGAGCTGCACACAACCACATTCCCCAGCGCATTAAAAGTGGTTTCTGGTGGAAGTGTAACATTCGGTGCCGCTGTTTGAAATGCTTGTTTTCTATAGGACGCCGTGACAAATACTTTCTTTACAGAAGACTTCTGCTTATCTACAAGCGGGAAATTTGCACCAATTGTTTCTGAAATCCAATGTAACCCATGGGCAAGACAAGTCAAATGTGTCATATTTGGAAATATAACTTTAAGAGCATTGCCAGTATGTAGCTCGCAGCAGCATGAGTCACAAAAGGAAATACACGCTTGTACTAAATACCATTGTCATAGCAAGTTCATTGAATCGACAAAAAAATTGGAAACAGAAGAGCTGTTTGCAGCTTCAAGCTGTTCTATCGCAAGTAGAAATGGAGTGGTTGGTTCATTTTTATGGAGAGACCCAACTAATAAATTTGCAATAAACCGCCCTTCTTGTCTTATGTTTCGTCGATTGACACCCATACAAAATTATTTTGGATCTGTTCTCTAATATTTTCAATTGGAAGATCATAATACCACTTAACATAATGTTAATGAAAAGCAGATTGGTCCGCACTTAAAACTTTTTATACTACTCAATGAAATTTCGGAGGGTGAGTTTGGTGAGTTTCCACAATGCTTCGCACATATCAAAGAAGAACTTTGAAAATTTACTGTTAAGAAATCCACCTAAATTTTTTTTGGAACACTTTTCGGAGATTAAGTTTAATATTATCTTTGTGTTTATTAGTATTCAAATGTTGAAGCACTAGAAAACGCTTGTCACAACTAACTGTTTTCTCACATGCTCTGTAGAACAAATTTGTACCGCCTGTAGTTAACAAAGGTGCTTCAAACTTGCATCGATACCTCTATAACCTATCTTTGTTGCTCACTTTTACTTTTAGCTTCATTACACCAAATCAAGGTCTTCACCATATACCATCACCACACCATCGAATTACCTGACCTGAAGTTTCAACTGGAGACCAATTGCGAGCCTGGAGGAATATTTTCGGAATTAAATTTCTAAAACTGTCAACGGTTAAATATTTTGAAATGATTTTCCTTTGCGTAAATTAGTAGGTATATTTGTGTAAATCTTAAGATACTAAACAATAAAATTTAAACTAAATTTAATAAATATTACGTACAAGTATAACCACCACACTTGAACTCAATTTCGAGAACTCCTTAACACTCACGTTCATACTGCGACGGAATGAATGAATAGTGTTTAACGCCCGTTTTTACTACAGAGGTACCACAGGCGGTGGACACTGGTGATGAATGAAATGAAATGATACATTGGGAAAGGATTTTACGGAAGGAATCGTTCCAGGCCTAAGTTTAGGGTACCTCCCCGGCATTTGCCATTTATGAGGACTGAGGAAAACCTGCAAAAAACCTCAATCCGGAAGGATGGTCCTGGCGGTATTCGAACCCAGACCTCCCGCTCACGAGTCCGAGACTTAACGACCTCGGCCACCCGTGGCGGTTACTGCGACGGAAACGGCTAGAAACAGATTAGGCGGGGATGTGGCGTGACCTATAGATTGTGTTGCGTGTGAGCTACCATCAGTATAGCCAAGTTTCAAGACTGATTCGATATCACATATTATTGGGAAATGTCGAATTTGTAACTCAAATATGCAGCTAAATTATTGCACAAAGTATGTTTATAAAATACACCTGTAAAGCAAGCAAGCAAACTACCAATTAGCAAATTAGCTAATTAGCAAAACAGGCAAAATATGCATTATATGGTACATAAAATAGTGTTTATTGTTGGAAATTTAGTAATTAGTTCATACCAAGTGAGTAAACTTTCTGACTGTAGAGAACAAATATGCATTTGCATTAAAATCCTGTCCCTAGTCATAACCTGACACCATCGGTTGATAACGCATTGGAATCCTTCGTCATTGTGCATTGCGGGCAGAGAATAACTCGGATTTGATCCGGCGTGCCTAACTCTGATGTAGAACACCATAATAATTAAGGTGGTAAATCTTATTTTTCCCTCTGGTTTTCGGTTTTGTTTGTTGTTTGTTGGTGGTTTCTGAAGGACGGTCAATCATTTTAAGCATTATTATTATTATTATTATTATTATTATTATTATTATTATTATTATTATTATTATTATCATCATCATCATCATCATCATTATTATTATTGTTGTTGTTATCATCATCATATTTTTCCCTAAATTCCTACTTTATGTTTAACTGGATCAAGCACAACAACGTTTCTGCATTTTCTTATATAAAAGTGTAGGTTAAAGAGCTGGCGAATGTAGTGTTTTATAATAATAGTAAATGGCAGATTGCTGCAAAACGTGTATTGTGTTTTCCGCATTTTGCAGGAGCTTTACCATTTCATATCTACACATTACTCGATAATAAAGTGAGAGAAGGAGAGAAGAACATTGTAAAGGTGTGTGTGTCATGCAATGTTACCATATAAAATAAGCCAATATCCAAATACAACCTCCATTTTGTTAATTTTTCTGTATTAAATTTCTTTGCAGAATTTTATCACATAGGACCAGCCTAATTTAACCTGGAATAATAATATATTTAGTATCAGTTATTATTATTATTATTATTATTATTATTATTATTATTATTATTATTATTATTATTATTATTATTATTATTATTATTATTAGTAGTAGTAGTAGTAGTAGTAGTAGTAGTAGTAGTAGTAGTAGTAGTAGTAGCAGTAGTAGCAGTAGCAGTAGCAGTAGCAGTAGCAGTATGCGGAACGCTTTTCAGTGCTTTTAAGATTTTTTACTAGTAAAAAAGTATGAACTTGGAGTTTGTAGGCTTATTTATTCAGAATAATGCAGAGGAACTCCATTCAGCATCAAAATGTGCATTATTACCGTAATTTGTGCAACTATGCAATCGGGAAGCAATTGCAGTCTTTAATTCACAAGAGCGTGTAGTACCGAAATATTCGCCAACAGCCACCAACCTGGAGTCTTAAACTTTAGCGTCAATAGAAAATATTTTGGAATGCTTACATTAAAAAAGTAGCAATAAATGTTCTTGATTTGTGTTCAATTATGCCATCCCTTTATGGGACAGAGTCAACTGAAGGAGAATACACATAGTACAGCCATTTTCGTGATATGCGCATTCAGAATTTAATCCCGCGAAATATCAAGTCGCCCCTACTGCATATGCTGTGGTATTATCGTCATAAGTCCTTGAACTTCTTTTACTTCAGTTGTTGGGTCTTATAGCATGCTTTGTAAAAGGTGTAAAGCATAGGTGCTCCGCTCAACTCATGTACTCAGCATCTGCTAAAATTATGACTAAATTTGATATATCCAATTATTATTTTTCGCTTCTCTCTTAGTAAAGAAAGACAGTGAATTGTCAAAGATGCTAAATTAACTAAGAATTAAATATGTTATAACATTAAATCTAAGACTAAATTTAGGTTACAAACTATTCTTTTAAATTATATTGCAAACTTAGTTTCTATCATTTTGCGCAAGGTGTCATTAAATTGTCAGTTTTAAATTCTCTGTTTTTGTAGTAGTTGCTTGGACTTATATTAATCTGATCAATTAATGATTTAATAAAATTAAAGTGTGTAATGTGGTAAGAAAAAGTGTTCAGATTCTATTCAAGTATATTTATAAATACACGCAATTTTACTTTGAAAAATTGGCAACTCTAAAATAGTTTACGATGGTACAAAAGAGTTCGTCCATGCCAGTTACCTTAAGGGCGAGGAAAAACTACAGAAATAACCTCAATTTAGGCAACGTGTTCCAACTGAAGCTAGTAAGCAGATAGTGTAAAGCATGAATCACAAATGTAGGTATAGAAACTCTTGTATAACTTTCATTGTCTTTGATATGCTATTCGTGTATGATAATTACTGAGTGAACGATGTGCTTGCCTGAAAATCACAGAAGCAGGGAACATCAGCCGAAATTATATTCCAAAGCCATGACTTAAATGCAAAACCACCTCTCCTACGAGATGGCGGTAATGCGACTTTCTACCTGGAATTCAGTTCTTGGACAACACAGAAGTTATTTTCTGTTCAGTTTATACGCTCTGACTCCGATTCACCCGGAATGTGTTCCAAAGTATTTTATTTCAATTTCCTCCCAAAGTCTTTGTCCCCAGGATGATGAGAAGTTTAGAGAATGTGTATACCTCGGGAAGTTAGAGGGAATAATAATACATTCCAACAGCTGTGCATATTCCTGTAGACTTAAAGTAATAACTACAGCTGAACGCCGGTTCAAGAAGATATACTGATCAGACATCTGCTAAGCTCGGCTTGGAAACGTTCTCAGACAGAATCGCACTAATTCCCCTTATTCAGCACAATAATACAAAGAATTTAACTAATTTGTCATATCATATCTTGACATTATCCCATCAAAGCAAGGCTGACCAGGACTCGGTCAGTTTTCCGCCAGTTTCCCTGCGTTTTACACTTTGGTGCTGCCTCTGTTTCTATCGTGACTTTCTTTTCTAATATGAAAATTGGATATATAATTGAGAAACAGAAGAATAGTATGCAAAGTATCCTAAACATCACATTAACGACTAAACAATTAGGATTGGAGAATATTTACACACACACATTTTAAAATATTTATTACAAGTCTTTGGATAATTTAATTACTCAGCAAACAAGTGGTTTCAAAGTGCATACATTTTTATTCTTTTACACACTGAAGTATTTCCGCTTTCCTTCTTTGCATCTCTTTTTAAGTATAGTAAACGCGACTCTTCCAGATTTATTTGATTAGCAGGAAGAATTCAACTGAAGTCAATGTCTCGTTTGATTTACTCAGCATGGAACCTAATTACCGATCCTACTAGACGGGAAAGAACTAGAAACCTCAGGTTTGAAGCTAACCTAAACCTACTAAGGCACAACCTGTAGAAAGACCACCACAATGGAAGATAAGTAAATTCAACTACTGTACAGTTCTATTAGTATCATTAACGAGTATAGGAGTCTTTCTGCGCTGCTCGATATTTAAGAATGTGCTCTTTCAAGTACTTTCTATGGAATTGACGTCTGAGAATATGTAACCTTACTCCTCTCTCTCTTGCCCCTCCCGTTGAATTCTCAAGAGTCTAGAGCCCAGAGCATAGCACGATCAATTCTACAAAGAGACGCGATTTGCCTTAATACAACGTATATAACAAATACAATGTAAAATCACCATACAGAATAATACAGTAAGTCTATAATCCTAAACTGTTTATATTTATTAATTATTATAAATATTTTATCTCAACATAGTTGCTGATTTACGTATTGATCCAATATCCATAACTCTATGGCTATTAGGATATTGGATCCATCAACATAATTAAAATAATGCTTTTGCATATATTTAATTTCTCTAACTTCCTCAACCATTTCTTCCTTAAATTTCCTAAATAACTTCATATTTTTTTACATTTTTTCTCTGAATTTAAATCCATTATTTTATTCCCAACCACTTTTTCGGGAAGATTATTCTATTTCTCCAAATGCGATTTCTTTCTCGATAATCCCCGTTCTTTTCAATCTAAAGCTTATGCCAGATATCCTTCTATCCACACATTAAAAATATGTCTATATTGATCCCTCCACCTACTCCTTTCATCTTGGCATCTCTGTTCTAACCCACGAAAATACTTCACTGCTATCCTAATTGCAGCATTCAGTATATACAGAGCGTTCCTTATATTGCCGGGCCGCGGATCGCGTGCTCCGCGCAGTCTGTTACACTGGGGGTTTTCCATTCTAAAACTCCCGCGTTTTTACTCAATGATAGTAACATGCATTATAATGACCACTAATCTGTATAAGTGTAGTCCATTTGCACTCAGACATCCCTGACATCTTCGAATGAAATTTACATACACCATAAGTTGTTCTTGCATAATGTTCATAATTTCTGTTCTTATATTATCCTTAAGTTCGTCTATGGTATGGGGATTGTTCTACTTAAATGAAACCATGCCTCATCTGAGAAAATTATTAAATGTGGGTCAACAGTACCGTCAACCTGTTTTGTAAAATCCAGTTACAGAAATTTGCTCGTTTTTCGTCATCACTAGGTTGTAATTCATTAACTAGTCATCCCGTAGGGTTTCAATTTTAAAACTTTAGCATCTCTATGAACACAGGTTTTTGAAACACCCACTTGCTCTGCAACACGTCTTAGAGACTTCTTTGGAGAGCGTTTGAATGATGCACCAATTTCACCAATTTTTTCCTACATTAGAACATTTATTTTTCGCTTCTTAGTTTTATCTTCCATTGTCCTGAACTGATTAACTAGACATCTAATAGTTTCTCTATCTGGAACTGGAATATCAGGAAATTTCTCCTAAATTGTCCTCACACCTGTCTGCATGATTCGGTTTTTACGTATGTATCGTACATAATAATTCTTGTTCAAGCGTGACTTTTTCAGTAGGCATTACAGTGGATTAATGTGAACAACCTAACGTAATTCACACACAACACAGATGTCTTGAATAAACTTTCACTTTTGAGATGCACAAGGAACAAACTCTTTACAGCTCGAGCAGAAGGCAGCAGTTGACACAGTATAACACAGCTGATAAACGTAGCCTTGAGAGGGTCATTCACCGTTAGTGCGCTACTGGAGTAAAACCGAGGTCAATGCAGCACAAGCGAACTACGCCTATACGCGACCTATGGCCCGGCTATAAATGGAATGCAGGATATTTCTTCCCAAATATTTTTCATGCATCTATATAAACTTAAGGCTTTTTTAATATTAAAGTCACCATATATTTCTTATACTTCAATATTTTCGATTCTTAGCTTAATTTCCTTCCAAAATCCTTTCCCTTTTAATTCCACGTCTTTCCATATTTCTTCATTACCAATCCTTTCTAAATCTCCATTATTGTACTGAGCCAGGTCTTTTTTATTAATCCTTTCTTGTAAAATTAAACATTGTCTCAATATGTTTCCTTCCTCTAGCCTGTTGATCGTGAACCAAAATTGTAAAGTTCTTTCCATTATTTTCATCTTAATCCCCATTTGTCTTAACTCTGCTTGAGCTACCCCATTAGGTGGAGATCTCGGTGGGCCCAGAATTAATCAACAGAATTGTCTATGAATCAATCCAACAATTGTCTAACCCTCGAATATGCCAAATCTCTATCCCATTCAGCATTTTTTCCTCAACTATCGGTGCATAAACTCTCTCCAATCTTTTAATTTGCATTGATGGTAATTTCTTCCTACATACCTTTACAGCTTTCAAGGCAAAATTGACCCTTTTAATACCTTCTTCTTTTGCTTAGTCCATCTTCTATTACTACTTAATATCTCTCCTAGATATGCAAATTTATTTACCATGTCAATTTATTTTCCTTGCTAGTTTCATCTACTGCCACGAGTGGCCGAGGTCGTTAAGGCGTGGACTCGTGAGCGTGAGGTCTGGAGCAAATGCCGGGGAAGTACTCTAAACTTAGGCCTGGAACGTTTCCTTCCTTAAAAAATCCTTTCCCTATATATCATTTCATCTCATGTATCATCAGCTTCCATCACCTGTGGTGCCTCTGCAGCAAAAAAAAAAAAAAAAAAAAAAAGAAAAGAAAAGAAAAGAAAAGAAAAGGAAAAAAAAGAAAGAAAAGAAAGAAGAAAGAAAAGAAAGAAAGAAAAGAAAAGCGTTAAACAACATTCATTCATTCCTAGTACCATCTCATCTTTTCTTAGTTTATAGTCCTTCTTGAATGCCATAGTGTTAGAATTCTTTACAAAAACTAGGTGTCGCTTCATTGCTAAACCGAAACACTGGTATTGAAGTATCAAATATTCAAACTTCTTTAGAGCACATTATGATGAAAGCGATGTTTATCTCTTGTTCACAGGTTTATTCGTATGATTTGAAGCATCAGCAGCTAATTACAAAGGAATTGTTCTTTACATACCATTATACGCCATTTCCGTGATATTTTGGGCATTTCTGGTTAATAATACCATTTAATGCTCTAAAATACTTGTCATCGTAAGCTGATTGTCAGCAAATCAAACAACTATTAAATTTATAACATACGCTGCAAGAAACAGGAATTATTTGTGGAAATTATCTCACAACTTATACAAATATCAATAACACATATTCTTTCTTGTTGAAGTTCGTAACACGGATGCATTTTCTTAATTTAAAATTGAAATGTGTTTTCTTAGGGTTTGTTTGCCACGAGAACCCAATGTTCATTACTTTAATTGTAAATCAAATTCGTGATTGAAATAAATAATGTCTTGGTTACAACTGTCCAAATTGTACCGTGTTAATAGAAATTTACAATATACGTAATAGCCACGGAATAGAGTTCATTTTATATACACATTCAATTCCATACACCGCAAAATTTTAAGGAAACAGAGTAAAAAGAAAAAAAAAAAAAATGTCGTTGAAGTATACCATTCAAAGGGTGCTGACTCCCCGTTTATTCTTCATTAATGCCCCCTCCCTTTTTAAATAACATATCGCTTATACCAGTTCCTTAGCGGTCAGAAACCTAAAAGAAAACAGGCTATAAATACCCAAGTCTCATATATATTAACACGTTTTTCAGAGAGTAGTCAAAGTGCTTTAAATGCTTCTCTTTTTGAGTCTTGTTTGCACCACTGCCTGACTGCGGTTAGAGGTTATTCGTATCTGCGTGCCAATCTTGGGGAGAAGTTGTTTTCGCACTGTTTACTTGGTCAAGGTTAATAGTAGTTACCTGGTATCATGACCTTAACTCTTTCTCCGCCCAGACAAGTCTGTGTTTACTGTTGTCAACATGGCCAAAGCCAAGGTTCTGTAGTCTCATCTCTTTCTCCTGCTGCGACATTGTGCATTAAAGTGAGTACGCAGTTTGCTGCCGAAAGTTGAGTGCCGTTTCCAGAGTACATATGAGTGTTCAGCATAGTCCACGTTTTCAGGTTGCATTTTTTCAAGGCTCCCTCCGGAACAAATAGTCGCCTTGAGTTTGATTCTAATTTACTTATCTCAATAAATACACACTGTAAATAATCTTTCGTTTTCTCATAGTTCATTGGTTGTATCCATACAATCAACAACAAATGCTGCTAACAGTGCTCTAATGCTTCTCCAGGGAGAGCTTGCGCCTTATGCATATTATTTCACGAAAATTTCAGCTGTAGTTTTCGTGTTCCAAAAACAGACGCGAATTTAAAAACATCACAAGAGGGAAACTGAATCAGGAACTACTATTGCATCAGACGAAAGTAAAATACTTCTACATTGCACTTGAAAAAGCTGCTGAAGAAGCGGAGAAAGATCGTATATGGGGACGTGTTTTTGATTCTCAGCAGAGAATTGCATCCGGTACTTAGAAATGTGTGAAGTAGTTTATTCTAGCGAACTATGGCGTTCATACTTGTAGCTTCTGCATTTACAGTTGCGAGACAAAGTAGCTCTGATAGGAGGGTTCAGATTAACAAGGATCTAACTGACATTTTTAACAAAATTTATATTTTTATTGCATTCAATAATGTTATTTACCGCTATGTATCATATACTTTTTGTGTGATGACATTAACTTTTACGTTATATATGCATTTTCACACACTTAAGTGCTTAATTTTTTTGGTCTCAATGACTTTATTATTGTCAATCATCATCTTGTATCTTTCTTTAGCATACATTAAAGTTATGTGAGATATCAACACGAAGTAAAATAGGCACAGACTAGTTTACACTAAGTCTAACATACCAATACAAATTAGGTATGCTTAAAAACAATGTAGTAATATAATATTTTTTGTAAAATATTAATTTGGACAAAACAATAGTAAACGCATTCCCGAAATATTAAATATGTGACATTTTAGTAGGCTCTGGCTAAGTGTCCCATGTTGGGTGCCAACTTATCAGATGGTTTGTCCGTGGTGTTGTTGTCGGCCTCACGTTGAAGCTAAATTATGACGCGGTTTTGGTGTGTACTTGTTTACGCTTTGGTGACAATTTTTAGGGGATTATTCGACTGTATTGTTGATTCGTACTCAAGAGGACTGGGAGAGGAGACAATTAGTAAAAATAATCAGACGATAAGACATTATATATATATATGTAATATGTGTATATATATATAATGGTAGTTTATTATGCTCAAGATTTTTCGCGTCCTCTAGTGTTTTGCGTACGATAGAAATTGCCTATATTGAGTATAATCTTAGCTGCCGTGACTTCCGCGGATATGAACTGAATTTGAAAGCAGCATCTCAAATGGGATTTATTATGAATGCCTCAGCATATCTCCGCGCGTATAGGACTTAGAAAGGCGTGCCGAAACTTGTAGACGTAAAAATGATTAAACCCGTCCCTGAATAATGCAAGGTTTCAAAATTTGTCGTGGCAAATAGAACTTAGAACTGAGTCTTGCAGCGTGTAGAATTTAGAGATGAATGCCTCTCGCCACGTGCAAAACTCTCAGACAAGTATAAGTGTCCCTGCAAAATATGAAACTTAAAATGCGTTACTTAGACAGAAGTGTCTGCGTGAACCACCTAATTGCGTTAAACTGCGTGAACAAAAGAAAAATCTGTTATCTGATGCCCCAGGCGAGCAAACGTTTTCTTATATATTACATTGAAATGTAGTAATCGTTGGCTTGATGACGCCAAAAGGTTCGCCCAAGCAAACTGACGTATCGCTCCTTGTGTTAAAAGTTCAAAATATACATTTAATATTAGCTGGTTTAAAATCACCTGCCAGCACGTGCCATTCGTTAATATTTGAAAGTTTAAAACTCTTGTTGACATTGGTTAGTTTAAAGGCTAACTTTATTACTGCCTGTCAGGTTCAAAGCCCTAACGAATATAAAAGGCCTTGAGTTTATTAACCCTTCAACGATAGTATTTTTAAAAGTGTTTTCACACTCGACCCTCTGGTTTACTCTTGCGCTTTGTATAGAGTTTTATGGTCTCTTTGTCTTTCCAAGTTACCGCCAACAGAAAACACCAGAGAAATTTCTCTTTTGCGGACCTTAAAGTCACATATCATACACATATATACGTACATGATATCTACATTACTAAAATATTATGATCAATGAGGGAACGGAGGCTTTCAAGGCCGGAGTCGCATAGATAACTAGAGGTACTTTCCGGGCTGTTATGCCGTGGTCTGTGGAGATAACATTTGCAGATGTTTCGTTCACAACTGCTGCGGACATCTTCAATGGTGTGGGCGAAGTCTCCTTGGAGAAGGTATCACTGCGTTTGGTGCGTTGGCCGCCAGTATCGCTATATTTGTATTGTGTGCACCCTCCGCTGGTTGGTCCGGATACAAAAAATGCCACATTATGTTAAAGGCCGTGAGAGGTCTTTAAAGTTTATGAACGTACTCTGATGTACCTTTGTTTCATGGTTTATGCTTAGATGTAAATAAAATGACCAGTGAAATGAAGAGGAGCGGAGGTATACACTTTTCATGTATGAAAAGGAGTTGTTAATTGAATTAGTTATAAAATATAAATAAATAATAGAATGTAAGAAGACAGATGGGTTAAAATTGAAACAGAAGGAACTCACTGGGAAGAAATTTTGAGAAGAGTTTAATGAAATTCCGGCTTGCCGTCAACATCAGCAAAACAATTGCGGTAATTTTGCACAAATACAAAACGTGCCGCAAAAAAATAAACAAATAAAATAAAATAAAGAAAACAAAAATAAAAATAATAAAATAAATAAGATAAAAGTGACGAACGCCTGGAAAAATATAAAATGGGCGATGGCCAATGTTCTACGAAAGTCAACGAAAGTGTTCTGTCGCTTATAGAAGATCAAATATCTGCCTCAATGTACATGACTGTGATGCTGAATACTATGGTATGTATTGCATTAATTAAATAATTGGTATTATACATCAGCTCATTGAAACTTGAATATAGGCACGCCTCTATGCCATATAATATTAGCTATTATGTTTGTTTTCTATTCCTGTTATATGCAGCTTGTTCAATGCTTTAATAAAAATTTTATTTATTATACTTTGATTGTATTAAGTTACATTACAAGCACTCTGCTTCATTGAAATAAACTGGAAGATTAATTTCGGTAAATATGTTTGTTCTTGTTATAGCAGATGAAAGTTTAATATAATATTAGCTATTGCATTTGTTTTCTTTTACTGTTATATGTAGCTTGTTCATTGTTTTATAGCATTGTTTATTTATTATGCTTTCATTGCGTTAAATTATATTACAAGCTCTCTGCTATCATTGAAATAAACTCGAAAATTAATTTGGATAAAAGTTTTTGTTATAGAAAATGAAAGTCGAAGTATGATGGAAGTAAATCATTGTGACTTTCAAGTCATATCAATAATGCTAAAAGTACGTCATATGATATAATTTTATGTTAATTACATGTTAATATATGATACTAGCAATTCATATTGGCACATTAATGTTAATACATTTTCCTAACATCTATATTCTCTTACAGAATCAAGCAAAAACTACAGATTCCCTCGAAGACAATTGCACATTGTCACAAGATAGAAATAAGCCTGAGGTTACACCAACTTCAACACCGCAGTTCAGGTTAAATCTGTAAGAATTTGCACAATGGGGGAAAGCTGCAAATTTATAATTGATACATTTTTTATATTATATTTTTTATTCTATATTCCAGACTAAAGATTCCTCAAAGGAAGAGTAATCTAAGCCGACTCGCCTTAAAAAGTCAGTATGTTATTAAGCTGTTTCACATTGAAGATCAACAGGAGTATCAACATCTTCTATGGTGATATCGTGTTTCAGGCCAGTGTGTTTCGCAGCATCATTGCGGAGCAGGGTATCTCTCTGTGAAAAAGAAATTTTGTTAATAGAAAAGAAATATAACAGTTGAATTGAATTATGCAAATGAAAAAAGAACATGGAAAACTAAAGCAAGAAACTTTACGCGATGAAGTGAATAATTGTTCATGAAAATGCAGTGAGTAATGTATGATTTTTACAGCAATAAATAAATAAATAAATAAATGATTGTGTAACACTTGCAAGTGAAGTGGGTTCGTGCTCTGCTTGAACAGGAATGTAATGTTGAATTCCATTATCCATTCTTTTTTCTCTGATAAGCTTAATAAAGGCAAGTGTTCCGGAGATAGCTGATCTCTCGTCTCCACTGCAATGTTAAGCAGCACAGCTGTTGCCAGAGTTATCAATAATGTTGCTTGTAGTTTGGTTCCTAATCCCTGACAAAAAAGAAATTTTGGGCCTAGGTGCCTAGCTAATATTCAAACGGGGGTTTTCCTAAGCACATTATATGACATTTTGCAAATATTTGTTGTTTTAGAGCATCTGATTCCCAGGCTCATACCTTACACAAAAATTAATTATTATTAGTACCATTAGTGCTTATAAACGCCCCAAATGACAGCGAAACGCATTTTCCATGCGCCTATCGTGCTTTCTATGCAATTGCGAGTTCTGACGGGAGCTGCATATATATATATATATATATATATATATATATATATATATATATATATAATTGAAAAATAAAAATAAAGTAACACTATCAACAGTGTAACAAATTAACAGTAATAATAAAAGTAGATAAGGATAGCTTTTTGCCATAGAAGAACTCCAGTAGTTCCAAATATACCAATTTCAAGTGTGACTTTATCTAAGTGTTTTATCCTTATCTACTTTTATTATTACTGTTAATTTGTTACATTATATATATCTGTATGTGTGTGTGTGTTTTGAGATCTTGTTTCAGAATGCAGGTATAGGGTTAAAAGATATTTCCTTGAGGGTAGCCACAATGACCTAACAGAACACTTTCATTAATAGTATGTATATCAAACAGCGCTATGATGTGAGAGTTATTAAGTATATGTTGATGCAGGCCACCTAGCAATTATATTCCTAATTAACAGATTAGAATCAAAAATGACTTGGACATTTTGTTGACTTTATTTATTTAGGGACGCTCTCATCTCAAATCATCAGCGTCCCATTCAATTCAGGATGTGAAATGGCCAATTAATCAGAGGACTCTTCTTTCAGGCTTAAGGTTCTTTTTCCTGCCGCAAATCTACGAAATGGGACCCACGGCTTTACTTCCCTTTCGAAGGAAGTCATACTTAGGATTTTTACACCCGAAAAAACACATCTACCCTGGCCGGGATTGAACCCGCGATCTTGGGTCTATGGGGCAGGTATGGTTACCACTAGACCACCAGGACCGACAACATGGACATTAATGGAAAAGTAGTCTTTGCGTTGGCAACATTCTTCACCCTGGGGATTGAATCTTTACATATGTACAATCTATTGCTCCTACAACACCAGAAAAATGGTACATTTCGTGGACGTCATTTATAATTCCCGAACATTCCTCTACAGAAGAGAATTTTATGTGCCTTATTTTTAAGATGCAATTACTGTGGAAAACTTACTGATAATTCTGCAAACTCTTGCTTTTGATATGCCGGCATTATCAACAACCATTAAATGGAAAGAGTCAATGGCATAAAATCTTAACGTAATCAATTTTTGTTGCATAGGAGAAAGAGGCAAGTTCTTTTTTGTAGTAAATTGTAACCACTCCCGTATTTCGTCTACAACCTTACTGACTACTGCTTTTGACAATCCTAAATTTTCGAAATCATTACGTCGTATTGCTCTTTTTCTGTCCGGAACTACATTAAAAATGCAAATAAAGCGATCCCACATCTACAGCTTGATTCGTGGCCGTCATTTTCCAATCGTTTGTAGATGTTAAACTTTTGACACGAGGCAAAAGTGATGTTAGCTTAACACGAGGTTTAACACGTTGTTAAAGTTAATATGGGTCGATGAAACATTATTTTTTTTAACTTTAATGCTAAAAGTGCTAGAACAGCGTGTTAACTTTTAACATCTGTTAAGGAAATCGACCCAAAGACGTGTATCATTGCAATCAACACTGTGTTTCCATCTTTACGTATCCCGAATTAACAAGAAACCTGTCAATATACTCATATCGAAATTTACCTCATCAATTTTCCTGTGTCATCTGTGTGCTATAAGAAGCCCAGTTCCAAAAATGAGTTGCTGTTTTCAACTGAAATTACAATAAAATTAATGATCAATTCTTGGAACATACACCGAACGGTACAGTAGAGAAGGAACTGAAGAACCTAGGAGCGACAGTCTTTGTTGGTGAAATAAGACAGAGAAACCCTGCCGTTTAACAGTTGACCTCAAAAGCTCTGAGGAAAACAAGCGACTATAGGTTCACATTCAAAATCACTCCATATGGAGTATGTACATCTGATGTGAAATTCTAGACTACCATTGACTCAAGTCAAAATATTATTGGTGCGGCAAGATAGAGAATTTCTATCATTTAATTGTCAACGGCTCTGAAAAAAAAAAGTTATCTACTCAATGTAAGTCCGTTGGGCACACGATTGTCGTATGTGTCCCTTTTCCAGCTAGTTTTATTGCAGATAGCTGCATTACCGACCTTAAGGGATAAACAATCCCGCAACACGCCGCTGCTTTACCGACTTGGGTAATGTATTATCGACATGTTGTAGGCTGCTTCCTTACCGACCATCGGTGGGCTGCATCCCCGCAACAAATATTCGTCGGAGAAGGGACATTTTTTATTTATTATACAGATTATAAAATTGCTTATACAAAATGTTGGGAATTTGTTTCCTTGCCGACGTGTAACGATTTGGTTCGAAGGGGATTACTTTGTGGCAATTTGGTTCTTTACCGATCTTCAGTGGTGTGTGTAAAGATCTGGTAGGAAGAGGATTATTTTATTTAATATACAAGTTACAAAATGAATGGAATTTTTCGCTTACCTTCCTGTAAAGATCTGGTGAGAAGAGAACCTTTTATTGAATGGCGGGAATATGTTTTCAGACTTGCAAATATCTACCAGTAAGGGGATTTGTTTTATCGATTTGACAAAGTATTAATAAAAATTTGCATGGCAAGCATACTTTTATAGGAGAGCGTTATTTTTTTAAATGGTGAATGTGAACCATGATGTGTATGTAAAATATATTAAAACAAACGTAAAAAATATTTCTCATTTATATTGAACCCAAAGTTGTAATAATGCAAAAAGCTGTTATTTTGGGAAAAGGTTCATGTTATGCAAAAAATTGTTATGATACAAAAATGCTGTTATAATTAAAAAAGTTGGTATGATACCAAAATAGTATTTAACTTTGTAAAAATATTATGTTCCGCCAAAAAAAAAACAATCTTTAGGTCACTGTTTAGTGCATATTACTGTTATTTTGCAAAAAGAAAAATGTTAAATTGTGTAAAGGTCTGTTAATTTCCCATACTTTTAGGGAAAAAATATGAAATAGCATTTATGATATACCGGAAACGAAATGCTGTGTTGTTTTCTATGACTTCCAGCGATCTACTGTGAGTTGTGAAGGTCGTGCGGCAAATGTTTACTCCTCGAAGACGTTTTTACCTGTTTAGGTTTTTTATCATGCCGTAAACGACACGGGACACACGGCTTTACTTCCCTTCCGAAGGAAGCCATGCTTAGGATTGTTATTTCCGAAAAAATCCGTCGGTCCTGACAGGTATCGAGCCCGCGGTCTTGTGTTTAGGAGGCGTATGGTTACCACTATACCACCAGGACCTACGTATCCAACGAAGTCCACTAGTTTTAGATATGTTTGCAGTCTACAGAAAAAAATAGTGAGAATATTAGCAACAAATATAAGAGAAACTGTCTTTCTGGTTAAAAGAAGTTGGGAAGAAGCGTCTTTCATTGTCTAATGTTCGCAGCAGATTTTGTTTGGTGACATCAGTGAGGCAATCATATACTTGGAAAAATACAAGTAAAATTAAATGCCATTGAGTGTAAAAAATATATGTACAATAAATTATCTGTTCGCTTTGTAGAAGCAAAAAAAGCAAAGAAAAACATAACAGACGAAAATCTGAAGTTTGGGGCCATGGAAATTTCAAACAATTGTTTATTGGAGGAAAGATTTTGACGCATCATCTTCTTGGGTCTCTCGTTTCAAAGAGATTAATAAAATTTAAAGCAGGAAGGTAATAAAAATCGTTTTAAGGAGATTCTTAAAGAAAGAAGGAAAAGATATAATGGAAGAAAGTTTTTTTGAACAGTTAGAAAGCGACTGTCAAATTAACACCGATTAGAGTGGTTTCCTGCACAAAATGGGAGCAAAGAAGAACTTATCTTTTGTTGGGGCGAAACATATTCACCATGTTGCACAATCTATTAATGCGCTGACCCATTCATACACTACTATGCCTACTATTAGTATGGATGGATCTATTTTTCTTAAATTATTTGTTATATTACAGGATAATACAGGTAATTTCGGGCCTAAGTTTCTAGGCAGATGTTTAAGGCGGAAATTTTAATTGTGAAAGCAACGAAATCGGGAAAATGGGGGGAAAAGTGTTGAGATCCCAGGTTAATGTGGCCTTTTTTTCCCCCTGCTCTGAAAATAATTATGCTATACTTTTTGATTCATGGATGAGTTATTATTATATAACATATCTTCAAGATTTTTCTCCAGAAAAAAATATTGATATTCTGTAGATTCCTCCCGGAACTACGGGGAAACTTCAAACTTTGGATAAGTTTTTCTTTGGGCAGTGGAAATCTCTTCGTTGACAGCTAATGACATCGTTCATATCGAGGTTTTTCAGCAGGAAACTATTTTGAAAATGCAGTCATTCATTCATAACAAAACTTCTTTCTCTTGGTGCCGAGACATGATTAAATATTCATGGTTTGCAACCAGTATGCAACAGTGCGACCCCCGACTTCATTGTACCTGCTACATTTTGTCTACAAACAAGTGTGAGAATATGTGAAGAAGAAGGTGAAAATGGTGCGATTATTTGTTAAGCTTAGTGTCGAAAGTACTTGTGTTTTAATCACTGCATCAATACCAGTCACTCTTGTTTTGTTTTCGTCCCTGCAAGAAACTATCAGGGACGGTCTCGGAGCGTCCGGAACGCCGAACTTCAATTAAGGGATGTACAATTCCTACTCTTTCACTGCATCGACCCGACATTTTCCAGCTTTGATCTCGCGTGCGTTCAGTTGTAAACAGCAACTCATTTTTAGGACATGGACTTCTTATAGCACATAAATTACACATGAAAATTGTTGAGGTGTGTTTCGATATGAGAGTATTGACATGTTTCTTATAAGCTGAAAGCCTCATCCTTGAAAACCACATTTATCCATACAGACCGACGAAACATTGACTGCAGTCACGCCTCTTTTTACGAACGCCATCGGAGAAAGTCGAGCCCGATTCCAGATTGAGTGACTTTAACATATATAGTCGGATAGTTACAGTTATGACCTGATTAGCTTAGTTAGTATGAACATCGTCTTACTATAGGAAAAATAGAGGGTTCAAACCGCTCCAGGGGCTGACATTTTTAATTTGCATAATTTATCTACGCTGTTCCAATATAATTTTACTTATTCCCTTTTTTATACTAAAAGTTATATTGTTAAACAACAAATAGTTTGCATATTTAGGTTAGATTAGTTAAAGCTTAAAAATAAATATATATTTGCAAAAATTTATGTTAAAAGCAAAAGCGTTTGCTGGGTTAGGTTAGCTTAAGTTTATAAAATATATATGCAATACTAATAGTTTTAAAAGAAAAAGCGTATGCCTTTTCCCCTTTGATTATTATTTACTTTCCGTGTTACATTGCTACATTACTCGTTAACTATTAGCATGCATCCCTAAAACTTAATTTTTGGCGTAACATGCATCCCAAAAAGTTGATTTTTGGCTTACGATTGCTTGTTTCCGTGCGTTACGACTGTTCCATCCTCCTGCATTTGTTGCACACTATAACTTGGGATAGGCTCTCTCCGTTGTGATTCGTGGAAGGAGGCGTGACTGCAGTCAATGTTTCATCGGCCTGTAACATCAAGTGAAAACCTCTCAGCATTTTGCAACCGACAGAGCAGGTAGATTTTCAATTAACGCCTTAGCACTGCGCACTCCTTAAAAACCGTAACTTACTGGACGCCGGAAATTACGATCTGTTCATATCTGTTGCACCATATATCAATAAATTTTTAAACAGCCTCCCTTTGATGTCTGAAAACGTTCTCTTTTGGAATGTGCCGGAGTAAATCCTTAAGATGTGTCCCTGTAAAGGCGACTCCACAATACTGGAAAAAGATGGCAACTAACAAATTTCAATAATAATCATTAATATATAATTTATTAAAAAGCACCAATCATGAGCATAACACACGGGAAATTGTTTTACAATTGGAAGAAATAAAACATAAAATGCAACGTAAAAACCCTTAGGCATAAAATAAATAAAAATGTACAGCAGTAATAAAGTATTATGAATTTACAATGCGATTAATATTCTCAAAAATGTTTTTTTTTAAACAAACGCTGACAATTATTGTAAAAGAGTTGACTATTTAAGTAGCAGACTATATCAACATAGGGGCGAACGACTGATAAATACTACGCATATATACATCCTTTGAAACTTTACAAGAAGTGACAGCACTTTTAAACTTTGCTACCAGTGCAAATTCATTGACATATATTACAAAATTAGTCTAAAGCACTTTGGCAAATAATTACAATTTGTAATTTTAAAAGAATATTTACGATTAAAATCTTTACTATGAACCTTTATAATTAAAATAACCTTTGTTCATTCGCAAATACTTGGTTTACTGAGTACACACGTTGGAGAAGCCCCATGCAAAAATTCTACTTAAGGAATCTTAAAAAAAAAAAAAAAAAAAAAAAAAAAAATCCCAATCCTCGGAGCTTCTTGGCTTCGTCTTCACCAAAAAGAAAGTAGAAGTTGCCTGCGCAACTAAACAAGTAGGATAGCCATACATCCTAAATTGTGTTACTAAGCAAGGTGCTTCAGCCAATAAACGAACTCTTTCTAAATGAGACTTATGTCACGTAATAGCTGAAGAAGATAAAACGGGTAAAACACAAAAACAGCTGAAATCTCCTTATCAGCATGATTACCAGTAGCAATGGCTGGCAAATGTAAATATTTTAAATGCGTTATAACAGAAATCCAAATACTTGATCCAACTGTTTCATTTTTGTTGAATTTGAAGTGGCAATAACAAAATATTACAATGGGACTACTAGTAATATTGGGTATATGGCCAATTGATTATCTAGTTCGATTAAGAGCAGCCTCTTATTGGCTTAAAAAACAAAATAACTAAAAAATAATGGACATTGTTGATAAAAAGTGTAGGAATAAAAAAGAAATCAAAGATTCTTTATTACAAATATGGCAACGAGAATGGGATGAAATAAAAGAAGGTAGAAGAGTGCATGAAATATTTCCATCCATAAAGGAAAGATTACTATTTAAGCACATTCATCCCAATAAGGGTTTAGTGCATTATGTAACAGGCCATGGTCCATATTGCTCATATTTGCAAAGATTTAAATTACAAGCAAATAATACATGTACGGACTGTAACGTAATCGATACACCGGAACATGTCTCATTTGAATGCCCTAAATACCAGTCATTTGTAGCAGAGGAAAGACGACTACTTGCTGGGAAACACATCTGGAACATCATGAGAGACGAAGATGATTTTAGGGCATTGAACGAGCTAACAAATAAAATATCAAGCAAAATGGCAGAAGAGTATAAAAACGGCAAAAAACAAACAAGAGAAAAAATCCAAAGGCCAGAAATGGTATATTCCCCTAGAAGATCCGAGAGAATCAGGGAAAGGCAAGAAAGATATTTACAACTAGAATTAGTTGAAGAAAAAGATGATAAAGAAGATAACACCCAATTTGAATAAGAAGAAGAGAGCAGAACTGACAGAAGAAAGGAATAATGGCAGTTTTCGGGCGGAAACGAAGCAGTTGAGAGAAGAAGTAGACAGAGGTCAAGAGAAGGAGAGAAGCGAAGGAAGCTACACTGTCAACACACCATGGTCCAGTATAGCTGTTGCTTGAGACCGGCAGCAACTCCACTGATGTCCAGGTTCTGTTGCCAGGAATTCCAGTGGGGAGCAGCCCGGATACCGAGCGTTAGCAGAATTGAAGACGCGTAGAGTAAATTGGATAATAATTGTAAATTAATAAAGTTTAAATGTAATCATGTAGATGTTATTATAAGTCATAGTAAATAGCCGTAGTGCTGGATTCCAGTACCGGTTTTGTTTTTGAAGTTTTAATTTTGTTTAGTCATAGTATTAGTAGTGTAGATTTTAAAATCTGTAAAATTTAATTGTAATTTAAATTGTATTGAAAGATATAAGAGGAATAAATAAATGAAATCGTCCTGATGTAGAACCAAGATATCAGGATGTAAGTATTGCAGAATTAAAATTAAAAAATTAAATAACAAAATATTTTATTGAGCAGCGACGATAATGGAAACTCTGTGTTCTAGGTGAGATAGAAATTGAGATCATTGATGAATATCGTTAAGTCTAAACTACGAAACCGGATAGAAACGGAATTGGTCAAAGATATTCTCACATTGCATCAACAAATGCCGCAAGGATTGCGAAGTGCCATCAGTGGTTTCAAGGAAAATAGCCTGGGCTGAGTACAGAGATGACCTTGGACAAGTTTCAAAGTACCTCACTATCACAGATTTATTTTTTCCACAGGAATTACCGAGAGGACCTATTATTTTAAGTGATTTAGGTGTTTTAAAATTAATTTTCCTTGCTAAATACTAATGGCATGTTTTAAATTATAGCCAAAATAGCTGTACGGATGATACTAATAATAACAATAATGAATTATTATTATTATTATTATTATTATTATTATTATTATTATTATTATTATTATTATTATTATTATTAGAGATTTTGTTTGGAAAATCACCATTTTTCGAAGGCCATCTGGCGGGAATTCAAATGAACTTCTGTTGGCCGCCTTGGTCGCTAGAGTAATATACAAACGCTACTTGTTATTCTCAGTATTTTTTTGAGTAGTGTTTAACGCCCGTTTTTACTACTGAGGCACCACATGCGGTGAACACTGGTGATACATGAAATGAAATGATAAACTGGAAAAGGATTTTTTAAGGAAGGAAGCGTTCCAGGCCTAAATTTAGGATACCTCCCCGGCATTTGCCATTTATGAGGACTGAGGAAAACCTGGAAAAAACCTCAGTCAAGGAGGACGGTGCTGGCGGGATTCGAACCCCAGACCTCCCGCTCACGAGTCCGCGCCTTAACGACCTCGGCCATCCGTGGCGGTATTCTCAGTATGAAAACATTAAGATGGCCGACGAGTGAATGTGTCAGTTCAGGACCATATACAATATATCAGACTTTAATACAAAAATATGACAGCAGTATAGGTTGGATGTAAGCCATTATGTACTACCTTTTAATATCAGCGTTACGTTGCTGTTTTCTCATTAATATATATTGATAAATATTAAAAATCATGTTTTCTCTGCAGGAAATACATAAATATGTAAGCCTTTTTCTAACTAAATACCAATTTTTGACAAACATTACCGAAGCTTTTATGCAACACTTGTGTGTGTGTGTGTGTGTGTGTGTGTGTGTGTGTGTGTGTGTGTGTTTCTGTATTATTCATTTCCTATCGGAAAATATGCATAAATATTAAATATTTAATTTTCTGAAAATGAAATACGGAAAAACCTGTTCAAAAATAAATAAATATGTAAAATGTTTCTATTTAAACACCAGCGTTTGGCAAACACAGCCTGATTTTGTGGGTGTGCATTATTAATTTCCTATCAATAATGTGAATAAACATTCAAAATCTTATTTTCTATAGAGAAAATATAAAACACCTTGTTTAATATAAATATATAAATATTTTTCTAACTAAATATCAGTTTTGGGCTCTTATGCAAGAATTTCTCTGTGAGTATGTGTTATTGATTTTTCTATTCATACATGTGTATAAATAATAAAATTAAAATAAAATGTGTATATATAATAAAAATAAAATTTTTATTATGTAACTTTTTCTAACTAAACACAAAATTTATGCAAACATAACGAAGTCTGCATGCACATTTTTGTATGCCTGTAATTAATTTTTTTATCAATTTCTGCATAAATATTAAACTTTTCTATTTCATAAAAAGGAAATTCAGAAAAATCAGCTTAAAAATAAATATATGTGTAAACATTTTTTCAAACCAACTATCAGCTTTGGCCAAACATAACCTGAGTACCTATGCTAGATTTTATGTGTGTATTATTAATTTTTTCTTAATATGGGTGTAAATATTTAAAGTCTTATTTTGTGTAGAAGAAATACAGAAAACTCTTTTAAAAATCAAATACAAATTTTAGGCAAACTTAACCTGGTCCCTTATGCAAGATGTTTTGTTCCCATACTGAATAATATTAACACAACAATTTTACCAATTTTATACGAGGGTAGGTCCATAAGTTTCCGGCCTAACCATTTTCAGGTATGATAAAAACAAAATCTATATTTCACTTTTCAATATAATTACCCTTTATTGCAATGCACTTCTCACATCTTTGAATTAACATTTCAATCCTCCCCCCCAAAAAAAAAAATATGCAGAAGCCTTGTTTGCAAAATGAGCATAAACACATCCCTCACTTCTTCATTACAGTTAAATTTCCTTCTTCGAAGGTCCTTCTTGAGTTTTGAGAAGAGAAAATAGTCACTGGGAGCTAGATCTGGGCTGTAGGGTGGATAGTCAATCTCCTTGAAGCCACACTTCTTTACAGATTCCTTTGCAAAAAGAGCTGTGTGCACAGGAACATTGTCGTGATGAAGGCTCACACCACCACTCAGCTTTCCTCGCCTTTTGTCTTTAATGGCAGCACGTAGCCTGTGCAGTAGGACAGCACAGTACTCCCCATTTACTGTGCTGTTCCTCTCCTTGAAGTTAATGAAGAGTATTCCTTCACAGTCCCAAAAGATTATGGCCATGATCTTGGTTGACTGAGTGAACTTTGGCCTTTAGAAGGATCACAGTAAAGGACAATGGTTTCAGCTCTTGTAACAATGGATTGCAGAATTTCTCTCTCGTTGCCACGGCAGAGCTCCAAAAATGCCTGACAACAGATGACTCGTTGCTGCTTTTGGACTGAGGAAGGAAATATAGGTACCCATCTTGCACTAACCTTATTCATGTTTAAATGTTCATAAATAATTCTAAGAACTGTTGTCTTAGAAAGAGTCAAGCCTGTTGCAATTTCTGTAAATTTGAGCCGCCGGTCTTACATAATTTCTTTTTCCACGAGAGCGATGTTTTCAGGAGTGAGCACCTCCAAGGGCCCCAACCTGCACGCTCTTCGTTTTCAATGCTTTCTCGATCCGTTCGAAATTGTTTGGCCCATTCTTTTTCGGTAGAATATGAGGGGGATGCTTCCCCATATGCACCGTCCAATCGCTGTTTCATTTCATTAGTAGTAGGTCCTTTTGTGAAGAACTTAAAACCAGCTCGAAACTCTATTTTAAACATGTCACAATCATAGCCTTCTTTAGGCAACTATATCTGAACAACTGAACACAGTGAAGCAGAAATTACAGCTGCAATTATTTTCTTAACAGATATGACACCAGATAATGATTTTGTGAAGGCGATAACACTTATCAGAGAGGTCAGAAACTTATGGACCTACTCTCGTAATTCAATGAGAAATGTAACATTCCTTGTTTTGCAAAATTAATTATGAATCCTGGGTCGAAACGGAAAAACACACCAAAATTCCTGATTCACACTTATAGAAAGTTTACGTGTGTCGAATCCTTGCAGGCACTAATGGATTGTGAAAAACTGCATTAATATAGATCCAGTGTCTTTTGAAAACACAGACCATCTGTCTCTTTTCCAAAATCCAGGTTCGAAATAATGTCGTTTTCTTAAGCTTAGGCTGCAAAGTTCGATTAGCTTGAAGTTCCATCAACAATCCCACTTCATTTATTGGTTAAATATTTTATGTCTTCGGTGGTAATAGCAAAGGAATTGAGTATGCAGTCGTGTCGATTCATATTTAAAAGAAGATACAGTAATATATCTGTGCATGGACACCTCTGCATGTTAGACACCTCGTTATATTGAACACTTTTTTTTTTTTTTGAACCCGAGACATTTCTATACTTTGTATGTCCTCTAAGTTGGACACTCCTGAATCCTAGAAGCTGGATGGACTCCTCTTATGGTCATAATTTGTACAATTTTTCTTTCTGTTATGTATTTATGCTATTTAAGCTTGATTGTCATTTATCTCTAAAGCTTTAAATGGATCATTAGCAAATACACCATACGTAGAATTAAAAGAATGGCTTTTTCTCTAACTGGCTTTCTGCTACCTGTGATTGACATTTTTCACTATGCTTTGCAATGGGTCATTAAGCACAGCGGTAAGGAAAGGGTGGGTTTTTCTTTAACTTTTTATTCTCTGTTGTGCTTCAATTCTTTACAAAATGTAACATTTTTACATATTTCCCAGAAGGTACACTGTACACAACTGTAACCTTATTGAAGTAAATAATTACAGAGGGATTCATTGTTGAGGTGTGAAGTTCAAAAGTTAACTTTTATTCCGTCCGCAGTTTTAATGGAGTAAGCGTAGGTTAATAACTTTTATTTTTTTATTGAGCATTAATATGTAGTACATACGTCATTTTCTTAGTACACATACTATAAAACCCTAGTTACCTCTATCATGGACAACTCGTTAAACTTGGCAAATTTTTGTTGAAGCATATCTGTTTGGGTTAGAGATGTTTCACTGTAGTGTATTTTTACCTCGAAAACCAAAAGTTGCTATTTAATCAAAATCATCTTCGAAATCAGAGAAAATATTTTCGGGTCATCTTTTTCAAGGTTTGACTTTCACATAAGTTTTCTCAAGAACCCATTGCGCTTGTCTCTGTAAAACGATTCTATTCCTCCTACTTTAGGGTAGGACATTCATACTTTGGAATGTTCTTTTTGACTGTCCTACTTACTCGCTAAGAAATCTTTCTTTGGCTATCTACTAATCTACTTAGTTCTAGAAATTGTTCCTTTATTCGCATTGTGTAATTAGGTTATCTTTTAGAATGTTGCTGCATACCAAGGGCTTCAATGCCTACAAAGAATTGTATGATTTCGAAGTCTTGGTTCAAACTGTTCACGGTTGCTAATACTTTTCTCACCAATTTACATTCGACGATGTGCAAAAATCTGCCTTAGTTTCGGTTCATAATTCAGTTTGTGATAATAACCTGTTTAATGAAGAGACACTAGCTAAAAATAAAACAGAAAATATTCGATGCAGTGATGCAAGATTTCCATTGTGTAACTGTAGGCATGGGAGAGAGTGCTGGAGGTGGAAATTTCTCATCTCCATTGAGCGCTTTGTCCTTGTATCCATCTAATGCAAGTGTTCTTCGATGAACAGTACAGTGACGCTAAGAAAAAATTAGGCTTGCTGTTAAAGTTCTTTCCTCTATGTTGCAACTTCTTGTTAATTACGACTGTAAACCCTGTAAAAATATGTTCCATAACATAATATGTGCGTACGATGTACGTTAGCTCAATCATATAACACCCTCCCTTGATATTCTGTCTTGGTCCAGCTTAAAAGACCGAAGAAATAACTATTCATTGTTTCATACTATTTTTAAAATTATCCATACTTCTTCTCCATCTTATCTGTCTTTTGTTTTCAAAATCTATCTTTCTCCTATAATCTTAACACACGCTCTGGGACCCGGCACATGCTATTATTACATTGCACCGAACATCAGTTCACTTATCATCATTCACATTAATCACTGTTCGTCTCTGGAATGCACTGCTACGAGATATCAGAGACTGCCAAACTTTAGGAGCATTTCATAAGAAATTGTTTAATGTTAATAGAAAAAATGGATTACTCTAAATTGAGATTCCTTATGGTACAATGCAGGTATTAATTGGTTTTATCCTGCTGTAGAATTATTAATTTTTTATTGTTCTTATTGTTATTACTGTCATAAATATTCCTATCTCCTTCATGGTATTGTTAGAGTTTTTAATTTTATGTTTTGCTAGAATATTTATTTCAACTTTCATGATTTACATAGGTTGATATGTGTATAAATTGTCATTGTTAGTGCTTGTATTATTATCATTTTTTATTTTTCTTCTTCTTAAGTTAATATTTTCATTATTCATTTTCATTATCCATATTTATGTATTAGCATACTTTATTTATCTACTTCATGTTTAAATTGGATTATATGTGTATGAGTATGTCTTCATTGTTGTCAATATTGTGATTGTAATATTATCGCTATAACTTATTGTAATTATTGTTAGATTGATAGAGCGGAAATGAAAGCCTAATGGCCTTAACTCTGCCACAATAAATAAATAAATATTGAAAGAGGACAATATGAAAACAATAGTTAAAATGTTGTCTAAATACATATATCTGATTTCTTAATAAATTCTAGAAATGATGAATTTTATTTCATGTTTATTTTATATTCTAAGTGAAGTTATGTCCTACTTTGCCGCTAAACCTCATTGATAACCAAATATTAAACAATAATTTGTTTGAGTTCGTGTCAATATTGACAGTTTCGTTAGGTCTGCTGGAAGTTGAAGATCTATATACTTTTCCTTGCTTACAATCGGTAGTTATTCTCTTAGAAACATATATTGTAATTATGAAGCGTTATATTGTCATACAGTAACGTAATATTTTTGAATACCAATTTGCAGAATTGAAAACATAATCTGGAAAGTTGGTTTATTTAACAACCCTTTGAATTTCATTTACACTGGGGCTCTACAAGACTTCCAAATGGAACTAGTTAGTTTACAGAATTTTACGAACTTAAAAGCGGTAAAAAGAAAGTTAGCAAGTATTTAAATCATTGCCTGTGATAGATTTTCCAGACTGCGAATGTTCGCATCATATGTGATAACAGTCTTCGGCTGTACATACATTTTCTAGCAAAGTTTTTCCAAAATTAATGACATTAAAACAACTATTGTACACGCTAGACTTCGTGTTTAATCATATGTAGCAAATACTCGTGTATATTTTAAAATTGAAATATGCCAATAAAGCCACTAATAGAAACAGAAAGTCTAAAGAACACAATATTGAAACCTTTCACACAGAATTTTTATTCTGTTCTGTTAAAAATAGTGTTCATCTTCTTCCTTACTGGCTCTACATCCCATGAAAGCCCTGGACTTCTTACCATGAGGGAGGTTCATATACCAAAGATAATTTAATTACGCTCATTTCCCTACAGTGGGCAGAGTAATAAGCCCATCGTCTTCATCTAGCAGGAATCGAAGGTATTATTTGGATGTGAAACGGCCGGTAATTTTGTCCAGGGATCTCTTTATTCAGATATAGTTATTTAACGTGTGCTTTAAATCTATAACATGGGAGCACAAGGTTTCCGGTGGATTTGCGTTTAGGATATTTACGTTCGAAAAAACACATCAACTTCAGCGCGGATCGAACCCGCAAAACTTGGTCTCGACTAAACAATGCTACAATTCATTAACACCACCACGAATGCTCAGCTCAGCAGACGTAGTAGATGTTTAAAAACTTGCAAAGTGCAAGATCAAGTGTGGAAAGAACATTTAATATTTTATCTTCCATTTGAGTCTGTAATGTTGAGCACCTATAATATTATCCATCCTAGGTTAGCCTTACGGGGCAACGTGCTTTTCCTTCAATTAATGAAAAATATGTCTTGTCCGCCCATTCACTACCGAAAAACCTTTTCAATGTGCACAAATGTTAAAATATCGTTAGAGGCCAATACCTGATCTATCCTTCAATTGTTATTCAAAGAGTGAAGGATAGATATTGTGGAGGAAAGGCGATTCGTGCGAGTAGATAGGAGCAATTCGATGCTGACCTGGAGTGTTATTAACTAAATAAAAGATGCCTTAACACTAAATCACCTTGAAGGAATGTTCTAGAGAAAATCTGTTGCGCTGCCGAAAGAAAGAAAAAAAAAATAATAATAAACTGACTTACCTCATGTCAGGGATGGAACGCGGAAGCCGGAAGAGAAAGTTTTCTTTTGCCACGATGCATCACCACACTTCAAGTCAGAACTATCTGAGAGCTCAAGTGGAATAAACGTGCTAAAATTGTAAGATTATAGAAAGGGAACAATAATACTTGCAATAAACCCAGTTGAACGGGAGATACAACTCACATGCTATTAAGACAGGAGTACTGCTTTTTAAAATCTTCATAAATACAGAGAATATTAATGATATTTAGAAACTGCACTTTTTGTTAGTAGTTTATTTAACATATTTTATTTTAATACTTAACATTTCTGAAAAGTATGATTTAAATTAATACGATCTATTTTTTTTTTTATTTCTATGGGCATATAAAACATACATTTTTTCACAATAGTTATTATATTGTTCAGAACATTTTTTCTAAAAAATAGTGAGTCGATATGCTTAACATAAATAAAGTGAGCACTTGAAGATGAGATGAATTATCAGCAAAATGTATTCACTTCTTCCATACATTATAAAATTATGATGTAGAATTTCATGGGGTTGTTAAAATTATAAATATATTTGAAAAGTCCCAAATTTTTCCTCCTCAAAACACTACAAATCCAGCTCAGCCTTTTTTGAGATCCTGAATATATAAGTGCTAAAGGATATTAAATGCATTATCATTATCCTTGTAAGTGAAAAACTAACAGCTCGATCAAACCCCACAAGGTTTTTCTCACGCTTATATATATATATATATATATATATATATATATATATATATATATATATATTTAAATTTATTCTCGTTAATAAGAAAGAACACAATTTTTTACACAGTTATTATGAGTTTTTGCTTAAGCGTAAACCAGGCTTTTTTGCTTCCTGGAAATATTCATTAAATCAGATCTTTACATAAAGTTTTACATTTTGTACGTCTGTCTTTAATAAAGCTAAAGATTTCAAATTTTATAGCTTTAGTGAAAAATATTATTTATATAATGTAACAAAACTTGAGCTTGCTATATTGTCTACACTAATATTATAAAATAATTTTTATATTTACACATTTCAAAACTTTGAATTCTGTGCATTTTCAGCTTAACTCGAGCAACAGAGTTAGGATTTATAAAATAAATAAATAATCTACATAATTTAATGTTACATAGATTTGCTCTTAGTAACAACAACATAAACACTTCGTCATTATTCTCATTTTCAGATGTTAACGACAATAGCACTATAATAAAATCAGGTATGTGCTTGTGATAAATGTTTTTCAAGTTCCTTCCTTTGGAAGGATCTGGGGCATACTTTCGGTACTTGAGCCATGCTTACTGTTGGTTCTTTGTGCCTACGAAGGAATGAGTTAGGGAGACACGGCCGAGATCTGCGGGCTGTGAATGGCGGACGCAGAACATTCAGATGCCGGTGGAGCACCCCTCCTACTTGTTGTGTGAGCCCCTCGAAAGGTTCGCTTCCTTTTCAGAAGCCGAGGTAGAAACCTTCACATTGCGCAAGTTACCATCACGCCGCGCCAGCTTGCCTCGCTTTGGCACTTTCGACCCAACAGAGCCAACGGAATTCGATAATATGAAATGGGAGAGCGGAAAATTTGTGGAATGTAAATATCTATCCCATCTTCGCCTATGTGAAATAAAAAAATAAAAATTGAAAAAAAAAAAAAAAAAAACTCACCTCGCTCGATAATTCATTCCTTTATTTTCGCATACAAAACTGCAGAAACATATAATTTATTCATCATTAATGTCTTTAGATTCTCCACATTTTACATTAAACATTAATATTACGAAAGAAACAATTTTATTGTAGAAATAGAAATTAAAAAATCAATATGTACACTTCTATTTTCTCTAATTTTACAAATAATAGTTCACTTAATTATCAAACCAAAAGAGAGTCAATGGGCGTTAGGCTGCCGTAAATGCAGAACAATCGCATTTGTCAGTTGGTTTACGAATTTCCCAAACCTTTCACTGGAACGCGTTGGATTGCACTTGAAATGGCGAATACAGACTGGAACATCTATTTATTTTCTCTTCTGGATCGACTATTCCAATGGAAATAAGCTGTGTGTGCTTTTGGAAATAATTTTATTCCTTTCAAATAATTCTTGGCATCTCCGTGAGTTCATACTTTTGTTGTGAATGCTTCCAATCCGACTTTCGCACCAAACTTGTTTCTTTGCTTCAAAATAAAATTTAAATAAATTGAATATTACATTTTATGACATCTCAAAATATCTTTCAGCCGAAACGTGTGCACTATTTCGGTAATTAAGCAAATAAATATCTAATTATTTCTTCATGTTGCTTACTGTTGTGTACTTACACGAGGATGTCAAATGGGATTTTGTGCGTTGAGGTAACCATTTGAGATTATAAATGTCTCAGAAAGTGATTGGTGTAATTGTTTTAGGTTTGAAACAAAAGTTGCACGTTTTCAAAATCTTTCATTTAAAATGACAGTAGTTAACTAGTTTTAGTTTTCGAGATATTTACAACACTATTAGGCACCCTGAGCGCCATTGGATGGTGAACTGTACGCTTTTGTTTCATACTTTGCGTATGAATTTTCTTGCGCACTGAAAGGAATATTATAACTACATGTTATAACTCTGGACAAGTAAATTTCATCTAAATTATTATAAACCAATTTTCTTTTTCGTACAGGCATATTGTATTTTATGGTGTAATGAAAATATCATTAAGGCACAACCTATGCGCACACTAAAAGTGAAGTTGTATATACGTAAATTTTCATGGAATAATTGTCACTTTCTGAACCCGGGAGTGAAAGTAATTTCCATTGCAAATATTAAAGGTAACTTAAAATAGAAACGTTGTTTTGAGTATTCGACTCTTTAGATAATACTTTCCAGTATAAAGGACGCAGAATAAATGTGTACAAAGAATTTAGGAATGAAAGGGAGCTTGACACTAAGCATTTTGGGAGTGGGAACGAATGGTCTCAGACGCTTCAACATGGAGCTCCAGGCACCGATATGGTTGAACGCCATTGCTACGTTGTCATCTGATGTATGTTAATAGCCAGTCAAATATAATCCAGGGTCATTACCGGAGGTACATTCGCAAGTAGGCTGCACCACAAGCTAATCATAAGATACATTCAGGTCTTAGTGGCTTTGAGAACTACAGTAGGTTAAATTTTATGAAATAGTATTTTATTTTAACTTCAATTAATAAAAGTAGACATTAGCATTTACTATATGGACTGTGCTGTTGCTGTTTGAAGGGAGTGATGTGACATCGTTTCACGAATGAAGAGCTGGCACATGGCGTATGGTGCCTCAGACGGTAATGCACTGGTAGCACACATTTAGAACATTTACGTATTATGGCATGATCCGCTGAATTATTTCTTTGTATTTGACAAAATGGTAAGCTATTGTGCTTACTATCCTCTTGATCATCCATGTACACAATTATAGCTTTGGAGTTAATACCTGCAGCATTACCGAGGTGGTTCTGTAAGTGCATTTTTTGCAACCCCCGTTCTACTCATCAATTCCTTGAACATGTTTTTTCCACACTGTGCATAAACGGAGTAAAAGACAACATTGCTTAGGTCTGATGCAACACATTTTTTTAACTCCAAGTTCAAGATTTCTCGTATTATGCGGAATTTGGCAATACTGGAAGGGAACTAAATGATTCCCTGTGCGCCACTCAAGAGTAAGTTGTTGCGTGAAGAGATAAGCATTGCATAATATCTTGTAAGCTGTTAACATCATTGCTAAACAGGAAAGCGATAATCAGTTGTGCAAACTAACGTAACATCACCAAGTTCGTAATGATGATGTTCAACGTTAGCACTACTCCAGTAGTAAACAAGAATTGAACTAATGTTGCGCAATATTTCATTCGTATAGCAGCTCATTTGACGTGCCATTGAGTGATCTACAGCATATATACTTATAGGATATTGCTCGCCTATTCGTTACTGAAATCATCTCCGCATTATTTTCATCTAAAGTGCCTACTAGTAAATACATTGTAGGCATAGAACTGCAAAAACTACAAATAACTGAACATATGTGAAAGTAGCCAACATTCATTAAAAAGGGTTGTACGATAAAAAGAAGGAAACATCTAGGATTACCTGACTTTTTTTTCATATTTGCAATGTGCTTTATTAACAGTGTATAAGGCTTAAAGCAAAATTGTCCATGAAAAAGAAGTAATTATGCTATATTTCCGTAATAAATAAAACTTAGTTTCACCAAAATTGTAAAATAATTATTGCTATTTAGCATGATTACAGCACTAAACAAAACATTCGAACTTTTTAACGAATTAAGCACCCAATGTACAGCACTATATTACCACCATCAATTTCAATTACCGTTTGTGCCAGTAATCTTCATTTGTTTATCTCTGCAAAAGTTGGAGTCTACAGTCTGTTAACCGCAGTTTAAAGTATTTATACAAATTTCTTGTAAGTTTTTCTCGGCTTCTGGTTAATTTCAGTGCAATTTTACAACATATTATTCATGTACGCCAGCTATATTTATCAGAGTACTGTTAATAACCTTCAGTCATAATATGTTATAACTGAAGAGCAAACATTCATAATGGGCCATGCCCATAAGATGCGTTACATCTTAATTTGCTATAACTAAATAAAGACTGAATACCCACGCATAAGTTATTAATTAAAATGTGGCATATCCTCTCTAGCATGAAATTAAACGTTCTTTCGCCCATGTCATTATTCCTTCGCAACAAGACAACACTCTGCAACTAATCTGCAGCTAAGTATCCTTTACACCCAAATCTAGTCTTTACAAAATGAGTGATTTTTCTTTTTCAAATGGCAGCACCACATGCTGCTATTAAGTTAGTTTACTGATCCGATGTTTAGAAGATGCCCATAGAGAGTTGTGATACTGTCAATGTATTTTGGTTGCCTTTCCTACATTTCCTATCTTCTTTATATCTGATATTACCGAATGCTCCCCAGGGCAGTAGCCTCTCTGCGGCCGCTTCTGCGCTACTCAATATGTTCAATCCCCCTAGGTCCAAGGTTACGTACCCAGTTACTCCAGTTAGGAGCAGTCTCCGACCCCGAAAGCTCAAAATCAGCTGAGCAAGGCGCTCTGCAAAGCACGTGAATGCACCTCTTGCCGTCATTCAGAATTTTGTAATGAAATTATAATATGAATTAGATTAAAAGAGAATAGAAGGAGAAGTAAATGAAACCGGAAAACTTCAATAAAAATGCGACATTCCAGTGGGACGTTATTGTTATCAGTCACTGCCAGCAGCTCAAAGCAGAACTCTGCGTCTACTACTAACATGTCGCGACCTCAATTTCCGAATTTGCACGCCAATCAGGCCCTAAGTCTGTACTGTCACGTATGACAGACGATTATCATTAACGTACAACATATATAAACGCATTCTCTGTTTTAACATTCTCGTTTTCCGGATTTTACGTCAACATTATGAATCACGAATCTGCATACAGATGTCTTGCACAAGCAGCGTTTAAAGTTCTCTTATCTCTATTGGTGTTCTATACAGCGTATCATCTTGCCAATGCCCCTCACAAAGCTATTTCCTGGAATATGTTGTAATGCTAATACATGGCGCTTACCTATGACTAAAGGTCGAGCATTATATGTTAGCCTGTTATCACTAGAGGCAGTAATTTTGTGCTTTAATAACCCCTTTAATATATATGCATTTATGCATTGAAAACATCCGTAATATGCACATAAATATGACCATATAAATAGTATTAAGACACCATATTGACATAAAATAAAAATTGAACGCATTTAACCTCTGCATTGATATCTCTGTAACCTAGCTTTGTCATTCACTTTTACTTTTGACACGATTACATGAAAACTAAGCCTTCACCATATACCAGCACCACACCACTGAATTGCATGGCCTGAAGTTCAATTTGAGATCGTTTGCGAACATGAAGGAATATTTTCGGAATTGAATTTCTAAAACTATTAACGATTAAACATTTTGAAATACTTTCCTTTACGTAAATAAGTATGTTACATTTTTATAAAACTTAAGAGATACTAAACAATAAAATTTAAACTAAATTTAATATTAAGTGTAAATATAACCATGGAGCCGAAAATTATAGCTCCTCAGTAATTTCACGTGTATTAATATTAGCATTAATATTTATATTTCATTGGATAAATATTGGAGCTGATATTTTGTGCAGAATATCAGAATTCCTGGTTGAGAATCTTTTGTGTTAATTGTCTGCAAACTTTAAGACAGGAAAAGGATTGATTGTTTTTGTACAAGGGTTGTATTGTATAAAACTGACGGACTGTCCCAGGGAAGGCCCCTAAGTTCTTGCAGGTAGATGAAAATTGTTAACATCTGTAAATGCTTTAGAGCGGACCTTGAAAGGTAGTTTTAAGATTTGTTTCCATTTTAATGCTAGATTGGCACCTAATGGGGCTAAGGATAAAAGAGAAATGCAGATTTACAAGAATGCTTCAGAAATGGAAATTACAAAATAGTTTAAGACATTAATATAGTTCGCCCAAAATTTCCCAGAAAGTAAAAATAGGTACCAGAGGTTGAAACCTCTTTTGTCTAAGTAATAGCACACGGATATAAAGGGACAAATGGAGTAGCATAAAAGGTGACAGCCAGAATTCATGACAGGGAAGCTTCTTGGGAAAGGCCAGAAAGAGAAAATAAAAACTAAAAAGTGTAGGCGTGGAGAAAAATAGGCAACCAATAGGCATCGGCCACAAGTGTACGAATCAGAGCGTATAGAAATAGAAATGTATATTGAATAATCGCCAATCAGGAAGCTAGAAGTAAAGTTTAATTCATGATAATAGAGAAGTGTTTTTCGCGAAGGTCATGGCTTATTTGTCCAAAAGTCACAGTCAGAGATCAGTAAAGTCAGTCGCGTACGAATAAGTCAGTCCGGCAAAGTCAGACGAGGAGTATGAATAAGTCAGTCATTCGAGGAGCACGACAAAGGAGTAAAAAAAGAGTAAGGTCAGTCGAGGAGCACGAATAAGTGAGTAAAAGAGTAAGATCGGTCGAAGAGCAGGTACAAGTCAGACCATAAGTTGATATTCAGAAAGCTGCAACCCGGGTCTCCGCGGACAGTTTATCAAATGGTTATATAGCGTTATTAATAAACTGTGAGTTAGAGAGGCTCTTGTGTTTTTTTCTCTGTGGTCTGTCGTCAAAACCTTCTCGTCCCGGTGACTTCGAGTCCCAAAACCTCCAGCACAGCGAACTCTGAGATCCTTAACATCCGGAACTAAAACCCCATCAGCAGTGGACAAGAGCGGTGAAAGACTATTCAGCTGCCAGCCGCATCCGCCATATATTATAGCTTCAGATCGACGCTCCAGCCTGGTGCGTTGATATTATAAACTCACGCCTCCACATCTTTAATACTGCTACAACCACTAAACTTGAACTCAATTCCGATAGTTTCTTACAGTCACCTTCATACCTGAGGGAACGGCTACGACCAGATAATGCAGGGATTCGCCAATGTGACTTGATTGTGTTGTGTATCAGCTACCATTTGGGTTGTCAAGTCTCAAGACTGACTCGATAGCATATATTACCTGAAATATTGTGTTTGTAAATAAAATACATATAATATATTTATAAAATATTCATGTAAAGCATGAATATATGAGCGTAATTTGCAAATTACTGAAACATTGTGCTTATTAACAAAACTGGGAAAACATGCCTTAATTGTTGGAAATTTAGTAATTAGCTCACATACCAAGTGAGCATACTTTCTGACAGCAGAGAAAAAATGCATTTGCATGGAAATCTTGTACCCAGTTATCACATAGTGCAATTATGTTGTGTAAAATACGTCAGATACACGTGCTAAAGGTTTAACTAAAAATTTAGTGTTATAATGAGAAATTATTTTACAAGATTTTAGCGGAAAAATTCACCAAAATAACACTGAAAGTAAAATATTTCTAAAACTGATGAAGTGAGTTATACATTTTTCCTCTTTGAATCCTTAATTTCGCTTAGTTATATACATTGAGGTTAAGTGAGTTACGGACCAGCAAAGCTCAACTGCGTACTGGGAAAAACCAGTCAAGATCCTATATGCATGTTCAAGTAGCAGCTTGTAATTATTTTGAGGTAAGCTTTGTCATTGGGAGTGTGCATTCATGAGTTTCTCGGTGCCTTCACTTGTGTATAAATTGTGTGCTAATTGTTCGTTTTAGTTATGCCACTAGATAAATGTAGTCTTGAAAAACGTACGAAACGTATGTAAAAAGGGGTACTTGCAGAAAAGTAGTGAGAAGACTGCTAAGAAAATGTCCTGGCAATCGTGTTCCAGGTAAAGAAAGTGTTCAGCCACTTTTAAAATGTGTGAGAGATAGGGTTTCTCATTGACTAGAAACGTGCTATTAACGGAAGAAAGAGATGAAACACAGGAATTTCCAACGCAGATGCAGAAAACGAATTGCCGATGAGGCGCATCATTTTCAACATATGTTATAATACAAATGACTGTTTATTATTATCAATTTTAAAAAATAATATATATCTACTATAATAATAAATACTATCTTTACGCGCAGTACTAACTTCCTCAATAAGCATCGTGTTGAGGCGGCCCCGTAGCTCATATATCGTCACTAGTTATGAACTAGAAGTCATAACTTTCAAAGACTATGCCTTTCTTTTTCACAACTACCAACAAAGGTCGGAAGAGAAATTAATAGCAAAAGATCAGAAGTAATTCCAGAGTGGGACAGTGTTTTTAATACTGCTTCGCTCTTTGACAAAACATTTTTTTTTTATTTTGGTTTATTTACGAACGCTCTTTAACATATCAGGCCATCAGCGTCCCATTCAAATCAGGGCGTGAAACGGCCAATCAATTTTGCTCAGAAGTCTCTTCTTTCAGGCTTGAGGTTCTTTATCGTACCGTAAATATACATGGAACCTATGGCTTTACTTCTCTTCCGAAGGAAGCCATGCTTAGGATTTTTACGATAAACCATATGAAATATAAATATAGATACACATGCTTTATTGTGCTTATGTATCGAAGTTCATACATTCTGATAGCATTCCACCACCAACCCCCACCGCCACGGGTGGCCGAGGTCGTTAAGGCGCGGACTCGTGAGCGTAAGGTCTGGGGTTTGAATCCCGCCAGGACTGTCCTCCCTGACTGAGGTTTTTTCCAGGTTTTCCCCAGCGTCATGCCGGGGAGGTACCCTAGGCCTGGAATGTTTTCTTCCTTTAAAAATCCTTTCCAAATTTATCATTTCATTTCATGTATCATCAGCGCCAAACGCCTGTGGTGCCTTAAAAAAAAAAAAAAAAAAAAAAAAAAAAATCCACCTACATGTGCCAACTCCATGCTGGCGGTCCTGGTTGTCTAATAGTAACCATACTTGACTCGTAGACATCAGATCGCGGGTTTAATTTCGGCTAGAGCAAATGAATTTTTTCGGTCGTAAACATTCTAAGTATGGCTTCCTTCGGAAGGAAGTAAAGTCTTGGGTCTCGTGTCGTAGGGTTACGGCACGTAAAAGAACCTCATGACTGAAAGAAGAGGCCTCTGAGCAAAATGTATCAGCTGTTTCACGCCCTGAATTGAATGGGACCTGATGGCCTGAGATGTTAAAGAACGCCCATAAATAAACTAAATGAGCATCCTCCAAGCTTGTTACTGTGCAACCAATAGTTTTGCTCATGTCTTAACTGCGTACTAGTAGACACCATAGCACTGACAGTAGCTCCAACATAATCACGATCAATATTTGCAGAATGGGAGATAAAATAAAATTCAATTAAATAAATTAAGAAGCACTGATAGATGTAAGTCATGTACAGCAGTAAGAAATAAGGTAAAGTCGAGACACTTTTGTGTTCTATTACCATTTTTCTTTTCCAGTTCACAGACGTTTTCTGCCCTGTGCGCTATAGCAGGAATGACGGATAATTCTAAATAAAACAGCTTCCATTAATAGAGACAAGGATTAAATAAAACAATACAAACCAAGGATGGAAAACACGTTACTGCCAAAGCTTAGCTTCAATAAATTGTCTGTTTAAAAGCCATCACTACAACGTATGCGTACAGGTTGCAGGGGGATTTTTCAGGTGAAGCTAGTGAAGCGTTACTTTACTTGTTTTCTAACTAGATACATATCTTTGAAATTATATAGCATACTAAAAATTGGGTGGGGATGAGAAAGATGTATTGAAATTTGTGATAAGGCAGGAAGTGAAGGACTGGCATGGTTTAGAACAGGAGTAATATACTTACGTGGAATAAAAATGGATATATTAAGGGATATGTCCTATGTGTGAAGAACCAGATAGTACTTGCCATTGTTTATTAGAACGTAAGCAAACCAAGTTTTGGAGGTAACAGTTCCTATTATGAAAGTGGGAAAATTTACCATATGAAATAAGCGGTAGAAGAATTTTACATTTAATATCAGACTAAAATATTAAGGATCTGGGAAAGTACACAGGCAAACTGAGACAAAATGGTTATAGAATGTAGGTAAAATAAATGGAAATAACAATGCTGACAACTGTACTATTTAGGAGTGAATAGAGATCCCCATTACATAGTCAACCCGGGGCTAATTGTAATGGGGTACGGAAGGAATGCAACTTCGTAAAGTCAGGGTAAGCAAGTGGGTAAATTTAAAAGTTTATTAATAGTAGTAAGTTTACATGAACTGAGAACACGGAAAGGAAAATTGGTCCCTTTAATTTTAATATGTTTACTTGTTTGATTGTTTGTGTATAAGGTTTAAAGGAATAAGCAACTCCCAAGGATAGAATTTAGCTGAATGGGTTTAATTGGAAAAGGAGGAAGGTTCATCACAGCATGAAATGTAATTTAATATTGTATTGATTGTATAAATTATTTAAAGCATTGTGTTCTTTGATTGGATCGGAGCCTGGTCCCCTGGATATTCCAGTAGGCAGTTCCTGATGAACCGAGACAAGTAGGCTGAGCCAATCAAATTGAAATAAATTGGAGTTAATGCCTTCTGGAGTTGCCGAATGCACTGATCGTATCAGTTATATTTAAAATTAGTGTTTTTTCTTTATTTGTGTTCATTTTGTTAAACAGATGTATACGTTGATGTGTAAGAGATAAAATTAATGCATCCATAGAAGAAAAAAAAAACCACATTCGAGCATGGTAAAGCTATCGCCCTGAATTTGGGGGGAGAAAGGCTCCTTGTAGAGGCAATTCAGTGTTTTTTTTTTTTTTTTGACACTCTTAAAACCTCTTGAAAATTTTTCAAAACACCGTCTCCTTTGAGTATTGGACTGTTTTTCGTGCATTTAACATCTTTTTGTCACTTGCGTCCAGTGTGTGAAAATAGTTTTTATAGAGTGGTCACTGCTGCGTTTATTAAAGTTAGCTGTTGTAAGTTGTTGGGATCCAAGCATAGTCAACAATTTAACTTTTAAAAACTGATTAGTGATCTGCCATGAACTAGCAAAATGACATAGTTTGTAATGTGGTACAAACACCATCTTCACAGTGGCCTGGGGGCTATAAAAGAGATGTACTACTAACGGGGAGGCAAAAACCAGTTCTTAATGTGCGCTTATAAAATGTGGTTTGAAATGCTGCAACAGGCATAGTGAATATGATTGGTTGAGCGGTAGTTGTTACTCGCAGAAGCTTGTCTGTTACTTCGAATAAAAAACACTGTGGAATTTTGGAGATTTTGTGACACGCTGAATATCAGCCTGTCATTTTATGAAGATTCTGCTGAATATTTCAAGTGCACGCTGCAATTAAACAGTTCGAGGAGAATCAGAATACCTTTGAAATAGTAAAGTCGTATGACATATTGTGTGGGATAATAGCTTCACCTATGGTTTAGACCTCGAGCAGCCATTGCTAATTTCTGGTTATCGAGTAGTACGCCATTAAACAATTTAATAACTCTGCATCAAGAGTCCGCTATCTCTTACCTACATATTTCTTCACAAAGGACCGCCATAGATGCCCGAGGTCGTTAAGGCGCGGACTCGTGAGCGGGAGGTCTGGAGTTTGATTTCCACCAGGACTGTCTTCCTTGACTGAATTTTCCCAGGTTTTCCTTATAAATGGTAAATGCGTGGGTAAGTAAAGGATTCAAGAAATAGATCCGACCCTTATCACTTAATGTCTTCACTTTACTTATCATGAAATGTTCAAAATGCACCAAAGCGAACTTGTATTTCAGCTAACCTATTGATATTCTTATTCCATTACCAATTTAAATTATGGATAGTGCCACAATTCATTACTTTCGATGTGAAGAATGTAAAGATTTTACGCATTCTTAAAGCAGCTTACAGAATCACTTACATCAGTTATTGTATTGTCATGCCCTTGTAAGCGGACATAAAACCAGTCAAATGCATTAAAAACCCCAGATCGCATATCCTTCAGCTGTGGAATTATTCTATAAAACTATTAATTTCGCCGCGCAATGCAAACAAACTTTGCATCTACTTGCCCATCATAAGTCATCTTACTTTTATAATGAGAAAGTTTAGGGAAATCGGAATCATATTTATGAAAAATTTATAAGACTGGTGATATCAAAGAGCATTAGATTTACAATGTTAACAGAAATTGCCATCCCATCCAATGTCGCTGCTTTAGCACAGAGAGTTTCGCTATATATGATAGTATGGACGGTTGCTCAGAAAGATATTTCTAAGCGAACAATTTTCTGAGACATCCAATTAAACCACTTTCCTATCACATAATAGCTGGAGCGCCATCATTGGCGACACAAACCAGTTTTTCCCAAGGCAATTCAGATTTCGTCTTAATTTTGACCATATATGCAAATATATTTTCTCCTGGTTTGCACACTTCTGCGGTGCTACATCGACTAATTTAGAATTGATGTCCATAAATAAAACCAACTGTGTCGTATCGTTGCAGTCTGAGATTTCACAAGAGAGAACCAGTGAAAGTTTATAATTTTTCTCCAAATCCTCGCCCATTTTTTGTATTCATCTAGTTACTGCTCGCCATTATAAAGATATAGATCTGAATGTTTCAACAACACGAGTACAAATTTAGTATTTTATTATTTTCCTATCCAAAATAATTTGGAATTCTCAGCAATAAACTTAGAACTGCTTAAAAAAAAAATCATCCCATTCGCTAGCAAAATAAACTTCCGCGCACTGCAAAATACCGAAAATCCCACTGAACCCTAAAGCTTCGAACAGATTGAACAATGCGCCGAACGACTAACGGAACAACGAACCGAATATCAAAAAGAACTCCTGTTTGGACAGGGCCACGAACGCATTTGCAAACAAACTGCAAGTTCTACCCATTCGCATTCGTGCACGCGGTCGATCCATCAGTTGTCAGTTTTTTCTTTTTTTCTTTTTTTTCTTTTTCCCAAAGGGAAAGTGCGCAAATGTGTTTACAGTTTTGGACGGAACTTCAAACAAATATGAGAGTATACGGAAAACGCTGTAAGGTTTATTTCTGCGTTTGATTGTGATTTTGTTTATTATTACCATTATTATTATTATTATTATTATTATTATTATTTATCTTCGTAGGTGTAGGTACTTTAGACAGCAGCAATGCAGTGGTTAGAATAGAAATGTTTTCAGTTGATTAGTGTGTACCAACAACGGGAATTGTTGTGGCAAGTAAGATGTCCTGAACATTATAATAAATTGAAAAAAAGCATGATATCTGGAAGAAATTTGCCCAAGAAATAAATACAGATACAAAAGACTGAAAAAAGTAAATAGGTTCGTTATTATCATCCTTTCGACGGGAAAATGCCAAAATTAAAAACAGCCCAGGAACAGGTAGGTGTATAAGTTAAAAAAAAATCCATTATCCAAATAATTTTATTCTTACTTACATTAGAATTAGTGTTGTAGGAAGAAATAAAATACACTGTTGTTTTGCATTGAAATTTTGCTCAGAGGCCTCTATTTGGCTTGAGGTTCTTTTTCGTACCGTAAATGTACGACACGGGACCCACAGCTTTACTTCCCTTCCAAAGGAAGCCATACTTAGGCTTCGAAAAAATCCATCGATCCTGGTGGGATTGAAACCGCGATCTAGGGTTTAGAAGGCAAGTATGGTACCACTAGACCTCCAGGATCGACCTTGCAGGACAAAGATAAACCCAGGCTAAGATTAAATACATTTTCATTATTCTGTAGTAATCATTATGTACTTGTAACCGCAATTTTATGCATATTCATTTTGTTATTCAATTCAACCATCTGTTATAAAATTTCTGCCAATTCTAATCGAACTTCTTGAGCTGTTTGAGTTGATCTACTTGGAGTGTTTCGGTGAGGAAGGAATGAAACTGAAAATTCGTCAACCTATTGTTCTGCAGTTCCTTTCTATTAAATTTCCTTGTTCCGTCTCTTGATCAAAGGTCCTGGTGGTGTGTAAAATTATCGAGATGTATTATCTCTTCGCAAAAAATTGTGCATGTGGGATAGTAAAATCAGATGCGCTTTTTCGAACTCAAGCAGCAATGCTTTTCTCAAAACTCTAAAATAGGCTGACATAATTTCGAATATGTTTTCCACTGTGAGCTCGATGCGATAATGGTAAATGGTAAATTCTCTGGAAAGATTATCTAGGAAAATACCCTGAAAATGGGTTCATCACATTTTCACATAGTGTAAAGGTGTCATCACCAATGAAAAAATGGAATTACGTTTTGTGTTTTGTGTTTTTATATAACATTTGTCTTTAAAGACACCTACATCCGAAATTTTTCCCAGGCAGATAGCATCAATAAACAATATGTTGTAAACAGCCTCCACTGAAGCAAAAACTACTATACTGAACGTGGGTTTATGGTTCATAAATTCAAAATCACTCAACATTGACTTCTGAATTACGACGTGTTTCCTGTCTGTAACACCTAGACAATGCAGGAAATTCCAGTTACTTTCATATTGCCTTGAAACCTCATTCCATTCCATTGCGGTTTGAGGTATCTGTAAACAATAAATACACTATTATCCCTGAAGCGTTGAAATAAATATAATTTTATTATTATAACTATTTAATCAATATATTTTTGATAGTTGTATTAGACGATGGTATATAATAAATATTATATTGTGTTTAATAATAGGTAGGGTTTATTTTTAGTTACTGGAGAACAACAATTCAGACTCATCTAAAGAAATAAAAATGTCAACGGCAGATACAGCAGAAAATGGAAACCAAACGCTGCCACCCTCGCACGCCACCGACCTCAAAACCTCCAACTCGGAAAAGTATGAAAAGTATGTATGGTGAAAGGCTGGACAACACTTTCAGTATGTTACAAGCATCAGAATCGGTACTATCATCGCTATCGCGAAATGAAGAAAGTGAACTCGCTATATTTGGCAGGTTAGCAGCTTAATGGTCTTAATGTGAGTATCATTGTACAGGAAGAGGTAATGAAAATACTATTTAAAGCCTATAGAGGCTGGTGTAGCATTAACAAACAACAACTTCCTCCTATACAGTACCGTTTACAAACCTTTTCTCATTCACATCCAGGGACTTATCACCAACGACAACCATGTTATTACAATTACAATCCCCATTCAAATCGTTCCCATCCGAAACCTCCAAGTCTCAATGTATCTCTGCAACTCCTGGTCAGACCTCGCCTCCCACTACTACGTCATCTGCTCAGTTTTCCCCAATAGACCTGTATTACTCAAGCTTTCCCCAAATACTCCAGACACTTTATTATTTTTTTAAAGTGTTTAACGCCCTTTTTAACTACTGAGGCATCACAGACAGTGAATACTGACGATACATGAGATGAGATGATAAATTGGTGAAGAATTTTTTATTATTATTAAAGAGAGGAAACGTTCCAGGCCTAAGTTTAGGGTCCCTTTCTATCATTTGCCGTTTATGAGGACTGAAGAAAACCTGGAAAAAACCTCAGACAGGGAGGACAGTCCTGGTGGGAATCGAACCCCAGACGTCCCGCTCACAAGTTCGTGTACCTTAACGACCTCAGCCACCCGTGGCGGTATACTTCAAATTTGATTGACGGTGTTATTGGCGAAAGTTACGAAGAAATGTAAGACGTAGGTTTCTCATTATATTAATATGTATTTTTGTGAAGGAAACATTTTGTGTTGTATTTTTTATTTATGTACTTCCATTGATTTGTTACAGCATAAGAAATATTTCTTTTTGCTACAAACGTGTTCTGTTTTTAGTTTATACCTTTTTAAATTTAGTTTATGAACAAAAATAAAATTATTTTTGTGCTTACTTTGATAATTTCCATTAAAACATCTGCGAGTGCCTGACAAACCTCTGGGATGAGTTGCTTTCGACTGTTTAGAGATTCTAAATAAATGTTGAAGACTGCGGTATTAATTTCCTGTTACTAAGAAGCAGAGGTTAATGATAACCTATCTCGAGCTGAATTTGCTTTTCTTAATATAATATCCAGTTTTTCTATTTGTTTTAAAATAAACACTCAAAATGAGAAAGTGTCATCTTTGCGAAATTTTTTAATGTCCACTTACAGCCTTAACTTTAATTGAACTATTAAACTGCTAATATTTTCTGCATTTCTTTGTGTGTATAAATGTGTTTGCGCCCCCCCCCCCCATCGTCTTTATTTTATTCGTTTCTTCTTCGTGGCTAACGAATGATTAATTTAAATATACGCCGTTAACAGCTTCCACAGTTGTGTGCTAGCTTTGGGAACAAAACAAATCAACAGTTCGTTGTTCAGTTCAGCGAAATTAAATGTCTATTCTCCGTTCTCTTTGATATTCCGTTCGTTATTCTGCTTGCCGTTCGGCATAATGTTAAATTCTGAACGAAGCATGGAGCTATATAGATGCTCTGAGGCACAAAAACAAACATTCCTGGCTCAATAGAAAATGAAGGAGGGCAAGACTGATTACATTTACCGGACCCCAACGTAGGTATTGGTAGTAGACAAAAAGATCGAAATTGTGGTCCGCGCTGTTAATTACATGGATTTGTTAATTTGTTTTGTTGCAGTTACGTCATTTATTAGAGTGGTTTATATTAGGAAGTAAATAAACAGTAGTGTGTTACTTCTTTTGTTTAAGTTAATACTGATTTAATAAAAGTACATTTCTTTAATAGAAAGAATTAGTAAAACATCGGTTGCTCTTTTATGTCTAAATTAGGGCAGTACATTGCATAATACCATATTTATATTTTCTAAATAGAAATAATTAAAGGAGTAGTGGATAAATAGCTATACATCCTGGAAAATTTTTAGTTAATAATGATGAAACTGTGAAGTGCATTGAACATATGGTACCAAAATTTGTGGTTAGGGAGGACATTTTCCTCATGCAAATTTCCATAATCTACCATCGTTTGTGACAGTGTGGATTAGCAATGAAAGGAAAGACCCGAAAGGACATATGAATCGGGGTTTGGATCGACATGAGAGTTTTAATGAACGATGTGAGCAGGATGTTATAAAATGTTTCGAACTCGTTTGCAAGTGAGGTTATGCAGATGCGGTATACCCGTATGGAGTGGGTCATGTTGCTGCTATTAAACACATTGGTTTGTTAGTTACATTTTTTTATTACAGTGGTTTATAGTTGGAAGTAATTCAACATTAGCCTGTTAGTTATTTTTAAATTAATATCGATTTAGTGAAATCAAACCAGAAACTTGTTTAATAGAAAGTGTTAGTACAACATGGGCTGCTCTTGCATGTCTTAATTATGGCAGCGCACCGCATAATACCATATATATATATATATACTTTCTAAACAGCAGTAAGTTGAAGCGCATATTTTAAGAGTGTAAGAAGATTAATTAATTTAATGTGTTTAATTAATAATCCGAATTTGTTTCGCCACTTGAAACGGGAATAACTGATGATTTCATTGGGAAAATAACTTAGGAAGGAATTCTGTGGAGAACTGATATCCTTGCGGTCATGGGGAGTGAGAGTAGAAGATTAGATTTGTTTTAGGGTTATCTTAGGGTGCGTAAGAGGGAGGTATGGCTAACTGGACTCCTCATGAGATTCTCGTTCTGCTTCCTCTTTCTTTTTCTCGGCTCCCGTCGGCACTCCGGATTCCGCTCATGTTGATGAGGCGAGGGAAGGATTCCTAGCTACAATAAACTTGACTAGGGTATTCAGGGAGACGCTTCTGCGTTCCTAGGGTAGAAAATGATAAGGAATGAGTCCAATTAAATCAATGAAATTAACATTTAATCACTAAGATGGAAATTAATATTTAATCACTAAGATGGTTCTTTATTTCACACTTAATTGAGGGGAAAGTGTAAGACGGAAATAACCACTGCGACACAAGGTTGATTTCGGCTGTGTCTTTCAACACTGTTATGTTTCCTATGTGACAGTCGCGATCGTCCTGGATCAGTTCATATATTTTGGAAAGCGTGAATGCATATGTAAGTCTGTGTACCTGCAGCGCAGTTCGTGATATACGCGGGCCTATCGCGCAGAACACAAAATATTCGAGAATGAATTTTCACTTTCAGGATTAGATTTTCTTTCACACAATACTCGGGTCAGCGAAATAGGTGATGAAATGCTACATTAACTATTCTGCGCATTCATTAATATTCACTCAATCACCAAAGAAACTTGATCTGTGTATAAGCTAACTAAGCACTTTCCTAGTGTAACGAAAGAACTGTAGTGAAAAGTTTCCTGTACAGCGTGAACTGCCTGAACTGCACATACTGAGTCAACTGCCTCTCGATTCCCTGCGTCCAGCCGTTTTATCAACATTCAGTCGGAACGTCGCATGATGCTACGAACATAATCCGTCACTACATTTCAAGTGTTATGATAGCAATTTCTCCCTCCTCATTGGTTTCTGATTTCGCGGCATTTCCGTCATTGGCGAATTATTTCGCGCTTCTGTCGTTACCGTTGCTCATACCTCGATGTTCTCTGACGTGAAATCTACGCAACACGTTCAATAGGACCTGTCTGTATGTCCTTGAAGAAGAAGCTAGGGGTCGAAATGTGACAAAGACAAACGATTCACGCAAAAAATCTGTTTCCCCCATCGTAACCTTTAGAAATTTCCTTTCTAGTTTTACTGTCGGGCCCTGACATGAGGTCATAAAATTATTACGTTTCCGTTCAATTTCACATCTTCTGAGAATCTCTGGTGTCCAAACAACTTTTTAAGCTTTCTCTTCCGAGGAAAATATGAATTCGCTACTAATGGTTAACTTGAACCTGTTATTCCTATAAGAAAGATAAATTGATTCATTATATATATGTATGTATATATATATATATATATATTGAATTTAAATACTATCGGTCGTAATTGTATTTATTTTTCTAATGATAAGGGAAATTTCTGTTGCAAATTAAAGGAGAAGTGAATAAAAAGTATATATCGTGCAAATTTTAAGGTTAATAATAATGAAACTGTACTGTGTATTAATTTGTGGCCAATGAGGACATTTTCTATGTGTAATTTTCCCTTGTCCATCATCGTATGTGACAGTGGTTAGAAAAAAGAAATAAGGAAAGATCCGAAAGAATCTTTGAAGGGGGCTTTGGAGCGAGATGAAGAGAGTTTTAATGAATGGTGTGCGCAGGATGTTATATTTTGATTCCTTTGTAAGTGAGGTTAAGACAAGATAGGTACATCCGTTTATAACTATTGCTAATGAAGGCAATGTCCTTTTCATTAAAATAGATGATGATAAATATGATGTCCCATTTATGTCGATTATTTTCATGGTGCCCAATAGTTTGGAAGTTAGTGTAATTTTAAAAAGATCAGTGCTTGCCTGTGGAGATGTTTATGATTCATATTATTTTATATTTCGTTTATATATGAGAAATATTATTTGTGAACAATTTTAGATTCTTAAAAACCATGGAAATATTTTCTAATGGTAAATGATATGATCTTGTAAAAGTAATAACTGCGTAAAAATTTCGTGTTTGCTACTGGCAGTAGAAGGGCGATAATGGCCGCCATTTTATTTTCCGCATTGGGATGTGATAAATAAAGTCGATCCTGATCAGAAAAGTGCATATACATGTAGGAGAAGGGGGGGGGGGGAGAATTCACTCATCGAAAGAGAAGTTGCTTCGCATTTACATAGCATTTTAGAAGAAATAACATTGCAAGGTGCTTTTGCATGATATTGCAGGTTTTTATGGTGTAGTCGCAGCATTGTTGTACACTAAGTCCTTCAATTTCACCTATAGTAAAAAAATTCAGGGATGTCAAATCAATTGCTTTTATTAGATAAAATTTTAAAAATCAATTACTTGTGAACTTTTACCTTTGAAACTTGCGGTAAACGCTATAATTTTAATTTTATTTAGATTAATTTCTGCTATACTAATGGCTATAGAGAATAAAAAATAATTGCTGAATATTTATTTGTGTGTTTTTGTTTGATCAGCACCAATTCTCTAAGGCTAGGTTTGTGGGCCCTTATATGCTCTTAAATCTACTGAAAATAGCAAATAATTTATGTGGTTTTAAGTGTCTCGCCTTGCATAGCTACAGATTTAGTATTTACATTAAGTCCCAGCTAAAAGTATATTATATGACATTCAACGTTCACCTAGTTGTCAATATGACTGGGGTACATTTTCAAGATTACGAAACTATATAACGATTGGAGTGGTGTTTTTGCGAAAAATGTTGCTGTAGTGCGGTTGACGTCATTAGCTTTATAACGCACTTGGACACAACACGCAAAGTTTAAAGCATATCAATTAGCAACCCACACAAAGCTTAACCTTCCATTAATTCTATTTTTAGAACACATTTGTATGTATTCTTCAACACAGACGTACGCTATGCAGTTATCTTTACTTAACAATGTGACTATTATCTACGTTGTTACCATTAAGTTACGTAACTAAGAACATTCGCATGCAAACACATGAGCAACGAAAACCCCTTTGCTTAATTGTGTTTTATTTGGGATTTAGTTCTATGTTTCTTAATTGAAAATACTGCAGCATATTAATTTTATATGTATATACATCTGGGGATAAATCACAATATGATTTGAACTACGAAAGTTTCTCCAAATTTTTCCAACAGAGAGGGAAAGTAAATGTTTGTAATAAAGCAAATGGACCAAAAGAATAGCATATGTTCTATACACAGAGAGAAATAAAATGGAAAATATCAGGTTGATGCATAAGTTCGTGGCGTTTTTTGGCTTTGATAAAATTTGAGATGAATAGCGTACATAATTAAGCACTAATATTTATTCTCCTCTATTATCTATAACTATTTCCTAATGCTCGGGTAGTTTAATGGTTCCATCTTTGAAGAAATCTGCTGGTTTGGAGCTGAAGTCGCCAAGTCATGTTTGTAATCTATCTTCGTCATCTAAGTAGTTCCCTCGAAGATTGTTGGATAGAGGACTCGGCCAATTCTTTCTTTGTTTCTTTCTTTGTTTCTTTGTTGTTTGTTTGTTTCTTTCTTTCTTTGTTTCTTTCTTTCTCTTTCTTTTTTTTTTTCTTTCTTTCCCTCTCTCTCTTTCTCGCCGTCTCTTTCTCTTTATCTCTTTCTTTCTGTCTTACTTCCTTTCTCTCATTCTTCTCTCTCTCTCTTTCTTTCTCTCCCTCTCTTTGTTTCTCTCTTTCTCTCTCCTTTTTTCCTTCTTTCCCCCTTTCCTCCCTTCTTTCCTTCTCTTATTCATTCTTTCTTTCCTTCCTTCCTTCCTACCCTCCCTTCTCTCTTTCTCTTTCTTTCTGTCTTACTGCCTTTCTCTCTTCTCTCTTTCTCTTCTTTCTCTCTATCTTTCTTTCTCTCTATCTTTCTTTCTCTCTTTTTCCCTCGCTTTCTCACCCTTTCTTTGTTTCTTTCTCCCTCTTTTTCTCTCTCCTTCTCTCTCCCCTTCTTCTCTTCCTTTCTTCCTTCTTTCCTTGCTATCCTCCCTTCCTTTTTTCTTTCTTCCTTGCTTTCATTCATTCTTTCTTTTTCTTTTTTTAAGTTGATATAGAGACACCAACCTTGAATAGGAATGCTAAATGTTGTTCACAACTAATTCATGACGAGCAAGCAGAGAAGCACAAATAGCCAACTGCTGATTTTTGCTGTTTTCGCTTAAAGAGTGCGGTATCTATACAGCGGAATTTATAATTTTACCAATGGAATGCAAATGTCATACGATAGTTAACTGGTCACAATTCATCACATCTGCTAATTCTTCGGTTAACTGACATAGATAATCATAGATTAAAGAGTTCAGAAAGTCTTCATCAAAACTCGATGAACTTCCTGAACGTCACGAATTTTTCACGTCAAAACAACCCTCTTTAAACGAAAGAATTATTTTCCTGCAGTTTTTTCTCCAATGGCATTTTCTTCCCATAGACGGCAAAAATGTCTCGAGTAACTTCCGCTACCTTTGTTCCTCTATTAAACTCAAAATATAAGAATATGTTAGAAATTATTTTTTCCCCTTGACACTCCATCTTCCTTTGCCGCACACTTTCTTCAAATGTGCAAAATTCAAGGCCTATTTACAAGCACAACTCTACAAAAATCGAATGACAGATGATAAAACGGTAAACCATGCCCTAGCAACGCATTATTGTGATAACGAATAAAATCTCTACGTATTTATGCATTAACCTAATAAGTAAATGTAAAATAATATTTATTTTCCTTTAATTACAGAGAGTTATATGATGTTGCGTTTTATTTGACTAACGTTTCCATCAGCTCATCGTTTATTGAAGAAACTAGAACTCAGTACGTCTTTTTCTTTCTTCCATTTTATTGTTGAACGCTCCCACTTAACCTCCCTTTTATTTCACAGCTCTGCACATTTGTCTCAGAAAATTAAAAAGTATGAAAATTCCGAAAAACGTTTACATTCACAACTAAGATTAAATTTTTGTGCACTTAATTCAGTGGACTGCGTTTAAGTAGTGAGTATAGGCAATCTTTTCAACAGAAAACTGATCAGGTGCACCAAAAAAGAAAAGAAAAGAAAAAAAAAAAAGGTACATGTGGTCGAGAATCATTAAGTGCATTATGGTGCTTTCGTGCTTGCGCTAAATCTGGGGCTTTTCAAGAGACTTGTTAATTTCAGTGCTGAAATGAACATTGCTTTTAAAAATCATCTTGCCAACTGTGTTTCAGGAAACTTCTAAGGAAGTTCAAAACGTTCTGCTAGACTGCATATTATAAGTAAAAAATAAAATAACTAATGCTGAATTCGTATCAGTAATAGCAGATGAAACTACGGACATGGCAGCAGTAGCAGTTAACATTTTTTTTTTTTTGTGTTTCCCTTGCGGTAACCCAAGAGGTTCTGGGCATTTCACAACCCATCCGATCTTGATGTCATTTTATTAGTAGTTGTCACAAAAGTTTTATTATATACGAGAGTAGTGTGATAAGTAACCTGGTTTGATTTTAAAGAGATCAAGTCAGTTTTGCAACGTATTTTATTTTTCAGCATAGTATCTTTGAAGTTCGACTCTCTTGCTCCAACGTGTTTGTGTTCCCTCGTAGAAGAGGTTCTCTTCGAGGTCCTCAAAATACTCGTTTACTTCCTCCTGTATAACCATTTCATTTGACTTACATTTGCGTTCAGTCAGCAAAGCTTTGAGTTTCGGGAACAGGGGAAGGAGATTGGGTGATTAGGGTGGATGCTAAAGTTAAAGTATTTCAAATAGTAATCCCGTCAATTTGTCCTGAGCGACACGGCTTGATTGCACAGGCACATTGCTATGGTGAAAACAACGCCTTCTTTTTGGCCATTTCCAGACGTTTTACCGCAATCACTGTTTTCAGTCTCTCCAAAAATGATGCGTAGTATTCTCCAGAATAGGTTTTGTAGTCTATCAAGAGAATTCCTTTTTGTTCCGAAAAACTAAAACCATTGACTTTTCAGCAGATGGAACGCATTTTGCTGTTTACAGAACTGGTTCGCTTCGTGATGTCCACTGTTTAGACTCTTATTTCGTTTCCAGTGCATAATAATGAATTCATGTTTCCTACATAATCCCAAAATGTCGTAAAAAGTCAATTGCATCCTTTTTAACATTTCCAAAGAGTCTGTCGATGTTCGCATGTGATTTCGGCTTTGCTCCGGCGTGAGAAGACGCAGCACACAACTTGCGCAGTCTTTCCATTTGTAATTCGTTATGCAAAACAAAATGAACCCTATCATTACAGATGCTCAAGGCATCTGATAACTCGCGCACTTTCGCTCGGTTGTCAACCCATACAATATCTTTAACTTTATCCATGATTTTTGGTCTCACAGCTGAAAGAGTTTTGGGATGGTGACTCGCTTGGGTGTTGTTTTAAATGCTTTGAGTGTGCCCCTCATTGGTAGCCCAAAGTTTGGGGGAGTTCAAGATGGGAGGAAGGGATGGGAAGTTATTGTTACTGGACCTGAACTAGATGCTGATCACCTCCAAACTGCACCCCGTGTAGTTCTCAGGGATCTGACTGGTTTTTGGGACTTCATAGTGCCGGGTTGAGTGAGAGGAATTAAAGGTGATGGGTTTGTTGAGAAAGAGCACCTTGTTATCTGCAAGTTGACGTCGTTTATTGAACCAACAAGTGTGCACCAGGGCGTTTCTCGTCGGGCCGCAGTAATGAGACAGTTGGCAGACGCGCGGATCTAAAATGCTTGACAAATAGTAGTGTTATGTACAAAGAATGTTCTAGCCTGAAGATTAAGGATGGAGTCTCGCCGAAATGATGCGGCAGCCGATATACTTTGGCCGCTCTTGCTCTGACTGCTAAGAAGAAATGCTGCGGATTACCTATCAAGTGCCGAAGACTGATTTAGTCGAGTGCTCAGGACTAATTCTCACAAAAAAAGGCGATTTCATGTGCGCGGCCCGTCTTAAAATACTGGACAAGACTCGCTTGACCATGTGATAAAGGAAGGCTCTATTTTCACGCCACTGTGGATTTTGACATCCTTATAGCCTATCGGTGACATCACGGGGTTTTGCTATTCGCTAGTCCAACTTTCAGACAGTACCTGCTCCGTGATTCGTCTTCAGTTCGGTTCCGGGCAGCAAGGTGCGTTACAGGCAGCTTGGTCCATCACAGGTTAAAATTCTATAAAGGGCTGCAGGTGTCACAGCAATGCCTCCGCTAGCGTGCCACTTGAAAGGGGGAGGGGGTAGCATTCCTTTCCCCAGAATACAAAGAAAGGGTGTGTTCCATTGTCTGCCAAAACGGTGCATCCGAGCGAGAATTCCTGGTTTTCGTGGCATTTCCACACTTACAAGAACCCTTTACTTCCATTTAACTGAAATGAAGTAATACATACAATGTTATCAATCCCTTCTCATCGATAGGGTACTAAGGGTGGTATCACAGTTGATTTTGTTTTTTCAGAAAACTGTGGTGTTCGATGCATGTTCTGCCAAACTGAAACTCATTTACACAAAGTCTAACGGTTTCATAGGAAGGGCATACGTCCCTCAATGTAGACAAATTTCTCTTTTGCTGTTTTCTCTTCCAGAAAAACGAAATTTATCGCATGCCTCAGTGATAAACTTATATATTTTTTATAATAGATTAGAGCGTTAATATTAAGTATACTTTCTAATGTACGTCCTGGGATATGTTTTACAACAGAATAATATGATTATTCTGTTGTATAATTCAATGCTAGCAGGAAAGAGTTTCAAGATGATGAAATAAAAAAGGTAACAAAACATGAACATGAACACGAAAGGCAAGCTTTATTTATTTAAATGACCCTGCTGCGAACGGACAGTAATTATATTTTGAACTTTACTCCAGTCAGGATGCTGATTTTTTTCACCTTATACCGTAATTTAGTTTTGAGCGAGTCAATCCTTTCTGTATATTTTGATTTTTTAAAGTGTCGCAGATAACGTGCGCGTATATTTGCGACCCACGCCCGCTTCAGAAACTCACATGGAAGTGATATTTTCATGAGAGTATGTAAAGAGGCAGTTTGTCTCGTTTCAGAACTCTTTTTCGATGTAATCTCTTATTGCATACACATATATTCCAGATCGATACGTTTACATAAACCAAATACTTCGTAGCTGTCAGCTCAGTAGCTGTCAGTACGAAGCTGTCATTGTGCCGAATGAATAACTGAAAGTTTCCTGTATCGTAATTAGAGGGTCGGTGACTTGAACTCGAGCATAGTCCTAAGATCAAAGTCACAGTCTAATTACTATCTCCGTCGCAAGGTGACTTTATGGGGAATGAGTGTAGGTCACGGTCACTGCGCTGAACCCGGAGTTACTTTCAGAAACACCTGCTCATGTAAATAAGTTACGATCAATAAAGTGTGTAGTGTAAACTGTTACGGCTTGTAATCTTTTACGAAAAACATCCTCTCTCAGTTCTGTTGAACGGGGCTCAACAAAACAACGAAATACACCCATGAGATTCTGTTGCCGAGAAGCGTAGGTAAAATGCTAGCAACAACTTAAACAACACAAATCCGCTTCAACGTATTACAATATTATCCATTTTTTACTGTCACTCTGAAACTGTCAAACAATGAATTAATATCATAATGAACTGTGATCTTACAATGTTGGTACATAGAAATCAAATTTTGTGACCGCATAAACACATGTTCTCGCTTTCTATTTGATGCGAACCAAGTTACTTATCACATCCCTTGTTAAAGTAATTACTTAGAGTTACGATGGCGCCAGAGTAATGAGCGGTCGTCATTCTGGAGACCAATATCATCTTAATCAAGAATTCAAATGCCCATTATGTGCACGCTTGTGTACATGCTCTTAATTTGATCCTTTCACAATAGGCCTGCCAAAATATATGTCAGAATATTCTTTACAGAGCACAATGAAATTCCCATTTTATTTCCTAATGCTTACTAATGCACAGCCATGTTCAATAAAAGAATAGTCAGACAGACTCCTAGTCCCTCTAATCTTAACAGAAGTTTAAATATAGAATTGTGCAAGTTGTATATGAGAATGTGATGATGATTATTGCTTAAGGGGGCAAAGTTTCTATGGTCATTAGCGCCCACTATGAGAATGTAGACAGTTTAATGGAATACATTGAAAAGATGGAGAACGCATTCCAAGTAATTAACTGGCTCAGCCAACCTAGGGCTTGCATCTCAAATTAAGATAACAATTTTTCAGTTTTCCTCTCAATACTTACAACATCATGCCTCATGTAGATATCTTGGACAATCAGCTACAGCAATGCAGAGGTACTTATGCTTAAAAAGATATCGAAAATTTTGAAAATGTACTATATAAGATTAAAAGGCAGGAAAAATTATAAGCTATGGAAAGACCATGGACAAATGCTTCCTCAATCCAGATTCCTGTACTATGGGCGAGGTCGTTAAGGAGCGGGCGTGAGCGCAAGCTCTAGAGCTGGAATTCCCGCCAGGACCGCCCATGACTGAGGTTTTTCCAGATATTCCTCAGTCTTCATAAACAGCAAAATGACGTGGAGGTACTCCAAACTAAAACCTCAAACGCCTCCTTATTTCAAAAAAAAAAAAAAAAAAAAAAAAAAAAATCCTTTCCTAATTTATTATTTCATCTCATGATACATATCAACTCATGTATCATGTACTCATCGGTGTCTACCGCAGTAAAAACGGACGTTACAAATAAATAAACAATAACAGATTCCTGTACTAAACATGCTGCCAAAGAAATCGGTGACACAGTAACATTCAAATTAAAGAGAGCTTCCAAATTTGTTACTACATTACATTTTGAGGCTCTGTTAAAATATTTTCCCACACTTATTTAAAATGTAATGTAGAAGCATATCCTTTCTTAAATACAAACAGACCGAGAACAATGTGCGTTGCGCGAGGTGTGTCTTTGATTCAATTGAACATTAAACAAAATATTCAATCAAATTTTAAGTGAAAGTGGTAGGCTATTAATTACAATTACGCCAGTGGCATCTTCAGAAGGAGAAATCACCGTCACGAGTGGCCGAGGCCGTTAAGGCGCGGACACTTGAGCACGAAGTCTGGGTTCGATTCCCGCTAAAACCGTTCTACCTGACTTAGTTTTTTTCCAAGTTTTCCTTAGTCCTCATTAATGGCAAATGCCAGGAAGGTACCCTAAACTTAGGCATGGAACGTAACCTTCCTTAAACAAACACCTTTTCCCAAATTCTCACTTCATCTCATATATCATCAGTGTCCACCGCCTGTGATGCCTCAGAGGTAACAACGGGCGTTAAACACTACTCAAAAAAATAAAGGCGGAGGGGGAATATGCCTTTACACTCTCAGTAGGGTAAAACACATTTCCGTAACACCATGCCAGAGGGAACATTAATGTGCTGGTATTAAAAATATGCAGGATTGCATTGTTACGGGCGGGGGAGTATATTTCTGTACTTGACTATCCGTTTGTGCTTACGACCCAAATGGACACCTCCGGGAGAAAGGAATAAGTCGACGGAGACATCGGGCGGTGAGACAAAGGACTTAAGCCAGATAGAACACCCCGACCCCAAGGACTTCGTGCCCCTCAGAAGGCTCACTTCCATACAAGACTCAGGGGCAGAAACCTTCCTAAAACGCAAGCCCCCGTCACACGCATCGCACTTCGCCTTAACACTTTCTACTTTTAGTTTATGTATATATCACTGCTTCGATAATGTTTGACGACGTAGCAAATGTGTTATACAAAAAACGGATATATGCCCATTAGAGCTCAATAGTAAAAGAAACTTCTGAAACGCAGTTATGTTAGAACTTCTATGTTCTGTAACCTACTCCTTTGTCTTTTTCTGCGGTAATGCCAATGGCTAGCGAAAATAGTGTTTACCTTGATTCTAACATATTCATCAATGAAAGAGGATTGCTGAAGTTTCCGGTACGGAAGGTTTTCACTGATGATGGAGAAGATAAAGATATTCATAATAGTCATGTCAGCGAGTATTGACACCCCATCTTTCAAACATAAGTAACGTATGCAGCAAATTTAAATATGAAATAGAATGTTTTTGTTATATTACAACAGTAAAACCCATATACTATATATCTTCTTCTATGTTACTGGTATGCAAAATTAAAATAAATAGTAAATAATAATAGAATATAACATTATGAAACGTTTGAACATAACACTCAATCTCGGTGATCTAGTGGTACTCATACTTGCCTCATAGACCCAAGGTGGTGACGGTCCTGTTGGTATAGTGGCAACCATGCTTGTCGCCTAAACCTTAATCGCGGGTTGAATCCTGGCCAGGATCGATGGAATTTTTTCGGGCGTAAAAATCATAAGTATGACCCTTGGTCCCTTGTCGTAGATTTACGACATGTAAAAAATATCTCAAGCCAGACAGAAATAACCTCAGGCTCTAAACTGAATGGGATACTAATAACCAAACACGTTAAAGGGCGTCCTTAAATAAGCCTAACATTAAGAAACAAGGAATGGAAATGCTTTAATTGATTACCAGAGTTATAATGAATAAATTATTTTAATTAACTTTGACTAACAAGAAAAAAACCCAATAATGATTAATGATTCTATTGATTAATATAATAGATGATATAAAAGAGTAAATTAAACACTAACACTTTTAACAAATCACATAGAACAGACCATTTTCCCTGATGGTGTAGTGGTAACCATGCTTACCTCGTAAACCCAAGATCGCGGATTCAATCCCGGCCAGGGTCGATGGCTTTTAAGTACGTAAACATTCTAAGTATGGTTTCCTTCGGAAGGAAAGTAAAACCATTGGTCCCATCATAGATTTACGGTAAGAAAAAGAATGTCAAGCCTGAAAGAAGAGGCCTCTTAGCAAAATTTATCGGCCGTTTCACGCCCTGAATTGAACAGAACTCTGATGACCTGGGATGTTAAAGAGCGTCCGTAAATAAACCAAATCTAACAACAAATCTAAGGAGGAGAAGTTCGCATCCGACAGCTGTTGAGCCTATTATACTTACGCCCCGATGGAGACTTCCATGAATTGAAGGATACACCGAGCGGCTAGGAATCTAAAAAGGCGATGCACGTGCATAAGTGGGTTGCATAACGTTTCCATATATAATACTCCCAGATGCAAGCAGGCCTTTTAAAACCATCGCTGATTCCACCAAGGTGTCACGAGGTCCCCGTGTGGGCTCCTGATAAAGCCCATCAGACGCTAGGACAAGGATTTTCCTGAGCGCAGTTCACCGCCGCACCCCAAGGCAGCAACTCACCTCGCTTGAAGCTTCGGATTTCTGTAACTGATGCTATGGATTGACATGAAAAATGGGAGAGCGGAATGTCCATAGCCTCCCTCAGTCTATCATGTGCATGTCTCCTGATGTGCATATAGCCGAATTTATGGAAAAAATAAATAAAATAAATAAGAATCAGCAGCTCACTTGCAGTTTCCCGTTCTCTTAAGTAGCTTTGCATGATATACTGTAATAACTGAGCGTGCTAATAGTTCAGTGGATTTGAAAACAGTCATGTTGTGTGTTTAGTGATGCCGTTAGTTAAATATGGTGTATTAGAAACGTGTTTTTTGTACGATGCATGCATTAACACAAAATCTTATAGCAGAAGATAAAGAGAAAATTTCAATGTAAGATTCCAACACACCTAAAAGAAGTCTTGTGTCTGTCACAAGAAACAAATATCAAAGTTGTGCAAAAGCTTGTAAATAGAATGTCAATAGTACAGCAGTTTCAACAGCATGATCATGCCACCAAATTTCAATAATGTTGGTAAGGGAAAAGTTGATCTGAATATTTTTTTCATTCACGAATTTGGTTTTGTCTTCATGGGCAAGTACCATCCCATAACCGTATACATTTGTTTTATAAGGACTTTTACAGTAAGACTGTACGCGTGCGTGCTCCGGCCGACGCTATTGATACATGAAGGCGAAGCATTAAAATGGTTTCCTGTTCAATCAAATAGTACAGGATATTGAACAATAGTTCAATCAAATAGTATATGAGAGTACAGGATAAATTGAAAAAAATAATATTCAGAGAATTATAGAATAACAAAAATTGTCTTCCACTGTGACCAAGGAAATAATACAATTCTTTTAATTCGAAATCCAAAAGTTTCAATTAGCTAAAAACATGTACATATATATCATTAAAGAGAACAGGTAAACAAATTATTAACATGCTGTGGAGTTTATCTTAAAAACTGCCATATTTAGTGCAAGGGGAAAAAATCCCTCACTATTAAACTAGCAATATGAGAAAAACGCATTTTAATAAATTCCTAGCATTCATTAGTCTTTAGCGGTGTCACATTTCTTCCACGCGCTTTATTACACTTCTTTTAAAAGCTGTACTTTTTTCTGTATGTCAGGTTAACAATACGTGCCACGCTTCGACACTACGGACAACTTATCATACCTGGCAAATTAGGGTCATTTTGTCCTAACTACAAGTTTAGAAGTTTTTCACGTTTTTTTTTTTTTTTTTTTTTTTTTAATTTTTAAATATTTTACTGGGTGCTGGCGTTTGAAGGACAAACACCTGAACACAAAAAGCTTGGGAAATCAATATTGAGATGATGGAAGCAGCATAGCTCTTGGGGATGGGGGCGGAAGTATGGCACCTAATCACAAAAGAGGTAAAAAATCCACACTATTGAGGTAGGTAACCACCTCCCTAGTTAGCATTGCTGACTGCTGGCTAGGAAGCCAAGGTTCGATTTCCGGTACCTACTTAGGATTTTTTTTTAATTAGGGAGGCCTGGAACGGGGCCTACCCAGCCTCGCGAGGACAATTGGGAAGCTGCCTGATGGAGAGGAGGCGTTCTTCGATCTAGGGAGCCGCGGGGTGCATGGTGCTCACATGCCCCCGTGCAATACTGCCCTCTACCAATGAAATCGTGAGAAGCTAGAGGAAGCAGAGGTCGCTGCGGAAGGTCAAGGCTCACTACGGGTTGTAGAGTGCCAAGAAGAAGATTGAGGAAAAGGTGAAAGGCAGGTACGGTGCAAACGAACAAACGATACTTCCCTACAACTATCTTTGGATATCTGTAAACCAGCTGGAATTGCATTAGTCTGTTTGCTGTATGATAAGTTCTAAAATTCTTGGAAATGTCCATTAACATATCATAAATTTGAATTCAGGAATAAGCAATGAACAAATAAAATCCTGCCATTGAATTATGTAAATAAAAGGTTCGGAAATTCTAATCAAACAGGTATTTTAACACGGTTTTAAATAGAGATTTCAAGGGAAATAAGATTCTATTGCAATTATCGAACAAAATCGATTATTCACGTTGGAAATAAAAAGAGTCCACTGTATCAGTAAAAAATTAATAAGATCAATTTTGAGATGGAACAGGCCAAAAGGTTAATTCCTTTATAGCGGTGACATTACTACTTCTACTACTTCTTTGGCGCTACAGCCCGGGGTGGGCCTGGGCCTGCCGAGCCGACCATTACATCCTCTACCTCCGTCTTACGACTTCATTGACAGATAGCAATATTGCAACGGTGCATATAATTAGCATGCCGCCACACACCGATCCCCTATCACTCAAGATCAAAGAACACCACCACTCCATCAGGTAGCTCCCCAGTTATCCTCACGAGGCTCGTGGATCCCGTTCCAGACATCCCTAACTTAGAAAAATTCCCTAAGTAGATACTGGGAATGAACCCAGGCCTCCCGGCAAGCCGTCAGTAACGCTAACCACTAGACCAAGATGGTGGTGATTACTACTTCTACTTCCACTCCTACTACCACCACCACCAATACTACTACTACTGCTACCATTACTACTACCACCACTACTACTACTACTACTGCTACCATTACTACTACCACTACTACTATTACTACAACTACTGCTACCACTACTACTACTACTACAACTACTACTACCACCACTACTACTACTGCCACTACTTCTACTACCACTACTATTACTACCACTACCACTACTACTACTACTACAACTACTACTACCACCACTACTACTACGCTGATGACCTGAGATGTTAAAGAGCGTCCATAAATAAATCAAAAACCACTACTACTACTGCCACTACTTCTACTACCACTACTATTACTACCACTACCACTACTACTACTACTGCTACCACTGCTACTACCACTACTACTACTACCACTACCACTACTACTACTGCTACCACTACTACTACTACAACTACTACTACCACTACCACTACTACAACTACTACTACCACTACTACTACTACCACTACTTCTGCTACCACTACTATTACTACCACTACCACTACTACTACCACTACTACTACCACTACCACTACTACTACCACCACCACTACTACTACTACTACTACTACTACTACTACTACCACTACTACTACTACTACTACTACTACTACTACTACTACAACTACTACTACCACTACTACTACTACCACTACTACTACCACTACCATAATAATAATAATAATAATAATAATAATAATAATAATAATAATAATAATAAACCGTAAAGAATATACCATATGTACATCATTAATGTGCTTAACTGCAAAATATCTTTGACAATGAAAACCATGAAATAATGACGACACAAATGAATCCGGAATAAGTTGTTGGTGAAAACTTTTTTTTTTTTTTCAGTACGAGACCAATAGTGAATTTGGGGGTACGCCTCTTGAGACAACTTGACCCAGTTAAAAATGTGATCTAGGAATGTGTTTGTTTAGTTTTGAGGATTTTAAATCAAATGTACTTTAGTAAGCACGGATGGAAACGAAGTATTCTATACTAGTCACTCAAGAATGTTACTGCTGCACGGAGACAAAGTAAAAAGGACGTTCTGTTTCATTAAACACTTGTGGCACCGCCAGACGTGCTCTGCAGACCGAAACGAGCCTTCAATGATGATACAAATATATTCTGCGTTTTTTTTTTTTTTTTTTTTTTTTTTTTTTTTTTTTTTTTTTTTTTTTTTCAAGTCTCTTGTCCATGACAAAGCTTACGTTATATTTAAAGGTTAGCTGTCAATGGGAAGCTGTCCGCAATACGATCTAGCCATGCCACTCTAGATGCGCAAGTGTGACATGATGCAAATAGAAGCAGCTATTCGTGGCCATTTTGAGGTGCATGGCTAGAGAATAGCAAATCAAAGACTAATGTTTATATAAACACATTGGAATTTAATACATGAATAAATATGCAAAAAATAAGGATTGAGTTGAAAATAGTAAAAACATCTATCAGTGAAACTATTATCATCTGCATACTTTCAGTGAAACTGAAACAAATGCTTATGTTCGAATTGGCATCGTTAATTCATATCATCTTTAATTGGAGTAGCAATATACATCGAATATTCTGAAATGTTTAATATATTTCATTATTATTATTATTATTATTATTATTATTATTATTTAGTCCTGTCGTGACAGCTGATTAGTATTTATTATAACATGCATTTATTCTTGGATTGCTGATTTTGTTGTCCTTTTTTAACACTCCAGACACTGTTCAATCGGAAAAAGATTTTTAGAGGTACTTTGAGTACATAATTGGAATATCGTTTTAATATCAAAATTAAATTTATGATAACTTGAGAAAATCTCTTAGTACTCAGAATACAAATAAACAAACAAATATAAAATGTGTGAAAATGTTGACTATGATATTTGCTCTCTCTCTGATTATTTTTTTGAGATGGGCTGAAAAACAGATGGAATTGAGTTAATTTACACCCGCAGAAAAGAGATTCCATGAACTTAATGGAGCAAAGTCACGTTTTACCAATGGTACAAGTTATCACTCTAAAGAGCAGATAGTCATGGGAATAGCAGCGCAGGATTATAAGGAAACATAAAAAGAGGTTTGCGATTATTCCTATGAAATGTGCCAATATTATTTTGTGTAATGCACGTGACGTATAAAATATGTATTACTATCACACAGTGTATTTTAAACTCACATGTCACTCATATTCTGGAATGTAAACAGTGACAGAGATTTGCAGTCTTATTGGATATTACTTATTAGGCATAATGTAATGGTTTTGTTATTCCACAGTATAGGTAGATCTGCGTTAAGTTATGTTTCATTCTGTGTTTAAATCTTAATTTATATATTTTCCTCCTCTTCTTCTTCTCATTTGGCGCTACAGTCTGGGGTGAACTATGGCCTATCGCGGCGACCTCTGCATCTTCTACCTCCGTCTCACGACTTCATTGAAAGAGCGCAGTATTGCAGGGTGACGTGATCATCGCCTATCATGCGGCTTTCGTGATCGTTAATTTAAATATATTGTACTTAATTAACAGTTTTAAAAAAATGTGTTTATATTGTGGCTAATGCAAAACATTTTACCCAGTTTTGTAGAGTAGGCGTTAATGAATCACAATATGCTCCATTTTTCGTCTGTTGATACACAATTTTCTATATATAAAAGCTTATTTATTATTATTATTATTATTATTATTATTATTATTATTATTTGTATCACTTTAAAGCACGGATATATATGTATATGTTCTAAGATGTTCTCCCTTAACGTTCGTTCTTAAAATCCACGTATAAATCAAGTTGATTTTGCAGAATGGAAACAGAAAATAAAATCATTCTCATGAATGGAAGAAGAACCACACACTCTTTTCTTTGAACACAGTTAACAAATTATTGTTGATTCTTAATATTTTCATAGGTTCCAATACATTGTGTGTATGTATCTTAGCTAATTTGCTTATATAATACAATTCTAGGTGTCTCATTTTGGTACTGCAAAGCGTGTTTTATATCTAAGCTATGATATCTCGCTTTCTTTCACAAGTTCATTTTTTAAAGTGTTATTCGTCTGTTCTTAATACGCACCACTGAAACTTCTTGGTTTATAAAAAAACATGGATTTACTTACACTGTGAGAGACAGTATTTATCAATGGCCTCCATTATGATATTACTAAAATATAAGTGTTTTGTGAATATTTTTATTATAATCTTTATTCTTCCTTAATCATCGGATGAAAAATGTATGTAGTAAGTAGATATTTTATTGTACACTCTTAGGGTAAAAATGTTCATATATTCACAATGTAATACGTTTCCAAACTGGCAGAGCGGAGTTTCCACATTACGCATTCTTTGGTGTAACAAAAAGGTAAAAGTGCAAGGAAAGCTAAAATGATTTGAAATGCAGCTGTGCGTGATTACAATCCATACCTTGGTCTCTTCTGGTCGCCGAGCTTTCGTGCTACATTATGTCATTTGGTTACAAGCAAGTCAGTCATCTACTTATATTTCAAATTTTTAAGGTGTCATGGTGATCGTGAGCTTACTTTTGTAGACCCCGTTGACGTTAGTAAGCCATGCGGAGTCAGGTTGAATTAAGAGTGCAAAAAGAGGCGATTCGCCCGTTCAAGGGGGACTTTTAGAATTGTTTCTCTACGAAGAGGCAGCATACAGGTTTGCGGATATACACTCTATAGTTATTGCGTACAGGTGTTCGTGTCGGGTGATTTTTGACTAAGTTATTACATTGTGATGCACAAAACTCATCGAAGAAATTGCTGAAGTAATTAAATGTGAGTTATATGCTCACGGGACACCACTCTCAATTTAATTTGGGTTATCTATAGTTACGCATATTTTGCCTCGTGAGTGGCTTGCGGTAATTAAGGGGTAGTACACGGAAGCCCAATGCTACAAGGTAGAATCGTAATTATCGTCTAAGCCTTGAGGCAAACAAAATATTATGTAGGTCAAAGTCACCATGACAATATATCCAGTTCTTCCCAAGAAGATCTATTCTTGTACAGTAGTAATAGCGTCCATAAACCATATGGTATTTAAAGATATGTTGTGCTTCAATTTTATAACAAATGTGCTCTCTGAGACCAGTTGAGCGGAAGAAGGGGCTGAACGAAAGAGTGGAAATACTCTGAGATTTTGATGGTCTTGTAAGCATAGGCGATTAACACAAATAACACCGCCACGGGTGGCCGAGGTCGTTAAGGCATGGACTCGTGAGCGGGAGGTCTGCGGTTCGAATCCCGCCAGGACCGTCCTCCCTGACTGGGGTTTTTTCCAGGTTTTCCTGAGTCTTCATAACTGGCAAATGCCGGGGAGGTACCTAAACTTAGGCCTGGAACGCTTCCTTCCTTTAAAAAAAAATATCCTTTCCCAATATATCATTTCATTTCATGTATCATCAGTGTCCACCGCCTGTGGTGCCTCAGTAGTAAAAACGGGCGTTAAACACTATTCAAAAAAAAAAAAAAAAACACAAATAACACCAGCGCGTGGACAGCATCGCTAAATGCCGATTGCGCCTACGAACTAAAAGTTTTCACATCTGGTGTCTTACGTGGGGCAGGACGCTGCTGAAGGAGGACATGCGTGAGGACTCTGGTGACGCTGCCGTGAGGGGAGAGAGTAACCTCAGCATAAACCGAAAGGAGTTAGAGAGTAGTCTCAGTAAAACCCAAAGGGAGTTAGAAGGTAAATTCAATAAGCACCAAATGCAGTTAGAAAGTACACTAAGTGAAAACTAAACAAAGTTAGAGGGAAAACTTGAGGAGTGTAGGAGGGACTTAGAGGAGATAAAAGTCGGAAAATGGGATAATGAAATTGTGAGTATTAAACGGGATGTAGAAAACGTTAAGGACGAAATAGATCAAATTAAGAATGATTCTGTGCAGTTACAGGATGAAATTGCAACTTACATGCAAGCAGCGCATGTCGAGTTGAAAAGGCAAATTTATGAATTTGAGATGCAGGCAAATTATGAAGAACTGTTGGAAATATAATTAATGAGGATAGTTTGTCGAAGGTTGAAGAAATTAGGAATGTTAAACTATCCATGCAAGCCCTGGGTACAAGTCATTGTAGAATGAGTAGGGAAATCTCCGAATTAAGGAAATATAAAATGAAACAAATTGAAAAATCGTTCTTGTACACTAATAATAGTGTCAATAAAGCAACGACATTTAAAATTACCTATCACCAATAGCTTCACCAACCAGCGCGGTGCTCCGTGGGGTCCCCCGGAGCATCGCCTCATCATACATCCTGAGAACTGCTCAGCAGCTATGGCCTTCAGCACACTTCGCAACGCGCATCTACTCACACCGAGGCCCGACACCCCTGGTCCGAATCAACTTTCTTGAATCGGAAGAGTGCGAGGCTGCCATCACAACCGGCATTAAAATTGGCCCACAACGCCTCACACTCGAAGCCAGCCACCGCCGCCAAAACGCTCCGTGCAGGCGCTGCTGTGCCTACGGACACAACGAACAGGCCTGCAGCGAGCAACCACGCTGCCACTACTGCGGTTCATCGTCGCTTACATCGGAATGCACAGCGCATGACCTGACAAGCCGGCGAAGGTTTTGTGCCTCTTGCGGAGGGACAAACCACTTCACCGGCCAAGCATCATGCCCCCTCCAACGCGGACTCATTCTCAACAGCAACGTCATAGGCAACCAATCTTCAAAACCGCACACACAGAAACCTTCAAAGAGGCGCACAGTAACTACACTAATGGACACCGAAGAGGCACACACGCCAGAGAACCCATCTCAACTTCCGTCACCTGAGTCAACTCATCACATCAAGACACTTCAAGACCACATACTCAAACTAACCACCTTAGTGCACCAGCAGGCGACAGCCCTGGAAGCTGTTGCCACTCGCAGCAGCCTACTGGAAGCGGCCATCACGTCCTTACACGAAGCCATCACTCAGAGTATTAACCAGCAACACTGCCCAGAATCTGTACTGGCAGAGAAGCTCCACAACCAAGCAGGGCTGATGCGCAGCAGTCGTGACGCCCTGACTCAGCGCCTCGACGACCAGCACACATTTCTCCGCCAATCCATACCAGCAGCCATAGCCACCATCACAGATCTTGCACAACGGCACTACAACGAGCTAAAGGAAAAACTAACATCACTAGAATTACTCTCCGTACGCCTTGACCGCCTAGAAGAGGGCTTCACAGAAATGAGAACATACAGCCTCAAATACTTCGCGCAAATCAACAACCACCTCATGGACATGAAGAGAACACACAAAGCAAACCAAGCCAGCATACAGCAACTTACACAAACGCACCGTAACACACACTTTGAAAACACTCCGGCATCCTGGACAAACCAGCGCTAATAAAGCAGCCACCATACGCTCGTTAGAGCGCCAAACAAAACAAAAAGCTCGTCAGAGCTAACAATAATTAATGAATGATTAAAGACAGCAACTTTTTAAACCCCCCAAATACACCACATTTCCCCGGGGGAGTAGCCAGGGCCTCGGCCATGACTTCCTCCCGCACCCAACTCTATGAGACCGCTCCCGGCCATTGGCAGGAAGCTTGCAAACCTCTTATACTTACGAGGGTGCTTAAAGCGGTACCTCAAGTAAATTCCTCTAATCCCCACACTTCCCAAATTCTCCCTTAATATTATGTAGTAGTTAGTAATAATAAAAAAAAAAAAAAAAAAAAAAATTCACGATGGGAGGTTCCTAATAAACAATAAACTTTACATCTGATATATAATGTAAGGGACACAGAACAGGAGAGACTTGGAGAAAGAGAGCAGCAGAACTTCAACAGCAGTGAGACTTAGAGAGAGAGCCGCTGGACTTCGATAGCAGTGAAAAGTTAGCGGTCCGGGATTCGAGGCTAAGAGCTAAAGGTTGGATAGTCGGAGAACGGAACTGTAAGAGTCAATTTAAATAAGCGGGCAAAAGAATAGACAATCAAAATCAAAGTGAGCGAAGTCGGTAGGAGAAAAACAATAGTCAGTCAGTTCAACACATTTCCAAGCTTACGCGAACAATCCAGTATTCTGTTAAGTGTAAATAAATGATGTCAGATAAGAACTCCAGTGTTTCCGTGTAACTTTATAGATTTCCTTCCCTTCCCTCTGACTCAGACGAGTCACAAAATTCCAGAGTTCCCTGAGATAAAGGTTCCTGATCCCGACACAAGGGGCATCCAACCCAGAACTCCAAGAAACACAATTAATCCACGACACCTCTTCCCGCGAGCGGACTGCTACCAGCATAATCAACGAACGGCCCCAAATTCAAGAACGAGCACCCCGGTTCAATTTTTACTCAACCAGGAGACTGAGTCACTCATTCGAATTACTCAGTTTTGACACAACACGACTCAGCCCAACAAAGTACAGTTGTGCAAAAAAGTCTATGAAAGAATTAAAGGGAGAGCAGGAAGGAGAAAAGAAAAGATAAAACGCGGGCATTTGAGACAATATTTATTAGCGGCCTCTATTAGCATATTACTAAAGTATAGGTGTGTTGTGAATATTTTATTATAATCTTTATTATTCCTTAATCTTCTGATAAAACATGTATGTAGTAAGTAGATATTTTATTGTACACTCTTAGGGTAAAAATGTTCATATATTCACAATGTAATACGTTTCCAAACTGGCAGAGCGGAGTTTCCACATTACGCATTCTTTGGTGTAACAAAAAGGTAAAAGTGCAAGGGAAGCTAAAATGATTTGAAATGCAGCTGTGCGTGATTATAATCCATACCTTGGTCTCTTCTGGTCGCCGAGCTTTCGTGCTACATTATGTCATTTGGTTACAAGCAAGTCAGTCATCTACTTATATTTCAAATTTTTAAGGTGTCATGGTGATCGTGAGCTTACTTTTGTAGACCCCGTTGACGTTAGTAATCCATGCGGAATCAGGTTGAATTAAGAGTGTAAAAAGAAGCGATTCGCCCGTTCAAGGGGATTTTTAGAATTGTTCTTCTACGAAGTGGCAGCATACAGGTTTGAGGATATTCACCCAGGAATACAGGTGTTTTCGTGTCGGGTGAATTTTGACTAAGTTCAGATGCACAATAACTCATCGATTATATTATTAAAGTTATTAAGCGCAAGTTATATGTTCACGGGACGCCACTCTCAGTGTAATTGAGTTGTTTACAGTTACGCATATTAGCACTTGTGTACGAGAGCGTGCACCACGTGAACGGTTTCTTAAAAATTCATTAGTCGGCGGCTCGCTCCCTAAGAAAATCAATTCTTTGTCTCATGGGTCACGGAAATCAACTTGACATTACAAACCGATGCCTTCCTACGGCTTAAGTCCCAAACGGCAACGGAGAAAGTCGAATTTCGCCCGAACGCCAGTGTGGGTTAGAAAGAGCTATTACGGAGTTTTATTATTGTTTTGTTAAATCTAAACTAACCTAATCTATGAAAAAGTAACATTTATTCCATTACGAACATTGTAGACAAATTTGAACATTACAAGTGAGAAAAAGTTTACCTGTGGGGAATCAAACCACGACCTTTGCATTGTTATCACAACTCTGTAACCAACTGAGCTAACAGGGCTATATATATATCAAGCAAATTATCAGCCTGAAATAGTCCCTAACACTAAAATCATAACCAACCGGCTTTTCTCGCTAACGATTAGGAACTGCATTATATAGGTCAAGGTCACCGAAATATAAAATCCGGTTTTTTCCAAGAAAAATCGTTCTTGTACACTAATAATAGTGTCAATAAAGCAACGACATTTAAAATTACATAGTGCGTTCAATTGTGTAACAAACATGTTTTCCCATTCCCGTTGAGCGAATGAATGTCTCAACGAAACAGCGAAAATACTCTTGATATGTTGATTGTTGTGTAAGCGTAGGCGATCAATACCTCTAACGCGGTGACAGCATCGCTAAATGCCATCCACGCCGGCGAACTAAACGCTTTCAACTGTCAGCGTATATTTAATAGTTCGGATAACATTTTATGATACATATTCACTGTATAAAATCTCTGAGGAAGGCGCTGCAACTCTCTTGGACTTAAGTGCTTCACTGAGAAGTGTGAACTATCACGCTACCACAGATAGTACGTTACATACCAGTCGCTTCGAAAAAAAGGACCTTCCTTTTACCTGAAGTATTTCGGCGTTTAGTAAAAGAGCATTAGCTGTTTGCTATACACTATTTTCCACCCTTTTTACCGGTACTTATTTATGCGTAGCAATCATTCAGGCTGCACTAAAGGTTATATTTATAGGCCTACCTTACATGTTCCAGAAGGCGAATAAAATTATTAAATGAATAGCTTGATTTAGTCAAAATGCAGTTGATATATTAACATTAAATTATTAACAATAAATTCTGATAACTTGTTTTCTTCTAGCTATGATTATTATGATCTTCACTCTTTCGGTATTTTAAAATATTTTAAACACTTTTAATTTTAGCATAGGACATTTTTCAACAAAAAAAGATAGAGGAACGCAAGCGCTAGTGAAACCCTAAAGGACGATTACCTGTAAGGGTGTTTTAGAAATGCTCCTTAATGTTGATAAATTGAACACCAGGTGTCTAGCGACTTCCAACTAGCTTTCATACACATATCTTAAGACCTAAGAAGTTAAAGGCTCGTTAAACGCTCAACCGAGATAAATATATACATTATATAAGTCAATAAAATATTTATAAAGCTCTTCTAAAGATAATCTTCCATAGCTTCAAAGGTATATCTATTTAGATATATATATATATATATATATATATATATAAATTAACACTAAAATAAAAGTAGATAAAGATAAAACACAGAGAAAGAGTCACACTAGAAACTGCTATATTTCGAACTACTGCGAGTTCTTCAATGGCAAGAAGCTAGACAAGTCTAGTTCTTGCCATTGAAGAACTCGCAGTAGTTCGAAATATAGCAGTTTCTAGTGTGACTCTTTCTCTGTGTTTTATCTTTATCTACTTTTTTTTTAGTGTTAATTTGTTACATTGTTAATAGTGTTTCTTTATTTTTATGTTTCATATATATATATATATATATATATATATATTACAAATATACCTAATCCGTATAAAAAAAACTCCTTGTATTATAAATCAAGATTCTGTGGGCGATAATTATGTTACGCCTCTAATAATTCATTTCATACCACAACTCCTTTACTGATTTTCGCTTTTATTCACGTTAATGAAGAGTTGCAAATACATTCACTTTTTAATCCCTGAACTCATTGATATATAACTGCGTTATGCGTCCTTACTGAAAACTCAGAGCAAAAAAGGGGTGTGAGAAGGACAAATGCATACAAATAGTTACATCGATATTCAAGACGAGAATTGAACCCAAAACTTTCACATAAATTGTGCATCGTATCTTTTTGACTATCTGAATTTGTGTTATTATTACGTGCAATTTGTATTAATGTTCATCGTCTCGACATGTTGCATGACTGCTTTGTTCATCTTTATTAACAGGATATACCAGCCTTATTGCAATAAAAATACTTTTTCATAAGATTTCCGAATTCTATTTCATAACACTTATTCTTTTTCAATAGAAAATGCTGTGTTCCATTTTGAATATTAAAAAGAATATTGATTTTGAACCTAATTGTTTGTTTCATCACTTTCTTTATATAAAACTACATCCATTTTCAACTTTAATAACACCGTAAAATGTTTTATTACCGCCATGGGTGGCCGAGGTTGTTAAGGCATGGACTCGTGAGCGGGAGGCCTGGGGTTCGAATCCCGCCAGTACCGTCCTCCCTGACTGAGGTTTTTTCCAGGTTTTCCTCAGTCCTCATAAATGGCAAATGCCGGGGAGGTACCCTAAACTTAGGCCTGGAACGCTTCCTTCCTTAAAAAAAAAATATATATATATATTGATATATTTGATATATATCAATATATATTGATATATATTGATGATATATTTGTGCTTTGGACTCATGGCTCAGAATCTCTCGAGCAGTTCCTTACTAATCTTAACTCCAAGTTTTCAGTTAAGTTCACTTCTTCTGTCTCTCCCAATGCTGCTACTTTCCTGGATATTGATATTTCTTTATGCAATGGCTCTTTCCTTACGTCTGTGCACATTAAGCCTACCAATTTACAACAATATCTTCATTTTGATAGTTGTCATCCATTGCATATCAAAAGATCTATTCCTTTTTCTCTTTCAATCCGTGGTCATCGTCTTTGTAACAACTTTTCATCTCTTGACAAGTATATTAAAAACCTTACTCAAAAGTTCCAAAACCAAAATTATCCTTCTGCTCTTTTAAAATCCCGTATAATCCCATCACACAAAACTTTCCAATGCAAACCTAAAACCTCTAACAAGAACTTCATCAACCTTGTTACCACTTACGTACCTGGAATTGAAAGCATCAGACCTATTTTGAAAGAATGTCACGATACTTTGTTAATGTATCCATCTTTAAATGATTTTTCTAAAATTGTACCCCGCCTTACTTTCAGAACACCTCCTAACCTTAAAAGTATATTTCGCCGTAACCTATCCTCTCCGAATTTACCACGTCCCTTTGCTGGCTCGTATCCTTGCCAACGTCCTAAATGCAAAACCTGTGCACTAATTATGCCGTGCAATTCATTCCACAGCCCTAATTTATCCAAGGAATTCAACATTTCTTCATTTGCTACCTGTTCTTCCAAGAATGTCGTATATATGTTATCTTGTAAGCTTTGTAAAGCATTTTATATTGGTTTAACTTCTACTGTTGTTTCGCTACGCATGAACAATCATAGACGTTCTGTTAAAACCAAGTCTCCCTTGCCTGTTGCCCAACATGCCTTATCTCACTGTAAGGATTTTGATGATGCTTTTAGTCTAACTCTTATTGATGCTTTACCTACACAATGCTGTGAAAGTTTACTCAGAGATAGAGAAATGGCAGCTATATTTTTACATAAAGCGCGTATACCACCTGGTTTAAATCTTACATATTAGTTGTTTTCTTCCCACACTCTCATATCTAGTTTCATCTGTTTCCATGCATAACGTTGCCTTCGATACTCAATATTTGCTTTTATCACCTTCACTTGTCTAGCTTCTTGCCATTGAAGAACTCGCAGTAGTTCGAAATATAGCAGTTTCTAGTGTGACTCTTTCTCTGTGTTTTATCTTTATCTACTCTTATTTTAGTGTTAATTTGTTACATTGTTAATAGTGTTTCTTTATTTTTATGTTTCATTAATATTATATATATATATATATATATATATATATATCATTTCATTTCATGTATCATCATTGTGCACCGCCTGTGTGCGTCAGTAGTTAAAGCGGGCGTTAAACACTAATAAAAAATGTTTTATTCAACGTCTGCTCATTGAAAGGATAAATCTATGTGCTGCTATGGCAAACCCTGATAGCAGTTCTGAGAGAGGCTCCCGTGGTTGTTACGTCACTTCCCCTCTCATTTTTGTTTTTAATGGTTATCCATTGCTAGATCTCGAATGAATGAATGATGTTTAACGCCCGTTTTGCTACATAAGCACCACAGGCGATGGACACTGATAATACGTGAGATGAAATGATATATTGGTAAAGGATTTTTATTTTTAAGGAAGGAATCGTTCTAGGCCTAAGTTTAGGGCACCTCCCCGGCATTTGCCATTTATGAGGACTGAGGAAAACCTGGAAAAAACCTCAGTCAGGGAAGACAGTCCTGGCGGTATTCGAACCCAGACCTCCCGCTCACGAGTCCGCGTCTTAACGACCTCTGCCACTCGTGGCGGTCTAGGTCTCGAGAGCTGTAGTTCACATAGATACTTAATGCGTACATTTTATCAACATTCATGAAATGCTAAAATAGCATCCCTTAATTTCTTTAAAAATGTACAAAATTGGCCATGCGCTCTCAATTCTTGCATTTTTAACCAAGTAGTTGCGACTCCAAAGTTCAATGTCAGGATATATTTCACGTTATTCGAATACTTTCTCCACATTAATCTCAAAAGTTTCAGAACGCGTAAATCAACGCCTCTCCATGTACGCTGTGTGTTTTTGTCTTATTAATAATTATAGCTATTTTCTAATAAATAGAAACACTTACTTTAGTTGTTAAAAATTAGGCATAATGCTGTGTAGCACTGTTATAGAAGTCATTAAACTGGATTTATCTATTTTCAGGTCGAGTATTTTGTATTACACTTACCTGCGGTAGATGACACACCACTTCCATTCTCTTCATTCACGTGTTTATTGCTTTTGCTCGTCGTTCCAAAACAAAACCACAATATGAATCCTGTTTTCTTGCCCCAGTAGTGACCAACTCTTCTTCGCCACATTGTTCAAAATTAACTTATAATTTTACGACTTCACGTATTTATTTTTCTGTACTAGAACTGTTACACTTGGTATATCTACTCATATTTTAATTACATAATTACGCGACAACACGCCGCTAGTTTTATAATGAATTTCAATCACTGTGCGAAATTGGGTAGATTTTAACAAATGTTATAAGTATATATATACTTATAAGTATAATGAGTGGAACGATAACAGTTGGGAATTACCTTTGGTGCGAATCAATCTATAAGAACTGTGCACTCGCGTCAGAAGATTGAATGAACTATATGGCACCACAAGCCCATCTGCTAGTCCTCCAGTATCTCTAGCAGGGGCGGTTTCTCTAGGGACGTTTAATTTCCTGTAAATATTGCTTAATGCGTAAAAGAGCAAACATGAGCAATGTCTGTAGCGGAATTCTGTCTTGCGCCTGATGTATGTACTTGCGATTGTTATTTGTAGGGGAGTTCGTTTGCAGAAGCGCTGCAAACCAAATGCCTCGGTAAGCTAGTGGAGTATTTTGACCGAAGGAGATGAATAGAAGCATCAGGAGGAGCCTCTCGCCCATGAGTTATGTGAATGCACCGCCAGAAGCATCAGCTCTCGTCACGTGAGTTCCCAGGAAAGCCCCCAGTTTTATATGGCTGTTGTTTTTGCGCAAAAAGTGGAATTAAATATAAGGTTATTAATTAATTATAGTGAAACAGTATATTAATGACAACACAGTTATATGTATATGTGTGTATGTGTGTATGTATATATGTATGTATGTATGTATGTATGTATGTATGTATGTATGTATGTATGTATGTATGTATGTATGTATGTATGTATGTATGTATGTATGTATGTATGTATGTATGTATATATATGATTACTAGCAGATGTATCAAAATTAATGGCGCAAACTGAAACGGTTGAAAGCATACGACAATAGATTCAAAACGTTCCAATAAACATGGTTCGCAAACGAGCCATGTGCGAGATAATTCCAAGTGTGTGGTTAAATGCCACCATTGACTCCATTAAGAAACGTCGTCCTAGTTAGTACAAATGAATTTGAAAAGTATATTTTTCGTTTATTTCCATTCTAAACTGACTCAACATTCACTCATTGATAGTTTAACTTAATAAGGAATACAATTCTACTTTAATATGTTACATGTTATGTACTATACACTCTTATCTTTTAAAGGTGTTCAAAGTATCGTCCTTGAATGTGGATGCAATGCTGCACTCGTCTCTGGGAGTTTCGAATTCTTCCAAACAGCCCGGATCATCTCGGAATTCTTGATAGGCATGTACAATTCTCTGTTCCAGTGCTCCAACCGTATCAACCGGAGTGCTGTAATCTACAATTTTAAGTCAACAGACAGAAAAATGCAAAGAATTTAGATCGCATGATCCTGGAAGCCAAGGTATAGGCCCTCCTCGATCTATCATCTTGAACCCTATCTCCGCGTTAAATGTCTTCTTACAGTAGCAGTAAAATGTACCGGTGCTCCATTATGCATGTACCACATACTTCGATATTGCTCAAGGGGAACACTCTCAAGCAATTTTGGAAGATGCAGCCGCAGAAACTGAAAGTATCTCCGTCTATTGAGTTTTCTTGGAAAAATGCCCAAAGAGACGATCACCTAGTATTCCTAATTACACATTCAATGAGAAACGTTACTGACGTGGTGACTCATGAACAGCGTGTGGGTTTACCTCGCACCAAAAATGTGTATTATGATAATTAAGATACCATTGCGTGTGAACTCCGCTTCGTCAGTAAATAAAATGTTACCTGTAAAATCAGAGTTGATTACAGCCTCTTGTTGCATTCATTGACTAAAATTCACTCTAGCACCATCACTGAGACATTGAACTCTTTAGAGGTTGCAAGGGTACAGTGATTTGCGATGTAAAATTCTCCATACACTACTGCGGCTTAGTACAGGATTTGTGTAGCAATTCTTCTCGTTGAAATTCCTGGAGAGACTTGTACTGTTTCTAATACCATACCCTCAACTTCAGGCGTAATGCGTGCAGACCTTCCTACTCACCTGCCACGTACGAAACTATACTGTTCTCTGAGGTGTTGATGGATAGTTGTAAATGTGTGATTTTCGGAGTGTCTTCGATTAGGGTATTCTTGGCAGTGAAAACGTGCAGCCTCTCGTGCATTGCCCTTAGCCCTACCATAGATGAAATACATGTCCGCATGCTCTGCTTTGCTGTACGGTTTCATTTTGATTAAGTACAGTTCAGCACAACTGACACTGTTCAGACAAGTGCTCTGACTGCTACGACTGTGAATTGTACCCATCGCCTGTCTTGTATGGTTTGATAATAGCACCACCTGTTGGCAATGTTCAGTTTTGTAAACAAGAGCACAACGCGGACCGTTTCTATTTGCGCAACGAGTGTCGCATATGATGTGTGCAACGAATGAAGTCGGTGGTTGCTCATAACCACACATTCGCAATAATAAATCTGACACACGGCTTGTTTGCGGATTCATATTTACTGGTCCACTAGCTTGCCTAGCAGCAACAGCATACTGCTAATCAAACCACAGTATAAGGAGATACTTTTAAACTATGATCAAACGCTAATGAACGATGCTGGAGAGTGTGCCTACATGACAACATTGTTATTTCAAATGTAAAATTATTTGATGTGGAAATAGCTGCAGGTTTCCGCATATTTGATATATAATTATTAAATATTAAAATTAATATTAATTTCCACATCAAATAATTTTACATTTGAAATAACAATGTTGTCATGCGTTAATTCATGAAGCACTAGGTTTATTTCGTCTTATGTTATTTGAATGTAAAGAAAGTGAACGCTGTACAAAGCTTACACTCCTCAGTCGTTTCTTTGCGACCATTGGAAGAGAAAAATATAAATTAAAAAAAGCTGGATAGATCACTCCAAGTAATGATGTGACTCAAACTATGATTTCAATGCATAGGATGTATACAATGCCTTCTATAGAGACGGACGACAGAATTCATCCTGCAGATTCCCGATTTTAATATTAAGGCCATGAATTACTATGTTTAATGAAAGTTAGGAGAAAGTTTTTTTTCCCTCTCTAATGGGTGCGTTGCTGCGATATATTTATTAGATGCTTTCGCTCTCTCTCGGGTGTCGGAAAGTCACCGGTTTCAGATACCAGAGCACGTAAGGGCGTTAGAGGAGCTTAGAGCTGTAGGTTCAAGAAAACGAACGCTATCTACTAGGGCCGACAAATGAAGAGAACAGTCTAAATGTGAGAGTGCTTAAATGGAGAAAAAGGGAGAAACTGGAGGAAAAATGTCGAACTTTTCCAACAGAGAAGTCACTAGCCAGCACCGAGATTTTGAATTCGGTTCATAGACATAACAAAACAATACTGTAACCTACTGAACTGTGGGGACAGCTTAGATATCATTCTAAGGCACACTGCACAGATGTTTATATTTCTATGTTTAAAAGTGCAAGCGAGATGGTGCGGAAGTTAGAAATAGGCTAATGGGGCTAATGAGGCTGATGTTAGCTGTGATTCTACTATGAAGATCAGGTCTTCATATACGTGAGCGCTTCCAAATAAACACTTCATGGTTGCATTGCAACTCTTATCGCTGACAATGGGCGTAGATGGTTATATTTAAATACACGTCTCGTACTTGCGTTATCCCATGGACAGCGCTGTTAGTTTAACTGAACCACATTAGCCGTTTAACAAGACAGTTATTTAAAATGGCGGTTACCGTTTGTACAAGAATATTATACGTTTTTCTTTTCGCATATGCGCAAGCATGGTAACATATTACATAACTAAGGTTATCCGCAAAGCAATTAAGCAGTTACTTCAGTTAATTTGAAGCATTTAGGACAATAATACCTAGAGTAGGGTGAAATATTCAAAGTTGTGTTCCAAGTGTTATCAAAATTTGTACAAATCTTCTTAAAGCGTACCGCCAAGGGTTACCGAGGTCATTAAGGCGTGGACTCGTGAGTGGGAAGTCCAGGGTTCGAATCTTACCAGGACAGTCCTCCCTTATTGAGTTTTTTTTTCAGGTTTTCCTCAGTTTTTATAAGAAGCTAATGTCGAGGAGGAACTCCAAAACTAAGGCCTGGAACGTTTCCTCTCAAAAAAAAAAAAAAAAAAAAAACTTTCTCAATATATCATTTCATCTCATGTATCATTAGTGTCCACCGCCTATGGTGTGCCTCAATAATAAAGACGGGCGTTAAACATTAGTAAAAAAACTTCTTAAAACTTGGCCAATCAACATGCGTTGGTAAGCATAAATATATGTAAAGTCCAACGCCCAGGGTGTTAACATTATTAATATAAAGAGAAACAAAACAAAGCGTTTCAATTTCTGGAAATTTGTAATTTTAAAATCCTGGTATTAACATTGCTGTAATATAATGCAATATTCTCTCTTTTGTTTTTGTTTGTTTTTATTTTACTCTTTTATTAAAAACAACTTTCCCGTTCTTTTATTAGTCATTGAACATGCATTTTGCGACGGTGTTCAATAGGGAGAGGGTGAAGGAAGTAAATGGATCAAGTTTTACTGAATTATGATATTCATAGTGTTTTGTAGGATCAATGTCGTTCTTCTTCTTCTTTCCCTCCGCCGTCTCGATGCGTCGCTTTGCCACGGCTAACTTCTTATGTATGATATTTTGTTACCTTTTCAGGTTAACGGGTGGAAATAGTCGGGAACTAGGGAATATGTAAGCAAAGTTTAAGACTGGAGATGACACTATTTATTTCCTTTTGTTACTTGTTTAATCTAAAGGATCGCCTTTCTAAGTTTCTGATTAGCGGGTTTTTATTTCTCACTTCGCCTAACCTATTCATTGTCTATCAGAACACTCCAAGATCGCTCGACTCTTCTCTTAACTCGGGGATCAACTATCACTGCCCGATTATTTAGTTCTTTCTCTCCACCTATACGGCTCGACACTTATTGCCCAATGCTATATCTCACGATTGTTCAATTCTTTGTACTCGCGATTACTTGAAAACCTAATCTTTTATCAAAAAGTTCCCTCATTCGGTTAGACCTACTTCTCCCATTTCTACCATTATTCCACTTAAAATTTCTCCCTATTCACCGAGGGGCGTGCATATACTTATTCTCAGATTCCTGATTGGACCTTGCATAGGCCTTCACTTTAACCAATTTTCCATTTCTCCCTCTTGGTTCGCACGAATGTAAAAATCTGACTTATTTCACTTTCTATTTCCACTTTCTATTGTCCATTGTCTCCTACTGTTTCCTTTTGTGGGCTAAATAAAACTGAAAGTTACCAGAAGCTCCAAAGAGACGACCCTTTCTTATACAAAGGATCAAATACAAAGACGACTCCTGGTCATCTGTTCTTTGTCTATTACACCAAATCATATTCACCCTCTCTACAAAGTCTGGCATCTATTCTAATAGGTCTGTCACCAGACTTTCTCTTTTATTACCCCAAAAATACAAAAAATATAATGCATGAATAACTTAACTACTAACATGAATATACACAAATTGTACACACTAACCGTAATACTAATTATAATATTTGTAATTGATTATGTTGGTATGTTATAATATTTTAATTAGGAATGTAATCTGATTATTACGACTTAAATTTATTAAATTTCGCATATATTTTTTAAGACTAGCGGTCTCTTTACACCCAAATGTAAAGATACACAATGCGCATTCCACAACGCAATAGGAAATTGATTTTGCCGATGAAAAGTTACTGCAATAAAGACCTCGTTCTCTGCTGATGGAACTCATGGGACGCAGTTTGTGTTTATTTCTTATTTGTTATAGTAAATAGTAATTAATTTTATACTCACCATCAAAGTATATGTTCGAAATGCTACCCTCCGTTGTAAGGCATGTCTGAATCCTTTTGAAGACACCTTAATGACATTCGTCGCAATTCATCCTCCCGAATAATGTAAACTGCTTCCCGGATATTTTATCTAATCGCCTTTTATTTCAGGTTCAGCACTAATTTTATATGGATGAAGTGTAGCAGCTGAATGGCTTTATACGTACTGCCAACAGATACACCAACTTGCTAGACTAATCATATTAAAACTTTGTTTCTAATAGATAGCCATCCAGCATATATTCTGTTAAAACCTTCTTTTATTTGATTCGCCTTTTTTCAATGAAAACGTCTTGGGTTCGAACTTTTATTAAAAAATCTGTAAATTGCAATTCCCGATAGAGATGTTACTCCCTGGAATTTAGCACGAAATGATTTCCTACAGTATTTGTACGATTTCTTTAGTACACAACAATCATTAAATGCTCTTTTGTTTTACAGTGTACCTCATTCTCAGCCTAGTTCATAATATATAAATACACAATAGAATGTTTAACAGGCTCAGTCATCCTACACAAATGCAACAGATGCAGCTGGCGTGATAAACACGACTAAGAAAGATTGATTGCCATCATCTGCGGAACTTCTACTATCTTACCGGGAATCGTGCGTACATTGAAGGTCAAAGGTTTTCCACTATTATATATAAACTTCGATTGTGTATAACTGTATTTTGTTATTAAATGAACAGAATGTATACTTCTGAATAACGTTTAAGAGAATACTAACACACTGAATGATATTAAATGTAATCAACATTTCCTAACAACATTTATTCTGATTGATTAAAAGAAATATACCTGTGTCAATTGACAAATTTTCCGTATAAAATAATTATATGATCCATAGCTTTCCTTGTCACCGCCAAGGTCACATTGTTGCTGATGTTTGACAAGTTGACATAGAGTCGCTACACAGAGCTACACAACTGTTAGAATACTAACTAACACTGCGGTCTTAAGTGCACAAAAATTGGCTATTACGTCATGTCATTACACTCAAAGTAGGACGGTAGCTTGTTAAGGTGAATGCAATCATTTAAAAATGTTTCGATTAGATTTCTGGGAAACTTTAAAGCTGAAAATTTCAAAGAACTTGTGGGGGATCTGACGTGCTTGTACGAACAGGCTGAAATGTAATATGTCACTAAAAATGCACATTTTGAAATCACATCTAGATGTCTTTCTACCAAATTGTGGTAATGTTAGCCATGAACATGGTGAGCGGTTCCACCAGGATATTTCAGTGATGGAGCAAAGATATAAAAGGGAAATGGAGTGCTGCCATGCGAAGTGATTATTGCTGGATGGTGAAAAGGGACGCTCCTGAAACACAGTACCAGAGACTGCCCCCCCCCCCCATTGAATGAAAGAATAATGTTTAACGCCCGTTTTTGCTACAGAGGCACCACAGGCGATGGGCATTGTTGATACGCGAGACGAAATGATATATCGGGAAAGGATTTACTTTTATGGAAGGAATCGTTCCAGGCCTAAGTTTAGGGTACCTCCCCGGCATTTGCCATTTATGAGGACTGAGGAAAACCTGGAAAAAAACCTCAGTCAGGAAGGACGGTCCTGGCGGTATTCGAACCCAGACCTCCCGCTCACGAGTCCGAGACTTAACGACCTCGGCCAACCGTGGCGGTCTTGCTGCCCCCCCCCCAAAAGAGACCTTTTTAAGATAATTGATTCCTTTCATGTTTTCATATTTCTTGTAAGATATATATATATATATTAAATATCATTATCTTAAAAACGAGATAATAAATAAATTTAAACATTATTTTCTTGTTCAGCGACCCTAAAAACATAACGGAAACATATTTTCTTCACCATAACATTCAACTTTTGAACATTTATACGACTGTGTAATAAACATGGCGGGAAATTTGAAACGTTTTGACAAGACGTCAGATGTATAAATTTACCTTATAATTAAGGGGGGGGGGAAAGATACTAAGCAAAATAGAAATAGTGCTTCAAACCAGTTTCTCCAATGTCGTTTGCTTTTCAAAATTGTGTTTTGTAATTTTTTTGGTGTGTTTTTTGTTGCAGGTCATCATGCTTCAGTTGTGTTCAATTTGTTACCAAACAGTTTAAATGAAAAAATAAAACAGTATATCCCATAATTCTTTTTAATTTCGACTTTCATCTGTTAGGCTGATAGCGGAAATTGCAATGCTGGACATTCATAAACGCAAGCGTATTTTGTGAATAAATTATTTGATTTTTATAATTTTATTCACTGAATAATAAAAATAAATTCAACTCGAGCTTCTCTGCAGATAATTTCTGCAGTTCTCGTTATATTATATTAATGTAGAGGTTTTGAAATGAAACGAGTTTTAAGTTTGTAAATAACTCATATAGAACTCCAAGTTACACACACACACACACACACACACACACACACACACACACACACACACACACACACACACACACATATATATATATATATATATATATATATATATATATTGTTCGACAACTTAACAAAAAATTTCAAGATATTTTAATGAATGCTAAGAGTATTAATGACTAGACATATTAGGTATTTTAAGTGATTCGTTTATTTAAATTTATTATATGGCTATCAATAAAATATACAGAGAAAATAAAGTGACCAAATAATCTCTTTGGAGGTTATTAATGGTTTTGGTTTAGACAATGAAAAATAACTGACGCCAAAACAGAATACTATGCCAAGCTAAACTTGAACTAAATCCGGAATGCCAAACGACTGCAGTACTATTTGGATATGCTTCTCCGTCCTGCGCAAAAAGTTAACAATAATTTTGGCGGAATTAAAAGCTATTAAGGGAATGGGCAGTCAATGAAGAAATCATTGATGACTGGTCGCACCGGCTGACATGCAGATCATTGAGATAACTCTGCCAGTCTTAAAATCTTCATAAACACCTTTGATTAAGGAAGTTTAGATACAGAATTTGCACGAAGATGTACTCTTCTTCACAAAACTGAAATTATTAGCAGGGGGTAGTACCACCGACTCAACTATTATCAACCTGGCAAAAATGAAAACACGTTCGCGAACAAGAGGCCTTGATAGAAAACACCATCTTCCTCCTCATCCAGCAGAAAAAAAAACTTTTAAAAAGATGCTGCAGCTCTGGGGTCATATTATACAAGCGCTAACAGTTTTGACCACTGCTCAACAATTTCCCAGCGACGGATTCGGCTACCAAATTCCGACAAAATCCCACAACACACTACCAATCACATTATACATCACTCTAGCCCACCCTAAGCAGAACAAACATAGCACACCAGGCCTCCCTGAAAATGTCGTTTAATTACCACATTTTCAAAATGCAATTCCTTAACGCTTTCCATTTTATTTTTCATTTTTCGAAGTTCTCTTTCAAGTATATTCCTTGCGTCTCTTCACAAGGTATTGTAATGATAATACACGGCTTGATATACAACCCGAACCTACGTAACACTCGGATATAATACGCTGTGATAGCGGCTAGGGACCATAGAAACATACCCGTCAATTTTAAATTCGAAAGTCCCGATTTGTGTTCCAGCGTTCATCAGGACGTTGTTATAACAGAATGACGAAAGTTCATACGGGTTATACTGTAACATGAAATCCTAAAAAAATTTGACAACGGCTATTTTAGGACATCGCCACTGATAAAGAAAATTAACCTGGAAACAACGATACACTCTGCGTTCTGGGTTTTCTTAGATTAGAATTCTCCAGTCAGGGCCAAGAGATCACAAAATTTGGCAAGAATTGCCACATTCACCTCAAAAAATTGTCGCGTGTAAACTGTCTCCCTTGAGGAGACAAGACAGAAGGAGGACAGACACCGCCTAGTAGTGCACTGTAGTATGCCTCCCTGAAGATTCGAGAACAACGTTCCAAAAATGTCAGAAGGGCCGCCTGTTGTAACATAACAAATGATCAGCTTGTCAAGGCAATGCTCTGTAGAAAATTGAAGTAAAACTGATGATTCATCCAGATACACCCGGTGATCTATTTCTCTGCTGTGATAATTAATTTGAGTTTGACTCAAAGTAGCACTTGGAGCATTTATTTTAATTAATATTATTACTATATTATTAACAATTATTATTAATAATTATTAATTATTACTAACATGAAGAATATTAATATAATATTTCCCTACCGTATCGGGAAACATTGACTTTGAAATGGGTAGCTGTTTACCCCTTCCCACTGAGTAAGTAGTGACACTTAACGAGCATGAATTTATGAACTTCTGTTTTGATCATTGGTTTCTGCAGATGAAGTGATGTTTTTATTTTTGTGGTTGAGACTGGTTGGAAAGGTACAACATTAGGAGTAAAGTTATCTTTCGTAACCTGGCCAAGATTCAAAACTTTCATGTTCATTGACCATTAGGTTTAATTCAGGAAATCGGCGTGCTTTGTCATTGGAATTACTTAGGGATAGTAATAGCCTTCCTCAGCGGCGACTCGCGTCGGCATAATGATGAAAAGCACAATTTAACTACTGATACTGCAAGTTTCCAGAATCTTAGTAAATAGAATACATACTCTTAAGTGCGTGACTGAACATACATAACATATAGAAAGAGGGAGGGAGAATGTCATAAAATATAATTGTAAAATTACCCATTTAAACAAAAGAATCTTGGCTTCATGACAGAAAATTTGTCAGTGTCCCTTTGAATAAAGTCTGGAATCTGCATGATAAAGTTTTGTCTCTGCAGAAAGATTATATACATCCTTGTTTTGAAACCATGGTTTGACTTAAGTTGGAGTTGAATTGCCCAGTTTTTCAATTTCAATTTTCCCTTTGAATAATCGTAAAGAAAGAAGCCTGGAATATAATTTTTGTATAGTATTGCTTTTCTTTACGTTCAATTGACATAAAAGGAAATAAAGCAACTACTTCACGAATTCACATGAAATTTCGCTAACCTGTCAATCAGTAACAGCAAACTGCCAACGAAACGGTTGAATAGAGACAGTGTATGACAACATTGTTTCTTCAAATGTAATGTTGCTTGGTATTGAAATAACCACAGGTTTGTCCATATTTAATATATATGACTTTTTTGTCTTTAATATATTGTTTATCTCTAATTCTTAATGGTCTTGTAAAATAATTTATTTCACATTAGAACGCAGCAACATTCATTCTGTTTAAAACTGGAGGCAAATATTTCTTGGAATGAACGTGACGAGAGACGACGTTTCAGGTGGTGCAAGCACACAATGACGCTTATGGGAAAGAGGCTCCTTCTTCCGCTTCTTCTCACCTCTTCTGGTCAAAATACTCCACAAGCTTATCAAAACAGATAATACCCTCAAATAGAAACAGCAGGCCCAAAATGAATGCTCTTTACAGACTTTTTTAACGCATAAAATGCTATACGCAATTGTTATAGGAAATAAAACGTTGAAATGTTTGGGAATGACAACAACCTGCTAAATGAGAGAGCTTCATTACTGCACTCTCGTGCCGAAGCAAAAACCTTCAAGTCCGCAAGTAGCAGCTCAGTGGCGGAACCGAGAATTAGAATATGAACATAAATCTGTTATAAGGATACTAAATATAAGAATATAAATATTAATTAATTTACACTATTTAATGAAGCGTAATTTCAGTGTTTACTTTATAATAACAAAAACAATATATAGAATATGATATAATAAGAAATAAATCTATGCATCTTTTGCTTATTTGAAATCTAAAATTAAACTGTATAAGCATTGTTACTTAAATGTAAGTTCACATTCAAACCATTTGAATTTGCTTATTAGCAATTTTTACAGTTTTCTGTTGGCAAGCAGCCTTGCAACACACGGACTATTGTTTGAGTACAACCCAGTCGCAAGCATGCCTTCAAGAGCTCATCACTTTGAAGTGGTTTAATGTCAGCCTCAAAAATTAAAGCCAAATTAGGAGACTATAGGTTTGTGGCCCCATGTTCGGCACTAAACTTTGAAGCGGTTTAGTAGGCTCCGGCTAGGTTCCCCGGATTGGACACTAATTTTGAAGCGATTTATCGTTTGGAAAAAATTACCGGGCATTTCACTTCCAAGTTATAAGTATCACATCAGATGGCAGTTGAAGCTACAGCCTGAAGCGGTTTAGTAGGCTCCGGCAAAGTGCCTCAGGTTGGGCACCAATTATGAAGCGATTTGTCGTCGTCGAGTGAGCTCACACCGCCTGTGGTGCCTCAGTAGTAAAAACGGGCGTTAAACACTACTCAAAAAAAAAAAAAAAAGAGTGAGCTCACATTGTGATGCCAAATTTGAAGAGATTTGCTAGATTGATTATTGGTGTTGTTCGGTATTGTTCCCTAAGCTTCATCGACAACAGTATCTCAGATTGAATTATACTATATCATTGATTCGTACGCAACAGGACTGGGAGAGGAGTTCAATAGTAGAAATAAGCACGCGATGCGGCATTATATATATAATTAGTACTTTGTTATATTCAAAATCTTTCGCGCCCTCTGGAGTTTTGATACGATACACTTACCTACGTCAACTCCACTGGTGGCCGGAGCCGTTAAGGGGCGCACTCGTGAGCGGGAGGTCTGGGGTTCTAATCCCGCCAGAACCATCCTCCCTGACTGAGGTTTTTTCCAGGTTTTCCTCAGTCCTCATACATGGCAAATGCTGGGGAGGTACCCTATACTTAGGTCTGGAGCGTTTCCTTCCTTAAACAAATCCTTTCCCAACATATCATTTCATCTCATGTATCATCCTGTTCACCGCCTGTGGTGCCTTAGCAGTAAAAACGGAGTTAAACACCATTAAAAAAATAATATGAAGAAGAAGCAGAACTTAGCAATGTCAAACACAAAGTCAGCTGCCGCGAGTGGAATTCAGAAGTGAAACTGAGTAGTCCCAGGGTATAACCTACAACTGAGTGCCTGCGTGGGAAACAGAATAACAAATGCCTCTCGCTGCATGTGAAACTTACAGATGAGAGCCGCAGCGTGTGCAACTAAAAACTGCTAAATTGATGACTGCGTACGTCATGTGAGAACTGCTTCTGAGTAACTGAACTGAGAATTCAGTCTCACAACTGCGTGTGTCTAATCGAAACAGAATAAATGGACTGCCCCTCGCCGCGTCCGGAACTTAAACGTGCGTGCGGCGTGTAGATCTTGAGACTCCTTCTCCCGCGTGTAGAACTGATAAATGAGAACTAGCTAATGAGTATCCCAACAAGGCAACCGCTCCACATTAAATTTAAGTCAAGTAATCATTGGTTTAACGACGCCAAAGGGGTCACATATGCACGCGCAAGTTTCGCGCCTATCTCTGAAAGTTTAAACATACATTTACCATAGACATGTTTAAGTTCACCTATCATACGTACCATTCGCTATTTTTTGAAAGTTTAACTCTTTTGTTGATATTGGCATGTAAAGGCTAACAGTACAATGCTTGTTGGGTTGAAAGCCCTAACGGATTTAAAAGTCCTTCGGTTTATTTACCCTACTATTTCCTATAAAAGGGTAGCATCACACTCGACCCTCGGGTTTCTTCTCCCTCTGAATAGAGTTTTATGCCCCTCTTGATTTTCCATGCTACCGTAACAGAAAATACCAAAGAACTGAATTATGGATGATTTATTCGAACACTTCATTCAAATGGGGCATCTATATTCCCTCATTTGCATTTTTGTCGACATTCAACCCACGTGTTAATATTATACCGTATTATACATATACGAGTCGTCCTGGTGGTGTAGTGGTTACCATACTTGCCTCTTAAACCCAAGATCGCGGGTTCGAACCCGGCCAGGACCGATGGATTTTTTCGGGGCGTAAAAATCCTAAGTATGGCTTCCTTCGGAAGGGAAGTAAAGCCGTGGGTCCCGTGTCGTACATTTACGGCACGAAAAATAACCTCAAGCCTGAAAGAGAGGCCTCTGAGCAAAATTTGTCGGCCGTTTCACGCCCTGAGTTGAATGGGACGCTGATGACCTGAGCTGTTAAAGAGCTTCCATAAATAATTCATTCAAAAAAAAAAAACACACACACACATATATATACGATATCTACATTACTAATTATACTACATGAAACAATGTGATAATTAGATAGTAACATTCATATTATATTTATATTTCAGTGGGGATTGGGCCATAAGGATCGTTTTAAGCCTGGCGATCTATTTTTCTGATATCTGTAGGTGCGAAGTGTACATAAATTTCAATGGTTTGTATTCCGGTAGGATCCACAACAGGCCCAGTTGTTTTAAGTCAATGGTAGTGGACTCAAAATTAAAAATGCAGCAGGTATTATATACTTTTCTTTTAATAATTCTTACTTTAATTAATTTAATTCAGTTTTCAACGAAAATTTATGGATTATATGTTTTTGTTAGAAGTAAGATATTCATCTTTGGATGACCTCTTATTAGTTTAGTGAGCATTTATACACCCCAATTGCAAGCCAAATGCTAAAGTTTCACAGATTTTCCAGTACTTGAGTTTCTCTGATAGTAATTTATCTTCATATGTCTTTCATAACAATATCATGAATCACAGAAACACTGATGCTAATTTACTGTCCGTTATTCATAACAGTCGTGATAGTGGATGTATAACCGCCATCTATCGGGCTGGTTTTGATGTCCAAAGATTTCTTTAAGAACAAACATCGTAACAAAATAGCACACCATTGTATTAGGAGAAATATTCTATAAAAGTGCCATGGTCTTTATCTAATTATGTACACATTCTTGTATAAGTGCAGCAAATTCCACGCTTTCAGCCTGGAGCTTAAAAGTTGGGATTGTCCGTATAAGTTTACTTGAGTTAAAAATAAGGTTATGGTGAACAAATCTGCTTTTTAATATAATATATTTCAGTACATCTTTTAATAACATAAAATTACATATATTTTGTAAGCTCTTTAATAATATTGTAATTTACTTTATAAAATACATAATATTTTTAATAATGTTTAACACCTACATACCACTGAGGTACTGCAGATGATTTATATACACCATAAATGAACAACTGCTAAAACCAAAACAAATGTTAATATAAGATTAATTAGTATTAAAATACATAACATTTTAAATAGTGTTAAACACCTGCTCACGTCTGAGGTACTACAGGCGATTTACATACATCATCATGAATATATTAAAAGCAAATGTAGATGAACAACTGCTAAACCAAAACAAATGTTAATATAACATTAACTAGTATTAAAGTACATTATATTTTGTAAATAGGTGTAATTTTGTAAATAGGTGTTTTATTTTGTAAATAGGTGTTTAACACCTATTTACAAATGAGGCACTATAGCAGATTTATATACACCATCATGAATATGTTAAAAAGCAAAATATACATATAACCAATGTTAATAATGTTAGTAATGTAGATGAACAACAGCAAAAAGAAATTTTCTGCATCAAAAACAACATTTTTAGAACAGTGCAAATACGCTGTTTTCTCCTTTATATATTAAGGCGGGCAAATACGGAAAAAATAAAGACATTAATCCAGTGTGTACTGCTTCGCAATTTAGTAACTGCCCCGAGAAAAATATGTTTTTAGAGTTTAAGTCAGGGACTAGTGTAATTATTCCAGTATAATTATACGGAATACGGATTATATCTATGCACAGTTTACTCCATGCATGAGTAAACAGTATACAGTATACAGTTTACCGCACTTCGAAATTCAAATATAGAGGAGACATTTATCGGAAACACAGAATGCGGCGTAATAATGTCGTACTGCAACACTGCCATTTATTTAGGTTGAGCACTTACAGGCTGTGCTCTTACTATTTTGTAATTGTGTATTAAGCATTTGTTCAAATACATTACTAACATCAATATCATGATTACCATTGTTTTCATCATTATCATTCTGTTCACCATCACCATTGCCACCACCACCACCATCATCATGATTATCATCAGTTTTCATCATTATCATCAATGCTTTCATTATTATCTATGTTTTCAAAATGATCATATATGTTATTTGCATTTTCTAGACTATTTAATGAATTGACAAAGTTTTGTAGTGTCGTTACTAATAATTTAGATGTGTGTAATATGGACTTTAAATTGCGTATATCTGAAATTGGAGAATGCCAATTTAAATTTTCGAATAGAGGTACCTTTTCTGATTGCTGCCGCTGCTTGTGCTGCTGCTGTTGTAATTGCTGCTGCTTCTGTTGCTATTCTAACTGCTGCTTCCTTTGCCGTTGTTGATAATGTAAGTGCTGATATTTTTATTTTTATAAAACGTAGACAAACATGCACGTATTAATTTTGGTATAGGTGGTAATACCACATTATGCGTTTTATTGCCGATAACTGTAACTTCTTCACTTTCCATTTTTACTGCTTGCTCTTCATCAATAGTTAAATTTAATACCTCGTTTTGTGCTCTACAATACATTTTGTTTTCTGCAGACGATGTGTGTTGTCAGTATCTTCAACCACTGCAGAATGACAATGATGGACGAAAATTTTCGATGTTATATACTCTTACAAGTCAAGTATACACACGTGTTAGCAATGGGAGAAGTTGTTTATTGCAACAAACACATGCCCTTGTAAATAATTAAATGGGCTAGACAAATGTGTTGGCGTAATAACAAGGAATAGTAATTTAAATGCAATGAGCGTGGTTGCAAAACGCGGGTTAAAACGAAATAGCTAGTCTTTTTATTAACATAATTGGTACTTGTTAAGAAGAATAACATAACATATGACGGACAGATAATGCAATCATAAATAGCTATGGTAATAAATAAAGGCTGGGCTTGACGTACGTATGTCGACTAAATAACAAGAAAGAGTTGTAAGTCGTGAGCGAAAAGAAATAACAAGTCATTGTAAACAATCGAGTCGACTAAGCACACAAGAGTTTACTAAGAATAATTTAAAAGCGGTGGGCGATCGATAAAATAGCAAGTCTTAGGTAATAACAAGAATAATAATTTAAATGCAAACGAAGTGAAGTTGCAAGTCTTGAGTGAAAAAAGAGTAGGTCACTATAAATAATTGAATCGACCGAGCGCGCAGGTGTACACAAAGAATAATTTAAAAGCGATGGGCGAGGTAAGTCATAGGTAATTAAGCTGAGTAAGTGCAAGTGCTCCTGCGCAAGAACAAGGAAAATATAAGCGAGACAAAGTCACCTTGTGCACACGCCTAGTAACAGATACAGTGACGCAGTACGTTGCGCGGCCTAGCATACACAAAAAGGGGGCCAGCGTTCCCCTCCGAATTCGAATTATAGTTGTTACAAACATTTTTTTATTAAAAGTAGTGAGTTTCACAATATTGCACCATTGAACAAGAACGCTTCATAGAATATATTCGGGCATTCTGGAACTATAGTTTCGGCGGAGCCGATGCCTAACGATGACGAGCAAGTTCCATGGAATGAATACATTGGGTGTTTATTCAATATTTAGAATTTGTAAACGAACAATTGTTAATCGGCGAACCGAGCTATTTTGGCATGTTTGTAGTTAAAACTGAAAATCCCAACAGGGGATTTCACGTTAGCCTTAGAAGATTTTGTCAACTGAACACGGAGGCAATATTAAATTCGGCAGAATCCACGATGCAGAGCAATTATAATTTTTCACGGGCGGTACATATTAAAGTTCACGTGTGTTTACACTAAAATAGCGGAAGGAAATGGTTTTACTATCAACTGTGAAGTGTGCGACAAAAATAAATGTGTCATATTCATTAAACCGTTGATAATTCATGTTTAACTTGAGAAATTGCAATAATCGTCGCAAAGCTAGAGAACGAATAATACTATAATATAATAACAAGATGCGATAGTGTACAAATGCTGGAAACTATAAATTTATGTCAACTGATTGATAAAATGTATATACATCCCTCTGCTATAGAAGATGTTAGATATTCCGAAAATGTTCTACAACAGTACTCCTTTACAGTGCTGGATGGTCATGCAAAGAACAAGATATTGTATAAGTCGTCAATTGACAGCAACAAACATGTTGATATAATGGAGCACGACAATCGCCCTATTTGTGCGTTCTGTGCCAAGCGTGTAATAAATGCATTGACGTATACGAAAAAATGCAAATATAGGCCAATTGCGGCGTGAAGGAGTGGGTATCAGAGAAGAATCCCGTGCGCGAGTTATTTCAAAACATCAACTTACCGCGCACTGTACTTAAAAAAGTGACAGTTATGCTCATAATCTAAAATCTTACGATGGACACACCTTGCTGAAATGATGGTGGGAACTCTCGGGTGGACACCTGAATTGATCATGAATGGTAATAGCATACATAGAATATATCATGAAAATATTGTTTTTTTGGTTTCGTTAAATTTTACCACCCTTCAGCTTTCTAAGTTTCCCAAAATTTTTGCAATAGAAAAATCAACAGGGTATTTTCCCTGTTTGTTTAACACAACGGCCAATGCATGGTAGGTCAGCGCAATGCCTGATAGACGCTACTATTGTCCCGAGAAAATATCCACGGACGAAAGAGAAAAGTTCGAAAAATGCCACGACCAAAAGATTTCTTCAGGGTACATATTCGACATGCGAAAGGAACTCATGCGATATTGTACAATGGACGTGCAGGTATTGTGTTTAGGCATGTAGAAATTCAGAAGAGAATTCATGACAGAAAATAATATTGGTCCTTTTAGGGAAAAGGTCACCATTGCATATACTTGCATGAACGTTTACAGAAAACGTTTTATGCCTAAGAACATCATTTTGCTCATACCTCTAGGCGGCTATCGCTTGGGGGACAAGCAGTCACGCATTGCTCTCGTCTGGCTTAGCTGGCTGGAACTGAAGCATAACGTGACGATTCAATGCGCGCTAAACAGTCGAGAGGTGCTGGTATTAAATCTCCAAGTCGACGGCTACAGGAAAGATATAGGAAACAATAAAAAGATCGCTCACTTATTTCACGGCTGTCGCCGATACTACTCTAATAGAACTTCGATTCTCTGTGGCACGAAAAGCGACACGATGGACTCCAGGTTGAAAACTGCCGAAATTGCGGCCAAAAAAATGAGAGGCGCGTGGTACGAAATGATCGAAATGTGGGAACGGGACTTCAATAGCGAGATATAGAGCAGCGAAGAGCTAGAGAGATTTGCGGCTTCGTTCACCATACGGCAGCCCCTGGAGCTGACAGACACGTTTTTGAGTGATTGCGCGAACTGCAAAAAACTGTACCGCGAAAAGACCACGTACGAAAAAATACTCTACTAGGACGTGTGTAGTTCTATTCATACGTAAATAGGACTAAAGTGTATCTGATAGATCATTCCAAAATTCACCGCGACAAGGACAAAATGCCTAAGTCAGAAAACGTCGAAGGAGGAGTGATCAAATGTAAAGTCCTGCCTTTCACCTTCTCTATCTTCCGGCGCTTCCGATGTGCGTTAACGGTAAATTAATGTTTTCCCTATGCGGAGCATGCGTGCTAGCAGAAAATCAACTATACGACTGCGATCACGAGAACAAAAAAGAATTATCTCGGACACCTGTGTGGTGGACCAGATGAAGGTCGGCGTCGACGAAGCCTACATCATATTGGAAACGTGCGAAATTTGGGAATGCGACATAACGTGCTACGACCACGACCACCGGCGAAAAGGAACTCTTTGATGGTTATGTCAATCTGTTATTAAAAATTAAGACGAAAGCAACGGGCTGACGGTCACATGGCGCAACCGATGCCAACAGAGAGCAATTCGTGAGGAGGTTCGAGGCGAGAGATGGCTTGAAATTGGAGCCAGATGCAATCGACCGCAATCCCGGTAACTGAGAACTCACGAAGCTCATGCTCAACACCTTCTGGGGCAAGTACGGCCAGAGGGACACTTTGTCGACCTGCGAATTGGTTGACACGTACTCTCGACTAATGGAGCTCCTAGACAATCTCAGCATAGAGATGCAGATGTTTCTGTCGGCCACGCATCGAATCATCTATGTAGTCTGGGGGAACGTCAAAGAGAATGCAAAATTAAATTGCACGGTCAACATGGTAATAGCTTCTACACCACAGAGCACGCCAGACTGTAAATCTACTTCTACCTGAAGTGCCTGGCGGAAGTGTGCTGTATTTCGACACGGATTCAAATGATAGCCGTGTGCAAGCCGTACAACTGGATGACTCTCACGGGTTCCTTCCCCGGATGCATGACGAACGAACTGGAAATTTCCGGCAGAGACGCGTACATAGCCCAAATTCTTGGCGACGGGTATCGGATAAAGATTTCGGCGACGGAAAATTGAAGGTAATTTGCAAGGTCAAAGGAGTCATACTAAACTGGAACAACGCGCGCAAGATCAACGTCATGCGCGACATCGTGATGCGCGGTAGCGACCTGGTCGTTCGACTGCGTGACAGGCAAACAGTGAGAAAGCTCGTCTGGACCCTGGTCACCGAGCCGTCGATCAAGTGTAGGCGACGGTCCTCGGATTTCAACATGGTGCCGTACGGTTATAAAACGGGTAGGCGAGAGTGAAAATAACTTCAATCGCGCGAGGAAGGCGTAGAATAGACGTCGACGCGCTGTCATGCGCCGCGCTGTCATGCGCCGCGCTGTCGTAATTTCCGATGAAGCATACGGCCGGTGAGGCGAGACCCTTCGAGAGGGAAGATTTTAAACGGTTTAGGAGCACGCCATCCGGATCTTGCGCGCAAGTGCGCCGGAATCGAGTGCTATTCGAAGTTGCGTACAAGTGTCCCCTGTTCCACGCGTGCGGCGACGCTTCGAAGGGAAGCTACCTCGAGCCGATGTTTGCCACTGAAACCAAACGTCCGCGCATCAACGACGACGGGGGCCCCTCAAAGCGAGGCTTCCTCGAATGCAAGCGTCCACGGCGCACCTCGTTGCGTGCCGGGACTGAGGATCCACTCGCGCCGAGCTTGTTTAAGCGTCGTCGAATCGAGGACGTCGTGACGACGACGCCAAAGCACATGGCCGCCATTTATTCTTTTTTGTTCTAGCAACATCCGCAAAACATGCTTCACATGAACAGGATGCGGCGGCGAATTTTGCGATGTCTAGCAAGGCCAGTGAAGCGTCTCCTCCCAGGGCGATTGCGACGAAGAAACGTTTCAGATATCATCCGTAAAAATTTATAGAAGAAAAAGAAGAATTGCTCTTCCTTCGCGAGCCTCGTCGAGACGTAAACTCCGCCGACGTCGATCGGTCCGTGAAAGATCTAGATACTTTGATAGAGGGCGCCGACCAGCGTACGAAGGAGACATTCCGGAAGAGGGCCAGATTTCATCCGTATGGGTGGCTCGAGGTTTCGGATACCGGCAAAGTTAAATGCCCGGATACCGGCTAATACGCAAGAAGCGGCGACGGGCACTTTAAAAGGGGAAATCGTGAACGAGAATCGCAAGAGGATACTTCGTCGCTTTCTAGCCTGCAGGGACGTGGATGTGAGAGACAAAATTGTTGACAAAGATTACAAGAAATATAGAGGCGTTCGCGCGGGTGAAGACATGGAAATGAGAGATGTGGAGAAAGAGGAAGAGGGGGAAGTCGAGTATGCCGAGACAGTCGATCCCGAGCTCACCAAATTCAAGTTCCCCAGTTCTCTGCAATTGGCGGGTCCGTCCCAGTGCGGAAAATCAACCTTCGTGAGTAATTTGCTTAGGTACGCCGATAGGGTCTTCGATCGCCCCTTTAAAAGGGTCTTATGGTGTCACTCCGGAATATCTGCCTAATGTGAGTCGCGAATCTAACAATTGCAATTTCAACGTGCGGCTGCACGAAGGAGCCCCAGGTTTAGAGTCCGTGAGGAACTGCGATCTGATTGTGCTCGACGATATGATGTATGAGGCCGACGGCATCGAAGTTTCCAACTTTTTCACCAAAGATTCCCAGCACAAGAATTTCGGAGTGATATACGTGCTGCCGAACGTTTTACTCAGGCGGAAAAAATTCAGACCATGCCTTTCAATCCCAATTACATCGTCATATTTAAAAATAATCGCAACAAGATGTAGGTGAATAAATTGTGTCAGCTGTTAGAGTCGCTAAACTTTACATTCTTACTTGAGGATTTTGTCAAAGGCACAAAAGAGCCTTACTGCTACCTCGCCTTAGATTGCACTCAAAACACCGGAAGACTGTCGGTACAGGACGGGCGTTATACCCGACGAGACGATGTACTGCTTCCGATCGAAATGAGATAAATATGCCCGAAGTAACGATAACACGATCGGTTTTTTCATCGACAATAAACAAAACGAACTTCCCAAGCTGGCTCCTAGAGTCTTTAAAAGAGCGTGCAAACTATCCTCACCGACGATAGCCAAGCAGTACGGCAACCTGATCGTGTTAGACATGGCGAAACCTAAATTGCATTTCAAATTGTTGAAAAGTGGCAATTCGGAATTGTTAAAGGCAATTTCCGAATGCGTTTTAAACGCTAGTAGCGTTAAAGTGCATATTTCATCAAAGTGCGCAAAACGCTTAAAGAGGAATTGAACGTCGTGAAGGAGATCAGTCGACAAGAAAATGTCTTCCAGGAAGAAGAAAGCCGTTGCGGTGCAAAAGGCAAGTGTCCTGAAGGCCTTCATATTGGCCGCCTTGACGCATTGGATATCGCGCTGGTGTCGAAACTGTCTTAGAGGATTAGGTGAGACACGGTAAGCAGATCATGCTCCTGTATTCGCAGCCTAAGAGCCTGAATAAATTGCACGTGATCGATTGGACGCAGTCGGATCTGATCGGCAATATAAATATTACGAGAAATTTGACTTTATCTCCGGACGATAAGTTGAAATTGCTCAGATATATTAATTATCGAATTATTACGACCTCATGTCAAAGTTGCGTAAGAAATATCTACAAACAGTGAAACAGAAAAAATAGCGTTGGAAGAGGAGGGGGAGGAAGAGAATAAAGACGAGGTGGTAGCAGACGATGCGGAACGCTTTCGAGGAAAGATAAAACGAGAGAGGAAGAGAAAAATGAAGAAGGTAGCCAAAGCTAAAGAAACAAGCGAAAGTTCGAACGAGAATGTTAAGTACAGTCCTTATAGCTTACGGAAGAACAAATGGCTGCAACTTTAACGCTAACGAAAAAAATATACTCGATCGAATTATTTCAAAGTCGACCACTACGTGGGCCTTGGTACCGTCGCGAAGCTTCGTCGCGTCATCGGCATATCCGCGCGTAATATAGAACATTATGTGCACGAGCCAGAGAGTTACACCCTTCGCAAACCTGTGAGAATGCGCTTCGCCACAAAACGCTATCACGTAACTAACATCGACGATTTATGGCATCTTCGTGGATGCGTACGCAGGCCTAAAGTATTTTGAGCCGATAGAGGAACGGAGTTCACCAATGGGCAATTTCAGACTTTTTTTAGACAGGGGAATATCTCACTACACCGCAAAAAAAAAAAAAGCTTTCATCGTTTCCCATCATGAAAAGATTCAACAGAGCTCTGAAGACAAAGATGGGGAAATACTTTACGCATAATAACACTGACAGATACGTCAACATTTTACCGAAACTCGTGCATTCTTACAACAGCTCCTATAATCGAAAAATCAAGATGGCTCCTAAAGAGGTGAAGGAAACCAACATCTCTGCAGTTTACGACAAAACGAACGCAAACGAACGCCGTCTATACACCGCTCCTAAATACAAGATAGACGAGCACGTGCGCATTTCCAAACACAAATTGGCGTTTGAGGGTTACGTGGAAAATTGGACCGACGAAATATTTACGATTCGCAAAATGGTGAGGGTTTCTTCAAGCGTCTACGAACTGAACGATCAGGGGGGGAGAAGAAATAGAAGGCATCTTCAACGACCAAGAAATACAACAGGTTCCACTTCCGACCATTTAAACAATTAATAAAATCTTAGACAAGCGAGGCAGAGACGTCAATAGGGAAATGTTCGTGAGGTGAGAACGTTATCCATCCAAATTTAATTCTTGGATTAAGAGTTTGATTATACTATCACCATGATACGAAGGGAACAATTTTCTATAACCCTCACTAGAAACGGTTCCATGAATCACTTCGAAAACAATACCACGTTGCGTTTTTCCAACATGTTGCCTCAACGGACAGTCCTAACATGCGAGTGGGAGTGGCAACACTCACCAAAATAGGATATCTGGGCTCATTTTTACATATAGCAAAAGGCGGCAATTTCATGAAAGATACTCTCGTCCAAAGGAATAAGGCGCGCGCCGTTCTTGATTAGGATTTTCGTTTCGAATGAAGGGAAACAGCCATAACCGGATTAAAACGACATTTTCGCTCCTGGCGGCAGGATCATTATTAATCCAAACGTTTAATCCGGGATATTTACAGTGAATTACAGTGAATTTCGCCATATTTTATATGTTGCCTTATGACTATTTGTACAGTATATATTATTCATCTGTAAATTCGCCAAGTGAATAATAGATATTTTCGCATATATGCTGTAAAAACGGATTTTAATAGTTTCCTATTATCAGATGATAATTTCTGAGTAATTGGGAAGGATTATATACTCTGATGCATTCATAGTAACTTATTTTTAATAACAAGATAAATTTGCAATGAGGCTATACAGATTACTCCTTTCTGTAACGTTCATGTATTTGCATTTTTTTAATGAAATGGTCTTTATTTTAAATGTAAAGATTTATAGGAGAAAGGACATACCGAAGGAAGTGTTAATTTTTTATATTTTTTAAAATAAATTCTATGTGTATTCTAACATATTTATTATTTATATATGTTATTGAGCATATGAAAATGTTGTACACAATAGTTATATAAAGTAATATTCCATGTAGCATATAAGAGTGTAATTGTCATTTACAGCTTATGCCTAATAAGGCCCTGAAAAGAATTCCGTTTAATTAAAAACGATCTGTCCAAAAGTCAACCTGAGATGAAACGTTTTAAACGTGTGTCCAATTTATAAATATTCAATGAAAATTTATTATAAATCCTGAGAAGCATATACATAAAATTATTCTTAACCTTATCTAACATATATCTAGGGAATTCAAAATTGTTATAGTGCCTAGTATTGTAATTATGCTCTTTTTCATACTGAGGCAAGTTAACCCAGAGTATTACCTCTAAAATACATTTTCACAGTCATAATTATTAATTTCTTAAATGAAAGTTTACAATGAGTTATAGGATTACTTTACACATAGTTTTACAGTCATTTTTAAATAGTTATTTTTTATGAATATGCGCATAGTTACAGCATGAGAATAAGCCACAATTGCAATTAGTTTAAAAATAAGTAAACGATGACATCATAAGGTAACCTATTGACACCATATTTGCTAGCTATTTAACCGATATGTTATTTTCGTGAGTTTATCTATCGGATATTCGATATGATTTGCCCAGTTCAAGGAATTACCTACAAAAATGCCTAGCATCTTACAGCTCTGACTTTCATGTTTACTTTTCAATATAAAATAACCTTTTTGTTTTTAGCCATTAAAAATCCATTATTATTAAATCATGCTTTTGGAATGCAGAGAATATGGTTACTTTCTGCTTCAAGTTTATATGAATATGCTTTTTTTCAATCTATCATCCGCACAACCAATAAAGTACGTAGGTACATATTCATATAAATCATTGGTCACAATTAAAAATAAAATTGGGCCAAGTGCGGATCCTTAGGATACTCCGCGTTTAATCATATCAAGATATGAATAAATACTATTAATTTCCACACGTTTTCTACAGTTAAAAGATAAAAATCAGTTAATTTCAGTTGTACATCCTTTATTCCAAGATGTTCAATTTTGGTTATAAGCTTATCATGTATAACACAGTCAAAAGTCTTACTGAGGTCACCAAAATAGCTCTGACAGATTCATTATTTTTAAAATTATTTAAAATAAAATTTACAAAATTACTTATCGCTTTAGTAATATTTGGAACTTCCTAAAACCAACTTGATTCCCCAAAATCAAACGACTTATTTAAAAATATTCACAAATTTGTCTTTTCATAATTATTTCAATTACTATGGAAAAAATAGGCACCAAGGAAATAGGTCTATAATTGGAAGAATCATCTTTCTTACCTTGTTTATAAAGCGGAATAACCTAAGTCAATTTTAATGTTTATGCGAAATTTCCCATTACAAAACGTGATTAACACATACTGTAAGAGCATATGTACATTAATTCAATAAATTATTAGACATATAGTAATAATCTTTGCCTTTAGAGTTCTTCAGTAATAAAACAGTCTTACGTACATTATTTATAGTTACTTCACTCCATTTAAACATTGCAATCGGTGTATAATATTTGTTAACATTAACATACACATTATTTCTATTTAACAACTGTTAAGGAATTTTATTAGGTAACACAATATAATGCTTATTAAACCGATTTGGATTAATTGAAACATCAAAGTTTGACTTTGGCTGTTTACTCTTTTTTTTAATACCCGATCAGGGAGTACTACATTTATTGTGTGCACAATGAACTTAAAATTTGCATTAAATTTAGCAGTTCGTATGGCTTTGATATATTTCTTGTTCATTTCGTTATAAATATTCCTTATATTAGCGTAATTCGTTTGTTAAAAATTAGCAAAATTAATCATAAGTCGATCTTTCATTCTCTTTAACTCGTCATGGTACCAACTAGTACTATTTTCGGTATATCCTTTGATCTTAATTGTATGTTTAGGGAAATAGTATAAAAATATATCATAAAACACAGTAATAAAGTAACAAAATAAATGAACATGTCTACAATTATAAAATTTACATAAAATATTCCAATTTATTGACAATAATTCATTTAAAACTGTGATTACGAAACATTACCGTACTGTTCGTGTTATCATTTATTTTGGTTCGCAATTATTCTTAATTTTGCATTCAGCTATAATAATATCATAATACGTATTTAGCATAGTAACACTACATGTGTACCTGATAAGTTAATAAAACCATTGTCAAGACATGCTCTACCTCTGGTCGGCTCCACAACAGACGGAAAGCAATCATAAGTATGAAACAGATAACATATACGTAATTTGTTTCTTGAATTAACCAGAAAATCAAATTAAAATCACAAAAAATAATATAATTGCAGTTAAAACCTGATAAATTATTTAACATTACTTCTAAATTTACAAATAACTAGTCATTTCACCAGAAGAAGATCTATATAAAACAACTATCATCTTAAGTATTTCAATAAATATGCCAGATACTTCAAAATGAAAGGATTCACATACATTACCAAGTTCAATGTGATGCCGAAAATTATAGCTCCTCAGTAATTTCATGTGTATTAATGTTAGCATTAAATTTTATATTTCATTGGATAAATATTGGAGCTGATAGTTTGTGCAAAATATCAGAATTCCTGGTTGAGACTGCTTTGTGTTAATTATCTGCAAACCTTAAGACAGGAAAAGAATTTATTGTTTTGTACAAGGGTTGTATTGTATCAGACTGACGGACTGTCCGGGGGAAGGCCCCTAAGTGCTAGTAGATAGAGAAAAGGTTGAGAATTGTTAACATCTGTAAATGCTTTAGAGCGGACCTTGACAGTGTAGTTTTAAAAAGGGTAATTTCCATTTTCATGCTACATTGTGCACCTAAGGATAAAAGAGAAGTGCAGATTTACGAGAATGCTACAGAAATGGAAATGACAAAATAGTCAAGACAATAATGCCCAAAATTCCCCAGAAAATAAAGATAGGTACCAGAGGTTGAAACATCTTTTGTCTAAGTAATAGCACACAGATATAAAGGAATCAATGGAGTAGCATAAAAGGTGAAAACAAGAATTTATGATAGGGGAGCTTCTTGGGAAAGGGCAGAAATAGACAATAAACACTAAAAAGTGTAGGCGTGCAGAAAAATAGGTAACCAATAGGCATCGGCCACAAGTGTACGAATCAGAGCGTATAGACATAGAAATCTATATTGAATAATCGCCAATCAGGAAACTAGAAGTAAACTTTAATTCATGATAATAGAGAAGTATTTTTCGCGAAGGGCGTGGCTTACTGGTCCGAAAGCCACGGCCAGAGATCAGTAAAGTAAGTCGGATGTGAATAAGTCGGGGGTGAATAAGTCAGTCAATCGAGGAGTATGAATAAGTGAGTCGGTCGAGGAGCACTAGTAAAAGAGTAAAAGAGTAAGATCGGTAGAAGAGCAGGTGCAAGTCAGATCATAAGTCTGTCAGTGAATAAGAGTCAGTTGAGTCAGTCAGTAAGACATAAAGTTGGTTCAAGTGTTTGATATTCAGAAAGCTGGAACCCGAGTCTCCGTGGACAGTCTCGTCAAATGGATGTATTGTGTTCTTAATAAACTATGAGTTAGAAAGGCTCTTGTGTTTTCCTCTGCGGTCTGTTGTCAAAACCTTCTCGACCCGATGACTCCAAGTCCCAAAAACCTTCAGTACAGCGAACCCTGAGATCCTTAACATCCCCAACTGAAGCCCCCATCAGACGGAGCAACAGTGGACAACAGCGGCGAAAAGACTATTCGACGACCGGCCTCATCCGCCGTACATCCCTGCTTCATATCTACAACCAGCGAGAGTCATTTTATATCTAAACCTACGCCCCCGCTTCATTAATACCGCTTCAGTGATTTATTATATGCTGTCTTTTACTAATATAATAGTGTTTCCATTACTACTACTAATACGTGTACAGCATGATACTATAGTAATACTTTCCATTCTAATATTAGGAAACTCATCAATATCCATCTAATGCCCACAAATGCACATTATAGCAATATTAGAAATACTAAAAAAACGCTTCTACAATCTTCTACGATGCCAATCTTATTTCTAAAACATTGAATATTCATATAAGATACATCCATGCTACCTCAAGAGGAAATCTTTTCAGTTACACATGGTCTCCTTTGTCCTAAGGTATGTTGTTTTGTTGCCCTGAAGAGAAAAAAAGATGAACATAGCAGTTTACAGGCCTATTTTCTGGTGTTAAGGCACTAAGTAACGGGTCCTCGAAAATGTCTACTCTAAAGGACGAACAGGGATTGGGTTGTCGTCAGTTCAATTGTTCACAATTTAATATCGAAATAAACTTCTGTAGATAATCTTTTAACTGTTTTTGTCGTATCTGGATGCAGCCTATATTCATGCAAAGAGACAGTCTTAGCTACATCATTAAATTTGCAGTATCCTTATACCCTACTTTCCTCCCAATCACTATTTGTCTTATGTCTAATTCGCATTGCTTTCTTATGTAATATAAAAACCCGTTTGTTTTTACACGAATTTCTCCAGAATATTAAACCATCCTTTTAAATGTTAAAACCTACTTAATATGCAGGGACAATTATTACCGATTGTTAATGGAATGAATTGAGACACCATGCAGTTAGAATGCAGGGAATATGACGTGTATTGGAAACAAAGGCTTTGCCGCATACATCGAAATGTTTTCGTTTAATATCTACCAAATTAAAATAATTCTTTATCATATAAGATTTTTAAATAGTGCTTAACGCCCGTTTTAACTACTGAGGTACCACAGGCGGTGGACAATGATAATACATGAGTTGAAATGATAAACTGAGAAAGTGTAATGAAGAGTCGACTTTGTAACGAAAGCGTGGTATTATAAGGAATCGTAACATTGACAAGGTATAATAAGAACATGATATTGTGTAAGAGCACACTGCATACCCTAGTTAGTGAAACATACTGTATAAACCCAAACATAGTAAGACGTAGACGTAATAAATATTAAGGGTGACTTGCCTTACCACATTGTGCATCCCAGAGGTGACGTGACCTGAAAGGGTCCTCAGAGAAACACTTGCATAAACAAAGAGCAACCCTCTTTTCCACTAACTTAAAATATTATGTCTACGTGTGCATGTTATAGGTAGACAGAATTATTGTGCTCATGAAGTATTGTTTAGTTTTAAGCTTAACAAACCCAAACCATGAACCTCTTAGAACTTATGATGCCATGACCTGGTGAATGTTGATCTCATGGTTGTAGAAAGTGTTTAACAATAACTCTTATGACTAGACTAGGTGGTTATTACCCCTCCTTGGGCATTACAATTGTATAAAAGGTCCCTGAATTTATTCAGAGACAGGGGAGAAGCCTTGTTACTTGCAGGATCCAAGTCCACCTGTATAAGAAACACTTTAATAAATACTTATATTTTTAACAGAGTTGGTTGAGTTATTCAGCAGTCATCTGGAAACACCTCGTCTTTCCTGCAGGACTTGACCTAGCTCGATTCCCCAAAGTGACGCCCATTATCCCAATATAACACCCCTTCTCGTCTTAGCCATCGAGATGGAATAGGAAAATAGTAGCACCGCATTAAACAGAAGAACATCACCAAGTTGTAAGTCAGTCGACGGACATCACAGCTTGGACTTCGTTTAATAATATCCTGGTGGCATCTCGGCAGGCGGTATTACAAAATTATTTTTTTTAAGGAAGGAAGCGTTCCAGGCTTAAGTTTAGGATACCTTACCGGCATTTGCCATTTACGAGGACTGGGGAATACCTGGAAAAAACCTCAGTCAGGGAGGACGGTCCTGTGGGATTCGAACCCCAGACCTTCCGCTCACGAGTCCGCGCCTTAACGACCTCGACCATTCGTGACGGTATATAAAGAATTTAGTTACATCCACCAGTAACAGCAAGAGAAACTGTGGCATAAGCAATTTCATATGTATTTTGTGTTAATTACGTGTTTAGATATATTTTGCAAGACTTGTAGAACACCTACATATAGGGCCTCAGCACTGCAAGACGTGCTTCTGTTTCATTCGCACACGACAGCTGCCACAGTTCTGCTCTCTCTCTCTCTTTCTCTGTCCCTACTGTAAGTATGAAAGAGTATTTCCCAAGAATGGATCCTCTCAGTAAAGAAACCTGAAATCTGAATACAGATCTGTGTAGTCAGTGTCACGTGAGTAGACAGTGGTGTTTCTCTCATTCATCGCTGCCAGTGATGCCATCATAGTTTATGGCAGCTCTATACCTCACAGGTAAAAACCTGTATTTTCCCGTCGAGGCTAGTACGGTCTGTGACATGTTTTCTAGTATGGATTTGTGCATCATAAATAGGGGGGGGGGGAAACAAAAAACAAATAAATAAGAGCAATATTGGAGTAGTTACGAGACCAGTTGATGCTCAAAAGAAATCTTTCACCGCATTAGCTATCATAGGTGGGTTCGGTTATTGCAGTTGCCGTTCCCTAAATTGCATGCTCCCCTGCAGTATTTTCAATAAAAACACTTGTTATTCCGTTAAGTGGTCATTCATGATGGAGTAGTTATTGCTCTCATGTCAGTGTGTGTAAAACATCGTTATATTATTATGATAAAATTTTACATTAATAAATTCAAAATAGATTTACTTCTCATTTCTTTAACATTATAGGTGGAATGTTAATGAATATGCAGGAGCTTATTTAGCAATTGCCAAAACAATCACCCCACTTTCTAGAGGAGGTATAGTGGACTAGAGGGGCATCTGTTTGTATAAACTAACTTGGTTATATCCGTATAAGGTATTTTAGTGTCTGTGTCCTGAACATTCAGAACCTGCTCGATTAAGGGCTATAGCCCAACGAGCATCCTGAAGGCTTTAAGCCCCTGTATGTACAGGAAACACTATCTTACTCATTCCCGTCTGCGGCTGTTTTAGATAGCCTTTTGTTTGTTTGATTTATTTACGGACGCTCTTTAATATCTCAGGTCATCAGCGTCCCATACTATTCAGGGCGTGAAACGGCAGACAAATTTTGCTCAGAGGCCTCTTCTTTCAGGCTTGAGGCTCTTTTTCATGTCGCTAATGTACGATAAGGGACTCACGGCTTTACTTCCCTTCCGAAGGAAGCCATACTTAGGATTTTTATGCCCGAAAAAATCAATCGATCCTGGCCGGGTTTGAATCCGTGATCTTGGGTTTAGGAGGCAAGTATGGTTACCACTATACCACAGGACCGACTTTAGATAGCCTCCCCAGGTTTATAACATGCATGTCACTTGATGTGCACGTTACGGAATATGCAGTTAAAATACAGTCAGTACAGCTCACTTGCAATTGTCCGGTCTCTCACATAGCTTCTCATGATATACTCAGTGTCAGTAACCACGTAGCTTTGGGTAAAGCTGTAGTTGTGTCGCTAGTAATGCCGAAAGTGAAATGTAGTACACAGGAACACAATATTATGTTATACGTATATACATTAAACAATATTTTGTAGCAGAACAAAAATAAAATTCTCACGTATACCAGTCCCAACTAATAGCACTATAAAAAGACTCGCAGAGAAAATGCACACTATGGGTTTTTCCTATGACAATAAAAAGGGAGAATGCCTTGTGCTGTCAGAGAATAAAAATAATGATTAGATAAGCGCGAGATTAGAGCGTACTCGATAGGAGTCTCTCTGTCGTTTTGTCACAAGAGATGAGAATATCAAGGAACTCAGCATGAACAGCTACAAAACTTCTTAAATGAAAACCATAAAGCATTTCAACATTACAACAAGTACAGCGTGATCACGCCAGCAAACTTAATTTTTGTATTTGGGTTTTCAAGTTTTTAGCATCGGAGAAATTGATCCAACTGTTTTCTATATTAATCTATATATTTATTTTCGCCGATGAAGCCAGGTTTTATGTTCATGAAAAAGTAACGTACTAAGATAATGCATGTCAGTAATTTAAACATACTCATTACCACAAAACTGTACCCACGAGTGCCGGCCGACGGTACTGATTCTGCCATATCTACAGTATGTAGCGTAAAAAGCTTCCAGTAGAAAAATGCTGCATGCAAAATTATATTTTGTTTTCTTAATAGATATTTTACTTGTAGACTAGCTCTATTCAGAGTTACAGTAAGTTACATGTTATCCCGTTCATTTTTATAGTTTTTAAAAAGAAAAACATTCAATTTTATGAAAGACGCGTTCTAAATGTTTTCAACATACTATAAACAATTAACTGTATCTCCCTTAAAATGTACGCAAATGGATGGTTTCAGTGTCGGAAATGAACGATCCGATTATCAATTCTGTCAAGATCGCAGAAAAGAGTTCAACTCACTCTAGTTTTATTGTGCAGTCTTGCTATTCCAACACATAAATTGTTGCTAAATTTCACGAAACATATTTTGAATAGGTGTTAGGAAAAAATATTTTTAAATCTCTCTCTCTCTCTCTCTCTCGCTCTCTGTTTAGGCAACAAGTAAAAAATAATAAACTACGTAGGCTGCGGTCTTAATTTTCCAGAGGTTGGCTTTATTGTAAAGATGCGATTCATGCTCTTCGCGCCTGTCCCTACGACAGCTTAAAGTGTGCGAAATGCGCTGAAAGGCATTCACGCCATTGATGTTCATAGCAAGCATGCTCAGAGGAAAAAGAAAAATCGTATGTTCCATACAGTTTGCTGCATGTAATAAGACAAGTAGACCGCTAGGGAATAAATGAATGAATAAATAATGTTAAATGCCCGTTTTTATCCGCTAGGGATCATTGAAATTACCAGACATAGCAGACGGCGTTTATCACTGTCGTAAAGCACCATTTGCAATTATAGTTTCCAAAATATGTTTCTCGTTCAAATAAATATTATAGAACTGAGTAATAGAGTCGGGCTACAATCCTGCAACCTATCCCTTTCAGCAGACCCTGTAGAGCTGAGCTAGTGAATGTATCGTGAATGAATAAGCAGCTACCTCATTGGCCCAGTTGCCTATGTCGCCGGTCTAAAGTCAGCTACAATAGCCTATGGCGCAAGTTCGAATCTTACTTGGATACAACCACCTGGCTAAGATTTTGACTTTTTTCAGAAGATAGAGCGAATGTCAAAATATTTAGCAATTTATGATCATTGATAAACGAAATTATGATCATAGGGATGGTCTAGGTAACTTGCAGAAAACTTTTTTTTAGTAGTATTTAACGCCCGTTTTTACTACAGAGGCACCACAGGCGGTGGACACTGATGATACATGAAATGAAATGATATATTGTGAAAGGATTTTTTTTAAGGAAGGAAGCGTTCCAGGCCTAAGTTTAGGTACCTCCCCGGCATTTGCCAGTTATAAGGACTGGGGAAAACCTGAAAAAAAACAAAGTGAGGGAGTACGGTCTTGGCGGGATTCGAACCCGAGACCTTCCGCTCACGAGTCCGTGCCTTAACGACCTCCCGCTCACGAGTCCGTGCCTTAACGACCTCGGCCAGCCGTGGTGGTCTAGAAGAAAACGTTAATAGCAAAAGAAATAATCACCCTTTGAAATAACTTGGCTACTTATGTACATTCCTTGATGAAGGAGTCAATGCTGAACGATATTACCTCTCATGCTATCAAATGCAACATTTTGTAACTCGCAGTGACAGAACTTTCGCTTGTTTCTTTGTTATCATCCTATAAATAAAAATTACACGTGCACAACTGCACAATATTATTATTATTATTATTATTATTATTATTAATCTTTAAAACTGAAAAGGCGTTTTCACTTTACCTTTCCTGAGGTCCACAACCATTTTTGCGCAATCATCTCCTCACCATTCAATCGAACCATTTGTTTATTTCTATAATGGTGATATACTACATTCTATTTATTTTTAGCTACGATAAAACCAAATAATCAGGCATCTCAATTGTTCATAGAAATATTAACTATTCCCAGTGTAACTACTTCCCCTCTCAAATGTTTCGACAGTGTCCACGTTATATGTTGTAAATATATACTCCTGCAACTACCGCCACGGGTGGCCGAGGTCGTTAAGGCGCGGACTCGTGAGCGGGAGGTCCTCCCTAACTGAGGTGTTTTTCAGTTTTTCCTCGGTCCTCATAAATGGCAAATGCCGGGAAGGTACCCTAAACTTGAGCCTGGAACGATTCCTTCCTTAAAAATAAATCTTTTCCCAATATATCATTTCATCTCATGCATCATCAGTGTCCATCGCCTGTGGTGTCTCTGTAGCAAAAACGGACGTTAAACACTATTCATTCATTATTCCTGCAACTATCACAGTTCCACTGACTGTTAGGTGGAAGGTCTGGGATGAAGGAGGACATTTTTGGTACTTGAGTCTTGCTAGCGGCTGGCTCTTTAGGCCTATGCCGTCAATAAGGGCACATCCGGGAGGAAGGAACGCGGTGAGGAAAGCACTGGGCGACCAGATTTACCGGCGTTGACTGCAAGGACGCAGATGGGTTCCTTATCACATGTCCAGAGAGAGCACCTCGACGCACTGGAGTCCCTTGCAAAGTCCCCTTCCATTCCAGACGCCAGAGTAGTAACCTTTCCCAAGCGGAAGCCACCATCACACCACGCCCTGGCACTTTCGACCCTGTAAGAGAAACAAAGGAATGAAATGGGAGAGCGGAAAATTCGTGGATTGTAAATATCCATCCCAGCATTCACCTAAGTGACGAGTTGAAAACGCGAAAAAACCCAAGGCCAGGATGACCGGCCCAAAGGGATTTGAACCCGACACTTCCATGATTTACCAATGACTAACTCGACCTAGCACACCGACCTAATGCTTGCATCGGTTCTCGCTCTGTATATTTGCTCTGACTGCAAGTTGCCTCCTGTGGGAAAGATTGCTCTAATAAAACTCTAAATATGGATTTCAATCTCAATTTAAGTACACCAAGTTCAACAAAAAATATATTTCAGATCAGGTTAAAACCACAAATGGAAGGAAGTTTAGTCACTAAGTTTGCATTTGCGAATCCTGTAATCCCAGTACATTTCATTGGGAAGTAAAAGTCCTCCCACAAAAGAATTTTAATGCTATTTGAGTACAAGCAATTCATTAAAGAAAATATTCACATCAACCACTACTATAAGTCTACTAAAGAAAGGTAGTGCAGATGTCATAGACAAAATGACAGAGCCTGTTCAGTGAAAATAGGCATAAGGAGATGGCGATTATTGTCGATGCTTTACAGCCTAATAGATAAAGCTGGCATCAACTCATGCACACATATGCCAAACTGGAACCAAAATAAATCTAACGGCAATAAGCTCAGCAAAATAAACCATAAGGAGAAGAGAGATCTAGAGATCTCATAGGACTTCAGCTGTTCGTAGTTTTTGTTATGGAAGAAGCTGGTGGCAATAAAAAGGTGAAGGGAGAGGAACTGACTGTCAGAAAGACCAGATGCTACGTCTGCATAGAAGAGGCAAGTAACCAGCTTAAACAAAAGCAATATGAGCGAACTGTGATCACAACATTTCGTGGTAGCAAGGAAAATGTATTATTTTTTTGTAATTTTAATTTCGAACTAAATAGAAAGTAGCTGAGTCTTTGAACATTAGTAAAAGGGTGTCAAGTTTTCTGTGTTCTTGGGTATTGATTTCTGTTCACAAATTATAATAAAAACAGCTTAATGGCGGTGAAATAGAAACTCATTTTTAAATATGTGGTAATTAATTTAAAACAAAAGTTTTGGACACTTTTTCCTCATGATTGATAAAACATGTTATCAAAAAGATTCTGGTAATTCTAAGGTTAATGAATCATTTTAGGAGAGTAATATGGTCAACCAAGGAGTTCGTCAAGTGTCCTATTTCACCAAAACATGGTCTAACACGTTACAAGAGTATTATTATACGCCTTGTAAAGTAATTATAAAGTTGTAACTTTCTGTTCCACAAATAATTTGTAAAAAGCTAAAAGTGAGATGATATCAGAGCAATATGGAGGAACAGCTATTTGCTTCACTGTGTCATATATTGAATTATATTATGTCCGCCCCTTGCAATAAATTCCTGTTTTTTAATGTACAGAACGAATTATTTTCATATTGTTTGATATTTGTTCTCAGAAATATTGAACATTTAAATACATCATTTTGTATTTGTTAATATTTCAATATGAGATGACAATCATATATTTTCATTCATAAGACTATGTAACAGCATTACTCTTAGTCAAGACATGGCACAAGAATCTAGTTTATTGATTGCGCTCCATCTTTTATTTTATTAGTCCATGTGATCATTTACATTTGTATATAGTTTTGTAATCACATTTTCATTACAAGCAAACAACGTTGAAATGGTGTCAAAAGTGATTAAATGAATTATTTTGAAAGAGAATGAGTAAAGGAAAACAATTATTGTTGCCACATTTAGCGAGAATTTTAAAAAAATGAACATGAAATAAACGTGGGCTGAAATACACATTTGAAACAGGAAAGGCCAATGTCAGTGATAAGTCATAGTTTAATTGCACTTAACTTAAAATGTTCACTGCATTCAAATACTGAATTGTTTCTACCTTATTCTCGTCTTGGTCATCACCGTCACTAATTTAGGTCAATTGATTCCCTAAATTATTAACAATATGTAACATTGCACTAGTATTTGGAGCTACCAACATCTTTATACTGGTAATAAAAGTCTATACAGGTACAAAAGCATGACATATACTAATACTTCTGTGGAATAAAACAACGAAAAATCACTTGTACACTCGTATGCATGGAGCTGTAAAGTATAGATGTAAAAGAAATCTTGATGGAAGAGAATTCTACTAACAACTAAAATTACAAGTTTGTGCACTTGTAATGTATTAGACCACACTTTTGTGGAACTGGGCCAAAGATTTCTCATCTCGTGACTACTCTTCTTATTTCGTATATGAACAGGAATGTTGTCCAATGACAGAAACAACTAAATAAGCATTATAACTTAGGCAGCATTACAATAACCACTGTAAATTTTGTTCTTCTTTGCTAAAGTCGACTCAGTTTACCCATCCGGCCATTTTCTTGAGAAATTTGATTAAACACTTGTTCTTTGAAATGCGTACAAAATAAAGTCGTTAATGAGGTTTTAATAATTTAGAATTCAGTCAGTCTCACATGTAGAAGTCTTGTCATCCTGATTTTTATAGTATTATATTTCACACATCACTTTTGCATTTATGAGACATTAATTTTATTACATCTTAGAACCGCCACTAGTGGCCGAGGTCGTTAAGGCGCGGACTCGTGAGCGGGAGGTCTGGGGTTCGAATCCCACCAGAACCGTCCTCCCTGACCGGGGGTTTTTCCAGGTTTTCCTCAGTCCTCATAACTGGCAAATCCAGGGAGGTACCCTAAATCTTAATCATTTACAAACAGAGGATTTATAGGAAAGGAATCATGCATGATACTTAAACTTTAAAATCGGTCCTTTAATGTACTTGTAAATAGACAGGTGACACCAACAAAGTGTTTGCACAATGAAGATGTATGCTGTGACAAGCAAATGCTTTGTATTATGTTAACTTGATTGCCAAACCCTCGTGCTTCTACACATATCAGTAGGAACGAGTGTGTATGTGTGTGTGACTGTAGAAAAATAAATTCGTCTACAGTATGGGTGGTGCGAGCTACTTTTGCGCGCTCATATGTCAATGTGTTGCAATATTCATAAATCATTTTGGTTCAAACTAATATAGTGTTCAATGTTGTTCATATAGTTTTAATTTACAATTTTTTTCCTTTTTGCTAGAGTCAATTTTATTATTGTTTAGTGTTGCTTTATTGCTGATAAGCTACTGGTAGGTTAAGTGTTTAAAAGTGACATAGGTACATTTGTTGAAGATGGAAAGGATGATACGCATTTAATCTGCTTGTTTGAAATTGCCGGTGATTTTGATTTATTTATGGACGCTCTTTAACATATTGCCGGTGAATAACACTGCCCGAAAACGACTTTTTCTAACGAAGTGCTGGAACTGAATACCTTCTTGGTTAATGCACACCTGAGCACGCTGTTGCATGGAAATTCTGACTCTGTATAGCATGGCAAGTGTAATGGATCAACAGGCCACCGTAATGCGTTGACAAAGGCTCTCTGGATCTTCTGGCTCCTCTGCATAAACTTGTTGCTTTAAACAACTCCAGAGGAAGAAGTCAAGAGGTGTTAGATCTGGTGATCTGACTGGCCAGGAGACTCGTTTTTGTATTACTATCCAATGACCAGGATGTGCCGCATTTACATGTTTGCAGACGATCATCGACATGTGCGGTGAAGCACCATCTGTTGAAGTCATATCTTTATTCGCTTCTCCAGTGGTACGTTCTCTAGTAGCAGTGGGAACTCATTGCGGAGAAGTTGCAGGTTTGCGTGCTCCTGTTATGTGCCTCTACAAGAGAAATAGTTCAATAAGATGGTCACCCAAGATTCCACGCCAGATATTCACTCCCCACTGCTCTTGTAATGCTGCTCCCCTTACTCAGTGGGGATTATCAACTCTACAACAATGCATATTATGGCGATTTAAGATCTCTTGTTGTGGAATCATGATTCATCAGAAAACGGCATTATACGAACCCCATATCATTTGACAGTTGTCTAGCAGACATTCACAGAAGTTCACTTGAGCTTCGAAATCTCTCCCGTGAGTTCTTGGTGTAGGTGCAAATGATACGGATGAAACTGCGCACCACAGAAGACTGGCCAGTGTTCCTCTTTTACAACTACCCTTGCACTAGTGTGCGGATTATTCAGGAAGGCATTCAAAATAGCTTCCGCATTAACACCGATGTCGCTGGTACGTCTCTAATAGTAGGCATCTTTACAAGAGCGGCTTTGTAAACATGCGTCTTTCAACATTCCGGTAAGTTTTTGCTGTTGGTTGTCGTCTGTTTGGATATTTCTCCTGGTATAAATGCTGGCTTGTTGTGTATTCACTCTCGCCTCTCTGTAGATATGGAGCATATCAACGTACTCATCTGTGGAATACAGGGCGAAGAACTGGCACAAACTGTGTGACAGCACACGTCTCAGAAATGAAGGCAGTGAACATATAAAATATCACTTTGTGATATAATGTCGATCAAATGGAACAAAAAAGACGTCATTTTTAATATACATATAAGTAATTGGAATGATACGTAAAATTACAGTTTGTTAGTTAAATTTTCCATGCGAAATTTTTATACAACAAAGAACTATTAAAATTATCCGTTAAAATCTCAAGGACTCTTAAAACTACAGTATTATGATATCGGTTTCAAGGTTTAATGAGAAGAGAGAACAAAAAATGAATAATGCAACGACGTGAACCAGTGTTAACGTACAGGAGAACGGTCATAATTCCACTCACCACTTGGACGTTTGATTGACATCACACTCTCGGTTCAACGTTAGATCTTGCATGTCAGACGCCGGTACCACTTCGATGCTTTCCTTGTATAATATAACCCTTTAAGATAGCTTTAATCATTTGTTGCATCTTTTAACATGATTATTTAAATGGCATAAGCTATTAGGCATTTATTTGAGATGTACGTGTCGTATTTTACGTGAAAAGTTAAACATTGTTTTATATAATAATCTATGTGCCTTGACTGTACAGCGTCCATTATACATACAGGTTTGCCTCTAATTGTCGAAACAATCCCGTCTCTAATTACAAAATTTCACAATTTTAATTTTAGCTGATTTTGACGTTGGCTCCATATAATAGGTTAATTTTATCAGACGCGTTTACTCAGTTATGTGGCTATATATAAACCAATGTATAAGTTTGTAAAATCTGCTAGAAACCCGGAATCAGCTTCCAGTAAACAAGTAATATGTTTTTAAGTTGTACTTTAATGCGAAGTATTTGGGTACCTTAAACCCCTTTTCCTCTGAATGTTCAGGTTTCACTTATCTAAAAACACCAATTAATAGTTGATAAGCAAAGAAAATGGACTTTAAAGATGTTTCCAGTTTCTATAACATCATTTAGGCCGCCACGGGTGGCCGAGGTCGTTAAGGCGATGACTCGTGAGAGGGAAGTCTGGGGTTCGAATCCCGCCCGGACCGTCCTCCTTGACTGAGGCTCTTTCCTCAATCCTCATAAATGGCAAATATATAATTTCATCTCATGTATAATCAGTGTTCACTGTATGTGGTGCCTCAGTAGTAAAAATACGGGCGTTAAGCACCCTTAAAAATCATTTTATGAAATGGGCATTTTTTTGAGTAGTGTTTAACGCCCGTTTTTACTACAGAGGCACCACAGGCGGTGGATACTGATGATACATGAGATGAAATGATAAATTGGGAAAGGTTTTTTTTTTTTTTTTTTTTTTTTAAAGGAAGCGTTCTAGGTCTAAGTTTAGGGTACCTCCCCAGCATTTGCCAGTTATGACTGAGGAAAACCTGGAAAAAACCCCAGTTAGGGAGGACGGTCCTGGTGGGATTCGAACCCCAGAACTCCCGCTCACAAGTCTGCGCCTTAACGACCTCGGCAACCCGTGGCGGTTTGAAATGCGCTGTAACTGGAGCAAAGATTTTAACGGAAATTTGTGGCAAAAAGTTCCCACGGAGGCCTAGCACACTCTTAAGCAAAATAGACTGTTGCATTACTGAAAAAGGATAATACCAAAAAAACTGTAAAAATGCTAATTAATGACGCGAGAACAAGAGCAGCATTTCGAAATATTGTGTATTTAATTAGTGTTTTTACGGTTTTTAGTGCGCAATAGTCTAATTTGTCATATATATAGCTATGTACATATATGCACACGTACACACATCTTTAATCGTCCGAGTTCTGTAATTTGACATTATATATGTGTATATAGCTATGCACACACACACACACATATACTTACACACATCTTTAATCGTCTGAGTTCAGTAATTTGACTACTGACATGAAGTTTCATAAGTGTTGTTCTGCAAATCAGGCAAATCATACGATTTTAAATAGATATAACACTATTAAAGTATTTCAGTTATCTAGCTGATCATAGTAGATTTTAGTGCACTTATCTTGTGTAACCAAAAATAGAGCATTCGTACATAGCATGTGATCGATTTTTCTCAAGCAATAAACATAAACAGATTCTCGTATTTGCAACTGATGATTGGATAGACACAGTTCAAACCCCCCTCCCCAAATCAATGTAATGAAGGTAGAAAGGAATATTATTAAGGATTATAATATATTTTTTTCTAAAGGTCCCTTCCTGATGCTAAAAGCAAGAAAAATGGAAAGTGACACATTACAAAATAATTGAATATAGATAAAATACAACTGTGTGTAATATATAAACTGTATTAGTTACAGAAATATTTATATTCAAAGGGAATGTTAGGTTTGATGAAACTAAATTTGAAGAGAGCTTACACAAATGAAATTCCCCTGAAAGCTGCTTAAGTCAGGAACACTATAAAATATCTGTTCTATTTTTTTTCCTGAAAAGTTACCCCAGTAAACATTTTTGTAAAAGGTAAACATTTTTGCATGAAAAATGAACATATCCCTCTTCCAATTCAAAGTATTTATCTAAAATTAATGTTACAGATTAATCAGTTCCATAACAGCATAAGTTCAGCATTTTCATGCAATTGTTACAGACAAAATATCGTTACATTAATATATGCCGATATATTTAATTAAGTAAAGTTGCATTAGGAAAAAAAAATCTGATTTTGGTGTTGTCGTTTTCATGATATATTAAGTTTTTCTTGATTTGCTCAAAATATACTCAATGGACTCATATGTTAATGGAATTCATTGCTTCAACTGCACCTTCAGCATAAAAAAGAGCATTTTATTGATGGAGAACGAGATTAAAAAAAAAAGATCTACTTACAAAGACCCAAATCCGCAACGCAAATTTTAGGAAGCACTGAGTTATTAACATTTTAAGAAGAAATGAAAATATAAAACTGTGTTAGTATCAACAAATAAATTCCTCAAGAGACCATACGAATAATACAGTTCAGAGTTCAAGAACGGCGTTCAGATGGGCGATCGCAAATCTAAAGAAAGCATTGTTAGTTGTTTTCAGCCATATGTGTGCAGTGAACGCAAGCAAGAAAGGATGCTGATTCTGTCACGAGAGTCACTATGGAAAAACGTCTACATATCACTTCATAAGCAAATAAGAAAACATCGTCAGAACACTTGCAGTAAAAAGATATGTCGGCAGAATGGTGGCGCCGAAGTACGTAATACTAATGTCTCATCATGAGGGGGGATAGAGGGGAAGGGATCAGTTGTGAACAGTTTAACACGTTTTCCTTTTCGTCTTTTAGCAAGTTGAATATGTTCATATATATGTGTGTGAGTGTGTGGGTGTGTTTGTATTATTGTCACGTAGGCGAAGCGTTATGCGTATTAAATTCGCTCTTATTTACATAGCATGATTATTTAATATTTTTAGCATCACCACATGTGTGGAGACCCTAAACGTAGAACCACTAACCTAACCATGCTGCACCCCATGATGAACCTTATGACTCATTCTCAATGAAAACGCGAACGTTAACAGAAAAAAACCCATGACATTAACATTAGCTATATCATTCACAATGACAATAGGAATGTTTTCAATATTTCATAAAATAATTTAGTTTTAATACCTGAATATTAATTTAGTGCATTTAAAACATTTATAAAGAATTATGTTCTACCTACTTTTTCAACCTGAAGCTAACAAATTTGCATTTTTCAAAAGAAAAGCAAACCTATAACGTTCATATTTCTCACGACATAGTAAGATTAATTAATAATATAATTAAAATCTATCTTCAATTCATAAGCGAGTTTTTCAAAATTTATTTTGCCACAAGGACATCGTTGACTTTGAATCAAAATGAATATTTTAACGATTATTAAATCCATTTTAGAAGCCATTTTCTTGTTCCTCTGCATTGCGATTGTTTTGTTTTTGTTTGTTGTTGTCTCCAGAAAGTAAAGAAAAGAATCTGGTTTTAGCATATGGGGCACTTGAGGAGAAAATAAAAATAAAATAAAATATTTTTGCTTGTTGGGTAACTGAAAATTTCTTTTTAAGAAAGTAGTCAATTCCAGTAAGGACCCCCCCCCTTTTAATAGTGTTTAACGTCCGTTTTTACTACTGAGGCACCACAAGCGGTGGACACTTATGATACATGAGATGAAATGATATTTGGGAATCAACTTTTAATGGAAGGGAACGTTCCATGCCAAGTTTAGTGCCTCCCCGGCATATGCCATTCCCTTCCGAAGGAAACCATAATTAGCATTTTTACGCCCGAAAAAAATCATCGGTTCTGGCCGAGATCGAACCCGCGAACTTAGGTTTAAGAGGCAAGTACGGCTACCACTATACCACCAGGACCGACCAATGGTATTGCACTGCTATAACAGACGAACATCTTGCATATTCCAAAACACAAAATCTCTTTTCTTGGTTTGTCGCCATTTTCTAAAGGCACTGAATTCGTGCTGCCAACTGGTACACAAAATGCAAACTTGGTTCTTACACGGTTCGTTTCATACATTAATCATCCTTGTACATGTAATACTTTGGAAAATATAGCATTTTGAAAACGAATGAATAATTTGTAATGACTAATGCGTACTTTAGCACATCCTCTCTTAACTTCCTTTCTTATGCTGCATGCATAGATAGGTAAATACGAAAAATATACTAACGATAAGAACGAAAGTTGAACCGAACATTGTTTTCTATAACTCAGTAATAAATTGGTTCTTAGTAGTTTTACAATATGCTAACATGTTCTACCGCCACGGGTGTTCGAGGTCGTTAAGGCGCAAACTCGTGAGCGGGAGGTCTGGGATTCGAATCCCTCCAGGACCGTCCTCCCTGACTGAGGATTTTTCCAGGTTTTCCTCAGTCCTCACAACTGGCAAATGCCGGGAAGGTACCCTAAACTTAGACCTGGAACGTTTCCTTCCTAAAAAAAATCCTTTCCCATTATATCATTTCATTTTATGTATCACCAGTGTTCACCGCATGTGGTGCCTCAGTAGCAAAAACGGGCGTTAAACACCATTGATTTTTTTCTATAAACCTAACTTAATTACCTGTGAAAAGAAGCTCCAGAGTCCTTCCGACGATTTGCTCTGTTGTGTGCACCGCAAGAATACATCGTGATTTAATTTATTGCATTGGTCTTCGCTTAATATCACTACACTGAAACACATTAAACAAATATAAGTAACTTCCTTGTCATTTATGATTACAATCACTAGATAAATTCTAATCTAAATATATGATTACAGAGGTTTCTTTGTGCAGATGCGCGAGCTAGTGTATGCGCTGGGGTCGGTAGGACTAGAAGCAGAGCTTTATTGTTGATTTGTTTTTATTTATGGACGCTCCTTAACATCTCTAATCATCAGCGTCCCATTCAATTCAGGCGGAAACAGCCGACAAATTTTGTTCAGAGCCCTCTTTATTCAGCCTCGAGATGCTTTTTCGTGCCATAAATGTACGACAGGGGAACCTTGGCTCTACCTCCCTTCCGAAGGAAGCCATATTGAGGATTAGGGGCAGAGCAATTGTTTATTCTATTTCTTCGGAGATATCCGGCAGTTCTGCAATAACCATTATATTTATAGGCAGGTTTTTGGCATTAATAACTGATTTTTCTGTTAATTACATTGTAATTAGCTACATATAAAATATAACAGCCGTGCTTCTGGAATCGATATATTGTTACAATGTTTAATTTAACATCTATTAGTATATTGAAAATGACTTTGCAATACATTCAACTGAAAGAAATATTCTAAATTGCAGGTTTTCTATATAATTTGGAAACAATGATAAAAGAAGACCTATGCCTTTTTAGACAATGATGTAATGAAAGTTGGCATGATTGAAAATCAACATTTTGGCTTGCTCTGGCGACAGTGACAATCGTTTTTCAGAAATTATTTGCCCTGCTGCCGAAAACACGTGTTTTACAGTAACCCATGTGGCTGAAACAATAAGAGAGTAACCTAAAGCAATTTCATTTAGGCTTTTGGCTTGATTTTCTGATCAATATCTCAGATTTCACGTTGCAGTTACGTTCAGGTATTGGGCAAGGGAGAGAAACATTTGCTGTACTATTTCTAATATCTTATGTTGGTTATTGAGATTTATAGGAGATTTAATCTAAAAATGCAGTAAATTTTAGCCTCTGTACAAACGATCAGTGTATTGAGTAAATGCTTGCGGCTGTATCGTTTAAAATAGGCGTGCCACGAAAATACCTAGTGGTGCAACTAATTGTTCAAGACTTTGTCCAAAAATATGTAAATCAGCATTGGGCGTTAAAGAAATGTGGAAAAATAATAGTACTGGTTCAAGATCTAATGGGATTTGAACCCTGGTTCTTGTAATTAGTAGAAGCAGAAGCTTTCTTATTTTGATGCGGACGAGTACTAAGCAAGCATAAACAGGTTTTCTATGCCGGCGGTCAAATAATTTTGACCAATCAGAGCTTGTCTCTCGCCCCTCCCGCAGCAACACGCTGTGCGCAGCGCAGACTTCTATCTGAAGAGTTCAACATAGCCTCATTGCGTAGCGTGGCGTTAAACCAAGAGGAAGTAAAGTTGTGTCTGTTTAATACTTAAGAGAACTTGTTTCGATTTAAGCTGGAAACTTGCATTATGGGTGTGAAGGACAAGGTGAGACTACTTTACACGTTGCTTTATTATTATATTTATTATTACTATTATTCCCATTGCTATGCTTCAAAAGTGATTGTAAAATTGTACTCAATATATATGATGCGCATTCCACCAAATTCTGTCTTTGTAAGATACCCGTAGCTGATACCTAATTCTGTTCTTGCTGTATAGGCCATGATAAACACGTTACAGTACGCATGCGCTTTCACATATACATACAGTTGTCGACTTTCGTAGTGCCGAAATTTGAAAATAGTGTGAGGAAGGATGTAGCAAAAATAAGTGCACAGAAACCAGTCAGCAGCAAGCGCCAACTCAAGTGCTAACTCACTTGCTAACTCTAGCAACTAGCACCACCTTGTGTTCAAAGACTTAATCAAGGTTGCTAACCTGAGCCTGTTTCGGGAGCGAGCAAACGAATAATTCAGTTCATACGCTTTTGAGACTTTTTCATAGCCCAGTTCATTTAGCATAGAACGAAATCAATATAATTGGTTTACATAGCGCGATGTAACATGGTAGTCCATGGCAGTGGGAATAGTACTTGCTGCAGTACACAATATGACCACGTTTCCAAGACTAGCAGTTCTCAACAAAGTGTATGTGGAAATTCGGGAGTGCGTCACAGTGGTTCCCAAAATTAAAGAGAGCAAAACTAGTTCATTCTTGCTGATATTCTTTTTACATAAATGAAGTACAATCATTTTCGTTGTTTGCAGTTGAAACGGAACAGAGAAAAAGAGGGATTGGGAATGCTTCGGTATCGATAATCAGGGACGGTAGTGATTATATTTGTAAATAAATATATCCAGAATTACAACGAAAGTGCCAAATTTTGAATTTGGCGTCGCAAAATAACATTCAATATTGTGAAGCAACTTAGCCAAAACTGTTACCTATTCTTGCAAAACAATTATAAACAAGGCATATTGTGCCTGCATTCCTGAACAGATATGCAGTGTTCATTGAACCTTATTATTTCAATTTAAAAGTCTGATGGCGTCACAATGTTAATGTCCGTTGCATGACAGTTTTGTTGCCAATTGCGTCAATATGTTCTTGGGCTATTTTTTATTAAATTTACTTTAGCGCCTCATGGTTTTGTTGGTTTACTTTTGAGTGATGTTACCATAATTGATTAGTTAGTTAAGACGAACTTCCAGGTTCATTCATTAAGCACTGTTAAATTTGATATTTCTGGTGGCGATTCAGACGTGACAAAACTGATTACAGTTGTAATTATCAAAATGGCACATATCTGATATGGCTAAAATTGGCTAGTAAAGATGTCTGCGGTTTTTCCACGCTCTCTTAAAAGCTAAGTTTTTATTTATAAACAACGTAGCACTTTCAGATGTTTTATTGGAGGGCTGTTTAAATAAATGCAGTTTATACTTGGATCGATACGTGAAGTTTTCTGCTGAATAGCACTGTACAGTTTTAAATCTACATTGGAGTGTTGCTTTTGCAAACCATACGCATTTTATTTTTTAGATATGTATTTGAATGTCAAATGGTACTGTTACCTTTAAAAGCGGGCTAAACATCACAATATAGGGAATAAATACTAATTAAAAGATTTGCAGGAGTGTGCGGAATAGCTGGGCTTGGTATGGAAGAAGCCTTGTTATATTCGTAATTGCTAGGTAATAGTAAAGTGGTTTTGGGGCACTTTGAGATGTTCACAAGTATTACGAAAACTAATAATTAGCAGTTTTATGCTTTCCGCATTAGAGTGGGAAACCAAAATAATGTGTCAATCTCTTGCTGGACCAAAATGGCTCACGCAGATTATTGCCAGGCCGATAACATTTGCGTTCCAGGACACAACATTCGTACATTTCTAGCTTTAAGCACATGAACATTCGTACATTTATAGCTTTAAGCACATGAACTTTGCAGTTTGTTTTGGGGATATTGGTCAGGAATGGAATTATAAAATGCTATAAATAGAAATGTTTATTCTGTTTCATAATATAACCTAACCAGGTCTGTTGGTACCAACCACGTGGTAACGGGGGTAAGTGTGAGAAAGGGAATATGGTTTGCGCGCTGTGATTTCTTTGCTAATTGCTTCGTAGGTGAGCAATCTGCATTGCGTAAGAGTAAACAGGACCTCAGTTTAGGGGGATTGTGATAGAACTGTCATTTGGCCATCAGCGAGTGGATTGATAACGCAGAAATTATTTCGATTGGCGTATGTGATTAACAGAAGGTTGAGTTTCAGAAACGTATGGCAGCCCGCTTACGTTTGCAATAAGTGATGGTTCACAATGAGCGCATGAAAACAAATCCAATGAAATACCAAGAAGTAAATTAATTAAAAAATTTACACGTGATCTTAAAAATAAAAATGGTTTGTCTATTCATGCCACCTGTTAAATACATGTTTAATACAATTTTAAATAATCCATTATTGTTTGGGTATTATTTTCCTCAGAACAACTAAATCCCCCAAAATCGAGAACTAAGCAGAACCTGGATATTAAAAAGTGTTAGTGTTGTGCTAATAAAAGGAAATTATATTTGCAATATCGTGCCATTCTGATTTTAAAAGATATGAACTATTTTGTAAAATACTCTGTAAAGTTAACGAATGTTATTGCACTTTACCTATTGCAGAAAGCATACGCTAAACATTCAATGTAATTTTTCTCGTCACTAGAGAGCAAAATCTCGCATGATTGAGACGGGTAAAGCTCCAAACTGTAGAAGTATTCTCACACGAATTAAGCGAGCCCCTCTGCAACATTTGTAATCGTGCATTCTTAATGGGGAGGTGGGCATTTCCAGTAAGAATTAAGCAGGCTGAAATTAAGCCTTTCTACAAATAAATGAAAAAAGTGATTAATATATACCCTCCAGTTACAGGCCTATTTCACTCCTAATTGCATTTTCAAAGGTTATGCAGTAGGCTATGTATAATCTCATTTTAAATTATCTAGACTCGTACAATATTCTGTCAGTATGTGAATTCGGCTTTAGGAGGGCGTTGTCAACTAGCAATGCCATATATAAAATTACTACTGAAATATTATCTGCTCTAAATAAAAGTAAATTTCCTCTAGAAATATTTTGTGAACTTGGATAAGGCTTTTGATAGCATATTGTAAACTGCTGTTGCAGATATCGAGTTTCTATGGCTTTGACAAACTATTTATAAATTTGTTCAGTTCATATCTAAATAAACTATCATCAACAATTTGCTGAAATTGCTAAAATTGTGTTCCACAAGGCTCAATACTGAATCTTACGCACTTGTAATCTAAGCAATGAATCAAGACTTGTTCAACCTTTAAACATGGCATCAAAGGCATTTGAAGAGTAAATATTTGGTTTGAAGCTAGTAAGCTTTCATTAAACGTTGACTTTTTTTTTTTTTTTTTTTTTTTTTTTATAAATTGAACTGAAAACAAGCAGGTGCAAAAAATTGAACATTAGTTATTCCAATTATACCATAAGTAATGTTCCTTGTACCAAGTTATTGGGGCTAGAAATTGACAGGGAATAAATTGGAAAAAACATAGTTTCTAACTCCGTTCTGCATGCTTTGCTTTGAGAAGTTTGAATAATTTTGTGAATCCAAATACATTAAGATTGGTGTACAATGCATATTTTCATTTCATCCTGAGATGTGGGATAATTTTTAGAAGTAATTCTGTCCGCAATAATAAAAGGGATGATAGTGAAAAAAATAAAAGTTATAAGAATCCTTTGTGGTGTTGCATTCTTGACAATTATAAGAACTATTAATTAGGATGTGCAGTTTACTGAAGAGTATGTATATTGTGTTGCAAAATGATCTAAGTTTAAAACTAATCTGTCTGCATATAACTATAACACTAGGCATACTACTAAATTGAAAGGTCGGTAAATTCATTAAATTATTTCAGTTCATATATTAACTCTGCAGTAAAAATTTATAACATACTTCTAGCTTCCATGATATACAAAAGAGCGAAATTTTAAGAAAAAATTAAAAAAAAAATTTAAATCTCATCTTCTATAATATGGATGAATATTTTCATTACAGCATAGCTTAATTCATGAATTTATCATTTTATTAGGCTAGATCGGTAATGTATAAATTCGATAGGGTTATTTTTATTAAGTATTGGTTATAACACTGCAAGGCACGCTTTTTCTTCTTATACAGTATTATAAGTGGTAATTATTTACATTATTGTATCGTGTTATTGAATGCCTTATAAATTGTAAGACGAGTTTCGGTCACCATAGGATCTGAAAAATAAGGACATTACTACTACCATCACCATGTGTTCCAGCCAACCATCTGCTAGCCACGTACACAACAGCCGGCCGCTTTGCCAACGAAACCCAGGTTATCGATCAACTTGGCAAAGGTTACGCTGCTGGTATTAATGTGAGATAGTAGTTTTCAGCCAAGACAGAAGTGGAAAATGGAAGTTTATTGGATATTTTATATTGTGTGTTCAATAAAGTTTTAACCAACTTGTAATGAAACGAATGCGAGGTAATTCCTCATAAATACAGCAGGAGTTAAAGAGAAAGTGAATTTCTTTGTTTACCATGGAGAAAAACAGAAGTAATTATTTCCTTGAATTCTTAAATATTTTAGTGAAATGGAAGTTCAGGGGAATTTATCTTACAAAAAGTTTTAATCCACATAAAATGTAAACTCTGATGAACATTGTTCTAAAGAAGAAGATTATTAAAAATACAAAAAATAAAATATTAGGTCATGTTATTGTACATTCAAATAATTGTGAATTATTGCATCTTAAAGTGTCAAATATGAAATTCCTTATAAAGCTTGAAGCTCATAATTAACAGGATTTTAATATAGAATTATTGAGTAATTGTATCTAAATGAGTATCTCGGAGAAAATATTACGAACAGGCATGAAATGACAGTAGACAGAACCGCAACCGCAACCTAATTCATCATTACTAGCGTTAAATGAAATCCGTTGTGAACTCCTTGGAGGTCCTCAAGAGCACAATAATGACAAGCGGAAATGGATAAAAATTGGTTCAATAGTTCGTTGTTTTTTGTTTGTTCAATAAGACACATTTGAAACCTTCCATTCGCAACATGCAAATCACATGGTATTTTTTAAATAATTACGCGTAATTTATACAGTTAATATTATCTAAATTAATTCATTACATAAATTTCTGCATGGCATATGTTAATTAAATATAACAAACTGTAGTGTTAAACAACACTACGGTTATAATAATTCGGACATCTTCAAAAAGGTGCGCTCATTTCTCTTGTATGAGTGGTGGTGTTGACCTATAAAATGACACATAATTACTTTAAGTTTTGGAAAATTCACGAAAAGTAAAAGTAATGTAGGTTAGTGTGTATAATTGTTTTATTAAATGCAAGTTGCTTACCACGCTACTTCATATCTGTTTGGCATTCACTTGCAGTAAACAAAATGGAACTGAAAAATTTTACTGTAAAAATTTATCCACCCGTTCTTCATTGCCGTAAATTATTGTGCATATGAGCAGGTTTTCGAAAGTATAAGTATTCTTATATTTTGAAAAGCTCCTTTCAGCATTGGCACTTATAATCGGAGGTAGCATAAAGTATACTGAGTCACTAAATGTCAGCTGTTCGAAATCTACCGCCACGGGTGGCCGAGGTCGTTAAGGCGCGGACTCGTGAGCGGGAGGTCTGGGTTCGAATACTGGCAGGACGTCCTCCCTGACTGTGGTTTTTTCCAGGTTTTCCTCAGTCATAAATGGCAAATGCCGGGGAGGTACCCTAAACTTAGGTCTTGAACAATTTCTTCCTTAAAAATAAATCTTTTCCCTATATATCATTTCATCTCGTGTATCATCAGTGTCTTTCGCCTGTGGTGCCTGTGTAGCAAAAACGGGCGTTAAACACCATTAATTCATTCATTCTTCGAAATCTAATATGTTTAAGTATTTACCAGTTAGCATTTCAAAAACCAAGCACATGAGCGGTAGCCCGGATTTTTATCTAGCACGCTTTTCATTTTATTTTTTACTAACTTCACCACTCAAATTGCCAAGCTCAGAGTTTTATTGGCAAGTTAATGGAGGTTTCAAGCTACAATTTTCTTTAAGTTTCTCAATTGTTGAGGATAGGAAGCCGAAATTTGCTTTTAAATTTCCATTTTTCTTCAGGAAAACAGCCCCCTGAGCTCGCCGGATGGCTTTAGTATGTTGAGTCTTCATAGTTTCAAATACGGATTTCAAGCTTGGAAGTTGTTACAATAGTACACAGCAGCGTCGATCCAGGAGCCCCACCTTGTAATGGTGTGTTTCGGTGGCAGGGATATACCTGGGACTGGACTTTTCTTCTTGGTGGAGCTATAACTCGACTCTCTTTGTCTGAGACACGAGCTGGTCGACTTACACAATTGGGCACGAATTTCTTCCGCGATCCTTTGTATAGTACGCGCAAGGCGAGTTAGAGCACCATGAATAAAAACTTTTAATGGCCTTACCATCTTTTACCGTGTACGCGTCGGACCTGGTGGTCTAGACGTAACTATACTTTCCTCGTAGACCCAAGACCCGGGTTCAATCCCGGCCAGGTTCGATCGATTTTTTCGGGCATAAAAATCCTAAGTGTGCCTTTCTTTGGAAGGGAAGTAAAGCCGTGGGTCCCTTATCGTAGATTTACGGTACGTAAAAGAACCTTAAGTATGCAAGAGGAAACCTCTGAGCAAATTTATCGGCAGTTTCATACCCTGAATTGAATGGAACCCTCATCGGGGATGTTAAAGAGCGTTCGCAAATCAAAAACACTACTTTGCTGCATCGGCGACAATCAGCATTACGTCATCATGCCTAATTCCTTTAGGCCACAGTGGATGCATGAGTGGTCGAACAGTGGACAGATTGTTGAATGGTAAACTGCTTCCAAAACTTCCGTGTTCAACAGAATCTCTTAACCCGGGCTGTTGTCCTCACAATGACGTGGACTACGGAGCGTCCTTCAATGTCACTAGTTTTATCAATAGAGACAAAAATATTCCAAGTATAGTTCATTTAAAATCTTCATACGGTTTACTCAAAGGACTGAGGAATACACTTTTCTTTTAAAGTCGTCTCAACTGGGAATTAATTGGTCAATGTACGTTGCAGGAAGTCCTTTAGTTTTGCATTATTTAGTTTCCATAGCGGAATAATCACTGAAACGAGAACACTAAACAGTTCTTTGGAAAAAAATAATGTTGAAGATTTGCTATTATTGCTGAAGCTTATGTTAGCAGTTGATAATTATTTTTGCCACCACTCTCAAGAGCATGTATGTGTTTGTTGTACTGTTGTATTTTGAATCTCTTCTCTGCTGTCACTTAAACTCCACAAACCTTTCACAATAATATGAAACCACCAACCACAAAAACTCTTTATCAAATTCAGAAACCATTTGTCTTAAATGATACTGCTTACGGACTATTTAATATTTTTAAGCGAAACGGAACCGCAACTAAAACTGACTGTTCCGCACCAACTGATTTTCAGACCACGGAAGTCTGATTTCCCAGGTTTCTTATTTGCCTGAAAGGGGGGTGTAAAAACAATAGCTGTCTCAAGTCATGTAACTTTCACATCGACAGCAATCAGCACCAATGTTTACGTGATGAAAGGCTTTGGTTGCCTATTGTGTCACGTCTTAATCCTTAATCCCCAGAATGTGAGGCTGGCTGTTTAAATAACACTTCCTGGGAAATTACTAAGTAAAGTTGTGAACTTAATACACAAGGTTCAATACCGTTTTCTAACACTGCCGTTATTTCAGGGTTAGGCCTGTTTGATTTAAAAGTTGATCCTAGCGTTGCTTCAACGAGGAAGTCAACAGTACTGCAGAATTGAAATATATATATTAAATCTAAAAATAAATAAGTATATAGCTAAAAATAACAAAATATAACCAATAATGTACTAAAACTTTAAAAAATGTACCTATAATAGAAAAAAAAGGTCTGAAAATGACAAAAATGCTCATTTTACATCCGTAGGCAATCAGTGTGTGTGTGTACACACAGTCTTGTCTTCTTGCCATAGAAGAACTGCAGTAGTTGGAAATATAGCGATTACACGTGTGACTTTCTCTTAGTGTATTATCCTTTTCTACTTTTATGATTAATATATATTATCGTTCCGTATGACATGTTAGAAGATGACAAAATCATAAAATATCCGGGCCCTGGTACTTACGCACCTACACTTTAATCCAAACTTTTATCAAAATTTTCATAGCCCAGAATAATGAAATGCTGATAATTAAAACTTGGATATCATTGCCGACTCTTAAAATCAAACGTGTAGTGCAATCCACTGCTGTGGTAAAGGCCAAGAACAGGAAGAAGTGATATTCAACATAACATAAACAAAATATGCCCGCAGGCAGCTAGCCCTACTGGACATCTGACACATTCCAATTGCCGAACAGATATGAAGTAGCGTGAAAAATTAGGAAGCTGCTTGTTTTATTTATAATTTAATAAAACAATGCCGCTGTTTTAGTATCTTGTTTCAGTTAATAAGCGGGGAACAGTTCTCTGTATATTTCTGCAAAAGCAATTTGAAAGTAGAATGTTGATCTTGAGAAAATTAATACTGCATCATACCACCATTTCATAAAACAGTTTAAAAATCTGTGTTTAGGAATTTGAATTTTTGATATAGATGACACATAGTCTTTATTTGTACCTAATAATTTGACATTTTAAATATGTTTTGAATCGGTGAGTCTCGATAAAAATCCTTCTTTGGCAGTTAAATACTTATGTGGCATAATTTATAAAATATATTGACTTCTTTTAAAGCGAAATTTTTCAATAAGTTCGAGCAACTTGCGTGTTTATTTTCACCTTGGTTGACCGCCTTGTGTACAATTGTGCATTGCTTAAAGGCGAATGAATGGCAAACAATAGACAAATGACAATCAGGTTATTACGTTGTACTGCCTGATATCGAACCGCAACGCAGTAAATTCGCAGACAACATATTTGAATGGCCGTGCAATGTACAGGCAATAAAGTCCAAGTTTTAATGATGGCTTAGCACTAGTGTCATAAATTGCACAGAAATCAGTCAATTGTATTCTAAGGAATGTAAGGACATTAAGAATAGCAACTTAGGGGCGGCCCGTCTATGCCGGCCAGATGCCCCTCCCCCCCAAAGAATATGCTATAAGTATATACCATTTTCTCTTATGGTCATCTTTTAAAACAAAAAATGCATGAAAATAGGGATGTATAACTGATTAGTTCTTAATTATATCTTACGCAATAAGCACTTTTCCTCTACTGTATTAGCGGTAGTATGCGGGTCTTCCGTTAGCGAGGAAAGCTCATGGGCCAGCCCGGAAAATGTTACGCTTTAAACACTTATAATTCATGAGTCAGCCAACATTTACAGAGACTCAAATTAGCCTTTCTCCTGCTTATTTCTGCGTTCTCTTGGGCCAGCAGGAAGACTGCCCATGGACAGGGCTCGGCTGCTCTCTGTTCTTAGAACCAGATGTTGAGGGGCCATTGTTTTCGCACTTTGTTTGAAATTGGGCGACTTTCTCACTGTTTGTCAGTTGAAAGTTGAAGTGCACAATGTCAACTTACAAAAACCGTATCTATATTATGGCAATGAATAAAGTAGACGTTTGAAGACTCCATTTTCGCATTTTAACTATCAAGTTAGAAGTGAAACGATTTGGACCTCACACTGTCAGCAAAGGTGTTTTTTCAAAGCCATTTGGGCGTACTGTAGTTATGCCCCTGGCCTACCCTTCTACAGGGACCTGTGGCATCAACATAACAGCCAATACTATTTTCGTAGGAAAACACGAAATTTTATATTAGCTTCTCAGACTAGTTAATTAGGCTTCTGTGCAGGTAGCAGATTAAGTGGAATTTTCTGCTCAGTAAAAGAGGTTCCCTTGCAAAAGAAGAAAGAGTGAATGAGGGAACTTGATATTTTTTCTTCGACCTCTTGAGATTTTATAGGCCTGCAATATATCTTGTTGATATAGTGGCATTTGAACCTAAGATATCGTGTATAAGCAATCCTGAACAGCACTGCGTGTTTATTCTGGCCTTTTGAAACTTGGAGTTATGGAAAATGAACCCTATTTTGAGACAGAATTCATTTTACAAGTGGCAGCGCTAACTTACACAAGTTTTTCTGCGAGTTTGAAGAGTCTTAAATATTTTATTCTGCCAACTTCCGTCAGTATTGTACGTAAAGTGAGGTAGAAAGAAATACTTTTGGCTTTGTTGTTGATTCAGTTTCGATTTACTGTACAATCTCCATTTATACCGCGACGCAGATGGGCCTTAATTAAACCGAGTCGCTGTCGTTTTCCTTTACCTGGCTTATCTCCTGTTTATTACGCATTAACTGCCACCGCTTGGCTGCGCTGGGGCGGCCTGGTAACATCTAACTTGTGTATCGAGTCGGTTATCTTAGAAAATTACTCTGATGTGAATATGAACGATATTCTGTAAAATACTTTGTGAAGAAATATAATTGCTGTACATTTGAAAAACGCAACTAACTTTAGACATACTACCCGTCCACATTGCTCCACAATTGACCAACACAATAAAAATAGGGTAAATATAAATTTTCATGACGTTAAACTAAATTGAAATAGATTTGTCATATTTGTCACTTAATACATTAACAATGAAATAAATTCCACTAAATATTACCATACTTTAATAGCTAAGTCAGTCACATTAAGCAAGAAGTAAAATGTTTCTCATATTCAACATGTTTCATATAATTTAAAATATATTTTTTTAAAATAAATACTTTCATGAAGGGAATAGTTTTCGAGCAATGATGATGATGATGATGATGATGATGATGATGATACAAAACTCTCATTTAACAAATGTGTGGCCAAACATTACAAATCGTTTCTTCATTGGCACCTAACGCATGGGGCCGTTTCATGGAATATGTGCTGGTAGATTGCAGTCCGCTCGCGGGAAGAGGAGTCGTGGATTAATTGTGTTTCTTTGAGTTCTGGGTTGGATGCCCCTTGTGTCGGGATCAGGAACCTTTACCTCAGGGAACTCTGGAATTTTGTGACTCGTCTGAGTCAGAGGGAAGGGAAGGAAATCTAGAAAGTTACACGGAAACACTGGAGTTCTTATCTAACGTCATTTATTTACACTTAACAGAATACTGGATTGTTCGCGTAAGCTTGGAAATGTGTTGAACTGACTGACTATTGTTCTTCTCCTACCGACTTCGCTCACTTTGATTTTGATTGTCTATTCTTTTGCCCGCTTATTTAAATTGACTCTTACAGTTCCGTTCTCCGACTATCCAACCTTTAACTCTTAGCCTCGAATCCCGGACCGCTAACTTTTCACTGCTGTCGACGTCCAGCTGCTCTCTCTCTAAGTCTCACTGCTGTTGAAGTTCTGCTCTCTCTCTCCAAGTCTCTCCTGTTCTGTGTCCCTTACATTATATATCAGATGTAAAGTTTATTGTTTATTAGGAACCTCCCATCGTGAAAATTAAATCCGCGAAATTTAAGGAGCTCAGTTCGATTCTATCTGCGTTATTGGTCCTTCCTTAATATCTATAATTATGCAGGCTCGCTCCGATTCGTTCAATTTTGTAAGATTTCTATAGGTTGTGTGGGACCAATTTCTGGAAATACCTCTCACGTTATAATATTTCTAAGAACGGACATTCCTGCCCTAAATGTTGGGAAATTTTTATAATCCGACATATCCTTTCACTTTTCTGTCCTTTCAAATTTGCTCACAATGAAACCTCGGCCATAAATAAGGAACATCTATTTGTTTTGCAAAGTCATGTCAAAATCTGTCGACGTTTGAATGTTATTGTCATGAGGGGATATAAACTTGAGCTGTCATCTGAGATTGACATTTGTTCCTTCTTCGAAAGAAATCCACCCGTAAAGTCATTAGTGCCTTTACCCTTAGTTATTGAAAGAATATGTTTCTCTGCTTTTGTCTGCATCTCGGTAAATGGTTTTCTTTAAACCCTCTGAAAAGAGAATTACCTCTTTTCAGGACATAACCCTTTTCCCCAAGGTCAAAACTTTTAACATTTCCAAGCTTAACGACCCGAACCGTTTTCCATTCACATAAATACACAATGGACCTTTATTACTGTTTAGCACAGGTGCTGTCTAATGACTACAAACTACATACATGTATCAGATGATTATATTTATGTTAATTATTACTAGCCTTAATTATAACAATGTTAGTTTAATCAAAGACGGCCTTTAATTCCGGCTACAACATGCCCCCATATTAAGGTTTATATATCGGAGGACATATAAATTTTAATATGTTGTTCCCGTGAGAATTTAAACCTTATTACTTATCTTATATACTCTTGATCTTTTTAGGCTCTATGCTAGTCATATAGACACATCCAAATGTCATGTGGTTTCCTAATACAAATTCTGGCGTTCTGAGCCTTCTAAATTATATTCTTACATAATTGGCTTTGTTGTTGTAATTTAGTCTTTCATAGAAACGCGATTCTTCATCAATATTTTACCTAATATTTGCATCATTGTCCTTTATATTTGCTAAATTATGTTTGTCTATACACACACTGTTGATTCGTTCAAGTTATTACACTTTCTGTATTTATACATGTATATATGCACTTTTATTCAGGTTTTATTACTTTGCACTTCAGTTATTTTTCTGATTTCACGACACTTCCTATCTATTTTAACACTTCATATTTACCACTATAATTATTATTTAGCACTGCACTTTATATTTGTCACTATCTTCCATTATACTGCATTGAATTTTCTAGGAAAACCTATATACAATAATATACATATATCTTATTCTTACAGACTAACATGCAGGTGCTCAGTTCCGGGTTAACCAATTATTACTCTAAATGAGCCTCATGACACAACAAGGTTAAAAGAAGAAACATTAATTTTACATAGTTTAGGCAACATTTATCAATAGGATTAATTTCCTTTTGCCTCGCCCAACGTTTTGTACGGCCGGAGTATTTGTTTATGGTACCTGCCTAATATTCTCTTAGTCTTTGGATCAATCAATTCATATGTGTGATCCCCGAACTGTTTTCCGATCTCATATGGGCCTCTGTATATTAATTCCATCCTGTTATAACGCTTCCGAAGTGAGCTTGATATCTTTTTGTCCTTCACAAGTACAAGATCTCCAATCTTTGGACTCCATTTTAATTTTCTTCTTTTGACTTTCGCTAGTCGCTTTTCGGCTTTTCGCTTCATCTTTTGATACATGCTACGGAATATCTGCTCTTCGGTCCTCGGTTCTGCTCCTGAAGGGATGGACGTTGGTAGTCCTGGTACCATAGACTCGGGCTCGGATCTCATTAGTGCTTTAACCGGGGCTATTTGCGTGGTTGGGTTTACGGAATGGTTCATTACCCTTTCTATAATGGGGCAATATTTCACCCAGTCTGTATGTTGTTTATGACATAGAATTCGGAAATATGTTGTTACCTCCTTTATCGCTCTCTCTGTTGGATTTCCCTGCGGAAAGTATGAGGATGAGTGGTAAATCTTTATGCCTAATTGTTCGAGCGTTTCTCTGAATATCTTACTTCTGAAGACAGCTGCATTGTCCGACAAAATGGCGGACATAACTCCATAATCTCTTATGTAATCATTCGTGATTTTATTAAGGCATGCTCTACTCGTGATGGATTTTAGAGGGTATATTTTTACGAATTTTGTAAAGATGTCGTATAACACTAGCACATATCTATATCCGAACTGTCCGCGAGGCATTTCTCCATGTATGTCGAGGGTTACAAGGGCTCGGGGTAGTTCCCTTAGTATGGTCTTAGGCTCGATATCAAACTTGCAGTTGAATGGTTTTGCTTTCTGGCATAACTCACACGCAGCAATTATTCTTCTGACCTTCTTAGCGAGATGCTTAACGTAGAAATTCTCTGCTATATTGATGCATACTCGTTCCGTACCTGAATGTAGCATTGACGAATGAAAGGCATTTATCAGCTTATTCGTCATCGCCTGTGGAATTATAGGTTTCCACCTCTGCTCTTCCTTCCCATGTAATTTATATAGTATATTATTTCTCTTAGCTACGGTGCCTGAAGTGTTGCTGTCGAGTTCTGGTACCTCGGTTAATAATTTTTTTAGCTCGCTATCTTCAGCTTGCAGTTTCGCTAGGTCTCTAAAGTCTTTACTAATGGATCTTTCCAAACTTTGGTCTAATTTCATAATAGTGATTTCATAATCCGGACTTTTGAGGGCTTCGGGCATACTTTCTCGATGTTTTAATCTAGACAGCGTATCGCTAAATATATTATCTTTTCCTGGAACGTGTTCTATAGTCAGATCGTAAGCCATAATTTCGTGTATGTATCTAGAGATTCTGGAACTAGTTAATTTACATTTGTGAATGAACGAAAGACTTATATGATCTGTTCTCAATATTACTTTCTGGTGGAAGATATAATTTCTAAATTTTTGGAGTGCAAAATATACTGCCGCTATTTCTAATTCAGTAACACATGATTGTGATTCATATCTAGAACATCCTCTAGACGCTGTCGCTATGATGTGTTGTGTTTCATCCTCATGTTCTTGTAGTAATACAGCTCCAAAACCCTTGCTGGATGCATCGGTGTAAACGACGTAAGGAAGGTCATTTCTTGGTCTTTCTAATAAAATTGCGTTCTGGAATAGCTTTTTAATATCATCAAATGCCGTTTGCTCGGTTTCTGTCCACCGCCATTTTGTTTCTTTCCTCAAAAGCGCCCGTAGAGGGTCTGCTATGGTTGCGTAATTAACTAGAAACCGGGTTTGATATTGGAGAATACCCAGAAACCGTCTAAGTTGTTTTACATTCAATGGTCTTTGGATCTCCAATATTCCCTCTACTTTAGCGGGGTTGGGTTTGATTCCCTGCTCGGAAATTAAGAATCCTAAAAACTCTGTCTCTTTTTTGAAGAAGGCAGTTTTCTCTAATCTGACGGTCATTCCACTCTCTCGTAATTTTGATAGTATCTGATCAATGTGATTTAGGTGATTTTCTATGTCGTCTCCAAAAATAATAAAATCGTCTACATATTGGACGGCATACTCTTTAGTAGAATCCTTAAATATTTCATATAACGCCCTAAGCAATGCGGCACCACTCGATGACAGGCCAAATGCGCACCTGGTGAAATGATATGTACGTCCATTATGAATAAAAGCCGTGAATTTTCTTACTCTTTCGTCCAAGGGTATCTGCCAGAATGAGGCAGTTAAATCCAGGCTAGATAAGTACCTTCCACTTGTTAGACGAGTCAACAGATGATCAATCCCTTCAACGCGAAAGCTGTCCCTTGTCACGTGACGGTTCAATCTTCTCGCATCAACTGTTAATCTTAATTTTCCGTTATTTTTCTGGACCCAACACAACGGATTGATATAGCAGGAATCGGACACTTCTATTATGCCATCTTGAATCATGGAATTTATGATCTCGTCCGCCTGGTCCCTAATAGCTATGGGAATCGGTCTGTGTTTATGTGTATATGGGGAAATATTAGTTACTTCGAAATAATGAGTATATTTATTACATTTACCGGGGTGTTCAGAAAATACTTCCCAATTCTTTACTAAGATTTCTTCTAGCCGCCTTCTCTGTGTTGTATTCAAACCGCACGCCTCTCTCACTTTCATTCGTAAAACTTCCATTGTTTCGCCCTGACTGCCTAATCTCAAGCTATTAAGTTTTCCTTCCTCCTTTCTCCGAGTTGCTATGCTGGCTCCGTTCATACTGTCCTTGCAATCATTACAAAAAATCATCGGATGACTACACAGGTTTTTATAATCAACTGTGAACGATTGGTTCTCTTCATCTATTTTAATCACAGCATTTGCGATACCAATATCTATTCTTTCCACGAAAAATATCTCATCTACCACTTCTTGCTCATCATGTGACATTATAATTTCGTTTTGATCTCTCTCTTCGTGAAATTTCGCTGAGATTAGCTCCTCTGAGTTTCGTATCGCTAGAATCCTTTGTTCAAAATTAAGAATGGCCTTCCAACTGTATAATGTATCGCATCCTATGATGACCTCGGTAGTTAACCTTGGAACAACAAGAAACATCACCTCGAAAACACGACCTAGTAACTGGATGTTTACCATAGCTTGATAATTTACCCTCTCCTTACGTTTGCCTACTGCAACAGAACAATAAACACCACAAATTGGCAGACACATCATCTTTACTTTGTTCATGATAAGTTTTTCGTAGAAAGTAGAGCTGCACACTGTGTTAGTGGCTCCCGAGTCAAGTAAAGCAAGTGTATGAATATTCCCGATCTGTATATTAATTTTAGGTGTTTCTACATGTTCCTCCTTTGAATTTTGACTTGTTGAAGTTTCGTTTTCCTTTGTTAATAAATTAGTGTGACCCGTTCTCTGTCCCACCAGCATGTCTTCCGGTAAGTTAGAAGTTCGTTCCAATCCTACATGGGTCTCTGTGGACTGACTGGTAAGTTTCCCTGGTCTCGCTCGACGGTTTGGTTACCCATACTTCTTCCATTTTCGTTCTGATCGTTTGGTGACCTCGACCTCACATATTCATTAGTATCCACAGTTCTCGATCTCCGGTCTTCTGGGTTCCTCCATTGATTTTGGTTATTCCTTCCGTACCATGGAGTTTGTTGACGCCAGGTCCTGATATTTCTACTCCATCTTCTTGGCGGTTCGTTTTGATTTCTATAGCTTTGATATGGCAGTGTTCTGCTCGAGTATTCCATCGGCATCCGTCCTCCAGGAATTGTCTGAAGTGCGTTGATTTGAGGTCGTCGGAAATTTTGATTCTCTCCATTATTTCTTAATCTGTTGGACCTTGCCCCGTTCCCGTGAGAAGAATATCTAGCTGGACGGAAGTCATTTCTGTAATTGTCATATCGATTTTCTTCCCTTCTATTTCCATGGTAGTCATTCCTTTGGAGGTCAAAGGCAGTTAAAAGCTCAATCATTTCTGAACACGTTGTGGGCTTGGCCACAATCAGGTGATTTCTGATGTGTTCAGGAAAATGTCCAGATACCAATGTCATCAATTCTCTATCAGTTAGTGGTGGATCTAAAAGCCTGCTCTTTTTACCTATGGCCAAGAAATAGTCTACCATACTTATGCCGGTTCTGGCGTCATATTTCCCATTTGATATGTCTAAACGAATGGCGTTCTGGTATGTCGAACTCCAATATCGTGATAAGAATAAAAATTTGAAATCTTTAAAGGAAGTGCAATCTGATAACGTAAGCCTGTACCAATTTGCAGCCTGACCCTTTAAACTTCTTCTAACGAAAATAATTTTCATCTCTTCCGGTACTCCTTTTAAACGAAAATAATCTTCTAAATCTGAGACAAAAATCCTTGCATTATCGTTTCGTTCCTCGTAGAACTCCGGGGGTGTTATTTCATTTATTAGTTGGCTAGGCCACGAACTGCAACTCATGTTGGGCATGCATGAATTATTCCCGGATCTAATACACATATTTTTGTCAGAAATACAAGAACTTCTTGGTGAACCAGTAACCTGAGCACTCACATTTACATTTATAGGTAATCCAGCCGAGGCGTTGGACTGAGATTCGTTTACCTCTGTCACAAATGTGTCGCCTGGCTGAGATTCTGATGTTCCACTACTAACATTACTACCATCAGTATTCTCTACACTACCATTATGTCTATTCTCTATCAATTCAGACATTTTTTTCGATAATTGGCTTTGATTTTGGTCTAATGATTGGACAATCAATTTTACTGATCTGAGCTCTTGGTTCATTCGCTCCTCCAACCCTGAATATTTACTGCTAACGGCTGTTCTCAGCTCTTGCCCTACTTTTTCAATTTCAATTATTTTATCATCTATTTTATTCATGTTTTCTCTGACTTCCTTAAAGTCTTTATTTCTCTCTCCTACTTCTTTCTCCCAATTCTCATTATTTTCTTGCAACCGTTTCGAAAAATTTGTCTGAATTTTAAGAGTTTCTTGAAACTTATTTTCTATGTTACTGCACAAAGATTTTTCTACCTTCTCAAGCCTACTCTGAAAACTTGTTTGCGAATCATTTATTTTGTTTCCAAATTCTTCCTGAGCTTTTTCTATTTGTTCTAATCTATTTTCTAGAGCACTACTGACCCTAATACTAAATTCTATCTGAGAATTTTCTATTTGAGCAAACCTGGTATCCAAAATCTTGTTAATTCTTTCTATCTGTGATTCCTCCATCTTCTCTAACCTAGAATTTAATTTACTCTGAAAGTCCTTGTGTGCATTTTGCGAATCTATTTTTAACTCTCCCTGTGAATTCTCAATTTTCTCTAGTCTAGAATCCAACCTACTTTGGAACTCCTTCTGTGCATTTTGTGAATCTATTTTTAACTCTCCCTGTGAATTCTCTATTTTCTCTAGTCTAGAATCTAGCCTACTTTGGAATTCCTTCTGTGCAATCTGTGATTCTCCTTGTGAATTTTCTATTTGTAGTTTCATTTGACTGATCATTTCCAATATTTTGTCATCCCTATTACTCTTATCTGATTGATTACAATCTTCTAATTCTTTATTTTGGTTTTTATTTGTCTTACTATTTTCCCCCATTTGCCTACTATCTACTCCTACCGTCGTTACTTCGTTCGTTATTCTGCCCTGATCTGCCATGTTAATCTTCCTACTTCTCAATAACATGTAATTTTATATTCCTTCCTATTTATGCTACACAGTTTCTACAAAAAAGTTCAATTTCTGTCTGTACCTTCTCTATTCTGTGTTTGCTGCTGTTGCGGTTCCTGTTCCTTGTTGTCTGATGATCCTCTTCTTGGTGTTCGGCAGCGGTTGTAAGCTTTACGCTCACAGCAGGATCCTCTCCGGTGTCGTCCGCGTCTGCAGTTTGCTGTGCTGATTCAGTAAGTTACACTTACTGCTGGTACCGCTCTGGCGTCGTCCGCGTCTGCAGTCTGCTGTGCTGACTCAGTAAGTTACACTTACTGCTGGTACCGCTCTGGCGTCGTCCGCGTCTGCAGTCTGGTGTCGTCCGCTTCTTCCGTGATTATTTCCTTGCCCTATTTCCAGTCTTAGAAGACCCACGTTGTGTGCGCCATTTTTGGGGCCGTTTTCAGGAAATCGGCTGGTAGATTGCAGTCCGCTCGCGGGAAGAGGAGTCGTGGATTAATTGTGTTTCTTTGAGTTCTGGGTTGGATGCCCCTTGTGTCGGGATCAGGAACCTTTACCTCAGGGAACTCTGGAATTTTGTGACTCGTCTGAGTCAGAGGGAAGGGAAGGAAATCTAGAAAGTTACACGGAAACACTGGAGTTCTTATCTAACGTCATTTATTTACACTTAACAGAATACTGGATTGTTCGCGTAAGCTTGGAAATGTGTTGAACTGACTGACTATTGTTCTTCTCCTACCGACTTCGCTCACTTTGATTTTGATTGTCTATTCTTTTGCCCGCTTATTTAAATTGACTCTTACAGTTCCGTTCTCCGACTATCCAACCTTTAACTCTTAGCCTCGAATCCCGGACCGCTAACTTTTCACTGCTGTCGACGTCCAGCTGCTCTCTCTCTAAGTCTCACTGCTGTTGAAGTTCTGCTCTCTCTCTCCAAGTCTCTCCTGTTCTGTGTCCCTTACATTATATATCAGATGTAAAGTTTATTGTTTATTAGGAACCTCCCATCGTGAAAATTAAATCCGCGAAATTTAAGGAGCTCAGTTCGATTCTATCTGCGTTATTGGTCCTTCCTTAATATCTATAATTATGCAGGCTCGCTCCGATTCGTTCAATTTTGTAAGATTTCTATAGGTTGTGTGGGACCAATTTCTGGAAATACCTCTCACGTTATAATATTTCTAAGAACGGACATTCCTGCCCTAAATGTTGGGAAATTTTTATAATCCGACATATCCTTTCACTTTTCTGTCCTTTCAAATTTGCTCACAATGAAACCTCGGCCATAAATAAGGAACATCTATTTGTTTTGCAAAGTCATGTCAAAATCTGTCGACGTTTGAATGTTATTGTCATGAGGGGATATAAACTTGAGCTGTCATCTGAGATTGACATTTGTTCCTTCTTCGAAAGAAATCCACCCGTAAAGTCATTAGTGCCTTTACCCTTAGTTATTGAAAGAATATGTTTCTCTGCTTTTGTCTGCATCTCGGTAAATGGTTTTCTTTAAACCCTCTGAAAAGAGAATTACCTCTTTTCAGGACATAACCCTTTTCCCCAAGGTCAAAACTTTTAACATTTCCAAGCTTAACGACCCGAACCGTTTTCCATTCACATAAATACACAATGGACCTTTATTACTGTTTAGCACAGGTGCTGTCTAATGACTACAAACTACATACATGTATCAGATGATTATATTTATGTTAATTATTACTAGCCTTAATTATAACAATGTTAGTTTAATCAAAGACGGCCTTTAATTCCGGCTACACGCAAAAATTCAATCATGTCTTCCAATTGCCTTGTGTGTCTAACACAAGATTGAGGAGGGAAGGCACAGATTCGGAAGTACTCATGGGAATTCCAAAAGATTCCTACCGTGCTCCAGTAAAGTACGAGTAGCTAAAGTGCACTTTTGATTGGGCTGCCTCTACTGGATCATACTTGCTCAAACGGTCTATAAATGTACAGATAGGGCGATTTCTATGGTCAGTTAACCACTAGTAGATTTATCAGGTTGTTCAGCAAAGAATTCTAATTTGTGCATATGTTGCCAGACGAAATACAGGCATTTAGTCCGTCGTCCGCCATATAGTATAAGAGCCTCGTACTGGGTAGCATGACCTTCTCTCAGAATGACCACATATTCCATAGAAATTTTCTTTGATGTTTCTATTAGTTCTCCTGGTCCGGCTTCAGTGATCCATGATTCCATTGCAGAAGTGATGGGTCCAGATCAGGGTATCACATGCTGGTATCTCAGATCCATTCTTGATCTCCAGCAGGCGACGATGCGGTTCGGTACAGAAAACCACCTCGTGCCCCAAATCTCAGGGAAAATCCCAGTCACAGTTCTTTGTGATGAGCGATATATACATATACATACATATATATATAAATTAACACTAATAATAAAAGTAGATAAAGATAAAACACTGAGAAAGAGTACACTTGAAATTGCTATATTTCGAACTACTGCGAGTTCTTCAATGGCAAGAAGCTAGACAGTATATATATATATATATATATATATATATATATATATATATTGTTTTAAGCACTTATGTGCGCAAGAGTATCCCCTAGTAATTGAAGAGGAATGGCATCCACTTCTGCTGACAGAGCAGTCTCGTTCTTTGGAGTGTATTTTGTTTTATTTGGTCGCCGATTGCTTTTACTATGGTGACGAAGGCCTTATTCCCATGCTGTTGTAATATTTGCACATTATGGAGCGTGGTAGGTATCTAGCAATGGCATGGGATTCCACATATGCTATCTACATCCCTGCAATCATGCCACGTTGTACTTTTAACTTGTTCGAGTACATTTACGCCATACTCGTAAAATACAAGTGTAAGCCGCTGCACTGCACACAATGTCATGTAAAGGAAATTATTGTACATTGCGGCCTCCCTATAATGACCTGTTGAACGAAAACATTTCACAAGTTAATTGAGAGAAAAAGGACCGGTCTTTAAATAAATAACGCCAAAGTCGCTCCATCATCACCTCATAACGTAACAGCGAAGGAAAATTGGATGTTTTCAGAATATGTTAGGACAGTGTTTAGCAGACGTATTGCATGAAATCTACTAGGAATTCCAGGCATTTTTTATCACCAGGAATATTATGAGAGGGTCTGAGATTACCGATAAATTCACAAACGTAGTGAAGAGCAAAATGCGGGCTTAAGGCTGTTTCATGAATATAATAAATATTATATTTATTGGAAATTCGCGCGCAGAATATTAACATTTGTACAAAATGGTATACTTAAGAATATTCTATTCAGAAACCTTGAGACTGAAATGGACAAAAGTCTATTATTAACATTCGCTACCGATCCATTTTCTAATAGCAACAGAAAAAAGGGGAAAAAATATAGAAGACAACATTTTATCATTAACAAAATGTTAATTACTAATATATCAGTTAAATGTGCAATTATTGAAAACACAAGTTATTAAACTTGAATAAACGAGCCGCGGTTTCATTGCATACAAAGGACACATGGGAATTTGTAGATGAAGATGTGAAAACAGAATTCCGTACTTTATTTAGTATTGCCGAATGATGTTCTTGATAAATCTGTATGCATGGTTTAAGAGCAGAAGCACTGGGGTTTCACATTAATTTTATTACTTCTTTGGATTCCAGCTTGTGCCATGTGTGGTATGAGTCCATCGACTGGAGTGATTTGTTATTTCCCTGCTTTTCCCAGTTTTCTCTGCTGAAATTTTGGTCCATTTAGGCAATTCGTTTATTCTAATCGGACAGTTCTTGTACCATAACCCGCTCATCTTCTGAGATTGGATTGAGAAAGAAACGATGTTTTCACATTTATCCTCCCAACATGGCATTTGTCGTTTTTTTTTTTTTTTAAATTTGGTGTTGTTTTAATTTGGTGTAAGCCATTTAGTATCCGCTAACTTCTGATCATCACTCTGGAAGGTTTTTGAAAATATGGGATTATATGCTATTCTTCCCATTTGAGTTCCATTATCTTTTATTTCTTCTTGGAAGTAGTGAGTGAGAGCACTTCAGCCCTTCGAATGTCGAACAGAAGCTTAAAACGAATGATATTAAATGTATGTTGACAAAAATGTTTATGAAACTTTTGTATTTAATTCACTTGGACGTTGTTCGGACACCCTGAAGTTAATGAGCACGAGTCGCACGTTCGTTTAACGTCTTTGTGTCCCAGACTCCAGAATAATGATAAAATAGTCCTCCCTCCTGGGCAAGCACTAAAAAGAGACAATATTTGTGTGGAACATAGTTATGGGATGCCGTTTCTGAGTGTAGACGCAAGCGTTTGCTTCCAGTTTTACAGGAAAAACTGTATAAATATGGAAAGATAACTTTACAGTTTTGCTTGTCGCAGCAGAATTTATGACTTGTATTTTTGCTTAATATTCACCTCCCCAGTATTTGAGTAATAAACCGCACTTCCTTTGAATCAAGGATGGTGGTGGAATAATATTAAGGTACGAACAACCTGAAAAGCTAATGTGTGTCGGAGCTCGAATCGCACGTTCGTTGAACGGCTCTGGAATAATGATGCAATACCACGCCTCCCTCCAAGCCAAGCACTAAAAATAGACAATATTTGTGTGTGGAACATAGTTTTGGGATACCACTGTTTCTGGGTGTAGACGCAATAGCTTGCTTCCAGTTTTACAGGAAAAGCTGTACAAACGTAAAAAGATAACTCTACAGTTTTTCTCTTCTGAGCAAAATTTGTGGCTTGTATTATCTTTGCCTAATATCACCACCTTGGTACTTGAGTAATAAATCTCACTTCCTTTGAATTGATTACGACTGTGGAATAATAATTAAGGTAGTTTGGGGTCTTGCCACTACATAGATAAGTTTACGAAGTGCTTGGTTTCTTTTTTTCTTTTTCCTTTTTTACTGTGTACATGAATATATTTTCGTGGCATTAATGAATAAAAAATGGCTAGCACATAGAAGTCAGTTCATTTAACTAGAAAGTATTGTCACGTAATTAAATGTGGTAGATGTTAAAAAATGAAATTGCACAAGAGCAGTGAACTTGGTGGATATTCAGTAAGCCCCCCGCATACACCGTAAGATATCCATTAACTCGAACGGAAGCGGCTGCTGATCGTCTACTTTGGGGCTAATGTAAGGGTAGTAGACAAAGCACTGAATAAATACCCCAGAACATTTGCTCCTCAGAATCGTGTTCTACACGTGTGTATGTGATTAAAATAAGTGCTCATATAATGTACTTACAAGTAACTAATAGGAAGACGAGAACCTGATCTCATTTTCGTGCCAGGCATTCTCTAGCTTGCTAGGCCATTTTTACAACTTTACACCCTGCAGGCATACCGTTCTCTGCAGGAGGAATGCACAAACTGGTTTGTAGGGGCAACCTTATAATGGGTACGTCAGAGGTCGTCGACAAGGGCAGGGTAATGGTGTGCCTGCATACTATTCTGGTTGGGGGCTGTATCTTTAATGTATACAATAACAAAACGGCAAGAAAGTTTTAATAGTTGTTAACTGTTTACATTATGTGCAAACATTTCATTAGTTAACAACAGTTGAAATTCTATTCACCATGGCGCTGGTGTCCTGTTTATTATTGTCTATTACGCTTCTTCTTTTTGGACAAATGAGCGCTGGAGGGTACGGTAGCTGTTGCATTTGCAGATAGACATAGAAAACACTACACCTTCTCATAATGTAGGGGTTGTATCCCAGAGTAGGACCGCTGCTCAGCATTTTTAGCATAAAGTTTGCAATACAAATGGGGTATTCCATCTCAAATCTGAGAAGACGCTTAAAAATTGATCTAGCATTTTTAAAAGCAATTCTTTTACTATCAATATGAAGCATCAAGAGAGAAATTTTTTTTAAAAAAAATTGCGCATTTGAAAATAAATATGTTCGGAACTATCCACTGCAGAAACATAGATTTATTTATATATTAACCCTTTTTTGAAGCTTTCTTAATTATTTATAACTTTTATTTATTTAACCAAGGGGTTTCACTATACTATTTTAAAGAGCCGCTCTAACTTTAAAATATTTAAGTACAGGTTAAAATATTCTACTTTAAACATGAATAAATAATTTTTCAAGATTATGGGTTCGGTATCAGAAACGGCTTACGAAAGTTGAAACTTGTTATAAAAGTTTATTTTAGTTCGCGGTGTATGATTGTTGGCATTGCATATGCTGTCCTCCTTGTTAAGACGGGAATCGCACTGAAATTAACTTTTATCACATTCCCGCTGTACAGCCACAAACCATGCGCTTGATATAACTGCGCTAGCGGAAGTGATTTGAAAACATCCCATTTCATTCTAAGGTTATTTTCTCGCTTCCTGTTAAATGTACAAATAATCTGAAAAGTGTTACCTTATTCTATAAAAGTAAGGAATCAACATGGATTGTAAAAATATTTTAAAGTGACTACAAAATCGTGAAACAAATTGATTCCATTAAGACGAAACAATATTTAATAAAGAGCTATCAGGAACTTTCATTTAATATACATTTGGTTTATATATTCCAAAACATTCCAAGAATTATTTTTACAAATGTTCATAAATACTCTTAAAATTGATACCCTTCTAGCATAGAAACTATAAGTGATAAATTACCCATATTTTGCAAGAAACTTACTCTTTCCTATCTACAAGTTCGCAATTTTTCTGTTAAATGTAAACAGAAGTTTTGCTGTCCGATTTCACATGGACTAGCACAAATGTATTCCATAAACTATTTCTAGCAATTTGAGCTCCAACCAGCGCTACAATTCCGCAAGTTCTCTATAAGTAAGTTGACATTTTGTTTACCTGCATACTATTTCAACCGGTTTCCTAGTCAAATATTAAGTATTATAATGGTGACTAAACAAAAAAGTGATGTTTTATATCTCACAGGTACCAGTAATTAGTTCAAAGTACTACTTACCATTATGTTCCATATTTCAGGGGAATGTAAATACCCCAAATATTTACGTTTTCCCTGTATTCCTCGGTTTACATTCTTTTGACTCAAGAGTTTCTATTGCCCCATTTCGGAAGCGTGCATTCAGTTTCGTATTGATGATCCATGCTTATGCAAATTAGAACTAGCTGCAAGAATATAGAATGCTTTGATAGAATGTACCATTTGGGATGTTAATCGCTCACATATAGTTTTGTGCTTGATTATTTGAATAGGCTTCAAATTAATTATTAAAATCTATTTAACAGAATGTTTTCCTTTCCTTGTGTTTACAGAAAAACAAAATTTCATTCACTTTTTTAGCCTTCCACGCAGTGTATAAAACACGAGTTGTTCAACAACTTCGACATTTTGCATTTTCCTATAAAGGACTCCAGAGATTTTAATAGGGCAACACTGTGAAGTAGGAAACTTTTAAAATGTAAACTGTGACTATGAACACTATACGATATATAAAATACATTTCCTATCTGCAGGGGCAGTGGTTTGCAAACTTTTTCGGCTCGTGACTCCCCTTCATTAAAACCCGAGTTAAGCGAAACAATTAATAATGCAAAATGTTTAACAACCTTAAATTAGCCTAAAATTACTGTAGTTACAGTAAATAGGTCTACCTTAGGATTCACCTCCAAATATAATTAAACTATGCTTAAAATATTGAAACTACAAAAGTTCAAATAAGTAAATATTTAATTTACATTTAAAACATTAAACCCGAAATTAATAGAATATTTCCCTATCAAGTAATATTTTTATATTTCACACATTTTTATCTAAACCTGACAATTGTAATTACTTTTTTTAATGTCATTGAAATATTTTGTTTGACAATAGAATTCCACACGGTCCGTCTGTTCTTCCGTCGCTTGGCATTCATAATCAAATTCTTCTCCTTATGACAGACTTAAGGAAATTACTTGTCACAAACAATGCCTCATTTCAAATAGCAAAAAACAATATATTTTCCACGGTGGCCATAGTTTGATATTCCAGGTGTAAAAATGTAATATAATTACAATTAAAAACTTATTTTGCAATTAAAGAAAAATTGGCGAACCCTCGTTAGATTTCGGAAATCCCCGGGGGTTCGCAAACCTTAGTTTGGGAAACACTATCCACGAGCATCAGTCAAATCCAAGCTATCTGGGACTGCAGAAGCGATTCTGTCCATAATACTCACCTCCACTCTGAACAGTCAAGGATTACCTTTTCAAATTCAGGTTGGAAAAGCTGCTGCATTCGGCAAACATTACAGTTTTCTCTCATTTCACATTTTGGAGACCTTAGGGTCGCATTTCAATTGGCAAGAAGAATAGTAGGCCGCTGTTCATCTGAACATCCGGTGTTACAAGACGATAAATGTAATTTTAAATTATGTTGATTCGTATTGGTAAAAATCCTTTGACTCGCTTGCATTTGAATGACACTTGTAGTACCATAGAACCCATAAGACATCACTGTTAATATGTGCCATATGAAAAACTGTTTTTAGACAGGAATTTTAGCTATACTTTGGTTGTTCACTGAACAAGCCCTATTAGGTCTTAATTAGGTTCATGGGCATATAATTTGTTCTTATTTCTGAACGACTTCAACAAAACGTTAACAGCAGTGCGATCTTCAGCGCTTTTAAACTCTTAGCAGCGTTTTTCAAGACTGTTTGAAGTTTAGTTGGCAACCATTATGAAAGTTAATTCGGAACAGTTTATTATATTTCGTACTGGGTAGTCTTGTTTGAAAACACGTGTTTGTTTAAGCTGTAGGGGGAAAAACAGAAATAAAGCAACTATCTATAGATAATTTGTCTAGACTGTAGGAGATGGATTATTGACAGTACAACAAATTAAACAAATGAGAATTACAATTAAATGTGCTTAAGTATAGAGCATTTTATTGAAGAAAACACTTCCTTAAGAAAACTCCGATGACAAATCTTTAAAAAATAAGGCGTTGTTTTAAGTAACTGTCATATTAGCAATGCTACCTCGGTGAGCCCTTCTGCTAATACTTGCCCCCTGATACTTTCATGAGTAAATAAAACCCAAAATGAGTAAATAAAACTGGATAGATTTTACCGGGTCTGTCATGGTTTTGCTGCCCGTTTCACTGCATCTGGCAGGTCAGGGAGTCAGTAACTCTCGGCTAAGCTAATGTAATACATGCAAATTGATTAAAGTTCTCACAATTACTGTAAAGGAATATGCGAGTGATAATACATTATGCTAATTTAAAAATATGAAATGATGTGTGTGTTTTTTTTTCTCAATTTCCTTAAAAATACAATCAATGCGTATTGTTTTTAAACACAGGATTTGAACCAGTTTTCTTTAGATAATGTAAAGGTTCCTTGGCTCTATGCGAACAAAAACGGCAGCGTTTGTTATGTGCCAGCTTTTACAGACGGAAGTGAAGCGAGTGTCGAAATTAACACATATCCATTTATGTTCTACTGAACAGAATGGGCACTGGGACAAATTAAAAAAAAATAATAATAACATTATCGCTCTAGTACGTCATAAGATTTGGTAATCACACTATGACCGGTTCGGCACGTCCCATGTAAACTTCTGGCCTTTAGTTGTGTTAAAGCGGTATGCAAGTGACGTCGGCTGTTCTACAGAGCTATTGATCGGGAGGAGCGCTTCCTGGTCGTCACGACCTGATCTTTCGGTCTACACTAGTCACTTTAAAGCGGATGGGAACATAATTAGCAAGTTGCGCTCGGGATTCGCATGTTGGAATAAGTCCAGCGGGCTAACCCTACTTCGCACAGTGCTGCAGGAGCCCCATTTGTTATCAGCCAACACGTGCGCTGAAAAACACTCTGCCTTAAGAATGAACTCGGGAGTGTGGGGGAGGATTGCAGCCCGTAGCAGGAGAAGATCATGTATTTCTAACCAGGTGTCGCTGAAGGCTGCGCAAAAATTGGTATGTATGCAACTGTGCATCATGTGAAGCGATGATGATTATTTGGTTTTAAGTGCCAAAACTATTGCATGTGTATATTATGCACTACGTGGCAGAATTGGAGCAAGCAAGGTCAGCAGATGATATTGGTGCATGCTTCAGTGGTCAGTGCAATGAAGATATATTAAAAAGAACTACTCTGGTTCCAGTGGGAAGAATGAGAATACCCATACCGTAACCCAACCAAAGTGAGTAACTGTGGGGCCAAGCTATGTGTAGAACATGATATGATCTGTTAAAAAACGGAGGTTTCAGATGTGTGTCAATTATCCATCCATGGATAATTCAAATAGGGAAGCTATGATTAATTACATAAAATCTTAAGATGTTCGAAACAATTCTTAAAAGCGGTATTTTAATCACATTAATTAAATTAAATTTGATGCTGAATTAATATAACTTGAGCTACATGAGCCATAAGCCGTGCTTGCCTGACTTCGTAGACCGCCACTTTCATTCTGAATGTTTAACTGATCGGCACATGACGTAAGTGTCTAATACTAACAATAAACCAATGAGAATTGCGGTTTCTCCCAAACGTTAAGAATACATTAGCTTTTGACTTATAGTGCCCATACCTTATTTAATCCAGTGTGAAATCCGCAAAATTTTGGGGTATATTATACTCCAAGCTGTAGATGGGTGACTGGCCATAGGTCACATGTCGAACGAAGCGTTCAGCATTCCCACTGCACTGCGTATCATGAAAGTAGGCTGGCGCGACCCACATTCTTTCTCTTGTGGAGGTCACACTTGGACAACCCCGGATACATTTTTATTTTGGAAACTTGAATACACTAGGGTTAAGGTAATACCAAGAAAATGTGCATAGTAAAAAACCGAACTAGCACGGTGTTTTATATCGTTATAAAAACACAGAGAAAACGGTCTATGTCATAAAAAGCAGAAGGTGAAAGAAGCAAATTTTAACTTATTAGTTGTGAGCAGAAGACTCCTTTCTTCATGTAGTGAAATCTAATCCTGTTATTGTTGATTTAGTGCTATTTTTTATTTTACTTTTTTTGTTGCTGCCTTAATGCAAAATTATTTTAGGGAACTTCTAGACAACCATGATAATAAATTAAGCTCTATGCCTCTGGATTCCATTGTCAACATTTTTGTTGACAGTATAAGTTAACTGCCGGTGTAAAGCTGAAATAATTGTAGTAATGGCTATGAAGAAGATGGCATACCGTTCAGAGTATAGTTTTGTGCTGTCTATTTTATTTATTTATTATTATATTATGTATATTTTTAGCTTTACTGCCCTAATGCAAAGAGATTCTAGAGGCATTGTTAAACAACCCTTATAATGAATTAAGTTCTCTCCTCTGAACTCCATTGTCTAATTTTGTTATAACAGTATAATAAGATTACTGCCAGTTTAAAGCAATAAGGAAGAAGGTGTGCCTTTCGGAGTATAGTTAGCGAAAACTGCTCATAAGAAGCTATACAATGAAAAAAATGATGTAATGTAGCTATGAACATGTTCTGAGAACTTAACTACATCGGGATTTACAATGAAGTGACATTTTCTATGAGCAAATATTCAACCATTTCCTGTTGTGAACCTCGAAAACCTATTTAAAAAAGCTTAAGTTAAACAGAAGTGCCCAAAATTAAGTAATATGTAATGTAAATTTAATGCTTTTGGGGAAAGATATAGAAATATTGGAATAATTTTTTTTGAGGCATGGGGCAGTTGAAAATGTTTAATCTAATTTTAAGAGTCCCCTGGAGACATTGCTGACTGAAAGCAGTGAACTTAAATGTTAGCAATAAATATTGTAATTAACAAGATTTCTTCTGCATTCAGAAGTAAATGTTGTAAAGATAGGTATATATAAACATCATATAGAGACTGTTAAATGAGAAATCAAAATTGGAAATCTATAAATAAAATGGAATCTTTAATCTTCATCTTTTGTTCACAATATTTCTTAGAAATCTGTTTCTCCTTGCTAATGGAGATTCACCAAAGGAGGTCAAAGAGGTATTTAAGTAGCTAATAGTTACATCTGGGTCCCATACTCAACCTCCTTTATATGACTAGGGGGACCTTGGATTCTTAAATCTGAGGCAGGAATTTCCTTTTCGAGTTTACTGTTCAAGTGCGAAATCTATTCCTTTCCCAGCTGCAACCTATATAAAATGCATATTTTCATGTGTGGTTTGATTTCACAATTTAGTGAAGCCATCAAATCGGGTTTCTCAAGTATTGACTAACCCAGTACCCAAAAAAGGGATTGCAATAGATTTTTGACAATTTATTCTTGTCCAAATTGTAAATTAAACAAATCTTTTCATAAACCTGATTGATTGAACTTCACAAAGAAGCCTCACTTAAGACAAAAATATTTTTGTTTTATACTGACCTTCAGTGCAGCCCAATATCACAGAAAATTGTAATAATAAACACATACAGCTCCACTTTAATACACACTATTAAAACAAATTGAAGGACACATAAGGAGAAACAGTTCTCAAATGAGCTGTGAGAAAAGATGAGAGGAAGAGCACATGATTAAACAGGTAGAAACATCTCTCAGCTTATTTAAAGTCAAAAAGGACTATATGCTTCTCCACACCACTCTTTATCTCCCTCTAACCTCAAAATTAATAAATAAAGTTATAACATTATTAGATTGATTTAAAGTTAACCATATAATTTTTATCTACAGAAATGATACAAAAATGAATTTGAAGCAGCAATTAATTGCTTGTTGTAGATCATTTTTGGACCTACAATCATCACATTGAAAATGAAAACCAATGAAATTGAAAAATTATGAATATTGCTTCTTAGTTTCTTGATTTCTTTTGCAAATACACTTTAGAATTATTACTGATGATGATGGTGGTGGTGGTGGTGGTTGTACTGTCAACTTTGTACAAGTTTATGACATTGTCATTTTATATCTCCAATAGATTTAAATTTCATTCAGCATATAAATACATTTAACAATTATAGTTCTTGAGATTAAGCTTAAATCTAGTTCCTTTACAATTTTTTGTATATAAGGGCAATTTGTTATACAATATTAATCCATTAAGTGTAGGATCTTTGTTGATTTCAAGTTGAGCATTATTCTATTGTAATTATCCTTTCCTCTTGTATTATAAGAATATAGGTGTTCATTGGTTAAGCTGTTTTCATCTTTTGAAATTGCAATTAGTATATATATATATATACACACACACAACTGTAAATAGCCTATTAATTATAAAAATATCCCTACAGGAGACTCTCGGTTTTAGCCCATATATACATCTTAAACACCTTGTAGTATCGATATTCTATTCATGTCATTTATACTGTAGCTTCCCCATAATTCATTATCATAAGATAAAATTGGATACTCAGTTCCATAGTACACAGTTTTTAGAACTTCATTATCTAAATACAGTGCTAGCAGCCTTAAAGTATATATACAAACTAATTTTTTTTTACATATAAAGTTTACATGTGGATTCCAGGACAAATGATAGTTACATATATTCCTAAAAATTTATAACAATCTATCTTTTCAATATTTATATTATTTAACATAATTACAACATCACGCTTGATATTTACACAGTGATCAAATACCATTAGCTTACTTTTGTTACGATTAACCATGAAATGATTATCATGTAAATAATCAGATACTGCTTTTAAAGATATTGTAATGCTAGTTTCTAACTGGACCAAGGATTTGTTATAGCATACCATTGAGATATCATCAGCATAGTTTACTAGATTGCTTGTTTTGGATTTCTGCAAATCATTAAAATATATCAGAAAGAACAAGGGTCCTGGAACTGAACAGACCAGGTCATTTACAATGCTGAAAGTTAAAATGACTATGTCTAAAGACTAATTCACGTTTGATTCCAAATGTTTCAGATGTCCAGTGACTGCATTGAGATGAGGGAAATGGCAGCTAGAATATGCAGAGACTACTTAAATGGTTCATGGAGGAAAATTACAGCCAGGGATATTGTACTTAAACGCATAAGGTATGGATGTATGAAATAGCTTTTTCATGTTAGGTTATATTACCAGTACAGTGTGTTAAGAAATACCAGAATACAGTCACATTAGTTTCAATATTATCACTAAAAATACATTTATGATGAATTCTGCATGAAACATAAACCAACATGATTAATAAATTGTTCAGGTGGGCAAAGAAAAGGATGCCTGAATCCACAGTTTACTTTGAACTTTTCTTTCATTCATAAATTATGTATTCTTTTTTGAAACACTTTATATAGAACTGCTTCACTGTATATAAAACTGCTTCACGGTGAAACTGGCAGTTTTAAACCTGGTCAACAAAAGTAATAAAATTCCTACTTAAGATTATAAATTATTGTTTTAATGCTTAGAAATTCTGATTTTTTGTTTTACACTTTCACTAGAGATCGAATAGTTACTGTACTGACAGCATTGGCTTATCTGTTCAAGCCCTGGATCAATTGGTGACAGTCAAAGTTTGCAATAAATGCAGTCACCTGTTCTTTGCTTTTGGCTTAGAAGGAAACTGGCTCAGATTACGTTTTGAGTTAATTTTTTTTTTGAATGGTGTTTAACGCCCGATTTTACTACTATGGCACCACAGGCGATGAACACTGGTGCTGCATGAAATGAGAAATTGGGAAAGGATTTTTTTTTTTAAGGAAGGAAACGTTCCAGACCTAAGTTTAGGGTACCTCCCTGGCATTTGCCAGTTATGAGGACTGAGGGAAACCTGGAAAAAAACCTCAGTCAGGGAGGACGGTCCTGGCGGGATTCGAACCCTATACAAATCTGCGTCTTGACGACCTCCGCCACCCGTGGCAGTGTTCCTCATTCTGTTAACCTTGACATAATAGGAAATATAAGATATCCAACCTACAGGATGGTCCTATCATTAAAACTTATCCAGCTTATTATTTGGAATCAAGTAAAAGAATTTTTAACTTTGCAACATCTGATCAAACTGTCATGGGAATGATGAATGTCATGGGGACTGAATCAAGTTGCAAATTTGCTAGGCTCTAAAGGTACCTATTTTATACTTTCAGGATGAGTGGAAAATCTATGAAAAACTTATCCAAGCAAATGGTCCAAAGTACAAACAATAGGACCACGAAATATAGTGCTGGGGGGGGGGGGGAACCATTGCCATCAGTTTTGTTTTCTCACTGGAATATTTGGCCTACAGGCGAGTTCCTCTCATTAACCGGTTGGCTGGCCAGACAAATATCCATGATTAGCTTGAGGGTATAACAATAAAACAAACCAACCATACAACAATACAAACAGATTTAAGAGGCTCATTACTTACTAAATTATCAAATAATATTTTGAAACTGCCCACCTTCATTCTCCGCACATTTTTGGCATCTCTTTTGAAAATTCACTTACTGTAGTTCATTTTCAGCAGTAAGTGGAGCATAAGATTATTAAATCGACTCACTAGGTAATTAAGAACATTATCTTTGAGTTCTTGTATGGTGAGTGGGGTTTGTGTTGTAAATGGAATTTTTGAATTTACCCCAGAAATAATAATCATAGGCTGTTAAATTAGAGGACCGAGGAAGGGGAGGCACAAATCCCTACAAATAACTCTTGTCCTGGGTAAACACATTGTGAATTGCTCTTGTGGAATTATTCACAATGTGAGCAGAGGTAGATTCCTGTTGAAAAAATGCATGATGATGCTTCCTGTCTTAATTTTCTGAGGGGGGGAATAAATAAAAAAAGTGGGGTTTATTGTGGTACTCACATAAGTAACAGAATCAATTGTATGCTTAAAAATTTATCCTATGATTCTTTTGCCACTGAGTTAACACACATGAATCATGCATAAAGTCATACTGTGCCATTGTAAATATACGATTTATAATACACTTTATGTGTACTGCCAAATTAAGAAATGTACAACTTAACGACATCCAGGAACAGGTACTCTATGACTGTGACAGTCAAAATTAAGCAAGCAGGCTTTCTTTCCCTCCACAGCTGGGCAAACAAGTGGGGGCTCGCTCATAGGAAAAACCATATACCAAAGGGGAAAGCATTGATGATCACACAGTAAGTGACCACATCATAAACTAACATAACCTCTTAAAAATTTTAAGCCTTTGTACAATAAAATTCTGAATGTATTTGAGCTAAAACAAAAATCATGAATCATCATCTCTGTTTATAGGTTTGTACAGACAAATACAATGTATGGTCCTAAATCTACTCAAAAGGAATAAATTTATCCTATATTAAAATACATTTATTGACATTAAATATTTACTTATAATAAAGCTGTTTGCTCTTTAAAATTATATACACCCTTATTTCTAATAAGTAAAATTACCTTTAAAATTGTTTCTCAGTAGTCTTTATGAAGGTTAGGCAGCTTTTTGTACAGAATTTATCTATACTTAAGATCTATCTCTCTGGTATTATTATTTTCGTTCAAACAATATAATTATTTACACATCATTGCAATAGTTATGAACATCTATGTAAAGGTTTATGTTTTTTTATTAAATTCATTTTTTTTTAAATGTCATCATTAAGTATGAAAGTTAACTATTTTTATCATGAATAATACCTAAAAATGAACAACATTTAGCTGCTTAATTGATTCTCCATTTATTGCTGTATTTATTTCATTGTTCTCTACCTATTATTGTTGTGCATTAGTTTCTGCAAGTTTACTTGTTGGGTACTTTCCACCAAATAATTTTAAAATTTTAAGTTTATTTTTGACATATTGTCATCATAACTATTAAAGTTCAGCTTTTTGTCAGGAATGGTATATAAATAATTGAACATCATTTGACTGCTTAATGATTTTCAAATTTATCGCCATATTTATTTCTCTATTTTTTATTCTTGTGCCTTAGTATTTTGCAAGTTTACTTATAAGTTATTTTACACTAAATAGTTTTAAATTTTAAGTTCTTGCTCAGTTATTACTTGTCCTTATTAAAAATGGTTTTTTTTGTACAAATATCAAGACATATCATCTGAAAAAATATTTTTAAACTAATCTCTAATTGATTTATGCCAGCCTAAATTAAAAAGGGAATGGTGCAAGTATTGATTTCTGGTGTATTTAAATATTTTTTAATTTGATTTTGGTAATTTTAACAGGTCCCTGCCTATATGAACTTCTGTACAGTATATATACTATGTAGTTCCCAACTTGTATAATAATTAATTGAAATGTAAAATAATATACATTAAGAGCCTTCACTTTCTTCTTTTATTATTTGCTTTGAATAATATAGAGGGGTGTGAGAGAGAGAGAGAGAGGGGGGGGTCGGTCGGTCGTTCGGTCATTGAAATAAAATTAATAATACTTCTTTCAAGTAAATGCGCATTGTGAACTAGGTGTTCATGTAAAAAGTAAAACACACAGGAAGACAAAACAAACTAAAATATTTTGAGCAGTAGCATGTAAACAAAGTAACTCTTTGTCTTTGTGTGTGTGTATATATATGTATATATATTTAATTTTTCATATTGTTAATTTCCAGTGGTGGACTCAGCAATTGGCTTTATCATGTATCCTTGCCTGAGACTCACCCACCTAAATCATCAGAGCCATCACAAGTGCTTTTGAGACTATATGGACAGACTCATGGAACTGAAAGAGCACTAGAAGGGCTTATAACTGAGTCAGTCATATTTACTTTGCTGTCAGAAAGGAAGCTGGGTCCCAAACTGCATGGTGTTTTCCCTGGTGGTCGTATTGAAGAATACATTCCTGTAAGTTATGTTTTGTACCAAACTTTACTGAACATTAAAATTTATTAAACAGATCTTCATTTTGCTGCATAACTATATGTCAATTTTAATATTGGCAAACTGCTACAAAAAGGCCTTGTCCCATGCTGAGGAAAATTTCAAGCTCTTAGACTGTTAATCCATGTTTTTTCTTTATTTGGTTATAAATTATAATATTTACTAATTAAAATTGTACTATCCATGGTAGAAGATTTTGAAAGTGTCTGCTCTCTGCTGTGAGACATGCATAAATATTGCATGAATTTAAAACTAGAGATGCAGTGTACCACAACTTCAAATTATTAATTTTAATCTTGCCATTCTTTTCCCTATACACACCACAATACTTTGATAAGTTTCATTAACTATGTGTGAACTTGCTTAATCTTAAATAAAATATTCATATTATTTCTTTAGCAGGTGCCAATTTAGTAAAAAATGGAATCGTGTCACATATATATCAGTGAGCAGTCAGCAGGCCTTTTTGAAATAATGCACTTTGCATTAATCGTACGCTGTATGCCTTCTTTTGATCATAAAGGAGAAGTTCAGTTAGTTCAACAGGATTTGTCACTACTTGAATCAGTGGCAAGTTCATGGTTGCTTAAATTTTGGTTTAGGTAACTTAAACTGTTTCTAATGATATATAGATTGCAGGCTTCTAGAATCCTAAAAGGTAGAATTAACATTCATATGTGTGTGACTGAACATGTACGACAGAGAGAGAGAGAGAGAGAGAGAGAGAGAGAGAGAGAGAGAGAGATTAATAAAAATATTACAGTAACACACACATATAAACAAATAAAATTCATTATTTTGGCATTCATACCAACAAACTGATCATTTGATTAAAATCTGGAATCTGAAGGATAAAGTGTGTCTACAGAGCGCATTTTATATTTCCTATGATTTCAAATCATGGTTTGATTCAAATCAATGCTTGGAGTTGGTTTATCCAGTTTTTCAGTTTCAAATTTCTCTTTCATTGATTGTAAGTTTTGTATAATATTACTTTAGTCAAACATAAGGTGAAATAAAGCACCTAATTCGCATGAAATTTCACAAGCCTGCCATTCAACAAGAGTTTACTACTAACAAAATGATTATTATTGCTGGAGAGTGTCTGCATGAGAGCATTGTTACTTCAAATGTAATATTGTTTGGTATTGAAATAAATACAAATTTTCCTGATATTTAATATGTGTGTCTATGGTGCAATTAATTATTGTTTCACAATAATTATGTAATAGTAGTTTAAAATATGTTATTTAACTTTGTAATACAATAAAATACAGTCTGTTAAATACTCAAGGCAAACCTTTCTGGGAACATACATGATGAGAGATGATATTTCAGGTGGTGCATTCACACAATGGCACTGCCTGCTGGTCAAAAACCTGCACAAGCTCACTGAGACATGGTTTGAAGAAACCAAGCTCCCTACAGATAATTGCAAATACAGGCACAGATAGATTACCCCACAGATATTTTTAATGCATAAAAATGCATCAAGCAGTAGTTATAGGAAATTAAACATTGAAGTGTTGGGGGTTGTGCAAACCAGCAACCTCCTAGAGGAGCCACCCCTGACTTCATACTTGTTATTCTGTGAGTTCAAGTATCCTGATAGATTGAAATGAACTTCATTTGTATAAAAAGTTAGATTAGAATTGAAAGTATTTTGTGCATATGATCAATAAATAAATTCTAATAGAACCTCATTTTATTTGCATAGTTCACAGGTTTTATTCCAGACAAAGCATTAATTGGATATTATTAAAGATGAAGCAGCTTAGTTGCTATGTGCACACTACCAACTTAAGTCTTTCATGAAGAATTCTCTAATCAGAAAATAATTTCAAGATTTTCCTCTGTTAACACTAGTTTTTCTGGTTCCATTTACTAGTCATTGAAAATTTCCCAGGTTAAAACTTTTTAACACTAATTTGGCAATGGCAACTCCAGACAGATGTGCTATTCCTAGAAATCTATCATGAAATTTTCTCCTGCAAACTTGTATGACTTTTTTTTTTTACATAGCAGTGCTAATTAAATATTTTTGTTTTGTAACATATCTCTCACTCTAGGCACATTAACACATACCACAATAAATAAATTCCAACACAGTTTGTATGGAGCACAAGGCGCATTTAACCTGTTGCATTGATGTGAAGCTGATGACTGATTCACTTCCAGTAGCTAACAACTGATTCCATTGCATGATAGGTTCATTGGATTCAAACTGTTTCTCATGTATGGCATGTTAGTCTTAATTAACTAGTGAAATTAAAACTCAGCATTGTGCGTAAGTGCACAGTTTTTTTTTTGTTTCAATGACTGTGTCATGTGACCTGAAGATCTATTTTGCCAAATGATGGATGTTAGATGATAACTTGCTGAATATTTCAGGGGGACTTTGTGACCTAATTTTTGCAGGCGTTCACTTACAGAATTTAAGGAAATCCTCAAAAAAACTCCAGTTAGGAAACTAACCTTGCTGGGGAACGAACCCAGACTCAATGTGTGGGAAGTGCAAGTACTACCAGTGGACTATGGTGCTGGTATCCACAGCTTTAATAACCAGGAGTTTCATATATATGCAAAAGAATTAATTCAGTTAATTGCATTTTAACCTGCAAATGTTTGCTATGCAAAATGTTCTGCAAATGGTCCCATGTGATCATTTTGCTCACTTTAAATTTTGTTTATTTTTGTAAATGTTTTAATTTTCAGAAAATAAAATTATTTAATTGATATTATTGTATGATTTAATTGAACTACACACTCTTAATGCTTTACTTACTTGTCATAATGTATAGAACTAGTTTCGAGAACATTTGGTTCTATACATTATGACAAGTAAGTAAAGCATTTAAGAGTGTGTAGTTCAACTAAATCATACAATATCAATTATATGATTGGCTTCACTGTGCAAGTTCAAATTTACATTTTAATTAAATAAAATTATGTTTATGTCAAACATACGTACAAGATATATCCATTTTATGAACATGCCTATAACAGTAGAAATCTGGGGGGGGATTCTAGCTATAACAAATTATTTATGAGGAAGTCACTCAAATTTCACTAGTTTTATTCCACTTACTAGGACATGTTTCAAAGGAAAATTTCCTTCATCGTCAGCACGGTTCCACGTTCAGCTTTTCAATTTTGTATTAAGATGTCGCTTTATGGATTTTATAAACTTTTTGATGAGGTAGCTGTTGTTTGGAAGATCAAAATTAACTAAATGTTTTCCCACACCGATGTAATTCTATGGGTTTTTGAAGAGCTTTGGTTCATTTTGGAACTCATGTTTTTTTTTTTTTTTTTTTTTTTTTTTTTTTTTTTGGCCAGAATGGTATGCTACTGCTGATTTTTCCGTATGTTTATATTTTATACTTCTCAAATGTTCCTTAAACCGTATGGTAATGCTCCTTTTTGTTTTACCTATATATTTATTATTGCAGTCTTTGCAAGTGATTTCATAAAGGCCCGATTGTTTCCTGGCAGAATTTTGTCCTTTGTGTTGGTTTTTAGGAGGTTTTTCAAAGTGCATTTATTCCCTGGAGCCAAAATAATGTTGGCCTCTTTAAAAACCTTTTGAAATTTTTCGTGTGCCCATTGGAATGTAAATTTCTTATATATTTGCTCTCCTTTGTAACCTTTCAGTGTGGTGATTTCTTTGACTTGTTTTTGTTTTTTGAATTTTTCTATCTTTTTTCTTGACCAGAGCTTATAGAGCTTTTCTTGATTTTGTTGCAGTATTAATTTAACTACTAGTCTCACTCTACTCATTTTCACACATGAGAACACCACCATGGGTGGCCGAGGTTGTTAAGGCGTGGACTTGTGAGCAGGAGGTTTGGGTTCGAATCCCACCAGGACCGCCCTCCCTGACTGAGGATTTTTCCAGGTTTTCCTCAGTCCTACTAAATGGCAAATGCAGGGGAGGTGCCTTAAACTTAGGCCTGGAACGATTCCTTCCTTAAAAATAAATCCTTTCCCAATATTTCATTTCATGTATCATCAGTATCCACTGCCTGTGTTGCCTCTGTAGCAAAAACAGGCGTTAAACACCATTCATTCATACACGTGAGAACTGGTCTAATTCTTGGACATCAAGACAAGATAGCTCACAAATGCCACTAAAAGTCCATTTTCACTATAACTGTCTATATATTCCGGACAAAATGGTGGTAACATTGTTTTGGCTAACTATACATGTGGGCTTTTTCAAATGAAAATTGAGTTTTAAGGATAAAAGAAGGTTTTGCAGGACAATGACTTTTAAATAAAGAACAACTTTCACTGTAAGGACATTAATTTTGGTTATGGTAATCTCTTGGCATCTCCAGAAAATCTCTTATGTGATGGTCGTGCAATAGACAAATGCAAATAGCACAGAGGTCTTAAGGAGACCTTAATTATGGGCAGATGTGATGACACATTAACTTCAAACTGTACCAGTTTATGCAAGAAGAATAAACTGTCAGTTAGAAAAAAAGATAAACTTATAAGAAATGTGAAAGTTGTTAGACTTTAATCTGTGAGCAAAATCCTCATATAGTGACCACTTGCAGTTTAAAGAAATTTATTTTACTTAAAGAATTAACTCTTAAATGAAATAAACCATCCTCTTGCATTCTTCTGAAAGAGGAAGATTTTATTCTTTATAATTTGTTTCTGTCTAATGCCTCTTGAAAGAGTAGATTACTAAAATTTTATATACACTCAGCTATTGCTTTTGGTGATAATTTTTCTGGAAGTATTGGGGATTTCTCCAGGACAATGGTACTGTTAAAAGTGCTGAAAATGTTAAAGCCTTGATGTTATTAATGCATTATAATGTATTCAGTTTAAAGCCTTGATGTTATTAATGCAATATAATATATTCATTTATATTTCAGCTTCTTATTGTTATGGCTTCTGTGTTACAAATGAGACTTACTGCCTCATTTCAGTTTTCCAGAGTTTGCCTTGCCAGGGTAAGCAAATTCAAGATAAATTTAGTTGCTAGTAAACTGAAGCTTCATTTTTGCCCCCATTAACTCTCCCCCTCTTGAAAAGGGGAGAACAAAGAAGTTAATTTCCACTAATTTGTCTCCTAATTAATTTAACTTGGTGTCCTTTAGATCCCTGGTCATTAGTAGTTACATGGGGCTTTTGTGCAGTGCATTTTTGCAATAAGAAGAATAATAATTAAGATTACTGTATGATTGGGTCCAACTACACACTCTTATTGGCTCCACTTGTTTAAATTTAGTACATGTTTCGCAGACCATTGCTTGCTTCATCAGACCATCGACTGTTAGCTAATAATGCAAACAATCGTGAAACAAGTGCAAAATTTATACAAGTGGAGTCAATAAGAGCATGAGTGGATGTTTGATACATCTTCTTGGGATTTAACCATTTGACAGCAGATGATCATGGGATTGGCACTATGCCCTGGTTGTCTTCCGCTAAGGACTCATCACAAATACTGCAGTACTTATTCAAGAGAGCAGGCAAGAATGAACCTGAGCCTATCTGGGCAAAACAGGATTACTTGGTCTCTCCTGATTTGCAGCATTTAAGCAGCCTGCAGTGATCTTATGTTTTGGTCTACAGCCATATAGACACACATTTTTTTTTGTGGAGCTGATGATGGCAGCATTTTCCTGAGAAATCCTGTTTTGCAAGTCTTGAAGAAAGTAATCCAATATTGTACAATTTATCAAGCTCTTTAGTTCTTCTTTCTTCTAGTAGGTAGACTTACTCAAAGAAAAAATGGCCACATGGGAAAATATTAACAAGTCCCCTCTGAATCAAAGGAAACCAGATTGGTATCTATCTTTAAGTAAATAAATAATGAGATTTTTTTCTCCCTTTTATAATATGTCCAAAATTACATATAAAGTGATATAAATTATCTAATAATCACCATTTTACTTTCAATGCTAACATCCATAAAATGATTAAGTAAGAAAACATAGGTGATTCGTTTTATGTTTATGGAATGTCGCAATCCACACAGTGAAACTCTCATTAAATCTTATTTTGATTTAAAGTAAAACCACTAAAAATCATTCACATACTTTTATAAATGTGTTTGTGAAACTACAAGAGAATTTTAATGTGATGACATGATTTTTAGTGGTTTTACTTTGACTCAAAATAAGACCAAGGTGATTGTTCATTTCATTAAATAAAATAATTCTGTCTGGTCATTTAATAAATATGCATGTCTTTCTATATAATAAACTTATTAGGTATACTGATAATATTTTCTATCACAAATACAAATGAGGAAAATGTTAGATTTGGTTCAGTGCTAAGAGACCTCATATTATTTCTTTTATTCTACTCTAGAGCAAGCCACTCAGTCCATGTGCTACATAAGACTAAAAACCTCTCAGTGACTGGCTGAACTAAAAGATACTATTTTGACTCTCAGGAACACTTGCTATTGACTTGTTTTCTTTTAAATGAGATATGGCTGCCTTGGTGGACAGACATACTACTATATAAGCTTTGTTATTTTGGTGGTGGTTGTCTTTTCTTTTTTATAGAAAAAATAGTATTTAATGCCCATTTTAACTACAGGCATCACAGGTGGTTTATTTTGCTGTCTGAGACTGCTTGTAGTTAGGATATGAATGAACTGGGAGGAATTGGCTCAACAACATGTGGAAGACAGGTAGAAAAGAAATATAGCATGATCATAAAAGATATTCTCTATGTAAGGATGATGAACATCTTTTGGCAGAGGTAGAAAGGTCTTTTTCATCTGCTGCCCAATTGAACACAGCTTGTCACTTTCCTGGTTCTTTACAGACTGTAAGGAATCTATGTGGAGAGTTTGGTTTAGGTAACTACTTTGCTGTGCATAAGGAGGTCCTATGATTAACATGCCATGGATCTTGTTGCATGTGCCATTGACTGGTGGAGAATAATCTTTGCGGACAAAGTTATGTCATCATTGTACAATGGGCCAGTGCACATGTACTGACCAAATGGTCACTGATATGATAAGACATTACTTGGTTACTCCTGCTCACAGTGGTCATGTAAGCATCTGATGGTGGGGTTGGATTTCATTTAAAGGTCCTTAATACCTTAGAACGAATATGTGGAAGGTTAAACAATATGACTTGCTGCAAATTAATGGAATTCATTTTAGTCCCATCTGTCAGAGAAAGTTATCCAGATGGAACAATCCTGTTCCTGCAGGAAAAGCCATAGCATTTATAAGTCAAGGATAGTTCTAATAGGCAAGAGGATATCTCACTGATGCCTCATCCTACCAAATCACCTGATATAAACCGTATTGAGGATGTTTGGGCAGAAATAAAGGAGACTTCAAAATTTCTATCATTTCATTTCCTAGAATATCGTCAAGCTATGGTGCAGGGATGAAGATGCATGGGACCTAAAGTCCAAATTATATTTGCCAGAATGGTAGACTATGCCAAGAAAAATTAACAGGTTTTTCAGCATGAAGGGTTTTGGACTGAGTATTAAGTTTGTTTATTTTTATGTTTGGTTTTGTCATATTTTAATTTTTAATAATGAAGAAACCTCCTCATATGCAAACATTTTATTTTTAAGGCCATAATGGAAAGGTCATTGGCAACAATATATATTTTAAAGTTACAAGTTTAAAACTTCCTCTTATATTTAAAATAAAAATTAACTCTATACTCAGTTGCTGGTTATACAAAAAAGGGGGGGGGAATATGAAACCATATTGCCTCATACATATAAACTTTCAATTAATGTCTTAACACTTTGAGGTTGGAATGTCAAAACTGTTCTTTTCTATGTGCTTTCATACTAGAAAACAGCTGCTGGTGTATTCCATTTAATGAATGATAATCCAATACTTCACATTTCTGGTTTTAATGAAGAAAGTGGTAAATTTCTGTGGTTTTCATGAAAAAACAAATGTATCATTGAGGGTTGATTTGTATCAATACTACTATGTCACATTATGTAATGTATTGTAATAACATTGCTTATAGGAGCCTGCCTGTGGTTATGTTGTAGTATGTTTGTTTATGTTCAGAAGCACGAAGTTGTCTTTGCTTCTGACAAGCAGCATTCATTATTTGAGTAAGTGTACCACTGTAGGGAGAAAAGAGGTATGATTCCAGAGTTAAATAGCAATTTAGATAACATTGCTAGCACTTGATATAGCTGAATTCAAACTATGATAAATTTGTTTCCAGTCAATGTTGTATGCATTGTGCATGCACGCACGTGCACACAGGAGCGCGCGCTACTCACATTTTTTTTTTTTTGTGTGTGTTATCAGAGCAAAATGTTCAGACTTCTAAAGTCACCTTCATTTTTCATTGGTGGTATTTCACCATAAAGGTTGTTGCATATTTCTTTGGCTTTTGTCAAATTCAGTCAATGAAACTGACCTTCAAATTCGACATTTTTGAACTCCAGTATGGAAATCATTGTATTTATTATCACAGCAGCACAATCAGAACAGTATTAAGATTACAAAAGTATTTATTTTAGCATGTTTTCACAAATACAAAATAGCTTATATTCCAAGAGACAACTATGATTCCAAAAATTGAAAAGGAAATTTTGCCTTTTAAAGAGGATATGATTTTATTTTAATTTCTGTGCACGCTATGGATTGTTCATTATTTTTGTGGGCAATGCATATTTGTAAGAATGCAGGGTAGTCATTTTGGTGGAGGTAGCTTTTCTTTGTTGGTATAATCTTTACATTTCTGCCATTTAAAGTATATGGTGGTGGCTGTGCATGATCTCTGGGAATTATATATTAGTGACACAACTGTACACAAGGCAAAATTATTATTCATGTAAGAGAACATACCAATGATATTAAACATGCATAGATGATGCAAGTAACCAGCTGCAATAATGCCTAAGGAAATTTGAACAATTTTTAGAGGGTTATGTCTAAGTTCGCTGTTATATAAACTTTGTTATTTTGCAATTATAAGAGTGTAAAAGAGGCACAATTTTATTTTGTCAAAGCATGGAATCAAATGTGTGAACAATGAATGTGATATAACAAATTATTTACGAGGAAGTCATTCAAATTTCACTTGTTTTACTCCACTTACTTGGACATGTTTCAAAGTACGTGGAATAAAACTAGTGGAATTTGAGTGACTTCCTTATAAATAATTTGTTATATGATACTGTATTTCACAGTGAAAATTCCAAACTATTCAAATGTATGCAACGTTTAAGCCTGCATCACAAATAATGTAAAGGTGAGATATTTCTAGTTAAAATATCTTATTACTCACAGGTTTTGTTTCTGCATTAAAGTAATTCCAAAGAATAATAAACAAGTCAGTCAACAACCTGACACTAGCTGACTCCAAATATCTTAAGCAAAGTAAAGTCCTTGATCTTTGGGAGTAACCCAACGACATAGTCATAACATATGAGTTAAGGATCTGTTTAACAGCTGACAATACTATCTTTAACTGGGATTTGAAGTTTGAAAAAGGTGTTAAAGCAGAGTACATAAATTGTTAACCTTGTCACATTTTAGAATGTCGCCCAAAAAATTGGAAGTTAATTGAGAATCAAATGGCAGAAGAACTATGGAATTTGTGTTCACTTTGGTTGAGGCATACATCAATCTTGAGCCTTGTGCATTATTAAAAAGAGTACTGAGAATGCAGGAAAACTTTTTCCATGGAATTCACGATTATCATAGGATACAGTTATAATGGAAAGTTGACTATAAGAGCTGAAGCTTACCTGGAAGCATGCTGTAAATAAACTTTATTGGGAAATTTACTGTTCATGGTGTTGCTAAAAATAATGGTCAACTATATATATTTTTTTTTTAAAAATAACAAAATACAATATTTCCACCTTGATTGCATCAGTCCCCAGTACATCAGCAGTAGCCTACTAGAATTCCAGGGGTCTAGGCTCCAACCAAATCCAAGGTCCTAAAGTACTATTACTAAGTACTTATTATATTAGCACCAATTATATTATAAAATAACTAACAGACTCTGCATCTTACATCATCAAAATTTGCCTGCCTATTCTGTTTCCAGTCCCCATACAGAACTCCATATACTCTCATACTAAAGTTTTCTGAATCCATTCTACTTGCCTGATATCCCTGCTCTGCTTAGATACAGCACATTTCTGGTTTAATTCTCAAATTCCTTGAGATTTTTTTATATTTATTTAATTACAGATGCTCTTAAACAACTCTGGTCATCAGCATACTATTCAATTCAGGGAGTTAAATAGCCAACAAATTTTGTTTGGGAACCTATTCTTACAGGCTTCAGGTTCTTTTACGTGCCATCTAGGAATGGGACCCGTGACTTTACTTTCCCTCTTAAGTAAGCCATACTTAGGATTTTAATGGTGCAAAAATCCATCAACCCAGGCTGGGATTGAACCCATGATCTTGTATGGAGGCAAGTCTGGTTACCACTAGACCTCCAGGACCGACTATTGAGGAGATGGATAAGGAAACAGGAATCCATACCATATCTTTATATAATATTTCTGTGAAATCATTTGATACTTATTCTATTGAACTCTGAATAGAACACTGAAAAACAGGTGCCCTGGTGCTTATTAATGGTCCATGTAAAGCCTATGAGAAGTAATAGAGAAATATGGACATGGATATACTATATAAAAGCTATCTGCAGTGGAACTGAGATGCAAAGCTATAGTGTACCTCGACATCATTCCATTTCCTAAGAGTAGCATGCATTCAATCTTATCCTTATTACCATCCACCTTAGCTGCAGTCTTAGCTTGATGTGAAAGGGATGTATACTATTACTTTTACTACACCTAATAGAATCAATTACAATCCCAAAATATGGAACATTTTTGTATCTTATATCAAAATGTGAAATGTAAGCTAATTTTAAGCTAATGGGTTCATACCTTGTGAATATGGCAGCAAGTCCTTCAAGTCAATAACAGGCATCAGTTTAAATTAAGAGATTATATATATTGCAGTTGCACTTGTTGGGCAATGAAATGAAACCTTGGAAAAAATATCTTTTTTGTAAGTTGGTATATTTATGTATTTACAAACTGCTATTTGCTTAAGTAGTTTTGAATAGCTGGAATTTTCACAGTGAAATATAGTAGTAATATAATAAATTATTATGGAGGAAATCACTCAAATTTCACTAAATTTGTTCAACTTACTTAGATATTTAAGAGAAATTGTACACAAGAAGTTGTACACAAGAAAATAGATAGAGAGAAGAAGAAAAAGAAAATTAGAGACAACACTACACTTACTCCTATCAAAGAAAAAAACAGGACATACAAAAAATTCACATACCATCCATCAACCTTTCATAAATTTCAAAAGATTTTTAAAAGATACAACATTGTTCTGACTCCAAAAAATAATTATTCCATTAAAAATATCCTTAACTCAAAACAAAAAGAAGATAGCCTACAAGATGAAGATAAATCAGGAATATATCAGATGAACTGCAATGATTGTGATAAAGTTTATATTGGAAAGACCAAAAGAAACATAAAAACAAGAGCCAAAGAACACATTAGGAATATAAATCAAAAACAAGAAGAAAAATCGGCGGTAGCCTGGCACTTTTGGAAAGAACAACATAACATTAATAAAAACCCAAAATTACTTAAATATATTAAAGGAAAAACTGAACTTACAGTCTGGGAAAATATCTATATTTGGAAGAATAAGGAGAAAGTTTTTAATTTCGAAATCCCGCCAAGTGATGTACTAATACAAAAGTTCATCAAACCTCCACCAGAGACGAATCGATCTATCACAAACAACGAGGCCGGCAGTCGACCAGGAACTGATGATAGGAGCGATGGCTCCCGAAACTAGTCTTCCATTTAATTCAATTTTAGTGGTGTGTATGTTACTATTTCGACTCAATTTCTCTTAAATGTTAATAATTTACACCACTGTTACAAAAGTTCACTATATTTTATACAATTACTTAGATATGTTCAAAGGCGGTTGCCTTCATGTTCAGCATGGTATTAAGATATCACTGTGTGGATTTTACAATCATAGTGATGAGGTACTATTGTTTGGGAGATCAAAATTATCAAAATTAACAAAATTTTCCTTGTTTTTATTTATGAATATATTTTTCCACACTGTTAATTCTATGGGTTTTTGAAGAGCTTTTAAGAGTTTTGGTTCCTTTTGGAATTCATGGTTCTTTTGCCAGAAATGGTCTGCTACTGTGTTTATATTTTACATTTCTTTAGAGTTCCTTAAACCTTCAGGTAATATTTCTTTTTTTTTTTGTCTGTATTTCATATTGCAGACTTGCAACCAATTTCATAAATGCCCAATTGTTTTCCATAATCAATAGCCTCACATTTAGATTAACAAACCTACCAATAGGCAAGACAGAATACAAATTGGAGTACCATAAAATCACAGATATAGCACAAAAAATGACTACACAATAGTTCTGGTCAACAAGAAAATAGAAAAATTCAATAAACAAGTACAAATAAAAGATATCACCACATTAAAATGCTACAAAGATATATGAAATTCAAATTCTACCCGTGGGCACACCAAAAATTTCAGAAGATTTTCCGAGGCAAATATCGTTTTGGCTCCACTAAACAAATGTAATTTAAAATACCTTCTAAAACTGACAAAATTCTGTCAGGAAAACTATCATGTATTTACAAAATCGGTTGCAAAGACTGAAATATGAGGCAGAACAAGAAGAAATTTACCATATGGTTTAAGGAACACATGAGAAATATGAAGTATAAATACACAGAAAAAATTGGCAATAGCAGACATTTCTGGCCAAAGAACTACAAATTTCAAAAGGAGCCATTACTAATAAAAGTTCTTCAAAAATGGATAAAATTAACAGTGTGGGAAAGTATATTCATAAACAAAAACAAGGAAAATTGGGTTAATTTTGATCTCCCAATCAATAGTAACCTCATTACTAAGTTCGTAAAATCCAGAGCGACATCTGAATACCATATTGGGAAGCGGACAATGGAACTATGCTGAAGATGTAAGCAACAGCCTTTGAAATATGTCCAAGTAAGTGGAAAAAAATTAACAGCCTTTGATTCATGTCCAAGTAAGTAGAACAAAATTAGTGAAATTTGAGTGATTTCTTCAATAACAATTTGTTATGTTATGCTATTTGCTTATTTATATGTATGTTTATTTTGTGACAGTATAACTAAAGTGTATGTTTTCTCTTTAAAGAATATACAATAGTATTTAATGAGAAGTAACTTAATGTTAATAATCTCTTCCAAGTCTTGACTATTTAGACACACTCTTTTTGGTTTCACTTAGTGGAGATATACTTAGAATGTGTTTCTTGGACTCTTGTTCACATTCTCAGCTGTTAAACAACTGAAGGATCTGTTTACGGAATTTCAGAATCCACACAGTGAAACTTTTGTTAATCTTATTTTGATTTAAAGTAAAACACTAAAAATCATGTTGTCACATTAAAACTCTCTTTAAGTTTCACAAACACACTTATAAAAGTAATTTTGGTACATGTTTCGTGAGGTACATGGTTGACAATGTGAGGAATGTACCTCACGAAACATGTACCAAAATTACTTTTATAAGTGTGTTTGTGAAACTTAAAGAGAGTTTTAATGTGACGACATGATTTTTAGTGTTTTACTTTAAATCAAAATAAGATTAACTGAAGGATCATTCATACAAGTTGGGGTTGGTAGGTGTCTGGGTTGACTCCGGTGGTCTTGAGATAAACTTGAACAAAGAGCTGTCTGCTTCAGGATGTCAAAGTTCATTAAATTTTTCTCATGAATTTTGACATCCCAGATTGACCGGAGTCAACCCAGATGCCTATCAACCCAACTTCTATGAATGATCCATCATTTGTTTAACAGCTCAGGATGTGGACAAGGGTCCATGAAACATGTCCTGAGTATATCTTCAGTAAGTGAAACCAAAGAGTGTGTCTAAATAGTTGAACTCAGAAGAGATTATTAATGCATGTTTCACTGTGTTAGATTCCAAATTTAATTAATATAGTGAAGTTAATGTTAGTTTACAAATTAATGTTAGTGTCTTATTTGTCTTGTGTGAAAGCTGCTGTATAAATTTGATAAAATGTATTTATTGTTAATTGTTCTTATTTTATATGACATGTCTCCAATAAATTGTCTCGATTTATTGTGATATTTTGTAGAACTACAATCCCTTGCATACCGTAACACTTTCTCAAACCCTACCGAACTCTTAGTGGTAGTGCTGCAGTGTTACATTTTAGAGCAAAGCATATGGTGCTTCAAATATCTTCAAAATCTTAAGCTGCCATGCTGCCTTCATGACACTGCTGACTTACATGATGGGATGTAAAACAATACATTATGAGATTGGCTTTTCTTAAGAAAAGACACTTGAAATTCATTCCCAGATATTGCAGACAACTTTTCCATATAACAGGGTATCTGACTATCCTTTCACCACTTATTGTTTTGCTAGTATTTCCGAGCTTCTCTTTTTGTATCACAGTAGGGGCCATAAATGTAAAAGAAAAGTTCGCTTTGTATTGTGGCATCTGAAAAATAATATTTTAGTTATAATAATAGTAATTTGATAAACTGGGTCAACTGTCTTAACAGCTTGTAAGTGCTAATTACATCAACAGTTCTATACAGGTGTCCTATTTATTATGCTTACCCTAATTAACTTTTTTTCTGATGAATGAAAAATTGTTTCAAACAAAAGTTTCTTAACATGGGGAATTTTCTGCTGAGGGTATACTTTTTTGTGTCTCAATTAATGTAGGAGATATGGGATAGGGCTTTGTTTTTTGAAATGACACATTCTGCAGAGCAGCTATTCAGAAATAAAATTGCAGTAAATCAAGTTGGACCTAGGGGCCATAAATAATTACTAAATACCTACTCAGTCTTGCTTTCATGAGGTGAGCTTGAAAGAGTCGCAAGTTCCCTTGCCCTTGATCTGTATGAGTTCTCTGGAGGCTACGGATGCTTTCAGGTACTTTTTGATGAACTGTGCCAGCTTCTCGCAGTCCACCATTTTTTTAATAATGTTTAATGCTTGTTTTCAGTCGGCAGTGATAAAAACATGTATATGGGCTGCAGTAAAGCATAAAGGCACAATTGTGTTCATTTTTGCTTAACCCTTTAAAAAATTGGATATGATTCTTGCACTGGAATAATTTTGTATGGCTTTGGATGTAACGATTTTGTAGCTAATTACGCAAGGAATGTGAAAGTATTGTTTGTTGTGATACATACCAAAAGGGATTTTTAGGAAAAATTTAAGAGTTATCCCCCCATTTTTTTGAGTAGTGTTTAATGTCCATTTGAACTATTGAGCCACACGGGCTGTGGACACCAATGGTACATGATGAAATGATAAACTGGAAAAAGTTTTTTTTAAAGGAAGGAAGCTTTCTAGGCCTAAGTTTAGGGTATCTCTCCGGCATTTGCCATTTATGAGGACTGAGGAAAACCTGAAAAAAAACCTGTCAGGAAAGACAGTCCTGGTGGGAATCAAACCCCAGACCTCCAGCTCATAAGTCTGTGCCTTTAAGACCTCGGCCACCCATGGTGGTTATTTATTCCCTCTGCCAATCAAAAATTTATTCACGAGAACTGTGTGCTTTAGTTTTGTGATCAGTACACTTCCATATCTTAAAATTTATAATAAAAATTATGGATCTAGTACAGTGAAATTCTTAACCCTAGAGAATTTTTCCTGAAACTGAATACTGATTGGTCAGTTGTGTTAATGCATATGAACCACAGTTAAGTATTCTCTGTTGAATAGAAAACCTGCATATTTCACCATTAACTTACAAATAATGCGTGACACTTGGGTTGCAAAAAATTCACCTTATGAGTAACCTACTTACTATTATGTGTGTAGGCTGAGCATACAAATTGCACTTGTGGGCCAGGTCTTACATCAATCATCCAAATGCAAGAAACCCCGAACAAATTCACACTTTTAAAAGATAGCAATATTCTTTAGATAGCACTTATTCTTTATAGTAGATTCTATTTTTTGTTTTGTTATTTTTTTTTTGTGTACAAGTAGAATTTATTAAAAAATTAATTTGCTCATTCAGAGTACAAGCTCCATAGAAGAACTAACTAAATGAAAGCAGTTTGCACTTAATACCAAGGATTTGAAATTATTATTTTTGACTCCTTATATATCAGCAATTGTAATTGTGAACCTTCCATAATTTTAGGCCCGTCCTCTGAAGACAAAAGAATTGAGTGATCCAAAATTGAGCACCTTAATTGCTGCAAAAATGGCAAGCATCCATCAAATGAACATACCAATCAACAAGGAACCTCGTTGGCTGTGGGACACAATTAATGGGTGAGTAAATAACTAAATGGTGTGTTACAAAATAATAAAACACTTTTAAGTCTTTTCATAATTAATTTGCATAATTCAGTATGATTGCAAAGGGTCTATCTTTTATGTTTAACATATTTACTTCTATTTATTCAAGAACTAAAGCATAACATTGGACTTAGTTCAGAGCAAGAGAGCAGAAAGAAAGTGAGGTTTATTTAGAGCTTTTAAAGTATTGATTGATGCCTATTCTGCTGCTACAGTCTCAACCTGCTTATAGAGCATGTAGTGGGAAAGTATGTAAGAAACAATTTGGTACTGGCCCACTCATGTATAATGGCTGAAGTAATTGTTTGGAGCAGCCAAATATTAAGAACCTGTGTTTAAGTTATATATTCTGTAGAAAAGTTTGATTCTGTTAGTATACTGAAGAATGAAGAACTTACTACTTTTATCCTTCTTAGTGATCATTTTCAATATATTAATCTGTTGGGCATAAAATATCATATACATTTTTTCCTCTCTCCAGCAATAATTAGTATAGCTGGTAGGCATTTATTTTGATAAGTAGCATGTTACTACATACCCGCCTATACAATAATTTCCATAAAAGTTAAAAATACTTGACCCAAATAAATGTTAAAATTTTTTTTATAATTGCTAACTACAGTCATTTATAAATAAAAAAATGAGGTGTAATGCAGAGCATTTACATTGAGTGATCCACTGAAGAAAAATTTATGTTGTCAGTTTTATTATTTTTATTTTGTGACCATTAACATCCAGAAGAATATTGTCCTGGTTAGGTTCACCAAATTTTTAAATGCACTCTTCTAAAAGTGCTTTTGTTAATTATGAAAAGGTTTGGTAGTGGGGTGATAGCAATGTGCAATTTTTCATATGGACATGATTTATTGCAAGCATTTTACTTACCTTTAGTAGTCCCCTTCTCTGTCTATACATCTCTGCATACAGATCTTTACTGTTCATAGCAATGCTGCAGTCATTAAATGTCAATGTTTATTACCTTTGCAGTTTTTACTTTTATCTTTTCCGTGGACTGAAACTGAATTCTCTTGAAGACTTTTCACTTTAGGGAAGAAAAAAGTTGCACGGGGACAGATCTGGTGAGTATGGGGGTTGTTCAAAAACTGGAATGTGTTTATCAGTCAAACATATTGTCACAGCAATGGGATTGTGAGTTGGTGCATTGTCCTGATGAAGAACCCAAGTGTTTTTCCGGGGATCTGGCTGCTTCTTCTTTCATACTCTTGTCTTCTCAAAACCTCAATATAATAGTGTATAGCATATCTGCTATCATCCTTATGCTGAATCTTTAATCTGCACACACAATTTCACTAATTTTTTTAATGTTTTCATCTGTTTTCGATGTGAGTGGACAGCCTGGAATGTCATTCATCTTCAACCAACTTCTTATGAACCAAAATTTACCTTTTGTGTCAATCAGAAACTCACGTACGTGACATAGAAGAATCTCCATAAACCTCCTTTAAATTAAAGCACTCTGTGAGCTATTTTACAAGAAATTTAAAATTCACACATTACTCTATTTTTAAACTGGGCACGATTATGACAGCCGAATGAGAGAGCATTCTCTTCAAACTGAACTCAAAAGCAGACTAACTAAGATAGCAACACAAACTATCTGCACTGTGTCCCTGTAGCTTCAAGGTGAACAACTTCCACTCTCAATTCCCCCCTCATGCTGCACCAGACTAAGGTGAGGGGCAGTCCCTTTTTTTTTTTGATTGATTTATTTAAGGACGCTCTTTAACAGCTCAGGTCATCAGCGTCCCATTCAACTCAGGGCGTGAAACGGCCGACAAATTTTGCTCAGAGGCCTCTCTTTCAGGCTTGAGGTTCTTTTTCGTGCCGCAAATGTACGACACGGGACCCACGGCTTTACTTCCCTTCCGAAGGAAGCCATACTTAGGATTTTTACGCCCGAAAAAATCCATCGGTCCTGGCCGGGTTCGAACCCGCGTTTTGGGTATAGGAGAAGGGGGCAGTCCCATTTATTAATAGCCACACCTCTTATACTGGGGTTAATATTTGTACAGAATGTGGAAAATATATGTACAAAGAATTTATAAGTATAAAGAAGTTTGATAGGTAGGCACCTGAATAATAGGAAATGTTCTTGGTTGATTTGTTATGGTATTGCAAGTATTTACTCCTAAGTTACAAATATATTTATAAGTGGCCAAGAGGAATAAAAAAATTAGATTACATTAAATATATAATTTTTTCTATTAAATGCATTCCATAATATTTATTAGTTAAAAGTGCAAGTACACTAATTGTTCATAAAGCTCACATACTTTAATTCTCAAAGCACCTCACCACTTGCATGAAGACCTGTGCACTCATTGACAGTGCATGACTTGTGGTTGTGTTAAAGGGGCTTATGACAGAATCTTCACCAATGACATTGGTTTACATTTGACTGGGTATGAACACACATTGTCACAATGTGGTTATGATATTTATCCATATCAATGTTCGTAGCTCCATATTGAAGCATCTTGAGATCACTTATTCCCATTCTAAAAATAGTGTCAGGCCTCTTTCTACTTATAAATTCCTTATACTATTTTTGTGCATTCTGTATATGTATAAACAGTAGTTTTAGATGTGCCACTAACATAATTTATGACAATTTGAAAAATTGCAAAGCTTAGCATTTGTAATGGCAAAAGTAACTGTTGAATAGAGTAAATAGATCATTTCTTGGAACAACAGTTTTTCCTGCACCCTTTTCTCAGAAACTATGGTCAGTACCTATTGAATATTTTGTGTTGTTTTAAGGCCCTCATTAAGAAATAAGACCATTATAATTATGTAAGTTTATATATAGCAGAGAGAAAAAATGAATATTAACAATGTTTTGCAAAAAGTTAATACTATACAAATAAATCAGTATTATGCAACACTAACTTCACTAATTGGTTAGTTCTTCAGAACATGTTTCAAGAGCATTTGCTCTCATCTTAAGCTGGAGACCAACTAGCTCTTGCAGGTGATGAAGTGACCTCTAGTGGTTCTAACGGAACAGGAAGTCCATTGGTGGAATAAAAAAAGTTCATAATACAATATTTATTTTTAAAATGTAAATCTTCTCCCATATTGCTAACTCCTTGGGATTGTTGGTAGCTGTCAACAGTTTGGCTTCTTTTGCAAAGTCATGATCATAAGTCCAAAAATGGTCTGCAACGGCTGATTTATTATTGCTACAAAGTTTGAAAATTGCTTTTTTTTAATGAATTGTTTTTTTAAATGAATTATTTTTTTATATTCCATATAATTGTGGTAGTGATGTATCATTAACTGATAAAAATTCACATTCAATAGTTTATATTAATGACTATTTATAGCTTAAAATAGTAAAATACAAAATAATGGATTCTTTTATTTTGTGAATTTTTTATGTTATATTTTAAAAATGTTGTGACCTAACAGCATATTGAAAATATAAATTACTAATAAATAATCACATAAAATGGAAGTCCTGGTACTGATATGTTAAATGATTGTCAATAGATTTAGAGATGAGCATGCATGGGTTCAAATCTTGGAGTATAAGTCAGAAAATCACCAGTTATGATTTATAAGGATTACAAAGATATTAAACAAATATGATATATAAAGGATGAAATGTAGGAGAAGGGAGGGAATGAGGGGTAAGTAATGAGAAGTAATAAGCAGAGAGAAAGTAAAAAAATGGAAGTGCTTTTTTAATATAGTACTTTCAAAATTTTTCTCAAAAACTGGGCTTGACTGCCAAGTTTTTTACATTATCATATTCTGCATATAATTTTCTACTTACAGTAAAATTTTCATTAAACTCCACAATCAACTAATATAAATAAATACCTCATTTTAAACTGAACTTGACAGACAACTATTACATGAAGCTGCTTAAAGCAAAGTGTCGGAAGAAATGGGCTTACTAATTGAAATTTCTTTGTGTGTATTGTGGAAAATGTATATATAAATATAAAATTAAGTAAAATATTTCTAAGGCTTCCTAGATATGTTTATGTATTACAAAACAGTAAATAGAATCATTTATATATATATACTGGATCAGTACTGTTTCTTAAAAAAGAATGGTCCAATACCCCTAGATGACAACCCACACCAAACATTAATTCTATGTAAATTAATGGCCTTTTGCAAAATAACATGTGGATTATTTGCACATCAGTGGACACAGTTTTGCTGGTTCATTCAACTTAGTTTGTGCCTTATCGGACCAAACAACTTTCCATATGAAAACCTTATCCTCTTGCACCATATTTCCAAACCACTTACAGTACTGCATTCTCCGATCAGGGTCATCTTTGTTTAATGCATGCGTAAGTCTTGGAATGAAAACTTTCAACTTTGCTGTTTTAATAATATGATGTATGCTGGTTCTGCTAATTCCAGTATTATGTGCATATTGCTTTGTGGATTCCTGCAGTGAGTGCTCAAACATTCCAAAACCATAGCTGAGGATGCGAGGCTTGTTGCTGTGTGAGATCCCCCAGATCTGCCCTTGTGAACACCGCATATGGTACCACGAGTCTCAAATTTGTCTTAAATGCGTGCAGGTGTTACTTGCATTGGCGGTTTTGTTTTGTACATACATCATCATTGCCTTTGAACTTCAACAACATTCTCAGTTTTCCAATACCACTTCAAAATTGCTTTCAGCTGTTCAAATGATACTCCTGGTTCCATTTTGTTGTAGCAATGCTAGCATAATGTAACGTGAGTCGCATCTGTTTACAGAACATCATATAATAATCCTGACTTATTTATTCATAGTTGATTTACCTTTCACTTAACAACGGTATCATAATGTATGTGAGTCACATCTGTTTACAGAACATTATTCTACACATTACTGTTGTTTTTCGGTCCATTTGAAATATATGAAATAGATATCTACTATCAAAGTGTATATACATTTTTTGACAACCCAGGGTGTATATATATTAAAGATTATGACACTATAAATGGCTTACACATTCCCATAGCAAATCCCAGAGAATATTTTGTTCTGTGTTTTGTTTGTCTACAGTTGGTGGATTTTTATTCTCAATGTCATTATTGAAAGAAATGATTTTTTCTCTTACTCTATCCAGTTGCAGGAATGTTTCTTTTCAGTAAAAGTAAATGTGCATGAATGTGCATAAGTTGAATTAACTTTTGGCATAGTCCTTAGTTTGCTCTGTCCTTTTGAAGCATTTGTATTATAGTATCTTACACATTCTTTGTTACAATCAATTGTTGTTAATAACATGGTAGGCTGTTGTACAATATAAGATAATCACGGTTGGCAGGTCGTGTCATCACATTTCATAGTTCTTGGTTCAATCTGGTTCATATTTTATCAGCCATGGTATCTGTGATGTAGAAGTCTGGCTATATCTCTTCTCTTTTGTGAATTTTATCTTCAGTCACCTGATTGAATTGATGGTAGATGGCAGTAGCAGGTCCATTCAGTTTGGTGCCAGTTCATAAGCTAGTCTCAGGTGTGAGTACTTGGAAATTCCCAGGGCAACTTTAAGAAAGCAAGCCTAACATAGTAACCTCTGTGAAGGGATAAGGAAAAAGTTAAAATCACTCCAACAAGAACACTGGGAAATACGTTTTACTTCGGTTAAAGCACACATCTGCAATGAAGGGAATGAAATAGACTGACTTGTGAAAGAAGCAGCGAAAAGCAAGGACCTGCCGGTGGATTATCAACTCATCCCAAAATGTGAAGTGAGGAATGAATTCCTACATATAAATATTTCTTTATGTAGCACTTTTTTTACACCTGTGCACATTAAGGCTACTTACAACAGTATCTTCATTTTGATAGCCGTCATCCCTTGCTTATCAAAGATCTATTCCTTTTTCTCTTTTAATCCGTGGTCATCGTCTTTGTAAAAACTTTTCATCTCTTGACAAGTATATTAAAAACCAAGCTCAAAAGTTCCAAGACCAAAATTATCCTTCCTCTCTTTTAAAATCCCATATAATCCCAGCGCACAAAACTTTCCAATGCAAACCTAAAACTTCTAATAAGAACTTCATTAACCTTGTTACTACTTACGTCCCTGAAATTAAAAGCATCAGACCTATTTTGAAAGAATGTCATGGTACTTTGTTAATGCACCCATCTTTAAATGATTTTTCTAAATTTGTACCCTGCCTTACTTTTAGAACACCCCCTAACCTTAAAAGCATATTTTGCCGAAACCTATCTCCTCTGAAATTACCTCGTCCCTTTGCTAGCTCATATCCTCATGCCAACGCCCTGAATGTAAAACCTGTGCCCTAATTATGTTGTGCCATTCATTCCACAGCCCTAATTTATCCAGAGAATTTAACATTTCTTCATTTGCTACTTGTTCTTCCAAGAACTTCGTATATATGTTATCTTGTAAGCGTTGCAAAGCATTTTATATTGGTTTAACTTCTACTGTTGTTTCGCTACGTATGAACAATCATAGACATTCTGTTGAAACCAAGCCTCCCTTGCTGGTTGCCCAACATGCCTTATCTGACTATAAGGATTTTGATAATGCTTTTAATCCAACACTTTTGATGCGTTACCTACACAATACTCTGAAAGTTTACTCAGAGATAGAGAAATTCCAGCTATATTTTTATATAAAGCATGTATACCACCTGATTTAAATCTTAGGTATTAATTTTTTTCCTCCACACTCTCATTTCTAGTTTCATCTGTTTCCATGCATAATGTTACCTTCGATACTCAATATTTACTTTTATCACCTTCACTTGTCTTCTTGCCATAGAAGAATTCAAGTTCGAAATATAGCGATTTCAAGTGTGACTTAATCTTAGCGTTTTATCCTTTTAAAGCTTCTATAATTACTGTTAATTTGTTACGTTGCTAATAGTGTTACTTTATTTTTCTTTTTCTTTTTTTATATATATATCCTCTGAATGTGTAGTAGGTTTGATTGATGCAAATTTTGGTTAGGTTCAGATATTGTTCTATTACTCCTCTAGATAGGTTTATTGGGGTTAGCCATTTTTTTTGTGATATTTATTAGTTTTTCTTTGGGTATGCTAATGGACTAATTTTTTCTTATTGGAGAACAATGTTTGGATTATCTTGCTGAGGCAGTTACTGTGTAATTAATTACTACTATGTTGTAGGCTAGAATATTAGGCATTAATTTCTTTAAGTGGTTTCCTAATGTAGCCATGTTTTCTAGTTTTTTCATCAAAATATTTTGATCTGGCACGTCAAAACCCTTTGTGTAATTTATGAACATGATGAACATTTTCCCTTTTGAGAGCTTTGTTGCATCTTCTATGTTTCTTTTAATTGCCTTCAGTAACCAACATTTTACCCACATTTTAGATCTGTGCTTAAAACCCACTAGATAATACAAATGAACACTAAAAAAAACCACTGGATAATACAAAATAATTATTAGAAAAAGTGCCATTCATATTATTGCTAATTTACTTCATTCCGTATTCTCTTTATCTAGACAACATACACAATTTAAATCAAGATACACTGCTGGGCATTAAAATTGCAGCACCTAGTGCACATGAACAATAGCCATGGAGAAATAATGTTGCCTTCTTGTTCAGTTTGATAGGGTATTAGGATCCTTTTCATCTGAGTGTTCATTCTACCTTGACCCACTGGTCTCATTCGTTTTGCTGTGGATGCATGTTGTTCAACATACATACCAATTTGCTCCAAGGGCATCTTGCAATCTAGCAATGTCACAATTCTCCTGCAATCAAATTCAGACACCTACTGGTGTTGCTGTCATGTTTCTATGAGTCATACTTGTTCCTTCTGAGAAAATGTGGGGTCAGTTGAGCATGCCTCTTATGGGCATTGCAATTTTAATGGCCAGTAGTGTATTTTATGTTTCAAGCGTAGCAGCAAGTGTTATGATTGAGACAGTTTTAAAAAAGTAGAAACTATTGCTTGCTTTAATGAGATAGAGAGAGAGGGGGGGTGCATGCACATGCGCATGTTTTTTTTGCAAAAATTTTGTAGCATGTGTGTGGGCTTATCAAGGATGATTCTGTATGGACTTGTAATTATGTAAATTGGCCATACAGTGAAGCCATGGAAATTTTTTATGAAGGTATATGATTGCCTTGCTGTCCTAAAATCTGTTTCTAAAAAAACAAGTCAGTTAATTGGTGACACAACATTATTGCATTATGCATACCGACAAACTATGCAAGTGAACCCTCTATATTATTTACAGTAACTGTATTAGAAATGAATTTGAAATCTAGTTTTGTTTGTCAGCAAGACAAAAATTGAACAAAAGCATGTTTTTATTTTTTTTCATTTCAGATTTACTTTATATAAATGTACATACCATGCAATCCAAATACACTTACAGTTGTCTACAAAAGGCATGTGAATCATTCCCTTAAATTGAGCTAACCTGCTTGAAAATCTTTTAATGCATAACATTCCTTGCAGAACTTCTGTTTATATTGAATTGAATTCTATTTTATTTTATTTTATTTCCATAATTAAAGTTAAAATTTAATATGTATACTCAAACAATATCCTCAAGTAACAATCGAAACTAAAATACCATTTTATACATGATTAACATTGCATTTTATTCTCAAAATCAAGATTCCCACAGCATCAATCTAAACAGTTTCCTACCTCCTTTACCCTCAGGTTGCATGGTTGTAAGAAACCACTTATTCTTTCCTTCTTTAATAATCTTCTTTTCCTTTCTTTCTATTTCAATCCCGCTTTTCTTTAACTTTGTCCAGGAAATTCCCCCATTTTTAGGATGCTTTCGACACCCTTATTTCTTAATATTTTTATTATCACTATATGCTCCTGTAAATTATCCCATTTACTATCCCAAACTTTTTCCCACCACCCTTTAACCTTATCACATTATAATAAATAATGGAACACACTGACTACTCCCCCACACATATTACATTCTTCATTGTCACTTCCTCTATATCCTTTCATGAGTATTACTCCGTGTGCATCCATGCCCAACCCATTCTAATCCATTTAATTACAAATATCAATATATTTATCTTGTCCCCAATTCTGTTTAATTCTTTTATATACACCCAAAGAACTTTAACCTTCTAAACTAGCCCAAATATCTTGTTTTTCAATATCTTGCATCCTCTGTCTCACCCCACCATCTTCCAAAATTCATTCTCATTACTTTCACCCATTCTCCATATATTTCCCAAACCTATTTCTTCTAATACCTTCCCCACTTCTGAATGCCATCTCTTCCTTCTCAGGACCTCTTTTTGATAGGTCGGTCCTGATAGTGTAGTGGTAACCATACTTGCCTTCTAAACCCAAGGTCGCAGGTTCAAACCTGGCCAGGATCGATGGATTTTTTTGGGCATAAAAATCCTAAGTATGGGGCTTCCTTCGCAAGGGAAGTAAAGCCATGGGTCCCATGTCGTACATTTATGGCACAAAAAAGAACCTCAAGCCTGAAAGAAGAGGCCTCTGCAAAATTTATTGGCGTTTTCACGCCGGGAATTGAATGGGACGCTGATGACCTGAGCTGTTAAAGAACATCCTTAAATAAAACGAATCAATCAATCTTTTTGATACATAAGAATCCTTCATAACTCTTAAACTATCTAATTTGAAGGTATGATACCAATACTTCATTACTTCCTCTATAATTATTCCTTTCCTTCCTAATTCTAACACACTAACCCCCCTCGGAGAACTGTTGTGTAATCCCAATACTTTCCTACAAAACATTCTGTGAACCATTTCTACTTTGCTCCACCTCTGTTCACCTCCCCAAATTTCCACTGCATACAACATCCTGATTTTTACCACTACCTCATATACTCTCTCTAAATATCTCATAGATAATGTTGTGGAGTCTTAAACAAAATTATATTAACAGCTTTCATCGGCTGTTTACCTTTAACTTGCACACATTTTGTCTGTGCCTCCCATCTACCATTACTTCCAAATTTCACTCCTAAATATTCAAACTCCTTCACTACTTCCACTATCTCACCCTGGATATACCATTTATTACCTTTCCTTAACTTTGTATATTTTTTGAATACCATTATCTTTGATTTTTTCCCATTTATCCTTACACTCTATTCTGCACAATACTTACTAATCTCATCAATAGCCCCCTGGAATCCTATCACAGTTATTTCTCTTGTGTTAAGATCAGCAGCAAAGAGCAACCCTGATGTTTCCCTCTTGTCAACTGTTGGATGTCTATTTTTTCTTCTAATCCTTACCAGAATATTATCTATAAATCAATTAAAAAGTATTAGACACACTTGCCTCAGTCCAAATCTTTGGGTCATATACTCTGTATTCTATTTCTGTCATACTTAACACAGAATCTGTTTCCTTCATATAGTCTTTGTAATCCAGCACAAGCTCCATTACTCACAGCTATACTTTTTTGCTTATAAGCCAAGGCATTCCTATTTATTATATCAAATGTTTTTTTCAAAATCTGCAAAGAAAATATGCACTATTGCCTTTTTATTTCTCAAATATTGATCCGCTAGAGTGTAAATTATTATTGTGTTGTCAAATGTTCTCCTAGCTTTTTTGAAACCTGCCTGGAACTCTTGAGAGTAACTTCCTTCTCTGCCCATTCATGCAGTCTTCCAGTCAATATATATTCTCCAGAATAGATAACAGTCTAATTCCTCATTATTATATGGCTTATTGATATCCTCTTTTAATTTATACAAGGGTACTATCACACTCACTTTTCCAGCACTCTGGTATTACCTTCCCCTCCTTTATTTTATGTATTATTTCAGTTAACAGCCTAATACCTCCCTCTATTCTGCACTCATGCTCTATCCCCCCCACACTGCCATTTCCTGCATTCCTTCTATCTCCTGTCTTCCTGCTAATGAAGACTTTAATCATTTTCCTTGTGCTGTGTTCTCATACCTCTTCTGGTATTGTCATCCTTGCTATGTTCATCAAAATATTCTCCCCTGCCACCATCTTATCTTGCTCCATACTGCCTCTACTCATAGTTTCTAACATTCTCATCTGAATATCTTCCTCTCTGGTTATCTGTTTTTTTTCTGCATCTCTTCCTCCCTTTCTTGTTGTTGTCTCCAAATTCAGCTCTTTCACTTTATTTCTATGCTTGTTCTAACCTAGCTCCGTTCTTCCCATCTACACTGACTTCTGCTGCCTGTTTCCCATCCTTCTTGTCCATTCGCCTCAGCTGTATTCATGTTCATTTCACAAGTTCTTTTCCCATCAATTCACAACTGATAGTTTCATATGTAAGCCTTCTTTCCTTGCTTTTTTGCTTCTTTCATCCTCTCTCTTAATTTTCGTAATAACACTAATTTTTTGCTGATAAATCTTTGTTGATAAAAATATTTGATACTTTAATGTTTTGGCTTTATTTAATAAATCATAACACCAACTGTTTAGTTACTAATTTCACAATAATTAATCTTGCCTGAACTTTACTGCCTACCCAGTTTGCCTCAACTATATCCCTTCCTTGGATTTTCATAGTTAGCTTCTCCCTCATTATTTGCACTATTTCCTCTTTGAGCCATATCACACTTCTCCCTTTCACCCCTGTGAATATTAAATTATGTCTCCTCTTGTCCTCCATTTTTTCCATTTTCTCCTTAACCATTTCCAATTCGAGCATTACATCCTTCACTTCTTTTCCTCTTCCTTCGATTCCTTATCCATCTTTTCCATTTTTTACTTAATCAATTTTCCATTCCTTCTACTCTATCCAATTTCAGGCTCATACTTTCCAATAATTCTTGCATTTCCTTTGGGCCCGGATGTTTTTCTACCCATCAATCGTCAGCAATATTACAATTATATTCATGCTACAATTAAGTTTGTCTCCATACCTCTGGCAATGTCTATCTCTATCCTCCTGCTCCATACCAATATCTTTTCTATCAGACATCTGCATTTTCCAATATACAATTTCATTTGCCCCTTCTCTCTCTATTATCTTGCACTTTCAATCCCAATATTTCCACTCCTTCATTTAGTTCGTCACCATACCTCTGGCCTTGTCTATCTCCATCTTCCTGCTCCATTCCAATAATTCTTGCATTTCCTTTGGGCGCGGATGTTTTTCTACCCCATCAATCACCAGCAATATTACAATTATATTCATTGCTACAATTAAGTTTGTCTCCATACCTCTGGCAATGTCTATCTCTATCCTCCTGCTCCATACTAATATCTTTTCTATCAGACATCTGCATTTTCCAATATACAATTTCATTCGCCCCTTCTCTCTCTATTATCTTGCACTTTCAATCCCAATATTTCCACTCCTTCATTTAGTTTGTCACCATACCTCTGGCAATGTCTATCTCCATCTTCCTGCTCCATAGTAATATCTTTCTATCAGATATCCACATTTTCCAATATATAATTTGTTCATTTGCCCTTTTTCTCTTTATTATCTTGCACTTTCAATCCCAGTATTTCCACTCCTTCACTTTCTCATGTAGTGTACTCAACACGTCCAGCTCTTTTTCCAACACATGGTATATTCGTGCCTCCATTCACCAATCACCAACCTCCACGGCTCTATACCCCCAGCAGAAACCCAATAAACAAGATGGATGTTTGGCCTATTTTCCACTTCAATATTTTTTCTTTGCACTTTTGCTTCATTTCTTATTTTGCTAATTGTTTATTCTGATTTCCCTCTTCACTTTTATATGATAAGATTCTCTTCCTTAATTCTTCTACCATCGGCAATCATCCTCACTCATACAGTATCCACTATTCATTCTGTTCATACCTTGAGCCTTCCACTTATCTTTTAATTACTGCCTTGGTTTTTTATTCCCCTTATTCCTACCATCCACACATATTACTTTGCATATTTATTAGAAATTTATTCTATTTAAACTTGTCACCACTGGATATACCACTTCTCAGGAACACTTTTTAACTATATCCACCAAATTACCTACTTACAGCTGGTGTTCTGGCTATATTGTTTCTTTACTTTGCCCATATTTATAAAATTTTTACAAAAAAATGAAAAACAGGCACAGCCACAAAACCAAACTGATGAAAGACTACATTGAGTTATCAACTTACTGCTTCACACTTCAATTATCTTTACTAGCTAAATAACATATTGCAGGGCATCTTGATATTCCTTCCTGTGCTTTAGGACAGAAAGCACTGACTGCAGTGTAACACAAGTTTTATAAGACACCAGTTTAAGTCAGAGGTTCATCAAATAATCATGTGAAGGATTTTATCATGTGCAATATTACTGCAGCAGAGAATCACATTTCCACAATATATATATTAAAAGTTATTAGTTTTAAAACCACAGGTAGCCACAAGCTTATATTCAAAATCATTGAATTTTTCACCATTTATATGATAGTACATAATAGGATGCATATGGCTTTAAAATGTGTTATTCTTTTGAACAAAGTTTGTTAGTTGTAGTGTTGGTATCCCATTTGTAATTATTTATTTTTTTCTGAAAATGAATGGGTTGAAAAGGTTTCAGATAAATGCTCTTTATTAATATTGTTTCTATATTCGGAGCATCTGCTTATCTAATCAATGATCAGGCAACAACTGAAAATTGTAACAGAAATATACTTATTGCAGCTATAAAGCACTTATGTAGCAGGACCAAAGTGTTACACCACAATTTAGATTAATGAGAAAATGCATCTTAAAGCAAGTTATTCATTTACAGGAGGCTTTGGTTTTTCATTTTAAAATAAACAGACCTTCTTAATTGATATCATTGTATGATTCACTTGAACTACACACTCTTAAAGCTTCACTTACTTTTCATAAATGTATGGAACCGGTTTCAAGAACATTTAGTTCCCATTTTCCCATGTTCTCGAAACCTGTTCCATACATTTATGAAAAGTAAGTGAAGCTTTAAGAGTGTGTAGTTCAACTGAATCATACAATGACATCAATTAATATGATTGACTTCACTGTGCAAGTTCCAATTTACATTTAAACAGACTTCTGCCAACCTCGTGCACTGCTGCTTACACTGCTTAAATTGATGCTATATCAATATTGCTTTGGCTTTCTCCTGTTACTCAGTAAAACATTATGCAATATATTTTATATAAGAGTATTATGTTGTAAAGTAATTTGAAATTAATTATCAAATCATTAAATGGATTATTGAAATGGCAAAATAAATTATTTCTGAATAAGTGCTTCACTTGCTTGTCAGGAATACATGCTGCTGCAACTAATGTATTTAACAAAATGTTGAGGATAATTAATGTAGGCTTAGAACCTTACTATCTGATCATGAGAGTTGTGCAGATGGAGGCTAAGTACTTCCAGTGCAGTAAACAGAGTACTGTCCAAACAGGTAGGAAGGGTGGACCATGAGTCTGTCCTTTCATTCTCTCCACCCACCCATTTACCCCCTTTCATGGCCACGGAGCTTATTGTCTGTATACCTGCCATAATTATATTGGATAGTAAATTACTAACCTAGTTGATAACCAGGTCTAGCAAGAGGAGCTTGTTTCATGCTTTATGCAGATATGCCACAATATCCCTGATTTTAAGCAATAAAGTCATGATACACATGATTTAAAAGTACACAGTATGACTTAACAGAATATAAGAGGGCTATACAATGATAAATGATTGTTTTTTTTTAATAATATACCTTTACTCATCCTCTTCTTAAAGTAGTATTGAAGGATGCAATGCATTTATTCCAGCATTTCTGCTAGTCTTTAAAAACTTGCTGGAAATCATTTTTGACACATTCTTCAGAATCACATCTGCAGCCTTCACCACTGTTTCTGATGATGGAAATTGTGTCCCACGAAGATGTTTCTTCAATTTGGAGAAATGGAAGAGATCACACAGGGTTTGTTTAATCTGGACTATAGGGAGGGTGAGGGACACGCTCGGTATCATGGTGCAGCATCCAGCTTGTTGCATGGAAATGTGATCTTTTGTGTGTTATATGGCATTGCAGAGGAGTTTTCAAGACGTCTCTGTAGTATTTCCCAGTTATAGTTGTGCGTGCAGGTACAACATGCTGGTAAACCATTCCTTGAATGTAAAATCAGATGACTAACTTTCTGAATGGAAGAAACTACTTTTGCTATTTTTGGTATTTGTGATGTTGGAGATTTTCACATTGAAATTGCTCCAAACAAGACATGGAGAATGATTTTTGAAACATAATGTTGGAAAAAATTGTTGAGTTTACAAATTAATGGATTTCTGGTCAACAAGGAAAAACTACAGCAGAGACAAGATATGTCCAGTATATGAATATTGCAGCAATGAAGGCAGTTTTTGGCCTGTATTTTGCAGAGGTGTTAAAAGTCATCTCATGAAAATTTTAGATTATTTGTACTTCAAGGATGGAACAGGAATTTAATTTTTTCCAGCAACAATGTCTCTCCAAAGATTTCTTTTAGCTGCACCCCTTTTGTTTGTTAAAGTTCAAGTTTGTTAGCCAGCAAAATTGGATCATAGGTCGGGAATTAACCTAAAGCAAAAATTTAAAAATTACTTTAGCAGCTGCAATTTTTCTTTTTCCTCAAGAAACTCAGTGTATGCCATTGAAATAAAATAAGAAAAAAGTTTCTAAAAATCAGAGAAATCTGAACATTAAGAGTGGGTATACATGAAAACAGAATTTTTATAATTGTCGAGGACAATGATTAAGATGGCCTTGGGGGAAATGTGGCATACGAGGGGATATTTATTATTAATATTAAAAATTCTGTACTCCTGCCAAGCGATAAACTTAATGTATGGGGGGATTAGTATGTGCCTAATGTATGGATGAATAAATGGTAAGTACTGAATGACTGTGGGAAAAGAAGAATTCCAGGGAATGCTGAAGCGACGTACAAATTTTAAGCTGTTGTGTATGCACTCTATTAGCATTGGTAAAGTACAATAAGTACAGGCAGAGAGTACGTACCCATTTTGGAACACACAAAAACAAGCAATCGTACATCTAAAATTAACTATGTAGCGTAAATATTTATTGCATTCCATTTTAGTTGTTATAAACCTAAGTATAATTGGAAACATTAAGCTAACAAGGTGAAAATTAAATAAAATAATAATGGCATATGCTTTTAAGCCTGAAAGTCATGTTTATTAAATACAAATGCACCTATATCTTCAGATAGCGTTATTTGTTTTTTTTACTACATTCTCTGCTCTGGCCCTGTGTAATAACCCTCACAAATTCAACTTGCTGAGGAATTTGCTTAGTTTATGCAGCTCCTGCATGACAGACTTTTTATGCAATAAATGTGGAAATTTTAATACATTCTCTGCTCTAGCACTCTGTAATAACCTTCAAGTGAGGAATTTCCTTAGTTTACATAGATCCTACATGACAGACTTTTTATGCAATAACTGTGGAAATGTACATCAGCTGGGTCAGTTCATTATGATAACAAATCTCATGAAAATGTGCATACATGGATTGAATGTGTGTAATGTTACAACTGATTGAGCTGAATTAGTTCTGTACCACTAGGGGCTGAACTTGAGTAAAACCACTGATTTTCTGTAGTTGCAATGCTGAGAAAAAAAAGCAAATGAGAATTTACCTTGCTTTTCACGGAAGGAAAGGGGCATAAAGAATGCAGCAGTATATTTGATTTTGGTAAAAATATGACACCACTCCTGCATGCCAAAATCTGGTGGCTAAACTGTTTTCTTCCATTCCTTTTCCTGATTATATTGATGAAAATTCAGGAAAAATCAAAAAGCCAAATATTTTTTACAATTTAGCTCACCAAGAAGATAACTGACACCATGGGTCAGATGAATACTATACACTCCATATCCAGGAAGACAAATAGGTGGCCTCTAGTGCTTTATTATTTTTTTTTTTTGGCCATGATTAACATGGGTTATATAACAGCAACATCATATTATAGTTTAAAGCCAAGAAGAACAGGAGTAGTAGAGAATAAATGATTCTGGCAAAGCAACTATTAATGAATCCCATGGCTCATTGTGCAAAACATACCCAGAGAATTACAAGGATGTGTTAGGAAATCAGTGCAAATGTTTGAATCTCCCAGGGCTGGAGTAATCCTGGAGATTGAAGATGAGATATACTTGTACAAAGTGCCACAAATAATGGGCGATTTTTACTTTGTGGGACCGCTGCATGATAATGGTCAGTTGGATATTCAAGCTGGCACAGTGGTGAATGGGAGTCCGGAAGTCTGCAGCCATGATTAAGTTATTACCAACACTTAAACACTTTAAAGGTACACACTTATCATTATCAAGCAAGAAGATGCTGGAACTTCCTTAATTTTCCATACATTTCTGGTATTGGCTTATGAAATTAAGCCCTCTACAGTTCCCTCTTGAGAAATGAAAGAAAATTCTTGACAAATGTTATTTTTAAGTTCATTTATGTGTGCGGATTTGTCTTGTACACTTTTAATATTAATATCCCCCAAAGATAAAAATTGCAAGGCATTAAATCAGGGGGCCACATGCTGTTAGTGATTACACTATTGTTGAATATTTCATGAATTGCATGCAAGGAGTCGTGGAGTATATAGATTGTACAGTCCTGTTAGAAAGTTGCGAACCATGTTCCCTCACAGTTAATTCATGAAAAATGGCTTGCAAAATATTACGCACATATTATCACTATTTATTATTTCTTAAAAAAGTACCAACATGGCCTATTATTCTCTCGCTGGTAATTATGCATCACACTCTTATCTTCTGATCATGCAGGGGTTCCTCATGAAGGAGTTTTCCTGCACTCAATTTTAAATGGTTTTTGAATTAACATGTCCACTTGTGGAACCAAGATTCGTCCATAAAGAAAATTAGTTTTGGGTTAATTTCCCTGTTATGCTCACTATTGAAAACCCATTCGCAAAATCTACTTCTGGATGCAGGGTCACCTGGTTTAAATTCTTGCACTACAGTAATTTTTATTGGGTTTTAAATTGAGTAGCTTTGTAGCCGTTCAAACAGGGTGATAGGAAGTTCCAGTTTGCTGAGAATGCAGGCAGTTATTTTTTAGGGAAATGTTCCAGAACATATCCATTGTAATCTAACATTTCTTCTGTGAGTACTGTACATAACTGTATATGCTTTTTATCAAGAATATAGTATCATGAAATTTATTTACAGTATGTGAATCAAACTTCATCTTAAGTTTAGTATCAGGAAATATTTCTTGAAACAAGTAGGAATCATTTGGAGAATAGAATACCCTGAATTGAGCCATATTAATGTAATTAGTACACTGTATTATGCACCTAATGAACACAATACACTGTCACACTACACACAAGAACACGTTCATATGGTCCCAGTTAAACTCATAATGACCTTCCCTCTGCCTCTCTGACTGGCCTTCAAGTGTAGGAATAAGATGAGAACTGCAAAGCTCTATCAACTGCCAACTGTACATGAAGTAAGGAAAGGAAATTTCTTGAAGGAAAATTCATCTAGTTTGTGTGCATTGTTCACAAAGAAACTGCAGTTCACATGTTCACATACTACAAACAATATGTTCAGTCAGATTTAGCATAAGGTGAGGAATAAAGCACATATCTTTTCATACCAGCATTACTTACACATCATTTTAGAATAGATCAGAACAGTTGTCTTAATTTTAAATTTTAAAGTTTTTTTTGGCATGCTTGATATTTAACCTTTTTTGTAGGTTTCGATATTATGCCACTATCTTATTTTATTTGTACCTGATGTTGTTTTGATTCTATTAAGATACAATAAAAACACTAATTAATATCCTAACCTAAGCTCAAACCTTCTAACCTAATTAAAATAAAAGTTCTGATATATGCCACTTTACTTTGCTTTTGGTGCCTGCAACTGTTTACTGAAATATTAAAATAATGCTCATTCAAAATAATCTGTCAAATAAAATTTGCCTATAGATAAAGTTGCCATGGAATTTAATGTGAGCTACAAAGTATGTCCTTTTGAGCATGCAACTATTGTATGGTTAATGATTATGCTCACCTGCATTAAGTTCAAGAATATGAAAGAGAGAAAATAAGGTAAGCCATGTGGTGTAGAATAATTGTTAGATTTAAGCTAGATATTGTATTAACTCAGGGGCACATGCTTAATAACAAATATTGTCAGTGTTAAAATAACGTGAAAAATTAATACAAGGAATTTCATTTTCAGGTGGCTTCAGAATGTCCAGGCTAATTTAGAAGATCCAGGCTTAGCTGAGGGAAGCAATGCACATTTTGTAAACATTCTTAAATCCTATAATCTTGGTACAGAAGTTACTTGGCTGAGGTGAGTTACATCCAACGTAATTGCATTTGCTAATAATATATTGAAAATTAATAAAATAAAAATTATTTTTTATAACTTTTTGAGCTTAAATAAAAGTAAAACATATCTTTTTACATTGCTTGTCACTACAAAAATGCATTTTAATTAGCAGATAGAAAGTTTGATGATCCCTTTTTTTAGAAATTGTGTGTCTTCATCTAGTTTTACATAAACTCCTTCATACCCACATTCTTCTCAAAATGCTAATTTCAGTAGACCAAACAAATGGTAATTATAGGAGCATATATTTGGATTGCAAGGAGGATGCTCAAGTTCTGTTTAGTGAATTCCCTGATGTGTGTCACATGTTAATGACTCTCTATATGTAATGTTTGGTATAGTTGTGGAGGGGCAGATCATTTCTGATGCATGTATCATGTCAATTGGTATAATAAGCAGACATACTGCTTTCCAGGAATTAAGAGTGTTATACCAAATTCATAATTTTTCTTTTATGAAGAACAATTAATAAAAATGACACCCCTGAAATCCTATAAAATGGTGGTAAGAACTTTCCTACTGCATTTTGGCCTTGATTGGACCAGCATATCCTCCTCTCTGCCATTTCTTGCTGGCCTGTCTCAACTGGGGGTGAAGTGGTGCCTCTTCTCTGCCATCTTGCTGATCTGTTTCAACTGGGGGTGTAGTGGTGGACTCAGGTTTTATTATAGGTGATAATATGATGCAAAAATCTCGCCCTTTCTGTCATAATGAGACAGGAGGCTTCAAGAGGTATTTCCAGTTGAACTTTTTCTGCTTTTAATAAGTATGCCTGGAACCCATTTTATTATAAGGTTATCACGTATAATTGCTATAGCACTACCATAGCATATGCTCACCCTGGAAGAAATTTCTGTTATCAAGTAATGTTCATCCTCAAAAAGGGCACAAACTGCTTGATTGTTCTCCTTATTGATGGTTGTCCTTGACTGTGAATGATGAATTTCATTATCAACAATTTCTCATTCTTCCAGAAACCTCTGTGCCATTCATAAACACAGATCTCCAAACTGAGTTCAAAATCTGCTTAAGATTTCTGCTTGTTCAAACGTTTTTATTAACTTGCTTTCTTGTCTGTTCGGGTGGAATTTTGTAATTAATTTTTCATGACTTCTAAATGGAATATAGACTTGAGAAAATTTGCACATAGGTCAGAAATGGATGACAATACAATATAATATGGTAATTATCATGGTTCAGTGGTTTTGCAGTTTTGAAAGTAAAGCAGCTCAATATCAAACACGAAAGTTTTAAAAAATGTAAGATTGAATAGTAAGAACTCATTTTTGTAGTTTCGTTAATAACATATAAAAATATACAATTTATAATAATCTTTATTTAAAAATAAGAACAGTTGCTATGATGACTGTATTATATTTATCAATACAATAAATTATAGTGTAACTTGATTTATATTTAATTTCAATGTTTTATTTGAATCTAAAATGATTAGAATTGTTTTTTTATATTTTGATAACAATACAGTTGCCATGGCAACTATTAAATAAACAGTGCAATGTAGAACGTGCAAATTCCAAGAAATGCAATGCTCAAGCGTGATCAACTGAGAATGGAAAAATGTTCTTGACTTACTAATGACACGCAATGACATGCTAAATATTTTGATAGTACAGTCGTCATGGCAACTTTTCAAATAAAAACATAATTCCTTACAAATAACATTTAATAAATCTGATTTCTATTACATAAATTCTATTGCACTAGTGTTAATGTGTAACATGTGTGTTAATAATGTATTAATAATTTCAACTGTGTAAATGAGTAGTGAATGAGTATTATAGTTAATATAATATAATGAGTTACATATATTTTCAAAGATTTTGACTTCTATATTGAGGATCTGGTACAAATGTATTTAATACTGAAATAAAAATTTTCAAAATTAACTTTTTGTTTCTGTATTTTGTTTTTAATTACAAAAAACAATAATTAATCAACTGTTTTGATATATCATTAGAGTAGATAAAAAGTGGAAAATAATTTATGTAAGAACTTTTTTTAAAAAACACTTTTATTTTCTTAATTATAAATGAACTAAAAAGTATAAAATAATTCATCCTAGCCAAATGCAGATTTATAACCCCATGCAAATTCATAATCTCATAAAATTTTTTAGAAAAATTCTTCTAAACGAAAAACGTGGGGCAGATGCAATAGATAAAATTAATAACTGTTAAAGGTATTTATAGTTTAATTTAATCAAACAAAAGGTTCAGACAATAAGCATGCGCCCCATGTTTTTCGTTTGGAAGAATTTTACTAAAAAGGTTTACGAGACTATGAATCTGCATGGGGTTATAAATCTGCATTTGGCTAGGATGAATTATTTTACTCTCTCTTTCATAAGAAGAATATGATGCATCACACAGCAGATTATACATCTCTTAACGACTTCGGCCATCCATGGAAATGTTTTAAATCATAATGAGGAAGAGTTTCAACCAGTTGCCATTTCAACTGCATCTCAGCAAAATTTTGCTTGGAATAACTGCCTCTTGTAGCATTTCAAAACAACATTTTTAATAATCTTTTCTTCAAAATAATGATCCCATGACCTCTACACACAAAATGTCACTCCCAGTCGCACTAGGAGTATTTGGGTCTTCCATGATGATTTTATATGGGTTTTCACTAGCCCACTAAACATAATTAAGCCAGGTTACATAGCCAATCAGATTAAATGAGATTCATTGGTCCATACAATGCCTTCCAAAAATTAGAATTGGCAACAACAAAAACATGTTGTTGTGCAGCTAATTCACAATTTATTTTACAGAATAATTGCAAGGAACATGTGCAGTTACTGACATGTTAAATAATGCAATACAAATAAAACACCAAAGAGAGAGAATGCCATGGTTGCCAATCCTACAGCTTGCATATGGTGTCTATACTGTTGAATTGTTCAAGTCAAAATAGTGTATGTGGGAGTCTATGTGCAAAAGAATAATAAAGCTGAAAATGAATTTTTAAAGAAAGTGACTTTCATCTCACTATTGTGGATATTATCAGGTCATGCTAAGGTTACTTGTGTTTCTGCACTCATTGCATAACACAATATATGTATACATAGTCAAATTGTGGAAAAATTATCATACAAAATAGAGATAAATGGTATTTAAAAGATTCATGATGGACACTGGAGTGAACTTTACACCATTAAAGAGAATAGGAGAAAATGGATGAAATACTCTACATATATTGCAGGATATTATTTGTTGCTCAGAAAATAGCAATAATAATAATAATAATAATAATAATAATAATAATAATTTATTTATCAATTTATTTTACCAGGTAAAGTTAAGACTAAGGTCCTCTCTTCCGCTTTAAGGGAGAGTTATGATTACAATGTATACAATACAGTTAATGACATTAACAATTAAAACATAGTACATTAAATGCTGCATTCTCCAAATCAATTATCTTCAAAAGCAATATTCTAAATAGTCATTGTGACTGGCAGTACTTGATAAGAGATGGCAGAGAGTTCCACAGGTGAATAGAGACAACTGTGAAGGATGAAGAAAAGAAAAGGTTCAGTGTTAGAGTATAGGGTGATATAAATAAAAGCAAACAGTGACTCAAATCTTACTAAATCCAAGCATTTTTGTTTTGATTTTGTATAAATAAAAATGTTTCTCCTCAACCTTCTCATGATAACTGCTTGTTGACCTTGATTGCTGAGCTGCTGCTCATATGGTATAAATAAAACAAGCCCTGCTTACTTTTAGTAGATTACTGAGCTTGCTCAACTTCAATTTAGCACTATGGCAGAGTTTATGATGGTAATTCCGGAGCAAAAAATCAATGCTGAAAAGATGCAGATTTTTTTTAAGTTATATAGGAGATCCTGGATTTCAACCTGGTGACAGAGGGTCTTGGCATTATACAGGCTATGGTCTCAAATACATTCTGGGAAATTGTTAATGCAATCAAGGATAAAGCAAGGAATTGGGTACTGTTTGCTACAACTGCTGCTGCTCTTCAGGAAGCCAATGCAGAAGGTCAGAACTATGTAATTTCCCTGATGCAGTTGGTGCAGTGGCTTTTTACTCATATTCTAAGGAAACCAAATGTACATCAACAAAAAAGCAGTTCCCAGCATATGTGTACAGACTACCATGCAATGCAAGTGAAAGATTTATGAGAGTGTTGTTGTTGATGGTCTGGTTTGTACACGATTCTTGGGATATGGAAAAATTCATATGCTAACACAACAATGGCAGATTATACTGCTAATGCACTGCTGCTAGTGATTCAGGTTATGGTATTGCACCATGGGCGATGATCCCTTATCAAAATTCTTCTACTCCAGAACAGGGAAAATACATGTACATTACAAAGGAGCAGGCTATTGAACCATGTTTCAGTCAAGTTAAACAGAGGTTTCCAATTTTACAAAATAAGATTACCTACCCAGAAAATACCTTTGGTAAGAGTATGCTGTATGATTGCATAATGTGCCCCAAACCTCTGAAAGAGGACTTTGACAGATCTGAACTACAGGATGATGGTGAAAACTATGTTAAGTAGCAGCTGTTATAGAACCAGAAGCAATCTGCATTAGGCAGAGAGGACAGCAGAGAAGGGATAGCATCTTGCAAAAATAATTCATTTTGTGTGACTCTTCACATCACTCTATTTATAACTCAAGATTTATAAAGGTATGTTTACATTTATAAATCTCATAACTGTAGTTCTCCGTGTGAACATATGTTCCTTTATCTGGTTTAGACTAAAAGTAAAACTACTTAAAATCATGTCAACACAATAAAACTCTTTGAAGTTCCATTTTTTAAAAACTTATTTTTAAAGTAAACTGATAGATCTGTAGGATTTATGTATGAAATTGGTAAATTCCTTAGGTGCCATTGCATGGAAAACATAGAAAGTAATACATTAGAAATCATCAGCTTCAGAGTTGGACAAAAGCCACATGTCAAAAGAAAAAATTCAAAAAATTACATAAAAAACGGAAAAATAAAATTAATACCACTACAAAACATAACCTCAAAATAATCAACCTTTCAAAAGAAAAATTTAATGTAAATGAAATAGAACTATTAAACAATGGGATTAACACATGCCTTAATTTTTCATGTAACATTGAGACTACTAGCAAATATCTAGTTAACCATTGATAAATTAAATCATAAAGATAAAAATTTCATCAGAAAAAGTGCATCAAGGTTATTAGAAAAGATTAAAAAAAGGAATCAAGGTTCCATTTCACATTAAAAAACCAACAAATCTTTGAATAAAAAGAAAGTTGTTTATACTAGGATGGATAAGGGAAACCAAATAGTAATTTTGGACAAGGAGGATTACAAGCAAAGAATGCTAGATGTGTTAAACAGCAAGAAATATATTGAAGTAGAAACAAACCCACTTAGTATATACAAAAAATTAACAGAAGATATATTGTAAAAAAGCACTTTGTTCACAAAATCTGCACTTTATAAAATTAAAGTATCAAATCCATCAATAGCCAAGATACACAAATATGGAAAAAGACCAATCATCCATAATATTAATACTCCTTGTTAACCTTCTAGCAAAATGGTTAGCTACACAATTCAATATATTACCAAAATTTTCTAGCTTAAACCTGAGAAACTCTTTAGATCTTAATTAAAACATATTCTTAAAAAAATTATTTTAAAAAATATATATGAAACTAACATAGTGAAGGCAAGTCATATGAGTAAATTCATGTGATATATGTCGTACTAAACACTTCAAGGAAGTGAAGCAATAAGAGTGTTTAGTACGACATATATTACATGAATTTATTCATATTTTTAGATCTTGTTAAAAAATTAAAGATTATAAGTTATCTACAAATGAAACAATGGTATTCTTTGATGTAAAAGCCCTTTTTTCTAGTATTCCAAATAAGAAAACTGTTAACTCTTCTAGAAATATAGTTTCTATCCACACAACTTACGGAAATACACATTAACAAATATGTCAAACTCACAGAAGTGTGCTTAGATCAGGTCGTCTTCACATTCCAAGGAAAGTTCTTCAAGCAAAAATCAGATTTAGTAATGGGGTAGCCCTCTCCATTTTTAGCAGATTTATTCATGAGTTTTTTGGAAATACTTTCTATCCACACAACTTACAGAAACACACATTAATGAATATGTCCAACTCACAGAATTGTGCTTAGATCAGGTCTTCTTCACATTCAAGCAAAAATCAAATTTAGTAATGGGGTAGCCCCCTCTTTCCATTTTTAGCAGATTTATTCATGAGTTTTTTCGAAATACATATAACCAAAGCTTTCCCATACATATTCAAGATATGATATAATATGTGGATGTTTTTGCCATAGTACAAAGATATGTAGAAGATGCACTTAAACTCTTAAATTTATAGGAATCAACAATTAATTTACCATAGAAATTGAAGCTAACATCATCTTACCCTTCTTGGATTTGAAGATAATAAAGAACTATAGCAGATTGGAGTTTGGCGTATATAGAAAGGATTCACATACTGACAATTACATAAAAGCTCAGTTTTAATCCTAGACTCACAAGGAGGCAGCATTCAATAGCATGATTTATAGAAAAGGAAGAATACAGGAAAGAATACATACACATAATAGACGCAGCAAAAATTAATGAGTTTAACAAGCAAATGATAGATCAAAAAATAAAAATATTCAAAGGGGAAAAAAGAAAAAAGAAAATTAAACAAATTACTACACTCAGTGGTTTAGCTAAAGAAAAGATTTATCAAAAATTCACCTACCACCCTTACCTTAATTATAAATTTCATAAAATATTCAAGCAATACAACATCACTTTGGCATCCATAAATAGATACAGTGTAGGCAAACTAGTGAAGTTAAGTAAAACAGAACCCAGACTAAAAGAAGAAAATTCAGGCATATATAGAATTAATTGCAGAGATTGTAATAAGATATATATAGGAAAAACAAATAGGAATATAAGTATTAGACTAAAGGAAATTTGAAGGAATATAAAATACATACAGGTAGAGAAGTCAGCAGTAGCAGCACACTTTTGGAAGGAAAACCATGAAATAAAAAGACATATTATTAAAGGCAATTCAACACCCAAATAAACTCAGTATATGGGAAAAAAATTTATATAAAATAATATGAACATAAACTCATGAATTTTGACATAGCCAGAAGCAGACAACATTATATAAGTTCATCAACAGACCAGAGCAAGCACAGTTACTTACATTTCCCACTTGATTAGATCCGTTGAATGGTTGACATTGTGAGTGAGTGCCTCAGAAACGTCCCAATTTACTTTTAAATAAATTTTTAAAAAGTGGAACACCAAGAGAGTTTTAATGTGTTGACATGATTTTAAGTAGTTTTACTTTTAGTCTAAACCAGATTTTATGATAATTTGACTGTGTTGATTCCTACATTCAGTTTTAATTGAATGTGTTCCTTTGTCACTGATCTTGAGGAATAGTCTTTCTTCAGTTGTAATGCTTCACTTGTAACACTTAAATGTTCAGTTTCTTTTCCTTCTTAAGTTCCTTTCTTCTTTCTGCTTAATCACAATAATGCTTAACAGAATGTGAGTGAAATTCTAGTGATCCACTCTCATTACCGGAAGACTGATACTTTAACAAAGCAATATACAAATTATGCCCACTATGTAGAGAAGAATGTTCGTACAAATCAGTTCCAGATTATAACTAAAGAATTTCCAATAAAACTAATCCTAAAATTAACTTTCATCAAAATGTTATCTCTGTACAGCTATAATTCATATTAACACCATATAACATTTTGAAATTACTTATTTTTATTTAACTTTAATTGCCCAAATGCAGAGGATAGTAATTAAATGATGCAAAAATGTAAATACAAATAACCCACTTTCAGTATATCATTTGGTATGTGACGAGCTCTTAATACTATCGTATTATGGAAATTAGGGCTTCAATTTAGGAAGGAAATGAATGCAGTCTATTAAAAGTCAGGCGATTCTGGATTTCTATTTAATAATTTGTCAAACTTCAATTTCATTTGTATTTAAAATCTGTATCCCCATGAGATTTATTAAATATGAATATGCTTCACTTGAATAGGTATATGAATATTTAAGTGCAGCAAAAATTTAAATTGCCTCCTTGCAAGAGAATACGTGTGTTTAAATATAAAATTTAATTTAATGCCTGAATCAATACGGTGAAGCGACTAATGTATTCTGGCTGATTTGTGTATGAGTAGTTGAGAAATTCACATCACCAAATCATTTCCATACATTTTCAAAGTATGGCACAGATATGTGGATGATATCTTTGCAGTGGTCAACAAGAAACTCTTTGATGGTGCTTTGAAATTAATAAACCTACAAGATAAAGAAATTAAATTCATTTCTGAATCAGAACAAGGCAACATGATTCCTTTTCTTGACTTAAATTATAGGAACAATAATTTGAAATAATAAGAACAGGCAATAATTTGGAATTTGGAATATACAGAAAGGACACACATGGAGAATTATGTAAAGGCAAGTGGATTCAATCCCACAGCACACGAACATGCAATCCTCAATAGTTAGGCACATAGAATCACTAGCATACCTATGAATGAGTTTGAATACAGCAAAGAGTACTATCATATTATACAAACAGCAAAATAAAATGGGTATGATCCAGAAATTCAAACAAAAGAAGAGGTTAAAGCAGGTTGTTACAACATTGACAGCAATAAAAGAATCTACCATCCACATGAAATTCACTTATCATCCTTGGACTACCAAAAAATTCCATAAGATACTTAGAGAGTTTGGAATTACTTTGTCCACAGTGAACAAGTTTAGCCTAAAAAATCTGCTCAATTCTGGTGATAATGATAGAATACCTGAGGAGAAGAAGCCAGGAATATATAAAATCAATTGTTCAGAATATAACAAAGTATATATTGAAAAGCAAAAAGAAGCACTGGAATCAGGCTGATGGAACACTGGAGAAACATCAGGTATGATGAGATATAAAATCAGCAGTTGCACATCACTTTTGGAGAGATAAACATGATATAGAAATTGGAATGATGTAGATTGGCCCATAGAGCTGGGAATATGGGAAAAAACTTATATAAAAGAATATGAGGATAAGGTTAGAGATCCCAACAGAAGACAAATAATCCAGGAACTCATAAAATGTCCACGAGAGCCACACCAAGCTTAGCCAGCCAACAACGAATCCAACAGTCAACTTGCAACTGTGAATGGAGGCTAAAGCCTGCAAAATTATTTTTTCATAATTCAAAAGTAAGTGGAGCATAAGTTTATTAAATCGACTTACTGGATAATTAAGAATATATGTGTTTGTTTATTCAGCTGATGTGCAGTGGTGAAGGTCAAGTCATGCTTGATCAGCTGATAGCAATAGCTGGGCAAAGAGGGTATATTTTTGTTTATACCAAATCATGACCTGATGCTCAATTCTCTAGCTCTCTTTCAAACGATGCAGCATTCACAAGTGGTCCCTTGTGTAGAGTAAGAAATTCCACCAACAGAACACCATGCATATCCTAGAACACAGTCCCTAGAAATTATTTCCCAGATTACATCACCTTGAATTTCTTATTGCTGGGGAATTTGGGATGTATTGTGGTATACCCAGGATTCATTACCAGTCATGATTTCTTCCAGAAAGGCATGCCCTTTTGCAGATAATGCTTTAAGTGGTCCAAACATGGCATCATTGGCTCGCCTTTCTGGTCATCTGTCAGATTCTTCAGTACTCAGCGGGCATTAATTAACTTTAAGAATATTTAGACTTCATGCATGATACTGTAAGAAATGTGGAGCAATTCTGACAAGGTTTGCAGATGGATCTGCCGGTTGTTCAGAATTGCATTCTGAATGGCTGTGACACTCCATTGTATTCCTGCTGTTACTGGTTGTTCGGAAATTAGCGAGTCAACAAGGTTCACATGGCCTTATTAAAAAAAATTGTGCATCACCTGGAGTTGTTGTTACAGTCCAAACAATCTTCCCCATATACTTCCAATATTTCCCTGCTTATTTCACTTGAGTTTTGTTCTTTTGCCCACAAAAATTGAAATATACCCCTTTTTTTCTTCAGAAGTTGTTGATGATAACATGCACAACATCTGTACAAAGTAGTTCTTGCTTCTATTGCAAGAGCTATACTTGATCGAACAATATATGACATCTCTAGTGTGAACTTCAAACTGTATGTTGCAAAATTTCACCTTCCCAGCCATAATAACATTGTGGGAAAAAATTATTGTGCATTACTCAAGATCGACCCTCGTAAATATTTAGGAACAAATAGAGGGAGGTTATGTATGTATGTTGATTTTGAAAAGGTCTTTGATGAAATAAATCGGGAAGCACTGTGGACCAAATTGAGTAGGAAGGGAAAAAGTAATAGCTTTATAAAAATATTACAAAGAATATATACCGATAATAATTTCTGCATAAAGATTTCTAATAATGAAGTGACAATCTATCCAAAATAATACAGAGCTAAGGCAAGGTGTAAGCTAAGTCCTATTCTCTTTAATTTGTTCGTTAATGACATTTTAGGCACAATTAATATCACTAATAGACATGTACCTGTAATTAATTATTAATAAGAAAATACCTGGTTTGTTAAATATAACATTTAATTTCGTGTCGGGACCAATACAGTGAAGCGACTAATATATTCTTAATTATCTAGTGAGTAAATTTGGTAATATGCTCCACTTACTGTTGAATTATGCAAAACTAGTTTTGCAGGTTTTTGCCTGCATCATCATTTGGAAGTTGATTGTTGGATTCATTGTTGGTTGACTGGACTTGGTGTAGCTCTTGTGGACATTTTATGAACTTCTGGAATATTTGTCTTCTGTTGGGATCTCAAAGTTCATAAACCTTATCCTCATAATTTTTATATAAATTTTTTGCCATATTCCCACCATTAAGGTTGTTATGTAGGGAGAGTCATGTGTAAGTGTAAGAGGAGTTACTTACCTTCAGAACTAACAGTTAATAGGTGGAAAAGTTTCTACAAAGAAAGGGGAAATTTAGGACTTATACTATGCTTTTTATCAAAATATAAGAATGTATTCTATAAATATTTTAATCAGTCCTTTTGAACTCCCCACACTGATAAATGCTCCACTTGTGAGTTTGGTTTCATGAAAATAAAATAAGAGCTGTGTTTGGAGAAGAAAAATGATTTAAGAACTAGTCGCAGGTTAACACAAATTTAGTGCAAAGCAGTGTTCAGAATAATGAAAGAAGAAAATCCAGGTGTCATTAAGATTGCCTTTTATATGCAGCAAAACCAAGATGAAAAACTTAGAATAGCCCTTCCAAAGATTCCAACCTTTAAATGGATAAGAGCCAGTTGAAGTAATCGCATCTATAGTCAGCTTGGGAAGTTGCTACAAACAACCCCAGCATCTCTGTGGAATCTGGGCTTGTAGTGATTAGAGAAGATTGTCCCAGATTTGCAGAGTAAGCATTAAATCAATGTGGAATACCGTCTTCAATGCACACTGAGAAATTCTTCTCTAACCATCTATATGTTCTTGCAGATCATAGGACAAATCTAAGCATAACAAACTTGGAACTCTTGGCTTAATTTTTATATGAAAACAGAAATTTTGTAAAAGTTAAATTAAATTACGCGTAATTACACTGATGGTAACATCTAAAATTAATTTGTTTCTTATACCAAGTAAATCTGTTGCATGTATTTGTGCAACATAAAATGAATATGTGGTTTTTACTCCAGAATTTTGAAGCAATATTCAAGAATTTTTAGTGATAATCTAGAAAGATTTTCATTATAGTAATCAAGAATTTTCTGAGTCTGTAGTTTAAAATGGGTGGTTGAATGTCCACCTCAGGATAGCTGATTGGACCTTGTAGTTACCTAAATAGTGGTATTCCTGCAGACTGCAATAAAATGTACAAGGAGTGGGAATAAAGGTAGATCTAAAATGGAGCTGATTGATCTCCATAATTCAAGAATTCCTGTTGTTTATTTTTATAAATTTGTGCTGGGGCGTCAAGTGAGACAAATATGAAAATGAAGCTATCGAATAAACATGCATTGTTAATTGTAGTGCATGGTATTTTAATCATGGACAATATAATGTAAATTGGGTAATGGCTCCTCCATGTAGAATGGTCAGTTTTTGGGTTAGATGATTAAGATTACCTGGAAGCACTTAAAAAGAAAGTATTAGAACAAACACTTTTTGTGTAATAGAACATTGACAATAGAAAATATATTTAACATTTTTTATCTTTCAGGAGTTACCTGAGCAAAATATACTCACCAGTTGTATTTTGTCACAACGATATGCAAGAGGGAAATATTCTGCTCTATTGCAACAACATGACAGAAAAGGAGGCAATGGACAACCCTCAGCTGGTACTAATAGATTTTGAATACTGTTCATACAACTACCGAGGCTTTGATATTGCCAACCACTTTATTGAGTGGATGTATGACTACACACATGGGGCACATCCCTATTATACAGTCCACAAGCAGAACTATCCCACACTGGAGCAGCAGGTAGGTATCATCTGTGTGCATTGCCATTCAGTGTGGAAATGAGTGAATGAGATTTAGAGAGACTGCTGTGTGAAACAGTATCTGAATGAAACGAGTGTCTGATCTCCTTTTGACTAACATCTTTTGCTCTCTACAGGATCTCATCTCATTTTATATTCTTTAATTTGTTGCACAGTGCAAGGAACAGAAATCTTAAATTGTATCTGAAAAGATCATTCTTAATCAAAAGTTTATCCAAGTTCATGGCAGACAGAGGTATAAGATTTCTGCTCTCTGTACTTACAAATTTGAAAGCCAGTCAGTCATTTACTTCAATGATCAGATTTTGGTGCCAGTAAATTCATTTTATTAGTGTGTGATAAATGGCTGGCTAGAACATTTATACTCAAATATATACGAATAACATTGGGTTGCCATTTTTGTAGGACAGTAATTAATTGTATCTTAATGTGGCAAATTTATAAGCAACTTCAGGTCATTTGGCATTTAGTGCTACAATTTATTATAAGAATTCTTGGAATTAAGTACCTTGATATCATTCAACAAGAGGAGAAAAAGAAGTGTGTTTGATATGCAAGGGTGTTTACTGCTTAATTCCCTTTAGGTCTCTGGTTTTATCACAGCATTTTTCATGGATCATTTCAAATTTGAGAAATTGTTGCTAAGAGCCACAATGTGCAACAAGAAACAACCCAGAAAGTTGTTGGCATGATTTGTGCTTTATCTGTTAACAAAAGTTGGTAGAGTTTTTATTAAAATTCATATGAAGTATGTTTTTGGTTTTATATATAAAAAGCTCTGGAATTTATAGATGATAAGATTTTTTTATTTTCCAAAAGGCAATTTTTAGGATGCATTCACTCTTGAGATTAATTTCAGTTTTGCTTAATAGAAATCAAGCTTGAACATGCAAAATGCTATGAACAAGAACTTCATTAGTAGGGGTATATGTTTTCATTTTCCATAAAAACCTTATTAATATAATTTGCTTCCAAGTCACAATTTCTCTCTCATTTTCACATAAGCTCAAATATGAGAAATTCTTGGTTAAGCAAGTCCACAAGACTATGATAACTCTGGTGTCAAACCAAGCAGTTGTGAAAAGTATGCCTTTCTTTTATTAATTTTCAATTATGTTTATAATACAGATTCACTTTTCATTACAGCAGAGCTGCCAATTTTACTTCAATATCTCTACTTCTAAATTATCATTTACCAGAAAGCCTAAGAAATGTTTAAATTTTAACTAGAGCATTCAGCAGTTATTAATTTTGATGACTGCCAGTAATTGTTACATGCATACAAAATTTTAATTCAATATTTTACAAACTCAAGAGTAGAAACGCTCCCTCCCCAAACATGTGCTGCTATAAACCTAGCCACTTTTTTTTTTCCAAACATGTTCTGCTGTGAAGGTAACCACACTTCTCATAAAAGTCAGGTTCTCAAATATTTAAAATAATAGTGTGAAACAGTATTGGCAAATAAATGTAACCAATATAAACAATTCCCTTTGATAAGGCCTTTCTTGAAAGCCTCAAAAATTTCATACTAGATATGAAGGATATTAATGACATGAAAAAAATCAGTAAACACCCTTAGTATTGGTACAACTAAGTTGATTAACAGGCTACCAGTTGTATATCTTCTCCTTTAGAAATTTGGCAGAATATTGGTGTGACAAACCGCTTGAATGTTTATTTATAAAATTTTGGCAGCTCTTAAAATAAACACAATTTTTTTAGCTAATTGGGTAATAATTTTTTTATTTGCTCCTTTTCATTTTGTTTATTGTGTATGTGTAATTTAGTTTCATATTTTCAAGCATGGCATTTATATCTTCATTAATAAATATAGCCCCCATTATCTTATTCATGCATGATTGAGTAGAGCTGCAGAATCAAGGCAAAATGGGAGGGGGCATTCTTTTATATAATAGGAAAAAGATAAAAATTTAAAAAAAGAACAAAATAAACTCACAATGCTGTTTTCTTTCAAATATTTTCATGCATGTAGAAGGTTGGAAATAATTTATTCTTGCTGCATATTTTGAATATAGCATGATGGGGATTAATAATTAATGGCCATCAAAATTAAAGGATGGTATTGCTTTCAGTTGCATACTTGCACTGCAGAAAAAAATGAGACTGCAGCAACCTGTGGTGCTCAAATGCATTGTGTTGTGTATTAATTGAATTTATTTTTTTCTTTTTATGATAAGCAAGGAAAGTATAATGTTTACAGTCATACAATTAATTTTGATAGATTTGTTTACACTTTTGGAGATTTGAATGTACATTTGGTGGCCTAGATAATCACTGTATGTGCATGAATATATGAGTGTATGTGTGTTGTCTATTATCCAAAAATTTTATAAGTTACAGATTGGTAAGTTTTAAGGTAAGAATTGTATTAACAAATGCAAGACAAATGCATGATCCCTTTTTCATAAATGGTACCATCCTTTTAGTTTATGGCATTTCAAAATGCATATGCCATTCTAAAAGTTTTGAAAATAAAAGTGCATACATTATTCCAATTTCATTTTTATTAATCCAGCAGTTTTGGTATTCTTCACCATGTACACCAACACCAGGAGTGTTTCACTAGCAATTTTTTATCATTAATTTAAGGTGGAGCTTGTGTATAACTCTGGACTGCTACTTCCTACTTTATAAAGAGAGATTACATGGCTTTTCCTGTGGATGAGGGAATTCTGCATTTATAGCTAATTTGCTCTTAAGGAATTAATAGGATTATATTGGAAAGAATGGCAGTAACTGCTGGATATATTGTAGAATGATTGAATGAATTTATTTCTTCCAATTTCCATGCAGATATAATGCTTTTAACATATAAATAGAATCAATTTCATGCAATTTTTACAAGCAAGTAAACATGTTAGAATCAAAGCAAACAGTTTACATTTCCATATTTTCAATACATGTAAACTTACTACTATTAAAACATTTAAATTTCCCACATAATCACTCTCACTTTACAGAGTTGCATTCCTTCCGTAACCCATTACATTTAACACAAGATTGAGTTAGTAAGGGGATATATATTCACTCCTAGATAGTGCATATGTCAACATTGTTTTTCACGTATGTCTTGCCTACCTTCCATAACCATTTTTGTCTCACCTTGCCAATGTATTTTCCAAGTTTCTTAATATTTTCATCTGATAAGAGATTTAAAATTCTTCTACCTCTTATTTCAATTGGTAAGTTTTCTGTATTTAGTGAAGGGAAATAATCCCTCCAAAACTCTATTTGCTTACATTCTAAAATACACTGCCAAGTACTATCTGGTTCTTTACACATAGGATATATCCCCTTAATATATTAATTTCTTATCCCACTTAAATATATTACTCCTATTTTAAGCCATGCCAGCCCTTCCCTTCCTGCCTTATCAGACTTCAATATATCTTTCTCTTCCCCACATATTTTTAGTGTGCTATATAATTTGAGATTTTTTGACATTAAGACTAGCCCATATTTCCTATCTTTCAATATTCTCAATTCTTGTTTTTTTATCTTTTCAAAATCCTCTTACCTTTCTCTCCCACTCATACCACATTGATCCCATGCCCACTTTTTGTAGAATATTTTGGATTTTAGATATCCAAGTTTCTCTTCCCTTAATTTTCTCTTGGGCTACTAAACATTGATTAATGGTATTCTTCTCTTCTAATCTCCCTATTCTATACCAGTATTTCAATACTCTTTCTATGACCTTGCTTTTATATGCCAATCTTCCTAGTTCCATTAGAGCAGCCTTGTTAGGTGAAGATCTAAGTAAGGCTAGGACAATTTTACAAAATAGTCTATTTATCATGTTTATTGCTTTCCATTCTCCATCTGGCCCCCATGCATCATTCTGCTCTCAACTCAACTATATTGTAGAAATACATATATGGATTTGGTAAATGTGCATTTACAGGATAGAAAAAATACATACAACCAGCTGAGATACAGAAAAAAAAGACAAATCATTTTGCATTACAGCAGAGTATTGTGTCAAAGTTCGTGTAATTATTAAAAAATCTAACAGTTTCTTAAGTATGTTAACTAAATCTGATTAGTGGGTTCACATGTTGACTGACAGATTGAAGTAAAACTTAAACCTAATGCACATGAGCAGTCTATGTATGGTTCTTGGAATTCAAATTTGGTTTGATGTTGTTCCATGCTACTGCTAAGTTTCACAGAAGGATTTACATAATGACATGTTTCATAACGATTCAGTGTGCTAGCACACACATATGTACGTGCAAGAGATGTGACAATCGCATGCAGAGCACTCCTGGTTAAATTCAATAACTCTGTAAGTATGGTGATGTAATATATATAGAAATATATTACTTAAATTTTTCAAAATTTAAGGCAACATTTGATACTTCATTGCATGCTTGTAGACATAATGACAGAACACTTTTGCAATGCACTCATTTTCAAGACTTTCAGAAAAATCAAAATGAGTTTCATTTGGTTTTCTGTTGCAGTGTAAGGCTGATGTTATGTGTATGTGAAGTAAAAGGGTAATTTCAAGGTCCTCTTTTATTAATTTTTTTATTATATTAGTTAAAACAGCAGTTAAATCATAAGTATCTAACTTTGAAGAGGATAGGAACAGCATTCAAATTATATGGAAATTTACAAGTTACTGTTAATTATTTTGTTGTTTTATAAATCTTTAATATAATAGAAGCACTTATATCAGAACAGAAATGGTTGTCATTAAACAGAGTGAAATAAAAATTGCATGTTTAAGTTGCTTAGGACATATTTTATATGCATGGTATCAATTGCATGATTTTTATTAGCTATTTTTATTTCAAGCACTCTTATGCTCTGTGGTAACCATGTTTGCCTCATAGACTTTAGTTCACAGGTTCTATCCCAGCTAGGATTTATGGATTTTTTGGGCATAAAAATCCTAAGTATGGCTTCCTTCGGAAGGGAAGTAAAGCTGTGGGCCCCATGTTATAGATTTATGGCATGTTTAAGAATTTCAAGCCTGAAAGAAGGGGTCTGTGAGCAAAATTTATTGACTTTTTCAAGCCATGAATAAATAGTGTTTAATGCCCATTTTTGCTACAGAAGCACCACAGGCAATGGATACTGATGATGCATAAAATGAAATGATATATTGGGAAAGGATTCATTTTTAAGGAAGGAAACATTCCAGGCCTAAGTTTAGGGTACCTCCCCAGCATTTGCCATTTATGATGACTTAAAAAAACCTGGAAAAAACCTGTCAGGAAGGACGATCCTGGCTGAATGTGAACCCCAGACTTCCCGCTCATGAGTTGCACCATAACAACCTCGGCCACCTGTGGCGGTTTTTTCATGCCATGAATTGACATGGGATGCTGATGACCAGAGATGTTAGAGCATCTGTAAGTAAACCAAATCAACTCTGATGCAGTGGGCATTAGTCTAAAGCTGTAGTAAATACGAAGAGTATAAGTTCAAATCCTTCTTGGGACAAGCTCTGGTTTTTATCCAGGGTTTCCCCTCAACCAGAAGAATGGATTTAAAATCTTTTTGTGCTTAAGCTATCACAGAAAAATAATTTTCTTCACAATTGTTCCAAAGATCTTTGTAAATGGAGTTTTAATGGTAAATAAATTGAAGTCTTTATTATGGAGATACTCGTAAAATAATAAAATCTGAATTCATTGTAAATATTTGAGTTTGGTTTAGAGTTAGGTGCTGTCCTATTGGAAAAACTCATCAAGGAAGTGCCTTAGACATGTACCTTGATGACCTGAGAGAGATCCCCATAGCAAACAATGTGCATGTATGTGTGCACAAATGTTCAGTGCTTTTTAAACAAACGTAGATATGTGCTATATTATACATTAGGGAAAAAAGCTAAATTGAGAGTTACAATGGCCAACACTGTTACCACTTTAAATGATTTAGGGTAACAGTGAAGGTGGTTTAGGAATTTAATATTTTATCTTTGAAGATAGTTTTTTACAATAATGCTTACTACCAGTTTTAATTACTGAGGCAAGGCAGTGAATACTAATAATACATGAGGTAAAATTATGAATTGGGAAAGAGCTTCCCCCACCCTTTTTTTTTCTTTTTCTTTAGAAGAATGCATTCCAGGCCTACTTTTAGGATATTTCTTCAGTGTTTGCCATGAGAATTGAGAAAGACCTGAAAAAAACTTGTCAGAGAAGGCAGTCCTGGCAGGAATCGAACCCAGAACTGATCACAAGCGTATGCTTAGCAGCTTTGGCCACCTGTATGTCAGGGGAGTATAGATAGTAAAATTTTGTAGTATTAAGACCAAGTGAATTACCTCTATATCTTGGTTTCCTTGTCTGTGAATTTTCCAAATTTTTTATTGCCAAATCACCCCAAATTTATCTAACACTGCATTTCAACAATTGATATTATATTAATGTTAATGAAAGAAGGAATGGGACAAAAACAATAAAAGAGTATGTCTATGAGAGAGAAAGTTCAAGTTCTGTGCATTCTGATTATAAAAATTTAGCAATGTGATGGATGTTAACCAGAATGTGTTGAATGGAATGTGTTTGTAAAGTATAATGCCATTGGAAAAGGAAAGAAAATTATAGAAAAATAGGGAAGAGTGAGAAAACTGGAGTGAAGGAAAAATTAATACCCAACTTGATTTAACTGCAATTAATTAATGCAGGCAATGAAGCAGGTTAGAAGAATGAGCTGTGTACATTTTATAGTTGAAAATGGAAGTTTGGCAAAGTAATTAATAAGACAGATACTTAGAACATAATGCACATTTTTTTTCCTTTGACATTTCTTTTTTATGGTACATATCTCAGATTGTTTCACAAAATAAACTATTTTTGTTCATATAAATTAAATTTGATTTATTTTGTTATAAATTAATCCATTGAATGTTGTCAGTTATTTCCCTGTTGAGGTTATAAAATTTACCTAAATGTTATATATGCAATGGACTGATTCTGTACCTCATTGCTGTAATTTTTTCTTAGTAATCATTTATGAAGTTTTCTTGAGCAGTTGCGTCAGTCCTGGTGGTGTACTGGTAATCATACTTGCCTTCTAAACCCAAGATTGCGGGTTCAAACCCGGCCAGATCGATGGCTTTTTTCGCGTGTAAAAATCCTAAGTATGGCTTACTTTGGAAGGGAAATAAAGCCGTGGGTCTCGTGTGGTACATTTATGGCAGGAAAAATAACCTCAAGCCTGAAAGAAGAAGCTTTTGAGCAAAATTTGTTGGCTGTTTCATGCCCTAAATTGAATGGGATGCTGATGACCTGAGATGTTAAAGAGAGTCCTTAAATAAACCAAATCAACCAACAATCTTTAGCAATTGCACATTAAGAGTAAAAATTCTTCTTATAATAATGGAAGTGGCACATGTCATGTGCAAAATGCTTTACAGCACTTAAGCCTTCCCCTCTGTCTTAGCCTGAAAGAAAGGCCTCTGAGCAAAATTTGTCCACCCTTTCACGCCCTGAGTTGAATGGGACGCTGATGACCTGAGATGTTAAAGAGCGTCCATAAATAAATCAATCAAAAAAAAAAATCAATCATACATTGCATTCTTGCATAGCCTCTGTGTAAAGCATTGTAGCTCAACCTGCACATGTCAGTTCAAGTCTGATTGGCATTGTGCTACAGTGTGAAGCTTGAAGGGGAGGGAGGAAAAAAAAAGTACTGGATCTAGTTTGGTAGGGTGGCCATTCTTGCATTTTAAGACTTTTTAAACTTTCCCAATTATTTTTTTTAATTTTTAATTTTTTTTTAAATCTTCACATCTATTTAAGTCAGGGTTTTGATAGTCAATAATTTGCATGTGCTAGGTTATATTGTATTTTTTATTGTAACAAACATGTATTTTCTGTTAGGCTATTACAATATAAGTAATGGAACTGTAAATACTGTGTTGATCATCTTAAGGACAGGTTAACCGTGCAGAACTTAAATTGAGTAACATTATAGCATACTCTGCTGATAAAGCAAACGTCAACTTTGGGACTAAACATTCAGTATGTATTCACTCTTAAGAAATCAAAATAATAAATTAATCCCATCAAGTTGCTTAGCTCACAAAATTCATAATGAAAATCAATTTACAATCCATAAGTTCCATCTATTTATTTAGAAATACTTGTTACTAAAGTATATAACTATTTTTCTTTTCATTCATAGATAGATGAGGGTTTAAAGTTTTTTGAATTTTTTGACATATAATAATGGAATTTCTGGGACATGTGCCCACAAGATGGCTGAGCATCTGCCAAAGTATTAAACTGAGTTCATAAGTATTGTCATTGGAAAAAGAGGTTAATTTCAACCATGTTCTGAAAATGATTGAGGAGTTAAAAGTTGAAAACTAAAATAGACATTGGTGAATTGTATAAAGATTTTTACTTATTAAGGATACTTCTAGCATTACTGTGAAAAACAAAAGTAATAAAGAGGCATGTTTAAATAAATGAATGTTAATAATAAAACTGCTCTCCGAAGAAAAACAAAATAACAGTAGTGTAGCTAAGACTGACCCGATTTTTATTTTCAATTCCATCAATAAATGCATTTGTGGAACAAGCTTCAGCCAGGGACTTATATTATGGTCCGATCTTAGAAATATGCTTAATAAGACATACTTAAGGCAGAGATTCAAATAAAAATCAACTTTAATATGGCATGTACATACTTTTTATAATACTCAATGATAAGAAAATTTTGGAATGTACAAGAAGCAATCCTTGAAAACAAAAATATAAAATGTAAGCTTATTATGTACTTGTAGAGACAAATCAATAGGCCTAAAAATATGAATATCTCATTAGATACATGCAACATGTTAGCAGGCCTACAACTAAAATACTAATTTTTGTATTTTATGATCTTTGTTAAAATGTTCTTGTTAGCATTTTATAATTGATCAATTTAAAATTTGATCTATGTTGATAATAAAAGAAATTCTCCATTTATAAAAAAGGGAGAAAATAGCATTTAGACTCAATTTCAGAATGTACTCTTACTTGATATCCTGAAATGTCCCTCTTCTTAGCTTACTCATTCTTCACCTATGGAAGTAGTATGAGCTTGTAATCTTGTGCTGTTGAGTAATCAGTTTAACAGTTTTATTTTAATAGCATATAATGCTCAATTTTGCTACTGAAATATTATATGCAGTGGACACTGATGATTAGATGAAATGATATTGGGGAAGGATTTTGGGGGGGGGGGAAGAAAGCATTTCAGGTTCAAGTTTAGGGTTCCCCAGCATTTGTTATTAATGAATACTGTGCAAAATCTGGAAAAAATACCTTAATTAGGGAGAACAGTTCTGGCAGGAATCGAGCCACGATGTCCCATTCACAATCCGTGACTTTTTGATTTCAGCTACCTGTATTGGTTGTTTTAACAGCAATATACAGAGTCAAATAAAGAATTTTTTAATTTGTTGTATGCATGTTAAGAAGTTTTAGTGAAGAAAGTGCCAATTATCCTTTTAATTTGTTGTATGCATGTGAAGAAGATTCAGTGGAGAAAGTGCCAATTATCCAGTAGAAATTTCACAGGTTCTCCTTTTCTTTTTTAAGAGAACAATTTGTAGATTAGCATAGAAATTTATAGCAACAAGGTCTGGCTTAGATTAAAACAAATTTAAATAAAAATGGCACACATTAATGGAACTCCAAACACAACAAATGCAAGTGTCAAAATTCTGCACTTGCCATGTTACAAAACTTCTTAATTTGAAGTCCTATTAAATTCTTGTATTCACATAATTTCCAACAGTTCATTCATGATGGAAGAGTCCTAATGCTAATTTTCTATAGTGGAGAAGTGTGGATTTATCTCATTAGGTGCATTAACAACCAAAACAGTAATTTTTGAAATGTTGAAAAAGCAATACAGCAAATACTTAAAAGTTCCTCTCCATGACTTAAAAGTAGGAATGTGATGTACAATAAAATGCAGAAAGAATTATTGGCCTATTTTTCTTTGGCAGCATGTTGGCCAAACTCTGGAAGATACCTACATTTAATATTGATCAGAAATTTTGTTGAACTGACAGAAGAAAAAATTAATAATGCAAGCTTTATGCAAGACAGTGCCACTACAAGTCATATCTTTCAATGATTGCAATTGGTTTATTTATTTATTCTGACAGATCTAAGTAATAACCAGAGAAGGAACGTTAAAGTGCAAATTTATGGTTGGAAAAGTGAAAGAAAGGGTCTAAAAATTTATACAAAAAGATTAAAAAATGGTGCTGATAATATGCCTTTAAGGTTTAACCTTCTGTCAGTTGCGTATGTATCATTGATACAAAAGACTTTTTCTTTCACCAAATTTTCAGTTTACATTTTTGTAGTCTCACCATTATAATAATACCTTCCTATTTTCATACTTAAAACAGAGTAGTATTACAGTGACTGCAAATTTTTGGGCCTTGTATCATATTGATACATTGTGACCTAACGTGTTACTGTTTTACAACAAATTTAAATATTGTATTAGTTAAATGTAATGGTGCAGAAGCGATGATATAATGTTGAAGATTCAGCAGATTTAGAAGCTGTTTTAAAAATAATCGATGATGAAGATGGTGACAATTCCCAATTATTTGAAGACTCTAAATGATGACACTGAAACGAAAGATATACTGGTAGAAGAACACGTGGGAGAATAAAATTTGGAAGAGAGTGGAATTGATGAACTTGACCCAAACAACAACTTGTTTTATAGATAAAATTAGTAAAATAAAGTTAATAAGTGGTTGAAAGTGTTACTATAAGCCAACCATCACAGCAGACCTGTTAACTCGAGTGTTTTTGGTTTTAGAACTTGCACAATTGTGTTGTATGTGCCAAAAAAGAATGAAATATTCTTGTTTGTCCGTACAGAATTTTGATGATGGCATAGACCATGAAACTGGTGAAGCTGCCAAAGCTGAGATGATATTTTATTACAAGACAAAATCAGGAGTTGACATTGTTGATAAACTGTGTGCATCTTATAATGTTGCAAGAAACACATGTTATTGGTCAATGGTAGTCTTCTTTTTCATGTTGAACGCTGCAGGCATAAATTATCAGGTAATCTGGATTGACAGTGGGCTTGAGGACATGAGATGTCAGCTGTTTCTTAGAAAACTTGGAAATAATTGACACTACAACAACTTCAGATACAGGGCATGCCTGGAACTCTTTAAGTGATTTTCTAAACCAATTTAGGCCACCTATAGAACCAGATGAAGGAGCTGGACCAAAAGAGACTACCCTTGCAAAACATCAATGTTGCACCCTTTGCTACAAATCCATAAGACTAGTTGACAAAAATTGTGTGTAAGAACTGTAAGCAATGTATCAATGGTGATCACAATACTACAGTATGTATTAAATGTTACCCTCAGCTTTTATAAAAGGAAGATAGTTTGAGTGATAACCAAACCTACAGAGGTGCACAATACCACTGCAGTTTGTGTTTATTCCCCGATTCATTTGAAGCTTTTGTGTCCTAAATGAAAGTTATATAATGTTCTTTTGTGTTATTAGTTTAGTGTTTGAATATCAAAATGTGATTCATATTCTTCAAAATAGTCTCTGAATATGATATTTTAAAATTCACATATCAGTTTGATACATTGCAACTGATTGTGTTACTTAATTTTGGCAAACTTTTGTACGATTTTTCTCATAAAGTAATAGTGATATTAATATGTATTTGAAAAATGTAATTCCGTCGTGATTTCATAGTGAATATATTCAAGTATTAAAATAAAATAAATACCAGTAAATACATCCATTACTCTGGGTATTATTTTAGGTTAAAGTAAAATCTTTCATTTTGGTACATTGCATTTGATTCTTACCATTATAATATTTAGACCGACAGAAGGTTAAACCAATTACATTAATATTCTTTATTCAACACTATAGCAAATAACAAGTAACCAATATTAAGGAAGTGAACATGGCATTTGCCAGGTTTCAACCAATTTTACCTGTATTGTGCAAAAAATGTCTATATTTTTGAATGTTAAATCACTGGCACTTTAAGCTTAGTAGATGATTCATGTATATGGAGAAACTCTTGTTTAACATTTACTGAAACCAATGGAGCATATTTTGTAAACATATGGAAAGGGATTCAATGGAAGTTGCAAAGGCTTCCACTTCCAGGTTGTTCCTCAAAATGAATTAAAGTTTGGCTATGGCAAATCCATCAATGTTGTTCCTCACAGTTGTAAACTTATTCCTCCGTTCATCCTCCTCCATTCCTCCTCCTAAACCAGTCGCCATCAACTCTTGCAAATTCAGGCAGCAGGAGACTTAAGACACAATTAGGCGCTACAGCTGGCAGTGCTTATGTTGCAGTTAAAGGGTTTGGGAGCCTTGCTCAGCAGTATAGACCGTTATATTTGTGTTTATCTCTGTTTCGACTTCTGTTTGCCTCCAGCTAGGATAACAAGAATTTTGTCGACCACAACCCTTGGACAGAATGGAGAAGGAATAATCTCAAATGGAAATTTGGAAAAATGCAATTTGTTATTATTTGATACACCTCCACAAATGTTATTTTCTTTGTCTTTTGACTTAGCTTTTCGCATATATTTCCTATTGCCTCTTTCCATGATTAATAGACAAGTTGCTGATATATTGAACATATTTGGTTCAACTTATGTGTGTGAACACTTTTTTATTAATGAAAATGTCTTGTTACCAATTTGAAATTTACTCTTTGGTGTGTACAACAAACTATTTTTCTAAATATTAAAAAGGTAGTTTAATAAAGCAGAATCCAAAAACTGCAGTAGATTAAATATAAAACTATTTGGCCATCTTATAAGCATGCTGTAGTTTTTGCATTAAGTTAGAGTTAACCCTATTTAAAGAAAATTCCCATACCTAATCATTGCAAATGTTAGTGCTGGCTTCCTAATTACCCTTTTTGTTCCTAATGGGGGCATGTATATTAAATAGTTCTGTAATGTATATATGTAACTGGTCAACATTTAAGTCTAATATATGCAATGTCCGGATGGTATTCCAAGGAATTAACACGTCATTTGCCATGGAAATATAAATGTGTTTCAATTCTCTGTAAGTTACAGTTTGTGAGTACTTTGTGGTACATTGTAGCAAATAGGCTATGTAAATAAGATGAATAGCTGAAATATCCAATGCTGGAAGTTTTTACCATGGTGAAAGCTTAAAAATAAAATGTATAAAAATCATCTGTATGTTCTAGAGAAACTGAAAGAAAATATCAGTAGAGAAATTAGTAACATCTAACGTGAGAGCTGTATCAGCTTTTTAGGAACATATTCTCTCTCTCTCTCTCTCTCTCTTTTAAGTTGCCCCATGCCCACTTTCCCACAGTGATGATCTTCCTTACCTCCGCATGCTGTTATGGCTTAACATGTAGGGGAATTCTTGTTAAAGGGGGTCTATGCTGATGTTAATTAGATTCCTGGTTGGTGAACTCTTAAGTGTAAAAGCCTGAAATCATTGTTGATTTTCAGGTAGAGCCCATGATGTAATCAGAGTGCCAGCTGTGAGTTAATCGAACAAAACTAAATGTATTAAGTGTTTTAAAATAGTTTGTTTATGATAATGATTTCTGCAAGTGGAGTTAGTATGATGAGTTAAGTGTGTTTGGTTTATGCAGTGACCAGAATGCATTGGTGGGTGGGATTGGTTGGTCATTGATTGGTACCTACGATGTTGTGTTGTGTTGTGTGTTGGCCATTAGTATGCAGTGAGGCTATATACTGACTGCTCAGATTGCAGATACAGGATCCAAAATGTTTCCTTTGAAATGAAACATTGTTAGGTAAAAGGATGTATATATATGTGTAGTAGTAATAATAATAAAAGTGGTAGAAGTAGTAGCAGCAGCAACAGCAACAGCAACAACTTCTCTGAAGTTGTTGATGATAATGTTTACATATTCCAAAGATATGGGACATGTGTAGCTGCAGATGGTCATCGTTTAAAGAATGACATAAATATAATACACTGTTATTCTTTAGGCATGATTGACAAAAAATTAAGTAGCAGTGGCTGTGCATGTAGAGACAGTGCCAAAGTAAAAATAGCCTCCCAGTAGAAACCAAATCATATATACTGCTGGTTTTTCTGCTAAGCTGATTTTGGCTATGACTTTGAAAAACAGTTTGTATGCTAACTGTGAAAAGGACCAATACAAAATTTTATAAAGAATTACTAATAAATTGCATTCATTTTCGTACATGAATTTCATCTGAAGCTGCAAGTCTTGCACATAACAGCAGCCTTACTAAACATGTAGAAATGTACTGATAGTTGACCTGTAAAATGCAATTATTTTGGATTTGCCACATTAATATAAGTAGGTGTAGTTCAGGAGCTAGAATAAGACTGTTTCTTCCAGGGTTTGAGGTATTTGGAAGCACAAACATTTTTGTTGGCAGCCATGAGAGTTTTGTAGAGGCACCATGATGTCTCGATTCGTCTTGTTTTTTGTGTGTGTGCTTCAATTTCCCAGTTCGGTGTTCGCTGAGCGAATGAATGAAAGTTGCAACGAATTGGTCGGAGCAACTGACTCCCTGCGCTCGGTTCATCCAACCTGGGACTTCCAGAGTCTCGAGAGCAATCTAAGGCCCCCTTCAAGCACTGATGAGCACAGTAAAAATATATGAAAATACTTTTAAAAACACAAGTGGAGTATCATATTTCATTTTAAAAGTATAAGCTTTGGGATATATTCAGAACATGGTAATTATCACTTTGGTGTTCATAATGATTTGAAGTAAAAATATTTCTATGAAAGTGATAATTAAAAGAATCTGTGTATGAGTATGTCCCATAGTGCTTGTAGAACAATTGAATTTTGACCTGTCAGAAACTAATATGTATATTGAAAGACAAAATTCTGCTGAATGAAGAATTTTTCTAGCACATAAGTTTTTTTCCCCCCTTTTTATACTTTTTAAGAAGCAAAATACTCTCAAATAAATTATATATTCTTAAATTCATTTTATCACCACAGGTGAAGAAAAACTAAAATCATAGATCCATAGGATTATTTTAATGTTAAATATTTTTACATTTTGTTCTAAAGGTATATTTGAAATAACAAAGTTCTTGAAATGCAGATATTATAGTTCTAGATTTTTTCTAAAGAATACAAACCATTATAGTTTATGGAATGAAAACATTACATTAATTTTTTGTGTTCAGAAAAAAAAAAAAAAACATTTTGATAACCAATTTTTGCTATCATCTCTGAAACTTTTTGCAACAGTTGTTTTAATTTGATATTCAATTATGAGATGGCATGAGATTTTATAGCTCCTATTTAAATTATTGATTAAAACTGCATAATTGGTCCTAGTAATTGCTCATTGTGTTTAAAGTTAATCTCATAAAATACCATAAGCAAAAGTGTTAGTATAATATAACATTTTCCTAGACTATGAGAAGTTATTAGTCTCTTGTGACAATATTAGCATGCATACATTACTGATTAAAGAATATTATTCTAAGAGTATTTGGGCTATATTGCTATCTGATGAATCAGTTGTACTTTTTCTATCTTCATTCTTTTCTTTTCTCCCTGTACAATTTAACCAGCTTTCACATTTTCAGTTTTAATTTTGTTTTGTACATATATAAATGTATTGTTAATGTGCTAAAACCTTTTTTGGAATGTGTTACAAATATTTCCTTATTGGCCTGAAATAAGCAATAAATCAGAATTAAAGAAGAAAAAAAAATGGCTGCATTTGATATTAGCACAGTGGACTAGCTTTGATCACACTGAAAATTAAATAAGATATTTTAAAATTTTTTTAAAATATATTGGTTTCCCTCACAATTTGCCATTCTCTAATTAGAGTCATTGCATTAGTATAATTAGATTTTGTATGAGCTACAAAACTTTTAAATGACACCTTCATTTTTTCTTCTCTCGGTAGCTGCTGTTTCTAAGGGCATATCTGCGCACAGGAGAACGAAAGCTAGAACCATCAGAAGAAAGAGAAGAAATTGAATCTCTTCTTCGAGAGCTTGATGCATTTTCTCTAGCTTCTCATCTCTTCTGGGGGCTGTGGAGCACTGTGAATGCCAAACTGTCCCAAATACCATTTGGATATTGGGTAAGCCAAATTCTATTTACTGGTGTGTTTGAGAATGAATTTTATTTTCCATGGCAGAGAATACAGTAAACTGTTGCTTTGGCATTTAATCAGTTTTCTTTCAGCTTTTTATTTTGCCATGATTTGGAGTAATGTCTACCTAGCCCTACTCCCTGCCATCCAGAATGCTGCTACATTTAACTATGATCTTAATCCCTTACAGCTCGAGTAACTATTTTAAAGTGAAGACAGGGTATGGTTAACTCTCCTTTGCTGGCACAAGAATCTTACACTGGGAGAAATTGAAGTTACTAGAAAAATTCTATTCATCACCTTGCATAAACACCTATTTCATAACACATTCAGGAGGATCAATGGTTTTGGTAGTGTTGGCTGTTGTTTATGTGCAATGTACACTTTGTAAAAAAAACTAAATTGGATCTCTCTGCATGATTAATAAACAGAGAAATCTAAGTATTGTAATGTATATCGCTAAGTTTCATATTAATAACATTATATACAATGAGCTTTGCTTGCTCATGGTTAACAGCTCTCTTTTGATTCATGGTTCTCCCCTCATGTACAGCATGTGAACTGACATAAACTTACAGATTCAATTATAGGTAAGGATATGACAGCATGTATGACAGGCAAGCCACCAAACATGTTGATTTAGTTCTCTCTTTATATGCAATATGTCCACAGCTCCTCCTGAGTGTGTTGTGTAATATGAGGCTAGGTATTTAATTTTTGGAATTGTACTATGTAGAAGGCCAAAACTCACTAATTTTGCCAATTTTTTTTTTTTGAAGTACTCTCCCCTACTCTTGATACAAAGTTGCATGCTCCAAAACTAATTACACTGGGCAACAAAAAAATAATTTTTGAATGTTTCGAGCACTTCATGAGGCAGTTCCTACTAATTTTGGGTTGAGAAAAACAAATATGACAATGAAAAATTTTTATTAGCTCTAGTTTCTATGATATACACAAGGTGGAAGTATTACACATTAACGGATTGAGAGAAAAGGATACATTTTAATTACATACATGCTAACAACAATGAAAGTGCATTTGATTTTTTTAACTGGTAATTACATGCTAAGAGTTCTAAATTGCTGGAAAAATACGCAGTTAGTCGTGTCTGAAGAGAATCATGTGGTGGCCTATTGACTTCGTCGTCTTTTAGCTTGCCTCTTGTGATGGAGTTCTGCAGAATCCCTATACAAAGACCAACAGTAACCCGCAAGCATTACTTCATTCCAACGGCCCTGATATCTTTGTTCCATAACAGAAATGTCCTGATGGAATCTCTCCCCATGTTCATAACTAACAGCTCCACAACTAGGAGGGAAAAAGTCTAGGTGGGAGTGGAGTAAATGGATCTTAAAGGAACATGTTGCATCCAAGGTTACGGTATTTTTGCAGGAGCACTGTCACCAAATGCTTGTAGTTGTCATCTCTTTTGTTGCCTAAAAATCCATGAACAACACCCTTGAAGGCTTCCCAAGCTTCCTTTTCTTTCCCCTCCAAAACTTGGTCAAATGCAGGATCCTTTACAAGTTCTCTTATTTGTGGTCCGACAAAAATGCCTTCCTTAACTTTTGCATCACTTAACTTCGAAAATTTCTCTCTGATGTACTTAAAGGCCCGTCCTTCTCGGTTCATAGCTTTGACAAAAGTTTTTCACCAAACCCAGCTTGATATGCAGGGGTGGAAGAAGAAGGTCTTTTGGGTCCACAAGAGGCTTGGCAACGACATTTTTCTTGCATTTCTGTGAGGAAAATGTTATTTCACCACAAATATAACAAAAGTTATTCACCATATTTACACATTTTCGTGGCATTTTTACAAATTTTACACTAAAAAAGCACTTGCGAACCAGAAATTTTGCATTAATTTGAGTAGAAACTACATGTAATTCACAGTCACAGCAACAGTATCTATGTTAATGACTTACAAACAGCTGAAGAGCATTTGTGTTTTGTTATTTGACAGGTGTGCCAACTCCCCCCAAAAAATTTCCCCAAATTTAAAATCTTCACTCTAAAAAATGAAATGTCACTTTATCTTCAAAACAAGAGCTAATCTATCATTTTTATGGTGATTTTTGAATTCAACAGATGGAAATACATGTAAATTCACTATTTTTAAGCCCGAAATATTTTCATTGTTGCCCAGTGTTATGGAAGCAACCATGCCATGCTTCTTTAGTGATTGCATCATTTTCCTCTTCATAATGTGCAGCAGCTTTTTCCCCAAACTGAACTCGCAAACAAATGGCCACTCAGTTTTCACTTGAAAATTGGAAACTGGAGAAAGTCATAGGAAGTCAGATCTGGGCTCTACAGTGGGTTGTTCACCAGTGTCATGATTCTTTCATTATTTTTCAAAGCACTGTGCACAGAGGCATTGTCATGAAGAAACGGAATCCTTGCAATGCAAACTTTGATCTTCTTCTGTTAGTGTTCTGAAGACACCTGGGAGACAAATTGTGAAGTTCCAGTTTGCAGTGACTGTTTTTTATTTCTGGAGTAGAATGGTAGCAATATGACTATTTGCTGAGAAGAAATTCGCAACAATCTTCCAACCTACCTTTGATAATGCTTTACCTTCTCTTGGGTATAAACATTTGGGAGGACCCAGATTGCAGACTGCCTCTTTGATTCTGTGTTATATTGATAAATCTAGCTTTCATCATCTATGAAGACACTGTTGACATGTTTGGAGTTGGTATTGTTAAAACAACAAACCATTTCCTAGCATTATTCCACTCTTGCTGCCTTTTATTTTATTGTGAAGTTGTGGAATACCTAACAAATACTTCTCACACAAAGATATTTTGCAGAATTTCTGAAAACTGTGACAAATGAATGTTTAGAGACTCTTCTATCTCCTTGTAAGTCACTGGTGGATCATTCTTCACTATGGCTTATACATGACTGATGTTTTTGTCTGTGACTACTGTTTTGCTGGATGCCTCGTGCTCCTTGTATTTCATCATGGCTGTTCTTTCTCATGTAATCTGCAAAGGGATTGAAGACTATTGAATATGAAGGAGCAGAGTCTGGAAAAGCTGTGTAATTTTCCCAGGTGTTCTTTTGGTTCAAATTGCATTTGATAACCAAAAATTCACTGCACAAAGTGCTCTCGAAACATTTGTGTTTTAGAACATCAGACAGCAAGGGCATAACCACATTAAACATTTTGCTGCAACTGCACTAATGGGTGTTATGTTTCAATTTTCATTATTGTTATTAATCAAGACACACACTTCCCAGTGCTGCAAACAGAAAACATATCTCTCATAGTTTCTTCAAATCCTCAAAATTAAATAGTAACCTATGTATAAGGATGGCTTGAAAACTTTGGTGAAAAAGTAAGTTGGACATTTTTTTAAACGTCAGTTTTATTTCTTAATATAGTCTCCATCAAAGACTAGGCTTGGTGCAGTGGGTTTCCAGTTTTTCATCACATTGGAAAAATAGGTTTTGTCAACTCTATAATATTACTATTGTTAATTTTCATGATATTCTCATTTAATGAAAAGTTTTCCTCAGAACTATCCGTTTAAGCTTGGAAATGGGAAAAAGTTGCTAGGGGGTTAACTTGGAAGAGTAGGGTTAACTTGGAAGAGTAGGGTGGGTGATGAATAAATTAAAAACTCCATTTATGCACTTTTGCCATTGCAACTATTAATGTTTGGGATTGTGCATTGTCCTTATGAAAGGGCAAATATGTATTATGGCCAGTTTTCCTTTAGTTGATCATTTAAATGGTCCAACAGTTCTGTCTGATAGCCTTCTGTTATTCCTATTTCTATAGACTAATAGAATTATTTTTTGGAAGGGGAAAAAAAAGGTAATTACATTCCCAGCCAAGAAAATGATCTTTGCCTTATTCAGTAAAATTTTACAAGTCATTGTGCGTTTTTAACTGTGATATCTTTTATTGTGGCCTCAATTGAACATTCAGAGTGTGCTTCTTCTTTGGTATACATTCAGCCATTTGTATATTCATTTATCTAGAAATAGTCTTCAAAAATTGTGCAGAATTCCCATAATCTTCATTCTACTAGACTGCCCAGTTCTTTAAAAATGTTTAACCATTGTACAGAAATAATTTTGTTTTCAATTTTTATGACATGCAGTTGTCAGTTCAAATGCTGTCAAATGTTAACCTTTATGTCATATCTATCTGAAAGTTCATCATTAATCATTACAAAAATAATGTTTATTAACAATTATGCATTTAATGAAAGATCATATGACCTTTAACAGCCTTTAACAGCTTAGATGCTATAGCTTCTGCTATAGGCATTGATACTTTCCTCTTTAAAAGCGAATTTGAAATTGCATCAGGCTTTTTTAAAGTTAGAAATCAGTGGACTTAAGAGATCAAATTAATGAGTCTTAAGCAAGGTAAAGCACTATAAAGATTTTCTTATTTATGAAGCACCAATTTCGCCTGGAGGATTAGGGTGATTTCATTCTCATTTAAGCTGTTAACTATCAGATTTCATTAAAATGTTCAGGGTAATTAAAGCATTCAACCATATCCCCCAAAGAATGAGAATCTGCTCTGGTGTAAAGGCACACTGGGAGCATTTCTATTAATGTTTAACTGGAGCATTGCTTTAAAAACAGTCTTTTGTTATTTTGTTTTTTTCCCCCCTATTTGTGTAGGAGATAAGTTTGAGCACTTCTGGAAAAATATGCTCTTAATCTTCAAGGTCACATTGTTAACTGCTAATTTGCACTATGAGTATATGGGGATAATGAGAGTGAGCACCTTTCCCACATTAAGCATATTTTTCATATTATTTAAATTATGGTTAAGCAGCTGTATGAATCAATGAATTTTATTTACAAACAACATTACAATTGGATATACACAAATTTACACTATGAACTAATCTATAAATTTTATCAGTAACAATAAAAAAAAAAACTATGGTTCTCCCATACCTTAACCACCCAGTTGTATGTATGGTAAGTAACCTCTTAACATAAAAAACCATTTTCAACCATTTTGTATATCCTCCTGCTCCTTCTTTATGCTTCTTCCCCCTTTTTTGCTATTTTTCCTAGAAACTCTCATATCTTGTTGATTTTTTTTACCCTCTCATTTGATAAAATTTATTGCCGCTATATCTTTCTGTAAATTGTTCCAGTTACCATCTCAAATACTCTCCCACCACCATTTTACCATTTCACATTCCATTAGACAATGGAACACACTATTCACTTTCCTGTACATAATACATCCTTCTTTAGTATTTGTCCTTCATCCTTTTAAAAATATTACACCTGTATGCATCCGTGCTAACTCCATTCTTTCAAATTAATCACAATTATCAATATATTTATTCTGCCCTCAGTTTCTTTTAACTATTTTGTATAAAACCAAAGAACTTTTTCCCTCTAAGCTGGCCCAAATCTCTTGCTTCTCAATATCTTCTATCATCTAAATCCATTCTTTCAAATTAATCACAATTATCAATATATTTATTCTGCCCTCAGTTTCTTTTAACTATTTTGTATAAAACCAAAGAACTTTTTCCCTCTAAGCTGGCCCAAATCTCTTGCTTCTCAATATCTTCTACCATTTAAATCCATTCTTTCAAATTAATCACAATTATTAATATATTTATTCTGCCCTCAGTTTCTTTTAACTATTTTGTATAAAACCAAAGAACTTTTTCCCTCTAAGCTAGCTCAAATCTCTTGCTTCTCAATATCTTCTACCATCTGTCTCATTACTTTCCAATTCCACTAACATTACTTTCACCCAATCTCCATATATCCTCCATTCCAATTTCTTCTAATAACTTCCCCACCTCTCCATACCAACTCTCCCTTCCCAATATCTCTCTTTGTTAAGTAAGGCATTATATTAATATGTTATTACTGTCTAATTTGAGGCCTCTATACCAATATTTCAAAATTCTCTACACTATTACACATTTCCTTCGTATCCTTCCTAATTCAAGCATACTTACCCCCCTTGGTGAACTTTTGGTAAACCCCAAAATTTCTCTATAAAACATTCTGTGTACCATATCAAACTTCATCGATTTCTTTAACACTCCCAGAATTTCTACTGCATGCAACATCTTAGACTCAACCACAGCCTCATATAATCTTTCCAGCCATTTCATTGATAATGTTAGGACTTTATACAAACTTGTTGTAACCTCTTTCATAGCTGATTTGCCTTTAAGTAGGAAGCTGTAGACAATGGTTTGGTATTACATACCATTAGAATTTATTCAATATATTATCATTGATTCTAGTTTCTTAAACAACATAAGGGCATGTTTCATGAGGCAATCACTCCCAAAACATGTTCTAATGTTGTATAAGTAAATGGAGTTAGCGTAAACATAGTTTAATATATTCTAAAAGGATATTTTTAACAGTTGACGCAATTAAAGCAGAATTTGATCTATTTTTATCTTTCCCAGATCATAATACTCATAAGTCATTTCATAATGTGGACTCATGATACTGTATTATTTTATTTTTTATTTATTTTTTTCCCCCCAGCATTTTTCAGAAATTAGAAGGGGCGTTTTCAGTTTATCTTGGGTTCACATCATTTGCAGTATAGTGGTCATTGATTCTTATACTGCTCATAGCCAAAGTGTTTTTCTATTTTCATAGGGTCCAGACATTTTTTGAAGCATCAATTCATTAGGCATCTTTCTACCACTGACACCTTTCAAAAATTATTTGAGAGTTGCACACGTTACAACATTTCATGGCACATTTGCATATACTTATGTATTCCTAAACAAATTTAAAACTGTCCTCATCACACAAGAGAAGATATCAGCAAGTGAATCAATTTTTCTCTTTCCCAGGATATATTGCATGTTTATAACTGAGATTGAGACTTTTGTTTTTCACTTCATCTGTAACAATTATGTTAACATAAAATGATGTAATTCATTCAAACTAATTTTATATATATATATATATATATATATATCTGTATGCAAATATGTTAACATAAAATAATGTAATTCATTCAAACCAATTATATATATAAAAAGTAATTCTTGGATCATTGTAGCTAAAATAATAGTAACTAGAGAAGCAGATATTGGTAAAACATGATATTTGTGTTACTATTTTATTTTGTTCTGTAATTTTTTGATTGTCTAGTTCTTGTGTTGTAAAAATTTTTAAAATTACCAAACTGACATTTTGAACTTTTTGGAAATAAAATTGGAGATCTAAAGTTTTAACAATTGGAAGGTATTTGTTGACCATTTAAAACGTTAAACAGTTTGAATTATAGGCAGTGCCATGGCTAAGGGGTTTCCCACTGAGGTTGCCAGGTTCGTTCCCACCAGCCATAAGTAGGATTTGAGACAGATGAAGCAGAACCTGGGCAGATTTTCTGCTGGTTTTGTCTTTGCCACTCATTCTACCATTGCATCTTTACCATCATTCAGCTTATTGTAGCACAATAATTATTATTGATGCCTGTGCTATTACCCTTAGCCATTCATGCACAGAACATCAATGACTGGCTTGGAAGCAAACTTAGCATTAGAACTCACTCATTCACAGTTTAAATTATTTGTTCTAAGAGGTCATTCAGTTTAATCATAATAAGTTTGGTTAATATCACTATATACTTGTAGAATTTGTTATTACAGCCAAATAGATGGAGTTGTGGGCTAGTGAAGCTGTGAAGACCAGTATAAAGTGAGATTTTTGTAGATGGCCATTTTACTCTGAAATGAAGTTGGAAATTGAAAAATGCATCAGGCAAAATTTGAAGCATTAATAATGGGACATAAGATACAGCCTTAACTCGTCCTTGAAATGCATTTCCCAATATCATTTCAAGGCCAAATTATTTGTTTATATGGAATTATGTATATTTTTTTTTCCAGGAATGGAAAGAACATTTAATTTTCAATATAAAAGTTCTAGTATATCTATTAGCTAAGGGATATAGATGATGTGATATTGAACAAATAAGACAGCAAATGTTTACTTTCACTTTACTGGCATCAATTTACATATAGTGCATTAGAGTAGAGAGTAGAGAGTAGAGAGTAGAGAGTAGAGTAGAGTACTTCTACAGTACAGTAAAGTACAGTTCAATAAACTATAGAAAGTGTACAGTACAGTACTTATACAGTACCAGAAGAGTGCTTGTACAGCACCAGTAGAGTACGTGTACAGCGCAGTGCAGTACTTTTACAGTACCTGTACAGTACCAGTAGCGTACCTGTACAGAGCAGCAGAGTGCTTGTACAGTATGTTACTTATATGGTACAATAAATTACAGTATAATAAATTGCAGCTCAATACTTGAAAAATAAAGTACAGTGCAGTACTTGTACGGTACAGTAATTGTACAGCACAGTCCAGTATAGTACCTATGCAGTACAGTAGAGTACAGAAAAGTACAGTGCAGTAAAGTGCAGTACAATAAAGTGCAGTACTTGTGCAGTAGAATACAGTGCTTGTACAGTACAGTACAGCAAGGTACTGTACTTTACAGAACAGTAGAGTACTAGTACAGTAGAGTAAAACATTTGTACAATACAGTACAGTACTTGCACAGTGCAGTAGAGTACTTATAAAGTACTGTATTTGTACAGTAGAGTACTTGTACAGTGTAGTACTTTTTAAAAACACTTTTTAAGTTTTAAGTGCAGTAGAACAGTACTTGTGCAGTGCAGTAAAGAGCAGTACAATACTTTCATTTGAGTACAGTACTTGTAAATTACAGTACAGTACTTGTACAGTAAACTACATTAAATACAGTATAATAAAGTTGATTAAAGTATTGTATAATAAAGTACAATGGAGTATAGTACAATAAAGTACAGTACTTGTTTCTACAGTACAGTATTTGTTTGTACAGTACAATGGAGTACAGTACAGTACTTGTACAATACATTATAATGCAGTACAGTACTTATACAGTGAATTACAGCACCTGCAGAGTACCAGTGCTTTTACAGTAGAGTACTTGTACAGCACAGTCCAGTCCAGCATAGTACCTGTGCAGTACAATAATGTAAAGTGCATTTCAGTACAGAAATGTACTGCATTTCAATAAAGTATGGTACAATAAACTGCAGTACATAACTTGTACTATAGAGTATGGTATTTGTACAGTACATGTACAGTAGAGTACAGTACTTGTAAAGCACTAGCACAGTAAATTTCTTGTACAGTAAAGCACAGTAAAGTACCTTAACAGTACTTGTACAGATCAGGACAGTACTTGTACAGTGCAGTATATGTACAGTACACTACTTGTACAGTAGAGTATAGTACCAGTAGTGTACCATACGGTACTTGTATGGTACATTTACAAAAGTACAGAAATGTACAGTACATAAAGTACAGGACAAAACGTACAGTAAGGTACAGTACAATACAGTACATTAAAGTACAGTATGGTAGAGTACAGTACATTATCTGTACAGTACTTGTACTGTAGATTACAGTATTTGTACATTACAGTACAGTACTTGTAGATTACAGTAAATTACAATATAGTAATTGTATAGTAGAGTACAGTACTCTTGCAGTAGAGTACAGAACTCTTGTAATAGAGTATAGTACTTGTACAGTACAGTAAAGTACAGTGCTAGTACAGCAGAGTGCAGTACAGTAATTGTACATAAGTACAGTAACTATACAGTGCAGTACTTGTACAGTACAGTACTGGTACAGGGCAGTAGAGTACTTGTGCAGTCCAGTGCAGTATCTGTGAAGTACAGTACAGAAAGGTACATTATAGTGTAAGGAATATAGTAGAACAAAGTACAGTGCATGTACTGGTGCAGTACAGTAGTGCATGTTCATTACTTGTACTGTAGAGTACAATACCTGTACAGTACATTGCATATAAAGTGGAGTGCAGTACTTGTACAGTATAGTAAAGTGCAATAAAGTAGGGTACGGTGCTTGTACAGTATATTACTTGTACGGTATAATACATTGCAGTAATTGTGTGGTACATTAGAATGCTTATACATTACCCCCACAATACCAGTTCCTGTACTGTACTGTATGGTACAGTACAGTACTTGTACAATTCAGTAGAGTACTTGAACAGTAAAGTCCAGTCCATTATAGTATCTGTGCAGTACAATACAGAACAGTAATGTAGAGTATGGTACTTGTACAGTGGTGTTCAGTACTTTTACAGTACAGTACCTTACCTGTACAGTACCAGTTCCTCTACAATACATTGCTGTAGAGTACTTGAACAGTATAGTCCAGTCCAACATAGTACCTGTGCACTACATCACAGTAAAGTACAGTAGTGTTCAATACTTGTAAAGTTCAGTACTTGTACAGCACAGTTCTTGTACAGTATAGTACAACACAGTACTTGTACTGTACCTTTACAGTATCTGTAGAGTACTTGTACAGTGCAATAGAGTGCTTGTACAGTGCAGTACTTCTATAGTATAATACTTGTAAGAGTACAGTACCAGTACAGTACAGTGCTTGTACAGTTCAGTACTGGTACAGTACTAGTACAATTCAGTACTGGTACAGTGCATGTATAGTACAGTATAGTGTTTGTACAGTACAGTAATGTACCGTAGAGTACAGCAAAGTACCATAGAGTACAGCAAAATATATACAGTAACTTGTACAGTTGAGTACACTACATCACAGTAAATGCCATACAACAAACTACAGTACAGTACTTACAGTAGAGTACAGCACTTGTACAGTCCAGTTCAGTGCTTGTACAGTCCAGTCCAATCCAGCATAGTACAGTAAAGTACAGTACTTTTACAGTAGAGTACAGTACTTTTTCAGTAGAATACAGTACTTTTATAGTTGAGTATAATACTTTAACAGTGTAGTATTAATACAGAACATTATAGTACTCGTACTGTATATTACTCTTACTGTACATTACAGAACTTGTACAGTACATTAGAGTATGTGTACGTACCAACGGTATTTGTTCAGTGTAGTACTTGAGCAGTACAGTACTTTATACATCTCAGTGCAGTACTCTTACAGTGGAGTACAGTACTTGTACAGTAGGGTACTTGTGCGATACAGTCCAGTGTAGTACCAGTGCAATATAGTACAGAAATGTACAGTACAAGAAAGTACAGTATAGTACTGGTACATTAGTTTACTTTTACAGTACAGTATAATACTTGTAGAGTACAATACCATACAGTGGGAGGACTGCGGTTTGAATCCCACGAGGACCATACTCCCAATCTGATTTTTGTAGGTTTTTCTCAACTCATAAATGGCAAATGCTGGGGAGGTACCCTAAACTTAGACCTAGAATGTTTCATTAGTGAATTCTCATATCTGGGCATAAAGTTGAGTAGTAATGGAGTTTAGGAAAAACAGAAAAGAACTGCACTGGCAAAGAGAAAAATGGCCAACAAGAAACTGTTTATATAGGTTCCCAGTAATTAATGTTGAGTGGTTTGAAAGACTTTATTCTGCCTTGCTTGAATCATGATGGATTTATGGAGGAGAAATTTGGGATATAGAGGGGAATGGTGTAATATGGATTTAATACTGAGAATTTTCTATAGATAATATTGGGAGTTCCGAATAATGGTGCAAATGCAGGAACATTGATAGAATTAGGGAACTTTAACATCAGAGGGTTAATGATGGAGAAAGTTTTAAAATATAATATTTATTTGGGGTTCAAGAGCTATTGGATTGATATTGTGAAAATATACTGGAAATATAAAAAAAAAAAAATAAAAAAATTGGATATAATGACTATACCTGGTTGGAAAAAATTAGGGAACAGTTATTTAGAAGTGGGTTGGGAGATTTTTGGGTTAAAATTGGATATTTTAAAAGAGATTTTTTGAGGGAAGTAAAGATACAAGACTAATTTTTTTTTTGCCCAGACTAAGGAGAAAAGCTCACTAGCATATTATAAGGAATTAAAGGATGACCCAGAAAAGGTGAATTATATTTTAATTTGAAAGGAAAATGAAAGAAAAGGGATAGCCTGGTTTTGATTAGGTGTTTGGAAATAAAGGGGAATGAGGGAAGATATTATTTTAGGAATGTGTACCATCTGTGGGGAGAAGGAAGATTAAAATCCATATTATCTTCAAATGTAATGCCACAAATGTTTGAAGAGAAAGTTTAATTAGTAGGAAATGGTAAATGAGGAATAAAGGAATTGTATTGAGAAAGTCTTTAAGGATCACGAGGAGAAACCCAAATTAGGGGAGTTTTTATGGAAGGTAAAAATGAAATGGAATTGATCAGTTGAAAGATATGTAATGTAGATACATTTTAGATGAAAAAAATACCTGTATGATTATGAAAACTGTAATTGGTCTGGGAATAGTTGGGAGTGAAATTATATTAAATTTATTAATTATTGAGCTTGGGATATTGGAAATGACTCTAGAAGGTGAATAAATGTAGTATTATACTTTGTATTTGAGAAATAAAGGAACTAGTAGTTTGTAGGGATTGTTTAGTTGATAAAAAAATTGGTACAGATAAAGTAAGTGAAATATTTCTTTTAGTGCCTTGGGTTGGGTTGGAGCCTGGTCCCCTGGAATTCCAGTGGGTTGATGAACTGGGAACTGACGCAATTAATGTGCAAATTTTGTTGTTTAATTATCCAGAATTTAGAAAAATGTTAGTATAAAATGTATTAAATTTTATTTTATGTCATAATTTGTTTAATTATCTAGAATTTAGGTAAAGATGTTAGTATAAAAAGTGTTAAATTTGAAATTAATTTTGTGTCTGAACTAATATAGTGAAGCAATTAATTTATTCTTAATTAGACAGTGAGTCAATTTAATGCTCTTATGCTTGTATGAGGAGGAGGAGGAGGAGGAGAATTTGCATTGCCAAATGGGAGAGGAAAAAATTGCAGATAACATATATTAACAAAATATTTATTATGAAATATTTAGGCACTTTAGACTCTTAAAGCTTTCATTTAGGATTTCATCTGCAGTTTGAAAAATACATATAAATACTGAAATTTAAAAGAAAGGAAACTAAAAATGTAGCAATTCATTCCTTAGCTGTAACATATACATGGTTTTAAAACATGACAACCTCTTTTGCTGGAACTGGTTTTAAAACATGACAATCTCTTTTGGTGGAACTGGTAAGCTCACCCACACCAACCACTTAGCAGACATACCATAGATCCCAGATAACCAGACTTATAACAGGTATGTGTGGTTTCATGGAACATGGTTTCAAAATGCCAGCCTTAGACAATGACTTCAAGAATTAGCAATGAAGCAAAGTGTCTGTCTGTACTCAGGGTTAAGTAGGGAATGGGATGAGGAAATGTCATGAGTTGGTGCCATGTGTACCTGTTTAAGAAGTATAAGACCATCTCCTTAAAAATAAAGAAGTAATGCAAATCTGTAACTATTGTCATAGAGATTATTATAAAATTCTAGGATGTGTTTATTTATGCAGGTTTTTTTTTTTTTTCATAGGAATATGCCATTGAGCGGCTTGAAACATACTTTCATTTGAAAAACAAGATACTGAAGAAAACGGCAATTCCATCCATGTCAGCTGAAATGGGTGTGAAAAGGAAAATAAATGATGTGGAGAGCTGAGTCAGAAATTGTAACTTGTGTTAAAATGAGAACATATTCATTGGAAATGTGAAAGCATTCCAGAAGGAAGAAATAAAACACTCCTGACCTGGGGCATGTGTACTTTAACAACACAAAAGTTCAACATGGCGCACATAGACATTCTTAGAAAGTATTATAGGTGCCTACCATTTAAAATCACTTTATTCTTCACTATATCATTTCCATTGATCTCGGTTTGTTATGTATTTGGCACTTGCATATTTATTTTAATTTGATTTGCACATTTCTCAAATTCTCAAGAAAATTTTACTGTTCTATAATGGTGAGCCTGTTCCATCATTCCAAATGATTTTCATTCTGTTGTTCATTCATTCCACAGTTCTTATATCACAAGCGATGTGGGAATCACTGTTGTGTAAGCCTATTGAAACTCGAAGAAGCATTTTGAAGTCTTTGGATTTGTCCAACATTTTATTTGAGATGATGGGTTGTGACAGGCAATTGATGCTTGTATATAAACATGCATTTATGATGGTGCTAAATAGCTGTATGCTCATTATGAGAATGGTTTACGGCAATCAGTGCTTATGCACCTCTTATGTGTAAAACTTAATCTAAACAGAGAACTAACAAGCATTTTTGCTTACTTAACTGAATATGATTTACAGAATAGATCACTTTATATAATTTTTTAAACTAATGAGAGTACTTTTATCAGAGAAAAAGACAAAAAATAAATAAAATGCTTTAAAGTGCTAATCTTGCATTATCAGTTGAGATCAACAAGGAGAAAATTTTAGTTTATTTTTAATCACTGGGCTGAATCATCATAACTGTTTGACTGTACAGCCTAAGAGCTATTTTGCAAACAGTGAAAAATGCATTCACGGAATATAAAATTCCATACACTTCTAAGAGCTTGTAAATGGACTGATAATAACTCATAGTATGAGCCTCAAAATGTTGTTAAATATTTCATATCAGCACAGTGAGGAAACATAAAATATTTATTATTTTTGCACGTATTTTTTATGATTATCTGCTTAATTAATTAAGAAGAAACTGATCTGAAGACTAGTCGGAAATACAGTTTAGTGAAAGTAGACTATTTTAATATTTTGTAACTATTTCAATTTATAATAAATTTAGAAAATAAATTTTCTTTTATACAAACTAAAGTACTTAAAATACTCTTTCAGTTTGTTCTTCAGGCAATGTAGAAAAAAAGACAAAATATATAAAGCAGGAAAAAAGAGGAAAATTAAAAATAATGAATACACGTTTACTTAAAGTTGCTTCTTTTGTAAATATTCTACTGTAAATATTTCTTTCCATATTTTGGCACTATGTGCTATGTACTGTACATTTTAAAGACTGAAACTAAGTCAATATTGTTTTAAGCAATATATATATATTGTAACCTAGCAAGTTTTCTGATGTTCCGTTTGCTTCTTCATATTCATTTTAAAAACAGTTACATGTAAATAAATGTGTTTCTGAAGAAGCAATTGTACTTTGTGCTGAAAAGGTTTGTTGTAATAATTGTGTCTATTAAAGTTTTGTTTCTACTAATGTACTTTTTGTTGTTTCTTAATCCTGTGATGTAAATGACATAAGATCATGATCAAAAAATAAAACCTTAATTTTATCCTGAGACAATGTTTTAACCATAATATTTTCCAGTGGGTTGAAGTGAGATGTTAAAAATTATATTCAAAGAAGATCGTTTAATGGAGAAACAATGCAAAGAGAAAATTGCTTCACTAACATAATCATAAGATAGTAAAACTTTTTCATATTTATGGCAGATATTGTGGCTGACAAACAAGAAAACATATAACATTAATATAGAGTTGATGAGTCACTTATACTTCACTTACATGGGTTTTTAATTTTGCATGAATTGGGAAGCGTTGCACCCATCATCAGCAGAAGGCCAAAAGCAGTAGGCAAAGGTTCCTAAAACATGTCCAATTATAAAACCAAGCAAGCAAAGTATGTCACCAAACCAACTCCGTATTAACCTAACTTTACTACTTCACTATTAATAGCTTCAAGAGTAAGTTCATAAGTACTTACAAAGCTGTTGACAATGGGTGTGGTAATATATATTAAACTTAAGTATTCATTTTTTTAGTAAATAAATGGAGTTTAGTGTAAAAGTATAATACCTAAGTTTAGGATAAATTACAATTTTAATACCACATTTTATATTCTTTAAAATATTACACTATTTTTGAAACGAGGGAAAATTAAAATATCTCGTGGAACTCCTAAACTATTGCTTAAAAATTACAAGCTTAAATCCTTAGGAAATAATTTACTTAAAGCAAAATGTAGTTATGAACTAAATCAATTTTGCAAAAACTGACCATTGAGCATTGTACTCTATTATTAATTTAAAATTTAATGTTTTTGAATGGTGATATGAAGTTCAATTACAAGCTTTTAAAATGAAAACATGTTTTGGGAACCTTTGTTTACTTTTTTAGTGCTTGGTAAGTTTAGCGCTGTGTATGTGTCATGGCTGCATCTTAATTTCTTCTCTCTGTAGATCTGCTGGCTAGAATAAGAATTACTGAATTTACCTATAGGTGGAATGTCACAAAATTCATTAAATTATCTTGATTTTTTTTTAAAATGAAAATTTTATTCCTATGTGAAAAGGATATTTAGAGTATATATTTCTTTTAAAACAATTGTTTCTTTCTTCATTTCATAGTTGTGATTCTTAAAATGTTCTTTCTTCCTGGTTTCCAAATTTCTCCTAGTTTTTGCTAAGTATTTTAAATTGCAATCTGAGCTTTATATCTAGTGTATGCTTGATAGTTTTTGCTCTGGTGGTATGCTATCTTATAGCGAAGAGCCGAAAGTTTTTTTTTTATTTACATCCAATTTATGGTGCTAATTTTATGCAATGATCTTTGAAGATATGCCCCAAATTTGTGATGATATTTTGGATAATATAGGAATCTGGTTTTTTTTTTTTTTTTTTTTTTTATGTTTGTAAGCATTAGAAATGTCTTGAATAGGTTTTTGTATTTGATAATCTTTTTTATTGTGTTAGTACTGTATCCACTTGTTATTACAGTATTGAATGTACAGGATCTTAACTAAGAACACTGCATCAATGTCATGGGTTGTAGAACAGTGTACTGCAACCTTTTACGACTCATGATACACCCATGACACTGCACATCAAAATATTATCCTCTTCAAAAATGTATAATATGACACTTATGTGAAATGACAACAAATATTGGTAATTATTATTGGTTTGCTGTTTTTAAACTAATTGACTTGCCGATTATTATAGTTAATGAACTTTAATTCACTGTGGAGTGTAGAAAACACAAGAAAATACACATTTCTATTACTATTAAAATAAATAATTATACTAATACCTTTTCAATGTGATACTGTACCTGTTTAGCTGGACATAAGTGGCTGATCTATGGGGAAATTGTTATTAATGCAAGTCTCATTTTTCCATCAAAGGATAGTCTCTCCCTTTTTGATGTTTTAATTTCAGTCAACTACGAGATGCCCAACAACAGCTTAACCCATAGGTTGGTTAACCTACACATTAACAATGAAGAAAAGTCTAAAGAATAGAACAACGATTAAAAATGGATTTAGCAAAGTAGTAGTACCACAAAATGTACAGAAATTCAAGAGGCGGAAAGTTATTAAAGAAAAGAAACCATAAGACTTTCAGTTGGAAAAGATAAGATAGTTTATTACCCATGGACTATGTAAAAATTTCAAAATATTTCAAAAGATTTTAATTTGAGATTGGCACCTATAAACAGATTCAATGGTTAAAATCTCCTGAATGACAATATTAATCACAGTATTCCACCAGAGAAAAAAAGCAGGCATTTTACCAAATAAGTTGTGCATAATGTGAATAAGTCCATAACGGAACAACAAAGAGAAAGATATGCAATCACGGTTTAAAGAACACTTAAGGAACATAAAATACAAACAAATTGAGAAATCAGCAATAACATCTTGTTTCTGGACAGAAAACCATGACATAGTGAATAAAGCAAAATTATTGAAATAGTACAGGTACCTACAGAATTAGCAATATGAGAGATAATCTAAATTTTAAATACAGAGACGGATTAATGAACTTCGACACTTCTTGGGATGAAAACAAAGTTTAAGTTCATCATGTTTGAACCTGAGCAGAATATACATTCCCAAAGATAACAAATTATCCAGCAGTGGATGGTTAACTGATGATGAGGATGATTGTGTGTGAAACATGTACTAAATTTTAAACAAGTAATTGGAGGCAATAAGAGTGTGTAATTTGACTCAATCATACAATGATCTTATTTATATGATTAGCTTCGCTGCACAAGTTTCAAGTAGCATTTCAAGTTAAATTGAAATTTGATGTTAAGTTTCCGGATTATTTCTACAATATTCTCAGAAAAGGAATTCTTACAGGATGGTTTGATGGAAAAGGTTAAGTTTTTGCTATTTCAGAAAATTTTAAATGGAAAAACAGGCCAGATTTATAATTATTTGTTAGTAATATTCATACGACTTTTTTTGGAGCAATGGTTTTCTGTTCTAACACATTAAAACATTTGCCAGAAACTCCCAATTTCAGGATCTTATTTTACAGCTTCCTATGATTTGAAAAGAAAGTCCTAGTGAAGTTGAAAGGTAACTTTTTATGTCTACTACAGCAAAGTCATCAAAGGGCTCTGAAAAAACTGGCATTATTTTGTTTACCACTAAATAGGTTAATAAAAGTACACATATGCCTGCTATCAATGAGAATCCAGGATACACCACTGCTGCAGGGGCCTCCTGTAAAGTGAGAAAAACCTATTGATATTATTAATAATATTAACTAAAAAAGAGAGACCGGTTTTTAAAAAATTCATCTACCATCCAGTAGGTATGAATAAATTCCCAAAAATTTTTAAAGATATTAACATTAAATTGGCACCTGTTAACAGATACACTCTGAAAAATGCTTTAGTGGACAACAGTTTTAATAACATTCCACGGGAGAAAAAGTCAGGCATCTACTAAATAACATGTAAAGAATGTGATAAGATATACGTAGGAAAAACTAAAAAGAACATCTAAGGAATGTTAAGTACAAACAGATTGATTGGTCAGCAGTGGCACACCATTTTTGGAAAGATAATCATGATATAAAAAGGGAAATAAAGTTTCTTAAAGAAGCACATGGACGTACAGAATTGGACACATGGGCATAGATTTACATTCATAATCATAGGGATCATCTTTTGAATATCGACATTAGAGGGTGAATGTAATACCAATTTCCAGTTATAAAGAAAAAACACCACCAGGACGGAGCCACAGGTCCTTATAGAGATTGATTTCTCATACAAGTCTTAAATTTGTTGAAGATGGAGAGGATGTCTCTTCGAAACCGGTCCCACCATATTTAAAAGTAAGTGAAGCACAAGAGTGTGTTAGACGACAGATTAATTACAATTTACATTTAACAAGCTTCACTATGTGAGTTCCAACAGAATTTTTTAAAAATGTCTTATTTTTCGAAAGTTTTTAAATGAATCTGTTAATATTTGTTCCTCGTGAAGGAACATTAAAATCATCTAATGCCAAATTAACACTTCATGCAAGATGGAGCACCATGAAATTATGAATTGGAATTGGAATTGAATTTATTTCCACTTAATAATACAAAAAGCTTCCACATTATTCTTTTAAAATTATTCAGTCAAACAAGAAAATGCAACCATAGTTACTACTAAATCTTCCTGAGTTGCTGTGTAACCAAGTGGCCTGAATAGTTTCAACTTTGCGGTTACTCAATTATCAGGCAACTTACATCTACTAAATGACTCAATCAAAAACCAACTTTATTTATGTCTCTGCCCAATTTGATTCCTCATTTCCTACTAATTTTCTTTAACCATTTTCTTTTAACCTTACCTAAATAATTCCCAAACTCCATGATTTTCATATTCACCAACTTGATTCCCCTTATCTCTATTGGTAAGTTATCCCACTTAATTGGTAAGTTATTCCACTTTTCAATCCTAAGTTTTGTCTTTAGTTTCTGTACATTCCACCATTCATTGCAGTAACTATCTTGCATTCCATACATTGAACATTCCTCTATATTTAAACCACCTCTTATTCCTTTTAGATTCACTACCCCTGTCTGGGCCCATGTGATTCCCTCCCTCATCCACTTGTCACCTTCATACACATAATGCTCAATGCCCCATATTCCCTTTAACTCCCTATAAACCCTCAGTGACATTTTACTACTAAAACTACCTAATATCTCCTGTCTTTCCATATCAGCAATTCTTTGTTTAAAATCTATCCAAAAACCTCTTTCTGTATTTTCTGTATCATACCACAGCATACCTAAGACAATTTTTTCCATAATCTGATTGATTCTACTAACCCAGGTATTTCCTCCCCTCAGTTTCTCTTTATCACTAGACAATGTTTCAAAAACCAATTCTCTTCTAAATTCTTAATCCTAAACCAATATTTCAGAGTTCTTGTCATTAATTTTCCTTTATTTCCTGCTTTACCTAATTCAGCTTGTGCAACCTTGTTTGGTGAGCTTTTCGGTAGGACCATAATTTTTCTGCAGAAATTTCTATGAATCAAGTCTATATTTAGCCATTCCTCATCACTACCCCAAACTTCTACCCCAAACATCATTTTAGCCTCTACTACTACTGTATAGATTTTCTTCAAACACTTTATATGCATTTCTGGTACTTACCACCTACAGGCAGTAATAGCTTTCAAAGATAAACTACCTTTTGCTAGAACCTTCCTTTATTATTCCCTCCACCCTGGATTCTTGTCAAACCTAATGCCCAAATAGTCAAATTTATTGACAACCTGAATTTCTGCCCTTCCCAAAACCATTTCTCATTCTTGCATAAATTGTTTCCATTCTTAAATACCATGATTTTTGATTTTTGAATATTTATTCTTAGTCCCCATTTCTTACAGAATTTAGCAATTATTTGATTTTGCTAGACCAATATTAGTAATTGACCCCACTACCAAATTGTTCGCAAATATAAAGTTCTGGATTCTCAACATTTTCAATTGTGGGCATGTGGGTGCTAACTTTGCTAACTTCTTCTAAAATATCAATAAATAAGTTAAACACCATGGGATTTAACTAACACCCTTATCCTAGACCTATTGTGTTGAAATTATTTGGAGATACCCTATCCTGGGCAGTCTTAATATAGTACTCATTTTGATAGTATAAATTTTGTACTGCTTTTATATACTTATCACTAACTCCTATCCCATTCAATTTTGACCTAATGCCTTGTGGATAATTATATCAAATGCTTTTTCTAAATGCATAAACAACATATGCAATCTCCTTTTATTGTTGCCTAGATATTTCTCTACTATTTTATTAATAATGAAGATGTCCACTGTTCTCTTATTTTTCCTAAAGCCTGCTTGGAACTCTGATAATTTATTTTCTTATTTCGCCCAATTTTGAGACCTTTCTGCCAGAATGCCCATATATAGCTTATCTAAGACCAATAATAGACTAATTCCTCTTATAATTAGCTGGTTTTTTATATCACCTTTTCCTTTCAATATAGGTACTACAATCACTGTTCTCCAACCTTTGGGAACTTTAGTCTCTTCATATACTGAATTAAATATCAGTGCCAATAACATACCTCTTTCATAATCTTGACCCTATGCAGAATCCCATCAATCCTGCAAGTATTTCTTTTTATTCCTTTTATTTGTGAAATTATAACTAATCTGCAAAAACAGTCTTCAAGCCAACTACACAAGTCTAAGCTTCAAAACCCCAAACCACGAACTTCAAATTGAAATCCAATAGCTTACCTTGGAGCAACTTGATAGTGGTTTTTGTTGTTTTTGTTTTGTTTAAGCAATCATTGTGTTAAGGAGGTGACCATCACAAGTTCCCAAAACAATATATGGAATTAATTAATGACTGCACATGGTTCTTAAGTACCGAGCATTGTCTATTCGAAATGAGAGAAAATTTGTTAGAAAATCACCTAGTCAATTTTTCTGAAACACAGTAGTAGGTACTAACTCATTTAAGATAATGCACCAGCAAAGAAAAGTCTATTACATCACACATTTGAAACAATGCATGAATATATTCATTATTATTGTTATTATCCAAGTGTTTAATTTACTCCCTCTGTGCTCTAGTGGTAGCATTGAGCATTAGATTTGATTTTAATTTGCTGAAATATATTTAATATTACAATTACTTTAAATTTGAATAATTTGTTGATTATAGTTAGTTTTATCCTGATTACTTAGCATATCAACCAACAAACTCAATTAAAGCCCAAAGATTATTTTTCTGCAAACTTATCAGTTATGTACAAGTAGAATATAAGAGAAAGTATAATATCAAAGACTTTCACTTATGTGATGTCATATTTAAATCAACCAATGAAACAAAACAAAATTTTGAATTTTGATAATCACAGTGAAATTATCAAAAAAATTGTTAAATCCATTTTATTCAGGTGACGTGCATTTGTTTTGTGGTTAGTGTACATGTAGCCAACTCTATACATCCACTATATAATTCCTGAGCATGCATCACTGACCTCTTTTCTGAGTTTGTAAATTGAACTAACTTAATGTGTATTCACTCAGCAATTGTTTTTGTATATTCAGCCAAACAGTCTGAAATAATTTTATAAATGATGTAACAATATGTGCGTATGCAACCATAAATCTTAGTAAACATATTGTTCAGAATGGTGAAATGTTTTATCTGTTTTGTTTTCCTCAGCTGGAATTAGTAAATCTAATGGTAGTGACTGTAATATTGGACTTTGGTCTATTTTATTCCCACAGTTTGTGAAGGTATTCATAAGTAAGTATAATCTTTTGTGCAATTGTTAATAATCCATGAGCAAATTTCATATACAGGTTCAAGCATTTATAGTGTTGCGGCGATTTTACTCCAAAACGAAGGGGAAAATCAAAAAAATGCTTCAGATAATATTTGAAGTGCTTTTATGGGGATGTAAGATAGTGACCATAACTCGTCCTTGAAATGCCATTATCAAGGTCATTTCAAGGTAAAATTGGTTTTTACAAATGGAATGGTATATTTATTTTTCCCTGGAATGGAGAGAGCATTCAATTTTCAGTAAAAAGTTCTAGTACATCTATCAACTATGGGTGACATGATGAGATATCGGACAAATAAGACAGCAAATATTATTCACTTTCACTGCTCTCTCTTTTGTTGTTGCTATGAAGGAAACATTTGTTTATGCGCACATGCTCATTTGTTGATATCGGTATACAAATGAGTGCTCATCATTGCCAACACAAACCTAAAAGGGCATCATTCTCAGTCAGTTCACCACCTGTGGTATGTCAGTAGTATAAATGGGGTTAAACACAATTAAAAAGAAGGAAAAAAGTCCTACTTAATTTTCAATTATGGATGTTCGATACATGATCAATGAGAGGATTGATATGGTTTACAGTTATGGTGAAGCTCATAAGAATGCTAGAGCAGCTTGCAACTTATACAGAAATCGATATCCTGAAAGGAGGCAGCCATTTGTTAGAAATTTTCAATGACTTGAGAACTTATTCTCTGAAACGGTAGGTGTTGCATCAAGAAAACACCACTGAATGAATGAGAAGTGCTACTGGAGAAAATTCGGAAGTAGCTGTATTAGCTGCAGTTACCGCTAAACCTCACGCAAGTTCCTGTCACCTGGAGCATGATTCAGGAATCTCTCAAAGGAGAGTTCTTCGAATACTTCAGCATCACAAATAGCATTCCATATCATGTTAGCCTACACCAAGCCCTTCATGGGGATAATTTTCAGAAGCAAGTGGAATTTTGCCAATGGGCTCTATTACAAATTCAAAACTAACTTTTCTAACATTTTATTTTCTGAAGAGGCGACATTCACCAATCATACTCAAGTGAACCAAAATAACATGCATTATTGGGCAGTAGAAAATCCAAGATGGTTATGGGAAGTAGAGTATCAGTGGCAATGGAGCGTGAATGTTTGGAGTAACAATTCCATATTTTTTTGAGAAATTAAAATGCAATATGCTGGAACATAGGGAATTTGTTCTTGCAGTTCATTGACATTAGGTTGGCACAGAAAGGAAAAAATGAATAAATTTTTTTTGCATTCTTAAAAATTCCAAGAAATTACTAAAAATTATTTTCTCTTTGCTTGTTGACAATAATTTCTTTGCTTTATGAACATTTATTTGCAAATATCTGATTTAAGTAAAAACAATGATTACACTATAAATGTTAATTGAAAATGACATTAAGGTGCAGGATGATCTTGCACTCTAATATTACGTTAATTTTACAAATTAAATTTACTATTTTAAATTGTATCAACTATAACTGATATTTTACAATACAAAACAATTATAAAACAGTAAACACGAGGTTCAATTCAAATCAGTAATTTCTGTCAGGTATTGCTTTAAGAACAATGCAATTTATTTATTTATTTTATCCATCTGAAATTATTTCATAATTCTGACAGCAGAAAAAACAGTGGTTATAAAGATAGGCGGATTATAAATTATTGAATGATCTAATTATACAATAAAATATAAAATAAAAAGTTTGCTATAAAAAGGAGAGTTAACAATGGAAAAGGAATGGCACGGTTACGTACTAGATTGGTTTCTGTGTCCAAAAACTTGAATGGATTAGGTAGAATCGAAAGTAAATGTGACTTCTTCCTAAAAATAATAGAATATAATAGAATAGATTATGAACAAAGGATCTTTTGGCAAAAAAGAAAGAAAAGTAACAATATTTAAGAAATAGCCTTGTCCTCACCAATAAATTAAGAGTATGCTTTGAGTAAAGCATTTCTTGGCAAAAACTGAAGAGTTTGCAATGTATAAAGGATGTCTGCAAGAAAGAAAAAAATTGTAAGAAAGGAATATGGGGATATTTAAGTTTTTGTTTCTAAATTTTAAATGTATATGACATGTTCATGGTGCTTTTCTCTTAAAATATTTTATTCTGCCATTAATGTTGGCATTTCTCAAAACTTTTTCTCAAAGTTGTATTTGTCCAATATCTGTATGTTTTCTTTAATGTGGTTTCTGCCAACTCTATTACTATTGTATGCAAGTTTACCCTTATATTGAAAAAATAATATCTATGAGTTTTCCATTTATTTCAGCTTTCTTTCTTGACTTCTGTATATGGAATAAATTCAAAGCTCATCTTACAAGCCAATGTAAGCTCATGCCAAAACACATATCTTCTACTTGCTGAATTTCACTCATAAACCTGGTTTTTACTGGGTACTTAATGTATTTTTTAAGGTGGTTCCCAGTTTACCTATGCCACTTTCTACATTACCATATACATGCTATTTATATAGTTCAATTGTCTTTTTCGAAACACTTGCTCCAGAAAGTATTGGAGATTGTAAGGCATCATAGTTTGAGTAAAATCTATAAGTTATTTTATATGTGTAATGCTTATCATAGAACCTGAGACTTGTGTTTCAACTAGTACATTCTTTCTGCTGCAGATTTTTTTTTTCTTTGTATCTCCTTTTCTTCTCCAGTTTACATTTTAATTTTGTTTCTTGATGTGTTTGCAAGAGAATATTTTTGCAAGAATTCTATGCTTGCACTTTATATGCCTTGAAGTTTGTGAAATTATTTTGATATCTTACATATATATAACTGATATTATGGTGGTGGTGTTGGTGGTGGTGCTGTTGCTGCTACTGACGACGACGACGACGACGACGACGACGACGACGACGATGATGATGATGATGATGATGATGATGATGATGATGTTACTTAGCAAGTTAAAATTGTAAGGTCCTCTCTTCCATTTCACCAGGCACAATTATGATTGCAATACACATACAATACAGTTAATATGCAGGCATTATGAACACATTGTAGTCCTTGTCCAAGTTATTTTCATAATGTCAGTAAAAGAATGTTGCAGCAATTGAAATGAGGCAAAACTAGCATTTAATGAGAAGTTATATTTAGGCTATGAATAACACAAGGCACCAGACTGTTTGAAGTTTTTCTTTTTCATTTTCTCATATGGAATGGGAGTAAAGGAAAAGAGAGCCTCCTTGATTATAAGTGCAATAGAAGAGCTGAAAATATTTTGCAATTGCTAAAGGATACAGCATTTCTCATTTATGGGAATGTGTCTATCCCTAATTAATTGCTGTAATAAAGCCTATGATTCTAACGGTTAAAACAAGTGGTTTTAATTTTACCAGCTTAGAATTAATTGCCTTTATACACATTTCAACGATTTCCACATAAAGACAATGAAATATAAAAATGCGGCAAAATTTCATATTATTAAAACTAATAAATATAACCACTTCTGGGGTCTAGTGGTAACGTTTGCAAATGCTAATCAGGAGATCCAGGTTCAATTCCTGGTCAAGTCAAGCTGTCTGGGTATGGTTTCTTTCAGAGTGTTTTCTTATCCTAAGAAGGTAAACATGAGATAATTTAAGGCACCAGGGACACCAAACTGATTATTTCATTTCATTCATTCATAGGTTTAAGGATCCCTCGCCGGTGCACCATAACCACATCGTCTTCAACATCATTTCCACTGGGACAACGTAGCGTCGCCCCATGGGAGTCCCGGCCTCAGAAATTCACTACAATACCGCGTGCCAGGGGGAATGCACACAATTAATGAAGTCAATAGGTGATATTGGGGGGAAAAAATACAGATTTTCTCTCCAAGGTGAACAAACATAGAAAAAATATAATTCCATATCTAAAACGGAGTCCTTATATTTGTGTTGCACGCGAAGGGTTACACACCTGGCACTCTCAAGTTTGTGTATACAGTGCACTCCCACCAAATGTTTTGTGTAAGCGGTTAAAGCGTGAGTGTGTGTACCTACATTTGTTCTACTCTAACCTAAACGACGTTCAATCCGCACTAGTCATTTCTGTTATGTATTCTTTTGAGAGACGCTATAGTTTCATTCGTTTATTTGTCTAGATTTATTTCGTCAGTTATGGTGGCAGCAGAGTGTTAAAAAAAATTGTGAAAGTAAAACAGTGTCCACACTTTTGCCATAGCACATCTTTAGATTTGCTTTGACTTGACTAGATTTGATTGTGTTGATCGAAGTATGACCTTGATCGTTTCATTTTACTTACACTTACATTCAGCAGGGCTCCTTGCAGTAGTCATGTCTGCTTTCACGAATGTCAGCGGAGGGCAGTGGAGAAAACCGAACGCCTCTTTACCGAAACTTTGCGTCCTTAGTGTTAGTTTGGAAGTGTGAATGTTATCCAACTTGTTATCGCTTCGTAGTGTTAGTTTGGAATTGCGAATGTTATCGCTCCTAAGTTATCGCTTCTTGGTATTACTTTGGAGCTGGGTATGTTATTGCGGCTATTTTATTTTTCGTCTATTGGAATTTACATTTAATTCACACACACACACACACACACACACACACACACACTAACCTTAGCCTAATCTGTGGCAAATCCTAGAAACCGTAGGACCCAGTGGCTTGCTGCGGCTCGCTACGACCTGGGGGCAGTAGTGTATGTCCCGACTCCGACTATCTATATTGCAGGTTGCTGCATTACCAACATTTAGGGGCAGGTAGTCCTGCAACATGTAGGTTTTTTCCGATCTTCAGTGGTACACATTTCCCTAAAAGATCGCCTAAGTGCGGATGTACTTTTATTTATTATACTAATTAAAATACGTTTTAAAATACATTTATACAAAATAGCGGATACAATATGGTATTGAGTTTACATTATCTACAAAAATGGTGGATTTCCCCGTGCAAAAATAATTTTAAAATATGTAGTATATGTCCTTTTGGCAAACGTTATACCAACGCCACTCTCTTCTGCCGGATACAAAATGGTATTGAGTCTACGTTATTTACAAACATTTCGTGGTTTTCCGTACAAAAATTATTTTAAAATATGCAGTATTATGTACTTATGGTAAACGTTACACCATTGTCACTGTCTTGATCTCCGTTGCTTACGGTTTGATCTTCGTAAGGTGACTAGCATGCAAGAAAAGTTGTTCAGGTATTCCTGGGGCGATGGAATGAAGATGGGGACAACGAAATCGCCGATGGAAACGGTGGAGAAGCACTCCACCGACGTGATCATGTAGTTTAGGGCTGGCGTCTTGTCGATCGTTCCTAGGTAGATGGTACAGCGAGCATTTATACCGCAGTTGAGTGCTTTTGAAGGCAAGCATTTGACTTCCACGGCGTCGGCGTTAATGGTTACGAGTTTGACAGCGACTGTTTTGTCCTCGCCAAGGAAGAAGATTGGTATTTGATGGATGCTCAAATGTTAGATTGTCAAAAACAAGTTTGACAATGACATTGTTTTCGATTTCTACCGGGTATGTTTGGCACGCCATGTTTTATACGGGCGTAAACTGCACGACTTACCTCCAGTTTCGGAGAATTTCTTCTCCTTGGTATACGGTGTAAAAGGCAAAAGAGTTGAGTTTGTCGAAGAGCTCTGCAGAAAGATTGTTGAATCTTGAGGGTAGAAATCTTTCTTTCCCGTTCTCGAGGCGGATAAGTATTCTGGACCCGTTTTTTGTAGAGATTATCCGGACGCCTTGCACGATCTATAGCACGTTCCACTGCAGCGTAGACACGGTAACAAAATCAGAGTTACGCGACACTTCAGCTAGTTGGCGTAGTGCACCGTGGGTCATGCTGTCTGCTCTGCTTGTTTATCAGTACTGGTGCACACTGGACAGTGTTTTATAAAAGGGGTTGGCCCATCATTATGAGAAGGAGCGTAAATGCCTTTTGCTTCCGATGTAAGTTTCATTCATACTGCGTCCACTCAATAGGTGAATATGAAGAGATGCTGTTCCCCTCTGCGGCTCCATCATTGCGAAAAGACGACTATTTGGCAGAAACCTAAGCACACCTTCCATACTCGACGTGTAGTAACTCATTAAAGGTGGGGGTGACTCCGGCTGCATGTGTTTACATCACGGGTTTGGCGCAAGCCTTTTGGAACCTGCACGTGAGTCACGGTCCAGCGTGGAGCCACGGTGTCGCAAACTTGTTTAGACATGTTCGTGCCTGGGACTGGTAGAGTTACTGTTTAATCTCTTTGATGAATTGTGACTTTAGTAGATGCCCCATCTTCAGAAACACTCTAAAGGTAGCACAACGAATGTACCTTGTGTATTGAGTGTAATTCATTTTCTCAAATGGCTCCCTGGTAACGTGGGTATGAAGCAATAGCTGCCACTCATCTATATGACGAGTCAAACTCTGAATTGTAGATATTGCCCCAACAAATTTCTGCCACTCCATCGAATCCAGAACCAGCGCTATGTCATCCACCTACTTTCACCACTACCTTGTGTGGAGGCAGGGACGAAAACACTACGCACGCAAACTTGCTCTGGTTGCTGTTTTTCAAGAAGAAAGTATCCCATAAATGTCCAGGCCGCACCCCCTTCGTCCTGTTACTGTGGGCCTTAATCCGTGATGTCTCGTCCTGGGCTGTGTTGTCCATTCTGAAATCACTGTAAACAAGAACGAACGATTTATAGTACACTATTTTTTTTTGCCAAGTAGGCACAAGCACACACATGATGACGACGACTTACCCTTCACTTCTCTGAGAGCAACTGGCAAAGCAGGGCGTCTAGTGGTTAGTACGCGCGCCTTCTAAAAATGTGAAAATACCAGAATTAGCTACATAAATGTAACGGCGCAATTCACCGAGAGAGAAAAAATGCACAGTTCGGGCCGATACTAGTCTTTAATGTTTGAAGTTCTGATATGTAGTTTGTGAGTACTTGCTAAGATATACATCATTGTAGTTTTTTTAATGACGTCATTATTGTGGCTAAAATCATTTATGCTGAATTTTGAAAGGAAATTCTTCTTGCACACGTTGCGTCAGCGGTGAGATTGGTAAGTGAAAAGGGAATTATTGTCCACAACGTAGGTCGTTCCAATGGTATGGAAATGGAATGGGATTTCAGGGTAAATTTTGGACTGTTTTAATGACGTAATGTCATTAGGGGGGAAGGCATTTGTTCACTGTAATAATGAAGTTCGGCACTGGTTGAACACTTAATTTATTTTACCACTTGGAAGGTTCTGGAACATGCTGTTCTTCGGCGGATTATAGTTCGCGGCATTCACTCGCGTATTTATACGATGGTGATTATTATTGCTATTACGTAGCACTGCCTGACTGACTTTACTGATTTAGCATGACTTTAGAATGTCTTAGAGTGCCCGCTTTCCAAATGACCAAGAGACCTGAACTGATTTTAGACTGAATTAGAATAAGCGACGAATGAATAATTTCTGCCTGTCTGCTTTCGATTGACCAACTTTCAACTGCTGTAGAAATAACTCTTTAATCAACAACTTCTGACCCTGTGCTCCAGTTTTCTATAACATCGCCACGCCTCTCGCCAAATTAAATTCCCTTGATAGTTATTCTATTCCTTAGTTATAGGTTCGCTATCTTAAAATATTCATTATGTCGCTAAGTTCTCCTTATTCGTTGACTTTTATTCCATGCCCATTGGCTAAACTTATTGTCCCCCTTTTGATCTACAATGTCTTCCCACTCTTGAGTTTTCCATGAACGGCCTGTCATAAATTTTGGCACTTTCCTTACATGTTTCATTTCTAAAATAATATCTTTTCCCCGTTTTAGTTATAGATAAGGTTTTGGATTCTGCGAAAACGCATGTTTCTGCCTGCGGTAAATCCTTTTGAAAAGGGCAATTCCCGTTTCCAATTGAACCGTAGCTATTTGGAGTGTTCTTACCCCTGGCGCCAAACAGGTGTCACGGCTGGACTGTCCGAGAGTTTAAAAGGGTAATGCTTAACAAAGGAATCTTTTCCATGGTAAACGTCCTGACTTTTTCTTCCGACAAAGTACACTATTTCCTTTCCCTTTATAAACATAACAAACATATGGTATTACAGAAAAATAACTTGAATATTACTTGCTAATCAAAAAGACATATCTACAAACATACATTAATACTTAACACTGGGATCCTCCTATTAATTATTATATTAATACCCTTGATTATCTGAAATAAGATACAATTATTATTATTATTATTATTATTATTATTATTATTATTATTATTATTATTATTATTATTATTATTATTATTATTATTATTATTATTATTATTATTATTATTATTATTATAGTTGTTGTCAAAAGTAATTATACTTAAAAAGGAAATTTTGGGACAACACTTCCTTCTTCAAAATGCTCCCGTTCAGAATGTATTCTCCTCTGGGGAATACATTTTGATACGTAATGTCCCGAAAAGGTTTGTGTCGTAAACTATGTTCATCATTATGCAATTATATACACTGGTATCTTGTTATAAACATACCAATTACTCCACCTTTGATTTTTTACACTATTTATTTACATTTTTCCAACCATATTCATTTCTTCCAGAGAGTTTTCCCTAGAGTTCACAGCTTGCTTTGTTTCTCTTATTTTCAGCTAATCACACGCATGATATATTATAGGTAAAGATGATTATTTACTTCTCTCCTTTACTCTCACATACTAGCTTTATGGCCGTTCTTTCGCTGCGCATCACTTGGGTGGTATTTTTTCTTTTTAGCACTATTTGGTTTACACTATTCACTTTCTTTACTAAGCACTTTACATGCATTATGTGACCGTAATGATCGTTCATTAATTATTGTTTTTTTATTTCTTATCTTAACTTTCTCTTCATTACCTATTCTTACATCATTCATTAATGACGTTATTGTAGGCTAATTACTGACAATCTATTCTGCTATTCAAACAACCATAAACTAAGTCTACCTCCTAATATATTAAACATGTGATCTTTTTACTCTGGTTCTTAACAATAATGTTCACCTATATTCTAAAGAATAATTATTATAATTACAACAAATATTTTCAATTTGTTCTGCTCATTATCTGTGGAAATTATAAATCATTAAATACAGTTATACTGGCAGTCTGTTGTTATGATTGATATTTTATCGAAATATATGTCATAGGACATTTAATAATATATATTTTATATTTGCTTTGTAACCGTGTTCCTTGTCATTCAGATATTATATTGCATTTTATTAAACTATGCTATACAGCATGTTTCACAATTATATTTTATCGAAATCTTCTTTCTTATAAGTTATGGCATATTTTAACACACTTTTACATTTGACTTGTAATTGTATTCCTTGTTGACCAGACAGTACATGATATCTTATGAAATCCTATTTTGTAATCTTTTTAATACTTATACTTTTATCCAACTGCACTTTATGTGACACTTAATAACATTACATGTTATTAATTATTCCATTTAAATCAGTAAATCTATCTGAAAGAATTTTCATCATACTTCACAGCGCAATTCACAACTAATTTTCACTACATAACCATTCATTAGCTATTTTGGATCGTTTTACAAAGCTACCATAGGTAAACACTGCGGTGCACGAGAATTATTCATCGAAATCATCTTCTTTATCTACTTCATTAATTCATTTTCTTCCCTTCTTACCATTTATCTATCTTTCATCTTTCTCATTTCACTTTATTATACTTTATTATTTTCCCTCTACTCTCAACCATAGCATCATAGTTAATATATTTATTCTCGTTATTTGATTAATTTTCTTTCTATTATCCCTATCTGCTTCCTTATTGAACGTCACCAAGATATATAATTTTAGCTATTAATTCCTTTATCTTAGGTCAACTTTTTCTCTAGCATGATTCTATTTATTTGATTATATCTTAATCCCTTTAATTTCCGACTGTTTATTTTCCCTTAGATTCCCTCTGTAATGTTACTAATGTTTTATTAAGCTTTCATTTTATATTGAATTATTATATTGAATTATCTTTGACATGATTGCAATTACTTTGTTTCTTTACTCTTGTAATTCAAATTATTTATTTTTTATAACTGGTTCCTAAAGTTATTAACAATCGTATTTAATTTTATATTGAATTTAGTTTTGCAATTATTGAATCTTTTCCCAACTATATTCATCTCCCATTATTTATCTTCCTAACTGATTTATGTGTCTTACAACTAGCCAGTTTGTTTATTTCTATCCTTAACACTTTTGCCTTACAATATTTTTATATATTTACCTTACTCAGTTATGATTTATATTAGGTTTCATATCTAACCTATCTTAAATTTACATCTATTTACACACTTAATCTTTTATTCATCTACATTCTTTTACTTTCTGGTATTGATTTCTCTTTGGGATCCGAGTTTTTTTTTTTTTTTTTGAGTAGTGTTTAACGCCCGTTTTTACTACTGAGGCACCACAGGCGGTGGACACTGATGATACATGAGATGAAATGAGTAATTGGGAAAGGATTTATTATTTTTTTTTTTTTTTAAGGAAGGAAGCGTTCCAGGCCTAAGTTTAGGTACCTCCCCGGCATTTGCCAGTTATGAAGACTGAGGAAAACCTGGAAAAAACCCCAGTCAGGGAGGACGGTCCTGGCGGGATTCGAACCGCAGACCTCCCGCTCACGAGTCCGTGCCTTAACGACCTCGGCCACCCGTGGCGGTGGGATCCGAGTTGCACACTATTACTCCATAGGGGTCTGCATTGTCGTGGTCGGTCCTGGTGGTTATCATACTTGCCTCCTAAACCCAAGATCGCGGGTTCGAACCCGGCCAGGACCGATGGATTTTTCCGGGGCGTAAAACTCCTAAGTATGGCTTCCTTCGGAAGGGAAGTAAAGCCGTGGGTCCCCTGTCGTACATTTACGGCACGAAAAAGAACCTCAAGCCTGAAAGAGAGGCCTCTGAGCAAAATTTGTCGGCCGTTTCACGCCCTGAGTTGAATGGGACGCTGATGACCTGAGCTGTTAAAGAGCGTCCATAAATAAATCATTAAAAAAAATCCATTGGCGTGGCTCGGTCCTGAGATCGGTTATTTGTTCTTCCGCTTATTCGGATGATTTTTTAACTCTTGTATTTACGCAAATTATATATTGGCATGGTTCCTTGCAAATGCGGTCTCCAAATAGTTATCTAGTTTTCCCTGACCTATATAGATTTCTGCCCCTGTCCCGAAAGGTATTTGGTTCGACTCTCGCTCACTACTTTGTTTTCCGTCTACTTTTTCCTGACACTCTGCCTGCTCCCAATTTATACTTATCTCGAGTATTTTATTTTGTTCTCCTTCTATTTCTATGCTTGTTTCCTTATCGTTTATCGTTTTCCCCTCTGGTTCTTGTTGGCTGTTGTCATTTATTTCACCTTGGTTCTCGCTATCGTCTTTCTGGGTCTCTATTTGCTGTCTATCATTTCTAAATTCCCCGGAATTTTCTTCTAGGTCCCTTACTATATCTATACTAAGATTTACGTTTAATTCCTGGTCCTGTTCACGGATGCTAGCGTACTCAATTTGTACATCTTGAGTTAAACTATTAACTTCGCTAAGGGGTTTCTGTCTGAAACAGCTTTATTTCGCTCTTTGTATTCCCTTCTAACCTATCAAATCCATCACATATTCCTTGCCTTGCCTGCTTTAAGGAATGTTTGATGCTATCCATTCGTTCTTTCTTCGTCTGCTCTGCGTTCTCTCTTAAATCCCTTAGTTCTTGCTTCGTCTGCTCTGCGTTTTTTCCAAACCTATTACTCATTTCTCTTAACATTACCATTAATCTATCATCCCTATCCATACTACTCGGTTTTTAGTGGGGTTGCATGCATCAATACTATTTTCCTTCCTTTGAATTTCGTTCTTCTGACTAGTTCCGTGCTCTATGATTGTGGGCACCTCAACTAACAAGTTATTTTCTACTATACTTTTTTCAGTCATGTTTACTCTACTACCTATAATTTACATGAAATAACTAAAGCAATTTTCTTATATAAACTAATTGTGCAGTTCAGATTTTCTCTACCTTATTTCTGCTTTCTCGTTTGTCTGCCACATAATGTTCTTGTCTGGTTAGAAGTTCTTATAATGATGTCCATTTACCAGTTCTGCCGATGTTTGCTCCTCCTCGTTAACCTGGTGTTTACGGTCGGTCTGTCCGTGCTGTCGGCTGGTCCCCTGCTTGGGCTGCCCGCCGTAGTTCTCCATGTCATGTCGGCCGCTCGCTCGTATCCGGACGTCAAAGTTCCCTCTGCTCTCGGGTTCTCCTCCTGGTCTGCGAATTTGAAGTTCTCTTCTCTCTTGTTCGGAACTGCCGAATCCATACTTCCTTATCCACGAATGCCGAATCTTTCCTTCCCTGTCCACGAAAGTCGAATCTACACTTCCCTGTCCACGAAAGCCGAATCTACACGAAAGCTCCAAAGTTGGTCGCCAATTTGGAACGGGAATTATGGTGGTTCCAATGGCATGGAAGTGGAATGGGATCTCAGGGTAAATTTTGGGCTGTTTTTAATGACGTAATGTCATTAGGAGGGAAGGAAATTGTTCACTGCAATAATGAAGTTCGGCACTGGTTGAACAATTCATTTATTTTACCACTTGGAAGGTTCTGGAACATACTGTTCTTCGGCGGATTATAGTTCGCGGTATTCACTCGGGTATTTACACGATGGTGATTATTATTGCTATTACGTTGCAATGCCTGACTGACTTTACTGCTTTAGCCTGACTTTAGAATGACTTAGAATGCCTGCTTTCCAAATGACCAAATGACCTGAACTGATTTTAGACTGATATAGGGTAAATGACGAATGAATAATTTCTGCCTGCCTGCTTTCGATTGACCAACTTTCAACTGCTGTAGAAATAGCTCTTTAATCAACAACTTCTGACCCTGTACTCCAGTTTTCTATAACATCGCCACGCCACGCCAAGGGAATTAAATTCCCTTGATAGTTATTCTATTCCTTAGTTATAGGTTCGCTATCTTAAAATATGCATTATGTCGCTAAGTTCTCCTTATTCGTTGACTTTTATTCCATGCCCATTGGCTAAACTTATTGTCCCCCTTCTGATCTACAATCTCTTCCCACGCTTGAGTTTTCCAAGAACGGCCTGTGATAAATTTCGGCACTTTCCTTACATGTTATATTTCTAAAATAATATCGTTTTCCCCTTTTAGTTATAGATAAGATTTTGGATTCTGCGAAAACGCGTGTTTCTGCCCGCGGTAAATCCTTTTGAAAAGGGCAAGTCCCGTTTCCAATTGAACCCTAGTTATTTGGAGTATTCTTACCCCTGGCGCCAAACAGGTGTCACGGCTGGACTGTCCAAGAGTTTAAAAGGGCAACGCTTAACAAAGGAATCTTTTCCGTGGTAAACGTCCTGACTTTTTCTTCCAACAAAGTACAGCATTTCCTTTCTCTTTATAAACACAACAAACATATGGTATTGCACAAAGATAACTTGAAAATTACTTGCTAATCAAAAAGACATATCTACAAACATACATTAATACATATAACACCGGGGTCCTCCTTTTAGTTATAACATTAATACCATTGACTACCTGAAATAAGATACAATTATTATTATAGTTGTTGTTAGAAGTAATTATACTTCTGACAACATTTCCTGCTTCATAAGCAACGAGTAATGTCCACAGGTAGTGCTGGCCTCGCTTTGCAACCTCTAGTGTTGTATGTGAGTCCATCGTATACCACAGCAATGATTTAGAAATGTTATAAAAAGAGCAGAAAGAGCACCAATATCGTAGCTAAGGAAATATTCTCCCCTACCGTTATTTGCAACAAAGATGCAGACCTAATGTTTCCCTGGTTTTGTGCTAGGATTGATGTTGACAACTACTATGGGAAACTGTCTATTGTGTAAGTTTATCGAAGACAATTTATCACAAGCGTACACACCTTAAAAGTGTGAGGGATTATAGGGACACTTAGAAAGAAACCTGTGTATTTACAACGTATTCACGATACCAATATTGATCTATTGGCATCACTTTCTATAATGCGATGTACTGCAAGTACCAACATATTAATAGGTTCTGGAGCTTGTTCTTTAAAACCTATAATTATAGACACGATGCCGTGACGTTGTCCTGAAATATGTGACTCATTGGCACTCAAATCCACTATTAGATCAAAGACCATAATGGTATAGCCTTGAGAATATTGATGTCTGGAAATGGAATACCCTTCGCCTTTAAAGTGAACTCCGAAGCCATCTTGAAGAGTTTGAAAACGTCGGAGAAAATGTCCGTCATCAAAACCTTGCTGTAGAGATTATGAAGGAAAAGGCATTCCGTTCACATAGATTTGAAAGGAATTTATTTTAATGTGTTGTATGTTGTACGCATTTTTGTTAATGTTACCGTTGTATGCCTGGTCGGCGACCATGGTCACAACTACCCTTCTGCGGATTTGACCTATGAAGACGTCGTTAAAAGTCATGCTACTAATTCGGAATGTTGAGATCGTGAAATCGGACATCTTTGAGATGGTACTTGGCACTACTATTTGCTAATACCGCCTCATGTGCAAGCTTCATGGTTGGAGACGGTCTCGCAGCTTTCAAAATCAGTCTAGCAGACTGAATTTTTGTGTAGCATTAAAGTTATTTATCTCTGAAAAGATATGAAATTTGGGCGAAGAAGATGAGAGTTTAACCTTGCAGGAGGCGCGCTGTTAGTAAAAGTCAACACAAGCAGTATTTATGCTTTATGGATGTTTTAACATGAGCTATTGCGTCACCTATGTATTTATTCCGTTGCTGATGCTTACTCTACAATGTGATGGTGAAACATTGTTTCTTTGTTCTAAGTTCTAAGTTGGCATGTGCATTTTCATTAACGATGTATTCAATGTTGTAAAATGTAGAACGCACGACTGCTCCTGTGATAGATAGGCGCTTGGTTCTAGAAGTGAGCAATGTGCAAAGATAAGTGTAATAACAATTAAAATGTACTTAATCATTCGTTTTTCGAATAGTTGTACTTTAAATGTTTCAATCAAGCTATGTGGGCAATTAAATTTATTTATTATTTTTATTATTTCTTATCAGTTTAAAGGAATTATGGGATGAAGAGATTTGCAATCCATGAAGAAAGTGATAATGTGCAGATTTGAGTGACTAGAACATTGAATAAGAAAACCACAGTAATGAGTCTAAATAGGATGGGGTTGTTGGCGATGATCTCGCCGAGCTAAAAGTAGTGCTGGAGTTCTTAATTTGAAGGGACAAAGTTACACAGTGGTGTAAAAGTAAGTGTGCTAAAACTATAAAAAAAGCGAAAAAATACTTTGAAAATCCTTCCAGGTTCCAAGAGGATACCGCCACGGGTGGCCGAGGTCGTTAAGTCTCGGACTCGTGAGCGGGAGGTCTGGTTTGGAATACCGCCAGGACCGTCCTTCCTGACTGAGGTTTTTTCCAGGTTTTCCTCAGTCCTCATAAATGGCAAATGCCGGGGAGGTACCCTAAACTTAGGCCTGGAACGATTCCTTCCATAAATATAAATCCTTTCCCAACATATCATTTCATCTCATGTATCATCAGTGTCCATCGCCTGTGGTGCCTCTGTAGCAAAAACGGGCGTTAAACACTATTCATTAATTCCAAGAGGATTGTAATGAATATCACTGATGAAGTCATTGCTTTGCTGCAAATAATTGACATTGACGATATTATTGATGAAATTGTAAACTATACTGTGTTTATATATGGTGACATCGAGACATGAAATAATGGCAGTACTGAAGATTTTTTCTTGATCGGAACTATAAAGCGAGATAATGTAAATGTATTAGAACTTTGGGCAGCAAATGGAACAGGAATGAAACCATTTAGGGCTGAATTGGGTTATAAAGTGTTTCTGTTTCTTCTAAAATGTAAGCTGTTTGGTGATATAGAAACAAGGGATGGCAGGAGGAATGACTGTAAATTAGGTGAAATATATGTGCTAATGGAGGCTTCTGTTGATACTATGCGCAATCTTTGAGCATGGGCGAATTTACCACAATAGATAAAATGCTTCATCCTTTCAGAGACCGCTGTGGATGGACACAGTATATTCCAGCAAACTAAATAAATACGAATTAAAATATTTGCATTATGGATGAAAACGTGTTTTATTGCAGTATCTTGGAGGTTTATCGCGATATGCAACCAGAAGGACAATACAGAATATCTAGTGCTCCTGATGGTATAGTGGAGAGACTTGTGCCAATAGAAAATTCTAACAGTAATCTAACAACTGATAATTGTACACAAGCTACTCCCTTTCTGAATGTTTACTGCAGAAGAAATCACCTGTGTTGGAACAACGAGGAAGAATAGACGAGAAATTTATCCAGAATTTCTGCCTAGCAAGAGAAGTGAAATTGGAAAATCGTTGTTTCGATTTCAGAAGGAAAACACTTTAATTTCCTGGCTCTATATTTCACATTATTTAACACTGCAGGCATCAGTTTCCAAATATTTTCTTTCATGAGACCGGAGGCAGCTTCAAGAAGATGTATTTATCTCAAGCAGCTAGCAAAAGAGCTTATGAAAAAATACTTCATATCTAGAGCAAAACTCAAATCCTTGCCAGTCAATCTCATGTTTCTTAACACTGTTCTATGATGAATCATTAGCTTCTGAAAATCAGATCTATTAACCTCTGACGAAGAAACGAGGGACGTGCATCTTATGTGGACGTCAAGAAATTTATTCACTTTAGTTAAATGCGACAAACGAAACAAAAAAAAACTTTGCTTGCAAAAGCACACAGAAAGGTAAGTAGCTGTGAAAGGTGGGATGAAAGTGAACACATCTCAAAATAATGGAACAAATTAGTGCCATCAAGAACTCAAATAACAAACATTTATTGTTATAGCATCTTAAAATAATGCATGAAACTGCTTCTACCAATATAAAACTTCCCCAGAAATATCTTGTTATTACTTAAAAACATGTTGTAAACTTTTCAACGTGCGCCTGCTCGTGTGCAGAATTAAGTGCGCATATCGGAAGGTTTATGGTGACGCCCACGTTGTTAAAGAGCAGATTTTGCTGATTAAAGAGTGTATTGGAAAGATTTCCCATTATCTGTACAACCTTTCTTCCTTAGGTATAACTGTCACATCACTTAATATCTTGATTGAACGAATACGCATCCGTCATTCCTCCCGTCCTTTTCCAGAACGAGGGCTCTAGTCTGGTGTTCATGACATCTTTAGAATAAGTCAGCAGAATTTCAATGTATGTTCTATAGGGATAGTCTGGCTGAGATATAGAAGCCTGACATTGTTGAGTGATACTTCCAGCTGTTGAAACAACGAGTTTAGAGATATTTTGACAAAAGTAATCTGATCAATATCATTCATGTCATTTCTCCCGGCATCAACTATTCGCACAAATTGCTCTAGGTAATTGCCAGAGTAAAGAAATGTGATGGGGACATTTTTCTTAAGTGTATTTTTGTGATTTAGAGAAAGGTAGCTGTACTGCTGCATGTTAATTTGAACGGGAAGGTCTATGAAGATGTCTAGTTTTTGAACTCCTGTACACCAACGACTCGTTATAATCTTTGTTAGCCCTTATGAAATCACGTTTTGCACCCTTCGTCTTCGGCGTTTAGACTTGGGACTAATTGTTTTTTTCCCCATTTCGAGCACTATAATAGGCGCTTATTTTCAGAACATATCATAGAACCTGACTTGTACGTCAGCTTTCCTTTTCAAATTACACCCCGCCTCCTTCAGTCTGCTTTTAACGACTCATTTGGGGGAATTCCCGAACCTACCACGTCAGAAAGCACATTGATGCCCATTTTTACGCCTCTTTGTTAACAGCTTTTACACCGTTCTTGAAAAATGGCAACACATTTCTGCAAAGCCCACCAAGAGCAGAGCACAAGCTGTTACTTTTTGATAACGTTTGTCCCTGTACAAAAGAAAATTTCAATGGTCTAATGCTACCTCAGCCTGATTTGAATGATATCTGGTGACAGTATACAGTTCCATTATGCCTGTTTCGGGCGAAACGTTGGAACTATGGTAGAGGAAAGTCCATTTATCTACAAATGGCCACAAATCTCCGTAAAAGTTTCTTAAAATTATGTTCACGAATTTAAAATCCTGTTGCATCAAAGCCACCCAATTAAGTGAAGGACTTTTCAGCAGCCATGCAGATATTATTGCATTGTTCTACAGAGACACTTTCAATGACTTGCACAAACATATTGCCCACCACTTGTGATACTATCAGATTGCAGTAAATAAACATTTCTTAAGGAAAACTTATGCACGGACCTACAGGATGTTTGCCAATATCCTGATTCACTTCGTTAGTAGAGGCTTCGAGTCCCGTCATCTTGGCCAGAGATAGCGATAAAACTAAAACACATACGAGATTCGTCGTCGTTTCTGTAGGTGTCTGTTTAGGAGGATTTCTAGCCCCGGGCATGGACTTTGCGTTTGGCTCATGACTTCTTGCATTTTAATTTCTGTTTCCGCTATGCTTCTCCGGTTTCTAGAGGGTGGGACATTTTCTACATAGCCTATAATTTGCTGTCGGGAATATGGGTGAGCTGTTTGGCTTCGACTTTAATGTTGGAAGTATTTTTGATCTCGATATACAGATAAAAGTCTTCGACTTGCTAATGTCCCGCTTATGATAGAGCTGACGGAGTGTACCAAATCTTTGGAATCTTGGACGTCACCATGTGGCAATGATAAGTTAAGTTTGGAATGTATCACTGGAGTAGACATATTATACATAGTTCCAATGCTTGATTATCGTGTTTTGTAACATTATAGAATTTCACAGGATACCTACCTTTTGCAGTGCTACTTCCCACTCTCCTTGCAACACTATTCTCTTGGGCAAGATGTTTGAAAATTTAGAAGTTGTATTGTCGGTGAAATGATCCATGAATGCATTACTCACGAGCTTAAGGGAAAATGGCTTTTTTAATCTTATCGAATTAATAGTTGAAGCCAGGACCCACGAATTAAACTTGTTTGGGAAATCTCTCCACTTAACGAAAAATGGATTATTTCGTCCACGACCTCTAGCATGAAGTATTTGGTCCAATTTTAATGATTTCGGAAGAGCAACCTTTTGTATCTCCTCGGAATAGAAAATGCCGTATGTTCCAGTTTGCTCGAAACCCTTAGCAAACTTATTTTTTGCTTGGATATGCACACGCGATTTCCAATATTACATTGAAGTTGACGTGCTTTGGTCTCATTCTGTCCATGAAGATTCTGGTACACCTGCAAAATGTTGCCTTCATTAACATCCTTTGGAGCTATTGTAGGACTATTAAAGTGCAGGAGGAACTTCTACGTATCTATAGGTGTTTTATCCGCGCAACATTTGCGCATTTTCGTCTTTAAGGTCTCATTGAAACGTTCTACATTACTGGCTTTGACATTAATTTTTTAGTGTAATACTTTACGCCATGTTTGGCTAAAAATGTTTTAAAGGTGTTGTTAGTAAACTCAGTTCCTTTATCGGTTTGCAACACTTTGGGAACGCAATGAGAAATATATAGTTTTAAACGTTGTTGTAACTTCCGTCCTAATTTTGATTTTAACGGTATTTCCCAAATATATTTGCAAAAAACGTCAATCACCGTCAAAATGTAAATGTAATGTTTGTTGTGCTCTGTAACGTTGTTCATCACATTTAGATCGGCTTTCCAAAGGTCGTCCATGTTGCTCACGTGCTAATTTATAGTGGGAAATCGTTTCTTCATCGACTTGTGAAATATAAAACTATCCTGGATTGGAAGAAAAGACTTGGTCTTAGATTTTGGTAGCCTTGCGAAGTTTGTTAGCTGTACCAAAACCCGCGTAGAGCTCTGACTTGAAATATATTTTTTTTCAACGCGTTGCATTCCTTCATTGTTTAATTATACAGCGGCTCACACTAATGCTAGCGAAAGCTATAGGAAAACTGACTTTTTACCGGCAATCTGCTGCGTTTTACTTTCCTCTTTGCTGGTTTTGGTTCCTCCTTTACCTCACTGTTATGGTATATATCATGTTTCGATTCACAGTATGGTTCTCTCACTTATGACATAAGGCGGAGATATTTTCCCAATTTATATTTTATCATCCGCCATTTTTCGAGAGCTGCCAAATGTGAATTTCTTTTATTTATCTGATTAATTGATTCGTTTTCGAGATGAAACTTTTCGACTGCTTTTGGCTGTGAAGTTATAATAATTTGTATATTGTACTTCATTTAAGCCAGTTTTGACGCGAATGCACTACCTAGTAAAGTCAACATCGGAAGTATAAATGCAGGTAAACAACCATCTTTCTATACAAGAGGCTTTTTCTTTTTCTTTTTCTTTTTCCTTAAGGACAGTCGTTAGTTGATTAACTTTCCCCTGCGCATTATACGTTTATTTAAGCACTTCAAGCATTTTATAGGCAAACTGACATGTCCTCTACACATGTTGAGTGCACACTCGGAAATGGCCTTTATTAGCTCTGAGTTATTAGCTTTTCTACTGCTTTTCTCGTAAAGTGGGGTTCACCTTATCTATCACCGTCCAGTTGGCGTGCTGCCTTACAATCAGTGGACTACTCAGTTTAGCAATGCTCATACGACTGGTGTCTGTACAAAAATGACGGAAATGTACTCGTTGCTCGTTTAATTAAACTTTGGGGGAAAAAATTGCATATTGTGAACCAGGGGTAAAACCTTCAGAATGTGATCAACAAAAGCGATACCTATGCTGATATAATTTATAATTGCGTTTAAAATAGGAAAGCCTTTCTTCCAGGAGGACGTCGGTTAAATACCTGTATTCATTAGGGGTGTACTGCGTGCAATCCAGCACTGGATAACCATGGGGATTTTCTGTAACCTTCTCAAATGCCTATAGCGAAAACCTATAGTTCTTTGGTTCCATCTGTTGGCACAACCTATTAATTTGCATTTTATCTCTATTGTTTTAAAATACGACAATATTAGTCAACCTATTTCATCAACTTCGTGACCTTTACAGTGTACTCATATCTGGAGGCTATGGTTTCATTACCCGTGTTGACTAACGTTGAATTCTTCCGGGTAACATCGTGTGCAGCTGTAATAGTAGTTCCGTGAAAAAATGGACACAGTTCAGTTCTTTGTACATCCGCTTTATGGCGTAAAACTTTCTATTTCCCGACATCGATAAGCATGGTGTATAATGACAGATTTTTGCTCCTCCAACCAAGAAAACAGACAGATGCACGCTATCATAGCTTATTAGCTAAGCGGTACTCACCTTTTGGAATAAGCGGAATGTTATATCGGGGCATGAATCGCTTCCTGTGCACTTTCATACATGCCTGTGCAATTTCATGTCAATTCTCGTCAATGAATTGTTTCCTAAATTTATAAACCCCCCTGACACAAGAGAAATACGTGCATTTTGCAGTAAGCAACCATTTCTTTTATCATGTTAAAGATGTAATTTGAAAACACCATCTTTAAAGCCACTTTTCGAAAGTCTTGCGGCGATTTACTGTCATGACATACGAACAGTAATATTTCTGACCCGGTATAGGACCAACGTATTTTTCATTTTCCTTGGTGTTGAACAGGTAAGGAAAATAACCTTTGCATTCGACGAGTTGTTGAAAAGCGTGATAATGGCATAGGGATGAAGTTCAGCTGGTTTAGAAATGGCACACTGACATACTTCATTCTGCAAATTTTACTCCCGTTCATAATGAACTCCGGTGTTCAATTTAGACTGCACACCTTATACTTTAACAAAAATTGACCGCCATAGAATCTTAAGTTGTGCGCTATGACGACAATGTCACTGGATTCGAACCCGAGTTGTGTGATGTGATCAAACAATTGTTTTTCAGGGTTCTTGCAAAACACCCATTTTTAGCACCACTATGCGTACAATGGGTCATCTTGTTATGCTCGTTAATACACAAGCTGCAGGCTTGGTACAGCACGTAGAAGTTATGTACATGCTCATGTACGTCCGCTTTAGCGGGATAAGTAGTGTTTTGTGTTCACTCGAAATCTAAGGACATATATAATGTTCTTTCGCAAATTTGGAGAGTTGTACTTCCGAATGTAGCACTCATGGTTAGCATACACATCAATCTTACAAGAACTAAAAAAGTTTCCCAGCACCGGTGAGGATATTTTCTAAGCCTAATATTCACAAGTTTGTTGCACGAAAGGCAGAATTTTTCAATGTCGCGCAAGGACAAGGTTTTAAGATAATAATTTCCCTTAATAAAATGTTTATTAACACAGGCCTGCTCATTGAAATCGTGATGACACGCGTCACATTTCACGTACCTCTTAAATAAGGATGTGCACCGCTGGCAATACTTGGCGCAGTTTTATTTCACACCGGTGAGTTTCTTTTATAAATAGTGAGGGAAAATTGCAATGTCGGCTATATCATTTACACTTGAAGAACTGGTGCAAATTCACAACAGCATTAAAATGGTCGTTGTGCAATATTACAGCGATATGTTTATCGCTATTATTTTAGTTTTATAAAGCACATTTTGCCAGCTGTGGTTTGAAAAAAAAAAAACAGTGATAAAATACCCCTTTAGTACCATCTGAAATTGTCTCACGTCGTCTAGAGTAAATGGGCCGACGGATTTACCTGATTTCTAGCACAGTTCTACAGCCCGTTGATTTTGCAGAAATTCATGTAGTTTACTCGAATGATAATTTACATTCCCCTCAATTTTGGCTTTACACACTGCGATGGCTAACTAAGTGAAGATTGTCATTATTCTTTATTTCTATGATCCCTCTGTTTTTACTACAGTCATTGCAATGTTTGTAGCAGGAGCCCGATACATACTTTGTCCAAATACACGAAATTTTGAGTGGCCTTGCCAACAAAAGTTATTTATTACTGTGTATTACTTTCTCCGAGGATTTTAATATGACTTCGGGGTTCACTTGGTCGAACCTGTGCACACTTATGTTAAATGGTCTAACAGTATGTTTAGTATCATGAATCGTGTTCCCTATAATTCTATACTGATTGTTTAACAGATTCTCATTGGTAAATGCTAAAATAATTATTAAAAACTTTAGAACCCCATTGGGTCGAATCTGCATCTTCGGGCATCGAACTCACTATGATGTCAGTTTCAGAATACTCCGAATAAAATTTTTTTGCTATTCTATAGCTATGATTGGTTTTTATTTTAAATCTTGCAAGGTTAGGTCTACACTTACCTATGGCTTATCAGCGTTCTTAGCAGAAATCATGTTGTCGGCAGAAGGCGCGCTGAGGTCAGAAGACGTAATCTGGCCAGAAGTCGTGTTGTCTGGAAAAGCCGCGTTGTTGACAGGAGCCGTGTTGTCGTCAGAAACCATTTTATCTGGAGAAACTGCGCTGTCGGCAGAAGCCATGTTGTTTGTAGAAGCTGAGTTATTGAAAAGAGGGTGCATGTCGGCGAAAATGAGGTAAAGTTGTTGATGGAATACAACTCACGCTCGTTACTAGACACGGTGTTGTTGCTGACGCTGCTGGAACGCCTGTTGGTGTAAAAAAACCTTTTGGTTGAAGACATGTTGCTGTTTGTAGACGACATGCCGCGCTTTGGAACGGTTGTTGGCTGAAGACATGTTGCTGCCTGTAGAAGTAATGATGATACTGCTGGTTCGAAAAGAAACAGAGGTACCTCAATATTACGAGAGCGTAGCGCCCACTTTTATACCCCCATTTTTCAGAGACGTCACGAGTTTCATTTTCCAAACTGCAAACATTTTTTCCATGCCCGCTTGGTTTTCAATCAATGAAAACAGATTTTTCTACTGCTCACGCGCGACCCATCTTGGTTTTCGGTCAATGAAATTGTATTACCTCTTATCCTCGCCCGAAGAAGTGAAAGTGTGGTGCAACTTAAAATGAAATTTCAGTCCTAAGGTAGAAACATACAAATGTTTTTAACGGAGAAAATCTTTACACATGAATTCGCAAATTTCACGGTAAAAAACATTTTTAAGAGAAATTCGTAAAACAGAAAAAAAAGACTTTTCGCACACTTTTCTTTTTACCGGGAAGAGAAAACATCAGCTGGTAAAAATTACCAGACCGTAGGTGGGTAGACCATTTTCAAACAGATGACCTAAACATAACACATAACACCTAAACATAATGGAACCTGATTGGAGTGCAAATCATGTACCAGTCAACTTTCACCACTCAGTAAGTCGCTGAGAATTCGAAAAATATTTTCAGAGAGGAATTCGCGTAACATCAAAATGCTTTTAACACATGACATTTGAAACCCATTAACAACCTTTTCCCCGAGTGAGAATCCATTAAAAGGTAATTTTACCCCCTGGGATAGGGGGAAAGTTTTCACAACCCTCGCGCCAGGTAGAAAACCTTCAGATTACCAGCACGAACTCTCTCCACTCAGTAGACCAGTTGAGGGTACGGTGGAAACAACTCGCCTCACGAGCTAGTAAGTGTTATTATATATTTTCATGAACAGATATTGCAACAAATGTGCAAGCTCCTAAAATGGTGATCAACTTGGTCCTTGACAAATGGGCTAGGAGTCCCAGCTGAGAGAAAAAGTCTGTGAAGAAGAATGGTAACACTGTACCAACCCACAAGTCTTTGAACTTGTTATAAATATACTAGCTGCAGCAAAGTTGACAGTATTAACCATGAACATGCTCTGGATTCAAGCTATTTTGTTGATAGTATGCTATTACATGGTACTTAAGAAAGATTACTACAATCATTTAACTATGTAATAAGGAAGATTATGATAGCCACATATCAGTGACTCATAATGATGCTAGTAATTTCAAGAAAGTTAAATTGGAAAATTTAACACTCAGTGATAACATGAATAGTTTTTTAAAAAAATTGCAAAATATATTTCAAATTAAATCCTATACAAATTATAACAAAAAGCAACTAACAACCAAAAGAATAATACAGACTCGGAAATTAATGAAAAGTGAAGTGAATGATACAGTATTACAGTAGTTAAAGAAAAGTTCAAAGTAATGAAAGGAACAGTTGTGTAATATCTAGCGTGCACTTTAAAGAGATGTTACATATGGGCTGTTTTAAGAAAAATAACTCTAGGGTTTTCTCACTAAAAGTATATGAATGCATTTAAACTGTATTAAAACACTAATAAAACTACCGCCACGAGTGGCTGAGGTCGTTAAGGCGCGGACTCGTGAGCGGCAGTTCTGGGGCTCAATTCCCCCGGGACCGTCCTCCTTGACTGAGTTTTTTTCCCGGTTTTTTCTCAGTCCTCATAAATGGCAAGTGCCGGGGAGGTACCCTAAACTTGGGCTTGGAACGTTTCCTTCCTCTAAAAAATCCTGTCCCAATTTATCATTTCATCTCATGTATCATCATTGTCCACTGCCTCTGGTGCCTCAGCGGTAAAACGGGCGCTAAACACCATGAATAAGTAATCATTAAAATATACATATTGATTTAATATTTTCCCCAAAACCATTAGTTAAACTTGTTAGTTTCAAACAACGATAAAAGCATATACACAAAATAAAAACTGGATAAAAACCATAGCTAAAATCCTGAACAAAACCCTTAATAAAAGCTTATTTAAATGCTCTATAACACGAGTTAAAATATTAAATTATAATGTGAATTTTAAAACATGAGTTTGAAACACAATATAGGCAAGAACATTGAAATTAAAAAAAACCCACTTGAGATGGCAGAATTTAACAGGCAGTGTCTTAAGGCATAGCCTCTACTCACACATGGCGTATAGCAGGGCGGCAGTCAGGCTGGCGTTCATCGTGGAGTTGGTTTAAACGAAGACATCTTCCAACAAACCATGTGTCAGACGTGGAATGTACACTTTGAACTTCAGCTTATACAATATATTTTGATTGACCGGCGTGATATTGCTGGAAATTCTACTGTTGACGATTTTTCTTGGACTAGTCGTGACAGCCAGACAGATATTGGATTCATTTCCCTCAGTCCGTGATGTCCTAGGTCGCCCACTACGTTGTGCATTCAAAACAACCGCCAATTTCAAAAGTATGAGGTACATTGTAAACAGCCTAACCTGATGTTGTATCTGATTCGAAATGTTCTCTCCATTCCCCGAGTACAGCACTTAAACTTCGTTGGTAACCGACCTTTATAGCAAAAGCTCTTTCCTCTTTCGTTAAAATTTTCAGATGTTACTGACTATAAACATAGCATCATCATAACATCATGTGTTAACTGAAATTCACCAAGTGTATAGTTACTTTTGCACCACCCAGTATTTTCATTGCTAAAAGGACGCTTTAGCATGTACGGCCGTAAGGCCCATGCGACAGTTATACTTACTTGTGTGTTCCTTAAAACTGCTATAATAAAAGTACAATACTACTACTACTACTACTACTACTACTACTACTACTACTACTACTACTACTACTACTACTACTACCACTATTACTACTACTACAACTATTATTACAACTATTACTACTATCACTACTACCACTACTATTACTATCACTATTACTACAACTACAACTACTACTACAATTGCTACTACTATCACTACTACTATCACTACTACTACTACCACCACTACTACTATCACTACTGCTACAACTACTACTGCTACAACTGCTACTACTATCACTACTACTACAACTACTACAACTACTACTACTAATACTACTACTACTACTACCACTATTACTACTTCTACTACAACTACTATTACAACTATTACTACTATCACCACTACTACCACTACTATTACTATCACTACTACTACAACTACAACTACTACTACTACTACTACTACTACTACTACTACTACTACTACAACTGCTACTACAACTGTTACTACTACAACAACAACTACTACTACAACTACTATCACTACTACAACTGTTACTACTACAACAACAACTACTACTACTACTACTACTACTACTACTACTACTCAACTACTATCACTATTACAACTACTACTACTACCACTATTACTACTACTACAACTACTATTACAACTACCACTACTATCACTACAACTGCTACTACTATCACTACTACTACTACTACTACAACAACTACTATTACAACTACCACTACTACTACTATCACTACAACTGCTACTACTATCACTACTACTACTGCTACTATCACTACTACAACTGCTACTACTATCACTAGTACTATCACTACTACTACTACTACTATTACTACTACTACTACTACTACTACTACTACTACTACTACTACTACTACTACCACCACCACCAGACACCGGTGCAGAAACTTTTTCAATGCGTCCACCACAGCACCATCCCACCTCGCCTGGCACTTTCGACCCTGTAACACAATCACAAGAATGAAATAGGAGAGCGGACGGTATGTGGAAAGAAAAGATCATTCCAAGCATTCGGCTAAACGACCAAGGGAAACCACGAAAAAAAAAACCAAGGTTAGGATGGCGGACCCTAAGAGATTTGAATCCAAGACCTTCCGAACCTTCTGAAGTCACCTGAGCCGCCCCACTCGGTCCATTAATACCGAACAGCCAGCATATGTGCAATGAATTTTTGCATCCTATTTTATTTATTTATAACATTAAAGTCTTTAGAATGGTGATGATGTACAAATTATTATAAACTTCATCCTTTGATGCAGTTATATTATTTTTCCCGAGTATGAGTGAACCTATGATTTTAAAATGAAATTATTTAGTAGTTCATAATGTGCATTAGGATGAATGTTTAGCACCTGTCCTGGGACGGAACGTGAGACCACTGTGTTTAGGTAATTCCGGAAAATTTGCGCTAAGTCATTATTCGTTTCTGGAATTTTTAAAAAAACCACTCATAGAGAAAGTTAGAAATGTCTGCCATTTGCTGAATGCAAAATTCAGATGATACAGAAATGCAATGATGCATACACAAAGAAAACTTATTGTTGTCAAGACTTTGAATGGAGCTACTGCTATGTTGGAGAGCATAGCGGAAATATATTTTAAACGAGTTCTTATATAAGTATTTTGTAGCCTCATTTTGGAAGGAATTACCTCTAGGAATTGTGGGCATGGTTCCTTTCACTCTTTGAAACCAGGTCAGCATATATTTCTCTATTTAATGTTAAGTGAGGTTAGACAGACTTACAGTAACTTGAGTTCATACCTGTGTATGATCTGTGTGTAATTTTAATTTTGTACTAGAATCAATTTTCAAAGAATATTAAGATATAAGTATACAGGGAAAATTTTAAAATTATTATTTAAACATATCTGATTTCCTTCGTCTTCATCCACCTGTAAAATGTTAGTGGAAGTAAAAGCACACTAATTCTTAACATAGCCCCATACTCTTCGGCAAGACTTTACCCAAATTGGCCATACACAGATTGAATCCCTGAGTTCCAATCTTGAACATCACCTGTTCATATGCTAATGTATCTCATATTGGCAATCTGTGTGGAAATATGTCCATCACTTACCGACAGTAAGTAAATATTTGACTCACTCGATTTTTCGGCAAAGGGCTGGCTCATATAAACGACTCTTCAATATGATAGCTTTCAAGAGAAGTGGTTAAAAAATTAACCGAATATGGCTTAATTCCCCTTTTGTAGCAATTGTAGGATTTGTGGGCTAAACCACTATTATGGAGCGATGAGCTACAAGAAACAGTTACTAAGGTTTACTTCCGGAAACTTCAGCCAGTTATGATGTTAAAAGAAATCGATGTTAAAGGATTCCTATTTGGGAAGTTAATGCATACACATTTCAGCTGATACAAGATATCCAAAGAGGAAGATCTATTTTTATGCATGCCAATTAGATAACATTTAATTTTTATTAGGGGCCAAAAGCAAAACCATAAAATGCTGATGTTTGAGCCAAGTTTTAGCCGAATTCTCTAATGACATATTTTTTACTGGTGGAAAAATATTATTCAACGAGATTTACGAAACAAAACCGAGAGTAAGGAATTAGTTGTACAGAAACAGACATTTAAGAGCAGTGAAAAATATAGAGAAAAATGAATAGGAAATACAGGTTGATTCTTTCGCTAGAGGCCCCAAACTATTGTCTATAAACATTTATTTTATTTAGACAATGGCTTGAAAATGTACACACATACTTTTAACGATACAAATAATATAGAAATCCATGCGATATAATGAACTCTTCTAGTGACCTACATTTATCTATATTGCGCGTCACTGTATCTCGGCAGTTGTGATACGATTGCCGCGCGATTCACAATGTATGCAATAGTACAGCGCGTATTTTTCGTTTGTAAATACTGACAGAAGGTTTAATTTAAATCATGCCAATCAGATGGTCGCTAAGTTCGCCATAATTCCATACGTGCTTACAGTTGTTGTAATGGGGAAGAACTGGAAAGGGAAGGGGTTGTTTGCTTTGTGACTATTAGCTCTACAGTCTCTGCACAAACAACACAATTTCTCTGATAATTATAAAAATGTTGTAATGCAGTGACCTCACTATGGAAACGACAGATCAATAGTCATTTTTTAGGATTTGGTGAGTGTCTACGTATTTACAGATGAGCAAATCCCTTTGTAGACAACGAATTTCAGATAGACAACTTCCAAGCGTCAATTTATTTTATTAATTAGTGAAACAACCCCATCAGGATGGTAAGTTGGATACATGGGTTTGCTCAATGGAAATCACGTACATAAATGCTTTAAGAGAAGTTGTAACTAGTAATATTCACCATGCACATCAACTACACCTTTACAAAGGTCAACAACTCAGAGACTACAACGTAGTGATAGAACTGTAAATGGATAATACTAAAGGACTGCTTTTAGAACATTGATCATGGCAATTTCAACGATATCTGTATTACTTTCTAAACAAGCTGCAATATTTAATTTATTGGCTGTAATTGCAGATGTTGGTAGGGTAGGGGCAGCTCTTGAAAGAAAGTGTTAAGGAATGATAAATGCTTATTTGGAAGCTGATGCCAATATCAACCACAAGGAGCATTGCTACGGAGATCGTAATCCTCATTGCAGGGAGGAAGAACGCATTCAAGACCTCTTCATTGTAAATATTTGGATGAGCGCAATAAATTACCATCGGCCCTAATTATGGCTGCAGCGTACCTTCCTGGTTTCTTCAGGGACATTTGACCAAGCGGCCATTCGCCAAAACATCCTCTTTCAAGAACACGGCCATCCAGGAAACAGATCGTAAAGGACCCTTAACATCTTGGTCAGAAATATTCCGGCAAATGGATAGAACACTGTTTACTTTACGAGAGTGACCCCCGAAACCTTCGGATCTTACCCTAAGCACTTCCTTCTGTGGGATTATGGCAAGACCGGTTTCCCTCGACTTACCTGTGGAGATGATTTTATGAACAGAATTCGAGTAGAACTGCAATATCGTACCGCAAATGCAAGAACATCTGTTAAGGAGAGTGACATTAGGTTTAAATCGAGAAAAACAATATTGAATATGAAATTGTAATAATTTTTGTCCTTACATGCAACTGAAGCCCCTGTGGCGCGCAGAGTAGACAGACCATTCTACTGCTCAGTATGTAACTAAGTAAAGAGCCGACTGTGGTATTATTTCAATAACAAACAAGCTAAAGCACCAACTTTCTGCAGCGGTATTTAATAATAGAGTGGATGTTAATTAAATATGTAGATTGGAGGGAAAATTTCCGTTAATTGGATTAGATTTATTGTTTAGATTAAGAATTGATGGTTTGTATTAATAATTGTATATCTCAGGAGTAAATGTTGATGTCTTTCTCTCCACTCCGATGATGTTTCCGCTGACTTAGATTTATCTCCGACTAACTCCGACGAGATTCTTCGGGCTGGAATTTTAGTTATCTGGATATAACAGGGAAAGGGAAATGAAAAGGATATTGACACTATACTCAACTGATTTACAGTTTCTCACCTCCAACATTTCTTTATTGTTTACGGTTCATAATGTTGGGCGAAGAATCGGCTACTCCGTGAAGAATTTAAGGCGCGTTGTGTCACTTTCACATGATCGCGTCTCTTTTTCTAGGAATCTGTTCCTTTACCATTATCACAAAAGTTTAGCACTTGAGTGCCTGGAGAATGTACGGTACTCTGTAAAATCACACCTAACTTAACATTAACACAGATTCGTCACTTAATAAAACTGAACTATAACTATCTTGCTCGTAGACACATAAGCACTTACTGATAGTTCTCTTGTACTCTGTTCAGAAGCTATTGCACGACTCTCCTGCTTTTGCATAAACCTGGTTTATGACACTTTTCCCTCACCTAATATAACAAAGACGGAGTTTCAATGCGGAAGAACTCATTTGTCCTTGACGCAGTTTTACCATTGCTTCAGGGAGCATCCGGGGATGGGTTTGTTTACAATAAGGCACGTAACAATTTCTCACAGGTCAACTTTAACGACCGCTCGGTCCGGCCGCTTTCCACCCAACAATTGCACATATCTCCATAGAGTCAATATCTGATTTGTATTACAGTGAACAAACGTAAACTTGCAACCACAATACATGAAATGATAATAAACTAACAATTATGGTATATATGGTACATTTAACCTTACAGCTATGATCTATTCATACATATTATTTGACAAGTAATTAATTTATTGCTTATGGATAATTATGAGAGTGTCTTAGTTAATTATTACGGTTTTATTTCCTTAGCATCTGTCACAGATTTAGAGCTCTACTATTCCACAATGCTTCAGAGTGATATGACTAGTCATTCATTCAACGCCGTAATATGATCTGTACTATATATGGCCATTATAGTGTGACAAAATTATATCAAAACAAATATACTTTGAAAACTATATTAAAACAGTGATTTGTCTACCGTAACAACTGAAAAGAAAATTATACACCATGATAGTTGAATATTTTTCCCTAATATTTCCATCTATGTACAAATTTTAAAAACATTTTGGTTATTCTTAAGCCTTATAATGCATTGAATAGACATGAAAGCTTATTCGGCGCCTTGTTTATACAAAATTTAAATGGCTAGATAATGTCTGTTGCGACATCTATAAATTATGGATTGCTTTTGCAGAAATACATGCTTCAAATTGGCTCTGTTATACTTGTTCACGCAAATATATTGAAACATTATTCCGGTTTGTATGCAAAAAAAAAGAGGTTAAGAAATTTCATGAACTTAAGAGGTGGACTAAGGGTGGGATTTATCTTTTCTACAATTTTTGAGCTGGTAACTTCATATTTCTCACGCATATTTTATAAGATATGCTTAATAACATGCAAAGTCGATTGGATTGGTAAAATCAGAGGACAAATTTTTCGTACTTCAGCCGTGTTGAAGAACTGGCCGTTTGTGCGTAAGCTTCAATGAGGCACCTGTAGAACGAAGAGATGCTGCTAGGGAGACACCGGGCAGCCAGAATCCAGGAACGATGAGGCAAGGAAATAAAGAAGTACTTTATATTGTTTACAGATGGAACATTCTTATGCCAGCGGAGCCCCCCCCTAAATGAATTCAAGTTTCTAAAAAGAGCTCCCACCACAGCATACACCGAAAGAAGAACATTACAAAGCGCAAGCCACCGCCAATTCGCACACAACACCAGTCCTCTTGCTTGGCATTTTCGACCCTGGAATAAACCAACGGAATAAAATGAGGTGAAATGTAAGAGCGGAAAATGAGTGGTAATGAAAAATCCATCATACCATTCGCCTAAGCAACCAACAGAGCCCACGAAAAAACCCAAAGGCCAGACTGTCAGTTGCAAGGGATTTTAAACCGGGTCATCCCGAATGCGAATACCAATCATTACTTCCCCTGAGCTATCCCGCTCTGTTTCGTTACCATAGGATACACTTTTTATATTTTACTTATGTCCTATATCAATATCTATCTGCGTCTTCATACGTGTAACAAAATGTTTGCATATTGTTTTCCATCACCAATAATATATGAATAAAATATTTACGAAGATTTAAATTATTTTTTCTCAGAAAAAAATGAAAAATAATATATTTGCTTAACATTGATTTTTTCTGTTTTTAGTGTTCAGCATCACATATTTTATTTTAATAACATTTAATATATAAAAGTATGACTACGCAATTTTATTATGTTGTAATCATAGTATACAGCAGATTCACTAAAATTTAACAATGATATCATAAAATGTATAGAAAAGATTTATTTTAAGAATGTTTGAGCATCCCCACGGGCTAAAGTTTGAAGGCGGTTATGGGTGGCAGGAAAAATGATGATAGAAGTTGATTATTTGCGATGCAGCTCACCATTCAATAACTCTTCTAGTCGATCTACAGGGATATTGCTGGTTTTCGGGACCTGGTAGTGCCGGGTTGATCAAGGGAATTAAAGGTGATGTGTTGAAGAAGAACACTTTGTTATCTGCTAGTTGACGTCGTTTATTAAGCGCAAAGTGTATACCATGGCGTTTCTGTTCGGACCGCAGTAATGAGACGTTTGGCAGACGCGCGGAGATATAATGCTTGACTAAAGTATGTTTTCTGACTGCTGGGAAGACGCGCCGAGCAGAAGTGAAGCTCGAACATTGATGTTGGAACGGTATTTGGGGTGCCACAGTTGTTCGTTAATTTGGAACGGTTATTATTGTGTTCCACTGTAGTTCGTTAATTTGCAGCAGGTTAATATGGTTGTTCCAATGTAGGGGGGATGATGGGTTCTCAGGGTAATTTTGGACTGTTTTTAACGACTTGAAAGTCGTTAGGGGGGAAGGAGATTGTTCACTGTATTAATAAGTTCGGCACTGTTTGAACATTTGATTTATTTAACAACTTGGCAGGTTACTTCCTGACGGCTCGTAGCTGACCTCACTACACACTTAGACTGACCTTAGAAATGACTTACACTGCCTTCAACTGAACTTTAGATATGACCTAGACTGATTACTTTCGGATGACTCAGACTGCCTGATTCCGTATATTTCTTTCGTGTCTCTCGTATGATGTCCTCTGTTTCTCCTAAATGAATATCTGAATCTGAATCTGCGAATGTCTGAATGTGCGAGAGACTGTGTATGTCTGAATGTATGAATGTCTGACTTCTGCGAGTGTGTGTATGTGAATCCGTGAATGTCTCCGTGAATGTGCCTCTCTGTCTGACTTCTGTACTCCAGTTTTTCTACCACATCGCCACGCCTTTCGCTAAATTAAATTCCCTCGTATTTTATCTATTTCCGTGTTGGATGATCATCATTGGCTATCCTAAAAATTATTTATTTGTATCTAAGTTCTCCTGATTCGTTAACTTTTATCCGAAGACCATTGGCTAGAATTATTCTTTCCCCCCTGATCTAATGTCTTCCCACGAACTTGAATTTTCCCAGAACAGCCTGTCATAAATTTCGGCCCTTTCGTTACATTCTGATTTCTATTGATAATCTTTTGCCTTCCTTAGTTTGTAGATTTCCAAATGTTCTCGGAGATAATGCACGTGTTTATGGCTGGTTTCGGCTTTCCTGTAATAAAACATTTTCGTCTCCGTTCTGACATTTTCATTTTCTCTTAATTTATTGCTACGTCTGACTTTGTTAAATACTGTCCCGTTACGGCCACATGTTTCCCTTATTGTTAACTCCTAAGTATTCCTTGGGCAGAAGGTTCGTGACCTAACAAAAGATAGTTTACCCTTTCTTCAGCCTTGTCTAAGGAGCGGTCCGCGGACGAGTCGTCAGGTATACATCTGTCTCTTTCTAACATTTTTACTACAAAATGTATACAAAAACCCTTTTGTAAGTTACAAGTTACAAATTATTTCTATTTCTGATACCTATCTCTAAAATATTTCTTATACCTATACATAATAATTATCCTTATCAAATCTAATGCCTTTATAAATATAACTCTGTAGCCTTTAGTTATTAAATTAATAAAGGCGGCATTATTTCCTGCTTCAATGTTCCCATGCGTTCTTGGACTTCCGAACGCAGAATGCTCGACTGTAGAATGACCAGGAAAGCAAACACTCAAAAAGATCTCGAAAAAGCGATTTCACGTCCTTAACGCAACCATGCTCGCTTGACCACGTGATACAGGGACGCTCTGTTTTACCGCCACTATGAATTTAGACATCCTCATAGGCTCTCTGTGACTTCATGCCACTCTCATATTATTGGCTAGTCAGATTTTCTGAACGTGGCCACTTGGCGAATCGTCCAGCGTTCAAATTCACTTTCTACCGTTCGTTCTAGTTCACCGTCCTTAACGGTAGCATACATATTAAACAGCGCGCGTCTTTGCCAATACACCTCCCCGGGGGCGAGAGACCCTCGTTCCTACGAACAAAAGAAAGCATTTGCTCCATTGTCTGCCAAAAAGGACCCTCTGCTGTCCGAGCGAGATTTACGGCTTTTCGTCACATTTTTACAAACTTAGAACCCTTCACTTACAACTGGCTGAAATAAAACGTTACATATATTCTAAAATTTCTCACAATTGATGGGATGCCAAAAACTGTATCAGCGCTTAAAGTGATTTGGCGAGAAATTGAATATGAAAGTTTTCATGCTGAATAAATGAAGTTATTTTAAAACTCTGTATCATAAACACTTAAAAAAAGCATTCATTTAAACATGACTTAATTAAATGAAGTTCTAAGCGTCGTAGAACATTAAAGATTTAGTAATATATAAAGTGGCTTTAACAGATTATTTAAAAATAAACTAAAAATTTGGCCAATATTCATCCATAACCGGACAAGAAAAAATCTATTATTTAAAGTAATGCGCGAATTTCACATGTGACGGTGAAGGTTGCAACGAAAATTAAAATCTATTTCAGTTTCATCATGTAATATATAGTTATATATCAGGCGACATAATTTATTGTCTAGAAATGAGTTATTCTCATTTAAACATAAATAATATAGTATAAGTTTACTTATAATACATAAATAATAGACAATCCTACGAATAAAATTTTAGCAATACCATAAGAAGTGTTTGAACTATTAATTTTATTGTTAACACTCAATTTACCAATGAAGTGCTAGGAATTCATTGTGTTTTGTCCTTATTTATAAGATGCACAGTTCCAAAGCCAACACATCATATATATATATATATATATATATATATATATATATATATATATTAAAATGAGGTGTTTTTGCCTTATTCATATATTTAATTTATCGGCGCTTATACATGACTTCATTCTCTCCAAAACCCAATATTTGGGGTTTAAAAAGAAGTTTAAAATATGGCTTCATTTCTAAAACTTGCCATTTTTCATTAAATTATTTCCAACATTCGACATTTTCATTCATTTCCAACATCCGACAATTTTAATAATGCAGCTTATTTGACTTGTTAAAAAATTCGACACACTTTTTTATTTCATAAATGCAATATTTCAGAAGAAGAAATGAACATCATAACATAGATTAGGAGCACAGGTATTTTATGGCATTCTTAGAGAACAAGAAAATAACGAACTGATTTTAAGTTATGACTGAAAAAAAGCTCTTCCAAAATACCTGACCAGGCTGCATGTTAGATATTATATATTCCAGGCAATTTTACCTGTACAATTTTTCATAATGGTTGAGGGTAAAATAAAACAGGATACTTTTATATATCCAAAAATGACTAGAATCTTCAAAACTTTAATTTAAACAGTTTCCTCTATTTATTACATACTTATTCATATTTAGCTAGTGTCTTACGGTTGTGGGAGTCAAAATAAAAATATTACAACGACTTATTGCTTTATCATTCTTCTGTAATGATTCCTCAAAATACATTCAGTAGGTAGAGTTTATGTTTAGAGTTGTTAGTCATTTTTATTCCTCCTGATAGGTTATTTGGAAGGAATGAGAAGGGAAATAAATGTGCGAGAAAGCATCGTAAATCCAGAAGACTACAAAATGTTATGCAAATTATGGCAGTTGATTGTTTTTTTGTATTTGATTATTCTGTATATGAGAGTGTGCTTTCAAAATACCAAAGATATGGCACTTCATACTTTAGGCTTACAAAATAATTGTTTTTAAGAAAGGAAAATTGTCTGTCCTTCGCGAAAGCAGAATTATGAAAGTGATCTAACTAAGTTTAGAGATGAAACTTGGAAATGGAAAATATGAACATATTTTAATAAAATCCAGTTGCCTCTTGATGCCATAGTGATACAAGAAAAATAAACATATATTGGCAATTTTTGAAAAATAAGTGGTAAAGAAAGGAAAGATAACGGTAGCCTTCAGTATTATAAAGGCATTATGGAGAAGTAAGAAATAAAGAAAACACATCAGGCAACCTCACTATTATAAGTCACAGGATGAGGAAGGAGATTTGATAATATAATCTTTAAGTTCAGAAATATTTAGTTGCTTATTGGTTGTTGAATCTGTTATTCGTATTTTTTATTTCTTTTTTGTAAAAATAATAAGTATGTAATGGTAATTTGTAAGATTAACAACTTAATTTCCAATAAATTAAATTATACAAGTACGATACAACATGTCTCACAAAATTCACCTATTATTCGTATTTTTGATTTCTTTTCTGTAAAAATAATAAGTACGTAATCGTATTTAGTAGGACTAGAAACTAAATTTTTATAAATTAAAATATGCAACTACTGATGCAATATGTCTTTCACAAAATTCAAATTAGAGCTCCAAACTCCGACTTATGTAATAGGTTTCTTTCAAAATTACTTTTCATTAAATTTACTTCCAAGATTCGAAGTTTACAGTTTTAAAAATTAAATATCGGAAAGTTGAGTTGCTTAATTTCATTAGACTTTAATATTAAAGCCGTTCCATTTTTTTTATCTCGAAACATTGTAAAATATTGCAAAATCGAATATTAAGAAAATGGTCAAACTTTTTTTGATTTTTCTCAATAACTAAGAATATAGATGCTGGCTTTAGGAAATTGGCACCTCTTAAACTCTACAAGATTTCAAATACCAATTTATTCATTAGCAGTGCTGTTCATTACGAGTTTTTCTCTCCTCTGTGATGAGTATATGCCTTTCGAAGTTATGAACTTTATGGTTTGGAGAGGTGGTTCAGCACAGGAACAAAGCTTACTCCATCTCTCTATACTGCGTGTTTTCTTATGGCCGCCACCAGTATCTTATATTTTTAATGTTGGGTTGCTCCCTGGGAAGTTTTTCTTCTTTTTTGTTTAGTGCTAGACAGAAGAAAGTCACAGGACACTAACCAACGGAAGAAGGGGTTTCATAATATTGCTGCAACAATCCTTTCCTGATTGTTGCAGAAATAGAAACACTGTGGTTTTTATGTGGGAGGATGACCCACTGACCCACACATCTGTTTTCATAAAAAGAGAGCGGAAAAATACAAAGAAAATTTGGCGAAATATGGCATTCAAATCACTACAACATTATATACTGGAAAAAATTACTATGTACAAATTGAAAGAAAAACTTTGAGGTTTAGTATAATTTAATTTTTGTACATTAAAATTTTACAATATATTGATTAGAACCACACTGTGCACTATTTTGACTGTAAATTGGAAAATTTTCCTCCATGATTTCTGGCAAGAGATTGTACTGTCTATCAGTAAGAATGCTTTTGTGGAATGAAAAGCTGCGTTGCACATCATATGATGTGGCAGAAGCGAGCTTATATCATGCTATATTTTTTAGCCTTATGTTCGCTGGAATAATATTGTTTTACCTTCTATTAGAGTTTCATCTAGAATTTCAAACATCCTTACCCACTCTCGCGTTTATTAAAAAGAGCATGTATTTTATTCAAGAATATAAACTGTGCCAACAAAGCAGTAATTGTTTAGACATTATCGAAATCCATTTTTTGGAAATTTCACAAATTATTTTGATCTTGAAGACGCCATTCTGTGGCAGAGGGAAACACTTGTATATTATTAATATGTGCACGTTTATCATTAGAATTTCTTTCACTATCATACAAATAATAAATAAATAAGTTTACTCACCTATTTGAGAATCAAATATCTTATTTTTACGGCATCTTGATGAAAACCGACCGTGTTAAAATTGCATGGAAAGCAGGATGCAACTGAATGTTTGATCTGTATAAGTGTGCTGGCTTTGGTAATACTGATTTACCAGTTACCAGAAAGTGCTACAGCATTGAAATATTGCTTGTGATCAGGTATGATCAGTTCTACCAGAATATTTGTGATAATATTTGTTAAAATTTCTTCCCAGGCGGAGCTAATTTTTCCCACAACTTTAAGGAATTAAGTTCAGATGTTTTATCATGATATTTCAGTTATTTCATAATCTCCAACTAAAAATACAAATGGATATGTTTTGGTCCTACACTGGAATTAAAAATCATTGAAGCTCAGGCTTACGGTCTCCGTAATTCGTCGGCATGTCGCAATTGCATCGATATGAATGTTGGGTTACTCCTTGCAGCTGAGTGTTAACAATGACAACGAGTGAATAGAAAAAATACAACCGTAGAGACGGAAATGAAAGAATTTACATAATTTTACTTTTCATAAATACTGCAGAATTTACTCAAGAATGTAAAATAAAACCTCAAAAAAAAAAAAAAAAGTAAATCCGTAAAAGACACCTTTATTAGAATTAAACAATAAAATTGGAAAACGTTAACAAATAGTAAGATTTGCTTAAAATATGACAAATTTTACAAAATATGAATAATAAAATAGCTCTATTGTATCCTACACATGTCCAAATATAAAAATCATCTTCCTAGTACTCAGTGAAGAAGGGTATAGAATATGAAATTTCCTTCTAAAATATCGTTATGCTTATACTGTTGCTTCAGGGATTGTCAACACTGTAGACCCAATCTCCACGTATTTTCTGCTTCTCACAGGCCTTACCATTTTACTTGAAAAATTTCCATATGACACATCGTTCGTTTATATGCTCTTAACTGTCATATTCTCTCACGTTTTTGAAAACGGTTTCTCATAATTAAATGGACGTCACCAAATACGAAATAAAATAAAAGAAAATTCAAAATATATAAAATCGATAAATTAATTAATTTTTCAGAACTGCTTCTAAGTAAAATGTTCTTATATTTTCAAATATTTGTTAAACTAGAGCATAAAATTTTGTCCTTATAAATATTTAGTTTGGTTATATTTAAAAATATGAATGTTCCAGTAAATTTGCGATTTTTTTTATGCTTTATTATATTTCAAATTCGTTTTCTATGTATGTGTTGTTGCACGAAAACAATTTTATAGACCGCATTGATGGAGATAATAATTAGGCCTTATTTTTCAGGACTGTTGAAATTATATACATATAACTGCAGAAGATATATATTAAAATATGCTATTATTCTTAAACATTTGATACAATCCGTAGGGAAGACCAATTAGAGCGGCTATTTACAGCAATGGATCCTTATAATAAAATAAAGATTTGTACAGTAAAGTGCGCCTGAAGTGACAATACAGATCATTTCAGGAGTCAAGCAGACTGCTTCCGAAAGGAAAGAAAGAAAGAAGGAAAAAAAGATTGTGTCGTAGGTTTCAACGTACTTATTAAAAGTAAATTTCTAATTGGAACCGTTTATACTCACGCTATATGTTCGAAAAATTAAAGCAACAGTATTAATAAAAGCTATTCTTAAAAATAAAAAAAGTTTAAATTATTCCAAATATTGCAAGAATTAAATTTTGTTTATTCTATGCAGTTCACCTGTGAGGGCAAAGGGAAGGATCAGCGGTAGCCCGTATCATTCACTGCATTTTCAGTTCTTCACCAGCCGACGCGCGATTCGGCACTGTTTGGCTTATTTAAATAAAAATATTAGTACTTAATGTATAAAATAATTTAACAAATATTATGAAACTTTAGAACATATTTGAGCTCGTAATGGCAGAAATTGTGGGTTTTCATTTTCAGGTTTCTATCATTTGGGGAAAGTAATATAAGTGTTGAAACATTTTCGACTATATAAAAATGTTTTCATAACCTTCATCTGTGTACAAAATTTAGTTTCGATTTAATTCTCCGCGAATGTTGGAGACATAAAGAATACAACGCTGTGGGATTAAGGTGTCGTTGTCAATATTACTGCTGAAGTTCGAGAAATATCTGCACTGGTTGCGTCGCTCTTTGAAAGAGCAGCGTATACCATTGCCAAGAAATAGGGCATTTAAAGTTTAAATGACTTATAATACTTTTATATAAAATGCGTTATTAATTTATGAGTAAATGAGAGGCACGAAATCGTAAAGTAATTACAAACATGTTATACAAAATACTAATTGCGTGTATTTATGCAAATTAATGTTTTATTGAATATGATTTTTCCTCCACTGAAGGTGGACAGAAACATTATAAAAAAAAAAAAAAAACCGTTTTATTTAAATATTATTCCCTTATAAAAATAGACAACTTATTTACAAAAAAACGGAAGCAATTAAGAGTAGCAATAACATACATTAATACCTTTTGCCTTTGCACAAATTTTAAAAGTAAAAATATCAAGAAATTTTAAGAAATTTCCAATATCCTAGGAAATCATTAAAATCCTTGGCGTGATCAACTCATTCGTACTCATTTGTCAATACAATGAATCACAAGCTAAAAGCAAACAGAAGTAGCATTATTCAAACAATAAATATGAAAAGATATCCTGGGCTTTCAGACACGCTTTCACTGCTTCATAAAGCGTCGGAATCCGTCCTAAAAGAAGGATCGTAACCAGTTCCGTACTGCAGACTTGACTTAATCATCGTTGTGGAAGCGTTTGCGCTTCAGAAACTTTTTGAAAGGTGCAATGATAGATCAGGGCGGTAGAGTCACTGTGTGCAGGAGGAAGTGGTCACCATCTTCCCGTACCGGCACAGGTGCGCACACAAATTCATGCGTTCTCCCTTAAGCGTTTCAGTTAACATTTGCAGAATCCGTTGCTAACAAACCTTTCGATAATATACTTTTTCCTCCCAGGACATAAAAAGTTAACAATTTGCTGACGTCCTGTCCGAAACATGCATGCTTAGTTCTTAATTGTTGTCTTCTATACCCGTTTTCAGCATACACAGCATTCATGCGCTCGGGTGACAGCCGTGCACTGTGAAAAATTTAATCACAGCTCATTAATTCACCTTTGACTGGTTTAGGAATCGCTGTCATATTTGCTCAGCGCCCGAAAAGCCAAACGGCGCAAGCCAACCCTTACCTCCTACTGGGCTGCTGCCTCTCTGCCTGTCTCTGCCACCACTGGTTGGTACGCGCAGCTGAGCAAGCAAAGGGGATCAAGCAGGTTTCAGTTCATTACACCTCGGATTTACGAAACGAAATATGTGATTGATGCCCCGTTTTCACAGAATGGAATTATAGAGGGGCTAAAAATGTAGTTTATACAGAAATTCCAAGAATGATATAGCTATTGAAATATCGTCATCTGGGTATTTGAAACAAAGTGTTGTCTAGTCACTATTAGGATATGTGCTACCTCGGCCGTATGTTTACTTTATATTCCTACGTTTTGTTCAAAATTATGATCATTAGCAACAATAGAAGTTTTTTGTCTTTCACACAACGATTTCTGTGCTTGATTTATCATTTCAGAAGAAAATTCATTTCATATTGCTGCAATGCGGTGTTTTATTCTTTATGGTGTAGTCGGTAAGTCATTGTATACATCTTTTAGCCTTCGTTGTAGAAATAAAAGTTGTTTGTTATATTGATGTCAAATCTATAAAATGGCTGGTCAGCTTACAAGTCCTTAATTTAGCAAAATTAATTACAAGATAAAGTCCAAAATTTCTGAAAAATCTCTTAATTTAAATAATTAATTTTTATAAATAATTTCTCTCGTAAACTTGGAACTATTAAATTTAATTATGCTGAAGATTTTTCAAAGTCTAAGAAAATAGAGCTTATAATAATCTTAAGGAAATATAACGTTGTCGTGTTAATGTACTACTACCACCACAATGACTACGGACCTATGATGAACTTACATCCGATTTCATATAAATAAAGGAAATGTATGAATAATGCAATGCAGTGGAAATGTAATTAAAGGAAGAATCAATTCCATTTCAAAATTTCACCATGGTATGCCTAACACAATGTTTGACATTTCATACTTTTAATTGAAAAGCAATTAGATTTGTTGACGACTTCAATGTACAATCCTATTTGGGGCTATCAAAAGTTGAATGGAACAGAAAAAAAAAAAAAAAAATCGAAGACTCCTCAAACAAATGAAGTATATTTACAAACAAAACAAAATAAGTCTCATACGTACCAACACTATAAATGGCATATACACAAGGGTATTACTTGTAACTTCGAAAATATGTCTAAAAATAGAAAGACAATGCAGGAGGATTGTGAGCCGGGGCAAAGACCAATAATTTATAATAGTAACCAATTAGACTCCCAGAACAAACAATGAACCTTCGACAAGGCGGATTGAAAGAACTGTGCAGCATACCTCAAACTGAATCTAGGGAAAGTTACGTCATAACCCGACATGATAAGTAGTAATATTCTACATGCGGCAAAATCATTTATAACAAGAGAAATAGTAAAAATTATGGACAAATCTGGAACAAAGAATTCAAAATATAGACACAAGAACATGAAAATAGAAGAAAAATAAAGAAGCAACAACAAAGCATGAGATGTTAAACTGTGGACAAACAACCGGAAGTTTGAAATTGAAATTCTGGAAGCGAAGAGAAAAAGTTTGTTTGATTAATCTCGTGTCACATTTTAACGAAATCAGAATGTATGGAAACATGGACAGGCAGCAAAACAGGAAATATTACAATAAGGAAACTAATCAATTAAAAAACCTAAAATATCCAATGTGATGATAATATGACATTGCCAAATATTTTAGGAAGAGTAGAAGAGGAACACTTTCACATTAAAGATGTCGTATATGAAAAAAGGGAAATCTATCACAATAGTAATAATTATCCACACTCCACATATACATTTTTCAGTTTATTAAATATGAATAATTAATAAAGCATTTACAAAGTCGTACATTTCCACGAAAAAAAGACATATCTATGCTGAATTATCAAAAACCTGAAAGAAAAATCTCCGTAATTAACTGTTTCGTAGTTTAACAAAACATGAACTACAGCAATTTCACAGCGAAAAATAGCAATTGTCATACTCACCATAAAATAAATAAATAAATAAATAAAGAAAGAAAGAAAGAAAGAAAGAAAGAAAGAAATAAAGAGCCTCCGAACATATAAAATAACGGAATAATATTACCGTTCGGTATCATTGCGAAAGTCATGGAAGAAATTATTAATGAAATATTTAACTGCTATTAGGACATCAGTAGAATTTCAGGTAAAGAACAAGCACATTTTAAACCAATTAATAGTACTGCAAATAGGAAAAGCCAATACATAATGCACTTGGCAATAGGAATATCCAAGCATTATTTTTATGTAAAGCTCTATGGCTTAGTTTGAAAAGAAAATTAATTGCTGAATCTACAAGATAAAACTCAGATCTAACATGTTGCACTATATAAGACAAAACTAACCTCAACTCTTTGCTTAGAAAGAAAAATGAATGCAATGCGGATGAAAAATGCGGTCAATGTATGAGTTTATCTTTTGCTTTCACAGTAACGTGAACTCCTTTTGTTCGTTTTTCTGCAAACTTGATTAAAGAATTTATGATAAATCCAGAAAATATTTTCATATACAATTATTTATGATAAAGTATTTATATAATGTAGAGATATGTAACATACGTAATGATCACAATATATATAAAATACAGAGTACAGTGCTATTGTTACAATTATATTATTATTATTATTATTATTATTATTATTATTATTATTATTATTATTATTATTATTATATATGAGGAATAATTTTAAGTATGATGACTGTTTTAGTAGTAAGGGTTATTCAAATTTCCTACATCATACGTTACACTCTATATAATACTTTCTTCTAGTGTCTAAGCAATATTTTCTAAAATGTCACTTAATCACGCTCATTTTTATTCAAATATACCTTTAGGTTGGATTTAATACATTCATATTTGACTTTGCCCTGCATTGAATAGTTTGAATAACTTACGAGTCTGTATTAGGGAAGGTTTAGTTGGAATATTTCCTTGTTTTATTTTTTTGTTAATAGTCCAGCTAATAGTAAACACTAGAACATTGACCTCTGATTTTTCGCTCATATTATGGTGTTAAAATGTGTTATTCTACTTTGAACACATTTAAAATAGAATTCCAATAAATACACATTCGAATTCTTAAGCGCTTAACACCAAATTAGCTACACTAAAACACAAACAAAGCAAGCTATGAGCCACTGCCCGACAGGTAAAGGTTAGCTGTAGAGGGACAGGCGTAAGAGGAAAAGGTGGTTCGTAGCTCATGACCTATTGGACTTATAACTTGATACCGCCTTATTCTGCTTTCAGTGCTTAGAAATACCGATGCATATTATTAAAAATATAAATATTGAAATATTTTTTCTCTTGGCATGCTTTAAGTTGTGAAACAACAAAAAGAATGACCCCAAGGACATACGTTAAATGCCTAAAGGACAACGTTCATTATTCTGCGTGGCTTAATCCTTCTTCTTTCCCTCATACCCTCAAGTGATGGTCTTCATGGTGTAACAAAACTAAAATGGAAACCAATAGAATCTCCCTCATTCTTATAAAAGTTTAAAAAAATGTGTATATCTTTAATAATAAAATAAATCAATATCGGGATAACTACACAAACACATTCACAGAATATCACGAACAAGAATATATATAGACACATATTGAATGCAGTAAAAATATACAAAAGCGGACCTTTTAAAGCACCACTAAACTATGAAAAAGGAATAGGATGAAACCTATTTCTAGCTTTAAAGAAAAGGAGAAAAACCAACTTCTAAAAAGAGTACAATAGATTAATTATATAATTTTATATTTTAAAACCAAAGACGTTCTTTGTGCAGAATATTACTGTATTCCAAGATGATAGTTACGGAGGGCAAGTCACCAGGAAACAGCTGAGGGGGAACTAGGTTTCGTAGCTTCCTGGGCTGTTCGGTTGCTTCAGAGAAACAATAGCGACGTATACCTTTATGTTAATTTAATGTAGAACTTTTGTTGTATAGGAACAACTCTCTTGCCTCGACAAAAGATTAACGTTTTGTGTCTTCTAGAGTGTCTAGCCGTGGTACATGGCAGGCTAATGGCTAGCACAGTAATGTGGCGTATGTTTGGAAGACTGCAGTAGTGAACATTTCTGAATTCTTTCTACACTAACGTTTGTAAGTTTCTATTGAGACTCCTTTATAGTCACATTTCAAGTAGTTATTTGTAGAAAAACCAGAGTTTCTTATTATTATGTATACAAATACCTTATATTATTCTTTATTACAGTTATTACTTAGCCATGTATGCATGTTATTTAGTTCTAAAAGCATATGCATAAGCCGTAGGCATACATTTCATCGCCGAATAATGTGTGAGTTCTTATCAAAGAATACTTTCTTTATTAAGATTAAAACCTTAGCCTCTTAAAATTGTAATTTAGGTATAGGGCGTAGTTACCGAACGGGGTAGCTCAGACGGTAACGCTTGAGACTCGCATTTGGAAGATCCTGGATTCAAATCCCTTGGGGTTGGCCATCATGACCTTGGGTTTTTCATGTTTTCCCATGGCCGTTGGCCAAATGCGGGATAGATATTTCCTTTCCAAAACTTTTCAGTTCTTCCATTTTACCTCATTTTATTCCGTTGATTGAGTTTTTGCTGTGCGGTATGGCAGTGGCTTGCGCTTGTTAAGACGTCTGCCCCCTGAGCCTGATGACCAAGCGGCCCTTCTAAAGGGTTCGAATTCCTCACGAGGTGCCCGATATGGAGACAATGTAAACGGATCCTATATACGTATGTGCCTCATTACCCCTGGATCCTGGTCGTCCGGTATCACCCTCACCTAATAACCTTCCTTTGGATGTGTGGTCGAGGTCGTTGTTAAGGCACGGATACGTTAGCGGAGGTCTGATCGTCCTCCTTGACATTTTTTCCAGGTTTTCCTCAGCCCTCATAATTAGCAAATGCCTGGTAGGTATTCTAAACTATTTCTTAGAACGTTACCTTCATTAAAATCCACTTAATGATTTCAAATCATGATTTATTAGTCCCCAGCACTGTGTTGCCTCAGAAGTAAAAACAGGTGTTAAAGACTATTACAAATGAACAAGCTTGTACTGTGCAGTCTAGTTTATAATCAGACGATATTCTGATGGGAATGATAACTTGGATATTGCCCTTACGTTTAGAAAGGAATATGTTCCTTGTAGAAAAGAAGGAAATATAGGAGCCTTTGAATCGTATTTCCTGACCTTGTGCTAAAAACGTTTCTTAGAAGCAAAGAGAATATAAGGACATTTTACAACAAAAGCAAGCTACTTGGCAGGAGAGAATGAAAGAGGAAATTCAGCAGGCGCTGGGGAGGGGAAATAACGCAGACATCTGGCACGTGATAACAATTTTTCGAGGAAAGGGCTCAACATGCTATAAACTTTCTACAGACTTGGATGGAACATTTCAGAGCAGTTTTCGAAGGGATGGTTGAGGGTCCAACGAGATCAGTGAGGGACCTCAGGGGCAGGAAAACTAGAAATACCAATGCGAGATACTCTAATTTCTATAAGGGGGTGAGCAATAAAGGAAATAAGAGGTGTAAAGCAGGGCAAAACTACGGAACGGGATGGGCTAGCACCTGAGTTGCTTAAAGGGACCTCAAGTATTGAGAAGTTTGGTTTGGTGTTGCTACGAATATTCAACAATGTATTTAATAAAGGAGAATTCCCAGCCTGTAGGGTTATTGGAATTATTCATCGAACATATAAGAAAAAGGGTTCAAATGGAGCTTCAAAGAACTATAGGTTGCTACTGCCGATTATGGGGACATTTTGTGGAAGAGTTTTTTTTTTATGAAATAATACAAATTTTTAGGTCGAAATTTCACAAAATTTTAAAATTTCAGTCTGGATTCAGGAAGGTACAGTACTATTCAAAACACAATAAAATTGAAACAATGGGAAAACAAAAAGGGAAATTTTCCCTGTGTTTTTGCTGATCCCCCAAAAAAGTATTTAATGCCGTTCATTGGAAAGCTGTATGACATAAATTAAGGATGTAAACGATGTCAACAAAAACGATTCGGGTACTAAAGGAGATATACAGAAAGTTGAAATTCTGTGTTAAGTACGACAGGAACAGAATATTGGGGAGTTTCTCTAGTCGGAAAGATGTAAGGCAGGGTTGTAATCCCTCTCTACTGTTTAATCTGTGTATTAATGACATAATAAAGATATTGCTAGAAGAAAATATAGCGAGAGTTATGCACATACCGTTAGACGCGGACAACATGCCAATTGTTTCTACTACGATAGGGGCCTACAGCGTGAACTAACAGGCTACAGATCTACTGATATATCCGGTTATGTACAATGTACAATGTACAATGAATACAAGTAAAATAAAAAATATGACCTTCAAGAACAGAACAGTTTATAACAAAGTAGAGACATGGACATAACGTATAGATAACGTAAAGAATTTCACGTACCTGGGACTAACGGCGAAACACATTGATGGGGCGAAACTTAATACCAATATTAAATCGCAGATACTCTCCGTATATGAAGTAGAGTTCCACATGTACCGGCAGGAGTGCTAGAGACAGTATATGGGGCAATAGTACGATCTACAATGACTTACGGGGCCATAATTTGGGATTGGGAACGAACGGAAAAATTGAATGAGATGAGAACGGTTTTTTCTGAAAGGTATTATAGGAATGGGGAGAGGTACAACAAATTACGGAATCCCTAAGGAATTTGGCACCTCTAGCGGGATTGTAGAGCGCAAGACCGGAGCAGTGAAGTACTGGTTGAATTAATCAAGGAGACAAGGCACTAATGAGGGCGAACTACTATTACGATCAGTTGAGTCACATTATTCCACACATGTTCTTGTACTTGCTTGTAGACAGAATTCAACAGGTACAATGAAATAGGGGGCTCGCACTGTTCTATGTTTGGTTGCAAACCACGAATATTTAATCATGTCCCGGAACCGCGGTGAAGAAATTAGGTAATGACTGCATTTTCAAAATACTGTCCCGCTGAAAAAACTCAAAATGAACGTTGTCATTAGTTGTCTAAATTTCAGTTAGATGACGACGAAGAGATTTCCACTGCCGGAAGAAAAACTTATCCAAAGATTGAAGTTTCCACGTAGTTCAGGGAACAATGTGCAGAATTTCAATAGTTTTTCCGGAAGGAGTATGTTAAGACATATAGTGACATTATAACTTGTCCACGAATCAAAAAGTAGAGTACAATTATTTTCAGAGCAGGGAAAAAAAAAAAAAAAAACCCATTTTCCCGATTTCATTGCTTTCACTATTAAAATTTCCGCCTTAAACATCTTTCCTGAAACTTCAGGCCCGAAATTGCCTGTATCCTCCTGCAGTACAACATATAATTTAGGAAAAATAGATCCATCGATACTAACAGTGGGCATAATAATGTATGAATGGGTCAGCGCATTAATACACCGTGCAACAGTTTGAACATGTTTCTCCCCAACAAAAGCTAAAGTACTTTTTGCTCTCATTTCGCGCTCAAAACCACTCTGATCAATGCTATAAATACAGGAAAAGGGGATAATTTGACAGTCGCTTTTTAGCTATTTCCAGAAAACTTTCGGCCACTTTGTCTTTTTCTTCTTGTTCCTTTATGAATGCCCTTCAAACGAATTTTGTTATCTTCCTACTTTTAATTTTATAAATATTTTTGAAACGAGAGACCCAAGAAATTGATGCGCTAAAATATATTGTTCCAAATATACATATTACCAAGGCCCAAAGCTTCAAATCTTCTTCAGTTATGTTTTTCTTTGCTCTTCTTGCTTCTACAACGCAAGCAAATAAATTATCACACAAATATTTTTATGCTCAATGGGATTTAATTGTAAGAGCACGGTTTCCACTTGTTTTTCCAAGTATATAATTGCCTCACTGACGTCACCAAACAAAATCTAATCTGAACATTAGACAATGAAAGACGCTCTTTCCCGTCTTCGTTTGACCAGAAAGATACAGCGTTTCTCTTACATTCGTTGCTAATATTCTCACTATCTTTTTTTCTGTGGACTGCAAATATATCTACAACTAGTGGACTTCGTCGGAGATCAGTCGTTATTGCTAGAGTCACTAAATTTGAAGACCAGTTCTGTTATACCGTTTGTGCTTGCAGGCTGAATTTCACACACGGAGAATGAACTGTTACCACTGTTACTATCTTCTTCTTCTACATATAGAGTTGTTTCCAAGTAACACCAACATCCGCAGGATTTGTTTCAACCAAATTAATGATATGCCGGCAAATTTCCATTTCTGCCGAACTTATTACGCCCGAAGAAAAACCACGTTCTTTAAAATGATGCAAAGCGCACTTTAGTACATTAACAGGATTCATATCTGATTTCTTTAAAGAAATACAAGGCAACGGTACCTAGGTTAACATTATGTATATCCGTGGCAAGTACAGCCCGTAAACAAAGCCTGTGCTATCCTCTTATAATTGCCGCGTTCGTATACCCAACCGGCTTATTTTGAGTAGGCAACAATTGCATCGCCACTTTTTTTTGCAGAGCCGTTGATAATTAAGAGACTGAAATTCTCTTATCTTGCCGCACCAACAATATTTTAGCTTAAGCCAACGGTAGTCCAGGATTTAACAACAGTCAGACATACTCCACGTGTAGTGATGTTAATGGCAGCCTATAATCGCCACGTTTTCCCCAGAGTCTTTGAGAACGACAAGAGTTTCTCTGTCTTACAGCACCGTTAAAGACTGTCTCCACTCAGGGTTGTTCAGTTCCTTCTCTATAGTACCATGTTATTTTCCCTGTTTGTTCCAAGAATTTGTCAACTAATTTTAATGTTCTTCCAGATAAAAACAGCAACTCATTTTTAAAACACGGACTTCTTATAGCACACAGATGACACAGATGTTCAGACATGTTTCGATATGAGTGTAATGACATGTTCCTCGTTAGTATATTGTAAAAGCAAGTCGATTCCAGGACCCCTGCGACATAGATGATTTATATTTATTACAATTATATTTTGTAAATACATACACTACTCAGTAGTAGTGTACTCTACTATTACTACTACTACTGGTGCTGCTACTACTACTACTACTAGTACAACTAGTACAACTACTATAACTGCAACTACTACTTTTATGTAATGAAAAACTGATACAATTATTATGTTCCATTAAAATTTAATGGTTACTAATAATTGCACAAGCTTATGTATGAATGTAGAGGAAGTACCAGTGATCAGAATAATTGTAAAAGTAAGGTTAGTGAGAAATTGTAAAAGTTCATACTGTAACAAACAAGGAAAAGTGCATATTCCGGATCGAAACTGATCTTTGAGAACGTAGAAATGACACATGACACATATTTCCGCCCCTCTTGTCTATAGGAAATTGTATAAATATACTTTATTTTTGTAAACAAAGCAGAAGTCATCAACCCGTTACTTTGGCGGGTTGCTCATCGCATCATATTTGTATCTGCATATGTTAATTGAACTCTGCCCTTCTTTATTATGGCTTTTTGGACTTGGACCTGTGTTTTGCCTAGATCCTCTGGCTCTTTGTGTAGAAAATCTATAATCTCCCATTCCCGAAAATAAGTAACATTACGTGCTGGCAGTGGCAGGATAGCAGAAAGTTACCTCACTGCCACCGGATATTTTGGAGTGCTAGACCAGTGGAGGGACTTTGTTCTTGCTGAGGCGAGACGAAGCCCACTTGGAGGAGTCAACGCTCCAGAGGAATCCGAAGGCGCCGCGGTCCCGAGTTGCATCCCGAGGGACAACCTGTGGTGACGAGTCAACAGCAGATATCGACGCGAGAGGAGACTTAGTGTGAAAGGAGCCACACCTGCCAGCACTAGGTCCCCGAACTTCCAAGCTTCTGTCTACCTTTCAAACACAGGTTAATTATATCCTTTATGGCATAAAATGACAATGTAGTCAATGAAGCAGAATTATATATTTCAGTTGTTGGGGCTCAAAGCGCATTCCTAGATTTTTTATGGAAATTTTAAACATCTTAGGGAATTTATAGCTGGAAAATAAGCAGTAATATAAATAGTGCATCCTGAGAAATAACGGCTCTTTCTTAAATTTGTTGATTAAAAATTACAGGTGAAGCTAAAGATAAATTGCTAGATAGAAGTGAAAGGAAACCTTGGGAAAAAATTAAGGTCCTTCTAATAGAAAATTATTTTCTAGGGAGAACCGTAGATTATTACACAGGCTTATTATTATCTCTACATAAGAACAAACAAAATTGGCTGCCCAATGGGGCTCAAGGATAGACACAATGGGATTGGATCTAAGAAGAGAAAAAAGAAAGAGGTTGGAAAGAATAGACGCAGATTTTTAGTATAATGACTATGTCCAGTAGTAGACTTTTTAAAGGGAACGTTTGTAGCACGACCCAAAAATGATAGGAACAAGCAAAATGTCAAAACTAGGAGCGAAGATGACACGCTAGTTCAGTTGGTAGAAAATGCTCTGCATGAAGAAAGTTATTCGATCACAAAACCTTAAAGGTTGGTCAAATTCTCCAAGTAGTTCAGAAAAGCGAGACTGTAAATCACTTATATAAAGGGAATTAAATCTAGTCTCAACAATTATCTGTTTTAGATGCTAGGGAAAAGAACACAGGGCGCAAAACTGTGGTAAAGTACCGAAATGTACCAAGTGCCATCGGAAAGAGGTTACGAGATAATTCAACGCCGTCAGGGAAACAAGTAGTGAAAGTGTCTGAGCAGCCACAGATAGTCCAAATAGTTGACCGCATTAATGACAGCAGTAATAGTGAATTGGGGTAACCATATGTTGGAACTGTATACACGAGTAATAATATTTTTATGAATAGTGGCTGGAAGTCATTTATGGTGAATGATGAATAGGGAGACACCTCTAGCATGCCACACTCTAGCAAAGAAATGTAGGGCAGGAAGCTCGCGGTGATGGTATAGAACTATATGAAATTTGTGTCTTTATCCCACAGTTGACAGGAGATTTAGGTGTTGATCTCATTGATATAGGTTCTAAGTCTCCTTAGTTCAACCAAAGTCATTGAAAGTATTTAAAGAACAGAAAAGTAAATTGAGTTACAAGAAATGGGGGGAAATATTTTAAAGTTAAAGGTAAGATTCCTCTTGAGATAGAGGATACATCAGAACCCATTCAGTTAAATTGTTTTGTTGAAGATTAGTTAGATATGATATTGGTACAAGATTCGCTTTCACATAACGCTTACATGCTAAGAAAGTAGATAGTGATACCTGCTAATAGTGAGACACTAGTATAGTTTACTACACAGGAAATTTGAAGCTAGATATAACGAGCACCAGACTTTATTTCCTCGTTTTAGTTTGCGCAGCACATTTAGTACACTACAATGAAACATTCCCTTGTCTGCTAGGAAACCTAACTCAGGATAATTTAGTGATATATATATACAAAATACTGATTCACTTCACAGAGAATAATTTTTTTTGATTGATTTATTTATGGACGCTCTTTAACATCTCAGGTCATCAGCGTCCCATTCAACTCAGGGCGTGAAACGGCCGACAAATTTTGCTCACAGGCCTCTCTTTCAGGCTGGAGGTTCTTTTTCGTGCGGTAAATGTACGACACGGGACCCACGACTTTACTTACCTTCCGAAGGAAGCCATACTTAGGATTTTTACGCCCGAAAAAATCCACCAGTCCTAACAGAGTTTGAACCCGCGATCTTGGGTTTAGGAGGCAAGTATGGTAACCACTACACCACCAGGATCGACACAGAGAATAAAGGTGCTAAATGTAGATTATATAATTAAAGGAGATAAAGTCATTAAGGAGGATCTGTAAAGAATTCCTTGACATTTCTAAAATACTTAAATAAGTTACAACTACCGTAAGCACATCAGCATATGATTCAAAATCAAATAGAGCAAATGTTAAGTGATAGTATCATTGCACATAGTAAAAGTAAATGAAATTATCTTCTTGTTCCTAAAAAGCAGATGTCCCAGGAAAGAAAAGGCGGAGATATCCATTGACTTCAGAAAACTCAATGAGCTCACAATAGGAGATAACTACCCATTGTGAAATATTCCAGACACTTTAGATAAAATTGCAAGGGCGAGTTATTTTTCAGTATTAGATTGCGCTAGTAGTTACCTTCAAGTTCCAATTGAGTACAGAGACCAATGTAAAATAACATTTAGTATACCTAAAGGGCACTTTGAACATAAATGGTCTAAAATCAATCCCCGGTACTTTCCAGCGTATGATAAACGCTATTCTAAGAGAATCTATGGTCAATAGATATCTTGTGTACATGGATGGCATTTTGATTTTAGGAGACTTTAGAAGAGCATAATGAAAAATTAATAGAAGTGTTTTCAAAATTACGAGAATATAATATTAAAATTAAGCCTGAAAAATGTAAATATTTTATACTAGAGCTGCAGTATTTAGGACACATAATAACAGCGGAAGGAGTAAAGCCAAACCCTAAAAAGACAGAAACAGCTAGTCATTTTCCTACTTCTAAAACACCAAAAGACATTACATAATTTTTAGGTCTAGGAGGATAGAAAGTTCATTAATTAATTTTGTGCAATGGTTAGACCACTGACAGAACTAATTTTAAGAAAATATAAATTAACTCATACACTCTTGTTACAGTATCCAGATTTTACACAAACATGGTATATTAACTGCAGATGCTAGTAAATGCTATTTTAAGCCAAGGAAAACTGTGACAGAATAGCATATGCAAGCCTTACACTAAATATGGCTGAACTAAGTTACAGCACGGTAGAGAAGGAACTATTGATCCTTGAAGAAGAGCGCTTTTAAAATTTATTAAGGATGTATGTAGATTGGTGTCATATATTTTAGGGCATTCTCCTAACAACAATACATAAAAAATCCTTCTTTTCAGAGGTATTAAGTCTTATTCCACACATTTAATCATGATAATAGTCAGATCAAAATGTTTTCATTTTGTTAGCAATTTCTTCTTAAAAGTGGATCATGACATCAGTTTCCTTTGTTTTAATGTTTTTTGTTGTTTGCTTAGTGAAGAAATCGCAAGAAAATGTATTCGATGAGTGAAAATGACAAAAGTGCACTAAATCAATAGTTTTGCCAATGGGAATGAATTACAAGCACCTGAACTTACTGGATAGGCAGTCACCTTGTACAAAAACATTCTAAGGAATCCTCCAACACTTTTGTAAGACTGGCTCATTTGAGTGGAAGGTTTTGTGTGCGGGGAGACCAAGAGAGATGCAAAACTGTGAGCTTGAGAAAGGATTTGTCCTAATTTGAGCGAAAAACCATCAGATTGTACAAGAAAATTGCTTTAAGTGAAGGACTTTGGAATATCCTGCATTGAAATCTTCTGTATCATTATCATCCTCAGCAGATACAAGGACTTGATGTGGTTAACTTCTGGTCATGAAGAAAATTCTACCAACGAAAGAAATGTACTGTGTTCATGAATTTCTTAGCAAATACCTGTTCACTTATGAGGCTGTCTTCGCCTTCAACTATCACAACAACCACATTTGCCTAATAAAAACGATAATGAAGTACGAGAGAACAAACATCTTCAAAAATTCATCTAATCTTTCTGGCAGAATGGTTCATTATCATCTTCTTGGACCCTATTTCTTCCCTCCGCGTCTAACAGAAGCCATAAGAGTTGCACCATTTAATATTGCCTATGTATCTGTGGACGTCATATTATGAATGTAGTTTTACAAGATGGCGCTCTAGCTCATTTTGTCATTATACGAAAGATTATTTTCCGCAAAGATGGACTGGACAAGGGAAAATTATTTGAATGTCCTGCTCGATTTTCGTATTTGTATCAAGTAGATTTTTATCTGTATGGGCATAGTTTATTGCAGCTCTTATATCTGATACTGATTCTCCGAGACAGGATATTCAAAAACAATTTGAGCAAATAAATTCCAGCAGTTTGCAACACGCATGAAACGCAAGGTTAGGGAGATGCATCAAAAGGAAGGGCGCCACTTTGAGCAATTTTTGTAACGTTTATTTTAATTTATTACTTGCACTATTAGCTGGTTTATTAGCAATCAAATAATTTAACTCTGAAACGAAGTATTTTCACGACCATATTATAGATACTTTTGTAATGTTTTGCTATTAGAAGCATTTTCTGAAAATATTTAACACCAATTTATATACATTAATATTCTCTCATGTCTTTCGTTTATATACGTATACTATTTACACCTTATCGCTAGGTATTATTATTTCTTACTACATTAAAATGCAATTTATTTATCTTTACTAAATTTAAATCAATATTTCATCACTTCCCCGCATACATTGTATTTCTTCCTTCAACAACATACTTCCCATGAAAGCATTATTTTATCAGGATATATTACCATCGGTATATGTTTATTTATGATTAAAGAAAACATTTCAATTAACGCATCAAAACATTGTAATATTGTTAATTTCACAGATCAAACTAACCATCGTAATATAAATTTTAACGATTTAAAAGGCTGAAAAAATTATAATCTGTCATATTTTATTCACGAATTTTAATCTTATTTTTTGTTTTATCGCAAACAAAAATATTCAAACAGAAGTTAATCTAATAAACAAATACTGGCTTTGCCTATATTCAATTACATTTAAATAGTGAATAATGTGGAATGCCATGCCATTATTACATTTCACTTGTTTCTTATAGAAGTCCTGCTCTGTTATCGTATTTCCGCCGCGCTCTCACTGATGATGTCATTGAGTTTTAGCTGACGATCATTGCATCTTTGTCTTGCAATGTTAGGGCGAATAAATCGAAACAATGAAATTATAAGTTTGCAGCTTGAAACACTTAGCTATCACTTAAAAAAGAATGGATATATTCCATTTACATTTTCCAACCTAACTAAGTGTAGCAGATGTTTAATTACGGCATCTACAATGTATGACAAGCCACAATTTGTTTAATGATGTATAAATGGAGCTAAATGTGAACATTTATTTTATAAAACAGACTTCTACATTGCAAGGAGACAAAGAAACCACGTTTAGGAAATAAAAGCATGATAATGTGTAAAATTTATTCGGTAAATTTTCAGTGGTTTCATTTTCCTTTGAAACGGTTTCGTGTTGTTGTAGTTGTTGCTTGCCTAGGCGCTTCTCGACAACAGAATCTCATAGGTGTCTTTGACTGTGTTTTATTGAACCTCGCTCAACAGGACAGGGGGAAGAGGCTTTTCGTTAAAATATTACACAGCTTACATTCCTCATTTTATTCATCGTAGCTTCTTTACATATCAGGTGTTTCTGAATATAACCCCGGGTTCGGTGCAGTGCTCTTGAGCTACACTCGATCACCCCAAAATTGATTTGCGACAGAGATAGTCATTATAATCTGACTTTGATCTTTTGACTGTCTGCACCTGTCCTCGCGCTCAGGTCACCGGCCCTCTAATTACCATACCAAAATTTGTCGAGCCACAACGGTGGACCAATAGAGGAGATATTAACAGGAAAAATGATTTGTTAAAAGAGTCAACTAGGGGTTATGGAAAGCTTATAGAAAGCGCGACTGAAACAAAGGCCCATTTTAAAAATCCCACTGTTTGCGACCACGGCAAGAGCTGGTGATTGCTGATATTTGTTTCATTGTATAGCACAGTAGTGTTGTTGACAAATGTAGATTAAAAATTCCCACATATCTAACGAACTTTTATCATTTTTCCTTCGAGAACTTGAAATCATCCAACGTGAGTTTGTAAAACTGTACGCAATAATACGTGCAGTTATGTAAGCACTTTCATCATGGTATTTAATTGGCTACTCTTCCAAGGTAACTTTATTCTCCAACGTGATTTCGCAAAACTGAATGCCATAGCACACGTAGTTATGAAAACAATTGCATAATGTTGTTTATTTGACGACTTTCCTAAGGTGACTTTATCCTACAACGTGAGTAATCACTTGTAACTTACTTACATGACTACCTCCAATGTAACTTTGTATTATTTATTGCAACATACATGCAAACAGATTCCTGGTATTAAAAATGAATTGAAAATGGCGTTATTACTAGTTTCATTTTGAAACTTACGCAGAGAGCTTATTGGCTATCTTTATCGTTGAAATATTAGTATAATAATTATCTGTAAAATTAAGGTTTCGTTCATTTACATATGGAAAGATTAATTTTTTCCTTTACTCATTATAAAATGGACATTATTACTATTTTGAGCGAAGCAAAACAGCATACGTTAGTTATAATGCACATGGTCGTTATTATGAAATTCAAATTAAACCTTCTCCTTTAAACGAAAATCCCTTCAATCACTTTAGGTGCTCTATACAACAGCTTTTAGATTTCGTTTTGGAAGACGTGAGATCAGAAGATGTGGTCGGTCTAACTATTACAAATTTCGTCAACTCACACGACCGAGTAATAGCACTTAATTTGAGCCTCAGAGATCAAATGTATTTATGCATTTTAATGTCTGTTTTTGAGAAGATGGGCAGTCTAATGCTAACTTTAATGCTATAGTCTTTGCTATCGGTAAAGGTTGACCATATTGAAATGCCTTCAGTAAACGGGGGAGGGTAAAAACGAAAGGTTGTAATTTATCTATATTATCACATTTAAAAAGAAGTATTGTTATAGTAACTTCCAAAACGAACTGTTTGGCTCAGACTCTGATGATTACTCTAGCGCACTTCTTAAAAGACCCCGACTATATCGCCTACAGAAAAAATAGAAAATTTTATTCTAAATTTTGACAGTTTTTAAGAGCTGCAAATTATGATTTGACTGCTGGAGAAAGAATTATAGAATAACAAATGTTTCAGAACTATCTTAACGATTATTGCAAAGTAGTTTATTCCGGACTACATTGTGAAAACGTCATATATGATGGCAATATTTATTCGGTTAAACGATAGAACTTTCTGTATGAATCTCTTGAAAAATATGATGACATAATTGTAAATCTAACTGGTGCTATGGCTACTCAATATGTTTGTCAAGGGTGCAATAAGGAATGACATACGATGGAGCGATAACACACTGAAATGTTCAGGATGCTTTGCAGTGCCTCCTTGTTCCTTTAAAGGTAGTAACATTTCCTGCAATGATTGCAATAGATATTTTAGAAATAAAGTTTGCATTGATAATCATAAACAGAATAGAGTGAGTGAAACATCACTGTGCTACTCGAAACGTCACTGTTCCAATTGCAACGTACAATTAAACTCTAAACATCAATGTCATGTGTTATTTTGCAAAAAATTGAACCGAAACGAGAAACCTGGGCATTTTTTATTAGCCTACGCTTAATCCAAAATTGAATTCTTCCAACAAGGTTTATTTTATTTTTTATGACATTGAATGTATGCAGTCCACGCGAACCTATACCTCTTCCACTTTTCTTTACGTACCCATTGTTGTTTGTCTTGAACGGTTTCGTTTTTTGTGCAAAAATAACAGATATTGTAATGACTGTTTTCAGTGACATTCATTTTGGGGAGATGGTTGCTTTGGACAGTTTGTTGAATATTTACGAAATGATAGGCCATTTTGCGATAAAGTTATTGTCGTTGCTCATAATGATAGGGCTTACGATCTTATATTTATTCTGGATTATGCTGTACGAAAATAGGGGATGCCAAATTTGGTGATGAATAAAGTGCCAAAAATATTGTGTATAAAAATGGAACATATAACTTTTCTGGATAGTGTAAATTTTTACCAATGGACCTCAGAAGCTTGCCCAAAGCTTTCAAAATAAATTCGGTAAAAAGCGTATTATTCTAATTTATAACACTTTGGAAAACTTAAACTATGTGGGTTCATATCCAGAACCAGTTCAATATGGCGTGAACCACATGACAGTAGATGAACGGAAATACTTTTTTGATTAGTATCAAAAAGCAAAGGAAGTCGTTTTTAATAATAAAAAGGCATTTGAAATGTACTATTTGGCAGATGTAGGTACTAAATTAAATTTTAAAAATGCGTTCTTAAACATTGGGAGCTTTGATGTTAGTTTAAGAATCCATCACAATTGCTTCTGCTTGCAGCAAGGTATTTAGAAAGATATTCTGAAACCGTGGGGGGCTATAGAAAAGCAGAAGAGCTCTTATGTGGCTAAGATATGAAAAAATAAGGGATATTTACATAAGGCATGCAGACAACGGCTGAGTATTGACTGCCCGAGTTACCCACTCTTAAAGTTGACAGATTTTGCCAACAGACGAGAGAAGTATTTTACTTCAACAGGTGCTGTTGGCACGGGCACCATTGCGTTCCTGTTGTAGAAACTACAATGGAATTGCTAGCAGATAGGTACGGACAAACCATGGCTCGTTAAACATAATTCTGGCGGCAGGATACGTGTGTCATGTTATGTGGGAATGTGTCTTTGAAAATATTTGAAAAATCACTTTTTGACCCTGTTGTGTACCTCTATACTTTTGGAGGGAGAATGGAAACAATGAAAAATTATTGGAAAATTGGTGATGAAACACCTATTATGTATTATAATGCCATTCCTTTGTATCGATATGTTGCAAAAATTGCAAGTTCCCTGTAGGACGTCCTTCAATTTACATTGGTGATGAGTGCTCTAATATACCTTAGATGTTACAAAAGGATGGAGCCGCCAGGTGAAGTTTTGCCCAAAAAGAGCACTTTTTCATACAGATTTGTGTTTTCGCTGTCGACAAAGTTGACCGCCACGGGTGGCCGAAGTCATTAAGGCACGGACTCGTAAGCGGGAGGTCTGGGTTCGAATACCGCCAGGACCGTCCTCCCTGACTGAGGTTTTTTCAGGTTTTCCTCAGTCCTCATAAATGGCAAATGCCGGGGAGGTACCCGAAACTTAGGCCTGGAACTATTCCTTCCTTAAAAATAAGTCCTTTCCCAATATATCATTTCATCTCATGTATCATAACTGTCCACCGCCTGTGGTGCCTCTGTAGCAAAAACGGGCATTAAACACTATTCATTCATTTCGACAAAGTTGATGTTTTGTTTTTATCGCACGCATGCTGAAGAGGAAGAAGAAGGAGAATGCACTCATGACGAAAGTCAACGAGAAATTATCAGAACATGGATTGTAGATAAAATAAAAAAAGGCAATCGTGATGGGCTATGAAGTGAGGCAGATTTTAGAATTTTACTCTATAAATTTGAACAATATGATCCAATTGAAAACCAAGGAAGTCTCTTTGTGCAGTATATAAATGCATTTCTAAAATTTAAGGCAGAAACCAGCAGTTACCCTTCCTGTGTTATAAATGAAGATGGCAAGGAAAAGTATGTACGGAACTTCTTCCAAAGTGAAGTAATTCTTTTGGATAAGACTCGTAGTGCTAGATCCGCGGTGCAAGAATCCTGGTGCTAGATGCTTGGCCAACTGTGCATAAACAGGTTTTGGGGGAATTTATTGGGCAAGGCAACAGGTCACGCACAAAAATTATCAAAAAACCTTAAGAACTGTACAAGTTCTGAACAACATTAAAATAGAGGTACAAAATGTACCTGAAACAAAATGTAAATGTTTGTGTGGTTGTCTTGGTACTACCTTGAGGAAGCGTAAGCCTCTTCATTGAAGCACATCAAAGAGTTCATTGGAGCCTATTTTACTACTGGCGCAAGATTTAAGCTTTACAGTTACCTGTAATCAAAGAACAGACAAATACTGTATATCGATATGTTCTCGATACTTTTTCTAGGTAAGGAAGGAGAGCAGTGTAGCGTACAAGGTGACATGATAGACCAACTAGCTGACTACGGTTCCTAGTCCTACGTTTGCGAGTTTGTATCTGGAGGACCCAAGAATTATACATATGAGATTAAACTGCCAAATAATGCTTTCAAATCTGTATGCAAAATAAAAGAAACAACTCTGAATTACACTTATTTGCAAAAATTTAATTTTCAGTTCATAAAGAACACATTATTAAGAAGAAAGAGGAAGAATTGATTTTGATTCAAAAGGAAAGTAAAAGAATGATTGTTGTCTAAGAACCAGGAGACAAAATATGCAGAATATGCTTTCAAAGAGAAGATGACTAACAGACGGTTCGCACGATTCTCGGGTATATAAAGCCCGACTGATTGGATTTCGAGATGAAAATAGCAGTATAGAAATTGAGAAAGGGACTGCGAATAGGAGCTATCTCACATTCCAGTGGAAGTGTTTGGTAAATTTCCTCCTTTTAACGTAGTTTACGTGACTATTCAATAAGCACAAGCAAACTTTGAGAACATTTTGTCATAAGGATTGTAATCTTTCCTCCAATAAAATTTCAGCATCCTTTCACGTTTATAATAGGTGCAACACGGGTTCGGGGAAAATGGTGTTTTATGTAAGATTGATTATAAACGTATAACAATTATGCACTGTGAGCAATTTAAGTAGCATATTATGGTGTTGCAATAAAAAGTTTAAGTAGCATATTATGGTGTTACAGTATAATGGCTGCAGTTCCAGAAGAACTAAAGAAATTTGGAGTTAAATTTCATGTTTGTGTTTCCGAATTTAAGAACTAAAAGGGGCAACCAAAACGTATTGTGTTGGATGATATGTTAAATTCTGATTATTCGAGAGAAATGTGCGAATTTTTTACCAAGGAAAGTTCCGCACACCCACGAGAAAGTATAATTTCGACATAACAACATTAAAGAGGTTGGCCTGATTTAATACATGGAAAATCAAAAGTAATCTTAATAAATATATTAGTGTGGTGCACAAAAAAGGAGAATCTATTGGGTTATGCAATTCACTGAACGCCGATATGCAGTGGCGGGAACTGCATCGGCCGTTAAGCCATCGCTTACGCTCAGCCGGGATACACGAGATTCCGGGCAGGCGGGCAGAGCAAACAGATTCGGTGATAAAAACTCTGGAGTGAGTCTAATGAATTGTATTGTATTGCACTTAAAAATGTATGTAATCATTAATTTGACGCAAGAAGATGCTGAAAATGCTTACCTTCATTTTACACACATTTGTGACTTCTACTTCTTTAATGTCCTTTCTTAATTCTTGATGAAAAATTAAATTGATATGTCAACGGATGTTTTCACCTCATCTAAAGTGTGTGGTTACTACCAAATTACAAATCACTTTACGATTTGGAACTCAATCACCAGGGACTTTTTGTGTCTAAATAGTCTCCTGGCAATACTTGCGAACTCAATACTGACAGGAGGAGCATAATTACTAGGGCTAGTATTTGTCATTTAGTACTCTTAGCAAACTTTATTCTTTGATTAGACAGGTGTGTTTATTTCACCGTTGTCATAGTGGTATGAGGCTCAAGGCCAACGTAACACTTGGGTAAACTCTGCCCTTTTCGATCAGACTCGTGTAGTCCTGCTGGCCCATGAATGATGACATATCGGCCACTACAGTTCCCTGCTGCAGCGTCAGTCACAAGATAAATGAGTGATAAATTATTTCCAGGTTTATAGAGACAGAGTAGCAATTGCACTTTTATATCTACTTGGTATCTTTGAGTTACACTAGAACTATACAATGCTATGGAGGACCATTTGATATATTCGAAATATTGAGCAGTGATGCTTGAAATGCCTAATTAGAATCAAACTTATAAAACTCTAAACCAAGTTAATCCTATACCAAGCATTTATATTAAGAGAAATGTGTTATTTATACTAAGTTTCCTTATCTATGATTGCACAGTCGTAAGAAACAACAATGGCTCCCCTGTAAATTATCCTCCGAAAAAAGCAATGCATACGCATCCTTAGTAACAACTCTATGTGCATCGAAAGACACCAGAAAATAAAGCTTAAAAATCTCTGGACAGAAGTTCATGTCCCACATGTGATCCTCTATATTGGCCGAGTAACACGGTAAATAGAAATCATAAAAGAGTTGAACCATTTTTACAACTTGACTGTGTACTTAGTGTAAATAACGCTGTAAAGTAAATTATTTAGTGAGCAAAGAAAAACCGCCCGTGCTCAATCTAATTCCTCTTTTACAAAGATTATTAATGAACATTCCCGAAATATTTGCACCATATATAGCGGGATCTTAGATAAGCTTTTTGAGATGGAACCCTCAAGTGGTTCAAACTTACATGTTAGGGCTTAAAGTTTGAAAGAGATGTGCACGCCGCTGACTTATACTTAAAGGATACCAGTTCACGTAAACGCCTAACAATAGATTAAATATAGTATAATGTGAATGACTTACTTCTATTAGGGAATATTTTTCTGTACATCTCAGAAGCTCTTGCAGCACAGCCGCTTGCGTCCCTATGAATCAGGCGCATATCCGCAATTTCAGAAAATCCTATAACCATTCTCCTATTCTTAAATTTAATTTTTTTGAGGAGTTAATTTGCCTTATTTGTTTTGTATATTTTAGTTACAAAACAAACAGCTGTACACAAATATCTCAGTAACATTAGGAAAAATGTAGAATCGCAATTTAGTTTTTAATAACCGAATTCCTATTTGCAATAACATGTTTAGTCTGAAAATTTGTAGAGTATTTTAACGCTAAATTGTGAAAACGGTGTTCACTAGTTACTAAAAAACCAGGATTATTTATGTTATTAAGGAGGCGTGAAACCACTCTAATACCAAGTTTAACGTTTTTAGCTTTAGTATGAATTTCTGAGCACCAAGTTGCGATTACTTCAATAGCCCATAACTTCGACATTTTAGGTCTGTGACCCTAGATTTTCTATTTAAAAGTACTTATCTAAGACTTCTCTATATGCAGTGAAAATATTTCGATGTTCTTCAAAAACATATATTTATATTAAATTAGGTTAAGAGTTTATGAAATTGCGGAATATTGAGTGATTTATTTATGGGCGCTCTTTAACATCTCAGTTCATCAGCGTATTGCGAAATAACATAGCAAATAATGAAACTAGTCATAAGCGAACTGCCCACTATAGACGTTTTTGTATTTTTTCAAAATGAGGAATTATGAAAATGTAAACAACGTGATGTCTTCAAAATACAACAAAATTATTAAATTTATTGCTTGGGTGGTTCATCGGTTGTTAGGGCACATATATTATTATTCTCAATAAAATTCAATATTTGTAATTCGTTCCGCTGATTACTTCAACGTGTTGCTGAGACAAACGCATATTTACTTGACTGTAAGTTATTTCAACTCTTCTTTTACTTTTGGTTTAATCTGGTTACTAATGCACGGTATGGGAAACATAAATAAAGCAGAGGTGACATTTGTCAGATCGGGTTGTGAAAATATAGGAATACCGAAAAGAAAACAGGAAGTGATGGTAGTAAATATAAAATACATGCTGGAAAACGAGGTCATTTTGTATGAAAAATGCACGCTTTGTTTCGTAGTGACGTAGATATATGTGACGATGAATCACTTGACACTCTGATTTGCGATGAGCAAAGTAAAATATCATAACGAGTTACATGTATCTCTTCTAAACAAAGGGGGAAAGAAAGAAAGAAAGAATGAAAGAAAAAAGAACGCATAAACAATGAAGAAGACACTACGTAATACGCTTGGTCGTGGACATGATAAGGACCGTAAGATCTTTCGAATTGAGAATTACATAGACATAAATGACGAACAATATTGCTAATTGACAAGTGAAAAAATATATATTTACAGTACGGCACTGATAAATCTTGATAAATGAAGGAAAAAATGCAAACATGCATGACTTCATATTACGTGCATGGTTTTGGCAGCAAAAGTAGACATTCATGTGCAAATGACATTCAGAATTTTCATTTAATTAATACAGATATAATACTGGAAGTCCAGCAACCATATATTTATTTAAAATATGTGCCTCGGTCACAGCAGATTTGAGCAAAGTTTGTCTGCTTTAATGTTGAAGATTAAGAATTTAATAGTAGGTAAATGATAGCCTATGAAAGATTAGTTGTTGCTGTTGATTTGATTTATTCATGGACGCTCTTTAACAGCTCGGGTCATCAGCGTCCCATTCAATTCAGGGCGTGAAACGGTCAAAATTTTTTGTTCAGAGGCCTCTTCTTTCAGGCTTGAGGTTCTTTTTCGTGCCGTAAATGTACGACACTGGACCCACGGCTTTACTTCCCTGCAGAATGAAGCCATACTTAGGGTTTTTACACCCGAAAAAATCCATCTATCCTGGCCGGGGTTGAACCCGCAATCTTGGGTTTAGAAGGCAAGTATGGTTATCACTAAACCACCTTAACAGATGCGAATGAAAGAAAGAAGAACATTTCCCAAGTATATTTGAAAAGAAGCACATTCTAATTATACATCATAGGAAGTATAAAAATTATACTTTTGCAACTATGGGCACAATTGTAGCTAAGTGACTATTCCACATGATCAGTTATATGATTAGAATGCTAAGATATATGGGCCAGTTCATATAAAATCGTATTTTCTTCTTCTGCCCTACAAAGGAGGAATTCGCACCACGGTTCACTAATAGGCTTATTGTAAATACGCCACCTAAGGGACATCTTCGGGAGGAAGGAATGGGATGAAGAATAACCGAGAGGCTTGAAATCCTAGGAGAAGTTGTACGGACGTAGGTAGGACCCCTAAAGTTTCCATAGATTATAAGTCCCAGATGTCGAAGGATTCGCAAGAACCCCCCTTTTTCCACCAAGGACTCACTCAAAGTGTCCCGAAGTCCCCCGAGGAGGTCCCCAGACAGAACTCACCAGACCCTAGGACAGGAACCCTTCTTTAGCGCAAACCATCGCCACCCCACAGAGCACCATTCCGCCTTGGCTGATTCTTCTGGTTCTGTAAGTTAGAATGGGCTCGCAGAATTGAATTACACTTGCCCGCAAAGTTTAGCAAGGATTACATTTCATTATCAATTGATGACATTATGTTATGACGACTCTGGATTGCTGTTCACCACTTAGAAATGAAGTGATCGCGGAATGAAATCTCTATAGTTTGGCCTGGCGTTGCCCACCCCTGCTAAAACTGATGCTATGAAATGAAAGGATATGGCAAAGTGGAAAATTCGGGAAAAATAAATATCCATCCCAGCCTTCACCTTGATCAGGGGAAACCGCGAGAAAACTCAAGGTCATAATGACCTGTTTCAAGTTAATTGAACCGAGACCTCTCTTGGCAAATGCCGGGGAGTACCTTAAACTTAGGCCTGGAACGCTTCCTTACTTAAAAATCATTTCCCAAAATATCATTTCATCTCATGTGTCATCAGTGCCCACAGTCTGTGGTCCTCTGTAGTAAAAACGGGTGTTAAACACTACTCAAAAAAGAGACCTCTCGAACGTGGGTCTTAAGCGTTACCGCCAGAGTCGCCCCGTTCGATCATATGAAATCGTATACTAAGGAATCTCACAAATTAGCATTGCAAAACACAGCACATGAAACACATGACTATGTAAAAATCGTTTTCCTTTTACGTTCATTATTTTTCTTGTTTTCCTCCAATGTATGATAGTTTGTTTTATAAATTCTGTCTTTCAGGAACCCCACATACAAAAACAACACACTTTACATCTGGTGAGCGAAAGTACCATACACCATCATTTGATCTTCAAACACTTACTGAATTTTATTCATGGACTAGCAGTTGCAGAATCCTGTTGAAACCGCCCTATGACTTCTCTTCATCTGTAAAATGCTGGAAAAAAAAAATGGTTCAACATGCCTATTCTGTACCTTTCTGCCTCTATTGTCGTTTCGTAAAAAATCAGACCTTGCACTAACAGCACACAAGTAGCAACTTTCCTATCATAAAGAGGGGTTGCCTGTACAGAATATGGGTTTTCGGTACACCAATAGGGCTTGTTTTAATTGTTCATACGGCAGTTAAGGATGAACCAGATATAGTCTGAAAAAAATAGGCATTGGGCCTATTAAGCCTTCATTCACAGTTGAAAAATAAATAAATAAACAAATAAATAAATAAATACCCACAATAACCCACTCGTGCTACTGGGTCGCCTTGTTTTAAACAATGGATACGTGCACACTTGCACTGTTGGAGGTTAAATAATTTTGTTGCCTTATGTGCAGAATCCACTGAAACACCTACTTATGCTGAATTCGGTAGTGATTTTGTTTGTGAACTTTCAATGTTTTGTCTAGTTTATCCTGTTAAAACTGTACGTTTCCGCGTGTGCTTTTTGTTTTGCATTGATCCAGTAGAGTCAAATTTGTTTGGAATATCGTGAATTGTTTTTCTGGAAGTAGCCAATTGACGAGAGAACTGCAAACGAAATTCTGCGCAAACACGACGAACTGACTCGTATTTGTAATAACATTTACACACGAAAATGCGCTGCTCTAGAGTCAACTGTCCCATCTTGGCAAAGATTAACAACTGCACTGCTTCGACAAAGCGACATTCAAGGACAGGAAGGGGACTTGTAGGGGAAAGAGTGCGAAGAGTCACTCGCAGGATTCAAAACACCACGCGTGAGGGATAGATTTTATGGGAAAACTGTGTACATTAGGGACACGCGAGTCTTGCTAGTTGCGTCTAGGCATGGTCGTGCGGGGCCTAGCAAAAATTCAGTTAGCATTGTAGCAGTGATTAGTACAAGGCAGGCATAAGGACTCAACTTTTAAGTGATTTTTTTTTATTTATGGACGCTCTTTAACATCTCAAGTCATCAGCGTCTCATTCAATTCAGGGCGTGAAACGGCCGACAAAATTTGCTTATAGGCCTGTTCTTTAAGGCTTGCGGTTCTTTTACGTGCCATAAATCTACGACACGGGCTTTACCTCCCTTCAGAAGGAAGACATTGCTCAGAATTGTTACATCCTGCTTCTAAGTATGAAATTACATTTTTCTATTGTGATTTATCTTGAGTACAACTTCCCGAAATATATTTATATCTTTATAATTTCCAATTGTACCATATTTTTATTTGTCATTGTTTATGTGGGAAACCCGTTCAAATAAATATAAAATAGATTTTATTATAATATTTTAAATAAATGAGCATAACAATTAATAAGATATGAACTAAATGAACTGTTGTCGAATTTTATTTTAAGAGACTAGAGGGCTGACTCTTATAAAGAGGCAACTTTTATAAAATACGTTAACCCAGACAAACTTTTGCACTAAAACTATGAGACCTAATGATGTCTTATTTCTCAAAAAATTCCTATTTATATGTTGCAGTTGTATTAAATTAAAAAAGCAAGGCTAATTTTACATCTGATTTATCACGGAACCACCCGTATTTACTCCTACAGAATCTAATGAAAGTCTTCACAAAACAAATTTGCAGGTTGTACTAACGATATTTCATATATTAACGAAGGTCAATATTAAGTGAGACCATATGCAGACTTTAGTGTATTTGTAGCTAACAATGAAGAAAGTAATTTATTGCTTACCAGAAATCTGACGCGGTTTTAAGGCAAACTTGCACAATCAATATATTGCGCACCGATGTCAAGTTTTCGGTTCAACGAATACTTTCAAAGTGCACTGAATAAATTCAGTCACTTAAGGTTTATTTCTTTGATCATACAAGAATCGGGTGAAATACATGACGAGTGCTCTGAGTAGATACTTTCATTATACCTCAAGTTCAATCTCCGTTTCAATTTAGCTCTGATTCCGTTCGGATTTATAAATTACGATACTTGTATGAACAACCTTAACCATTTCAAATTTATTTAAAATGTTGCTTTGAGTCACAATCTAAATATAAATGTGTATTCTGTGGTGATTCTCTCATGCGATGCGCACATTCTACTGGTATCCTTTGTGTTAAACATGCATTGACATACATATTAATAACTATGTTGTTCATTGACTGATTGATTTGGTTTATTTACGGACGCTCTTTAACATGTCAGGTCATTAGCGTCCCATTCAATTCAGAGCGTGAAACGGCCGACAAATTTTGCTCAGAGGCCTATTTTTTGCGGCTTGAGGTTCTTTTTCGTGCCGTAAATGTACAGCACGGGACCCACGGCTTTACTTCCCTTTAGAAGGAAGTCATACTTAGGACTTTTACGCCCGAAAAAATCCATCGACCCTGGCCGGGTTTGAACCTGCGATCTTGGGTTTATTAGGCAAGTATGGTTAACACTACACCGCCAGAACCGACAACTATGTTGTAAATTGCCAACATACTTCATGTGTGATAGTACAGCAGTTGAGAGGACAACGCTTATAAGTAATTTATTATATTTTAATATTCAATTATTTATATGCCTTTGAACTGTTTGAATGTGGGATGTTTTCATATATGTATATATATGACAATATCATCATATAAAATTAAATTTATTGCTTTCTGTGGAAAACAAACAATAAAAGGTAAAACAATATATAAAAACAACTCAATTGAACAAATTGTGTTTTGATTGTTTAGAATGTGAAATAAGTTATAATTTGAAATATGACTTAGAAAGGAAAATTTCTATATTTCAGAACATCTATCAGGGGTGGCTCATGGGTCTAAAACAGGTGAAGGGTACATACAAAAATATACACTAACACGCGTGCAACTATTTTTAATATTCAGACTCACGTATTTGGAACCTTTTCGACCGCAAATTTGTCAGTTATAATACGTTAAACGGCTGCTTTCTCATAAGCTGAAGTAATATGTTCTTCTCTATGGAAATATTCGCCAATTAAAAATTTTCTCTTGTGAAACTGCATTTCACAAGAAATGTTTCATCAGCTTCAGACAAAAAAAAGCATCCTTCACAGAAGTCATAGGTGGGATGGTCAGAATATGGCAGACTAATTTATGGTATTCCGTAAACATTTCCTTATCCTCGTGAATCAGTCCGAAATTTATTTCATTCTAAACATTCCCATATTTTTCATTAGCATATGAACGAATTAGTTCGTTTTACAAACCACGTGGCTTGGGAAACATCTGTCCAAAAATTGCTGTATGCTTTCAATTCTACTTAAAGGAAAGTATGTTCAGCTGCTCAAACTTGGTGCTGTCAACAAGGCCAACCAATTGCATTTTTTGACAATCTTAAAACCTCACATCCATTTCCATTATAATTTGATCAGCTTCTCAGCTTTGATCTTGTAGTTTTTCATCCTCACTAAGAGTGTTTTCTCTCCGCGTAGGACTTAATTTAGTAATTTTATTGGCCTTTTCACACAGTTTGATAAAGTTCTGCTAGTTCCTTTTGTTTTTCACCACATCGTTATTTTTGTCATGCAATAATGAACGAAATTGAATTCTTTTGAAGAAATGATATATAGCACTTTTGTCGAACAGAATATATCATGTAATATGTAGCCGGAATTAAAGGCCGCCTTTGATTAAACTAATATGTTTATAATCAAGGGCAATAATTAACATAAATATGATCTAATACATGTATATAGTTTGTAGTCATTAGATAGCACCTGGGATAAACATTAATAAAGGCTCATTGTATATTTATGTGAATGTAAAATGGTTCTAGTCGTTAAATCTTGGGAATGTTAAAAGTTTTGACCTGGTGAAAAGGGTTAGGTCCTGAAAAGAGTTAATTCTCTTTTCAAAGGGTTTTAAGAAAACCATTTACCGAGACGCAGACAAAATCAGAGAAACATATTGTTTCAATAACTAAGGGTAACAGCACTAATGTCTTTACGGGTGGATTTCTTTCGAGGAAGGAACAAATGTTAATCTCAGATGACAGCTCAAGTTTATAACCTCTCATGACAATAACATTCCAACGTCGACAGATTTTTGACGTGACTTTGCAAAACAAATAGATGTTCCTTATTTATGGCCGAGATTTTATTGTGAGTAAATCTGAAAGGACAGAACAGTGAAAGGAGATGTCAAATTATAAGTTTCCCAACATTTATGGCAGGAATGTCCGTTCTTAGAACTATTATAACGTGAGAGGTATTTCCAGGAAATTGGTCCCACATAACTAATAGAATCTTACAAAATTGAACGAAGGACCAATAAAGCAGAGAGAATCGAACTGAGTTCAATAAATTTCGCGGATTTAATGTTCACGGTGGGAGGTTCCTAATAAAACAATAAACTTTACATCTGGTATAAAGTAAGGGACACAGAATAGAAAGGACACAGAGAGCAGTGAGACAGAGAGCAAGACACACAGATCAGTAAGCTTTAGAGCAGGGAAAGGTTAACAGTTCGGGGACCGAGGCTAAGAGCTAAAGGTTGGATAGTAGGAGAACGGAGCCGTAAGAGTTAATTGAAATAAGCGGGCAAAAGAATAGACAATCAAAATTAAAGTGCGCGAAGTCGGTAGGAGAAGAACAAACAGTCAGTCAGTTCGACACATTTCCAAGCTTACGCGGACAATCCAGTATTCTGATAATAAGTGTAAATAAATGGTGTCAGATAACAACTCCAGTGTTTCCGTGTAGCTTGATAGATTTCCTTCCCTTCCCTCTGACTCCAACGAGACACAAAATTCCCGAAGTTCCCTGAGGTAAAGGTTCCTGATCCCGACACAAGGGGCATCCAACCAAGAACTGAAAGAAACACAAAATAATCCACTTATCCTCTTCCCGCGAGCGGACTTCATCCTCTGCATCCCCGTACGGCCCCAAAAATGGCGCCCAGCGTGGAGCTATCATAATCAATACTACGCCCCTGCATACTTTAAAACTGCTCCGTATGGCGCCCAACGTGGGGCTATAATCATATTTTGATATCAAATTTACGCCCCCGCAACTTTTCAAACTGCTCCATATGGCGCCCAACGCGGGGCTCTTAGACTGGATGCGAGAAGCGGACAACGGCCCAGCAGAAGCGGACTACATGAGCCCAGCAGCCGCAGACGACACCAAGAAGGAACCAGAAAGTTTTACTTACTATACAACCGTAGCAGCGTAGCGGACAATATGAAGAGATACAGTGAGAAGCACAAGCAGATGACCAGCCGACATCGCAGAGAGACCGACCGTAAACACAAGGTTTACGAACAGATACAACGGGGCTGGTAACTGGACATCGCCATAAGAACTTCTAACCGGACTCCACTAAGAGAACATCATACAACCGACAACCGAGAAAACAGAAATTAAGGTAGAGAGAAACTGAACTGCTCAATTAGTTTATATAAGAAACTTGCTTTAGTCATCTCATGTAAATTATAAGTGGTAGGCAAACATGGCTGAAAGTAGTATAATAGAAAATTACTTGTTAGTTGACGAGCCCAAGTGATAGAACTGGGAACGAATTAGCAGAACAAAGGAATGAAAATAATGTTAATGCGAGCAAAGCCACTAAAAAGTCGGGTAGTATAGATAGGTTTGATACATTAATGACTATGATAAGAGAATGGGAAAATAGCATTAAGCAATTTATAAAGCAGATGACGCAAGAACTAAAGGATAGTTTCGAACGACCTTTAAAAGAAAATGCTTAACAGATGAAGCGTGAACTATGTTATAGAATTCATAGGCTAGAAAAGAATACTGAAAATGAGATAAAACAGCCTCAGATAGAAACCTTTAGCGAAGTTAATAATTTAACTCAAGATGTACAAATATGAGCAGGCTATTTCCCGTGAACAGGACCAGGAATTAAACGTAGAACCTAGTATAGACATCGAAAGGGAATTAGAAGAAAATTCAGGGGAACTTAGATTTGATAGGCAACAAATAGAGACCGAAACGAGAAGCTAGGGGAAATAAATGACAATAGCCAACTAGAACCAGAGGGGAAAACGATAAGCGATCAGGATACAAGCTTAGAAGTAGGAGGACGATGTAAAGAATTCGAGGAAAGTAGGATCCAGGAACAGGTACAGTGTCCGAAAGAGATAGGAGATATATAAATTAGAGATCAGGAATCGATCCAAAGACATCACGGGACAGGGGAACTACCTCTTTAAATGAGAAAAATTCAGATAAATATTTTGAGGGAAAAATTGCGAAACCTCAAGTCAAATTAAAATGTAAATTTAGGAAATCAGAGACCATCCGGATGCGCGAAGGAACCTGGTATCGAACCGAGGACAGAGGACACCGAGCCACGGCAATGAAAACCTCCATGGCGTATCCATGTTCAATTCAGACCACAAAGAGAAGTTCAAATCAGGATGTATACGAAATGAGAGGAATAGGTTGATAGATAAAAGATTAAGCCTGTAATTAAATGTAAATACCAGAAAAATAAGATATAAAATTACTATTAATTATAAATTAGTAATGCAAAACTACTGTAATGTAAAAATAGTAAAGATAGACTTAAGCAAGTGGGTTAGTTATAGGACATGTGAATTATTAAGGAAGGAAAACAATGGAAAATAAATAGGATTAAATAATTACAAAATTGTGAAAGAAAATTCAATAGAAAAAAAGAAAACATGAGTAACAGAAATAAGATAAATTAATAAATTTAAGGTACCAGATAGAAAATACATACAATTGTGAATGAAAAGAGTAAAGAAACAAAGTAATTGTAATCAGGTCAAAGGAAATTAAACATTGCATAGGTGCATAAATATCAGGTAATAACATATATTAGTTACGTTAAGAAATCATACAAGAAAATAAATAAATTGTGAATTACAAAAAGTAAAGAAATAAAACAATTACAATAAGAATAAAGAAATAAAATAATTACAATAAAGCCAAACAAAATTCAAAATAAAATGATGGCTTAGTAAGACATATTAATAACATTGCCTAGAGAATCACATGGAAAATAAATAATTATGAGTTAAAGGAGTCAAGGGATAATCAAATAACTAGAATCCTGTTAAAGAAAAATTGGACACGATATGAAAGAATAAGAAGCTACAATTATGTGTATATTGAAGATAATGAATCAGTTAGGGAAGTAGATAGGTGCAAATAGAGAAAATGCGATAATGTGATGTAAAGGAATGTATATTAATTATAATGCTATTGCCAAAGATAGGAGAAAATAATGAATTGAATAAAGAAGAAAGATGAATAATAATTATAATAAAGGGAGAAAATGAATTAAATAGATAAAGGAAATAGGGAATCCTACGATGAATAGCACTGTAGCAGATATAACATTATAAAATGATCCAAGATATCTAATGAAATAGCGATGTTAAAATCAACTGAAAATTGCTATAGAAAGTAATAAGGCAAATGCTCTTGGATAGATATTGGCTGCTAATACTAATAGAATCATATATATGTTCCCTGGAATGTTATTAAGTGTCTTAAATAGTTCATTATGAATAACGGATTAAGAATAAAGATAGACTGCAAAGTACAAGTCAATAAAATGTTATGTGGCCTATGATTGCAAAGTGATGTAGTAATCAATTTAAAATGCAAGGCTATAGAATGTCCCTGAAGGTGTATTTTGATGACATATAAGGTCAAAGAACGGATTGCAAAAGTATAATTTCTTTAAGTACTGCAGGTTATCTGATTGTCAATTAGTAAAATCAAAATTTACAACTATAAAATATAACGTTAAAATATGCTATGAAATATTTTGTAAAAAGAAAAATTGAAAAAAAAAAAAAAAAACCAGACCGTACAAGAATGAACTCATTAAATTATGTATAAGGTAGGCGTCGCTAGTGGGCTAATGCATTTGAGTACAAACCGTACTTATAATAAATTTTATGTAAAATACGTGTTAAATAATGGTACTGTTAGGGGTCAAGGATAAAAGGTTATGTAATAAATGTGTCACAATCTATTAATTTTAGCTTGGTTATATGAATAATGGCTACCTGAAATTAATTTTGTGTGTTAGATATTAAGTGAAAAATGTATGCTATAGCGTAGAGTTTTGTGTTATTCAGTGAGGAAAATTGAAAGCATGTAATGTCAATATATGTCTATAAAAGTGTTAAAAATTCAAAGTGATTAAGTGATCAGTGATCATAAAAAAGGGGGAAGAATGCCAGATCAGACATGTGTGATGTGTGATAGGGAAATAAATTAGAGAAAGAAAACATGAGTGATAAAAGCGAAACAAAAATGTGCAAAAATCAGGCATGACAAGTCGCAGGAATACGTGCAAAATTTGTGGATTATACTTATGTTATAGGACCAAAATAACAATTGCACTCATCAGTGCTAGAAAACACTAATAGCACTGGTACTAATAAAGAAACCAGATCTTTATGGGCAAGACCCCCCCAAAAAATAAAAAAAATTATTGTGTATAGGATAGAATATAAATGTGATTATGTAAAAATAACATTAAGTATAATCTCTGTATTTTTTTAGGATAATTTGAGTGGAGTAACATCTCACGGGGCTGTGTAACGAACTTGTTTTGTCTGACGACAAACCAACTTCGATACAGGGGCATTTGGAGCCGAAAACTATAGCTCTTCTGTAAGTTCACGTGTATTAATATTAGCATTAAATTTATATTTCATTGGATATTGCATCTGATATTTTATGCAAAATATCAGAATTCCTGGTTGAGACTCTTTTGTGTTAATTGTCTGCAAACCTTAAAACAGGAAAAGGATTTATTGTTTTTGTACAAGGGTTGTATTGTATAAAACTGACGGACTGTCCCGGGGAAGGCCCCTAAGTTCTATCAGGTAGAGAAAAGGTTGAGAATTGTTAATATCTGTAAATGCTTTAGAGCGGACTTTGACAAGGTAGTTTTAAGGGTTGTTTCCATTTTTACGCTAGGTTGGCACCTAATGGGGCTAAGGATAAAAGAGAAGTGCAGATTTACGAGAATGCTTCAGAAATGGAAATTACAAAATAGTTTAAGACAATAATACAGTTCGCCCAAAATTTCCCAGAAAGTGAAGATAGGTACCAGAGGTTGAAATCTCTTTTGTCTAAATAATAGCACACGGATATAAAGGGACAAATGGAGTAGCATAAAAGGTGACAGCCAGAATATGATAGGGAAGCTTCTTGGGAAAGGCCAGAAAGAGACAATAAAAACTAAAAAGTGTAGGCGTGGAGAAAAATAGGTGACCAATAGGCATCGGCCACAAGTGTACTAATCAGAGCGTATAGACATAGAAATCTATACTGAATAATCGCCAATCAAGAAGCTAGAAGTAAAGTTTAATTTATGGTAGTAGAGAAGTATTTTTCGCGAAGGGCGTGGATTATTGGTCAAAAAGTCACAGCCAAAGATCAGTAAAGTCAGTCGGGTACGAATAAGTCAGTCAGTCGGGGGTGAATAAGTCAGTCCAGCGGATGTGAATAAGATCAGTTCAGCAGTCGAGGATGACAAACAAGGCAGTCGGGGGTGAACAAGTCAGTCCAGCAGCCGGGTACGAATAAGTAAGTCAGTCGGATGTGAATAAGTCAGTCCAGCAGTCGAAGAGTAAAGTCAGTCGGGTACGAATAAGTCAGTTAGTCGAGGAGCATGAATAAGTTAGTAAAAGAATAAGTTCGGTCGAAGAGCAGGTACAAGTCAGACAATAAGTCAGTCAGTTAATAATAGTCAGTGAGTCAGTCAGTAAGACGTAAAGTAAGTTCAAGTGTTTAGTATTCAGAAAGCTAGAACCCGGATCTCCGTGGACAGTCTTGTCAAATGGTTATATTGTGTTTTTAATAAACTATGAGTTAAAGAGACTCTTGTGTTTTCTCTGTGGTCTGTTGTCAAAAAACCTTTTTGTCCCGGTGACTCCGAGTCCCAAAACCTCCAGTACAACGAACCCTGAGATCCCCAACATCCCCGACTGAAACCCCATCAGACGGAGCAGCAGTGGGCAACAGCGGTGAAGCGATTATTCAGCGACCAGCCGCATCCGTCGTACATCATAGCTTCAGATCGACGCTCCAGCCTGGTGCCAATCATAATCAAACTCACGCCCCCACATACTTCAATACTGCTCCAAAATTTGCTCCCAACATGGGGCATTCATACTCAAAACTACGCCCCCGCATACTTTAAAACTGATCCATATGGCGCCTAACGTGGGGCTATAATCATATTTGGATATCAAATTTGCGCCCCCGCAACTTTTCAAACTGCTCCAAATATAAATGTATGAAAGATGTACATTTAAAATTATGGATGATATTTAGAACGCCCTGGGCTAGCTGATTTTTTTTTATCGAAGTTCAGAATTCATTGCTGTTTCGAACTTATCTTGTAACTTTTTCCAATCCTCTACAGTTGCACTCTGTAATCTTCAGCTGGAAGTACAGCGGGGGTTTTTAACGGTTGTTGTACGGGATGCTGATATTTTAGTTATAGCATAGATTCTTTCCGTTATGAAAAATGGGAGGAATTCTACTTACAAAAGCCAAAAAAAAAAAAAAAAAAAAAAAAAAAGCGACACACTTCGATATTTTCGTGAAACTTTACTGTTACACCAGATTTAGGCGATGCGGTTATTAATGCAAAAGGAAAAATAAATAAATAAATAAATAAAAATAAAAACTAAAGGAAGAATGGACTTTCTCCTTAATTTTTTCTTAAGCTTGTTTAACTGCCAAAATATTACACTTGCGGCGTCGAAACAATGCCTTATTAACTTGTTTCCATAGACAAATGGTACCAAAACAGTATCCAACAAAATAAATGAAGTTTATGATGTTTTTTCAGCGCTTATATCGTGGAATCTTAGTAAATATTCTACCAGAGCACCGAATGCATTAACAAACTTTAATACTGTGGAGCATTGTGATGTCTGCGTTATGTCTGCGATGTCATCTACATGGATCGAGAAAAAGGAAGGCTCTTCTATTTCATTTGTTACCTAATTATTTATGTACTCTGTAATGCAGTCAATAAGTTCGTTTTGGATGGTTTTCGAATCAACGCTGAACACACCTTTTATCTTCCTGTAATGGTGTTGAATTTCCAAATAAATCATTATTTGTTATCGTTACGGATCTTTCATATTTTGATGATTTATTGAAGAACTGGTTTCATCTTGACCGCGAAATGCTAGTTCTTGCTTATTTAGGAATAAAAGAGCATCGGCAGAAAATGTATGTTTAAACGAACATTTTCGTTGAACTACACAGTAAATAGTCTGGCATTTTCAGCAATATCTCTTATTTTTTCTTCGAACGTTTTCAGGTTTATTTCGCATTTAGTATGCTCTAAATAATACGAATTGTTGTGCGATGGTCTCGTTATTTTTAATAACAAATACTTCTTTATTTCAAATGTTTGGCTTATTCCTGAAAAGTAAGCATAGCTAACAAAATAATCTTTGCAGAACTGGGGAACTACACAGTCAGGGAAAACCAAGCTCGTTTGAACTATTAACCAGATTTCTTAATTTCTTTGATTGCGCTTATCGCAAAGGGTTGTAATACGTCCACAAATTAAAACTTACTCCACCACCACCACCACCACCACCACCACCACCACCACCACCACCACCACCACCACCACCACCACCACCACCACCACCACCATCATCATCATCATCATCATCAGCATCATTGTCTTTCCATCGAGAAAAGGACGTTTCTAACAAAATGCACATGATACTACTTAATAGGATTTACATCTGACAGAAGGCGCTACATCCTCAGAGATGCAGACAGTAACTATGTACTGCATTTTTTCTGTCTGCATGAGAATGCTCTCATTCCATGCGTTAAAACCAAGGCTGTCTCGAAGTTCAACAGGCCTGAATATGAAATCCGTGACGAAGTAAAGCTCGCAATGCCGCCTTGGAGGCCAAATCTTGAACTACAAGATTTTTTGGCATTAGACAGATACACTAACATCTGCCACTTAAAGGATATAAGGTGCGGAAAGTAGAGCATTAGGGAAAAAACTAATTTTAGATATTGTGAATTGTTTAACAATTCGTCTTTGCATAACAAAGTAATGCATTTCATAGATATTTATCCCCTAAAGCTCCACAGAGTAAAACTTACAATGTTGGTGACACCGAGATAATGAATGTAAACAAGAGTTCCATGAAAACGCTGGGATATGTACGACAAATAAATATTAATGCTTTGCTTCCGTTTCAAGCGATCTTCCTGCAACACATAACAAAATGGCACATGTGAAATATCCCACTTATCAAAAACAAAGTGTTCGGATTTCAAATTAAGATACTGAGAAACAAAACAATAGTTGCATGTTCTTAATATAGAACTTCGTCAAAAGCGCAATGTGAGGTTAATTTTCAGATCACACGAATTCAACAGATGTGTTTATCATTCTGATAATTCAAATATTTGTGTTCGGAGTTCTCAAAAAAGACGATTGTGATTACCAGTAGTTATTTCTAGTTTTCTCTTTTAAATGTTTCATAACCTACTCTTAGCTGTTTCAGATAATGGATATCCAGTTAAAATTGAAGCTATATCTGAAGCTAGTTTGTTACTCTGAATTGAAAATTTCTGCAAAATAATAATTCAACTTTCCTCTCCAAGGGATCTCAAATATTTAAAAAAAAAATTTACTCACTTTGTTTCTATCGAATATAACACATGTTAGGATTACTATTAGTATGGTTAGGTGTAATGCACTAATTTGAATCTCACTGTTTACAGTAGTAGTAGTAGTAGTAGTAGTAGTATAATAATAATAATAATAATAATAATAATAATAATAATAATAATAATAATAATAATAATAATAATAATAATAATAATAATAGTAGTAGTAGTAGTAGTATAGTAGTAATAGTAGTAGTAGAAGTAGTAGTAGTAGTAGTAGTAGTAGTATAGTAGTAATAGTAGTAATAGTAGTAGTAGAAGTAGTAGTAGTAGGAGGAGTGTATTAATTATTGCAGTGGCACCATACAATACAAATCAACTTCATCAGGTACACGGGTCCAACATCCTTTTATGATATTGGTATGTTTGATTTAGCACAAGATATTAAATTAGATATTCACAATAATATATAAAACATATATTAACCAAAAACAAAATAAATGAATAAATACAAATAAACAAACAAATAAAACAGAATAAAAAGAAATTACAAAAGAATGTTGTTTACTAATATTAAAAATATATATGAAATACAAAAAAATCCCATTGTTGATAACACATAGCTGGATTCAGTCAATTTGTTTCCCCCAACCCCCTACACCGTTATCAGTCTTTTCAGACCTAAATTGTCCTACTTTCATCAACAATGTATCTAATTTCTCCTATCCTTGCTTACCTGGCAACGAAGCCAACAAGACCATCTTCTCTGTTCAATTCCATAAAGGAGATCGGTAGATACTTTTCCTTCCATTCTTCTGTACCTTTACATCCAGCCAGAATATATGTCATGATCCCTCCTCCTTACAGATGGGAAAAATTCTCAGCTCATATTCGTCAGTGATCTTATTCATGCGTCATACCTCTAGTCTGAGCCACGCGAGCCTCTGTCTAGTGAATTTAGTCTTTGATATCCAGCGAAATCATCTCTGTGCATTGCGCAATTGTCTACTGTCTATCTATATGCCTCAGGTGGTTCCTAATCTTCCTCCAAGTGCTTTTTCTATTCCCCTGGCCCGCCATCCAAATGGAGCCTATTCCTATTGTTTCTAGTCCCTTTCTTAAATTGGATGCTCATGTTTTGTTCCCTTCCATCCGCAGCTGTTCATGATAGCACAAATCCGTAATTAAAGTTTGGTTTCCATGAATAATTAATAATTGGTATTTCACCACTCGAATTTTACAGTTTATGGTCTCGCTATAGACAAAGACTTCTCTGTTAATTCCGCAGCTCGCTGTGCCTCTCCCCAGCCCCAAAGTTCCCTTCAGAAAACATACCCTCACTGAATCTAGATTCGCAGTTTGTTCCCATCCCTAAATTTATGCTTCATGTGTCATTGTAGATCTTACTAGTGCCCCATAGGCGATTTCTAGTACATCTAGAGACACGTTTTGGATTCAGCTACGTAACCGGAGAGTTTCTATTTCTTTCACTTCTGCTTTATGCTTTGTCAAATCTATGTTCTTGATCCACCTTCCATTCACCGAAAAGGGCATTGAAAGAAGACAGATGTGTTTTTTGCTCGAGAAAGTGAGATTCAACAGGCTCAGAGTGAAGAATCAGGAAAATATTGTTTTTGTAGTGCAGGAGCGTATGGCTTCTATTGAAGCAAAGCTAGGTTACCCTGAGAATCAGTCTCGCAGGAACAATATAGTGATGCACTATTTGGTGGAAGGGCAGTAGGGGAAAGATGGAAAATGAGGGAGGTACTAGTACGGAGGATTGGGGCCCAAACTGGAGTGGTGCTCCAGGAATGTGACATAGAGGGGGCACATCATACAGGTCGACGGGGAAATAGCAGCAGGACAACAGTATGCAAATTGGCCCATTATAAACTCAAAGCTGCCATCCTTCGAGACGCCAGATATTTCCGGGAAATGGGAATAAGCATTGCGGTATACTTCATTGTTTATATGTAATATATGGCTCTTTTTATGAAAGTAGACTGATGGCATGTTATCAAAGTTTTTATGTTATGAGATTATACGAATAGTTGTTTATATGTAATATATGGCTCTTTTTATGAAAGTAGACTGATGGCATGTTATCAAAGTTTTTATGTTATGAGATTATGCGAATAGTTGAAAAGCTAATCGTGCCTTAGAAGTTCCAATAATATGAATACATACCTTTTATTAATGGAAATATGTTTGCAATTTTCTTTTCTTACCTGGAGTGCAAATTAGATTTCCTTAACCTTTCACTTATAGTTCAACAGTATATTGCATACAATTTTTGCTGCAATTAGCACCAGGTGAAATAAAGAAACAGTGCAGTCACAAATGTTTTGCATAGTAAAATTTCCAAATCTGCAAAACTTACTGTTCCGGAAAATGGCTAATACACATACTACATAACTGCTAGTAGGTTCAAAATCTTCAATATGAATTGCACGTATCCACCACTGTTTTTAAGAACATCATTAGGAAAGGGGAAACCTGGAACGCATTTATCGCTGATATTGCTTGATTTATGTTCCAGCAGAGAACACCTCAAAGATATATTAGCACACTGTACCGGTAACTGAACAAGAAAAGTAGTTGTCACGGCTGCCATGGCAACCCAACTAGCTGGGAGCTGAGAGATGGCTAGCGACATATGCGGGGAGAGGGTTTTTGTCTGCCAAGTAAAACATTATGCACTGCAAGTGTATCATCTATTCAAACACTTAAGATTCGGCTCATTCTCATTACGTTAACAAAAGTAGAATATTAATAGATGCATTATCAGCACCTCTGACTAGCCATCTCTTCAGTTCCCAGCAGACTTGAGTCTGCTAGGTGCTTGCCTCGTAGTCTTAGAGGCAAGACTATTCACCCTTTTATATTCGAGTGTGAACGCGTTATCATGGTTGGTGCATCGTATGCATTTCCAGTTACATTATTTTATTATTTGACATCTCATTGTACTGAATTTAAAATTAAAGTATATTTATGGAGTAAATGTTTGGTGAGGTACCCCTCCATCTACCTCACTTGAATATCCGCCCCTGACATGTGTGGTGCAATTGGAATAATTAAAATTAAAACTAGTAAATATACTTCGCTTAGAAAATATCAACAGTCCCTGCCAAATACTGACAATAAGAGACTTCATCGAATACAAAAGGCAAAAATGAGATTTTTGAGAGTATTATCAGACTATATACTTCGGATCGTAGGAAAAATAACAAAGGAATTAAATGTGTAGTTTACAGGATAAAAGCAGAGAATGCAGAAGGAAGTGGGTAGAACATTTAGGCTGGAAATCATAAAATGATTAACAAAACAGATCCCAATTTATAGAGCTAAGGGAAAACGCAGTAGAGGGAGACAAAATACCAGATACAGACAGTACAAGACTAGTAAAATGGGACCCGAACATACAGAAATATCTGATTCGTGTTGCAGAAGAAGATAAAGAAGAATAAACAAAGTGACTGTAATAAAAAAGTATGTTTTAAACTAGTTCAATATCAATGGCAGCTACGAACGTGCAAATACTTCTGCTAAAAATAAATTGCTTATGGAAGAACAACTTACCCTGACAATACTTTCTAGAAGTGACTTTCTTCTAACTGTGAACACATTCGTATCGTCATTTCTGGCAATTCTCTACATTTTGCTCTGGTCAGTACTGTTTGGTGATGATGGGTTCCTCCTATCGTTAATTATTGTAACATATTTCGATAAATGTGAGTTTTAACTCTACTATGTTCGGATCAATATGGATCGTATTAAATATTGGCCTTAATTAGCTCTGAAATAAAATAAGATATTTTTATTAAACTCAGCGACTTTGTTTATCCTTGCACAATTTGTTCTGTTATTTTAAAAACGTAATAATTATTTGCATAATTTAGTCTCAATCTGAAATTGTTTCGTACATAATGTTAGGTTATTCTTACATGCGATATTAGTATTCATTTATAATTTAATGCCACATATTCTTGTATTTTAAGATGTTATTCACTGATTTTAGTCAATAAACAGTTGCATATTATTGCAACAACGAGTCTGTGCTCTATTACCGCGGCATTAGCTGCTGCTTGGCGATAAATTCTTTTTATCCTCCTTAAAAGTAATTATTGTTGCTGAGTTTGAGTGCAGACCCCATGGCAAATAGACGATTAAGTAAAGATGAGTTAGAAACACCTGTCATTGCACCGACGGTGAAGAGTTCGTTTCTGAATACGAAGATCTTCTGCAAGTTTCAGTGTTGATTTGCACAGTCAACCTCCTGGCAGCAATGAGCAGAACGTTCTTTCAAAATATCAAAATACAAAATGGGGTTATATCCATCCTACGAAGCTGCCGTCTTTCTGCATAACTATAACCATCATAAGAGTTCCTTTAAAGCAGTATTTGGTTCCACGCTTGAAAACGAAATAATAGAAATCATGAGTTTCGAGAGAAAGAAAATTTATGGCCAACAGCGTAGAAATATGAACAGAATTGAGTTACAAGCTGGTTGGTTTCTTGTCGGTGTTTATCGAATTCATAGAGAGTCAACCTGAATCTTATGGGGCATAGAAACTGACTGTAATATATTTCGGGCAACAATGGCAATCTGAAGATTTTTTAAGATATCACTCGTCCCGCGGTTTCATAAAATGTTTTCTAGAGGATAGAGACGCCGTACTGATAAGCTAGCTGCTATTTGGAAGAAATGGGTGGAAGTCCTTCCTAAATTATACAATCCTGGGGAAAATGTGACGGTCGGCGAACAACTAGTAGGATTCCAACATCAGTGTCTATTCAAGCAATACATTCCAAATAATCCAGCAAATAATGGGATAAAGACATGTGGCAGTGAAACTTCCTGTGTTGAAAGCACAAGTTTATAATTTGGAGCAGCACCGGAAAGAAATCAGGGCAAGGAAGTAGTTTTTGATCTTAGAAGTTAACTAAGAGGTCAGCATGTAATTTGCAACAACATATTTATATCTTATAATTTGGGACATTTACTTCTCAAAATAAATTTGGCGCTTTGGAAACCACAAGGAAAAATAAATGAAAGCTTCCATAGCAAATTACGAACACAGAGGCTCACAGCTCTTCATTTTACTTTACAGATGGCACTATTCTGATCAATTGTGTTCTAAAGAGAAATAAAATATTGTGTTTATGAATATGCTGTATCATAAAGAGAAAACAAGCAAAAGGGAGGATAGGAAACCAAAAGTGATTTTAGATTTTAATGCAATGCAACTAAAGAAGTTGTAGCTACATATGATGGAGTAACAAGTACCCGTAAAAGAAAAGCAAATCGATGGCCAATGATTATTTTCTTTAACTTACTTGATGTTTCTGCTTACAGTGCATATGAATTGTGAACTTTTATGTATCCAATTTGGAAGGCAAGAAAATTGACAAGAAGGAGAATGTTCTTAGAACTTTGAAAATCTTTAATTAAAGAACACGTTTCATCAAGAACGCACATTTCAAGGAATGATGAATCATTGAGAATTGTCAATGGTATTCAATAACCAAAATTTTCATTTATCTGCTCTCATAGAACATGAGAAAAATTGTAAAAACCTAAATGTTCCTTATAGTAAAAACAAAAGTATCAGCAATGAACCAAGAAAAAAAAAGAGCAATAATAAAATAAGTTTGCAAATAAATACTAATATTTATAATTGAGTTATATACTATTGGTTTATATATTTTAAACATGGTTCTTTATGTTTTGCACCAATTACCGTATATTGATCGAAACACTATATCTATATAGTCAATTCGAGCAAAGCAGCAGGACTAATATAACCGCACAAAGTAATTTGACGACGTAAGATTGGCCACATATTTTTTCAACTTCCAAAGTTGTCAAAGAAATTTCTGATTAAGGCAAGAGAACTTGCATGTGACAATTTGCACTCTTTGTAGAAAATAGACTTGGGCGAATTCAACGGTGTGCAGTTGCCTAGTAAATTCCTCGAAAATATGTTTATAATGAATAGTATTCAATGAGATCGAAAAAAATAATGGATCTATTATAAAGTTTGCCGAAATTGCATTCCGAACTCGACTTCTTGCAGATACATGAGAAGTTCCTGACTAGCATGTAGCTTAGTGAATCATATATGAGTGTATTTTGGAATTTTGCATATTCAGACAGATGGTCAATACTGGTCTGTGAACTACAAAATGTTTACAATGCCAGGTAGCGCACAATGAAAGACAACAAACTTGTGCAGTAACGAACCTATTTCTTATCTGGCTTTTGAAACTCTGAACAACAGTAAACTTGTATAGCCTTAGTTTCGCTATCTTTGTCAGTCGTTGACTTGTGGAGTAGGAGTACTCTGCCTGCTGAGACAAATGTTGTAATGCTTTTTAACAGAATTCCCGCAGAAAGGCCAAGATATCTTCTGCTGAATTTGCCAAACAATAAATGCGATGTTGCCAGTCTCATTCAACAAAGATCCGGTTTCCAACTTTGCCTTCAAGACAAGTATTGTGTGTTCTCACAAGACGTTATCTGTGGTATGCTTCTTGTATGGCAATGATGGGGTTCTCTATGCAGCAAATTTTCACTCTGAGACAGATAGTATGGCCTCTTCACCTACACTCAATTAGCGTAAGAGAAGGGAGATGGATACATCACTGGAACACTTTACAAAACTGTATTATTAATAATAAAACTCCCACAATTCCCGTTTTGTTTAAACGAATCTCTTCCAAAATGACCAAATGATTGGTTTTATTTACGGACGCTCTTTAACATCTCAGGTCATCATCGTTCCATTCAATTCCGGGCGTGAAACGGCCGACAAATTTTGCTCAGAGGCCTCTTCTTTCAGGCTTGAGATTCTTTTTCGTGCCGTAAATGTACCACACGGGACCCACGGCGTCACTTCCCTTCCGAAAGAAGCCATACTTAGGATTTTTAAGCCCGAAAAAATCACCGAATATGTTCATACAAATCTATACTATTTTCTATGTCATCCGTTTTATAAGAATAGTTTATGAAGAATGGAATAGAATAAATTGGAATAGAATAGAATAAAATAGAGTGGAATAGAATAAATTAGAATAGAATGTTATATATATTACCAAAGTGAAGGCATTAAGGGGTTCTTTTCTACTCAACCACATATTGATAGAATGCAGTTACAAGTTTAGATTTCAAATCAATTGCGCTGAAGAAACTTGTTCGAAAATACAATCAAATGTAACCAGAAAATAAATACTATAAGAAAATACAGATATAATTATCTGAAGAAATAATAAATTTAGTAAAAAAATAAGGAGATATATGAAATGGTATAGCACTGGATTGGATTGATATTTCGGTACTTAAGCCTTGCACAACGGCTGGTTGTTTGTACCGCCGAACCCAATGGTGGCACCTCTGGGAGGAAGGGATGAGGTGATATATAGAAGGGTCCCTAACAATATTTGCAGATGGAACCACCAACGGCAGCGAAGCTGCCCCACTCCAAGAAGATTGAGCCCCTCAGAATGGTCGCTTCCATACCAGACGTCGAGGTAGAAATATCTCCAAAACTACAGCCATAGTCTCACTGCATAGAGCACATATCTCCGCTGGAACTTTCGACCCTGTAACAGGACCAATGAAATGATTTGAAATGGGAGGGAGGAAAGATCCTCCCAACATTGTCTAAGCAACCAGGACAAAACATGAAAAATAAAAAAAGGATGACCTGGCAAGAAATTTGAACCTGAAATGCTATTCCCAAGCGTTAATGCCTGAGCTACTCCATTCTGTAAATGTATAACATATTGAGTAAATCACTCATTTAAGTCAATAGTACACAGATATAATTAATATTATTTAGAAAAAATAGAGAGAGTATTATAATGAAGAATTTTTTATATGAATTAAAACTTATGATGCAAAAAGTTATACCAATAGACAATTTGTATTAGCATTAATACCATTCGATTGTCAAGTAAAGAGATTCGTTATATGAATTAATGAAATAGAAACCATCCAGCGGATCAGTTAAACAGTTAGTGCTATTTTACTCTAAAGGGTAAAATTATCTGTGACTTAACACGGTAGCAAATTTCAATTTCTGGAAACAAAGACAGTGTGTCATTGAGCACATAAAACTGCTCTGCGGCAGCTGACCTGGTACATACATTACTATAAGGATATATGTTAAAAAAGGGGACCAAGTAAATTTGAGTACGGTGTGTAGAGTTTGATATAATAGACTAAGAGAATTCACGAAACGTCTAAACTAGGAAAATGTACATGTTGCAATCTGTTGCTCAAGTTATTATTGGAATTAGTTTACATTGCATCGTATTAGTCAACGTATGGCAGCACGAGAGTTTGTATCAATATTTATTTATATTTGTGAGGAAGGAAATACTTTATTCCCTTAGGGAGTGGATGATCTGAAACAATTTGTTACATACATGATTCACCCAGTTATCCCATTCAAGGTGAGCGCCCATATATAGTTCCAAATTCATCACGGAATACTATAAAACATCAATATTCAATATAGACATGCATTAATTTTTTCTGGACACCAATGACCATCCTTTGGAAAATGCTGACAGTCACTTGCCATAGTATCATTAGTAGCGATAGGGAGAAATGAGGAGCAGGACATGATTTGCTAACGCTGAAAATCACAGTTTCGCAGATAATTTAAAATCAGTGGCAGTCATACCTGAACAAAATTATAATTATACGATCACAGGGTCAACAGATAATAATAATAATAATAATAATAATAATAATAATAATAATAATAATAATAATAATAATAATAATAATAATAATAATAATAATAATAATAATAATAATAATAATAAAAAATAAAGAAGTTAGGCTGTAGGGAAGTTGGAGCTAATTCTCCGGAAGTTTCCTTAAGCCCAATTTCAGCAGGACATACTGTTTATACAGAAAGAAAACTGAAGATACGATAGAAAAAAATGATTGTGATTAACATATCCTTTTTACTGCTTAAGGAAAAGGGGAAAAGGAAAAGAGCATATTTTGTGAAAATTTACACAAATAAAGGCTGGTAAATTGTAAATCGGCCATCATTAGTGAAATTGAAGGAAGTTTAAGCTTGCTAAACAAAAGGTGAATGACCCTCTGCAACGCTTTATTTCCTGCCTTACTGATGAGAACATTCATCAAAATGATGACATCAGCTTTTATCCTCCGTGAGGAATTATGATATACATGGCACACAAACTTCCTGGTTGCGCAGATGTTCAAGGCAAACTGTATTAACACTTCAGTAATTGCAAAGCAAGTTTGTTTATTAATATTTCTTCATCGTCTCAAACAACAGCTTCAACATAAATATTTATGTGTGATCTAGTAATGCCGTTTGCTTGCCCTGGTCCTGTATAATACTCCAGAGATTTTTGACCGGAGTGAAAGCTGCTAGTCTTTAACAGGTGATACCCTATAGCCGTTCTCTCCATGTACTGCAACAAATTTCAACGGAAGTGTACTTTGCTTAAAGAATTAATGAAATACTGCTTGCTATTTATATTTGGTGTTTCTTTCTTGCACGATGCGTATTTTTTTAAATTAAGGCAACAACAAGACAGACAAAGGAAAAAAAAAAAAACATTCTCTCATAAATAGTGTGCACCCTCTATTTGGTTTCCGTGTGCATATTAAATCACTGTCAATTTTCATTTGTTTGCACTTTATTTACAGGGTATTCCACTTAGAGGTATAATTTCACGTTACATTTATTTTAATGTGAATTTCATGCTACCGTGCAATATTAGGTGTTGTAAATAATCATACAATCTTATTTGGTACGATCGTATTTTCAGCACTTTTATTTGAAAATAATATTTCATTGTAGATAATTTAATATTAACATTTTATAAATATTGAAAGTGAGAATATATCGCTGTTCAAAGCAACGTGCAAAACTTATGAATAAGAGTGTAATTTGTAATCTTTAGAATAATAAATATACAAGCCTTTAATCTTTAAAACTTTTCAGTGTGCATAACTACGTATTTAAAATACATTTAATTTATACAAAAATCACTTAAATTTAAATATTAAGAGGGAAGCTTAAAACCAATGTTGGTTAGCTTTTAGGTTACACCTTCTCACCCCAAACCCCCATTTTGAAATTTTAAATATCATCCTTTATTTTAATGCTGAACATTTTTAGAAGATGTAATTGTTATAACATTTTTGTTTTCTTATCGTTGCCTTACAATCTATCTGGATTGTTGATACTATTGTTTGAATCTAGGCAGAATCATACAGGACAAATGTTAATGAGAGAGTCATCCCCCGAATTCCAAGTGCCTAGTGTTATTGCTTTTGTCTAATAATAACACAGTGCCACTTAATTCTCCAGCGTTGCTACTGTTATTTTCGTAAATCAAAGATTGAGCAGGATCTTTGAATATTTTCTGTCACATTATTAAGAATGTCTAATAGTGTATTAATTAATAAATAGAGAATAAATAAACAAATAAATAAATTATCTACTCTCACTTTCATACTCAATCTCTTAGCACTAAACATGTACTGAAATATATTGCAGAAACGTAACAACGTTGTTTCCTAAGCGAACACTGATGCACTGAATTCCTCACGCATATCAAATCAACTTAACATAATTAAGCAGCTGGGTAGCTGTAATCTCAGTTCCGAAAAAAAGGCCACCAAAGTTAGTCACATACATTACTGTGAAACTTACCGAACATTTAATGTAATGGTTGTGTTTTAGTAATAAAACTTTTCAAAATGGCGAATACCCCAAAAGAGACAACAGAATGTAAGCACATTAGGCAAGACTTGTGAAATGAACTGTATTACTCTTAAGCATCAAAAAGTAGAGGTGTCATTTGAAATTTCAAAATGGCGTTGACGGGGTTGAGAGAGTAAAACCTAAAATTTAATCAACATTAGTTTTAAACTTCAGACTATTATTTGATTGTTGTTTGAATTTGGACAGAATGAAATAAATAAGTTAATTGTAAAATGAAAACTATTTATTTTGGGTATAATTAGAATGATTAACATTATAGAAATGGAGCATGTTTCGGAATTCCTGACTAATCCGCTTACATTCTGTTCTTCCTTGTAAGATATACTTCAGTTTGAAATAATTCTTATCAAAATACAAATATTACATTAAACGACAGTATGTTTTATAGTTTTCTCTGTACAAACTCAAACAATAACAATAATCTAGGTTAGCAGGAAATAATAACAAAGACAATAGAGGTGATAGCAACAGCATCCTTTTCATTTTTTAAGCTTCAAAAGCAGGGGTGCTTTTGTAATTGAGTTTCGGGGTGACTGAAGGCGAGGGGGTGAAACTTAATATTTATTCAACATTGATTTTATACTTCTCGATAAATGTATATATCCGTGTTTTTGTTTAAATTAAATGTATGTTAAACAGGTAGTTATTCACACCGGGAAATTTGGAAATGAAGTTCATCTGCTGTCGGCATAGTAGACATTTATTTAATACGTTTTCAGTCTGGTTCCTACAGAAAAAAGTTAATATGTTAAAGCAATTAGCTTTCCCTAAGCAATTTTTTCCATTGATGGTGAAGATAAAAGCAACAGCTAAAAGGTCTTCTATATTACAGCAGCATATGTCGTCAACTGTTAATAAAACTTTGCAGTTGTAGAGGAAATTGTGAATATTAACATGTCTTTAAACAAGGAAGTAACAGTTTACTTCCTAAATTCATTGTAAAATTCTCTCTAGAAACGTATCGCATAATATGAACTATCTCGGTCAATTTATTTGCTAGTTAAGAGTATTCATTAAATTCATTGATATGTAATATTTTTAAAACCTCTTTCCTGTAGCCAAGTGAAGCTTTCCGAATGAACGCCGAATTCTGAAATAGTTTGATAATTTGCTTCTTTACCAGCATGTTATGAAATATTTTGAACTGATAAAGTCAAAGAGAGAGAGTATTCCCCCTATATAAATGAAGTAGCAAAAAGCTAGAAGAGATCAATTTACTAAAGGTCAGTTTTTGGTCATTACAAAAACGATATATTGGGCATGTTTTTCTAACGTATCAGTAGTTTTGACCCAAGATATGTGGATGGATTAACAATAATCCTCGCATCAGATGGTCAGTAATGTCGCGTTAAATCCCCCCTCCGGATGGTCTACCAGGGTTATTGTTAAACCAATTGCTTAATAGGGGGCCATTTTGTTTCTTGAATATATACATATAATTATATAGTGATTAAAATATAAATTACAATGATGTGAATAAAAATGGCGGATGGTAGGGGGATTAAGCTTATGTGTGGAAGTCTTAGTGGAAAAATTGTGATCTAAGGAAAATAGTGCGGGGAATCGCTTTGTGGAAAATGAACTAAATAAGAGGTAAATTACACAATGAAGACGATGGCGAGAACTTTAATCACAATAGTATATCCTTCAATTTATGTATTAGTCATGGATCTAATGTGACAATCTTATAAAATTTGTTGTGCCAAGAACGTTATCAATCCGTATCAACAGCAAATAATCATTTGAAAATGCAAACAGTAGAGTACAGACCTACATCTAAAAGCAAATTCTAAAGCTAATTAATGGTCTTTCACTAATTGCGAAACGCATATGGCAACATTAATTATAAATAACAATAGCTTTTAATGAAAGTTGATTTGATCCTCTTGGTGTGTCAAACTCAAATGTAGTCAACCGTAATTGTAACCATGAATAATAGACAATAAAGTTATTCTGTACCTTGTACTGCATTCTTACCTATACCTCCGCTTATAATAAAATATTCTTAAACGTTATTTGTAATACTCTTATGTTGTAATTGTATATATATATATATATATATATATATATATATATATATACAATTATGTATCTCATTTAACTCACCTAAATGAAATTTATTTTGGTTGAAAACTGCCACAAGAGATGTCATAAAAGCTTATCTGTTTGTGAAGTGAAACAAAATACGAAATCATTTCCCCATTAAGTACTACATTTTGATAATTTTCTTAAAATTTGCTTAATTATTTCAGAATCTATGTACATAACCGTTTATAGATAACCTCTTTACAACGAATTTTTAAATGAAAACTTGTGTTTTATAATATATTGTATTTATTTTCCTGAAATAGGTAAAATAAAAAAGTATAACTTAGAACTGTAGAGCCTTCCTATAGCATAAACGGCAATCAGAAATGTCACAAACGCTTATCTGTTTATGAAGTGGAACAAGATATGAAAGCATTCCACACGAAGTACAGAAGTTTTATAACTGTATTAAATTTATTTTATTATTTCAGAGTCTGCTTACAAATCCTGTTGTAGATATCTCTGTCAAAATGCAATATTAGATGAATACTTGTATTTTTATTATATTTAATAACATTTTCCTCAAATAAGGATAAGAAAACATAACTTATAACTTTAGCATCTTCACATGTATAAAATGCCATACGAGATGTCACAAAACGCTTATCTGATTGTGAAAGGGAAACAAAATGCGACAGCTTTTCCCCCCGGAGTACAACAGTTCGAGAACTGTTTAAAGTTTGTTGAATTATTTCAGAGTTTATGTGCAAATCCAGTTATAGATAGCTCTGTCACAATGAAATATTATATGAAAATTTGTGTTTTTATAATATTTTACTAACATTTTATGCAAATAGTTGTAAGAAAACATTAGAAATAAAAACTGTACCGTCTTCACGTACAAAAACTGACATCAAGGTGACGCAAAACCTTATATATTTGAAATGTAAAATACGAAAACATTTTGTGTACAACATTTCGATAACTGCTTTAAAGTTTTATTAATTATTTCATAGCCTACGTACAATCCAGTAGTAAATATGTCCCCCCAATGAAATATTATATGAAAAGTTGTAATTGTATTATATTTTTGTAACATTTTCAAAACCTAAAACTGTGACGTCTGTGCTTCTTAAAGTATCTTCAAAGATCTCACAAAACCTAATCTGTTTGTGAAGTGGAAGAATCTCAATCTCATTGAAATTACCATAATACTACGCTACGGAGAATAGAAAAATATCTGGTATACCCCAATAATATACGCCAGAGCGTATTCAAAATTGGTTGATCCATTGAAATCATGCAAATTTTCACTTAATATTTCATTGTGATAGGTCTATTTCTAACTGGATTTTTACGTGAACTCTGAAATAATTAAACATACTTTAAGACTGGTATCGAACGGTAATACGTCAGGGTGAAATGCTTTCTATTTTGTTCCACCTCATAAACAGAATAGCTTTTCTGACCCTTCTGATCTCAGTTTATACAATGTGAAGATGCTGCATTTCTAAGTCATAATGTTTTCTTATACTTATTTCAGAAAAATATTACTAAATATGATGAAAACACAAGTTTCCATATAGTATTTAATTTCATCAGTGATATCTATAAGTGGATTTGTATGTAGACTCTAAAATAACTGAACAAACTTTTAGACAGTTATCGAAATGTGGTACTTCAGAGTGAAATGCTTTCGAATTTTGTTCCACTTCACAAAGAGATAAGCGCTTGTTTAAACTTTCATTGGAGTTTAGGCAATGGGAGGACGCTACAGTTTTAATTTATAATGTTTTCTTCACCTATTTCAGGAAAATATTACCAAAATGTGATGAAACATAAGTTTTCATTTGAAATTTCTTGTGACGGTGCTAACTATAACCGGAATTATGCGTACACTTTGAAACAATTAAACAAACTTTAAAATATTTATAGAGCTGTTATACTTCGGAGTGAAATGATTTGGCATTTTGTTCCAATTCCAAACAGATAAGCGTTTGTGACATCCCTGATGGCAGTTTTCAACCAATATACATTTTATTAAGGTGAATTAATGAGATACATAATTGAATATGTATATATTAATTTTTTTCCTAATATTATTTTTGGTTAATAAATTTATTTTATTTATAAAGTAATGCTAATGTTTACGGTGAGGTGGAGGAAGATGATAAGAGAGGAACAAAAACAAGTAAAAGTGGAATACGACACAATATAACTCTATTGCAAATTATGTTTAAGTTTATATTTCATTATAAACCGAGTAATACAGGTAAGAATGCTGTACAAGATACAGAATAACTTTATTGTGTGTTATTCCATATTACAATTACGTTTGACTAGAGTGTGCTTGATGCAGCACATAGGTCTAACCAACTTTTATAATCTACTGCTAATTAATAATAAACATTTCAAAATTACGTTTCACATTTAGTGAATGAATATTTCTTTTGCTTGTACATGTAGGTTTGTACTGAACTGCTTGCACTTACAGCTGTATGTTTGCAATTGTTGATACTGATTGATAAAGTTCTTTGCACAACTAGTAAGCTTGTCACATTAGGCAATTGCTAATGTATGGGGTTGGTAACGTGTGAAACTGACATTATTATTATTATTATTATTATTATTATTATTATTATTATTATTATTATTATTATTATTACTTTAATATGTATTAAAATAACATATATGAAAAATAATTGAAAAATATGACTATTCTTTACATAGGGTTATTCTTTACATAAACATGTTTTTAGCATTAATTTTTACTTTAGAAATTAAACATACAAAAGCATTGCTTATACACGTAGGTTTGCACTTCACTGCTTGCACTTTCAAATGTATGTTTGTAAATATTGATATTATTTGATAACATTTTCTTTGCTCAACCAATTTTATAAGCTTGTCACACTAGACTCTTGGCTAATACACGGTATAGAACACGTGTAGAATGATTATTTTTATAATTATAATTGTTATTTTAATGTGCATTAAAGCGTAACATATATGCAAAAGCATTGAAAAATGTGATTAAACGTGTATTTTTGCATAAATATATTTTTATCAATAATTATTACTTTAGAAATTAAACGTACTAAAGAATATATAAACAAGATCATAGGAAACCCCGAAAAACCCAAGGTCGGGACAACCGGATGAAAGAAATTTGAATCCCGGACCTTCCAATGGTGATTCCCATGCGTTACCGCCTAAGCAAGGGGCTCGAACTTGAAAAGGTAAATGGGTAATTCAATATTCAATAATTCAATAAAGATTCAATAATTCAATAGAGCTACCTGCTCTCAATATAAATATAAGGAGTGAACAGTTTAGCAAATCTTTCATTTGGGGAATTATTCCGTATACCTGATCTAAGCAATATTGAGAACCGTGCTCGTGAGGATAAATTGAACGTGTGGCATTGAAAGGATAAAGAAAGTGTATTTTTAATGTGCCAGAATAGTTTGATTAAAATATTATTATTTAATTTTAATCTTCAATAGTTTTACTTAAAATATTTTTAAATTTTTTTCTATCTATACTATGTTTGGCTAGTGGTATGTAATTACGTGTAGTAAGTATAATTTTTATTACTAATCGATATCTACTTAACTTAAAGTGTTGTAAGTGCCAAAGTAATTGCGGCATTTATTGTCTTTTGTGTATTGTTCCTCAATTGAGTTTAGTTAATTGTAACAAGCCGCTAGAGAGAACAGGATCACTGTGAAGAATTGTATTCACCTCCGTAACTCGTGCAATAATTACCTGCTTGCCTACTTCAGTACCAGTGTTCGATTCCCGGTAGCACAATTTATCATGTGAGAATTTTTGTTGAGTTAAAATTATCGCAAAAAGGGCAATGCTGGGTAATTTTTGGCACCAGCAGACTCGGAGCTCGTTCGACCCTTCACTAGTTTATTTAATTTTTCATTTATAATTTGCCTTGGAGTCGACGAGATACATTAAACACGTACTAATTAATTATGTGTCACTGTTGTGTAAGTGCTGCAACTAAACGTATCTAACGTGTGTGTCAAGCTATTGCAATGTGAATTAAGCATTGTCATTCAGCATGTTCTGTGAAACTGTTGTGATGGTTTCAACGCAAATATTTTCCAGTTCCCTTGTAAGTGTTAAAGTTGCATTTCTCTTAAAATTAAATTGGTTTAAAATTTCCTTGTCCTCGGAAATGTGTTCATGGAACTTGAAATACATTTTGTGTAATACTTATCCCAAAGGTACCAATTTAAAACACATTTGTATCGAAATAAATGTAAAACTTTTGATACTTGGCACACAATTCTGATGATTGTACATTGACATCAAGTATATTTACTTTTCATAGAATGTTTCGATACACTCAATATATATATTTGTGGTATATTTTGGCGACACTGGTAGCCAAGATACAGACTCATGAACGACAGAGGTTCTCCCTGGTCGAGTTTTTCCAGATTTTCCTCTGTCCTTAAAAATAGCGCATGTCTTAGAGGCATTCATTCTAAACTTAGACCTGGAATGTTTCCTTCCAAAAGCAATCCTTTTCAATCAATACTTTTGCCTCATGCATCAATAGCGTCCACTGCCTGTGATGCCTCAGTAGTGAAAACGGCCGTTAAACTTATGAAAAACATATACAGGTACTGAAAATATAAGTACAACATTTTACGTTTAGAAAGGAATCTTAATACGAAGTATTTTGAGAGCGAATGAATGGTCTTAGTTACTTCAATATGGAACTAAATTTTTTAAATAGCATATAACGCCATTTTGGCTACTGTGGCATCACAGATGATGAACGCTGATGATGTATGAGATAAAATAATCAACTGGGAAAGGCTTTTTTAAGGGAGAAATCATTCCAGGCCAAATTTTAGGGTACCTTCCGGTATTTGTTATTTATGAGGACTGAGAAAAATCTGGAAAAAAAAAAAAAAAAACCTTAATTCAGGGAAGACGGAGGAAATCGAGCTCCAATCTTCCTCTCACTAGACCGCACCTTAACGACCTTGGCCACCTGTGTCACTTCATATATCGATATGGATCAAAGTCAAAGTCAAAGCTACGTTGCAATGTGGTGTGTGTTCCTATCCAGTCAAACGTAAAACAATATCCTTGGCGAAGCCGCAGTCATATGCACGCTGCACCTCAATCTAATCACAAGTTATCCACTTTCATGCAGTTTAATGTATGCGTGGAAATGGTAAGGCCTTTTGAAAACTGCCGAACTATGGCCTATAGTTGCTAGCAACAGCACTATTGACCCATCTATCTAAGAACAGTATAAATATTGTTAAACAAACTAAGATACTGTTTTCTAGTTGTAATTGCTTTAAACCTTGATCATTTATGGTAACCTTGAAATATAATGACGAAAATGGCTCACTACTTTGCCTTTAATCGGAAATAATGAATCAGGTATTATGGTTAAAAGAGTATTCATCAAATGACGACCGATTCGAGTACATGCTTTTTGGAATCGGATTATATAGGTGACATAATGTAGGAAGATCGTAAGTACGGCTTCATTTAGAAGAGAAGTAAAGTCGTGGGTCCCATGTCGTATATTTACGGCACATAAAAGAATCCCAAGCCTGAAAAATGAAGTTTTTGAGAAAAATTTATCGGCCGTTTCACGCCCTGATTGAATGAAACGCTGATGACCTGAGATGTTAAAGACCGTCCATAAATAAACCAAATAAATAAAAAAGTAAAACAGCAGGAAGCAGAAAGCTCTTTAAAGGAAAATATGTAATACACTGAAATTATTATAGCTAAATAAATACATAATTATTCTTAAATTATGCGTTAAATACATTTTTATATTTTACATTTAGGAAAATGTATATAAAACAAATAAATAATCTCAAAGATACATGATCAATGTTTACAGTATTATGCTTTACTTCTAAAACCAATGATTTTTTTTATCTATTATTTAGTACATGTTCTACACTCAATTGCATACACCTCATGATTGAGAACAGAATTAACTTATTAACTGAGGCTGTATTTCTAATTAAGAAACAAAATCGTTTATAATTGAAGCATTACGTACCAAGTATAAATATACTGTTATCTTAAAATTTATTCCTTCGTTTCAAACATTTTACTCGTCCGCTTAAGGCTTACAGAGTGATAAGAAAACTTCATAATGGAGTATGAGCAATATTTTCCCCAGAGTTCAGCATCTTAAATTTTGACATTTATATATATCTTTGATCTCACAATAGGTTGGCAACATGATGCACTATTTCTATTTGAATCGAAGTGCTTATAGAATGTTTTACATTATTTTAAACCTATACATATTATTATTTAAGTTAAGGTATAGAAGTAAAACCATTTTATTTTAATTCTTGATATCAGATTTATACAACAGAATGTCTATTTCATAAAAACTCCTGCGAGGTACTTTTCTGATGACTAGATAATAACATAACATATATAAGCTATGAAATCAACAGTTGAGGAGAAAGTTATAAATGTTAGGGACCAGACATTAAATGCTATATCTGCAGCTTTCCTAGCATTATCATATTTGTGAAGCAAGCCAGAAGAATTTGAATTTCTGCATATTTTCGCAAGGGTGTTCTATATTAACCTAAAACACAACTCCTTCGTTAAAATTGGTGTTATAACAGTTACAAATATAATCGGAAGCTCTTACGGCTTGTTCTCATACGTTGCATATATTTATTTCTGTACACAAGCTGATATATGAATATATTTATCCTCACTAGCTATGCTGTGGTATGCTTTTCTATTGCGCTGTCGTTAAAATACTTAGTTCGGACTGATATTTAAAATTTAAGCAGTACTTTTTGCAGCCTCAGAAATGTGTAAAAAACAGACACACGTTCTCAAATTTCGCAAGTTGACAACAGTTTTATAATTTATTTGTGCGATTTCAATACTATGACTAAGATTCAAGAAAGTGATTGAAATATCCTTGTTAATGATGATGACCCTCATGTTGTTCATATTGCTAATGTGTCTATTAAAGATCCACTTTATATAAGCTAATTTCTGGAGCGCATTTATAAGGATGCAAACAGATTAATTTTTGAAAAAAAGCTACTTTCGATTTTTCCAGTATCATTCTAGCTGCCACACATATCTCTGATCCTTTTATGCTTTAAATGCATGCCATAAAACCATAGTTTTCAGAAAATGCACTTATGAATCAAGTTAATCACCCCAAACAGAAAGAGGTGAACCTTGAGCTTCCAGTAAAGACGAGGACGAAGAAACCTAAGAAAAGAACAGAATGTCCCAAATACGCTGATGTAGCACCACAAGTTTCTCTTGTTGGGATGTTCTCAGTACCCTTTGGCTGACATGCAGTGTCGTACACCCGAACGTTAGCAAGCACCTCCGCGATGCGTCTCAGGAAGTTGGCCGCTTTTTTCTCACACTTTGCTTCCCCTGCCTTATGTACACAGTCAAGAAACGCGTGGTTTGCACTGCAAACAGAAAAAAATATCAGATTAATAATAAAAAGAACAAACGTTCAATAGGAAGCCATATAAATAAGTTCACCTTCATAATTAGAATGGAAAATATTTTAGAGTACATACTGGAAATCAGAACGCTGCGCAAGGATTTTATCTCACTGGGTTCTCATTGAAAACAAAAGTGAACTTTTTTTTTTTAAAAAGGGACACTTAATGATTTATTGTAATGACGCGAAACGAAAAAGATACGTGAAAATATACATGCTATTACTTCTGTGAGTTAATGAGTTTTCAGTGACTAGGATTGCTTTTCTAAGGTTAATCGTTCTCTTGATATTTCTACATCAGCTTTCCTCATGATATGGGCATGAATGAATATCCTACAAAATGTGCCTAGAGTTAGATATGAAATTATGGACATTACCTGAATGGGTATATTATTAAAAAATGTGGACTTTGAGAAAATCAAAACCATAAAATGGTCTATTTATTGCAACGAAGTCCTGCTGTAACAACATTACGTTCGATAATATTTGTGCATTTCAGCTCTATGGAGCTCAAAACATTAAAATGTTCGTACAGAATACACAATGCAATGATTTAAGTGGAACGCAAAAACAATAAACACAATGAAAAACAACGCCATGGGTGGCCGAGGTCGTTAAGGCGCGGTATCGTGACGGGGAGGTCTGGGGTTCGATTCCCACAAGGACCGTCCTCCCTGAATGGGGTTTTTCCAGATTTTACCCATTCCTCATAAATGGAAAATGCCGGGGAGGTACCCTGAATTTAAACCTGGAACGTTTCCTTTCCTTTTTTCCTTAAAAAAATCCTTTCCCAATATATCATTTCACCTCTTATGTCATCAGTGTCCACCGCTTGTGGTGCCTCAGTAGTAAAGCGGGCGTTAAACACTTAAAAAATGAATAACAAAGGTGTGAGAATGGAAGGCACACTAAACTCACAGTTTTGGAGGAATCCAGAGGAAGGTAAATTGGCTGCATAATGCCCAAAATAAAAAGGAACGAAACAAATTCATTGCAATTTATGCAACAGAAAGTAATAAAAAGTACGAAAATAATTCTAAGAAGATCACTAAATATACTGAACATGGATAAAATATTTATTTTTGTTAAAAAGACATTTTAAAACAGATTAACAATCAAACAGCTTACACATCTGTGATTTCTTGAGCTACAAGAACCAATGTGATGTAAAGCAGAGCATATAATTATTGTACAACTTATATAATAGAAAATTACAATGTCTTCTAATTATCTAAGCATTGACATAAAATCTTGTCTCCCACTTATTGAATTTAAGATACTAATTCAAAGAAATATCTGAAAATAGGGAGAAAACGTGCTACAAAATAAGAATTACATTACTATACTTTCAGAAGTATTGTCTACTCGTTATTTCTTTTTTATTTGACTTAGTTCTCCCCCGTTTCTCAACGTTTGTAACATTTTAATTAGTATTTTTAACAATTTTTAGTAACAGTGTGGAAGAAGTTACCAGCTGGAAGTATGGCATGCAATATGAGAATTAAACTTGTTCTGGAGGGGTTAATAACAGCCATAATAATTTGGGAAAATCTCAAAAATGTTTTACAATTTCGAAGAATATAAAAAATAAAATTATATTAGCGTTATTTGCGAAAAAAATACGTAAGATGTGAATCTAATATAGAGAATGATGAGATAACTTTAATGTGGTGGTGAGGGATTAATTTTATTGTGACAAGTTTACAAGAGCTCAAATAACTAAAATTGTCGCATGAGCCTTACAGCCGTGCTGATTCCGTTTAACAACTAAAGATATACAATAGAATGGCAACATTTCTATGATTATCTTTGTATATATAAACATACATATACGCCCAAAATACACCTATACATCATTAATTTACGGTGAATAATTTTAATATACATTATGCAAACATACGTAGAACCCTTAGCTCTGAGTCGGTTCTGGTGGTGTAGTGCTAACCGTACTTGCCGCCTAAACCCAAGATAACTGGTTCAATCCCGGCCAGGACCGATGGATTTTTTCGGGCTTAAATATCCTAAGTATGATTTCTTTCGGAAGGGAAGTAAAGCCATGAGTCCTACAGTCCTACAGCATGTAAAAGAACCTCAAGCCTGAAAGAAAGGCTTCTGAGTCACATTTATTGGCCATTTCACTCCCTGAATTGAATGAGACGCTGATGACCTGAGATGTTAAAGAGAGTCCATAAATAAATTAAATCAACAACCTTTAGCCCTAAGTCCCCTTCCCGCTCCTCACTCTCTCTCCTAATTATAATTTTAATGTTATAATAGAATAATACTAATTTACTACACCGTGAAAATTTTATTTCTTCAGATAAACGCATTCTAAGCATTTAGAGTAGCATAAATACAGTGCTTGATTTGTTCTTTTTTTCTTTTTAACACTTTCTGCACTTGCTTTTAAACATGAACAATGACACATCACTATGGTTTCTTTAAACTTTCTATTATGATTTAATGACTCCCATAAGGAATAAATAACTTAGAAAACTGACTTAGAAGCACGTTCTTTTGCTTTTGCGTAAGCTTCAAAAGTTTCATCTTTGAACATTTCAATTTTAGGTAGATTGTTACTCGCTACTTACTTTTCAAATCTAACCAGCTGGTTGAAGGTAGAACTGCCACCGTATTGAGGGATTTATTTGGAAAAAAGATTTTTCGTAATTTCGTGTTTTTTACTATTTAAAACATCTTTCTCATAATCAAGGTCTTTGATAATGTTTCTCGTTTTTCTAAGTGCTGTAGGAAAGACTTTGCAGGCAGATGAAGGGAGTATTTTATTATTAATTTGCATAAATTTTGTACTTGAGAATATGAAGCGCTGAAATAGAAAAACCAACAATATTGATCGGGAATATCAGTGAAAAACCGCTGTGATTATTAGTGTGTATCGCCGCACGGTATGTGGGATCTTGAGTGAAAGAAATGAAAAAAATCTAAACCAGTGAAATTCCATTTAAGGTATAAGGGAAAAAAAGCACAAGTAGATTTACTGCTTCTACTACAAGAAGATCAATTTTGTTACTTGTACAAGACATACTTTCTTCGTAATTTAAATAACACGCGGGAGGCTTTAAGGTAATATATGGGCTTGAGAGAACATTAAAATCGTTAAAATGTTACATAATAAACAAGAAGAGTCATATATTCTTTATGTAAAGCAATGATGTTGTGCACAAAATTTTAATTTTCTTAGAAAAACGGAACACATTTATTCTAATGGCAGACTTTTGACATATGCAGACCAGATTTGAGAAAATATATGCAAAACACCCTAAAAACAAGGCGCGGATGTGTGAGAGATCAAACGGTGATTAAATATTTCATTGAAAATTCCTCTAGGCCATATAGCAATTCGTTGTTACACACACCAGTATTTCCAACAAATTCACTTCTGGATCTTTTATGATTGCAGTAAAAATCGACTGTATGCTATCATGAGGAAATTTATATTTAGATTTTAAAATAATTTTTTCACAACTTTCTAATATTCCCACAAAGGCATCATTGGTTTTGATAATGAATCTTACCATTCAACAGAATTAAACACCATTACTAAAAGCAAATATGCAAGCTGGCAATGTAAAAATAATCTAGAATACGACTTTTTGCAAACGAAACGAGTGCTCTAAGAATTTATAAAGATAAAAAAAAAGACGGTCTCAGGAAATATGAAGCTGATAAAATGTCAAAATGACTAGGTCTTAATGAAGCGCGATTACCTCTTATCATTGTGAATTTAATGCCATAGAATTAATATTAATAATTAAAGTAAATAGGTTCTCATTCTAAAGGTTTTGTAACAGGACTTGGCAAACACACTACAAGCACCTTAGAGTTTATAAATGACAGTATAGAACATAATAGCTATCAATCTGTGATTTTCTCGATCACATTGTACAAACACTGTATGTGTTTATTTGTCTCGTCTCTTCGAACGCTGTCAATCGTAAAACTTAATAAAACTGTCATGGTTGTATTTACTGTCACTCATAGATTATAATGCAAACTCTCGAAGCTTCTAGAGCCTATCTATATTATCTACATTATCAGAGGAAACTAAGGCTACTCAATAAAATGCCATTGTTAAAAATGTGTGAACTGTGAACTCTGAGTTTGACAGATTGTCTCGCTGTCATGAAATTGACGATTAATTATTTGTTTATGGTAGCTCTTTAACATCTCAGGTCATTAGTGTATGAAATTGACGAGCTATGCTGTAACCACTAAGGTTGAATTTTGAATAATAGTTGATGTGTAGAGGTTTTCTGCTTGTTCATTAGCTGTTTCTTCAATCTAGAGTAAATATGCTTAAAGTGGATAACTTCTGTATTCTTAGACACGACGACCTGGTCAAGAATGTGTTCATTTTAGTGCACAACTGGTTAAGGTAGATGCAATGTTCTTATTCCTCAAACTGGGTAAAAAAAGTTGTAGAAGTTTGCTTGGTGCAAGTTCCAGTAGCATAGATTCTTATAAAAGGAAGAATTTCTTAGCTTGGTTAACATATCTTTAACTTAAGGGTTCTTGTACTATATGTGTACTGCAGAAAGTGGAACAAGTCAAGATGTACAAGTTACTTAATTATATTTATATGGGGATGAAAGATATTTTAAATATAAAATACACATGCTCAATCTCTTACTCATAAAATATTTAAGCTGCAATACTGATGCACTAATCATCTGTGACTTCGTCAACTGAATATTGGATTTTGTTGCATAGATATTGCGTAAGATCAGGTTTGAATCTTTCTCTATTATCGGACGATACTATCTGGGAGAGTATTATATATACTGCTACATTCATAATAAACTCCATTTGATAATAAAATACTTTTTGATGGCCAATACAGAGTACTCTTTTTTCTAGTGTTTATGTTATATATTTGCACATTTTTAATGAAATTATCTTGATTCTTAATGTAAAAGTTCATAAGAGAAACAATATACTCAAAAGAAAGTATTATTTATTTATTTTAGTTTTAGATATACATTTCAACACGATTTTCTATTATACTTATTATATATTATTGGTATTGAATTTTATTGATGGCCCGAAGAGTTTGTGTGTTTATGGAGGAATCCTGACCGGGAAATCATTTCTTTCTCTGTTAATGGTATGTACGTATTTTCCTTCCCGTCAGCTGTAATATTCCACTTAGGCGGGCTAGGATGTACAGATCTCGTATGATACTATTGTAACGATGTTATCTTAACTATCTATTGTGTTTAACGTAGGCATGACTCCTTGTTTCTGCGCAAGTTCGTAATTTGTAGACATAGGAAAAGTATTGGTAAATAAAAGTGGCAATGTCCCTGTTTACAAACAAAGCTGAAGGTTATGCCTCTCACACTACACAGTGACTGGGAGCTCAGTTCATTCGAAGTTGACGCACACACTTGACTTTACACGCAGGGCTGAAATCATCGTGCTGCTAGCGCCCGAGCGGATGGCCAAACCCAAGCGATCGCGGAGAGAAAGCTAGCCTGTCCTCCTTTTCATAAATATAAATGGTTAGGGAAGGATAACTCACTGTAATGAGGGCATTATTAGGAGGGCAAAATATTGTAACGGTGGGAAATGTGCTCTTATTCCAATTCGCAACTAATTCATAAATACACACACTAACCTAACCTGTCGGCTAACCTCGGGCAAAAACCTAGAAACCAGTGGTTTAGCGAGTAAATCATTGTAATTGTGGTAAACTGCTCTTATTTCAATCCCCGTCTAGTTTAGGTAGTAAATCATTGTAATTGTGGCAAATTTCCTTAAATTCCGAAAAAAAAAAAAAAAGAAAAACATGGGGTTGGTAGAATTCAAACTCACTAATTTCACAAGTGTAGCATGACGCTCGAACCGTCTGAGCTATTGCACCGTTGATCCTGAAGCGTTAATATCTAGCTAATAGCTGTGCTATTACCTTCGGCTCTCTCCGCTATCGAGTAGCACCACCAGTAGCACACCACATCTGCAGCAAGGGCACGTAACACCAGCAATTGTGTTTTTCAGCCCTGCGAGTAACGAAAATTGACGCACACAAGAGGGAAAGACTGCGTTTCTTCTGTTTCCTTTAGAATAATGAAGCAGAAATCAAGTTGATACTAATATATTACATGTATAGGGATTTTTCTCAGTGCGGGGCAAATGTATACATCACCTACATACATCTCGGTTTGTAAACTCCAACATACTATGTGACATTGCTGACTTTTAGCAATTGCTACTCCTTAAGTATACTAATTTGGTTTTCTATTTAATGTTGAATAGTGTAGTATCGTTTCTTGTGTTATTTTTGCTAATAATTCATTTAAAACAACATTTTTGGCCCGCCTTCAGTAAATTATAAATGTAAAATATATGTCGTAACATTTTATTATATTTTACATATTTTAAACGATGGTGTATATATATTATATATATATATATATATATATATATATATATAGTAATGTATAATTTTACAATAAAATTGTATTATTTTGGAGTTAAAAGTGTATCATTTTAGAATAAGTACTGTATCATTTTAAATCAAGAATTTCTCTGTTGTTAGCCGCTTGCGGTAGTTCAAAGTTAGAAGGGAAGTGACAGAAATATTTAATCCTGTTTGAACGAACAGGAGAAACACGAGAGACAACATTTATATATTTTCTAAACAACCAAAGAACTGGGGAGATGATAGGGACCCCGAATTCTTCCTCCTTCATGGCCGTTGATTTTAAGCTAGCCAATTACAAATAAACATTTTGAATTTCTGAAGTATAGCGGGAGGCGTGCGCTTACATTTGGACCCCGTTGACGTGGATAAGCCAAGCACTTAAGAGATTTAAAAAGGATATACAAAAAGGCATTTGCTCTCAGGGGGTTCATTTTTCCAAGTTACTGTGTACGGATGTACGGCGTACTCTTCAAGTTTCTTCACACACGGACGTTCAAAGATCATTTGAGCACTCTTCAAGATATTACACACGGGCGTGCGAGATTCACTTCTGAAGTCATTACGTACGGAAGTGCGAGACCCTTTATCTCAAGTCTTTAGTCTACAGGTGTATGACATCCATTTTCTTAAGTTAATATGTTGATCGCGCGCTCGCGTAGAAAGTCTACACTTCAAGCAACGTGTACATACGTATACTAATTAGCAGGGCGGTGACAATTCCCTGGTGAAGTTCATAATACCTAAACTGGGATACAATTACCATCTTCGCTGCGAAGTATTCAAAAGGAAAGTAGACCAAAGTTATAACACAGAATTAAATTATTCTCAGAAACTCCAGGTGTTGTACGGAACATTGCATTAATAAATCACTTAATATACTATTTTACGTTCTGCGACTATTTAAACAATTATCCTCTCCCAGTCCTGTTGAGCAGGGGATCAAATGTGAAAAATGTAGTAAGATGTCCTTGAAGCGTAGATAACAACCAAGGCAATCGTTACTATTAACACGACCGCTTCAAAATTTGGCGTCCAATTTGAGGCCCGCAACCACCAACGTGGGGCCTTCAGTACTGACGTCTCAAATTGGCGAAATTGGCGATCAACTTATCGCCTTCTACCCCCCTCCCCCCCAAAAAGATTTAATCTTATCTTTTGGCCAAATAATTGAAAACTTGTTAAAATAGTATATTTTATGTAGAAAAATGTTTCTCAGTACGGGGCAGATAGATATACCGCCTACAGGCATCTCTGACATAGGTTTGAATAATGTTTGTGTTTTCGTGAATACATAAGTCAGATGTTTTCTTAATTTGATCCCATTTTGAGTAACGATGGTTAGAATTTCTTTAGATTAGTATTGCAGCTACGCTCCCAGTCTGACTCGTAAGGCGATAAATATAAAATAATACTTTAAGCGGGTGGATAGGCAGGGGGTTGCGACAGTATTTGACTTTAATAATATAAAAACAAGAACATAAATTCAATTTCTTAAACATGCATATTACATTGGGTATTGTACATCATTTTGTCTATAAGTTTTAGTACTAGTTTTTGAGTATACTACATAGGGCCTTTGATCTGAACCTTCAGTTTGCCTAGGAATGTTACTAACAAATGTTCATAATATAGAATTTAGACAGAGATATTATAGTAAATGAAAAATCTGGTAGTATTAAAGTGTATTTATTTCTCAATATTTATAAGTATTATTTATATAATATCGTTCGCATTTTATGCGCCTTTTGGTTGTACATGCTATTCATACACACATATACAGAAAAATAATTTCCATTTCAAATAAATTTAAAGTTATCATCACCTTGGCACAAACACACAAACATACTTGCACACATATACACTCACTTGCACTAAACGCACACACATTCAGACTCAAAGACCCCTTCTACTCTAACAAAGCGCTTTTAATTCCAGTCCGCTGCAGATTGGCGTGAAGTACAGACGTAAATTCCAGTTGACTGCGTTTCGCTTTGTGCTATTCGGTTTTTGTCAGTCTCTTCTTACTTGTAATTTTTCTTTACATTCCTTTTGGGGAAAATTTCATAGTTATCTAGCACATTGTAATCATTAACAAGATCACACGAATAAACACTTTGAAAGTTATCTTCGATAAAAGTAAGCCTCGGCCTACGCCATTAGATATACATATCTGGTTGGATACTACCCTACGTATAGCCAAGGATCAGTTGGACACACTTCAGTTATTTGGTAAGTAAAATGCAGAATTTATCAATTTACACAGTAGAGTGGTTTTTGCCCAGTTGTTATATATACATCAAGGCACAAATCTCTTTGTAACTGAAGACGTATCTGTGACTTCCGTAACGATAAGTGATGCTAGTGCAGAATACACCCATGCCCCTTGTGTTTAATTTAAAATCTGGGGAGATTTATAAAATGATACAATACGCCAAGTTTTACTGTGTCACGAGGCTTACATTAGTTACGCAGGGCAACCACCCACATGTAATACGTGTGGTGAAACCACTCATTTACATAATCATTGTCCTTACAAGAAATTTACCTTTAAGATCCCACAAGTACCTCGTCCAACATTAATGAGTGATTTGTTCTTAGAAAAAATATTATTACTCCTCAGAAAACGTCTATTTCCAGCCCCATTCAACTTGACCAGCAAGCAGAAGCTCTCTCCCCTACCCAGCCCTCTCAACAGCCGGCCTCTCCATTATTTTGAATGGTGTGTAACACCGGTTTTTACTACTGAGACACCACAGGCGGTGGACACTGATGATGCATGAAATGAAATTATATATTGGGAAATGATTTTTTTAAAGGAAGGAAGAGTTCTAGGCCTAAGTTTAGGGTACCTTTCCAGCATTTGTCATTTATGAGGACTGAGGAAAACCTGGAAAAAACCTCAGCCAGGGAGGGCGGTCCTGGCGGGACTCGAACCTTAGACCTCCCGCTCGCGAGTCCGCAACTTAACGACTTCGGCCACCCTTGGCGGAAGGCCTCTCCGTAGAAACCTATGAACTAGACCTTGCTGTTGTCGCAACGGCATGACATACCTCCCTTATATCCACCTACTAGTAATACTAATAAGGTAGTTAATGCACCATCGCATGAAGAGGAGATAAACATAGGACCAAATGCTAAGAAACAAAAAGTACGCGAAAGATCCCATTCTACGGTGACCCTTTGAATAACTTTGATGCTTAGACATTACTAAATAACAAACCAGGGATTTTCACCCCGAGATCCGCAATTACAGGATGGCTTGTCGTCTAAATGTCCTGTTAACAGTGACAAAGCTGGGAAATCTCTGACATTATCTGAAAGTCTTACTGAGCCTATGTCGGAAGACACGTCTCATGAAACCTTTGAGCTTACGATTGGAGAACAATTTCTTATTACTCTCCTCTGCTGTTTATTGCTTTTTGATTGTTCTTGGATTCACTTGTCTATATGTCACACACATATACAATACTTACATTGAATATTAGTAATATCCAAACTCCCGAAAAATTTCGTCTTCTTACAAAAACTTTTCGTTCCCTGGATGTTATATTCCTATTCTTAAAGAGGTAAATTCTCCGTTTATATCTCACTTATATAAATAAAATGCTCAAATGAATACTGATTTTGTTACCTGTGGTACTGCATCTTACTTAAAGATCACTTGCAATAAACGGACGTGCGCATGACCGTAAATTTTATAGGCATCAGCCTTATTCTAGAATATCTCAATATTATCAATGTATATGGCCCTTCTGGCACCCATATGCGTAAGGAACGACAGAAACATTTTTCGAAAAAGTAGCCTTTTGTTCTCTAATTCCCCACATGTGTTATTAGGTGGCGGCTTTAATATTGTTTTATCTCCTAAAGATTGCAACAGGAGTTGCCTTTTCCTGTATTTGTAGATTTAGTTTATTGACTTCAGCTACTCGATACATTGGAAGTCCTGAATCGCGATAGTCCACTTTACATATTTCAACGGAATCTCTCGGGAGCAGGACTAGATCGCATTTATGTTGATCGCGATGTTTGTATTAGCATTGTGGACATATGTCCGACAGAGCTTTCTGATCATTGTGGCCACCTTACTTCCATTGCACTACCTACGTTCTCTCCCTCATATGGTCGTGGTTACTGGAAACTTAATGAGCTGATTGTTTCTGACAAAGATGTTCAAGAACTCTTTGCCGAGCGGTGGCGATGTTAGGTTTATCAGCAACGATTTTATTCATTTAAACTGGAATGGAGGATGTCATCAAAACAAAGATAAAACGGTTTCTTCAATATGTGTCTGGTGATAAATACCATAGAAAAAATATGAGGGGCATTTAGGTGCGTTCCCGAGCTACGCTCATTGATATGGAATATCCGTCCATATAGCATCATGTCCGTGAACAACGGTGTGCCAAGCGTAGATATACTCAAAGTATTCAAAATAGCTCCCATGTTTCTATAAGTAGCCAAGTGGATATTAGATCTGTCGTGTATGAATACTTTCAAAAGCTATATTCTGATATCACAGCTAAAGAACTCCTTGCTACAGAGTTAGTTAAGGTTCTAACCTCTTCTGGCCCAGATGATACTATTCCCCCTTTTACCGTGACTAAACTACCAGTAGCTTTAGGCTGCCTGTCCTCGAAATAAATCACCTCGAGTAGATGGCCTACCTGCAGAATTTTACTCTACAATTTGGCCGTTGCTGCAGAATGCACTTCTCTCGCAATTTTCAATGAGCTGCTGTGTACCACCTTGATTACCTCTGCATTTGTCCATGGCATACTAGTCCTTGAGCCTAAATGAGGCCATCTCAATACTGCGCAAGACTTTCGTCCTTTAACAATACTCAATACTGATTATAAAATCTTCATGCGCTGTATTAAACACCGCGTATAACCAATAATAGCTGATATTCTTGCACCGGTATAATAGTCAATACGACGTGGAGGGAACATACTGTATGCCCCATGTGCTCTTCGTGACTCTTTTAGTGATAACCATATTTCGCGGGTTGGGAAACTTTTGATCTCTCTGGTCAACTGTGCATTTGACCGAGTGAAACATAGCTATTTAATTTATATTATGATGCTCTTAGGAGTACATGATGCATGTTGCTACTTCATTCGCAATATAATGAAAGCCGTTACTTCCAAAACTTTAGTGAATGGCTATTTCACTCATTCCTTTCCTGTGAGAGCGTCTTTAAGACAGGGGGCTGTCCGATGGCTATGCACTTGTTTATGATATAAATCGAACCTCTCCTACGAAAATTACAACAGTGCCTTCGTTCTGATGGTCACTCTCTTATTAGAGAATTTGCTTATGATGTCACTTGGTTCTCTTCTTCCTCATATTCATGAGATTCTGCATAATTATTGTAGAGATTCTGGAGCGATCCTTAATGTGAATAATTCAAGATCTATGCTCGTGGGCTCCACTTCTACAGTCCCACTCTTATGGGTATCTATGGCTTCAGTCGTTAAAATATTGGGTGTTACAAATTTTATCCACGCTACCGGTGACAATTCAATATAATTGGAACTGTGTTGTTAACAGTGTTCGTAAAGTTCTTCAAGAGCATCAATTTCGTTCCTTTATTTTTTAGAGCGCGTTCAATTTCTTAATATATTTTCATTATCCAAAGTATGGTTTATAAGACAAGTTCTGGCGTTACCATCTACCTTTGGCGTTAAGTTGAAATCAGCTACAGGATGGATTATTTGGAAAGGTTTTCTATTACGAGTTCCTAGAAATCAACTGACACTTCCAATCTCTGAAGGAGGTCTAAATGCCATTAATCCACAGGCGAAAGCTGATTTTCTATTTCTCCGGCAAACCGGGCACATCTAGGAGACTATGGCGATTTTTATAATTATCAGTTTCTCACCAGTGGTCGTCGGAACACCGCCTCCAGAATCCACCAGATCTTCGAGGGTTGCCGATTCAGGCGCACTAGGTTAAGAAGCTACTTGTTAATAGCATACTGTCCTGTTGACCTACATGGCCAACCACCGATAACCGCCTGGTTATTTCATTTGCCAGTTCCTAAGGCTTCAACACCTAATATACAACTGGCGCCGAATATGGTCCAACATTCAACATTCCGCGCTCAACACTTACCAACGGAGTGTATGGTACCAACTTGTGAATAATATCTTCCCTACAAATGAGCGCCTACATCATATTGGTATGAAGATATCTCCCAACTGTGATAATTGCGGTCTTCAAGATACCCCATACTCCATCGTGGTGAATGTGGTGCAACTGCATCAACATGGCGGAGGGGGTCGGTCCTGGTAGAGAAGCGGTAACCATACTTGCCTTCTAAACCCAAGATCGCTGGTTTAATCCCGGCCAGGAAAGATGGATTTTTTCCAGCGTAAAAATCCTGAGTACGGCTTACTTCGGAAGGGAAGTAAAGCCGTGGGTCTCGTGTCGTACATTTACGGCACGAAAAAGAACCTCAAGCCAGAGGTAGAAGAGGCCTCTGAGCAAAATTGTAGGCCGTTTCACGCCCTGAATTGAATGGGACGCTGATGATCTGAGTAGTTAAAGAGCGTGGGTAAATAAAACAAATAAACAACAAATGGCGGAGGGTGCAGGCTAAGATCTTCCAGATCCTGGATGTCTCTGAGAAATATTTTGAACCCCAATATTTGATATTTCCAGTATTTAGTTGGTCCTTAGTAGCTCAACGAGTAGCAGTGTTGCGATATATTGGATAGTATCTAATTGAGTTTGGAGGTTCAAGTAAAAAAAAAACACATAATTGAGTTCTAATAATTGTAAAGTGGGTTGTAATATATATGGGTATATGTTTAAAACAGGTTGGAAGACATGTATAGTATGTTATTAGTGATCAAAACAAAATTGTATTGTGTTGTATGTAATTACATGTGAGTACAAATAAATAGTATTTTCTTTAAAAAAGTTAGGCAGGAGGTTGCGACAGTATTTGACTTTAATAATGTGAAAACAAGAACACAAATTCAATTTCTTAAACATGCATATTGCATTTGGGTATTTTACATTCCTTTTGTCTAGAGGTTTTAATACTAGTTTTTGTGTATACTACATAGGGCCTTTGATCTGAAACTTAAGTTTGCGTAGGAATGATACTAATAAATATTCATAATATAGAATTTAGGCAGAGAGGTTATGGGAAATGAAAAATCTAGTAGTATTAACGTGTATTTATTGCTCAATATTTATAAGTATTATTTATATAATATCGTTCGCGCTTTATGCGCCTTTTGATTGTGCGTGCTATTCATATACACATATACAGAAAAATAATTTCCACTTCAAATACATTTAAAGTTATTATCTCCTACATACAGACACTCAACTGTACTTGCACGCACGCACGCGCGCACACACACACATGTTCACTTGCACTCAACGCACACACATTCAGAGTCAAAGACCCCGTCTACTCTAGCAAAGCGCTTTTAATTCCACGCAATTTGCATAAAAAGGACCATGTTTTGGCCAGTTGTCTTCCTATGCGAACAGATCGCAACAAGTAGACCTTTCCCTATTCGACTTAGTAAACTTGGCTCCGAGGTAATCAATCTCTACTGTTCGGTACCAGGGCAGTTCATTAGAATGTGCAGCCAGTTTTCTCCGTCTCAACAAAAAAACATATATTCTCTGCCGAGCCTCATCGATTGGGGGCCTTCCATGCCTCCTAATCCACAATATATCCTATCTTTTGGAGAACTCATGGAATATATCTACAGAAGACTCTCTGCCCCTTCTGATTTTGAGTTCGTTGTGTAAACTGATATTTTCCCTCTGCATGCCATGTCCTGTTGGTTAATTTCCCTAAGAAATTTTCGTAGCTTAATTTATACATAATTAACTTCTCAGACACCATTCCTAGTAATAATCATACTTGCCACCTAAACACAAGATCGCGGGTTCAATCTCGGCCAGGATCGATGGATTTTTTCGGGCGTAAAAATCCTAAGTCTGGTTTTCTTAGAAAGGGGAGTAAAGCTACGGGTTCCGTGTCGTAGATTTACGGCATATAGAAAAAAACTCAATGCCGAAAGAAGAAGCCTCTGAGCAAAATTTATCGGCCGTTTCGCGCCCTGAATTGAAAGTACGGTGATGACCTGAAATATTAAATAGCTTCCGTAAATAAACCTAAAAAACAACACCCATTCCATCCCAATAATCTCTAGACTTATTTTAAACTTTGTTGCCCAGCATCTTTGATCACAATTACTAATCGAATGTTGGTAGCATAAATCACTTTAAATTGTGCAATACTCTTTTGATATGCGTACGGAGCATATAATTGTTCTAATTTTACAGAGAATATCACTTTCATAGCGCCCAAATTTCCATAAAACATTTGACTATATTTCTCCCTAGAACTAAAGCTCGCTCTTGAAAACTCATTTTAGACTTCATTCAACCGGTCCATCTTTTTCCAGCCCCATATCTCAGAACAATATACAACAATATGGTGGGTCTATAAGTTTCCAGCGTAACTATGATATGATAAAGATAAATCTACATTTCACTTTTCAATATAGTTAACATTTATTGCAATATACTTCTCACATCTTTGATGTAACATTTCAACTCCCTTCTCAAATAGTCAGAAGTCTCTGTCTTGTCTGCAAAATGGGCATAAACAGCATCCATCACTTCTTCTCACACTTAAATTTCCTTCCTTGAAGACCCTTCTTGAGTTTTGAGAAGAGGAATAGTCACTGGGGGCTATATCTGGGCTGTAGGGTGGATGGTCGATCTCCTTGCAGCCACAGCTTCCTTTGAAACGAGCTGTGTGCACAGGTGCGTTGTCGTGAAGAAGGCGCACACCACCACTCAGCTATCCTCGCCTTTTCTCTTTGATGGAAGCACGTAGTCTGTGCTTATCACGAAATTGTGACAATCGAAATTGTAGGATTTAACGTTGTTAGATTAATGTTTGTGGGGTTATTTTAAAATCGAGTTCATCGCACCGATTTAAGTATCAGCTTTATTGTGGAATTTAAAGTGCAGGCCAGGACATCCTGCAGAACACAGGCATGAGCAAGTATGAGTGTTTCTACGGGAAGGAGGAAGATGAAGCAAGATCGTTTCAATATTTACTATAAGGTTAAGCAATTCCTTTATATATACTTTTAAATTTAGAAGTTATAGCATGTTCATAGCTACCTAAAACAGAACATAACCACATTTAAAAATGATCTAGTTTATATGAATAAAAGAAAACATATTTCTCTCTTGCGTTCACGGAAACAAATATTTCGGTTTGATTTCCTTCGAGGAAGTACAAATTTAAATTCAATTACTGATAATAAAATTGAACAAAAGTATATAAACAACATTTTTGCTGTGGTGCAAAATCATAACAAGGATTAGAAGAAAACATTTCAGATATAACAGCGAAGCATTTTTAATCGCAACTACACATTGAGTATAGACAGCACTTACTGTGGTAAAATGAGAAAGATAATATTACGTTGGGCAATGATAAGCGATGAATGCGTAATTCAGTAATTTACGTTAACTTGCAAATCGCTGTGCATGAGATTGCAATATCTTAATGAAACGATAACATTGCAATTGCATGCACATTGTATTCCTATAAAGCCGGATTATTCTAATCGGCTCCAGTTTTAATAAAAACCTGAACAACTCTTCCCATTTAAATTTAAGGCATAATTGCACATCAGTCAGCAACACAGAAATGAGAAAATACCGAGGGTGCCAAAAATGTATACACACTTTCACAGTATATTACAGTATATTACAAATTTGGAGCGAAAAACAACAGTAATGTGTAGTATGATGTTCTGTAAACAGATGTGATTCACATACATTATGTTAGTGTTGGTACGTGACTGACAGGCAAATCAACAATGAATAAATGAAACAAGGATTATTGTAAATCAACAACGATTATCGTATGATGTTCTGTAAACAGATGTGACTCACATTACGTTATGCTAGAATTGCTACAACAAAATGAAGCCAAGAGTATCGTTTGAACAGCTCAAAGCAATTTTGAAGTGGTATTAGAAATTCGAGAATGTTGTTGAAGTTTAAAGGCAATGGAGACATTTTTATAGAACAGAACCGCCAACACGAGTAACAATTGCACTCATTCGAGACAAATTTGATACTCATGGTACCCTATGCGATGCTCACAAGGGCAGATCTGGGAAACCTCGCATAGCAACAATCCCCTCGTCCTCGGCTATGGTTTTGGAACGTTTTTAGCGCTCACCGCAGAAATCTACAAAGGAATGTGCACGTGAGACTAGGATTAATAGAACCAGCATACGTCGTATTATTAAAATAACAAAAGTTTAAAGTTTTAATCCCAAGACTTTTGCATAAGTAACAGTAAAAGTGTAAAATGATTAGTGTTCATCATTTTCTCTTTGTGTGAATTCAGTTTTGTTATGTTAACGCCGTTTTTTCTTTGCTTGAAGTGTGTATACATTTTTGGCACCCTCTATGTATAACTTGAAAGATAAGTAAGAGATTTTTTCAGTGACTCGCGGGACCAAGATAATCCATTCTGTTTTTTTACCACTGCATGGAGGTATGTATGCAATGTAGCTTAAAAGTGGTGCAAAATTATTAATGTCAACACCACGCTGCGGAAAGGAAAACGAGCTTAATGTATTCTTCTTAATTTTTCGCAAGGTATTCAGAATGGTAAGTAACGGAGAGAAGGGACTGAGTATTAATATGAGGTATGTCGCCATATTCGCTGCGGCAAATGATAGGTGACCTCAGGGTGGCGGGTTTGACATTTAGGAAATTTGCGAGTATTGTCTATTCATTTTCCTGTGATTATATGTGGTGACCATGTTCAATGCCACATACTCCCGCACCGACGCGGATGTCCGAGGTCATTAAAACATGGGCAGACATGAAAAGTCTGCTGTTTGAGTACCTCTAGTCAATGAGATTTTTTCAGATTTCCTAAGTACTCATCACTGAAAAATGTAGGAGAGGGGCATACATTTTTTTACTTGTAACGCTTCATTCCATGAATAATACCTTATATCATCTATATTACTGTCCATCCCCTATGATACCACAAAGTTAAAATTGGCGCTAAACACTATTAAAAAGTTAGCCCCCCAATGAACTTGTCTATTGTCATTCATTGGAAACAAACCATAAGCCAAATTTCTGAGTCGACGTTTATGAAATATTAGTTGTAGATTAATTGTGCTGCCTTGGTTACTTAGATTATTCTGCTCTGTGAACTTAAAAACTTGCTAAGCGAACTTGGATTCCTAAAAAACTCAAACGATTCCTAAAAAAAATTATGAAATGAACCGAATCACATGCTATTTGCAGAAAAGTTCTTAAAAGTTAACAAATACTGCTTCACAGAATGGCCTAGCAAAGGCGGCAAGAATATTTGTATTTCCAGTACGAGTACAAAATTGTTCTCTGAACAGGATGGTTGCATATTAACACAAACACGCAAATGCTGTGCTATTTTTTCGCCTGGTTATACTTTGTATACATGTGCGCTTAATGCACCATCAATTATATGACACCAGAAACAAACTTTAAAAAATATATATATGAATAAAAAGTAGAAGAAGGACAAATGGGAGCGATCCTTGAAGAATGTTAGTCAGTCAGGTGAATAAATTCTACGTCACTACAAGTCTCACCTACCAGACGCCCACATTGATTTATTTACGGACCCTCTTTAACAGCTCAGGTCATCAGCGTTAGACGCCCACAGATAAACCATCAAGCACCTCTAGTGTTCCCTTATAGCCTCGGAAACCAGATGGGGTAACTACTGCTGTGATAGTAACTAACACTTGCCCGGCATAGGGTTTGTACCTTAAATCACTCCGGGTTCAGGTTGGATGAAGAATAATCTTAGAAATATAAATGTCATAGTCTTCTCCAAAAAGATAGGCAGCCATTGAGATGAACAATAATATAGAATGGGCATTATAACATTAAAAAGAAGTGAAAGGACAGAAGAATGTTGCGGCTGATATAGGAATTAAATATGAGGAAAACAAATCCCGATTATATCCTCAAAACCTATCACTTAACAAAACAAGAGATACAAACTCGGGTCCCCAGGCACAGCAATATAGCCAACAGAGCTATCGTGTTGGCCTAAACCTTTGATAGGAATAATACAGTTTGATAAGGCTTCTGTTCATAATACTGGAAGAAATGAATTATCTTTCCGTTAATTCCTGGGAATAGGTAGCTCAACGTCCCTTGAATATCTGTAATCATCGCATTACTATTCCTTAGTTGACGCTAATACCTTATACTTCTTGCCATATTTGTTTCGAGTACATAAGTGCACCCTTCGCGAAAAGCCTGGAATTAAACCTACACAATTAAAAGTGGTTGTAAAGCAATTGCAATGGCAGGTTGTTAAAGTTAATTCATGTCAGTCTGTGAAATTAAATATGGAAAATAGTTTAAAGTACTGAATCATTTATGAGATAATTATACTTGTTCATGTTTCAGTGCAACAAGTATATTTAGAGTGCTGGTGCTTCTTGGTAAAACATTCAGAAATAATTATCAGTTTTTAATATAAAAACGCAGTTTAAAATTGAAGGATGATTTTACAACCAGTACCATAACTGCGTTTGAAAGAAAATTTTATGATTAATAATAGTGAATTCAAAATTCAGGTTTCTATCAACTTCGTAGTTTATTTAAGCAAAGGAAACGGAATATAGTTACAATGGAAGCTAGTCAATGTATTTGCTTTTGCTCTATGTTCGCAGAATTTCAAAGCCTCAAAAAGTTCCGAAATTAATTAATCATAAAAACGATATCTCCAATATGAAATCATAACAGGCTTTAACTTTATATGTTTCGGATAATATTTAAAAAAATAGAGGGATTGGAATGAATAAAAAGTTTATTTCAACTGGTGCATATGAATACTTCTCTTTCCATTTTTCTTTCTCCTCCAATTTTTATTTTTGCTCTCTGTTACTCCAGACGTCAATGCTAAAGTTTTTATGGCATTTTAAATGTAGGAGTATTGTAAGAATTCTAGTTAGCATTTCTTATATAACAAGTCTTAAAGCAAGAAGCTTCTGTAATGTATTTTTTGTACCAAGTACTACCACTGAAGCATAAATATTTCCAATAAGAACTCATATGATAAATCAGAATATCTCGCTTAAGTTCCCTTATTGTTTGGTTACATTCCTACCAAGTCGATTCAGCGGCTCTGAGCCGTATGTGGGGATCCGTGGTGCATAAAATGACGTCTTGAAAGTTTTCTATGGTTTTTCTGCCACTTCATTCCGCCAATGCTGCATTCATCTACTTAATTTATTCCTATTGCCACTTTTATCATTTCATTAATATCTTCTGGTCTGCAGAGCCGCTGACTAGCTGACCCCATGGCCTCCAGTTCTTTTCTCTGCTCATTATGTTGCGAACGAAAAGAAGGCAGGCGAGGTATCGGCCGTGCAGGTCCAGATGTTGTGCCATAAGTTTAATAAAAAAAAAAAAAAAATAAAAAAAAACAGAGAACGAATATTATGCAAGCAAATTATAAAATTTTAACACGCAATGGAAAATCCCTATAAATGCTGTATTACGCAAATATGGCAAATGTCGTGCTAAGCTATTTAATATCTATATTAGCGTTACTATTCTTTTTTCATTTTGTGGTTTTAATTTCAGTTAAGTAAATTTGGTTATTCGTTACTCTTACAAACCCACTTTCTTAAAGTTATTTTAATTACGCTAATGTATAACATTAGCTTACACATAATAAACCGGAGTGAAGGACGCAGATTCGTTTTGCATCATGGTGAGTTTTTTTCCGAAGAATTCATCACCCTCAAAATAGAATGAGTTAGCTTGAGGAATGGATATACAGAGGGTTCATTTATGTCCTTTTTAATTACTTAAATTAAGCTTCACGAAAGCCAATGGCAGTTTTAATTAAACTTTGAAGGTGTTTTAAACAAAATACACGAATAAAACAGTTGCAAGGACAGTGAGAATGATACAAATCATTACTGCTAATATTTCAAACAAATACGTATTTTGTTGCATTTTCAAATAGGTGGCACAGAAAAATTTAAATATATTTGCTTTCAAAGTATTAGTTCAAATTTTTATTAAAAAGAGAATGGAAATACTTCTGTTGGGGATGCATTAAATACAAAATAACATATTGAAGTATAAACATAATTAACATCAGGTCCATAAAAATATTTAATGCTACAAATCTGTGCAAATGTTCACTTGAAAAATGACTGAATGTCACTGATTAGTTTCACCTAGATAAAGTTCAAGTCACACGAAAATTCTGTTTGCAAGTATGTACATTCTTCGGTAGATAAAATAGCTTGTATCAAACTAATAATTTTGGAATACCGAATTTAGTCGAAAGTAAATCGATTTGAATTGTGAAATCTCAGATAATGACTCTACAATTGCAGCCCATTCTACTTATAACTTGAAAATTCCTTACATTTAACTAACATGGAAATCTGCCATGTATTTAAAAAAAATTAGAGCTTTGTATTGAGAACTGCACTGTCAGTAGCAGAGCAACGAAGCTCGACATTAGCTATTTTTTACTTGCGATTATTTAGCCTGGTGCTTAACTCAGTGACTTTTATAATCTTGGTAACTGTCCCTTGTTTCAGTTATGTGTAATCTCCAGCTAAAAACTTGAGAGTGAGGAGATTGAGGTTATGTCCACTAAGTATTCAGCTTCACTCTCAGAGGTAACGGCAACTTACAACTTGTCGCTTCTTTGTTAAAAATGTTTATATAGCGCGCATAAGTTAACCGATAATATAATTGAACAATACAGCAGCAATGCAAATGTCGATCATAAATTTATCTCATCCAATTATACAATTAATGCTTGAAATCTAAGGAAAGACAGGGGCCACTGGCCGAAGCAACATGACTTTCATTTGTGCTGTCTTTAGTTGTCACACAGGGAAAGTGGTGTGAACTAAGTGTTTGATACCTCGTTCCTGAGTCACCTCTATTCTTATCTGTTCTTCAATGTACCGCCAAAAAGTCTTATTTAAGTCGTGCTGCTGTAGGTTTTGCCTATCCATGTTTCCATCTGTTGCGGTTCGTTCTTATTACATGGTTACCAATGCTCTGTAGTATTTATAACACCATGACTCCAAAACTTGAAAATGGAAATCGGAGTGCTATGTTCAATGATCGTATTAAAACTGCTACAGTGTTGCCGACTCTGAGCAATCACCATGAAGGATAGAAAGCTTAAATTTTACACAATGGCACATCGCAATCAATAAAATTTATAGAATGGAAAGTTTGCATTTTGCGTTTGATGAGGTTGAGTACAGTGTTTAAATTTTATATTATTCGAAAATGTTTCTGAATTATCATAAGGAGAACATAACAAAAAACCTACTATAAATGGTATTAGAGCGAAGAGAGAAATAAGCTAACAGCAGGTTTGGTGAACCATATTTCTTTAAATTAAAGAATTTGCCATTTAATGGAGACATATCTTTACCTGAAATAAATTAAAGATGCACAATTTACCCATTTGAACTTATGCTATTCAGAAAGAAACCCTTTCACAATTACCATTCCATATCTTGTGTGAATCTGCTCAAGAAAACTTTCAGGAATATGTTCTACTCGCGAACTTTGTGTTAACTATTCATCGTGTTGCTAGATGTAAATGGATGAAAATTCATTTAAAATAAAATTGTGAAAGAATGATTGCGAATTTCCGTTTGTATTTTTTTTTTTTTTGATGCCAGTTCTTTCAGAGGATATTTTTTTAAGGAAGGAAATGTTCCAGGCCTATGTTTAGCGTACCTCCCCTCCATTCGTCATTTATAAGGACTGTGAAAAACCTGCAATAAACCTTAGTCAGGGAGGACGGTCCTGGCTGGAATCGAACCCCAGACCTCCTACTCACGAGTCCGCGCCTTAACGATTTCGGCCACCCTTGGTGGTCATTTAACAATGATAATGTAACTAGTTCCTGCTTTATAATTTTGATTACTTAATCTTTTATATCTGTGGATATTTAGATATGTAGTAATAGTTGTAAAACTATGTTGTAGGTAATTTTAATAAATACGTTGATTTATTGCCACTTGGATTGATTGATTATTGCTTAAGGGCGCAAAACTGCTATGGTCATTAGCGCCCAATGCCACTTGGAGCAGCTACACAATGAACTGTTATATATATATATATATATATATATATATATATATAATGATATTACAACATGCAACTGTAAAAATAAAGTATACCTCTAAGGCTTCCCTCTTGTTATTTTTTAATAATGAATTTGTTCACAAAAAGAAATAAAGTTAGTACATGGAAATTATTTATTTCCGATCCTAAAATTTAAGTAATTAATTAGGGATTATGACTCTTGGTATATGTGGCTTAATGACGTTATTGTTATTATTATTATTATTATTATCATCATCATCATCATCATTATTATTTAAAGAATATACCTCATTACACACTAGTTCGTTTAAGATTAAAACCTCATAGTAAACGAACGTTGCAATTCACCGCCACGGGTGGCCGAGGTCGTTAAGGCGCGGACTCATGAGCGGGAGGTCTGGGATTCGAAACTCGCCAGGTCGTCTCCCTGACTGAAGATTTTTCCAGATTTACCTCAGTCCTCATAAATGGCAAATGCCGGGGGATAACCTAAGCTTAGACCTGGAACGTTTCCTTTCTTAAAAAAAATCCTTTCGCAACATATCATTTCATCTCATGTATCATCAGTGTCCACTACCTGCGGTGCTTTAGTAGTAAAAATGGGCGTTAAACACCATAAAAAAAAAAGGAAAAATGGAAAAATATTTTGCAATTCAATGAGATTCAAATCAACATTTGTTAATCTAGACGTACCAAAACCGGCGCTAACCGCCACGGGTGGCCGAGGTCGTTAAGGCACGGACTCGTGAGCGGGAGGTCTGCGGTTCGAATCCCGCCAGGACCGTCCTCCCTGACTGGGGTTTTTTCCAGGTTTTCCTCAGTCTGCATAACTGGCAAATGCCGGGGAGGTACCTAAACTTAGGCCTGGAACGCTTCCTTCCTTAAAAAAAAAATATCCTTTCCTAATTTATCATTTCATCTCATGTATCATCAATGTCCACCGCCTGTGGTGCCACAGTAGTAAAAACGGGCGTTAAACAGTACTCAAAAAAAAAAAAAAAAAAAAACCGGCGCTTGTTGTCAATACGGAAACAGGAGTAATGATGCTTAACACTGAATATTGCTTATTGTGTAGCATTTTTTACATTTTAATTTATTTGGACTATTATCGGAAGCGCTTTAACATCTCAGGTCATCAGGGTCCCATTCAATTCAGGCGTGAAACGGCCGATATTTTACTACTCGGAAGTCTCTTCTATTAATCTTGAGGTTCTTTTTCGTACCGTAAAGTACGAAACGGGACCCACGGCTTTACTTCCCTTCCGAAGAAAGTAATACTTAGAATTTTTACAACCGAAAAAAATCCATCACCCTTGCCGGGATGGAACCCGTAATCGTGGATTTACGAGGCAAGTATGTTTACCACTATACCACCGGTACTGACAGCATTTTGCAGAACGCCACTAATGGTTACGTTTGACAAGGTAATACATTATAGTATTAATGGGAATTCACTAGGAATCATCTTATGGATATATAAGATTAACGTACATAGAGGGGATAGGAATAAACTAAACAGTTTTACACCCCTATGGTGATTACTTCAAATTTGAAACCTATGTCTTTAAATTGTGTTTTTTTTCTTGTTTTTTTTTTTTTTTAGTGCATGCTTGATAAGCATTGCCAATGTTTCTAAAATTAACGCCCATTACTCTATATCAATATCGTAATATTTATTGTTAATATTTCATGAAGCAGTTAGAAAACAGCATGAACATCTGCGTAAAACTATATATTTAGCCTTTATAGCTTTTATTTCTGTCTATGTAAATTTTATATTGATATATAATTGGATTTCTGGGTTTAAAGCAACACTGTTGCCTCATCGATATGTGGCAAAAGAAACCTTTTCTGAGCAGTGTATCATTACTTGCTAATTTCGAAACACGAAATATCTTTTGGAATTACTTTAAGTTGCACAATGAAATCCCTCGATTTTCAAATCCTTTTTTGATAACAGTTGTAGGAAAGAAAGGTAAAGCTTTCTTTAGAGATAATGGAATTAGCAAGATCCCATTATTGCAATTACAGTGCAGGGACGTTTAAGCAGACATGTCATCAACCTGCAGGGGCTTTTGATCGAAAAAAATTGGAACTTAGAAGAATACGTTTGTCTGCCAAGCACTAAGACTTACGTAGTTGTCTAAAATATAATTTCTGAAAGCGTAAAATAAGTCACCCGGAATTTATCGAGAAGACTTTTAATGAAATCAGCTCAGTTGGGACACATTTATCTTTCCCCTCTTTCTTTCTTCTCTAAACATCTTTTACGGTCCTGTCCTGTACATAAATCTAGGCATGTTCAGAATGTCTTAAATCTACATACAAAATAATCTGGTTTAATATATAATCATGACCTTCTCGTATATCCATTATGCTCTGCTCGCTGCCCGAAGAGCGTCACTTAATAAAATGTCAGCATGTTCTTTTAATATATTTATGAGGTGATATCACCTGAGAAACAAGAAGGAAATAATCCCTGAACCTTAAAGAACGGAAAAGCGGCTGGCCAACTGCATCACAAAATAAGTAAGCATATGTTTTTATAATATATTTTCACATTTCTTAAAAAGCTGTACGTTTCGAAGCCACGGAGCTATTCTTGTTAAACTACTTTCAATGTGTGCATACTTTAAAGATATTCAAAAAGTGAAAAATCGAAAAACTTAACTTCAGAATTTTGCGAGAATTTTAAGGCTATTCTGTATTCTGGTATCTGTACTCAAAGTCACTTTGCAACCTAATTGATACTTTTCTATTGCACAGAAAACACACGAACCCACAAGATCATCTGTACTTAAAATACTATGAGATGAACGGGTAAAGGAATTGTATATAAGTCTGTCTGTGACTCAATGCAATCAAAAAATAGAATTGTGCGAATCTTATGATCCTAATACAGTAATGAGAAAAACAAACACTTTTTTGCAGAACACATTTTTATTCAACAGGAATGACATTGAGTTGGTTGTATCACTCTGTACGCAGGTGTGACAAATTGGGATTTGTGGTGATATGATCTAAGATTATATTCATACACCAACAAGATATATTAAAAGCACAAATTACATTCTATTTGCTATAACCTATTTTAACGATGGAGTGGAGGTTCCTAAAGCAGGGGACGGCTTACTAATATTTTTTAATAAAGGGTCAACTTCTCAACTACATTTGGAACTAAATGAACTTAAGGGTTTCTTAAGCAATAAGTCACTGCGTAGCTTTCGATCTAGCAACATTTTCATATGCAAGTTGATTTTTCCCCTCTTTTACAGCTTCTTACCGTAACTCACATTTCCCCCTGAAAGTAATAATCGAATATCCATATTCATTCTTCCTTCCTTCCTTCCTTCCTTCCTTCCTTCCTTCCTTCCTTCCTTTCTTTCTTTCTTTCTTTCTTTCTTTCTTTCTTCGCTCCTTTCCTTCTTTACTTCCTTCTTCCCTCCTTCCTTCCTTCCTTCCTTTCTTCCTTCCTTCCTTCTTTCTTTCTCCTTCTCTATGTTCATTGGTTATGTTTTAGTCTTCAGCATTTAAATTTTTTTCTTATTCTACTACATTCTACACCTTACCTCTCCTGCGCAACCATTCCTTTCCTAATTTCAATCCGCCTATCTTTCATTCTTCTACATGCTTCTTTCCTTCCTCGATTTATTTCCATATTTTGTTTTCCCTATTATACTGCAGATATTTCTTCTTTAAGATTTTAATATAAATAAATACATACACTTATTTTTTTCTTAGTACCTTTCCATAGACTTTTCTAATTGTTTATTTAACTCTCCTTTTCGACATTTCTTCTCTCTCTCTTTCTATTAATATCTTTTTTTCCACATTGTCATAACTTATCCAGTATATTTTTCCTCCTACTTATCATTCTTTATTCGATTTCTGTTCTTCATAATTATGCCCTTCCTACTCATACAGCATTTCCTCTTTTCTCTCCAGCTGCTTCTCAGCTTCTTACTAGTAACTTCTTTCTTCTTTTGTTTTTTCCTCCTGCATTTGCCGTCTTTGCCATTTTCATACCTTCGTTCTATTCCGCTGCTATCCCTTCTCCCGCTCCTCCTACTTCATTATAAGCAACTATACTTATAACTTTGTAAAATATATTTCTTCAGTTCAATTATTATGCATGTATGAAATATACCATACGATCTTGGTATGGCAAAATGCTTCTAAAATTTTTCACTCTATTTCAATTTGGTAAAATAGCAAACTACTCTTTGAAAAGGAATATAATTCGTTTTACAACTTTTTCTGGAATACATCCATGTCAAATATATTTCCATTAATCTGTAGAGAGCAGATATATATATATATATATATATATATATATATATATATATATATATATGTTAATTCTCTCAAATTTCGTTACGGCACAAACATTTCCGATATTTAGCATTCTTCGATATTTTTGTATTTCCTTTCTAAATGTGGCCTTCAACTAAATAGATATTTTGTTTTCCCAAATGATTTTATTTTATTAACACTTTCGCTCATATTAAGTATTATAATTCTTTTGCAGTAATTATATCCATATCCTTCTGTTTTAAGCATACGTTTGGAGCTTTAAGTCTGTTTCTATTACTTAATTCTTACATATATGTATATATGTGTATATATACACGAAGTAATATATGGTTCCTTAGTGTCTTTTTCACTGACTGACTCAACTGTTTGGGCCTATAGACCTTAATGTGTATTTAAATGTATATTTTATGTAACAATTATATATATAATTGTAACATAAAACCACAGTGTTTAATGGTGCATCATACAGAAATATAGGTGTTTCATAGCAAACATAGCCGTCATTTGACACATGATAAGGATGAACCGAGTAAATTAATGGTTATACTGCTACTACATTTCATAATTTTTTAAAGAATAATGCGGATTCCTACGAAATTTTAGTGCACCACTAATACTTTCTACTATGCTGAAACCGCAACCGGTGGCCGAGGTCGTAAAGGCGCGGACTCGTGATCGGGAGGTCTAGGGTTCGATTCCCACCAAAGCCGTTCTCCCTGACTGAGGTTTTTTCCAGGTTTTCCTCGGTTCTCATAATGACAAATACCGGAGAGGTACGCTAAACTTAGGCCTGTTTGCCACTCTATCATTTCATCTCATGTATCATTTTTGTGCACCGGCTGTGTTGCCTCAAGAGTTGAATAGGGCGTTAAACACCATTCAAAACACCGTGCTTAAGCATTAAAATAATGATCTTCTTTCATGATAATGTTTCAATCCTTTTCTACTTTCACGAGGATTTGTTTCACTAGCAGAGACCAGATTAAGAAAGACATGAGTGATATGCGTTCAGTACTCAACAATATCTCGTTAATAACAGAGGTGATTGATAACACTGCGTAGTATGCCGTGAAAAATGTGGAAGTCCTGTCGATTCCGAGAAATATGCAGGCTGTGCTTCTCTTATACGTATACTGAAGAAACTCTGTATTTTTTAAAAGTAAGCTTTGACTTCACAATAGGACTTTCGATGAAAGGGCTGGAAGAATAAGGAGAGCAAATTCTGTGTTGCAAGGTGGAGAATCAGCTTCGTAAAGTATTAGCTGTGTCCCTTTCTCAAACGCAGGATACGCCAGCGATGTTAGCATAGTGTTGCTCGAAAGGCTTGAAAGTTTCACACAAGATTTCAGGTGGGGGAAAAAAGGAAACACTTTGGCATTTTCAGAGAAGAAAATGTTAAATCCCTGTTTCTGGAAACTATTTTATGACGAATAGCCCAACCAGTACACAAGTCAGAAAATTCAGATTATTGAACAAAAATATAAGGGACAGAAATCTAAATAACTGCTTTCAAAATTTGGTGTGTATTTTTACTAATGATACGACCTATTTCTGAATCCTATTGAATGTTAGCATAGACAATTTTTATTCTCTTCAATAGATTTCACAAGATTAATAAACGATATTTACTTGTTAGTCACTCAATGCGGAAAAAACAACTACACTATTGCCTTTCAAAGGTAAAACTATTTTTTGCATATATAATTTTGGCAACTTTCTGATCAACGTATTTATACAAATAGAATTTCTTTCGATTGATAAAAACAATGCAGAAATATATTTATTTTTACCTGTTGAGCAACTGCTTTCCAAATAAAAAAGAAATAATAGCTATATTATAGAAAGGGAAAGGTGGAAACGCAATTATATTATTAGTTCTTGAGAGAAACATTCTTAGATGCTAATAAGCAATTAAAAATTGTTTTCAGCATGTTTTTATGTAGATGAAAAATATATTGAAATTCATCATGGGATATTACAACATTAAAAACTTATATTTTATGCATCTAAAAAGGCAGTGAATCATAAATGGCATCGTCAGGAGCGTCTAATGATAACTGTGAAATCAACATATATATGAAGACATTTTCTCCGCAGATATATCGGGTTTTAGCAACCTGTACTAAACAATAGTTAAATTTTGTTCCAGGCCTCATCTATTTGCATATATACTCTGCTTTTTACTACAAGGAAGTCATTAATTACTATCCCTAAAAATATACACACCAATTATTACCTGCATGCATAAATGTAGATATTCTTAGCAAAATTATGAGGCCAAACGCGCATTACTTTACACAAATATTCTGAGCGTTTTTAGCGACATCCTCATTGCAGCTGTATATATTCGCAAATACAAAATCAAAGAATAGAACCTTATGACTTTTCATATTTTTAATTACTGAAACATGTTCTTCCCTGTGTGAACAAATGAATATTACCATCTATTGGATAGACATGGTCCCTGGATGGCTGGCTGGATGGATGAATAGTTGATGGATAGTTTATTTTCAAACAGACTCTTGGACTATGTTGCTGTGTTAAGTAAATTAATTTCATGAAACTTTTCGGCAGTATTGGAAGCTATACTTCTACTGGGCGATCAAAATTATTCGCACTTTACCGCGATTCTTTTGAAATGAATGATGTGGCAATTGCGGAGGAAGTTTCTATCAGTATAATAAGTTGATTCAGTTCTGAGAATTGGTGTGGAGGGCGAGAGTGGGCTTTGGAGAGGGAAAGAGAGCAAGAGACAAAGGACTGTTTACAAAATTGTGATCATGTTAGTTCTATAACCACTCGCTCTATTGCACAATATGGTAATCTTGAAGCCGATTCAGACTGATACTCTCAAGGCAAGGTGCGCTGGCTAGCAATTTATCACCAATTCAAACTGACTCCCGGAGTAAGTTGGAGTAAGTTCACCCAGTACAGAAGAAATTCATTACATTATATTCTGTATTTCAGAGGAAGTAAGCTGCCCTTAAAACAATGAAGCAAAATATGCATTTTTTAAACTGGATATACCTCAGACTTCAACTTTATGGCAAAACGGACCCATCACTGTTGCCGATTGAAAATGGATTGTCAGAGCACTATCCATCGGAAAAGGAACTTTTGTTGGACAGATGACCTGGTTTCTTTGCATGCATACTGGGTGATCTTTTATTGTCATGCTTTTTAATATTTGTAATACAGTCGTATGCTGAGTTCTCTGCAGACTTTCATTGACTCCTTTGAAATTATATGTAATTATTAAACATTTACATCGGATTATGCAATTACCTGATAACTGACGCTGCTTCGGGAGAATGCAACGGCCGATAAGCAACCACTCAAGCCCACTTGTCTTTGCTAAAGTAAAGACTGCCAATATTTCTAAACGTCAAATAGCACACCTAGTTATTCCATTCCACACCAGTGTTTCTTTTTTATGATTTGTATGTTCATACCGAATCCACTTGTGCTGTTAGGAGATTATTCGAACAGAAATTACCAGGCGATCCATGTTCCAAGTCGTATTGGGATTTATATATCAGTAGTGTCCATGCAGTTTAGACAAACTAAAGATTAGTATCGTTCAACAGATCAGATACTTTTCTCAAAGAGAATTTCAGAAGGGTAATACCTTAAGCAGAGTGGGGAAAATGAAGGCTAGTCGCTCAGGGTTGAGTACATAACTTTTTCCAGATAATTAGAATTTATTAGATTATTATTCTAGTGCTCCCACAACCTACTTTTGCATTGTTCCGTTTGCCCGCTCAGACTCTAGTGCCGCCCGGCATGCCGTGAGCGATGGCTTATTGGCCAATGCAGCCCCGTCACCCTGTCGAATTTAAGATAGTGGATGATTTTGTTGATTTCTTTCATTTACGGACTCTCTTTAACATCTCAGGTCATCAGTGTCCCATTTACTTCAGAACGTGAAACGGCCGAAAAATTTTGCTTGAAATCCTGTTCTTCAGGTTTGAGGTCTTTTACGTGCTGTAAATATACGACACGAAACCTGCGGTTTTACTTCCTTTCCGAAAGAAGCCATACTTAAGATTTTTACACCGTTATTATATGAATGAAATACTTTGAATAAATTATTTTGCCTCAGCAATATCTATTCTCATTTATCTTATTTAATACTTTTTGCTTGTAGCTATTGTGTTTTTACGGTAATATTAGTTATATTATTTTTATTTCAGTAGTTCCTTATACTCAAATTTTAAAACATAATGACAGTTTTTGAAATTTGAGTCTGTTATACAATAAGCATTATTTTCAATGCCAAAGACATTACAATGCCTTCCACTCAAACATCTGCTAACCACGCACGCAACGGCCTGGTGGCTGCCAACGCAACGGAATAAATCCCGGCGTCTTCGATTCGCTAATAGACGGTTGAATGGGATACAAGATGTTTAATTGCGTTACTTACTAAATGTTTTAGTTAATTAGTTAATTTATTTATCTAATATTGTAATTCAGAAACTGGGGTGTCCGGTTTTCAATTGAAGGGCCACGTTCCATCATCGTACAGTGAAAATATATTCGAAAGAATACTTTTATGGTCCTGAAAAGACGAACTCCAGGGTAATTTTAAGCACCACGGACCCCTGACTCCATTTCACTTTCTTTTCTTTCACTTTATTCACTGTCTAGAAAGATCATGGCGGATGATTGGACTTTAAAACGTTTACAATGACAACAAGAAGTTATTTTGTAGTAGTGTAGAGCGATACGGGGATTCCTTAGCTACAAATATTAGCAATACATTTTGGACTTAATATTTAGTATTAAGAATATTTTGTGTATGTTGTTGTCTTGACAGCTATGCATGAGAAATGCTGAGACAAAATAATCACAGTAAGATATGTCAAGTGGGGTAAAATACAGCTGACTTTTCTCAAAACTACGATCCAAAAGAGTAGAAAAAACATGTATAAGTACATGGCAAATATTACACGAACTGAACCAAAAACGAACATTCTAATAACATGTCCTCAACGGCAGTCACCTGAAGTGCTTTTCAGTTGTATTTATTCCTGATAATGAACTCTATGCTGCATTTTTGTTTTCAACACTTGATATGTTTACAAAGGGAAATTACTTATTCGTCTACGTGCAATTTAATATTTGCTTCGGCCAAAATAACCAATCAGGACCATTAAAATAAATAAAGAGACCAGTTAAAGATCTAACGAACTAAAGAACTAACGACCTCTCGCACTGCTGATCCGCACAATACAGTTGAGATACTTCATGCACTCAACTCTAGCTTATTGCATATGAATATAAAACGGCTAGTACTTTTCGCATGTGAACAATGCGCTATGCCAAAGTGGACATCCACAGCTGTATTTGTGGTCCGCAGTCCAAAGGGTTCCAACTTCGGGTAACATCGGTGACACTTGGTAAAGCTGGGTTGTATCCTTTCAGAGGAATGTGATTAATGATACTTATAAATTTAATATCATGAAATTGGAAAACTTTCAACCCTGTAGAGATCAACGAAATTTAAACAGGACTTATGAAATATTCAAAACTTTATTTTGTCTGTCACATATGCAGATGACTTAATTTATTTGGCTTAGTTTTATGCAAATAATTTTAGCGTATAATTTTAATTTAAACCAATGGCAGGGGGCAGAACCCGGGAAGATATACTTATGATAAATACTTCAGATACTTGTAAAACACATTATTTCGTCACGTAATGGTTCTTGCAGCTCAGCCTGTACAACACATTTGAAATAAATGCTTTGCTAACGAACTTCTTTCGATAATATTTTGACATACCTAAAGATTTTAAAGCAAATAACAACAGGAAATGCCGTGCTTTTTATATTTAAGGGAGTTCGTAATGTTTATGCAGTGAGGTTTATTTGAGTTGCGAGCCGCCTGAGCACAGCTACTTGCTGAGAAAGTGCAACCGAAAAAATGGAGATGAGTCACCGCATGTAAAGTTAGTATCTTTATTTGAGTATTTGAATATTTACTATAACGAAATGATATTGTATTTAAAACTGATAGCAATAACAACCAACCTATGCATCAGAGATGAAAAAGACGATACCTCTCAGCGGTAAAGTATCGCCGGCATCTGCGTGGAAAATTACTGTATTTCATCTAACTTTTGCTCCGGCGGTTCGGAACACGTTTCTTGGCATTAAGATATCCCTCTTTCGTAATTTTTAACAGGCTCACGAACAATGTCTCTACCCGAAACACAATTACCACGACATTTTCTTGCAAATCGCCTTACAGTTTTTCTGCAAGGATCCATTTTTACATATGTATCGCAAATCTTCAAGATTATGTTTATATAATGACACAACTAACCAAGTACAATTAGCACACAATTTACACAGAATGAAAGTACCCAGTAACGTATAACCATTGGCTGACGCAACCTCTCTCAAATAAACTACAAGCTGCTACTTGCACATTATAATGCCTTGACGACTTCTCCCAGTACGCATCCGTGCTCTGTCGGTCTGTAACTCAAATTATCTCACTGCATAATTAAACATTTAAATATTTAAAGTTTAAGTTTTTAAGTTATTAAAGTTTTTAAAGTTTTTCTCAGTCCTCTTGTATATTACAAAAAGAAATTCTTTCGGTAAATATACCTTTAATTTATAAGAATCATATTTGCTTAAGTTATTACTGGAGGAAAAGTATTCAAATCTAAAAATCAGATGTTGATAATGGGGGCGATGTTAATATGCTTGGCTTCAGTGTGATGTTTCTTTCCAATTGCAGGAAGCAGTCATTTCATTGATATTGTTAATCTATTCTATTTATGGTCGTCAAAGTTTAAAGTGATATTTCATAGTTTTTAAAGAAGTTCGTATTTCATGGCAATTTCTTTAATTAAGTACATATTGTATAACAATATTTTGTATCTCTACTCAGATTTTGTATTTTGAATCCTCAAATGTTGTTTAATATCCGACTATTTCTTTTTAATCGAACAGTTCTAAAAAAAGGTTACAACAGCTAATTCTAATGATTGTACCAGATATTGCATAGCTTTGCATTTCGAGGTATTACAACAAGACAATAATCCGTTGAAAAGCATACACTAGCAATACGATTGCAAGAAAGGCTCAAATTGACTCCATAATTATTTTAAAGAATAGATTTTATAGAACGGTAACTTGGTTTATATTACTCATTGTATAAATAACTGTATTAATTAACAATATACTAATGTGAAAGTGGTATAATAGAAAGGGTGGGAGGTAAATGTTTCAATAAGTTCATTAACAGCATGAAAGCACTTTATGTATTATTCTCTATATTTGAACCAGAAATATAATTCTATGTAATTTTGAAGAATCCTATAGAGTTTTAAAACACAAATTCATACACAAAGGGAACATATTCAAATCACGATAGTGTAAGCTACTGGCATATGGTTTGGGGTGAAGTAATTTTCATGCTATGGTGGCTCAACAGACTATACTGTGTGATCGGTCTACTCGGAGACATTATTCTTACACACTTCCTGCTTATTGAAAGAACTTCATGGACACATAGAAGTGTTATACACATGAACAGAGCTCAGATAATATAAGCAACGATCTTAAATGGAACGAAAATTTGTCTATTGGTAAAGGTAGATTAAAACGGTGGCTTTTCTGAAAATGAGATAGTAAATTTTACAGATGCATGGGTTATAGCTGCAGTATCTAAAATATTTATATAACTTTATTGGAAGGAATGACAAAACGCTCCAACAGAAATTCATCAATAGGAACTCAGGTCACTGCTGTTGAAGGAAACAATACAGAACAAATACTACAAGCACATAAAGAAAGAAACAAAGAAGAGCAAATGTTCATCGTTCAACAAAGTGTACTATAATGGTATAAATAAAAAGGTTAAAAAAGAAAGTCTGCTTTTTTAGTCGCATTGAAATTAAGGAGATGAAATGTTTTCTTTTTTTGCATATAGAAGTAAAAACTGAAGTTATCAAAGCTAAAAACAGTGAATTGATTGCTGGAAGACTGTGTAAAAGAATGACGAACATCAAAGATAAATTAAATCTCGTACGCATTAGGCAGCAAACGTATAAAGAATTTACCGCTCATAATAATATATTGGTAGCTTTTGTTTTATGTTTAAATCGAAAATTAAAACTATATGTACACAACTGAATTATCATGAACAATTCAATTAATCATTACTAGTACATTTTATCATCAAATTATCCCTAAAGAAAAACTATTCTGCTAGAAGCACAGTATTGATAGAAATTCAGTAAGCAGTTCTGTTACAATTTGAAAATACCTTAAATATCATATTATGTAAGCAAGTTCTCAGTATTAAATCGAAAGTATTTAGAGCTTGCAAAAATGCAAAGAAATGAGATTTTGTTATAATATGAATAAACAATAGTATTGTAAAACAATAAACAAAAAGTATAGTTCAATAAGAAATTGTCATTCTTCTATGCTATGGAAGACATCAATAAGTATATTCCTAAGAAAATTCACCGGCATCCGATATTAAATGTTTCAGTTTGAAGTATTAGATATATCAAGAAATTTTCCCTTTTTTGAGGTAACGCCATAACCAGTGGTCAGCAGGATGAACTAAGAGGGTAATTGCTCGACAATGCCAATTATTACAGATCACCAAATGTGCTGCTTTATAGTATTTTACGGTATTGTGTATGTGAGATGGAGTGCCGTCTTGCTTAAAAGTATTGTTTGTTATATCATGGTTCTGTGATTCTTATATTAAAGTCTTGCATTATTCGAAAATATCGCTCCACATTTACCGTTACTGTTTTCGTTTATCCATTTTCCGCTTTTCTAGAAATAAAGTTCTATTATAAAATGTGACGTAAAACAACAACAGACAGTAACCTTGACATCGTGCACTTCTTACTGATCAATTGTATTCGGATTATTTTTCGCTCTTATCCTGCAATCCATGTTATCATTTCCATTTCCATTTAATTCGAAACGTGCCTTATCTATCCACAAGTTTTTGTTTAGCCATTCAACGTTATTTTCAATTTATGTTAATTTTGGCTAATTCATGCAAAGCGAAAGTGACCCGAACCAAATTATCGCGTTCTTTAAGTTCAAAATACATTTTTGCTTTATAGCGATAGAGCCGAGGCTGCCTTCTTGGAATTCGTCATACTGCGGCATAACTCATTTCCATAATTTGCAACTTTATTAACACTATAAACATTGTAACCAGAATTCTGAAAAAAATGTCACGGCTTCTTGTAGAAGTTAGAGCTGTACTCATTTCGTTTTGTAGTAATTTCGATCTACCCATTAACTTTTTATCGGAAACTCCAGCAGTTTACGAAAATTTGTTCACCAGCTTAAGACATTATTTTACATGGCAGGGTTAATTTCTCAATTCATTTAACGCTCAAAATATTCTCAATGCATGGAGTATTGTCTATTTCATTCGTAACATCACCGAATGAGGCGTAAACTCGTAAGCGCAAAACCATTCTAAAAACCGTTGCAAAATTGCTGTAAATATCTTAAACCATAATTAGTTGTACAAGCGTGACACAGATATAATATCACCGAAAGTTAAACAAACGCATCTCAAAAACAATACAAAACAAAAACAAAAACCCAATCCTCCAATTCATAATTATATCTATCTGAAATCTACCTGAATGTATTTCAAACCGGGAACTTACTTTAGAATAGTCCTATACATGGAAAAACAAATTTCACATTCTTCTAAAGCAAGAAGTCTTAACATTTACAAGTTAAAGCTCTTAAAATCTACTGTGTGTAAACTTAATATTTCGGTTTATAAAACATGCACGATGTGCACTTAATTATTCTAACATACTGAGGCCTTATTGATATAATTTCGTTCATATTTAGCTCCTTATTTAATTTATAAATATTGCGAACGAAAACATGAGTGAGGCAGTTATTAAACCCAGAAGTCCTTGACATTGAACCTGTCCTGGACTCCCTGTCAATTACAGAGTAATTGAAATAATTAATATTTGTAATTTTAGAATCAGCAAATCTATAATTAGGGCAAGTATGCTGTGCATTTTCTTTCACTGGAGGAACTTTAATGGCATATGTAGGATTAATATTATGTAGTGCTTAATTGCATGCATAAGGGTAATTTTTGTAATATTTAACGAATAACGTGTAAAAATGTAACCAGGTAAGGGAAAGCTCTCATATCTCTCCGGACGCAGAAAGACTTGGCAAAAGTTACACAATGCAAGGTAATCCCTTCTGGTATGTAGCTAGGGTTGAAAATTCCCCCACCTCAGGGCATAAACCGACCTGTTGGTGACAAATTTGCACGTGTCCGAGTAAAAGAGTTGTTGACAGCACATATAAATGTGTTTAAATTCATCCTACTGACGAGGAGCGAAGCATTTGCCTTGAACAAAATTTTCCAGCGAATAGAAATAAAATTCAGTGGGGCAAGCACTCACCTATGAGACACGTTAACCCAAAATTGGCGTGAGTATTTCGCGCCGTTGCTCATGGATAGCGTCATTTTGTATTGCGCATGAAAGGAATAGATTTTGTCCAAAACGGGGCAGTCTCAGAATGTTCCGGGCCCAGATACGTGTGGTTGCCGTCGCCCGGAGATCAGCGGAAGAGCGGCCTAAGTACCAAGTGCCAGTTCCGGCGACGACGCTGGAAGCCAGTCACTGCGTTAACTGCCGATATAACATTGAGCTGCATTGAAAACTCACTTAAATTAACAATTTCTTTGCACTCGGCACCTTTTGGTCAGCGCAATAAATATACACATTTGCCAAGATTACTTTGCTGTGGTTCTATGAGAAACGTGAGTTCACCCGGATATTCACATCAGAAGAATAAACTATATCAACAAATTAAATAGCCAAGCTTCATTAGTCGTCAACTTCGGAATCCCGTTCCATTCAGGCTCGCGGCTTGCTCACAGCCGCCAAAATACAGCGATACGCCCTCGAGAGAGTCTCATCGAAGAAGTGTGGGGGTGATCTGCAGCAGTCGTGGCGAAACCTGCGATCAGCGGGCGCAAAAAATTTACCGCAGCGCCCATAAAGCCCAATTCTCGTTCCCCACTAACCTTCCTTCTTCATAGCCAAAATTTATCAGTGATCCTGCGTGCAAGGCTTTATCCATCCTTTTAGGAATATAACTAATGTTAATGCAGTTAGGAGAGTAAACATACACAAGTTATACATATTTATGCATACGTCACAGAATCGATGTAGCACATTCTCCCCAAGTTGTATAAGCGGAAAATATTTTATTATTAACCAACTCATACGTTTACAAAATACATTCATCCGTTACATAGCTACTAGATTTAATAGTAGTCACCTTCACTGTTTAGTAGCGTCTCAACGGTCTATAAGTTACTCCATACCCGCACTAAGGAAATTCGTTTATTGTCGCAGTCGCTTTTGCATCTCATTGTGAATTTCTTGTTTGGGGGTGAAACGAGAGTCCCATTAAGACTTTTTCCGCAGTTCAAAGAAAATATGTATTGTACAAATGACGGTAAAATAAGTGTAACTGGAACGCCGAGATGTTTAATCCCTCTTTACGCACAAAAAATTGCACCAGTGATGTTATTTTGATACTAATAAGAAGTATCATTACATTAAGTAATTTAGAAAAACAAAACTAGGAGTTAAAGGTAGAAAATATGTAAATTTGAAGTTTCCGTGTTCAGTTTTTCATGACTTTAAGCATAGTTAATACCAAAGTACTTCTTATTGGCGCGTATCGATAAATATGCAGATAGGTAGTTGGAAGCGCAATCTAAAGTAATGAGGAATATTCATATTTGGCCCAGTGGTTAAATAGCGGATAAACCTACAGAGTTAATAAAATATACATTCCAAGTTTTAAAATACTATATTATCTGCATGTAGACTTATTCTTAGTGCTCCTTTCTCAACATAAAACATTAAATATTTTGTATTGCAAGAAAAATTTAGCTTTCAAAAATAAGTATAACTGAAACTATGCACTGCAAAAATGCAAATTAAAATTATACATTACCTCCTTTTAGACGTTTTCATAATGGTATATAATGAATATTTATTTATTCAACCGAGGGGTTGTTTCATTATAACGAGTTCTAAATATCTACAATTACTTTAAAATATTGCAACACATGTTAAAATATTCTACTTTAAAATGGAACAGTTATAATTTTTCAGAAATATAGTCTGGTATTATAAATAGCTTATGGATATTAAAACAATTATAAAATAATTTTAGCGCGTTTTGGAAAGTTGTTGATATACGGCACTTGATTGTCTTTTTTTATTGAGACATGGGTAGCTGGTGAATGGATGATCTGGAGCGGAAGAGGATACTATACGTACATGAGCTTTGGCCACTGCTGGCCCTTTGTGCCTACGCCCCCATTGGGGACTTTTCCAGGAGGAAGGAATTAGAGGAGGGAGTCACCAGATGGCCAAGATATACGGGCGGTAACTACGCAGAAGCAAATGGTCACTAACATGTTTCCAGAGAGAACATCCCGACGTCGGTGGTGTTCCTCCTCCGAATGTGCTAGTCCCTCGGGAGGCCCACATTCATTCCAGATGCCAAGGTAGACATCTTCCCAAAGCACAAGCCACAATCATATCTGCCAGCCCACCTCGCCCTGCCAATGTCTACCCTGTATCAACCAACTGAATGAAATGCTATGAAATGGGAGAGTGGAAAATTCGTGGGATGTAAATATCAACTCCACCAAACGTCTAAGTGACCAGGGGAAACTATACAAAATCCCAAGGTCAGGATAGCTGGTGCACGGGAATTGAGTCGGGTACTCCCGAATGTGAGTGTCAGGCGTTTCCGCCTTAGCCACTCCACTCGGCGTGAGATTTGGACTCGCCTGTAAGCGCATAAGCACACTCCCGCTGCACTACGATGCATCCACTGGAGAAACTGCGCGCGAGATTCCGAATTTATTTTCTAGCTTTTTGTTAAAGACACCAACAATCTCTAAAGTTTTATCTTATTCTATATAAGTAAGGAATCGACATGGGTTGTAAACATGTTTTAAAGTGACTGGAAGATGATGAAACAAATTGATTCCTTAGAACGAAATAATATTCAATGCAAAGTTATTTACAGCAAGCAACGTATTAGAAGCTTTAGTTTCTATTTTATGAAATATTTAGAAAGTTAAAAATACTCTAAATTAATACTCTTCTATTACAGAAGCTATTAATGATAAATTATCCATATTTTGCACTCTTTCCTGTCTCTAAGAGCTCACAAGATTTTGGCAAAACTTAAACATAGAAGGAATTTTGCTATCCTATGTATTGCTCTTAATAAACATAGTTCGACTATTGACCCCTAGATGGTGATTTGTATGAACGTTGGCCGCAGCAGAGAGTGACTTTTGTGTGCCGAAATTCCGTGCGACTATGACCATAATCAGAGCTTAACCTCGCTTTAGAGCAACCTACACATTGTATGAAAATTTAAAGATTCTGGTTGCCTATTCAAGAGGAAATCAACTGCGCGCCCGTTTACATACATACGCAGTCGACATGAGTGTAAGCGTAATGCTACTAACGTAGCACTAAAACTCTGTGTCAAATATATTTAAATGTTATGTTGCTGCATTCCTTGCTTCATTAATGGGCATGCAATCGCACTGTAAAGCTCCGGGGATATATTTGACTAACCTTGTATTTTGTATGCGTGTGAATGAATAAATAAAATATTTTTGTTCAAAAACCTGTATACGCTTCATTGAAATGATCCTTATATTAATTAAAATATATTCAACTTTGAAATTATTGAGAATGCTGAATAAGTGAATGATACATCTCATGCTAGCTCTCCAAACATGAAGCTTATTTTGCTAATTGGCAAACTCGCTTTCACACGTGCATGCAGTTCATACCGACTAACAGAGTGACCACAATATTACTCAAATATCCCTTTGTAGCTCACAAGAGGCTTTAACAGTGATGATAATCCTTTTTTTTGCATCATTCGTGAATAAGAACGAATCTTCTGTTCCTTTTTCTAACTACACTCCAATTACCGCATTTATCTGCAACCCCATCACGATTATGCTGGTTCATATATTTAGGGAGGCTGCTCAGAGCAAATGGAGACCAACATTCAATAACAGAAAATTCTCATTTTATTATTTATGGACGTCTGAGGAACTATAAACATTTAGGAAATAACTTTAAGGTTATAAATAAATAGACACAAATAAAGAAAAGAAAAATGTACTGTGATCATAAACATAGGAAAGTCAACGATTTTATCACAAAGCGCTCCCTTTCTAGGTTTCTTTAGTAAAATTTAAAACAATTGCAAGCTCCCATACAGCATAAATTTATGTTATGATCATTGATATCATGTTAAAGCTCTAGACGTTTCATTTATAATTCAAAAAGTCAATATGAAGAATGTGTATCTCTTTCCAACAAGAGACGCTTAAATATCGCGCTCTTTAATGTGGATAACAATAACCACTATATTTAAAATAAAGTACATAAAACAAATCGAAGAGCGTATTAGGAAAACGATTATCTTGTAACTTTGTAAATATAGATGCAATAAAATAATATAAATTGCATAGTAAAACTATCTTATTACAACGAATATCCTTTATCGGGCGCGCTTAGGTATTCTTTTTCCGAATGCGGGCGCGCGCAGAATTCAATATTTTTTTTTATTTGCTTTGTAAAGTTTTAAAATTAGACGTGATTAACAAATAAAAAACACAAAGTATATAAATATTACTGTATGTTTTTTAAATATTGTACATAAACACTAATTAAAAGAATGGTAGAAACGCATGTATTCATTTCTTCACTATTGATTCATTTCAGAAAGAAAAGTGAATAGGAACAAAACATAGTCTTACAACATGTAATAATATGTTTGTGCTACATTTATATATTATCTTTTCCAGTGCCATTTGAGCATTTTTGATAACATGTCGATCACTGTGTATTCTGGAAACAAAGTTCTTGCACAGAAGTTAGCGCACGATGTTTTTTTGTTCTTATGTACTCCACATTGTTAACATGGTCCACCGATTCTTCTGTCATCGGAACCCCTGTTGTGCCATATGTCATTCGGTATTTTGAAAGAAACGAGCTCCCAAAAATGTTATGCCTTTTTCAAGAAGATACAAGAAACGGACTCCCAAAAATGTGATGCCCTTTTCAAGAAGATACTCCGCCAAAGGGTAACTGCTGTAATAGTTATCTATAGTCAAGGTGCTGGGTGGATGTTTGATGGGTTCTGTTAGTCTTTTCATCACTTTAAAAGGTTTGTTCGACACAAAGTAAGGACCTTCTTTTTTCTTGTCACGGTAGAGCTCAATTTTTTAGGTATAGCTTTCACACATTGCGTACAATTTAAGGCATAATTCGCCGGTTTTTTCGGCATATACTGAATAAAAATGACACTGGCATCAAATAGGGTGTAGCATTTCACTTATAGTCACAAACTCTCTGAGATTATAATTGTGCTTACAAATTTAAAAAAAAATTGTTTAAATTTCTCTGATTGCTGGTAGATTATCAGTTCTTGGGCGATCATTTCTTTTAGTCACATCATCAAATGTGATACAGCGCAGTAAAAATTGATCTCTTTTGTAGCTGAAAGCGGTTCTCAAGAGAACCTGCCAATGCTGTATGTGTTCCATAATTCCAAAATATTTACATGCTGGCCTTTTTTGAGGAAAGTACAAGAGCCATAATTGCAGCAGGATTTGTTGCTGTACAATCTCCTTCTCTGTTGATATCTGCTCATCTTTTCATAATGTACAATTTTTTTTTTTTTTGAGTAGTGTTTAACGCCCGTTTTCACTACTGAGGCACCACAGGCGGTGGACACTGGTGATACATGAGATGAAATGATAAATTGGGAAAGGATTTTTTTTTTTTTTTAAGGAAGGAAGCGTTCCAGGCCTAAGTTTAGGTACCTCCCCGGCATTTGCCAGTTATGAAGACTGAGGAAAACCTGGAAAAAACCCCAGTCAGGGAGGACGGTCCTGGCGGGATTCGAACCGCAGACCTCCCGCTCACGAGTCCGTGCCTTAACGACCTCGGCCACCCGCGGCGGTTCATAATGTACAAATTTGTATATTCATATCAAGAGTTATGAATTTTAAGAAGGCATCTAAGGGAGTGGGTGTATTTCTGGCAATCATTGTAGGCCTTGGTAAGGTTTTCATATCTTTAGGCTTAGTTGCCTTACAAAATACTTCACAAAATTGATATATGTCAGTATATAAACTAACACTACACACTCAACAATACTGACATATCCGGGCGCATGCGGTGCGTAGAGCCGCAAAAATGCAGTGTTCACCTTACAAGCCAATTACAGCTGTAAGCGACTCTTGAAAACAACAATTATACAAACATGCATTAAATGCCTTGAAACCCGAGCGAGCTTCCGGAAATGCCCAGCGCCCTCATGTAATGTTCCGTAGACAAAATAGCGGCAACCAGTGCCACTGCGCGCCCTCTTAACGGATATCATAGACATGGCTTAGATACTTGATGTCTGTATGGTTATGGGCAAGGGTTTGGTGACCAGTTGGTACAAATTACCATAGTGAGGGTTTTCCCGAAATTTTTCTCACGATGAAAAGGCGATTATGAGCGGAAGACGTTCTCATTATTATGCCATTAGTTCATTTTTGAGCTCAATTATATTCATACAAAAAATTTACCTACCTTATACGTCATGAAGCATAGAAAGCTAAAGCAGAAGTAATAACTACGCTAGTTAACAGTAATCATATACGAAAATATCTTTTATTTTTGGATTGACAAATTTATTCTAGATACTGGCAAAGCTCGTTTGCTATTTCAGATAAAATAGCGGCGGTGGTGGAGCAGTAATCATTGTTAAATATCTAATAAGTAAACTATCTTTCAAACATAGATATACTATAACATAGAATTTTCAGTTGACGATACGAAAGCAGTAAATTATTCTAATTTTTCTTTCACATCATGTCACGTGTTGATAAACGTTGCATAGCAGATATAATAGTCTTTTCTGAGAATGATGTGTTACTTTTTGTGTCGAAAGTATTTTCACTATTCACATTGCGGATCTAAGACTGATTGGTGTATTTGTCGCTCCTCTGATGATATCAAATCATCATTTCTTCATTTAGTTAAAATAATTCAAATTCCGTCATACTTATATATAATTTATCTTTGTTATCATCAGTGTACTCTGTTAGATAGGTACACACACCAGCACGTCTGTCAGAAATGTAATGCATCATGGAATTAATTTTTGGCGGAAGTCTTACCACTACCTGCGATTCGACTTGAGTGTTCTCTATTGTGTCAAGTTCTTGTTTCTTAAACTCTTAATTTAGAGGTCATATTTGTAAACTCTGCTTTCATCACTGATTCGGGGTTCGAATCCCGCCAGAACCGTCCTCCCTGACTGAGGTTTTTTCCAGGTTTTCCTCATTCCTTATAAATGGCAAATGCCAAGGAGGTACCCTAAACTTAGGCCTGGAACGTTTCCTTCCTTAAAACAATCCTTTCCTAATTTATCATTTCATTTCATGCATCACCAGTGTTCACCGCATATGGTGCCTCAGTAGTAAAAACGGGCGTTAAACACAATTAAAAAAATCACTGATTCAACATAATAATGAGTGTCTAATCATTTGCCAATTGTTGCAAACTTTCGTGCGATGCTGTTCTGCTCGTTCCTGGCAGGATCTTTTCTGATATTCTTTTCATGTTCAGCTTTTCCGAAAAAAAAAAAAATGCGTTGACAAGTGCCATATTATAATCTCACAATGCCACATGGGTCTTAAGTGGGCTACCTATGATCTTCTCGAACACCATCTTACATTTATCTTGAAAACAGCATTAATATCCATCCTAAACGATTCTTAATCGATGCTTGGCTATACTTAAAAATTATAAGATTGTATGTGGTCTAGAATAATCACTAAATGCTTGTTTTATCAAGGTGTATATATTTCTGCAGCGATTTTGTGAGTTTCTTTTTTAAATATTGTTTAACCCCCGTTTTTACTACTCAGACACCGCAGGCTGTGGACACTGATGTTACATGAAACGAGTTTACAAATTGGGAAAGGATTTTTTAAGGAAGGAAGTGTTCCAGGCCTATGTTTAGGGTACCTTATCGATATATGCGATTTGTAAGGACTAAGGAAAAACAGAAAAAAAGTCAGTAAAGAAGGACAATCCTGGTGGGAATCGAATCCCAGATTACCCGCTCAGGAATCAGTGACTTAATTACCTCGGTCTTTTGGGAGTTTAAAACATATCTTGATATACTGACGCTGCTCTCTCACATTGCCAAAGTGAAAACACGAAAGAAACAAACAAATCAAAGGAAAATCGCCAATCTAAACTAAATGCATCTAATTAGCTTAGAGTCAAATGATACATTATTTCATAAATACTATATAAATATGTACCTAGCGGGGTTTGGTAGTAGCTGCATTCCTCGGTGTACGTCATATAGCTTTTGTAAAATATGAATAGCGCCTAGCAATAATAAGGGATAGTCTCATATTAAAATGGAATTCCAAAATAACACTTATTTTCTTAACATAACTAAAATTTTGATGTTTTGTATTAACAAAATCCAAGAATACTTAATGCTTATGTAAATAATTGCAACAAATTTATAAAAAAAGTATTGTTGAAAATGGTTGATTTTCATATAAATTAAAATTGTATCCATTAAATTGATTGGAACTCTATCACGTATGTATATAAAGGCAATAAGCACGTATAAATTTAAATTAACTCTTAGCATATTTGTGAGAAGATTAACTTAATTATGTCAAATGTTGATATGCTAAAATAAAATGTTAATTTAAAACCTAAGCATATTTAAATAACGGCCATTTGAATTGTAATATGTCAAATGCTTATGAGACCGACCGAATATACATTTTTCCTTATATTTTCCAAATTCTTTTGAATTATGTATTTCTGTCAAACAAAATAACAGTGGATCCAAGTTTAACAATAGAGCTATTACACCTATAAGAAACAGATATCATTAAAGGAAAATAAAAGAGGAATCTATGGCACTGAGCACATTTTTAGTTGTTCAAATATGAATGAAGCTTTAACATCTTATAGACACGCAACAATTACAATAACAATAAATAACATCAAATTAGTCAGTAATATGTATTATATTAAAATCTGATGTAATAACAGTTACATGAAACGCAGTTAAGTTTAGATGTCACTTCACATATCGCATTCCCAGCAAATCTTCATTTGAGACGTCTAAAAGTAACATTTTGGTGTGGAGATAAAAGGATTAACGCAGTTAAAACGTAATTATGTCGGTTGAAGATGTATTACCTAACAATAATTAAAGTTTTGCAACCATTTATTGAGTGAAGTTATTGTTGAGAATATGAGGATTAAAATGAAAAATCTGAATACTCATTGGTATCGTGGTAACGCCCTCCTCTGAAGACCAAAGTATCGCGAGTTCGATCTCTCTGGGGTCGCTGGATTTTTCAAGACATATAAATCCAGGGAGCAAGTCCTCCGGAATTGAATTAGGTTGTGGGTGCCCTGTCATAATTTTGCAAGTCATTAAAGAACTCCATACCTATAAGAAGAGGTCTCTGAACAAAATTATATGTCGTTCCACTTTCAAGTAATACCTTAGATGGCGATGAAAACAATGAACTGATCATCTTTTACCTTGTACTGAGGACTTCCTTACACGATAAAATGAAAAAAAAAGTATACAAAGAAGGATCTCATTAACCTGGAGAGTATTTTGGGCCCTTAAATTTATATTGTTAGACCAAACATTAACTAAGAAAATCGGATTCCAGATGCTCGAAACCTGTGTATACTGTATATTACTATATGGGTGCCAGACAAGGTCGCTAACAGAAAAACAAAAGAACAAAATTCAAATGTGCCAAAGAATAATGCTACGCAAAATCCCGGGAACAACTTTGATGGACAAAATACCTATAGTATTAATAAATAAGTTATTTCAGACAACAGACATTGTACAAATAGCTACCAGAAGCAAATGGCAATGGGGCGGTCACGTCCCAAGAATGCAGAACTATAGATGAACCTACAAGATCTCCATGTGGCGCCCTCAATAGGAAAAAGTACACAAGGCAGACCCACAAGAAGATGGACAGACATCTTGAAGAAACATGCAAGTCCAGATTGGTCAAGAATAGCAAGAGGAATAGAAAAATGGAAATCTCTCGAGAAGCAATTGGTGCAGTGAGAAATGGAGTAGAGTGTCTTAAACAGCTTACGAACAACTAGCATGGAATAGCTCAACACGTTTCCCTACTTTTTAGGAGGAGGCCTTTGCCCTTAAGAAATACAATAGACTATTTTTATCTTTATCTATAGGAACACTCTTCTTGATACAGCAACCTTTCACTTAGAGTAGGCCAAAGCTAGAAATGGACTTTGCTGCTACATTAGAAGAAAAAGAAGAAGAAAGTGATGATGATGTCATTTACGCATTTTCCTTACTTTGTGCATTAATTTGTAATTAATATCTGATCTTCTTCCCAGAGAAAACAATTCTTATGTACGAATACAAGAATAGTGAAGAAAATTGAACTGAGAATTATATGTTAACTGGAATTGTCAATTATTTGTACAAATACTTGAAACTGTTTGTCGATCCACTAGACCACCTAGACCGTACCTAGTAGACACGGGCGTAAAGTCCCAAGTAATGGTTTACTTCGGAGGGAAAGTAAAGTCGTGGGTCCCGTGTTGTAGATTTACGGCATGAAAAAGAACCTCAAGCCAGAAAGAAGACGCCTCTGAACAAAATTTATCGGCTGTTTCACTCCCTGAAATGAGTGGAACGCTGGTGACCTGAGATGTTAAAGAGCGTCCATAAATAAACTAAAATAAATAAATAAATAAGGAATTGTTCTTCAGAAAGTAAGAGAATATATTAAATTTAATAATTTTATCACCAAGGTTCATATCTGAAGACGGAGTTATAATGCAATTTACGCCATTTAAAATACAGAATTTGGGTTTGTAGCAAGTTGAAATGTTTGCTGGATATGGAATGATTTAAGCAAGTATTTTGACTGTATTTGTATTGTAGATGAAATTAATAAATTTAACATATATCATATATCATATATAAGATTTTAAGTTATTTCCTTGATTTGAACCGTTAGAGAGGCATTGAATTTTTCATTAAACATGAAGTTCTACAAGTTTATCGTATAGGACCCTTCTTAAATCATATCTTTTTACTATATGAGTCAAAAATGTTTTGAACATTCATGTTTCAAATTGGTATATTGATATCATATTCATTGATGTTTTTCCCACTACTGCATTAGATAGGTTAAGAATATTAAAGATTTTAATTGAAACAATTTTCACACGTAAATATTCTTAGTATTTATAGTTATGACAAACGTATATAGAATATATACTTTATTGAAATTTGCGAGTTACACAATAGCAGTTATCTGTTTATAGACTAGCTATTACGCGTAATTGGAAATATCAACGTTAAAAAACATGAAATTATTTTTATTATAAAGTGATTCAGACTAAGTGAGTGAGGAACAAAACTAGAGGTCATGCTACTTTATGCTCTTACATTCAGTAAGTAGCATTTGCGAGAGAGAAATATTACCAGGAAAACCATAAGTAGTCCGGACAGAGAAAATATGCCTTTTTGTTTAAGCGAATGTAAGAAAAATGTTGGAGATATATTTAAATTAAATCACGAATGGTCGGGTTTTACTCTTTTTTACATTTTTATGAATTCTCATTCTACAAAAAACAATATTTTTATTCGTCAGTGAAGACTTTTTGTTTTCATCGCAAGTGCATAGACTTCTATTCCAGAATATAATCGTCGCACATTGCAGAAGTCTCCTCTCCTCTCCTCTTCTGTGAAGCGATTTTACCTTTCTAAATGATGGCCAAAGGAAAGTGCGCTGTAATGAATGCGCTGTATCCTTCTTTTTCCTCCAGTATACAAAGTGCACGTTCTTTAAGTCTTCTATTTCTTCCATAAGTTTATTTATTGTTATGCGGTGGTTCTTTAATTTATGAGCTCAAAGAAGAAGTTGAATTTCGGGATTGATATCACCTTGCACAAATTTCTTAGTTTCTTTGAAGGATTGTAATAAATGCGCCCAATCCCATGATATGATGTACACTTTTATTTCTCTGCAGAGCTCCCCCTCCGCGTCAGTACTCTAATACTTATTATATTTAACAAATACGTTAAGCACAATGCGACGGTAATTCAGAAAGCAAATTACGCTTGGTAATTCCGGGGCAAGAAACACTTATTGATTAATTTTGTACAATAAAATATGACGCAGACATACCGCACTATTTTTCGACACATCCGCTTATTACCTGTGAATTCTTATGGGGGACGATTTACTCATTTTTTGATTTCCTGATGATAAAAATACGCCCCAGATAATCTCGGACGATGAAATGAGCACTTTGTCTTGATATATCCAACCCTGTGCAATTTCCGCGAAAAGTCACCCTGCGATTGCTGCAAATCATTGCATCAACATGCAGCACAATGACTTCGGTGCTTGACTTTGTTCATTTCTTCCTTGCCGTTCAGCATCGATCACATCTGTACAACCTTGTCCAAACTAATGGCACCATATCAATATGACTGGACGCGACAGTGACTTTGGCCCATACAATTTCACTATGAATCTCCATGCAATCGACACGCTTAGCCCACAAAAATTGTATTGTTTCCCGTACTTGAATCTTGGAGTACGTTTCCAGTAGATGCTCCATTTTGTATTCATGCACTCTTATGGCTATTGCAATTAAAGTCGTTCTATAGGAAGATCTGAAAGTGCATTATGTTGCGCCACTCTTTTCGTACAGTACATGGCAAAAAGTGTAACTTATTTTATAATCCTCTCGTATGTCCGTACGTCCTTACGTGAACTATTCCATCTCGCATGTAACAGCCCTTGTCTGTACGTGATGTACTGAGTGTATCAGTAAGTGTTGTATTAATGCAAAGTTCTGTGCAATTTCAATAACTTTTTGCGAATTTAGTCTTTAATTTTGTGATGGAGATTTTGTCATATGCTCTGGAATATAAACTTCTCCGTTATCCCCTCTATGATTATTTTTCTTGGTTTGCTTTAGCCTGAGAATGATATTCTTACTGAAATGCAGCTCTTTTATAGCTACTTATAATTTCTGAAATTAGCAATGATGGTAAGAATTTTTTTTGTATGGATCAGTCCACAATTACAGTACATGCGCCATCAAGATCTTTTTTATGACATCACTTCTGCTTTTAATTCACCTGCTTGTGTTTGTGTATTTCTGAGGTAGTTGTTCAATGAAGATTTCCACATTTATACCTCCGTAATTTATATAAATATTTTAAACTCGTAGAAAAAAGTGTAAATTCACTTCCTGAAACAATGTTGAATATGGAAAGAGCAGTAGGCAGGCACATTTGCACACATTTCTCTGGAACGATTTGTTTTAACTAAAGTGGCATTGCATCTGATCTTGTTTAAGAATCAATTTTGTACATATACATGTTACTTTAAATCAGTGCTGGTACATGAAAAATGTCAACAGAGTTAGGCAATGCTCACACATCTCCTTGTCATCTTATGCAGTTACCAATGACAATTTACACCGTTTTTCAAATTTAGTACATTAGTTATATTCCTAGTAAAGGATGTTTATGTTCACAGTTTCTTACTTTTGCAGAGTAATTGTCTAAGTCGTTGCTACATGCTTGGGCCTCTCGGCGTAACGCTCATGAACAAAATGACTTTTGGCCATAATGTACTATCTGTTAAGAAATTAACAATCTGTCACTAGGGAGAATTTGTCTGATTTTCTTTTTGTTTGAATGGTGTTTAACGCCCATTTCAACTACTGATACATCACAGGCGGTGGACACTCGTGATACATGAAATGAAATTATAAACTGGGAAAGGATTTTTTTTAAGGAAGGAAACGTTCCACGCCTAAGTTTAGGACACCTTCCCGGCATTTATCATTTATGAGGACTGAGGGAAAACCTCAGTCAGGGAGGATGGTCATAATGGGAATCGAGTCCCAGTCCTGCCGCTCACGAGCCCGAGCCTTAGCGACTCCGGTCACCCGTGGCGATAATTTGCCTGCTTTATTTTTATTTGGTTTATTTACGAATGCTCACAGGTCATCAGCGTCCCATTTTATTCAGGGCGTGAAACAGCCGACAAATTTTGCTAAGAGGCTTCTTTTTTCGGGCTTGAGATTCTTTATCATGCCGTAAATCTACGACACTGGACCCACGGCTTTACTTCTCTTCCGAAGGAAGCCACACTTAGGATTTTTACGCCCAAAAATCCATCGGTCCTGGCCGGGATCGAACCCGCTATCCTGGGTTTAGGAGGCAAGTATGGTAACCACTACACCACCAGGACCAGCAATTTGCCTGATATAGACTCCAAATACCTGTAATGAGTAGCGAGTTACCTGAATATTTTATAACTCTTGTTGCAGTGGTAGTTTCAAGGGTGAGCGAAAACACCGGAGGAAACTTGCTACTTGCACGTTACTCGATAGCAACTGAGAGCGGCAAAAGTATGTTAATGCCAATCTTAATTTTTTTCCAGATGTAATTAACGAAACCCGAGGGACTAAATTGGAAAAAGGGAAAAATGAAACTATAATTTAATTTATGGTTTTTAAGTGAATGAATTTAATTTATTTCCGCTTGAATATTTGCTGCATTATTCTGTGCTTGATTAGTAATTAATTATATCTAATGTATTATTGAAATTTATAAAACTTTATTTACCAAATTCTCTTTGATTTTATTTGTTAATCTTTAATTTTAAATACCACCATTTTTATAATTATACAGTATAGAATTACGATATTTTGGATTTAAGGGAAGTGATATTCAATGTTTGCTTAAGAGGAGCATTGGGTTCTATTATTAAAGGGATACAAAACGGTCATCAGCAATTTAATGTTAGTACATATGCCAACTGAATAAATTTTACTCCCATTATAAATTATACTCCAATGCAAAGGGAAAGGAGTTTTATAGCTCTTTTGAAGTGGTAATAATTACGCTTTAAATTGATTCCTTCCCCGTATCAAGTGCAAATAATTAAATATTATTTATGAGTATAAAATAAACATATTTGTGATGGTAAAATATTTAAATTCAAAATATAAAATTAGGTTAACCTCACTGATACGGAACCTTAGCATTAGATTACCAATCAAGGAAAAGAACAATTGCATTATAATCGCGTTATCTTGTTGGCATCTACTCAACATTATTATTCCTTGTACTTAGCTAATACTGTTGATTAGTAGAATGTTCTTAATGTATTGCAATTTTATAAACAAGAGAAAATGCGAGGTCTTTCGGTAAAAGGACCAGATTGGTTATATGAAGGTCTGATAAATTAAGGAGCTAAAATACTCCATTCAAATGGTTGTTAGATTGATTTGTTTTATTTACGGACGCTCTTTAACATCTTAGGTCATCAGCGTCCCATTCTATTTAGGGCGTGAAACGGCTCACAAATTTTGCTCAGAGGCCTCTTATTTCAGGTTTGAGGTTCTTTTTCGTGCCGCAAATCTACGATACGGACCCACGGCTTTACTTCCCTTCCGAAGGAAGCCATATTTAAGATTTTTACGCCAGAAAAAAAATCATCGATAGTGGCCGGGTTTGAACCCGACCGTTCAAACGGAATATGAAGAAGAATCGTGATGTGTTAAATTGCATATACATTTTTCTTTGATTAATTCAGAGCATACAGTTTTCTAGAGTTTCACATGAACAATATAATATGCCAATTAAATACATTTAGCGCTGTACTTTTGTTTTGAGTATATATGTGTGTATGAAATAAAGTTATTCAATATCGTCAATCATTTTATTTCATTCCGTAAAATAAAAGAGCTTTGCGTAATCGGCTGTATAAAGTACTGTATTTTATTAAAATACTTAAACTCATATTCACAAAAATGTATTTACCGGAAATTTTAATCTTAATTAGAAAATTGCTCTTATTCGAAAAGTAAAAATGTTTATTTAAGTATCTCTGATACCAGTTAGTGAGTGCTACAGTCATTTCATACAAATACAGCGAGTTAATTTGAGTTATGAACCGTGTAAGCGCAGTTTCTTACTGAGGAAGATCATCCACGTCAACCCGAAAAGGGGAGAAAAGAGTCGCCGAGTTAAAGTTAACGTTTATGTTTTTATTGAAAGTCGAACACCTTAGCGTAATTAAAACTGATAATTACATGTACTAATCCGTGTTATAAGAAATGTAGAAAATGATGCCCCGAGTGGCAATACATTTCCGGCATACGACATTTCATCCAACTTTTCCAAGGAATATGGCCGTTGTAAACACATTTCTTGTCTTTGAGAGATCGCGCCAACTCTCACAAACTTTAAATAAGGGAAAAGTATTTTACTCCGTAAGCTATACCCATCTGAACGTCTCATTTATTATTTTCTGAATTATTTTTCTTAGTAATTTCATTTAAAAGCTTACTTTGAGGCCTTAAAATTATTCATGTATTTCTTCCACTTAAAAAAAAAAAAAAAAAAAAAAAAACCTTCGTTTCATTCGACCAGGCAATGGTAGGCTCTTTTAGCATTATAGCTCATATTTTAAACATTTCTTATAAATTTATAAATAAAGCAGTCATATAAAAATGAAGAAATATAAAGATCCTCTCAAGTGGCATTTGATATATGTTACTAAAATCAGTGATTACAGTTCCGCATATCAATGTTTTCATTTATAAATATAACATCTACACTGCACTACATCGAATTGAATAAAAGTGAAGATTTGGCGAGGAATTTCGTTAAATGAATTATGTGCGCTTTTTTAAATAGCAAAATAGTTTTAAATCGTCAAAAACAAAATATATCCCTTTCTTTGAAAGGGATTTGGTTTAGTTTCAAACGACTAAGAAAATTTAATTCTATCATAATCACTTTAACATAGGAAGGAAAAAGGGGGTTACTAAAGTTTTCCACAAGGACTTCATCCTGAGCAGAAATGGTTACCTAAGATTTTGCTTATTTTGGTTGCGTTTCTTTCTACTGTCGATATGGTCATTTCTTGACTGTCCTTTAATTAAAGCCAGAACTCACGGAATCTGGGAGGTGTTTTGACTTTGAAAATCATAACATGTAACCTCACCTCGTTGTTCTGCTCTTCGTAAACAGAAAGTTTTAATGCAGCACAAATCATCAGAGAGGTCCCAGCTTTAGTTACAAAAATACATTTTTATCCCCCCATTGAATTTTCATGAAGCATGTTTTCTGTCTTTCCGACCATAGGCGCGGCAGGTATATGGCGAGACATTCAAACAATGAGACTGGGAAAGATTTCACCCCGGTATATGGAACGATCCTTTCACTAGATGACCAAAATCAGTGCGTTATAAAAGATTCCTCAGAATCAAACAAAACCGACAAGGAACAAACCATACGAATAATACTTTCCTAGACAACTGAGCTAGAGAAATTTCATTTTACATACATCACGGAAACAGACGTTATGGCAGCATTAAAGCATATAAAGACTAAAGAACAGGGTCCAGATCATAATCATATACCTTTAATAAACAAAACGATTCACCTCATTTGCAGACTGACTCACATTCTCAACGCCTCAATCATGTAATTATCCTATCCCATGATGTGGAAACAGGCATTCATAAAACCCCTTCCTAAGATCAAAACGCCCCAATTTCCTAAAGACTACAGACCAATTAGCACACTTCCAAAACTATCCAAAATACTTGAACGCATCATACACAAACAGCTGACAGATTACCTTAATGAGTAATTAAGACCTCATTACCTCAATGAATATGACTATTTGTATTGCTTGACATGACTAAAGCTTTTAATTCCGTAGACACAGACTTACTTCCTACTAAACTTAAGGTGTTAAATATGTTTATCAAGATTGTCCGGTGGCTCAGCTCCTATCTTCGCCAACAGTGTGTTGTTTCTGAAAATCTCTCCTCCTTATGGCGGTTCGTGAAGACATGAGTTCCCCAGCATAGTGTTCTGGGTTCCTTACTGTTTTCGTTTGCACACCAATGACATATCTCGTGCTATTAGTCACAGTAAATATCATCTCTGCGCCGACGATTTACACTTCGAACTAACGATATTCTTGACACAATAATTGACATTAGCCAAGAACTAGACTCAGTTTATTCATGGACGCGTACTCTGGGCCTTGGCCTTAATCCCTTAAAATCTCAGGCTATGGTCGTGGGACACCAGCGATTGCTCCATAGACATAGACAACATTCCTCCTATTAATATGAATCAATCTGTAATTCCCTTCAATGATTCTGCGAAAAACATAGGAGTTATTTATTGTAGACAGTAATCTCTGTTGGAAAAAGCTGTTGCTAAAACCTGCAGGAAAGTAAGTTCTCTAATCCATACCCATTAAAAAATTAAATGTGTCCCTAAACAGAATCTTTAAAAAGATCTTGGTGCAATCCCTGGTGATGCCTCACTTTGAATACTACAATTTTATGCTCACAGACTTGAATTCTAACCTAATGAAATGCCACAGCGTGCTCATAATATGCACTTACGTTACATTTGCGATGTTATAATGCATTTTTGCATTATATAACACCCTCCGTCCATATGCTCTCTTGGTTCTGCTTGAAAGACCGAAGAAATATTCATTGTCTCACACTACTTTTCAAAATTATCCATACCAACATGGGTGGCCGAAGTAGTTAAGGCGCGGACTCGTGAACGGGATGTCTGGGGTTCGAATTCTACCAGGACCGTCCTACCTGATTGAGGTTTATTCTAGCTTTTCCTCAGTCCTCACAAATGACAAATGCCGGGGAAGTACCTTAAACTTATGTCTGGAACGCTTCCTTCCTTTAAATTTTTTTCCCAATATATTATTTCATTTCCTGTATCGTCAGTGTCCTACGAATGTGGTGCCTCAGTAGTAAAAACGGGCGTTAAAAACGAACGAAAATTATCCATGCATTGTCTCCATGTTATCTATCTTCTCGTTTTCAAAATGTAACTTCCTCTCATAACCTAACACACGCCGTGAGACCCGGTACACACTATCATTACCATTGCATCGAACATCACTTTACTCATCATCATTCATAGTAACCACTTTCCGTCTCTGGAATGCATTGCCATGGATATCAGGGACTGCCAGACTTAAGGAGCATTTCATAAGACAGTGTTTAATGTTATTAAAAATAACGAATTACTCTACATTTAGATTCCTTATGCTACATACAGATATTTACTGGCTTTATTCTGCTGTAAAATTATTCATTCTATTATTGTTATTGTTATTACTATCATAATATTTCTATCTCCTTCACAGTAATTTTGGAATTTTTATTTTATGTTTTACTCTTATATTTATTTCATGGTTTATATAGGGTGATATGTGGATACATTTTCATTGATAGTGTTAATTTTATTAATATTATTGATCTTTATTTTTCTTCTTAATTTAATATTTTTCATTATTTATTATCATTATCCAAATTTATGTGTTAGCATACATTATTTAACTACTTCATGTTTCACATTGGTTTAAATGTGTACGAGTATTGTCCTCGTTACTGTCAATATTATGATTGTTAATATTGTAATATTATAATTTATAATTTATTTATTTATAATTTATAATTTATTATAATTTACTGTAATTAATATTAGATTTGTAGAGTGTTTGAGAAGGCCTACCACCTCAGCTCTGCTAGAATAAATAAGCAAGTAAATAAATAAGCGCTATGTTTCCAGATCATTGAAAGCAGAGAAATAAATAAATAATAAATAAAATCTGTATACGCCACCCAGGTACCTGTTTTCCTAAAACAGAGCGTGTATAGCAACGTTTATATTTCTTATTGAAAACTATATAATACAATAATCTCTTACTTCATTATTTTACAGATTTTTCTTATAACTAGACTAAAATAATATAATATAAAATAATAAAAATAGCTCAAAATTAATTAAATTATACCAAAATATAAATTTACGTTATTACTTCCCAATTTAATATTCTAAATACTACCGAATTAACAAAATTACTGGGAGCAAGTAAGAATTATACCTGGTGGCTGGCTATTGTATCCTAATTTATTACATTATTATATTACTGGCTACTGGTTACTCGCGACATGCACTGGTATGCAGTACTTTTACAGGAATTTCTCCTTAATTTAAACTCAACATTTTACCGTTACACTCATTATTCTTTCAAACCTCTTTAACTCATCTCAATTATACTAATCACCATCTCTTTAACAACTTATTTCACTTAAAGTTCATTTTTCACCACTAGTCTTTCCAACTCATTATTAATTATCCTAACAATATAACTCATTAAATACTAATACCTCGCTTCCACCATATTATTCTCCACCTTTTCTTTCCAACCGTCCCTACCTTCATCTCTCTTGATCCTCCTGGAACCCTGGTTACACCATTTCTCGCGCTCTGCTCCTCTCCGGCTATCACTTCTCCATCCTTCATCTATCCCCGCCGCTCATTCTCGTAGATCTTCAACACCCTTTAATCTTCTTCTGTAAATTTCCTTCTTCCATCTTCTTCCCGGTTCCATAACTCTTATAGGCAAAAAAGTCTTCACCTTCCTCCCCATTCTCTACTTCAGGTGGTAATTCAAATTTATTCCCGTCTATTATAAATGTAGATATCTTTCTCTCCTTCATCACTCTCTTCTTCTTTGTCTTCATATTCTAACGTTCTCTTCCTGTTGATTTAATTAAAATTATCTTGTTTATTTTCTATTCTTGTTAAGTTATTTATAATTTGGGATTATCTATGTATATGCGTGCATTCATATCTTCTTACTTCTTCCACTGCTTCTTCGTTAATTCTATTATTTTATCTTGTGGTATCACCTCTTCCCGTGCTAGATTACTTACTCTGAATGCAGCCTGCTCAAGGTATTTATATAGCCCTTATTTCTAAGTATATGTGCCACCTGATGGTGACTTAAAATTTATCTTTCTTCTCTCACCTGTTCTAAATAGCGCGTACATTCAAATAATACTTGCTCTGGGTGTGCTCCTGTGTTTGACAAAATCTACACGTATCGTTCTGTGTTTTGTTAATTTTTTTCTAGTAAGTTTTGTAAGGTCCATGACCTGTAAGGTAATGTACCATGCCTTTGGTAGGTTGTATAAGTATTAGTTTTAGTCTCTCAAAAATGTTGTGAAATAGGTTGAAAGTTCTCCTGCCTGCCTCGGTATTTTTCCATTCGTGCTGCCATTGTACTTTTAAGTCCAGTTTTTATTTGTACATCCTTCAAATCCTCCTCCTCAGAGCCCGGACCCCTGCTCCATGTCATTATTGAAGCAAAAATGCTCCTGTGGAATGTTGTTATGGCGTTTAATGGAATTTTAAAATTTAACTGAACTAATCTTGCTAATTTCATCGTACGTTTTTTCGCACGTACCTATTCAGTGTGTTTCCTAACGTTAAGTTTTTCATGCAAGTAAATTTCCAGATAGTTTGCATCTTATATTTTGGTGGTCATATTTTACCCATGGATCTCTTAAGATTACCCTTCAGGAGCTTATAGCCTGATTTAGTCGGAGCGACTTGGAGTTTAGTTTCATTGCGCCAATTACTTTTGCATACGCGATGGTGTTTGCCACATTTTCATCGTTGTTTAGTTCGTTTAAAAGAATCTCCAAAACTATGTCCCAAAAATTAGTCCTAGGATCGAGCCTTGCACATCCCTTAGTTATAGCTCTGTAAATTGTTTCTTCAATAACTTTTACGTGAACCCTTCTATCTTTGCATTAATATTGCGTATAGGCATTTAGGGAGGTCTTTTTCCCGTAACCTCTCAAATAGTACCGGCCACCATAAATTATCGAAAACGCCGGAAATGTCCATTAAAATTCCAATTAAGCAGGGAAATGAAGGATAAAGGACGTCATTACATTCATAAGGTTGTATCTAAAGTACACAGAGGATGTATTCAAATGTAGAATACACTTCATTGCTACTGATAATAATTTGTGAGCTTGATGGAAACCTCTCTGCAGCATGCACGTTATATGTGTTTTTATTTAACCGGAGTTAGGACTCGCCTGCACTTACGCTGAACCGTTTTCAACCTTAAGATATGCGTACTTGTGAGAACCGACCTTTAGGTGTTTTAGGGTTTATTGTCAATGGCTATCAGAGGGGATATTCTAGCTTTATCTAGGAAAAATTCTCGTGCTAGGAAAGAGAATCTAAATATATCGCATTCTCTCAATGAATAATGACTCCTTACAAACCTTATTTGGTATATGGTTGGTCGGAATCACTTTTCAGACTAAATTTGCTCACTGTTACGAAATGACGCCACAATCGCAATAGCCGAAATACATTAGTTGAGCTATTTTGGGTGGTTAAAAGCAGCTACTTTCACAACGGTATCTTATATGAAATATGTTTTATTGGGCAAAATATCTCCCACATAGATTCTGAGTGCCATAGCCAAACGTGAAACTTACTGTACTTCATGAAAGGTATTCTCACTGATGTCCGTTTTTTTAGAGATCCTGAACACGCTATTGCTGGCATTTGATCGTTTATATCATTTTATAAGTCAGCTGATAGTAGTACATTGGGCACAAATACATGGTGCATCTACATGTTATGAGCTAAGAGCGCCTAGAGGGATTTGCAACATTGTTTATACTTGATAATGAATCGCCCGCAACGGAACTGGATACTATCCCCAACAAATCCGTAAATTTATTTAATAAAATCGGCGATTTGCCGCACAAGGACATACATATTATCGTTACTGTTTATGAAATAACGCCATAGATTTGGAAAGGGTGCAGAGATGAGCCTTTACTACTCCGTATTCTCCTGCGGAAGGCCAATCGGGATATGCAGATAAACAGCCCTCATATTTGCTGCTTTTGTTGGTTCCAGATATTCGTCCACTTGATTTGAAACTAAAAGAAGAGGGAGATGATGACTAATAAAGAAAGAACTGCACTTATAAGAAACAGTAAATGATACAATGAACATGAATGAATAACTATTAATGTTCACCTTTCATTCATTTAACGCAGTAGTAAACAAGTACCATTACCCGAAATGAATAATACTCATTGCATTCTTCAATATTTAAGTTTTCATAACTTATATTCAATATAATATGTATCATCCTAAGAAAAACGCGTAAGAATATGACATGAAGAAAATATTATATTAAAGTTAAACAATACAAATACTCTTTAAATACAACTAGGTATATCTCTGAAACTCAATTATAATGCATTCAATAATGGCGATGGAGTCATAAAAGTAAGAGAGAACTAACTGAATATTCATTCTGGGACAGTTATATCGCTTACCGTAAGAACTATCCAGTTGGAAATAAGACTGCGACTTTTAAATTGTAGTCATATCAAGTAATGTAAATATTAAATTGGAAACCCTTAATCAAGAAAGTGGGGAAGCAAGACTATGCTACAAATTAATAAATGATATATTGTGAAAAAATAAATATGCAATACACATATTTCGTATTTTCGAAAAGTCATTAGTTCTGCTGTGCAAACAAAAACAATTAAAACTCAAACTTCGAAATAAGAACCAGGCACATGTGCGAACAAATTCTACCATCGTGGTTTACATGCGAATCTGTTGAGACTGTATAGCTTAACAATATTTTGTCTCTTATTCTTTAACGTATTTAATAACATTCATCCGAATTGAATATGACAAATATTATGATAATGTTACAAGTCCTTTTAGAAAATTGAGACCATAATTTCCGCAAGAGAACAAGTTCACTTTTGATTGTTATATGAGTTATACATATCGTTGTAATCGTCTAGCTAAACTATAAAAGTTGGCATTAAAAATAACACAAATTTCTGTACTTTCCAAATGTTACCATGATATTTTGTTTCATAAGCATACAACACCGTGATCCTGTGTTGTTTCGGAAAGCAGCACGTAACACGAGGTTAAACAGAAATAATATTATTGTTAAGTATTTCAGTTATGTAACTTGCCATGATAGATTTGACTACTTTGTCACGTTTATCAAATAAATGGCACTCGCACATTGCATGTCATCGAGACTTTGCTAAATTAGATCTAAGTACATGTAAACACAATTCCGCATACAAGGTCTATGTCTAGATAGGCATACATTCTCATAAAAACAATGTACTTAAAGTGGAACATGTTTTAATAACTTTTTCTGGCACTATCTCTCGATACTAAATAGCAAGAAAAATGTAAAGTATTACAAAATAATTCAACACGGGAAAATATTATAACAGTAAGTAGATTAGTTACAGTTGGAAATGGATCAAGTTGAATGTCCAGAAGGATATGCGTTGAGCGAAGTATGTGAATGCATTAAGGGCAGGAAAAAAGGGTAAGAGGTGTGAGTATTAATGTTCTCCAGTAATTATGTAAACTGGTGGTAATATGGGCATGTGAGTAGGTATGTTATATGGTGGTATAAAGATGGAAGCGATTACTTGCCAGAAAGGTTGAATTTAAACTGGAAGATGACGGCAGAGTAAAGTGAATGAGTAGTGGTATTCGGTGTTCTGAAAACTAATTGTTATTTTTCTGATAATTTTGTGCACATGTTTGGTGCATGGAATTTGGAAATTAGGGGTAGAAATGTGACGGGTAGGGTAAAATGTATATTGCAATGGAGTGCAGAGGGTAATTTTCGAGTAATTTCCGATTGCAATTGGAACGGGGAATCCATTTCGGTAAATAGTGTAAGAAAAGTAACTGCGAGAGGTATAAGAGGAGTATGGAATTCATCAAAACCGAACACGAGATTGGAGTGAGAGGAGAAGATGAGATATTTAAATATAGAGGGCTAAACGTGACGAAAAGGATAAGGAAGCGAAAGGAAATAGAATGAGAGAATTGAAGGTGTTGAAGGAAACATAGAAATGGGAATTTGAAGAAAAGAAAATGTAAATACACAGCAAGAACTCGGGAGAAAATTAAACTTATCGCGGAAAGTGTATATGAGGAATTTCAGGGGTTGAATTTGGAACGGCGTACATAGGTAGTGTTGATGGATAGGAGTTTGAAAATTAATGCAATCAACTACGGTGATTAGAAAGGTAGGAAGAAGGAGAATCAGAAGAAGATACTGTCGCATATGATACAAAATGAAGTTAATGTATTAATCATGAAATGTAAGTTGCAACAGTTAAATTTTAAGATATAAAAAGCAAATTTATTGTACAATTATATAATACATATACATACATGGGGATAATAAAATTAAATTTTGTGTTAATTATATTACTAGGTGGGTTAATTACATCATTATGCTTAACGTTCCTTTGGTTACCCAATATAGTTCTCCCTTCTATAAGTGTACTGCATATGGTGTAGGAGGTACCTCATTATTTTGTAAACTGTGAAGAATATCATCCCATTTTGGGAAATTGGATAACATTTCAGACATGTTGGCTACATCATATGACTGAAAACCGTTCGATTATCCATGCTGGATGTATAGGTTAGCTTCATGTTAGCGTTCAGCTATCATCCAGGCAATTTGGTGGTGTTGTTGAAGTTGCAGGATGATGTTGTTCTATAAGGTTGTAAATAGTGAGTGTTTCTCAACATGGTGATCATGTTCTATTTGGTTGTAAATTGTTAGTTGTTATTCAGCAGGACGATTTTGTTCCAATTGACTGCAAATGGTTAGCTGTTAGCCTAATAGTGTTAGTTGGTGGTATCAATTGTCCCCAATGTAAAGCTAGTTCTCCATTTGCTAAATAAGATGAACAAGAGGGTTCCTCTTGCCCATCTTATTTAGAGGGGTCCATCCCTCTATTGCTCCATAGACAGAAGTGGAGGATATTAATGTACCTGGCGAAATGTAGAATCTGCCTCATTCGGGGGAAAACTGGATGAAAAGAGAGGTAGATTTATCAGTGAAATTTGAAAGGATAGCAAAATTTGGTGGCAGGGATCGGAAAGCAATAGAATTTAAAGAAAGAGGGAAAGGTGACAGATTATGGCATCGGCAATGTAAAAAAGAGAAATTGCTGCCACATTTATTTTATTTAAATTTTTCTCCGAGAGGAATTTAGAACTACCACTCTTAAAAGGGGGCCATTTGATCTTTAAAGAAATGAATACAAAATTTGTTTCTCAAGTCCAAGAGTACCGTAATGCTTAAATTGAATATTGGAGGTTGCTTGCCAGACACCAGCTCCATCATATCGTGCTACCAGTCCCTATGATAACCTGTGATTGTAACTGTATAACGAGAACCGCGGTATCAAAGAGAAGGACTCATCGCCAATTTAATTGTGCCATCGTAGTATAGGAACGCACTACGATTACAAGAGCCGGTATGCTAAACTTTTATACCGTTAAATTCAAGCATTTCCTGCATTTCACGGTAAAAATCAACATCAGATCATAAAAGAAATTTAGATAAATTGGTGCAGTAATTCAATAGACGAAATTTTAAAAAAGCGATGGAAAAATCTGAAATGTTTCCAAAAAGATGTAACCATCTGTAAGATGTCCAAAAAAGCACTGATAATGGTCCAACATATAATAAAGAAGTTAAGCAAGATGCGCAGAATATCCCCTTTAGAAGAGAAGAAAGTTGGAGTGAAAGTGTGTAGTAGGGTGTATGATAGGAAAATATTGGAAATTATGTTAAATTTTTAGGTTTGAGGGAAGCATGAGGGGTTCACATTAAAGGAAAAAGCAGACGAAGTGGAAGCCATAATCTGAAAAATTATAAAAAAATGGCATATAAATAGAGCTACGAATAGATGCCGCTATTGCAAGATGATATCATTTAAATGGCTGTATCATCCAGTTACATCCCAATATTCGTAAATACTTTCTTGTTATTGTTTAGATAAAGATCCTGTGCATAACAATACCAAAGGGGTGGATTAAGAGAAAATTTGCTGCATTCGAAACTACAGTATAAACAGAACAGTTAATTTAGAATTACGAAACATAAAGCCTCATGACTATAGTATACGGAGCTATACGTATGAGCCAAACAGAAAGCTCTATAGCTGGGTACTTTACGTTTCAACATTAACAATTTAAGTTTACGAGTTTGGAATGTATGTAGTCGTAATTAAAAATAAAATATTATTTTCTTATGTATAGTGCATTAGAAATGGAGGAATGGGACATTGTATATGACCTTCAACCACAAATATAATATTTAATTAATACTGCACATATCAGGCTATCACAATGCTCACAATGCAATAACAGAAAAGCAAGGCCAACACCATTCGGCAAGGCAACTCTAATGTTCTGCATAAAAGAGGGTAAAAGAAATTATAGGAAACACATTCCATAAAAGGTGATAGATATATAATTAAAAATTGATTCATTAATAAAAAGTAACAGATTAATTAATTAACACCATGTGTATTAAATAAGTATTTAATACATAACAAACAAACAACTAATATATAAATAAATAATGATTGAACTAGTTGCATTTGTTATTACGTTAAAAAATATAAGTAGTAAATGAAACAAATGTAGGCAGAAGAATAAAAGATATATAATAAAATGTAATTGCAACAATTAATAGAATAATATTATTTATTTTTAAATACAATAACATTAATTTTTATTAGACTCTTGTTTGGTGTAGTAAATGATTAGCACCAAAATCCAAAATGTGAAAATAATTTAAATACAAAGAAATCCACAGGGTAATGTGCACAGGAATGAAAAAGTAGCACAAGCAAAATCGCTATTAGCAGGAATGCCTGAAAAAATAACATTAATTTATAAAATGTTGGTAGAATTGAATATATAAAATGAGCGCGCGAAAGAAATAAAAATGTAATTGAAAAATGTGATAAAAGTGTATGAAAATATGTCACGTGTTAGAGAAATTAAGTAAGATGTAAAAAAAAAAAAAAAAAAATAACGAAATAGTATAATTTACTACAAGTGTTTAATAAATGAAGGGAAAAAAAGGAAAAATCAATTATTTTAATTTGGGTAAATGATACGCATCAAAAGTAAATGAATAAAATTAAATGAAAACAAACACTTAAAATTGATATTTACAAGGTATGAACAATAGGAGGAACAACACCAGCATTAATGCCTAGAAATAATAGCAGTAAATTGCAGCATATTAGTAGAAACAGTATAGACAGAACAGAACAGTAGAGGACAATATACGGCAATACCATAGAACAGAACAGTAGAGAAGGGCAGAACAGTAAAATAGTTGCGCAATAGTGAAAGCGAGCTAGCAGAAAAGTGACCTCCGGAAAGAAAAATTTTCGAATAAATAAGTATTGTCCGTGGATAGTCAGTTATTAGGTAATGTCCATCTTTATTCATTTATTAGTGCAAAGGAAGAAAATCTGGTGCGGATAACTTTCTTTATTAAAGATGACTTCGCAGACTCTGCATTTCAATTCAGTCAGGTCAACGTGTCTGTGAATAACGCAAAGTATACATGCCTCTTTTGGGCTACCCCTACAAAACATATGCCTATTCATTATTAACTTATTCCTTTGTTGTCATGAATGGCAGATTGCTGTCATCATTCTGGCATACGGACACCCCGGGTAACACGGAGGACTGTTATCCTAACACCGGCATACAGTCGCAAAATGTCTACTCACACACACACAAATACACACACAAAAGACTTAGTTGATGTAACTGATGGGATGACTTTTAAGAGGCCTTTTCAAACAAAATCTACTGCGACTAAATAAAGTAAATCCATACGTCAAAGTTTCCCCTTCCCGCAATGACATTTCATTTAAAAAGTTCTCTATATAAGGAACACAATATAATCGTTTCCGCCAAACTTCATCTCAAATAAGCGAGACGAGGCCGCACCATCAAACACGCATACCAGACGGTAATTGCAAAGTGGAGCACAAAATATCACTTGAAAAAATGAAGACTTTCAAACTCCCAAATATAACCAAAGAAAACACGGAAGTTCAATTTTACGACATTCTCGTGGGAAAATTTCCCAAAAAGTTATCAACTCGATGACGTCCGATAAAGCGGATAAAGGCGATATCTCCAAAAGTTTATATGAAACGCTCTAATCTCGCCGTACAACAATTATTAATTTGTAAATAATTAACCCTTCCATTCCAAACCATTAAAACCGAATTTCAACGCAGGCCACTTCTTAGGTTGTTTCAAAATCTGCAGGACGGTTTAGAAATACATTTAAAAAACAAAGAAACCATACTCAATAGAGTCGCATATCTCAAAACATCAACTGATACACCGTATTCGCTGTGGATCTAACGGCAGACGTAATCACCAACAATTACGCCTGCAATCTTCGCCACTGCAATACCTCTATATAGACGGAATTTCCCTTCAGTTTCCGAACCATACCGCACTTTTATAATCGACGTGCATAGATCCAATCTAGTATCATGAATATCAATAAATGAAATAATGTTCTTAGTAAACATTCATAATTCATGGACGTATTCACCTCCATTCAATTGAAATTCTCGCTTCCACCTCGCCCTTTAGCAGCACTGATAGTCCATACCGACCCCAGCACAAAACACGGAGATCTTGTAGGTCCATCTATTGTCCTGCGTCCTTGCAACATGACCGCCCCATTGCCATTTGTTTCTGGTTGCTATTTGTTGCGATGTCTGTTATTTGAGATAACTGCTTTATTAATACTATAGGTATTTTGTCCTTCAAAGTTATTCCCAGGATTTTGCGTTGCATTTTCATTTGGTATATTTGAATTTTGTTTTCTTTTAATTTTTTTGTTATTGACCATATCTGGCACCCATATACAGGGCATACAGGGCATACACGGGTTTCGAGTGTCTAGAATTCGATTTTCTTAATTAGTGTTTGGTCTAACGATGTAAACTTAAGGGCCCAAAATGCTCTCCTGGTTAATGAGATCCTTCTTTGTAATATTCTTTTTCCATATTATCACTGAAGGAAATTTGTTGTCCTAGGTATGTATATTAACTCGCATGTGTGAGGACTGTTGCACCTATTTTTATCGGGGTTTCAGGTTCGTTTTTTTAATGGTGTTTAACGCCCGTATTTACTATTGAGGCACCACAGGCGTTGAGCACTGGTGATACATGAGATGAAATGATGTATTGGGAAATCATTTTTTTATGGAAGGAAACGTTTCAGACCTAAGTTTAGGGTACCTCCCTGGCATTTGCCATTCATGAGGGCTGAGGAAAACCTGAAAAAAAACCTCAGTCAGGGAGGAAGGTCCTGGAGGAATTCGAACTCCAGATCTCCCAATCACGAGTGCGCGCCTTAACGACCTCGGCCACCCTTGGCTGTAGGTTCATTTGAAATTAAATGTGTTCAGTTTATTTAGAGACAGCCCTGCATTTTTGCTATGTTCACATAATTGTTCCCCCGTAGTTTGTAGTGCTTTCGGTGTTTTGGCAAATAAGTTTACATCGTCGGCAAATCTTAGATTTGTTAGTCGACTGCCGTTTATGTTGATTCCGAAATTATTATGCCAGTTATTTTCTAAATATATACTCCATTACACAAGTGAAGAGTTTGGTAGAGATTGGATCGCCATGGCAAACTCCCCTTTCTAGTCGGAATGGTTGTCCTGTTTTTACTTTCGCGAAACTTTGACTATAGATTTTGTGTAGGATACGAATGTACTTTGCCTCTATTCCTTGAGCTGCCAGAGCGTGTAATACGCTTGTATGTTCGACTGAGTCAAAGGCCTTACTATAGTCAATAAAGGCGAGATATAGTGTTAGATGGAATTCCTCTGCTTTTCCATCAACTGGTTTATAGTTTGGAGATGGTCTATTATGCTGAATCTTGTACGGAAATCCGCATGTTCTGGGGGTTGATTTTCATCCAGAATCTTCGTTATTCTTCTAGTTAAGATTTCTGTAAACAGTTTGCATATATTTGACATCATGCTTATAGGTCTGTGACAGAAGAATACTGTTAGTTAATTATTTCTTACTCCTTCTACAGCAGTCTTCAGTTGTTATCTTATACGAAAACTATTTTTGTTAAATTCTTTCTTTTGTATTCTCTGGAATACTATTTCTCCTGATTCTTATTGCAAGAAAAATGCAAATTTAATCCGAAGACATTATCTTACAATATGTGTGCTGAAACGCTGCTAAATGAGAAAAGTAGTGGTTCAGATATGCGCTTACGTAAAAGACTATCAATGCTGTATGAAGAACACTATAAACCCTTCAGTAGTAAATCGATTTTCTAAGACAATTAAGCAATGAAACCCTTTAAAGTTTAAAATCACATCTCCTTCTTTGGCTTAGAGCCGGCAGTCCGAACTGGAGGCACGTGACGTCATAGCAACGCCTGCCTGCAACGTTAGCAGACAAAAAGACGCATGAATCACGAGAAGAGAATTGAAACTGGCAACATTTTCGTTAGAAAATTTAAACAGAAATATAGCCGACAAAGACGAATTTGGACGAACATAATACAAATGCTTCGAACTTTATTAATCTATGACCTACACTGCTGTAAATGTACACTAAAAATGGACAGAAACTGTGTCCGTCTTACTTATGAACGTCATAATTAGCATTAAGTCCTCCTAATTATTCTGATTTTGATCATTAGCATTGCAATTGGAATTTAAAGTTATTTCCTTGCCAAGTCAGCATGCCTCTTGTAACCCTGTTTCCGTATTTGTTTGCTGTACCCTGTCGAAAAGTACATTTCTAATAGTTAAACAAACGATTTTGTGACCAGATATCTAATTCATGGATAGAATATACTAACATATGTACGTTGAACTCAAACTGCGAGGAGCTTTTCTACGCAGTTTTTAATTTAGAATACTTGAAGTATAATTTATGCAGGCTATTTTTATATATCCATTTTCTGACCACATTAAAAATAAATGAGTTATAGTTGAAAGTCTATAATAGCATTCGTTACATGCACAGCGAAAGGAGCTGCAAATATTTCAAATTCAAATTCTAACTATTCAAAATTGTATGATTTGCAAATTGAACTCACTGTGTGGAAATATTCATCATAATCTACTATTGATGCATTGATATTAGATTGGAAGCGTCCTAATGGCTTATTTCTTCAATGAACGTTTTCATTGAACATTTTTGCACTAATGCAGTTGAAACTATTTGCCCTTTACCCTTGGGAGGAAGTTTAAGGGCATTAAGAAGATCTGTTACATTATTTAAAAAACAATTAAAATTCTTATAAAGTCAACAATACAGTTTAATTTCAAACAAGCAGATAACATAATTAAAATTACTTTGAAATCATAATCAAAGGGTTAATAACCTTATTAATCTTATTACTCAATAGTACCATTTAATTAAAAAAAAACCAAATGGCAGAACACAAGCCATTTCGTATTATCAAGCTAGGGATTAATCGTACTACGTTCTTTGCTCTCTTAAATCAAAACCCTTTCCAGAAACTAACCACAGTATCACATTAGTTAGGGAATTCTCCAAACTGGAGCTTTTTTTTTTTGGTCAAGATATGCTTTAATTTTTTGATGACGCAGTCTTACGAACGAACTAATTACTACTTTCAATTGGCATTTAGAAGTGTTTTGCCCAAAATTTTGTTGATAGACTGTGTTAAATATAAAGATTGTTATTTCGACCAATTATACTACTGCTGGGAGCTGGAGAGATGGCTAGCGACAAGTGCGGGAGGAGGGCTCTTTCTGTCAGTAAAACATTAAGCACTGCATGTGTATCATCATCTATTCAAATACTTAAGAGTCGGTTCATCTCTTTGCGTTAACAAAAACAGAATATTAATTGTGTACATTTGGACGTTATCAACATATTCCTCTGACTAGTCATCTCTCCAGCTCCCAGCAGTACTTATTATGGCAGGAGACCCGTCTAAAATTTACTCCAGGAAGTTGATTGTCCAAATCTTGCTCATTACAGTCATTATACTTAAATTTGTGGGTGTGACTTTTATGGGGGAAAATCGACCTTTGTTCCATGCTCTAAAGAATGATAACACCTCTCAAAATGTTTTAATTACATTTAATTTTATATATCTTCGCCGTCACCTGAACTCATAGAGTAATAAATTATCTTATGTTCCTATTTCCAATAATATATCTTGTACACTAAGCAATATACTCAACACGCGATATAATAGTGAAAGAAGAAGAAAACTGGGAATTTTAAAATGTGGAATTTGTATAAGTTACATTTCTTTGGTCATGATAATTATACATTTCTAGGCCCATTGATCATCTCCAAACAGCCGTAGTTGTCTTGCTATTTGAAGTAATACTTAGAAATAACAATAAAACGAATAGTCAATGCACTGACATTTTGGTTCATGCAAATCTGCATTCATAATATTTATTTTAAGATGTTCTATTAAGAGATGTGAAATATCCCTTTATGGTTTTCATATTCACCGCATCTGTGGCACGTTATATCTGTAAATTGATCTTTCTAACAGTTTAGTACATACCACAAATTAAGTATATTTGTACGCTCTTGTCTACCAAAAAAAAAAAAAAAAAAAAATAAATAAATAAATAAAAAAAAATAAAAAAAAAATAAAGTACTTCCCAAGCATAAAGATAGGCACACGGGGGAAAATTAAACTTAATTTTTTAAAGTTGACAGAGTTCCAGTGTTGACAGACACAAGTAAACACTACAGTGATTGCTCATTTCACGTAAAATAGCGTGTAAGAAACCAACCGCTGCCCGCAATGGAAAGACTAGAAGCTGTGTAGTTTTATATGGGTAGGGCGACTGTCTGACACAAACGGTGGTAGTGAAAGATTTTTGCTCCGGCTCTGAAATGGAAGCAACTCTTCTGAAGGACTCGAATTCCTTGGAGGATGAGCCCCGATGGCGTTGGGTTTTTTATGTGGAAACATTTTTAGGGACCCCGACAATTTCCATAGCTCGCTGCTCCTGGATCCTGGACACCCGACGTCTCACTCACACCATTCCTTCCTTCCGGAGGCGACCTCATTCAGGCGTAGGCACAAACAGCCAGTCCTTGTTGATTTGGTTTATTTATGGACGCTCTTTAACATCTCAGGTCATCAGCTTCCATTCAATTGAGAGTGTGAAAGGACCGACAAATTTTGCTCAGAGGCTCTTCTTTCAGACTTGAGGTTCTTTATCGTGCCGTGCATGTACAAAAAGGAACCCATGGTTTTACTTTCCTTCCGGAGGGAGCCATTCTTAGGATTTTTATGCATCGAAAAATCCATCGATTCTGGTCGGGATTGAACCCGCGATATTGGGTTTAGAAGGCAAGTATGGTTATTACTACACCACCAGGACCGACAGCCAGCCAGCCCTTGAGCACGACTAAAATTCTAAATGTTCTCTGCCTCTACCAGTCCAATGGAATCCAATCCAACAGTAATAGTTAAGAACGCGGTTGCTTGAATAAGATCCAGTTTCTAATCGCAGTTTTTTTTAGCTAATGCTATGAATATTGGGCAATTTCGCTTCTGGTTCTCAAAATAAAATAGTGTAACTACCATTTGATGTTTATTATCAAAGAAAGTACCATCCTGAAGATCCGTCCACACGCATAAGACGTTAATGACCAAAAATAAATACATAAAATTGAAAAATATAAAATAATTAATAAATACAAGAATAAAATCTATACATACGCGATCATTCTAAGGAATATGCTATTACAACTATCTTGCGAAGTAGGTGCAGTCCTTCGGCTTACAACGTTCACAGCGGTTAAATATATTCGCAGGAAAAGCAATATTGGTATTTAGAAACTGCGCATTTCACTCATTAAATTGTTGAAAGTGTGGTCATAAGAGCAATAACTGATGGAAGTAAAATTTTCCTGAAGTTTTTAATGGATTATACTTGAGGATTATGCTGCCTTTGAAGAACATTAGTTATTTGACATATAACGAGCCACAATTCTCTGTTTATTTAAGTGCTTTATTCTTCTTATGCTTCTTTAGATATTGTTAATTTAGTTACACATATGTTTTTTTTTCAAAACATAGGGAAGAAGGGGAAAAGGTATGTATTCCCTTCCTCCATTAGGACCTTTTAAAATAGCGTTTAACGCCCTTTTTTGCTGCTGAGGCATCACTGGATATACGTGACATGAAATGATAATTGGGAAAGAATTTTTTTTAGGAAGGAAACGTTCCAGTTAAGGTTACCTCCCTGACATTTGCCATTTATGAGGACTGAGGAAAACCTCAATCAGGGAGGATGGTCCTGTTGAGAATCGTACCGCAGATATGCCGCTCAGAAGTCCGTACCTTAACGATCTCGGCCATTCGTGGCGGCCTTTCCATTAGGATGATGTCATAACCACATAATGCATGTAGTACGTAAGGGCAAATATATTTATGTAGCATCGTAGTGCTTATGTGTGGAATTCATCCCCGTGTTGTGCAATGCTTGTCTACGGGAATTATTATAAGAAATGTCATGCACATAAATATTGGGATCCAAACTCTTTCTGATGACACCTGCCTAAACATCAATCAATTTTAACAATAAGAGCTTCAGCTGAGAAGAGGAATATTTTCCTATCCGATATAGTAGAGGCGTTTACGGGGTAGGAAACGTTTTCAGCCGCTTTTGTCATCTAAATTGCGATTGAGAATAACGTATGCGACCGTTATTTTGACTAACTTGGAACGAATTGCTTCTCAGCTACTACCATTCTATGAACTAAAGTTAAAACAAAACTTAATGTCATATGATTAAGCAGTGTGCTACAGGCTGCTTTTCTAAACCAAAGATCGCGGGTTGGAACCCGGCCAGGACCGAAGGATTTTTTTGGGGCGTAAAAATCCTAAGTATGGCTTCCTTCGGAAGGGAAGTAAAGTCGTGGGTCCCGTGTCGTACATTTACGGCACGAAAAAGAACCTCAAGCCTGAAAGAGAGGCCTCTGAGCAAAATTTGTCGGCCGTTTCACGCCCTGAGTTGAATGGGACGCTGATGACCTGAGCTGTTAAAGAGCGTCCATAAATAAATCATTAAAAAAAAAAAAAAAAAACCAGACTGCTTTCAATCATGCAATCTCCGTCCCGCTGTGCCATTAGGTATGGTACGTGCTTGCTCTTTGAAATAATTGAGAGGAAAGCATTTCTATTTTACGCTTGAAAATATTTAAAAATGCAATATTATCAGAAAGGGCTTAATATTCTGAACATACCTGAACATATCTGGTTCATACTATGCGTAGTCAGTGAGATATTTGTCTTCGTCGTCGATACACAGCAGTAAATTAAATACAAGCAAACAGGCTGATATAATGCGTTTTTAAAACACGTAAGTAATCAAAAAGTTTTGCTGTTCTGAGTTACGATAGAGTTTAGATATGTGTGTTAGTGTATTACTGTGTTCGCTTAAAATGTCTCAAGAAGCTACTACAAGTGGTTCCTACATGCATAAACTCCAAGTGTTGTGTGACCAAAGTAAGGGAATGTGTATAAATTTACACATTAAAAATATTGTACCGAATATAGAGTAAGAATTGAGTTCTCAAAATGTAAAAAATTGTTCATTGAAAGTTGCTTTGAGGTGCAGGTTCCCGGTGGCACACGTACAGTTATTTTGCAGAGTTTGACTATTCTTCATACGATTTTTTTTTTGATTGATTTATTTATGGACGCTCTTTAACATCTCAGGTCATCAGTGTCAATTCAGGGCGTGAAACGGCCGACAAATTTTGCTCAGAGGCCTCTCTTTCAGGCTTGAGGTTCTTTATCGTGCCGTAAATGTACGACACGGGACCCACGGCTTTACTTCCCTTCCGAAGGAAGCCATACCGAGGATTTTACGCCCGAAAAAATCCATCGGTCCTGGCCGGGTTGGAACCCGCGATGTTGGGTTTAGGAGGCAAGTATGGTAACCACTACACACCAGGACCGACTATTCTTCATACCCATTAACATTTAGAAGCTCAATTAACACTTTTATGCAAACGTTACTAGTGTAACTAAATTCGATCATGTACTAAATGTGTACACAGTATTTACATATAGAAATTGAGTTTGACAGTATTTTGAATGTGGACACAAATGGTCTCAGGTGCTTCAATATGAAACTAGAGACATTAAAATGGATCAACATCATAGATATGTTGCGATGTGTCATGTATTCAGAGTTAGTCAAATGCAAATTAATGCTATTGGTTGAAGCGTAGTCAAAAGCAGGCTGCACCTCAATCTAACTACAAGTCACAGACTGGGAAATATCCCCAACTGCTGTTGTTGTGAAAACTTATATATAAGCTAATTGGTGGTCGATATGCTGGTTCACATTGATTCTGCGGTATAAAGGAAAATACTTGACTTTAATGGAAATCAGTGCCCGTTTTTGGCTATCACATTCAGTGTATGGTGCTAAATTTATTCATCTTATACAGCTTACTGCCACGTTTCATTATGCTATCTAATCTCAGCTGCACGGCCTATTCCTCATGGATCCGAACTACCCAAACCTACACCACCAGCAGACTTCAATTTTAGTGAATCTGAAAGCAGTTCTGGGACTTCCTACTTCCAAGTTGGTTTCTGATCCAGAAGATTTTGACAGTTCACCGCAACAGTTTAATCAATTTGAGTTAAAAGATTTAGTGAAGGATTTAGGTCTCACAAAAAAAAAAAAAAAGTGATGATCTGGGCTAAAGACTACAGGAGACGAATTTGTTATCACTGGCGTTACGTTTTCGCGGTATAGGAATCGCGAAATGCATTTCCACAAGCACTACACAGAAGAAGATCAACTTGTGTTTTGTGTGGATGTGTGTAATCTTATTCAACAGCTGGGCAGGGAAGCGTGTGAGCCAAGTAACTGATTTTATTGATTCTTCCAAACGAAGTCTTAAGGTAGGTTACTTCATAATGGCAACAAGTTAGCTTGGATATCGCTTGCACATTATACAAACCTAAGGGAGTCTTATGAAACTCTGAAACGTGTTCTTGAGAAAATGAAGTACCGCGATCATGAGTGGCATATATGTGGTGACTTGAAGGTCATTGGTCTGTTACTAAGACAATAGGGAAGAATAACAAACTTCCCTTGTTTTCTTTGCGAATGGGATAGCAGGGTGAGGGACAAACATTGGGAAACTGACCAATGGCCTGAGAGGCAGCAGCTGGAACCTGGATTAAAAAATGTTACTAATGTGCCTCTTGTTGATCGTCAAAAACTCTAAAACTCTACTCCTTCCATTATACAAAAAACTTGGCATGATGAAAGAATTCGTGAAAACACTTGAAAAAAGTGCTTGCTTCCAGTAATAATGCACAAAGTTTCCATCAGTGTCACAACTAAATTCAGGCAGGGAGTATTTGATAGACCACAGATAAGGAAATTGACGAAATATGTTAATTTTACCAATTCTATGAATGAAATTGAAAAATATGTATGGAATAGATTCAGAGACGTTATTAAGAAATTTCTGGGCAATGTAAAAGACCCTCAATACAAATAAATTGTCAGAAATGTACTGGAACATTTCAGACTGCTCGGCTATAATATGAGTTTGAAGCTTCATTTCCTCAAGTCACATCTTGACTACTTCCCGTAGAATTAGGAGCTGTCAGTGAAGGGCAAGGTGAAAGGTTTCACCAGGATTTGAAAGACGTTGAATGACATCAGGGACGTTGGGATGGCCGATTACTGCTGGTGTTTTGCATGCGACGAACCAACAGAGAACACTCGAGAAAATCAGGTACACTGCAGTTCCATGTGAAAAGGAAAAGGGGTACACAAGCTAATTAATATACACTCTCAAAATCAGATACGTTCTCATGTTATTATTCTCCTTCTATATTTTCTTTAAAATTATATGTGAGTGTGTAATATTTTTGCAAATTTTACAATTATATTTTCATTGAACATTGTCATATTTTTAAAACGAGATGTGCTACAGAAAAACGGAATGAATTTTTGAATTCTGCGTACTGAAATTAGTAAAAGTCACCTATTTTTAATCGAACTGCAGAAAAATAGTTTTCTTTTGTAACATAGTAAGAAACGTGATGACACCTAGAAATTTCTTCGTCTCTTGCGAGATATAGGGGCTCCAAACATGAAGTACTTATGTCTGCATTGCACTAAAGTTACTGCATCTAGGCAGCAAGATATGTGCACCATTCCTCTCCTATGAAGGGGCTGATTGTTTCATCACTCACTGTTATGTTTGCACTTCTGAAGTGACATACTAAAGCCATTTCTTTGATTTGTGCTCTTTCTCCTGATAATATTTATTTATATTAAATGTCCCATTTAATTCGTCGCGAAATATCCACATTGTGCTCATTTTGTTGTTTTAAATATTTTCATTCAACAAATTTGGAGATATTTTAAATTTAAATCAATTAACTAATTTTTGTATTTAATTTAAAGGAAGGAATTTAAGATGTTTATTGTAGTATTAATGAAATGCTGAATATGAGCCATTTGCGAGTAATATTTTGACTTAATAAACCACAAATATAAAAGTGAAATTTCTATTATAATGTGTAGTACGAGTATATCAGATATTGATGGTGATTCGCAGAGTAAGGATATAGTAGAAAATCCTGTTATCGAATCAGAATCCGAATAGGGTTCATCCACGGGCATGTACCATTGAGTTCATAAAATCTACATTTATAGACAGGATTAGACACAAACACAATTTCCAATATATACAAAAATCAAGTCATATTAGGACATTAACAAAAAATGGGGGAAGAACAATATCCTATCTCACCTACTTCAAAATTATTTCTATGTATGAAACAATTTAGTATACAGAAGGTTCTAAAATGCTTTAAACAAAATCCAAAACGCTACGTCTTATATAAAATAAAAACACAAATGTTACAAGCGCTCAAGACGCCCTATCAAGAATCCTTATCGAGCATTTGAATCTCAGCGATACCTGAGTTAAATGCCAGAGTCGTGTCCATGTGCATCCAAGTTTCCAGTCACAGTATCTCAAAAGACACAAAAAAGTTAGCAAAATCATTATCACGAACTTTCTTATTGCTCAACAATTAGTTCTCAGAACAGCCAAACATTTGGAGTATGGGGTCTTACGGGCCTACTTGGAAATTATGTTTTAGAGACTATCGTACATAAACACATTTGTAGCTTTGGAGAACGCAACGAAGCACTCAAGAGCATTTGCTCCCATTATTAAAGTGCTTAGTTTTTGACCCTCTTTCTACATGAAAATTCTTTTTAAGTAATGATTTTTACATGCTGTAATACAGGCACGTATACCATACCACTCGTTCCACAGAAATATCTACCAACTCACGCAAAGGTCGGTCTGTCCACCGCCCGCTGACCGAACAAATTCCGGTGATATTCATCAGCTGACAAATTATTAAATGTGAATGCAGACCAAAGTTAAAATAAATTAAACGAAATATAATTTATTTTGATTATGCGGAAACGCATTTCAAATTTCATTGTCTCTGTAATAAAACATTTTGTCTGATAACTACTTTTCGTTACTTGTAATAAAAATTGGGAGTAAAAAGTTGCGTGGTTAGTTTTGGAAACTATGTTGGAAACTATAAAATATACACCATGCTTGCATTGCCTAGCTATTGTATTAATTATATAATTTTTCAATTAAAATTTTTGCATTTGTATTTAACATTCCATATTTATAAATTTCAAAAGTCAGTCTTTTCCCGTATGATCTTTGTTGGTAATAAGAAATTGTGAGAATGAAAAATTGTACATCTTTCTGCATTTGCAATTTTACGTTTCGTCCCCATTTCTCTCTGTGAATTTGTTAAGTCTGCTAATTTAAAGGCAATTTGCTATCAGCAAGATATCTTTTTCTCTAAGAATTATTTCTTGTCGCTTTTGCTGTAGCGCATGCGCACGGCTCTTGTTCTTGTCTGTAGAAAATTCGGAAGAGTTACTATTATTGAGTAATATATATATTTTTTTTGCATATAGGTTGTGGCATTTATCCTTTTAGCATATAACTATGCAAATCTAGTGGTTTCTTATTTTTCATTACTCGTGTTATATTTAGAAAGTTATATTTTTTATCGTGCTATGACTTAAATAAACGTTTCACTGTATTACACTTAGTATTATGCAGCTGCACGATTAAAATTGAATGCTGGATATTCTTAGAATGAAAAAAATGCGGAACGGGGATGCAAGTGAGCACTTACACTGATACTTGAATTACGGGCCGGTAGAGCGTGACTGCATAATGAGAGAAGTCAGTCGTCAAGGCTGGAAAATGCATGTACAGCTAGCAGTTTGTAGTTAGTTTTAAGGAAGGCTTTGTCAATGAGTGGTTGTGCGTTCGTGTGTTACTCGGTGCTTTCATTAAGAGTAAATTGTGTGCTAATTATTATTCGTTAGTATGTCAGTGCATAAATATAGCCTTGAAGAACGAGTTTTTCTTCACGATACGTATATGAAAACATATTATTGTGGGAAGTGGTAATACGATTTACAAAAATTGTGCTGACAATAGTGTTGCAGATAGAAAAACTGTTAGCTAACTTGTTAAAATGTATGTGCTTTGAATCACCGTGTTCTTACCAAAGAAGAGTTTGATGAAATACAGGAATTTTCAAGGCAGATATCAGCACTAACGTGGGTTAGTGCTTATTATGATTATGATTATTATTAAATATAATATAATTTTATGACTTCAGTAAAAATATAAAAATAAAAATACTAACTTTAGGAGCCTGGCTAAATTTCCCCTTTTCCGGTTGCGGCAGCTGCAATCCCACAGTAAACTGCTGCGCTTAGGCGATCCGTAACTCAAATATCCTCACTGTAGAAAAGAACATCTTTGTTAGACACTAAATGTCATTGAGCTGTTTTTCCGACGTTTCCTCCCATTCTCTGATGGGCTCCTTTTTGTGCAGAGTCGGTCATTAAGGCATATTAAAGCTGACTAGATGCAATGCTGTATAATAAGATATGAAAACAATGGCATTAGTCGCAGAAGTACTAGAGTGAAATGGCACAATTAAAAGTAGCACTTTTGGTAGTTTATGCAAGTTTTCGTGATGAAGATAAATGTCCTTTAAATGGCGCAAATACTGTGAAATAAACCGGTTACCAGAATAGAAGTTAAACAACTATGATATAACAAAAGAAAGTATGACCTGTAAAGGCTATTATTAAACAGAATTATGGTCTTCCTGGAGACCTTGAATTGATAAGATGTTCTCATTTAGGGGAAATGCACGTTGTGACCCTCATAGACATAACTCTTCATCACATGGTGGATTATGTACGAGTATCTTTGTGTGAATTAAGGAATGCCTTCAACACGTCTTAATAATAATTGTTTTTCAGATTTTCCACACGCATGGTTAGTTTGTTAATTAGCACAACATACACAGAAATGTTTGTGACCTGCGTTCACAGCTGAATACAAAACGCGCGATGGCAAGGTCGCCCTTGTCTACGGCTTCGTCAATGAATATGTTCCCCTCGCATTTCTGCTCACACCTTTTATTCTCAATAATATCACAATATTAATTTTGTTTCATAGTCAGTTTTAACTTGTGTTATAAGAGTTGATTGAGTGAAGCAATAGTCACACTTTTTTGACATCATTTAATTATTTGCATTTATGGTCAGCAGCGCTGCTATGTACTTCTTGATTCTTCTTCAAATTCCTCACAGTAGATAGACTTTGTTATTTTTCTATATCATATAAATACAATACAAATAAATATATTACATTAAAATTTACCTCGCTAAACACTATATTAATAATACTGGAGCACAAGTGACTTGCAATGTTACGCAGTAACAGATACAATTGAGTTATATTGATCTCTTAAGTCCAAACCGAGTTATAATTACACAAAGGGGCGGTTTCATCAACAAATATCAAAAGTTAACAATGTGTTAGACTGTTTTAACACTCATATTAACAAAAACCCTGTTTCATTAACCGACGTAGACTTTAACAGCATGCTAAACTTCGTGTTAAGTTAGCATCATTTTTACCTTGTGTTAAACGTTTTTGACTAATAACAGTATGAATATGGTGGTCGTAAACCCAGCTAGAAATGTCGAAATTCTATTTGGATATATTAAATCGTTCATAACAGAGAAAGAATTGTCAAATGAATTGACTCTGAAATTTTACTCGAAAGAGCAATTTTTACAAAGGTACAAAATGTGAAAAACAGTTATCATAGGATTGGAAATACCAGAGAGGTTAGAGCACCATTATGCCTCTGCTGCTTGTAATATTCCTTGCATTAGCTGTATGTTTTAATTACTCTGTACAAACAAAAGTACGTAGGAGTGCGTTCAAACATCTTTCACTTATGAATGACAGCCCCTTCTCGATCCGTGCTATTTTCAATGCTCTGGAATCTTAATATGTGAAATAACATTATGCTGGAAAAGCTTGGTGGAATGCAGGAATCTTATCATATCGTTAAAATATTAACACAATGTTAACAAACAACATGTTAGTGTATTTTAACATCAATTGATGAAACCGAACCAAAGACAAGTAAAACTTGCTTTGTAACTCCATACTGCGACTGACTGTTTACGTGCAGCTATCAGCACAGACTGGCGTGACTCTGGCCCATCGAGCTCAGAGCTCAGCTACGGGACAGCCCAAAATTAACTCCGGATATGACGTTTACATGTAGATGATCTAGCATGCAACATATGGTATGAACTCACCGAATATTAATTCACCAGTGAACGAACCAAATAAAAATTTAGGTAACGTTACTTTTAATGTGGAAATACAGTAGTAGGATTAGATGTCAACTGTGTGAATACGTCAAAGCTAGAAGTTATTCCATTCGAGAAAAACAAGGAAATAAAAGGTGACATAACATCCTGTCTGTCATGTTTGTGTTTGGGTCCTGTTGGATAAGGGTGCTTTTGTAGGACTCCTTCTGGAGTGTTTGCTCACTTGGATGACGAATGCCAGGTAAGGTCATTCACAGAGAGAAATTGAGTAATTTTCATCATGACTAAAATGCAGCATTACTATATTGTGAGTCTTGTATAGGGTGGAGTTGTTCTCGGCTAGTAAATAGTTCACATCTACCCAGTCTACCCTGTAAGACATAAGACAGCAAATCTGCGTACAAACCATAAGTGTGAAAGTCAATGATGACTAAGATGTATGGTGCAAATAACTTTTAAGATAGGAATTCCTTCTTCCGCGATTAAATATAGAGTAAAATTCAAGGCATCAACAAACCTTTAGAACAATGTATAATAGTGACTAAATATTGGATTTTTGTTACTTAATTAGAAACAGATTTAATGAAATGGTATAATGCAGCACCGAAAGTGGAGTAAGAATTTAATAATAGATGACGATGGGGGAAAACGTTAAAATACAATGTGTCCGGGAAGTTCGTGTATCCCTATAGGCTGTACTTTAATTAATACCAACAATAATGACCAACAATGTCCCGACGATATTTATAATAATTACAATATAATTACAATAATATAATATGATATACTAATAAGAAAATAGTAAAGCACAGTACGGACTTTCCGGACACACTGTACATTACAGAAGTATAGAGATCTGGCACATTTAGGAAGTGAGACAACTTAGGTCAGAAATGCCACAACTGAAAAGGGTAATAATAGAAACACTAAAAAGATTAAAAATGTGCGTAATTTACTGTAGTGTTACACTATGTTATATTTATTTATTTCTTAGTTTATTGATTATATGTTTTAAAGCATATACTATGTGTTTATTTTTACCTGATTGGAGTTAAATATTGGCTAGTGCAATTTATGTGTCTAATTGCTTTCTACTTTTAATATAATGTAAAATCACTTACGGTCCCAGGACCTGTACGACAGGAATGAGATAAACGTATAAGCAATATATGGTGTAAATACACACACTACTACAGCTACATCTAGATGAATCTACTCTTCGTTTCTTTGAGATAATAATCTTTTGAAAATGTATCCAAGGGCTATATGTAGCATCCCATTCTATGCTATATAAAGTGCAGAGAATGTGACAAGAATCAATATTTTACACTAATGCTGTGAACTCATCCAAGCTAATTCGGGGGAAAAAGAAGAAAAATGAGGACAGGAATCTCCGGCTTGGGTGCCAGGGTGGCGATGTTTACTGCATGGTATTGATTTAATGCTTCTGATATGTCAGCTGTGATGTATTCCTCTATTCTGGGGATATCAAGAATGTAAAATGCCTTTGGAAGTTCGAAAACTTTATTCTTAAATGTTAGTGTTTTTACTTAGTGTTTATAATAATATTTGCAAGAAAATGTTTCATAACTGAAATCAATTTTATTAAATTCTACCTACTTTATAAAATATAAGCGGACTTGTTCAAATATTTTAAATGACAAAGCCATTACAACGATATTTTTATTTGACTTATAAAGACGTAATTAAAACACTATGTCTGCAAAGAGATCTTTCAAAAACTAAGCTTCTGTTTTCTTCTTCTTATGTCTGAAGTAAACAGAAAGATAAATGCTACATTCAAAAAGGATAAATTTCAACCCTAAATGTAAGTGAAACATTCAGATTTACAATATATTTTATGGTATCCCTTACAATGTCAAGAGCTACGGATATAATATACTGCAGAAAATATTATCTTATTGGCCATGTGGAATCTCTGAGGCACAGATTAGCACAAAAAACTACGATTGTTGTCCATATATCCGTTAATCAAATAAATACAGTTAATACAACCGCGTCAGCTACCTTTTAATTTTAAGAAGATACTGTTATGAAAAAAAAAAGTTAAGCTTGTTACGATGCCATATAATCTACGCTATTACATGATATTGACTTTAAGATTTTCGCATATCAGTGCAGCAAAATGCATGAATCACTTTTAAACATCTTTTATACGTTTTAGTCTCAAGAAGAATGATGGATCTTTCTGAACCACCCGAAAGATATAAAGACAGTAAGCAGTTTGTTGGAATATGGAAACCATGCAGAAAAAGATTTTCATATATCTGTATTTGATGGTCTGCTAGGTTATGTAGTAGGAACGCGAGATGTATACCTACAAAGACACTTATGAATAAGCAGACTATTCTTATTATGCCGAAGAAGATAATAATAACAGAAACTTTTACTGAAGCAGGTTATTTTTTCAAATGCACAACAACAACAACAACAACAACAACAACAACAATAATAATAATAATAATAATAATAATAATAATAATAATAATAATAATAATAAAGTAACTCAAATTTCCGTACTGGGCGGCAAAATATTGTTATAAAATCGCCTAATATTATAGATGCTGTACAGCTGAACAAAAAATTCGCGGACTTTGTATTGATGCATATAAGCTATCGGTAATTCCACTGCCAATATAAAATATATCAAAGTCGAACTGCAGCCGAAACAAACGCTTTCAGCCTGAAAATACCTGGGTATTTAAAATTTCATAATAAAACTTTTACGACTAATTGAAGAGAGCAACAGAAATATTTATTATTGAGTACTCATTGTTGGTCTGAAATTAAGTGCATATTGAGATCGTGGGCGATAAAATGGATGAAGTTTTTAGATATTAAATAAAAAAGATTACAATTACATTTTTAATTCTATTCTACCAAAAAAAAAAAAATAAAATAAAATAAAAACTATGAAATCTGCGGCCTACAGCTTCAATACACTCTGTATAATGAGTCACTGTCTTTCTTGTTAATTAACACGAGGCAATGCGCATACAGAGTTAGCAATTGCATCCACCCGACCCATCAGCTTCCCCACTTATTCAATTGCATTTCCCAGGATGATTAATTATCAAACAAAAAATAATTGAATTGAATAAGCAGACAGACAATGGACACACCATGACCAGTCCGTTGCTTAGAGATTGAAAATCTCAAATTCTGGCAAGCAGCATTGGAGAAATAAGGAGAAATGTACCATCTTGTTGATATTTCTGAGACCCGTCAATTTTAAGCAACGCTGTTAGTATATATTTCAGGAGCTGCAGGTAAAATTTTTGGTTGAGACTAATTGCATTTAGTAGATTATCACAAATAATATCACAAGAGGGTTTGAGTTAGGCGATAAATTTACTAGTAGTATTTATTAGGACTATTTCACAAATAAAATAAACATTTACATATAATTACCTTTAACTTGGCTTACAATATTGTAATAATTGCACATTAGCATTATGAATACTTAGCGTTTTCAAGCCATCTAGCAACAGACGAATGTCGATTGTAAGTAATGCAAATAGAGAAGAGGCAAATACGGGTTTGGGACTATTTCATGAATAGAACAAGTACAAAAGTACTAAATATTTGAAATTCGAGCACGGATTATTAACAGTTGTATAAAATGTTATACTTATGAATACCTACCTACTCAGAGACCGTGAGAATGAAATAGACGAAAGTCGACTATTACAGTCGCTATCGTTCGATTTACTAATACCAAATGATAAAAAAAAAAAAAAAAAAAAAAAACAGAAAACATTTTCCTTTTCTGAACAACGAGTATATTAAGATTTATGGTTGCTTAGGCAGATGTTACATAATTTATAAAATGATTTCAGAGTTTGGCTGAATATGCAACAACACTTGGTTGAGTGAGTACGCATTAAGTTAGTTAAATTTACAATATCACTGAAATCATAGAAAATTGTACAGTGATACTTGCCCAGGAATTATATAGTGGAGGTATTGAGTTGACAACACTGACCACAAGACAAATGTACGTCCCGTGATAAAACGGATTTCATATTTTTTTCGATACTTTCACTGCGATATCCGGCTGTGATTGATCAAAATTCAAAATTTTGTTTCGTTTCATTGGTCGATGACGTCACGTAAGTGAAATAGTCTCATTAATTTAGACAGCAGAACCGCGGGACGAATAAACAGGAGAGACTACGGGGAAAAATTAAAAAACGCCTGAGGGACATACATAGACAGCTGACTCATTCGCAGCGTATAAAAAATGTTCGCTGGAGATAAAGTCGGAGCTGAAAATCGGATGGAGGACAGGGCGTTACAAATAGGGGCCAAACTCAGCAATCGTGGTCTTGCTTGGTTTAGGTTAAGCGATTGTTAAGGTAACAGAGAGAGAGAGAGAGAGAGGGTACGAGAATGTGCCCTCTACGTATATGGGGGGAAAAGACTCATGGGAACATATTCTGGTGCATTGCAAGGGGACGGAATAATGGAGAAATCGTATCCATCGGGTCCATTTTTAGATATGAGAGGGTAGTGCGTACTTTACTGGGGTTCAGGAAGGAAAAGTGGGGAGTAGGTATATTTTTACACAAGAGACACAGTTCAGGTTGGAGAAGGAAGGGGATTATCAGAATATCGGAAACACCATTTTGGAGATATATATATATCTCGGTGTAATTTATATATTTTATCTTTACATTATTTTTTTATGTACTGACAATTTATTTTATTTATGAGTTAGAGTTAAATAAACAGTTGAGCAATTTCAGTGTGTGTAGAGGTATCTACGAGATGTGATAAAAAACTAAAGGCATTTTTTTTATTTCGCGAGCTTCATAAATCCGATTTTCAATTTTTTTTGCTTGTTGGTACCCATATTTCTGACCAATGGTGATGTTTTCAGCTGTTTTGAATGCTTAGTTCATTGTTGACAGTCGAAAAGGTTAGACGTGCTTGTGTACTCGGCGATTTTTTACTTTCGAAAAAGAGGGAACAAAGAATTTGTATTAAATTTTGCTTGAAAAATAGAATAAATTGCAACAAAGTATTCGAAACGTTGACTGTGGCTTTTGGCGAATCTACTATGAGCAAAACAAGAGCTTACGAGTGGTACAGACGTTTAAAGAGGGTCGTGAAGACGTTGAAGATGACAACTGCTCTGGACGTCCTAGCACATCAATAACCACCGACATCGCCGAAGAAGTGAAGAAAATGATTCTGGAAAATCTATGAACCACTATCTGTGCTGGTTGCTGGTGATGTTGGTATATCATTTGGTTCATGCCAAGTAGTTTTTTTTTTTTTTTTTTTTTTTTTTTTTTTAATGTTTTGGGCATGAAACATGTAGCAGCAAAGTTCGTTCCGAAATTGCTGAATTTCGAGCAAAATTGGCATCGCGTAGATGTCGCACAGGAATTGCTGAATAAGTCAACAACGATCCAGAACTTCTTGAAAAGGTCATAACTGGTGACGAAACATGGGTATATGAGTATGACGTCGAAACCAAGGCCCAATTGTTCCAATGGAAGCTGCCTGAAGAGCCAAGACAAAAAAAAAAAAATCCACAAGTTCGATCAAATATGAAGGGTTTTCTCACTGTTTTCTTCGATTTCAATGGCATAGTTTCTGCCATATGGTCGTACGGAAAATAATATACTACCTGGAAGTAATGCGCCGTTTGCGTGATGCAATCCGACGAAAACGACCAGATTTGTGGCAAAACCACTCGTCGAAATAGCATCACAATAATGCTCCTGCCCACACCTCACAGCTTGTTCGTGATTTTTTGGCCAAAAACAAAACCGTTATGTTGCCTCAGCCACCATATTAGTCGGACATGGCCCCCTGCGACTTCTTTCTATTCCCGAGATTGAAGAAAAGCATGAAAGGACGACGTTTTGCCACCATTGATGAGGTAAAAACACAATCGCTGAAGGAGCTGAAGGGCATACTAAAAGTGAATTCCAGAAGAGCTCCCAAAATTGGAAAAAAGCGCTGGCACAAGTGTATTATATCCAGAGGGGAGTACTTTGAAAGGAACAGAATTGATGTTGATGACCAAATAAATATTCTTTAAGGAAAATGAATATTGCCGTTATTTTTTTTATCACACCTCATATGTACCTTTTCTCCTTGGTGTATTTTAAAAGCGATCGGTATGAGATAAACTTGTATCAAACATAATGGATAATTAAATATACCACTATTAAATTTTAGGCACTAAAGAAAATGCATTTTAAAATATGTGAAGATTTTATATAGACAAAACACCAAGGGTTACGACCATTCCTATTTGAATTTAAGGTAAAAAACTTTTTGTGAATTACACATTAGGAACTGATTCACAATCCTTGGGTTTTATTTCAAATACAGCAGTAATTTTATATTTATAAAAATGCAGCAAATGAGTGACTTTAAGCGCATTGCCGAAAGTAACACCAACATGTTGGTATAATAGAGTTAAAGGCTTTCGAGAAAATGTTTTTAATCGTTAGGGTATTTTATCAATCTTCTCTTTTGTTAAAATCATATTTTTTGATATCGGCTTCTTGTAATTGTAAATACCTTGGTTTCAAACTTTGTTCACCGATCTAAAAGTTATACATTCCGATGGAAATATAACTTCTGGAAATTTAGCACAAACTTTTATCCCCCATAACAATCATAAATAAACATTCCTTGTTTTAGTGTGCATCTCGCTCTCGGCAAATTCAATTGCACATCCCAGTACTTTAACTTTAGTCGTACCGGGAATCGCGAGTCCAATGAATGTCAACCGGTTTCCGCTAGTATATAAAAACTTCGATTGCGTAATGGAATGAAAGAACGGCACTATTGGTAAATACATTTGTGAGTTTGCAAAGGAAATAATAAAAGCATACAAATTTCCTCTCGATAGAATCGTGACAGTCCCTAGGGATGGGCTTTTGAATACAAGCAAAGGTAAAATATTTGCAGCAACATTAGGGGGGGGGGGAAGGCCGGGAGACAAGTATCCAGCCATGCCTTTATTTCAAAGTGCTGGAATTTGACAATCAGCGGCCGTGAACTTAAGGGAGGGCTTTACTACCGCCAATTTGTCTCCTCCAGAATTTCATGTAGAGCTGCCATACTATAAGAGGATTCACTGGTTATCTTAACGTAACATATTATAGAGGTTTTATCTACTTTCGTAATAAATAATACTACTCTTAGAAATGAATACCAAGGATGATCCCTTTAAAAGGTCTGAACATCTAAAAGAGGATAATATAATTTAATTTTCTACATGTGAATAATTAAAAATAAAAAGGAAGCCATAGCTTTTCAAAATAATGTGAGAGAATAGAATATATGAAACAAAAATTAGACTGGCACTGTAAAAAAATGCAAGGCATACCAAAATCAGTTTATTTTTCCTAGGTCCTAGTTCGTGTAATAAATTGCAACGCCCATAAGATACGCATTAAACAGACCAGAAGGAGCAAATATGACTCGTCGAATATACGACAGCAAATTTTTTGAATTTGGTCAAGGGAGAACTACGGCATACCAAGAATGCGGAATGTCATTTCAAAACATTTATGCTAATTTTGGAGGAAGTGCATCCACAGCGAAATGAGTATGAGATCTGTAAATCGAGGTAAGACGAACGCATAGACGTGAAGGATCCCAATGGTTCCTACAAACAGCCGAAAGACAGAGATACTTTCGTAACAGGAGATAACACTCCTCACAATGCGTTGCAAATGTAATTGTCGGAAGTGTAATTAGGTTATCTCGTCTTAATACAGAAGGATTTGACTTTAAAAACAGGATTACCGAAAAGTTTGAATCCTAAATACACTCATATTTATAGAAAAATTAACCTGATATGATATGCCGTAAAAAATCTTATGTTATATTGCGAGCACGTATTTATGCACATAGATGTATTTCTGCATAAAAGCTAACCACACAGGCCAACAATCATGAATAATCAACGCCTATCTTTCGTCAATAATGAACGTCGTGTATTTTGATTCTCGCAAAGCTTGTTGCATACAGGCGATGTCAACTTACATATAAAAACACATTGCTTAGTGTTTTATTATACTTTTCATTAAAATACAACTTTCGTTTAACATGCGGCTGCTATTACACATGTAACCAACCGAATTTAATAAAGTTGATAATGGTTATTTTATTTCAGAGCTATCTCATCACCATGATTATTGAGTACATGCCATCGATTATAGAAAATGGTTGCAATTGTGGAGTATACGATTTTTACCACCTATTTTGCACAGTAGCGAGGACCGTATTTCCGTTTTTTCATTCTTCGTTTCCAAATGTAATTGGGAAACTCATGAATAATGCTGCCGCTTGTTGTGGCAGATGTTTATGTCAGTACCGTTTTCCAATTAAGAGTTGAATATGAAGCAAAAGTTCTTCAACGTATTACTTCGGCTTAACTTGCGGAGTACATTTACGTGCATGTAGCACATGGGACGCGCTTGGCTGGCCAAGAAATTAAATAAAAAAAAAAACTTAATACAACCTTACTCTCCCTATGTGGTAAACATATAAGACATTTACAATTATTTGACGAGTCTAGATGTGCGGATTGAATCGGCTGAAACGTCAACCAGTGTCCTTACACATGAATGTTCTTCAAGCCAATGAGGTCAATGAATATGAAGTGTCAATTCTTTGTTCATATATAATACTAACCTTGTATTCCTGTTCTTTTATTTTACGTCATGCTACGCAATATCTCCTGAATTCAGAACTCGGCTAAGCATATGAGGCCCGCTCAAATGTTCATACATCTCACCCTGAATTTAGAACGGCAACTTCGGCATAGGTACCACTGTAATTACAAAAAATTGCGTAGATAGAGCCGTGTTGTTTAGAAATAGGATTCATGACTTATACTGCTTTCATGCTCCACGGTTCACAGAAGATACTCCGTCTCTGAATATATCTACCTGTTCATAAAAACAAAAATGGAATTTGTGCTCAGCAGTTTATATTCGTGAGATTTTCGGTCGGGTATTCACGCCCACAAACTACTTTCTGGCATATTATCATCTTTAGTAAAAGTTAAATTTTCGTTAAGTAAAATAAAACTAATTTAAATTTTTACATTTAAAATCAATCCATCTCTCTTTCAAAGGGGCAATTTTATTGAGTTTTAGCTTCATTGAAATCCCTATATTGTTGATGAAGTTCGTTTCTGTGGAATATGTGAATATTTTCTCTAATATGGTGCTAGGAGAAACAGTGCATAAAGAATTCTCTTTTCATATATTCAAAAATGTTCTACAAAAAATAAATTTTCTGCTTGAAGGCGAACTCTCAACTGGAAGCGATCTTTCGCTTGGATTGACAATTGTATCACATACTTCCCTGGCAGTAAATTTTATTAGAGGAATCTGTGCAAGCTCTACGTCTTTTGGGTTGCTGAGGCATTCTTTCCACAGCCCATCAATATTCGTATCTACCCACAACCTGTCAATTTTCGTATCTCTTATCTTCTGTGTAACATTATCAAAATTTAAATTATGATTGCTTTTCATTGAATTTACGTAGCTAGTTGTGCAAGATATCTACCATATGGAAGATGTTGTAAAACACCACGAGCCAAAATTAAAATATTATCTGCTGTATTTTAAGACGTAAGCTCACAGATTGGATTATCAAGCTACTTACTTGGGATGTGTTTTCTACACTTTTAAGGCTTGGAACTGAGCTGTCTAGATTTTATACTCAACATGCATAGATTTAATTTTGAAATTACACATGGTAATAGGGAATGAAGAATTTAAAAATATTGAGTACCATTGCATACAATGAGCATATTTGAGTTGTCCACTGGGAAGGTTTTGTACTCTAGATTATCAGTTGCTCATTACACTGGCGTCATCATAACTTGTCAAGTGTATTCATAATCCTCCAAAGCCGATTTTCACTAGATATAAGCGAATTATGTGCACGTGCTCTGGGATATCCCATATTCTGTGAGGTCACTTCTGGTCCCTACTACTTCCGACATCAGCTGACGGGCAAGTGATATCTACGTTTCCTCCATTATAGGCAGAGTTGAAATGCGACTTTCCTTACTGGTACAGACCTGTAATACACGTACATCACATCGAGAATAGGAAATGTTTAGGAAACACTCCCATTAGACACAATGCGGTGGCATCCAACGTCAATAGAGTAAAACGATAATTTGTGACCCAAAGATTTCATGAAAAGCGTCCTATTTCGCGCTATGTAAATACATTTATCGTTTGGATGATTTTGTATCAGAATATGCTTGCTATGAGATATGCATTCGCGCTTCTCTTAGAAACAAATCTTTGACCATACTAGTGAGTGCTGCTTTCCCATTATATCCTGATGGACAAAAGATAAACTTCAATAACTCCACAGTAAGTGTAAAATATTGGACTAAGTTCTCATTCTGTTCTGCACATATACGAGTGTAATAACGAAAAAAAAAAAAAAAATACTGACAACGTAGTTAAACACTATTAAGTTTTGAAATCGTAACCATGAAGTGGACATTATACATTTATATGGTACCCGAAAAATCAGTAAGATGTGAAATTTGATGGAAAAGTTGGATTAGGTGGGCAAGAATATGGTGGGTGGCTGGGATGGGAAAGGGATGATGCAAGAGCTAAAGAATATGTAGAATTTCATAGAAAAGAGGTCAAGAATAACGTAGATTATAATTCGTTAGATGAAACGTTGCGAATGGTAGCCTGGTGAAATAACAATGCTTGCTTGCATGACCTCTGCTAGCTACAATAAAGTTTCGTTATGTCTCATCCTTTCTCTTACACAGATTTACCTATAAAAATGGAAATATGCTATTAGTGTTCTCACTTTAAGAAGAGCATTGTTCATAAAACGGATTATATTATCTCTAGTGTTCCAAATTAGTAGCTCGTCAGAAACTCGTTAGTTTATAGCAGCACGTTTTCCATGATAAGTGAAAAATGATAGAAATCAGCAATCTTTATTGTATTATACCACTAACTCTAGTCAACGATATGGATAAAAGTTTTGTATTAACAGTAAAGTTAATTTTTATTTCCGATAGCTAATGATCATTCGCATTGTGAAACCTTAATGGAAAATTCTCACTTATAATGCAAAATTAAGTGACCAGCCAATAAATAGTATCGTTGACTCTAATAACTATTTCAAAAGCTTAAGCACGTACTGAAAGAAAAGGACCAAAGAGAGGATTACGGCTTAGAACAGAAGAAGCCTACAAGCCTATGTGAGTTTATCGGTTAAATGCATAGCTGTTGAACATTCTCTAAGCCACTTTACATCATAAAAACAATGAAGTTGCGATAAAGGATGCAGAAAAAAGCTATTTTAAGGTCTTCAAAGGGTTTAATATACACAGTGATTATAAAGCATGAATCTATTTTTGAGAAAAAGGTTGATTATGTGAATCTTATATAGGTGATCTCAAAGATGTTACCCATTGAAGAAAGAATAGCTGTTTTGTGTACGCGTTTTAGGGGAATAATTTATAAGAAGGTTTAAGCGGGAGTCGGCGTATCACAACTTACAGTGTGGAAATTTCTCCCCTACACCTTGAAAAAAAAAAACGGTCATACCACTTCCAAATCCGACATAAGCTGGAAAGGAGGACTACATGGTCGCAAAGCAATGTGTGCCGACCTGTTGCAGGTAGACGAAGAGGAGAATTTGCTGCAAAAAGTGCTCTTTAGTGATAAGGTCACCTTCTACACATGTGGCAGACACAACTGCAGAGTGTGGACAAATGAACACACAAATGAGATTCTCAAGTGAGAACGAAACACTCTATAAGTCAATGTGTGGTTAGGGATTACAATTCTAAGGTATATGGACCATTCTTCTTCGCAGAACCCCCAGTGACAGGCATGTATCTCGGAATGCAGCAGCTCTTCCTTCAACTGCAACTGCAGCTAGGAAACGGTTGTTTTCAAACAGGATGGAGCACCCTCTCATTTCACGTGTATCTGGAAGACACATTTCCACGTAAATGGATTGGTAGGGCATCACACTGCATTTTGAGTTCCTGCTCTCACTGATCTCACACCCCTTGACATTTTTCGCATGTCCATACGAAAAGTCACAAATGTACAAAGTAAAACTCAACTCCATTGATCGTTTGAAGAAGCGTATCAGGCATGCGGTGCTCAACAAACCTGCAATGGTGTTACGTGAAGCGGTGGGTTACTGGGAGCTATGGAGGAAAGTGCAGGGTGGTATGGTGGAATAACTTAAATGGATTATGTATTACTGTGTGTTAGGGTTTACATTCTCTGTACTGGTTTGAACCTAATATCTGTCTTTCACAATAATGAATTGAAACTTTATAATAACCCTGTAGAATTGCTACGTAAAACATCCTCATAAACTGCAATTTTAAATATGACAGCAAATACTTTTCTTCAGTTTTTTACCATCAGCTTTGATGAAAATTGCAATTATAGTGCTTTAACTTTAATGCTTTTGAACTACTAAAGAAAGAGAGCGTGCATATGTTAAAAGTATTACGACTCTTAGATACAAAATGTGCATAAAATACATTTAATTTGTTAAAGGGGAGTGATATCGCTTTATGCAATGTCTGTTTTCTTAGGCCCATGCACATCAAGTCCTCCAATTCACAACGTATCTACCTTTTGATATCAGTCATCCCCTGCATACCAAAAATATGCTCCTTTTTCTCTTTCAATAAGAGGGCACTGTCTTCGTAAGAACTTTTAATCTCTTGACAATTGTATTAGAAACCTAGGTCAAAAGTTCCCAGACTAAAACTAGGTTTCTTATATTCTTGAATCCTGTATCATTCCAGGTATAAACAAATTCCAATGCTAACCTAAAATTGCAAATAAGAAATAGATTAACCTTTTTACTACTTATGTGTCTGGACTTGCAAGCATTAAACATATTTTGAAATAATGTCACGATACTTTATTAATACATTGTCTTCAATTTGATACTCCGCCTTACATTTAGAGCACCTCTTAACCTTAAACTTTAATTTTACCGTAACCTATTTCCTTCCAAATTATCTGGTCAGGTCACAACCTCATATTTTTTCCTAAGCTATAAATATAAAAATTGTCCGCTAATTATGCAATTTCTTTCTTTCTACAACCCTAATTTACTCAGGAAATTGAAGATAGATTCATTTGCTACCGGAGATTCTAAGAATGTCGTATATATGTTATCTTGAAAGCTTTGCAAAGTATATACGAGGGATGTCATAAGTCATGGCAACTATTCTTTTTCCCGCTAACACGGAACAACAGGAAAAATGTTTAGTTGGTGAGCGAGAGTGTTCAAGAATGGAGGTCCCGAGGAATGAACGTGTGTATATGATAATAGCATTTCTCCACGGCAGGAATGCAGGAGAATGCCACACAAAAGCTACGGGAAACACTGGGTGCACATGCCCTGCCCTATCGAACATTGGCGAGGTGGGCAGAAGCTTTCATACAGGGCAGAATGTCGACTGGTGATTTACCGCGCATGGGGGTTCTGTGTCCGAGGACAATGATGTATGGGTATGATGGTGGAACAGTGCTGACGATATGATAGGCGCGGAACACAAGTGGAATTAAAAGATAAAACACGAATTCCGGAAAAGAAAGTTCACCGCCTTTTACTGGAGGACGAAAAGTGTGTGCTAAGCGGCTACCTCATCGATTAAATGAGGTACAGAAGTGGACTCACTACGAAAAATGTCGCATTAACCAGGCGAAATTTCAGGAAGAAGGGGATGCCATGTTGCATAGCATCATTGCAATTGATGAAACGTGGGCAAGGGCGTATGAACCAGTATTCAAGCGAAGTCCAATGAACGGTGTCACCCAGAGTCACCACGCAAATTCAAGTTTCGCCAAACTTCGCCAACAAAGTTATGGCCATTTTGGTGTATGTCAGTCAAGGTGTTATTTTGTGTCATCTAGTGCGTGAGTGGACCACTTTGAATGCCCAATATTACAGATCCTTTTTAGAGTCGCAATTGCGCCGTACCATACGCACCAAATGGCCAGAATTTTTGAACAACACCATTATTATCCACAATAACGCGATAGCTCACACAGTCGACAATGCCAAGTGTCGATTACAGAGTGGGGATGGAAAGTATTTCCACACCAGCCATATTCACCAGATCTGAGTCCCTGTGATAATGATGCCATCCTCTTAGCGAACCAGCTATTGAGTGAGGAACGTTTTACTAACAAAGCGGACATTTTGAGAGCATTTCACGTTGGCTGACGTTAGTATCTCATGTTCACCGCCTTCCCCATCGATGCACTTGGAGACTATTTCAAAGGCTGCTAAACACTATAGGTATCTGGAAGACCCGTCATATGACGGATTTGCAACTCTGTGTAAATAGTTGTGTGTAACTTTTGCCCATGCCTTAATAAACCAATGTGGTCCGGTTGTCTGTGTTTTGATTCATTCCTACGAGGGCCTCCTACACCCAGTCTTCCTTGATGGCACTCTCCGCGGTACTTTCAAGTTATATCTTAGATTTTTTGTGTTATCCCTTGGTTCGCGAGAAAAAAATAGTTACCAAAACTTATAATTTATCCCTCGTGTATTGGTTTACTTCTACTATAGTTTCGCTCCCTATACCAATTAGAAGCTTCTGTTAAAACCAAGTCTTCCTAACCGGTTGCCCATCATTCCTATCTCTCTTTAATGATTTGGATGATGCTATTAATTTAACACTTGTTGAAGCGTACGCACTCATGGCCCTGAAAGTTACTCAGGGATAGACAGACAGCAACTATATTTTTTATTAAAGTGCGTATACTACCAACTTTAAATGTTACGTATTAAATATTTTGTTTTATCCGTTTCCAGGCATTTCGTTACCTTTGAGATGTAATATTTATTTTTACCCCCTTTCCTTGTTTTATTCCTTTGTAATATAAATTATGAGTTTGAAATATAGATTAAATTTGTGTTAATATATTTGTTTTATCTATTTATGCATGTCTAGTTCTTTAGCTGCGTTGTTTCAAGTAATACTTTACTTTTCATTTTAACTGAATATAACAGTTGTTATAGTTATAAAGTTCCAAGACGATTATTTATTATTATATGTGACAATTATGTATAATAACATGAAAAATAAATGAACTCTTGCAGCAATTTAACAAAAGAACAAGAACCAGAGAAGCAGAAATTGGTGACTTAAATAATCTCATAAATTTCGTTATATTTCGAGAAGCTTATGCACTGCTACAAAGTCAGAAGACAAATGAAATTGGTAAAAGTACATATTGAATCTCGAAGGTAACGTAATGCAGGTAAATATATAAAACAAACGAAATGGGTAACAGAAGGGGAAGAAAAAAGGAGGATATATATTAATAATTTAAAAAGTAAAATAAATCTAAATTTTTAAAAATTTTAAAACAACAATAAAGTGGATAGGGGACATTAACACTTAAGATTAAATTCCAGTAATATAAGCACTTTATGCAAAATACAGCAGCATTATTTGTATGGTTGAGGCAAATTTCAAGGACATGAAGCTGTATAACTCAATAAGTGTTAAATTGAATGTACCATCAAAATCCTTAAAGTGAAACAAAGTAGACTTAGGTTTAAAAAAAGGCCTATGGTGTTGATACGGGGCGAAACAATAATACAAGTTAAACCATATAAAATGTTTTGCAAAACTTACAAGGAAACACACACACACACACACACACACACACACACACACACAGAGAGTAAATCTATGACTTACCAAGTGATTTATTCTGTTTCTTCATGTCTAGATGTTGTTATTTTAGTTATATACACACGATATTCTTAGAAACACAGTTAGAAAATGAAGTAATCTTAAATTCTCTGGAGGCACCATACTACCTTGTACGCTTTGCAATATTTATATTAGTTTAATTCCTACTGCTGTATCGCTCTGTATCAACAATCATAGGAGTTCTGTTAAAATGAAGTATACTTTGCGAGTTTCCTAACTACTTTATCTCACTCACAGGATTTCAATGATGCATTAAATTTAACACTTATTGTTGCATTGCCTACTCACGGCTCTGAAAGTTTACTCAGAAATAGAGAGATGACACCTATATTTCTGCATAAATTGCGTACACCGAGGTTTAAATCTTACATAATATATCTGTTTAATCTGTTTCCCCGAATATGTTACCTTTGAGATTTAGTATATATTTTTACCACCTTCACTAGTCTTCTGTTTTTGAAGAACAAAAGCTGTTGGAATCAAAATAGCGAACTTATTGTTAATATGTTAAGCGTTTTATCTATTTCTACTTCTCTAGTTCTTGTTATTTGGTCTATTTGTATAAAATTATGACAAGCGATATTGATCAAACTGTTTTGCTGTAGGTAGATGATGGTGAACGCCAAGTTATCGTTGTGCATTTCCAGCTTCCTGATTTTTCTAGCCCTTGCTAATAACACAGTTTTAATTAGCTGCTTCTGAATATGAGCTAGATTAATTTCCAGTATATCATGTGTTATATGAAAGAACATACTTGAATATGAATTTATTCACAAACTTGCAGAGTCACTCAACGAAGTCGAAGTTGCCCGGTAACCTAACCGATAGTTTGTCTCAGCCTGGAAGTAAGTCAGGATAAATAGGAGGACATTGAATTTGAATCATTCATTGATGGTGGTGGTGGTAGCTCTCTAAGTGTTACAAGAACTATCATAGGAAGGCGATAGGGAAAAGGACGTGACATTGGGTAGAAAAATAGCCTTTTTTCGGGAAAACATGTTTGCAGATTTAAAAGCATAAGTACATGAGGAGAAAGGGCAATTATCTCGTATTGTGAAGGTCAACAAATGTGAACGTAATTAAGCAATGTATTACTTCTTATAGGAAATGTACGAGTTGAATCTGTACGAAATTGCATTTCCAAAAGGATGCATACTGTGGTCTTTCTACAAACATGAATTAGAAAAGAGGCATGCATTTTATTTGTCAAATGTACTACTATGGTTCTTAACCTGGAAAATGAAGTCAAATTTCCAAATACGTTTTCAGTTCTAGAAATTCACAAGCTTCACCTTTTCATCAGCCTTTAAAAAGAGAACTTCACCGAGTACCACAAAATCCGTTAATCCGTCAGATGTATAATACATTTTCCATATAGCAGTGAATACATATGGTCATCGAAGCATGTCGACAAATATAACTTTTGTTTAAGGAGTGAGGTTCTTCAAATTGAATTTCCTTACTAAATCAAAATAGATCCAACGGCACAAGAACAGTGTTTGTTTAACGCATGTCTTTCTTCTTCAGGAACATTATATACAATGGAATTGTGTAGTTTATCAGTGTATGACATACAACTATAGTATACCTTAATATTTTCCAGTATATGAAAAAAGTACTGAGGAATTTTGCACCGAAGATATGTTCAGAGTGAAAAATTCATGGAAATCAAATATTCATCCCAACATTTGCCTAAAATACAAGGAAAACCCCAAGGGATTTGAACCCCGGACCTTTAAAATGTAAGTTCCAAGCATTACTGCCTGATCCACCCTGTTCGATTCAACCAAAACTGAAGGTTTATATTATAGAGAGAGCACTAGTTGCATTCAGCGAAAACCAGACCTGTCACCTGTTGATATGATGACCAATAGTTCTGAAAATTAAATAATTTCTTTCTGATAGACAATAGTACTTTAAGAAGATATCAGGTATGACAGAATCGGTCCTTTGAACAATCTTGGAATAAATACTAGCAGTGCAAAAAACAAAACTACCTGCATTTTCATTCTTTAAAGCTTAAGCACGAGAAAATGTGATGAACAGAAAGAGAAATATTAAAGCCACTTGAACTACACTGCTGACAATACGAAAAATAGCTGTTGAATAATGAAATTCAACAAATAAAATACTCATAAACTGCCTTAACACATACAGAATTCTAGAAAATATGAACATTGCTTCAATGATGTATTGTTAAAAGATAAAATGTTGCTATACAGCTAAACTCGAAGGAAGTTTGCCAAAACTGTATTGATAAGCTCTTAGTAGAAAGCCAGGGATTTTCCAAGGCAGCCCAGGGATCAGAAGTGTGTTAGACTAAACTACTGTGCAGTTAAAACATATGCTGGCCGAGGAGCAGTTAAACTGTTCTGTTTTGTCGTGACTCATCAGAGTTACTGTGGGCTTACAATTCGAACTGGTATTGTTTACATTTGGTTTGAATATGGATTCAACTGATTTTGTGAACTAGTTCGCTAATTTTTCGTTCTTTTCATTGTTTTCTATGTTAAGAATAAGCTATGTATTTGGTATTTTGAAACATTAATTATTTTGATATCTCCATTTCTTTCCATACATGTTTACGGTTTATGAAGGTAGATATGTGGTTCTTTATATATCAACTCTCCTGTTCCTTCTCTTCGAAGTTCAACATAAATAATAAATTTAAATCGCATTAGTAGTTAATTTTCACAAAAAAAAAAAAAAAAAACGAGTCCCTAATGTTTGAGTCATTGTGATCCTTAAGAAAATGAGATTTAGAGCGGCTAAGTCATAGAATGCTATGTAATTACGATTAGAACGGTGTTTGGGTGACGGTGACAGAGCATATCACTCGCAAACCTAGTAATGAAATACCAAAGGCATCGACATCTCAGCAAGAAACTTAATGTCAGAGCTTTTGAGATGCATTCCATTGCGCACTGCAAGAAGGCTTGTGCCGATACGACATTCCTTGCATGTTATGGTATGGTTCGTAAAACTCTCAATTATGATCAAGAAGAGCATCTATCAAGCAAGTATTGACTTTAAGCTAACGAACTAAAGGTGTTTTATCTTGCCAAATGCATACAACTGTTCATGATAAAGACGTCTTATTATTGCAATAAGAAGTGTATGCCAATCACAAAACAACACCAGTGCCGAAATAATCCACAGGAGGATGACTCAAAATAAGTGGTGCAGAAGCAACGTAATTATGTAGTTTCAATTTCGATGTGGGAGTGAATAAAGGATTGAAGTAAAGGCGCTTTATCCAGGATTGAATATTTGCTGATCATCAACCTTCCAATATAATACTGTTAGTATTCTTACAGAGTAGTCCGAGTCTAGAAGTGCATTTTTATTATTATTATTATTATTATTATTATTATTATTATTATTATTATTATTACTGTTTTGAATTTGTACAAAATTTTAGAACAAAATAATTAGTCAACGAAAACGAATGGATGAACAAATACAAACGAAATAAAATGCACACAAATGAAATTATTTTAATATCTTCCAGAACTGATTTGTTTCTGAAATAATCCTCCAGTTCTTGAATAAACTGACGAGGATTATCGCCTTCCTCCCCATAAAGTTTGGAGGTGTCAACACATTTATGAATTAAGCGATTAGGCCTTGCATTATAGGACAGTCCCAGAAAGTTAATCATGTTTGTATTCATACTTGGACTTGCTCTGATAGAGTCGTCGGCAATGCATTGATGGCGTCACCTCCGTTTTCCATGGGTGAGCTAGCTGTATTTACTACATCTATACCAACATGAGAACTGTTCATTTTGCATCCTAGTATCTCGTAATTCCTATATTTCTCGTTATGTTTTGCTCTGATTTGCAGGGCCTGTATACCTAATTTGACTGTTCTGATCTCTTCAAATATGGATAAGTCACTGTCTTTAATCGCCTTTTTAACCGTTATTAATTCCTCATTCATATGAATTTCTAATTCATCAAATTTCTTTTTCAGAATTGCATTTCCTGCTTGCATATTAGTGGCCACCTTTTCACTCTGGTGATCGTGATCACTTCTAATTTTATTTAGTTCCTCTTTAACATTTACTTCATCCGTTAATTTACTGATATCACCTTTCTTGACTTTCTAATATCGTTGCTGTAATTCTGTTTGTTAACTGGGTCATCATTAAGGCTAACCTTGCTTCCATGCCTAAGCCACCTTAATTTGTTCTTTCGCCCTGCTAACTGACTTCTACTAAACTATATTGACTGGTACTAGCATTTTACTGATTGACTTCTACCCTGCTTATCTCAATTACATTTTCAGCTACATTTTCTGTTTCTTTTCTACCTGCCGTTGCACAAATGTTCTTATTTCTTAAAAACATTAAATATATAATTTATAAAATATATAATTTATAAATAATATATTTAACATTCTCTTCACTCCTGACTTATTACTGTTGTAGTATATAATGTTTTATTTTTGTGTTTCTTGGAGGAGCATTAGGCCTCTTTAAACAGCATTAAGCCCCTCCGAACAGCATTAGGCCTCTCCAAGTAGCCATTATGACCCTCCAGGCAGCATTATGACTCTCCAACTAGTTTTAGGCCTCTCCAAGCAGCGTTAGGCCTCTCATAGTAGCGTCGTCTTCGTGCAGCGGCGTTGTTACGTATCTCCCAGTAGTGTTGCGCTCCCACGTTGGCACGCTAAATTATGAAGCGTTCTGTGGTGGGATGTTGTTGGCCATACGTGGTAAGCCAATTTATGAAGCGGTTTGGTATGCAACCACGTTGAGGGCCAGATTTTGAAATGACTTAGTCGGCTTCAGCTACATGCCCCAGGTTGGGTACCAATCTTGAAGTGATCTGTTATCACGTCGAGCGGCCTTACTTTATGATGCTAAGTTGTACATTGATTATTGGTCACTTGGGTGTTGTTGCCCACGCTTCAATTACAACAGTTTCTTAGGATGTGTTCGGCTATGTTTTTTTTTTTTTTTTTTTTTTTTTTTTTTTTTTTTTTGGAATGAAGTTTAACGCCCGTTTTTACTACTGTGGCACCACAGGCGGTGAACACTGATGACACATGAAATGGAATGATAAATTGGGAAAGGATTTTTTTTAAGGAAGGAAACGTTCCAGGCCTAAGTTTAGGGTACCTCCCCGGCATTTGCGAGTTATGAGGACTGAGGAAAACCCAGAATATACCTGAGTCAGGGAGGACGGTCCTGGCCGGATTCGAACCCCAGACCTCCCGCTCACTAGTCCGCGCCTTAACGACCTCGGCCATCCGTGGTGGTGACTATGTTGTTGACTCGTACTCAGCAGGAACGGGGGAGGAGTTCGATGATGTAAATAAGCATGCGATGCGACATAATGTGTATTAGTATTTATTATGTCCAAATTCTTTGCGTTCTCTGGTGTTTTTGCTTATGAAGACCCGGCTATGTAGAATATAAACTTAGTTGCCGCGTGTGAAACTTACAAATGAGTACTGCAAACTGTTTAATTGAGTCGAACTGCGTGTAGATCTTACAGCTGCGTGCTGGAAAACTGCCGGTGAAATGCGGCTTTACTATCCGCGACTAAAACTTAGAACTGCCTATCTCGCCGAGTGTATGAAAACTTCAAACTGCTTCTCATGGCGTGTAAAACTTGAAACTGCATACTTAGAACTGCCGGTGAACTGCGTGTAAAACTTAGATTTGCATGCCTCGTTGAATAAACTCTCCCTTATATATTACATTGGAATAAAAATAACTTTGGATTTAACAATGCCAACCGACTTACAAAGGCACGCGCAATTTTTACGCCTAACTTCAAACATACACTTTCCATTGACTGGATTAATTTATCCGTCCTTACGTTCCATTTGCTTTACCTTGAAAGTTTTAAAGCATTAGGGTGGCCTAAATGGCTAACTGGCCAACAGTCGGTCGGGGTTAAAGCCTCAACGGGTTAAAGGCTCGTTAGTTTATTTACCATTCAGTAGCTGTCCTTCTAAAAAGAAGAAAGGGGCTCCGCACGCGGCCCTTTTCTATTAATTACCCTGTTAACTTTTCATGTATTGCAACGGAAAAAACACTAAAGGCTTCCTCTTTTGTACAATTTTGTAATTCTTTGGAGTTACAGTTTATGACAATTACACAATTTTAATAATATTTATATTACTGAAACAATTACAATGCCAAGGTATAATGATTGGGACTTCATAAATATACATTACAATTATATTTTTGAGGAGGTGGGTCGTAGGGACTGTTTCACCCAGAAGCATTCTCTTACCTTTGCGTATGTAGCTATAACCAAGCTTCCAATAGTAAACGCATGGGAAACACCCACACTATGCGAATACACTGCAATCCGAATACAATAGTGTATTTGTGATAATAGGTAGAGTGAATTCAATTATGTCCTATACAAATATTGTTGTTTGATTAGCATTGTAGACACACTCCTGGCACATTATAGGCAATGATAAGATCATGTACTGTAAGATAATATACTAACGTAATTATATTTGACCTTGAAAAAAGACAATATTTTCTTTCGTAAAAGAGTATGTGTACATGTGCAGCAGTTGAACATTAGTTAATTTTGCATAGTTAGCAATCGCTGCTTTAAACCCCAATATCCATGAAGAAATCTGTTAGGCAAGTATAACTGTCCATTGTGTTATTCGTTTTATTTATTGATCCCTTGCTTGAGTCTGGAAGACGATATTAGAAAAAGTAGTAAGCGTTTATGAAAAAATAAAATTTGCATTATGTATATATGCCAATACCATCATTTGTCTCGTAAAAGTGCATCAAGTTAAACAAAAACTAGGTGTTTGTTACCAAAACACAGAAATCATACGTTTGTGACAGTTGGTTTAAAAAGTTCAAATGTCCACTATTCCATACTTATGCAATATATGCAGCTTTCAAAAGCAAAAAGAATGAAATCAAGATTTTCCAAAAGAAGAAAAGAGCACATAACGGTAAATTTTCGATTATTCTAGCCAATTGTCAGTGGTATCTTTATTAATTAAACGTGAGATTCGGTATCTCTTTCATAGTTGAATTAATTATTCCGTAAAGATTAAGTAAATGTTTGTTATTCACTTATGAAGAAATGTGTGTAGAGAAAACTACAGCAATTAAGTCTTGCTGCTGAAATCAATAAAAATGAAAAAGAAAATTAAGTATTCTTTGCGTACAGTGATTATTTTCTCACAACATTAGATGCTATTAATTAGGATTTCTTTTATTTACAAAGAAGTTTCTTATAATGTAAAATTATTTGGTGAATAAATAGCTTCAGATTAAGAGGGCTCTCATACAATTATTGCACAAACTGCTACAAAGGAATATCCAGAACTAAAAAGTCATATTAGGGAGATATAAGCATATAAACAATTTCCACGAGAAGTTATATGCAAAAATAATGATTGAAAAGCGAGACAGAAAATTCTAATCTTATATTTATAGGCATATAAATAATGTTAGATGAACAAAATAGTATTAGATGAAATTGGAGGAAACAATTCATTGAAGCATGGAGATTTACAAAGAAGGAAAGATCATTTAACTTCAATATATACCAGATATTTCTGGAAACAATTACGCACTTGACTTTCAAAAGCTTCAGTGTAATAGAAGGAAGTGTACAATATTGGAATCAAAATTTACATCAAACAACAAAACAAAAATAATAATAAAAAACAAGAAAATTATCTTATCTTAAATACTCCATAGGTAGTGAAGTCAAGCTAGAAACGCTATCCAGGGGTAAAGTCATTTGGAGTGATGAAACGAATATCAACAATTTTGTAAGTGATGACATCACATATGTGCGTCACCGAACAGATGAGGACATGTTATCTGAGTGCACCACCGCCACTAGCATCCTGTCAGAAATCATGGTATGGGGAAGCATGGAAAGGTGTGGTGTCGGGCGTTAGTAGTGTTAAAGGGAATATTAATGCCAAAATATACCAAAGGAGGTCTTATACTTAAAACTGCTCCCATCTATTCGTAATTTGTTTGGGGTGACAGTCAGCGGTGTCTGTTCAGCAGGATGGTGCAACATGTCGTGCCACAGGAATAAATTAGTAATGGTTCAGGGACCATCATGTTACTGTCCTCCCTTGGCCAGGGAACAGCCGTGACCTTAACCCAATTGAAAACTTGTGATGAAGGTTGAAATTTAGGCGTCAAGTCGGAATCCTACTAACAAGAGGCAGTTGCTAGAGTCCATCATCTAATCCTGGTTTAGCATGATAATACCAGAAGATCTCCAATGTTTGGTGGACTCAATGCCACTAAGTTTTGAGGAAGTAATCAAATAAAAAGGATATCCAACAAAGTATAGAAATAAAGGAGTTACGACAATCACCATAATTGTTTCCAAAATGTACTATTTACAACTGTTGTTTTGATAAGTATTAATTGTACTTTAGTTTGCCTGGTTTTGAAACGTTGAACATTAAGACTTTAAACATTAAACTTTTACACATGTCTATCTAGTTTTCCAGAAAACTTGACTTAAGTAAATGCATAAATTTCAATTAAAATGAAAAGCTTAATGTAACGTTTAACAAAATCATCTAATCTGGCTAGAATTAATGCCAGCACTGCACTTCATTTTAAAAATATAAAATTAAGTATTTACAATATTTATTGTCGCTCCTAAAATAAAAATAAAGGAAAAGGAAAGTTATATTTTTGTAATGAAACTTTCAGGTATTAAAATTCATCCTTGTAATATAGTTCATTTAATTCATTTCTAAGTGAATTTTAAAGCAATGAAGCTACCACGAGGAAAAAGTAATTACATTTGAGGACATTTTGAGAATAACATAATTCAAAGTATATAGACTACTATTTTAAAAACTAACAAAATGAATTGCGTAACTCTTTTCTCTCATATAGTTTAATTTATTTTTAGAAGCCTAATCAGCCAACAATTTCCTTATTCCTTTAAAATAGATCACAATTTGCGACCTGCTCAATTTCGTATTGCTCCTGAAAGGCGTTTTTAACAGTATTGATTGAATATTTTCCTATACAAAGTCGATCGCGGGTTCGAACCCGGTCAGGACCGATGGATTTTTTCGGGGCGTAAAAATTCTAAGTATGGCTTCCTTCGGAAGGGAAGTAAAGCCGTGGAACCCGTGTCGTACATTTACGGCACGAAAAAGAACCTCAAGCCAGAAAGAGAGGTCTCTGAGTAAAATTTGTCGGCCGTTTCACGCCCTGAGTTGAATGGGACCTGATGACCTGAGCTGTTGAAGAGCGTCCATAAATAAAGCAATCAAATCATATACGAAGCCATTATCTCTAAGTAATTATGAATGTTAGATTATCATTAATCTAATTTCTTGAAAACAAAATCTCTTCATATTGTATTCAAGCTAATAAACAATAAAACTATATTCAGATTGATTGATTGATTGAATTATTTATGGACGCTCTTTAACATCTCAGGTCATCAGCGTCCCATTCAACTCAGGGCGTGAAACGGCCGACTAATTTTGCTCAGAGGCCTCTCTTTCAGGCTTGAGGTTCTTTTTCGTGCCGTAAATGTACGACACGGGACCCACAGCTTTACTTCCCTTCCGAAGGAAGCCATACTTAGGATTTTTACGCCCCGAAAAAATCCATCGATCCTGGCCGGGTTCGAACCCGCGTTTTGGGTTTAGGAGGCAAGTATGGTAACCACTACACCACCAGGACCGACTCTATATTCAGAGAGCTAGATAAAAATAGTCTATTTAAAATCTGATTTCTCAAAAGTTCAAGTGGTTCATTAGGCGACATTAGAGTGGCCTGCATTTTAAAATGCTGAAAAACTCTTACTTTACATCATTAGCTTTACATGAATGGGTTGCAAGAGAAGAGCAGGTACAGAAATGGACGCTTTAATTTCTATGGTATTGTAAATTTGACTATTTTGATCTATAATTCATTTTTATTGGAAAATAATATCCTATTGGGTCAGTGTAGGTTTGAATTTCCCTAGTCCTTTGAGGATGAAATTAATTTGCTAGTATGAAATGCATATCCGTACGTTTTGAGTGAAATATCTTACCAGCATATATCGAAGGCTCTAGTTTTTGAGTTGTTGCCGTGTCGCACTTTCTCCAGGAACTTATTGGCACACGCATCCCAGTCCTTGGACACGGTTTGATAGCAGGCTGTATGTTGAAGATACTCTGGAAACATCATCATGTGACAATAACTAATCACAAACATTGGATAATAGTATTCAAATCTTTTCAAGAGGTAAATGTTCATTTTTATAAAATATAGTATAATGACAATATTTAGGGAATATAGAAATATATAGACAACTGTTGCACAACTTAATAGTTTGAAGTTGTTTACTTATTTCAATAAGTATTTATGATCAAGGTATACGCTTTATTTAATGAACTAAAATTGGGAAATTTTTATATGATACAAAAACAAAAACCTTCATAGCTGCAAAAGAGACAACATTAACGTAATCTTCTTTATACTGAATTGGAAACCAAATAATTATTTTTACAAACATGGGCAGTAATTTTGCACTAAATGCTCTAAAATACTGCATTCTTGAATTCTTATTTATAATATAACAGTGTTATATCTAGGAGTTCTTGAAAAAGTACAGTAAGGGACATAAAAAGTAACATACAACATGACTGACAGCACTGCTTCATTCAAGCATATACAATTTTCCAATGTTCTGAAGGAAGTAGAAGAGACCCTTTGACCTCTATATATTTTGTACACGTCTCCTATCCAGTTTACCCCAAAATTACCTAACCCTTTGATCTCCCCACATTTAGTACATACTCTTTCTTTCCAATTTTATCTAAGTTTATTATCTCAGTGCATACTTTTATCCCATCTTAAGATATGTTTAATATTTAAAGTGCTTTAGAAGGGAACAGAGGCGATTTCAGACCTCGAGACTCTCTAGTAGTATCGCAATAAGTGGAAAGAACGAAGTAGATTAACATATTTATTTTGGAGGAATAATTGGGTCGCTCTCCACAACAGTGTCCAGATCCAACAGCTACCGGAAAGTATTGACATTCATTAATTATTCACATGTCTGCTTCGAGCCACTCTTGATGCACAAAGGACTGTATAAGACCCCAGAAATGATCTCTCGGGGGCACAACACAACAGAGTATGTAAGACTCTAAGTGTAGCCTCGCTAAGGAATTCCCTTGTCTTAATATTCCTTTTCATTCTGATACTTAGAATATCAAATCCTAAATCCTTTACTTAGGACTTAGAAAGTTCTCAGCGAAGTCTCTTATTTGCCTATTAGTTTTGTAATATCTACCATAATTCTTCTATAAACAACTCGTATTAGAAAGAAATCAAAGTTGTGTTTCAACACTTTGATGATTAACCTGTCCACGCATTCTTCGGCTTACCGCTCGGCCATCCAACGTTCCTTGGCCTCCGCCGGCGAAGCCTCTAGCAGACTACTCCGCTGGCACAGGGACACGACATTAGTATTTTGTGTACGGGTGGGATTGTGTCATTGTCGACATCGTAGATTGTTATGTCACCGTCGATTGTGTTCCATCAATTAACAAACAAGACAACGAAACAAGGAAATCCGTAGCGGCAAAGCTTCGAGGAAGGCTCCCTGCTGACATCCGATAGGTGGCAGCCTCAGCCAAGGAATACGCACTGGGCATCTGAGCATTCTCGAAGTCATCAGTTAGTAAATCAGGCTCATTTGAAATTTGTTTAGGTCCTTATTATGGTCTTTCAAAATGAGAATTAATTCAGACGAAGACGTGGCTCAGAGTGGGCGTTACTGTAATATTAATTACTGCACCTTTTATAATGTTGATGATAGTTTTAGGTGGTTGATCCCAACCAACATGATGATTTATTAAAATTTGTGAAGACCAAGATCACTGGGGAGACCCGGGGTTAACGTTAATAGAGAGAGATCTCACGTATTTATGGAAACAAGTAAGGAAAATTTATAGGAAAATAATGGGACAAAGCGTACAATTGCTTATTTTGCACGCAAAATGTTTCATGATAGACAAGAAAAGAATGAAGATGTAGCCTCAAGGGATAGTCGCATAGATGCTATGGAAACTGATTTAAGGGAGGTGTCCAAACGCACATGTGATGATAGTGATCCACTTGACGCGTTGAACCCGATCAGTCATCTAGCCAAGGCATGTTTTATACCATGTCTGTACTGAGGGGGTCAAGAATAACAAATTCTCCTCTGTCGACTGCTATTGAAATAGCTTTGGAAAGGAGATAGAGATAGAAGTACGGCTGATAGAGGCGTCCTCCCACTAGAAGGGGCTTGCAGGTACATACAATCTTTTAAATGTATCCAAATATAAGAAATAAGGCAAGCTTCGCCATGATAAAAGCAGGTGTTTCAAACGACGTGGCATTCAAGATCACCATACTTTTGCGAAGAATGGAGTATATGCTATTAATGTGACATGTTATAATAATTGCGGGGAAATGACCACCTCGCCGCTAAATGTAAAGCGCAAGTTATGGCAATGGAGGGCAAAGAAACCTCGTTGGTAGCAATTACAGAAACCCCACCCACACCTTCAGTCAGAGTAATGGAAATGAAATACAAGAAGGTTTCCCCAATATTGGAAATAATGATCCTAATGGCAAATATATAGGTAGAAAAATGAGGGAAACGGTCAAGAGAGTGTGTTGAGCAACTGTGCAACACTCCCGCCGGTAATACGGAATGAAAATGAGAATCTGGGTTGCATTAGCATAGGGATGAGTAGCAGTGGAAGGACGATGGGCTAGATTCGGTCACATGGAACTGAAAGAAGCGAAGACAGAACATTTTTAAGACTTTTAGTTGACACCGGAGAAGCCATTTCAATAGTAAATTATGCAATGCTCCAATAATGTATCATATAATACTGAGAGACAAATAGTGATTCGCGTAATAGAAAATGAAGCAATTGAAACCTCTGAGACAGTTAAACTAGAAAAAAAGGCTAGAAGAAAATCGAGTAAAATATTCATTCGATTTAACTAAGAATATAAACATTCAGTACGATGTAATACTGGGTAAAGATATTTTGGAAATGTATACGGCTCTAATAGACTAAGCATCGCTAACTATCCAGGAGACATTATAAGATTCTATAGCAAACTAGCAAGTAAAATGACACTACAAGCTAGGAGGAAGACCATAGCTGAAGTTTATGCAGCAGAGCATGAGGTAGCAATAATTAAAAGCAAGAGATTGAACCTGGTATAAAGTTGGCAGAAACCTTAACACAAGGCAGGAACAATTGCTGCGAAATATGTATAGTAAGTACCAGAGAGGAAGGCGTAACAATGGAAATTTCCACAATAAAACTAGAAGAAGTACAAGATGAATGAAAATCGCTAAAAATGTACTCAATCAGGGAAGCCAAGGTTACAGGAATATTACAATTACTTAAAGAACAGCTAATATTAGAACATGTTTTAGGCGAGGAAAGATTATCACTAATTAATATAAGCGAAGGATTCAATGATATCTTCTACTTACCATCAGCAAGCTGAGCTAAAGCCGTAGAGCACGTTATACAAATTCCCAGCATTGATCGCAATAATTTTGCAAATACTAGACCGTATATAATTCCCAAAGTGCTCAAGGAAGAAGTTAAAAATCAGACAAAGCAAATGCTAGAAAACGAAATAATTATACGCAGTCAGAGTCCTAGGAGTTCACCAATTTTAGAGGTACCCAAAAAAGGCAGACACCTCCGGTTAAAATAAATGAACAATGTGCGCAAAGTTTAGAAATTTGAATGAAGTGAACATAAAGGATTCCTATCAAATACCTATTATGGAGAACGTGTTAAAAACATTTGAAAATTCCAGCTATTTTTTCGCCATAGATTGTGCTGGTGATTATTCACTGATTCCAGTAATAAGAAAAGATCAATCAAAGACGGCTTTAAGTACACCAGAAGGACACTACGGGTACAAGAGAATGGAATTCGGTGTGATATCGGCACTGGCACCATTCCAGAGACTGATAAATAATGTACTAACGGAATTACAAGGTATTCAGTGTTTAGTTTATTTAAACGCTATAGTAATATTTGGAGAGAGGTTAGAATTACATAATGAGAAATTAACAGTTGTATCGGAGAGGCTTGGAATTACAACCTGAAATTACAGCCAGATAAATATGAATTTCCAAGAATTGCCAAATTTACGCTACATAATAACGAAGGATGGCGTGAAGCCAGATAAAAAAAATATTGAAGCAATATTGAAACTTCCCATACCAAGTACTACCAAACAATTGAAAGAAATTTTGGGACTAACAAGCTATTGCGAGGGATTTATTCCCAAATAGGGTAAAATTGCAGCACCAATGAATAAATACTAAGAAAAATGTTCCATACAAATGGACAGAACTAGAGGATAGATCATTTAATGAGCTTATGTTAAAATTGACCACAGAAACCTTATTACAGTATCTGAACTTTTCGAAACTCTTTATCTTAACTACGGACGCTAGTAAAGACGTTTTTGGCGCAGCTCTCAGTCAAGAATAGTAAAATGGAGAAAAATTATTTCACCATAGAAAAGGAGACCTTAGGCATTGTATGGGCTAGTAGATATTTTGGTCCTTGTTTATTAGGCAGAAGCTTTACAGTTTTCCCCGATTAGCTTGCATTTTTAACGTTCAAGACCTTAACTCCAGAATCATGAGATGAAGAATACAGCTAGAGCAATACGACCACCAGGTGTCTATAAGAACGATTTCTGTAATAGAAATGCTGACGCGCTGAGTAGAACATGCAGAGAATAGGCCAGTAACTTTGAAGATGAAATCCAAGGACATGAAGCCAAACCGGACGGTAAATTAATTCTTTTAAAACAAATGCATGAACATTCCTTAGGAGAACACTTGGTTATGCATATAGCAATAGACAGAATTAAGAGATACATAAGTTGGCCCAATATGAAGGGTGACAGCGAAAATAATATAGGTAAATATGAATGAAGTATGTCATAAAAATAAAATTACACAGCATAAAACAAAAATGCCACTAGAGATAACATCTGCTGCAGTTGTAGCCTTCTAGACATAGTAGGTCGCCTAACCCCACCGAAAGAAGGAAATAAATATATCTTGACATTCCAAGATGAACTTTTAAAATATACTCTTGCATGTTCAATAGCACAAAAGGACACAGAGACGATTGAGCAAATTATGCTAAAGTTTGGTATAGTTCTTACAGATCTACGATACAATTTCTTTAGGAATATGTGAAAGTGACTAAAAATTCAAAAGGTAAACATCACGGCGTATCATCCCAGATTAACGAGTCTTTAGAGCGAACGCATCGCATTCTAGTAGAAACTTTACGTTGTTTTTATTGGAAGACCAGGCAGATGCTTCCATAATTGACCTTTGTTTTTACTACGACACCGCATACATCTAAAGTATTTGCGCAGCATGAACTATTGTTTAGCGAAAAGGTAATATCCCCGGATTATTACAAAATCAACCTCCAAAACTAGGCTACAATTGTGAAAGCTATATCCAGGAAGTGAAATCCAGACTCCAGAGTTGCTATGCTAAAGCTAGAGAAAATCTAAAATCATCAAGGAGACAAATAACGAACAGTACCACAAAATCATCAATGATCATTATAAGAGATAAGGTGTTACTCTTTGATGAAAGTGTACGGAGGGGGTGATCTAAAAATTATCATCTCAGTGGATTTGCAGTTGGTATGCATATTTCCTAATTGTTGCCTAATTGGTAAGGACTTTTGGGCTTGGTTGCTAGCAGTAAATGAACGATATTGTAACTAATATAGTATGTCCTTAGATATTATCTTATTTCATTTTCAAAATCCGTACCATGTTGAAATGATAAAAATATGATTCGTTGAACCAGAAAGATATATTAAAATTTTTATGAACACTTTTCTTCTATCATACGTTTGTAGAAAATCGTGTTGGAAAGAGAGACTCTTAGCAAACCGCCTTCTTCTTGTAGCTACTGAAATTATGCTACAGTGCAGGTGAGTGTTAGGAATGGGAGTTTAGCGGTGGAGGGAAAATTGACAGCTGTTCCACAGTACCTTTTTGTTGGGCACTGAATGTCGGAAAGCGGCAGAGATTACATTGCAACAAATACCTTACAAGAATGGTTTTACTTTTTGAAAGTTTACTTCCTAAATCATTCTTTTGTGTATTTATAGTAAAATTTAAATTTTTAATGAAAGTATTTAAATGCACTTTACATTTCTTTGAACTTGAATGAAATAATGAAAGAAAAATATTTTGCCCCTTAAATAGATGTTTATATCTACTTCAATTGAACACAAAATAGGTGCAATGCTTTTTATTTGAACAATCACGAGAGAAAATAAAACATTCTTGTTTTTACGTAACCATTAAGTGAACCATAAAAGCTAACAATTATTAATCGCTAATTTACATAAATACAGTACCATAATATAATATAATTTATTTAAATATTCAGTGAATGATTCTATAATGACACACTATGTGCAAAAGTGCTGGTTTTACCCGAACGATCAACCACTGTGTGTCAAACTTCAGTTTAAAAGCTAAACCTACACGTACAAGTGCTCAGTTTCCTCAGCGCACGCCCCTCATTATAGTAAACCGGTTTGTAAGTATAAATGGTTGGTAGCATGTGTCTTCAAACTTCTCCAGCCCCTCACTGTCAGGCTCTGTCGCAACATCAAACTCCGTTTAAAGTTATGATTTATACAAATCAAAAATGTTAAATTGTGGTGAAACGATGTGCTTAAGGGAGAAAGTGAAAGGGAAAGAAAATGCTGACCGGCTGTGTCCTGTCATGTCTCTCTATAAGTCGTATAATCTTTTCGAATTTGAATAGTAAGGCAAAGAAAAATGCACAAACTTATTAATTTTTATTAAAAACGTTTTCATGGTCTAGAATGATCCAGTTTCCTTAGTTGATGACATCTATACGTATTATTAAGGAAGAGTCTATTTGGAAAACTTGTCGAAAGTGAGTATAAAAGCTCGGTCGATAGTTTCGTATAGCCTTCAGAACCAGATAGAGAAATTACATTCAGTATCAAGCAAATACAATTAAGTAAGACCATTAAAATATTACCAGTTTTTCACCTACATATGCAGTTAAACGATTCAATGAAATGTCTTCCAGGATGATGGCGACAGCAAAACTTACTACTACAGTCTCTCTAATACTGCCACGGGTGACTAAGGTCGTTAAGGCGCGGACTCACGAGCATGAGGTCTGGGGATCGGAATCGATTCCCGCCAGGACAATTCTTCTTGACTTAGTTCTTTTTCCAAGTTTTCCTCAGTTCTCATAAATGGCAAATACGAGGAGGTACCTTAAACATAGGCCTGGAGCGTTTCCTTCCTCAAAATAAAAATCCTTTTCCAATATATAATTTCATCTCATGTATCATAAGTGGCCACCGCCTGTGATGCCTCAGTAGTAAAAAAGTGCGTTAAACACTATTAAAAAAGATCTTTCTAAAATGCCTTAATGCAATCTATATAAATGAACATCATTCCTTGGAAATGTTTTTTAGAGCTTTAGTACCAGAGGTATGCCAATTCTCCTCAATTGAATCCTAGTGGAAAAATTAATAAAATCTGCATTATTTCATTTTCTTATCTTGTAGTTATTTTTCCATAGTTCCGAATTATTTTTACGCTTATTCCTCTGCTTAGATGCTTGACGAATGACATGATACGACATGGCTATAGTGTACGATCAACGTGTACTAAAAAGTAAATTGGTTGCATTTGTAATCGTAACATAAATGTGTTAATCACAACACTAATATCACAAAATAAGGCTGAAGCTTTATGATTATGATTAATTTAATTCTATCCCTTGTACGTGCATGAAACTATATCCTTTCATAGGTCTTAATATCAAACTGAATTATGCAAAGGTCGTAATCTACAATAAACTGACTTTAAAATAACGATTAAAAAAGAAAACAAAAATATGACGAGGCGTATTAAGTAAAATAAAATTGGTCTTTCCTTGAACGAATATTCAGTTAATAACCTTTATTACATACTTTTGAACATGAACTAAACAACTAAAAATGAATTATTATAACGAAAAGTAATGGAAGGAATTTAACTCTTGCATTCTGTTGGTCCATATGCCATTTAGATGCTTTGGTCGATGACCTGCACATCGATTGTATCTTATGTAAAGGAAGATGACAAAATTGCAGCACTCACCTATGTTTCGCACTACATAATTAAATTGCTACTTACTGACTGCAGGCGTTAGCGACTAACTTCTTTGTTTGCACGTAGTATAGTTCTCAAAATGACAGCTTGCATTTAATCAGAGAATACAGTGACTCCGCATAAATTTGGCCTTTTTAGTGTGAAATGTTCAATCAAAAGATACTTTGAATAACCGACAGACTAGCAGGGAAGCTGTTCATCGATGACAGGTATTGTGGCATTCAGTGATCCGATTCAATGCTACGCCGTCATCGTTGGCAGCAACACAAAAAAGGGGGAAAAAAGGGTTTAAAAATGCTTTTTGTATTCCTCACTGTGTAGTCTTTGTTGGCATGTGCGAGAAAATTAATTATATCCGAAGCTGAAGATAACCAAAAAAGAATATATTTATAATAGTTACATGACAGGTGAAGGCAGATATCCGCTTAGGATAGTGAGCATATGGGTGCGTTGAAATATAGACATTATGGTTACAATGGAAAATTCAATAACGTTTCATAATTGCTGGTTATTGTGAACATTTGCTTATTGCTGGACAAACGTAGGCAATAAAAGGAAATCATTGTTTATTGTTCAACATTTTCCGTAAACTGTTCACCTTTACTGGCAAGTGTGCACATTAATCATGATACTGTGGTAAATTTTGATAGACCTAATTGCATTAGTTTCCCTCCAAATATTGATTGTTGCATTTTTTATGTGTATGTGCAAAGATATTTAGGGACTGCTGAAATGCCATTACATAATCATACACACTTTTGTGGTCATTGATAGCATATTTAATTATCATTTATGTTATGACAATATGGTTCCTTACATTAGTACACAATTTTAGGTTAATTTTTTTCATATCAAGATTACTGTTGGTAAATGTCTGTGAAAACACAAACAACTACAAAAGATATACGTTTACTGAAATATTTTCAACAAAGATTCACAGTTTTAACCGAGGGCAACATTTCTTTTGTCAGTAAAATAAATTTCGCTAGGCAGCAGATCAATCGTGAGTTGATCAATAAAGCAACAGCTTCTTAGAACCATCATTGATGAGAAATGATTGATGATTAAAACACCCAATTTCACAAATTCATATACAACTAAAAGCACATAAATAACATTCCAATTCCGCCCGTGGTACCTCAGTGGTAAAAACGGGCGTTAAACACTATTAAAAAAAAAAACATTCGAATTAGCTGCTCCCTTGTGCAGACATTAGTACAATAGCATATCCTAGCATAAGAGCATGTAAACTTATATATTTCTACCTTTTACCAAAAGGGAATTGTTAACAGTCGCTAAGGTCAAGCGACTGGTACTTAATGTTACTTATCTTACGTATTTCGTGCTTAGCATGATGATATATTTCATTTTGGTAAAGTTCTCACAAGCGAAACTCTCCCTTAATTTTGCTTTCAGATACAGCGGTTCAACATGCGATAGGATTTCACAAATTATATAATTGAAGAGCTGAGTCAATAACAAGAAGAGTCACAATTTTACATAACAGCAGAAAACGTTCATTATCCGTGGGAAAAGTGATCTTGATTTTTCAACAAATACCAGTACCAAGTTCCTGTACTGTCCGCTGGAATATTTACCAATTATTTGTAAATAACTTATAACAAACCACAAGATTGTGAGACCCCCAAGACAGAAGATTTATCTAGAAGTATCTTTGAAAATACCGATATTAATAGCGAAAGTAAAAACTCAGAGTTTGATAACCCTGGTATAGACTAAACAAACAGAAGGAAATCAATCGTCATCTAATGATATTTTTAAGCGCGCTTCTTCATTGGTAAACTTGCCTTCAGTCTTTGAATATAGTTAATAATATTTTTACAACATTTACTGTATTTCCTTTTATTAAAGTCTAGCAAGAAAATAATTCATTTTATTCGCGCATTCAATCAGTTTTCTTATTATACAGATAATAGTTTCTATTAATTCTCTCCCTGCAGTTTTGTTAAGTTAACTTTTATTTGGAAGTTTATAATGTTATATTGCACGTGAGAGATACGTTTTTAGTATTTGATTATTTTAAGGGCGTATGTTTAGTTTAATTTTTGAAATGAATGAGAATATTGTGGCATTTGATACCTGTAAATGTATTCTTATTTGAACTCACACAAGGGATAGAAAAAAAGATGCTATTTATATCATCCTTAAACAAAAGAAAAATAATGTAGAGAGAAAGTATAACATTGAAAGAATAAGGCATGTGGTTGTCTAATTATTTCTATATATTCCTATTAAAAACAGCAAAGTGAAACAGCTTGGATTCGAAAGATCATTTCAACAGTTTCTGGAATTACCTTTCATGTGATTTGTAGAAGAATGGTCTATTTCATGTATAAAATATGTGCTAATAAAATGTATTTTCCAAAATATCAAAAGTTCCGGTTTCAGCTGGATGTAAAATTAGAGGTGAAAATATAAAATGTTGCAAGTATTACAAATATAATAAACCCAAAGGGAGAGTTAAAACGATTTTCAGATTGTAAATGGTGCAATGAGATATAAAGGGTAAACATTAAAATAAGCCAAACAAAGTAGATGGCATTCGATTAAAATATGTAAGCCCTCACTATTCCAAAATACCAAATCATTACAGGAAACCAAGTAATATTTAAATGTACTCTTAGATTTTGCTTTGTCATTACCTCGATTCCATGGACATTCATAACTGCTTGTGTGAGCCCAGATGCCCCTGAAGTTTAATAATGAATTTAAAAATCCCATTTCAGTCAGATATGTATGTGAGGAAAATGAAAAGAAAAGTTCTGATTAAGAGGAAAATAGGAAACAATAAATATATTGAAATGAAATAAATCGTTCACCAAATATGCATAAATTTTACTCAACGTAGTCCTAATAGCACTGCCCAGAGATGAACTTACGTCAAACATAAACAAATTTTAGGCAACGTCTTCTTAACCTCCCGTTAGGCGCACAACTTGTTAACTCACCGTTGGTTGTGTGGATCTGACAGACCCGCGTAATACTTTTTGGCTTTGTGCCTTGATTGATTTATTTCAAACCATTTTTACAATTCCTTATTTTTACATTTGTCTTCATTTAGATAAAATTTTTCTTTTAGTGTTATTTCTTTATTGTTATACAAGCACCACCAACTTATTACCGGAGTAGTAATTATTAAAGTAAATATAAGCAAATTTCAATGACATTTACAAACAATTGTACCAATACAGTAATTACCAATGAATTACGAATTAATATGTACAGGTTGTTTTCGTACCATCTCTCATATAAATTAAAATGGAACCCATAAACAGTAATAATAATAATAATAATAATAACAACAACAACAACAACAACAATGACGATAGCGGTTTTGCTCTCAACTATGGCATACATTTCATCATCAAATTAAACACCTGTGATTTCTCTGTAGGAAGCGTTCCATGCCTAAGTTTACGTTGTGTATATAATGATATTAATACATAGCTACTAATGCAAATTGATAATGAAATTATTTGAATACTGATACATAATATGATTTATTTATGTTGGCGTTTATGTCATTTTGGCAGCCATTTTGAGAATAGAGGTGGCGGCGTTGGCCAGTACATATTGATAAGTATTAGAATAACATAAGTTAATTTAATATAATTATGTATTTATTAAGTAACATAGAAAACCAAATGAAAGACGGTGGGACGTAAGAAAATTATTTGAATGGGTAAAACTAGATATTATATTATTAGGGTTGTTTGAAAGGAATAAAATTATTTACTCACGGTAAGTTGAAACAAAATCAAAGATAATGGCATATGAGTTCTTGGATTTGGAATTAATTATTTCACACGTGAGTGTCAGAACAGTAAGAAGATGATGTTTTTGTAACATAGAAATGTATCGTCTCCTGAATTGAATTAGTTGAAGTTTATGTGGACGTTGTTGGCTCTGATGTCGTCAATGGTGATTAGGACGAAGTCAATGGATGCATCTTGGGCACGATGTGAAAAAATACTGTATTTCATGTAAAGAGAGAGAAAATTTTTACCTGTTAAGTACAAGAGAGAGGTAAAGTTGTTACCCTTAAAGAGAGAGTAAGTTGAATCCTGTAAAGTACCAGGTAGTGATAAAGTAAAGTACGAGAAAATGTATATATCTGCTTGTAGTAATCGGTGTTCATTTTAAGATTTCTTCAAAATTGATGATGTGCTTCGAGTTGCCGTTTAGTAAACGTGCGTGGTATGAGATGTGAAAGGGCGCCTTGTTTATGGGCCGAATGGTTTCCTCAGACAGGTTGTCATATGCAGTTGGAAGAAATACTTCTCGTCCGTCGTCGATTGCGAGTGAGGTCCTGTTGCAGTAATGAATGTTGAGTGATTTGTGGAGACGACGACATAGGGTGCTTTAAGAGTGAGGTCTCTTATTACGATTAACCTGGGTAATTGTCCCAAGTTAGAGAGAGAGAGAGAGAGAGGTCCTCAGCCCAGTTTTTGCATATTGCCGTCAGAGGAATAAGTAACGGTGACATAAAATACTTACGAAAGTGACGCAACAAAACCAATATATCTTGTTTCATAATTTAATCCCAACATCCTGTTTGACCACAACATTTTGTTAACGTGATTAGACTATTTTGAACCACCATATTAACGTAAATGGACTAGTTTGAAGTAGTTGAATTCAAAGTTGGTTTATAACGGTGGTATAGGGTTTTGAGTATATTCCAATCTTCTTTAGAGAGAGAGAGAGCGACGGCTGAGTACTTAGTGCTTTATGACGACGCTAGATGTGTCACAAATGCTTTTGAAGTAGAAGGTGAAATAATTTTTGATGCGATAACTAGCATATTTCATTTTGGTGGCGGCGAATTACAGATGCTGATCGATTTGCAGGCCGGCACCTTCGACGAATTTGATCGATTCCTCTATAGAGTTGAACAAGGCATAATTGGGTTTTCCTCATTTAGCGATTAAATGATGACGGCTGACTGGTCGTCGGTGGGATCCCCAGACGGACGTTTGAAGTTAAGCTAATAACGGCCGCTATGGATGTTAATTTGGTTTTTACCCTAAATGACATTAGTGTCGTTTCTTCAATATGGCAGCGCACCAGCAGAAAAAGTTGGCTCAGTTTCATATATGTACGTCGAAGGATCTATATATATATTTAAATTAATTTAATATATATATTTTAAATTAATACTTATAGATACATAAATATTCATTTAGGTAAATTTGTTTTGGCACTAGTGCAAATTAATGATGAAACTATTTGAATACATTGTATATAATTACGTTATATTCGGTTTTTAATAAACCACTTAGCATTGGTATCGTTTATGGCTGTCATTTAGAAAATTAAGATGGCGACGTATGCCGGCACGTATTGATAAGCATTAGAAATACATGTTGACATTATTAGGTTGATTCGTGGGTGTAAAATAGCAATAGTGTGAATTTTGTTAATAAATGCATAGATATATTTTTAAGTAGAATAGGAAAAAATGCAAGATGGTGGTTGGTGAGAAAATTAATTAAGTTTAGATAAAATTAGGTGGTATTACGTAGGTTTGAAGAACAAAAATTATGGAGACTTATTCAATGTTCACCGGCAAAAGTATTTCATAGCCTATCAAGAGATGAATTAATTGTGCTGTAAACGATTATTTAATAAGTTCCAGAAAATATTAATTATGCTCCGAGGGAACGCCGCTAGGTGCGCAAGAAAGCAGCGATGGGGTAAGGTAGCCTCGGCAAGATAGAGTGTGGTAGTTATGAAGGATGTTAGGCAAAGATGCCGGCGAAGGTCGCCTCGGGAGTCGAAGGAACGATTGCGGCAATTACCATATAAAATAATATATATGGTACTTACATAGGCGAAGATACCGGAGTGTAATCAGTGAAAGTCGGAGATGTAAATGAAGATACAACAGGAGCGAGTGTGGTTATTAAAATAATTTAGAGGGTTATTTAAAAAAGGATGGCCGAAGATGCCGGGTTGTAATCGGCGAAGTGTAGATGTAGTCACGACGGAGTTGAAGGAGCGAATGCGACGTTGAGGCGTATATGGGCTAACGACGGGTTTTAAAAAGTGAATGAGCAAGATGAAGGAGTATATGACCGAAATAAAACGCGTGGGATGTGATATGATTGATTGAAATAAGAAGCGCGAATAAAGTAATGTATATTTATTTGTCCTGTGATTTATAAAGTAAAAGGTACTTTTAAAGTTAGAAATTGTAACAGTATTTGCGAGTGACATATAAATTAACAAATACATATATTTAGTACACTATTCCAACTGTTATGCGAGACTTTAACTTGGAATATGATACAAAACAAGGTTAATATGAATACGTATAAAGCAAGTGTATGTTAATAAAAATAATGTTACACGTTATTTAAAAATTGGTGATAATATAATTAAGTTTTAAAATAATTGTAGAGAAAGTGAATACGCAATAAGCGAAATTCAGTAATTTTATATATATATATATATATATATATATATATATATATATATATATATATAATTAGTGGCGGTTATAAATAACTGGTAAAGAAGGAAAGAAGGTAATATTTGTGGAAACAATAAACTGGGTGCAAATAAAAGTAAAAACGTAACAGTGAAATACAGTGCAACAATTAATTATAAATAAAGAAAAAGATGACTACAGTGTTACAATTAAATACAAAAAAAAAGTAATCGTGAAATACAGTACAAGAATATTAAGGAAAACATGTAAAAAGGGCAAAGAACGAAATAATTAATTGTAAAAAAGTAAATACGTATTGGGTGAAACGGTGTACAATAATATTAAAGAAATAATAAGTGTTATGTTAAAATTATTTTAAAAGAAAGTAAGAGTGAAATAATATTTAAAGAAATAATAAAAAGCGAAGAAAAGCAAATACTTAAAGAGTGATATAAAGTACAATTATATCTAAGTAAAAATGAAAAGTTCAAAGAAATGTAAATACGGAAAGAGTGGAAATACATTACAATAATATTTAAAGATATTATGATTACCTATTATAAATAATTACAAAATAAAGCTGAAACACAGTACAAGAATTTTTAGAGAAAAATATTTAAAGTGCAAAGTAAGTAGTACTTAATAAGTGAAACACAGTGAAGAATATATATATATATATAATTAGTGAAAATATTTGCAAAAGCATGTGCACTACAACAATATTTAAAGGAATTATATAAAGTGCAGATTAGTGAATATTTAAAGAGTGAAATAGAGTTTAATAATATTTAAAGAAACAATGAATACTGCGTTAGAATTAATTCCAAAAGAAGGTAAACGTAAAATGCAGTACCTGAATATTTAAAGACAAAATGGTAACATTACAAAAAAAGAAATATATAATGAGTGAAATACAGCGCAACAATGTTTAAATAAATAAAGAAAATGAAAACGGTGATAACGTTATTAAGAAATTAAAAATACTCGCAACATTTACGTAACCGAAATTTATTAACAAATTGATGTAATGAGCAGTGACACTAAAAATGCAATAGTGTAAATGTGTTATAAATCTTATAAATTTCAACTTGATATAATGTTGTTAAGTGCAACTAAATTTAACATTTAGATGTTTATGATAAAATGCTAATAAATATGTAATATTCGTTATGTAAACCAATAACCAGCTAATTGCAGCGGTTTTAAAAAATATATGAGGGCGTTGATGGACAGTTAAATTGTGTAATAGATAGAGGGAAGAATTTGGAAAAAAAAATGAATTCGAATTGTTAGGTTTTTGGGTGTATAATCTCAGGGGTAAATAATACTTTCTTCCTCTACGACGATGGTTACCACTGTCTTACAGTTATGCCCCGGCTGTTGAGACTCTGATGCTGGATACTTTTATGGCACTGTGACCATAGGGGAAGGAGCATATGCAAATTAATAATGTTTTTTTTGGTTATGGAAAATTGAACACAATTTATTGTTCTTGAACCATTGTACATAAACTATTGCACTTAACTAATGAAGAATGTCCACTTAATTCTTGCAAAATTAACTATCGATTTCACTAATTTATCGGAACTGAGGAAGTCCGTCCACTAACCTTGCCTCGCTGAATACTCTTGCCAGACTGCCGGCCTCAAAATTGCAAGACTAAGTAACAGGTGGTCTGCGTGACTTTTCCAGGTAGTGGATGACTGCTTCTCTTTCTTTTCATCTCTATAGTCACCAAACATTTTATGGTATCTACCCCGCTTAAGAAAGGTTCTAACCAAATATCAGTTAACTCCTGTCTCCAGAATTCTTTACAAATACTGCTACAAAAGGGCTACGGAAATTTCCAGGTCCGGTTTTATGACTAGGGTAGCTTTCAGCGCCTTAGCAAGAAAATAACCTTTTAGACATAATATTCAACACTTGTACAGAAAATGACATTACACATGGCTATAACGAAGTTACATAATATTATTGGTTACAATCAATCTAATTAAATGCGGGGGTGGCAGCTCATAAATACTACGTCATAATATATGGGATAAAATTAGTTCGTTGTAAGTAAATGCTACAATATGTTTTAATATATATATAATAAATATGCAACAATCATTTTGTAACCCAATAAGTAGCTAATATATGGGATAAAATTAGCATATTGTAAGTTAATGCTATAATATGCTTTCAAACAATTACACACGCGCGCGCGCACACACACATATATTACTGGTGCATAATGTGCAAAAAGTAGTTATAAGTAATTAAAAGTTTTTACCCTAATGATGGGTCTGTAGTATTCAAATATGGTAGTGGCACTGTCGGTCCTAATAGTGTAGTGGTAACCACAATTTCCTTCTAAATCCAAGATCACGAGTTCATTCCCCGCCAAGATCGATGGATTTTTTTCGGACGTAAACATTCTAAGTATACATCCTTCGAAGGGAAGTAAAGGCTTGGGTGCCATATCGTAGATTAATGGATGTAAAAGAAACTCAAGCCTTAAAGAAGAGGCTTCTGAGCAAAATTTATAGGCTGTCACCCTGAATTGAATGGGACGCAGATAATCTGAGACCTTAAAGAGCGTCTGTAAATAAACCAAATCAACAAAATGGCGTCGACACGACTGGGCTTTTCGGAACGACAGTTCACTACTGAATGTAATAGTGAAAAGATTGCCTTAGTTGAATATTAGACGTTAATGCAATTATACACGTCATCAGCAATAGTGAAAGCTGTGGTGGGCAAAGGAAATTGTGGTTAATAAAAATTGTTACCTAAACCATATACTATTGTTGGCAAAGCAATTTCGGTTAACAAACATTATTTTCTAAATCGGATGCGGTGGGCAGAAATTGCAGTTAATCAATAGTACCCAGGCGGACCCTGGCGGAAAACTCTGAAACGAGTTGGTAGATCGCTGGAGACTATGGACGAAGAGAATATTAGCGCTATATCATGCACTATAAAAGAGTGTTATAGCTGAAGCAATGAAAGTATGTTGGATTGAAATGTGTTCTTATATCAATGTTAATAGGAATATGTATTGCATATGCAGTAATTTGCGTTTGCAAATAGGTACTTTTTATTGGAAGGTCACTCAAAATTACCTATATGTGTATAAATCTCGCTTTAGGTTCGTGTTTTAAGTTTTACGACAAAAGTGGCAAACATTAAGAAATAATAGAAATAAGGAATGAGGACAATCTGCTTACCAAGATCAGTTGCCATGCGCAGAGTTAAAGCTGATGGCGCTGTAAGCAGTACAGTGATTAGGTGCCTTCAGTTTATTCAGAAGAAGAAAGTCGCAGAGTTTTGCGAGCTTGTGGACAAGACGATTACTCATTTACTTTGCAGATGTTGAAAAGTTTGACCAGGTCCTAAAGGACTGCATTATTGGTGTATTTTCCGACCGTATTTTTAACAAAGTTCCAATTATTTTTATATATAGTTGCACTGTGCTTCACTCATCACGCACTACTTTCTTTGCAATTCATTATTTATTTCTTTGCACCTTTTACATTTTTTCTTTAAACATTCTACTGTATTTCACGTTTACTTTCCTTTGCAATGAATTGTAACACTGTATTCATTATTTTCTTTAAATATTATTGTATTATATTTCACTTTTTAGGTATTTATTTTTCGTTGCACTTTTTCATTATTTATTTATTCTTTAAATATTCTTCTATTGTATTTCACGCTTACTTTCTTTTGCAATCAATTGTATTACAGTAATAATTATTTACTTTAAATATAATTTATTACTGTGCTATTTGTCACTCTTTACGCATTTACTTTTATTTGCATTTTAAAAATTATGCCTTTAAATATTATTTCACTCTTACTTTTTTTGCAATTATTTTAACACTCACACATTAAATACATTTATTATTGTACTGTATTCCGCTCATTACGTACTTATTTTCATTACAATAATTTTTAAAATAGTAATTATACTATCACCAATCTTTTAAATGACACATTATGTACATTTTTCATTAATTAATATATTTGCTGTATACAAATATATATACATTACTATATTCTTATTTCAACCAATCATATTACTTCTCCATGCTTCTTATTTTACCCAATCACTTTTTCATCTTGCTCATTCACTTCCTTGAATCCTCGTCGTTTCCACATATACGTCTCCAAGTCGTATTCGCTCCTTCAACTCCGTCGTTATTACATCTACACCTCCTGCCGAGGTGACCTTCGCCGATTACACCCTCACATCTTTGCCTATCCTGTTTGTAATAACCCTCTTAACTATATTTATGGCCGCACTCGCTCCCGTAGTAACTACATTTACATCCCCTACTTTCGCCGATTATGCCCAGGCATCTTCGCCTATTAAGTACCATATACATTATTTTTATATGCTAATTACCATAATCTCTCCTTCGAATCCCGTGGCGACCTTCGCCGATTATATTGCGACATCATCTAACAACCTTCATAAGTACCGCACTGTCTCCTGTCGAGGTGACCTTCACCGATCGGCATCATCTTGCTCACCTAGCGGTTTTCCCTTGGCCCACAATTAATATTTTCTGGATCTATTTTCTAAATAAGCGTTTACAGCGCAATCAATTTTCCTTCTGATATTCTATTTAATATTTTAGCCCGTGATCATTTTATAAGACCCGAAAATTTCTTCCTTTGAAACTTATTAATCCACACTTAATTAATTTTCTCACATACTCTATCTTTCATTTTGTTTTTTTTATCTCACTTAATAATATAATTGTGTATTTATTAACAAAAACAACACTATCGCCATTTTACACAAACAATTCAAATCAATAATGTCAACATGTAATTTTAACACTTATCAATATGTGCCGTAATAAGCCACCATTTCAATTTTCAAAATAGCAGCCAAAACGACACCTAAAACACAAATGAAGCTGATTATACATACAGTTTTGAAATAATTCACTATCATTGTGCATTTGTAGCTATATATTAATATTATTATGTAATAACATCTTTGTGTAAACAATTTTTATTTATGATATGTAGATCCTCCGGCGGACGTATTAGAAGCTACACCAATATTTTCCGCTAGGGTGCTACTATCTTGAAGGAACCATACTAGCGCCATTTAGGGCAAACGCTATACTAGCGTCCCTAGCGGCAATAATTAGCGCGACTACAAACTTCCACATGGTAAGCTATACTACTGAAGTGAAACTGCAATTTATTGACAGATTGCCTGCTTTTCATGCACCTCAAGCAACCTTGTAAATAGGTTGAGGGAAACGGAAATCTGTTCTTGAGAAGAATCCGAAATTAAAACATGTTCTTACAGAGGAAAACTCGTTGACACCGGAGAATAATAGCACGAAGTTAAAAGAAATTTCTGAGAAATCTTGCACGCGAGCAAGGAATTTTTGAAACCTTGGCTTGGAATGCCACTTAAATTTTGAAATTTAAACCCTATAAGCTAACTGTAGATTAGGATTTGCAACGACTCGATAATGTCAATAGAGTTAATTTATGTAACTGAGAATTGTATAATGTCAATGTTCACTCTAGTAACCCGCATTTAATTCTTCTTTCGTGCAAATTTGTTTTTATTACATGGCCATATGGTGAAACAAAACAATAGATACTGGATAGTAGATAACCCTGATCTTTTACACGAAATTTCATTGTACGACCAAACGTATGCTATGAATGTATATAGATTTATAGAACTATATTTTTTAAGATACTCTCAATGGGCAGAGGTACAGATATAATTAATCACATCCTTCCAACATCTATCAATGCACAAGGTATGTAGTTACCGTGTTATTAATTTGCATGAGAAAGCTATGCACTTAAATAAATACATATCCCACTCCGACGGCAAACACCGTGGTTCCCGGTGCCAAGCAATCCCCATAAAGCCGACCACCCGTACATACGATGAACGATGGTTCTGTAGAATGTTAATATGTACACATACTATGTTTTTCAATGCAACATTTAATATAAATGAAGAGAGACAAACATATGGAAAGCAATTGAAAACTGTCCCTTATGCACAAAATGCACAACAATAACCAATAGTTACAAATATGTGAAGTTTCGGGAAATTTTATCTCACATAAAATGTTAACGCTAAAGTACTGTAGGATAATTCCATAAATATGTTCGTTTATTCTTTATGATTAATGGGTTATCAGCTGATATCACTGCAAACCTAAGCATAGTTACGACAGAGAAGTTGCTGAATAATCAGGGATAGGCTTTAAACATAACGAAAGTACGATATTGTATTATACCAGCAAGGCTTAAACGCTACTGATAGCCGAGGTCGTTAAAGCGCGAACCCGTGAGCGAGAGGTCTGGGATTCAATTCCCAACTGGACCGTCCTTTCAGACTGAAGTTTTTCCAGGTTTACCTTAATCCTCATAAATGGCAAATGCCGGGAAGGTACCCTAAACTTAGGCCTGCAAAGCTTCCTTCCTTAAAAGAAATACCCCTTTCCCAATTTATCATTTCATTTCATGTATTATCAGTGGCCACCGCCTGTGGTGCCCCATTAGTAAAAATGGGCGATAAACACAACTAAAAAAAAAAAGGCTCAACTCACTACCCTGTGACGTTACATTATTTTGCCCTGCTGTCCGCTATACTTCGTTGGTATTTACGTAAATTTCTGTGCTCCAAAGAATTTTTGCCAGATGTAGTCAAATTATTTTATTTTAAATAATAGATGCGTTTTATTTAATTAAATCCAATCTTATACTTGTGTTAATGCGTACAAATAAAAGCTAGTTATCTGACACACACCTTTACGGAAGAGTACTCTATTGTTTATTGAATACTATCCTATGGTAAGTTATAATAGTGTAATCACAGAGCGGTTTATTGTTGTATTGGGCATATTAATCATATTATTCTTTGATCATCCGTTGTAATTATTTTCTCTCGAACAAGTTTTTCAAAATTTGGAACTACACTATGACCGAAGAAAGTTGCTTTCTGTGTATTTTGCATTATTGAAAACTGTTCACAAATATAATTTGAACCAATAATGTTCAATATGTCAGTAGCTTGTCTGCGTAATAGCGGAAATGTGGAATGGGAAATCTTTAACTAGAAATCCTGCGGATATTTTCTGTTTTGGAATGCAATCTTCATTGACTATCATATTGCAGATCTATAGGCACTAATTTCAATTATTCATGGAAATGTGTTATTGAACATGGAAAGCATATTGATAAATTTACTCTTGTTTGCAGTTTTTAAGATCATCATTATCTAAATCATTGGAGAAAACATTCGTGCGGTTTATACAACGATAAAATTAAAAAGTGATGGGCATTGACTTATCTGTGAAACTGAAAATGGTATTTTATCATTTCTGTTTCTCTTTAAATTTATTCCATTGCTTGTAAATTAAAGTTTAACCTGGTCTGTTATTTCCGCTTCTTTAAGCAATGTGTAATAGAATGTCATCTACATCATTTGAGAAATTATAAATCACACAGTGAGGATAATTTGTTATGTAGGAACAGATGGTGCATATTGTTTATCTTTCTAACTCTATGGTATGGAATCTTCGTACACTATCAATGGGGTTCAATTGAAACCCCTCACAAAAATATAATAAAATTATCATTACAACTTTTAATGATGATTTATATATATTTAATGAGCATAAAATAATAAGCAATACATATAATCTAAACCTCTGCTCCTATTGTTTCACACAAAATTAAAAAAAGATAGATAGATAGATAGACAGACAGATAGATAGATAGATAGATAGATAGATAGATAGGTAGTAGGTAGGTAAATAGGTAGATAGATTAGATAGATAGATTAGATAGATAGATTAGATAGATTAGATGGATTAGATAGATAGATAGATAGATAGATAGATAGATAGATAGATAGATAGATAGATAGATAGATAGATAGATAGATAGATAGATAGATACATAGATGCATAGGTAGGTAGGTAGATAGATAGATAGATAGATAGATAGATAGATAGATAGATAGATAGATAGATAGATAGATAGATAGATACATAGATGCATAGGTAGGTAGGTAGGTAGGTAGGTAGTAGGTAGATAGGTAGATAGATTAGATAGATTAGATAAATAGATTAGATAGTTTAGATAGATAGGTAGGTAGTAGGTAGGTAGATAGGTAGATAGATTAGATAGATTAGATAGATAGATTAGATAGATAGATTAGATAGATAAATAGATACATAGGTAGGTAGGTAGTAGGTAGGTAGATAGGTAGGTAGATAGATAGATTAGATAAATTGATTAGATAGTTTAGATAGATAGGTAGGTAGGTAGATAGGTAGGTAGGTAGTAGGTAGGTAGGTAGTAGGTAGGTAGATAGGTAGATAGGTAGATATATTAGATAGATTAGATAGATTAGATAGATAGATAAATAGATAGATAGATAGATGGATGGATGGATGGATGGATGGATGGATGGATGGATGGATGGATGGATGGATGGATGGATGGATGGATGGATAGATAGATAGAGATAGATAGATAGATAGATAGATAGATAGATAGATAGATAGATAGATAGATAGATAGATAGATAGATAGATAGATAGATAGATAGATAGATAGGTACGTAGGTAGGTAGGTAGGTAGGTAGGTAGGCAGGCAGGCAGGCAGGCAGGCAGGCAGGTAGGTAGGTAGGTAGGTAGGTAGAGAGAAGTACATTGTACTGCTAATATTTTAATCCCATTTCACATACTTAGTCTTGGAGTTACTGTTGCATGAAAATTTCTGTCAATTTGTATATTTACAGTCTATAATTCTGACAATTTGTGAACAATATTTTTTTACAGTATCAGAGTAATTTGAGCACACAAATTTATCACTTATGTCTTTTTGTCTGTCTTTCTTGGACACATTTGGCATCAACTCTTTCCTTTCTGGCGGTTTTCTTCAGTGTTCCAGACTTCTTATTGAGGAACAATATTCTTCATTACATTACAATGGCCACATGCAGCCCACAAAGGCTTTGCAATATTGTTTTTACCTGGGGAATCACCAGTCATTTTCTAAGCTGTAGAAGGAAATGTCTTCTAGAATCTAAGCACTTTTCCCCCCATTTAGGATATTAAGTCAACCATATAATGAAAGCATTTAGACACCCTAAATCAACCAAGCTGAAGAAAATAACATATGGTTATCTTTTTGTTGTGCGCTTCAAAGAGTACTCATTTACCATTTTGTCCATTGTAACTACACTGCCTTTAGTTTTTTAATAGTGAAAAATTAGATTAGGTTTCCTGGCTTTCATCTCCGGTTTTCATGTTACGATGCTCCATGCTTATCAATTTTTTTAGCAATATGTTATAACATTGTCATTTAATTGTTGAAACAAAATATTGAGGATTCATCTGGTTCCGAAGAATTAGGAAGCATTTATTTATTTGTGACTTGTTTTGTTTCATGGTTCCACATAATGTCAGATTCTATTACGTTTAGATCTTTTGGGGGAGGTACCGAAGTGAAATAGTTGTTAATATTACTCCATATCCTCCTCGAATAGTGTCTGTCAAATCTAGTATCACTGGTTGCCCTTGAATCTTTTCACTGATGTTTCCATCCTTCTCAGGATATACTTGTAGATCCAAAGCATATGAAGTTTTGACATCTACCATAGCCCAAATTTTTATCCCGTCTAGTAGCCTTAGATTTCATATACACAAGGAAGGTACATCTATCCTCTAAATAAATCAATTGTTCATCCGCAGTTACATGTGATGCAGGGTTGTAGTTAGATTAGTTAGATTTAGAAATATCAACAAACATTTGGAAATATATCTTACTACTGCCAGTTAATGTCTTTTTTCGATAATCCCTATTTCTTATGCCATCAGATCTAATGAAAAACGATAACTTCTGAAATGTAACACGGGACATTGTAGCAAGAATATATCCCTCTTATACATTAAACCGGTAGTCCACAGAAAGTACGTATCCATTTTTTGAATGCCTAAAATGCTTAAATTTCAATACTGTCTGTCGCCTTCCATTTTGTGTGCACATTCGGATTTTTCTCATTCCACAAATTATAACCGCATTGTACCTTTTTATTTCCATTTATTTGTATATTATTATAAAAATTCTCAATGAATTTCTTACATATTGGACATTTTTAGTGAATTCCTCAAAACTGGGGGCACTGCAATTATATTGTGTGTTGTAAGATGTATGCTATTGATAGGCCTGCTGACCAAACTGTACCATTCTTGGCAATAAAATAAGATACATTAATGCATAGCTCGTTATAACCAATGCTTTCTTATTCATATTCTTTTTCACCTGTAATATCATCTTCTATTTCTAAAGCATCTTTGTCTTCCAACATATCTTTTAAAATATCTTGCTCATCCTCATTGACACTACATTGTATTATACTCAAAACTTTCTCTATTCTCTTTATTCAAATTATATACCTCTCTTCTTCTTTTTGACATATTTCTGACCGAGCGCACAATGCATTCCCAACTATTTGTTTGAAGGTCAGGAACAAGAATGACGCCTTTTGTTTTCAGAAACTGAAAGCAAACTTTGAACTAAACAATGAAACAATCAATAATGTATACGAAATTATGCATTGAGAAATATATGACAATAATGGGCGCATCGTAAACTAGAAAAGGGCATTTATTTATTACCAACTTCGAAACATGATTATGTAACACCAGAGACTGTGATAGGTCTAAGTGGACCCCAAAACCTTTGTTTATATTTAATGTTAAGATCGATCATATATTTCGAAAGACTGTTCAATAATTTGAACTGTAATACATTTAAGACACATTAAAACTTGGCATTCCCTGAACATATTTTTCTGGTATATTTTATTAAAAAAATAACACTTGGGTCCAGCTGAACCCCGCTTAATATTGGAACTGTTAAGCAACTGCGCATCCGAAAAATTAGACTTTCAGTAAAACATGTTTGGAAAAATTAAATTCAATATTCCAAGCATGTTTCTAACACTTAAGTGCAATCATTTGTTTTCAAAAAATGAAAATTTACAATTTCACTTTTATTCAGCCAATAAGTTCCACTCTGTTATAAACAAGGGCGACGTACACTTCCCCAAAGAAAAATAAATGAAGATGCGTTAAATCGAGAGATCGTATTGGCCAAGCAGCAAGTCCTGCTATACCTCCAATGCTCCATATTCTGAATTCTTAGAACTCCTCCAGACTCCTCTTAAACTCCATAGTATTTAGAGACGTTTTACCTTTTGATCTACGAAAATGTTTTTATTTACCACGGAAGTTGTCTCTTGAATTTTGTACAAACTTCCATGATGAATAGATATTACAGAGCCCTACCTCAATCCATTTAGAGTTCTGAAGCAATTCTCAGGTACAATTAAATAACGCTGAATTACATAAATGACATTTGCCAGAGTTAAAAGGATAATATATGATTTAGTGAAAAAAGGCGAATTATATTTCTGAAAAGTAGCTGGAATTAATGTTGAATTGTTACGTCTATCACAGAAATTACAGATAAAAATGAAAACAATTTTCTATGAGTGTAATGATCTTTCTTTATGAAAAATGTTGAATAAAGAAAGATCAATTTTATGTAAAATTCTTTAAAAAATACATGGTTTACATACTACGCTTTACTTCCCTTCCGAAGGAAGCCATACTTAGGATTTTTACGCCCGAAAAAAAAATAATCGGTCCTGGCCGGGTTCGAATCCACGATCTTGGGTTTAGAAGGCAAGTATGGTAACCACTACACCACTTAGGAGTAACAGACATAGCGTAAAAATATCCACCGACATATTAAAAATGGCTCATTCGTGGGATGCCGAGGTTGAGCAGCTAATCGACAACGATAACCACTAAGTAAAATGTACTAGCAATAAGATTCCGCAAATAGGCTGTACATAGAACTCGTAGGAAATGCTCCTATTGCCACACGGATTCCCCAGTGATGAATCCGATTAAGGTGACGAAGAACTGAAGGTCACGCAAAGTCATAAACAATGCAACCTTAATCGAGTTTGGACTGGATTATAGATCGGAAGTAAAAAAAAAAAAAAAAAAAAAAATAAACTGTCTGGTTAGCTCTCCAGGACGTCCACTTAAAACACGTAAAAGACACACAGAACGTTTACGCCGGCCTCTGAGTTGTGCTACATGCAATGACCAACAGTTTTCCAAGAATAGTTAGACCTATTAACCGAACTTCGTCGGCGAAAGATAGAAAATCTGGACCTAGAAATGGAGAGATGGCGAAGGAAACTCCTAGCAGAGCCAAAAATTCACGCAGATGGTATTCTCAGCAGAAGAACGGAACCCGCGGTTGATATTCCAAGAATAATGGAGAAGGCGTTCTTAAAGACAAGTTCGCTGAGAAGAAAGAAAAATTGGAAAGTCGAGGACGAATAAAGACGACATTATCCCTGGCTGCATTCTGTGATTCAATTAACAGCAATAGTAAACAGTGTGACACTAAATACTGAGCCCTGAGATACTCATTCTATTGAATAAAATGAGAAGATAGAGCAGAACTCACGCGTACATTAAAAACACCATATTTCATAAACTCTTGAAAAACATGACATCCGACCATATATATGCCATTCATGAAGGGTACGTAGGACACCACTTCTCCAGCAGGTATCATAACCTGTCTCTAGATCAAAGAAAACAGCGACCATTTGGCACTTCCGTACAAAACCATTAATAATATGGGTGTAAAGAGAGACCAGATGGTGGTCAGAAGAGCGATGACTGCAAAAAAGGTCATTGGACTTACGTAAAAAGGTGCTGCGAATCTAACCATGATATAAGCCGCCCGTTAATCATGCGTTTAATTACCTTACATACGCAACTGTTGAGGGAAATTGAACGGTAACTGGAAGGAAGGTGCGGGTCCTTTCCAGGTTTTGTGAAGGAACGACGGTGGTCCCTCGCCAAGCGCACGGTAAGGTGCCGTCACACCAAATATAATTAAAATCTATAGCAAAAAAGGCTTGCCCTCCGTTGAAAAATGCTGCAACATACCAACATCTATACCACCTGGCTCCGGAGCACAAGGCCGAGAGGTAGCAATCGCATGATCCAATCCCTGGCTGAAAATGGAACATTATAGCATTCCTGATTGTCGGAGGCAGAGGAGAAACCTCTCGACTCAACCAAACCCAGGAGGATAATTAACGGAGATGGAATTATCAGGAAAGTACACCATAATGTATTGACAATATCTATAGGAGTAGCAAGTACACAGTGTTGTACCTTGAGACCGGGTATGGGCGAAAACACAGTGCACCTGCAATGCGGCGCAGCTTATCCCACACAACAGACGAAGGCCTTGAGCGCTTAAAAGAAGAATCGAAAGCAATCCAAGACTCCTTTTTGCTATTCATATATACTGGACAGTTTTTTTTTTGAGTAGTGTTTAACGCCCGTTTTTACTACTGAGGCACCACAGGCGGTGGACACTGATGATACATGAGATGAAATGATAAATTGGGAAAGGATATTTTTTTTTTTGAAGGAAGGAAGCGTTCCAGGCCTAAGTTTAGGTACCTCCCCGGCATTTGCCAGTTATGAAGACTGAGGAAAACCTGGAAAAAACCCCAGTCAGGGAGGACGGTCCTGGCGGGATTCGAACCGCAGACCTCCCGCTCACGAGTCCGTGCCTTAACGACCTCGGCCACCCGTGGCGGTATACTGGACAGCATTAGACGCATAGCTGTTTATAACAAATCATATTTTTTCACGTAGGGTGGCGACGAAAAACTCGCAATGCACCTCGGAGTTCACCCAATGCGTCCCGGCATCCAACGGTCCACCAAGGAAACGTAAAGCCTCTGGGGTGGGAAGACGACTAAGGAAATGCCTGATCTGTGGCTATAATGAGTACCGTATGGAGGTTCTCGATCATAGTCTCAATAGATTGAAAAGCACAACCTGAAAATGTGGCGAGTGAACTGAAGAGATATCAATTCGCTTCGGCGCACGCTGGGAATGCACGATGTGGATATGACTATTTTCCGTCACTGGAGTATAAATCAGAGATGAGTTTTAGGTAAGATGTGCAGAAAGGGAGGAGGAACAGAACGAAATATCTAAATGAGAGAAGCTATGTATACTATCGGAAAGAAAAGTTGGCTGAGTTGTATTCTTGTATTGTATATTTATTCAGAAAAATACGATTGTGGCGATCTAAAACGTCCGCCACCATTGCACGCTCCGAGGAAGGATTCCATAGGGATAGTGCACATTACAGTCCCCCGAAAGTGGAATAGGGGGAGGTAGCTTGAAGAGAAGATGGTCCAGATCAGCCACCATGAGAGCTGATAGGTAAGTAGAGGCAATTAAACATTGCAGGCAGTAAAACTAAGGCCGGAAAAGGAAACAATAGTGGCCGCAGCCTGTATAGAAAACTGTAGACTCAGTGGAGTACTGTATAGGTCATTTCTGATTAAAATTAAAAGTCGTCCATGCGCGGGAGTGCCATCTTCTGGTGGAAGGTCCAATCCCAACAAAAAGCCAAGGACAAAGGAGCCCAGCGGGCGAAGTTTTGTCTCTTGAAGGCATATAAGTAGAGAGTCTGTATACCGTAAAAAACAACTGCAGTTCAGGTGGTGGAATTCGGAGTCCTCGTACGTGAATATATAAGGGAAAAACTTATCGAGAACCTTACTTTTTCACTGGTGCAGGAAGAAGTAGCCGTTCTTTCTTTATACACAGTGGGGAAAGGTTGCTTAAAAGGAGCATGCACATCCTGCTCCTTGATATCCTCATTGGGAGGGCTTTCCCGCTGAGAAGAGTAAACGGATTCCAATACCTGGGGAGATAGGCGGAGACGGTGACCACCTAACGGGCTTGCTCCCAGACCCATCATGGAAACTTGCCCTCCGAGGAGGGGAAGGGCTCGAAGTCTTGTTCCTTTCAGTGGGAGGGGACGTTTTCATAAAGTCGATCTTCGTGTATGCCCTCTTGCACTTAATGGCATGAGTTTAAAAATTGACCGGTTTAGGTTTCGCGGTAGAACGCGAGGCAAAACCGGGTGAACTAAGATCTCGAGTAAAAACAAGGTCACGGGAATGTATGCTGCTGTCTCGCTTCTGTATCTCAGAAGAGGCTACAGAGGTGTACGTGCCGGTCTTTAATATCACCGGCTGGCGAGCTTGAAAGCGTTTCTGGGCCTCAGAAAAGGTTATTCCTTCACCCCGAGCTTCTGAATACAGCACTCTTCTGGATAGAGAGAACAGTCGCGAGACGAAGCTAGATGATCACCGCGGCAGTTCATGCAGGTGGGAGCAGATGAACACGCTCCGTAATGACTCTCTTTACCGCAAGTTGCACATACAGAATTGGCACTCTTACACGACACATGAATGTGGCCGAAACGTTGGCACTGAAAACGGCACATCGGGTTGTGAATATGCGGGGGCACCTCAATATCCTCGTATCCAACTTTTATCTTCTGAGGAAGTTCAATACCATTAAAAGTAAGGAAGAGTATGCGGGTCGGCTGTACCTCTCCATCTTTCCTCGTCGTACGTGATAAACGGAGGTGACTCCTTGTTCCTTCAGGTAACCATGCATTTCAGTATGGGACATTCTGTCGAGAATACTGGTGTTATTAACCAGCGAGACGAATTCGGGGTTCTGTGTTGCTCGATGCGGATCGGATATTCGTGGAGATTTACTGCCTTTAGTATGGAACTCACCTGGTTTAGACCCAATGTCTCTACCAAAAGAGAACCATTATTTAAACGCATACAGGATTTCACAAGGCCAGAAATGCTAGCTATACCTTTTTAAATGATAATTAGGTTGACTCAACCAAATGACTGACCATCTTCAGTTCGGCTTATAACTAACTAACGAGGAAAACACATTTCTACTACTACTCTTACGTCCAATCTTTTTATTTTCACTTACAGGTGAAAATTATTAATCACCATAGCGAGTTATTCCTCCACCATTATAACTATTGTTCTGGCCTAAACAAAAGCCATCTCAGGGTCACACCTCCCACGGTATAGTCAAAGGGACCCAATCGCCTCCAGGAAGTAATCAGCTCACGCAATTGCCCCTCTCCGGGCCTGGCCTGTACCAGGGGATACGCTTCTGTCATGCACGATAACCAAGTTTTGGGAGCTACACCATTACCCAGTCACTTTTTACCGCATCAAATACGGAGGCACCCATCAGACTAAGAACAGGGAGGTAAGAACAATAAAAATTAAAAAAAAAAAAAAAATGACCAATCATTCTGAGAGTGGACCTGTGGGAACAGCACGGGTGTCTTTGGATCGCTACGCCGGTACCCATTAAGGGGGCCCCTGAGGGGGGGCACGAGGGAGGGAAGCATATATAAATGTAATGACAGGAGAAGACAGAAGGCAAGGGCTGGCAGTGACTCGCGAGGTTGAAAACGCAGAAAATGACAGATGACACAGGAGAAAAAATGTGTCTATGTATAGTAAAAAGGAAAATGTGTTTATATTCTTGCAGCATGTGAAGCTACAGAATGCTGGTGGTCTCAGATTTTCCCCGGAAACTTTGTGAGGTCAAGAAGGAATAGGGCTGCATGTCTAAATTTGGTATTGGTTATTGGCACGGGCTATGTAAATTTATGAATAAGATGGTCGAGAGAAAATCTCTGGCTAGAGAGAACATAGCATGCAATGCACCATTCTATTTTAGATGTATTTCATATTTTTATTTTTTAAGTTAGTTTGTATAGCCTTATGTATTGCCCATTTTTAGGGCACTATAAATTTAAAATGCTTATTAAATGCATGAAATTTTCCCGTCATGACTGAGAAAAGAGAAATATTCCCTAAACATTTTTGAATATGACTTAGTAGTTAGATAACTTTTGTATGCTCTATAGAAGAGGAGCAACAAAAGCCATGAGAATTTTAGGAAACAAAGACTACCTGAGGTTAGGTAGAATCACACTCGTCATTCTAACTAAAGATGACAAGGATAATACAGATTAACCTACAAACATAGTAAAGCAAATACCTCCGATACTACTACTACTACTACTACTACTACTACTACTACTACTACTACTACTACTACTACTACTACTGCTACTACTACTGCTATTACTACTAGTGTTTATATATATTTAATTCTGTGCGTGTTTTTCCCTAATATTTCTCATCTGTAAAAAGGAACATGGATGGTCTGCCAATACCCGTGCTCAGCTTAAGAAGTATTTAGTAAAGCATTGTTGAAATAAATGCACCTACTACTAATTATTGTAACCGGGATGAATTACAAATATAATTAAATTAGCATGCATTGAATGAACTAAAAACATGAAATTAAACAACTCAGAGGTTGAGAAAACGAGTGCACCTACCCTGCTGAAAAACGGGATCATCGCATAGATAGCTGAAGGTGTGTCTAGCTCCCGCCACGTTAGCATCCATAACTTTCCTTTCGTTGCCACTCAAGCAAGTCGCCGCATATTGATCGAAGCACTGCATGCCAGTCCTGAAAGCACTGATAAACAAACATAAATTTAATGTCAGTTCTATGAAAATGATACAAAATAATCTGTAAAATTCAATGATTTAGGGACAATTCATCATAAAAAAATTAAATTTGTGAACGGTTCCAGTAGTTTACATTGAAGGTAATTGAATACACTCTATTGGATTGTTCATGAATTATATTGTATTTTTAACTATTGATCTGCGTAAAATGAATAAATTGAAATGGTTTTCATGTACATTCACATATAGCTCCCATTTCTGGTCATTAAACACAAAAAATAAGGCAGTGTTTTAACATAACACTACATTAATATGAAAACCAGTGAGGAAATGAATAAGAAATGCAGAAAGTCTGCAATGCCTTCTGGACTACAATAACATTTATCATTAGAACTCGTTAATTTCGTGACATTAAGATTCTGTTTAGCTGAAAGGAAAGTTAGGAGAATATAAGTTGGAACTGCCTGTGAAACTAGAAATAAAAGGATGTTAACAGGGATAGGCATTGGCAATGTCCTCAACTGCTGAATAAGTGATTACAATAAAATTTTTAAATGAATTATATTATTTTGGAACATTGAAAATATAACATATAATACACAGGCTTGTATATACTGAAAGCATTATACTTTGTTGACATTTAAGAAATAGCCTCAAATATATATATATATATATATATATATATATATATCATGACCTTTATAATAATGCTGGTTATATTGCACTAAAATGTTTGTTTCAGTTTTTTTCCCTAGATTTGTTATTTCCTTAATGTTTTAAGTTAATAAGGAAGGTTAATTTCCACTGCCAATTAAAGATAACACAAAATTAAAACAATACACAAAAGAATCATATTACCTTCCACCGATATAAATGGAATGGCGAATTGGACGTCAAACAGGAAGACAGCGACACTAATTCCCTTATGAGCAGAAGAATCGATGTGGAGAAACATTCAGTCAACCCCGTTGGTGCAAAAGGCTTTAATAGTAGTTTAGTTAGCTGCAAACTCCTTTCTTGATGTTTCCATAAAAAATGACATTTCTTGTTTGTCAATGTTTCACGCGAACTACTAAAATGAAACCTACCTTAAATTAAAGTAAAAGGGAGGACACTTATATTTTTATCCTCAATTTATATTGTACTCCAATGTTCTCTTGGATCTGAAGAGAGATGGTTTGTAAAAGCCATTCACATCCTAGAAGAGGATTGCCTAAATTGGGGTACTACAGTGAACAACAAATACAAAATGTTAAACTATTTTATTATTTAGAAGTAACATTAATATAAGTGGGAAATGGAATAAACACTTATCTGTTATAAACTATAAAGCACGAGGTTAATTAATTGAGTTACATGTTCTGAGTCGCATTCTAGATATACCAGTAGATACATTAGAGAGAATATTCAATGGTATGATTAAATCTATTCCGCTATATGGAAGAGAAATATAGGGATGGGGGAAAGCTGAACATGTAAATAAAATTCAAGCCGAGTTTTGGAAATGGGTTTTCGGGCTCTCCAAAGGAAAGACCATCCATGGGGTCATGAGGGAAATGAGTTGCTATGAAGACAAGGTTAACAGTAAAACAAGAACAGTGAAATACTGGCTTAGACTAATGCAGAGACACCAGTCCACACTTCCACTAAATGTTGTAGACACCAGATGCAAAATACAACACTAACATTTTGGGTTACAGAGGTGGAAAGAGAACTCAACGGAATTGACCTGGGTTCAATATGGGAACATGGCAGTGCAAATAATAAAAAAGTACGAAAGAAAGTTAAAAAAAAGGCAGGAGACTATCAGCAGGCAGGAAATCGAGGCAGAATACAACACAAAGTTCTCCTTGAGTCTATCAAATCAAATGAAATTATCCTGGGATAAAGAGTTGTATATGCTTGTTCTAGGGAGGAAGACGAGATCAGATATGGCCTGATTTAGACTTGGAAGTTGAAAGGCTCAAAAAATAAAATATATCTAATTTAGAGAATCTGCCCATTTTGTGGAAGGGATGAGGAATGAGTACTTATTCTGGCCGAATGTATTCACACGTGAGAAAAACGATGTTTTCTGAAAGCTTTTCAAGGCAAATACAGATCGACTAGGGTGCTGGAACCTGTTAGCGAACCACACTAATTTGTTGAATATGGGCATTTTTCTAACCAAAGTGCGCGAAGCAAGAAGCAATATATCTGCAAATACTGTTCTACCCATTTTTAATGTTTATTTGTTTATTATTATTATTATTATTATTATTATTATTATTATTACTACTACTACTACTAGTAGTAAGTAGTAGTACTAGTAGTAGTAGTAATAGTAGTAGTAGTAGTAGTAGTAGTAGTAGTAGTAGTAGTAGTAGTAGTAAATCTAAAGCATCTCATTGCATATCACCTAGCAATGGTGGCCGAAATTGACGAGTTAAATCCCTACAAGAGATAGATTAAGGGTGAATTCCTACTTTGTTGAAGATATATGTCAGTTGAGTTCAGGTTGAAAATTAATGAGTAGGCATATCAGACCGGTTATCTTGGAACAGGGCAACATGTAGATGATTGTAGCTCACGTTATATGATTCTTTCATGCGTTTCACGATAGCTGGGGGGGGGGGGGGGGCGGTCGGCACTCATTGCATTAACTCCTGGTGAATGGTTGTAATATCCGCTCAACTGATTCAAGTTCTCGCAATTAAAAATCCAATCACTATGAAAATAGACACATAAATTATGGCAAGATATGTTAGAAATGCTACATTCACACATTTCATTATTAAAAATTGTCATTCACATCTCATCACTTCATCATTCGAAATTGAATCAATTTATACTTCAACACGTACAAGATCACTGTTGTCCCAACACGTACAAGATCACTGTTGTCCAGGAAATTCAGGCAGGCGATCTTCATATTCAAATTTCTCACTTTGGAAGTTACGACGTTAATGATAGTGTAATTGATCCATTTACGGGGTCATGTTTCGGCGCAAAATAACATACTAGAGTAGGGAAAAAACCAATTTTATAGACGAAACCGCAGGGAAAATTAGTGTATGATGCGCAGTGAATATATACAGAGTAATATATTATATTTTTTGAACACCACCAATATAGAAAGATACAGAAAAGGCATATTGACAGTATGTGATTTTTGTTTATGGAGGAAGTTGAAAAAAAAGAAAATATCAGGCGAGAAATTGATTGAAATTTGAAGAATGAACTTATGGGCGATAGGCACATAAATTAAAATGAATTAGGAGTTAGAAAAGAAGCTTGGCTATCTGCAAATTTCTAAGCAGTTAGTTGTACCAGATCGAGATTATTAGTTTAAGAGATAAATGATAAATTTTGCGGTTCCAAATTGCTGTGTAGCAAATCAGTGTCTATTCTAGAAAAACATTATATATTACACTATTAAATATAGTCTTTTCATATCTCAGTTCTTTTCAATATTCTAATATAATGTATAAATTACTTCTATTGTTTACGTGTGATAATTACAATGATGGCAATTTTGGTATAGCTATAATTGAATTTTGCAATAGCTATAAAATGCAAAATCTGTCATAAACATGTAACTTCATATTTTCATTTTTAGGGCTAGTAAAAGCAATTTAACGTGGTTTGAATATGCGATAAAATTTAAAATCAATCTAAAATGGGAATTTTATCTCAAATGCGATATAAATGCAAAATCAATGTTTTTCAAAAAACTAAATTTAAACTTATTTTTGTGAAAACTCAGTTCGTAATGCTCAAAAGATTCTGTGTAAACATATTCTCCATAATCCCTTTAAACGTGCACTTAGACAATAGTTTATATTTATTTTTCAATCCACTGCTCTTTTTTATGCTTCTCATTTCATCCTTAGCTTGCATTAAAGAAGGAATATGTGTGTCTCTTCAAAGTGGTGAAAAGAAAGATTAAAAGATATAAGCGAGTTGCTATAATTAGGAACACAGTTACATGAGTGATAATGAAGTTCTTATGTGTAAATTATGTGATCAAAGATGGGACATTTTTCAATAAGCATGTAAAAAGTAAAAAGTGTAACACACAGAAAATTTGATAGAAGATAAGAAAAAGAACGTTAAGGGATAACACTGCAAACGTTTTTCTAAATGCAAACGTTCGCGATTTAATTTTATTTTTTGGATAACACGGTTAAACTTTATGCAGCTAAATTCCTTTCTGTGCAATCTGAATCCTCCAGCTTTTCGAAAATATTTGAAATAATTTTGTGCTAATTTTCAGATTGGTTACCAATTTACAGTACTGATAGCACAGCACAAAGGATTAAACATAGTTTTCATGACATATGGGACTGTATGGGGGATGGAGCAGTTACTCGAGAGATAAGGAGGCGGAAATTAAGTGATTTTATTTAGTTTCTTGGTTGGATGCCCCTTTGCTTCGGGATTAGGAATATTGTATCTCAGGGAACTTCTGGAATTTTGTGACTCGTTTGAGTCAGAGGGAAGGGTAAGAAATATAGCAAGCTACACGGAAACACTAAACTTCTCAGATGGCACCATTTATTCACTGTTGTTATAAGAAAATCGAACTGTTCGTAATGGCTTGGAAATATTTCTAAGATCTAAGTTGACGTCCACAAAATGCTTATCGGTTCACAATTGCCGACCACTTTAAATGACTACTGACTATTCCTTTTCCACAGAATTCGCGCACTCCGAATCTGATTGTCTATTCTTACGTCTATTTATTCCAATTAGCTCTTATTATTCCTTCCTCCGACTCCAATCATTGACTGCTCCCAACTCATTGCCTCGACTGCTCACTCGTCACTGCTCATTTTACTTTTTACCTTATACTAGACGTACAGTTTATTGTATTGTTAGGAGCTTCCCTCCGTGAAAAATAGACCCACAAAAATTATTGAGCTTGGTTCGAGTCTAACTGCATTATTGGTCCTTCCTTAATATCTATAATTATACATCCTCGCTCCGGTTCAAGATTCCTATTGGTTGAGCTGGACTAATTTTCTAAAATAAACTTTCTCATGTTATTGTAATTCCAGGAATGTACATTCCTGCCATAAATATTTGAAAACTTTTCTGATCTAACATCCCTTCATTTTTCTAGCCTTTCAGATTTACCCACAATAAAATCGCGATAGACCACGTCTCGGACATAAATAAAAAACATCTCTTTGTTTTCAAAGTCATGCCAGAAACCTTTTGACATGACTAAATGTTACTGTTAAAAGGGCTATAAAGGATATGCTATCAGCTAAGGTTGACATGTGTTCAGTTCTCGAGAGAATTCTTCCCTTATTGATATTATGCACCGTTACCATTACTATTGAAATAATTTTTCTCTCTGCGATAGTTAAAAACACATTCTGTGTCTCGGGTCCGCAAATTCATTTCCCTAAATCCTTTCAAAAGAGACGAGTTCGTGCCAGAACAAAGGCTACCTTCTTCCCTGGTCGAACCGTTTAAAATTCCATTGGGGCAAACTTCAATACGACACATTCCATAGTTTAACAAGCAGTTCGGTATTGTACTTTCACACAAATACATAATGACCTCCAACTAAAAATTTAGCACAGGTGCATCTAAATGAATACAATACCTTTAATACAAATTACATACATGCATCAGATCATATTTATATCGATTATTAACATCAATTATAACCGTATTAATTTAATTACATGTGCCCTTTATTTTCGGCTACACAGATAATGCGAATGATTGAAAACTTTATTTCTACATAATTCTCTTACACATTATACAACAATCTTGGAGTCCTTGTTATTTTAGCATCTATGCATTTAACTTCCAGGCTGTATATGAAATAGATCCTCCTTCCCACTCTACCCATTCCACTATTCTCACATAACTGTCCTCTCATTTTATTTTATTTTATTTCCAGTCCGTGCTTCACCATTCTTACAATATAAAATTTAAAAGCATAAAAAATCCTCTTCTATGTCCTTATTTTCTACTTCTAAATAAATCGTTCTGGTTTCGCTTTTGCTCTTGTATCCCTTTTATCTGATCCTGAATTTTTATCACTTTCTAATTCGATTGAACTCCCCACGGGCTATGACACCACACTCAAACCGCTTGACCACTGACCCGCTTGATTCCCTCCATCCACTTCCCTCCACCATAAAATGGAATCTGGCAGGACGTTCGCACACAGATAAGGTTGTAATGTGCTGCTCTATACACTCTCTATTTAACATGCGCTCTTAAATGTTAAATAATTTGCACGAAATTGAATGCACAAGTTTGTGTGACATGCATGAAATTTTGCCAACTATCATATAAACTTTCAATATAAATGTAACTGCAGTAAATCGGAATTGAACTACGGTCGCCGGAGTGAGAGTGTTAATAACAATGGATTTATCCATTTCTTATTTCACTATTTAAAGAATTTATTGAAAGTTTAGGTCTGGCTTTCTGAAAATTAATACTAAAATTCAAAATTTCATACTATAGAAAATTATGGTAAATATTACCAAAATCTGTAAAATTATTTATAACTAAGCTGACAACTGCATTTTCATTTTATTTTAATACCGAAAAGAGTAATTATTTTAAGCTTAACTAATTTATTTTGATTGTGCATTGGGGTACATGCCAGGCTGGCACGAGTTCTACCACAGGAATTCAACAGTGGCGTGCATTCAGGGAAGCGAGTGAACAAATTAATTATCTAACTTATTATCCAATTAATAATTCTTTTCAAACTTCCTATACAACATAATATACACCAAGACAACATGCATTCGTTATAAATGGAAATCCAAAAATTGGTTCAGATGAGTAACACGCTTCTAAAAGGTATATAATTTTAACAACCTGATCTGTAGTGCTACATAATGCATTATACTTTTGAGCTTTTATGCTTTTTATTATGAATATAATTAAGCGAATACTCATATTTTAGCAACATTGTCAACATTTATTAAAAAGAACTGTTATCCATACACATTTCAGCCCATTATTCCTCAGAAAATTGTAAAATTATTCAGAAATTATTGTATAGTGCATTTAATAAACATTTTCAATGTACTATGTATCGTAAATATGAATGGTTAGCTAGGATAAGGGTAATTATTTGTGTTTTACTGGTAATGTCTATTATCTGGAAAAGATATATACATTAACTGGCCCGAAACTATGCTCAAACATAGGGAACTTGATAAAATCTACACTCGAACATAGAATGGCAGTTACTCATGCACGTTCATGTGTAAATATAAGTATTTTTGGGGTCAGAGATTACGTTTGTTGATCAGATTAAAAATGAAAAATTCTTACATAATCAAAATGTAAAACGGAAGATGGACACATTTAAAGAATAGATGTGTGCGCGCGATGTATGTTATGTTGTGTTAGCTTAGGTAATTTGTAGAGAGGCATTAATATCCTCATACTAAGAATTAACTCAAAGATAAAACGCCCAAAATTTCCCCTAAAACTCCACAATTTATGGACACCTGTAAACAGCTGAGAGTTTTTCAGCTAATATAATATAATTGGAATCGATACCAGAACAAGTGCAATATACACAATGTAGGAGCAATAATTTCTTTCAATAGTTCAGTGTTACAGTGTGATATTTTCAGCTATTATTGAATAATCCTAAAATTTGATTTTTTGTACACATATAAATCAATTAATCGACTAAATACCATTTTGCTTCATGAAAATTATTTTAGATTCGTTATATTTGATTATTTTTTTGAGAAATTCCTTTGCAGCAATATTTAATCTATTTTTTTTTTAGATACCACGAAACGTTAAATGGTAAATATGTAAATGCGTATGCCCAATTTCAAAATGATAAAATTCACTTTTCTTTAAATCAATTATGAAATGTTTTAGAGGAATACTAATGTTCCGTACTATACAGTAATGTCTCTTTCCCAAGGTGTGAAAATAATTTAAAGTTTTTCTTTATTTTCCTGCTAATATTTATATGTAAGTTCAGTCAAGAAACTTAAGCGCTTAGTAGCATATTTTCTGCTATACTTTTTGAAACTGAGCTATGAATAAAATGGACCATGTCTACATTTAGGGTCAACTTACACCTCAATCTATGTAATATGTACTGAATCCTGTGGTCCTACTGAAGTTATTTTGCAGAATTTTCTGTTTTTAATTTGAACATAACACAGTTGCAATAAGGCACGTTTGGATTTTCAACAGAATGCATTAATTAATTTCAATTAGTGTAAAGTAAATGAATATTTCGTGAAAAAGTAAGAAATGTACGTGAACAATTCTTAAATTCATATGCATGAGTATCTAATAAACATTTAATGGAACAAGATATTTATAATGTATCAATGTTTCAAATTAGAAATTTCTGTTTGGAAATTACTCTATAATTTAAGGATTAATTTTCTTTGTAATATTACCACATTAAAATTTTGTAAAATTACGTGTTTAAATTATTTTTATATTATATAAATTATTTTATACACTGTTTGTTTTCATATAAATGTTTTAGGATTTTTTTTAAAAACATTATACAGAATAACATATAAGGACTTTTTATGGGCCCTTTTCTGAGAAACCATAACCAACACACCATTGGATATTTCTTTTTTATATCCTCATTAAGGAACACACTACCATTATTAACATGGATTTAATTCACAACAAAGAGAAAAAATCTGAATATTGAAAATGTTAGAGAAACATTGAAGGCTAGTTTCATTTATATATTTAGCATTTTTCAGCTATGCATTAACCCCGCGATTCAATAATAGTCTAATTCCTTAACGAGGATCTCAAAATATACACAAAATTTCAATCATAGTTTCACCAACGTTTATGATTAAAGGTTACATGAAAATGCCCATCTTTTCCCTGCATTATTATTAACATTTGATTTACAAAATATGTTATAAATAATATATAAGCGGAATATAATAAAATCTGATGCAATAATACGAACACGTAATTGCACGTAATGCAAATTTCTGAACAAAATTCATAAAAGGGATTTTACATATTTCACATTATGATATGAAATATGAAACACGATAACATAACTTTTACTGAGTTAGTAACAAAACAAAATAAAAATTTCCGTTTATGACTATGAGGCTTGTGCGTAAATATCACAAATATTTCATTTTGTGTCTTCACGCAATGAATATATGGAAATATTTACTCCCTATTTTGAACACAAAAGTTATTTTTGTTCTGCAGAGCTATGTCGCCAAACGACAAAGAAATATGGACTGTATAATAACACAAATGTTTGGTGTTAAGTAAGGGGAAAAAATTAAAAAAGGAACTGTACGAAAATCTACACATAACACAATGTATTCAAAAATTAGTATTATAACTAATTACGGACACATTAAGCGGGATGTTTCAAACAGTAACGCCTGACAGTCCCTAATATTTCCTTTCCACGAATTCTGATTGCAGGGTCGAAATTACCAAGCAAGGTAAACGGGTGCAGTGTGCGGCGTGACGGTGGCGTTTTGGAATGTTTTTGAGCTGTCGTCTGGTGTGGAAGCAGCCCCTTTGAGGGGCTCGATGCCTTGGAGGGGGCTACACGGCGTCGGAGTGCTCTATCTGGAAACGATGTTAGCAACCCTCTATGTACGTGCCTCAGCGCTCCTTATTCCTGGCCGCCCAGTGTCTTCCTCATCTCGTCCCTTTCTTCTAGAGATGTCCAGGCTTCGGAGACGTAGGCGCAAACGACCCTGGTGTGACTAAGATACGAATTTCCTCCTCCGTCAATCAAATCAATAATGACACCATTTATTCCATCTGTCCATTCTCTAGATTATAATAGGGTTTAACTTCATAGCGTTTTGTGTTGTTGCTCTAGTTTTGGTATCATTCAATGTCATTTAATTGTTTGACTGGATGAGACTATTTCTAATTTTTCATTCATTATACCAGGGGAAAAGGATGTCAAAAGTTTTCTAGTAAATTATTGGTAGCATCAACAATTTATTTACTTCATGGTACGGAATAGATGTACCAGTTAGCATGGGGCGTTACATACCTCATTACGTAAGAATTAATTTATAATATTTCAGAATGTGACGCAGGAATGCATGATAGCAATATTATAAAAATAAGATAGGAAATAAAGACAGCACCGCATGTTTAACATTAAAAATAAATATACTAGGTGACCTACAAAACACCGGCCAGCCATGGCGGCTAGCTTCGAACCTGCATACAGCCAAGAGCATGGAAATACAATTTTTCAAGGATCTTTTATATAATATGTAGTCATTTTTTCACACTAATGTTGATTTGATCCAGAAACATGCTTTAGAATTACAGTGAGGTTCATTTATAACTGTTCTTCCGCAAGTCGATGCGAACACCGCGTACACTACTATCACCAGCATCTGGCGCCGCGAACTCACGATATCAGAGCACGTAACCTTTTTAAAACTTGGGTACTTCAAATAAAATAAATGAATTCGATACTTACGCTTCTTACAAAAGTGCTAAAAGAAATGAACCTAATTAGGTTCATCAGGGCAAAAGAACTGATCAATGTAAATGGTAGCTTCTTAAAAATAGACATATAGTTTGTCGGCGAAATTTGGCAATGCTTCCGGTATCTTCGGCTGCATACTGGGAGAAACTAGTCATCAAGGGCGTATAATTAATATGCAAGTTGCGGCTTGTAATTAGTTTGAAGGAAAATTTGTCAGCGTGTGGTTATGCTGTCATGTGCTTACTCGGTACTTTCATTATGTGCTAAATATTCTTCATTAGTTATGTTTTATATAATATATTCTTTGAGAATAAGTTTTTAACCATATGTGTGAAAACGGATTCTTGCAGAGAGGTTGTAAGAAAATCATGGCAACCGTGTTCTAGATAGGGAAATTGTTTGCCAACTTGTTAAAAAGTTTTGAGATACAGGATCTCTCAATAAAAAGAAACGTATTCCGAACTGTGTTCTCACGAAAGAAAAGTTAAAAGAAATATAGGTATTTCTTAAACAGATGTTCACAGTACATTGCTGCCAAGGGGCATCAATTGCGACATTTCTTATAATGGAGATTACTTCTTAAAGTTATCGGTTTTAAAAAATAATTTTATGCTTTTAATAACAATATAAAAAGTAAGATAAAATATTATCTTTAAGTACGGCGACTTTATCTACCTTATTCTGGTTGTAGCAGCTACATTTTTCCAGTAAGTAGTTGCGACCAGGCGGCCAACAACTCAAATAATCTCATTGTATACCAGTATATTAAATTTTAATTTGAAAGAGAAAGCAACGTGATAACGACTGAGAAGTTCTAATGCATATTTTTTACTATTGCTTTTGTACAAATTGATAACAGAAAATGTCCCCAAAGTGTACATTCCAACAATAAATAGTATGTACTCTTATAATTAAGCGACATTTTCAAGTTTTTGGGGGTGTTTTAGCAAAGAAAACGTTGTTATCGCAGGAAGATAAGAACTATGAAAGAGCGAGTACGAAAAAAGGAGTTGGGTTTCTTTTGAAATTCTTGAGCATGAATGTTACTAATTATGAGGTAAGGAAGTTTGCATAAGTATTAGCGCTTACGGAGTGTTCTATTAATTTTATTTATTACACTTGAATTAAACATAAATTACTTTAAAATTTAACTACATAATTTTTTTCCCGAAAATCATATTGCACCACTATAGCTACCTACTGCAACTCGTATAGCAGATAACCGCTTACGGCCGCCTGGGAGCGCTTGAAAGGCTGCTGCGCGTTTATTTTCATTATTTTCATTATCAGCTTCTTCTTTCATGATATTTCATTCAGTAGGGCGACTATCCATCATTTAATTCAAGGTGGCCCCCCAGAGCGTACCCGACCATCTACCTGGGTGTAAATTTTGCGTATAGAGTTCCAACTATAAAAGCTAAAGTTTCTACAACTAAGTGGAGCACATAAAACGGAAGTACTAATAGTAGTGTGCATCTTACCAGCTAATATCGCTAATATTTAAGGCCAGTAATTTCTTACGAAATCAAAATGCTTTCTGCAAAATATGATGCAAAAATACTAGTTCTGCAAAGTCTAACTTGCTAGTATATTTTATTTCCAAAAGAACATAAGAGCATATCGAAATATAAAAGTTGTGATGTAGCTCTTACAGTAAACAATTCCTGTACAAGGGACAAAAATTTGGAAGCTGCATAAAAAAAATCTTAAAGTAAGTATAAAGTAATAGCTCAGCACCTCTAAGTTTGGTACATCGTCTAAAAGCTGTGATAGTGCTTTTGTCAACTTCCATCAATTGAGGATGTTCTTCATATGGTATCAATGTATGTGTTAGAAGTCTTAAATCATGAGCTATATCTTATGGAATATTCATTTTAGTCGATTAAGTAACACATTTCTCTCCTTTTCTGTCTTTGTTCTGACTGACTGGCTTAATACAGACGGTTTACACATAGAAACAAACAACAGTTCTGTTTAATTCATTTCCACAAGAGAAATTCTATAGTTCTCCAGATGTATATACATTCCATTTAATGTATTGTATATGGATATTCGGACATGGGCTTTTGCTTTGAAGTAAGTTCGGGTGCGAAATATGCGGAAATATCGTGAGAGATCTTATTTACAGACAAACATTTATTTCAAGTTAAACCGCCAGGGGTGGCCGAAGTCGTTGAGGCGCGGACTAGTGAGCGAGAGGTCTGGGGTTCGAATCCCGCCAGGACCTCCTTCCTCACTGAGGTTTTTTCCAGGTTTTCCTCAGTCCTCATAAAAATAGAACTCTAAGATGGCTGGAAACCTAACAGAACCAAGATGCCATTATGAATAACTAAAATTTTAATTAATATTACGAGATCTTAGTGAACTTACATAACAGTTTTAAGTCCTAAGTTAATTGTGAGTAATTTTAAATGAAAAACTATAATATATTTATAAATTAATGACACAAATTTTCCGCAATATTCGAGAAATGTAGTTTAAGATCTGTACTGAAATCAGAATATTAATTAAAATATGAAAATTTTACTTACATATTAATAGGGTATAAATATTCTGTAATTATATAACCTGTTGCAATGGTAATAATGATGAGTACATACTGATTGTTCAAAATCAGAGTGAGTCTAAACATAGGCGCTGAAAATCATTGTTTGGGAAAATACGTTATTTAGTGTATAGTAGTGTAATTGATATACATGATGAGTCCGGCGACAAATCCCGTGGGGAAATATCACTCGCAATGAGGAACATTTTTTGTTAAGCGAAAATAATCTCTGCCGCATCGTTCATTGAAGGAAACACATTTATTATGGACATATTATTTTATTGTGCAAGGACCCTTGGGACAGATTACAGAAGGTGTTCAAAGTGTCGGTGTTGAAAATGATTACATTCATTATACCCGCGTAGTAGCATTTGCATGTCGGACTATGGCAAATATTTGAGACCTTGTTGCATATGATCAAAAACAGCAAATATTCGCCCACTCAGTTCCTGTTTTGGTCATTTAGGGTCGACACTGCATACGCACCCAAAGAAAAAATCTAGGGGAGTTTCGTATGGGTCAACTCAAAGAAAGCACAGACGTCCATTCTCAGTGAGTACTTGTATTCAACTACATACGCATCGACTGCACACAGAGGTACGGTACACGCGATGATAACGCAACGTTACGCGGTTTAACTCTGGAACCAGTACATTATAACAAGCAAACAAACAAAAGTGCAAAAATAGGTTGCTTAACAAAAATATTTCTAATTCTAAGACAGTTTTCTTCCGAAGTTCTGACTCACAGTGTTTACTAAATCAGGAATACGAATGATTCAATACCTTGTTTACTGTACAGTACTGTAGTTATATAAACTTAGAACTATGAATGTTTTAATCCTTTAAAATCATAGAGTATTTCTGAATACAAGCCAAGTAATACAAATAGAAGTATCCATTACTTTAACTGGACATTAAAAGCCAGTAGTGAAAATTCAGATAAGTAGTTATTTTTTTCGAAACCTTTAATAAACCTATATTTGTAATTTGAATCATATTAAGATCTTGTTGGTGGGAGAAAGCTAGGGACGAGTTAAAAGCTTTGGCAACGTTTGTCTGAGAATATTTGCTTGCTTCCTTCAAGTGAGCAACGTCAATATTCCTTTTTGGGAAGAAAAATCAAGCACAAAATATTGTAGCAAAATATACTAGCAAAATATTCATTCTGATCATTATATCACGATATTACCACACTACATTCTGTGACCGCGGTATTATTAAAAGTGTAATCGTTTTAACAACGTTTCTGTCATTACCCTTATTATCTGAGGCAATGAGGCAACAGATATGGCTATGGAATGGAACGCCATAAGTCAGATATTGGCACCTATATTCAACAATGCAAACTGTCAAATTTTAGTTCTTAAGTGTTCTTTACTCCTGGTAAATGACACACCACTTCACCGGAGTGGTGAACTTTGCTCATTGGTGGATTGCAGTCTGGTGCGATTTCCATTTCCATGCTTCAGCATTTTATGTGTGAACTTGTTTTGTAAATATGAAATTAACATTTAGTACTTTGCGTTTTTTAAGTTCGTTTACATAAACCAAATTTAATTATAATATATATTAAAGTTTAAAGGTGTATAGCTGAACTATATATACCGAGGGTGCCAAAATGTATACACACTTTCGTAGTAGGTATCTATTTAATATACTTGAAAGTTGGAACGAAAAACAACAGTAATGTGTAGTATGTTGTTTTGTAAAAAAATATGACTCACATACATTATGATAGCGTTACAACGAGACAGGTAAATCAACAATAAACAAATGAAGCCCAGATTATCGTATGATGTTCTGTAAACAATGTGACTTACATTCCGTTATGTTAGCGTTGTTACAACAAAATGGAGTCAAGATTATTGTTTGAACAGCGGAAAACAATTTTGAAGTGGTACTGGAAAACCGGGAATGTTGTTGAAGTTCAAAGGCAATAGAAACGTATGTGCAGAACAGAACCGCCAACGCGAGCAACAATTGCACGCATTCGAGACAAATTTGAGACTCATAGTACCGTATGCGATGTTCACACTGGCAGCACTTCGGGAAGAAATTGAAACGGCATGTATTACAATCGCTGAGGGCACTTCCGCAAACTTCGCTCAATCAGCAGTTCAACGTACTCAGAAGAGTATCGACTCTGATGGTGGGCATTTTGAGCACCTATTGTAACTGCTGTAACTGTAAAAGTCTAAGCTGATTAGTGCCCATCATTTTCTGTAAATGTGAATTCGAGTTTGTTATATTAACAAATTTTATCTTTGCTTGAAGTGTATATACATTTTTGCATCCTCTGTATAATATATATATATATATATATATATATATATATATATATATATATATAATTATGAATTACTGTTTGACCATTCTAGTGTTGTGGCTAAGATTATATATTATATTACACCGAATAGCAATAACGGATATTAATTTACTTAGTAACTGATTGCATTTCAGAGGCATCCTTTTAAGCCGTGTGTGATATACCGAAATAGTGCTAATGGGAATTAGTAACAGTAAAATGATCTAACAGTTTAAAGGTTGATTCAATTAAAGGTAGTAATATATCTTTGGTGCTCCTATTGGTTTAGATAATTTTTAGCGGTGCCAACCATGAATGGCATCAAGTGCGACTTTATGTTCAGAACATTTCGGTTTTCTCCTGGTGAAGCTCAAGGCTTCATTACACATTGTGTTTCGTAACCCGTAGTGTTGAAATTAAGATTAGAATTTAACACTTAATTCAGCTTCTAACTTTTACTGGTTCAGCTCTTATGTAAGATCCGTTGGCATTCAGTGAAATAAGTTCTTAAGGTTCAACCGCTGTGGTATATAAGGAGTCGGTGCTTATGGTCTAGTGGTAAAGCATACTTGCCTTGATCCCGAGTAGCGCCGAGACATTTTTTCGGGCATAAAAATCCTAAGTATGGCTAACTTCGGAAGGGGCGTAAAGCCGTCGGTCCCGTGTCGTACATTTACGGCACGAAAGCAACCTCATGCCTCAAAGAAGAAGCCTTTGGGCAAAATTTGCGGTCGTTTTGCGCCCTGAATAGAATTGTACGCTGCTGACCTGAGATGTTAAAGAGCGTTCGTAAACAAACCAAATCAACAGCGGCTAATAAGGATAGGTATTCAAAATTTATGAAATGATTATAAAGAGTAATACAAAAACTTCCTACCTTTTTGAAGGAGTACATATGTTGAACCATTAAACAGATTTAGTTAAAACTTATACCATGCGTTCATGGTGTTTCGGCTTTATCTCTAGGGACTGCTATATGTTGACTTGACATTCGTGTTGGTCACTCACTGTTGTGTGACACTACTTGAATACGCCTTTATTTATTTCAAACATGGTTTCTTTGTAGAAATTGAGCACATGTTCATGCACCGACCACATCACATATATCACGGATGCTCTTTTTTGGTATATTCACGAATATTTTTGTTGTAGGATTATTGCTTTAGATTCTGGTGGTTTGATCTGGCCAGCAATGTCTTCGGACCTCAATTCATGGGTTTACTCCCGTGAGGTTTCCTCAAAGATAAGGGTGTATTAACAATTCATCAACAACAGAAGGTAAGTTCAAATGTGCAATTGAAGATGAAAGTGGTAAAATTTCATAGGAGCTTTGTCAGAAAGTGGCATTAAATTTTTCAGCAGACTGCATAATATACTGTGAGGGACTCTTTTTATGAGGAAAAGTGGGAAAATTGAGGAACTCCCTCACACCCAAGCATGCCTAAGAGTAAATGCTTTTAGATAATATAAATAGTAATAATTATAAAATATAGCTTATAGTAGCAAACTGGAAATTTCATGTATTGCTAAAATGTATTCATGGATACCTGGACCTTTTACTCTATGACAATAGGGAAAAGGTTGCCTTTTGTCATCCTTTGTTTTTCTGCTGTTAATGGCTAGAGTGATGGGTCTCTCTACTATACCAAAGTTAAGTGCATGCAGGTGGTCGAACAATAGCTCCTGTTGTATCTTAGTTGCTGAAGCTTCAAAAAATTGTTGAAGGTAGAAGGGGGAACAGGTGTCGGCGATGATATGGTTACATCGTATGATGAGGAACTCTCCAATAAAGTGTCAGAAAGGCGATACATTTAAAATAACCGCGTTTGGGAACCCAAGAGCGCACAAATAATATTTAAATATTTCAAAGGCTTAGGGAATCCATGGGCGCTGTGCTGCGAACCCCATGTAACGCGTTGAAACCACGTGGCGACGTTTGGGTTTCATGTATAAGGAGAAACAACCTAGAAAAAGCAAGTTTCTCAGTATTACATTTGGCTCGCTCACATATACGTTCTTCAGTCACACATTCGCTCAGTCATACATAAGTTTCGTTGGTTCTTTGATGATCAGCATCGCTTACTAGGGGCAGTAGACGAGAGGCACACAGATGCAGCATAAGTAGCACGCGTCATCAAAGTCATAGAGATAATGAACCAGGTGGTCAATAACTAAGTGTAATGTAATTAAATATTTCAATGCGTTCAAAGGAAGCAAGGTTGTGTGATTTGAACTACCTCCTTCCATCTCCCTGCTTCCGTGACAAATAAAACACGAAAGGCGACTGCGAGCCCCTGAACGACCCGGGGTATGAAGTGGAATCCTCAGTTCAACTACTACATCATATCTGAATATAGAATACCACTCCAGATATCAATCAATAAAGTAAATGTAAACCTAAAAGTAAAAATGTTACATAGTTAAAAAAAAAGTCAAGAAATTATACATCCTTCACATAAAGATTTTATTACTTTATATTCTTACACAAAATATATATCTTAATTCTACTGAAATAAAAAGTAAAATAATTTAAATTAAAAGCTCTAAGAAATAGTCTTTATGTCTCTGGAAACTTAATGTACCTAGCAGTACCGATAGAGTCACGCTTTAATCACTCATGCTGAGGAAAATGCTGAAGATGAGGATCAGTTGCCCTGGGCATCACGGAGTCGTCTAGTGCAAGACAAGATTGATTGATTTTTTTATTCATTTATTTATAGACGCTCTTTAACATCTCAGGTCATCAGCGTCCCATTCAATTCAGGGCGTGAAACGGCCGACAAATTTTGCTCAGAGGCCTCTCTTTCAGGCTTGAGGTTCTTTTTCTTGCCGTAAATGTACGACACGGCACCCACGGCTTTACTTCCCTTCCGAAGGAAGCCATACTTAGGATTTTTACGCCCGAAAAATCCATCGGTCATGGCCGGGTTCGAACCCGCGTTCTTGGGTGTAGGAGGCAAGTATGGTAACCACTACACCACCAGGACCGACGTGCAAGACAAGGATGAACCTGGGAGGTCTTCAGGAGTGAGACATTTTATATTTAGAGCTTGAGTGTCATCTTGACGCGCTTTACAAACAAAATTCCTGAAAGTCACCTTGTTGTATTTTGGAGTCTTTCGTACATGGTTTTCTCCACGGATATAATGATCGATCCCTTGTCGAAGTTGAATTATTGCAAAATAAATATGGCAGAAGAAATATTTACAGGCCTAAATTAATGCTATAAATAAACGTAGCATTATTTAAGGTAATTAAGGAATTGACATTTACCCTGGAGGCAATAATTTTTCTAGTACATTGTCTAATAAAGAGCACGGCTTTTGATACAAATTTGATTCACTGGTTTATACTCCACTGAATATTAATAAAAAGGGCATTTTTAACATGTATGTCTATTACTCTGAATATTAATAATAAGGGTAAACGGGGCACTTTAATAAACTTCAAGCACAAAACGCACATTTCTAAAACGTTGTCCGTTAAATGTTAATACAATTGCACTAGAGATGATCCCCCTATATTCTTTCATGTTTATGTAATCATCAACCTGTGTATACAGTGAATAAAGTGGTGACAGAATTTTAACCTTAAAATTCGAGCTCGGTTCAGTCGGTCGGCAGAGAGAATGCAGTACAGGAGAAGCGAGGTAAGACTGAATCGAGCAGTGTACCAGAAACCAAGAGGTTGAGGATGTAATTTCCGAATGTAGAGGAATTTAATTTTCCTGTGTGATGAGTAGAGTTAAGCCCTATTTCCTCTCCACCTGCAGCAGTGAAAATATTTAACAAACACTTACTTCCTTTCTTTTTCTGCAATGGCACACTTGGCTGTTGTCAGCTTCAGGAAATTAAATTACAAATGAGCAAACGTAGTAATAATACTTTTTCTAACTTGAAAAGCGGTAGAAAAATTACAGGAAATAAAATGGTGATGCATGCAAACCCTTATCCTTGATTTCAGGACATAATAAAGCCAAAAACAATGGATTTCAAATTTGATGAAGATGAATATAAGCTAGTTACAATTCAATGCCAGTTACTTTGATCTTTAGGGCAGTGTAAAATGGTGATGGTGATGCTAAAACCTCTAACGGAATAAGTAAATAAAACCAGGGTATTTTGGGGAACGTTGCTTCTTGCTCCTTGTTTTCTGCGCTACATATTCCGAGTCGAAATTGAAACTTCAGCCTCCCATTGGAAGACATTAATTTTATTATGATAATTGAACCACACCGCCATGTATATTTTGATATCTCGTATTAATAAACATACAACGTAATGCTAATACTTCTATATTGCTGGAATGGACACTCTCTTTGAACCTCCGTTACTTAAAGTGAGTATCAACTTGGCACAGACGATAAAAAGAGGTTAAAGTCGATGGAAATTAGAAAAAAAAAAAGAAACATGACCTTTTTATTTTATCCCCATTTTCTTGAGAGAAGACCGACAAAGTCAAACAGAGGGGGGAGTGCTGTAACAGTCTGTTCGTAACGCCTGTTCCGCTGACTGATTAGATTATGTTGGTAAGGTGAAAGTGTATTTGCCGAATGGATAATTATATCTATTCCTTGCTGGGTTTAACGCAACTACTGAAGCACATTATGAAGATCGTAAATCTAGCAGCGGTGATTTGATTTTACTTGATCAATAGGGTGAAATGGCAGAAACACCAACGAGGAAAAGGAAGCAAAAAAAAAAAAAAAAAAAAAAAACGCTGGAAAATGAGGCCATTTTGTATTAAATATATGTACCTATGTGTGTATGCTTTGTCTCGTAGTGAAGTAGATACTTGTATATGTGGCGACCAATCACTTGAATTCTAATGTTGCTGACTTTAATTTGTTGGTGTGTACAGATGAAAGCAAAATCATGTCATAAAAATACATCTACCAAAAAAAAAAAAAAAAAAAAAAAAAATCATCGATGACGGCTACTTGCATAGTTAATTCCGGAATTTTGTCGGTCCTGGTGGTGTAATGGCTACCATACTTGCCTCCTAAACCCAAGATCGCGGGCTCGAACCCGGCCAGGATCGATGGATTTTTTCGGGCGTAAAAATCCTAAATATGGCTTCCTTCGGAAGGGAAGTAAAGCCGTGGGTCCCGTGTTGTACATTTACGGCACGAAAAAGAACCTCAAGCCTGAAAGAGCGGCCTCTGAGCAAAATTTGTCGGCCGTTTCACGTCCTGAGTTGAATGGGACGCTGATGACCTGAGCTGTTAAAAGGCGTCCGTAAATAAATCAATCAAAAAAAAAAAAATCTGGAATTTGGGTGAGTGAGCACATTGTATGCTTTTTTGTTTATTTTGTTTATTTATGGATGCTCTTTAATATCTCAGATCATCATCATTCCTTCCCTTTGAAGGAATTCATATTTACGATTTTAACACCAAAAAAAATATCCAATGACCCTAGTCGGACTTGAACCCGCGATCTTCGATCTCTCCACCTCCACGAGTGGCCGAGGTCGTTAAGTTGCGAACTCGTGTGTAGGAGGTCTGGGGTTCGTTTCTCGCCAGGGCTGCCCTCGCTGACTGAGGTTTTTTCCACTTTTCCTTAGTGGTCATAGATGACAAATTCCGGGGAGGTTTTTAAACTTAGGCCTGGAACGTTTCCTTCCTTAAAATAATCCTTTTCCAATTTATCATTTCATTTCACATATCACCAGCGCTCGCCGACTGTGATGTCTCGGCAGTAAAAAACGGGCGTTAAACACTATTAAAAGGGCTTGTGCCTACGAGGCAGTAGACCCCCTGGACCAACACATTGTAAGGAGCAAAGAACCTTTGAAATGTGCAAAATGGCGTTTCATTTAGAGGAATTAATAAATAAATGCTAACGGTTTAAAAATAGATGAAGACGTTATAATTCTGTCTTACAAGCTACAGAAACTTTAAGTTGATAAAACAACATTGGTATGAAAAACGTGTACTTGCATGCATCGATGTTTAATGCAAGAGCAAACAAGGCGCTATCTATGCAGCAGAGCAACGGAAGCATGGGAACGACAAAACATAAAAGTTCAGTCCATGCTGTGGTTTGTAGAGCAGAAATCTGTTACGCGTGTACAACTCCAAGTTCGTCGTGAGTGGAATGAGTGGAGTCTAGATGTATATAAGACAACTGGGGCCGCACACGTGGAGTTGTATTGGCCATAATACCTCTTGGACAGTTTCTACATCGGTTATGTAAAAAGTTAAGGTATGTTAATAAACCATTTTTACACTTCAAACTGTTTATTTTTCGATATCCCTAGGCGGAATAATCTGTACAGGTTTCGTAAATGAATCTTAAAATGACTGATTTGCAAAAGTTATAGAAAATGTTGTTGGCAAATTTAAAACTAAGGAATAATAGTACTGCACTGTACATACTTCAGAAAAGTATTGATCAAATAGTAGAGAAAATTATTATCTATGACCGGATATTACGATCTTGTACTTAGGCTGCAAAAGGGGATGTTCGATCAACAAACTTCCTTATCATTGAAATAAAATAAAAAACGGTTAAGCAATGGAAGCTGAGAAACAACACGCATAACGCATTAGTACAACTACGAATATAAATAAAGTTGTGTGTACTTTTCTGTCCAGAGTTAGCAGCTAAATTTCAGGCAAATATTTACTTATAAAAGCAGATATATATAAAAGTAAAATTTGCATTCTCATTGTATTTTCAGAATAAAAGGAAATAGACACATTTTTGCAATTATACATTTAATTATAGGTACCTCGTTCTCCTTCATAATTATATCACATGTCGATGTACATAGGCCAGTAAGAATTCAATGAACATTTTTCGTAAAATAAAAGTTCAGATCATTCGTTCATAGGTATCCACGAGTGTTAATATGACAACAAATATTTATTTGAACGATATATTTCTGCTGCCATTGAAGAAAGAAACTTAATACCGGGCTTTTCCTGCTTCCTAAAGCTTGTATATAGATATAATCCTACGTAATATACAAGTCTGGAACTCTGAAAGTTCGCTTAAAAAGTACCGTATCACAATCAAATTCTGACGATTATATTCGACCACCGTAATGTTCATTTCACTGTAGTTGTTTTCCTTTATTTTGTAAGCTTTTTTGTGTTAGTTTTGAATGATCTGTTGGCGAAAGTTCAAGAGTAGCGCCAATTCCATCTAGTATTTCTTCAGTTAAGACTTCTGTTTATGCTCATGCGTTTTGTTTTCCACGTTCAAATTGGGTATTGTAAATCTGGAAGAAGGCGCTGAATAATTTCACCATGCACAAGACAAGTTGATTCCTATTTATAATAACGTTTACATATAAAATGTTTTATTCAATGTGTGTAGTTCATTTTAATATAGCAGTAATTTACTTTTTTTCTTGGAGATCACGCATCCCTATCTTGTTAGTTGGCTGATCGCAACCAGTCACTAAAGGGGAAGAGGTATGTTGATTTCCTGCTTGTAAGGCTGCCTAAGTGTACTTTTTGTCATATTTTTTGCAACCGAAAAAGATAACAAACAACTTTATGCAGCGATAGACTCAAGTTTCATTTGCTTCATCATTAATTCCTTTACTTCATTCATCGCTTCGAAAGCCTCGATAATTGGTGTGGCATGTTAAATATTACAAAAAAAAAAAAGTCCACCATTATTATATGATGAAATAGAAACCACCGAATGTCATCCCTGCACAGGATATTAGTAGGATTATACAATATATTCAAATTCGATCTTTTAACTTCGAACGCCTTTCGTTTTAAATTGTTAATAATAACTTTAATAAATATGCAATTACATTTATATGGCAATTTGCAATTGTATTTTTTTATACTTGCTTGTCAATTGAGTGCAAAATAACAAAAAATCACAACTTTTAAATGTGAAGTTCAAACCAGGCAAGAGATTATTGTATTTTAAAAATTAACCTGTAATGTGTATCATATTTCAATACAAAATCAGGTGTAAAATGCAGTTGAGCAAGGTTTCACAGTTGCACATATTTCTAATTGAAAAAAAAAATATATATATGAATTTTGGTATCCATATCAATGCTAACCATAGCCACTCTTTTCATTACTTGCTATGAAAGTAATCAATGAGAAAATTCAGAATAAGAACCGCATTACATATTTCTGCATTTCACCCCCTCAAGGGCCCAATTTTTTGGGTACGGGGCGTAGCGACCCCGAGGCACCCGAGCTGCTCGCACAGGTCCGCGCTCAGCGCGTTTGACTCATTTTTATTTTGCCTCTATTTTACTTTTTATTCGTCCTACTTCCCTGTTCTTTGTCTGATGGGTGCCTCCGTGTTTGACACGGTAAAATGTGACTGGGTAACGGCGTAACTCCCAGCACTGGGTTATCATGTAGGACAGGAGTGTATCCCCTGGTAAAGGCCAGGCCCGGGAAGGGCCATTACATGGGCTGTTATGTTCACTTCCTGCAGGCGATTGGGTCCCTTTGTCAACACACAGGAAGGTGTGACCATGAGGTTACTTTGTTCAGGCCAGAGCCAGTAACCTAAGCCGGGGTGGCGCCCAAGAAGTAGCCTGCCATCGGAGACAGTTGCAGTGGTGGAGGATAAATTCGCTATGGTTAATGAAAATAATTTTACCCAAATGAAACGAAAAAGAGTGGAAGTAAAATAAGTAATCGAGAAGTCCTATCCTCGTTACTTAGTTATAAGTAGAACAGAAGAAGCTCAGTAATTTTCTAAAGTAAACTCATTTGTGATCCAGAAGGGCATTGATACCATAGCTGGATCCGTTAAGTCGTGCACCCGTCTGAGAAATGATTCTCTTTTGGTGGAGACATTTGGTCTGTCTCAAACAAACTCTCTGCTGAAGTCGACGATACTCCACAGCTATCCCATCCGTGTTGAGCAGCATAGAACCTTGAATTCGTCGCGAGGAGTTGTTACCACCAGCGTGCTAGACGGTATGTCTGACCCGGACACCTAGAGTTGTCTTGACTTCTGTATATAGAGTTCAGGAGAGGAAAGAGGGGGAATTACAGCCAACTCGCACTCTTTTCCTCACTTTTAACAAGGTCGAATTACCGCAGAGAATCAAGGCGGGCTACGAGGTTATTGAAGTACGCCCGTATATACAGAGTCCGTTGCGTTGTAGACGCTGATGACCTGAGATGTTAAAGAGCATCCTTAAATAAATAAAAAATAAATCCGTTGCGTTGTTTTCAGTGCCAGCGCTTTGGCCACACACGCGTTTCTTGTAAGAGTGCAAACTCCATCTGTGCAGCCTGCGGTGAAGCAAGTCATGAAGGAGCATGCACATTCGCTCCAGTCTGCATCAACTACCGCGGAGATCATCCGGTATCATCCCGCGACTGCCCTCGATTTAGAGAGGAGCGTTGTATCCAGGAAATCCGGGTAAAGGAAAATTTCTCCTTTACCGAGGCCCGGAAGCGATTTCAATCTCGCCAACCCGTTATGCCTAAAACGGGCACATACAGCGCCGAGCTTATTCGAAGATCAAGAAGTGCAATAGCAGTACGCAGACCTGCGACCTTGTTTTTACACGGGTCCCTAATGCGCGCAGTCCTCCGCAGTGCTCTACTGAGAAGCCCAAACCAATAGTTTTTAATGCTCCAGAAATTAGATTTAAGACCAGTTATACAAGGAATGACTTTTTGAAAACTTCCACTTTTGTTGAAAAGCAGAAAAGCCCATCTCCTTCTCGGAGGTCCCGCTCCCCATGATGGGAGCAAACCCGCTAGGCGGTTGCCATCACCGCCTATCTCAACATCCAACCGATTCCAGGTGCTGGAATCGGCGGATGCTTCTCGGCGGGAGAACCCTCACTCTGAGGATGTCATGGAGCAGGATGTGCCTGCTCCCGAAAAACCACCAAGTCCCACGCGTTTGAAAAAAGGACGACTGATTCGTCCTGGGTCGACCAAAAAGTAAGGTGGTAAATTTTTAACTACTTTTACCTCATTTTAACAATGGCTATCCTTTCTTGAAATGTGCGTGGACTCCGCAGTCGAAGATCTGACTTACTTTTAAGCTCGACTGACTCTCCGCTCGTGTGTCTCCAAGAGACCAAACCTCGCCCGCAAGATTCTTTTAATTTACGCGGTTACTCTTCGGCACGGTGTGACCTTCCTCCCGAAGATGGCACTCCCGCTCACGGCGGAGTTTTAATTTTAATTACACATGACGTGTACAGTACTTCATTACAGCTCCAGACTCCTTTACAAGCTGCTGCATCTACAGTTCACTTCTCTGGCCTTAGTTTTTCCCTCTGCAGTGTTTACTTGCCTCCGTCTGGTACAATCACATCGGATGATCTTGATGATCCCTTTTTTCAGCTACCACCCCCTGTCCTACTTTTGGGGGATTTTAATGCGCACCATCCCCTATGGGGTTCCATCTCGGAGTGTACAAGGGGTAGCCTTTTAGCCGACTTTCTGGATGGTCACAATCTTGTACTGCGCAATAATGGTCAACCTACATATATTTCAGAGGGTACTCAGATTTTTCATACTTGGACTTATCCTTTTGTTCTGTTTCACTATCTGTACATTTTACTTGGAATGTCCTCTCTGATTCATACTCTAGTAACCACTTTCCGTGTCAGATTCACGTACTCTCTTTAAACGCACTCTTTTCGATCTATGGCCGAATTTTCAGGGTGTGAATTTCCATCTATCAATGTCGTGATCGAGCACCTCCGTACGATCATAATAACAGCCGCAGATCAGGCTATTCCCCGGTCGTCTTGTCACCCCAGACGCTTACCGGTTCCCTGGTGGAATGATGAATGCCGGTATGCTTTGCGTGCACGCCGAGGTGCTCTCCCGAGTTTTTCGTCGCCACCCTACTTCAGCAAACATGATTCGCTATAAACAACTGCGCGCCAACTGCGCGCCAAATGCCGCCAAGTCATTAAGGATAGCAAAAAGGCTTCTTGGATTGCTTTTACCTCTTCTTTTAACCGCACAACGCCTTCCTCGGTAGTTTGGGAACGGGTACGCCGCGTTGCGGGCAAACCTAGATTTACGGCTATACCCGGTCTTAGGATATCGAATCGAGTGCTTACTACTCCGCTTGACGTTGCCAATATTTCAGGACGCACCTTCGATGATGTTTCGATCTCCGCCAATTACCCTGCTTCATTTCGCGCATTAAAGGAGCAGGTGGTGTCGAAAGGTTTCTCTTTTGCCTCCGACATCAGCAGTGCTATAACGTTCCTTTTACCGCCGGGGAACTGGAGCATACGCTTTCTACCTCTCGACATTGCGCACCGGGGCAAGATGGCATTCATGTTGCTATGTTGCAGCATTTGTCAGCAGAAGGCAAAGCTTTTTTATTACAGACTTTTAATTTTATTTGGTGCAATGACACATTTCCTAGCGCTTGGCGAGTGGCCACCGTCATTCCTGTATCTAAGCCTGGAAAGGACCCACATCTTCCTTCCAATTACCGTCCGATTACCCTCACCAGCTGCGTCTGCAAGGTGTTGGAACGCATGATTAACGGGCGGCTTATATGGTGGTTAGAGTCGAGGCATTTACTGACTAACGCTCAGTGTGGTTTCCGGCGCCATCGCTCCTCGGTTGACCATCTTGTGTCTCTAACCACCCATATAATGGACGGTTTTGTACGCAAGTGCCAAACGATCGCCGTGTTTTTCGATCTGGAGAAAGCGTATGTTACTTGCTGGAGAGGCGGTATCCTCCGAACGCTTCACGATTGGCACATACGTGGTCATATGTGTATTTTTATTCAGGAATTTATAAAAGACCGGGTTTTTAATTTTCGCGTGGGATCAGTTTTATCATCTAGTTTCATTCAAGAGAACGGTGTACCTCAGGGCTCGGTACTTAGTTGCACACTGTTTGCCGTTGCTATTAACTCTATTACTGAGTGTTTACCGCCAGGAATACAATCGTCGTTGTTCGTTAACGATTTTGCCATCTTTCTTTCCTCTCGGAGAACTTGTCTCTTGGAACGCCGCCTTCAATGCTGTCTCGACCGCCTTTACGCTTGGAGTGTAAATCACGGGTTCCGTTTCTCTGCAGAGAAGACCGTCTGCATGAACTTCTGGCGCTATAAGGAGTATCCATCTCCGTCTCTCCATCTTGGCCTAGATGCTCTTGCTTTTGCAGACGAAGTTCGATTCCTTGGCTTAATATTTGATAAGAAATTATGCTGGTCATCGCATATAGCACAACTCAGAGGCAAGTGTGAACGCTCTCTTTGTATTTTACGTGTTTTAAGTTGCACATCCTGGGAGCTGACCGTATGGTTCTTTTACGTTTTTACCGCTCTCTCATCCGCTCCAAACTGGATTATGGCTGTGTTGTTTATGGCTCTGCGCGGCCTTCTGTTCTTCGTCGCCTTGACCCGATTCATCACCGAGGTATCCGTGTAGCCATTGGAGCATTCCCAACCAGTCCTGTGCTAAGTTTACGTGCGGAGTCTGCAGAACCTCCGTTGTTTTATCGTAGGGGTCTTTCACTTTCTGCGTATTGTTGTCATCTAACCGCGCAACTTCGTCATCCCACGAATGGGCCGTTTTTTAATGTGTCTTTGGATGGTTTTTATGCTGCTCGGTCTTTTACTCCTAAGCCTGCTGGCTTTCGTTTTCAGCAGCTGCTAAGGACCTTGGACTTGCTTTTTTCCTAACCGGGGAAACTAGTTCCCCCCCCCTTGGCTTTCAGCAGAGGCCCCCGTTCATCTTGGGCTTACGTCCTGTCCTAAGTCTTCGACCGCAGCACATATTATTCCTTGTTCTTTTAGCGAGATCAAATCTTCTTTTAATGGCTAGAATTTTATCTATACCGACGGCTCGAAATCTGACACAGGAGTAGGATGTGCTTTTGTTTTTAATGGAGCAAGTTTTACGTATGGTCTTAACGTTGCGACATCTATTTTATGACGTAGCTTTATGCTATTTATCGGGCAATTTTATTTATTTCTGATCAGGGGTTAGGGAATAGTGTTATATTTTCAGACTCTTTGAGTGCCCTGTTATCTTTTAAACAGCTGTACCACTACCACCCTCTTGTGCAACAGATCCAAGATGCAATTTTTATACTACTTGACCATGGCTGCAGGGTAACACTACTCTGGGTACATGGACATGTGGGACTCTCCGGCAACGAGGCCGCAGAAGTCGCAGCTAAATCCGCCCTTTTAGACCCTGCTGAGTACGAGCACCGTTTTTACTTCGGGGATTTTAAACATTGCTTACGACGAGACGTTCTCTCGCGCTGGCGCGATGAGTGGAATTCCATACCCACCAATAAGCTTCGGGAGTGTAAATTAGCCCCTTTTAACTGGTCGACTTCTTCTCGCGCTGTTCGTCGGGAAGAAGTAATTTTAGCTCGTCTGAGAATTGGGCATTGCCGTTTTAGTCACTGTCACCTTTTTAATGGTCAACCCGCTCCAGCTTGCCCTCACTGTGACCACCCCTTTACAGTGCGTCACCTTTTAATTGAATGCCATCATTTAGTGGCTTTTAGACATAATCTAGGTTTGCCCTCCTCTTTTGAGGACTTACTTGCGGATGATGTGGTTGCTGTTGAGCGAGTGCTCCGTTTTATCCGTGTTTGTGATTTTTGGAGCAAGGTGTCAGGTTTTATCTTTTTACTCATGACGGCATTTTAAGACCATTTTAAGACTGTTGTTGTTTCAGCTTTTGCTGAATTTTGGATGTTTTGCGCCGCTTAAATAATAATAATAATCATCATCATCATCTGCATTTCGCCGTTATAATCAACGTTTCTGCGTAATATGAATAACCACAGAATGGAATATGCATGCTTCACTATCACATATAGTCACAGATAATTAAAACTGAAAATTAGAAGGAAATTAAAAAGCAAAATGTATTATATGGGATTTAATTTAAGGGAATTCGGCGGTTTTTAACAACCATTAGATCATCCTACTAAAAGTAATATTGCCATCGTAGAGATTTTTTCCCTCATCATGGCCAAAGGGATTGTTAAACGATCTAAAATGTTTGAGTTGCTAGACAGCTGGGGGATCCACAATTCTACCAGCGGTGAACAGATAGAGTGACTGTGTGGTTTCACACATATCAGAAAGTTTTCTCTTATGCCCTCATTTGTAGAGGATAATATCAATTAACGACTAAGGGTGGTCTAAAAATGCACATGGTGCAGAGTGGAAGTTGTACCTACTATTTCTTCAGGGAACTGTACAAATGACACACCAAAGTGTATATTACAGACTGTGTCAAAAAGCAGTTTTTATATGCATATTATGTAAAAGCATACTTTCTGTTGCATCATACTTCAAGCAAATGGTTTTACTATTTGAGTTCGCACCCCGCCATTGATGTTAGATTAACTTTTAACTTTAGAAGTAGGTGTGCTGGAAGAAATCCCCAGGATATAATATGAAAATGTAATTTTGCAGTACTGGAGAAGACGTATAAGAAGAATTTACAATTTCTAATAGTGGAAATAATATTCGAAAATCTACCGTGCCCTCTTAAACTTGATATCTAACAAGCATTCGATAAAGTCTGGCATTAGGACTAATACGTAAACTATCCATTTTTAAAGTTTCCGATTCCATAATTAAATTATTTACGAAATACCTTACTAATACCTCTCACATTCCAATCAGCACTTTAACGTTCCCACTCTACACTACGACCAATCAATACAGGTGCCCCCTTAAAGAAACCTTCTTAGACCGGTGCTATTCAATATTCACATCAACGATTTCCCTCAGACCTCTGACGTACCAATGTTCATAGACGCGGAAGACACAGCACTCGCCGCTCAATCAGGAAAAACTCAACTCATAATTAATCGGTGAACTACCGTTATTTCCAAACTTAAAATTGGCGCATAAAATGACGAGTAAAAATAAACAAAATAAATACCAAGCAATTCTGTTCAGCAAGCACATTAACCACCGAAGACAACAGCAACCACCACTTAAAACCTTTAGCAGCGAAATCCCGTGGACGCACCAAGTACCTTACTTAGATTTTAAGATAGACCGCTCCCTCACATAGATAGCTTACATCACAAACATACGAAATTAAGCTCGGCGTAGATTTCGCGAATTATACGCCTTAATTATATATTCGAGCAGGTTTTCACGTAACACACCATGACCATCTACAAAGCAATAAATTGTCTTATTATTACATGTGCAGCCTCAGCTACGCTGCTGTCTTACATACATACATTAAGAGACGCCAATCATTCCAAATGAAAATACTAAGAACCATTGCCGAAGTTCTCAACTAATCCCAGCAGTATACCTACATCGCGAATTAAAAATGCATTCAATTAATCAATTTATTCGAAAACTAGTCTTTGATTTATATGAAAACCTAGCGTAACAAACCAACGCTCTAATAAGAAGACTGGACATTTACGATCCCTCTGTCGGTGCTCATCCTGGCCCATTACGGCTATTTAATAAACCCAGCGAATCTGATGTAACCCCATGGGAAATACAAGAGTAGCTAAGCAACCTAATGCACATTGACCCCATTTAAAATCGATAAACTCCATCATCTACCTTCCTTATGTTTATGGCGTTGGCACATAATCTTCTTGATATCTTATCTAAAACTGCATTGTATTAAACACTAATATCACTAACATCTTACTAATTGAAACAGTTCCTCTGATCCACCTCCACTAAAATATAATTATCATGCATATTTATGCAAGCCTAATCATCATAGCTTGTGGTATTGCAATTAGCAATAAAAATGTTATATATGTTGTATTATAAGCTGTAACGGCTACATAACGGTAAATAGAGAAAGTTTTTGGTGTTTCCATTACATAGCTGGAAGAGTCAAAGGGTGATAAAACCATAAAATCTACTGAAAAGAGGGAAACTGAAGGTCGCGTGTGGAGCCCCGTTCTTCTTTTTAAAAGGGCTTCCTTCGCAGGGTAAAAAAATTGGAAAGATTTTTAAACCGTCTGCGGGTGGGGAGGCTTTAATCGCTGCCGGCTATAGTACCACTAGCCTCTTCAATTTATCCAGGTACGCGCGGCAGTTGAAGTTGAACTAGCCAATGGAAAACGTACGTTTGAATTTTTAAAGAAAGCCGCGGGCTTGAGCGTACCATTTTGGCGTCTGCTAGTCAATGATTTTTGATTTGAATTTAATATATAAAGGAGGCGGTCACTCCGATGGGACAGTCAACTCAGTTTATTCATTCAAGCCAGTCAAATCAGTTTTACTCGTCGTGCGCAGCTGGCATTGATTTTTCAGCAAGCAGTTCTAAGTTTTATACACGACGAGACACAAGCAAAATTCTTCATTAATGCATTATTCCACAACAGGAGACGCATTCAGTGTTACATATTCAGTCTACTTAATCATTGCAGTTCTTTTCCGTTCTATTCAGTTAAGCATTTCGCAGTACTCGCCTGTAAGTTTCATCCGGGGCAACTAAGTTTATAATCAAAGTAGCCAAGTCTATCATAAACAAAACACGAAAAAAAACAATAGAATTTGTACATAATAAACTACTCAATTATATATTATGTCGCATCGCGTGCTTATGTACACCCTTGAATTACTCTCCAGGTCCTGTTAAGTCCCAGTCAACTAAATAGCGGATTCGCTCAGGGATATTGTTGCCGTTGAAGCGTATGCAACAACATCGAAACGATCAGCAATCAATCTACGATAACGCTACAAAATTGGCATCAAGACGTGAGGCCTCTCAACGTCAACGACAGATCCTTCAAGACTGGTGTCCAGCTTGAGCACATAGCCGCAGCCATACTAAACGATTTTAAAATTTGGCGCCCAACATGGCTGCGATACCAAACCGCTTAATAACATGATTCACCAACGTGGTGTCAGCAACAACATCCCGCTACAAAGTCGCTTCTTAATCAATCATCCAGATTTCCTCTTTCAAAAAATTATTGCAATAAAATTAAAAAAATTCAATAAAATTAAATATATAGAAATAAATTCTCAAATAAGTATTTCAATTATTGTTTTTTACCAATATAGGCAAGTTGATAACTAATATAATCACATTAATATTTTTATCGTCATTACACCTTTATTTATAAAAAATAAGAAATAATAAATATATATATATATATATTTACTAACTTACTACCACCCTACCCACCACTAACTTCCCTGGCTGGCTGTCAGGCCTAACAGACATGACTCCCGGCACTTGGAATGACAGTACATGCATTATAATAACGCAGGACCCGTCAAACGCATATTACCCCTCTCCAAAATTACACTTACTAACAACCTTATACTAACAGCATGCACTCGCATGTTAGTTGCTAACTGCATGCGGGAGCGATGTAGACTTCGGTTGATCGCCACCGCCCTTTTAAAAAGTAACGGTGGAAAAACCAATATAATTTGCAGAATTAAATGTATATAACACATGCAAATAAATTTGAATTTTGATTAACAAATCATCATAAATAAACAAAGAACATTAACCTAAAATTGGCGTAAAAGTAATTCAGCATTGCAGCCTTGAGACTATTATAAAATAATTTATATCTTAATTTTTAAACTTTGAAACTCTAAATTTGAAACTGTAAATCTTTAAATCATTGCCATTTTTACCACATAATATTCATTCCAATTATTCGTAAGTAAATGCTAAAGTACAAGCATATTGTAATATTTCCTACTTTAACAAAAAATTAAACACTTTAAATGCTGCGTCTTAATTACAAAGAGTTGATATTAAATGTTTCTTGCCGAGAAACTTCTAACAACGGAACAGCAAGTCAATATAATATAACAAAATGAACTTCACAATAACATATTTTATAAAACATTTTTTCTGCGTCACTGAGAGTACATTACGAAGGATACTCCGGACTTAATACTTAAGAATTGTAGATCCGAAAGTTTCTGCATTCCAGACGGCTGAGGTTTCCTTGCTGTGCTTTGGAGGAAGAGAAGCGAAGTGAAGTAAACCAGTCACTTAGCATGGGTCTCTCCTGAGTTCCTTGCTGTGCGTTGGAGGAAGAGAAGCGAAGTGAAGTAAACCAGTCACTTAGCATGGGTCTCTCCTGAGTTCACGGGCTGCTTAACTTAATGACCTATGAACTTACACAACACCATGCTTGCTTGAAGGCATAAGAAACAGGAAGGAGGACTCGTATACCCATCGGGAAGGAAGGAGTGAGCATTGTTTTGAATAACTGATATTCTAGCCAGGCGTATCTTCTTAGAATATAGAATTAAATTTAATTTAGGCGAATAAAAAGTTTTGCTTTAATGTTTGCATAATGATTTACTCTCAGTCGAACTCAGTGTATCTGAGAGATGCATTTCACGCTTTTTTCAAAGTAATGATGTAACTGCTAGTACGAAATGTCTCCACATGTAGTAGTTTCTTAGAACTTATTGCAGTACTTCCCTGCTCATTATTCATTAATTACCTGTTATTTTTGTTCCAATATCAAGCGAAAGTATATTGCGCCCGTTCATGTTCCTCAATGTTTTTGTATCCTTCGTTACCACCGTGTTCATAATGTCATAAAACGAGAAGAATTCAATCTAAATGACCCCCAAAGACTTACAGAAATCCCTGGGAATAAATTGTTATTACCATTTATGTTAAATATATGTCATTCTGTAATGAAATAACTTTTAGTTTATATAATTGAAAATAATTGCTGCAGACTTTCTTCATACTTCTTGTAAATCCGCCCTATTTGCTCTAAACAGCAGTAATCTTCATATTTCTTGCACCATGTGAAATACAATTTACTTTTTGGAGTTAAGAATAATCATATTCATGTCCTAGTGAAACAAAGAAACATCAAAATGGCAGGAACTGAGAGGAATTTGCAAACATAGATCACAAGAATATAGTCAAAAAAAAAAAAAAAAAGTAAATGAGAAAAATAACCATGCAGTAATTGACCAATGAAGTAGAAGGAAATTTGTACACTTGATAAAAACACGAGAACCAGATAAAATTGTCAAAAGAAGTAAAATGTGATATAATGGTTTACCTAAAGGTGTCGCTCAGTATTTTCCAAAGCAAAATAGATAAGATAACTTGACATCAAATTCATGGAACGAACTGTTCCTTCAACAAGCCGAAAAATTATAATTTTCATCAAAAGAAAAATGCATTTAAATTTCGACTGATTTTTCTTTACAATCTGATTCCAAGAAAGGATACGTCACTGACCTCGGAACAGCATTGAAAGAATAATAGTCAATGATAAAACCATAACAGATTTATTGCCCTTCACGAATACAGAGCTTGTCGAAAGAGCATTCTCCTCTTATTCGTATATTGATAATAAATATCGCTTTAAGTTTGACGCAGCTCCTGACTTGAGATTAAGTCTGTGTTCATTTGAAGTTAATTATTAAAAAAAACTTAGCTCCATGGAACAATCTTACTACTTCTATTGAAATTATTAAGCGCCACATTTGAATACTTGCATATCAAGATAAATAATTATTAATTTTCATCATAAGTTAATGGGGTTAAAATTATTTGAATAGTGTTTTTATTTGTTTTAATGTTAAGCTCCTACTATAAAAATTAAAATAAATTGTAAAATGTAAAATAAAAATTAAAATCCTTCAAATATCTAGAAATGCACTTGTTTGATTATTTAGCTAATCTGAGAACATCACTATCTAACAAAAACACATTATTTTTACATAGAGGAATGTGTGGTGAGGGTTTATGAGAGTAGGGGTATTCATAGATGAAAAACCTAATCAAGGAGTATAGGAGACAATAAAAAATTCGGAAATACTGATCTAGGCTGATAAGCACAGAAGGATTATCTCTAATAAATTGTTTCAATCTACTTGCCCTTTAATAAACTGCACCCATTATATTAATTTCCTAGATCAAGTACTTTACCGATTTCACGATCGCACATTTTAATGCAATGCCACATTTTAACATAACTACTACATTGAAGTTATTGGAGTTATGATCCGCCTAATTGGGGCTATTACTGCTTACTGTAGCCACAGCATCTGTTCAGTTTCCGCTTATAAACTAAGTATTTTATTTTATTAAATTATACTGTATTCAGAAATAAAATAATAATAGTAATAATAATAATAATAATAATAATAACCTGTGTTAATAAGAGATGTTGAAAATGGTGCCCCTCAGCACAAATACATTGCGGAGTCCAACGTAGGAAATTCCTATATTTAATATACCGTTTCTTCCGTAAGAACGCGGCGGCTGGAACAAGTTACTTATCATTGAGAGATCCTGTTACTCGTAACTTTTTAACAAGCTGGGCAACAGTTTCTCTATCTGCAACACGATTGCTAGGATATTTTCTTGCAAATCGCCTTTCTACTACTCTGTAAAACCAGTTTTCACACGCATCGCACATAAAACCCCGTTCTTCAAGAATATATTTATGTAATGGTATAACTAACGAAGAACAATTAGCACACAATTTGCACTCAATGAAAACAACTGAGTAAGAGACGAACACGCAATCATTCACTGAAAAAGCCTTCCTCAAACTAACTACAAGCTGCTAGCTGCAGTATATTGCTCATATTGTCTTCTTTCAGTACGCTGCCGCGCTCTGCCGGCCCGCAACGCAAATAACCTCATTGCATTTGTCTTTGGAGGGAAGAAACAGTAAACAATAAGGGATAAGGCTACCTTCACAGCGATGAATGGTGTATATTTTGGAATATATATATATACACGTGAAAATTCCATCCATTAAAACTGGGCATAAAATTTGGGCAATAAATAATGCTTGTCGTAGTGATCGCTTTTAAAAGTATATATCTTTTATTATTCGTAATATTTAATTATGCTTCAGCGACAAACTTAAAACTCAAATATTTGAGTTAACAGTAGTATGTAACGTGGCGTTCAAGTTGCATGGATTTCCAAATGAAGTCAGTTTCATGTTTATCAAGTATATTAATATTCCTCATCTCCATCAGTCAATTTCCGCCTAATAACTTTGTTTTTGAGTATATTTTTGTGACCTATATTTGCAACTCCCTTTTAGTTCCTCTTATTTTGATACTTCTTTCTTCCACTAGGACATGGATATGATTATTCCGAATTCCAAAAACATAATTTTTATCACTGTTACAGGCACAAATATTTTAAATAGGTCACTTCTAGACCACAGAATTAATTTTAAGTTCGCATACAAAAACGTTATATTTTCCTTTTCTTTATATTTTTTTAGTTATTCTTTAAACTTCCTAATTTTCATTTATATTGATAAATATAACAAATTTTAGAATATCGTAAACAATACCTCCCCTAACGAATATAACGAATCCAGTCCGCCAATGATGACCAACACACCAACAACGGCAAACCAGTAGTTAATCTTTCCGAACGCAAAACAGAAGAACAGCAGTAGTGTACGTTCCTATAACAGAATATTGCGTTTGTTTCTTTTTGTAGTTAATTCACCCTGCCACCAAATCAAATTTACCTACAAAAACAAAAGAGTAGTACCATATGATCTCAAATTCATGAACTCATAACAGCATATTTCATTCTTTAATAACATTAGTTCTTTTTTGTAATTGGTGATTTTCAATTCTGGTATCTGAGAATTTGAGCAATTATATTTTTTTTATTTGTAGCTATGGAATATAAAATATAATAATAATAATTTGGTTAAGCATGTGATTTTAACTTGCCCCAATTTTAGGTTAGTTTACATTTTGAATGCAATTATGTGTGAATTTTAACAAATTTGAGTCTAGTTAGCAACTTACTTTAACATTATCCAAAATGTCTTTTTTATAATGAGGAAAGCTTTGATATAAAATGTGAGCAAAATAGAGTCAATCATGATAAGACCTTTATAGGTTAGCGAAACAAGGGCAATGTTTAAGACAAATGCACTATCCGTGTATCTGGCGCCATGTGTTCATTTTTATATGCACACAACAAACTTTTCAAACGCCTATTGTTCATGGCTTCTAATATTTAAAAGCGCTGCGTAGGGAAGAGATACATTACGAAGGACATCGATCCTGTCCTATGAGGTTGAACTATATGTGGTACTTGATTCTATAAATGTACGTCATACTGATAAAATTTGATTGAAAGAAAAAGTCTATATTAAATACGCCAAATCTATTGATATTGGGTTGATCATGTGTTCGAACCTTTTTTGTGATGAACGTTTATAGCATACAGCAATTAATCACTTATCGTGCATTCTCCTCAATTATCCACGACTCTCCCAATACTGGGACAGTTTTTTGATACCACATTGGAAGAAATATGCTGGTTTGGAGCCGAGGAAGTCGTAAAGTCAAGTTTGAAAAGCGTCTTTGTTAGTGAAGCAGTTCCCTTGAAGATTGTTGAATGAAGAACGGAAAAAATGGAAATCTGAGGGCGCAAGATCGGTAGAATATGAGGGATGTGAAATCATCTCCCAACCACACTCCTAGATAGCTGCTTAGCAGAGTGTGAGCGTGCATTATCTTGTTGCAGCTACACATGATGTAGTATTCTCGGTCTTTTTTACAATTACGGCCTCCTAGTTGTTGACAAATTTCAATAGTTATACTTACATTCCTGGGAAGAAATTTGTAGTACCCGACGTCTTCTTTATCCCACTAAACGCCTCGCCAAACATCATTTTCTGAGGGTGGACAGAAACTTTTCTAAGGGATGTTACCTTTTTATTAGGGTTCAGGCATTCCTTTATTTTTTTGAGTTGTCATAGAGGCACCATTTTCCTCACGTAATAATCTTGGATAGGAATGATCGACGTTGTTCACAAGCTAACTAATGACGAGCAAGTACAGACGCGCAAAAGGCCATCCTTTTATTTTTGATTTCACTTAAAGCATGCGGCACCCAAACGCTGGGATTTTTAACCTTGCTCTTGGAACACAACTGTCGCACAATGGTTGACTTGTCACATTTCATCGCATATGCTAATTTTCGGGTTAACTGAGAGCATAATCATCTATCAAAGAGTTTAGATCATCAAGCCCGATGGTCTTCCTAAACGTGGCGAATCGCTCATGTCAAAGTGGTCCTCTTTGAAACGATAGTACCAATTTCTTGCCGTACTGTCTCCAATGACATTTTTCCTATAGATTCACAAATGTTTTGAGCCACCTGCGCTGCCCTTGCTCTAATTCTAAAGAAAAAAGGATATGTCTGAAACATTAGTTTTTTTTTTCCATCTGGCGCCTCATTTTCTTTAGCTCACAAATAGCACAAACATTTCTTAAAATGTGGAAAATTCAAGGTGCATTAACAAGCATAACGCTCTAAATAACGAATGACAGATGACAAACGGAAAACAATGCAATAACAACCCAGTGTTGTAATGAAGAACAGAACAGCTACGAACTTATACATCAGCCTAATAGTTGCTGGAAGTAGAACTAATGATTTCTTACAATATTTCCCCCTTCCACTGAATCAGACGAAAAGTACTCAATGCTAAAAGAGTTAAGGCTTATGTTTACGAAAGAATAACCCGGGAACTGCAAATTAAATTAAAATCACGCTAAATTTTCCTCTCTTTCGAAGTTTAGTTCCATTTGTATGGTTGTGTTTCGACGCAGAATGAAAGCTATTAGAGCACAGATAGCCCCCATTTTGCTCATGAAACACCCATGCACAACCGGGCTATGGTGTGCAATAAATACGTACAGAAATAGAGGTCCTATATTTTTTAAACTAGTACATGCACGGTGATACCGTATTTGCATTTTCTTTGAGTATTTAAACGTTAAGCCAGAATTTGCAGCAAGAAACTTGTCAATGCTCATTTTGCTGATGAATCATTAAATTTAATTTAAGAAATGTTCGAACATATAATCATTAAATTGATCTTTCTGATCTAAGTTTATGAAGTTTTTATCTATAGAGAAACTACATTTTCCACACATTAGAAGAATTGAAATCAGGTGAGAAATTTCAGATTGTCAATGAAAATTGCCAGAAACATCTGGATGAAGCCGGAACTACATTTCCAATATTTTCTGTCATAAGGCACGTGACTTTAATTGTTTATGATAATTGCACTGTAACTTGAATCAATTGCGGGAATAGTACATGCAATTCGCCAGGAGTTACCGCTGAGACTAGCCTGTCCGCCAGGCTAGTGAAACGAGCTAGTCGGCCTGGAGCGACCCCTGTACAATGTTTTCTTTTTTCATCTACATTAAATATACCCCTTCTGAATATAACTTTGGGCGCTTTTAATTCGATATTTTAATTTCAATCACTTGAAATCATCCAATTCTCAACTGCGACAAGCAAGTTCTTTCCGAAGGCTTTTTCCATGCTTGGAAGAGGAAACGACTTACGTCATCTATACGCCAGAATGCATACAACGCGGTCTAATTATTAGTGCGCACCGTCTGTGATGTAACAGCAATAAAGAGGCGTTAAACATTACTTAAAATAGCTAACAACTGTAAATTAATTAATAAATCAATATTACTTTCTTCATGATCCATTGCAATTAATAAAAAACAAAAAAACACACAAACAAAAATCAATCCCGTCCCATTCTATTTTATCCAATGCACAATCTGAAGCTTCTTTTTGTTTCTAAATCTTGTATTTCTATTTAACAAATTATTCTCTTCCTCAATGGTGAAATGAGTTAGTTTCTCAATTTTAAGTAGGAACAATGCTCGAAGTGCTGGATTTGGAAACCATCGTTCTGCGCCACTTTCCTGCTTCACTTTTCTTACCCATCTATGCCTAAGTACGTAACGAAATAAGGAGGCGGCGAAAGAGCGAGTTGTCAATCAGAGAGGAGCTGTTGTCCAGTTCGGTATGCGCTGTCTAGCGCAATATTTACTTTTTATTTTCTCTTTGGGCTCATCATATCCAAGAACTGCTCAATTTTATAAGCAATTCCACTGAATATAACTGGAAATTTTGAAGTCGACTTTCCAAGAAGCAATATTTTAGACAACCTACTAGCCCAACATATCAGTAATTAAATAAACACTGCTGCCACCCCCACGTGTCTTACATCATGGTTGTTTATTCCACCACAGTATTATTTTAATTCAAAGGGGTGAATGCCTCCAGAAAAGCAGAGCAGTTTAACTTTATAAGTGTCAGGCCGGTCCCTGTATAAATTCCTCGGAAACACCGTAAGACTCAAAAACATGTTTCGAATCTGGACGACTTGCAAAATGACGTTTTTTGCCGCACTATTTTTCAAATGTATGATAACGGCGAATATCCTACCATTAATAAACTGGTTCGTTTGATGAGTGATGAAATGGATTTTAATGGTTCCACATCATCTATGAGACTATTGTTAAACAATATGGGATTTCGTTATAGAAGAACTACTGATGGAAGGAAATTTCTGTTAGAAAGAAAGGACATTGTTGCCACCATAATAACATTTTTGAGAAGAATGAAATAACTAAGGGATTTAGATGAAACCCGTACCATATTTTATGTTGATGAGATCTGGGTGAACCAAAGTCACTCTGGAAAAGACATTGGCCTGATTCCTTGGGAAATAGTGGCCTCAAAGTTCCTGCTGGAAAAGATAGTAGGCTCATTGTTTGTTATGCAGGACCTGCAAAAGCAGGTTTCATTCCGGAGAGCAAATGGTTGTTTCTTTTCCGTCTGCAAAACAAATTTAGACTTAACACTTGGAAATGAATGCAACATGTTTTAAAGGTTCGTTTGTGAACAGATTTTTAAATTACTAGACGAGGAGTCAATTTTCATCATGGACAATACAAGTTATCATTCTAAAGTTATTAATAAAGTTCCCATAACAAAATCCAGGAAACAAGACATTCAAGAATGGCTGCAAACCCCACAATATTACGTATAATCCCGCTGAAGCAATAGCAGAATTACTTCAAAAAGTTAAGCAGGACAAGTCACAAGAAAAACGATATAAATTAGATGATGTTGCTATGGAAAAGTTAATCGATTAACTTTTATCACTGCCAGTACAACCAGATAGAATTATTTTGAGTAAAAGTAAATGTGAAGTTGCTACCCGAAATTAGATATCTCGACTGGCGAATGTCCAGAAACTTATGGAAGAAGGTCTCGATAAAGTTACGGCGAAAGACTGGGCGAGGCGTGTTGCTTATGCTGAAAAATTTCAATTGAAAGATTTCCAAATAAATAAATAAATAAATAAATAAATAAATAAAAGTAGCAAGAGACAGCATTATTCAGAACTTGGTAATAAACCCTAAAGACAGTTATGCGGACTCAAGTAGAACTTATGGAAGTAGAGGTGAAGGAATTCCTTGCAACACCTTTCAGGTACATATATTCCTTAAAATGTATTATTTTAAACATGATGTTGTATAAACTTTCATGAAGTATTAGATAGCAAAAATAAAATTACTTGCTCTGACAAGAGAAATTAATATCTAAAGTATATCACAACTGTATTAGAGAGCCTAACGTCTCGTTTTACAGCGAGGAACATAATTACGACAGATTTAACTTGTGCGTCTTGTATCTTTCACTGTCTTTGCTGCTATCTATGGGTCTCGTGCATCTGCATATTTAGTCTCTCTTTCTTTCGCATATCGATGCAACAGTACATCATAGCTGATTACGGTTGAGGAACTCATGTCTTGTTGTTTCGTACGTACTCTAGCATGACACTCTTCTGTCCCATGTATACTTCCTATGGGGAATTTCTGCCTGGCCGTGGAGTGCAGTCGTGTTTTTTTTTTTTTTTTTTTTTCCCTCTCCCGAGCAGCTAGCAGCAGGTGTTAACAATGGCTACGTTGGATAGAGTTTTGGAAGTACTGAAGAAGGAAGTTATGAGAGGTTTTCAAGCTAACTGAGAACATAATTAAAAAACTTATTTTAAAGGTTAATTCGGTAGTGGAAGCCTTTGAGAAGTCAGAGTATTGCATCCGAGTACTGGAGGCACAATGTGAAATGCTGAAAGTGAAATTGGACCACATGGAACATCAGACACGAGGAAACAATTTAATCATATATGGTGTGCGGGAGGATCACAATGAGAACTGGCAAAATTCGGAAGACAAAATAACAAGACTGGCGTTGCAATTAAGGATACAGTTACAAATCGGGGATATCGAAAGGGCACACCGGATAGGAAGAGCTGGTAATTGCAGGCTTATGGTCTATAAGCTGCTCTAATATAAAATTAAAGAACTGCTTTTAAGAGAGAGCAGACATATTCGTGGCAGGGGTTTGACCATCGGAATGAACTTCAGTGAAAAGGTACGGCATGAGCGGCGGTTTCTAAGACGGCTTATGATAAAGGCGAGGCGGCAGGGATGTCATACCGTTATACACTTTGATAAGCTGTACACCGACGGCCGATTAAAATACATAGAAGAACCGGAGGTGATCGATAGGTGATTACGGGACCGAACAACCACCAAGCAGTTCTGGCGGAGTGGAAGGTGATATCCAGCTGCAGGAGAGACCGATCGCTAGTTGAACAATGGAGGAGTTACGGGAGAGGGCAAAAAAACTCTCGATGCGGACATTTGTAAGCGGATCCAGAGCGGTAGGAAACAAGAACCGGCAATGAGCACCAGAACAGGTAAACATTAGGGAAAGGCACCTGAAGATCGACTTGTGGAATGTGGAAAGTGTAAACCTTGCAAAACCCTACGAACGACAGATTCATTGACTTTGCGAATAGTGTAGACATTGTGGGACTGACAAAAATGTGGATAAAGAGTTGTGAGAGGTTAACTATTAATGGCTTCAAAGCATTATTTAAGGGGAGTGAAACAAGGGTTTAAGAGGTAGATATCCAAGAGGCTTTAAAGAAGAGACTGAGACTGACACCCGCAGGCTTAACATTAAATTAAGTGGAGCTATTGCTGTATATTGTCAGTCAAATGAGGTGGAATTATGTATATTAGGTTTATACAGGCAGCTAGAGGCTTCTCGGTATACCAATCCCAGTTTTTTTTTTTTTTTTTTTTTTTTTTTTTTTTTTTTTTATTATAGATTGGGCTGACACCAACACACATATTTAAGACACATATCCACACTAGGGTTTAGTGATAATTGGAGATTTTATTGCCAAAAGTGATTGGACGTCAAACTATAACTATAGAACGTAGGGAAAATGAATAATGAGAGCAGTGCGACACAGTAAAGATGCAATACCAAACGCGGGCTGGAAGGAATTACTATTCTTTTGCGACGCCTTTCAGCTGGAAGTTATTAACGGGAAATATGGGCCAGATACGGCGAACTAATTAACATTTATAAATAGCAACGGTGGAAGCACTATTGATTATATATTATGCTCACAGGAGATATTAGCTTACATATAGGATTTCAAAATTCTAAACAGAGTGGAATCGCACCACTCACCTATCTTGATCAACATCTAGCCTCAGTTAGTATTGAAAGTGAAGTTAATGACATTTCTGTGTCACCGTTTTTGCGATACGGATGAAACCCAGAAAGAATAGAAAAATTTGTCGGAAAGTTGCATGATTAAGAAAATATATTTATTGGTGTGAGAGAAAGTGGGGCAGATATTGTTAGAAGATTGACAGAAAATATACAGATAGCAGGTAGATATATTAAAATTCGGAATAATACAAATAAATGTCACACAAAAGAGCGATGGTAGAACACAAAATGTAAAACAGAAAAGAAAAAAAGTTGAAACAGCACTTAAGGTTTACAGAAGAGAGGTAGTCGAGGAAAAGAGTCTCTGCTATGTGCAACCAAGAAAAGAAAATAAACACACATTGGAAAGTTCCAAAACGCATTGACAAAACAAAATGACGGGGGATCAAAGAACTGCAACCAATCGGAGGAATATAATAAGGTTGTCTGAAAATTTAAAGTACGAAAAAGAGGGCAAACAAACATCGAAATCGGAAAATGGCTGGCATATTTTAATAGCGTATATTGTGAAAACGGAGTGCAACAATGGGAGGGATCGCCACTGTCTCTTAGAGAACTGCGTTTAATCACCCCTGTACCAATATTAGACAGGAAAATATCGAATAACGAAATTATATTAGCAATTAAAACTCAAAAAATGAAAAAGCGCCTGCACTTGAAGAAATTTCAGCTAAATTTATAAAATTCTCTTTAGTAGTACCGGAAACATAATTTAATGAAGAAAGATTTCCAGAAGCAATGTTCAAAAGCAATGATACAGCCGATATTCAAAGACAAGGGTAGCCTAAGTACGCAGGAGAACTGCAGAGGTATATCACTATTTTGTGTTGGGTAAAGTATATTGCAAGCTTCCATATGATCGATTAAGGAACTGGGTTAAAAAATAACAATTAAATATCTACATATCAAGAAATGTTTCAGGGAAGTATTTTCTAAGGTGGATAATATATTTGTTTTAAAGACGCTAATAGATATAAACTAAAAATAAGTGGACGGTACTTTTGCATGCTGACGATCTAATTCTTTTATCTCTAACAAGAGATGGTTTACAGAAAGACATTCATATCCTAGAAGAATATTGCATGAAATGGGGTATGTAGTAAATGTTAACGAAACCAAAACAATGGCTTTTAAAAATTGCTTTCTGTATAGGACAAATGAAAAATGGTACTACAGTGGACAAGAAATACAAAACGTTAAAAGAAAGTATTAATCAGCAGTAACATTTAATATAAATGGGAAAATGGAGTAAGCGCTTATCTTTTATTAACTATGAAACACGAGGCCAACTTAATGAGTTAATACATGTTCTGACTCACGTTCCAGATATACCAGTAGATATACCACAGAGGATGTACAATGCTATGATTAAGTATATTCTGTTATATGGAGTAAAATATGGGGATGGGGAAGAGCTGAACATGTAAATAAAATTCAAATAGATTTTTTAGAAAAGGATTCTCGGGCTCTCCAAAGGAACTATGGGGTCATGAGGGAGGTGGGTTATTAGGAAGATAGGTTAATGGTAACAAAAGAACGGTGAAGTACTGGCTTAGACTAATGAAGGGAGGCCAGTCCACATTTCGAGCTAATTGCTATAGACACCAAATACAAAATATAATACCAACCTTTCGGGCTGCAGAGGTGGAAAGAGGACACAAAGGTATTGGCCTAGTTTCAATATAGCAAGAAGCAATACAAATAATAAAAAAACCCATGGAAGAAGGTTAAAACAAGGCTAGAGGGTATCAGTGGGCATAAAATCAAGGCAGAATGTAACGCGAAAGTCTCCTTGAGCCTGTCGTAGAAAGAAATTAAATTAACACGGGATAAAGAGACATATAGGCTCGTTCTAGAGAGGAAGGCGAGCTCAAGTTTAGACTGGGAGTTGGAAAGCTAAAAACATAGCGGATGGTTTTGGTATGATAATCAGTAATTTTGTGGAAGGGATGAGGAATGAGTAAATATTCCAGCCGTTGTACTCACTGGGAATACCTGAGATAAATGTCGTTCCTTGCACTCTTTTAAAGGCAATTTGAGGTCAGTTGGCATGCTGGAACATGTTTGCGAACCACACTAATTGGTTGAATATTGGACATTTTCCTAACCAAAGTGCCCGAAGCTAGAAAGAATTTATTTTCTGGTTAGAACGCAATAACTTGCCTAATTATAAATAATGTAATAAATGTAAAAATAATGTAATATATTTCCATTCACATATCTCCAAATAACGTTCTTCCTATTTTTAGTGTTTACTTATTATTATTAATATTGTTTTATTTCCATTTGTTCCTCTAACTTATGCTGTGTCATACTTAAGCATGTACGGTCTACAACCCATGCATAAAATATATTTATAATTTGAATATAGAATTATGCAACAATAAAGATGCACCTACTACTACTACTACACCTATTACTACTACTACTATTACTACTACTACTATTACTACTACTATTACTACTACTACTACTACTACTACTATTACTACTACTATTACTACTACTACTACTACTACTACTACTACTATAGCTACTACTACTACTACTACTACTACTACTATTATTACTACTACTACCACTACCACAACCACTACCACTACTTCCTCTGCGGTGACATCATCTCCATATTAGGCACTCGACTTCGATACGCCGCGCTCCTGTCCTTGCGTCTTTCTTGCAGATTCTTTAGTTTACTCCATCTATCTATTTATTTGTACATTATTAATCTTAAAATAAGTCTCATTTTCCATCTCTCTTTCTGTGTTCATGTACTTTGGCTCCTTCTCGCTCTCACCCACAATCTTTCCTTCAGTCCTTACGCAAATTACATAACTTTCTTACCCTAAAATCTTTCTTTTCTTTTTTGTCTGTTATATTAGAGCTACCTTTTCAAAGTTTTCTGCCCACGACATATATATATATATATATATATATATATATATATTTATGAAAATATTTGTTCCTTTTAACTTCTTTTATCACCTGGAAACCTCAAAAATTACAAAGACAATGCAAATTTTGCGATATCATCTTCTTTCCTCCCCAACTCTCGATTCTTCCGGAATCTCCAGACTTTTAACTTTATGCCAAGTTTTTCCTCTACTCGTAAAACATCCTTCACTTCCTGTAAGGCCAAAATGACCCCTTTTCTTCATACCCTGGAATATAACAGTGCATCTTTACACTTTTTTGTCATTCTGTTAAATCCTCATACTTTGTTATTCTCTCATTTCACGAACATTGTTAATTACTTCATTTATATTCTTTGTAAACACATACAATTTCTTTAATTTACTGCATTCTGTAAATCTATTACGCTTCTTATATCAGTTTTGCAGAAATATTTCAGCAGTACTTTTAATTCACATCCTTCATGCAAAGTTGTATTCCGAATTCAAGATGCAAATATCGGCTTCTTTATAACACTAAGATACATAAACAGGGTTTTTCATCGGCACGCAGGTTGAATGACTGGGAAGGTTAGCACCTCTTGGCTGATAGTGACGATCATGGCGACCAATGTGTTGTTATAGCCTTTAAAAGAAGTTAATTGTGACAACAATAAAAGCTAACATGCAAAACTGTCCACGCCATAACCCGCAATCTTTGTCCTTTGCCTCTAGTTGCGGCTACACCATATCCAAGGCACAGTTAGAGAGAAAAGGGAGTATCTAGGGATAACACAAAAGCAGGAACGTTAACCGAGTTACCGCTCCAATGATTTTATTATTTTACTCCTAAAATCAAAGACTTAAACACATTTCCTGCACTGTTATTATCTCGCAATTTCGTTAAAATTCTAAAGCTTAAACTGCAGGAAAATTGAAACTAAAAACAGCCATTCTCAGAATTGAAGTAGGCACTAATATCACTGTCATTTTACCTTACAGAATTTTTTGTTTATTAATGCTAAATGTTTTATATACACACTACAATTTAGTAAAATCATTTATCTAGTGGTAACAATTTATAATAAGTCACTGTTTGGGAGGAAATAATTCAAACGAATATTTCTGCTCATTATTTGCATTTTTAATTCGGGAACACAAATTCACTGCACTAAGTCTTCAGGTTTTTTTTTTACTTTTGAATCTTCTAACTACGGTACTGTTGTCCAGTAGCTGAGGCACAGTTGAGCTTTGATGATTGTGAAGTCGCTTTTCATGCTTCGCTGCCACGATTCTTATTTCTTCACTGACAGTATCCATTTATAAGTATCTATGAATGTTGTTGTTTCAATGTGCCATGGTGCATTAACAACCCCATGTAACACTTTATTTTGAATGTTCGGTATAGTTTTAATATTAGATTTCTTGGTGGAACCATATAACCAAGCAGGTTTTAATAGCTGCTTATACAGAGGGTGCCAAAAATGTATGCACACTTCAAGCAAAGAAAAACCGGCGTTAACATAACAAAACTGAATTCACACAAACGGAAAATGATGAGCACTAATCATCTTAGACTTTTACAGTAACAACAATTGCTCAAAATTTCCACCATCGGCATCGATACACTTCTGAGTACGTTGAACTACTGATTGAGCAACGTTTGCGAAAGTGTGCTCAGCGATTGCAGCACATACGTTTCAGGTTCATCTACATTTAATGCATGCAAAAGTCTTGTGATGAAACCTTTCAACTTTGCTGTTTTAATAATACGACGTACGCTGGTTCTGTTAATCCCAGTCTCACGTGCACATTTAAATGCCTGCGGTGAGTGCTCAACACGTTCCAAAACCATTACCGAGGACGCGGCTTGTTGCTATGTGAGGTCTCCCAGATCCGCCGTTGTGAACATCGCATATGGTACCATGAGTCTCAAATACCGCCATGGTTGGCCGAGGTCGTTAAGGCGCGGACTCGTGAGCGGGAGATCTTGAGTTCGAATCCCATCAGGACCGTCTTCCCTGACTGAGGTTTTTCCATGTTTTCCTCAGTCCTCATTAATGGCAAATGCTCTAAACTGGAGCGTTTCCTTCCTTAAAAAATCACTTCCCAAAATATCATTTCATCTCATGTATCATCATTGTCTACCGCCTGTGGTGCATCAGTAGTAAAAACGGGCGTTAAACACTATTATTTAAAAAAAGAGTCTCAAATTTGTCTCGAATGTGTGCAATTTGCCTTTGAACTTGAACAATATTCTCGGTTTTCCAATGCCACTTCAAAATTGCTTTCTGCTGTTCAAACGATAATCTTGGCTCCATTTTGTTGTAGCAACGCTAGCATAATCCAACGTGAGTCACCTCTGTTTACAGAACATCAAACGATAATCTGAACTTTATTTGTACATTGTTGATTTACCTGTCACGCAGCAACACTATCATAATGTATTTAAGTCACATCTGTTTACTGAATATCATACTACACATTACTATTGTTTTTTGGTCCAACTTTGAAATATATTAAATAGATATCTACTGTGAAAGTGCGTACACATTTTTTGACACCCTCGGTTACAATAGTTTATTGCACATATTCTCTTGGGAACATCTTACTAACAACCAATACATTTTTCTGTACTTAATGGCAAGTTTTTTTCCTTAACATGACTTTTGCTTAGTTTCAAGTGTCATCCCAAATACTTGGTCTCATTTTAGTATGGAGTTATTTTCTGTTAATAAATACAACCAATTTTTCTAATTTTCTGTTTGTAAAATTTACATGGGTATAATATGCCACCTTTTGGTCCAAGCACTAACTTTATTAATTGCATTTTGAAGCTTATCAGTAGCTTCTTCTGCAGCTTTTCCGACAGCCAGAACGGCAAGGTTTTCAGCAAAAGGGACTATTGCTGTTTCTTGATTTTGTGGTTTGTCATTCGTTAGTATACTGAAAGTACAATATTGACCCAAGAAGAGTTCCTTCTGGGACTGCAGATATTTCCTTAAATTCTGAATACTCACTTGCACATTTAGTTCGGAATATTCTTTCTGAGTGGTATCATCGTAGAATTTCACAGTATTGTTTTGATAGATCGCATGACTCATAGTTTAACACTAGACCCTTTTGATTTTCAAACAATCTTATTTTCACAGTTTATGGAAGTATTTTTCCATGGTTTTGTGACTTTTAATGCCTTTCAATGACGTTTAGCTCACCATTTTTTTCTTTTTGCATTTCCGGCGTAACTTCTTAAAATAATAACAAATTTACTATTGGTTCCAGGAGGCGTCAATTGATCGCTTCCCTATCCAAGTTTCTTACGACATATACTGCATAGTTGTAAGCTATAATAATAATAATAATAATAATAATAATAATAATAATAATAATAATAATAATAATAGTCGTTGCACAACAAACATGTTTCATAATCATTGTAGCGTAGTGCGTGAGCATTGTTTATCAGTTCTTCTATCCGTGTCTAAAATTTAGCTTAACTTTACATTTTCACGTACTGTCACCATCACTCATGGCTGATTATAAGGACGAAGGAACATCAAAGGGCGCTAAATGCAGGACATGTCAAATAGGGTTATGTAAGAGAATCAAAACCAAAGACCGTTGTTTGATATGTTAAAAAAAGTATGTGGTTCTTGTATAATGAAAAATATCTGCAAAAAGTGTCGTACCAATATCTCTGAAAATGTTTTAATATAACAGTTTTCTGTACAGAGATAACCGTATTTGTATAACAGGTCTTTTTGTGTAAATAATTTTTACTACATAGCATAGAGCAAACCCAATTCGAATAATAATATCATTTTTTTTCGAGAAAACGTACGCTTATACTTGAAATAAAAAATAATATTTTTTAAAACTAAAAACCAATTAGCAGGAGGTGACCTATAAAATATTAACAAAAGAATGAACGAACAAATGTGTGTATGCATCATTGAATTACCAACAAATTAACTGAATATGCAAAGGGGCCTGTGGACATAAAGCGCTAAGCATACGTTAGCAAAAACCATGAACATAAAAAAATATGAAACCAGAAGCTGATTCGAGCTGGTTTCGAACCTGGTTTGCAGATCAGAAGCCATGTTGTTCTCTCTACATCACTACAGTCTCTGGTAAGTGAGATATTTCATCGACCTGAGTCAGAGGAGCACTTAAATATGTGATACCGAGCAGACACCAAGTATATACAAACTCACTCCGGAAGCTAAGTGCAAGCTGAATTCGAACCCAGCTTGCAATTTAAAAGCAAAATCATTTTCTTTGTACCATCACAGCAGGCTAGAAGGTGATAAGGAAAATTCCATAGTTTTCATTGAGAAAAATGATTAAAATGCATAAGAAAGTAGAAGCAGCTAATTGACCACTAATGGGCGTTTTAGAAAATACTTGAAACTCGGGCGTTCTAATGTTAACCCAACATAGCATACCTTCACAAAGGCTTGGTTAACATCCAGAAAGATACTGGAGCATATTTTCTTGTTTCTAATGATTCTTTACTTATTCTGGTTATTCTATTTACCTGATCAATGGTAAAATATTTGCTCCTGAAACCTAATTGGTGATTTGGAATTAGATTTCTTTCTTTCGAGATTGGTTTCCGGCGGTTGAGCAACTTTATATATTACTGATAACAGTGCTATAGGTCGTTATGTCGTTTTATCACTAAGATCTTTCCATGGCTTTGGGATCGTGGTAACTTCTGCCACTTTCCACTGCCTAGGTTCATGTTTCAATCTGATAACGGCATTCATGATGTATTATAAAATTCATTAGTGCTTTATTAGGTAACTCTTTAAGCACCTGTTCTGTAATTATATCATATCTTGGATTTTTATGTTTAAATTATTTTTAATTTGCTGTTTGAGCTCTTTCGCTGCTACTAGATTAATTTATGAAATATCATCCCGGGGGTTTATTGCAATGCTTTCATTAGCTGTTTGTCTAGAGACAACTTTAAAATTTTCCTCTAGATGTTCAGCAAATATATCTGCTTTTGCCCAATTATTATCTTTTCTAACGGATGATGTTGTGTTACTGGCCTTTTATGACCCTTGTAGCTTTCCACAGTGAATAGTCAGTATGTTTATCTATAGTCAACTCTTGGAGATAGTTGCTTATGGCTTCATTTTTTTGATTTCTTTTATCGTTGTTTTGAGTTTGTTGCTTAGTTGGTTAAAATATTTTTATATTACTTTTACCATGCAGAAGTGTTACCACCTTTCCGTCTTCGCATCAGAAACACGGAAGACCAATGGAAGTTTCTATTGGTTATTTCCTGCCCGTTTAATGTATTTAAAGCCGAAATTCTGAGCATAGCCCTCTTAAAGTAGAGGAAAATCATTGCAAAGTTCATTATAGCTGTAAAAATTAAAGATAACTCTTGCTGTTTGTAAAAGGAAAAAACATCTCTGCGACAAATAATGAACCTACAGATATTAGGTGTGCAAATCATTCCCGTGTTATTGACTCTGGTGAAGGCATAGCCTTTGCTATAAAATTCAATCTGATTCCCATAGGGAACAATGCTACTCCTAAACTGTATAATAGCTTGGTTGAATATTTTATTTAAAAGAAAGCATAATATAATGGGGAGAGAGAGAGAGAGAGAGTGAGAGCGAGAGTGAGAGTGTCTTGAGGGAAAAACATTATTATTCATTAAAAAAAACTGTGTTCCAAATATTGAATTTAAAATTTAACACATTGCTGTAATTCACTTACTTTGTTCATACCTTATATATGTACCAAAATTATTCGTGAGCCACAATATTTTATGCGCGATGTTTCATGCATGTTTAAAGTGTTTGCTGAATTTCAAACAGTTTGTTAATGTATATTGAATTGTTTTAATAGAGAAAAATTAGAAATGCGTCTCTTCAAATAGTGGTTTTTCGGATATTTCATTTATAAAAGGCTCTTTTCCTTTACTTAGTTATTGTTACTTTACAAGATTAATATTAGCTTACGATGATACTGTACATAGATTGGTTTTCATACATAAGATGTAATATTTTTTCTTTTGATTTGGTGTTATTTATTTTCAGGAGTATGAGCGAAAATATGCAGAGTGATGAGTTCAAAATTCAAGATATGAAAAATGCATTTGTATCTCTCTTTCAAATTACCCTGCATTGTAATATTAAAAGTGAATATTTAAGATCAAGAGAGAATAAACATATACAAAGGATCCACGAATACTTAGTATTATTAATAACCTCTCTTTTGGTGCAAAAATTCCGCGGAGAAAATAAGCATTTCTAGACTAAAATGTAAAACATTGAAATACAAGTTCCGTAATATTTTATTAAATCTGCATATGAAGGATATCCTATTTATAATTGGAATATGCTCCTGTTAATTAATATGAAGTATTAAATAGCAACATATCAATAAATTTAATGAGCAGATGGCATATAAATATCGAGCGCAAATCCTTCGAGACAGACTTTAAGTCATGCGTCCCTGTCCTAGATTTATGACACGTTAAAGAACTCCATACCTCAAAAAGGAGGTCACTGGAAAACTTATCGGCCTTTTCACGCTCAAAAATACCTCAGTTCAATGTCAGATGGCTTGGAGGAGGTGAACTTGCTACGTGCCCCTCTGCCCTCTGTTGGGAAATAAGAGTAGCTAAAATTCTACTTGATAATTGAAACTTCCCTTCAGAGACAGAACGACAGATTCTAACTGCCTAATGAATAGAAATTCAAGAAAAAATTTGATTATAAGGACACTAAATCAACTGTTACATACCAAGATACCTTAGTTATAAACACAATGTTGCTTTCTAATGGGATTAATACTGCATTAAAAATATAAAGGACATTTAATACAAAAGCAATTTAACTGAAATTATTAAATCATTGAGTGCATAACTAGTTTACACTCTTGATAAATGTGATTTTCTTCTTCTTAGATTAAATTTTTAGTATTAATTACCTCCAAATTAAAAGCATACAGAAAAAAAAACTACTGTTATTAGTGTAAAACATTATTGAGATGTTCGACTTTTATTTTTCAGTGTCGTAATTTTAAATGCAGATGGGATTAACTTAGGCGGTAATGCTTGGAACTTATACTCGGAAGATACCAGATTCCAATTCTGCGACCAGCTAACCTTCCAGATAATTCGTAATTTTCCTCAGTCCAGTTTCAGAAAAAGCAAATTGGGGATCAATATTTCCCTAACTTCACGGTTCGCCTTCTACTTCATTATTAAGCTTCACCTCACCTCTATGTATGTGTGTGTCTTTATGTACACATTTCTGATGTCTTCGAGTAGACCCTGACATATACTGACCACACATTGAGAGTGCACTTGTATGTGTATGCTATGCTGTTCAGAGGTGATCTCCACCGCCACGGGTGGCCGAGGTCGTTAAGGCACGGACTAGTGAGCGGGAGGTCTGCGGTTCGAATCCCGCCAGGACCGTCCTCCCTGAGTGGGGTTTTTTCCAGGTTTTCCTCAGTCTTCATAACTGGCAAATGCCGGGGAGGTACCTAAACTTAGGCCTGGAACGCTTCCTTCCTTAACAAAAAATTATCCTTTCCCAATTTATCATTTCATCTCATGTATCATCAGTGTCCACCGCCTGTGGTGCCTCAGCAGTAAAAACGGGCGTTAAACACTACTCAAAAAAAAAAAAAAAAGAGGTGATCTCCCCCATATGCGTCTGATATGGACATTTGTCTGTAAGTTGTCTCGGGGAGGGGGAAGTCTAAATTTCTGGAGGAGGATAAGTGACCAAAGAAGGGGAGGAATTAATATTATTATTCTTACTTTCATAACAATGGCTACTAAATAACTTTGGTTCGGCCTCCATTTCTGCATTTGCTTTGGTTTTGGAGCGAGAATTATAATGTATAACACGCCTAATCATATGCTGACTCAAAGCAGTTGAAGACTTGCAACAAAATAAAACATGTTAATATGATAAACTTGTCAAGATTTAGTTTTGCTTTGGTAGATATGGAGCATCCGCAGCAAGTTTACTTGATACTTTCGGTACACGCAAATTAAATTTCTATGCAAACCGCAAGAAATAAGAAGCCAAGAGCATAACTTTTAAACTTTCTGATTACTTATAGAACATCATTTGCACAAAAAAAAAAAAATCTCCAAAAGTTGGAAATGTATTTCATAAATATCAGTTACAAAGGTGATACCTTTTAAATTTGCTGCAAGGCTAAATTAGGTGGGCACTGTGCATTTTAGTATGTTTGCATTACGAAATGTTTGCTATATCCAAACAAAATATATTAATTTTCTAAAGGTTTGTTTCAAGTTATTTTACGGTTAACTCCAAACATGTTTATAAATTCTTAGAAAAAGAGATGGCGTCAAATTTCTCGCTGCAGTGAAGAAGCATAAATGTTCTGAAAGAAAGTTTCTGTCTTTACGAATATATTGTTACTGTTGTAAAGAGTTTTTTTTTTGAGTAGTGTTTAACGCCCGTTTTTACTGCTGAGGCACCACAGGCGGTGGACACTGATGATACATGAAATGAAATGATATATTGGGAAAGGATATTTTTTTTTTTTTTTTTTTTTTTTTTTTTTAGGAAGGAAGCGTTCCAGGCCTAAGTTTAGGTACCTCCCCGGCATTTGCCAGTTATGAAGACTGAGGAAAACCTGGAAAAAACCCCAGTCAGGGAGGACGGTGCTGGCGGGATTCGAACCGCAGACCTCCCGCTCACGAGTCCGTGCCTTAACGACCTCGGCCACCCGTGTTGTAAAGAGTAACAAATGAAAACGAGGCAACAACTCTTACCAATGGAGGCGGTGAAGGCAATTTCATTTCACATTAAGTGCTCGCTATATGAGCATTTTGCTCACAGATTGTTAAAGCCTAAAAGCTTTTCGGTTCCTTATGCTATGCGTCGTTATACCTGGCCAAAATTAGGTTCCCCTTAAGATCCCACGCTCTATTGTGGACTTTGCTCTTATCGCACGACCAGGGGCAAAGGTGTTTTTCCGGATATGCCGAAGGATTACTGTAACCGAAATGGACTTTCATACACTGAAAATTGTTTTTAATTTAAACGTTTCATTGTCCTAAAAATTCCTTCTTTGAATAACACACGTATACGTTAGCCAACACATTGTTACTACCAACCTGTTAAGAATTTTTCTTTTAGTGAGAAGACTTGGGTGACTTGTTTTTTATTTTTCTCATGTTCCAGAATTAGACAATTATCATATACTTTTTTTTTCTTTGAAAATGACTACAGTAGGTGAAGATGATAAAACTCTTATAGGTATGTTCTAATATGAATGTATTCATTTTATTTTCTGAAAATTAAAACAAATTAAAAAAAAAAAAACTGCTCCCTGAGCAAAATGCTCTGGCGCGACCACTTAGTGAAAGTTATAATAAACTTTTTACAAGGCACGTTAAAGTTTGTACGCGTCTAAGACTCAGCAGTCATAAAAATGTCATCTGAATTTATTCCCACAGGCAAAAGCCTTATTGAGCGCCTTGTCGCAACGTTCAACATCTCAACATTATATCAACCGAGTTTGAGATATCGAAAATTAATAGATGGTGAACTTCAGCTATTTCTGTTATCGCCTGAAGTTATCATTAAGCTGCAAGTTTAGCAATACTCTTAAAAATAAATACCTCTTGAAAATCGATGTGCAGCAGGAAATTATGTTGAAACTGTTCTGTGTGCCTCTATATTCTACAAAGTTGACACATGCCTAACAAACAAAATATTTCGTTATTAAGACTATTTGGAAATTAAATAAAACAAATAATTTTGCACTGAAAGTATATATATATGACATATATGGCATAATTTAATAATTACTTTTCTGTATTCAGCTACTTAATATGCAAAGACACGGACTAGTGAACATTTGCGGTTTGAATCCCGCCAGGACCGTCCTCCTTCGCTGAGATTTTTTCATATTTTCCCAAATTCTCATGATTGGCAAATACTGAAGAGGTACACTAAACTTTTTTTTTATTGTCGTGACACGGCGATTTTAAAATCTATTGAGTAAAATGAAAACTTTGCCGAATGAGCTCACGGAACTTTAAGCCACAAGTTTTTCATAAATTCCCCTAAAGGACTAAGGGAAAATCTCTGAAAAAAACCGGTAATCTAACCCGGGTCCACCATGTGGGAAATGCGAAGAGCCACCGCTAGAAGGCGGCGATGGCCTATGCTAAACTTGGGTGTGGACCGCTTCCTTTCCAAAGTTTCATTAGTGTCGACCACCTATGATGTGATAGTAGTAAAAAAAAAAAAAAAAACGTTAAACACTACTAAAACATTCTTCGATAATGGATAAGGTTTCTGCAAACATTCGGAACAGGTGCTATGGTACTTTCTGCATCATACAGCAATGCGTCTTGAGCTCAAAATCTATTTTTTGGGGGATATATACTTTTATTATTAATTTACTCCCTTCATGATTTTGAAAAAATTCACATTTAAAACAAAGAATTCCGTCATATTTGACTATATTTGATTCTTAAGACACTGAGGTTTTAATAAAAACAAATGATATTTTATTATATACATTTATTGGTCAAGCACTTACCTGCACGCAGTGTCAACAGCTCTTTTCGAACTTGGAATTCCAGCCAAGGAACCGTATGTCAAAAGAGAGGGAAGTTTCTGGACGCAAGAATCCAAGTACTTTCTGTCTTTGTCGCAGATATCTTCTTGGGCAAAAGTCGGATGCACTGCAATGAAAGAAATCGCTATTAGTCCGGCTTATTTGCTTTCCAGTTTGTGATCAATTGATCCAAAAATCACTAATATAATGCACTGTAATGCCTGACGTTTCAGTGCAATTAAAGAAAACAGCAGCCACATTCACAAAATGTATATTATGAAAAGTGGCCGTTTTAAACAATAAAAATAATTTTTTTTAGTTTCTATATATTCTGTTCTAATGAACGTACTACAGTAATTTTAAAATTATTGTTCAAGAGTAAAGCAATTTAGCACCAATACCAAATAAAAATGAGATATTATTAATATACAATGGTACGATTTATAAATGCAACTATAGGTATATCAAGATAAAGCGAGAATTAAAGATGAAACTGTAAACAAAGCAGTGGAGAGAGGAACGGAAAGATAGAGCATTAAAATCACAATTTCAAATGCAGCCCTGGCAAAATATTATGGTAATAATTATTAGTATTGTAACTACCAATCTTGGTGAGCCTAGCTAGGGCCTAATAGTGCCAAGTCTTGGATTGAACAATAGGGAAGTAGCTTCAATGAAATTGGGGTAGCTTTTTATAAAAGGAAGTTCCTTCCTATATTGTTAGAACTGTTTATCAATATAACTTTTGGTATTGAGTGATATATGATTGATTGTTATAACAACTCTTTGCTTATCTTGGGGAATGCCATGCTGAAGTCATATAATTGATGACGGCCGTTGGTGTTCCGAGGCAGGGTCAACTACTCCCTGATCTTATCCCTCTCTATCGGTTCGACGCGTTACCTAGCTTTTCTAGCTCTCTCTAGCGTCTTGCTCAAGTCACCCTTATCACCCGCTTTTAAACAGGATATTAACTGGAAGTGCGGTGTTGGGTCCACACTCCTCCCTGTGAGAATTTAATCCGTATTCTTATTCTTACCCTAGATGCCTAATAATTTCAAAGGTCAAAATGGTGTCATTCTACCACCTAGAACTTACTTTTGCTTTAGGATGCAAATGTTTAAAAATATGCTTTAAGTGGCCAAGTTTTCCCGGAATAAGTTTTACAAACGGATTTATGGAAACTGACCCATCCCTGCTGTGTGAATGTGACAAATAGAGCGTGACTAACGGTTTCGTTGTCAGCTAAGTCCGTTTGTTAGGCAACAGGGTGACTGTAGGTTCTTCCGAAAAATATCTATTGCTATTTGCATCATTCCAAAGAATATAAAACAATTTATCCATAATTTACTTTTAACCATTTTCTCTAATTTTGTGACCTTTGTCCTAAACACGTGACAGTATTTCTTCTGACTAAATTATGCTAAAGTCATTATTATTATTCTTAACGTGGACAATACGTTTCTGTGAAGCTCTACAAGTTCCTTGTTCTTTATCATTTTGTCCTCAGGTTTCCGAACCTCTTTCGTAGCCGAATCGAGCTTTGGTCATTAACTCTGTGATGACATTCAGTCAGTTGATGACAATTTTGGCTGTCATGTTTTTTTTAACTGTTATTCAAAGTCCCATAATTTATTGTAAGTAGTTATTGGTTGGGTATTGTAGTATTGTAGTATTCTGTATGTTTCAAATTTTTGAAACTTGCTGTATGCTATTTTACTTGCCTCTACCTCGAAATGTACGAAGGACTGGCTCGATGTTGTGGTAAGGGGCGTTATCAGTGACCAGAGTGACAGAGGGAATAATATTGGAAAGTAATTTCTCTGTGTGTTCGTTTCAGTCTTTTAAGAAATTTATTATTTTTCTTGCTCACCGCGCCAAGCAAGGTTGAGTGGAATGATGGAGCTGCTATAATAATGTTTTTCTATCAACCTGCTTCTGTATTATTTTCTACAAGCAGAGCTGCCTCTTTCGTCCGAATTGGCTTAATCATTTCCATCGCTATGGCCGAGATCTTCACCCTTGTCCATATCTTTAGGAGACTTTTAGTTCCCCAGGTAATATGAGCCTTCTCTATCTGCTCCTCCAACATCAAAGAAGCCATAGGTAGAACCACTTATTCCAATAGTCACTGGGCTGATCGCGGTGTCTAAGACACTGGACGATGCGGTTACTATACCCCTATGTCTCTGCTTTAGTTACTCGATAAAGAATATGATGGAATATTAAATAAGAAACTGCAACTTTTAGCAGAGGAAATATTAGGAGAGGAACAGAACGAATTTCGGAAGGACAGGTCCTGTACAGTTGTCATAATTACAGTATAACAATCTTAGAAGGCAAGAGAGCTCAATATTCCAACTTACTTGATATTTTAGACTACACAAAGACATAAGATTCATGAAAAGATATGAGAAGTTCTAGAAAACTGCAATGTCCCAGGAAATTTAGAAAATGCTATTAAAACAATATATAATGAAACATAAATAATTATTGTACAGGACGCCGGCAAAGAGAGGGCGTTTATCAGTCGTCTGCGCTAAATGAAGTCACTTCGTAACGAGTAGTACGCTGAGGCGACATTTTGCTTTCATCTGCAGAAATGCGGTATGGACGTAGGTGATGTTACAGCAAGCATATGCCGATGATGATGATGTGCTACAATTACCCACTTCGGTGGTTCAAATGGTTTAAGAATAGTCGGGTGTCATCAACAAAGTAAGGCGTTCCAGATTCTCCAACCACTGCAGTGAAAGAGACCATGATTAACTCAGATGCCGTCAATGATCTGGAAGATCAAGGAATAACATGAAGTTTCCCCGCAAACAAACGGTTAGTGGGGAGTATTACAAGAATCTTTTCAGCGTCCTGGTCGAACACATCTGACGAAAACCCCCTAAACTGTACTCATCTTGTTGACGCCTTCACCATGACAATGCACTCCGCCGTGTTTGCAATGTGGTTACCCAACACTTTCTCAAAACAGTCTTGTTTTACTAACTTTGCCTTCTGACTTCGAAGATGACCACAAACGGTTCAAAATATATGGAAATTAATGTAACTATATAAGTGTTTTGCTTCTCTGGCTCTTGTTATTTTAGCTACATTATTTCAAGAGTTACTTAATTTTTCACCTTTACTATAACACAGCGATAGAGGAATGGAGAGCAAATAAACCAAAATAAATAAGACTCAACAAGAACGTTAATTTCAAATTGTGTTGTTGGCCTACAATCAAGCAGAAAAATAACCACTGAAGTCTGTTAATGATCTTAACAATATTATGAAGAACTTTTCACTTGAAATTTTCTTATAAGACTAAATCCATAGCAATGATGGATAAATAACAGCAACGAGTTAAAATAGTCATAGCTGGTAAGATAACTAAATAAATATTCAAAATTCAAATATGTACTTGGAATGTAACATATCAGTTTTAGAAACAACTGAATATATAGAAGAGAATATATAGAAATACAATTGAATGTGTACATTAAACTACGTTTGAATAAAAATATGCAAAAAGCTAATGAAACATCATTTATACTATATCCAAGACTAGTTCAAGGGTGCTGGGAAAGAATGAAATTAAATATGAAGGGCGTTAAAGTTTATCGCATTTTTAATTTTACACAATTCCTACCTAAGACAATTATGACCTGAGAGGAGTAACATTGGTAAAATTTGACTTAAGAACAAACACACATGATTCGACCCAAAAAGTGCAGAAGGATCACAACATAAATTCGACTGTTTACAGAGCCCCTAGCTGTTCCATCCGGATGAATTATGCATTGGTCATGAACGTACGTCACTGTCTTCTCTCTCTTTCTCAACCCATAAAAATGTCCTTTGTGGGTTCAGGAGAACCTAGTTGACAGTGGAGAAAGAATGTAGCTGTCGAAAATTGGTCTGAATGTGAATGTAGACTTCACTGAAGACCTTTACATTATTCATAAACAACAGAACACTTTCTAGCTACGTTCTGTAAATGAAGATGCAGACATTTCTAGGTTACTACCTTTTGCTGTATGTGATCTGGTCCCTTGTAAACACTGGATGCAAAAAGTGTATGGACATCATTATAGAACATTCTTAGCGTTTAACCTCTATCGTGGTGTAGTTGATTTTTGCATTAAAATATTATGCAAAAATTATAGACACGTATCTCCAATTTATTTCTTTCTCCACCCGAAGGAGGAGTGTTGACAAAATTCAGTGTTTGTTCCTCCAGTTTATAGGTACACAGTTTTTAGAAATTATGGCGATATTGATTAGTTCGTGGGCATAAAGATTTATTAATTAAATATAAACATTGAGAACTATAATCATACATGCATATAAACGGTATTTTAGTAGTCTCTGTATTTTTTATTTACTTACGAACGCTCTAACTTCCCAGACCACCAGGGTCCCATTCAATTCAGGGCGTAAAACGGTCAATAAATGTTGCTAAGAGGTCTCTTCTCACAGGCTTCAGGTTTTCTTAAATGCCGAAATTCTACGACGCAGGACGCAAGGCTTCACTTCTCTTCCGAAGGAGGTCATACTTAGGTTTTTTACGCCCGAAATAATCCATCGATTCTGGTCGGGAATGAACCCGCGATCTTGAGTCTACAAGACAAGTATTGTTACCACTAGACAACCAGGACCACCAAAGCCGCGTGTGAGTAATTACACAACTAATACTAAACTAGGAAAAGCTGTATGAATGTGGAAATATTTAATGTCGTAAGAAAAAGTTTAAATATATCAAAATATTTCGAACTCCAGATGAAAAAAGTCAAATGGCGATGCAGAAGTATTACAGAGACCATGATAGAAAAACATACAGCTTTCATTTATTACTCAAGGAAGGCAACCTAGCCAAGAACACCATTTATTATTATTATTATTATTATTATTATTATTATTATTATTATTATTATTATTATTATTATTATTATTATTATCATCATCATCATTATTATTCCTAATTTTGATGATAACTTGAATTTTTGTGATATTTTAATATAATGGAATATTTTATCGTTGCTGTAAAATGGAAAAAAAAGGAATTTACTAATTATATTTCTTAACTACAAATTATGTCAATACTAATATACAATATAATAAATACAATTAAAATGATTAATGCAATCATATTTGAACAGATACAGGATTCATTTATACTGAATTTTGATAATCCTGGGGTCTACATATTACTGTCTAAATCGTGGCTACAGCTGTACCACACTGAAAGGAAGGCTGTAGGGAAGGAACGGCATAGTCCGTGCCCTTACGTACGGTACCGCTTGTCAACCAGTCACGCCTTCTTTCACTAAGGACAGCGGAGGAAACAGAACGCCTCCTTAGCGTTAGTTCGAGAGTTGTACTGTTAACTTCAACAAATACAGGCGGATATAACAGCCGTAACGCTCAGAAACAAGAAAAGGAACGTATAAACCTTTTAGGATACACGTTAATAGTCACATGCAGTATACAGAGGGAAGAAATGGGGAACTGCAATGTAGAAATTTAAAACGAAAAGGATATAATTGATATTGGTAAAGGTATACGCTTTTAGCGGTATAAGTTGTATTTCTTTTTTAATTAAGCTAACCTAGATTTGTAACTTATGCGTTAGCAGTGTAACTTGTCGTCTCCTGGATTTTTTTAATTATATAAGCTAACCTAACCTAAATTTAACTTATATGCTAACAATAAACTTTTTCTATCCATTGCCCTCATTAAAAACCGTAACATGTATTATATTAAGAACAATGAAGACAAAAAATAATGTTAATAAAACAAACCATGACCCATCAGTGGGAGTGAAAACGCTAATTTCCATTGGTAGCACAATGTTCACTCTAACTAGCTGTGCCATGAGAGCAACATTAACAGCAGGTAAAAATATCTACGTGTATTAGTTGACTACAATTCGGCTCGGTTTCCTCCGCTGCTGTTCATGAAAGGAGGCGTGACTACGCAGAAAAAGTCGCCATAATTCTCTACAAGGTCACTTGTGCTTCCAAGGTCTCAGTTGCTCCTCTCTCTATTCCAGCTCAATGCTGCTGCCGTCACCCCCAAGCAACGCCAGTCGCATTTACTTTCGACTATTTCACTTATGTGACGTCATTATAAAAGTGGATAAATGAATTGAAAGATATGTTTGAAATTTAACCAATCTCAGACCGGTATTGCAGTGAAATTATCGTTGTTTATCTCATCCATTTACCATGCGAAGTGCAATTGTATTCTGGTCAGTGTAGCCAAGTCTACACCCCCAGCACAATTGCTGAACATCACACAGACTAAGGAAGAACATCATTCGGCAATACTAAATAAAGTGCGGCATTCTGCTTCCACATGTTCAGTTACTAACTCCTAAATGTTATTTGTATCCAATGAAATTGCTGCTTCTTCACTCAGATTTGATAACTGTGTTATCGATAACTGCATATTTTACGAACTTAATGTGAGTTCACTCAACTGTTTTTGCGTATTCAGTCCAACAGCATGAAATAATTTTGTAAATTTTGAAACAATACCTTTCTAAGAAAACATAAATTGTAATAAACAGGTTGTTCAGAATGGCAAAATGTTATTCCTGTTTTGTTTTGCTCAGTTGGTATTACTAAATCGAACGGTAGCCATTATATATTTTATACAACTGTTAATGTTCTGTGCGCAAATTTCAAATATATATTACTTATATCTTTATTCTATTCACGAAATAGCCCTAAATCCGTATTTGGCTCTTCTCTATTGACATTACTGGCAATCGACATTCGTGTATTGCAAGATGACTTGAAAAGTTAAGTATTCATACTAAAAAAAATTTAATTATTACAAAATTGTAAGCCACGTTTAGGATAATTATATGTAAATACACATTTTATTCGTGAAATAGTCCTAATAAATATTTATCGAGGGTCTGAGTTTTTCATATAAATTCAGTCACTACGTTCGTGGACTTAACGGTAATCTCAGACCCTTTTGTGATATTACTTGTAATAATAATCCTGTCCGTTTCATTATCTATAACTATAGTATCACCATAATTCAAGCATTGTTGTTCTTTTGTTTTTAAATTGTTCACAGCAACTTTTCCCGCTGTTGGACAGTATTTTCTTAGAATAATTTCCTACTACTGATTGAATACTACGTTACTTTATGTTTAATGAAGCCCAAAACCAGCTCAATTGATTTGAAATCTGGATGGTACGGAGGAAGGCGCCCGGTATATGGCCATGACTGCGAATAATCTCATCCGTTAAAAATTATTTTTGACAAGAGATGCTTTGCACCACGCTCATGAGCTCAGCCTTGCTCTTCGAAGCATTAAACTCAATTTTATGTTTTTCTAACCACCTAATGATGTCGTCTTTTAGCCATGTTAGAGTCCGCAACTTGTCCCTTTCGTTGCAATGGTATATTGCATCATCCATTATAGTCAGGCCTGATAAAGCTGGAAGAAGCTAAATTTCTAGCGACTTTTGAAATTTTTGAAAGTTCATATGGTATGTTAGTCACCTGACATTGGCCCTTATTTAAAAATGAATAAAGGCAAACCTCTACGAAAGTGTCATCTAATTCCCCATTGGTATTTATGAGCTTGTGTCCAGTTCCAATACCGCCACGGATGGCCGAGGTCGTTAAGGCGCGGACTCGTGAGCGGGAGGTCTGGGTTCGACTACCGCCAGGACCGTCCTCCCTGACTGAGGTTTTATCCAGGTTTTCCTCAGTCCTCATAAATGGGAAATTCCGGGGAAGTACCCTAAACTTGGGTCTGGAACGATTCCTTCCTCAAAATTAAATCCTTTCCCAATAAATCATTTCATCTCATGTATCGTCTGTGGTGCCTCTGTAGCAAAAACGGGCGTTAAACACCATTCATTCATATTATGAATGTAGGTTTCATCAATGTAAATTATATTCTACCCTTCATGCCCAAATTGACTGATTTTTTGTAAATATTTTGCTCCCCATAAAACTATATTTTGGCGTCCAACCAGCACTTTCCTCTTTGATTGATATCTTTTCCAACTAAAATGCATTTTTTTTTTTAATTCTTTGCCACAAAATTTTTTCTTCCATAGTTAATAGCAGCATAGTCTTTCAGAGCCTTAAGAAGCTTGCCTATGATGGGAATTTCTTTTATCACTGTTTAGAGGAAATGCATCTTTTATCTAATAGTACAATCTGTCCAACTCAACCTTCTTCTTTCTTGGCACACTCCTCCTTATTGGAGTGGAAAAATTGAGGTTTCCTCTATCAAAAACTTCCTTTACTTCCATTAGAATTCTACATACCGTACTCACCGATATGTTGGTAACCTCATTTGTCATAAGTCAAACATTTGCTTTTTCTATTTCACTTGCCTCCTTTGTTATTTTAAAGTATTGCGCTACATTATATATTATTTCCCGCTCTTGATTTCTGAGAGGCCTTCCAGACACACTTGAACGTGCTGATGAAGTAGGAGTCATCATGCTTGAAAAGATTTCAATATCGCCTACGCAAACGTAAGATTGATTGATTAACCTATCAATTTACAAAACCCCAAGTCTTTCGTTAGAGGTTAGCGACTACAATGAAAACGAAAACACTACAGGAAAATACATGAAAAACAAAACAAGTGGAGAACGCTAAATAATAGTAGCACAGCTTGCTAAACTCTAGGGAACTGATTTCTATACTGATAATTTAGTTAACTTGGCCAGCTGAGTGGAAATACAACAATGCGTGCAACAGGGAAAATATTTTATCCACTGCTCATATTGTTGGTCCTTGCGTTAATATAAACGTATTAATCGTTAATGAGGCTTGACTTTCTCAGAGGAAGAGAGAATAGTAGTAGTAGCAGCAGCAGCAGTAGCAGTAGCAGCAGCAGTAGCAGTTTAATGACTTTTTTGTGGTAGGATTAAAGTACATAATGTAAGTATAATTGTCGCAAGGGTCTTACGGCCATTCATGCTAGTACCGTACTTTTAACAATCAAAACATACAATACCAGAAAAAAAAAAACATTAATTGCTAAAATTAACTTTATACATTTTCAACCATACATACATGTACGCAAACACACCGATATACATACATCATACGCTTCTGTGAATAACTTCATATATATAAAGTGCGTAGAATCCTTCTGAGCCTCCTCCCCTTCTTTACTCGACCAACCCCCTTCTCAAACCTCCATTCTCCTCTATAGATATTAACTTACTTTAGGACCTTCGCTAGAAATATTTTCGATTTGTGTGTGTATATCCCTCATGTACCATCACTTCCAGGCAGGTGCTCAAAATTCTGTTGGAGTGCAGAAATTGTGTTGGTAAATGCTTATTTTTTAAAAGCTCTATTTCCCTGCATTCTGCTAGTATACGCCTCAAGGTATCGCTTTCTGCACACGGTCTTTCCCTGAAAACGTTATTCTATTTCCTTTCCAAGCCCGTAACCTGAGCCATGCGATACCGCTTCTTTCCTCTTTCCCATTTCCCCCTTCCTCAGAGTTGTTCTAATTTAGCCTGCAGGTTAAGGGATACTTTTCTGTGTATTGAGTCTCAGTATTTTGCCTATCTATACCCCGCAAACGTCTGGCATTCGCCTTCTATTGTGCGCAATGCTGTGTCCCCTTAACCAAATATACGCCAGTCCAATTTTTTCTAAACCTTTCCTTACTTCTGATGCTAAATCCATATCCCACTTTTCCCTTATTTACTCCCTCAGAAAAATAGTTCAAGGAAATGCTTGATCCCCCCGTATTATTCATAACCAGCACTTAATTTTCCTTATTTTCATATTTACCCTTTTGTTAAAAACACCAAATTCTTTTAAGAACCCCGCAATTTGCTGTAGGGAGGGAAAATATTTCACTAGGCCATCTGGGGAGGGGAAGGTGGAATATACAAGACGTAGTAAGCAGAGTAGGAGATTTTCTTATGGATAGGACGGGAAAGCGCTCTCCCTTCTTATGGCCAAGCAAGAACAGAGCAACATTCTTTACAGAGTGGTATAACTATAGCCATATTTTCACAGTTGCCACGGTTATGAGTAGTGCTGGAACATTTGCAACCAAAGGACGTGAAGTTGACTAAGCATCAACCATAGAGTGTAGCTGACCTTAAATTCTGCATAGTGTTCCGTCGTAGACAACAGCTTTTTTCTGCATTGCACCTACAAAGTCTAACCCCCTCCATCTGACGTTATGTACCTCAGCGCGCGTCACGCATTGGCTTATAACTTGTTAGCGAAGGACTTGTTCTATTTGTAGTTTTGAGTTATGACTAGAAATGGAAATTATGAAGTTGACTACGTCGCATGTTATACATATTGTTAGACATCGACCTTTTTGAGCATTAAACCATATTATAATGTAGTTACATTATTGATATTGGTCCTTAGATAACAGGTAGAGGAAGTACAATATGTCAAGAGCTACAAATCACCTGCTCCCCTTACGTCCCTCACTCATCAGTTCTTGTTAACCTGCCGTTCGGGAGGTTAAAGCTTTTGTTTCAGTGTACCAAACTTAATGTTAATTGCTTAAGAATTCAGATGTTACACATCATGATGTCAATGATGTCAGTCAAGTTCGAAACTTTCTTCATAAACCCGTAGCCGCATCTAGGCCAATGTTTTGATGTCCAAACTTCGTTCCCAAGTTATCACTAATGATCGCTCCATACAAACTGCCGTACATTGCAAAATTTCCTTCAAAGTAGAAAAAGAAAGAAAAAAAAAGATCAATATTATTCTCTGCAATAAATGAAAACAAAACACTCACATATATTATATATCTTTATAAGAAAATGACATGAAATTATAGCTTAATTGTCGTTATAAGAAAATGATATGAAATTATACCATTTCTGCTAACATTACGTTATCAGGATTATTAACCGCAATCAGAATTTGTAATAATAATAATAATAATAATAATAATAATAATAATAATAATAATAATAATAATCCAAAATGCATATTGTTACAAGAAAATAAAATGAAATTATAGCTTATACGAGGGTAGGTCTATGACTTTCCGGCCTCGCCGATAAGAATTAGTGCTTTCACAAAATCCTTAGCTGTTGTCATACCTTATATGTTAAGTAAATAAGTGCAGCTGTAACTTTGCTCCGTTGTGTTCAGTTAGATATAGTTGCATAAAGAAGGCTATGTATATAAGATTGTAACATGTTCAAAATGAAGTATCGACCTATTATTAAGTTCCTCACAAAACAAGGACATATTCCAAATGAAATTAAACAGTGATTGGACGGTGTATATGGGGAAGCATCCCCCTCACATTACACCGTAAAAGAATGGGCCAAATTTTTTCGACTGGGCCGAGAAAGCACTGAAGACGAAGAGCGTGCAGGTCGTCCCTTGGAGATGCTCACTCCTGAAAATATCGCTCTTGTCGAAGGAGAAACTATGGAAGACCAGTGACTTAAAATTACAGAAATAGCAGCAAAATTGGGCCTTTTTAAATTCGACAGTTCTTCGAATTATCCATGAACATTTGAACATGATTAAGGTTAGTACAAGATGGGTGCCTAAATTTCTTTCCTCAGTCCAAAAGCAGCAACGAGTCATCTGTTGTCAGGCATTTTGGAGATCTGCCGTGGCAACCAGAGAGAAGTTCTGCAAACCATTGCTACATAAGATGAAACTATGGTCCTCTACTATGACCCTAAAAGTGAATCAATGGAGTGGCGTAAACCTGGCGAAGCACTGCCTCTAATGGCCAAGGTCACTCAACCGCCCTTGAAGATTATGGCCGCAACTTTTGGGACTGTGAAGCAATACTCTTCATTGACTTCAAGGAGAGGAACGCCACAGTAAATGGGGAGTACTATGCTGGCCTACTGCACAGACTAGTGCTTCCATCATAGGGAAAAGGCGAGGAAAGCTGAGTGGTGGTGTGAACCTTCTATACGACGCGTTGTGCACACAGCTCTTGTAGAAAAAGAAGCTGTTAAGAAATGTGGCTTCAAGGAGAACAACCAACCACCATACAGTCCTGATATAGCTCCCAGCGACTATTTTCTCTTCTCAGAACTCAAGAACGGCCTTCGAGGAAGGAAAGTTAAGTGTGATGAAGAAGTGATGGATGCTGTTTATGCCCATTTTGCAGTCAAAATTTCTGACAATTATTTGGGGGGATTGAAATTTTAATTCCAATATGTGAGAAGTGTATTGCAATAAAGGGTAACTCTATTCAAAAGTGAAATACATTTTTTTCTTTATCATACCTAGAAAATGGTTAGGCCGGAAACTTATGGAACTACCCTCTTATATCTTTATAGGAAAATTATATAAAGTTGAAGCGTTTACTGCTAACACTTTGTTAATAGGATTATTAACGTGCTTCAGTATTTATTTTAATAATAACCGAAGAGAGTATTATGGGGCGAAACAAAACCTGAAGCCTTTTCTTAGTTTATAGTTGTTGTTAGCCTTACAAAAGGGCAAACCCCAATGAAATGTTTGATTTATGAAAAAATCGCTGATTCTTGGCTGGCATTACACATGCCGGTAGTAATCGTTATGCCATTTCTTGACTTAGGATTCAGTGATATGTCTATGTACCCAAGCAGTAACTCTTCTACTTAGAGCAACTAGTCAAAGCCCTTCCACACACCTTAGAATACCTCAGTGACCGTAAAGTAATTGATTTTACTAGGAAAAATCTGCCAGAAATTTTCGTCTTCATTGCTCCAACAATTATATTGGGACTTTCATGATTTTGTCGATTGTTTCACAGCAACTGGTGAGTTGGCAGTCAGAACTGCAAATTCCGGCATATTCGCGAAACTGATTTAAGTTCTCGCAATTAGTAATGTAATTACAATAAAATAAGCAAGTAATTTATGACAGGAGAAGTTGGAAATGTTCTGATACATTTACACACTTTTGGCATCCTTTAAGAAAATTGCCATTCCTACACATCAGTTAATCTCCCGAAAATGAGTCAATTTAAAATTGAAAGCATACAATTTTGCTGTTGTATTTGAATTGCAGGCAGGTGTTCTTAATATTCCGGTAAGCTTCTGTAATTGAATATTACGGAACGTTAATGATAAGAGTAAATGATCCACGCTTAATATTCATAACTGATGAACCATCGTTCCATACATCGATTTTCTGGCCATGGGTTTCGTGTATAAAATCTGAGTTTTATGTGCTCTGTACCTATTATTTTGCCTCAAAATATGACTACGTAAATAGGTATTACAACCTCTCTTACTGCCAAACCGCCACTGCTGTTAAAAGGACGATAAATTAATGAAAGACATTTGCTCAGTGTAAACTAGCGAAATGGTTTGGTTGATCTCAGAAAACTCAACTATTTCTTTTTTCCAATTGTTTCACTTTTGCATTTTTTGGAATATTTTGCGCACATTCTTTCAGCAAAATTTATTTTCTGAAATAGTCTGCATGTATATTTTTCTAAGAATGCATGGAGATTGCCCACTTTTTATTTTCTGACTGGAGTTTTTGCTCAAAATATGTATGCGTTTCTTCTTAAATGCTATCATCTTGATTCACCGGATCCTCACTGTAATTTTTCACCTTCCCATTGTTTATAAGCATGTTTGTATTATGTAAGTTTACATGGCTCTCGGTCTTTAGTAGTGTACGCACAGACGTTTTTAATAGTGTTTAAGAGGGTCGTTTTTATTGCCATGACATCACACGTGATGGGCACCGATGATACTGGAAGTGAAATGAGAAACTAGGATAAGAATTTTGGGAAGACCGTGTTAGGCCTAAGTTTAGGATACCTCCTCGGCTTTTCCCATTGATGAGTATTGAGAATAACCTGGAGGAATCCACAGCCACGGAAGAGGGTCCTGGTGGGATTCGAACCGTATTCTGTTGTCGACGACCGCTTCATTCCTTTTCCCTCAGGCAAGCAATTTGCCTCAAAATGCAGCAACAGTTTCAGCCGGAGCAACAATACAATTAATAGGCAAGAAGCAGAGAAGGTGGAGAAAAGGACAACGTATTTACTTGTAATCTACACCAATTTGAATCTGTTAATTAGAGCAGATCTCTCCAATGAACACCAGACAACCATCTTCTATAACACATCCCCTTCACCGCACTCCCTCAATATTCGCTTCAATGTATTTGAATACCCATGTGTGTGAACTTTATTTTGTTTCTAAATGGCTAGAAGCAAAAAAATGTTGTCATTCATAGAAGAACATTTAATGACTCTTTTACCTTCCTTTGCTTTCAAGATTGAATCACAATTAATGAACGGGCAGCGAGGAATAGCTATGAAATATCTAAACTTATGAAGATTTCAGAACTAATTTGGAACAATTTCCTGTGAATTGCAAAGAAACACAATACATTCAGTTTTCTTAAATGCAATCTGCATTATTTAATGTAATAGCTTTCAGATTCCTTATAAAGCATAAAAAAGTTTTGTTTAACTCTGATATGCTGTGCTCTAAAGAAGTAAACTGTTTTATAAGTGAAGTGTTTGCAATTATATCTTGTCTTAATTTAAACACGTCTTCAACGCCAAATATAACCAAATTTCAAGCTTTATAAGGGTTGAAGCCCTTCATTAGCAGTTTTAAAATTCTGTATTTACTTACAATGTTTTTTTTACTCTGCTTCATTCTAAAATAACAAACACTAACATGAAGAACAGGGACACCATAACCCGCTATTGTGCAACGAAAACAACTCAAACTGCTGCGGTTAGTTCGGAATGACTTTATTGTAATAATGAAGTAAACCTTTCTAACACTGTTGGTGAAGGTGTCCAATGCCCCTATTGTAATTCAGCCATTCGCCTATAAATAGCAGTAGAGTAGCCCATTTGAATGCTCGCATCAATGACATAGAGGAAACCGGCGACGCCGAAGGAAACCTGCCAGACGCCGCAAATCCCATAAATTACGATTGAACCTTACTTAGAGGCAAGCAGTCTTAACCACTCGGCCAAGGTGCCACCCTTGCACTGAGGAAGCGTGCTTATGGAAGCGAGAGGGAAGATTAAGACATGTTTGTGCATAAGGGTGGCACAGTTCCAATTGTTTTCTAACGAAGAAAAAACGGATGTTTGAATGATTCTTACTGCTCAGCGCTTTAAATGAAAAATAAGTTAATAAAAATTAAAATTAATAAACAAATGAATAAAATTATGAAAAGTTACGGATAAAGCTCGCACTCCAACGGTACAAAAATTTATGTTCAGCAAATGCGCCATTATTTCTTACAGAGTATGGTGGAAGAAAGAAAAACTGACATTATTTTAACTGCATATTAGCGTATTTAGACTATTTCTATAAATTTTATAATTTCTATCTGTCACCTATAATAAAATCACAACTCACTGTATTAGAAAGATCACAATGGCTGCTTGTAAGTTCAAGGAGAGGAAGGCGGCACATAAAATCGTATTGGCATGGAAAGGATTATACTCCTCAAGCACAATGCTATTATAAATTTGAACATTATGAAATACTACATAATATACTAGAAAATCATACTTTAGAAAAGAATTATGATAAATTCCACTGTAACTGACTTCTGAGGGACACAAAAATAGAAAGTGGAAATCAATATGATTTACAGTTGGCAATGTTGAATCTACAGCAGAATTGCAACAAGTATGATTAGTGAACCAATTATGCAAATACAAAACTACATAAATAAACTATATACTAGATATTCATTTTGTGTCTGTCACTGTAAATCTTTTGATACACACAGAACAATTATAAAAGTTCACAATTTACAGCATTATAACAGCTGTATGCGCAAGTCAAATCTACGAAATCGAAACGGTCTACCTGCATTAAAAATCGAGGTCCGATGCGTGAACAATATGGTAACAATAATATTACACTTACCCACAAATGTCGCGGAGCACGTGTACTCAAGCATGTGTAGAGCGAAGGAAATAGCGCTTTTATTTATCATTCTGCTGCTACAGGTATTCGAATAAGACGCAGACTAATGTATACAACCAGAAAATATTTGGTTAATTAACTTATCCATATGCTTACAAAATACATCCAAGCGCTAGTATAGAAATGGTGCCCTTGCGACTTAGGGAGCGGTCCCTGCAATTGACACATTTCCATATATCCACCACTAAGAACTTCATTAGTTAGTCGCTCTTGGCAATGACATCTATGACAAGTATATCCATAGCGTTATTTTGCTGCCTGTACAGGCGAATAATCTGTAGCGTTTCAGCCGAACGGTTCTTGTGCAGTCCAGAACCCTCTTCCTTAGATTGCCACATATATGAACCGCTGAAAAGTGAATATAAGAGGCGTAGTCACATCAACAAAGAGATGAAATGAGGTAGTAATAAACTCTTAACATTTTTGCTTTTAAAAAAGTAAGGAGAGGATGAAGACATCATGCACCATTATTCTAACTTTTGGATAAAAGTGATCTAAATATGACCCGCCCCTTCTACCTGATAAAATGTTCCCAATCATGATCTCCAATTTCGGCGGCCTTCTGTTTTGAAAATTAGAAATAACAAAAGTCCGTCATGCAGCATCTGCGTAAACTAAGGGGATTTCTCAGCAAGTTGAATTTGTTAAGGTCATTATGGAGCTCTAGAGAAGAGAATGTAGTAAAGAATAAGCAATGCTATCTGAAGATATACACATGTGTTTAATAAAATCATAACTTTCAGGCTTAAATATATATGGTTTTCTCTTATTATTAAGTGTTATATTGTTAGCCTGACGTTCCCAATTGCACCTAGCAGTACGAGGGTTACTTGTAAGTTTTTACAAAAGACCATTAGATGGCGCTACTGGTATATATTATCACTATTTTCGCAATAATTGACATTTGTTATTGTGAAACAGTTGCAGTTTAGAAATTTAGGGAGTAATTTGTTTACAGTGAGCGTTTAAACAAAGAAATTTTGCGAGAAAATGGAAATTTCACATGAAAGTTTCCGTTGAATCATTTTTTTAAGGTATTAGTAAAGGCCTAACTGGACAATAATGCATGGAATCGCTTCGATCAACTTTTGGTAATGAAGCCCCAATCAGAAAAGACCGTTTACAATTGGTTTCCAGAATTTCGTCGTGGTCGTGTGTCCATCAGTGATGAATTTCGTGAAGGTCGATCAAAATCTGTTATTCCAAAAAACATCGATGCTGTGCGTAACATGATTGAAGAAGAACGGCATGTGACTTACAGCGAGATAGAGGCATCCTTAAGCATATCGAAGATTGCAGTACATTCGATTTTGCGTGAATATTTAGCTGTGAAAAAGTTCTGTTCCTGATAAATTCCGCATAATTTGACCGGAGCTAAAAAAGAAGAGGAGAAAACCCACTAGTGTTAAATGGTGTAATCAAATGCTAAAAAAAATTCCACCGAGGAACGAACTGCAAAATACACATACAACATCGTAACAGGTGACGAAACTTGGATACATTCGTATGAACCGGAAACTAAGCAACAATCCACTGTTTGGGTATTCCAAGATGAACCGGATCCCACTAAAGTTGTTCGTTCACGATGTACTTTCAAGAAAATTATCGTTTATTTCTTTGGTTGTACTTGATATGTCGCACCCCATTCCTTTATAGGATCAAAGAACAGCTAATACTGAATAGTACACAACACTTTGTTTGCCAAAAGTCATCGGCAAAATCAGGAAAACAAATGAGAACATAGCATTATTCTTCATCATGAGAATGCTAGTTCTCACACAGCACGTCAAACAATTGATTATTTGAATGAGGAAAACATTGAATTGACTTATCAATGCCCGTATTCACCTGATTTATCGCCTAACGGCTTCTTTTTGTTCCCGAATGTCAAACAAAAATGCGTGGACAGCGATTTTCATCCCCTCAAGAAGCTGTTGAAGCCATTAAAAACCATGTTTTTGACATACCAACTTCAGAGTGGAAAAAATGTTTTGAGAATTGGTTTGAACGAATGCCAAAGTGTATAAAACTTAAAGGCGATTATTTTGCAAAGCAATAAAACAGTTTTTTCCAAAACATTATTTTTCTTTCCTATTTTTTGTAAAAACTTAAAAGGTAACCCTCGTAAAACAGTTGAAACGAAATGCGATTAACATTTAAGCTACATGGTTAATTATAGACATACGATTGCTTGATTTTCTGAGTTTCGAAACCGTTCTCTCCTCTGCAAGTTCGGTTGTTCGTCCATACGCATGCGTAGACTGTAGCCTCCATACTCTTTCACGAGACACCAACAGGTTTATCTCTTGGTGGGAATATTCAATTGATACTTATTACAATAAAAATTTCTCCGGTCCACCAAAATCGACGTCCTAGGCGATTACAAAAAGTACTCCCACTCCTAATGGCCCGATTTTCCTAATTTCCAGAAGCTATTTTTCTTATTTTATATAAATGCTATATACCGAGTTTCATAGCAAAAAAAAAAAAAAAAAAAAAAAAAATTAAACTTAAGGCTTCAGGTAAATGTCCACTCCATAATAGGCTGATTTTGTTGATTTTCAGAAACTATTTTTATTATTTTATTTTAATGGCATATTCCGAGTTTCGTTGAGAAAAAACAAAAATTATGCCCTCTAGTCTTTAAAAATTTCACTTTAGATTAATGGTCCAATTTTGCTGGTGAGGGAACTCAAGGAATCGTTTGTTAATTGATCGTTATATTTTTTTTTCATCAACATTTTTGGTGCCTAGAAAATAGAATCAATGTAGATTTGAAGGAAATTTTCAAAAATATTTCATTTATAGCCGCAATAAATACATTTCTTCGGGGTTCGCTAAAAGCAGGCACACAATGGACCTTTAAATTGTAAATGGGGCAATTTAATCCCCTGAAATGCTTCATAAATTGTTATACCACTGAGTCATTTGGTTGGAAATTCCTTTGCTTGCCATAATCCCAGTATAAGAAAATGTGACCATAAACCCGAACAGTCCCTACATGACAGCCAAATTCCTACATTTTACATGATAGGGAACGTTTCCTCTTTTAACTCCACGGAAGATTAATGTTATTTTCTCCATTATGCAATTAAATATTTTACGTTTATGCCAATTACTTAGCATTAGGAATCTATTTTACTGTTAACTTTTTATGAATTAGTGCTTAATATTCATCAAGAAAATCCAATTAATACATATCTATATTGTACATCAAATAATATTATTTTTAATTCTGAAGGATACAGCGGAATCGGTGTCTGTGATGGGGATGATTTAAAGGGAATTAATTTAATTTGTTGTTTGTTAGGGATAATGCTGTTTCTTTCCCGATGATATTATTGCGGCTGACTTATAGTTTTGCCTCGGCTGAGACTCTTCTGCTGGGTATTTTTATTGTCTTCTTGATACATTAAGGGAAGGAGTGAGGAAATATAGCACGATTTATTATGAAAGTTTCTTCTACTTAATGAGACACTGTTACTCCATGGAGAATTCCTTGTGCTATATATGCCACTTTTGTACTAACTATGGCGATTATATGCTGACGCCTTGACTCACGTTGATAACATTGAAATTCGCTACTGTTAACTCGGTAAAATACACCAAGCTGTGAATTAACTTATATAACTATAATGCTGAACTTGGCAAAGGCTGATCCTGAACTCCACTGAACTCAACTAATCCAAAGGTGCAACTACTTTCAACTAGCTCAGAGACGCAACTGAGCTTAACTACCATATGTAAGCTTAAAAATACCTAGGGGTCCATCAGTCTTTTCTAAACCTCTCTTTATTCTTTAAAATATACCTTTAAAAACTGCAGAATATTTTCTTCCATATTCGTGTCTCTATGGTGTAATATGTTTCCCCCGGTCTTTATTATTTTCCTGGCTAATAATTTTCAGGTGACTCTCAACATGTCACGTACATATACAGTTAGTTTCTACCGTTCAAGAGGTTATTGGCCTGTTACTTATCCCCTTAGCTAGCATATGTTTTATTACGCCTTTCCTTACCTAATATAATAACCAGAGCTTTCACACAATATTTAAAAAGAAACATCTTTCCCACTGACCATGCTTTAGAAATTCTGCAGGAAATATCGGTTCGCCGTTTCGTTTGGTCATCTATACAAATATTGTTTAAGATGGGTAATAGGTTTCTCTGTTCCCGTTTTCAGGTCAAGAACACAACATTTCAATAGATGTACTTGTATAGTTGGGATCGGGTCTGGTGTTCTCTGTCATTTCTTTTACCGATTCTGGTCTGGACGAAATTTATTTTGGACCTTCTGTCTGGGAAATTTCCAATGTGTATACGTGAAGTTCGCGATGATGCCCATATACCTTAAGAGACATACTTATCTCGGCGTGATCTAACATTCTCTTTGAAATCATGGAAAATTTTACAGCTTGGCACACTGTCGCCACAATTATTGTCCCTAGGGCTTTGTATTTCAGACGCGATGGTAATCTTGCCTACTGCTGGCTTGATCATCATTAACATCTTCTTTACATGCTTTCCTGACTCATGTACTAATTCCGGCTATCTGACTTTTCTATCCTGGTGCCAACCTGATCTAATTAAATTTTTCGTCTACTAACTCGGATTTTACCTGATTCTTATTTTCTTTCCCATTACTAATTTTGTCAACGTCTAACCTAATCTTCTCCAAGTTCTGCTCCATGTCCTGCGAGTCCTCACTATAGCTATTTGTCCCTTTCTCTTGTTCCTCCTGGTATTTATCTAATCTGCTGAATATTCTATTTATCTCTTTGCTATGTTGATCAAGAATTTGTGCCACAATTTTTTCTAGCTTCTCCTCAAACTCGGGAGGTAAACCATCCTTCATCAACGTTAAACTCGTCATCATAAACTGCCATGATAACTTTTCTATTTCCCTTGTTATAAATTTGAAATATATTTCCTACCAGCTCTTATGCTACCAAATTACAATGTTGCTATAATTATCCGTTCTTAGACTACAATGTTGCACTGTTTTTGGAAGAAAGCTTGCTTTATCTGTACCTTATATTTAATTCAGCCGCTGAATGCTTGTTGTTTCTTCTTACTACTGTTCCTCCTTCCTTCGGTGGACGGTCAGATTGTAAGCTTTAGGTTTACATGTATTTTTTCTTCGATGACGTCCAGTTAGCACCATGATGTGCCGGCTGAGGTCTAGTAGCGAGTCAATTGTAAGCATTCTCGGCATCATCCAGATGTCGTCTCTGTGATGTGGCATCTACTTCTTTCAGTTTAGGAGTTCTTCTACTTCTGCGTAGATTCCCGACTCGTCCTTATTTCCAGCACGTTAAACGCCCCACGTTGGGCACGAATTGCAACGGAACCAACCAGGTGTGTGTGATGGAGTTTAGTTCATGAAGTTTTGATGACAAGACGTCAAGCCGGACAGTTCGAGGGCCGCGACAGTTGTGTCTTGTGAGCCGGTCAAAAGAAAGTACCGTCATCAAGTTCGTTGTGTTAAAACAGACTAACCAACATTATTGTATTAATTGAAGTAAGTCTTATTAGGCTCGTGTGGGATAATAAAAGGAACGTATAAGTCTCTCACAAAGAAACAGTGATTCATTATGCTCATTGTGATAAACCTGAAATGAATAAATCGTGTGTTTTAATAGTCTCCAGTGTTCATCAATCTTCAGCAGTTTCCGATCTTTTTCCCTATAATCTAAAAGATCATAAAATCCAGCGCAATAGCCGTGGCAACAAGACCTTCAACCTCAAAACTACAGGAAATAAGTCAGAGGTGAAGGAGGGGGCACTCTGGCTATCTGTAATCAGATATGAGACAATGTGAAATAAATCAACCAATTAAAGTCAAACTAAACGTCCATTCCTTGTAAAATCCGCCTCAAGGATATGTTAATATATTTGTTATCCAACCGAGCAATACCATGGGTATTCATGAATTGATGATTTGATTTATTTAAGGATGCTCTTTAATATCTCAGGTCATCAGCGTCCCATTCAATTCAGGGCTGAAACGGCATATACATTTTGCTCAGAGGCCTCTTCTTTCATACTTGAAATTCTTTAACATGCCGTAAATCTATGGCACGGTACCCGCGGCTTTACTTCCCTTCCGAAGATAGCCATCGACCCTGGCCGGGATTGAACCCGCTATTTTGGGCCTACGAGGAAATTGTTATCACTAGACCACAAGGATTGACTAGTATCTAAGAAGAAAACATACCGGATATATCTAACCGATAGATATATCCGAAAATTTTAAGATTATACAACTTAATTATTCGGGCAATAAATGCTTTTTTAAAAATACTCATTCATAATCTTTTGCAGACCTAAATACTGACTCAAACGTTGAATATTTGCAATGTTAAGATAGGTCCAAACTCTTCAACATAGGTAAAAATTGAGCTTTACACATATAGCTCTATGTTATATTTATGCGTTTGGCCAAGGTAGAGGCGTGACCAAACATACGAAGAGGTAGTTCTCTGCATACAACTAAAAAGCAAAATCACAAATAACTGCATGGGAACTCTCGGCGAACATTAAGAAGCAGACTACTATATATTTTATATTATTATCAGAAAGAAAGATTTGTTTTCAGGCAAAATTTGTATTCAGAGAAAGCAAAAATAATACAAGAGATAAAAATATTTTAATTTAGAATAGTATCAAAACAGTGTATTTTTTAACTTTAGCTAGAATATTTAATTGTATATAAAATAAGCAGTAAATGAGAATAATGGTATAAAATGTAACAAAAATAGCTGTAATTAACATTTTAGTATTATCACATTGTGTTCAATCTTTGGAATTAATTTGTACACACATGCGGTTTTTTGAATAGTGTTTAACGTCCGTTTTTACTATAAGATGAAATGATATATTGAGCAAAAATATTTTTAAGGGAGGAAACGTTCCAGGCCTAATTTTAGGATGCCTTCCCGGCATGTACCATTTATGAGGACTGAGGAAAGCCTGGAAAAATCCTGTCAGGGAGGGCGGTTCTGGCGGAATTCGAATCCCAGATCTCCCGCTCACGAGTCCGCGCATTAACGACCTCGGTCACCCGTGGCGGTTACACACACATGCGTGTGCATAAAAGAACCCCAAAAGAACTAGCTAAAATAACAGAAACCAGAGAACCAGAAATTGATAAAATACTGAAACATTCACACTAACAGCGCACTATTTTGATCCTTTTGTATTTTTCTTTAAAGGCAGAAGAGGAACGTGGGAGGTAAAAGTAAATAGTGAATAACAAAGATAGCGCAATGCGTGGAAACAAAAAACTCACAAGGAGAAAAGAGTGGGGAAGTAAAATCTATGATACAGTAGGTAATGTTTTAGTAATTGAAATATATATAATTTTAAAATATCAAAGTAGAAACGGGAGTATTAACACGTAGAATTCTAACCCTGTGGTGTACGCGCTTTATGCAAAACTATATCTGCTATCTCTGAGGTAACTTTCATCGACACAAGTCTATAACATAATTACAGTGACACAGGGATGTGGACAAATTGAAGCTGTGGAATAACTGACATAGGATAATTAGCTGACAGGTTTTGCATTTAGAGTATTGGCAGATATGACCCTGCGACAGGATGGGGTAATTTGGATGAATATAGTTTGCGGCGAAATGTACTTATAAGATTAGGGATATTCTAAAAGTAGGAGAGAATTCAAATTTATAGAAATTACGAGTTTACATTGGAAATTTTGTGTCTTGAAATGATAGGAAATTGTAAAATGTAGGGAGGCATATTTGCAACATCTTTGCTAGGTTTTTCAAGATAGATTAGTTGTTACTAAGACGATGGCCGAGGATTAAACAGAAAAAGGAATAAATAATTTGGTATGCAGGGGATGACAGCTAACGAAATGAAGACATTGTTGTGGGCTTAATGAGCACGGATATAAGAAAAGAGCCATTGCGTAAAATATGGCAATATCTACGAAAGTAGCAGCAATGGGAAAGACAGAGACCGTGAACTTAACTGAAAATTCGGAATTAAAATTACTAAGAAACTTATCAAGAGATTCTCACTTAAACATTCCTCCTTTAAGCAAGCAAAAACAGTGCCATTCTGGTGCCAATAGCCGTGCCTTTAATTTTTAAATATTTATAAACAAAACTAAATACATTGTCACTGAGAACGTAATAGATTAATTGGTAAATGAAATCCACCAAAGAGTGCAAGAAAGGTTCAATAGCTGTTATGCCTTCATGTTGGGAAATATTAGTATTTTTTTATAATAGTGCTTAACGCTCGTTTTTACTATTAAGGCATCACAGGGGGTTGACACTGATGATGCATAAAATAAAATGATATATTGGGAAAGAATTTTTTTTTAGTAATGAAACGTTCCAGGCCTAAGTTTAAGGTATCTTCCCGGCATTTGCTATTTATGAGGACTGAGGAAAACATGGAGAAAGCCTGCCAGGAAGGACGGTGCTCATGGGAGTCGAAGCCCAGACCTTGCGCTCATAAGTACGCGCCTTAATAATCTCGGCCATCCGTGGCTGGATAGAGAATGCTAGTGTAAAATGACACCACATTCATGGTGGCCAGAAGTATGCCAGAATGCGCACAAGTGTACTCTTGTAATTTCTCAGCACAGTACTTCATAACTTGTTAGTGCGGATTGTTTTTCATACGCATCTCGCAACATTTTTATTCAGTAGGCTATCAAAGTACATTAACTTAGAATTGTCCATTCAATTAAAAAATAACGAAAAAGTGTGGATGATGTACGATATTTTATGAATATTTCCAATGACTAGAATAATATACCTAAAAAGAAATGACAAGTCAGAAAACTTTAATGCTGATGTCTATAGTAGTATAGTTAATTGCCATTTATTTACAACCTGATTGCATTCGGTACCGGCATGATCAAGATAGAATCTGCAATCGTGAAGCTTGGTCTAAAGAATTCCGAAGAAGATTCTTGTGTATAATGTATTTCCGAAGTTGATAATCACATCTTGATCATTTTATAGTTGAATGAATTGAAAACATCGATGTATAATATTTGTTGTGAATTATAATGTGACTAAATTTGTCAGGTAATTTGTTTATTCGTGCTGTAGAGGAAGTTGTTTGTATAATTTTGAACGGCGATTATCAAAGGTGGGCCAAGACTTGCGTGTTTGTGTTGTGAGAACAGATATTAAAGGGAAAATAATAGGAAATATTATATATTATTGTGAATATTTCTTTAAAACAATTGAAACAAAATTTTGTAGATGATATAAAGTGTGTTGATTCCATACATAATCATGACTTTCTACATTTGTTATACCCGGTATCATGAAAATACCACATGATTATAGGTCAAGTAAAAAACGTTCTCATTTCTTATAGTTAATTTTGCATTTTCGAAAAATATTATTTCCTTACAAGTAATCGTGAAAAGCTATACCAACTTAGTGAGAACATCTCTCGACACATTTATACTAAAACCTAAAATTGAATTGGTGCTGTTTTCCTAAACTTGATGAATTAATGTCGAAACAAGAGATCATGATTTTTCGGAGCCTAAAGTACCTGGCATCTACCTATTAGGCGAGAGAAAAACTATTAATTCTATCCAGTGATTTGACCTAAAATGAATTGCAATATATATATATATATACATCCTCAGCTTAGATAACTATTTTCTCTCGAATTTAACTACTGAGATGACAGCCTAAAGTTCTGTTATTCCTCCATATTTTTATTTACAGATTTTTGTCCATAGTTGTAATCGTAAATTAGACAGCGGGACCCATTTGTGTTCATTCGCACTGAGTAAGGGGACGTATTTTTTTCCAAAATTGAGAGTTGTTCTAATATTAAATAGAAATAAAGAACGAATCAGTATAGTTATTAAAAGAAACTATCTCCATGGCTGGCGTCTAAGATTTTTAGTTAGATTCAAAATAATAGCATGCATTTTGGTACCCTACGTACTCTGCACGCTGAATTTATCCAGAGACTCTTTCTTAAAATCTTGTATGATTTCAGCGGCAGTGAACACTTACTCATTTAGTGTAAATGTCGTGCATAAAACTATGATGCAACTACATTTATATATAAAAAATCAGTCAGTTTCAAATTTAATTGTGCTTGTTAATACTGACATCTTCATAATTTGAAAGACTTGTTATTACAGTTGCAACTATGCCCTCTTGTGGCAGCACGATTCAGTGGAGTGTAGTCCCTATAAAAAAGCGCATTTCTCCACCTGCCGTCAGTACGTCAATGAACAACATGGGGCGTAAAAAATACTGCAGATGCACCGTCACAAAAAACATGTAAAACTGGGTGGATGGATGGATGGATGGAAACGTGGCCGCACATCAACGGAGAAGGGAACCAGTTTTGGAAGAAAAAGGAAACGTGACGACGTCAATCAGTATCTTCAGAGTGGAGCCACTTATTCAGGAATTGGAAGCGTCCACACTACTTGCAGAATCGCTCTGCACCGCATAGAACTCTATTACTTTAAGATGTAAAGCAGCCTGCGAGATGGGTTCCCAGATTCCTGACTGCAGCACTAAGACAAAAAGAACGTCAGCAGTGATCTTCTTCAACGCCATAGCCAGAATAAAGAAGGCTTCGTGCCCAAATTGGTGACTGGCGAAAACACTTGGCTTCGTTACCATGATACGGAGACCAAAGCCTAATCAATGCACTGGAAGTATTAAGGCAGCCCCCACAGAAGAAGTTTCGGACAGCGTCCTTAGTAGACAAACTAATGGCCACAGTCTTATGGGACACGGATGGAATCATCCTCATTGACTGACTGGAACCAGGGACTACCACTAACAACACGGCATATGTGGCGACCCTTCAGAGGTTACAACGTGCAATTCAAAAGAAACGGTCAGGAAAATGGGCGAAAGGAGTGTTTCTGTAACAAGACAACTCTCGTCCCCACACGAGTCGAGAAACTACGACTGCCATTGCTGAGATGAGGTTCCAGGTCCTGCCACACTCACTGTATACTCTGATTTGGACCCTTCTCATTACCACCTGTTCGGGGCTTTGAAGAAGCCTATAGGTTTCGCCAAACTACAGGAAATCCAAGCTGCTGTCGGACGTGGGTTCTCCATGCTTCGAAAAAGTGGTTCCAGAAGGGCCTAGAGAAGTTGCTACATCGGTGCCGCAAGTACGTAGAGTTTTTTTTTTTTTTTTTTGGTTTGGTTTATTTGTGGACGCTCGTTAACACCTCAGGTCATCAGCGTCCAATTTAATTCAGGGCGTGAAACGGCCCACAATTTTGCTCAGAGGCCTCTTCTTTCAGGCTTGAGGTTCTTTTTCGTGCCGTAAATGTACGACACGGTACCCTTCCCTATCGAAGGAAGCCATACTTAGGATTTTTACGCCGGAAAAAATCCATCGGTCCTAGCCGGGTTCGAACCCGCGATCTTGGGTATAGGAGGCATGTATGGTAACCAATACACCACCAGGACCGACAATCTACCCTGCAAGGCTAAACGGCATTTATTGCAGGAATATTTTGAGATTTGCTCATTCTTAAATTTCAATGAACAGCCTTACAAAATTTGTGTTAATTTTCTGTGGAAGGACTAGGAAAAAACTCGTTGATTTTTTAAAAAAATTAAAATATTTGATGATGTTTGTTTTTTGCCCATATATTATGCAATATAAGTTATTTTTGTTTCCCTCGTTGCATTATGACAGCAATAATAAAGGATCATCGAGAAGTTCCTCCGTAGCCACTGTGCATCCGGTATTTCAGTAGGGAAGCGAATTCGGATGGCAGCACTTACCGCGCGCCGAGTGTATAGTTATTGTGTTCACTTATCACCAAGGCAAGTACACACTATAAAGCCCAAACCTTAGCAACGGTGCATTTTGGATTACCTGTTAAAAACCGGTTTCGAAGGAACGAATATCAGAAATGTAAAACTATCAATCTTCTCCTGTACGGTGCACATCACCCGATTGTGGAGGAAATTTCCGATGACCTGTTACTGATAATAGATTATTTTTTGTAATATAAGCACTTATCACTTACTTTCATACATGTCATGTGTATTATGTTGCTTTTAGAAATAAAACAACGAATAGTAAGGTATAAATAAAGCACTATAAAATGGCAGTAATAATAATAATAGTTATAATAATTTATAATCTAATATAATGTTACACCTAGGATTTTCAGACTCCGCAAAACCATAAATGTAGCCGGTATCTCTCGGATACATTGCGTGTAACAATAGGTATTGCGCCCGACGGAGGGTTAATCCTTTCATCTCATGTATCATTATTGTGGTGTCAGTTAAACGGATGTAAAACACTACTCAATAAGTAATATGTCATTGCATAACTGTTCGGATAATGAATAACAGTTACAATCTCTATCATAGTCATTAACTAAAATAATAATATATAACACTTTTATGCCAGATGTTGTGCAAATAAAAAAAAATCAGTTACCTATTTAAAAAGTACAATGCTTGACTTAAACCCTAATGTGAACTTATTCATAGCATTTTCTTTACCTTGTACTTTCACTGGTACATATTTGCAGTCAAACGCTACCTATAAGTACTAAGGGATTTTTTTTTTTAAATTTTGAATACAAATATATGTCACTGAAGTAGATCTCATTTATATCTTTTTTTAATTAAACATTTGAATAGTCATTTTTAGCTTGTTTTCATCTATGTACAGTTAAACATTCTTGTGCCCTACTAAACGCTGATCATGGTACGAATTCTACTTGTACACACGAAAATTTAGTGAAAACGTACTTCTCAAAGAAGAGGCAGGCAGAGCAATAGAAATTGCCCGCGGTAGCAACATCTCCAGAAGTCATATATTTTCTAACTCACATCCACCCTTACTTTGTACTCTGGAGAGTCATCCTTTAGCGAGAGTATAGCCCACTGTCTTCCATAAAGTACGATTTTATAATTTATAGCTTTCGGTTCCAATAATCCCCATGGACTGCATTTTTTTACCACATCACATTTGACTCCCTCTGATGCCTTACAGCATTTCACGGAACTAATCCTTTATCCAGAAATAGATTGCAACAGTCTAGGTAAGTGCAAGAAATAAGTGCTAAATTTGACTTTGTTTGAACTTCTACTTGAAAACTTATATCTTTTAAAATTATTTCCTAGTTGTTAAAGCTTAGTAATATTCCATGGTTTTCATTTTTAACACATACGAGTAATTTCATAGAGCGGAATGATTCAGGCTGTAACGCTTGATACATTTGGAACGTCCCGGGTTCAATTACCTTGGACCTCGCTATTCTGAACTTGGATTTTTTCTTAGGTGGACATAGGTGGATCGGGAGGTGGCTCTAGCGGCGTTAAGGACCCCGCCTGTGTACATACATTCCTCCTACGATTTCCGGCCTACTGGCGTATCCTTAATTTCATCCCTTCCTCTTAGAGGTGCCTTCGGGGGACGTAAGTACAATTAGCCCATTAGCAACAGTGGTTATAACTCCTCTGTAGGACAAGCAGAAGAAGAAGAAGAAGAAGAAGAAGAAGAAGAAAAAGAAGCACAATGTCCTTCACGATCTTCCCTTCTTCAGTTCTTCATTTAGATGTTTATGAGAGGATATATCTCGTAGTTACTGTGGATTTTACTTTGGACTGTTATATATAAAAAAATCTAAATAGCAGCAGCTCTCCGTTTGTTTGCAGATAGTATTAATGTATAAAAGAAAAATTATAAGCAAAAAATCAGTGCTATGTTTTGTGTCTTTTAAACAAACTGTTGTACTTAAATCTGTGTGTCTGGATACAATCTGCGAAAAAAAAACTTTTGAACGCAAAATTCTTCTTAGTCTTGCTCATTACAGCGCGCGGTTCACAAGGTTCCCAGCAAGACTGTGTAGCCAATGTCACAGTTGCTTTATATGCATGCACTAAAGACGCTGCCTAGTATGTGTGTTCTGTTACCTCTGTGTCACGATACGCAGCGATGTCATGGTTTAGAGCGCAGGTTTGCCTCAATGTAAAGTACATTTGTTTTTAATAAACTTTTGTAACATATTATTACAAATTAGTTTCGTAATATCGTTTCCCATACACAGCAAGCTTTAACGTGTGTGTGTATAATATATGTGTATAATTAATATTATATATATGTATATATAATTAATATTATAATATTTCTTTCAGGTTTTGTTCTATCTAAATACAAAGTGCTATATGCAAGAAGGGTAAAAGATGGCTTATGGGCACAAATTCAAAAAGCCTAGGCTGTTGTAACCTCTCGTGCACACTACTGTAGAAATCTATCATCATTTATGCCCCGAAGACTGAAGGCAGTTATACTTGCTGAGAGTTTATACACGATATCAAATTGTGTTTATTTATATGTGTTTTCATCTTAGAAGATAACATTTTTGAACATGTATTTATTTAGTTATTTGTAAAGAATACGTTAGTGTGTGTTTACGTTTTTGTTTGTATAGGTAATTCATTAAACTCAAATGATATATTAAGGTATATTGTTATATTAAGGCAGCATTAATTTCTACATGTACACTTATAAAACCAATAAAAAAATTGCATTGGATTTGAACCAAGAGGCTTACGCAGAAGAGCAATGCCTTCTAAAGGCTCGGCCACTGCAACTCTACCCAAACATTCTCTTTCGAGATGCCTATGATTGTGACCATTACGTTTGCAGACAAAGCGCCCACTGCAGTGCGCACTCGCTGCATGCGCTTGTGAATACAGCGTTTATGATTGTCCCCGAAGTTCTCTGATGAACACGTAGAATCTGGCGATAGATCTTTTTTGTATTCTCAAAGGGTTTACGTTGGCAAACAGATGAATAAAATGGAAATTAATAGCGCTACAAATTGACCTACTGTAACTAATATGCCAGAGTTACATTTATGCGGAAGAAATTTTGAAAATAATAAAAGGGAATAAATAATAACGGCGGAGGTAATTAGCATTATGCCGTAAAAAGAATGGGAGTACAAGAGTCATAATAAAAATATAACTCACCTCTGACCTTCAAGGAATGCAAGTGTTTGGTACACATATTTTGTGGTTCACAACGAGGGCAGACAGCTGCAGCGCTAAGTCAGCATTATACAAGGTTGTAGACAGTTGCTTTTATACCTTACTCGTCGGACATAATGAAAGGACGAATGCGGCTGTTCCATTCCCGACATCGCAGTCGGTAAATCAGAAGGCCGCGTCCGACTTAGAATTGTCTGATACCAAGAGCAAGCAGAGGGGGTTAAAGAAAGCATATATAACCTCAATATTTGCGAATATCTTGTGCCTCTTCCAAAGAGACTAAACTAAGAGTTGGATAACAGTGGTTGGTCGTTTTAGTATCGATTTAAAAATTATCCGAATTGTTTCATTTTCTTTTAGACGAACAGAAATTATATTTTTTGTTATACAATTTACATTAATCGTAGTTCTGAACACTCATAGGATAATTTCATTTTCTCATTGGAAGTAAGAAAAAATTTGAAACGTTTTCTTCTAAGTTATATCAATCCTAGTTTACCAGCACACATAAAAGTATTTTGTCGAAAAAGAGTCCTGTTTCTATATGTGTTATTTTTTAGGACTATGCTTTTCTGAATTTACAATCTTAATTTGATTTTATTTTCATTCACCATTTCATAACTCAAAGCAATGCTTTTGTCGTCATTGCAAATTCTAGATTAAAGAATATAAATGTTGCTCGTATAATTAGTTACACGTATAGACCACTCATTTACGTATCGCGGGGAAAAAGGAACATGGATATTTGTTATATACGTATAAAATTAGTTACATTCTTCAAACGTCCATTAAGGTTGTTTTTATTGATCACCTTATATCTGTCCTCTTCCCCACTCACTTACAAGCGTAACAAGACTACTGCCAGCTGAACTTTTAATTGTTGTCCAAAGCGGAGTCTAATTTATGGCAGCTATTTTTTTCCGTTATTGTGTCATTTATGATCTTTAACTTTACTTAATTAAACGCAAGAAAATTTTCACAAAATTTAAGAAATCAATAAATGACAAACTTCTTGAACTACAAGGTTAAACTGTCTGGCTTGCTCCGTCATGTTGTATGCATTCTTTCTGGGTGTACTAACATTCATTTGGCAGACGGGAGAGTTTACTCTTTGACTCCGCTTGTACCAACTTGGTTTTAGTATTATATCTATTCAGCTAGCTTCTATATTGTAACATCTTTGGAACCTTTTGTAGGAAATTATATAACACGAGATATTTATTGTACAGATTATTTACTTTTATCTATTTCCATTTATTTATATGCTAAAAATAAATTTTTCGTATCCACATAACAATGAATTTTCTGCTTGAGTTATACAGGATTTCAGTTGAAATGATATTGATATTTTGTTTTACCGTATTTTACCCATAAATTCGTCATTTCTTTTGTTCGATATTGTATTTTATCGATATTTTTAACTAAAGTTTAAGAAATGCAGCAATAAAAACAATGAAGCTAATTTTGAAAATCCCTTTACATTTTGAATGTTGTTGACGTAAAAGTTATTTTTTTATTTGTATCAGTTATTTTAAAAAGGATAAGCCTGCACAGAAATCTGTAGTGAATTTGTTATTATTTGCAATTTGGTCTTTGTTTGCGTAATGTAAACTTGATAATCCGCAGATATGAGCCTTCGATTGCGAAATTAATTTCTGTTTCCTCTGTAACGATCCATAAATGCAAAGATACTTATCCATATTTTAAGGCATTCACTAAAATATTAATATATCATCATTGAGAACTTGTTCTCTTTTACTTTATGCTACATGGCCAAATTGTAATCACTGAAGATAAAAGATTATTACGTATAGTAACGAAATCAAATTAACACAGAATTGGCATACGATCTACCGCTAATAAAGCAATAAATGAGGAATTCTCTTCTGAAACTCCTTAATATGCTAGTGGAAAGCATGTTTCGAGTTGTCAAACAATTGGTAATTCCTGAATATTGGCTTCTTAATGAATCTTGCACCGAACTTACAAAGATGTTTTAAAATTGCGCTGAAATTCCGTGCAACTAAGTGCAACGTCGCTTTCGAGCAGAATACGGGAAAGATACCCCCATATATAAACTTACCCATGGATGGTATGCACAATTTAAAGATTCTAGTTGACTGTGTATGAGAAATCAGCCGTACGTCCGGATATTTTTTTTTTTTTTGATTGATTTATATGCGTACGCTCTTTAACATCTCAGGTCATTAGCGTCCCCATTCTATTCAGGGCGTGAAACGGCCGACAAATTTTGCTCAGAGGCCTCTTCTTTCAGGCTTGAGATTTTTTCGAACCGTAAATGTACGACACAGGACTCACGGCTTTACTTCCCTTTCGAAGGAAGTCATACTTACGATTTTTCGCCCGAAAAAATCCGTCCATCGTGGCCGGGTTCGAACCCGCGATCTTGGGTTTAGAAGGCAAGTATGGTTACCACTACACCACCAGGACCAACGCGTTCGTATACAACTACAGTCGACGTGGAACGTGTGAAATAATGTAGCCCTAATAGTGTACATTCTCACATTTTTGAAATAAATTAAATACTGTAAAATTGTATTTTTGTGACATCTTCATTAGTGTGTATGCAGTTACATTGTAAAACTGCGAGTAATACTATTTTTGACTAACTCTCAATTGTGTTTATAAGTTAGCCCACTGAATCAATACACAAATTAAATGAATCAATACTGGGCTCATTAACAAGCAGGTCAGGTAAATTTGAATCTTATTTATTTTATTTTGCCTTACAAGTATGTAATAAGACATGGAAGTTTTCCTTTAAAAGTATATTATAAGACATGAAAATTATCACAAAAGTCGTGCGAATGAAAGGATTGAGGGAAAAATTCTATAATTAAAGATTTCGAATGAATAACCTTTCACCGAAAAAAGCATCTTAATCTTATTGTGCTGAATTCGCATTATGTACTAAGAGGATATTTTTATTTAGAGATTAAATCTCTCTTTTGCGCTTTATTTAGGTTAGGTACATATGAAGAAAATCGCACAACCGCCTTATAATTTAACTTAGGTAACTCTGAAATACAACGTTATTTATAGAAGACAAAATCATAAATGAAACGACATATGTAGACAATGTTAAAGATATTTATCTCTGTAGGAAATAAAATGTTTCAATTATTCATAAACAATTAAACGGAATCACAAGCTTTAGACAGTACTTATTGTGTACATTAGCAAGAAAATTATGTAAATACCAAACGAAATTGGATTATAAATGTATGGTGCAAGCAGCAGAACCTGAATACGGCATAAAATTGAAGAATGTTTACATATAATTGTATATATGCAATTATGTACCATGAAAATGGTATGCAATTAGACCTATAATAGGATAAAAATATATCAATTTTTTTGCGCAACTATTAGACATGAACAAGCTGGAACTTATGATATAATGCTACAACTACAAAATTAAAACACACTGACAACTAGTTAAAAAGCGTTATTTTAATATCAGCATATTAGATTACTAAATTTTATTGAAATTATTATTATTATTATTATTATTATTATTATTATTATTATTATTATTATTATTAGCCCGCTTAAGGCTCAATGGAAAAGTAGAGTCACTCCCAGAGTAAATTTATCTTTCCACGCACTTCTTTCCTCATTGTCCAATTTCTTGCAACTCTTGTGCAAATGCCGCTCAGTCTGTTTTTGCTTCCATCCGTCTACGAGTATCTTGTTTTTGCCGACCTACACTTTATCTTCCTGTCCTTGGATTGTAGAATGGTGCTGTGCAAGTTCATCAGTCAGGGATCGGTTAGAATATATGTCCTCCCTATTCGATATTTAATGATGTGAGCTGTTTCTGCCACATCTTTGGAGCGAGCTCCCCTAAAGTTCCTGTTCATCTTCTCTTTCAATACGTTGTTGATTAATTTTATTTTTACATCTTTCTTTGAAAAGTATTATTATATTATTAACTTTTTCCATTATTGTTTACATACTAACATGCTTTAGAGAATGTCTTCATCCATAAAATACTTCGTAATATTTATGCACTATGTCTAGTCTAACATAGCGTATTAGAAGAACAAAAATGTCTTACATGTTAATGAGATCAAATTTTGATTTTTTTAAAATCTGGCTTTCGAAAAAAATTATCTGATCAATTGTGTATACTTTTCAACATAATTAACTACATTGATATTTATTATGTTGCTATTCGTCAGCAATTTTGCTATGTTTATGTTGTTAGATATTCTTTAGTTTTACTGAATTACCTTTTGAAACTATGACTGCGGAACTGACAAAAAGAGAGTCTATCACGATGCTGAAGCTACTACCGCTACTAAGGATTACAAATATATTTAGTAGACTTTCATTTGTACATACAATTTTATAAATGCTTATTATGTTCTAGTGAAGCAATTTTCTATACGCAGCTATGTAACACAGTATTTCTGAAGGGTTTTATAAAAAAATGCAAATTTTCAACTAATCAACTCATATATGCTGTACAAAAATATTTGTATAGGTTAGTAACATATAAAAAGTTAAATTATGAAACATATTTAAATTACTCACTCCTAAGACTTTGTAATAAATGCTTCTAAGTGGAGATGATCACAAGTTTTTTGTTTTTTTATAAAACAACACAGTCTCGGATGAGAAAGAGTTCAGAGTTGCTGTTCACTCTGACGGATAAGGGGAAGCGAACTGATGTAAGGCTTAAAAATCGACTTTACCCCATGGTCCCGCGTAATACATATCTTTTCTTCATGATGGTAAAAGTCCGAATTCTGCAGAGGGTAGTTGAATGTAGTTGCATGTTCCAATCATTGTGATGAGTGCAATTCGATGTTCTTTTAATCAAGTTAACATAGCTTCCTTTGTATAATATTTACCAACATATGTGTTTTTATTAATTTTCTTGTTTTATCTTAACTCAATTTTCATTATTATTCTATTTAATAAGTTTGGCCCAGTTTTATTCAGAATAAAAATATTAATTCACGGTTATTTAATATTTTATGAGCTCTGATGTGCATTATAATGAAGCAGTTCTGTGTTCACTTAAATAAGATGTTTTCGATGTATTTTTCTATACGTTTATTTGTTCTTTATTATAAGACATTTGATCATGTTTGTTAATGAAATATTCCACATAAGTGTTCTAATCTCAAATGAGATTAAAGTATTTTCAGTTATTTCAGAGACAATGCAACATTGAGAGAAAAAATCATCAGCTTTTGGTCACCGCTATGGAGACCAGAGTAACTCCGTGTTTCCATTCCTGGCAGGTGGCATAAATCAAGTTGTCTATATTGCATTGAGTCAATACTTTCTTCCCTTTCAGAAAGACGGCGCTAAAGCGCCTTAGGCGCCAATGTTTATTGTGGTTACTTGCTTAATAGTTCGATCGCACTAAGGAAGCCCTGTCCGACGCGTCGCCCTTCGTAAGCAAAATTTTATTCCGACGATTTCAAATATTAATTTAATTTCAAGTTATTTACCTGACCAAACAGTACCCGTACTTTCCTTTTTTCCTCTCAAAAGAAAGGTGCTTGCCCTAACGGTGTTTTTATACCTTCAAGCAGCTGTGCCACTGTAGTGTCATAAAACTTTCTGCCGTAGACAAGACAGAGAGATTAACCGATATCCACCCTGCCCTACTGCAATTAGTGCTTTCCTCAGGCCTCAACTTGTCGGGAATTCGAGAAAAAATTACTTTAATCCCAACAAAGCTATGCAGCAAACTATAAGTTCGCTCTTTTTTTTAAACCAAACATTCGGTATAGCTTGAGATCTTGTGAGTGTAGGTTCAGTTACGTTTCTTGTGTTTTGATCAATTGTTTTTTATACAATATGGCTAAAAGGCAAAGAACTTACAGTTTTAACAGTGATGGGAGGAGCAGTGTTGTTTTGTCGAATTCAGGGGAAAACTCGTGAGTTTATTGTGTAAGAGTATTGTGTCTGTTCCTAAGAAAAGTAATATAGACCGTCATTTTCCTACAAATTGCACTAACTTTAATAGTGATTTTCCGGTTACTTCTGAATTACGAAAACACAGGTAGAGAGTTAAAACCTAAATTAACATTACAGCGATTTGTGTTTAGAAAGCCAGTTCAGCAAAATAGTAACGTGACAATGACCTCTTAAAAAGTTTGTTAAGTTTTAGCTAAAAGGGGGGGGGGGGAGAAGGAGCTTTCAGTGCTAGGCAAGTATTTGAAGAAGCAATGATTATTGCCGCGGAATTTTTTTTCGATGGTCACAAAGATTAGTCTGCATTTTCGTTTTCCATGAAAGGGCTTCAATTGTCTCACCAAACTGTTGCTATACGGATTGAATGAATTTCTAACAATTTAGAATCTCAATCACGCCAGGACCTGCAATCGTGTGAATATTTTTCGCTTCAGTATGATGAAGACACTGCAGTTATGTGTATTCATTAGAATGGTCTTTCGTAAATTTGTGGTTAAGGAGGAGTATGAAAGCACAGTCACTTCATGAACGTACTAGGGGAGAAGACATATTTACTGCATTCCTGAAATTTGCGAAAGACAGTAACATTCCATTCTCTAAACTTGTTGCTATAACAACAGAAGGGGCGCCTTCAATGACTGGTAGGAGTAATTGGTTTCTTTCTCTTTGTGCTAAAGATGATTAATTCCTAAAATTCCTTTCTTATCACTGCATTATCCACCAGGTTTTATGCCAACGGTTTTGAAATTCAACCACGTAATGAAAGTTGTAACTCGCGTAGTAAATTATATCAGATCTCTGACACGTGACCGATTGTTCAGATATGTTTTGAATATATCAGATTCTGAACATGCTGATGTAATTTTTCATGCCGACAAAAGGTGACTTAGTAGGGGTAAAACACTGGAACGATTCTGTAGCCTTCTGGATGAGATCAGCGATGATGATGATGATGATGATTATTGCTTAAAGGGCGCAAAACTACGAGGTCATTAGCGCCCAGACACACCAAAATCTGCGCAACAGTAGCACTTTGTGCAATAATATAAAACCCGCTTTTAATAACTGGGGTTAAATTCTCATCAACAGACCAGATCAAAACGCAGCTGCAAGAGCTCAGATATTAACTGTTATAATGGTCCCAAAATATAACAATGAAACCCCTTAAAACAAAGAACAAGGATAAAATTGGCTACAAAAGGACAAAAGTCTTAAAATATTCGGAAATTACCGTCATGGGTAAAACCATTAAAATTTAAAATTTACACCTTGCTCCAAAAGTCACATACACGGATAAAGCGGAGCACTCGTTCCACAGCAACCACATCATCGGCAAGTAGCTCCTCAATAGAGGAGGGCAAACCCAGGGAAAGTCTAAAAGTTGCCAGATGTGGGCATTCGAGTAAAATGTGACGCACCGTAAAGGGGTGGTCACATCGTGGGCAATCTGGAGCTGGTTGACCATTAAAAAGGTGACGGTGACTAAATCGGCAGTGCCCTATTCGAAGACGAGCTAAAATCACTTCCTCGCGACGGACTGCGCGAGAAGAAGTCGACCAATGAAAAGGGGTGGATTTTATTTCTCGAAGCTTATTGTGGGGAATGATATCCCACTCATCGCCCCAGCGCGAGAGAATTCCTCGACGTATACAATGTTTAAAATCCCCTACATAAAAGCGTTGCTCGTGCTCTGCAGGGTCTAAAATGGCGGATTTAGCTGCGACATCCGCGGCCTCATTACCCGGGAGTCCCACGTGTCCAGGTACCCATAGCAGAGTGACTCTGACACCAACGGCCAGAAGCGAAGACACTGCATCCTGAACTTTCTGCACAAGAGGATGATAGGTGTACAGGCGTTTAAGAGATAAAAGGGCACTCAGAGAATCGGAACAAATGACACTGCTCCCCAGCCCGTGGTCAGAAATAAATAAAATACCCCAAATATAGCATAAAGCTCCGCCATAAAAATAGATGCCGCAACGTTAAGACCATATGTAAAACTAGCTCCATTAAAAACAAAGGCACATCCTACACCTGTGTCGGATTTAGAACCGTCGGTATATATAAAATTACATCCAACAAAGTAAGAGACAATCTCGTTAAAATGACTAAGAATGAATGGTGCTGCAGTCGAAGACTTAGGACAGGCCGTAAGCCCAAGATGTACGGGGGCCTCTGCTAAGAGCCAAGGGGGAGAGGAGGTTTCCCCGGCCAAGAAAAGGCAGGTAAGTCCAGGTCCATCGTCCTTAACAGCTCCCGGAAACGAAAGCCAGCGTGCTTAGGAGTAAAAGACCGAGCAGCGTAAAATCGGGCGAGAGACACATTGAAAAACGGTTCATTCGCAGGATGACGAGGTTGCGTAGCCAGTCGACAACTATACGTAGAAAGTAAAAGATCCCTACGATAAAACAACGGAGGTTCCCCAGCCTCCGCACATAAACTCGACACAGGACTGGTGGGGAATGCACCAACAGCGACACGGATACCCCGGTGGTGAATGGGGTTAAGACGACGAAGAACGGAAGGTCGCGCTGAGCCATATACTATACAGCCATAATCCAGTTTGGACCGGATTAGAGATCGATAAAAACGTAAAAGAACAGTCCGGTCGGCTCCCCAGGATGTGCCACTTAAAACCCGTAAAATACACAGAGAACGTTCACACCGGCCTCTGAGCTGTGCTACATGCGAAGACCAGCTTAATGTTCTGTCAAAGATTAAGCCCAGGAATCGAACTTCGTCCGCGAAAACAAGAGCTTCTGGGCCAAGGTGGAGAGATGGTGAAGGATATACCTTATGACGCCAGAAGTTCATGCAGACGGTCTTCTCTGCGGAGAAACGGAACCCATTACGTACGCTCCAAAGGTAGAGGCGGTCCAGACAACATTGGAGGCGGCGTTCCAAAAGACAGGTTCTCCTGGAGGAAAGATAAATCGCAAAATCGTCTACGAATAACGACGATTGGATTCCCGGTGGTAAGCACTCAGCTATGGAATTGATGGCGATGGCAAACAGTGTACAACTAAGTACCGAGCCCTGCGGTACACCGTTCTCTTGAGTAAAACGAGAAGATAAAACTGGCCCCACGCGAACGTTAAAAACCCGGTCCATTATAAACTCCCGAATAAAAACAGACATCCGACCACATATATGCCAATCATTAAGCGTACGAAGGATACCGCCCCTCCAGCAGGTATCGTAGGCCTTCTCCAAATCAAAAAAATACCGCAACAGTTTGGCACTTTCTCACAAATCCGTCCATTATATGGGTGGAAAGAGACACAAGATGGTCGATGGAACATCGATGACGACGGAAACCGCACTGAATGTTCGTCAGTAGGTGCCGCGACTCCAACCACCACATAAGCCGCCCGTTAATGATTCGTTCCATCACCTTGCACACGCAACTGGTGAGGGAAATGGGACGGTAACTGGAAGGAAGGTGTGGGTCCTTTCCAGGCTTAAGAATAGGAATGATGATGGCCAATCGCCAAGCGCTGGGAAATATGCCACCAAATAAAATTAAAAGTTCGTAATAAAAAAGCTTTGCCTTCTGCAGATAAATGCTGCAACATGGCAACATGAATGTCGTCTGGCCCCGGTGCGCAAGGTCGAGAGGTGGAAAGGGCATGCTCCAGTTCCCTGGCGGTAAAAGGAACGTTGTAGCTCTCCTGATGGTCGGAGGCAAATGAGAAACCTTTCCTCTCAACCTGCTCCCTTACTGCGCGAAATGTAGCCGGGTAATTGGCGGAGCTCGAAACATCAGCGAAGGTTCGCCCTAAAACATTGGCGACGTCAGTCGGAGTAGTGAGCACTCGATTTAAAATCCTAAGACCGGGAATAGATGTAAAACTGGGTTTGCCAGCAACACGGCGTAGCCGTTCCCAAACTACGGATGAAGGCGTTGTGCGGTTAAAAGAAGAGGTAAAAGAAATCCAAGAAGCCCTTTTGCTATCCTTGATGACTCGGCGGCATTTGGCGCGAAGGTGTTTGTAGCAAATCATATTTGCTGAAGTAGGGTGGCGACGAAAAACTCGGAGAGCACCTCGGCGTGCACGCAACGCATCCCGGCATTCATCGGTCTACCAGGGAACCGGTAAGCGCCTGGGGTGACAAGACGACCGGGGAATAGTCTTATCTGCGGCTGATATGATGACCGTACGGAAATGCTCGATCGCGATGTCGATAGATGAAAATTCACACCCTGAAAATTCGGCCAAAGATCGAAAGAGAGGCCAATTCGCCTTATCAATGTGCCATTTTGGCGCGCGCTGTGGATGTGCGTTCGAAGAGAGTACATGGATCTGACACGGAAAGTGGTCACTGGAATATAATTCGGAGATGACGTTCCAGGTGAAATGCACGGCAAGTGAGGCAGAACAAATGGATAAGTCCAAGTGTGAAAAGCTGTGAGTGCTGTCAGAAAGAAATGTAGGTTGACCAGTGTTGAGCAGAACAAGATTGTGACGGTCGAGAAATTCTGCCAATATGCTGCCCCTGGCACACTCCGTGTTGGAACCCCACAGGGGATGGTGTGCATTAAAATCTCCCAACAGTAGGACAGGGGGTGGTACCTGAGACAGAAGATCGTCCAGGTCAACTGAAGTGATGGTGCCGGACGGAGGTAAATAAACAGTGCAGATAGAAAAAGTAAGTCCGGAAAAATGAACTGTAGCTGCAGCAGCTTGCAAAGGAGTCTGGAGCTGGAGTGAAGTACTGTACACGTCATCTTTAATTAAAATTAGAACTCCGCCGTGAGCGGGAGTGCCATCTACGGGAGGGAGATCAAACCTCACCGAAGAGTAACCGCGTAAATTAAAAGAATCACCCGGGCGAAGCTTGGTCTCTTGGAGACACACAAGCAGTGGGTCAGTAGAACGTAAAATTAACTCGAGGTCAGGTCTTCTGCTACGGAGACCACGCACATTCCACGAAAGGATAGCCATTGTTAAAATTAGAGAAAGAGCTAAAAAGTTACCACCTTACTTTTTGGACGGTCCAGGGCGAATCAATCGTCCTTTTTTTAAACGCGTGGGACTCGGTGGTTTATCAGGAGCAGGAGCATCCTGCTCCATTGAATCCTCAGAGGGAGGCTTCTCCTGTTGAGAAGGAGCAACCGATTCCAAAACCTGGAAACGGTTGGAGGTGGAGAGAGGCGGTGATGGAGACCGCCTTATAGACCTGCTCCCAGAGCCGTCGTGGGAGCTCGACCTCCGAGGAGGTGACGGACTGTGGTCTGTTTTCTTTGTCTTTCCCTCACTTGCGGACGATTTTAAAAAATCAGTCCTTGTATAGGCCGTCTTAAATTTAATGGGATCAGCGGCAAAAACAACTGGCTTGGCTATCGTAGTTGGGCGCTTGGCACTGGCAGGCGGAGGTGTTGTAGAAAAAACCAGGTCGCACGTTTGAGTGCTACTGTCACGTAGCGAAATCGCAGTTGCGGCTACAGAGCTATACGAACCAAGCTTTGGTGCAGGAGGTAGACAGGCTTGATAACGTTTCCGGGCCTCAGAGAACGAAAGCTTCTCTTTAACGCGGATTTCCTGTATAGAGCGCTCCTCCCTAAATCGAGGGCAGTCACGGGATGTGGCCGGATGAGAACCACGGCAATTCACACATACAGGAGCGGATGAACATGCTCCCTCGTGACTTTCTAAGGCACATGTGGCACAAATCGATTTAGGGCTCTTGCAAGATAGTCGGGTATGGCCGAAACGCTGACATTGGAAGCATCGTAAAGGGCTAGGGACGTACGGGCGGACCGTGATGACCTCATACCCTGCTCTTATCTTGGACGGTAACTCAACCCTACTAAAGGTGAGGAACAATGTACGGGTAGGCTGTACCTCGCCATCCTTCTTTGTCTGCACACGATACACAGAGATGACATTCTGTTCGGCCAAATAGCCCTGAATTTCCGTATCGGTCATGCCGTCCAGTACAGATGTGGTTACTACTCCCCGGGAGGAGTTCAGGGTGCGATGCGACTCGACACGGATCGGGTATCCGTGGAGTAAGATGGCCTTGAGTAGCGCGCTAGTTTGTGATGCACTCACTGTCTCAACTAATAAGGATCCGTTGCGTAGCCGCGTGCACGATTTAACGGGGCCAGAAATACCATCCAGACCTTTTTGTATAACAAAAGGGTTCACATGCGTGAAAGACTGACCCTCCTCAGTTCTGGTGATTACTAGGAAACGAGGGAAAGACACCTCAGTCACCTCTCTTGCGTCCAATCTCTTACGTTTAGTATTAAAATGAGGATTTGGTTGTACCATTGCGGTTTCATCCTCCACCATTACACCTGTCTCCGACGGCAGGCTGCTTCCTGGGCGCCACCCCGGCTTAGGTTAGTTGCCCTGGCCTGGAACAAGTAACCTCAGGGTCACACCTTCCTGAGTACAGACAAAGGGACCCAATCGCCTACAGGAAGCTTTACAGCACGTGTAATGGCCCCTCCCCGGGCCTGGCCTTTACCAGGGGATACGCTCTTGCCCTACATGATGACCCAGTGCTGGGAGTCACGCCCTTACCCAGTCACCTTTGAACCGTGTCAAACACGGGGGCATCCATCAGACTAAAAGCAGGGAGGTTTAAAATTAAAAAGTAAAATGGAGACAAACTAAAAAGGAGTCAAACGCGCTGAGCGCGGACCTGAGGGAGCAGCTCGGGTGCCTCGGGGTCGCTACGCCCCGTACCCAATAAATTGGGCCCCTGAGGGGAGATCAGCGATTTTCTGTAATCATCTTATTGGCAACATGACAACAACTTGATGAGATACCATGGCTACTAGATTGGATGTCTTGGCAGATATCACCTCAAAATTAAACAATCTAAACTTCGTTGCAAAGGAAAGATCGCAAAATTTCAGGCTTGATAAATGTAGTTTGTGTTTTTCAGAGGAAACCAAAGCTATGGATTGCACATTTGAATAGATATCCCCTTTCACGCGTTCCGACTTAGATATCAAAAATGGAAACCATAACTGTCGGTGAATGTGATCTTCTATCTTTTGCCCACCATCTTGAAATTCTAGTCACAGAATTTAGTAACAGGTTTAGCATGTTTTCAACACTTGAACTGATAATATTTATCAATAATCCAGTCACTTAAGTTGAACTTGGAGGTAGGATGTGTGTGATCTGTGGAAATTGTAATTTTGAAGATTTAGAAATGGAAATTTGAAACCTTCAATAAGATATATCTTTGAAATCATGATATGCAACTTCAAGCAATTTCTGCACTCTGGTGGACAGGAATAAATATCTCATGGTCCGTAGTGCTACTTTGAAAACTTATTTTTGTTTTGATTCGACATGTCTTTGGGACATTCACGGGTCGCCGAGGTCGTTAAGGCGCGAACTCGTGATCGAGAGGTCTATGGTTCGAATCCCGCCAGGACCGTCCTCCCTGACTGAGGTTTTTTTCCAGGTTTTCTTCCGTCTTCATAAATGGCAAATGCAGGGGAGGTACCCTAAACATAGGCCTGGAACGTTTCCTTCCTAAAATAAAAATATCCTTTCTCAATTTATCATTTCATGTCATATATCATCAGTGTCCACCACCTGTGTTGCCTAAGTAGTAAAAACGGGCCTTAAACACTATTAAAAATGTTTTTGCGAGGTCACATTTTCAATTATGAGCATCATCAACAATAAATACAAATCCAGCCTGAAAGACTCGCATCTAAATGACGCATTAAGAGAAGCTTGTTCTAGCTACACGCCAGTTTATTTTGTAATTTGCAGCGAACATGCAATGTCAAACTTCATACCAATTATGCAAGTAGTAAATGTAAGTAATTTTAATTATAATTATTTTGAAATATTTTTACAGTATTAGTACATTTTTGTTAGTAATTTTTAGTAGTAGTAGTAGTAGTAGTAGTAGTGGTAGTGGTAGTGGTAGTGGTAGTGGTAGTGGTAGTGGTAGTGGTAGTGGTAGTGGTAGTGGTAGTGGTAGTGGTAGTGGTAGTGGTAGTGGTAGTGGTAGTGGTAGTGGTAGTGGTAGTGGTAGTGGTAGTGGTAGTGGTAGTGGTAGTGGTAGTGGTAGTGGTAGTGGTAGTGGTAGTGGTAGTGGTAGTGGTAGTGGTAGTGGTAGTATGGTTATTAATGAGCATTAAGCGGTGACTTATAAAACTGCTATTTTATATGTTTCTCTTATTACGAATTAACAGTTCTTTAAAATAGATAGCTGGACTGACGATTACATTTTCATTAAACTTTTTTTCACTTATGACAAACTATCAACTCATTTTATTGGGAACAATTATCCTTAGTGGTCTCCTACACGTGTACAGCAGTTTATAACAAAATGGTCCCTACTATCGGAAACACCTGTAGGAACGTGAACTGTGCAAGAAAACATAAAGTAAGTGCAATAGAAACACTAAAAGAAAGGCATGCGTTAATATGCAGTATTGTTCAAGGAGCAAATCTATGAATATCGAAGCAGAGGTTCGTCAAGACTCAAATGTATTTGTAATTTGGGCTTAAGACTGGAGCTGTCTAAAGTTCTTAAGAAATAAGAAATAAGTTTAGAATATAATCACTATTAAATAACCATCCTTTTATATGTCTGTCAGTAAGTTCCGGTATTATTGTTGTCGTACACACTTTACGCTTGTGAGCTGAGAGATAGTTAATTAAAAATATCCAAGTCAATGGGCACGATGAGATGGAACTGCGAGGTGACCAGGTTGTTCCGTTACACAATAATCTTAGATGTTATTCATTTTTCCTGAGGCGTAGTGAAATGGGAGATTATTAGAGAGCCACGTAAAAAAATAACATTTGACAAAAGTTTACCATCGCGGCGTGCGCAGCAATATCAGCATATAACACAATGATCTATGCAAATCTGTGCTTGGACATATCAAAGAATGAATTTATGTAAAAGATGGTCATTTTGAAGATCTTTAGTTTGTGACTCTCTTGCTTTTCAGTTAATATACCTTTGGATAATAGTGCGTGAGCACAAAATGTTAGTACAACGACAAGGATTCTGTAGGTTGATTTAATTGTGTGAAATGAAGATGTTGAATTAGGTTGTTAATTGTTACAATTTTTGCTTGGTGGATTTACTGCACAGTGTGCTGGGTGTAATTCCTAGAATTATCTCTTTTAGTAACTGTGTAGTTTATACTATAATTAATTATTTGCCCCTAATTGCGAAACAACATTCTATTATGCACTTTCTTTGGGCATGATATGAAATCTGTTTAGTTTCGTTGACTTGTGTTATTTCAATTTACTTTTATTAGCTTTATACCAGCATGCTGAATGATATTTTATACTCATTAAATTCTACAATAATTTGGTTTTGCAAAGTGATATGCCAACTATACCACCAACAATTTAGTTCCCCCTTTGCTAAAACAATAAGAGTTTTATTTTATAAAAATTACAAGTTCAGGTGAAAAGAAATATTACTTAATGACATTGAATAATTTATATAATCTCATTTTGTGAATTTTGTGAATATAGTACGGATCAATTAGAATTTTAACTCCTTACTCAGTTTCGAAATAAAGAATAGAGAAAATCAGTCTACATTGATAAATCTTAGACTTTTTGTGTAGGTCTCTATCCTGTTAAATGGCCACGACGGTCACCAACTGGATTATTATCTGTGGGAACACTTAAAGGCTACGGTGTATTGGATTAACGTGAAACATCTCAAAGAAAGAATCACTCAATCTATTTCACCAATCACTACCGTGGTACTAACTGATATCTTACGCAACTGGGAGAATTGAGTCAAATGCATGCTATCAAGCAGCATGTTTTCACATTGAACACACAAAGGAGTTATTATTATTATTATTATTATTATTATTATTATTATTATTATATGGAACCTTACTTTTGGTCCATTTTGCAGCGTGTGAATTTTCAATTTTCATTTTCAATTCGTGAAAATGGATAAACAATCTTCTGTTATACGGATAAATGTGTACGTTGGCTAAGCTAGTATGTGAGAAACACTAAAACAACAAGGTTGGTTTTGAATGAGTGACGCATATTTGCACAAAATACAAGCATTCTTCAATCACATTCAGAGTTCAATATTCATCAAGCTCGCTGTTGGCGTTTGGTACAAAATATTCATAAGCCAATCTTTATGTAAAGGTAAGTAAATGCCATAGATGTGTGACTAACTTCAAATGATTTCACTTTACATTTCAAAATACAACAATGCATTTGCAGTGAAAAATAGTAATAGGAAATTTTTCTGATGACCAACGCAACTTCGGGAAACTGCATTGACCGATATGCCGTTGCTCAAGACCTACAGAGCTACACGAGTCGAGACAGGAGGGGTTTATCAAATTACTACAATGACCACAGGTCATTCAATTAGTGCTGTTTGAACAGTGAAAGAAAGAATGCGTGTCTAATCCTAGAGTAAAAGCTGCTAAGAGCACTAAATGGCAAATACTAGGTCAAATGTTATATTTCACAACTAAGTTTTAACCGCCACGCGTGGCCGAGGTCGTTAAGGCGCGGGAGCGAGAGATCTGGGGTTCGAATCCCGCCAAGACTGAAGTTTTTTCCAGGTTTTCCCCAGTCCTCATAAATGGCAAATGCCAGGGAGGTACCCTAAACTTAGGTCTGGAACGCTTCCTTCCTTAGAAAAAATCCTTTCCGAACATACATTTCATCTCATGTATCATCAGTGTCCACCGCCTGTGGTGCCTCAGTAGTAAAAACGGGCGTTAAGCACTAATTAAAAAAAAGAGGACTTCGTATTTTTGAACCAAGTCCGCTCATGTCAGGAGACTATATGATGAGAACTTATCAGGTTAATCGTGTTCCAAATCGCATTGCGATGTATAAGTTACTAGTATCCACACACTTTATACGAACTAAAGTGCATTAGAATACGTTAGACTGCCACTCTATTGGCTCTAGCAATCGATTTCATGTCGAGACTCTAGAGCAGCCCGTCTGGCGTGGCGATGACTTATCGATCAAGGCAGTTCCCGCTGCTGCGTCGGTCATAAGATAGTTGGGTGACTATACTTTGGCTATGTTTTGAACTATTTTTATAGTGTTTGGCGTGTGTTTGAACTACTTTGGCATCATTGTAGATGAACACTGATGATTCATGAGTTGAAATTAAAAATAGGGAAAGGAATTTCGGGAAATGTTACAAGCGTTAATTTAGCGAACCTCTCCGATATGTGCCACTGATAAGGACAGAGGAAAATCATCGCCATTGAGGACGTCGTGACTGAATTGGGAGCAAATACGTCCGTTTACAAGTCCATGTCTTAGAAAACTCGGCTAGGTTTTGAACTGATAGTTGAGTTATGTAGTGTGGTCCACTAACCCCATATAATTGAAAATGGAACAGATCCTTTAGTTAGATATCAGCATAAGCCTGGTGTAAGTTCAGAGTACATGATGTCATAGTGAGGTGGTTAGAGTTTGTGGCTGCAATGCAGAAACCTGAAGCTAAACAAAGATAGAACGCTGGGAAAAGTAACGGTCAGCTACATTGTATGACTGATGTAAAGGCAACTTCACATCCATGGTAGCAAAGCTTTCATCACTGCTTATAATTCTTGAACACACGCAGTATTGCAGTGCACTGTAGTGTTTTAAGGTCGATATGCTAAATGAGCCTCCATTTACAGAAGAGTAGGTCTAATGCCAATATATATTGGCATTATATATATTATATATTTTATATATATATATATATATATATAACATTAAATGAATACCTAGTGTAATTATGATTGTAGCTCTAATCTCATGAAAGCAATAGGTTTAGCCAAACGCCCTATCGTATTAGGATGTTAAAAAACGCATGAAACACTGAATCAAACAGGTGAAACGAAAGTTAAGTGTTGAGGTGAAGAGAACATATTCTGTAAGTAAGTCTTATAGCAGCTGGCAGAATCGGTCGGTTTGTTGTCACCTAAGAAGCTGCGATTAACTTGTTACATTATGTAGATGTGTTTCCCGAACTCCACTCTAGGTGTAAATGAAGGTCACGACACAAAGCTTGATTATTCATTCACGAAGTTTTCAGTGAAGTGACTCGATATTTATCTATGATCAAACAAGACAAAACGCATTATAGGCACAACGTCTATTTCTAAAAAAAAAAAATTCCCATGGACTAGTGAGCGGGAGGCTTTCAGTTCGACTGCTGCCAGGACCGTCCTTTCCTGATTGAGATTTTTCCACGGTTTCCTCAGTCCTCATAAATGAAAATGCCGGGTAGGTACCTTTAACTTAAGCATGGAGCGCTTCCTTCCTTGAAAAAATCATTCTTAATATATAATTTCACATCATGGATAACCAGTGCCCATTGCATGTGATGCCTCAGCAGTAAACATGTAAGTTTAAACAAAGTGATAAAAAACAACCGATAGCCAGCACCTTTCGGAGTGTTGAAAGACGTTTGTGGGTCGTGGTTTACTTAGTAGAGCAAGTGTTACAGTAATATTTTGCTGTAATGAAGAGGTTCATTTGCATACTGTCCGAGATAACTCTCATATTAGAACACTGCACTTCCATCTGGTCGCCTGTTATGCCAATATTGCATAATTAAACACCTTATACCTTCACTTTCAAATTGCATCAGGAGCTCCTGAAATTTCGAATCTCGAGTGGCCTTTTGTTAATGTACTCAATAATACAGACTTTTTACAAACTATATTGTTTTCGGATAAGTTGATATTTCAGAATAATGAAGCCGTGAATCATCACATTACGCATAATGGGAGTGTTGGTGGTCCCCACTTGCCTCCTAAACCCAAGATCGCGGGTTCGAACCCGGCTAGAACCGATGAATTTTTTCGGGCGTAAAAATCCTAAGTATGGCTTCCTTCGGAAGGGAAGTAAAGCCGTGGGTCCCGTGTCGTACATTTACGGCACGATAAAGAACCTCAAGCCTGAAAGAGAGGCCTCTGAGCAAAATTTATCGGCCGTTTCACGCCCTGAGTGGAATGGGACGCTGATGACCTGAGATGTTAAAGAGCGTCCATAAATAAATCAATCAATTGGTAGTCCCCATTGGATAAGACGGGTAGCATTTAAAGTAAAGTGGCGAGCAAACATCTTGTGTGATTACCTCATTAGATCATATTTCTTTTATGTATCTAACTGCAGCACTTATTTCATGTTCTCCAAGATGAACTTCCTCAGTCTTTGTAGGATGTGCTGCTTCATGAAAGTTTAAAGATGTGTTTTGTACATGATTGGCCAGAAAATGGATAGGAGCGGGAGAACCTGTTTCTTGGCCTGCCAGATCATCCGATCTTACACCACTTAACGTCTTCCTATGGTGTCATCTAAAAAAGTAGTGCAAGAACAGGAACCAGAATATCCAGGTTATCTTGAATAACGCATCACCGAGGCCTACAGATCCGTTACACTACATATGCTATAAATCAAGATGTTCATCGTTTCGAGCAATTTCTATGTTAAACGAAGTAGCTATGTAAATTCGGTAACCCGCTTCCATTTCGCAAGCCCACACATAAAATATGAAAAAAAAAAGTTCTTTTTAGGCCGGAAAGAATCGGCATGAAACAATGCCAAATTAATAGATAGAGGGGGGGGGGAGAAGGAATAAAAGCAAAACTCCCAAGGATTTGACACATTCTGAGCCACACAGTCAACCCAAAATGTATTATACCTGGGGTCGATGTTTTCAGGTAGTCTGCACAAATCTAAGTTATAGGGTAAATCAACATGTATATTACTGTAACATGTATTAAACCATTATCCTATCGTGGTTTCAAATCAATTCAATTTTAAAAACACTTTAGTATAATGTAGTACTTAATCAATTTCTCAGTATTTAGCGTATGAATTACTAATAACTATTTGTTAAATACTCCAGTTTTAACTTTCCTCCGTTAAATTTTTGAAAGTATCCTCCAATTAATTTATGGCATATAGAACGAGGCGACGTAATCGGGAGAGTGAGAGAGCTCTGATGGGGAAGAATGTGCTGTTATTAAGCGAGGAGCTGTGGGTTGAAAATATGGCGAGGTGAGCTAGAAGGGAGAGAAAGAGGGGGGGAAACAATCATGTTCAGCGAAATGCAGTTATTAGGGAAGAGGAATTACCGTATGCGCTTAAGACACCTTAAAAAGGAATTTATGTAGTCCATTGTGCCACTGAGTATCCATGACCACACTCTTCCATCGTGATAGTGCGAATCGACATGAAATTAAGTTCTTTCAATGATCCAAATCCCATTATGTTTTATGTTAAGCTTTTCCTTTACAGATTGTGATACCTGACCTATCTCGTTTATATCATCATCAGCGCCACAATCGGTTTATTGATTGATAAGCTCTTTGTTTTAGCAGCTCTTCTGTCAATGGCATTTGATGGCGGAAGGCTTACCAGTCTGAAGTAAAATGTGCATAAATGTTCGGAAGAGCGCTTTTACAAAACTTGCAGTTTCATGTTATCATAGATTAATACACTGTACAGATATATAAGATGCGTTTGGAAAGAATTATACTACTGCAAAGTCAACTTGGAGATGATCATATTTTATTAAATACCTCGTTAATCTGGTCTTTGGAACGATTTATTTCTGCATTCAACACAATGTAGGATCATCAGCTTGAATTAGCTTACGAATGAATGCCCATTAGATGGACAACTTAAGCCTGACTGCTACAAAAATAGGAATTATAACTTAGAAATTGTTCCATACATATATTAATGATTATATTTGTACAATTCATTCACCCAAAATTAGGTCAAAACATATGTGCAAAACATTTCCTACTAACTTTCCAAAATGTTTAACATTGCTTTGAGAAATTTAAGGTACATTAATGCTTATTATGCTTATGCGGGAATACAGTGTGACATTCCGACCATGTCTTTATCATAGTTATGTTTTTATCTTTATTTCTTTTACCTGAAATAGAAGAAACAAAATAAGAAAAGCATGTAAATAAAGCCTAAAAGTAAAATATAATACATATTAATACCATGCTTGGAGGCAATAGTAGCCCTGCATTCTACGGATGATTGATAAAATGACTAAGTACAAGTGAAATTTAGTCTATTTGAAAATATTGAAAAACATTAAGATTATTAATATGAACTATTGTTAACTGTGTTTTTATTTGTGTTCGCTAAAAGAAGTTTCCTATATATTCAATATGGAACCATGTAGGCTCAACGTATGAAGAGGGAGATTATGTGAAGAAAAATTACTAATGATGGTTCATAGCCATTAACGCTCTATGCCAATTTTCTGAACGATAAACTTTGTGACTTGCAAATATATTTGATACTTTCTTTAATGAATGTATTTATTTCAATAGGCAACATTGCAATTAAATTTTCCTCCCAACTTTTGCATCTAGTTTCATAACTACATAAATTATATTACTTAAGAAATTATATCCTTTCAATACATTTTCCTTAAGTTTTACTTATTTAACTAATCCCTGCCCCTTGTCTTCGGTTCATCAGCAGTTTTCTACTGGAATATCCGCAAGCCTTGGGTTCAGTTACTCTATTAAAATTGACATTTATTGCAAATATATCCCTACAGACTACATCCACATACTTCTACATTCAAAATATTTATTGCTAAATTAACACAAAAGACCAGTGAAATATAACAAATAGAATCAGTGCCTTTGGCAATTCCAGAAGGTCCACCAAAATTTGACAACTCACATGTTTTGCAATTATAACTAAATGTACTACATTAACCTAAGTTGCTATAATACCCAAACACTGCGGACACCGAATTATAGACTTCGTTCTAATATTTAAATTTAACCCCTCACACTCTACACTTTTTTTTTTTTGCCTTGCTTTCTACTTTTTTTTTTTTAACCATTTTGCTCCCACTTTACCCAAATAAATGCCAATTTTCACCATATCTTTTCTTAATTTAACGTTCAACATCTTTTTCCATATATTTCTTTTGGTAGAATGAACCATCTTTACCTCCCCGGCTTCTACCTAAGGAACTTAGTTTCCTCGCATTCTAACATTGTATGTCAACTATTGTATTTTATTTAAATGAATCTAGAGATTTGAAACTCAAGGACGATCTAGCATTCATGCTGGGCTGAGGAATTATTCCGAATAATCTCTTTAGGTTTGCAGCGTGACGAAATTCTTGAAAGGAAGTCCTGCCAACTGTGCAGAAGTTGGTTGTAGTGCTCATGATTATTTTTTATTGATTCGTTTTATTTATGGACGCTCTTTAATGTCTCAGGTCGTCAGCGTCCCATTCAATTCAGGGCGTGAAACGGCCGAAAAATTTTGCTCAGAGGCCTCTTCTTTCAGGCTTGAGGTTCTTTTTCGTGCCGTAAATGTACGACACAGGACCCACGGCTTTACTTCCCTTCCGAGGGAAGCCATACTTACGATTTTTACGCCCGAAAAAATCCATCAATCCTGGCCGGGTAACCCACGACCTTGGGTTTTGAAGGGGTAGTGCTTATGGTATCTACGTGAATATTGTAAGTGAAAAACAGTACTAGTTGTTAACATGTGCATCAGTAGCATTGATTTTAGTTGTGGCAAAGACCTGGCCGGTAAGAGTGATGCTTTTAGTGGTGGAAATAACAGTAGGGTTGAGATGTGTTGATAACAATGTTGATTCAGAGCTGCTCATATTTTTAGCGATGATGCTAATTGTTAGCGGCAGCAACATTGATTGTAGGGGTGAAATTTATGATCGCGTGCTAGTGATAGTGCTAATGATTTTGTAATAGTGCTAGCCTTAGCGGTGGAAACCTCGTAAGTGTTTTTTTTTTTCAATCGGTTAACATTCTGCCAACTACCAAATTTTAGCAACGTGAGGAAGGAATGAAATGATGGCTCACAAACGACCAGAGCTTGTGGCTTACTAAGTTACCTTACATTCTCCTTTTCAGAATAACGAGTAACTCCAGATAAAAACTTATCCAGCAACGTTAACCTTAACTAAAACCCGCCATTTGATAAAGAAACACAGCCTGTCCCAAGGAAATGCAGGGACCACAAAATGAATAATTCTAGAAATTCCGAAAGTCTCTCAAATATTTTAATGAAAATCACCCTTCACAGATGGAGAAGAATTCCACCCTAGATTAAACTACAGGAGGTCATTCCAGAAAATAGACGCATGTTAGTACATACCCTTCATTTGCGAGAGTTCTGAACACAATATTATAGCTGTTGTGCTGAAACAATGGCAATGCACTGGTGGAGAAGCGAACGCATTCAGTTCACATGTCCAGATTCATTGTTAAAGTGAGATGTAGTTTTTTGTTGGTCAATAAGGGGAATAAGAAACAAAGTTATTTGTGTCTTTAGGGTTCAGTGACTGTTAGTGCCTGGTGCCGAACTTAACAATCACAATATCATTATATTTATTTATATGCAATGTTTTGACTCGAAGATTTTTTATATAGACAGCGAGGGATTAAGTCAATAAAATATTTGCCTTAATGACGCCATTAATGCCTCCAGTAATGCGGAAATCTTGGGATCGATGTAGTAGTAGTGGTGGCGGCGGCGGCGGCGGCGGTGGTAAATTCCTCAATTGTTTAAAATAACCTACTTAAAAGAGTATTGCACAAATATTGAGAATTTCTTTTCTTAATTTGATTTACTTTACACATTCGTTATTACGTGCGAAAGCACGTAATAACGAATTTTCAAAATATCTCAAAGGCATTGTAGCATTTATATCCTACAATATGAATTTCAGTTTTGTCCTTTTTTTTTTCTTTTATGTATTGAAATTCAACTGAACTTTTACACTATACTAGAAATATGACAATATAGTATCCTTTTAAAATTTTTCTTTCATTCCTAACACTCTATTTAAGTAAAATACAATGCAATTTAGAAAATAATAGTAAAAAATGCAAAGGTTGATAATAAAATACGTTGAAACTTTGAATTTGTGAGTTTTCGAAATTAGCTTACTCACGACTACACAAATTAATTTAAGGAAATAATAGTGTAATTAACAAATTATTTTGTGAACGAAATGATATTACATTTATTGTTTATAGTGTGTTGGATAACAATGCACTACATGGTACGGCCAACATGGACAAGGCTTTGTGTTCTCGTCCAAGGTTCAATTGCTTAGAGCGTCGCGTCGGTTCCAGGATAACCGAAGAAGTGCAGGCACAGATTTGATTACAGCTTTGGAATAATCTTGGCAATAGTGTGTTTTCCTAAGTCTATATCACAAATATCCAGCTGCTTTAAAGCTTCTGATCTTCGTGATCGTTTAACGTTGGTCATTAATTACAGTCACTAAATCACCGCTTCTATGTTCTGAATGTATAGATACTGGAATAGGACGTCAAAGGTAACTTAATTAAGAATATATGTACAAAACATTAAGACAATTAAGCTTTAAGCGTTTAATGCATTGCATTATTTAATTTAGGCAAAGCTACCTATCAAAGAGATCTTTGATAGAAAATCTGCAATTTGGTATGACGACAAGCAAATGATTGGAAAGTACGAATTATAAAATATTCTGCTCAATTTTAGTCGGCTAAATTTCCAGAAATGCGTGAAATTCTTTTCAAATTTCGACTAAACCATGAAAGGAGCACGGAACGAAATAAAAATGAATGACTTGAAATACTATCCGGTGACTATTTCAGTGCTAGTTGCATCACCTTGGCGGTGCTTTTGTAACATGCAAATTCATACATTGAAAAACTGGTGATTCCCAATAATTATTACGGAATACTAATTATTATCCATTTCAACTAACTTAACTGCTGAGCGTGGGGCCGCTAACGTAGTTGTTGACAATAAAACGTAAATGATTGCGGGAAGCGGGACGGATAACGAAAGAATAGTACTGTCGCATCACAATATCTTAAATAGAGTGTAGCCTAAATAGCATTACAGAAATAATATGTGCATCAGCAAGTCATTAGCACTCTAGGTGTATAACAATTATAATGCCTTAGAAATTATATACATATATACTATTAATAGAGTAATAAAAACTTCTAAAAAGCGTAAAAACTCATAAAAACACTCAGAGTGCAATATAAAAAGGTTCACATAAAATTTCACACTAAAAACCGTAAAATTGAACACTAACATCACACTATATTTCGAGCTTGGCTCTTGGTCACGTGATGAAAATGAACTGAAAATGAAAAATCATTTTCATCACGTGACCAAGAGCCAAGCTCGAAATATAGTGTGATGTTAGTGTTCAATTTTACGGTTTTTAGTGTGAAATTTTATGTGAACCTTTTTATATTGCACTCTGAGTGTTTTTTATGAGTATATATATACATTTTGTCGGTTGTATAGCACAGTAACGGCAATAAAATACTTGTTTCAGCAAACTGCTCTTCCCGCAGCGATGTACAAAGTATGACTTAGTATTATGTAGACAGTTATACTACATAGGGCAATTTTTGAATTTTTGAGAAGTCGAAACATGCAGTATACACGGGATAATATACTGTGTTGCGCTATATATGTGTGTGTGTGTGTGTGTGTGTGTGTGTGTGTGTTGGAACTTTAATAGTGACAATTATTTATTATTATTATTATTATTATTATTATTATTATTATCATTATTGCAAAAGTAATACATGTCTGAATACTACAGTTCTTCAATGCAATCACCAAAATTGTCAATAAACCGTAGTCAGCAATGTGGAATTGGTAGGTTTCCTATTGCAGGCCTGTTCTGTTGATGTTTTTGATGGAGCGATCTAATGCCTGCTGAATTTCGGGAATAGCCCTGAATCGAATTCTGCGTAGTGGTTCCTTCATCTTTGGGATTAAGTCATAATCTTATGCGCTGTGGATATGGTGAATGGAAAAGCTCTTTCAAACTCCAGCGACAGTACACATCAGCTATGAATGATGGGAGAATTCTGTAAAATATGTCGCTGCTTTCTTTACAATTCAAGTCTCAGGTTATGCTAAAAATGACGGAAATACTGTGCAGTGACATTCTGTCCTTGATGTACGATATGTAATAGGAGGACGCCTTCGCAATCATACACAAGAAGAACCGGAGCTTTCACATTGATAGGGATTTGGCGGTCTTGTTTTGCGTGGTGACTCTTAATGGCACCATTAGTTGAACTGGAGCTTAAGTTGAGATTCGTATGATCTGGCCCATGTCTCATCAAACACAACAATACGGCGTAAGAAATATCTCGATCCCGACTATAACGCTTCAAGTGAGTTTGGGCGGCGTGAAACCGTAGGGAACCCACCACGATGCAATTTTATTCATTCTCAGGCAATTTTTACAATTTGAAGTATGCAGTAATCCTATCTCTTGTACCACACATTTTTTAGTTCCTAGTGTTGTCATCTTCTTTCCCACCACTGAAAATGTTTATTTCCTATTTTTACTACCATTGTATTTCAAACTTCTACCACGGCCGCCAATGGAGTGCAAAACCATTTCGTAATTTGTATTTTTAATCCCTGTATACACACACGTGTATATACAATCGTGTGTATACAATCAATAACAAAATGATTCCTCCATAGCCACTTGGATTTACGATGTTGCTACAATCAGATGAAGCTTCCTCCGTTCCACCTGGAGGGAGTATTAAAAGTGCCAGTTGCTCCTTTTGGTGGCAGAATATCTTTAATCAAAGTGGATATATGGGGCCTTAACTACTGGGTACTTTTCGTCTCTAGATTCTTGAAGGAAAGTTTTAAGATGATTTCCATACTGTCACTGCTTTGCGTTACCAGCTCTTAAAAATGAAACGGAAATCTTAAAATATCTAGATTAATTTAATTGTTTTTATAAATAATGTGAATTGCTGTCTTAAAAATAAGGAAGGATTTATAAGTTTCGATAATAGCAGCTTTCCAGCTGTAGCGTTAAAAATAAAATTAATGTAATACAAAACACAGCATCGAATGCTTACAGAAATAGAAGCTTAACACTACTTGGCAACGGTTAGGACCCAATAATGCACAAATAATCACACACATATAGTGATTGCTGACTCAAAATGTATTTGCAAAATATTCCGTTGCGTTCTTGCGTTCCCATATAAATTACGCACTTTCCTAAAAATGTTTTTTTTGGGGGGGGGGTAAAGTAAGAATTAAGTTTCATCAAAATAAGAAAAAGAGAATTTATGGAAGAAGTATTCGCTGACTATTCATGGATGTATAAGCAAGCAACGGTATATGAAAATCAACGGTACTTGCATTGTTTTTAATGACTGTGAGGAAAGTTTAATGTGAGCCTGTAAACTTTCGTAATAATTCTGCTTATTTTTAAAGTCGGCGTAATACTAATTCAAAAATTTCAATGGCTTACGTAAAACGAAGTAATTTCCAAGAATGTCGTCCTAGTCCCTACAGGTAATCTAAAAAACTTATGGCTTTTCTAAACTATGCATTTAACTTTAAAGCTGTGAACAAATATAGAAATGCTTTCAGATATTGTATGTTTGGTTACAACTTTGTTATGCATTCTTATCCGGTGTAAAGTCCAGGATTAAGAATAAAAGTTATCCAGAACCATTAAATTCAGTTTAGATGCTGATCCTAATACATAGATTTCCATAAATGGGATAATATGCCTGCCTAGTATATAGTGAAAAAATAGTAATGTTAAAAGTGTGTCAGTGTACCAGTTTTAAATGTTGCTGGCTAACAAATTAATGTAAATTGCTTTGTGCTTGGATATATTTAGGAAACTGATTCTAAGAATACCATTCACTTTTCTCCATCGGCTCTACTTTTTAAAATAAAATATAAATATCTTATATGCTGATGTACAGCAATTGCAATTTCCAATGAAACATAAAGATACAGCTAGGAAATCTAGTGCTTTTATTGACTTTTTATACCATGTATTCCTCACAAAGACGGGGTATTAACCATCCAGATTTCTTTTCCTATATCTGCGGTAAGAACACCTTGCAAGAAAGAGGGATGCCTGTTTTAAACGCGGTGAAGAGAGCTTATCTTAGTTATAGGCCCCCTCCCAAGTTGCATGTAAAACTCATACAGATCATTTGCAACAATGGGCAAATGGAATGAGAAAAGGCCTGAATGGTATTCCATTGATTCGGAGGAAATCAAAAGGAAACCATGCTGCATATTATTTATGTTTTGTCAATATAAAGCGAATCAATTTAAATAATCAATCACTTATACATTTCGATTTAGGCACAAGGAAGATTATTTTAACCAAATTCAAATGAAGCAGTTTTTGTTCCAACTTACACAATTTCACAGATTACGGGGGGTGATTCTTGCTTGTCTGGTGTCATAATTTGATATCCGTAACGGTGAAAGTGACAATTATTAATTATCAAGCACGTTCATCAAGATCTCAACTATTTAAATGACATGACCTCATCAGAGATTTGATACTCTCCAAGCAGTATTCTTAATTACTGATCTTCAGGTTTGTTTTACCTTATGTGAGCAAAGGATGCTACACTTCTTCTTTGACATTGTTGGCAACAGTGTTAAAGGGCCTTAAGAAAATGGGTCTGTCAATCATAAGGTAAACAAAAGGTACGTTTTCGTTGATAGCTGTAGAGCTTAAAACATGTTCTATTACATAATTTCAATAATTATAGTTGCATGCCAATTGGTGTACGACTAGATTAAATGTGGGTAGCTGTGTAGATCAAAATATTATAAACCTTTCATCTGCAGCGTAGTTACACAAAATGTTCATCTGTCATGTATTTGGAACAGCAGAGACAAATACCACCACAGGTTAAGAAAAGAGTGGACTTTGGGAACAGATTTGATAGTTGGAGAACGCAAATATAATAAATGAACCTTTGATTGGCAGAGACAAAATCAAATGATTATGCAGCAATGTTATTTGCGTTTCAGGTCGGCAAAGTGCGGCTGCATACTGGGAGGTTCCAGTCAAGGCAGTATTATTCATGTGCCGTTAGCAGCTTGTAGTTAGTTTGAGGAAGGCTTTGTCAGTTATACGTTCATGTATAGCTCTGTAGCTCTGTGCTTTCATTATGTGTAAATAATGTGCTAATTTTCCATCGTTAGTTATGCCATTACATAAATAGTCGAAGAACGGTTTTGTACGTACGATATATATGTGAAAACAGATTCTTGCACAGAAGTTTCTCAAGAAAATTCCTGGAAATATTTTCTTGGTAGAGAACCTGTTTGCTAACAAATTTACAGAGATATGGTCTTTCAATGAAAAGAAATGTGTTCCGAATCGCTGTTTTCTTACGGGAGAAAAAGACGAAACACAGGAATTTCTTGCGAAGATGCGTCAATGTATTCCCGCTGGGGGATATAATTTATAAAATATCTTATAAAAGTTCTTAATATTATCAGTGTTAAACAGGGTATTAATTTATACTTTTAGTAAAATAAATATCAACTTACGCGGGTTGGCTTCTTACATAATCAAATGTAACGAGGAACAGAGTGAAACAGTATCTATCGGCACTGGGTAATTTTGAATATAATATATGTATATTATTATGTATTATATTGATTCATTAAGTATAGAAGGAGGAGGTACTAATGTAATATATAGGTGAATGCTGGGATGCAGTCATATAATAAAATTGTATATCATTTTATATTTTTCATCTGTATTGTTAAATTTATGCGGCTGGCGAAAGAGATGGCTGGTTTGGGAAATGGTATGTAACACAAGGAAGCGGCGGGGAAACTAGGCGGTAATGAGATTTTAGCAATTTTCTAAGCTTCTATGGATCGATTGGAGCTGTAAATATGTCTAGTTGGCGGAATTTGAGGTTGGAATATTTGAAAAAAATTCAAAGTAGCCAATGGCTCGCTACGATTTTAAATCGTAAGGGACAGCGGGTCCCATACTCTTACTTACGAGAAACACTGAAACACGTGCACGTGTGACCTACGGCGGAGGCATGCCTATAAGGCGATACTGTGGGCAGTTTGAGGCTTACTCGGAAACAAGACTCACTAAGACTACGGTACTCACTAACTCGGAAACTCAACGGGTACATTAACATAACAGCGGCGCTCAACTATATATTTACTGATTAGGAGACCTGCAATCACCAGGAGAACCAAGGACATTCAATTACATTCAACAGTAGTAATTTTAAAATCGAAGTAACAATAATTCGAGTGAATTCTTCATGGGCAGTGTAATTAATTCGGTCACGCAGGCATTCTTGATTTTCAAGTCTCATTATTTCGGGCGTTAGTCATACCTTTTCAAACCACGGGAGCCGCTAATGACTAAAACCTATGAAAAATGAATACTAGCGGGTTCCGCGAATGAAAGGAAAAGTGCTAATTGCGCGACAACTTCACGACGGTCAAGGTCGAACCTAGTCAATACCCACAGTAATTAGGTGAGTGTCAAGTGTAAGGTTAGCAATTAACTTGGTCCCCAAGGTCAGCCGTATTTCCGCTGAAACAAAACAATAAACATGTTTAGTGCAATTTCTAAATAGTGCCGATTCCCAATCTCTGCTCAAATTATTAGTAGAAAACAGCTAAAGTGCCCTGAGATGGTTCACTGATGAAACAAAAGTGACCGGAGAGTAACTGAGGTCTAGTCAAAGCAAAGTTATCTCAATCACCTGGCTACAAGCTCCGCCTTCAAATCTTGGTGCACCCGAGGTGCGGCTCCAGCTATAAAAGCACTTTTAAACTATTTGTCATAAATGAGAATGGTTAGTCACTGGTAGCGAATTGAACGCTCTGTTTTGCTCCTATTGTTTGATAGATATTTGGAAAAGATAGAAACACTTTGAATAAATAGCAGGTTCAAACAATTAGTGAATTTGGTAAAGTCCATGACTGTACTGACCATGGAATGACTGTTAACCATTTACGTTAATTTGTGAGTATATCTGCTGGCAGAGAAAATAGAATAGAAATTGCGTTTGAAGAACGGTTTAAAAATTAAATATCCTTACATAATAAAATGTAAAGAGGAACCGAGACACTTAAAAGACTGGTCAATGCAGTATGCTTTCAGGATAAACAGTTGAGTTTTCCAGAGCTACGAGGAACCAGGAAAACTCTTAACGGGCCAAGAATATGGAATTGCTAAAATAAAGTAGGGTAATCTTTGATGCCATTTTTTTCTTAGAATTAAGGTTACAGCTACGCAGTTGCTTAACTGTAATCTTAATTCCAAGTACAAAGGTCGCCAAGGCATGCCCGTACTTTATTCTAGCAATTCCATTAAATCTCGTGGCAGCGTGTAACTGTTTAGACGAAAGTAATAACACTAGAGCGGGGCATTTATAAACTGCCACTTTAGAGCTTACTAATCGAATACAAAATGATCTCATCACAGTTCTTAGGGTAGTTATTAAAGCTATTTTTCTTGATAAATCACAGATAATAACAAAAACGCTCAGTTTTCTTTATAACTATGATAGAGAGATACAGGAATTGTTTTACGCTGTTACACCCGTGTTCTGAATCTCTTTCTCCCTCACAATAGCCGTCATATACCAAAGTGTAAAATGTTTTGGCAAGGTTAACGTACAAAATTTTGAGTGAATTTTTATAACGCCGGCTTCCATACATTTGTCCAAAATAATGGAGCTACTCAAGGCTGGTGAACATTATTTGCAGAGACGGAATTCCACTGTAATATTTTTGTGGAATGTTAACGAACCTCGTCATGCACATAATTACCTGTTAATGATTTTCTGCCAGTTTTGATATATTTATTGTTCTCATTATAAATATTCATGAAAGGTTGGCTTCACTGATACGTTATTTACATTCTTCAAAATAAAAATTTATGAAGTGATACTGTGTGCTGTAAAAAAAAGAAGAAGAAAAACCAAGAAATTTGCCGCTCTATAGAAACATTGCGCAACAATAAAAAAAAGCAGCATCACAAGAGGATGAGACTTCGAAGAGAAGAACTTTTAGGTATGAACGCATATATTGCAAGGATTTTGATACATTTTAAAATAATTTGGTTTGTCTCTTTCACGATTATATAATGATGAAAATTTTGTAGTTACTATCAAATAAAAATATGAGTAGTATTCTGTTTATTATTGAACTCATTTTCATTGTCTGTTATGTGAATGGATGGATGAATTAGTGAGTAAATAAATTAATTTATTTTTCATATGTCAACATACCAAATATTTATAATAAAATTAACACAAAAACCTACAACTAAAATAAAACAGAATCAGTGCTTTCGGTAATTCCAGAAGACATAATACCAATCAACATTTAATACACAATTATGTAATTAGTAATCATTTATAACATGAATATATTGCAACATTTTTAATTCGTAATACTTCACTCCAAATATTCCCATTTGATTAGCTTAGCCCCCTTAGTCCTCTATTCATCAGCAGCTACGTAATGGAATATCCAGGGGACCAGGCTCCAGTCCAACCAAAATAAAAAAACACTGTAAATAATTTATACACAAACCATTATTTTAAGCAAGTAGCTCTAGTTTCTACACTAATAATAGCCATATTTATAAGTTGCTCAATTACACCTAAAGAAGCTCACAAAATATCTAAATAAATGATGTACGAATGGAATACTATTTAATAGAGTTCAGTTAAAACGAACTAATTTTTATGTTCCGTAATGAAGAGATTCATAATAAGGCATATGTGCACTAGAGTCCATGAGATTTAAGTTTGCTTGTTTTCTGCTGTCCTTGCCTTCCTCGGATCGTAAAATCATTACGGACAACAACCATCTTTTGTCATAATTACTGGAAATTTTCGTCAGTTTGTACCCCATCTGCTGTCACAGCCCTTTACATGATTATTCAGGCGTCGCTGGCGTGCTTGCTTGTTGTGCCGATGTGAACTTTTTTGACTAGTGAATCTCTACTATGTACTTTGTGGGCCTTTTTTTTAAATCGTCAAAATTTTGTTGGAATTAGGAAGCTATGTCCTTGCTCTTAGTATCGTAATATGTATGTATGTATGTATGTATGTATGTATGTATGTATGTATGTATGTATGTATGTATGTATGTATGTATGCATGCATGCATGCATGTCTGCCTGCCTGCCTGTCTGTCTGTCTGTCTGTCTGTCTGCCTGTCTGTCTGTCTGTCTGTCTGTATGTATGTATGTATGTATGTATGTATGTATGTATGTATGTATGTATGTATGTATGTATGTTGTAAAGGTAATAATAATTTCACCGATGAATATAAGGCCCTGCAATGCGGTAAGCCAACAATATCTATGTCCAGTGTTATAGAGAGAACTGCAGCATATACAGGCATTTCGTTTAGTAGTGTGGGTAGGACTTTTACAAAAACAAAGTAAACTTTATCAAGTGGAAGTATTTTGCGGATTCCAGAAAAGAAACGTCCTAACAAAACCCCAAACTGTAATAGATTTTTTTCACTGCCGGTACCGTCACGGGTGGCCGAGGTCGTTAAGGCGCGGACTCGTGGGCGAGAGATCTGGAGTTCAAATCCCACCGGGACCGTCCTCCCTGATTGATGTTTTTTCCAGGTTTTCAGTCCTCATAAATGGCACATGCAGGGGGGGGGGTATCCTACACTTAGGCCTGGAACGCCTCCTTCCTTTAAAAAAATCCTTTCACAATTTACTATTCAAGTATCATTAGTGTCCAGTGCCTGTGGTGCCTCAATAGTAAAATTGAGTGTTAAACATTACTCCGGCAAATAAATCACTGCTGGTATAGGACCTGATATATTTATTATATACTACGAATATTTTACCAAGTATGCCGGATATAAGTCATGCTTTAATACAAGAACATTTGTTTTAGGGGAGCATATGGAGTTTAAGAGAATTCTAGTGGAAAATAAATTTTAATATGTAAAAAAAAAAAAATCCCATGGAATTAACTTTTTAATGGAAAGGGGAACATTGTTTCAAAAGGATTTAAATTATTATGCAGAATTAATGGTTACTAATCACACTATTATTTATTTAGATGAAACTTGATTTAACGAAGTCAATCAAAAACCAAGACATTGAAGGACAAAGAAAATGATTTTTCCCTTAAAACTCCAATAGCGAAAGGTGGGCGTTTTATTCTTTTACATGGTAGATGTCCTTCGGGTTTTATTCCAAATGCCTTAGAAATCAAAATCGACAAAGGATTATCACGAGAAAACGCATAGCACTGCTTTCAGAAACAACGTAGATCAACTATTATAGAACATTCCTCCCAATAATGTTATGTTATGGACAAGGACCCTATCATTATAAGGAGATTAATGAAGTGGCGGTTTTATCGACTGTAAATATCAAACTGTGGCTTGACTTGGAATAAAAACATTGAGTTCGATCCTCAGTGGACTAAAACTGTATTGTATGAGCTAATTACTTTAAAAAAGGAACTTTCATGAGTTAAGAAAAAATTGCCGCATAACATTAACTTATCGTGGAGTTGCTCCCTGAATGGCAAAAGGCACGGACGTGTTTCTTGGTACTTACGAGTGCGAGAATGGAGGCAGTTAAGAAGTTAATTGAGCAGTTGAGGGAGATGATGCAGCGCGGGTTCGAAAAATGCCATACAATGCAACTGGAGGGGGAGAATGGGGGAGCTGGTGAAACGAATCACTCTCATGAAAGTTAGGTTGGATTATTTGGAAAATCAATCGCGGAGTAACAATATTGTGATATACGGTGTACAAGAGGAAGAGAGCGAAAACTGGAGTATGAGTGAGGATATTGTGCTAGAGTAGTTGAAGTGGGCATCGAACCAAAAAACTTGGGCATTGAATGAGCACACCGAATGGGAAGATGGGGCGGCGGAAAGAGGCCAATAGTATGTAAATTGGCCCACTACAAATTGAAGGTGGACATACTAAGAGATGCCAGATTTCTCCGGGGCACGGAAATCAGTATTGTAGACGGTAAGCCGATGGTGAGGGAGGAGCGCAACTTCTCGAAACGACACTTGTTTCAGGCAAGAAGACAAGGATGTTATGCAGTGCTTCATTTCGATAAATTAATTATCAAGGGGAGAGTATGGAGCCAGCACGAGTTGGAGGGAATGGAGCAGACGGCGTAAGTCGAACCCAAGAGGAGCATGGGGAGTCAGCCACAGAACGCAATGATGGAGGAGCTGAGGGAGAAGAGCACGAGCCAAGAACCGAGGAGGAACCGCCACGGGTGGCCGAAGTCGTTAAGGCGCGGACTCGTGAGAGGGAGGTCTGGGGTTGGAATCTCACCAGGACTGTTCTCCATGACTGGACTTTTTCCAGGTTTTTCTAAGTCCTCATAACTGGTAAATGCCGGTGAGGTACCCTATACTTAAGCCTGGAACGATTCCTGCCTTAAAAAGCATTCTTTCCCAATATATCATTTCGCCTCATGTATTATCAGTGTCCACCGCCTGTGGTGCCTCAGTAGTAAAAACGGGGTTAAACACTACTCAAAAAAAAAAAAAAAACTAGGAATTCTAGCAACAAGGAAAGGAACAGTCACCGGAGCAGGACAGGAGGGTGAGCGGTTGAAGGGGGGCTGGCAGCCCGCAGCCTCCCTGTATGGAAGGCTCAGCGGCCAACAAACAGCAGAGTAGGGAGGTATGGCTGCTTCCGGGTGGGGGCAACGAATGTCTTCGCTGCGGCTTGCAGCAGCAGGAACAGGTGGGAAAAGAAGTGGCAGAAGGAATTAACAGATGCAAATGTGGAGGGCCTGGATAGAAAACTTAACACTGCAGGGTTCTTAAGTTTTGTTAATACACATGATATATTATGTTTGTCAGAAACTTGGTTTGGTCCTAACGATAAGGGAAAAAGCCGGTCCTGCTGGTGTAGTAGTAACCATACTTGCCTTCTAAACCCAAGATCGTGGGTTCAAACCCGGCCAGGATCGCTGGATTATTTCGGGCGTAAAAGTCCTAAGTATGGTTTCCTTCGGAAGGGAAGTAAAGACGTGGGTCTCGCCATCGGTCCCGTGTCGTACATTTACGGCACGAAAAAGAAGCTCAAGCCTGAAAGAAGAGGCCTATGAGCAAAATTTGTCGGCCGTTTCACGCCCTGAATTGAATGGGACGCTGATGACCCGAGACACTAAAGAGCGTCCGTAAATAAAACAAATCAACAACAAAAATGAACCTAACGATAAATTAGATCTTATGAACTTTCACTGTTTTAACAAAAGTAGCAGGGTTAGAGGGATGAGATCGTAGTGAGGTAGCTTTACCATTGTGATTTAAACGTGACGAAACTTATGTAGGCAAGTGAAAAATGAAATTGCAAAACGCAACATTTAAAAATAAAGATGAGCATGTGTTACTTGAAAAAACTTTTTCGAAAGTGACCGAAGAGAATTCGAAATCGGCCTATAAACATGTTCAAAACATTGAAAAAAAGATACTGGGAAATAGACGATTTAATTGGCATAACTAATCATCAGTTCATTATAAATTTAGAGGACACAGATAACGAAAATCACGACCAGTTTGTAATATCTGAAGGAGAGGAGCCAGAAGGAAAAGAGGAATAATCCGCCGCTGACGACACATGCTTAATGCAGGAACTGTCCTTATTTCTGTCAACGCAGTAATGCCTGAGAGAAGAGCGATGAGGAGGGGTGAATATTGTTGTCTATTTCTAACAACCACCGGAAAACTAAAATCTCATGGACTCTTAACTTAAAGTTAAAAACAAGTATTCAACAAATTACCAATGTAGAAAGATTATTTTCGGGACTATAAGGCGTAACAAGTTTCTCTCAGAATTCTACAGGATAGAGAGGTCCTATCTAGGGATTATTTCTAATGAAGCATTTCTATTAGATGGAATCAGGAAAGCAGAACTACTATTTTTGAGGAAGTGGCGGTTAAGTTTGCTTATCTGGATCTTAAGTTGCATTGATAATGTTTCTACTTTAAAGCAACATTGATTTGTTTTAATATATTCCCAATGGCGATATCTTCTTGGAGTGTTGACATACATTGGTTTACAGAAAACATTGTGCTTCGACTGTCTTTAGTCATTCTTTAGTCACCGCACGACACTGATGATTTGGTAATAAGATTATATAAATACTTAAGAAGATATCATGAAAGTCATTCATGGGAAAAGGAAAAACTATGCCAACAAGTATCCCAAAGCGCGTTTCTGGGACGTAAACTAAAAGTGATATGTTTAGCTGAGAGATGAACGACGATATCCACTCCAACATTTTGTTGGGCTTGTGCGGGAGAGTGCATCTCTTCAAACAGTGCTTCTGGTTTTCCACTCAAATTGTTTCAGTTTTTGGTTCCATAGAAAGTATCCGTATTATATCTTAAAATTAGGAACATTTGCATATTAACCGTATGATGTTACAATAACACTTATTTTATAGTACTTAAATTTAAATTGAGACACAATGAGTCAAGTTCATTAATTCATGGACATAATAATCAGCCCACGAATGATTTAGGTAACTGGCATTTCACTCAAACACATTTATTAAATGCTTTTTACAGATAACTAAAACACAATCTAATAATTGGATTTTGCACATTCTGATAATTTATTTGGTATCAAAACAATCCTAAAATTTCAGGCTAATTCCCTGCCTTCAGAATCCCAAATTTCCTATTTGTTGAATACCAAGGACATTCAAAGCTCTCTATTTGTGTGGTGAGGCACAACGTAACCTTCCCCAGCCTTACTCGCCTATAAAGTTTTATGATTCAGAAAATGTATCTAGTCGTATATGCTAATGTGTCATATTTACAGATATTTTCTTATTTATCAGAATTTCCGCAAGTTTTTCGTTCACTGTGTTTGGCCATATGTCCAATGATTTCGTGGGACAGTACATACATAAGTGGGCCAATGTATTTACCAGTAAAAGCAAATTATTTTTATCACATAAATGATGATAAAATCAATGAAAAAAGAGTGCGTTATAAGGTCAAAACACATATAATAGGACAAAATCCTCCTTTCCAAATACTAACAAAGCACTATTTTAAGTCTAGATCGTGGCATATAACGTTTACCGGAACATGAGAATTCTTGTTCTTCACTGTTATTCTACATTATTATGAGAACTAAATATTGTTATCTGAAGTACATATAAGGATACTATGAGCTAACTGTACAATAAATTAAGTGAAGCCTCTAAAATGTGGTTTTTAACAAAAAAACTGGAAACTTTTCTAAGTTAAAAAAATGCACCATCTACTTCCAAGAGCCATTTTTAAAGCCCTTACCGCCTGTAATATGCCCAACATATCCAGAAACGTTAACTAAAAGTATAAATTCGTAGTGTTAGTACAATAGGCAGTATATGTGCGGATATCCACACAAAATGGAAGCTGAAGTTTTCTGAAAAAATTGTAGTAATAATAACGCTCATATGCTGGATAATGTTCTCTATGGTACTCCTGGGAAGTTGTACTAAACGTAAAACCCAGAAAGAAAATGTGACTCTTCTATACATCATATGCAATAGGTGGCCTAAAGAACTTTTTGTCTCAGAAAATAAATTATCTAACAGTTATTAACGCAATTAGTAATAATATGAGCAGCATAACCTTGTAAGGCATCAAAAGAGAACAGTTGTGGCGTTTGCCAAAAAAAAAAAAAAAAAAAAAAAAAAATTAAAACTTGATCAAAGGTATGTTATCTGTAGTAAAGTGTGGAGTTCTTATGACGAAAAGAAACAGCAAAAAAGAAAAGATAGATCCAATAGCAGCAGAGAAAAGAAAATAAATAAATATGAAGGTTCTAATCCACGAACCAGGTGGATGTTAGTGTGATTTATGCATACAAACCTCTAACTGTTATGTTCTCGTTCCTTTGGTGTTTTCAGTATTTTTATTCCTAGAAAATGTTCCTTGTTTGTGATAGAATAATGAAATTAAAGACAGACGTTCACAGATGTAGTTCATAAAAATTACCCTAGGTTTTAATATTAGGAATCCATAAGGACTATTTATAATATTAAATATCAAACTTTCCAATTTTTGTCTGGAAAAATATATAATTTAATTTAAAAAATGTACATACCAAACATATACAATTAAAAACCAATGTCCTGTTAAAAAGTGCATGTATTCTGAGCTGATTGCAAAATATAAAGTAAAAACAATTTATTTTATAGAAAGGCATTTTTTGGCGTGGACTTAAATAAATTATGCTTTTGCGTATTAATTTATAACCATAGGGATTACATTGATGGTATTTGTAAAATTATCCAATTGTATCAGCATGAACCATTGGTATAAATTTGAAAAAAATATATCATTCTTAATTTACAATTTAAGATTTCATTTCACAAACATCCATAAAAAGCTGACTTGTTGAATGAGTTGTGTTTAAAAGATAATCATTCAACCAGCAATTACGTTTAAACATAATTCGGTGCTATTACAAAAATAGAAAATCCAAATTTTAAGTTTAAACACTAAAAAGACGTTTTGAAAATATTTACGGAAATATTTTCAAAACCGCAAATTGGCTAATTTGAATTTAAACAACTATTTTATGTGGAATAAACATTTATTTATTCTATTATCCGTCAAAACCATTTCCTTCTATACAAATTAGGAGCCATAAAATCAAGCTGGAGGGTCATGTGTATGTGCATTGCATTGTAATAAGTTAATTAATATCTGTATTTCAGACAAATCTTCTGTGAATAATAAGAATATCTAACAGTAGCAGACTTATTTTAAATATTTGGGTATCTATTGGGGAAATTATAAAATTGTGGGTAAATAGAGCAGATTATGCAATATTTATTTTTAAACTTATGGTTTATAGTTTTTCCTGAACATTTTAACTTAACCTTTGCAACAATAAAATATTTTTTAAAATTATTTTAATAAATTGCGCTAATACGGAATAATGAGTAGAAGGTAAAAGACTAATGCTTCAACGTTAGTTGGATATACATCTACTGGAAATAAACCGATCCAGCGCCATTTTATAAGCCGCTTAGACTTACAAACTAGCTTTTAAAAACATGCACGCCTTAAAAATAGTTTGACTCTTAAAGCCTGAATATGTTTTAGTTTACTTCGGTAAAGCGCCTTGTTCATTAAACTCTATTCGTTAATTGCTCGGTTAATCGGCTGTAGTATAATAGACAACCTTTGGTGGGCTATTGTGTATGTGTGTGTGTGTGTGTGTGTGTGTGTGCGTGTGACGGGTACCAAAAAGTAATAAACGAAAATAAAAATTGTCTACTTTGAATCCAAATTTACCGACAACCATCGATGTTACGCGAAGTTGGAACAAATTTGTTGTCTACGGTGGAACATAATAGAAGATAACAAAAAATGCAATTTATATGATTTCATAACGCATGCCGGCATAGTTACAGCGTAATCATAACCTAATTGAATGTAAAGGAACTTGCCAGCTCTGTAGCGGGCTCCATGTTTCTACTGCTGGACATAACTGTCGGTGAATATAATTTCTCATCCAATGTGAGACAAAAAGAAAGTGTAAAACTTCAAGTAAGATGCACGCGAGTTCCAAAGAAAAACTGTATGTACATTCAGAAGAAAATTTTTGAAATTATGTGAGTAAAACGATAATTAACATTAGGATTTTATTTATACATCCTATCCACCAAAATGGCATTGCCGGTATTACATAATTGTTCTTTCTCTTCTTTCGACTCATTTTAGCTTTGGGATATGAACCCAAGAACATCTCTAGGACACAAAAACCTAAGTAAGGAGTTACAAGACAACAGCAGTACGCCAACTTAGGCTAAAATTGCTAAATCTAAATGCATTCGTACCCACCCATTAACAGAACTGAAGTCCAACGCCTGTATCTGGGTTTCACTTTTAGTAGAAGGAAAAACCAGAATTTAACAACAGAATGTGTTCCTACATTCCTAATATCCTAATGATGTCCGACGGTGGATGCTGCGTGATTGATAACCGTTTTTCGGATATCTAACTGTTCGGTTCAAAATTTTTCCACCATCCGAAGACTCTGCTTAAGATACTGTAGGATTTAGACCCGGGCATTGCAACTAAAAGTTTCTCGATTAAAATTATACATATATTTTCACATTATTTTGGATGCTTGCAGTCAGTCTCCATTAGCATATTATGAGTGGCATGAGCCAACGGTTGTTGTCTGGATTCATCACAGTTTACTAAAGCCCCAGGTACATCTAATGTTACTACAACGCAAAGGCATTGTAATATGTCTTTTAATAAATAGGCATGCATGCATTCGCTCATTAAGAAATTAAATCGGCCAATGGCTGTAAAGGAATTCAGAAGAATAAATGGAAAGGACAATATGTGAGTTACATGGGCTATCAGACCGACTCACATTTGTGTGTTATTACGGGCAAAGGCAATATAGGTAAAGTGCACTATAACTGAGAAGGAATATTTCTATTTTGTGCCGGTATCACAGTATAAGTTGCAAATATTATTTCAACGTGAAACTGCCTTTATGAAAATGAATAAAAATGTGTAATCAAACGCATATGGCTGAATCAATAACATTCTATTTGATATTTATTGATTCATGTTACAAGTAGTTAATGCTTTATCTACACGGTGTTCCTACAGAAATATAGTACCTGGAAGAAAAACAATGGGTTTAATATACAGCTTAAAATTCTATGGAAGAAAAACAATGGGTTTAATATACAGCTTAAAATTCTATATATTTTTTTGAAAGTAATGCATAGAAAGTTAAAAGAAAGTACTTTTATACTTTCACTTTTCTTTCTTCGCTGCACTTCTCCAAAAACGCTTTATATGCAGTTTTAAAGTAATTTTTAAGCTGATATATTAACATTATTTTGTAAGTTAAAGGTCTTTACATCCTATTTGCTTACAATACTATGTGCTATGGAAAGAAATATTTAGAAATGTGCATTAGTTGTATGCCTTGTTAAGCAACTTAATAAGATGTTCTTTGGTTACAATGATAACGGGATAGTGAAAATTGAACTCACTAAGCAAAACACAACGATACGCAGCTCTGATTTTAAATCTAGAAACAAATCTTTACTACTATTTCAAAAAGTAACTCAGAGTATTGTACCAGTGAGAAACGCCCACAGTCGCTGGCATTTCTCTCCACAAATTCACACATATTTTGAGAATTTCAAAACTTGGGCGATATAAATAAAATAAATGAATTCTGTTCTCGCTCTTATTACAAAAGATGCTGGAAATGATAAAATTTATTAATGATATTTAAAGAACGATGGGGAAGAAACCTAAAATCTTCTTTATGTAATTATTTAAAGTAATCGGTAAAATGAATACATGGTCCTGACATAATCAAGTGTTCGTGTATGTATTAATGGATGCAATAAACAACTTTCAGCCTAGACTCAACTTTCAAAGTGCTACTTTCCATTACACATTTATGAGAAAGCATTCAAATACACTTCTAAAACTACATTAATATTACTCAATAATGTTAAGCTACATTGAAAGATTAAATCCCCTGTGGTCAAATCTAAAATGGTACCTTAATGCCTGCAGATTGTCATAGGAGTACATTATCTGCATTACATTGAGATATTCAGGGCAACGAAAAAGCAGATTGACCGGCCAAGGAGAGACCTGAGAACTCATTAGTAGGTCCTTAAAAACTGCTTTGACCATCTCTTATGCTACATTTTTTCTCGTTCCCAGGTACTGCATAGCCAGAAAATATTAGTAATACTGGCAATCCACTGCAAACATTTTAAAATTATGTTTAAGGAACCTAGCAGCAACTGGGCAAAGGAATTGTATACATTAGCAAGAAGACTTGGGAAAACTAATATCATTGTCTATAAAAAAATATCTCTATCTACTAGTCCGTATATTTATCTGAGATTTAATATAGCAGACCCTAAACATCATACTACTGATATCCTTCACTTCTTTCCTTTTCAGTTTTGTACATTTTTGTGTGAAAGGTCAATTAAGCTAAAGAAACCTGACGCTGTAAGCTTCTCGAATTCATCGTACTTGATATACTGCTATATTACTAACAGCCTGTGATATTCGTTGTGAATGAGACAACTTTTAACTCGCTGTTTTGGGATTCATTTCGCAAATTTTGATGACATTTCTCCTGTTTCCTAACACAATTTTATTTTCTATTTGAAACGTACATATTTTCTAGGAGTTTGGGCCAAGCAGTCTTAAAAAACTTCCATACGCAAGTTGGCTACGAGGGTCTATGTCTTTTATCTCTGGAGAACTTAGAAAAATAGAGCGTATATCTTCAATCCTTACACTTGAAGGAACATAAAGAAAACACCCGAACAGAAATTAGACCCATTAGTACATAAGAACTGACAAATGTAAATTATTGTTCCTTAAGAGGATTATGTGCTATACAAAATGGCACATTACCAGTTCTGTAAAACGAGGGCATACAGAATTCAATTATTTATACTACCAAAGTTTTATGATATGTGGTTTCGATCCGGTATTCGCTGACTTGCAAACGGAACGTTTTGAATGTGCCTCCCGGTACATAGAAATTCACAAAAGCATATAAGCTTGGATCATTGATTGACTCACTCTTCCATATAAATGTGAATGTTTGAAAACTGCTTCTTTGTTCTCGTTAATATGACTTCAATTGTGTTATTTCAATGTACCCAGCATTGCAACGAATAAAATACACTGTGTGCATAAAGGTACAGGTCATATGCAAACTAAACTTTCTTTGTTGCTTTCTGAGTGTAAAGTGAATTTCAGCCTAGTAATGTGCTTCTAATGCAATCTGAATCATTTGGTAGGAAGGAAATATTTTTATGCGGTGTCTTTCCTATTGAAAAATGGTCGCATGAACTTGTCATTTGTTTTACTTTGTGAACCAGATCTACAATGGCTGAACGCCTTTGTACACTTTCATGAAATATAAGCACAGTTTGTATGAATGGATTTATGTTCTGTGCAGGTTTATTACTTTTATGTTTCATATTCTTAATTTCTTTCCGTTTCATTCTTTTCTGTGAGAGGTTAATTAAACTAATGAGACTTGATGCCACAAACTTCTCGACTTTCTTGTGTCGGTCCTGAGGGTGTAGTGGTAAACATACTTGCTTTCTAAACCCAAGGTCGCGGGTTCAAACTCGGCCAGGATCGATGGATTTTTTCGGGTGTAAAAATCTAAGTATGGCTTCCTTCGGAAGGGAAGTAAAGCCGTTTGTCCCATGTCGTACATTTACAGCACGATAAAGAACCTCAAACCTGAAAGAAGAGACCTCTGAGCAAACTTTACCGGCCATTTCATGCCCTGAATAGATTTTTTTTATTGATTTGTTTATGGACGCTCTTTAACATCTCAGGTAATCTGCGTCCCATTCAATTCAGGGCGTGAATCGGCCGACTAATTTTGCTCAGAGGCCTCTTCTTTCAGACTTGAGATTCTTTTTCGTGCCGTAAATGTACTACACGGGACCCGCGGCTTTACTTCCCTTCCGAAGGAAGCCATACTTACGATTTTTTCGCCCGAAAAAATCCATCGGTCTTGGCCGGGTTCGAACCCGCGATCTTGGGTTTAGGAACCCTGAATAGAATGAGTCGCTGATTATCTGAGATGTTAAAGAGCGTCCTTAAATAAACCAAATAAGCAAAATCGATTTCCTCGTAGTTCATTTACTTGTTAAGCTACTTACCGTATTATAATTCACTGCTTTTATAATTATATTACATCATGGATTTTAAGAACAACTCTTTAAATCAGTTTAACCTTCCACTGTCCTGTTCAATTTCCCGACTTATTTATATATATTTATTTATTTATCATTCAATATATAGAAATGAAATGGGGACAAACACAACAGAATATTCATTTCAAAGGCAAAATAAGTAGGGCTTAACGATCTTCTTGAAAATTACAGTTAAAAAATCTGTATAGGTGGAATTTCTTGCTTTCTGTACTCTTTACAGCTCCTCTAAATTTCAAGTAATATATCTAATTATACATCTTTGTGGTGCTTTATTATTCGCATATCTTTGTAATTAAATGTAATAACGTAAAAAATATTTTTTTTATTTGTTTCTCATATTGCAAAACTTGTAGAAAATCCCTGCAAAATAAAATGTATCCTTTTGAATCACGTAGTTGATTATTTGGTTTAAAATGAACGTAACATAAAAGTATAAACTTAACCATTTATGATATTAATGTCGAGGTGAATCTTAGGGAATATACATAAATACATAAAATTCATTTCGTGATGTGTCAAAGAGTGCGTATAGGTTATGTTAGTCATTTTAATTTTATTGTAGGGATATACACATTTTGTGTTTAACTTTTATACTGAACTTTAAGTACTAGTTTAGCGTATTTTTCATTACTAAGTGTTTCAGTTGACACACAAACACAATAAACTACACGCAAAACTTTAGAGATTTTGGGAATTTTAAACAAACAATTAACATAGGAAATCTGTGGTCCACGAAGAAATATAACGGAGTAATATAGTGCTAAATGATTTGAAATTAGATGTTGATAAATCGGTGATATAGCTAAGTGGGGTATGCATTAACCTTAAAATGTCTTCAAACCTTCGAGAGGGCGGAGATCTCGATTTTCAAAAGCTCATGATCGGCATTTTCATGATTTACTACTACAGAACCCTTTAAACTATGGAACTATTTATAGAATACGACATTGAGCAAGAATAAGTGATTTAGCCTGTTATGTAATTTAATCCAGATATAACTTTCGTTTTTGAAGACCGCAGGTTCACTCCTATATAGTAGGTTATTCATATTTAATTTTATGTTTAACACAAGATGTATGTAAATCAGTAATCAATGAGATTCGAACTAGATAACAATGCTCGCTTTTATTTCAAACCAATATATCGACTGTGCCAAATAGATATGCTTCACTATTTCCATCCATTATTATTTTTAAAGGAAACTTCATTAGTCAGTGGCGTAATGGCCTTTAGAAACTTCTTACTATAACTTTGAAATTTGAACATACAGACCATATCACAAATTGATTGTCTAAGACCCCTCCACAATCGCTGGAATTATTGCCATGGGTCTCATCAACAACCTCTGTGTGTGTGTGTGTGTTTGTGAAAGAGAGAGACGGGAAACAATTTGCACACACATTTTCTGTTTGATTTATATACAGAAAATTAGAAAATCTCTCACGCTGGTACTAGATGCAGTTATGCCATTTGGCTTATCCTGTCACTTGAAAACAAGTGACAGCAGTTTACTGCGCATTCATGCATGAAGTCCTCTACATTAATTGTCACATGCGCAATTCGAATGCGGAAAGAGTAGTGGACAAAGGATACAGCCCGCAGGATTCACTGCAGCTGCATGATAGCGAAGGATGACACTGACATAGCGAACGCTATTCAAGAGGGGAGACCATCAGAGTGACGTTTCCGCCAACGACAGGGAACGAAGGGGAAAACGACATGCCGAGGCGGATGACATCTCCAGGATAGGCTGAAGGAGGCAAATCAGCCGACAGAACAATATCATCCATGTGCATCAGCCCGAGAAAAGGGAATGTATAGAGACTAAATAATTGGCAGAAAGTGCTGGGGGTAAATTACAGTGTGGGTAGTGATGGACGTTGAGTGAAAGAGCTTTAAACAGAACAGCGCAGAAACGAGATGTAACATTAAACGGAATATAGCAGGGACCTTGAAATTTTTCCTTTAGCAATGAGAAGTGCGTTTTCAATCGCGAAAAGATAAAGAATGGGGCTATAGGTATAACAGCAGCAGGAAGAATAAAGTAGTACACTTATATTAATATATGATTTCAAAGAACGGAAACCATAAGAAAACCTCTAATTTCTGAATGCAACTTTCAAGGACCTACGAAATAAATGAGACCCTTTAACATTCGAATATGATTGAGTGGATTAAATGGAGCGCAATTAAGTAATATATATGTGTGTGTTGGGCGTTAGTGGGTCAAAAATACCTTACAAAGTAATTGATACTCGTTAAAATCACATTCCACTAGTAAAAAATACTTTATACTGCGATTCACTTGTTTAAATCTGCAGGGTTGGCCTTGCTTGAATTTTATGTGTCCTCCAAACCTAAACTGTAAAAATCAGTAGTTTTTCTACTAACTCTTGTACTATAAGAAGTAACTAGTTTAAATAAAATGGTCGATGCCTATTAGCGATGTATGTATCGTGAAAAGTTAAAAAAGAATAAATCGCACCATTTTATGATAAACATAAACCGCAATGTTTTTGTAAGTACACACTAAGACAAAAAAGGAGACTCTCGAAACATTCGTATCTAAATTATGCTCCAGCGTTCGATTGATGGCATGTCTACGCATGGGTCTTATATTAGCCTCGCTCTATCTCACTATCACATCCAGTTCTATATGGCAGATGTACCCTGACGGTCGAGCGGTTAAGCCAAGTGTCTACCAATGAGAATTACCGGAGTTTGAATTCCACTCATGCAAGAAATATCTTATGTATTATTTTTAGCAAATAAAAATAGTGCTTACTATACATATGATAATATGATTTCAAACTGCAAAGATATTTCAATTTTAAACCATTAAAGATCACACATATACAAACGTAAAGTAATCGTTCTTTTTCAAAATAAATAGGAAATTAATAATTTAAAAAATGAATTCCATATGAATTTTTTTGGTTTATAACTTCAGAATATTTATTAATGTGCAATTTATTTTGAAAAGGAAGATGATTATTTTACGTTTATGTATTGGAGCATGCCTTACAATTCAAATATATGATGTCCATTAAAATATATTGTTAATATATATGCAACATAAATGTTACTTGCAAAAACTACCAACTAAAAATTCAAGCGTAATAAAGATTCGAACCTAAATAGATAGATTCGAATCCTTATAGTACGAGTCCTTTTTTCTGTTTATCTATTAGAGCACACGGTCGCAATATACGTATTTTCTGTTTATGGCATAATTGAAAAACTGAAGGCTACATTAAAATGTGTACTGTGAATCTAGCATTAGCGAATACTTCCTTTGGTTTCCGAATCGGCCATCAGTCCCTGTTCATTTTTTTTCCTAAGTGTGTACAGCATTTCATATCTGTTATTTCCATTTGCCTATGACCTATATGCTCTTGAGAAAATGAGAGGAAATGGTCAGTTAGACGTCTCTTAAATTGTGGGATAACCTTGAAATTTTCGCTACTGATGTACATTTTCAGCTTTCCTCATGCAAATCAGATTGGAGGATAAATCCGGGCTACTTATCAGTCACAAATATGGTAATAAAAGTTCTGCATAAAGTAATAATGTCAACATCGATGGGTAGGTGTTCCATGTCGTATGAAGCGATAAACATGCAAGCTGTCTTGTCCTTGAGATTTGGAAGCAGTTAGCAAATCTTTGACCTTTGGATTTCAAAATTTCTCACCGAATAACTCATATCAAATATGTTTTCCTTCTTATAAAATTCCTTACAAAAACATTGTTGCTTAACGTTATTGAAGTGGAATTTTTTAAACCTAATATCTATGAATGTGCAATTTTTAGTGTTCCACTAACAAATACATTCTCACGACTTGTGTACCAACAAAATGTTTTCTCTTTCACTAATAATAAGCATTTTGTTAATTGTTTCTTCTTCTTCTTTTATTGCAATGGTCTTTACTCATCCTTGATACGGGTATATTGCATCTCTTGAACATTTGCAATTCTAAGTCCATAAAGCGTACTGCCTGAATGAACTGTGGCCATTTACAAGGCACCTCAACATAGTTACATTTTTTTCACTACATACCAAGCCATTCGCTTATTGCACTTTTTTCAATCTTCTTTTTCTTCTTCTCCTCATTTGGCACTACAGCCCAGGGTAAGCCTTGGCCTGCCTCGGCAACCTCTGCTTCTTATATCTCCGTCTTACGACTTCATTAATTGAGGACAGTATTGCAGGGGGGGGGCATGTGATCACCATTCTGACCCGAGAGCAGTTTTTGGCATTAAAAATAAAGCAATTTTTGTGGATGTGAAAAGTCTAAGTTTTCGTTGTTACACAAATACGGAAAATTCTGGAAGACAAGACTTGGAAAATTGTACTCCCTTTTGTCCGTCCACACTTATTAAAGTTGCTTGTAACGGGGCTTCTCATTGTTTACAAAAGTCAAAGAGAGGTTGGGCAGCTCAATAATAGCACAAACTTCTGGTACATGCATACACAGGACTGCCCACCGAGAACGGCAGTACGCACCGTTTCTATCTAAATACTTATTATTTTTATCTTGAAAAGTACAAACAGAGCAATCAGGATGGATACATCATGGGCATTAAAGCAAATTCTTAAAATATTAGCCATGTAACTGTTTCATCATATATATATATTTATTAGTTATTGTTATTAGTTATATATAATGTATATATAGTATATGTTAGTTATATGCATTTATGTCATTTGGTACATTCAATAATGATATCTATTACAATAGATAAGATCAATTAGTTTTATTTCTAGTCTATGAAAAACTTATTACTCATATCCATTTGTTTAGAACTTCAAGACACTGTGTGAGGATGATTTTCATAGAGTAACTATATAAGGTAATTCAATTTTATTTATCTTTTGCACACTATAGCCACATTAAGATACGCAAATTATCTATTTCCCAGTCTTAAATATTTTGGAACGTTTACACTTGTAAGCTCTGCTGCGTTATCTAAGTTACCAAGTGATAATTATTCTGCATTCGTAATTTATTTTGTAAAATGCTGTTACTTATAATAAGAATGCGCAGAAAGGAATCATTTTTTAAATTTCGGGAAAACTGAATAGTTAATATTAACGGAATATAAAAAACATATAAAACAACTAATTTCAGAACCAAAAGTCAACATTTGTAATATTATGCTATCTTATGATCAACAGTTGAGACTGAAGTTATTTAGCGTAGTTTAAATCTGCACCTGCCGTTAATTCATACACATTTTTAAAACTAAAATATTATTTTAGTTTTATAGATCAGTAATATACACAGACTAATAAATGAATATGAAATAAAATTAATTACTCTAATTTTGACCCAAAGTGCACATTTACGATACTTTATTAGCTTAATGCGCAATATATACGTGATATTAAATTCATTGTAGCCACTTGTGCACCCCGCATGTGACAGATGTGCAAGTTGAGACATGTTCAATACCGCCTGCAGCAAAATGGAGGTGAACATGAAAAACACTGTGCTGTTCTGAAATTCTGCTTTTGTCTCGACAGATCTTCAGCTGAGGCATATTTAATGTTACAATGGGCCTACAGAGAGATGTTTCTTCCCTTTATCACAGCGCGAAGATGGTCCAAAATGTTTAAAGAGGGGAGGAAATCAATGTCAAAGGAAGGTGGATCTGCTGCTTCTGCTAGATCTTCTCTTACAATAACACCGTTGTTGTCATTGTGAGAGATGATCGTGGAATATCATAGGGACAGTTTCAGAAATTCTGAAAATATCAATGAGTGCCACCCACACATTGGTAACTGAAAAGTTGCATATGAGACGTTTGTGCACGGTGGATTTCAAGATTGCTGATTCCGAAACCAAAGGACATTTGCTTGCAGATTTTCACGAGGTTGAAGATGATGCTGCAGAAAGATTAGATTAGATTACCTTTGAGTTTCCCTCAAAGTTAATCATTGCAGATAAAATGACTACATCATTTCGATCCAGAGATTAGACATCAAATTATGTGGGAATCTCTATCACCAACACCAAAAAAGAAATGTCAATTAATGCTTTACACAAGTAGTAAATGATCCCAAATTAAGGGATTGGATTAATGTTAATCCTGCCACCAGATTGTGCTTATGTCACTTAATCCTCCATCCAGATATTAACACCTTGTGGAATATTTGATAATGCACGTTAGTGGTAGCTTTATTGTTATACTAATTGTTTAATCCGGAATCATTTTCTAGTATTTAAATATATACATATAATTACAAACCATTAAAAAGGTAATAAAGTGGCGGGAAGATCATGTACAGGGTAGAGCTTGGTGACAAAACTGCAAAATAAAAATGTGTGGTGATGGGGGAAACACTTGCCGGCAAAACAAAGAAAAAAATATACGGCGAGTATAGGTTGGAGAAATACTTGGTGAAAAAACAAGAAACTGAAAAATATGAGGTACGGATGGTGAAGAAGATTAGAGTAAAACTGTGAATTAAATATCATTAGGATTAAGGAAAACAATGCTGTGGGGGTAATTTGGTGGTGAAACTGTAAACTAAACATGCGGTATATTTAAGAATATATACACATATTTACACTGTAATTAGAAACAGTAATAATTAAATATGGCGGTAGTGGTAGCAGCAATTTGATCTACAATAACATAATTAATGAAAAGAATATAATTATGCAATGATTAAAAATATTCATTATAAAATGGGGTGGAAATTTGAACAACAATAGGGATGGTAAAACTATGAACAGTGAGTATTGTGTTGGGGTAAACACGTTGAAAAAAAAAAGGTGTGATGAGTATGGAGTAATGGGGAACTTGATGAACTGTGAACTAAATGTTACCTATATTTATGTTGAATGCTGGCAAAGGAAAAGTTATGGATAAAATTTACTACAATATATAAACACATGGTGGAGGAAGAAACCAATGTTTTAAATTAAAAAAAAGGGCATACAGTTTTTAAAATTAACTAGCACTTTGTTTTATATATTTCATAAAATAAAAACATAACATTTATATAAAAAATTATTTCAAATTTAATATTGAAAAAAAAAATTAAAAGAAGTTCTTATTAAAATAGAAGATATTAGTTGAACTGCAAGCAAAGTAAGTTGTAAAAATATATGTCGCTTTACTTAAAACAAAAATACAATTTTGGTGGCCAAAACATGCATTCACACGTTCGTGGCATGGTTGGGAAATATGCTTTAACTCTGAAAAATAAATTGTTACGCTGAAAAAATACAAGCATAGAGGTTATAGCAGTTAAAGTATAAACTAATACTTGCAAATAATATTATAACGTACGCTAATTCAGGTGACGGGGATGTTTTTTTGTTGTTGATTGATTTGTTTTATTTATGGACGCTCTTTAACATCTCAAGTCATCAGCGTCCCATTCTATTCACGGCATGAAACGGCCGACACATTTTTGCTCAGAGTTCCCTTTTTTCAGGCTTGAGGTTCTTTTTCGTGACGTAAATGTACGACACTGGATCCACGGCTTTACTTCCCTTCCGAAGGAAGCCATAATTAAGATTTTTACGCCCCGAAAAAATCCATCGACCCTGACCGGGTTTGAACCCGCGATCTTGGGTTTAGAAGGAAAATGTGGTCACTACTACACCACCAGGACCGACAACTTTGAGGTGCGTTGATAACGGTTGCCTACCATTTACTGAGAAAAAATGTATGCAAATGGTGAAGAGAACCAAGGTAATTCACTGACTTTAAAAAAGTAGTCTTGTTAACTTCAAAGGGGGTAAAAATTTGAACAAGTTGGAGCCTGTAAAGTACCATAAGCACTCCTTTACAGCAAAAAACCGTAAGGCCATATGACGTCACACAGCTATCTACTTGACTAATGGAAATAAATTGGTATGTATAATTCAAGTAATGAAACCTGAAACTACATGATGTTAGAAATAAATAAAAGGTAAAGCATACAGAATGGTAAATAATAAATATGTGCTGAGTAGCATCCGAATTACAAGTTGGAAAATAAATTATATCTGTTTGAAAAAAAAAATGAAAACGAATAATTGACAGCAGATAACGTTGCAAAAATAATAAGCTTCTCAAAAATTTGTTTTGAAAAAAACCAATAAATTTTACAAAAAGCAAAATTATCTGCACTCTATGATTTACGTTTATATACATTAAATAATACTCATAAAATACAAATAATGTTTTATTTTAACGCACAAAATCTTTATATATACTTCAAATTTGTAAATAATCGTTTGTAGCATTGACAAAAAGCCAGGCTTGTATTAAATAAAAAAATACAATATCAAAGGATGAATATGGATAAATACATAAATTTACAAGTTGTAAATAAAATATATCTATTTGCAGAAAAATAAAATGATTTATTTATCCAAATGCAAACTAACAAACAAATTTTAAATTTGAAACCAAAAATAGACTTTCAATATTTAGCTTTTCAAAATTTATAAGATTTCTTTTAAAAAAAGAAGTATTAAAAAGGTCTGTCCTTACAATTAAAATTACTTTCACTCTTTGATTTACTTTATATAGAGAAACTAACGAGTATGGCATCTAAATAAACCCGTCAATATAATGCGCAAATAAATAAAAAATTATAATTAATAGTTGGAAATATTAACAAAAAAGGTATAATATGGTTAGGTAAAAACAATTGGAAAAACAAAGATGAATAAGGGAAAGTGCATAAATATACAAGTTGACAAATATTAGAAGTGAAAAATAACTTCTTTGAATGTGATAAAATGAAATGCAATCCTTTTTTCCCAATGCAAATTAACAAATAAAATATAAAATTTGAAGCAAAACTTTTTTATATAATGAAATTGCCAAAAAATATAAAATTTCCCCCAAAATACTAAAAAGATGTAACATTACAACCAACATTACTTTCACTCTTTGATTTATCTTTATAAATAAAAAATAAAATGTTTTTATTTTTTTCTTGCGTATAATCTTTAGATATATTTCAAATTTGTATAACACTGGCCTGCTATGATTTTTCTGTCTTGGTGAAAATAATCAATTTATATGGAAAACAGCCTGCTGATTTCGAAAATTATACATATTTTTTATTATCATTTTTTTGTAATCTGACATTCAACTGATTATATTGATATATTGCAGTGGTAGTGATACAATAGCGATATATGAATACCGTTAGCACACACTAGTTATATATATAATGCAAAATGCATAGCAAACAAATCAGTTCCTCTGTCACGAGTTTAAAGATAACAATCACTGGTGAACAAAAGAATAGCCTAAGAGAATAAGTTTAATGCCGAGAGAAAAAATGCAATACGTGTCAGTTTAGTTGACCCTAAAAAGGTTCACTCTGATGACCTGAGAAGTTAAAGGGCGTCTATAAATAAATAAATAAATAAATAAATAAATAAACTAAAAAGTGCTAATGCCTTCGCTTCCTATTAAATTTGCAGCAATTCTTCAAAGCGCTAGAGCATAAATTTCCAATTTTGTCTGAGGCTAAAATAAAAGAGGGTGTATTTGATGAACTGCAGATAAGACAGCTAATGAAGTATACTCACTTTTTGAACTGAATGAACGATACAGAACTTCAGGCATGATGATGTTTTCAATAATCTTATCAAATTTTCCTTGAAAATGTAAAAGATTGCAATTTGGAAGAAACTGAAGGAAATGTGTTACGAAGACTGCAAGTTTTTCATTCCAATATAAGTTTGAAACTTCACTTCTTGAACTTTCACCTTGACTACTTTCCATTTAATATGGAACTCATAAGTGACGAGCAAGGTGAAAGATTTTATCGAACATTAAGGAAACGGAAAGACGATTTCATGCTGTCGAACTTCTTCTGGTGTTTTAAGAGAGAAGATACGGAAAAAAAAACCTAAATATACACAAGCTTTCTTCCAAGCAAATAAAAGGTGCTGATTTTCAAAAAGCAATAGGGGTACCCGTTTTGTGTATTTGGCAGGATTGTAACATTATAATTTTTATTTTATGACACTCTTTATTTCACAAATATTAACTTTTTTCAAAATTATTTATACATTTTTTATAAAACTTACCTGAAAACAAATTCCGGCACTGAATTTAGCATGTCAAAAATTAGTTCAAACCACCATACATTTGAGATAGCAGAAATTATTTTGCTGGATAGTGTAATTACTGGTAATAATTATAAAACAATAATGATATAATTGTACAATTCATTAACTTGGGTAAATAAATACATTATGTGTAAAAGGTATGTAGCTTATAACATGATACGAAATGTAAAATGCTTTCATAATCGAATTCACCAACATTCTAATATAGCTATCCAGTACTAGTAAGAGTAAAAGTAATAATTATGCGCAACTGCACTTTGTTAATAAATGCATTCTTAAGAAACATATGAAAGGCTCTTTTCACTAATTTAAACAGCCTGAACTGCTTACAGAAAGAGACAAATAACGATTCATTGATAAATGAAGAATAATCATTACTATAAATTGAATTGTGTAGACGCTATTTCTGACATTCTCTTTAGGAAAATATGATGATGAAAACCTATAAGTGAGGACACATACAGATTGTATATAGCAAAAATTCGCAAAACTAGTATAAGTAATCGTACTATTTACAGATATGAAAATAATGAGTCATTAATAAACGGAGAAAAAACGGAACGATAAATGGCATTGTGAAATTGAAATTTCCTTCATCCATTTAGGAAAACATTTTTGGGGAAACCTACAAGTGAGAACATGTACTGCCTATGTTAACAATATTTCAAAAGACAAAAAGAAAATATATAATAATGTAATATCTGGCAATAAATTTTTTTAAATATAATACGAAATTCATACATACGTCATAGCTTGTTAGCGTTGAAAAGTAGATGATACTGAACAACACATAAAAATGTGTAAATTTAGAGTTAAAATATGATCAATAGTAATGAACACAAAACTCAAAATTGAAGTACTTTCATAATTTATGCACAGATACAATTATCTTGCTTATATATATATATATATATATATATATTTCGTAAAAATGTATAGGAATTTATAGCAAATCGTATTACTGCATGAAGGCCTGAAGCCTACTAAATGTACGAGAAAGGAAACATTGGATTGGGACTTTAACACCACCAATGACCTATACCTATATTATGACATCACAGGTCCTTAGACTTAAGCTACTAACTTCGACTAAATAAAAAGGATGAATTGGATTAAATACTAATGCAGCAATAAGAAGAAAATGAATATGGTTTTGGTACATTTATCTGTAAATTAATAACACATTCAAGTATATGTTTGGAATAGAAATTGTTATAAAGGGTGCAACAAAACATATAATTAAAGCAATTAAGAAAAATAACGCCAACTAGGAGGCCAATAAACAAATCAAGGACATCTGTAGTCACCCAGTAAGCATAAAATAGTCTGTGATGTCATGAAATAAGAAAAGGTTTTCCAGTATAAAAACAAGTCCGGCGATTGTGATTTTATCACGTATGGACCACCGCATCTCGTTATAGAGCACCTGATTTGAATCATGTAGTGTGTCAAGTGCAAATATAAGTAGGATAAAAAGATCTTTCATTTTTCAGTGAACCAGCGTTTCATACATCATCATATCTAGCGTTGATAGCATTAATACTGTTATGGCCAGCATCGGTAACTAGTAGCAGGTTCACCTTGCAGCGGACATTTGAAAATGTTACTCTGGCTATTCTGAAATGGACATTACAATGAGTTCGATGCCCAAAGATGTTTATCCAGAGCAGTGAATTTCTAAGTTGTTTGCAGATTTTAATTTGCAAATGAAAATTTGCTGAACAATGAAACTGGGTTTATGGGTATTTTAATTCACGATACCAAGCAATCTACCAGGCCATTTAACATGATTTTGCATAGATTCGATCAAGTGGATCCGGAGATCATATTAAAATTCGTGGAAAAACTAATGCAGAGCAATAAAGAAATGCTGTTTGGGTAAGCCACTCAAAATTTCGTTGATATTGACAAAGGTGGTATCGGGTTTAGGCTACTAACACTGCATAGACTGTAGTGGAAATAGAGGGATGATCGAAATAAAGAATAAAGAGCATGTGTGTTAATTTAGAGTTATCACAGTGTATAAAGCCAATTGGGGGGATGTGAATTATCAATCGATTAGACGACTTGAATTTATGATAAAACAGAAGGCTGTAGCGCTGTGCATGGGCATAGGCAAATGCGAAGAAAAGGTTAACCTCAACGACGTGAGACAATTTGAGAAGTACCAAAGGACCATTCTATCAGATTTTTGGGGGCAACAGTGGTAAAAATGTGCTCTACAAATAAAAAAACAAACATAATTACAAGCATATTGATCTAATATTACACAATGCGTATTTAAATGCAATTGTGAACCTACCGGTGTCTTCATGGAACGCTACGATTTTGTCTCTGATGAAAAGGGACTTTTTCAGGACTACCTTAATGAATTCCTGAAAATAAAACCAAAGCCCAGCGACAGGGATAATTTTTAAATTGACAAGTTCATTCAGGATGATACGGAGGTATATAAATTAAAGGACTTGGACGGCGATGCTACGACGTCTTTTACACCAATGAATTACTAAAGGTTAAACTTCCTAAATTTTTCAAATATCCAAAATACTCGGCACTTGCCGTGGTTTCAAAAGGCAGCTTTTGGTTAAGTGCAAAGTACAAAGATTATGTGGGTTCTGTCTTCAACAATTGATTCAGTATGATTATGAAAAACCCGTTTTCTCTCACGCTCGTGAGAAGTGCATCCATAAATATTTTCGCCGATAATGCCACTTCTAGATTTTTAAACAACTTGCCCGAGAGAATAGTGTTGCAAAGAGAGTGGAAATAGCACTATAAAAGGGTAGGCATTCTGTGAATTTCTACAACGTTATAAATCACGCTAAGCAAATCATAGGAACCATGTATAATATATCCACTCTAATTACGCTTTCCAAATTTAGCTTCCCCTCAGGGGCCCAATTTTTTGCGTACTGGGCGTGGCGACCCCGAGGCACCCGAGCTGCTCCCGTATGTTCACGCTCAGCGTGTTTGATTCCTTTTTATTTCGTCTCCATTTTACTTTTATCTTTTATACCTCCCTGCTTTTAGTCTAAACCCCCGTGTTTGGCACGGTCAAAATGTGACTGAGTAATGGCGTGACTCCCAGCACTGGGTCATCATGTAGGACGGGAGCGTATCCCCTGGTAAAAGCCAGGCCCGGGGAGGGGCCATTGCATGAGCTGTGAACTTCCTGTAGGCAATTGGGTACCTCTGTCTGGACCCGGGAGGCTTGACCCTGAGGTGACTTTGTCTAGGCCAGGACAGGTCACCTGAGCCGGGGTGGCGCCCAGGAAGCAGCCTGCCATCGGAGACTGTTGCAATGGTGGAGGATGAGTACGCTATGGTTAATACTACCCCTCCAATTTTGATAAAACTTAAAAGAGTGGACGTAAGAGAAGTAACAGAGCAGTTACTTGGTTATTAGTCGTACTGAAGAAGACCAGTCCGTAAGTCGAGCGAACCCTTTTATTATTCAGAAGGGAATTGTTGACATTTCTGAACCTGTAAAATCTTGTACACGACTTCATAATGGTTCTCTTTTGGTGGAGACACAAGCATGGTCCCAAACTAACTCATTACTCAAGGCGACGATACTACACGGATACCCGACAACATCGAACTCTCAACTCGTCGCGAGGAGTTATTACCACCGATGTTCTTGATGGCATGTCTGACTCGGAGATCCAGGGTTGTCTGGAAGACCAAGGAGTCTCACCAGTATACCGTGTACAGGCGAGGAAGGAAGGTGAAATGCAACCCACCCGCACTCTCTTCCTCACTTTTAACCGAGTAGAGCTACCGCACAGGATTAAGGCTGGTTGTGAGGTTATAGAGGTGCGCCCATATATCCCCAGCCCCATGCGATATTTTCAATGCCAACGCTTCGGCCACACTCGCATGTTATGTAAGAGTGCTCATCCCATCTGTCGTACCTGCGGTACTGAAAGTCATGAGGGAGCCTGTCCATCAGTTCCCGTCTGTGTGAACTGCCGCGGTGACCATCCAGCTTCGTCCCGCAATTGTCCTCGCTATTAAGAAGAGCGCTGTATTCAGGAGATCCGGGTGAAAGGAAAGCTTTCCTTTAGTGAGGCCCGGAAACGATACCACTCTCGTCTACCTGTGATACCTAAGACCGGTACGTACAGTGCTGTAACTTCTTCCCCTATCCAGAAGCGAGATAGCAGCAAGCATACCTGCGACTTGGTGTTCACCAAGGTTCCAAGTGCGCCAAGCTCCACCAAGCTTTCTCCGGGGAAGCCCAAGCCTATTGTTTTCGATGCTCCGGCTATCAAATTTAAGACTTCTTACACTCGCACTGATTTTATGAAATCGTCCACTGATAAGAAGCAGAGATCGAGCCCTTCTCCTCCTCGGAGATCAAGCTCCCATGATGGGTCTGGGAGCAAGCCCGATAGGTGGTCGACGTCACTGCCTCTCACCACATCTAACCGATTCCATGTTTTAGAGTGGATTGATTCTTCTCAGCGGGAGAGCCCTCCCTCTGAGGATGTGATGGAGCAGGATGTGCCTACTCCAGAAAAACCACCAAGTCCCACGCGCTTGAAAAAAGGACGGTTGATCCGTCCTGGGCCGACGAAATAGTAAGGTGTGTTTTAATTTCATTTTATCAAATTCCAGATTTTAACAATGACTATCCTTCCTTGGAATGTGCGTGGTCTCCGGCGTCGAAGAGCTGACTTAGAGTTACTTTTGCGATCGACTAACTCGCCGTTAGTTTGTCTCTAGGAAACAAAACTTATACCACAGTATTCATTCACTTTCCGCGGTTACTCTCCGGAGAGGTTCGATCTTTCCTGAAGCTGGTACTCCCGCGCATGGCGGAGTTTTAATTCTCATCAGAGATGACGTATATAGTTATTCCGTGTGCCTACAGACTAATTTACTGGATGCAGCAGCCACAGTTTATCTTTCTGGCCTTTATTTTACAATCTGCACTGTTTACTTACCTCCATCTCTTACTGTAGCAGAGATTGATCTGATTAATCTCTCATCACAGCTACCGCCCCTATCCTGCTTTTGGGGGACTTCAATGCGCATCATTCCCTATGAGTTCTTCCACACAGTATGCGAGGGGTACCACGTTGGTGGTTCTACACTGCCACAATCTTATTCTGCTTAACACTGGTCAACTACTTTCCTTTCTTACAGTACACATAGCTTTTCACACTAGGACTTATCTTTCTGCTCTGCCTCACTTGGTTTACACTTTACCTGGAACGTCATCTCTGATTTATACTCCAGTGACCACTTTCCGGGTCAAATATACGTAATGTCTCCATATGCACATTCTCTGCGCGCGATAAGGTGGCTTATTGAAAGGGCAAATTGGCCTCTCTTCCGTTCCCTAACCACATTTCTAGGGTGTGAGTTTCTGTCCGTCGACGCCATGATCGAGCACCTCGAAACTGTCATTATTAAAGCCGCAGATCAGGCTATACCCCGGTCGTCCTCCAACCCCGAACGCTTTCCGGTTCATTGGTGGACCGATGAATGCCGGGACGCATTGCGTGCACGCCGAGGTGCTTTACGTGTATTTCATCGCCACCCTACTTCAGAAAACATGATTCGCTACAAACAGCTGCGCTCCAAATGCCGTCGAATTATTAAGGATAGCAAGCGGGCGTCATGGATTGCCTTCACTTCTGGTTTTACTCGCACCACGCCTACGTATGTGGTCTGGAATAAACTTCGCCGCATTGCAGGCAAACCGGCGTTTTCCTACATACCCGGTCTAAGAGCGCAACAATACGTACTTACCAACCCTGTCGATATCGCCAATGTTTTAGGCCAAACTATTAATGGTGTTTCAAGCTCCGAAAAATATTTCCAAAAATTTCTCACTGTTAAGGAGCAGGTAGAATCGCGAGGGTTTTCCTTTGCCTCCGAAAACCAGGAGTGCTATAATTTCCCTTTTACCTCCAGGGAATTGGAACATGCCCTTTCTGCTTCTCGCCATTGTGCACCGGGGTCTGATGGAATATATGTTGCTATGTTACAGCATTTAGCAGCGAAAGTTAAGGCATTTTGTTAAGAGATTTTTAATTATATTTGGTATAATGGCACATTCCCTAGCGTTTGGTGAGTAGCCACCGTCATTCCTATACCTAAGCCTGGAAAGAACCCACATCTTCCTTCCAGCTACCGTCCGATTTCAGTCACCAGTTGCGTTTGCAAGGTGATGGAATATATGATTAATGGACGGCTTGAGTGGTGGTTAGAGTCGAGCAACTTATTAACGAACGTTCTGTGCGGTTTTCGGCGTAATCGTTCCTCAGTTGACCATCTAGTGTCTCTTTCCACCCACATAATGGACGGTTTTATACGCAAGTGTCAAACGGTCGCCGTATTTTTTGATTTAGAGAAAGCCTATGATACTTGCTGGAGAGACGGTTTCCTTTGAACGCTTCGCGATTGGCAGATAGGTGTTCGTATGTCTGTTTTTATTCGGGAGTTTATGAAAGAGCGGGTTTTTAATGTTCGCGTGGGTTCAGTTTTATCTTCTAGTTTTACTCAAGAGAACGGTGTACCTCAGGTCTCGGTACTTAGTTGCACACTATTTGCCATCGCCATCAATTCCATTGCTGAGTGTTTACCGCCAGGAATCCAATCGTCGTTGTTTGTTGACGATTTTGCCATCTTTCCTTTATCACGGAAAACTTGTCTTTTGGAACGCCGCCTCCAAAGCTGTCTCGACCGCCTTTATGCTTGGAGGGTAAATCATGGGTTCCGATTCTCCGCTGAGAAGACCGTCTGTATGCATTTCTGGCGCCATAAGCAGTATCCATCACCATCTTTCCATCTCAGAGGACGCACTTGCTTTCGCAGACGAAGTTAGATTCCTTGGCTTAATATTTGTTAGAAAACTATGCTGGTCATCGCATATAGCACAAGTTCAGAGGTAAGTGTGAACGTTCTCTTTGTAGTTTACGTGTTTTAAGTGGCACATTTTGGGGAGCTGACCGAACTGTTCTTTTACGTTTTTATCGATTTCTCATCCGGTCAAAACTGGATTATGGCTGTGTAGTTTACGGCTCCGCACGACCTTCCATTCTTCGTCGCCTTAATCCCATTCATTACCGGGGTATCCGTGTCGCTATTGGAGCATTCCCAACCAGTCCTGTGTTAAGTTTATGTGCGGATTCTGGAGAACCTCCGTTGTTTTATTGTAGGGATCTTTTACTTTCTGCGTATGGTTATTGACTAGTTGCGCAACCTCGTCATCCCACGAACGAGCCGTTTTTAATGCGTCTCTCGCTCCTTTTTATGCTGCTAGGTCTTTTACTCCCAAGCCTGCTGGCTTTCGTTTTCGGGAGCTATTAACGACGGTGGATATGCAGTTACCTGCTTTATTCTTAACCGGGGAAACTTCTTCTTCACCTTGGATTTTAGCAGAGGTCCCCGTTCATCTTGGGCTTATGTCCTGTCCTAAATTTTCGACCGCAGCACCTGTTATTCGTAGTCATTTTCATGAAATTATATCTTCTTCTAATGGCTGGAATTTTATGTATACCGACAGCTCGAAATCTGACACAGGAGTAGGATGTGCTTTTGTATTTAATGGGGCAAGTTTTACGTGTGGTCTTAACGTTGCGACATCAATTTTTATAGCGGAGCTTTATACTATTTATCCGGCTATTTTATTTATTTCTGATCAGGGGCTGGGGAATGCTGTTATTTGTTCTGACTCTTTGAGTGGCATTTTAAGTTTTAGTAATCTGTACAACAATCACCCTCTTGTACAGAATATCCAGGATATAGTGTTTACTCTTTTCGACGCTGGCGTCAGGGTGACACTTATGGGTACCTGGACATGTTGGACTCCCAGGTAATGAGGCCGCAGATTCGCAGCTAAATCCTCCCTTTTAGACCCTGCTGAGTACGTGCAAAATTTTTATTTTGGGGATTTTAACCATTCTTTACGGAGAGGCATTCTCTCGCGCTGGAACGATGAGTGGGATTTAATACCCGCCAATAAGCTTCGGGAATGTAAATCCGAGCCTTTTAACTGGTCGACTTCTTCTCGCGCAGTTCGTCGCGAAGAAGTAGTTTTAGCTCGTCTGAGAATTGGGCATTGCCGTTTTAGTCACTGTCACCTTTTTAATGGTCAACTCGCTCCAGCTTGCCCTCCCTGTGACCGCCCCTTTACAGTGTGTCACATTTCAATTGAATGTCATCATCTGGTAGCTTTTAGACATATCCTAGGTTTGCCTGGTCTATTGTGAACTTACTTGCGGGTGATGTGGTTGCTGTTGAGCGAGTGCTCCGTTTTATCCGTGTTTGTGGTTATTGGAGCAAGGTGTGAGGTTTTATCTTTTTACTCATGACGGCATTTTTAAACCATTTTAGGACTGTTGTTATTTCAGATTTTGCTGAATCGTTTTAGTACCAGACTTTAATTGTTGTGTTGCATATTGCCCCTGATGATTGTTTTGAGATTTTATTGTTACCATTTTAGACCGTTAAAAGCATGTTGTTTTTTCAGCTCTTGCTTGCGTTTTAGCTCCAGTCTTTACACGTTGTTGACCATATTGCCCTGGTTTTTGTTTTGGGGTTTTTACTGTTACAGCTTTAGGCTATTAAGATTGTTTTAATTTTCTGCTCTTGCGGCTGAGTTTTAATATCCGCTGTTTGTTTGTTGACCAGTTTACTCTTGTTATTTGTTTTTGGGTTTTTTGTGGTTACCTTTTGCGCCTTTAAAGACTGTTGTGTTTTCAGCCCTTGCAGCATAGTTTTTAGTAACGGTCTTGTTTGTTGTTATGTTTATTGCCCTTGTTATTTGTTTTGGGGTTGTAATTTCTTGCCTAAAGGGCTGTTGTGTTTATCTTCTACGCAGATCTTGTGTAGATTAATTATTTATTTAATTCTGGCGCAGATTTAGTGTGTATGGGCGCTAATGACCTTAGATGTTGTGCGCTCTTTAAGCAATAATCATCATCATAAAATTTGGCTTAGAATTACTTCATAGTATCGTGCACAACTGTAAATATTTGGTATATTACTTCAACTCTATCATACGTAGATATCTGGAAGTTGAGGACTTTTCTCCTTTTTAATGTACTATAGTTCTAACTTGCGTGCAATATATATATATATATATATATATATATATATATATATATATAATTGATCTGCATATTATCAGCTGATGATTACTTAAATCAGGATGGAGGAGCATTAGGTCATCGAAATTTCCTTTTGTACAGGGCAAACGATACCATATAGGTAGTGGTTAGTTCACTGCTTTTTGCGGGCTAATCAGAACCCTGTTGCCATTTTTCAATAGTGGGGTAAAGGCGCCCGCAAAGAGGCATTCAAAATGGGGACGAATGTGCTTGCTGACGTGGCTGACCCCGGAATTTTCCCAAAAGAAGGAGTTAAAGACAATACTGCAGGTGGGGTCTAATCTCAAGAGGAAAACTGAAGTGAAATTGATTCTATAATAGGTTCAGAAAACAAGCATCTTTTTAAATGCACAAAGCGAAAGCAGAGCAATCAGTCCCAAGACCGAATGCAAAGACGAAGGGTGCAAGACGAGTTTTCATAATGATCAGCCATGACTCCAAAGAAGCATTAGTGCAATGAGCTCGTAATTAGACATCTTTAATGACTTGCTCTTTCAAGTAAATGTGGAAGTGTATCGTTACGTTTCTTTAAATCCACAGAATATCCTTATGAAAAATGCACCCATCACGTTTTTCATTACTCAGGCAACGGAAACGTGTACTTTAACATGACTTACGTAGTACTGAAGCTATACGTTCAAATAGTCAATCGCGAGGGAAACACTTTGAAAGATGACGATATGGCCCCTTTGTCAACAATACTCTGAGCTTATTGTAGAAATATCATCCATAATGTCATCGTTTCCTTGCCCCAACCAGGTTACCCCTAGAGAACATACTTTGAAACATTGCTAAATTATTGGAAAGATGCCTCGAACTAGAGTCCTTGCTCTGAAGAAAGATCTCGGCGGGATTCATAGAACGTATACATTAAATTATGGATTTCTATGGCATGATGGTTTTACTAAAACAAACAGGATTATATAGATGGGAAATCTTTCCCATGCTCTCTTTAATCAGCAAAATCTGCTCTTGAGCGTCACCAATAAACTCACCCCTTCATCACCCAATTTTAGTTTTATTTGGAGAAAATGGAATTTAAACTACACCGAAACTCCGTCTGCTAGACTTTTTTTGTAAGCCGTGAGATCTTCTCTTCCCCCTCATATTTATACATAGGTAGTGTTAGCAAAGATCAATGCCAAGTACTATCTCAAAGATCTCGGATTTTACGCCCTCAACACACCAAGGAAATTTAGCTCCATGATTTTCAACGAAGTTTTCATAAGAAAAATTCTCAGAACGGTGCTTGTAGCCATGGTTACCGATCAGGCATATTACGATAACATTAGTAAGCATGCACACAAAATACGGCAATTGTAAAATTGATTCCTTTCAAGTGTATGTGAACGAACAGCCTTTTTCACACTAACGCTACATTCCGATTTTGGCACCGGTAATTTTCTCCGACGTTTTCAAATTCTTCAAAATGGACTCTTAATTTACTTCAAAGACGAAGGTCACTCTATTTCCAGAGAAAAATGTGCTGTGACTACACCTTGATTTAATAGACAATATAATTGCCAACAATTTTTTTATTTCGGAACAACGATATGATGTGTCTATAAATATAGATTTTTAAAGAAAAAACACCACAAACACGCGAGGACTGCAGTACTTTGTGGGGAGAGCAACTCTTTACCAAATTCGGCATAAATAATTTAAGCATAATGAAGATATCATTAAAAACCTACAAAGATATGTTTCACCTAGGGCTCACAAGCTACATATCACAGCGACATATCGTTATACGTTGGTATTGACACAAATTATGTATTTTTATTGGTGATTACCACAGTTATAATTCTGTTGCTAATTCTGCAATTTTCACATTTTTAGAAGGTGCCTATGACAGCCTAAATTGGACGTTTATTTAATCACAGTTTTGTCAGTTTCTCTCAGAGAGGTTAATAGGTAAGTCGTTATAATACCATTATACCAGTATTTGTATGTACTTAATATAGTATTAGAGTGCTACAACTTGTTAATTCTTGTATTCAGTATCGTGGAGCGTGAAATTTCTTTAAGGTTTTTGGACGCGGGCAACACAACTCAGCAACAGGGTAACACAGCATGGCAACGCAGCAACGTGGTGTAGCCTGAAGCCAACAACCTGTCATGCTCACCCTTGGAACCTCTATCGGAAATGTTCCTTTTTATTGATCAACAGATCATGTTCGTGAGTGGAGCGTTTTCGCCTGTGCTACCGTATAAGGTTGTGGTACATGTGGTTGACGCAACGCAGTAGTACTGGGTTCGTCTAAGTGGCAAGAAATTGTTGAGGCAAAACATGTCATTCAAGTCTGGGAATGTCATCTAAAAGAGTACCGGCTAAGCAATGGGCTAACCATACATTTTATGCATGTATTTGTCTCCATAACCATTGTCATCAAAATGGATGAACACTGAATATCCCTGAACATGGAGGAATGAAAGACGATAGAAGCTTGCAGTGAATAATATCCAACATCCTTTATCACAAATAAAGGAGAGACAAAAGTGCAAAATCAATTAGCGTGTTTTTGGAGACGGAATATTATTCTAAAGTCACAATTCATCAAAGAGATTTGCAACATACCTTTTTAGCACACTACAGGTTCAAACATATTTTCCAATACCAACAATGTGGCGCAAGATCTTGTCCATGATGTCATAGACCTTGAGGTGCACCTGCGTTCTCAAACTTGTTTTCCTTGCATGGCCTTGAGATTATTTACACTTGACCGACAGTGTAACGCAATATGACTTTCAGGCAGTTACAGCACACCGGAGACCTTATGTTATGTATGGTTGTAGTGCGCTCGCCAAAATGGATATGGTACAAAAGTTTTGTCAAAATGACGGCGCCCACCAATGATGGAGCCTGAAGAACGTCATCTACCAGTCATAAAGGAAAAAGTCATTTTTACATGTCTTCCACCCGTAAATTGAAAGCTGTATGAGGGAACTTACAGCATAAGCAAACCAGTTTAAGTTGCTTATCGTATCTGCGAACCACATTACAACCTCCCATATCTTACCACCCGCATTAATGTCCACTTCCCTTTGCTAAGCACTGTCCAATGTATATAAAAGGCAGTGCTGCGAAACTAGCGAAGCAGACAACATTATTCACGACGTTCTACGCCAACTAACTGAAATGTCGCGCTATTCTGATTTGTTAGAGTGTTTACGCTCCAGAAGAAGGACCGTACATCGTGCAAGACGTCCGGACCCTCTCCACCAAGAGGAGCTCGTCAACCAACTCAACTTCTTTGCCTTCACATCGTATACCAAGGCAAATAGGTCCTCTAAAACGCCTACGTCGTAAAATTTATACCCACGTAGGCCTGTCAAACCAATTCCTTGGACATTGGCAACAATCTTGTTTCCATATTCCAATTTGACACCCAAAACTTAGTCATAAGAATATCCCCAAGTATCCCCTAAAGATGAACTTGCTCTCCCGAAATCTCTTTCATTGACGAGTACAAAACAGTCACCGTAAAACTCACTGTCCACGATGCGGTGACGTGGAAGTCAGATACTTGATTTTTAAGTACTTCGCTATGGAATAGCCGCTCAGTGTACCGTCTACCTTGGTACCGTCAACAAGACACCTGCTCTAGACGACAAGATCATGTCGGTGGAGTGGTTCTTCACCGCTTCCATCGGCGATATCGTAGTCCCCATATACACACCATCCATCCAGGAAACTCCTCAACAGCAACTCCTCAATATTACTTATCTGTATCTCCACAACCTTCGAGGATCGAACCCAGGGATTATACGAAAGAAAAAAAAATTGAAGACGGACAATAGTAACTATGCAACGTTTACCTATAAAACACATTTTAATAATTTTTGTATTTGACAACTTTTAATAGAGCAACAAAGTGTAATGTATCTGACAGTTTTGCCATTGTGCAACAGAGTGATAAGTGTATAAATTTTATTTTGTAACTTAATGAATAAACATGTGCATGTACGAAACGTTTAGTTTACACATTTGTCACCGAGCTCTTTCCCACCGCGTTATCTACTACACCTTTTAGATTCCCAGTTTTGTCACCAAGTGCTTCTCCTACCACCACCCCATTTTCCTTATTCTAACTCTTGGTTTAGTGCACAGTTTTGCCACCAAACTCTTTCATGCAAATGATCTTTACGGCATTTTGATTAGTATTTTTAATCACTGTGTAATTATATGTATATATTCAAGGAATAAAAATGTTTTCGAATTAAGCGGTTGGATTAATGATATCTCTACCAATTAGATAGTAGTTTTCCTTTGAACCTGGTTGCGCTACATGAAAGGAAATGATTTAAAGCGACACTAGCGCCATTTAGAGGTAGGATATCTTTAATCTGATCGCATAATTCGGGATCGACTACTATACGACTTTCGCATAGTAACATTATGAAGCATTGCTTCTCTTTAATTGATCTATTTTTTACTTTCTCAGAGTTAGTAAAACTCTACTAATGAACTGATGGAGTTTGCCAGATTATTTCGCTAATGCCCTAATTTGGAGTATATATTTAATTTATAGTGCAACTTAGTTTAACACCTTTTTGTTTAAAAGTGTATTTATTGATTCTGCAGCAACTACAAAGATTAGAAACTTTAAAATTTAAATTGTTGTACACATAGAGAAACAAAGGAAAAAAAGGGAGTGCAATAACTAAAATATATATTTTTTTACTCTTAGTCATATGAATACAAATAGATGAGAACTTATTACTAGTATAAATGCTTATTCATGAACAGAATAGTCGGAAATCCGGCACATATTTTACGATCGCCGAAAAACTTGGATGTACATTCTTATTTGTCTGGGGAGAGCTTTCGTGGTGAATATCTTCACGATTTAAAGCAAACCGACACGGCATTATCCTTTCTTTGCGTTTGCCGCGCCTTCTTTGGAGGTAGAAATTCGGGAGAACGGTTATTGCTAAGACTGGAGTTATGCTCCAAAGGTCAGCACGGGAGAGGACAGCGTATACTATATTGGTGAGTACTGCATCATAAAATAAAATAAAATATATTTTAACTTATTGTGGCATATTTCAAGTATTTTTAGCATATAAGCATAATAGTATAACCACTTTTATCTCTGGTATTAACGTTAGTAGGTAAACGCATCATTCTTAGCGGTTTAAAGCAAGTCATATACTGATTTATATAGACTTTGCTTTTGAATTGTTGACAAGAGACATTGAATGATTTAGTCACCATACATTTCATGCCAAAGCCTTCATCATATATTAAAAAATCAATCCTTTCAGTTTATAGACGATTTCTAATTTCACAGAGAGTTTGTTGAATGCAGCTCGCAGGCGCTCCTTATTTTCGGATGTTCTAATTCCTAATGCATTTTCAAATTGCATTACTTTCAACGGTTTTGCAGCATTTTCAACGTCGGAGCAATATACCTAACTAGGTTTCAATTTTTGAGTCATACTATTATAAAACTTGCAAGTATTTCAGGTTTAATGTTGAAGGAAAACTTGATGCATATTATTGAAATTACTCACTCAACCATTATAAAACTAACGGTCAGAAAGTAGACCAACTTGCTCAACGACGTCGCATTGTTCACTGATTAAGCATAGAGGAGAGGTATTTCAACATATGTGTGTGAAAGTCCTCTCTGATGACTTTCAAGGTTGTGAATATTCGGGAGATATTCAAAATGGCGGAGTTTTTTTCCGACCAAATCGTGTAATTTTTGTTTATTTCCTAACATTTAATAATATTGTTTCAAATTTTTATTTTATTTTTAAATGTTTACATGTTGATATTAAGCGACCATGACTTATTTGACTGTGTGAAAATATAAATTTAAACTAAAAAAAAAAAAACATTTCGCTATATTGTCAAAAATGTGAACATTGGAATTAACTTCCTACACCTATTTTTCGGGATTATTTACTTTAATATATATCTTGAATAAAGTGGTTAACTATTAACTGGAAACCTTCAGTATTTAAGCTAGTATTATTACAGATGTTGCACATTTTCATACTTATATATTAGGATCATAAATGTCGAAAAAATCTGATTATTTTCTTAGCATAACATGCTGCCACACTTTTATTGGTAAACTCTTAGGTAACGTTTTGTTCTGCAAAGGTTTCTATCTCTACATACTTATATCCAGTAAAGATAAAACTTCAGAAGTTATCACATATTGTTCAATCCTTACAAGTACCAGTTCAATTCTAGCACATTTCTCTGAACGAATAGTTTTGAAGTATGTAAACCTTAAACCTTTTTAACTACAAATTTATATAATATTATAATTCTAGCTTAAAATTACGTATTCTCAACCCGTTACCACAGTCGCGTTCTCCGGGGAACCGAGCCGTAACTTCCTTCGCCCACTACAACAAAATATTTGTCCTTGGAATTCCGCAACACTCAGTACCTCCCTGAATGCCAGTCTAGTGTCTGGCAGCAAAGTTCTCAGAGCTTCTGAACCCTTTATCATATTTATTTAGTAGTATGAAGACCGTAGGACCACACGACTGTAGTTACGTTTCTGTTTTTTTAGAGAGCTGAACTTACTACTCTCGGCAAATCGTGAGTGTTTTAAGTTTTATTATAATATGCAATTTCTTAACTAATTATTATATTGTAAATATGCTGGGTAGTGTTGGGTCTTCATTTTTAAAAGTCTGTGAACCAGATTTTCGCGAAAATATTAATAAAATTTTTGATGGAATAGGAACTGATTTTTCGGATCTAGAAACTTTCATAATGAAGATATCCTCTCATACTAGAAACCCTGACACGTCACTATAGAACATCACCCTACTATCTTATGTTCCGAAAAAGGAAAGCAGTTATTTTAATATTCACAATGCACCATTCTCAAGAAGAAGATGAATAAACTGGAAAACCAGATATCGTAAAGTACTATAAAATCTCCAAAGGGGTCGTGGACAGTATAGATGAAAAATGTGGTACGCACTGCTCAGGTCGTCAAACGAGTTGCTGGTCGACGGCTGTGTTCTTTCGAATCCTAAACTTGAGTGCAGTGAATGCATACGCAGAAGAGCAGAAATATCTAGGATGAATTTTATGAAAGATCTTGCCAAACAACTTAGGCTGCTTTACAGGAGCGACTCGCCAACACCAGATTGCCTAAGGAAATGAGGATGTATATTGCTCGAATTTTGGGTGTAAGTACAATGTGGATGAATATCATACCGAAGAAGAGAATCTTTCAAGAGAAAGAAGGAACATGCGTCGTATGCGCCTCTAAAATTAAAAGAAAAACTTGCTACTTGTGCTATATGTGTAAAAATCCTGCGTGTTTAGGGTGCGTACAAGAATGCACAGTTTAAATATTGTGTCCAGAACAGTTTAGTTTGTTTTCCATTTTAATCCAATAAGTACAAGCATCTTATTTTTGGTATATTTATTAGCATAATATTACAGAAACAGTGAAAACAGTTCTGTATCTATACTGAGGTCGACCAATGTGCTGAACGTAATATACGAGTCTACCGTGATAGCGCTTAAAAGATTTCTGTTAATAACATGGCATCATATAAGAAGAGAGAAACAACATACATAAAAATACTTGCAGCAGAGAGCCCCTTTTCTTTACTGGAAAAGGATGGGAATAGCCAATTATTTAGTTTCGTGGCTACCCGTTATGGATGCTTCGTCTGAAAACGTATTATAGAGATACATTATAAGCAAGATTACGATAAACTCTCAAAGGTGAACGATTAGATAATATTTGGTAACTTACAATATTACTTGTAACATGTTATGTTCCTATTCAATGATTGCTGATAAGAATCACTAAAAACATTAGAGTTGTTGACTCTCTTTACTACAGTCACCAGTTCACTCCTCTTGAGCGTTTTGCAGTAAGAGTCAGCAAATTCCCTTCGTTTACAAAAATAATAATGTTATCAACAAACTGTACATTAAGTAGTAATTTAAATGAAGGTTCTGAATAAAACTGTCATATATGAGACAGATGTATTGCTCCCCGATTTGCGATTAAAACAAATGTAAATGAAACCAGGAATAACGAGAGCAAGATGAAACAAACTATAGAAGACATGTCGTGACGTTGTTACTGTGTACGGTCGTTTGACAGGTCAGCAGGCACCCCTCTGTGACAACAATTATTGTCAGTTTAATAATTGGGACACCAAAGTTTGGTTATCGATAGGCAAAAATTACCTGATTTTGTGTTTTTTTTCGGAATTATTTTTATGAAAAATGCGAATCTAACGTATTTTTAAACAGCGAAAGTAGAACAGCGTAGCATAGAAATACTGTCACTCGATTTCATTCCATTTTAATGAGGATTAGAAGCTCTTCTTCATGAATAAAGAGATCCTTCAGTATAAAGAGGACAAGTCTGTGGCGAGTTCCAAGATAACCAGTTGTTAATAAAAGTGGATTTACTTGTATTTTCATAGAAAGGCAACATCACTAAATCACAGCTTGGAAGGAAAAGTATTTTCTTAATAGAAATTAGGGACTTGGTCAAGAATACCAAGGAATGAATCGCATAATTTGCGACACATCTGATGAATAGCGATTTAAAAAAATTCAAATGTACGGAAGAGAAGCATGGGCTTAAAACATTTAATAATTTCGAGAGCCTTGCAGACTAATTGGATATTCTGCACAGAGAATTTTGAAAGCAATTTTCAATTTCCAAAGTTGGAGGGTGATACAATTTTTCGCGGTATTTTCTTTCAAGAACTTGACTACCCAAAATGTGAAGAAACTCACTTCAAAAATAGGATAATTGGTGGTTGGAGACCCCTGTAAAGTCAAAAAGTGAAGAGGAAAAATGCGCTGTGATAAATTTCTGAAATCAACAACTAATGGAAATAGAGTTCTGGAATCTCAAGAATGAGAGGAACAGAGTTAATTTCGTATATGGTTCTTGCAAATAAAAATGAAACATATTCCACCAATTATAAATAATTACACAGTTCTAATCTGTTATACAGAGTTTTGATGCTAAGCAGAACACCCTTCTGCGAAACCGTATAAATGATCTCTTTAAACTTTTGTGATTGTAAAATGGTTTCATGCTGTGATATTTCATTTAAATTAACCGGCGCTGAAATTTAAGAACGTTAATGTCATTCTGTATTACTTACAGTTATCGTAAAGCACGTTGGCTCTTTGGTGATGAAATATCAAACAATAAGCCTTAATTCAGTTGAAATTTATAAGCTTTTTTTTTTCGAATAATCTGCAGAGATTAAATTTCTGTTTGTAAATATGCTGTCAGTGTGCATGGAAAAAATCGCATTTCAAAACTTAAATGGCATTTAAGCTTCAAGCATTCATATTTATGTTTCATTATGTACAAAAGTATTCGAACACGCATCTTACTGATTAACTCTTAACTACAGTCGTGAATATTTTTTACGGTAACACAGTCATGAGATTCCAGAGATAACATAAATTATTGATTTTTTTAAACAAATGGAACAATTGAAACGTATTTGTTGCAGCATCAAACATTAAAACAAATGTATATATTAAGGAGAATAAGTGATAATATGACACCGTTGTATGTTTCTGTTATCTGAACACTACTTTGAAAGATCCTTAATTGTTAACGAAAATATTACTCGTAACATTGTGAACCTATAAATTGTCACATGTACTTTAAAATATTTTTCACAAAAATAAATATATTTAACTAATAAACTAATCACAAAATAAAAAGCTTGAAAATAACACATACAGAAACAATCTGAATTTGTCAATCATGCATCATCAGTGTACACCACCTATGGTGCCTCAGTAGTAAAAACGGGTGATAAAAAAAAAATAGGGGAATGCGTCAGCACTTCCCACCTGAATTTACTTTATCGCCTGCCGCAACATTGTGAGTCTTTCTGTATAACGCACGGCATTAACAGTTGCTCATCCTTACAGAAATTGCATAAAGAGTGGGACAAATTGATAAAAAAGAACAAACAAAATAGTCATAATGTCCTATCCTATTGTGGATTGGGTGGCTCCTACACTGCTATCTACTGTTCGGTTCATGCATTATGTATGACTTGAAGCGTGAAAATATACCTATCGGTAACAGTACTCTAGCCTTTGAACTAATATACTAACAGTGTCTGGAGTCACGTTGAGGCTTGTTGAACTTCTCTTGAGCACAACATGTGCTCAAGTGAGCACAATCGTTATAGTCTAGAAGCAGCTCAGAGTGGTGTGGAGCCCTTGTCAGAATAAATGCGGGCCGCTTTAATTGCAGACGTCCAGAAGGTAGACCCCGCACAACCGGATAAGTTGACATGGTGAAACTAGAAGGGATTTTTGTTCATTTGGCTTATTAACGGACGCTCTTTAACATCTCAAGTCATCAGCGTCGCATTCAATTCAGGGTGTGAAAAGGTGGACAAATTTTGCTCAGAGGTCCCTTTTTTAAGACTTGAGGTTCTTTATCGTGCCGTAAATGTACGACATGGGACTCACGGCTCTACTCTCCTTCCGAAGGAAGCAATACTTAGGATTTTTACGCCAGAAAAAATCCATCGATCCTGGCCCCATATGAACCCGCCATCTTGGATTTAGGAGGCAAATACGGATTACCACTACATTATCAGGACCGACACTGAAGGGGAGTGGTCTTAGTGTTGGTAATGCCTAGTGATGAGGTGGAAAGTTAAGAGCTGTCTTGCGAAGTTGGATATGAATGAGGAGCGCTTGGAGGTGGAGAAATGTTAGCGGCGATGCAGCGGACATTGTTCGGCTTCTGGCTATTTAGGTGGTGGTCGAAGGTAGCTTGCCCCAGATATTAGTTTCATAATGGCCCATATCAAAGCTCATATTTAAAATAAACTTATCTGTCTGGCTGTTCTCCTAATTGCAACTGTTCAAGCTTTTGCAAATGCTTCTGAGTTATATACGTGTTAGCTGAGTATTATTCTCTTGGAATTCCTTGATGAAGCGAATAAGTGTATGTGCTTTGTACCTGCATCTTCATTAATTATATGTGGCTCTTCGCAAAACTACCAAGGCAAACGTGTGAATTATGTGGTTTCAAAGAAGCAGTGAATTGTTTTTCACTGTTTGTAGCTCCATTACGAATTTTGTGCATATGTTTAAAATAAAAAAAATTGCAATTAAAACATGCACGTATAGAAATACTCTTTCAGTTTAAAGTAATCTTCCAAGAAAACTAGTCTTAAGGAATATAGTTTATATATTATACTTGTATAATTATTTAAATGACACTAAGTTCACAAATATTATTACATGGCCTGGTTTTAACCCAGGTTCTGTTCCAGGCCAATGTTTTAAATCACTCCGAAATGTTAATTAACATACTGATTTTCACCATTTAACTAGCTATATTTTGTTTTCTTCCTACTGGTATATCCAGAGGACTTAGGCACACCCCCAGAAACACTATAATAACATAAACCGTAAATTTTATACAATTCAATATTCACCCAAAATTAGCAATAAATACGTAATTTATTCAATTTCTGTTCTTAACTACCTTACATCCATACACATTTAAACTTTTAATTTACTACCCATAAAATCACAATACCAACAAATTATACACGACAAACACAATCAAAATCACAGATCGTCTCTCCTCCATCACCATAACCATTTGTTCTTAATTTTATACAATTATTCCCCAAAATTCCTAATTTACCTTTGGTCACCAAACGTTTTCTTTGCTGCAATTTGCCAATTTAATTTCAACTATTTTCCATATATTGCTTGTTGTCTCCATTCACTTGTTCATGAGCATTGAAATAAAATATGTTCTACATTTTTAAATATCTGTATACAGTGTAAACTCCATGCTCACAATATCTACTGAAACCCTTTAAGCTCCAGATTCCTAATCTAAACCATATCATCTCCTCTATTTCCTGCTTATTATATTTAATAATGTAACTCTTTCTATAAATGTTCCCTTTTATCTCGTGATAGAACACTAGTAACCTCTTCCCCCTCATTATAGAATGTAGTATATGTCCGTCTATATCCTCAGACATTAATCTGTTTTCAAAAGCATCCTTCGAAATTACTTCTTCTTAATCATACATCATACATTAAATTCCTTGTTAATTCTTCCCCAACTTAATTTACCCAAAACAAACCCCCTACCCCAGAATCCTGAAATTTTAAACAATCATTTCACAAAGTAACCTTGAAATATGTTTTATCCTAAACCATTGCATCAAAACTCTATTACCCACCCTTTCAACACCAACCCTCCCCATTTCCAACAATGCCCCTGCATGTGTAGCATTTGTAAAATTCCCAACACAACCTTGCAAAAGCTACTGAGTATCCAATTGTATCCATTAATTTAGAACTTTCCTAAAAGAATATATACACCATGTCAATTTTGTATTCCTTTATTGTTATTAACTTTTTCTGAGATGCCTTATGACATATCAGAAAATGAACGGAATATCCATCCAGTGAATTGTCTGAGGGATGTTATATCTATTAGGGTTATGCTTTGGAAAAAAATAAATTTAGTATTATCACTTTTAGTTATAAAAACTTTCAGAACATTTGCACTATTTCCAGGTTCAAATATTGCCAACATATATGCCGTCTCTTTAGCCAATTTCTTTTGATTCCATATGGCGTTATGTTAGCAAACGTTTATCATTGAGTACTTCCGGGGAGGAACCATACTCAAAGTCCTATTGTTATGAAACAAGTGTAATTGCAGTAGTCAGCTTTGGAGAGAGTTTTATTGAGTAGTATATGCACTGAATCAAGAAATGAATTAAAACATCTTTAATTTCTTTTAACCATAATTTAAGATAAAAATATGTTATGTCGCAAAATGTAAGTGAATGCATTTATGTAATATCCTAAGCACTCACACTGAACGTTTCTATACGTAATATAAATAATATGACCAGTCATCATGTGCGAATAAAAGCGACATACACTTCAAAGTTTCCAAGTTTATGCACTATAATCAAACTGTACCCCATTTCTCAGAGTAAGAAAATTAAGTTTCTTAATGAAATCATTGTGACTGTAGCGTATATTATTCGTCTGTATATCTGTCGAACCAATACGGAGAGAACAAACTGGCTATATAATAGATTTTAAATTCTGCGAAAGTAAAACCGCTTATACATGAAGATATAACATCATTTTGCCCCGGGCATTCGCCACAAAAACGTTGTTCTCCACTGGAACTTATCCAAACCGTCCTACAGTCTCAATTTAGCCAAATTTTTTGTTTCTTTTATCAACATGAATCTTTCATGAAGATTTAGTTTTCATTCCTTCATATCGTTACACTCTTTTATTCTTGTTTCCTAGGGAAAAGGAGTAAACTTTTGCATATTTATATTTTACATTTACAGTATGATTTTTGATACCGAAGAAAATTATTGTAAAAGAGACACGTTCTTCTTTTCCAAATGCTTTTTTCTTTCTTGGTTGTTGGAAACAGGGTATCTGGTGGATACAAAATATGGTTGCAAGCTGCAGTAATTTTTTGACCACATTCAGTATATTAGTATTATACTATTGTTTTGTCGGGCCTGGTGATCTAGTGGTAATCATACATTCCTCGTAGACCCAAGATCGCGAGTTCAATCCCGGCCAGGATCGATGGATATTTTCGGGCGTAAATATCCTAAGTATGGCTTCCATTGAAAGGGAAGTAAATCCGTTGGTCCCATATCGTGGATTTACAGTACGTAAGAAACCTCAAGTCTGAAAGAAGGGACTTTTGAGCAAAATGTATCGGCCGTTTCGCGCTCCAAATTGAATGAGACGCTGATGACCTGAGATGGTAAAGAGTGTCCGTAAATAAAACAAATCAAAAAAATCAACGATTGTTGTAAAGCATCAGAAAGTGAAACGCTGGACTTTTCTGACAAACAGAAACGAGTCTTACGTATAAATTTATGTTTCAGTATGCGGTGCACACTAGGTCCCAGGAAGTCAAAACCACAAAGCTCGTGAAAGCCGAATCCCATTAGCTGAACACACGGCATAAGATCGATTTCGTAGAAACCCCAATTATTGCTGAATCCTGGTGCTACTGAGAATATAACCATTAGAGAGGAAAGAAGGACGTAAACCGCAACAGCTGCCTGCACTTGCGTGTTACTTTTCCTTTTAAGGAAGGACCCTGCCCGGAATGCAATTACCCGAAAAGAATCTATATCTTTTCCGCTACTATACCGTAAGACCGCAGTCTTGTAAGAGAAGATAGGCGAAAGAACAGCTAATGGGAGGTACCAAAGTGAGATTATTGTACACCAGCGGTTTCAAAGGGTTGCACTTATGCCATGGAAAGCGCTGTCTGGTAGTGCGCGACAAGCAGAGTGCAAAATGAGCAGAACAATGTAAAACGGGCTATATTTAGGTTGCTTTTTTACTTTATTTGAAGCTAGATTGTTCATATGCCCGCAATTTTTATGGTGAATGTAAAATAAATGGCGTTATTGGTACGGTGTTTCCACTGAAATTAAATTCGAACAAGGGCTCATCCATGTTACCCATACAAGAATTTCAACAATTATCAAAACCTCTATTTATACACAAAGTTGCATTTTTAAATGTCAAGGAAAATTAGATAATATTGGAATAGCAAATGGGTTTTATTACAGGATTCTAGGCCAAGTAGTTTATGTGGGCTCGAAGATCCTTTTAAGAGAATTGCCATTATCAATATACAAAAAAGAAGAGGAAAAAAATTCAAAGAAAAATAAAAATAAAGAAAAACATTCCCTGGATTGTAAGGAAAAAATAGTACAAATCCCTTTAATTTTTGTGTACAATTTATGGAAATTGTTATATGTTGCTGTTAATTCTGGATCTAGATATCTCTCAGCAAACACTTTACAATAAAGCATAACTTCCTTCATACATTTTCCACACACTAGAATAATTTCGGGTTTTTCAGCTTAAGTATACTATATTCTCCAGCACATCCTACTTCTGTGATATATAACGACGTACTGACTATACTCCAAGTAAAATGAAACAACATTTAAAAACAATTGTACACATGTACACATATGGTCGCAGTAGGCAGAAATGTGCGGTACATTCCCAGTCTAGCGCCCAAGCAGTTAAAAGCTTCATATGACTAGTGCTCGTAATTTTTTACCTATCCAGAAAGTGCAACAAACTGTTGTATATTTCCCCGATTTGTGTACAAAATTCAAACAGATATGTACCATTGATTTTGCCTAACAATTGGGAGAATGTGTGCTTTTATCCTATGATCACGGGAATACTTGAAAAAACGAATATGTAAGTACGAACCCTACATATGACGGTATTTTTTAAACTGCTTGGTCTAGAAACCTCAAAAAAAACCCAATAACATTGTAATTTCTATTAAACAGTCGTTCTCGGAATTCCAGCCAGATCAGAGGCTTGTGCAAGTCCAAGATTTCGGTCGCTTTCCCTCCATTACAGGGAACTGATGTAAGAAAGTGTGGGGTTTATATACTGGTTGGAGGCGAATTTTAAATGTGCATGTGGAACAGGTAAACTGGTCATTGGTTGGAACGTGGCCAATAACAGATGCCAAAACAAGTTATGGGTGGAATGGAGTTTTTGTGGTTTGAAATAAAGAAAATCAACAATAACAATCTAAGTATCATTTAACTGAAGTCCATTGTCTCTATTAATGTTATTTGGTTCGTTTCTAACGGCAATATTTTCTTTCATTTTCTTCCTCGTCCCATACACCAGTTTCCTGATAAGGTATCGTTTGCCTCCAAAGCTTGGACTTTTACATGTAACTAATCTGACTGGATTTCCGAGAACGACGGTTTAATGCCCACCACCAGGAATGATTCACTTCTTATACTATTCCAACGGCAACTAGTTATGTTTTATTAAAGTAAATGGGCATTTATACATTTAAAAATATAATTTTGTATTACAAGTACATTTTCGAATAATTATTGGAATCGTTGTATGGGCTACATTGTTGACCCTTATACGAAATATGATACATCGACAGTACATTAATAGCCCCTTTCGTTTCAGATATATGCACGGTGGTAGTTTTAGATGATTCTCCTTAATAAGCTATTTTTTTCTGTGTCAGTCATCAGGTAGATTGTTGTTAGCCAGTCAATCAAATTTCTATTGCTCATTGCTCCTCGTTGCAACTATACATTTAGTACTGAAGCAATGTTATATAATAGAGAAACGATTATCACAAGCATCTGCTAATAGCCCAAACAGGGAACAAAGATATTTTACCATAAAATGGAGAAGGCCAGTGCGGGCGGACAAAGAATTAAATCTAGCTCATATCCAATTAAAATAATGTCGTCAAAGCTGTTTTAAAACATTACTCAATAGCTCCATGAAAAACATTTTCTCTGACATCAATTGAAATTGAGCATAACAGCTCACAAATCAATAGCGTGGATTCTTAAACATGAAAAATACGTAATTTTTCAGTAGATAGAAAAAAATGTGGTTTGTTTTGTATTTAACTAACATTGATGTTGGAACGACATACTAATCCAGCCTACAAATAGCGTAAGCTGTGAACTTCCCACTATCAAAAAAAATTATTTTGCCAGCTGCGAGTGTTCCTCGGTCGTAAAAAATATATTTTTAAACGGCTCATATAATGTATTTCCGACTGTGTTACTTGAAGTGGTTTTTATTTTGTGTGAGTGATAGTGTAAAATAATAAGGATTTGATTAAATGATTTTAATACGATTGTTATACGATCTCAGGTTTGTCACCAGATAATGGATTTTATTGTAGGTATGGAGAAGGAAAAAAAGTCCTTTTGGTCCTTGGCTCCGAAATATTGATGTATGGGGGAAGCGTAAGCAGTTATTGTTTCTCGTTCAGGCGGTTACTTCCCTAAACTCCTTCTTCGTCTTCTTTTTTTTTCTTCTTCTTCTTATTATTCTTCTCCGGTATCTTCCCGCTCATTTAACTGTGGGTAATGGATAGTTCTTACCATAGTTCCATCACACGAGACCTAACCAGTATCTTTTAGAAACATAACTTATGTATCCATGGAGTTGTGAGCGAAAAGGGATAGTATTCAAGAATTAAACGTTTTATAAGTTCAACAGATTGCTTTTTATTGTTAACTGTTCACTTGGTGGCTAAGAAATCCTTTACATTTATACACTTAATGTTATAGTCTGTCGGAACCTTGAGAGTCACGAATAAATAATTAACAAAGTTCCCACACGTCTATCTTTACGCTGCTTTGGGGCTATTTTTTAGTCTTTAGCAAAGATCTCTTCAAAGTCGCGAACTACTTACCAGTCCAATGACCCACTTCGGAATTAAATAACAATACTGATCACAGTTAAACGTGATGTTGCACTTCACTGCTATGTTGACTTCACTGACTTGTACAAAAAAGACGCGCCAAAATGAAACTGTACATTTTGTTAACTGACTCCAAAAGTTCGTCAGAACTTGCCCAACAACAACAACTACTACTGTAACTATTCTCTCGTTGATTGCTATCCTATTTTATTAACTTTATAGTCCATCGGTACTCCCCACGCATTTGACTTCTAAAATTAAAATTATCTCTAGATTATTACGCGGTTCATTGGATAGTTCGTTATCACGTGATTATCTGTGCTTCGCGATTGGAGCATGTTTTCGCGCTCTATTCTCACACCACGCTGGGATGGCTTGTTCCGCATTTAAAGTCTTTGACCTTAGTTGTTTTTCCTTTGATTTTACAGAGTATACCGTCCTTTCTTTGTGAGGGTTGAGTAGGAATCACTTTCAAGGTTCGTCTGGACTTTTCTTTTGTGTTTATCCTTAGTGGTATGGTATTCCATTTATACAGAGTTTATAGAAGACTGTCCCTCCATTTCCTGGGCTAAAACTTGTTAAGGCTTGTTATGACGGCCGGTCCGTCACAAAACTTTTCTGGCTCTATTATTGTCCCTCTCGTTCAAGAGAAGCGACAAGGCCCCGCAGTATACATGATTTTAAGTACATTTCAACATCACATCAATTATTTATGCAAAATGAATAACTTTCTACTTATTGTCATATATGCAAATATTACATATGTAATTATATTAATGAGGGATTAACATTTATTTGAGATTAATAATTGGTTTTTTTTAAAACCTGGTTGGGGAAAAACAGCTTCACACCTTATAGGGAATATTTATCATGAAATTCAATATTAAGACGCAAGTTTTTGAAAATGCTTAGTAAATATTCTATTCTTATGCTTCATATTTCCATCAATGGTTCAGTTTTTGTACCTTGATGAATAAGGGATATTGTTGCCACTGACTACTTACTTACATAAGCAAATATATGGATAAGCGATGATTTAAAAAAATACAAAGAAGTTAGATTACGGTGAATGTGTAGTATTTTGTGGTAACGGAATTATTTCTACTATAGGAGAGCATAGAAATGTTACAAGAAAGAAGAAGAAAACATTGTTGCTCAAGTGCACATCACTCAGTGCAATATTCAAAAACAACTAATGGCAAAAATACTGAAAAATATTCAAATATACAATTGAATACGTTTTTAAAGTAATGACTTTTCTCTTTAGGATGAAATTATGTTTAGTTTCATGTCAGGTAATTGGAAACACCATTAAAACCATTTATCCATAAAGAAATAGATGAACAATTATTCTCTGGAAGAAACATGTAGTGAAGAATTGTTTTTTAAATTTTCCTTTACAGGAGCATTACTGATGGAATCGAAAGACGTCTCAATTGGTACAGACTAAACTAATCTACAATAAGCAGCTTGCTACGCTCTACCAAAGGTATTGGGGATCCACTCTCTATTGCTGTATATAGGGAATTTTATTCCTGAGGCGCAGTAAACAACATAGCTTCGCCGAAATCAGGAGGAAGTATGGCTAAAATCATATATCAGTAGTTGAGAACTTTGCTCTGCTAGAAGAATTTCACGCCAACCATTTTGACGATGTAGAAATATTATTAAAGATACACTACCATACTCTCTTATAGTAAAGCCATTGGTCCCAAAGGCTAACGACAAAGAGGGTGATCTCCGACAAACCAACAATTAGCAATTTCAAACCTGGAATGATCTGCAATAAAGGTAGTGAGTCAGTTAGGAAACATTGCAGCAAATAAACAAGAACTGGTATTCCTGCAAGCCAAATCATTTTTATAAGTGCCATTCTGAAACGAACGTTTTGAACACTTCGCTATACAATCCATAATCACAGTTTCTACTGAGACAAACAGGACAACACTTCGCTATACACACCACCGATGATGTATTACAATGCTCAAGAAACCCCTGAAAGGGAAGGTGTAGTGAACCCATGACTCTACAGCCCGGAAGATTATACAATGCTTTCAAATGGACATTATCCGCTAGAGCATGTCAAGGGACAGCGGAGAAGCACGTGCTGCTAACCGGTGCCTCTGACCTTCAGTATCCTCACCTAAAGCAGTTGGATCATTGTCTTTGTGCCTTTTGGATATTCTTAATGTGATAAGTGTTCTTCGTTTTATTGGTATGTTAGTGTTGTTGTAATGCCAAAAAGTCAGTCATATGCAACAGTATTATGGCTCCTAAGGTAGGTCGACAATTTTGCAACAGGAATATTGCCCCAGAGTAGGTCGACGATTTTGGAACCGTATTTGTTGTTCCAATGTAATGTAAATGGATGGGTTCTCAGAGTAATTTTGGACTGTTTTTAATGGCGTAATGTCATTAGGGGGGAAGGAGATTGTTCATTGTAATATTGAAGTTCGGCACTGGTTGTACATTCAATTTATTTTACAACTTGGAAGGTTCTGGAACATGCTGTTCTTCGAAGGATTATAGTTCGCGGTATTCACTCACGTATTTATTCACTTGAATGCAATGGTGATCATTATTTATATTACGTTGCACTGCCTGACTGACTCTTACTACTTTAGAATGACTTAGAATTCCTTAGACTGCCCTCGACTTAACTAGAAATATCTTAGACTGTCTGCTTTCCAAATGACCAAAAGACTAACTTCTGATCTTGTATTCCAGTTTTCTATAACATCGCCACGCCTCTCGCTAAATTAAATTCCCTTGATTCTTATTCTATTCCTTAGTTATATGTTCGCCATTGGCTATCTTAAGGCATTTATTGTATTTATAAGTTCTGCTCATTCGTTGATTTTTATTCGGCTAAAATTGTGTCCCCCCTTCTCAACTACAACATCTTCCCTCACGCTTAAGTTTTCCAAGAACGGCCTGTCACAAATTTCGGCACTTTCTTTACATGCCTGATTTCTAAAGTAATGCATTTTCCGCCCCTTTGTTATAGATAAGGTTTTGGTTTCTAGGAAAATGCGTGTTTCTGCCCGCGGTAAACCCTTTTGAAAAGGGCAGGTACCGTTTCCAATTGAACGTTAGCCATTTGCAGTGTTATTACCCCTGGCGTCGAACAGGTGTGTCCGTGAGGATTTGACAATGGGTAAAGCTTAAGACCTTTCCAGGTAAGGCTAATTCTCCGACAAAGACAGCATGTTCTTTCTATTTACAAAAACATAACAAAGACATGATATGTTAGAAACATAACTTGATATTGCTTGCTAGTAACCAGACATATCTATACATACACTAATACATATAATATTGGGATTCTCCTTTTAATTGCAATATTAATAGCCTTGATTACCTGAAACAAGATACAATCATTATCATAGTAGTCATCAGAATCAATTATAATTAAATAGGGAATTTTGGGACAACATTTCCTGCTTTAGCTACCACAGTGTTTATTATACGGATTTTTTTTTCTATGATTCCTATGGGAAAACAAGCTCTTGCAGAAAAATTAAACGATGATTTATAAGACAATTCTCCCATGTTCCTGCATCTCACAGGCTTATTGTTACTAATCTTGTGAATTCATTTAGGGAGAAGGGATCTCTTCTCGATAAAAGAAACCGAAAGTAAACCGCCATATGCTTACCGAGCAAAAAAAATCGGACAAAACAGTAGAAGGGCTAAAATAAAACCCAAATAAATCTTTATGAAGGTTTGTATAGGAAATAGGAATGTTGCTAAAATCGGCTTGGAATGCTACCAAATTTTTTAAATTGAAACCGTATAAGATAACCATTGTTTAGGTTTTCAATCACGGGATAATGTTAAGTAGTACATACTTCTTTCATTGGGTTGTAGATGTTGTTACAAATTACTCTAATGACCCACATTATTGTTGTTGTTATTATTATTATTATTATTATTATTATTATTATTATTATTATTATTTTCACGGACGAGGCGTAGTTGCATTGAAATGTCCATGAAGCTACATAAAACAGGTACTTTAGTGCAGAAAATCACGATGTCGTATAGAGCATGCCATTCCAAGTCCAAACAGATATAAATAATCACACCATTCATCGAAAATTTACCGGGCATTGAATGAAAACCTGCATATTTTGAACAGAACTCGGCTACATTGCATAGAATTGCTCTGTTAGTTGTAGCCGGAATTAAAGGCCGTCTTTGATTAAACTAACATTGTTATAATTAAGGCTAGTAATAATTAACATAAATATGATCTGATACATGTATGTAGTTTGTAGTCATTAGACAGCACCTGTGCTAAACAGTAATAAAGGTCCATTGTGTATTTATGTGAATGGAAAACGGTTCGGGTCGTTAAGCTTGGAAATGTAAAAAGTTTTGACCTAGGGGAAAAGGGTTATGTCCTGAAAAGAGGTAATTCTCTTTTCAGAGGGTTTAAAGAAAACCATTTACCGAGACGCAGACAATAGCAGAGAAACATATTCTTTCAATAACTAAGGGTAAAGGCACTAATGACTTTACGGGTGGATTTCTTTCGAAGAAGGAACAAATGTCAATCTCATATGACAGCTCAAGTTTATAACCCCTCATGACAATAACATTCAAACATCGACAGATTTTGACATGACTTTGCAAAACAAATAGATGTTCCTTATTTATGGCCGAGATTTCATTGTGAGCAAATTTGAAAGGATAGAAAAGTGAAAGGAGATGTCAGATTATAAAAATTTCCCAACATTTATGGCAGGAATGTCCGTTCCTAGAAATATTATAACGCGAGAGGTATTTCCAGAAATTGGTCCCACACAACCAATAGAAATCTTACAAAATTGAACGAATCGGAGCGAGCCTGCATAATTATAGATATTAAGGAAGGACCAATAACGCAGATAGAATCGAACTGAGCTCCATAAATTTCGCGGATTTAATTTTCACGATGGGAGGTTCCTAATAAACAATAAACTTTACATCTGATATATAATGTAAAGGAGAGAACAGGAGAGACCTAGAGAGAGAGAGCAGAAGGGACTTCGACAGCAGAGAGACTTAGAGAGAGAGAGCAGCAGGACTTCGAGAGCAGTGAGACAGAGAGCGAGACGCACGGAATAGTAAACTTTAGAGCAGTAAAAGGTTAGCGGTTCGGGATTCGAGGCTAAGAGCTAAAGGTTGGATAGTCGGAGAACGGAACTGTAAGAGTAAATTTAAATAAGCGGGCAAAAGAATAGACAATCAAAATCAAAGTGAGCGAAGTCGGTAGGAGAAGAACAATAGTCAGTCAGTTCGACACATTTCCAAGCTTACGCGGACCATCCAGTATTCTGTTAAGTGTAAATAAATGACGTCAGATAAGAACTCCAGTGTTTCCGTTTAGCTTTATAGATTTCCTTCCCTTCCCTCTGACTCAGACGAGTCACAAAATTCCAGAGTTCCCTGAGGTAAAGGTTCCTGATCCCGACACAAGGGGCATCCAACCCAGAACTCAAAGAAACACAATTAATCCACGACTCCTCTTCCCGCGAGCGGACTGCTACCAGCCGAAACCCACAAACGGCCCCATAGTATTAATTAGGGAACATTTTGAGATCAGGTCATTAATAAGGGAGTATGGCCAATGTGATTTATATTTAGTGGAAACTTGAAAAATAAAGCATGTCGGAACAACGCGCATACGTTGAAAGAACTGAAATGCAATATAAGAAGAAAAATGCAACAACTTCACATAACTAACGCGTTTGAATGCAAACTTTCTTAATAGGGGTAAGATACTTTGACATAAAGACATAATTCCCAGTATCTTGTATGAAAATTTAGGTCACTAATTTAATTTTAAATTACAAGAGAGATATGCTTGAATGCAGGATCAAACCAACAGACAGCGTGTTTCCAGCCGCTACGCAAACTGCACTCTCGCGGATGAACATCCATTTGAAAACACCGTACTTCACACTTTCATGCTCAATAATTTTATTCGTTCCATAAAAAAAAAAAACTTATGGTAGGGAACAGATAATCAATGATGCTGGGAAAATACATGGATTTGAGGAAATACCACTAACATTTTTCATTTGCCCTAGCCAAAATAAACCTATACATATTACTACTCCGAAGCAGGAAGAACACCATTAAAGTTGTGCAAGTTCACAAAATGGTAACATTATAAATAACAAATAGTACTCTTTTTTCAACAACAATAAAAAAATGCACACACTAATGTAGGTGTTCCACATGGAGGCTCGCGAGCCCGATTCTTCACGTGCTCTTTCGTGACTCGTCCAGCCTGGATGGTAAAAATTCATTCAATTTTGTATTTTACCTAAAATATCCCAGTATCGGGGATACATATTGAAGTATCGGTAACATCGTCACCCTTACTATGTCAATGCATTTTTTGCGGTTCACTAATTACATGTTGATTATGGAGGGTGCAAACTCTAGCGCGTTATAGTATCTTCTATTGCCTTATTCAAGTCATTTTGCAAGCTAAGAGACGGTTCTACTGTGGCTTTCATACAATTAGACTTGACTGCTAGTCAAGTGATATTTGTTTTGCAGTTTTATTTAATAACATTCTGGTAAATAAGTAAATCACTAAGTATTCTGGCGTGATGCCGCTTTCCAAATCATTCAAATAAAGTAAAGTTGGTGTCCAATAGTGATAACCCCAAGATGTGGGAGTACTCTTGCATAAGCATAGAGTTACAAATAAAGCTGTACTTTGCATTGCAGCAGCTATAAATATTGTATAAGTTCAACAACACTGATATAGTTCATAAAGAATCAATTTTCCTTTTGAGAGTAAAGCAAGAGAATAAAATCTAAAAAGGAAATGAAGCATAAGTTGATAAAGCCGCAAAGTATATAAAGTCGGATGTAAAAGTGTGACATAAAATTAATTATTTACTTATTGACAAAATTTGAAAATGTATTTTGAACCCCCGTGTGTATAACAATTAAAAATAGACCACTTGGCTTTTTTGTATAAGTATACAGCATAGACTTTTAGTAAAAATGAAAGTTTTTTGTAAAAATCTTATATGAGAATGGTAATACAGCAAAAGGGGAACAGAAGTTGGGAATTACTTCATTACTAACTAGTATAAAACTCAGCTTGTAGCAAGGCATACATTTGTGTCAGTTGAGCGGAACATGAACTGCTGACGGCACGGAATTTCCGTTAATTTTGGAATATTCGCGCCACATTATATCATTTCCTAATGCCGGACTGATAAGCACATGTAAATTTTTAACGTTATGGGTATGAGGTTATGCAAAACAGATATGTAGCATTCTCGAAGCATGTATTCTGCCTACTACTTCCTCAGTACCCTGAGATCTAGAGCAGGTTATCGCTATGAAGCCAATGGCGACCAATGAAAACCATTAGTATTGTTAACGCATTTCAAGTAATATTTCGAGACAAAACGAAACCCCATTTCCTCCTCAAATTCATGGTATAAGCTGACAAGGCATGTGTCGAAAATATGGAAGTGTTTCAAGAAATATCGCTGACAAAAATACAGCGGCTAAAAGTAGAACTGAGATACTTCATTAATTCATGAACTACTTCAGGAAGTATTCATAAAATTACATTATTAACGGTGTTTCAATTAAAAACGATTTTTAATTTTCTCTTGATTTGTAATGAATTTTCTGTTACATTTCCACTTCTTTTTAACAGCACTTGACAAAAGCTACAACATAAAAGATATAACACAAATTCAATTGTTTTATTGAGTCTGCTACGATATTTTGATAGTAATTGAAAACTTTTTGTAATTGATCACTATTTATGCTATCGACAATTACATTTTTGACAGTGTAAGGAAAATGTTAAAAATATAAAAAAATTCCTGTTTCGAGACTGAAGGTTTCGACTACCGTTAAGACTCCAACGATGTCAACAAAGACTCTATGAAAATATCTGACACTTGAGTATCGATTTCGTTTGTTTCATATTGATGATAACTGACAATGTGCAACAACAACTTCATTCAGGTCGAAAGGCTTTACTACCGCCAGCTTATTCTGCTCCTGGATATGGCAGCGAAGTCTGTTGGTTGTCTCGCTACAACATATCGAAAATATTTGCTCTACTTTTTCTTTATGTGATACTTAAAGAATTAAGCTCTGTGACTTATTTGCTGTAACTTTTAAATAAATATTACTGTATTTAGAAACGAAAAATGGGAATCCCTTCTGAAAGACCCGTCATGAGTAGTAGATATAAAAGTCCCTTAAACGAAGTAAATATAAAAATTATAGGAAAAGTACATTTGGTAACTTATGTACATTCACACTGGTATGTTTAAGAAAAATATTGTGCGTGCATGTGGCTTAATTTGGAGACAATAAAGATGGTATTAATGTTTTGAATTACTAGCAAAGTTTTCTTCCGACTAGTGGCCAGTTCCACATTAATTGATAAAAAAAACTTAACCAGACTCTAATCAGTAGGGATGGGATGAAGTCTACATAAAATTAGATGAAATATATTAATAAAAGGTGCCTTGTGGAGCATTACTGAGGAGTAAACAGTCCGAGACTTGGGTACAAATACAAAGTATAATCAGAGAAATGAACTAGCTTAGTACAACCACTCTTGTTTACAGATACACAGCTGTCCAGTACGAACAATAATTTGTACTGTTACTGGATAAGGAATGTACCCACCTCACACCCCTCACCCATGCACTGGTATAGTGTATGATTGTATGCTAGCTTGCGAATAAAATTTAGATAATATTGTTTCGGTTTAACCAATCGGAATGATTTTAGTCACCTCCATCGCTCAGTTAGCTAGGGCAGGAATGGAGAAACCTGCTTCGATCCCCGAATTACTTGGACGCAACACGGTTAACAGCATGTGGACGGTTGCTCAGAAATCGTCCGAGCAGCAGCAAACTTTTATTTGACCGATACAACTATTGCGTTAATAGATAAACATTGCTTATTAGCAAGTTTAATACAATTAAGTTCTTACTTATATTTAACTTAGCCCCCAGATGCATCCGTTTATGATTACAGCATTTTATTGCTTTCGCGACACGTTCAATATTAATCTCTGCACAATGATGTCAATAATGATCTTATTTATAATTTGTAAATTTTATTTTTATTATCATGCACAAAGCAGAAGCCAATAACGCAATATTTTATCCACACATTATGATTAATCTGCAGATCTGTTATATCTGTAATTGCTAGAAGAGGTGAGTGTCTGTTAGTTGAGACCTATATTTACGCTTTACATTTTTTAAAGCAATTTAGCACAAATACCCTATTTATATTTTTATTTTGACATAATGGTGTAAAGATGTCAGCAGCTATCAAGTCCTTGCATTTTGCTATCATTGCGATCTTCTAATGTGTGACACTACTCATGATCATTTCAAACCATGACGTTCGACAGATACTCTTAAAGCGTAAAACAGCACCTTTCCAATAACTTGACCTTGTAGAGGAACCAAAATCTTTTAGGTCTTCCACATTAAACTTTTCATCGGCACCACGAATAAATGTGGCCACCTGTGCTATCTTATTGATGCCGGTATTTTTGTCAATGACAAGTAAATTGCTTATGAAGGTGTTCAATTTCTCATCTTCTTGTGTGTTAAGTCAATAGACATGCGTGTTCTTTGCAAAGGTTTGGCGAGACATATATATTTACTAAAACTGAAGCACCTCTTTTGGACAGAGACCCTCAGCAACCATAACTAAACATGTTTTTATAAACCATTCCTCTTGAAATGGTTTAAGCCCCTTGGCAATTTCTCGTGCTGCAATATAACTGACATACCATTAGGTCCGCAAGCTCCAGTAATCTCAGTAATTTTTGGCTCTTTCTAACCCTGTAAAAATGCATATGCTATCTTGTAGCAGACAATTCTACAACTTAGAAAATGTTATCAACGAGCATGAAAGTATTATTATTTTGCAAGTGGAAACGCTTTCCACTACTACACCACTCCACTAATGATATTATTTAAAGGCTGTAGAATGAAGCCAGAATGAATGGATAATCTCACGATTGTGAATAATTGCATCATCAGTCTGTAGTCTTGGTTGATTGACTTGGCCATTTGGCTTCATTTTTGATGAGGGTAAATGTGAAATAGATTGCACAATTGTGGAAGCAGTCGATAAGAAAAACACGATCTTTGATGTTATCCTAATCAAACAACGCATGATCTGCAGCCAATGGACCAATCGGCTTTCGACTTATTTGTATGTTATTGGAACCGAGAAGTTCTAAGGCTTATGTGGCAAAATTGTTTGTCATTAAGTAAAGTTTCAGTTCCAATTCAATAGTAAGTGTGAGACAAAGCTGCACCTCTATTCAATGTTAAAGTTGTTTTCAAAAGTAAGGAGGTATTTTCATTTAGATCAGAATCAATTCAGCATTTGCACGTAGTTTACATAAGGAAGTGGACGTGGGATAAAAGTCAACAAATTCAAATCATCTTGAGTCATCAACACCACCAGTATTAGAAGTATCAGCAAGCGGATACCAGCCACAGTCACTATCAACAGTACCATTATTGTCATAAAATATAGATTAGATTAGAATATTAATGTATTTAAATTGGTAATGATAAGACAATCAGGTCTTCTCTTCAGCACCCAGTGCACTTACAATAAATGTTTTAAAATAATACAAATTTCTAATTAAAAATGTTTAAGTAAACCCATTGCAAAATAATTTAATTGCGCTAACCCGTAACAAAAATACTGACGATTTCAATGAACAAAATAAAATTGCAAGGATTACATAATTGTAAAACTATAAACATACATCTAAGACATATCAAGTAAATTAAGTATAGAAGTCGCAAGAGTGCCAAATAACAATACATCTCCAATATCAATTGAAGTACATATCTTCTGCATTCAAAACCCTTTTAGAAACTCCCAGTAAAACAGGAGTAGCACGTAAATAAAGTGCAAAGTCTGTTAACAGTATAGCTATCGTTGAAAAGATATTTTTTCCTAAAAGAGATAAAACCAAGCAAGTACATCAATATCTCAAATGTGGTTGAAAGCAACAAAAATCAAAGAAGTCGAAGGCATACTACACAACGCGAAAACAAGGAAGGACCTTGCAAATATTCTAGTGAATCATGATATTACTTTATTTATGAGCAGACAAAGATTTTGGTATGAAAAAGTGTTTATTAGGCCCACAAGAGCTGTGTGAGTTTGCCAGGAACGGCGGGAGAAATATGTCTGAATTAACTGTTCATAAGTAGAATTTTCATTTTAAAGTTCGTTTCTGAAGTGTTCGTAATTCCTGATCAGTAGATATATTTTAATTTCCATTAACAGTAGTATGGCTGCTTTTTGAGGCTTTGCAGCGAGAAAATATGCTTTCAATAAAAATTCTATAAAGTAAGCTTTGCTTGGTTTTGTAAATTTACATGTATGACATTTATGACTTTACAGTTCACCGCCGCGGGTGGCCGAGGTCGTTAAAGTGCAGACTTGTGAGCGGGAGGTCTGGGGTTGGAATCTCTTCAGGACCGTCCTCCCCGACTGAGGTTTTTCCTGGTTTTCTCCAGTCCTCATAACTGGCAAATGCCGGGGAAGCACCCTAAACATAGACGTGGAACGTTTTCTTCCTTAAAAAAATCCTTTCCCAATATATCATTTCATCTCGTGTATTATCACCGCCTGTGGTGCCTCAGTAGTAAAAACGGGCGTTAAACACTACTCAAAAAAAATCTCGTGTATCACCAGTGTTCACCGTCTGTGGTACCTCAGTAGTTAAATCGGGCGTCAAACACCATTAAAAATGACATTACAGCACTGACATTAATACCCCAGGCCTGGGGAATGACGCAAAAAATGCACGCAAAACAAATTATATTACATTCTTTCTTTTGTGCTTAAATGTGTCACAGACAACTCTATTTTAGATTTTATAAAGATGTTTAGCGATTGAATTATAATCTCTTTTTGTATAATTATGAATGAGTTCTCCTTAAAAATACCGAATTCTTAATGAATTTATTTCCACAATGCATCATATTTATTGTTATCTCGGAATGTTTAATTTTAGAAACTTATGATGAATCCGGTACTGCTGGTAAATACATGTGGAAAACTACGAACAACTGAAAAATGTCGCTTTGCCACTACGCTGCACCTGTGAGCATAAATTAGCACATTATATATGGATAATCTCTCTCTCTCTCTCTCTCTCTCTCTATATATATATATATATATATATATATATATATACATAGAGAGGGGGGGAGACAGACTGACAGAGACAGACACAGAGAGACTGACTGACTGACTGACTGACTGACTGACTGACTGACTGACTGTTCTCATCCTGCGGACAGTAAAGCTATACAATTCCGCATTTTTAGAGACTATTTCGTAAACACTGCCCCCTGCGTCGTATCGATTTCGGCCAAATTGACTTCTATGTGCCTATCAACATATTCTGACCAGTGTTGTAATGTGCATGTGCTGGGCTTTAGCAATAAAGGTCCGGTGTTCAAATAATGGCTCGTGAAAGTATACCTTTTTAATTTGTTTTCTGACACGAAAAAGAGAAACAATGGCTATTCCATCATATTCATTAATGTAAATTTGGATTAAATTACTGTAAGAATCTGCGTTATTGAACATAGTCAGTAAATGCGAATAACTTTACACTGATGTGAAATGACAAACGTATGTGATGATGGCTAATTATTCTTTATACATATTATTACTTATAAAACATATAAGTAGTTCTGGAGCAACATGTACACAGTAGATATAGGATGGTCTGGTGAATGCGGCGGGTCACTTGAGAGCACCTGCATTTCTCATTGTCTGTAAAAACCAAGTTTGGCTAGTTAGCAAGAATGAGAATGAGATTACTCACTCGAATCATCACTTGAAATGGAGTTCCATAAAAACTCAGGTGTAAGGGCAGGTGCACTTTATGTAAAGATGACCAACCCTTTCTAGGTTGCCTTGTCTTTCTCAGCAACAATACCTTCACGTTTTAAAAAAACCATCACTTAAACTATTGGACATTGTTCTATCCCTTAATTATGTTATAGATGTCCAATATCTGTGATAAAGACGGGACCTGCAAAATACAAACTACTACAAAATCACGTTTATTTTGTTGTTGTTCATTATTATTATTATTATTATTATTAAAATCACGAGTCATTAACTATACTAGATAGAAACGTAAGACACTTAAGGATTCCAAAGGTTCAATTATAGGAATGCGAAATCGGATATTGGAATACTCATTACCTAATGAGTGTATAACGTTGTTCATGTAGTTTGCACATACTTCTGATATTTTTTGGATTAGCATAAATGATTAAATCTGGATACTTATAAATGAAACACATATATTCATAAAATGGTCAGTACTTTGAAAATGGAGAAATTAAAGCTTTTTGGTCCATTTAAAGAAAATTGTTTATTGTAAATGCATTTATAAACAATAACATTAACTAGGCAGCATTTTAAAATTTCTGTAGTCTTTTTACAATGTGTATATTGTACTTAAATACGAGGAAATGTAAATATTTTAACGTCATTGTCATATCACAAAAATTGTTGGATACATCTACCGGAAATAATGAACGTATAATTATTTAATTATTTGATATTTGTTTCGTGAATGCAAGCGTTATTCTTAACATGGCAGGAAGATGTGGATATATATGCATGGATGGATGAATGGATGGATGCATGGATGGATGCATGGATGTTCTGGGGAGGAGGAGAATATTTTCGGTACACAGATTTGCTTGCGGTTTGCACTTTGTGCATACGCGCCAATGGGGGGTATATTCGGGTAGGAAAGGATGAGGTGCAAGTACATTACTATATTTTCCTTCTAACTGAAAATCGACATAATGATATGTTTCAAAAGTCTAAACTAAAAGGACATGTAGAAAATAAGGTTAAGACGATGTTACTAATAATGAAAATGTTGATGTTTGTTGCAGAAAGGGAAGTAGAAAATGCTTTCTCCAGCTCTCTATCTATCCTTTTATAATTTGGTGGAGAAAAAGGACACTTTTATTTTATAACAGGAAATGAGGAAAGAAAATTTATTCTCTGCCGTTTGCTTTAGTTTTGTTCTCCTTTGTTATTTTATGTTTCTTATTTCTTCTTCTGGATAATTTTTCTTCTGTTATTTAATTTAAATTTTTTCCATTATTTGTCTCTCTCTGAAAAGAAGAGACATTTTCCAGATTTCTTGTTCTTCATCATTCCGTTATTTTCATTATTCCCCAAATTTGTGATCAGATCTGTCAGCCTTATTAGTAAAGTGTTCTTGTATAAGATTATTTAACATCTTTTAATGATTGGCTTGTCGTAATAATAATATACAGTGCTTTCATATCAACATTTCACAGTGGAGACAACTAGCTTTTTAACCGGCATTTTATTTTTTAAAAAACATAAAATTTGATACCGAGAGAGATATTAAAATTCAATGTTGTTTAATTTTAGGTTTCACCCTCTTCACGCCATTCACAACGCTTTGTAATTTCAAACAGTGCCTCTACCGTTTAATGCTCAAAATTTTAAAGAGCATGCAATTGTTATGGCTTTTGTTTTTTTATCATTGCCTTGTAACCTTGCTGTTATTACTAATGATTAAACTTGGAAAGAATAAAAGAATAAAACCTACTGCACTACATTTAATAGTGGCGAATTTAATAAATTGTATAATAATTGTGTATGCTGTAAAGGAAGGAGCAAAATGTAATCCGCTAAGCCAATAGTTCCAAAATAGACTTATTATTTTAATTTTAATAATTGTAATTTTACTCAAATTAAACTGCTTTTTCACCCTACAATAACTGCCATAATTTCACTCTTTACAAATACATACAACAATAACAACTAGGTTGTCCAGCAATGAAATTAAAAAAAAAAAGGATATGTTAACATCCCACTTGAATCCTCTTTAAATTTTGATTTCATAGAGAGGTAGTTGGAGTGAACGGGTGAAACATAAAAATGAATTAAGATTAATTTTAACTTAAAGCCAATACTTGCATGTTTTTTTTTTAATTTCGACAAAATAAAAATAATTTAGTTAGCTATAGAGTGAAACATTTTATTTTGAGTAAAATTTAAGTTATTTATATTGCATTGATGCAGCCTATTTCGGAACCTCTGACTGGTCTGTTTGCACCTGTTCGCTCTTATAGAATGTAATTATTTACTACAAAAACAGAACTAATACATTAAATGCTCAGCACTTTTTCATACGAGTAATGTTACTTTGTGCAAATTAAAATAATAGTAGTCCAGGTTCCATGGCAACGAAGCAAAGACTGTGATAAAAAGTATATACTCTTTAAAATTTGAGCACAACATGTAGAGGTGTTATTTTAAATTTCAAAGCGAGGTTCACTGGTATATGAGGGGGTAAGTCCTAGAATGAATAATCGTTGTTTTTAATCTTTATCCTCAATATATACATCAATCCTTGTTTTTGTTTAAATTAAATGTATGATTAACAGATACAATTATTCAGAATGGGAAGTATTAAAATAAAGTCCTTATATATGATCAGGTTTACAATTCAACAGTCCTAAATTCTGAAGATTAACGACAGCTTAAAATGTTACTCTAGCAATATTTGGAGTAAATAGGTCATTTCTAATGTAATTTCATTCATTTATTTGGTCTATTAGCGACCGATTTAATTCAGGGCGTGAAAAGGACGATAAATTTGCTCAGAGGCCTCCTCTTTCAGGCTTAGGTTCTTTTACGTGCAATGAATCTATAACAGGGGACCAATGGCCTTACTTTCCTTCCGAAGGAAGTTTTACTTAGGGTTTTTACACCCTAAAATATCAAACTACCCTTGCCGAGTTTGAACCCACAACTTTGGGTCTACTAGGCAAATTGCTCAGAAAAGCATTTAATTTTAATAGTCTTTTGAAAAATAAAAGGTAATACGTGCATTTTTAAACGACCATTATGCCTTGACTAAGTACTACTGTTGTGAAATATGGAAATGGTCAATGGTCAAATGATAGGCCCATTATTTTAGAGTTGAGCTGAATTTATCGGTATTGTTTTCAATGTTTAGTATAGGTTGTACAAATCTATAATAAAAACACTGATTTTTGCAAAGAGTAATCCGGCAAAAGAATTTATTTAAGGAAAGAAATGTTTCTATCTCAATTACCCGGAAATAAAAATGTATTTTTTTAATGATTTATTTATGGACGCTCATTAACAGCTCAGGTCATCAGCGTCCCACTCAACTCAGGGCGTGAAATGGCCGACAAATTTTGCTCAGAGGCCTCTCTTTCAGGCTTGAGGTTCTTTTTCGTGCCGTAAATGTACGACACGGGACCCACGGCTTTACTTCCCTTCCGAAGGAAGCCATACTTAGGATTTTTACGCCCCGAAAAAATCCATCGGTCCTGGCCGGGTTCGAACCCGCGATCTTGGGTTTAGGAGGGAAAAAATGTATTAATTAGTGGGGATATCTAAATAGTTTATCATAAAAACAAAACATCGCATGAAACATATAAATAGAGTTTGCTCTAAGATCTAATATTGAATTGGACTTGATGATATACTGATAACCTTACTTGCCTCCTAAACTCAAGATCGCGGGTTCAATCCCGGGTAAGGTCAATAGGGTATTCGGGAGTAAAAATCCTAAGTATGCCTTCCTTCGGAATAGAAGCAAAGTCATGGGTCCCATGTCGTAGATTTACGACATATAAAAGAACCTCAAGCCTGAAAGAGGAGGCCCCTGAGCAAAATTTGTCGGCCGTTTCACTCCCCGAATTGAATGGGACTGATGACCTGAGATGTTAAAGGGCGTCCGTAAATAAACCAAATCAACAACAACCAATTATTGAAACTAGCATAACTTTTTTCGTTACAAATTCCTATAAAGGTTCCTCTTAACTTAAACCACTTACTAATGCGTTCTAGATACAGTGCATTCCTAACATGAGTAATAGCAACAGAGAGAGGGGGAAAAAACAAACAAACAAACAAATTACGAGAGGAATAAAAACATAAATCAAGCTACATAAATATTTCAGAACCAATGCCGTATACAACATGGAATAAGTACGTTTGCTTAACTTATACTTTTGCTGTTTTGCATTGTAAAATAGCCCCGTTACCTCCGAAGTACCTTGTTTACATCTTCAGTACCAACACACGAAAACTAATACTCTTATGAATTACTTCTGAAGCTCGTAGTTTACTGTAGAACAAGGTTTATTAACAAATTAATTTCTAAATGGAATAATGTAGTTAGAGTGCTCTCAATATCGCGTCATTTTTTTTTTTAGAAACCCTCACACACTTGGTGTCAGCAATCGCCGTTCACTTACTTGTAGTAGCAGTTTCTCTCATTTTGGATATTAGTAAGCTTAATATCTAGAAATTGATATTTAACTTTGGCCCATAGTATAATACGATCGCCCATGAAACACTTCAAAATATGCCGTTAAAATTCTGGCGAGTTCAAATATATGTTTGTAATTCCATTAATCCATTTTTGTTTTGTGGATATTTTAAAGGTTATGTAAGAATATAACTTGAAGAAAAAATTATGTGGATTATTGTTAGAGAAGGTTAAATAAAGAAAGGCATAAATTTTATGTGGAAATTTTTGTGACTTTATTTTTAGCAGAGAGCTAAATGTAATTGTAAATGACCCTTTTCCTAGAGCAGAGAAACATAGCCTGTGTAAAAAATACAATGAATTTTTTGAGTATAAGCGTTTAATTTTTTAAGAATATTATTCCTTTTATATGTTACATTCACCAAAAGGAAAAGAAACAATTCAATATTCAAGAAACTTAACTGATATATAACGTCACAGAAACCCAGGTCTTGAAATACGTTACGCTAAAATACCCGACGTATAAAGAGAAATATTATTAAAATATAATAGACTATACAAAATAAACCAAATACTACTGCACAACATTAAGAGAGACAAACATTATTTGATACGAATGTCTAGCATCTAATAAAACAAAATAATTGTGGAAAATTATAAATAAAGAATACAATACAAACAATAAAATTCCCGTGCAAATCAATGAACTAAAACTCAGAGGTAACAAAATTAACTGTCCCCCATTCTACCGCAGCTATAATGTGCGACCATTTTCTAAACGCCTCTTCCCTAACCACTTCTTACTTCTAATATGAACCCTACGCTTGCAAACATATACCAAAATTCAGTGGTATGCCTGGATGTCTGAGAAAAAGAAGTTTCAATATAACTTTATGGGTTGTTAAGAACAACCATCGTTGCTGGTAAAATGGCTGACAAAAGGTGGTAGATTGTAAGTTTGTTTAGTTCTGAAATTGAAGAACAATTCTCTTCTAGAATAGATGAAGTTCCTCCATTTTGTCGTCAAACAATTTGGCTGATCAATCTCTAAAATTCTTATTTCATTAATAAATCTATCTTTCTCTATTGATACATTCCCACTAATTTTAAAGTAGTCATTCACAAAACCCCTTCATAATGGTGGACACACAACAAATACTATAGCAATGGTCCAATATCTCATTAATAAAATTTTTATACTTAAAAAGAATAATTAGAAGCATTATAAATTAATCCTAGCAAAATTTGAAAAAAATCTTTGTATAATAACATTTTAATTTGTCCTATATTCTTATGAACCCATTACTAAATTTAAAAGAAATTCGCATGATACAGGAAATAAATATGTCATAGCTATTTCAAGGCAGAGCAATAATCTTTCTGAATATTTCCCCCACTACTTTTCTTCAAAGATGTTTAATTATCTTCCAGAACACATTTGTAGCCAGGAGTCTGAAACTACTTTTAAACAGGTGTTAAAGAGTTTTCTGATAAACAGTTTCCTTTATAGACTGTAAGAATGTTTCAAAAACTGTAAACCTCTAGATAACAAATATATATTGTTATTCCGACTCATTAATGTTTGTTGTCTTCAAAAAGTAATTTCTGTTGTTAAATTAATCTATTCCAACTGAATACTAGGACTTACCACTGTATTATTTATTGTTAAAATGTCCCTATAAGCCTTGGACCTAAATTTAAATATTCTCATTTTGCTGTTATCCACTATTTCGCTGCTCGATATAGCTACATATCTTGTCTGTATATTACTTTATAATTATATGTAACGAAGTAGTCATTTGCTTTTAGTCTAAATGATTTCATTAGAATTTAATACTTTAACTCTTCACATTTACACAGCTATATACATGTTTGTTATAATTACAAATTCACAATTTTATATAATTTAATGTAACTGATTTTTGTCTATTATTTCCACTCACTCTATTTGTGTAACGCTAGACATATCACCACCGCCACCATCTGCTTTTAGTGAAGTTTTACAAACGTAATCATTAACCATATTTGTTTTTCTTTTATCTACTTATGAATTTTAGTTCTATTTAATTATGAATATCAGCAATTAAGGAAGAACACGCAATGCTCCTTTCCGCAATATATATCAAAGAATATTAATATTATTCCTGAATTATATCATTGCTCAAAAGTTGGGACATTTTTTAAATTATCCATACCTATAAAAATATGATGACATTCACAGAATTTGTATTTAGAGCACTCCACACTTTACTAAAAGTTTGCAATCAAGTTTTAACAACATTGAGTAATTTGTCCAGAAGAAAAAGAAAATTTTAAGAACAAAATTGTTAAGAAGAACGAAAAAACTTTCAAATCAAAGTCCATGTGTAAAAATTGGAAATAGACATCGCATGAAAATAAAGAAAATTAAAATATTTGAGTAGCCAATTCTGAAGTTCGCCAAACGCATTACTACCAGAAATCAAGTTATCCATAATGTCCTGTTCCTTATGTCTTTCAGCGAATAAAATATTGTACCCCATTTAGTTCCAAAACATCCTGAAACCTTACAAATATTAAACTGTTTAACAATTGTTACAGTCTAATATTGCGTAGCAAGAAATGTGCCTTGCTGTTGTCAAAAATGACAATCTACTGTGCATAAGGCTAGTGTAAACACTACCTTTGAAGAAAGTAAATGCTCACCTTTTGTGTAACAACATAGTCAGACTTGCGTATATGGAGGGTATGGACGTTATATAAGTCGAGTTCATAGAGCCAGTGAAGTGCAGCTGTGCTTGCTTCCAAGATTTTCAAGTTGTCCTTTAGTTGTTTTGTCAAAATGTGTGCTAAATGCCACAAAACTTGCGAAAATCTACATGTAAAAGACGGTATATCCGTAATGAATATCAAATGAAAAAGGGAAAACGTTACACACCTGCAATTCTCATGCAATGAATATGTTAACTGTAGAAATTGTTACAACTGAGCATTATGGCCGAGCTGACAAACGCAGTGCCCCAACTTTGTCATAAATATGAATTTGGTTTCCCTTCCTTTTTATGTTTCACATATTAGATCTCTCGTGTAAATAGGTGCGCAACATTATAATATTCCCAGTTTGTGGGCTGTCACTCATAGCATTCCGTTTAGAAGTCTGTCACATGCAACCATCAAGTCTATTGCTAGTCCCTGTGGGATTTATATGCTTTTCTTTCAGTGTTTTGTAAATTTACTATTTAAAACTGTAAATGGGTTAAAATCTACACGTGGAAGTCGCCGTACTCCATCTCTGTTATATTCTGAAGAGACCTTCACACCAATTCAGAAAGTACTACCTTTGGACAATAAGAGCCAGGATGTTTCCATTCTTTTGATAGCGATTTCAATTATGGTGCATAGAAACGAGTCCAGATTTTGTCCATAGTGAGGATCCTCCCAAGCAAGTTTTCATCTTCTCTCTGTTAACGGTTCAGCAAATCCTGTGCAATTGCATGACGCTACCATTGTTTTGCTTCCGTGATGAGGGGGTATACAAAGCGCTGCAATTTTTGTGGAACCCAAGAATATACTGCAGGAAATAAGTGCGGATATGTGACATATGCCTACCTCACGCGCAGTCCAGAAGCGATCACTGTCCAATAGGGAAGCAAGGAGGTGAATTGTGTGGTTATCAGTTTGGGGTCGTCCTGAACGAGAGTGTCCTGGACAGTATCCCTGCCTGCACAACACTTTCACCTATCTTCCCACTGTGCGGTATGACAATGCAGCATCACCACATCATTCACATTGTCCCTGATAACAATCTTGAGCACTACGACCTCATGCAACTTTAATTTTGATCCACGAACGTTATTTCAGTTTCAAAAACATTGCTAGAGCGCGCTTGCACTATCTACCTCTACTTCAAGGCACCACAGTACGTGACTGAATAACAACTGGCGCCACTCGATGCTCAAGGTCATCGAACATTGCAGTATAAGATTTACATAAACCTCTCACAGGAAGGGCGCGACCGTTGCGTGCTGCCAGTGTTGCCACTACTTTTTATCCAGCCTTAGTAGAAGGTTGTGGTTCGGCTTCCATCAATCGATTCTTTTTCGTCTTTATTAAGTGCTAAATAAACAAAAAAAATGCAAAAGCCCTTATGAATAACATATTACGGACTGAAGCATTAGATCATTTGAATTGTTTCTGCTTTGTGGGAAAGTAGCCAAATTCTATGTCAAATAAGCATTAAAACATGTTTACTTTCTTGAAAAATAGTACATATAAAGGAAAAGGCGAAATTATGCAAAGTGAGAAACAAGAAGCGTGCCAGGCATTTTATGGCTTGCTGAAAATGAAAGAGACAACAAATGTATTTTGTAGCTTTGATTGAAAAAAGTGCCTTAAATTTCTAAAATTGTAATATTCTATAAGCAGTTGTCTATACCTTTACTGCACGGGGTGATAAAATTGCCTCGAAATTTAAAGAGCCTTAAAGTTCTAAAATTGTAATATTGTATAAACATTGGTCAACACTTTTAATATTCTGGGTGATATAAATGTATTCGAACTTTAGCTCGATTCAAAAATTGCTAGTCACCTCACCTTCCTGTGAAAGGTATCGGTGCTGAGAGTACGATACTGTGCGACCTAGCGAATGGCTAAAGAACTAACACAAGGGAATTTAGTAACTACATCTGAGGTGCACTTCTGCCCTCCACAGAAATTCCCTAGATCAACTGTTTATACACAGAAACTCGCTCCGCACCTGACGTTATTCGTTTAATGTTACTCGCGGTAAAGTGCACAAAAATGTGATTACCCAGTAGAGTAAAAAACAAATCGAACTTGGCTGACTCCGCCATGCTATAAAGGCAACTTTTCTGCATTGCCTACGTGGAGTACTCCCAGGCGTGTGTGCCAACTGCAGTAGCGCAGTAATATCTATAGTTGATAGATTGGGACTATCATGGCATACAGACAGATATATTCCGAATTCATTCCTGAGGGAAAACTGTCAATAGAGATGTATGTAGTCATTCTTAGGTGCCTTCAGTGCGACGAATTGATTGATTGATTTATTTAAGGACGCTCTTTAACAGCTCAGGTCATCAGCGTCCCATTCAACTCAAGGCGTGAAACGGCCGACAAATTTTGCTCAGAGGCCTCTCTTTCAGGCTTGAGGTTCTTTTTCGTGCCGCAAATGTACGACACGGGACCCACGGCTTTACTTCTCTTCCGAAGGAAGCCATACATAGGATTTTTACGCCCGAAAAAATCCATCGGTCCTGGCCGGGTCAGTGCGACGAAAAACACCTAATTTGTGGCAAGGAAAGAATTGGGTTCCCCATCACAACTTCTCAGTATATCGGTCGCTCCAGATGAGAGAATTCGTCACAAATAATAATACGCATTCCTCATTCTCCGTATTCTATATAACTTGCTCCTGGTAATTACTACTTGCTTTAGCAATTCAAATACTTGCTAAAGGTTTGTTTCGGCAGAACAGTTGAAGATGTATGCGAAGCGCGCTCTTCAAGAAGGGACCAAATGAACTGCAGAACCGTTTTTAACAGTTTCTACATATATCAGATAAATTTTTATTCTACTAGCATATATATATATATATATATATTCGTCTTCCCATTTAAGGTTCAAAATAATGGTTATATGTGCACGGACAATATTTGGGGGCAAACGACGAGTTCGCTTTAAGGGTATGTATACAAACATTTTAATTGTAATAGCAACTATTACGTTTTTCAACTTTTTTTTATCTATGACGAGCAAAATAACTGCTTACACCATACTCTGTACGTTCGCTGCGGAGAGGAGAGATACGTTAATTAATATAAAATATTGATTACCATTGTTGGCTTATTTAGCAAGTTAAATAACCAACAAAAATTATATAGAATTTTAACGCACTATACTTTATTTATAGTGTATTTTTGGTGCTATTGGCTCACGTATGTACAGCTTCCAGAAGAATGTTGACATCTGGCTAGTAGGTCGTGGTCGATTTGATGAAAACATGCCTGCAAAACCATGTCGCACATCTTCAGAGATGTAAGTCTCGTCGACGACTTGGAGATTGAGTCAGCCTAATAGGAATGCCCTATTTATATACCCCAATCCTCCCCTAAACATTCTGGATTAACGTCGACCGTGTAAACATAAGTTAGTACATATGCACGACTTGTTTTCACAATATTATTCAGACAACACACTGTTCATAACATTGTTACGCAACGTGCTATGCTTTCGATCCCGTATGGTGGTCTACCAAATTCTACAAATTTGTGCTCTGCTGTCTTAGTTAACATTTTGATGTGGATTTTTTTTTGCAAAGTTTCAAGCTTTCGGACCGCAACGAAAACTAAACTCCACTTTGTCTTCAGGATTGCCCAAATGGGGAGACAATTAGAGAAAGAACTCCCCATTTACCACTATTTAACCAGACGAACCGCAGCATGTATAATAGTTATGTCCTGGAGACGTCAATTAGATAGACGAAATTTTGATAAGAAAATAATACGCCGCAGCGTAAACGGATAGCCTAGGCAACAATTAACATTGGTCGCGGCAGTTTTCTGGTAAGAAAACAAATTCGATGTCTATTTAGCGTATTACAAATTTATAGGATTATTCATACTTTATATTACGTTAGGATAGAGTATTTCCAAACTTTTTATTTCTTAATCGAGATCTTTTTTAATATATTCAGAAATAGATTTATCTGAAATATACTCCTAAGATCAATATATTTTCTTTTAGAAATATTGTTGGCGGTTGATGTAATAGTAAAAAACCATGAATATGGTCATGCTTGATATGGCAAAATTGATTAACATTTAAATTTTTTTCAGCAATGCTTAAACAATAAGTTCTCAGTGTATAATTTCTAAATGCTATCAGGAAATGTCTTTTTCCTAAAACGGAAAGTGAACTTTTGTTCATTTCAGTCTCACTGTTTCTGAATACAATAGATATTCATAAGTGTAACATTTTATACAAGTGTTAATATATATTATTCTTATTCTATTCATGAAATGGTCCTAAACCCCTATTTTGCACTTCTCTCTTGACATTGCTAACAATCGGCATTCTTCTATCGCAAGGTTGCTTGAAAAAGTTAAGCACAAATATACATTGATTACAATTTTGTCAGTCAAGTTTAGAGAATCTATATTTAATTCATTATTTTTCTTGAAATATTCCTGATAAATAACACTCGAGGATCTGAGCTTACAAACATATTCAATCACTATGTTCGTGAATTTATCGGTAACCTCAGACCCTCTCGTGATATTACTGGTGATAATACAGCTTAAGCAGATAACACATTTTATAATATAACTGAAAATTGTTTCTTTGGAATAATACATACATACATATATACACATAAATGTACATAGCTAATAAGAACAAGATGCTCATAATAATTAAAATAAAAGTGTGATATGCAAAACAACACATTTTTGAGCGCTTAACATATAGAAAGGAAGCCTATAGTTCTTTCTTGTGCAGGATGATGCTTTATAACCCGACGAAAATAAAAGCGTAGTGTCATTTTGTAATTTTTGAATCGGCTTTGAGATTGTTTTGCATCATTTATGTATGAAATTCATTGTATTTTGATGATGTGGGACGAGATTTTCTTCTTATTCGTGTTTAAAGATCTATTAAAAGTAGATATTTGGCAGTTTTTTTATACAAGCTTTACAAATTTCTCTCAGCTGAAATGACGTAACACGACTATGGTGCAAGTGAGAAATAGAATATTTTGCGTGTCTAACAGTGAACTTCAACTTTTACTTTTGAAACCAAAAACGTTAGTTGTATGATGGTACAGTTTATTGATTCAGAATATTTTGAAATGATTTATGTTGAAGCACATTGCAATGTGACTGCAGCGGCATTAACTCGTGGCAAATGGTCCCCAAACTGAAAAATGTTCATTCATTGGTAGTTTTTCATTTTTTTTTTTTTTTCATATTTGGCACATAGGCTCTAGATTAACGGAGCACAATTCCATTTTTCGGATGAACATCGCGTAAAAACAAATCTTGGAGCAATAATGGCATACCTCAGAAAAATATCTCAGTAAACTGTTTTAAAAACACTACGAGAAAAACAACTGCACTTTCCGTCCAGCAACTATCACATGCGTGAAGATGTAAACTTTTTCTCCAAAAAAAAAAAAAAAAAAGGCAGAATTGTTGCTCCTAATATTATATTCATAAATCAAGCACGTTTTGAAGGCACCAATTTCCATACTTTGCACGTGTGGGCCTACGAAGAACTACGCATAGCAAACCGAAATAATTTTCAAAGCAATATCCTGTTATCGCTTGGGCAGTGCCCTAGGGGACACTTATTCGGTATCTGCTTTCTTCCTCAGCGTTTGATAAGATCTTTAGCTTTTTCAGCTTGAGTGTGTACTTCCGAAAATTATAAGTTATGCGACCTTTAGACGGTGGCGCACCTCAATATATATTTTTTCTAAGTAGAACTAAGTAGAACTATTCAGAACAACTATTTGCTCGAAATGAGCCAATAAGATTGCCAGACCTACATCCAATGTAACCTTTTCCTCCTGTGGAATAACATAATAACCGAAGGCTAAAACTGCGAAAAATTATTTTACGGAAGAAGAAGGTATAAAAGACCACGAGTTTGTTTTTGGCTTAACTTAAAAATTTGTACAAAAATATGTGAGGGTGAGGTGTACAAAATTAAAAAAAAATGTTTCAGTTATTATTAGGTTCTTAATAATTTTTCGTTTTTATCATTTAGGACTGGAATAACACTAACCGAATGCTAAAACTGCGGAACATTTTTTTCTGTAGAAGAAAGTGTAAAAGAAAATAGGTATTTTTTTAGCTTAGCCTAAAAAAAGTCGAAAATTGTGTGAGGTGTATATGACGGTGGGGTGTGCAAAATTAATTAAAAATGTTTAAGTTATTAATAGATTCATACCACTTTTTCGGCTTTTATCATTTAGGACAGGCTATAAGAAAACATATGTTGTAAATAAATATGTCAAAGTATAGTGTTAGTGGATTTTCAATTACTGATTTATTTTTCTGTTCATAATAGTAATATAATGTAATGTGTTCTATTAGTAAATCATTGTTAAAATTTATACATGTTCACATTTCCGCATTATGTTCAATTTCCATTGTAAATGGACCTTTAATATTAACCAAGAAAGTTATTTCGCGTCCATCTATTTAACCCATATTTCTTGTTTCAGTTTGACCGCAGAAGTAACGGAAGTTATAGCTCAAGATTGTGTAAAATAATACTCTGATTATCTCAGGGATGAACAATTATAGGAAAAAATATTAAAAAAAATAAATTTTTTGCTTCTCATTAGGTTTAAAGAACATCATCTTTTACTCTGCATGTATTGATCAGTACTACTAATTCGGGAAGAGGAATTTGAGACTTATCATGCACATTTTTTATAGTTAAATATATGGCAGGAAGCCATTACGATCATATTGCCATGAAAATTCACCCCGAATACACGGGAGAATGCAAATCTATCGGCTTCCAAACCCGGCTTAGATTTTGTATACATTTTTGACACAGGATTTTCATGCGAATTTCAGAACATTATGGGATATGGAAACGATGAAGATTATAATAGCTAGTAATATTGTAAGGTTTCGTTTCAAAGATTTATTTTTTTAGAAGATACGCTTTAGGAGTAGTCAATGCATGCATTTTTAAACTTAAAATTTGGACACACTTGTAAAGATAGTATATGAATCAAAATTTTCTTTCGTGGTCAGTCTCAATCCTTTGCTTATCACATACTACTGATTTGATTTATTTAAGAACGCTGTTTAACATCTCAGATCATTAGTGTCCCATTCATTCAGGGCGTGAAACGGACTCAGAGGATTTTGCTCAGAGGCCTCTGATTTCAGGCTTGAGGTTCTTTACGTGTCGTAAATCTATCCGCGATTTTACTTCCCTTCCGAAGAAAGACATACCTGGGAATTTTACACCCGGAAAAATACATCGATCCTTGCTGGGATTGAACCCGCTACGTGTCGTAAATCTATCCACGATTTTACTTCCCTTCCGAAGAAAGCCATACCTGGGAATTTTACGCCCGGAAAAATACATCGATCCTTGCTGGGATTGAACCCGCTAATCACATGCTGATTCTCTCACTTGTAATGCGAATTAAAATGAAGTACAGTAAGTTAGCATAATGCAGTTTTCATTTTCCCCGCAGCTGTAGCCTTTTTGCGGCTACCAATTGCAGTACCAATTTTACAGAAATATTTTTGAGTTCTATAATGTTCGGAAACCCGTTCTTTCACCAAGTCTGGCGCAGGTAAAGAGAATAGTTACCCAAAAAAACTGCCTTTCCGAGAAAATTATAAAGGAAAATATTTTTACAACTGCTTTATCTTACAAACCTTTGCTGCAGGTCTGGAACGAAAGGAATGGCAAATTATTCATAATTAGCAATCCATTTATTCTAGAACCTGGAGACATTCACGTTCCTTCAATGTAAACCTAAGTCACATATATTACCCTTTGCCGCACTCCAGGAAGACGCTGGGTACTCCTAGCAAAGTCGTTTTTGCCGATGTTTGAGAAGGAGCGCCCTACTGCTACGCTGTAGTGTGGCTTGTTCTGACTTCTGCGGCTAACTCCCTCGCGAATTAACTTTCGGCAATGGTTGAGTCAAATCAACGCAATGGGCTTCAGGAACTGGATTGTCGTTCTTAATACTCATTTATCGCCCATATATATATATATATATAAAGGCAATTTATAAGATTATGCTTTACACAAATGGAACTTCTTCTGGAACGCATAGTAGAAATATCTCTTATTCCAGGTTAATTGTATTTGTTTACTTACTTCTGCATTCTCCACAATAAGTGTGCTGAACACCGTACTGGCTCATCTGCGTAGAAGATTGTACATATTTCGTTGTTGCCTCATATTCCATAAAGATAAGTCTTAGTGTTGCTATGTCGAACATATTCTGTGACGCAGTTGGTCCTCTCGCAGAAAATTTTGACAAATTATACCTGACGCAATCTTAAAAGAATTCCAAAGTAATAATTTTCAGCGTTTTTATTTTTTTTTGACTATTCGAAGCGATTATTCCAAAAAGAGGGAAACTAGAAATATATTTGAAAATCCCTTTTGCTCACCTTCTTGTACCTCAGTCGGTAGAAGAGTACAATGTTTGTTTATAATTTAAGTCAAAATCACACGCTCAAGACCATGACTTGTGGAATAACAGCTCAGCTATTCATCCTGGGACTTTATTGTACTTAGTTTAAGTTTTCAGAAGGACCAAAATAGTTGCAGCTTGTAAAAGATAAAACGGTGTAATTCATTATACATCTTACATTGCATATAATCACAAGGCGTTGGAATTTATAAGCATTATATCAGAATAGAAAGGAATGGAATTATGTTCTATTGGACGGTAGACGGTAGACCATTCTCTACGTTTACGCCTCTAATTTATCATCTCATATGTACCTACTGGGCGGTGGCTCATAGCCTGCTTTTGAGTGTACCCTAATTTGATGTTTAATGCTTAAGAATTCCGATTTATAATCAGCACACAACACTCGTTTCAGAGATTATGAACTTTAAATTAAAATGAACATTTATGGTTTGTTAATTCGAGTCTTTTATGTTTCAGCTTATTAATTTGATATGTGAAAACGTTTACGTATTCCAATTACATTGATGATAACGACCTAGGAAGGATTTTATTTATTAATAAATGCGCAGTATTTATAAAATGCCCCATTTAAAAAGGCAGAAACGCCAATTTCTTCTTAAAATGCAATGCATGTAACTCTAAAAATTCACTATGAATATAATTAGATAAAGAAAAATACTTTTTTCCCTTTCCGAAAACATTTTAAATGCCTTAATTAGTTCCTATTTAAACATCTTTAATATATTTTACATTTTTACACATTATGTACAATGTGTCAAAATTAAATTGCATAAATAGACATAAATTATTTTAGAATACGCTAGTTTGTATGCCGTTGTTTAGCACTATGTCTGTTCCAAAAGTTATCGTCCTGACTCAGAGATGTGAAGATGGTCAAAGCACTATGACAGTTGCTAAATATCATTCTTTAGATGGGGCGCTGTCGTAAAGTTTCAGACCCAGAAGTTCACTTGTTCGTGATGATCTTGTAAACAAACTAGTGTTACCATTTTCTACAAAATAGATAAAATTGAAATACGAGCTGTCATAAAGTACTTTGTTTTGAAGATGAATTTGAAGCTGGGACAGATGCTTATTTTTCACAGTTGGACAAATCTTATTTTACTGAGGAGTATTAAAAAGTTGAAAAGTCATTGAATAAAATGTATTGATTAACAATGTTAAAACATAATATTTTGATTTCACGTGTTAGATAATGGAAAACAAAAAGTACTGGTAACAGGGACGTTCTAATAGTTCTCGGTTTGCCGTTGCTTATAATGTCCTTTACGAACAAAATTGGCAGGCATTGTCATTGCTGGACTCCAATATTAGAGAACTTAATCAGTTGCTATTGTTGTTTACCTCATGAATTACAATTTAAATCCATAAATTGCACAACTTGGAGGTTATTCCTGTGAAATATTTTAAGTGATATTCGCTAGCAGCAGCTATTGTGCTCAATTATTTAATCTGCTGTTGTAACAAATAAAGAAATTTTGTTAATAATAAATCTCCAAAATCCACGGCCTTACTTCCATTCCGAAGGAAGCCATACTTAGGATTTTTACGCCCGAGGCAGATTCAAATCTACTTCGTTCAAGCTTCCTGGGTGATCCCTTCCTCCCATTCCATTCAATGCCAAGAAAATACAAGATTTAAGAGCAATTTTTTTCAACCTTGTCACCTTGTTAATCAATTCCATTCAGAATGTGAAAGGGCCAAACCCTACTTTCTCCCAGTTTGTAGAAAATGGACCAAACATGTTAAGTAAAATGTGTAAGCATATTATATTTTCATCAGAAAACGGCCGATAAATTGTCCTCAGAGCCCTCCACTTTTGCGAACGTATACTCTACCGAACCAGTCGGTCCTGGTGGTCTAGTGGTAACTATATTTGACTGATAGACCCTTCTTCAATCCTGGCCAGGATCGATGGATTTTTTTCGGGCCCTTCTTTAAGGCTTTAAGGCTTTAAGGCTTGAGGATCTTTTACGTACCGCACCGAGAAACAGATGCTAATGCGTAATTATCTGAATACAAATACTATGGATGCAAAAGAAATTGATCAATCGCCAAGTGCTTTGCTCTAAAATACGGTATAGAGCTGCACTACCATTAAGACTTCAACCAAGAATATAACATGAATGATATTGCAGTTCTAGGAGGTATAATCAAACAAACAAAACAGTTTTTTGAGAAGTGTCTGAGAAGAATGATAAAAGTTAATAATTATTGTTAGTAAATAAATTACTTCCATTTCGAAGGAAGCCATACAGAGGATTTTTACGCCCGAAAAAAATCCATTGGTCCTGGCCAGGATTGAAGGAGGGTCTAGTTACTAGGACAGACTGATTTAGTAGAGTATAAGTTTGCAAAAGTGGAGGGCGCAGATTCAAATCTGCTTCGTTCAAGCTTCCTGGGGGATTCTCTTCCTCCGAAGTTTATCCTCACTATAAAAAAATAAATTGGAGGTAACATGAGGCACTGCCACACTCCAGGCTCGTTTGTCTTACTATTAATTTATACATTACATCATCGTGTTAAATAAATGGTAAGTTATTACAGAACATAAAATAATTATGTTTGTTTTCAGAAACTTATCATATAAAAGTTCATTCTAAAAATGTCTTATAAAACAGCATTTAATAATGTTTTGATATGTATTTTCATGTGCAAATGTTGTTAATTCTGAATTGGATGGAACATTCAGAGTAATATTTTCAGCAATAAAATTAGAAGTTAATTGCCAACAACTAATTACAAATTTTTACATTATAAATTATGAATTGATAGATTAATGCTAAACAATTCTTGTTATTTTAGACTAGAATGTACATTAGCAGATATAATATTAAATTATGGAATCAAAAGAGAACATATGTTCAGGATACTGAATTAAAATATGTTTTTTTTTTATTTCAGTATGGGGAAATAAAATAAAATTATCCTAATAGATTATTGGATACTACATAAATATTATTCTACTCGACTAATGACCTAAGTAATTTCATGGCCGGGGATTAAGACCTTTTCTATTCTATTAACCAAGCGGTTGTTTATAAATTAAATTATTAATATCTGAGCTCCACGAAAGTTATAGTGCAGCTGTACTGTATCTTTTTCAGAAACTTTGATAAAAACTTGAGCCATTCTCCGAAAATGAAACCTGAATTTGTACCCACATAATTATTTTTAATATTCTCAATGAAGGAGCACGAAATCAGGGGTATCTTAGCGTTAACCGTAATCTTTTAACATGAATGCATTCAACGAGGGCATGCGTCTTTTCCTAAAACTAGCTGACATTTGCATTTATCATCCTGGCATATTTTAAAAAAATAATTGGAAGATGCGCCGTCGTTTTTGCAGGAGTTCTTACCGACATCCTAGACAAGTGAGCTACAAGGGTGACAATGAAAAGTTAAACTTTCATGGAATATGATGCTATATTTGAGCTGACACATTCAATATAATTAAGCTACAAACTGTCAGCAGGTCTAGGAAAGTATCATAGTGATTGAAATTAATCTATAATAATACATTTTGAGTACCCTCCACGTTTGCCATCTCCCCATCGGATGTGCTATGTTAATATAATCTAGCTCCTCCTTATGTTGGCCCCGAACAATACTATTTTGAATTCTCTTATCAATGCTGGGGATTCAATACTTGTACTCTTGGACCCTGCCATATCAAACACTGAAAAAAATAAAATATCAAATTACTTTAATGAATAATCAATAGTTTCTTATCACCAAATTTTATATAGTCTGTTGTACTATGCGTGAAGTTGAACAAGGAAAATAGGCGGAAACTGGTTATTTTTGCTCTGCAAAAAATGTGTTGATTTAATAATTTTATGCCTTCCAAAAATTAAATTATGATGGGGTTGATATTGAGAAAAAATGAGACCAACTGTTGTATAGTCACCCCCGTCTGCGATGGAGTGGGTGCAGTACATCGTACTGTTGTTGGGTGGTTCGTTAATAGTAGCAAACCCGTCGTCCCCTGCGCTTCTGTCGTATTACTATCAACTTGCGCCTCGTTATGCATGGGCCGATTAACTACCCTGTAAGCATAACTTCAGGGACCTATGAAATAAACAAAATAGGTATAATAACGAATATAATGTACGGAACGTTCCCGGTTGCTAGTGCTAGTGATGTCATTGTGTTTTTCTGTTGTGAGATTTTGTGATTGCCATTCATCGATTTAAAATGATACTTTATTATTTTTGCTTTTCATAGCAGTGCTAAGAGTTTTCTTCCAATGACATCTATGACCAGTGATGGGAACAAAATAGATTCGGATTCGAACCATATCCCTGACCTACATAAAAATAGCGAGATTCCCGGTTTTTGGGTTTGTAGAGCTAAAACACAAACGCTGTTCTGTCTTTCCTGTTCTTAGCTATTGTTAAGTTGATCGCCCCAATAGTTTGTTTGTTTTTTTTTCTTTTTTGCTTGAACGTTGAGGGATAGATTCACAGCTCACGCAACTATGATGTTTAGTATATTTTGTTGACTCCTGTGGGACACAAAAATCTTAATAAGTATTGCACGATAATGAAGTAACGCTCCTACTCGGAATATAAGAAAATAAAGAAGTATGTAGTACTTAGGAGCACTTAGCACAATAATAACATTCACGCTAAGGATTATTTGTGGAACCTTGATATATGGAACCTTTCGAGACGGACTTCCCGGTATTAACAGCTACTGGAGTTGAACTTCTGATCAAAAATTCTGTATGCATATAGTTGAAAATTGTAGACTTATGTGGATAGGAATCGTGCCCAATATTTATTTTCAGCTGTGGAAGGAATTTAAACTTTGGACTTGCCTAATGAACGGTGACCTAGGATAACAGTAAATACTATGTTATCTGATAATGCTGGCTACGGCCTAAATTAACCGCAGCATATATTGGAAGAACAATTTGGTAATTCTTCTGCCCATAACCTTCTTGGGCTATATAATTTATACACCTATGACAACACAATGGCTATTTTAAAACAATTCACACTGATTGCAATGCAGAATACGAAATAGAAGAGACAACCGTAGAATTTGTCATACTTATAAAAAGAAGAGAAGTATATATATATATATATATATACTACGCATGATGGTGTGTACTATATATATTTGGTAATACTAACTTTGAATTAATTTTATATTTATACTTTTTTCAAATAACTAAGGAATATTGGGATTCAATATGCCAAGAACGTAATAATACCACATAAAACAACAAAAAACACCATTATTTATGCTATACACAAAGTACATAACAAAGATATGCCAAATTATATGTAAGAATCCGGACGTTCTCGGGTCGCAAATCCAAACTTTGTGGCACACTGCCACGCATGCACTGAGCCAAATGCCAATTCTTAAGCTTAGGTTATCTTCTCGATTTTTCTCCTATACTCGTACCACATATTTGAGTCCGTGTGTTTATTTAGTGAAAATTGTCGCAAATGACTATCATATAGTAACAAAAAGCAGCAAATGCTTTTTTCTTTGTTGTCTTCTGTTTCTTCTTTGAGGTTAGCCAGACACGCTAAATGAAGTGTCAGTGATGCGACTCAACAATGTGTTGCGAGTGGAGGTAAGGTACTTTCTTCGGTTTTTGGCAGTCACAATTGAAACTTTTCTTGTATATTTACGACCTGCCCTTATCACCCATCTCCCTGTTCCAGTCTAGCATTTCCATGAATCCTGATTCTCTTACCATTAAATGCTCAGTTAACCTTCCCGCTCACCCCGTTTCCTCTCGGTTCTATCCGTTGTTACTCGTGACACCCTGACCACCAGTAATTTGTCGTTACAAGCAGGGCTGAAAGCACTAGGATGCTAGTGGAATCATGGAATCGTCCCGAGCGACAGCGGAGAGAGCCGAAGGTAGTGACTGCACAGTTATAGGTAGATAATAAGGCTTCACAAGCAGAGACACGATAACTCAGGCGGCTAGAGCGTCATGCTATAGTTGTGGAGATAGCGGGTTCCATCTTAAATGCTTTTTTTTTTTTTTATCCTGCCGGAGCTAAAGGAAATTTGCCACATTTACAGTGATTTACTCGCTAAATACTGGATCCACCGGTTTCTAGGATTTGTCCGAGGTTAGTAGACAGTTTAGGTTAGAGTTTGTATATATGAATTAGTTGCGAATTGGAATAAGAGCACATTTCCCACCTTTACAATGCCTCACCCACCTAACATTATACTGGCCAGTCGCTCAGGCGTTGCAAGCAGCAAGAGATTCCATGAATCCATGACCTCATTAGCACTAGTGCTTTCAGCCCTGCTAGTTACGCCAATTCCACCAAAATATCCTTAATTGCTTTATTAACCCATTACCCCAGCTCTAAGGACAAAGTGAGTCCCATGGCACATGTGGCCAACCACATATCGGCGAAGGTCGCCGGGAGTCGAACACTGGACAACACCAGAAACAGGCTGCAGTAGGGTGCAGCCTCAAGATCTGCACTACTCTCTGGTTTATGAAACCTAGGGCTGTTGCTAACACAAGACCTCCCCTAGGTTGCCGCCTAACGATATGCATTCTCATTGCCCCGTAAAGGATCAGTTCAAGTCACAATCACCAGACCGCCACGGGTGGCCGAGGTCGTTAAGGCACGGACTCGTGAGCGGGAGGTCTGCGGTTCGAATCCCGCCAGGACCGTCCTCCCTGACTGGGGTTTTTTCCAGGTTTTCCTCAGTCTTCATAACTGGCAAATGCCGGGGAGGTACCTAAACTTAGGCCTGGAACGCTCCCTTCCTAAAAAAAAAAAAAAAATCCTTTCCCAATTTATCATTTCATTTCATGTATCATCAGTGTCCACCGCCTGTGGTGCCTCAGTAGTAAAAACGGGCGTTAAACACTACTCAAAAAAAAAAAAAAAAAAAAAAACACCAGGATATGATAGGAGTACCATATGAAAAGTGACATAGCGGTCTAGCAGTGCAGTGCAAAGGAAGAAGGAAGAGGAATAATACTTGTCGGAAGCAAGCAGTGATAAAGAATGTATCCAGTAACAGTCTGGGTGATCATACAGAATGCAACCTGCTCCCCTAATTTTAATTTTCCCCTCATTCCTCTCTCCAGTCGTCCCACCCTTTCCCCAATTCTTTTCTTAGGTACCCCTTTTAAGAAAGTAAAGAACAATGATGTAAATTAGTATAATCATTGTATAAAACTTTAATTGAGCTGAGATTCCTTTTTTACTAGTTGTAATAACAGCTCAAATGTAATTATATGTTACTGGTGTAGCAGTGTGTTGCCCTTCTAGGTCAAGTTCGGTGCCTACACTGGTCACTGAGGACAGTAATTTCTCTTGGCAGCGGAGATATGTCATATATATATAGCATGGTGAAAAAGGTGTGTTATGGCAGCGGCGATAAATATTCTTCGACCTACGTAACGTTACATTACACAAATATTCATAGTGTCAGCAAGGACGACGAATGAAAACAGGTTACTACAGCTCTCAGGCACGGGGAACTTGAATGTTAGGCATTCACCACGCCTCCATACCAGACCGACTTTCGCACTTTATTTAATTTTTGGACTTAGATTAAAAGCTAACGTGTACCATATCAATGAATATTGATGAAATTGATGAATACCTATACCTAGAAAACATTGTTGGCATCTTAAATCTTTGAGCGACCTAGAAATTGCATTATTATAGAAGTTTATTGCATTTGGGATTTTTAATTATACTCGTATTTTCCAAATTTAGTAACATAACCATTTTTAACATCTCAAGTTCTCTATATCCATTTTAAGATGATTCTTCTAATACTTACTGGTGAGGGCGAAGAGACCGTTTCGTCCAGTAATATTACTTGAAAGGCGTAAACATTATTTTTAGTTCTGATTAGGCGCCTTCGGTTTGATTGCCGAATCCTGCTGTTAATTTCAGGGTACTTAGGGAGTCTTAGGCAAACCACGCGTTTAGATAACACATTCCATTATTTTACATTTTTTAATAACAAATGATGCCGTACTTTTGCGGATTTTGATCTTTGAGCGATCGAGCGTAAACAAATAGTATTACTGACACACACGTACCATGAAGTGCAATATAAAGGAATGGAGAAGTTAACTAAAAATAACTTAGCTGCGGGTGTCCAACTTCTTCCAGAAGACTGGCAACGAGTGATAAATGTTGAAGGAAAGTAAAAGTTTCTCCAGGCTCTAAAATAAATGATTTGCTTACTTATGAGATGAATATATTACCATTAGGTACTTTACTTTCAGTTCTTGTAGGTTTGAAACTTGTTTTTAGTGATATAATGTTGCACACAGGCTTTTCGCCTCTTTTATATTTAAAAGAACCTGTAAGGACAGGCTTCATTCACTTGGTGCCAAAATCAGGGTACCAAGCCTCAAAACTAAAGAATTTCCAAATTTAAGTAATGTACTAAATGCATTATTGGGTCGATTTTACAGACCAAACATAAATACAATATCTCCAATTATAATAAAATGTGCTCATCTCTAAAGTGTCTCTTTAGTTTTGAGTTGATCTAAAAATGTTTGTAACATTTTGACAAAGGTTTCGATATAACTTATAAATTAAAACTTGTTTGAATATCATTGTTACCATTCATGAGGATTTCCTATTTCCTTTTGATTCTTCCCTTTTTCCGTTGGTGGCTCGTTTGCCATATATGAAGCCACATTATAGTCAATGAAATAAAATCCGTGCAATCTGGAACGCTGGTGGCAAATTGATATGGAAGGAAATTATATATGGTTATAAAACAGATTTATTACCTGTAGCAGATCTGTACTCCAGAATTTCATGCAGATTTCATGCATATAATGGTGTGCTGTTAGTAGAAAGCACACTAAGGAATCTAAAATGCGAGTAAAATGAAGTTATTAAAGTCGTAAATTTTATCGGCGTCAGAGCTCCTGATCTGGGGTAATTTCTACGCTTTCTGCAAACAAATTGCTCGTGAACACAGAACTTTGTTCCGTAAAGAAAGTAGTACAGAACTACGGTTTTGCTTCAATTCCAATTTTTTGCAGCGCGGTATGAAGTGTTCATTCTTTATTTTCATGTGAAAAAATTAGTATTTTCTTCAAAGTGCAATAATAGGAATAATGTTTATGTGAAGTGACTCATGCATCTCGTATTCGCCCACAAGGCGCTATGAACTTATTGTATATTCAAAATCAACTTGTAGGTACTTGTAACTGTATGAAAGGAAAAAAATGGTGGTAAAATTCAGAGCTAAAGTGGGGAGAAAATATATAAAATATTATATCTCGGGCGCGCGTGTAAAGAGAGGTAACTCCAAAAACTTAATTTTGTAATAAATGAATTTTGATCTTTATCTCAATGCGTAAGATCGCGCATTGAAAATAAATATATTTTCGTTATATATTATGATATTTTTATGTATTGTGAAATTGGCGATTACGTTTTGCCATACAAATAATCTGTTTTTATAGTTGAATTTAAAAATTAAACAAAGGGAGTTATTTTAATCATTAATTACCTCATTATGCACTAAAGTTGTATAAAATATCTCTCTTTTCACTATCATGTTCACAGGTTAATAACAAGAATTCTAATTTATTTTGTTCTCAATAAACATTAAGGCATGATGGAAGTACAAAGTACATGCATGTTATGTACGTTACGTAAGTATGCAATATTGGAGTATTGTTTTTACCTCAATGAGCACCTAAGTACATAGAACCTGCATTTTATTAATGTTCTCTATATAAACATTATATAATGATATTTACTTCACATAAGCACAGCCTAAAATAAGTAAGCATGCGGACTCAATAGTGCGAGTTTACTAACCTAATCATAAACAGAAAGTCAGCATTATTGTGGATTACAGAAACATGAAACACTTATGAAACGAACTGCTAGAAATCACCATAATTGGAAATCAGAGCGTCTATTCTCATCTGCGTAAGGCACAAGATTCTTCACTACATTTCTACTGTTTAACTCCTCATGTGATATACAGGGTTGATGTATGGAAGCAAAGACAAAAGATCTTTTTTTCCATCTGAAATTGGAACATTCCGTTGTAATTCAGAAGGAATCTCAATATTGGGTAGGCTTTTCCTCTTCAGGCGAAGCTAGTGGCTTGAAATAGTAAACCGTTTTCCATAGTAGTCTTATAAAACACTAGTTTTTCTTCTCATAATGGCACCCTTTTATGTCTTACTGCTAAATTTTGACCACTTTTGTTATTCTTATAAGCTGCAGTGGACCTTCCAAGAGGGAAGAGAAATTTTGAAAATCATTCATGTTCTTTTTAGTTATAAGAAAAGGTTTCTTTTTTCCTGTATGGCGCACTATCTGGGACCATACATGCGAATGTTCTATCTGTCCTCCAAGTTTCCTCTTCATTTTTTAATTTGACTGTGGTCAGCATCACTTTCCATATGAGTGTATCCAGGGAGAAGAAATTTGTGATCTATTGTTTCCAGTTGTGAATCTTGAAGTGTTGTCATACACATAACCAATATTTTTGTTTTGGCTTGCGCCTATGTCGGAGTACATGATCCCATGCCGTTGGCTCTTCTTCTGGCCAAAGCCTCATGTCACATGAAAACAGTGGGCTTGGCTCTCGTTGCAGTCATGTATCATCAAGTTGTACGTCCAAAGTTGACGTTTATAAAATGCAACGGAACTGGTTTAGGTAAACACAGCTGCAGATCGAAAGTTATTGTTTTCTTCTCCGGATCATGCTAAGAGGTTTCCTCATCAGCTGACTTTGCAGAATAAACAAGATCAGCTTGACGGCGGTGCTCCTCCAGCTGAGCCCGTACTTCCTCGTTGTTCTGTGCCACACTCTCTGCAAATTAAGCTTGTCACATGTGTAGCAAGTATCAGCCTTTGGTTTCTTTATAGCAAACCCTAACTCATGAAATATGTTTTCAAACAATCGGCAAATCACTGTATTTCTGGAACTGCTCTTTATATAATCATCGGGTAACTGTCGAAGGTAACCAAATTTGGCAAATAGTTTCTTTGAGAATCTTTAAGAATGTAGTGACTCTCATAGCACGGAATAGACAGAGGTGTTGGTGAGCCTCTTCAATTTTATTTAAGGGAATTTTCTGCGGAGGTTCATGTTTCCCTCTTTGGTCTTCTTGTGGAATTCCAGCTTCACTTGCTCTCTTTTTTGGATTATGGAATCAATAAATCTGTTAGATATATAATGTATTATATAAACATGCTTTTCACATAGGCCTCTTTTTACCGTTTGCTTCCAAGCTATAACTAATAGATATCTGTCTAAAGTGCTGCTTACTTGGAACTTGTTCTTGTGCTGTAGACTGTTTTACATGCTTTATTTCAATTAATCCTGCAACATAAGATAGTCTATGATTGTAATCTCCCATAGCCCAATATTCATTAAAATAAGTTGCCTTTCTATATCATGAAGTCTATCTAGGCACTTCAACCTGCAAGACTGTAGTGGTTTCATTTTTCTCTCAGATATTACATTCCCATCTTTCGTACAGCACTCTTTACCTAAATTACGCGCCGTCTTGCTTTCGTCCTTTTCTTGTATCTGCTTTTAACCTCGAACTTTTGGGTTTCCCATACTACTTCTAGGCCCTTCCATTTTACTGTTGCTACCCCCTGTTTCCATTCTAGTAATCAATGGCTCCTCATTTGCAACACTTTCAGTATTTTTGTTAACTTTTTTCTTATCTTTAACACTATTTTCCTAACCATGCATAAGTGGCATGGCGTCACTTCTTATTTTAGATTCATTATTAAGCATTCTGGTAAACCCAAATTTGTATTTCTTTATTGGGGGACTAAAGCCATTCTCACAATCAGAATCTTTATCTGGAGCATGATCGGGATCTAGAACGCTATCATCTGAATTCTCCCAAGTTTGCAACAGCTTATTTTGTAATGTTGTAGTATTACTTGAATCTAAAATAAGAATGAGCTTATAATCTATATCATATTGCATTGAATTTTCACACAATCATTAACATTACATTTTAAATTAATACTACCTATGTGTATTAGGTACTATAGCTTACTAAAATTGCTACACTTTATTATTATTGTTGTTGTTCTCAAACTAATATCAAATTTATTCTATAATGTTATTTTGTAGTGTTAAAATAATAATAAACACGTACCTGTTCCTTCACCTTCTTTTTTAACTAATTCCCCCACCATTCTTCTACCTCTAGAGAAAAGAACATACTTTGGTCCGCATTGAATAATACGTTTCCAACACAAATTAAATCTGCAGCAATAAAAAAGCACCGGTGGTCATGGGACGGAATTGCAGCCATTCTCTCCATTTGGTATTCCCGCCAACCGATTACTATTACTGAAGTCCCAGAGACTTGTTCTGGAACATCAACGCTTACTCAGTTGGCGTACTGTAGTGAGACAAAAGATATATATAAAACTCCTAGCGTACTTCTCTTTCGATGAAACCAGTATAAAGAGAGAGATCTCAATGCTAATGAAGTCATACCAAAGCCAAAGTCAAAAAGCCAAGATTATCATAAAACTACATACAATAGCAAGAAACCCTAGGGTCGATGCGAAGCCCCATTTTTAAAAGGACTGCCATTGCAGGGTTAATTAACTCAAGGACTTTTAAATTTGTTAATGGATTCGACTCTTAAAGGCGTAGTAATGCTAGCCTTTAAACTAGCCAATGTCAACAAAATGTTTTAAATTCAAAAAATAACAAAAGCCACGTGTGGCACGGAAACTTAAACCAGCCAATGGTAAATGTATGTTTGAACTTTTAAAGATAAGCGCGAAACTTGCGCGTGCCTGTGTGATCCCCCTTTTGCATCATTAAGCCAATGATTACTTGATTTGAATTTAATGTATAAAGAGTGCTTGTTCGGCTGGGGCACTCTTTGCTCAGTTTTCATTTGTCAGTTCTACACGCAGCAGTTCGCAGTTTCAGATGTTTATGGGGCCAGATGCAAGCATTTCGTAGTAGTCATAATAAGTTTGGCGTTGCTGAGATATGCAGTTCACAGAATCAGCTCAGACTCACATAACAAATTCTACCTAGGATGCGGGCACGCAGTTCTTAACATCAGTTAGGCAGTTTTTAAATTGATACTCAGCTGAGAAGCAGTTATCAGTTACGCGGTTCATTAGCGCAGTTATGATACATCGGTTAAGCAGTTTTCAGTTGCACACGCCGCAGTACTCATCTATAAGTCTCACACGCGGCAACTAAGTTTATAGTCGACGTAGCTGAGTCTATCTAGGCAAAACACTAGGGAATGCGAAGAATTTGAACATAATAAAATACCAATATATAATATATAATTTATATTATGTCACATCGCGTGCTTATTTCTACTACTGTACTCCTATCCCTGTCCTGTTGGGTATCAACAAAAAAGCAGAATTCACCCTGAGATATTGTTGTCATTGAGGCGTAGGGAACAACACCGAAGCGATCATTTATCAATTTACCAAACCACTTCAAAATTGACATCACATCGTGAGACCCGACAGCGAATCGCTTCAAAATTAGTGCCAAACTGGGGCACTTAGCCGGAGCCGAAAAATTCGCTGTAAGTAAGAGAGAGAAAATCCCAGCTATACTACCAGATGTGGCACATCTAATATAGATAGTATTAAAATATTAATTGCATTTACACTAGCAGGTTTAAGGCCAGAAATCTTTCTCAGTGTTGTACTGTTCAGTGATTAGATCTTCATTGCTTAAGCGTATATAGGCTAGTCCATATGAAATTGGACAGCAAACTCCATCTATGTTTATATTAATCCTATTCTCGTGTAATTTTGAGTCAGCTTAAAGCAAAATATAAGTAAATAATCTCTAATTTTTTCTATATTAAATGAGTTTTTAATTAGAGAATTCTTGAAATTTCGAAATAAATAACTCTGAAATATTTCCGAATAATTAAGTAAATTAATACTATGTGAAAACTCCGGATAATCCGTTTGCTGTTATTTCGTACTAATGTATTTCTTTTGAAATTTATTTCATCATCTTGCAGTGACTTTAAAATATTTTCATAAATCTTAACTTTTATTAAATATCACTTAAGATTACTGGTATTATTAATACAATAAGAGAAAAATAATCCGGAATGAAACGAATGTTTCAAATCATCTACGTGGGCAATTTCCTCGGTGAAAGCTTGGTCATGCAACGCAAGTGAGCTTAACAGTAAGCTACAGGGGGAGTCCACTTCCCAACAACAAAGGCCGGGCATGAGCCATATGCCAACAACCGCACCCTGAAATAGTTTTTATATAGTTATACTTTTTAAGCTGTTTCTTATACCGCACCTTATATTTAAAACGTTTGAAATTACTGCAAGAGTATTTTAATGTGCATTTCGATTTTTAAAGTGATTGCAGCTCTTTAAAATACGTTATTATGAAATAAAATGTACTTTGTTTAATAACTATATATCGGTTACACAATATAAGAAAGCTTAAAGAAAGAGTTAATGAATAATTTAAATTCATCTTTTTGTACTGCACAGTTTCAGTTACATTTATTGTTAAAAGCACAATAATTCTTAAAATGCCAAATATTTTAACATTTATTATAACAATGTGCTTTGAACAAGGGAAACACGAGGTCTGTTTATTACATGTCTTGTCCAACTTGAGATGAAACTTCCCATTTACACCTTGAAGATGTGCATAAAATGCAAGAAATTATGTTGGGTGAGATAAATGACATTAAAATTATAAGGAACGTTTAACGAGCAATTTCAGAAAGATATTGCCACTTTCATATTACTAATTTATTCATATTGGAACTGCGTCGTATATTCTGCAGCATTTATTAGCAATTGTTTATAGTCCACACGATTTCCAGATCTATGAGTTAATTATTTTCATCTCTGGTATGCATGAAAAATAAAATTTATCAACTTATCCTCTCACACTAGAGGAATTTAACTCTAAAATACTCTCTGGCGTGACGAATCATCCCATATGACTCCATTTTTATGTAAAATAGTTACCATTCACCATCTGGCTAGTCTGTCCTGGTGGTGTAGTGTTAACCATATTTGGCCTTCTAAACCCAAGGTCGCGGGTTCGAACACAGTAAGGATCGATGAATTTTTTCGGGCGTAAAAATCGTAAGTATGGCTTCCTTCGGAAGGGAAGTAAAGTCGTGGGTCCCGTGTCGTACATTTACGGCACGACAAAGAACTTCAAGCCTGAAAGAAGAGGCCTCTGAGCAAAATTTGTAGGCCGTTTCACGCCCGGAATTGAATGAGACGCTGATGACCTGAGATGTTAAAGAGCGTCCTTAAATAAAACGAATAAAAAAAAAACATCTGGCTATGCTTCAGGCAATGGCATGCATCAGCCATCAGCGTGCGTCGTTCTGGCATTCATGCACCCCAGTGAGCAGTTTAGTATGTTATAATTAGTATAATATTTTTGTAATTTTCTTCTAATAGTAAGTATTTTTGATACTCTTTAATATATGTCATATTATTGACATTTATTTAATATGAATTATTAATTATTTGTTTGAGTTTTTTATTCTTTTTGAAATATTCAGTACATGAATGTATTAATTGGAGTTAAGTACTGTGGCTAAATGTAAATGAACCATGTTTTACTGTTACGTGGGACGAATACATGCCCAGTGGTAGTGGGGATGATAACTTGTGTCAAGAATCATCCAGAATGCAAAAGAAGTAGTAGAAGAAGAAGTAGTAGTAGTAGTAGTAGTAGTAGTAGTAGTAGTAGTAGTAGTAGCAGAAGAAGAAGAAGAAGAAGAAGAAGAAGAAGAGCAATTAAGGTGCCAGATCTGTCCACGTGTCAGAGATGGAAAACCAAAAATGCTGTGTTAAAAATGAGATTTTTTTTTGTATGTGCGGATAGTGGAAAAGATATTTGTAATAAATGTGTCAGACAAAATCGGTTTACATTCTATACTAATATCAGCGTTGAAAACTCATTGTAGATTTATATGCTTAACGTTGTGCATCTATTGAAAATTTAATTTCTGTTACAGCTTTAATATATTCTATAAACGTAAACACTTGGATCTACAAAAATATTATAAAAGTTAAAATTTTATCCGGCGGAGATGAAAAAACTATAATTGATGGCTTAAAACACATTCTTTATCATCACTGATGACAATCTGAAAATGATGAGCATTTCAGGGTTAAAGAAATCATTCGAACCGAAATTAGGCCCGTAACTGCAAAGGAACTGATGAGTGTGAATGATAGCTTCGTATGATGTGAATTATGTGTCACAGAAAACTATGAACTAATGAGGGTGAAGAACATCGAATTATATTATTTAATTCATCGTACCTAAGGCTTTAAAACAGGAAAGCGATGAGTAACATTGATTGCACGGAGGGAGACGCCGGTGTTAGCTTGGAGGTTGCGCCGCTTCTTCCTTCTTGCAAAGCCATACCTTTATAAATATCTGCCTCTTTATATTCTTATAATGAAATCATGATACTAACAACATATTTTTCCTGACCAGTTAATATTGAGTCTAACAGTGCATGAAGCGTCAAAGGTAGCAGAACAAAGAAGGAAATATAATGCACTTTGCTCCACGGTCAGCTTTCATTAGATCTCCTTCATTTTGAGGCTGTTTTCCGTTCCTTGCAATACTCGACTGCTAACCTCATAGAAAGTATAAACGGAATGAATGAATGAATGAATAAATGAATGAATTAATTAATGAGGATACAAATAAGCATAGAATCCCTCGACATCTGAAAGTCACCTGAAAGCTCCGGAAAATACCTCTTAGATAACTTGGCCCATGCAGCTTTCGAGCATACACACTAATGTTTTGCTGCTTGTTTGGATCGATGCCGTATCTAAATGAGCCATGGGGTGAGGGCTTTGTTTGCTCTGAACTAAGAATATTGATATAATTGAATTTATGAATGGTTGATGAATAAAGTTAATTTTCATCATAATCGGCATCCATTGTTCCCTTCACATCTCAGTATAGCTTATTGGTTCATAATCTAACATTTGTTTCGGAAGGAGAGAAGCAGACGTTATTTGGATATGAGTGGCTCCTTCTCCTGCATGTATCTACTTATTCCAGAGCAGGACGAATACTTAGTTCCTCTCCAATATCCGCCTTTCTTACTTGGTCCGTGCACTATCCTGCTAGATATCTGAGAAAATTCATTTCCGTTGCCTCTATTCTCCATCTACATTTTCTATTCAGAATAAACTTCTCCGAACCAAGCACTAAAGTAGGTAGAGAAATTAATCTGTATAAATTCAGTTGCAATCTTCTCTGGCCTTATGTTGTACAGTTAGTTATTTTAATGACTCAATTGATCCTAAAGAGTGTATTTATTTTTTCTTTTATATCTAATTCTTCCATATATAGATGCATATCCTAAGTATTTATTATTATTATTATTATTATTATTATTATTATTATTATTATTATAATACATATAGTTTGTTTTTTCCCCTTCGAAAGGCGCTATTTTGCTCTTGTTACAAAACTTTCAAAATTGAAACCTCTAAAATTTTACTTAAATCATTGACCGCTTTTGCAATTTATTTTCTGAACAGGAAAAATGTATCTATATAGTAGAGGATTAGGCATTTAAAATTATATTTGTTTAGTTGCAATGCTTCTTTAAATATTATATCTTTATTTGACATTATTTTATTATGTATGCTATTGGTTTAGAAGCATCTATGCTTTTCATATGCTTGATTCATTTAGAAAAGTATAGCGTTAATTTTAAATAATTATAGTGATTTTAAAATATCTTCTAATGCTCTACATTAATATGGAAACTATGTCTTCCGTTGTTACCTTCTTACAGAGAAGATAGCCATTTTACCTTCACCATTTCCCTCATTTCCATGCTTTCATCAATTGAAGTCACACGAGAGTGCTTGGTCCCCATGAGTGAAAATAATTTTACCAGAGGGGCTGGACTGTGAGGGTAATGTGCATTTAGACCTTGCTGAATGTACAGTAGAAATCCGCACATCTTGATGGCTACGGTGTGCCATGATGGGTTCTCAAGTTTCCGCACTGGTCTCAGCAGTGACACAAATAATGCCATTTGCTTTCTGGCCCAGGAATGAAACTCATAGCTTTAGGGGAGAAAATAATGTTCGAACAAAACTTTCCCTAGCTCTGCTATGTCCACTACACGTCCCACTGGAGTACCACGTGACAGCGGGATTTCCGCTTGAGAGTCAGGCTGATAACACCTGTGCCACAGGGCAGGTCCATAACCAAAACTAGTAGAGGGCTATACGTACAGGTTGTAATGTCCGATGTTTTAATACCTGACAATTAACCCTATAATTAATGCCTTAGATAAAGTGCAACACCGCATTCAGTTGCCAATTGGATACTTGTTAACAGCTAACAAAAATATGACATTTCTCTCAATTTCATGTATGATTTTCAATTTACAAGATACGTATGAACTTTTGAATAGAAAGAGCGAAAGTACTAATTTTCTGCCATAACAGGAAATATTTTTATTTGTTTGTAATATGTATATGTGTGTACATAAACTTTTTTCTAACGACATTCCTTGAATTTTAGTTTTAATTTATATAATTATAAAATTTGAATAAGGCACCACTGCGATAACATGTCGATACAAAAAACGACCTGGGTTTTAAACATCTGAAGTGAATCGTATAACTGTGTAACGGGAAAACCACAGAAATGCAGAACATTGCTGCAAATATCTAAGCTATATATGGTTGAAAATACCAAACAAAAAAGAGTAAAATTAATTGAATATATTTCCATGAGGATTGTAAAGAATAGGTTTTATATACGTTTTATGAACATCACGCCTTTGAAAACGAATGATTAACGAAAGCTTGACCTTAAGAAATCTATACAACAATATCAATTGGGATAACATGTCACATTTAAGCGCCATGTGAATTATTTCCCATGATTTTGAAAAATCAGCATTCCATATTTCCAGACATGGGTGTGATGTATATACCACAACGCTTGAATAATTACAAGAAATTCAGCTTGCTAAAAATCCTAGTGTGATAGTTTTCATCAAGGTGCCTGGAAAATCATAAATGCTATTTAACCTCTGAAGGAATTGTTGGTAGCGGTAATACAATTGGATGGGAGTTTGATTATACGTAGATACAGCTCACCACTAATTAACTGCTCTTGTCGATCTACAGGAACATTGCTGGTTTTTGGGACCTCATAGTGCCGGGTTGATGAAAAAGAACACCATGTTATCTGCGAGTTGACGTCGTTTATTGAACCAACAAGTGAATACCAGAGCGTTTCTCGACATATCGCAGTAATGAAACAGTTGGTAGAGGCGCGGAGCTATAATGTTTGACAAACAGTAGTTTTCTCACTGCTAAGAAGAAGCGCCGAGAAGAAGTGAAGCTCGAACAATGTTCTCATGCGAGTTCCCAAGACTAGATTCTCAAAAAGGGCGATTTCATGTCCTTAAATACTCAATAAGACTCGTTCGACCACGTGATAAGGGGAAGCTCTATTTTCCCGCAACTGTGGATTTCCTTATAGGCTGTCGGAGACATCATGCAACTCTCATATTATTGGCTAGTCAGAGTATCTGATCGTAACAACTTGACGATTCGTCCACTGTTCGATTTCAGTTTCTACCGTACGTTAGAGCTCAACGTCCTTTAGCGGTAGCACAGGTGTTAACAACGTTCGTCTTTGCTAACATACCTACCGGGAGATGAGCAGCCCCCTTCCAATGAACGAAAGTAATCATTTACACTATTGTCTACCAGGACTGTTCTTCAGGTGTTCGAGCGAGAATTCCTGATTTTTGTGACATTTTTACACACTTACAGAACCCTTCAATTACAGGTAGCTGAAATAAAACGAAATACATATTCTAATTAATTTGTCACAATTGATGGGGTACCAAGGACGGTATCACCTCTTAAGGGATTATGTAGACCAATAATATTCATTCTTATTTGCGTACCCTCAAATTTAATTTACCTTTGACTTAGCAGCTCAAATGTTGCCGATGTATATTTAAAACAGCGTAACACTACAAAAGCTTCAATCAATCAGACCCAAATTGGAGAAATCCTCGAAAATCTTAAGCTTGACCCATTAACTTAATTGATATACAAAACAGAATATTGCGTATGCCAAATCAATATAAACCCCTAAACGTGCACAATAATGCGTAGAAACGTGTTTCCCACCCATAATTCTTTTTTAATTTCACTTGCCTAAAACTCTTTTAGCACATTTCAGATTTTTTTCCTATAATAATGTCAATTTGGCACTTTTCCACTTGTATATCAATTACAAATAATATTTATAAAATGTTACATGATTTAAGTGCACATCAAGGTATAGGTCAGTAATTTGTTTCTCCCAACAGTAGACCACGTAGCACTTCTTCATAAAATTGTTGATATTTATGAGATATATAAAGAAGCAGTCTTTGAATATCATAATTTTTTTTAATTACAATGGCACCTTTCTTGATTAATAGATTGCTTTGTAGGAAAAGTCAGGAGACCAAATCAATATGCATGCAATATACATCTTCCCGTACCAAGATATGCCCAGGAAAAAACTCATTATATGAAATGCATGAATTAGTGATTAGATCATAAACACGTTTGTTTCTTGGAACCTTTCTTTAGGATGTTTATTTTGAAATGTATTTGTTCTTATAAAATTATTGCCACCAAGTTTTAAAGATCAAAATGATTAAAAGGTATGTGTTATTATTACTTTGAGGGTTCTTTTGTTTTGACTGCTATGGTATTCCCCTTGTAATCAACATGCGCTTTTTCCTTCATTAGGTCATATTTATTTTATTACTAGTTTATTAAAGTGTATTGTCATTTCTTTTCCTTCCAACATTCCCTTCAGTTCAATCAGATCTTCTAACTCTTCTTCACCAATAAAATAACAGAATGACAACCATATGTTTTAGAGCACCCTATCCAGCTGCTTCTCACTAAAATAAATAAAAGTAGTTTACCGCTATCAAGTACCAACCTCACACACGAACCGAAACTGATGGCCGAGGTTGTTAAGGCATGGACTTGTGAACGGAAGGTTTGGGTTTCGATTTCCACCAGGAACGTCCTCCCTAACTGAGGTTTCTTCTAGTTTTTTCTCAGTCCTCATAAATGGCAAATGCCTGGAAGGACGGTAAACTTAGGCCTGGAACGCTTCCTTTCTTAAAACATTCTTCCCCAATTTATCATTATAGTCATATATCATCGGTGTCTACCGCCTGTGACCTCTTAGCAGTAAAAACGGCTTGCTAAACACTATTAAAAAGTTACATTCTATAACAGCATCAATCACTTATCAGTGTGACATGCTATAAGAGCCTGTCACAGACTGAAGTCCTTACTGCAGGTCCGAGCATGCCGAGTGAAACCAAGAGTTATACTATGGACGTAAGGCATAATGCCGGGCAGGACCGGTGGATTTTTCGGGCATAAAAATCCTACGTATGGCTTCCTTCGGAAGGGAAGTAAAGTCGAGGGGTCCGTGTCGTAGATTTACGGCACGAAAAAGAATCTCAAGCCTGAAAGAAGAGGCCTCTGAGCAAAATTGATTGGCCGTTTCACACCCTGAATTGAATGGGACGCTGATGACCTGAGATATCAAAGAGCGTTCGTAAATAAAACAAATAAAAACAAAGCACAAAGCACAGCACAGCAACGGATTATGTTTATGATTCATGAAATTAGGTTGTGGTAACCCTGAAGTGTTGAGAGCCACTTAAAAATAAAGCGAAGCGGTTGAAAACCTGCAGGTTTTCTCGGCGCTGCCGAACTGTTCCTTATAGCGTGTAACATTCTACTTCCAGGCTATTTCTTTCACAATGATGTATTTGACTGACATCTTTACAGCATAAAATTGCCTCAGAATGAATATAATTTATAAATACCAAAAGCAACACAGCTTCACACATGTAAAAAGTTACATTTTCTTCCTTTGCCAACATAGGTAAGAAATAAATTACATTCAATTATGTATGATAAATTACAGTTATAAGTTCTTCACGGGCAGCACATATTGCTTGGTATAATGCAGAAATGTAAATGCAAACTAGCTAGAATTAAGACTTTTTGAATTATTACAATGAAGATAAAGCATTAAGTAATTAAATATTAATCAACACATAATTTAAAACCGCATAATATTGATTAAAGACAGGAAATTTGTAACATTAATTATTATTATTAAATGAAAAAGCCTAACGAAGATGAACTGAGTTTTTAGTTGACCCAAAACGTCTTAATTTTGGCACAAAATGTTGTGATTACATAGACCAAGGCTACAAAAATAACATTTTGACGTCTTATTCAGTAACATTTAATGCACCGTTCAACGAAATTTTGAAATGGAAAGGTACAATTTGTGACATATCCATATGTCCTGACCTGTAAAATATAAATACTGTAATTCTGTTGATATTGTGGATGCTTCGATTCCTTTATATAATCGTGTCAAACATGCACATTTTTATATATGTTTTTTTTTTAAAGAATGGTCATATTTTTTTTAAAACCTTTGTTAATTTAATTGTAATGAATACATGTTATAGCCCGTTCGCCGAGATGATAGATAGTCGGCAAGCTTTGTTCTGTAGAGCAATCAATTTACAGATAATTAGTGATAACAGCTGTCGGTACCTGAACCCTATGGCACGTGCCTTCATGTGAACGAGTGATATGTTGTCACGATTAATATTTATGCACAAGATAAATTGGCAAAATATACCGAGTATTAAACAAATCGGCTTATCCGCTGATACATGTATCTTTAGTGTTTCTAAGTTGTAATTATTAGCAAACTATTCTTACCTTCATTGGTGCTCATTTTCATCCTAGGTCTCTCTAATGTTGATGATGAGCCGATCTCTGTTTGGCGTGGTGTTTATGTTGCAATATTTGCGCTATTTTTTTATTTTCATTATGTCCTAGATATGGTCACTCAGCACCTATTATAACTACCCCTTCCCTAAGCACCTCACACACACTTGCACTAAGTGTCGGCGTCACATTATTTTTTCTCACGTAAGCTGTCAAGCTAGCCCAAACTACTTCAACGGGGTTAAACATGCAGTGATAGGAGTCTAAGTATTTCGTGACCATTAGATTTGGAAAGATCATCAACTGTTTTGTTAGGTTCGCTGCTTTGAGCCGGTTCAACATTACTGCTTTGGGGGGTAAGGGATTAGGCACAGGAACTTTGTAATACTGCACAAAGTTGATGTAATCTTTCACAGGAGTAACTAAGGTAGAAAATTTGACTATTGATCTAAAGTGGTAACATGTATGGTCTAATATAACATTGTACATCCTTAGGAAGATATCGGAGCAAGCGATCAGGAAACCAATTTTCAAAAACTTTAGCGTTCATATCGTCATGAAAATCAGCTCAAGTCTCCGATGTTTTTGGCAGACAGAAGATACATATAAAATATTAGGGATCCAACCTTCACTTCCATCAGCATGAAGTACCATGATGTGCTTTCCTCTGGACACTAGAGCTTCTAGAACAAAGGTACATTCATCCCAGCACATGTACCATTGATCGCAGCCCTTTCTTTTAACGCCATGATGTCGTACTGCTGTTCATCCAAACAGATTTGGATATACTTCAGAACGCAATTGTTCAAGTCGTTTCGGATATTCATATTTCCAAGAAACGATTCTTGCAGATTCCATAACCATTCTTCTTTTGTCGAGTGTATGGTAACAAAGTCCCAGATGCTTCAGAAGTCCCGGTAACTTGGTCCTCTCATAAGGAAAATCGCAAAAACTTTTCAGACGAACTATCAATTCCTGAAGGATTGGTCCTAAAAACTATATATTTCATGATGAATCAGATTGCAAAGAAAAGCATCAACTTTATTGTAATTTTTTCTTCTTTCCCCGTTTTTTTTTCCTTCTGCGTTTTGCACTATGTTTCGAACTGTGTGCCTATTAAATTTCAAATTGTTCTCCGTCTGTGTACCTAATTTGTTTTTCGAATTATATTCATATGGTTACACACTAATATTTGACTTTGTTTATTTGAAGCACATGTCACTTTAGCATTAACACTGCCGTTTATCCTTATTCACACTATTTCATGTTCTTGTACAAGTTCCAAACCTCTACCACTCGTCCCCGGCTCAACACCCAGTTCGATATCCGAACTAGTACTTAAACCTGCTTCCCATGGTCTGAACATCGTAGTGTGTTTAGAATTCGCAGTATTGACTGTAAAAACACATGGTAACATTTAGCTGCCATCTCTTTTGCTTCGTTATTGGGTTTGTATTATATGTGACAAAGAAAGCTCAACGTGGTGACTGATATATAGGCTGTGTACCCTTATCATGTTTATTTGTACAAGGAACCCTCGAACTTCTTTGATGACAACTGTCTACCATTCCAGCGAACAGGCTATATAGGTCGCGCGAAAGATCTTGAAGGATGACCTTCAGACGCAGTTAGCCATCCAACCTGAATGAAACGTCAACGAATTGTTTAGCTTACGATAACCTGATCCGAATAAACAACTTAACTCTATCTCTGGTCTGTCTGATTGTAAAGTACAGTATAGTGGAAGATTTTATTCGGTACGGATGTATAGTTGAGTTTTAACAAGTGCTGACTGCCTCTGAGCAAATGCCTTCTCTAATAGCAAAATAATAGGTAAAACTCTGCATAGTCAAAGTCATGCGATTGTTGCTAATGTTTACTAGTGTATGAAGGGAGAAACTAAATATAAGGGCTGATTTTCTCCCGAGTATTACAAAGAAGTTCAGAAGGAGCAAGAAAGAGTTGCTGCAGTCATTAGAACATCACACTGTTCAGTTTACAGAATTGTGCTGGAACAAAATATGTAGTTGAAGGGGCTTCTTCTCTTAGTACTATAGGAAAGAAACACAATATCCCATAAAGACTATCAGAAATTGACGATTTCGATACGTGTGAGATTCGATGCAGTATATACAATTTCTGTGCTGAAGAAAAGACGTGTCTATAATAAAAAGAATGTCACTGAAAATAGGAGAAAGTATCAATTGTCAAGGTAAATTTACAAGCCTTTGAATTATAATTTAAAAACAGGGTTTTAAACAAAGAAAAAAAAAAAACAAAAGGCATATCATAATTGAGTGAATCACATTTAAACTTTGAAGGAAAAGTTGTAGTAAATAGAAAATTTGGTGTTTTGTTTCGGTAGCTTATGGCATAACCATAAAATTCCGTTGAAAAAGGCAAACCCAAGGGTCAAATGCTACTTTTTAAAAGTCCTAATGGTGCAGGGTGATTAACGGAAATACTTTTAAACTTGTTTGGCTCTTTGACCCCGACGGGCGTGGTGCCGTTCGCCCTTTAAATCAACCATTGTTTTAAAATTTGCAAAAAAATAGCGAATGGAACTTGGGGCGGGTGAAATTATACCAGCGAATGTAAAATGTACGTTTAAACTTTGAAAGATATACAAAGGATTGCAAGTGCCTTTGTGACTCTGATGGTATCGTTAAGACCAAAGATTTTTGGTTTTGATTTAATATATAAGAACGCGGCCGTACCGCTGGGGCATTCAGTTCAATGCAGTTCGTATATGTTCATCACTCAGTACACAGTTTGAAGATCTGCACGCGGCAAAATACATTCAGTTCACTGGAGCCACTTCAGTTCAAATCAGTTCGGCTCATTCATCGGTTTTCATTCACTGGTTCAATATCCGGCAAGATACACGCAGTTCACAATACTCATTATAAGTACAACTTCCAGTTTCACTTGCCGCGGCACTCGTGTGTAAGTTTCACACGCGACAACTAAGTTTATGTTGAAACGTATCCATCTCTATCATAAGCAAACCACCAGAGGAGGAGAAAGAATTTGGACATAATAAAATATGCAACTACATATTAAGTAGCATCGCGTGTTTATTTACACTATAGGAACCTTCTTTCATTCCCTTTGAATACCAGTCAACAAAATAGCAAAATACCCTGAGAATTGTTGTTACTGGAGCTTTGGCAACAACACCGTTTGACATCAGTTCACGAAACCACTTCAAAAGTGGCATCACAACGTGAGGTCACTCATCATCAACTACAGATTGTTTCAAGATCGGAATGTCACTCAAGAATCCAGGATTTAAAAAGTATCCAATAAATTTTAAATATATCAAAGACTAAATGCATCTTAGAATGTGAGGTTTAACAAGTTCTTTTGGCAGTTCTAAGAGGAAATGTCTTCTTGCATAATGCCTCTCACATAATGTAGAACTTTACAATACGGGATATAAGCACTGAGACAACTTCTACTGTTGTTTCGCTACGTATGAATAATCACAGACGTTCTGTTAAAACCAAGTCTCTCTTGCCGATTGCCCAACATGCCTTATCTCACTGTAAGGATTTTGATGGTGCTTTTAATTTAACACTTGTTGATGCGTTACCCACACATGCTCTGAAAGCTTACTCAGAGATAGAGAAATGGCAGCTATATTTTTATATAAAGCGCAAGTAGTATCCATTATGGATTAAGCCGTTGGATTAACGATATTTCCGCCAGCAGAGCGCTAGTGCCATTCTATTAATCCCCTGGATTATCGTTAATCCATAGACTCATTCCATAATAGATTTTTACAAAAATGTATAATCGCCCACCAGAGGGCCCCCACGGATTATCGTTAATCCTTTCATAACAGATTTTTACAAAAATGTATAACAGCTCACCACAGCGCTAGTGTCGCGGATTATCATGATAAATCATATTTTATTAAAAACAAAATGGCAATGGTCGCTACAAATTTTTAAATACAAAAATCCAGGGCGCGCTTCCAGGGATTATCGTGATAAACATATCTTTTTTATAGGGTGGGGATGGTTGTGGATGCCTTAAGAAGTGTTAATATTTGGGGAAATATGCATATATTTAAATACCACTGTGAGGCTTACAGTATTTGCTGCAAAAAAAAAAAAAGACTCGAAAAATAAGTATTTTAAATGCAAAACTGTATTGTTTTAATTACAAACTGTATTTATTAAACGCAAACGTGTATTGCACTACTGTAATGTTCAATATAAATACAATTTGTTTGTTAAAAATGCGAAGTGTATTGTTTAATTGTAAGTTTAATGTAATTAAAGCAATCAACACACACAATTGCAGCACGTAATAAAATAAATTCTAAAATCGTACCTTATGTTTCGGCCGCAGTTCGAGATCATCCTTCATTTCGCAAGGGGCGGTAATTATCACCACTACATAATATATTTGCGTGGCTGTCACACAGAGACTGATGTTCAATTTAGGTCAGGGTGTTATTGTGAGCTTTAAATAGTTAACTTTCGCCATCTCTCAATAAGTTTTCGCTTTCATTTGGGCTGCAAAGCTACGCATACTCCGCTTTCGCTTTCCGACATAACAGTCTGTTTACTCGGATAAAATTAATTCAAGGGTTTGGATATGTGAAATAGTTGACAAAAAGCATTATAATGTGAGAAAAAAATTAAGTTTGTCCTTGTGCAAAAACATTAAATTATCTGTCGATTATGTCTCAACTTAATGCAAATTGGGCTAGGTTTGTTACAGTTAGGGAGAACGTATATTCAAAAATTAAATTTTAACATTCCATATGGTTGTTTATTACAGAAAAAAGTCGTGATAACATATTTCACATGTCAGCATTCACGCCAAAAATCAATCGCTCCGTGGCGAAATACGCGAGTTTGGCACAGTCCCTCACAGAACCTGCTCCCCATCAGACACCCTCCTCATTATTGAGGAAAATATCTGTAGTCACATCATGAGTATACGGTTGTGAAAGAGGGGGGGGAGAAACTAGCCAATCAATGGTGGTCACGTGACCGAAGAAAAGATGTCCGCCCGGCTGATATGCTTTACGTACTAAATAGGGGTGCGAAATATTTAATTTCCTTCATTTCGCTGTGTAGCCATACTATAAAAAGGGAAAATATAATGCAAAGAAAAAAAGTGTTTGTGATTTTTACTATTTAAAGGTGGATATTAAATTGAACTAGATTACATTACAATAAGATATATTATTCATTAATAGATAACAATTATATTATTTTTTCACTTAAACCATTCATCTGTTGTTGTTAATATTAAATTGTTTTAGAGAACATTACAATAATATATATAATTCAGTAATAGATAATATTTTGTCGCATATGAATACCTTACGGTAGAGATGTCATTTTTATTTTAATATTTACTATAAATGTGATGATAATTCCAACTGGTTGCTGTTAATATTACATTGATTTATTCATTAATAGAAAAATATCACAAACAAAATTTTAATTGATGTTGATTGGGAAATATTTAATTTTCCTTCGCTTCGCTGTGAAGCCATATAATAAAATACGAAAATATAATGCAAAAAGAAAAGTGTTTGTACTTTTTACTACTTAAAGGTCGATGAGACACGGCCTGCGTTAAAATAAGTTTAATATTATGTTAAAATATTATTATATATATTCTAGCCGGTGCAAAATATTCAATGTCCAGCCTTAACCTACAGTTTGAATTAAAAGAACTCAATCGGAATGGAATTCCACTGTAATAGTCGTATTTACATACACATTATTTTCAGAAAATAGATGTTCATTACTGTTATATACTATCAATAGTGTGAAAACAATGCTGTAATCATTAAAAAAATAATGAAGGAAGGGAAATACGTAAAGCTTGACAAAATGCATACGTGCTATAAAACGTGAAATAATATATGTGTGAGTATTATATGTATATGTAAGAACTGTAAAAAACGTTTCGCTTTACTAAGCAAAATATATTATTCCCTCTATTTGCAGGGCACATACAAGGTTACTGTAATAACTGTCGACATTTTGCCTAAGAAAACTTTCACAACATAGGTCTTCATTGGCTATAAAATCCAAGTGGGCGTGGTGAAAGGTGGGGGAGATGTTGTATAAAAAGACCGAACAATTCCGATAATGAGCTACATCTCACAATGGCAAAGCTTAGTCTGAAGAGAAAGGACAACGGGTGGGAGATGAATCTTATCGAAGGCTTCACACCAACAATAGCTATCAACGATGCTGCTGCTTCTTCTTCTGGCGGTGAACCACAGGCGAGTGTTGCCTTGCAACTTATTTTTTAAATTACAGGCCATAAAGATAGATCGGCAAAAAAGTTTTACTCGGGGTATACCGAGACTGAAATTATGGTTAATTCAGTGCCCAAAGATACAGATCCTAACCAATGCGTTTCTAGGGTTTTTAACGATTATTTATAGTTTGTTAATGCCAATCTGCTAAATAACCAGCCAGGTTTCATGGGAATCACGATTCATGATGCTAAGCATCCTGAGAGACCATTTAATATGAGTGTTCGTAGGTTCGATCAAGTGAATCCCGAACTCATATTGAAATCATTGGAGAAATTAATGCAGAGTAATAAAGAATTTTTGTTAGGGGGACCACTAAAAATTTCGTGTGTTTGGACAAATGAAATATTACATTCATGCTACAAACACTGCGACGACTGTAGTAAAATGAGAGGCATCATTGAAACAAAGAACAATGACCACCTTTGTCTAGCTAGAGCCATTGCAGTGTCAATATCCAAAATTGACGGGGACATAAATTATCATTTGATTAGAAAGCTGGAATTTCATAAAAAACTAAAGGCTGTAGAGTTGTATGAGAAAATAGGCAAAACTAATGGGCCGTTTACGCTTGAGGACGTGAAACTCTTTAGATGGCGCTAAAGGAATACTCCATAACAGTTTTTAGTGACCATAGTGGGAAATTGTCCTCTATAAGTGAAAAAAATAGCTCCGATAAACATATCGACTTAATATTCCACTACAGTCATTATAACTCTATTGAAAACCTGCATGGGGCATTCAAATGTAAATGGTATTGTCGACAATGCAATTTTCCCTCAGTAAATAAAAAAGAAACTCACAGGTGCGAACAAAATTGTGCAAAAAGTCGCCAGAGGTGCCCACCCACGTTTGATAGGTACGTGAGATGTGACGCGTGTCATCGCGATTTCAACGGACAGGACAGACCTGCTTTAATAATCATTTGATTAAGGGAAATTATTACCCCAAAACAATGTCAGTGTATGACGTTGAAAAAGTCTGTCCGATGTGCGATAAAATTTGTTAATAAAAGGTGTAGAAAAACTCCTCACTAGTGCGGGGAGACTTTTTGCAGTACCTGTAAAATTCATGTAAAGGCTAACCACCAGTGCTACATTCAGTCGTACAATTCGCCAAATATACGAAATAATTTCATATTCATGTTCATAGATTTTGAGTGTAATCAGAACACTCCTTATTCCGAGGGCGTGTTTGAACAAGTCCCAAATCTATGTGTGGTGTACAAATGCTGTGAATTAGGCATTGACGAACCTCACAAGATGGCCTATTGCACGCAGGGTGGTGTTAAAGAACAGGTATTTGACATACAATATGTGAAACAATTGTTTGATCACATCACAAAACCCGGGTTCGAGTCCCGGGACATCATCGTCCTTGCACACAACCTGAGGTGCTATGATGGGCAATTTCTGCTAAAGCATATGGTGGGCAACCAAAATTGGACCCGGAGCTGATCATGAACAGTAGCAAAATATGCAGAATAAGAGTGAATGAAGTATAAGAATGTGACCTTTTTAGACTCTTTGCATTTCATTCCTATGCCACTGTCTCGCTTTTCAAGGACCTTTCAACTTCCCGAATGCAAAGGTTACTTTTCCTACCTATTTAAACCGCCACGGGTGGCCGAGGTCGTTAAGTCTCGGACTCGTGAGCGGGAGGTCTGGGTTCGAATACCGCCAGGACCGTCCTTCCTGACTGAGGTTTTTTCCAGGTTTTCCTCAGTCCTCATCAATGGCAAATGCCGGGGAGGTACCCTAAACTTAGGCCTGGAACGATTCCTTCCATAAAATCCTTTCCCAATATATCATTTAATCCCATGTATCATCAGTGTCCATCGCCTGTGGTGCCTCTGTAGCAAAAACGGGCGTTAAAAGTTAAACACACACACACACTACCTATTTAACACAAAGAAAAATGAAAAGTATGTTGGTCCTGTACCGGGGCAGAAATATTACTGTCCTGATGGCACGAGTGTAAGTGACCGCAAAACCTTCGAGAAGTGGTATGATGAAATGGTGTCCTCAAATTACGTCTTTGACATGAAAAATGAAATTATGCCATACTGGAAAACTGACGTATTTCTCCAGAGACAGGGTGTTTCCAGATTTAGGAAACAATTTATTGACGAGAACGGCTTTGACCCGTTTACAGAATGCGTCACCATAGCTCATGCATGTATGAATGTTTACAGGAAACGGTTCATGCCAAGAAATAAAATTCCACTTATTCCTGGAGGTGGGTACCGCTTAGCTGATAAGCAGTCACGAATAAGGTGTATCTGGTTGTCATGGTTGGAACAGCAACAATCAACTACCATACAGCAGGCTTATTGGTGCCGGGAAATTAAAATTTTAGAACTTAAAGTGGACGGGTACAGAGACAGATGTGTCTATTTCTTTCATGGATGCTTCTACCACGGTTGCACACGATGTTACCCGACAACGTTATGCAACACGGGTAAGAAACCATGGCTGCAGATATGAGGACACCGTAAGGGTCACGAAGATGATGAGAGATGCTGGCTACCACGTGATCGAGATGTGGGAATGTGAGTTTAATGCCATGATTAAGGCTGACGGGGTTTCGACAGATTTTGTCAAGAGTTTTCTCTACTCCTAACCTCTCAACCCATGAGATGCCTTCTTCGGTGGGCGTACAAATTGTACAAAAACCTACTGCGAGGCCACTGGAAACATGAAATGTTTTATTATGACATGTGCAGTTTGTACCCGTTTGTCAATAAGACTAAAGCTTACCCCGTGGGACATCTAAAGATTCATGTTGATAAATGTTCAAATTTGGACGATGTTGAGGGTGACATTGCAAAATGTAAAATTCTTCCCCTTGAAAGACTGTACCTTCCAGTTCTGCCCTCGCGCATTAACGGCAAGCTAATGTTTCCGCTGTGCCGTACTTGTGCAGAGATGGAGAACCAGACAGAGTGCACGCATACAGAGGCCGAACTATATATGACAGGCACTTGGGTAGTCGACGAAATTAAAGTCGCATTAGAGGAAGGTTATAGGGTGAATCATGTATATGAAATATGGGAGTACGAAATGGTACGGTACAACCCTTCCGCTGGCGAAAAGGTCCTTTTTCAGGACCATGTGAACCAGTTTCCGAAAATTAAAACCGAAGCCTCCGGTTGGCCAAAGACTGCGACAAAAATGAGCATATCGCGCAATATTTGGAAAAAGAAGGCGTGGCACTGGACAAAGACGCCATTTAAATCAATCCTGGCAGGCGCGAGTTGGCTAAACTCATGTTAAACTCCTTTTGGGGGAAGTATGGCCAACGAGATAACTTGTCCACGTGTAGGCTTGTGAAAGATTATTCAAGGCCCATAGACCTACTGAACGACCCAGGTGTAGAGGTACAGTCTTACCTGCTCGCTACAGAGGATGTGCTGTAGTGATATGGAAGCACTGTGAATAGAATCCTAAATTGAATTGTATCACCAACACAGTCATAGCTGCATATACAAATGCCCATGCTAGATTAGAGCTCAATTCCTATTTTAACATGTTGGTCATAACAACTTGCACCTCCGCACAAACGACAAAATAGGCAATCTTGATGACAAACAACTTTCACCTCCGCACAAACAAAAAAACTAAGTCATCTTGATGAAGCCCATCAGTTCTAAGAGCTCGGCAGAGCAGTCAACATGATCATCGACGCGTTTCGCCAACTAGCTGCAGTAGCTACCAACACGGAGTATATCTCAATGTCTTAAGCTACAATCGAAGGTGTTGTGAAAGGAGTCGTGAAAGGAGTCCGAAGCATCTCAACAAAGAACGGGCCCAGAACGTTTGTACACCTCGAGAACGGGCAAGAGGTATTTCTACCAACCAGATTCAACAATCTTTCTGCAGAACTCATCGACCAGCTCAACTCATTTGACTTTTACATCGTCTACGAGGGCGAGAAGGTTCTCAGAAACGGATACCGTAGGCACACTGTGAACTTTTCACCATCATAACATGGCGTGCCAAATAGACCCGGTGGGAATAGGCAACAATCTCCTTGTCAAACTGCTTTTTAACAACCAAAATCAAGTCACAACTAGGGGCGAGTATCCTGCTAATATCAAACTGCTCTCCACAGAAATATCATTCTTTGGCGAGGACAAAACTGTCACAAGTCCGACGTCGTGAAAGTCCAATGCTTGCCTTCAAAAGCACAACAATACGGCATAGACGCACGCTGCACCATATATCTCGGAACCACCCCGGCATTAGACTACAAGGTCACGTCGGCAGGCTGCTTCCACACGGCATCCATCAACGAATTCGTCGTGCCCATGTCCATTCCCTCGGACCAGGAACACCTCAACAATAACTTTTCCCACATGCTACTCACATGGGTCACGACGCCGCACGAAGAGGAGGACGACGACGACGAAGACAGCGATAGTGATGTGTCTTTTACCAAAAAACATACACTATATATTTTAAATTAATTTTTTGCAGTGAATCGCCACCAAAATAGTGACTGGGACAGTTATTAAAACATTTTGTTATCAAACATTTCCAATTTTTGGAATTAATAATTGTAAACAAATATATTACATATTTTTGTACCGCCATTTGTAATTATATGTTGTGAAATACATTTTTGTATTTGTGTATGAATAATTTAAATCTGTTATGGATTAAAACAATACAGTTTGCATTTTGAATTTATTTTTATTGCATGTTTCCCAACGTATTAACACTAAACATACCTTCTTAAGGCATCCACAACCACCCTCATCCCACAAAACATATGTTTATCACGATAATCCGTGGGAGCACGCCCTGGATCTTTGTAATTAAACATTTGTAACGACCGTCGCCATTTTGTTTTTTTAATAAAATATGATTTATCATGATAATCCGCGACACCAGCGCTCTGGTGGGCAATTATACATTTTTGTAAAAATATATTATAGAACGAGTCGATGGATTAACGATAATCCGGGCGATTAAGTCATGGACAATAGCGCTCTGGTGGCGGAAATATTGTTAATCCAACGGCTTAATCCATAATAGATACTGCTAGCGCGTATACCACCTGGTTTAAATCTTACGTATTCATCCCCCCCCCACACTCTTATTGCTAGTTTCATTTGTTTCCATACATAACGCTACCTTCGATACTCAATATTTACTTTTATCACTTCACTTGTCTGCTTGCCATAGAAGAACTCTAGTAGTTCGCAATATAGCGATTACAAGTGTGGCTCTCTCTTAGTGTTTTATTCTTTGCTGCTTTTATAATCACTGTTAATTTGTTACATTGTTAATAGTATTACTTTATTTTTATTTTTCTGTTACACACACACTCATACGACACACACACACACACACACACACACACACACACATATATATATATATATATATATATATATATATATATATATATATATAGAGGGTGCCAAAATTATACACATTTCAAGCACAGAAAAAAATTCTGATAACATAACAAAACTTGATTCACATAAACAGAAAATGATGAGCATTAATCATCTTAGACTTTTAAAGTACAACAGTTGCTCAAAATGCCCACCATCGGATATACGTTGAACCACTGATTGTGCAACGTTTGCGAAAATGTCCTCAGCGATTGCAACACATGTCGTTTCAATTGCTTCCCGAAGTGGTGCCAGTGTAGCTGGTTTTCTACAGTATGCAGCATCCTTAAGAGTTCTCCATAGGTAGAAGTCCAACATCGGTTCTGTTCTGTACACATGTTTCCATTGCCTTTGAACTTCAACAATATTCTCGGTTTACCAATATAATTTCAAAATTGCTTTCCGCTCTTCCAACGATAATTTTAGCTCCATTTTGCTGTAGCAACGCTATCCTAACGTAATGTGAGACACAGCTGTTTACAAAACTTCATATTTTAATTTTGGCTTCACTTGTTCATTGTTGATTTACTATAATCTTGGTTTTATTTGCTCATTGTTAATTTACCTGTCACGTAGTAACGCTATGATAATATATATATATATGAGACACATCTGTTTACTGACCATCATACTACACATTACTGTTGTTTTTCGGTCCAACTTTTAAATCTATTAAATAGATATTTACTGTGAAAGTGTCTATACATTTTTGGCACCCTCGGTACATATGGTTTGAGCTTTGCGTAAAATAATGCCGGTTTATGGAAATATTTACAAAAATTAAATTTTACTTTGTGACAATATTATATTTGCCGAAGCGCAAATTTTCACACAGAAAATTGATTGGCATTGGGAGTTTTCACAAACCACCGCTCATGCAAAACAAGCCGTTTTACCTGTATTATCATCGTTCTAAAACCGCTGCGATGTGTCGCATGACCTCAGATCACAAGTTACATATTGTTTCACCAGCAATGTTAATTAACAAGCTTTGAAACTGATTTTAAAAAATCTGAGGATGCTGAGATTAATGTTTTATGGAAAAAGTGCACCTAAGGCAGCAAAAAATATTAAAAATAATGTATATGGCTTATTAAAATAATTATTATATAATAACAATTAAGTTTAGCCAAATTAGAAAACAATTAAAATTTAAAAATAATTGCTTAATATATGATGGAATTTTCATTTAGATAGTAGTGTTTTGGAAAACTCAGCTTGTTATCTGTTGAGGTTCAACACAAAAATAGTCATTATGTCTCTACTATTCAAATTAGATGAAACCATTTTTAATTAGTTTGCTAAGAAAAGAACAAAAAGCAAAACCGTGACATTTCATAAACATCTGGGCTTACTTATATATTTATTTCTTTTCTGCACACTCAGTACTTCAAGTTATTATTAGACTTTTACGCAAGGCCAAGCACCCTGTAGAGGAAATTTAATAAAATATGTTTTTTTTTTCAGAGCTATTCTACCTGCTTCTTCTATTGTTTTCCCGACTGTTCCAACGAGTATTTGTTATGTTTTGGGATTTGTCTGTTTTTGAATACGAATTGAGATTTTCCACTGAAAATTCCTGGAATGTTGATGTTTGTCCGGTTTAAAGTACAGTTGTTTGGTTGTCACAGTGTCAGAAGAATTGGTAATTTTTTTTTTAAAACTTTAGTGTACAAAGCCTTCATCAAGAACGTCTGGGTCGTGGTCAAACTGGGGTGGAATACTTATAAAAGGCAATAAAGGATTACGGGCTGCTTATAACGTTATTGAATCAGTTAGCCTGGCCACACGAGTTTGTTAATATAATTAACGCATATTATAAATATCATCTTTTGTGACTACGGGAGTGACAAGAAAATAGAAACAGATGAATGTACAAAATCTACATTGCGATGTTTAGTACATGAATTTTATACAGTACGCAACGTGGTACCTATTGTAGGTAAGTTAAATGCTGTGCTTAAGGAACGAGGTATATTAGATTGCAGCAATGAGCAATTTAGGATACTGCTACCAAAACTGAGATTTAAGTGGAAAAAATTCCCCTCCAAAATAAAAATAGTCATTGAAAAACCAGATACTATAGACTGGCGGTGACACTATTTTAGAAACAATCAAAATTACATAGCATAGGGTAAAACATTTTTTTGTTTAGATGGGACGTATTTACATTAGACCCATTCAGTTATAATTTGCTGGCAAAATGGCTATTCTGGTACCTATTAGCAAAGGTCTTCGGATAATTATTGGAGGTTAAGGTGGATTTTTAAAAAATACATTACTTAATTTTAAATTCCATAAAGAGACAAGTGACTAAAATGATGACATCAGCTTTGAAAATTTTAATAAATGGCTCTGTAATCACATTGTTTCATACCTTGCTTCCAAAATATTTTTGGTTATGGTTGATGCCAATTATCATAATGTTCGGCATAAACGGAAACCAACTTTAGCACCTCTTGAATGGCTTACACATAATGCTAAAGCCTTTCATTTTGATCCAAATATGCGAAAAGCTGACCTCCTCTTCTTAGTCAAACCAATCCACACAGAATAATCCTACATTACAAACAAAACCCTCCGTGACAATAAGGTCCTTCCTTTGCGCTTCCCACCATACCATGTAGACCTTAATCCAATAGAATTTGTTTGGGCAGAGAAGGCAGGTACCGTTAATTATGTTACTTATTCCTCCAAAGAGAATGAGTTACTTCGATTTTATCTTAACCTCTGTTTTGAAGCTGTTTCTTGTCTTATAGTGTGACTGATAACTTTCCAATATTAAATTTAATTTTAAGTGTTGCAAAGCAGTATTCGTAATATAGATTGAGAAAAAACTCTTTCGTAATCTTCCTTATCAAAATTCACAGAAAAAATGCAAGACTTTTCTGCAGACTTATGGTCCGTGCTTTGCGCATTTGAGCCCATTTGTTTCTTACAACAATATGCTTAGGAAACCTATGATATAAAATAATTAATGTTTTGGTTTTCTTGTCATGGTTGACACTATAAGCAATTCCATAGCTGTAAAACATGTTAATTCCTTAATAATATTTAAAATTTAACAAAACTCGTCATAAACAATGTTATTTAGGCTACGAGCTACCAGCTAGCCATAATGCGACTAAAGATAACATTATCTTGACCCAAGTTTCGTCAACAGTGAAGATCTTCGACAGGGTGATCCAGAGCACACTATGTAGAGTAATACGGTGTCACCAGCGGTATGCACAGTAGCATTTCCTGCTTGTGACTTCTTACCGTAGTAGCGTGCTCTGGTTACCCTGTCGAGGATCATCGCTGTTGGCGGGATTGTGGGCTATGACCCGAAGATCAAAAAACACTTTTTGGATTGGAAAAGCCCGCATCTCAGACCGAAGAAGGCAACGCAGGTCAGGAGCCCAACCAAGAGTAAACTTTTTGTGTTTTTCGACATGTGCAGCCCCCAAAGGTCAGACCATCAACGCCGAGCGTTACTGCAACATTCTGGATCGTCTCAGTGAGAACCTAAAACGTGACACCAGGGAAATTAAGTGTTTCCTCACAACGATTACTAACTCACAGAGAGTTAATAACGAAGTGAGTTACTAGTACATAGCGGCATGACTCCCTACTCATTAGACTTCACTCTCTGGGACTTTTTTCTCTTCCAGAAGGCGAAGCAGAAACTGAAGGGTCGCCAATTTTACTTTGTGAACGAGATCCAGCCCGAATCTTTTGACACGCTTCAAGAACAGGACTTCTAGAAAGTGAGAAAGGCTCTGGGGGCGGTGCATCATTGCACAAGGAGACAGTTTTAAAAGGGATAACGGCAAAATGTAGATCATATATGAGCTTTATTATTTATAGGCCTAATATTGAACATGTTTGTTAGCATCTAGCAACTATAAATAGAGCTCTTTGAATTTAAAATACTTTTACAGGATATCGTCACAGTGGCAGTATTGTATTAAAATTAATACAAAATTCCATTCAGACCTTGTAAGTCCCATCACACGTTTCTCCTATTTCAGCTATAATTGTGCGTACCTCTTACAGGGTTCTCATTAATGAACATTTTGCGAATTTACATGCTAACTAATTTCATTTCTTAAAAGGTGTGCGGGAAACCCGCTCATTGATTTGCTTCTTTGATGCTATCTATAGACCATCCTAATAGGGCAAAGAGATTGTCTTAAGATGCAACCTGTAAGATTTATCCAAAGAAATATAACGCTCCTATTTCATTCGTTCCAAATGACCTCTGTGAAATTAATTAGTTATACATTATTTAGAACTTCATATATACAAAATTGTGATGAACAACATTATAGCGTTATTAAGTTTGTGCGATAAACAATTTAAAAAATTCAACTGTCTTATAGGTTAACCAAGAATGTGAACGCTTGCGACGAAACTACTAAGGAGTTTAAAACCGTTATCAAATGAAGATTTGCACAACAGTGAAAAAAATAGCATTGTTCTATTTTAGGCGAACTTTGTCATGGTGTGTCGTCATGCATTCACATTTACAAATTTTACTGTTCCTTTTCCTTCCTGAGACGCTCCGTTCACTAATCGCTATGCTATATGATCGGGGTCTCTGCCTGTTGACCCTAACAGGCCCTGGTAATGAGTTAATCCTTTTGGCCAAATGATGTCATACTTCCCATATCATATTTTTGCCTCTTCATTTCTGATTCGAGTTCGTCCCGAGACTTCAGGGAGAATAGCTAGGTTTGGTAAGTGGCTATATCAGACAGGAACCACCAATGACTCCGACCTGAGGAAGTTAAATTTTTTTTAGGCGCCATAACCACTCCATGTTTTCATCCCGTGAACCAAGTAACTCTGTAAGTATTACAGATATTACAGTTGCAATATTTTATACAGGCATGAAATAAAATATACTTCTTTGTCTGTTACAATATTCTCTGCTGTAATTTTCCTCTTAAATTGGATTTACAATGGAATTCCCTTTTGAGTGCAATATAAGGACGTATTGTGTTTTAATTGCATTACGGTTTATTAGGAAAGTATGGGGAATATTTTATTTGCGCTTTTTCACTGAGTTCATTATTTCAAAGTATATTTTCTTTGTTAAACGAATTAAAGGGGAGAACTTTGTTAAATATTTGCTTTTTTATCTTACGTTAATAAATAAATTAAAAGCATAGATGATAATATTTCTATTTATCCCATTCAACAGGGCAACATACATTTCCTCTATCAAATGCGAGTAATTTTTTCAGTACGGTTTCAAATTTAAAAGGTTTACTTGGGCAAGAGAGTGTAAAATTAAATTAATATTAACTCTGAGCTCGGAAGTTAAATTGTAGCAAGACTTTAGGCTGATGTTTTTGAATACTGTATTTTAAAGTTGGAATTATTTTGAGCATAATAATCACGACTTAAAAATTAAATATATTTCTACACGAAATGTTTTGGGGCGAAAACTATTTGTTACTTTCTAGAATTTGTTTTGAAGATTAAATTGCTTAAAATATATTAATGCACGAAATTTCTTCAATGGCTTTAAAAAGAACTTTGAACATTTTGAATTGAATCCCACTGTGTTATGTTAGTTCATAGTGGTGGTGCCAGAAACTGATGCCACTAGCCACTATTAATATTCATGTAAGAGGATTCAGCAATTCCATGCTATCCTTGTTTCAGTTATGCAAATGCCTGGTGAAGTCAGAAATTCCATATCTTGGCTCGAAGCAAGGGATGCTCAGTGACGCTTAAAGCATGAAAACGAAGAACACGACCTTAATTTTGAGCATCAGGATCCTGATGGAAGTACAGCGTCGGATGGAAGACAGGAGTTTCTTAACTTATTCATAGAAGTTCAAGAGAACAGCTGTCGTTTACACTGCAACGTGCTGAAGTACAGCAATTTCAACGAGCCCGTGGAGCCTTCAATTTTGACATTGACTACACAACTGTAGCAGCAGGGTTTCCTTTAAAATGTGTAAGTTATAGTCAATATGCATTTCACTCAGCATGTAGTTATTAAATATTCATAATAGCTCTGCTGATGGGCTATAAATTCCCACCGACACATTATCCAAAACTCTCGAAACTCTTCGATGTCAACACACACCTCTGCCCAAGAAATCAGGTGAAAAATCATACAACGCATCTGTAAGTTAATATCACTTTCATTAATGGATATGTACCTTATTGTTCGAAGTAACGAAGTATCTATATACTGGCTATGTTGCAAATATTGAATGAGTTTTTGAAAGATAACTTGACTAGGATAGAGAAAGGACACCTATCTTTAACTTTTTTCTGAGGTGTAAACAATTTAAATTGAACAGAGTTATCTACGATCTTTCTCGCATAATCCAAACAAACAAACAAAAAAAAAAAACCTAGGGAAGTGTTTTAGTTACTACTTATTTATACGAATTTTACTCGGTTAATCATTGCTGATTAAATAAAATATTTCAGTGTCATTATGTACACATTGAACAAAACTAATACAGAATCCCAAAGCTTTAATATTCACAAATAATTGAAATGGGTTTTCAATAATGTCGATATCTCGACACTCAAAGGCATATATCAAAGGATATATTTGTATACGAACTCAATACTTGGTTAATACAACAAATTTAATTAATATTGTCACATGTAGCATATTTTAAAGGAGTCACAAGTAAGACGTGTTTCATTTACAAGTTTCTAAATTGTAGATAACTGGTACCAAAAAATTGAGTGCGCTTCTAAGCCTGACCACCAACTCTAAATAAAAGTAGCCTCCTTTCTTATTATTTCTGAGAATGTTCTGACGACTGTATGCCCGAGTTTAAACTGTCTATAAAATCACGTACTAGAGCAACAAAAGATGCTGAATTGAAGTTTAAGTAAACATTTTTGAATGTGCATACATGATTTTTTCTATGCTTTTCATTTTTCGCGGATATGGAAATATAACGCTCCACCTATAAAATAGTTTTGAGCGTGATCAGTAATAAAAGATAGTCTTCTGGTAAACATGCCATGTGATCTGTTAAATTATCTAATCAAATGAAATTCATTGTAACAATATGGTACTTCAGCATCTTTAACATGAAAGATTATTTTACATTAGGAACAATTTGCAATTAAATGACAAAAGACGGATGCTTCATGGTGTATCATTTTCAGAAAATATAAGTAAAGTTTGGAACTACTTTGAATAGGATCCTATGAAAAATAACCGTGCTGTTTGACGGCTTTATAAAAAGTTTTTTTGGGAGATAGAACAACTTACAACTAGCAAATACTTTTAAAGATGTTATATGTCCAGGTGAATAAGGAAATTTAGTTCTACTTGTTTGATACTATATAATATTAAATTAATTTGTTGCATTTTATTTGAAAAAAATATGACATTATCGAGCATCGGGATTAATATATGTTTCTAGTATTGAGAAAACTTGGTACTGAGCCATTTCTAAATATACGGTAATATTTACCTCAGTTTCATATACTGTAAGTAAAAAAAGATACACTTATCGAACTGCTTCCAGGCTTTTCCAATTTATCAAGAGGTCCAAAAGTAAACATTGAGGGAAATATTGTATCATCTTACTTTGAAAAAGAAAGTGGAAGAGCATGCCTTTGAACTTTAAAGGCTTATATTTGCTTCATTTGTTACTAATTAAGTGCTGTACAAATTAGGTAAATAAATTAAACCTTCATTAAAATTTTTGGAAGTTTTTTCCTTCTTCACAATGTGCAACTGTTTGAAATGGAAATCATATACAAATCATATAGAATCAAATGTATACCCACTGCCGGAATCCGAAGCTGTAAGCCATAGAGAACCAAAGATATACATTTAGAACCTCGAGCTTACTCCTAAATTTTCCTATCTGGTTTCTTTCAAACTTTTACCTATACATTAGCTTAGTGACATAACGAGAATATAAATGAGCGTTATAGTGCGATTAATTAAAGTCTCTTTCAGAAATATTCCGGGTATTTCAGTTCTTCTTGGGATGAAATCTTGAGATGTACGGAAGAATATCTTCTGATGGGAATGGTAATAACTGCTGACACAGTACAGCATTAGTAGAGAGCCAAATTTATTACTCCGAGTCCTGACGGTACCCCAATTTTTTTTTATCGCTTGATTCCGCTTTCAAATCTTTCGTTAAACGTTTGTTCTATTGGATAATCGGTTGACAATTAAAACATCTCTTTATGTGCCTGTGTAACGAAAATAACGTTGAAAAATTATATGACTAATTTACACTTAAAAGAATGATCCAGGAACACATTTCAGTACGTATAAAAAAGTATTTATCCCAGTATATTTAGCAATTTATGCCATTTGTACATAGCAGTGAAGATATTTAAAAACTCGAACTTAACCAAGAGAACAATGTCTTCCACCAGAAAAGGTAGAGTAGGAAAATCTAAACTAAATTTATACATAAGGATGAAATAAGGCAGTTTGACTAATGGATGAGAAGATATTCGCAACTTAAAACACACAAATTACACCCAGAATGATGGGAATAATACTGAAATGAAAAGAGAAATAAATTCTATTGCATTAAGAGATTTCATTTAGTAGCCTTAGAGCTGCAGGCATTTTATTCGGTGATGAGAGAGCGCTGCATCATCAGATGACATTTTGTCAGATTCCAATTCTTCTTGCCATGCAGATGGTGGCATGGGATCAGGTAAATTTTCTCCAAGAGTTATTAGAGCAGCAAGGAGATTAGGATACCAAATGGCTTACTTATTTTTTTTTTTAAAGAAAACCCAGTTACATATGTAAGCACACACAAAAAAACCCAGTCATTTCCGTGGTATTTTTATTCATACCACACATTAGTACACCGAACGGTAAGTAGCCTTTCTTGCCCTTTAACCAAAGAGTCAGCCTTGTATTGCGTCTTTTATTACTCACCTGGGGCGCCCATGCAAGTTCCTGGTCCCCAAGACTGCAATTTAAATAAAACAAATGGGCGGTTTTAACAAGTTTAGAAATTGAACGCCTCTGAGATTTCGGGATAAGCTCACCATATATATATATATATATATATATATATATATATATATATATATATAACCAAAAATGTTTGGAGAGTTTCTATAGCTATGCCTCTGTTTCTTCATAATTTCACACAGAACGGCTCACAGGACTATAAAAATTTACAGACTGATTACCTTGTTTTCATTCCAGTCACCCTCTTTTCTTTCAAATTTTGAATACCATTTAACGCCAGTTTTAGCTACTGAGGCATCATGGCGGTGGACACTGATGATACCTTAGATGCAATGATGAACCAGGAAAGATTTTTAAGGAAGGAAGCACTCATGGCCTAAGTTTAGGCTACCTTCCCGGCATTTGCCAATTATGAGGACTGAGGAAAACCTGGAAAAAAAAAAAACTCAGTCAGGGAGGACGGTCCTGTTGGCAATCGAGTACCAAAGCCTCCCGCTCAGAAGTTCGCTCTTAAAGACCTCGGCCGCCCATGGCGGTCTTTCTTTTATTTCAAGACGTCAACAAATGTGTATATTCAGATATGTCAAATGAAGACACGGTATAATGGATGAAATCCAAAGAAAGGTTGTATATATTTATGGTTCTTGATAAAATAAAAATGTGTTAAAGTGTTCAGAAAGATGATGTAACAAACAAAATTAGATTATATATTCGTAATCAGAGTAACAGATTTGATATTAACCCAGATCTATTTTTCAGCAAACAATTAAAAAAAAGTGTTTGACTATGACAAAGTTGTTACGGCCCCCTCTCACTAAAACATGAGTATAATATGTGTGTTGTAAACCTAATTATCGTAATATTTCATATATTGTGATTAGTAATATAGATATCTTATATGTGTAACATGGCATAATACTAACATATAAATTATACGTAAAAAAAAGATAAAGAGTCTGGTACTTTCTCTTACGGTAGCTTGGAAAACTCGCAATGTCATAAAATTCTATTTAACAGGGAGAAGGAACCGGGGAGTTGAGTGTTATGATACGTTTAAAAGAACTGCCGTTGCTGGGTTGATAATCTAAAGATCATTTAAATCCGTTGAGCTTTGAATCCGACAGACCGTTGTAATGTTAGTCATTAAACTGGCTAATGTAAACAAAAGTTTTAAAATTAAAAAAAAAAAAAAATAGCGAATGGCACGTGTAGCAGGTGAACTTAGACCAGCCATTGGAAAATATATATTTGAACTTTTCAAGATAGACGCGAAGTTTGCGTGTGCTTTGTGACCCCTTTGGCGTCATAAAGCCCACAATTACTTGATTTGAATTGAACATTTAAGGAAGATTTTGCTTAGCTGGGGCACTCATTAAAAGTTCGACGTTGCTGGGGCACGCATTCCACAGAATCAACTCAGGCGTAGACAACAGTTTCTACTTCGGACGCGGGCACAGTTCTGATAAATCAATTAGGCAGTTTTTTTAATTTGGTACTCAGCTGAGAAGCATTATCAGTAACGCAGTTCCAATACATCAGTTAAGCAGTTTTCAGTTTCACACGCCGCGGCACTCATCTGTAAGTTTCACACGCGACCACTAAGTTTATATTCGACGCAGCTAAGTCTATCGTACGCAAAATACCAGAGAACGCAAACGGTTTGAATATAATAAAGTACATATATATTATGCAGGACCGCGTGCTTATTTGTACTATTGAACTCCTCTCCCAGTCCCGTTGAATACAAATCAACAAAATATCACACTTCATCCAGAGAAATTGTTGTCATTGAAGCTTAGGCAACAATACCGAAGCGATCATTAGTTAATCAGCCAAATCGCTTCTAATTGGCATCAAAACAAGAAGCCACTTGACGTCGACAACAAATCGCTTCATAATTAGTGCCCAATCTGTGGCACTTAGCCGTAGCCTACTAAACCGCTACAACTTGTATTATAATAGAACATAGTTGGTCAGTATTTTTCGGAAGTTCCCGCCGTGTACTTAAATTTTATGACGTCACAATTAATTGGCGATCATTGTCAGCTACGACTAGAAGAGAGGAATTAATATAACACAGTACTTATTGATCATACGTAACTTTTTTGATGGTACCATTTTTTTTACAAGGAGGACTCTGAATATTTTAAGAATGAAAGCAATAAAATTTTAAAATTCTATCAGTTCATTGACTTTTTCCAAAGTATTCTCTATACATTCTATATAACGTTTCATCCTCTTAAACCGTTTTAGAAGTCATTGAACACCATGCTTCTTTGAATAAAGTGCATAAGCATTTTCATCGTTGACTGCGAATTTTTTCTTCTATTTTATAAAATAGATAAAATCGCTTAGGGCAAGATCTAAACTGTAAGAAATATGTACCAAATATTTGACTTCGGATTCCTACAGAAATAAAGTTCTTTTGAGTACAGTGTTGGCAGTGTCGTTTGCTTAGGGAAACAGGATTCCATGCAGATCTGTCTTAAGACGCTTCGTTCTACTACACAGAAGAACTCAGGTAGGCACTTGTATGCATTTCTTACTAGCAGCTCCGGGGGTGTGAGTGGGTCACATTGATAGAAAAGCAACGTGAATATAATATTTTATTTTGCATGTTGGACGATGCTTACATTGCCACCAGTGAATTTTGATTAATGCAAGTCGACGTTCCGTGACGGCTGAGATCGACTTTGTTGCCTGGCGTACAATTTTCCTTCCCATGAGACAAAACCCACCAAGATAACTGACACATTTCTACAACCACGTTTGTTCGGCTTGTAAATCGCTATTCTCTCATATAAATGCAAGAATAAGTGATAATAATGTTCTTTGTTTACAAAAATACCATTCTGGCATTTTAAAAATTAATAATGTAAAATTATATATAATTAGTAATTTCAAAATGCGCTTATATATAAATTTGGAGAATATTTACACTGTTAGTAGAAGAAATTTTCGGCAGATCGTTCTGCCATAAAATAAATTCCAGATCCGATTATGTTTATTTCATATTATAAATATAAAAATGTAAGTATAACAGTGCCAAAAGTGATTAGAAAGACTCGAATAACAGTTGAAAGAGTTTGTGTTAACTTTTGCAGGGGTTATATAGTTATTTCCGTACTTATTTAAGGTATTTAAAACTGTGTAAATGGTGAAACATATGACCGCAACAAAACCATCAAATAGTAAATAACGTTTTATTGAAATTGAAAATTGTGTGAACTTTCAGTGTAACATTTCATTTTTATATAAAATCAAAAATATTTTAAAACATAACAAAAGTATTTTCAGTACCTGTCTGATATGCCGCTAAAGGTCATATTGGCAGATACGAGAGTATCAAGGGGGGAGAACGCTTTATGTAGTGCGAAGATCTTGACTCCTCTCACATTCCAATACTCTTAACATGCTATGCTCGCTCACTAATAAGTTGCGGTCATCTAACTTAATTGAAAAAGAAGAATTGAAAAATTCATGTCAAGGTCGGGATTCGAACCATGGATCTTCATCCTTTGGTGCTGACGCTCTAATCTACTGAGCAACCTTGTCCTACTAGCACGAAATCACGAAATTCTCCTATATGGTTTTGTATATATCCCGGAGATCTGCCTAAGATATTCTCTACTGTGAGTAATATATTCCTTAAGAGGCGACCCGTAATGCTACGAGCACTTTGGATACAGGATTCTAGTGTAACCATCAACTACCACTAAGTATATATGGCCTCTCGCTTCGTATATTTGTCTATACCTCGAACTCATAATATGTTTTTATTGTCTATTCCACCACTACGGGTGGCCGAGGTCGTTAAGGCGGGGACTCATGAGCGGGAGGTCTGGGGTTCGAAATCCGCCAGAACCGCCCTCCCTGACTGGGATTTTTTCCACGTTTTCCTCAGTACTCATAACTGGCAAATGCCGAGGAGGTATCCTAAACTTATGCCTGGAGCGCTTCCTTCCTTAAAAAATATCCTTTCCCAATATAGCATTTCATTTCATGTATCATCAGTATCCGCCGCCTGAGGTGCCTCTGTAGCAAAAAACGGGCGTTAAACTCTACTAAAAAAAAAAAAAAAAAAAAACACTGTCTATCCCTCGATACCGGACACATTTCTACTCAACCTCATTCAGTGTGTTAGTTCCCAGAATCTGGAACTCCCTTCCTACTGAAGTCAAAGATTGTCGGACAATAAGCAATTTAAACGTAGATTAAATTATCATCTCAACCCAGGGAATTACAATTGTTATTCTCTCGCTTCATTTTCCTCTTCTTTGTACTCATCCTTTACTTCTGCTCCTTCCTCCTCCCCCCTAGTACTCGAGAAAAATTAATTAAGAACAAGTGGAATTCTAACATTATGTTTATCAACTTCCTTACTAAATTAAAATATGTAATATTTGTGTGCAGTATACATCTATAACTTGGTTTTTTCTGTACTTTATATAACTATGTATGTTTAACTTTTTTTTTTTTGTTTTCGACTAGTAGAGTGAAAGAGAAGACCCTCATGGTCTTAACACCTGCCAGGGTAAAAAAATAAATAAATGTAGGGGTTATTTAGTATATGTAAGTAGTCATACATAATGCTTTAGTTGGAAATTCAGAATCTTTTTATTGCATCGAAAGTTTCTTTTACTGTCCAGACTGATTACCTTATATCGTTGGTGACCAGGATCTGAACTTTGTCTTTCATATTGTCAAAGAGTTAAGCCGAAAATGCACTGCAACTCCTTGCAGTGGTTTTTTAATAAAAAGAGGGTTAATGAAAATATGTACAAGAATGGACGAAAAGATTTTGGAAGGATTTGATTGTTTTAGATTCTCAGGGGTAATTCTTCCTCCCCAATGATAGTTTCCGCTGACTTATTCTGCCACGGCTGTTGAGAATTTACTGATGGATACTTTTATGGTCCTGTGACCATAGGGGAAGGAGTATATGGATATTAATAATATTTTTCGTTATGGGAAATGAAACACAATTTATTGTTATTCCACGTAAAATGTACTGCACTCAACTAATAAAGCTCCTCTAACTTATAAAGCTCGTCCACTAAAAACTCTTTCAAAACTAATTACAGTTTTCCACTATCTGAACTAAACTGAAAAAACTCTTCCACTGATATTGCCCAGCTGAATACTGTTGCAAAACTAACTGCGGGCCGCTAAATTAAAGACTAAATAAACATGGTTGGTTTCTTCCTTGGGTGAGGTTATCGACCTGTCTTTTCATCCCTGTAGTTGCCTGTCATATGTTTTTATTATGTCTACTCAGCTTTATCATCTCTAACAGAATACCAATAAACATCTTACCCAAGCATTCTCCTTTAGAAATTTCTTCAGAAAACATCGGCTTGCCTGGGTCATCTGCACACATATGGTTACAATAGGCAACAGAAATTCCCAGGTCAGATTTTATGGCTGGGATAGCTTTCTGCAGCCTGGCAAGAAAATAACATTTTACACAAAATATTTCAACATTTGTACAGAAAAAAAAAATGACATTACACTAATCGCTATAACGAAGTTACATAAAATTACTTGCTATAATTACTCTAATTAAATATTAGGGTGGCAGCCCATAAATACTGTCTCATCTTCGTTGTGAAATTAAGAAATAACTTTGGAGAATGTGTGCTTAGATGTTCTGCTTGTGCTGCTTTAGCCACTAAAAGAAATGTTCGCATATTGGCTAATCACTATTATGAAATATAACTAGACAACAGCTACATGAACTACAAAAATAACAACAGGGGTAAAAAAAATTGTATTGCTCACATAATACTGGAAATGCAGCATATTCATTCTACTATTGGCACCTAAACATTCATGTAATGATAACTGCTAAGATGTTGAACAGTAGACTTCACTAACGGCAATCTTCAAATAAGTGGCATACCTGCAACAGAAAAAAAAAATGCAATATATTGGTCCGTAAACAGAATTAACGTCATATTTTAAGCTATGAACTAGCTTTTAATTAATGCACTGAAATATTTGAAAAAATTCTATATGTAATACATGGGACTTTCTAAGCACCAATAGCGGAATTAAGTTATGCTGAAATTGGATTGTAGACAAGAGATTGGGGTAAGTATCCCATCAAATGACAAAAGAAGAAATTATATATGAGCACTTGAAATAAAATCCAACAATCACCGCCCGGTATATAAATTATGGGTATCACTATTAAACCCAGTACCAATCATAAAAATTTCAACGCTCCACCCATTGCTAACATCAAATATAGATAATCAGAACTATAAAACTATAACACTATATAACTATATAACTATAACACTATATAATTTTTCACCCTAAATTTCAGTTAACGAAAAATAAAATGACTTAACGAACATAGTGCAGCTACTTAAATTCAAAAACTTTCATAAAGTGTAGCAACTTTTCTAAATTATTAAATATAAATTCAAATAGTGCAGAAAATTAACACAACTGAAAAATCAGGCATAAACTTATTATCATTACCCAAAATGCTCATATACATGCACTGAAAATCCTAAATTTTCACGGTAATCTTAAATGGTTTGGCACCTATAGGGGTATATTAACATTATATTATTAGTACAGTAATATCCGCAATACATCATTTACACATAATAAAATAATACCTGTATAATTGTAATAACATTATAGGAATCATAGCAAATAAACTAGTTTCAAAGGTACAACGCTAATTTCGGTTATAGTAAAACGAAGAAAGAAACACACACTCACACACACACACATCAGCTATGGCAATCGTCACTACCGATAGAAACTTGTCCCAAGATAAGCATTTTATCTCTATACTTCTGCAAAAAGTGTTTTGCTCCATTGTAGTTCCCCAGATCAATCAGACCAAGACACTACTTATTGACTTTAACATTTTATTGTTGACTTCTCGGTGATATACAGCAAATATGCTGTGTCACTATTGTCAATGCTCTCATCCAGCTCTATTGAAAACCATAAGAAATCACTAATTTTATTTGTTAGTTGAAGTTATCACTTGTAATTTCTTTTGCACGGTTTTTAACGATGTTTTTTTGGCAAAATTACTGACGGCAATGCTCTAACTTCATCAGGAACTAAGTTTTTAGCTACTGTTAAAACGCAGTCCTTAATAAACTCACCGTATCTGTAGAATCAATGTCTTGCATCTTTCATGTGTGTTAATTCCAAAACTGGCACGTACAGCGCCAATACTGGTTATCTCTATGCTTTAATCGGGAGAAGAAAGATCAAGCAGTTAATGAGGGTGCTTACAGGATATATACTTATAGCTACCGCAAATTCATTTCAGACATAAGGTGCGAACTATCAACATGTTCCATGCTCACTAAAGCACTCTAAAATTTCACAGTTATTGTAGGTAGGCTGTAGACTACATATAGTCTGGCGATCGAAGAAGGCAAGCAAGAGGAATGTGGTATGTAAACATTTACAGCGTTGTCATACACCCACCCATGGTTAGAAGTCCAGTGGGCGTGCAATATCTGAGTCTGACCGCTTAACTTGTTACACATGGGCATCCCACATACACTCTTCGTGTGCAGGTAAACGGTTTAACCTCCCCACCCGCAATTTAGCCCCACTAGCCTTCTTCTGATCGTCAGACTCTAGAACGAGTTGGGTTACTCATCAGATGTATTTCCTCTTAGATGCTTTAGCAACATAGCTATGATGATAAAGCGCTGTTTGCACACTAAATGTAAACAATTATTTGTATCAACGGTGCACAGAAATAAACTACTACTGTGAATTAAAATGCGTATGCACGATAAAATATTCTGCGCGACTCATATTCACAGGTATAGACGTAGCCATTATTGACATACTTAAAACCGTCATGCAACTGCGATGATTGGCCTTGAAACCTGGAGCGCGAAAAGTCGTTAGCACAAGCCTTGGGGAAATCACGAGTAAGAGTACTCGTTGCCATGATTTGCAACGATGGCTTACACTATGGAGTTAATATCGTACCATTTATTTGGTAGTGTATATAATACATATACATATAAACCGAGGGTGCCAAAATGTCTACACACTTTCACAGTAGATATCTATTTAATATATTTCAAAATTGAACCGAAAAACAACAGTAATGTGTAGTATGATGTTCTGTAAACAGATGTGGCTCATATACATTATAATAGCGTTGCTACTTAGCAGATAAATCAGCAGTGAACAAATGAAGCCAAGATTATCGTATGATGCTCTGTAAAAGATGTGACTAAGATTATGATATGCTGGCGTTGCTACAACAAAGTGTAGCCAGATTATCGTTTGAACAGCGGAAAGTAATTTCGAAGTGTTGTTGGAAAACTGAGAATTTTGTTGAAGTTCAAAGGCAATGGAGACACGTGACCAGAGCGGAACCGCCAACGCGAGCAACAAATGCACGTATTCGAGACACATTTGAGACTTGTGGTACCGCATGCGAAGTTCACAAGGACAGATCTGGGAGACCTCACACAGCAACAAGCCAAGCATCCTCGGCTATGATTATAGAACGTTTTGAGCACTCAACGCAGAAATCCACAAAGTAATGTGCATGAAAATGGGATTAGCAGAACGAGCGTACGTCGTACTATTAAAACAGCAAAGTTGAAAGTTGGGCATTTTGAGCCACTGTTGCGACTGTTGTAAATGTCCAAGATGATTCGTACTCATCATTTTCTGTTTGCGTGAATTCAGTTTTGTTATATTAACACAGCGTTTTCTTTGCTTGAAGTGTATATACATTTTTGGCACCCTCTGAATATATTATTCAATGCGATCAGTCTTTGAGAGAAACGCAATCCGTATAGTAAAATGTGCACTTTTAAAATATCTGGTAAAAACGCAGAGGTACGTCACATAAGCAAAATATGCACAACCTCATTAAAGTTTTTGCACCATTGAAAGGCTATACAACGATCCAGATTTAAAATTATGAATACTGCAAATATAGGAATGAAACTGCATACAATGACAAGTCGCGGTGCTATTTAGTTTAAGCGATCTTATCAGAACATTTAAAAGATAATAAGGAAAATGAGATAGTTTGAGATAATATTTCAAATTAAGGCAAATGAAAGCTATAATTATTCATGATTATTATTCGGGCTATGCATAATTTGGCGCTCTTGAGTTAATGGTTTCTTACACGGACGGGGAAAATGTTCATTCTGAAGAACGGACTTCAGTTTTGAAGCACCATCCACTGGTAAGCTGCCAAATAGGCAACAGGGCTCTACTCCACTAAGGTATGATATTCAAAGGCGAAGATTTTTTAAGATAAAAATAAAACTTAAATGCATATTTGCTGCTTTTAAGATATTCGCCGAGAGCAACTGTGACAAATAAAATTTAAATTTGAACTAGAATTTGTAACAGTTTATTCGTTAAAACCCGGAATGAGTTGAGCAGCTGGTTTCCACAGTGTATTTTATATACTCAGAGAAAAGATAATATCACAATTCTGTAAGGGAAGTAATTTTTAAGCAACGATTTCTTTAATACAAAAAATAAAAAAACTACGTAGAATTCGGGTGAACAAAATTTTTATTTATATTGATGATGATTATTATGATGATTTTAGTCATAAAATATTTGTATAATGACATAAGTATTGTTAGCAATGTTGATTCGTTTAAAATTTTTATATACCTGATGTTATTTTTAAATGGATATTGGTACCTCTAATGAAGTTTTAAACATTGTATATAATATGAAACATTCTAATTGTTATGGTGTGTACGACATTAGTAAATTTTTTATTTTTACGCCTTACATTGTGGTCCCTGTCACATAACGCATTATTAATGTTTTTTTAAATGGAAAGTTTTGTGACACTTTAAAAATGAGCAAAACTGTGCCATTGTTTGAGAAAGGTGATCCATTGAAACCAGAAAAAATTATATCATTCTCTATAGTTCCCGTTTTTTCTAAAGTAATTGAGAGTGTAATGGATATTCAACTAACAGTGTACTTTTTAGACCAATTGCTTGTTTAAAAAAATAAGTTTCGTTTTTGAAGTGATTTACCAAATATGAGGCCTGTGTCTTTTCTATATTATCTGGTATCGAACATCATAATTTCTTCTGTGACTTGACTAAAGAATTTGACAGTGCAGCACATTATATTTCGATTTCTAAACTTAATTGCTATAGTATAAGCGGGTTTCAATTAAAAGGTCATATTTAACTAACCGATCTCAGAAAGCGAATTTTAATGGTTTGAATTTCGAAACTGCTCCTGTTAGTATTTGTGTCCCACAAGGTTTGATCCTGAGGTCATTTACGTTTCTTCTAATTACAATAAGTAATCTATCTGCTAATATTAGCTGTAACACTAGTTTATTTGCGAATATGCCAATTTTTACCATACTGACAATATCAGTAATTTTAACATATTAGTGGGTGATTAGATAGCATTAAGGGTGGAAAAGGCTGGTTCATATCTAAAGATTTATGTTTAAATGTTGCTAAAACGTAAAAAGCTTTCATTTAGTTTAAGGAATGCAAGTGATAACAATACTATATTAAGGGTATTGGGTATTACATTAAATAGTAAATTGACTTGTGATAAAGAGTTTCATAAAGTAAAATACTATTAAAGAAAGCGTAATAAATAAATTTCACATAACGTTAGTTACCAACTAACTGAAATAGTGCATATGTTACTCAATTTGGTCTATATTGGTGCCCAAGACAATTTATTACATCTGTTACCTACACTTTATGTAAAAATGCTTATTACGCTTTCTTTAATAGTATTGTAGTTATGAAACAATTTATTACAAATTAAAATATAACTAAGTTTGTTTACCACTATAAGCAAAATAGGTAGAAATAATCATCTAATTAATGATGTACAGCTTCAGCGAGCAAAATGAAAATCTGGCATACTTTTATTGCTACTTTTATCCTTTATAAACTTCCACGTGTAGCTTATACTGTTATTTTTGTGACGTTTAAAATATTTAAATACTTATTTATTACACATTTTTATAATATAACTGAAAATTTTGGATTACTAACTGTGGACATCCCATTTTAAATTTTATTTGCGTTGCAAGGTTATTTGGCAATATATTTTGCATTGCATTTAATACTAAATATCGCAAAATTATATTATTATTATTATTATTATTATTATTATAATTATTAACAATATACTTTTTCCTCTAACAGCAGGGAGTTCTGCTATTTAGGAATAACTTGGTTGAAAAATGTTCATCATATTCCACCATTAGTTCCACTGACATGGAAGCTTATATTCATTGTTTGAAAAAAGTTAAATTTTCGTATTATATGAAAATTAAATAACAAATGGAGCTAAAACTATGGCTGTTTAATAAAGAATGCTAATTTTTACCTGGGCAATTTTTCTTGCTAAAATTTAATTTTACTCTATTTTGTTAGCTCAATGAGTACAAATTAAATGAGGGGTCCAAATATTTTAAATCTAAATTCACACGTAAATATTAAGGAACTTGGAAAATACAAAATGTGAGACAAAAATGGTTATGGAAGGGGGGTAAGATAAATGGGAACAACAATATTGACAATTGCACCATTTAGGAGTGAATATAAATTCCCATTACATAATTAATGGGGTTAATTGTAATGGGGTACGGAAGGAATGCAAGTCCATAAAGTCAGGGTATGCAAGAGGAAAATTTAAGTTTAAGTTTTAAGCTCAATACATAATGTACCCACGGTACTAGTTTCGTTGTTGTCATTTCCGTTTCCCACCTTTGAGACGCGCGCAAGTTGAAACATGTTCAGTTCAGTCTATAGCAAAATTTCAGTTGAGGCATTTGTAACGCTATAGCAGGCATATGGAGAATTTGCCCTTCCCTATATAAAGGCTTCAAGATTATACAAAAATTTTGAATAGGGAGGGCAATCAATTTCAAAGGAAGGTGGACCCGACTCTTTAATGAAACAAAATTTAACACTGCTGCTGTCATTGTGAGATACAGGATCGTCGAATAACATTCAGAATTCCTTCAGAAATTCTGAAAATTTTACTGGGTGCACCCCACACGTTTGAAACTGAAAGGTTGCACATGAGCCGCTTTTGTATACAGTGGGTTCCAAGACTGTTGATTTCAGAACAAAATGACGCTCGTGTGCATATTTGCATACAGTTGAAGATGATGTTACAGGAAGATGCGGAGTTTCGTCCAAAGGTAATCACTGCTGATTAAACATGACTACATCATTTCGTTGCTGAGAGCAAACAACAAAGCTCTGTGTGGAAATCTCCATCATCGCCAACACACTCACAAACAAAAGTACAGATGCATTTTTTAATGCTAGCGACTGAGCAAAAGATGTGCAGTGGTTTCTGCCGAGTTGATTTTCTGTTTATACTTTTATAGAGGTTAGTATCTCTTTTACTTCCGCGCTGAACACATCGTAGGGACAGTTTAACACGCGCGTCATTAAGTAGAGTGCCAGAATAACTTTTGCAATGCCTCCCCTGTTGAGTAAAGTTTTGTATTCCCAGACTCGCTTAGTGGTTAGCAACGTTTACCAGTTCATGAAAATGGAAGATGAATTAGGAAATGCCATAAATATAAAAGCGGTTCAAAATAGGGCGGGCACAGGCAACTGATGTCTCTTTAGGAAGAGTAAACCGCATAGTTAAAGAGCTGAAGGAAGTAGAAGCCGGAACGTATGAAGCTTTCGCTACTCCGCACAAGGAAGGACCTAGAATGTCCTGAAAGTTATCTTGAACAAATTTAACGAGTTCGTGGTTCGCAGGAAATAAACGATTTTTACATTATTGAAAAGTGCAGACCAACGCTAAAGAAATTCCGCACAAGGTCATAAAAATTCATCGGTTTTGCACAGTATTTCAACACTGTGCAAAAAATGTTGACTCTGGGTTTCCGCTAGAGAAAAATCCTTTCACCCTATCACCCGAAGCTAAACCATATAGAGATATAATGGTGCAAAACGGGGTAAAAAAAAAAATTGGATTGCTCCACGCAATGTCAGGTTTAGCGTGGAGGATGTTACAAAATTACCAGATGAAAGAAATTGCTTCATCGTAAGAAAGAAGATTGGAAAATTTGCTGTGAAAAGGGGATGATGACAGAAAAACAATATTTTGAAAAAAGAAGGTCTCTTTGATGAAGGTCTGGAATTAGTGATTCATTTAGGTGAAGACAGTAACTGCAACTGTGAAACAAGTACAGAAAGTGATAACCAGGATCTATAGGTTGGTACAGATTCCTTCCAAGTGTTAGATCATCAAAAATGAGTACATAATTTTTTGCACAGTTGTACTACTCTCATCTTTCTAACTTGCATATCGACAGTACCTTGTTTGTTTCATTCATGAAGCTGAGATTCCCGCCTACCAATTTCCTAATCTCGCGCAGATCGATGCAAGGTAATTCGCCACCTCTAATAAATACATCTGTATTTGCTTCAGTAGGGAAAGTTATGATCATTATGTTTGTCGATATACAAGGAGTGGTTTACCGGCATACACAATTGCAACCAAGCAACACTACACAGATGTTCTGAAAACTTTGTAATGCCACATTTCCATGCACAAACTGGATCTTGCACCACGATAAGGGCGGCCGCACATCGCAAATGTTGTTCTTGAATGTCTCACAAAAATCAATGTGAAACCTATTCCTCACCCTCCCTACAGTCCAAATGTAGCCCCGTGAAACATTTGCGTTTTCCCCAAATTGAAGAAACCCCATCCTGGGAGGCATTTAGCATCATCAGAAGCAGCGACGAAGACTAGGGAGGCGATTAGGAATGACCTTTCATAAATGGTTTCTGATGACTGGCAGAAAATCTTGGACAGGTATATTACGTGCAGCAAAGACTACTTTGAGAAAATCATCAAAAGTATGAGGATGAGTGAAGATATATTGTCAAAAAATAATTGTTCTTTATTGAAAGAGCATCGTAAACATTGATGCAAAGTCCCATTCAGCTGATCTTGGAAGCTAATTGTTAATAAAAAAAATTCGTTTATACAATAATTACTAAGGTAATACTTTGTTAAGGTATGACTCACTGTAAAATGTGTATTAAGCCTATCCGATTATGGAGGGTTAGTCCTCCTTCAGTTTCGTTTTAAATGACCCCTAAAGGCAAATCTAAGTGTTTTAACAGAACCGAATATACAGTCATGATTATTGCACTTTAAACTTCCTCTGGCCACAGTTATAACAAAACTTCCGTAAAATTGTAATATATTCTCAAAAACTTGTATTTAATATTCGATGCCGTTAAGTGGGCAATAATAAATACTTTGATATTAGATTTTCAAATACTCACAATAAACCAGATACTCAACATCCCGTATGTGAATTGAAAGACGACCTTTCCTCCCTGAAAAAAGGTGGGTAGAAGGGGAATGCAATACACAAAACACAAGTAGAAAGAACTCGCCAAGATAATGGATGATATTGGATATGCTAAACATTTTATTTCAATCAATGATGCCGCAAATGTTTGAAGGAACGGTTACTGTTGCTATATCAAATTTTATGAATTATAAAATGGAATATATTAATTTAAGAGCAAGGCAAAGCTGCTCGATGTCACCAAAACTTTCAATATATACTTATATACTGCAATAACTGAATGGCAATCTCAGTTAAAAATTATAAAAAATAGGTTACTATAAGATGAAAAACAATTTCATTCGCTAACGACCAAGTTATCTTTGTAAATAATTAATGCCAATTTCATTTTACCTCATTTAAATTTAGTAAAAATATGTCTTCATGTAATATCTGCTGAAAAATCAAAAGTAATGGAATTTGTTGTAAAACACCAAAAGAGGTTAAAATTACACTTAATAATAATACAATAGAAATACCGAGGTCGTTATTGCGCGGATTCGTGAGCGGAAGGTCTGGGGTTCGAACCCCACCAGGACCGTCCTTCCTGACAGGTTTATTCCAGGCTTTCCTCAGTCCTTATAAATGGCAATATCGGGGAGGTACCTTGAACTCAGACCTGGAACGTTTCCTTTCTTAAAATAATCCTTTTCCAATTTATCATTTCATCTCGTGTATCATTAATGTACACCGCCTGTGGTGCCTCAGCAGTAAAATGGGCGTTAAACACCATTAAAAACAATTAAAATAGTAATACAGATCAGTTATTTGGTGTATGATGTGCCTTATAATTTTGAAAAGGATTTAAAATAAAAGAACTTATAAAATTACAATATGTTATCCATAAAACGAGCATTAAACTAGAAAAAATGCGCTTTCAAATTTTACAAAACAATGACAGCACCAACTATAGCTCACGGCTCTGAAAATTGGACCATAACCGAAATGATAAATGAATGGTACAAGCTACTGAAATTAGATTTTTTTAGACATGTATCTGACCGCTATTTTAAGAGCCTTATTAAGAATGTTGAATTAAGATGAAAAATGTAATATACTTATATAAATAGTAAAATATAACAGAATATAAAAAACTGAATGTAACATTCCCGAATGCCTAACGAAAAATTAGCGAGGCGGAATTTCAAATATCGATCGAAAGGAAGACGAGATATAGGAAGACCTAAGTACCGCTATAAAGATTTCTTCGGAAACAAAATATGGTCTATTTGGCTTTTCTTAAACGATAATGTTGATATTTGTGAATATGTTGCCAATACTTTCTTTCCAGCTCTCGTAGTTAACATTGGTGATTTAAGTTAATGGGTGTCTAAAATGTATATACATATTGGAAGGCAGGATAAGAATAGCGAAAAAGAACCTGGTATATCAAAATAAATATATAAACAAATAAATAAACAAATAAAACGTGAATTCTTCTAATTAGCTGCCTCCCAAAAGGGCGTGTTTCAATTTTCACAAGAAAAGTTAATTAAACTAGGTTCATCTGAAAGGCTTCAACATTACATGTCGAATCACGAAATATGAGGTGCCATGATCAACACACGACCCCGTTATAGCCCATTTCCTATACATCAATAACACTTTGTTTCTCTTTCGATTAAAAACTTTCTGTAACTACTTATAAAGTTTTCACCTGAATCATGGGGGAAAATCAATTACTTATTTACAAACAATACAATTTTTTATGTGTAAATTTTTGCATTTCATGGTATTTCAACTTCACTAATGACATCTATCCTTTGAAGTGTCAATAGAGGGATATATGTTTGAGGTGAATAATGATGATGATAATGATAATGATAATGATGATGATGATGATGATGATGATAATAATAATAATAATAATAATAATAATAATAATAATAATAATAATAATAATAATAATAATAATAATAATAATAATAATAATAATAATAATAATAATAATAATAATATGGTGGATAAATGATATGAGTTTATAATTAATGGATTAATTATTAGATTGAAGTACTGATGCTGCTGTTATCTTCTTCTCCCTCGGACGAGTATTCTATTTGCTTCGGCGTAGCTCTCCTGTAATACGCTGGATTTTTATAGTCTTTTGACCATAGGAAAAGGCAGCGGGAAGATGGCCGCAAAGTGATAAACTTTGTGCTTTTAGTGAGCAACACCATTTATTATTGTCTATGTCTTTTGAAAATCTGGAAATCACCGTTATTTCCTGATAAGACCATGGTCCTCTTTACTTTTCTTCTGCGATGTCTAATCTGAATTATTCACAGCCAACTTCTATCCTATACACGCTAGATTCAAGCGCACTACATCATGTAATTCTCGAAAGTTATGTCGAGCGGTGTTAATAGAACCTATTCAGCTAAAATGTCACTGAATTAAAGTCTCGCTGAACTATAAAATATCACTGTATCAGCTAACTAATTATATCTGATTAATTCAGATTCTCGGCTGATCAACTTCTTAACTGCAACTCTTGACTGCTTAACTATTTAACTGGTAAGGCTCTGAACTGATCAACTACTTAACATACATTGCCCAACACACTTAACACATAACACCTTACCCGGGCCTCTAAATGGAAATCTTAAATAACCACCGCAGTCTGCAGGTCTAGACGCTACTCTCGATCTTTCAAAATCTTACTTTAGAATAATTTAAAACCTCTTCTGTTATATACGTATTCCCGTATGTTATTGTACCTTCATAGGTCTTTGTGGTCTTTATGATGGGCTACTATATTACTTATCATTTATGAGCGTGTATTTGCGTTTCTTTTATATCGTATACCGTTACCTTGTCCTTTGAAGGTTATTTGTCTCTTTACACCCACGGTTCCTTGCAACAACAATGTTTTTTTGTTCTTCCTCTTAGCTAACAGAACAAATATAAGGCTTTCTCACCGTGTACAATAGAAAGTCTTCGGCTCTGACCCTTCTTACGAATTTTCAGGACCTACCTGTACTTGTTTCGTTTCACTCAAGGTTCGCTATACAAATATGGATTACAAATAATGATCATGAATATTGTTTAAAGGGCGCAAAACTGCTAAGGTTATTAGCGCCCAAACACACTAAAACTGTATGATTATAAAAAAAACATAACCAATATATCGGCACTAAAATTCTGTGTAGACAATAAAGAGCATTAGCACGGCGGGCAATAACAATAAAAACCCAATAACAAATAACAAGGGCAAAAAGATCAACCAATGAACTAGACTAGTAAGAAAATACATAAGAATAGCTGGAAATACAACAGTCTTAAACTGATCTAAAAGGAAGCCGTCATATATAAAATGATATAAAATCACACCTTACTCCAAAAATTACAAACACGGATAAAACGGAGCACTCGCTCGACAGCTACCACATCATCTGAAAATACTTCCTCAATAGATGAGGGCAAACCTAGGGAATGTCTAAAAGCCGCTAGATGATGGTATTCAAGTAAAATTTGGCGCAGTGTATAGGGGTGGAGACAATTAGGACACGCTGGAGCTGGAAAAGGTGACAGGGACTAAAATGGCAATGCCCAATCCGTAAAAGCGCTAAAATGACTTCTTCGCGACGAATTGCGCAAGAAGAAGTTGATCAATTCGAAGGAACTGATTTATATTATCGAAGCTTATTACCATGGAGTAAATTCCATTCCTCGCGCCAACGCGAGAGAAGGTTACTACGTAAAGAAAGCTTGAATTCCCCGGAATAAAACAGTTGCTCAGGGTGTAAAAGGGCGCATTTCACTGTGACATCTGCGGCCTCATTGCCTTGTAGTCCTTCATGGCCAGGAACCCATAGCAGTGTTAGGCAGACGCGAGCGTCAACTAATGTAAACACTGCGTCCTGAATCTTCTGTACAACGGGATCATGGTTGTGCAGGTTTCGGAAGGACAAAATGGCATTCAGAAACAGGAAAATCAGAACAAATAACACTGTCCTCCAGCCGCTGTTCAGAAACAAATAACACCACCCGATAAATAGCTTCGCCATAAAAATAGATGTCACAGAGGCAAGTCCAAAAGTAAAACTATCTCTATTAAAAACAGAGACACTTCCAACCCCTGTGTCACCGCCTTTGGTGTCTCAATAGTCAAAGATATAGGACAGGACGGAAGCCCAAAATGAAGGGGCTCTCTTAAAAGCTAAGGGGGAGAACAAGCTTTCCCGGCTAAGAAAAAGCAATTAACTGGACGTCCAATGTCCTTAACATCTCCAGCAGGTTTAGGAGTAAGTGACCTAGCAGCGTACAACCTGTCCAACAACGTATCAAAAACGGTTCATTATTGGGATGACGAAGTTGTGTAGCCAATCGACAACCATAACCACATGGTAAAAGGTCCCTACCGGATACAGGAGGTTCCCCAGACTCCGCACATAGGTTGGACACAGGACTCAACGGAATGCTTCAATAGCGATACGGATTCCCCAGTGATGAATGTGGTTAAGGCCACGAAGAACTGAAGGTCACCGTAAGTGCCGTAAAAATGCAGTCATTATCGATTTTGGACCGGGTTTCAGATCGCAAAAAATGTACAAGAACCGTCCAGTCAGCTCCCCAGGATGTGCACTTAATACACGTAAAAGACAAAGAGAACGTTCACACTGCCCTCTGTGTTGCGTTATATGCGATAACCAGCATACTTTTCTATCAAATACCAAGGAAAGAATCTTAACTTGTTTTGCGAAAGAGAGAGCAACTTGGCCAAGATGGTGAGATGGAGAAGGATACTCTTTGCAGCGCCAGAAGTTCATGTAGACAGTCTTCTCAGTCATAAAACGGAACCCGTGGTTCGCACTCCAAGCGTGAAGGTGGTTTAAACAGCCTTGGAGGCGGCGTTCTAAGGGACAAGTTCGCTGAGAGGAAAGAAAGATAGGAAAATCGCAGGTTAGACAAACAACGTCTGTACAATCCCTGGCGGCAAACACTCTGTTATAGAGTTGATAGCGATGGCAAACAAAGTGACAATAAGTACCAAGGCCTGAGGTACTCCGTTCCCTTGAATAAAACCAGGTGACAAAACTGAACCCCCGCAAACATTGAAAACCCGGTCTTTCAAACTCCTGAATAAAAACAGACATCCGATCACATATATGGCAATCATGAAGTGTACAAGGATACCGCTTCTCCAACAAGTATCATATGCTTTCTCCAAATCAAAGAATACAGCAATCGTGTGGCACTTCCGTGCATAATATGGGTGGAAAAAGACACAGCACATGGTCGATGGAAGAGCGATGACGGCGAAAACCGCACTGAACGTTCGTCTAAAGGTGCTGCGACTCTTAACCACCACATAAGCCGCCTGTTAACCATCGTTCCAACACTTTGCGCACGCAACTGGTGAGGGAAATCGAACGGCAACTGCAAGGAAGGAGTGGGTCCTTTCCAGGTTTAGGTATAGGAATGACGGTGGTCACCCACTAACCGCTCGGAAACGTGCCATCACGCCAAATAATGATAAAAATTTGGAGTAATAAAGCATTGCATTCCGCTGTTAAATACCGCCACTAGTGGACGAGGTCGTTAAGGCTCGGAGTGGCAGGTCTGAGGTTCCAATTCCAACAGGATGGTCGTCCCTGACTGAGGTTTTTCCAGGTTTTCTTCAGTCCTCATAAATGAAAAATTCCGGGGAGGTACCCTAAACTTAGACGTGGAACGTTTCCTTCCTTAAAAATAAACCATTTCCCAATTTATCATTTAATTTCATGTATCATCCCTGTAATAAAAACGGGCGTTAAAAACCCACCATTCCATTAAATGCTGCAACATAGCAACATGGATGCCATCTAGCTCCGAAGCGCAATGTTGCGAGGTAGAATACACATGCTACAATTCCCTAAATGTAAATGGGACATTATAGCACTCCTGATGGTTGGAGGCAAAGAAGAACCCTCTCGATTCAAACCAGTTCCTTAATTGTGCGAAATGTAGGAGGATAATTAACGGAGCTCGAAACATCAGCGAAAGTTTGCCCTAACTTATTGGCAATATCTATAGGAGCAGCAAGCACACGGTTTTGTACCTCGAGACCGGGTATGGGAGAAAACCCAGGTTTGCCTGCAACGCGGCGGAGTTTATTCCAGGCGATAGACTTGGGCGTGGTGCGATTAAAAGAAGAGGCGAAAGCAACGGAAGACGCTTTTTTGCTATTCTTAATAATTCGACGGCTTTTGTACGCAGCTATTTGTAACGAATCATGTGTTCCAAGGAAGGGTGACGACGGGCGTACTCTACATTCTCTAATAAAAAATGTAGGGAAGATGGCTGCAGTTCTTTAATTATGTATGTCGGCTATCTAGTGGTACCCATCTTGCCTCGTAGACTCAGGATCGCGGGTTCAAATTCGCCTATGAAATTTTCGGGCTTAAAGCATAGCTTCCTTCGGAAAGAAGTAAGTAGTGGATCCCCGGGTCATAGAATTACGGCATGTTAAAATCTCAAACCTGAAAGAAGGGGCCTCTGAGTGAAAGTTATTGGGCGCATCATGCACTGAATTGAATGGAATGCTAATAACCTGAGATGTTTACAATTTTCCGTAATCCAAATATAGTTGGGTGTATAGCATGGACATTATGGCCAAGTCATTTTATTTAATTTTTTCTACTTACATTGGAAATCAGCCGTTTCTCCATTCTCTACTGGCACTAAATGAGCCTACCTAAATATTTTCAAAACAGATTAAGTAATCCTCGATAACTGTATACTGTGTGAGGTCCACCATCTTACCACCGCGTGGTGCAGCTTCTTTGTGAATGTTACGAGGGCAATTTGAAAGGCTCTTGTCTTAACTATGAAGGTTTTAAGGATCATTACTGTATTTTGTCGGTTCTGGTGTAATAGTTACCATACTTGCCTCCTAAACCCAAGATCGCGCGTTCGAACCCGGCCAGGACCGATGGATATTTTCGGGTGTAAAAATCCTAAGTATGGCTTCCTTCGGAAGGGAAGTAAAGCCATGGGTCCCGTGTCGTACATTTACGGCACGAAAAAGAACCTCAAGTCTGAAAGAGAGGCTTCTGAGCAAAATTTGTCGGCCGTTTCCCGCCCTGAGTTGAATGGGACGTTGATGACCTGAGCTGTTAAAGAGCGTCCGTAAATAAATCAATAAAAACATTATGTATTTTTCAACATAATATCCCTTAAAGTGAATACATTTGTTCAAGCGTTGATTCAATATCACTGTTCCGTCTCTGATGTGATTTTACTCTAGGTCTGCCAAATTATTCTTTATAGCTGCAATCGCCTCTTGATTTAATGATAAATGGTGATTAGTGAAGAAGAGATTTAAGTGTGGTAACAAATGAAAGTCACAGAGGAGTTAAATCTTGCAATGCTCCAATTCATACTTCAAATCTCGGAATTTATCCATCATTAAAACTCTTGTGATCAGTTACACAGTCTTGACGAATATTCTTTTTCTTCTGCAAACCGGGACTTTTTCACAAATGTTCTATTTCGGTTAGTTTAAAGTCTGAAATAGTACTCACACATTATGTTTTTACTTTTCAGAAGACAATCGTTTAATTAAATTTCTTTAGCGACTGATGCCGAAACTTTCCTGCAGATGGAAATCGACAAGAGAAGCTGAACAACTTCCTTCTGTCCACTGTTGTATATAGATGTATTTAAAACGAATACGTCATAAAGAACTGGTATTATCCCCGGCGCATGATTGATATCTTGCGAGGCTTTCTAAAATGATCGCCCTCAAAATTTTTAATAGCCGGCAAGGGATAAGTTAATTGCACTGTAGGTTCGTTTTTTTAAGACACAGAAAAATATCAATTGTGCGCGGGATATATATATATATATCGTATGACATGATATTATACAAGTAAGTCAATGATTAATTTTTGGGTGGCAATTTTTTGCACAATTTTTAATAACACGCCTAGGGTTTTTATTTTTCTAAATTTTGTGCGTTTTATCAAGTACATACATGTTTTTTTCCTTGAACATGTGGAGATGAAGGATGATAGGCGGGGCGTATTTGGAGAAGGTCACTTTGTGGTAGCGACGGGACGAATGCGGTAATAAATTATGTAAATGCCTCGGTAGGAAATGTAGATAACTCGGGAAAAGATGTAGATGAAGTTACGATGGAGTTGAAGGAGCGAGTACAATAGAATATAAAATAATGGACGACAGATAAAGAGGCATAGAAAAGCCAGTTTGTTCACGCAGGTGTGACGCCATCAAACAGGTTTAAACTTGTCTGCCGCGAATAGGTTAACCGGTTATGTCATAAGCAGGTACGTTTCCGTGAGGTAGTCTAGACAGGATAGAACGTGTTTTGCCACATACACCCGTGAAGTTATTAATTTTCAAGTACATACCTTTTTATTCTGCAAGTATTTGTAATTACATATGCATTTAAATAATTTAAAACAAATAAAATATTGCTTACCTGATGTTGATATTGATTTATTTACGAATACCCTTTAACATCTGAGGTCATCAGCGTGTCATTCTATTCAGGGCGTGAAACGGCCAACAAATTTTGCTCAGAGGCCTCTTATTTCAGGCTGAAGGTTCTTTTTCGTGCCGTAAATATACGACAAGGGACCCTCAGCTTTACCTCCCATACTTAGGATTTATACGCCCGAAAAAATCCATCGGTCCTGGCCGGGTTTGATACCGCGAACTGGGTTTGAAGGCACGTATGGTTACCACTACAGCACCAGGACCGACTAGGCTTACCTGATGTGCACAGGTAGGGATCAGCGAGCTGGCGAGTTAACTGACATGTAAGGAGTAAAAAATGGGACGTGAAGTGCTGTGATTGGTATAAATAAGGAGAATTGCAATTGGTGGTGAAGATGAAGAGAAGGAATGTCATTGGTCAGAACAAAACGTTCTGTGATTGGACGGAAGGTGTCCTGCTTGCGCTGCCCGGCGTCCCGAGATGCTCGGAAGGAGGTGCGGGGTCCCTACTATGGGGTGTGTAAAGATAATGTATTATAAAATAGTACGTACGATGTTAAAATGATAAATAATAGGCACTTAATTACATGTTAATCAATAAAACATACCTGTTTGCGAAATCATGTCGTTAGCACTATTTAAACTATTTAGGAAAATAAAATGTGCAAGAAGATAAAAAAAATTATACTACAATAAAAAAAAACGTACTTTCATAAACGAAAATTCATAAAATATTAACTGTGAAAATATAGTTACACTATTTCACTTTGTAAAACAAAAAATAGGATTGTTTTGGAAAGTATATTGCTACCAAAAAATTCAAATAAAAATAGCTGTTAAAACTAAAAACTAATTGCAGTATAATATTGTAAAATGTTATGTTGTGCAAAAAGATATTTTGGTACAAAAACTACCTTTATACAAAATGGTAAATTGTGTAAATATTTGTTCTTTAATATCGATTAATGTCAACTCGATAATATGTTGACAAATAAAATATAAGTAGTTGTGTTGCGCAAAAAGATAATATGTTGCAATAAAATATATTCACCCGTTGAATTCCATTATAAATAAAATTTTTATTATATTAAATTTTTTTCAATATTTAACTTTGTAAAAAAGTTATAATGAAAAATGGTTTCATCCATTGGTTGACTTTTGGTAAAAAAAATAATATTAGGAACAAAATGTATCTCTTTTGTGACAAAATTAAAACTATTCCTTTACAATATTTAGCTTTGAAAGAAAATATGTTATGTTACAATTAGAAAAATACATTTGTAATAAAACATTCATATTAAGATTGAAAATCTGTTTACTATGTTTAACCTTGCAAAATTAGTTATTTTGTACAAAAGAAGTTGTTGGAATCCAAATGTTTACTCTTGAAAACAAAAATTAATACTATGAAAAAAGTCGGTGAACCTATTTAACTTTGCGAATTAGAAGATATGTTGTGCAAAATGACGCTATGTTGTCATTAAATTACTTTTGTGCACACAATTTCATATTAGAAACCAAGTATTTACTCTGAAACTGAAAAAAAAAAAAAATTACAACCAAAAATATTTTCACTGTTTTATAAGCAAAGATGAACGATAGAAACAAAATATACATTATTTAACTTTGTAAAAATAGGTTATGTTGCTCAAAAACCCCATTTAATTGTCCAACTTTGGGATGTGCTATAATTACTGTTCTATTCCAATCAAAAACACTTTCACTCCATAACACGCATTATAGTGTGGAAGGTGAGATTTACATCTGACGGAAGTAGCGAACTTTGCACCGGATATGTAGAGAAAGATATCCACCTGCATCGTTCCGCATTACAAAAACCGTTTTCCCAGAGCTTATTCTCCAAGTCATTGCCTCGGTATTCGTTAGCACTTTATTTTTAAAATACTTTCACTCCATAACACGCATTATAGGTTTTTAAATGGTGTTTAACGCTCGCTATAACTACTGAATCAACACAGACGGAGGGCACTGATGATACATGAGATGAAATCATAAACTGGGAAAGGATATTTTTTTAAAGGAAGGAAATGTTTCAGGCCTAATTTTTGGGCACCTCCCCAGCATTTGCCATTTATGAAGAGAAAGGAAAATCTGAAAAAAAAAAAACCTCAGTCAGAGATAATAGTCCTGGTGAGAATCGAATCTCAAACCTCTCCCTCACGATTGCGCGCCATAACAACGTCGTCCAATCGTAGTATTATAAGTATTATACTGCAGAAGGCAAGAATTGTATCCGCTTGACATAATGTACTTTGTATCAGGCGCTTCACCTGGATCGTAGTTTGCCATTAAAAGCAATTTGCCACAGCTTCTTCTTCAAGTCATTTTGTTAGCATTGGCTAACACATTCTTTTTTTTTTTTTCCACAGCTGCTGCATCAGCAACTAGTAGCTCAGTGTTTTCCTGCTAATGCAGCTTCGCAATCGACAAATAATAACCACGATTTATCCATTGCTCTATACAGTACTAAACTGATAATCTTAGTGTGAGCTGCTAATAGGATTGTGTCTTATAGGATTGCTACGTGAACACCCTCTTGAGTCCGTACGTAATTTCGTTATCTACCATAGTGAGCAGTAGTAGTAGTATTTGTCCCTGATTTTTGAACTCGTTTTTATAAATTTGTACGTAATTGTGTGCAGTTGTACGGTTTTTCTCAAAAGTATTTTCAGACATTGTACAAATTGACTGTATTATTTCTACAGCTGTGAACTCCTCTTTGTAAATGTTATTTAAAGCATTTTATTTATTTATTATTCGTTATGCATACTTATACCTTGCATTCGTATTACTTATAATAAAATTATATTCTTTTCCACATGTTGTTCATTCTCGCTTATTTAATCATTTTGTATATTTATACCTTACAATTATACTACGTTTATTTTTTGCGTGTTTTTTGCCTAATTCATTGTCGCTTATTTATTAATTTTATATACTTATATTTTTCGCTTATTGTTAGATATATTACTTTTTTATTTTAATGTGAATTACATTAAAAATGAATGGAAGGTTTAAGTGTGCATAGCACGGTACAGAGGTAAGCGATAAAGGGCGCAGCAGTATGGGAACATCCGTAGTTTGTGCACAAACTACGTCAAACTTTGAAATTTATGTGATAATCATTCTCATCGGTCTTGTAGTTTCATGTTTAGTAACATGCGTATTTTTTTTTTATAATTTTACGATAATAGAGAATACGAAGCTGACTACACAGTAGACTGTCCATTCGTACCGTGTTTGTTGTTGAGGTAAGTTTTAGTTTACGTTTAATATTTACTTACGTAGATTTAGAATTTTCCTTTACTTAGTATGTTTAGCATAAGTTTAGTTTACTTACCTCATTACGCGTATGTTTTAACGTACATAAATTTAGCGTATTTTTGCTTATATATAAAATATGGCGAAATAACTATGTATTCATCATTTCTGGGATATATGATTATTTATCTTAGTAATATATGATTAATAAGTATATTTTGTTATAGGTAATGAGTTTCATTTTAATTATTTTTGTTATTGTAAGAGTGTTTTTGAGGTGTACATTGAAGTATGGAAGGCGAGGACTTGTCACCCTACTCTTCCAAGTCTTCTGATGACGATGACGTGTCTAATGAGAATTAACACGTGGAATTGCCTCAATTGATTCGCACAGACTAATATAACTGTTCGTCCTATGCCTGAAAACGCAAATCCGGAATTGTGGGTTTCCCAAATGTTTGTAACGGGAATTATTGTTTGTTGGTTATTTCGGTATTGGTGGGTGATTTATTATTATTTATTTTAATCAGGCAATTTGATCTCTTCTTGTCTTGCCTCAGCTCTTGGAGTCATGAGTTCTAAGCTTCCTAACTTTCTGGTTCCAATTCAGAGGAAAGGGATCTCAGGGTAATTTTCGACTGTTTTTAATGACTTAAAGTCATTAGGGAGGAAGGAGTTTGTTCACTGTAATAATGAAGTTCGGCACTGCTTGGAAATTTAATTTATTTGACAACTTGGAAGGTTCTGGAACAATGTGCTTCTGCGGATGATAATTCGCTGTATTCACTCGCGTATTTATTCACTTGAACACGATTGTGACTATTATTACTATTACGTTGCACTGCCTGACTGACTTTCACTGACCGAACGATTTACTTTAACTCTTTCCGACGGTTTAACTACTATGCTATGACGCTGAATAATGCATATTGTGACTAATTGTCAACCTTGTTGCTAACGTTACTACTTACTGTTCTGTTAGGACTGCTTCCTCTCGAGAATGCCTAGAAACTTAACTTTTCATAGTTAATATTAAATCTCTTATGCGAACCCGCTCCTCCCTTGCCACTTTTTTCATTTAAATATTATTGAATTTGGTTCCTTCTAGAGTATTATTGGACCACACTAGCGCATGGTCTATTACACGTTTGCTTTAATTCGTCGGGTTTTCGAGAATGCGATGGTTGAAGATTCTGGGTTTTTAGCAGGAAACATTTTCTCTTCCCACGCAAAGGAAAAATATGCATCTACCCTTCACTTGATTCCTGTGGTTAAGCACGTTTCTGCCATTTATGCGGCCTCCCTTTTAAAATAGTTAATATGTTGGTTTCTGTGAAAATGCCTGTTTCTGTATGCGGTGTTTCCTTTAGACGCCAAGTACCGTTTTCAATTGAATCCTAGCCATTTACAGTGTTATTACCTCTGGCGCCGAACAGGAGCCGGTGAGTGTCCAAGGGTTTAAAAGAGTAATACTTAACTGAAGACTCTCTTCTCAGGTAAACTTAATGTCCCCGACAAAGACAGCATTTCCATTCCATTTACAAAAACATAACAAGCATATGGTATTACAGTAAGATAACTTGGATAGTACTTAATAGTAAAATACATATCTACATACATACACTAATACATATAATATTGGGGTCCTCCTTTTAATTATGATATTAATACCCTTGATTACCTGAAACAAGATACAATTGTTATTATAGTAGTCATCAGAAACAATTATAATTAACTAGGAAATTTTGAGACATTTCCTGTTTCAGGTTTAAGGAAATTTTAAATCTATTAAAGGAAAATATGTTGAACAACGAAACCAGGTACTTTGGTTTATCCATTAGTAATTCAAGACACACCTCCAAACCTTTTAATATGAGCGTGCACAGATTCGGACACATTAATCCTGTAGCTCTATTAAAATCTATAGAAAAAGCAATGCAGAGCAATAGGGAATTTTGATTGGAGGATCCCTAAAAAAACTGCCCGTAGACAAATCAGGTTCAGGGTTGATGCTTTAAGTTTGTAATGTATTTGACAAAAATAAATAAATCATATAAATAAAGATTAAAACTAATTTGTGTTGGCCTAGACTCATTGCCATAAGGCTAAAGCTGATGATGTTAAGAAACACTGGGAGTGAATTTTCAAAATTTCACATTTTTGTGAAATTTATACTGTGATTAAATTGCTGTTAAGTTAATATGTATAGCAAATTTCAATCAAATGAAATAAATACTTTGCGAGCTATAAATTATTTTATAAATTTTGTTACAGAATCAAAACATTTCATACGTCTCAGGAGTTGTAAAAATTAGTTCGTATTTTTGCAATTGGAGCTTTGAACCACATATAAAATTTATTAAGAGATTTTTTAATGGTTTGAACGAGTGAACTGCGATAATTTGTTAGTCTTTATAACAATTATAATCTTTAAAATTAACCCTTTTCTAATAGATTTTTTTTATAATTATTCCTGGTGTTGGTATAGATTTGAACTTGCAGATTATTATAATGGATGTTTCGGCACATTCTTGAAAATTTTAATTGAATTTCAACAAAAACTGAGACGCGTGGTACATTTTGAAAATATAAAAAATTAAGTTTTGAAAAACACATTTTATAAAAATGTATGTTGGAAACAGTGAATTTTACTCTCATATAATAACTTTCCTTATTTATAGTTATATGTGTCTGCACTTCCCTTTGTGTCCTTCTGTACTGTTGTGCTACTTTTGCCACCTGCAGGTGTTTCTTGCTTGTGGCAGCTAACCTGTTTTCGTAGCCCGAGTCAAATTGGAGATTTACTGATCTCTGAAGCATTGCCGAATATTCCTTGTCCCTTATCACAGATCTCAGTTTCTGAGAAGCTGGACAGCACAAATTAAAAGCAAAAACACCATTTAATGCCTTAATTTCTACCCGCTTCTTAAAAATAACAATATAATTGGGACAGTTTTTCCAAATGAGCGAGTGAACACTGTTATTTGAATTTTTGTCCCTCCACGAGAACAGCATGCCGGTAGTTCAGTGCAAGCTTGTCTCAGATACATTTGGAGAATTCTCCTAACAATACCATCATCAAACTGAATAGACATCTTGCAATGGCTCTGCGGAGTTCACTGAGATCTATCTCCTATTGTTGAAACACCAGGAGTCTGTCCCTGTTGGGTCCTTCTAATCTTCTGGTTTCTGGTCTGTTAATTTGCAATGATTCAAGAGTAAAAATATGACATTTTTCATGGCATATGCTTTTGGATGGCCAGTCTGTTTTAATGAAAAGTGGAAAAGTAATGAAAAGTTGAAAATTAATGAAAAGTGGGAAAAAAATAGATTTCATTCTGGGCTCGGGATTCATCAGAACAAAGGCCACTCGCAAAAAGAAAAGGAAACAATCAAAAACCAAACGCGCGAAACGCAAGAACAAACGACAGTGTAGGAACGATAAATTGTCATAATGTCTACTGTGTACATGAACTCCGAATTGGACACATTTCGTAACAAACTTCAAGGAATACTGGACAATCTATCTTAATCCGATAAAAACTTTAACCACAAATTCACACATCATGTTTCATTACCCAGGAAATGGCGACGACTACCTAAATCTGTCTTGCGCCATTCTCCAGGCCCTCGTTAAAATCGTGAAGGAGGACGGCAGCGACCTCGCAGATACAGACTAAGTCACCTTACTGAACTACTCTCTAAATTCTCTCTTCAAACAGGGCAGCGTGTCTCTCAATAACGTCAATATTTCCATGCCTAAGACTACCCCTTCAAAACATATCTTGTCATTACTAAACTAATCCACCTACCTCATGAAATGCCCGTTGCAGTTGTCGCTACGGTACACCGATTCCCCGCGTGCTTTTGACGACTTAGCTCTAACGCCGGCATGGTTTGGTGAAATGTCTACACCAAAAGGTCACTTGGTAGAGCTCATGGGATGCCTATAGAGCGGGCTATTCAACGAAAACCTGCTCCTGCTTAACAACGTTAAACTTATTGTCAAACTCACCGTCCATCCCGAAATTTCATTTTTTCCCCCAAAACCCTCTGTTCAAGGGACACCAAGGTCGTCTCCGCTAAACTTTGTCTCAGTATCACCATGGAACTCGCGCACCCAACGGTACTCGCAAAGAACAACACTAAATATCACCACAAAAACGTGGACTTCCAAACCGTAAGCAGACCCAATGGAAACACGGGAGCTGAATTTAACGACGTTCTTGTGGGAAAAATACCCCAAAGAATTATCATCGCCATGACGTCTGATAGCGACTTCACGGGCTACATCTCCAAAAAATCCTATCATTTCATGTACTTAAATCTCGCTGCACTAAATTTATTTGTCAATATCCAACCTTTCCGCTCCCAATCGCTACAACCCAATTTAAAAAATGGCCACTTCTAAAACGCTCCAAGACGCTCTGGGAATGCATTTAAAAACGAACCACCTCCATTATTAGACTCGCTTATGTAAATAAATACACCATAATCCCTTTCAATTTTACGCAGACATGACCGACAACAGCGACTATTCTTCCGGTTTTCACAAAGGCAATGTCTCTATAAAGATGGAAATTTGAGAAGCTTTACCAGTAATGTTAGTGTCCTGGCTATGTCTGAACTGTATTCAACGATGGAAATCGACGTGCATAGACCTATAATTATATCATGAATACCAAATAAATAAAAGATATTTTGAGTAAACCTCCCAATTTGTCGGAGTATTCGTCTCTAATAAATTACAATTTACATCCATTGTGACCCGCAAGGGTGACATAGGTTTTTAAGGAGCGAACTCGTGAGTGGGAGATCCGGGGTTCCCACCAGGACCGTCCTCCCTGACTGAGGTTTTTTCCAGTTTCCCCAGTCCTCATAAATGGCAAATGTCGGAGAGGTACCCTAAACTTAGACGTGAAGGGCTTCCTTCCTTTAAAAATATTCTTATCCAGTTTATCATTTCATTTCGTATATCAGCAGGTCGCCGCCTGTCATGTTTCAGTACTTTAAACGGATATTAAATACTATTAAAAACATCTTTCAATACTAAATACATAAACGAAACCGTACTGAGACTCGACGACAGGAGAGAAGCGTTCCTACATTCTGCATATAACAACATCCCTGAGGCCAACATTCGCCACCTCAACGAGGTACTGTAACAAATAATATACAAAGGAAGAGAGTTCCTGCCTAACGGCAACAGAAAACATATCTTTCTGGAGCTATCTACAGACATACATCATGAACACTAATTACTTCGATGTTGATAAGCACATCTCTATTTCGATCAATTACATACGTTTCTCACTCGCATTATCCTTTTTATAACTATCCTTACTCTATTTCAAGGAACGACGACGCCTACCCTCATCCCGTAACCATCCGAGTCTGCAACATTTCCAGCAACCTCCAGACGATTTCCTAAAACTAGACTAGGATGCAAACAACACAAGCTTCCGCAACCATGAAGACCACCAAATTGGGGAAATTACAAAATACTACTTTTTACTTTATTCATGACAAATAGTACCACTTCATTTTACATAATTAAAACCTGTAATTGCTAGAAAAATCATGTTTGTACTTGTAATATATATGTTTATGTGTAAATAATTACGACTAGGTATATTTGTTTGACCAAAATGGCTCTCTGAAATGATCCATTAAAATAATGGCACATTTTCTATCAACCCGCTAGAAAGAAACCATGCTTGTACTTATATAATATAATGTTTGTACGTTATATATATATATATATATATATATATGTGTGTGTGTGTGTGTGTGTGTGTGTACTGGGCAAGAACTAAAATATATAATATCATATTTGTACTTATGTACATATTTTAAATTAATTACCACATATATGTAATGGACCAATAAAGAATAAAAAAAAAAGGGAAAAAAGACCCCGGCGCAGAATAGATGTTTTTTCTGAACCTTAATAAAAGAAGCGTTTAGAGCACGATCAATTTAACTTTTGACTGACTATCAAAATTATTTGCCGGCGATCATTTTATAAGGCCCCGCAAAACATCATTCATGTGCCGGGGCTAATGCTACTGACCAATGTACCAAGTAAAAAATAACACTTAAAATGAATGCCTCATACAAGTGTATCAATGTAAAAACATATCTCTTGCCAATTGCATGACCGCCTGTGGTCGATGCTAAACTTTTTCACATTGTCCTCGTAGTTGATTTGGAATAAGTTTACAATATAGCACTTTGTTTATATACTCATGCTAGGAATATCCACACCAAAGCCTTAGGAAGTCGTAATTATGCACTCACATTTTTGTACCATTTTTCTACAATAAAAAACCTAGTTACTTTGTACAAGTTTCAGCTACAAAACTCTAAAAGTTCAAGTTCCGATCAATGTACAGTTCTGACGTCTGTCTCGTCGTCTTTAAGATACAAATATATCCTTGAGGAACACAGCAATTTACTTTAATGTGGATGTGGAAGTATAAAGGGTACAATATATGTAGACGCTACGGAAGTATCCCATGAGATAACCGCAGAGTAAATAAGAAGAAATGAAAATGATTGATCGTCATCCTCTTGCGCGCAACCGCACTAACCCACATATATGAACATTACATTCATTGGCACCAAGAGCTAAAATTGACTTGCAATTTGGAGCCAGTTTATTTTATAAAATAAAAAGAATATACATGCAGTAATTTTGAATTCATATATAAATAAATACATGGGTCACACAAACTTAAATCTTGAATTGTCTCCTCTTAAATTCACCTGAGAGAATAAGTGCATCTGCTGTACTTATCCCTTTCCAACAGGAACATTTATCAAGGGTTTACGGCACTCCAACTTAAAATAAAGATTACAAAAGGCTCTATGTTATTTGTGCATATATATATATATATATATATATATATATATATATATATATATATAGTTTTTTCTCTGCGGTACTTTCCCTCCCACTTCTAATTTTCTCTTTCTTTGTGCAGGAAAAACAAGAGGAATTTTATGAAATTGGCATAGCTCGTTTAAAAAGGCTTTATCAAAAAAATTTGGACATGAGAAATTTCATATGACCTGAAAACTCTGAGAGGTATCGGAGATAGTGGAAATGTTGCTCTGAACAGTTGCCGACCATGCTAGAGTGGTTCCAGAAGGCTGGGGGAATACATTATATATGACAATACAGTATTATTAAATTCCGCCAAATAGCATTTTATAATGATTAAATTACGCTATCGTGATATTGCTAAACATTTCGGTTCCTGAGTTTCAGCTCACTTAAGTGAAGTAACTTCAATAAGCTCTATGCACATTAAATAATGTATAATATTATTATTTTCACATTTAATAATATTCGGAAGGGAAGTAAAGCCGTGGGTCCCGTGTCGTACATTTACGGCACGAAAAAGAACCTCAAGCCTCTGAGAAAAATTTGTCGGTCGTTTCACGCCCTGAATTGAATGCTACACTGATAACCTGAGATGTTAAAGAGTGTCCGTAAATAAAACAAATTAAAAAAATATATGTTTAATAATTACTAAAGGAATGTATGAGTAGTTATGATCAAACTTTAACCACAATTTATTATCAACACACACACACACATATATATATATATATATATATATATATATATGTATCATACATGCATACAAATATACGTACATAAATCCAAACTGAGACACTCACAGACTAAACTCGTACTATAACTTCTTTCTTTGAATCTAAAAGATAAAATTGAAGGAATGAATATAGAGCTAGAACATGCGTTCTTAATTAGATAAGAATAAAAGGAAGGAAAAAAAGGAGAAAATAATGTAAAATGCAAGAAAAATGAGTTATCAGAAGAAAACTACATATGAAATAAAGGTAAAATAAATAGGAAAATGGGTGGAGTGAATTCAAGTTTCCTTTATCTTTTTATTTTCTTTGTTTTTCCATTATGGAAAGAAAAAAAAACAAGAGATTTCAAAGTTTTTATGTACTCGTCACGAAAAGGAAGTAGACAAAATAAGAGGACACGGGAGAAAATATGCATATTCGTTTTTAGTACAACAAAAACTATACTTGTCCCTTAATTAGTAGTACTGTATATTTGCGATTTATTTTCCTGTTCAACATTTCAAAGTAACTCAGGTTGAATTTGGAATCAACGCGGCGTGTTATTTTACCTTGATCTTATTTCATGTACCCTTGAACTAAACATTAACAACTTTTACTGAATGGTTACTTTTACATTCACCAAAAATAGTTTTTCGCTTTTTACGATTTTGTTAACATATCCTATGGCACCTTCGTTGCTTTAAAATGGATTTAAATGTAAATTATCATTAAAATCACACAGTTTAAGTTTATGCACATTCGCACTATATTAGTTATTCTTCTATCTGACTGCTAAACTTAAGTTTTACTTTTAAGTCTTAAAACTAAACTCAAGTAAAGGAATTAGAACACCTTTGAATTTTTCTTTGATTGAAAATCTTAGGCTGAGTTGGTAGAGCAATTGAATGCACAAATACTTAATACACGGGCTTATATCTCTGCTATTAATTGTTTCTAAATATTCAAGGAGAAATGTGCAAAAGAATATACGCCGATTTTGAAAATAACCTATTTATGCAACAACAATATGTATTTGACAATAAACAATGAATATTCTTGCTAACAAGATATAACTAACTATAAGTAATATAAAATGTATCAGAGCAATGACCAAAGCATTTGACAATAGTGTAAGAGAACCTTATTGATAAACTTTGAGGAATGGAGCAGTATTTCCTAGCTCCAGCGATTAGGGAGAATATAAAATAGCATATTTAATTTGATGAACCCTAATCATTAATCAGTCACTACTAGTATACTTAAGCAAAACCATCAGAGAATATGTATCATGCATTTTGTGCAGTAACTGCAAAATCATACAAGGCAGGACCTCGCAATCTTGCGCCCCCCTCTAAGTCATAAAAATTCCAGTCCCTAACATACAGCTAGGCTTGGGGTGATCTTATGGCAGGAAAGACCTTGAAAACGATGCAACTCGAACAAAGCGTAACGGGACATGTTTCTGACACGAAAACAACTTGAAGGGGAGATCTGAGGGGAGAAATGAGATAAACAAGCCCAGGAGTTCGTTAGTAGGAGGACTCTTACAGAAATCGGCGCCAAATAGCAGCCTTTAGGGAACGAAGCGGGAACCACGTGATTCTCATGTAGCCAACCTAGGAGTAGAACCTAAAAAACGCTACGAGAATTTGAACTCAAAATTAAAAGGACGCATATAAGACTGACCGACTGTGAAATTAATAAAATTATGGGAAAGCAGAAAAGCCCCGCAGTTTTTGAAGAATCTTGACGCAGTCTCGACGCAGTCCTTGATCAGTTTCGTAGCAGTTTTAGTTACGCAGTTTTGAAGAAAAGCCAGGCAGCTCTAGTTAGGCAGTTTGTGAAGAATCTTGACGCAGTTTTAGTTAGGCAGTTTTTGAAGAAAAGCCAGGCAGCTCTAGTTAAGCAGTTTTAGTTCGGCCTTTTTTGAAGAAAAGCCACGCAGTTTCGTAGCAGTCTATAAACCAGTTTCGTAACAGTTTTTTTTTAAGAATCTTCACGCAGTCTCGACGCAGTCCTTGATCAGTTTCGTAACAGTTGTGGACGCAGTCTTTGATCAGTTTTAGTTAAGCAGTCTGATGAGTTTTTAGTCAAGCCCCGCAGTTAAGGCAGGAGCAGTGTGATCAAGTTTTTAGTTAAGCAGTTTGATCAGAGAAGTGTGACGAGTTTTAAGCAGTTTTGCGGCAGTAAGTTTTGAGGCCGTTCAGAAAGTCCGCAGTTAGCTCAGGTCGAGTGACGTACCTAATCCCTTATAGACCAACAGTCCGAGATTTTCTCCTGGCTAGAAATTATAACTTATGTAAATAAAAGAGATTCGTTGTTTCTGTAACTGTAAATAAACAATTCTCAAAAGGAATTTACATGTGTCTTGAAGTGAAGGAGAGTGTGTCCCCCGTTCCCATCCTGTCTCCCTGGTAACGTGCATACGTTCCAAAAACTAAAAAACAAATATAAACCCTGAGATTCCAAACAACTATAAACAAATAATTCATTCCCATGCGCCGGAGCATTGGTTCTGACGTGGTGAACGACACTTCATAGCAGCGGAGCATTCATCATTTCTCAACAGCTCGATGGAACGCCACAGCTGACCCCCCCCCCTATATTAATTCCGCTGCATCTGGAATCTGGAATCAAATGGTTTTGCATAAATTAATTCAATGTAATGTTTAGTATTTAGTGATAATTTACTAAATTATTATTTTTTTACAATTCAAAATGTACAATTAAACTTTTATTTGGTTAATCAGCCCTTCTCCGCTGCTTATTGGGGTAGTGTACACGATACTCTTAACATGCTCCCAAGGAAAATGTCAAGGGGCGTTTAAACGCACAATCGCGATGGCCTTATAACACTGCCCAAATTCTGTGTTTAAATGTGCTCACACGTCAATGCTGAAATGCGAAGGAGCTCCAATATGCTGGAACAACACGCTTCTGCGCATAAAAGTGCTACAACCACGGTCAGTCCTGAAATTGCTTTATATTTTCACAGAACATCAAACCTTCGAACAACTGCAGTGTGACAGGGAAGACGGGCGTAGTGTGCACTACATAGAACAGCAAACCTTAGGTACAGTGTAATAGGAATGACCATATGTTCTGTTAAATATATCTGAGCGATCTATCATTCATCAAAGTTTGTTGATGAGATCGCATTGCACACTATATCAATTGAATTATAATACCAAATTAACATTTAGAGCATAAAATTTTTAACAATTTGAAGTGGTTTGTATAAATAATTATAGTGAAATAAGAAAGATAAATATAAGGTGTTCCTTGTAAGAAGCATTCCTAATATCTGCTTCACAATCCATCGATTCGCCTATGACTAAGATATTATTGAAAGTCCCTTAGTATCTCTTTCATTAATCAATGCAGAAAGTAATATAAAATCCTCTACTAATTTAGAATTGTGCTATTAGTTGAAAGACTTAAAATGGAGCGTCTGTTGCATTTACGATGTCACAAGTAGATGTAGTGATTTTTGCAATGTCCTGCTTCATGTTTTTAAAAACAACAGTACATTTTCGGGTATGAACTTCGTCCTTGGCATATACCTATCTTTGTAACTTTGACAGTTCCATGGACAATACTAATGCATAACATAGTCTTCTGCCACCGTATATAAGGTAAATGGAATAAATTAGTGGCTGGAAGAAGTTTAATTTTGCTTTGCACAACTTGCCTCCTCATCAAAATAATCAATATTTTTAAGTTTCAGGTACACCAGCAACCAAAACTGAGGTTTTTATAAAAATGTATTATTCGAACTTTTATGGTAATAACAATTGAAAAAAAATATTTTCATTTATCAAAGAAGAGTTGAATAATTATAGTGAAATAAGAAAGATAAATGTTTTAAAGGCGTTCCTTGTATGAAGAATTCCTAACATCTGCTTCAGAATCCATCGATTCCCCCTTGACAAAGATATTACGGAAGCATTTCCGTAACCTACAGTCCCCACTCTCATGCTTGTCCTCTCGTACTGTAAGATGTGTCGATCATGGTGGTGTAGTGGTAACCATACTGCCTCATAAACCGAAGATCGCGGGTTCGATCCCGGCCAGGACAAAAGGATTATTTTCGGGCGTAAAATTCCTAGGTATGGCTACTTTCGGAAGGGAAGTAAAGTCGCGAGTTCCGTGTTGTACATTTCTGGCACGAAAAAATCTCCAACCTGAAAGAATAGGCTTCAGAGCAAAGTTTTTCGGCATTTTCACGTCACGAATTGAATGGCACGCTGATGGCCTGAGATGTTAAAGATTTTCCATAAATAATATACTAAATCAAATCAAGTACTTATGACTAGACTCTCTTCTTCGGTGAACAAGATATTGCGCTTACATATTTATTTGCGTATATTTTGACACAACGATAGAATTCTGGGCTTAAACAGTTATTCTGAAAAGGTTGCGGCACAATAGTTTGTTGTAGTCAATTTTTTGTTTCACGGCACACTTTCTATCAGTCACTCACTTTCACTCATATATTTTAGCTGTGTGCAAGGGTATTACGTGTTAAAAATAACTCTTGTTATAAACAATTTACTGGCGCGAAACATTATTATTATTATTATTATTATTATTATTATTCCTTTTCTCCAAAGACTGTAGGCTAGAGGAACGATTATTTTTATGTTTTCTTTTCTTTCTTCAAATGATCTTTTATCTTATTTTGACGTTAATTATGCGTTTTTTCCATTTTCGCTGAAAAGCACGTGTCTAATATACTACTAATATGTGGATACAAAGATTACAGATAAAGACAATATTGAATCATTATAATATATATTTTACAAGCAAATTTCATTTTAAGACACGGCAATATATATCTCACAGTAAATATATTCCCTGCGTTATTCAGGATTATGTTTTACATTATTATACAAGGGTGGATATATTATTAAGCTTTTATTAGGGAGACATATTTATGGTAAAATATGCTAAGCTGTTAGTAAATTCTTTACTTTAAATTCCCTAATACTATATTTATAATTAATTTCCAGCATGAAAGGTACCTCTTATACTTCTCTTCTCGTTTTTAAAACAATTTTCTTCAGGTTGAATACTCGAAATAGGACAGGTTTTTCATCTTTTAAGCCTATAGTTTGCCATTTTATTTAAAATACAATGTTATAGCTCTTTTTATGTATATCCTATACATGCATTTTTTTACATGTAAATAGTAATTGAAACCTGATCACATACAAAGGTAGAATGAAACATTTTCGGAACTAATTGAAAGCGCCGGTTGTAATGACTATTTTATCGTTTAATTTTTGTTATTCTTTACATCTTGTGAGGTTATGCTTTATAGTTAATATTTAACATTGAGCGGAATCGTAGCAGTTGTGCGTTTATAGAAAACAATGGAGAAAACCGAAATACATTTAGGGATTAAATACCACCATGTTTAAGGTTTATCCCTACCAAGCAGGCTGAGTTAGATTCTGCGTTAGGAGATGCTACTTTATCGTTTAAGATCATTAAGGCACAGGTTGCGAACTTCAAAATATGACCGTAGGAGTATAACGATTCAACAACATTTGTATAAAAATACTGCTACTTTTCATTAAATAATTCAGAAGTGCAGAAAGGCTTATATGCTCATTAATTACTATTAGTTGATATATATAGCTAAGGGAATACCAAAAAAAGCGACAAAATCATATGTATTAAAATTTGTACATAAAAAGATTATCCGCGTGATACGCTTCACGTTCCTCACACTAGAGTGAATGCTAGTCCTTAAGCTCATCTCTAACAGTTTTGTTGCGGTTAAAATGCGGTCCAACATAATTTCCTTTACCATGGAAGAGACATGGATTATGTACTAAACAACAATCATGATTATGATGATGATAATAGTAGTAATAATAATAACAATAATAATAATCTAATGAATATCTATGTATAAAATAAAAGGTAGTAAAAATTAAAGCTAATGAATTTCCTAAGAATTATCTGAGCAAGTAGTCTGAACTACTTCAAAGATGGTGAAATCAATTTCATTGGTCTAAATGTTATGCTAAGAGTTTTTTGAACGCGAAAGATATTTTTATTGCTCTGAAAAACATAAAATGTTGAATGAAAACACGCATATCTACGTTACTAATTACACAAAATACTTTACCAAAACCATACGTTTTCTATCTCATCAAGACAATATCCCTTTTCAGCATAACCATTGTAATGACTAAAATCCATCATTTCGGCTTCGAATTGCTGAATCATGCAATTATTTCCCATATTTCGTTCCGTTAAACTTCCGTTTTTCTCAGAAAGTTTCCCTGTGATAAAATGCGTGCATTAGATTATGAAATAGTCCCTACTACAAACGCCAGTTTTGAATATATTTTGGGGTCTTCAATATCTTGGGATATATATCTTAAGGTTTAAAAATATTTAGAAAAACATTTTAAAATTCTAATATATAAATTGTGTAACCTTTCACTAGAGTAAATGCGTCACATACATTAGTGTGAACTCCGTGAAGTTATATTCATATTTACTTGCAAATAAGCGCTGACATTAACAATATGATTAACCGGTGCTGTTTTCGCTTGCTGGAATCAGTGGAATGGCATCATACAGCAATACGAAAATTCAAACAGTCGCAATTGGGTTTCGTAGAAATATTTAGAAAAATATATATTCCATAGTAAAATTTTTAAATTTTCTGCACTCTTCTAGGTCATTCGTGATTTTATCTCTAGAATTTATACAATGACAAAATAGCAAAGTTAACTTCAATTTACAGTATAGTTCATAAATGGTCATACATTTTGGGAAATTAAGATTAGCAATTGTCAATAACTTTAGTTTATCATGGTGCACTCTGATGCATAGCGTGTATAAAAAAAAACTTTTACCAAGTAAGTTGAGTAATTAAAAATACAGCAACACAACATTTTCAAGAAAACAAAAGAGTAAAAAAAAAAAAAAAAAAAATGAAATGTGGTCTTAATGGTATCGATAAATGATGATGATCTGGATATTTCCATTGTTGACTACCTTACAGCGTTACAAAAGTCGGCCCTATTGGTACAGTGGTAACCACACTTGTCTCCTAAACCCAAGATCGCTGGTTCAAACTCGGCCAGGATCGATGATTTTTTTCGAGCGTAAAAATCCTAAGTATGGCTTCGTTCGGAAGGGAAAGTCATGATTTACGGCAGGATAATGAACCTCAAGCCTGAAAGAAGAGGCCCCCGAACAAAATTTGCCAGCCTTTTCACGTCCCGAATCGGATGGGATGCTGATGACCTGAGATGTTAAAAAGCGTCCATAAATAAATCAAATCAATCAAAAGCGTTACAAAAAGTAGTGGCCATTCATGTTCCAAAATAAATGCGACCATAATTTGGAAAATGAAGAATTAGGCTTGAAAAATCCTTGTCGCGGCCGGGATCGAACTACGGATCTTCAGACTTCTTGGTTGCGGACAGCCAATTGAGCTGCCTTATCCTTCTTCTAGCATAGAACCACGAACCTCTATCTGATTCTACATTCCCGGGGTCCTCCCTAAAGTTTCTCATTATGAGAGATAAATCCTTAAAAGAGATTTATTTCAATATAGCCGGTGATTAAACTAGAAGCCTGGGCCATAAGTATCTACTCGTAATATTACGAATCGCCTGTTAAGGAAATAAGCAAGGGAGACTGAAGATGCATGATTCGGCCATGACCCGCAGTTTGCACGTCTGATTCCTCATTTTCAAATTGATATCCTACACACAGCTAGTGTGAAAAAACACTTTCCTTACAAAACCCACCAGTTTCAAACGTTTCACACTCAGGATCATCTGCTTTCCCTAATGAAGTTGCTGAGGGAGATTCCCCAACCGCCAGGTAATCTGGTTTCATCGAATCCTACAAATCAAATGTGAATATAGCTACTTTTATCAACAATAATGTGAAGGAGAATATTGAGCCTGCTGTTGCCAAATTCGTTTTTGACTGTAAAACTCCCCTTAGTGGAGTGTACCTTCATTTGTACGATCTTTGCAAGCTTGTGCGTACTGTATATGAACCACCTAGTGGAAAGCTGTTTGCAGACAATCTCTTGGATGAAGTCTACATCGATGTAACAGAACTAATTCAAATCGCATGAGAGTAGTTTCTCTTTATGAAATCAGCAATACCAGAAACGTCCTGACCTTATTACACAATGCAAGTAGGTTTGGAAAATTTGAAAGTATCTTTCTAGAAGCGTTCGATATATCTGGGTCGCCTGAAAGATAAGAAAGTTTGGTGAAATCGTGCAATAAGCAACGAGGTTGGCAAACGTGAAATATAACGTTGATGTGTTGGATAATGCAAGAGTAATATGGTAAAAATTATCACTTTTCAAACATTCCAGGGATGTTCTAAAAGTTTTCGGCCTGACTCACAGATGTCTTGAAGATTGCCAAATTACTATGATAGTTATTAGGTATAATCCTTTGAATGGCGTCCTGTAAAGTATCAGATGCGCAAGTGTAGTTGCTTATTTGTGATACTGTGTCAACTAACTAGTATTAACCATTTCTACAAAATGGATAAAACTGAAATATGAGCTGTAATAAATACTTCGTTTTGAAGAGTTTAACCCCAACAGAAATGCATGATTTAGATTCCACATTAAAGAATTCTCTCCCTTCGTTTTCGATGGTTAAAATAAGGGATTCTGGATTTAAGCGTGGTTGAACATCCATTCAAGATGAAGAGCACTCAGGACATCCCAAAACTGATAAGAGCCACGAGATTGTAACAAACAATCATAATGCCATAATCATGATCGCCAATTAAAGGGGCGGGAGATGGCTGACATTGCAAAGACTTCGATAGGCCGTGTTCATTACATTTTACATGAAGTTTGGGTATGAAAACTTTTCCGCTAGATAGATGTTGCGTTTGTTAGCAATTTACCAAAAACTCAATAGAATGAGCATTTTGCAAGAGTGTTTAGACTTGTTTAAACGCAATTCAAATGTTTTTCTCCGACGTTTCGTAGCAGTAGATGAAACACGGATTCATCGCTACACGCCAGAGACGAAGAAGCAGTTCCAAAAGGGAATGGCGAAACTGGTGAAAGTGCACCGCAGAAAGCGAACACGGTTCCAGCTGCAGCAAAAGTCACAACTACGGTTTTCTGGGATTATCATGGTGTTCTGCTCCTAAATAACTTTCAGAATGGCAAAGCCATAACCGGGGAGTATTTCGCTTCACCACTGGACCAACTGAAGACTGCTATTAAGGCTAAAGGTCCACAACTTGCGAAAAATATTGTTCCGTTTCATCTTAATAATGCGCATGGGATTGTTGCTGCAAGCATAGCCTTCGCTTCAGTGTGCATCAACATCCATCACATTCACCGGCTTTGTCTCTCATCGTTTTTTTTTTTGTCCCAAAAATGAAGAAATGGCTGGATGGCCGAAGATTCACATCAAATGATGAGGTTGAAGCTGAGACAGACGCTTATTTTTCAGATGGACAAATCTTATTTTACTGAGGGTATTAAAAGCATGGGAAGTTGTTGGACTAAATTTATTAATTTACAAGGGAGCTATGTTGAAAAAAAAACCGTGATTTCTTTATCAAGACCGAAAACTTTTAGAACGCCCCTCATATATTATTGTACATGCAATTAATAACCTTCTTGAAAAATACCTAATATACAAGGGCATTTCATCTCATATCAATAGTATGTTAAAAGTGTTGAAGCATACCGACTGTCAGCACGATCTATTGGAAGATGGTGGTAGCTGTAGATACATTTGTGATTCTGAAGAGACGCATACTTATTATTAAAGGATAGAATTACTGCATTGAGAAATGTCTCAGCATATGATGAAAAAGTGAAGATGCTTGACCTTTGCTGCATGACGGTTTCCTTTGTCATATTAATGATACGGTTCAACCGGTAAATCCTGTAAGCGAGTTAATAAACTACTGTCAAAAAGAAGATTGCGAAATCGCTGATGCAATGAAATTGTGTTTAAGTATGAAGATAATGCCATTTGTTATTTTGCTTCCATTTCCTAAATAAAAATTGTCATATTGTCAATGTTTTTACTTGAAATATTACGGAAAGAAACTTAAAGAATATCTGATGAGCAATTGATTATATACTGTGTAACTTGGATAAAACTGGAATCATAATCTCTCAGTAGTACAGAGGTCCCCTTGGAAAAAGTTTTGAAATAATTCTAAAATAAATATTATCACCGGCAGCATTTTCGTATTTTGCTAGAAGGCAACACAAAACACTCGTGAAATTAGCCGTTATGTTGCTGAGCGTACCAGCACCGTCTGCCCAGATTAAGGTAGATATTCAACTGATCTTACGTCCAAAACACATTCAGAAATCAACGGATTATCAAAAAATCTAAGACACTAGTACATAAATACTGCAATTTCAAGATTAAATACAAACAATATAAAATGGGAGAAAAATAAAGTAACTGTTTACATGATCTTACAGAAATCAGATAGAGTAAATTATATTCACTGAACACAATGAATTAAAAAGGTAATTTATCCGAGTATAGACAAAATGTGGACTTTTCAAAAACTCAAGAATTGGTTATTGAGGCTTGCTTTGATGTTTAGAGTTCCTGTCCGTACTCACCGCTTAATTTGGCAACACCACGCGGCTACTTGCAGGAATTGACTGACCATCATATTGCAGTAATTTTTGGGTTTGGTATAGCTGGACATTGAAAAAGTGACAAATGTATATATATATAACTTAAGTTATTGGAAATGGGGTAAGGCCACCTCATGTTTGTGATTAAAATTTAATGTAATATTAACATCTTTCGGGTCTTTTATTGGCGAAGGTCCAAGTTTGAAAGCGTTTTCCACGTCCCACACAATGACCTTTACTTGTAATTAATCTGAGTTTGTAAATGAAAGCCTGAAGGTGAAACTATTTCTCAATAGCATATCAACAGAATCACATGAACAGATGAACGGAAATGTGAAAATGAGAGCATAATAGATTATTGAAATCAATTTGTAATATTCAAAAATGTACTTGAATGTACTAATGCCAACTCATTTGCCCATTAGGCATGGAGTTTTGCACTGTAGTCACAGAGAGTAGAAACATTTATAATTCGTGCGCCGGGAACCGGCGGACTACAATATGTTAGATGATGAAGGTAAGTATTTGGGTGAGGAAGGCGATGAAGCAATGGAGGAATGAGTGGCAGAACCCGGAGAAAACCTGACCAGACCCCGCTTCGACCGCCACAAATCCGATTATTTGCTCCCCCCTTTTTGAGTAGTGTTTAACGCCCGTTTTCACTACTGAGGCACAACAGGCGGTGTGGACACTGATGGTACATGAGATAAAATGGTAAACTGGGAAATGATTTTTCTGTTTTTTTTTTTTTTTTTTTTTTTTAGGAAGAAAGCATTCCAGGCCTAAATTTATGTTAGCTCCCGGCATTTGCCATTTATGAGGACTGGGGAAAACCTGGTTAAAAACCTCGGTCAGGGAGGACGGTCCTGCTGTGAATCGAACCCAAGATCTCCCACTCACTAGTCCGCGCCTTAATGACCTTGGCCACAAATGGCGATTTTTTTTAGCCCAGGTCGCTTTGTTTGGAGGCGGGCATCTAACCATTTGATCATGGTGCCACCTGGAACAAATACCAACCTCCAACGATGTTGCAAATGAATGTAAGGAACTCCCATTGACATAACATTGATGAAATGATAGCAATATTAATCATTTTCAATAACGCTTTTCAGTCAGTAAAATGTTTAAACGGGTAGATTGTTTTCTTGAAGATGTCTATTAACTCCTAATGTACATTAGTAGAATACAGGCCATAACTGAAACTCTCATTGCACCACTTACCAGCTTGTATGGTATGTGAAAGAGTTTGCATTAATATCACATTTACTAGCCTATGTTTTGTTTACAAAGAAAGGAATAGTAGGCTACATTATCTAACTCTGTTCAGCTAAATAGCTTGGAAAAAGCTTCATTGCAGTAGCGTAAATCACTACTGAAGTTTCGGTGCCTTAGAAATATTCGAAGTGAGTTCACAGTAACAGTATATTATTCAAGTTATTGTTTCAATATTAGGGAAGCAGCGTTTCCGAAACATATTTTAACTTTATTCCGTAAAAAGATTGAGCTACATATCATTGCAACAACGTAAAACACTGCTCCGTGCATGCTTAATGCCTGTTATTTTCAAAAGCTTCTTTGGGGAATAAGGTGGCATAATGCTCGTAAAGCACAATGTCGCACTAGTGCTCCTAAGAAGGAAAATAAACTATATTTTTTTTAAATATTTCATAGTATCATAAAATATTAAAATACCAGTGTTAGAAATATTTTCAAAATTCAAGTATTGACTGACTAACACTGTTACACCGTAATTAAATTGTATTTGGAAATAAATAAAACTCTGATTTAAACACTGTAGAACAGTTAGGCAATCTTTAGCCGATTAGCATATATATGCATGTTAAGAGAAAATTAGCAATGGGAATTTGAATGAATGAATTAATTAATAGTGTTTAACGCCCGTTTTTACTACAGAGGCACCACAGGCGATGGACACTGATGATATATTAAATGAAATGATATATTGGAAAAGGAGTTATTTTTAAGGAAAGGATCGTTCCAGAATGAAGTTTAGGGTACACCCCTGGCATTTGCCATTTATGAGGATTGAGGAACACCTGGAAAAAACCCAGTCAGGGAGGACGGTCCTACCGGTCACGGGCCCGCGCCTAAACGACCTCGGCCACCCGTGACGGTACAATGGAGTATTGACACACACACACACACACACACAAACACACACACACACACACACACACACACACACACACACATATATATATATATATATATATATATCAAATATACGTTTCTAAACGGCGATAGACTGACATTGAGTTATCTGGTATCTGAAAGGATTTTCGAGAACTTTAATTTTTCTGCTGTAATTTCAAGGACTACAATCAGTCAACCAATTTTTGAAGTCTGTAAAGTACTGTATATGTGTGTGTGTGTGTGTGTGTGTGTGTGTGTGTTTGAAGGTAAGTCATAAAATGGTATCAATTATGTTTATTAGGAACGAAAAAATAAAAAACTGTGTCATCAACCTCCATTATGAACACAGCTTGCGGTATCCATATTAATATGTCTTCTTTAGTGCAGATGTCTGCATGGTAGGCGGAGGAACAGGATGAGTAGAGTAAGTTGGAACTGTGATGCGTACTTCACATTTCGATGTTCATTAATTTTGATAGATTCTCTGTTCTAATTTGCCTTCTGAGCTTAAAAAATCTGTCATTAATAGACTTCTCTCTAAACTGTTTCTGATATGGCTGCCGATCTTGTTCAAACCGGGTAACCAAACTATTTATCATCGTCCTTTGATTCACCTTTTAGCGTAGCCAAGTACTTGCACATTAAAAATAGTAGTTTATTTTGTTTTGCAATAGGTCTCGAAATCCTCAGTCTTTTATTTGCTGGTTTTGCGATTCTCAATAAGTATGTAAATATTACTGGTTATTGATGAACGTCGGCTCGGAGCTGTTCTCGAACTAAGAGCTCTCTTGCAGGCGTTTGTGTAATACCCGGAGGTTTTGATAAAATTAACATATTATATAACGCAACTGCAATACTATATCTCTATGCTTTTTCTAATTTTTTCCAGTTTTCCAGAATATCAATAGATTGGAATCAGAGTGCCAGTGATTTCGGAGCAAAACTTCAGTTCTGGAACTGACTGGGGGCAAAAGATGGAAAACACGATAATTGAAACTTAACATTCTGAGCCACTGACTTTCCTATACAAAGGCTTTTACAGTATTGCACTGTTGGCTTTGGTTAATGCAAACAGATACTTTGCAATAGTAGCCCGCGGGACTGATGGCCGTATATTAAGCAAAAGTGTTCTCTTTTATCTTAAATTCTGTGAACTTTTCGAGCAAACTGCGTTGAATATCCCATGCCCTTCAGTACTTTCCAGTACTATCGCAGAATACCCATTTTCTGTAGATATTGCTGTCGAAGCATTTCCTTTGAAGGTTAATTGGTTGAAGCCCTTCCTGTGGCTTAGTTGTCATTATAAAAGGAAAAGCAGTAACAGACTATCCTGTGCTCGATGTATTATAGAAAATGCCTTTGGCGTACTATCGAACAGGTTTGGAGTATTTCAGAAAGACATATCTCTTCCTAAAGAAGATAACTACCCTAAAAATGGCTTGTAGTTATTTGAATAATTTTCTCATTATAGAAAACCATAAAACTTATGTTTCGTACGTACTGGTAAAATTCTAGAGACTTGTCAATTTTTTCAACTAAAACGAACGTCATACAGAAACACTCCAATGGATTCAATAATTTAAAATGTATAATAAAAGTGTAAAATTTCATCAGATATTTGTATAATTTATTAGAAAAGTAAGCGGTAAAATTATCTTTATTAGTACCATAAGTGCTGATAATTTTTCATAGTAAAATTGAGGGTGACGAATGTATGTTATCTCATAATTATTTAGGCACCTAAGGTCGAACATGAACATAATAACTGGCATTCGTGAATAAGATATGAATGAGACGGTACATTGACTGAAAGTCGGTCTAGTGCAATAATTAGGAAAAAATATGTAAAAGTAGAAGCACAGTTAAGAAAAAGCGTGTGAGTAACAATATTGACTACAATACATTTGACTGCTGTTTATGTCGTGGAAGTAAAATAAGTTACTCCCACGAATAATAGAGATTCTGATATGCTTTCATCATTGAGTCTGAAAATATAATTAATAAATAAACTACCCTCCTATTGTGGCTCCTTTTATGGATTCACTAAAACAGGTACTTCAGCTAGCCTTATTATAAAACAAAGTACATGAAAGACCCATTATGATGGTTGGCATATCTCAGTGATGATCGGCGCCGGCCCCAGAGCGCTTTCGGCTAAATACCATCTTCAGTTCTTTGTGATAACTGGAACGTAAGGTATTTATCATTTCTGTGGCCATCCTCTCGGTTAGCTCCAGGTTTCATTTGAATATTTACAGTTAATGGTTTATCAAAAGCCTCATTACGTTTCATTTTATTGATGTAAAGTATGAGAAGAACCTCATAATTCCGAAAGTTTCATAAGAAGTAATAATTCCCGGGTTATCCTGTCGTGGCTCTAATAAATCCATACCTTGGGATACGTTGAGAGTACCTTTTCGCTTTCCTGGTCGTACCAATTCTTTAATGCCTCTGTAAACTAACATTGATTCCTATTATTATTTTGTATATACGGGTGTCTCACCTAACTCTGCGACCTCAAATGTTTTCGAAATGAAACAAGAAGTGAAAAATCTAGTTACCCAAGAATGTACCCATTTCAGGGACTTATACAGTGGGAGAAAGTACACAATTCAGAAAAAAAAAAATCAACTGAAAGTTACATTTTTAATTAGAATATGTATGTTTTTTTTCTAGTAAACCAATAACTGGAGGTTGAATTAATATGATAATAGAATTGCTTTTACTGTTCCAAATAGCATACCTTCTGAAATAGGTTAACTTCTAAAGAGTGGCAATGTATACGCTGTTTCTGACGTTATGCAAAGTGTGTAGTACTATGCACAGATCATGGTATTCTGGTTGGCTCTACTGCTGTCAGTGTCAAACAAGGAAATAGTACGTACTGTAATGCACTTTTTTCGTTTATTTTTTCATTTTAATGAGCACTTTCGGTATCGATATTTAGAAGCAGTTACCAGATAACAATGTATTCCTAAGTAATATTTAGTTTTCGGACGAAGCTTCGTTCACAAATGATGATAATGTGAATTTGAGGACCATGCATGCACCACTGGTCCGTGAAAAATTCCACTCGATTCGCGAGGTTGCTCTTCAATGAGAGTGGATTGTCAATGTTTGGCGCGGTATCATTGGCAAACGCGTTTTAGGTTCCAATTTTTATCAGGGAACATTAAACGGATAGCGATATATGCGCATCACTTCTGCAAGGCACTCTATCCCTTCTCATGGAGGACGTGGGGTTGGAAACGCATCTAGCAATGTGGTTCAAGCATGATGGGTACCCCACATACTTCCCCATCTTCCCAGAGAAGCTGTGGATGCTAACTTTTCAAATCGGTGGATAGCCAACTCGGTGCCCCGATTAGACGCCATTAGACTACTTTCTCTGGGGCGCACTGAAAAATGGCGTTTATCATGTATTCCCACCGACATTAGAGAATATGAACCAACTTATTACTGCAACGTGTGTAGCAATATCTGTGGAAACATTACAATCTGTGCAACGCTCGCTTGTTCACCGTCTCCACAAGAATATTGATGCAAACGGTGTTCACTTTGCATATCTGCTCAAGTGACATTGTTTCATCAGATAAGAGGATTCCTGATTATTTATGATTGCGTTTTCTATGTTGGATATAATTTACAAACTTAAAGTTTCTTTGAGCTATAGTCAACTGGTAATTTTGTTTAGGAAAGTAAACCCACTTCTGTTTTAGCTAATTTTCCCCCTAGTTTTCAGCTCAGTACAAAAAAAAGTACCATTTAAAAATACGTAACTTTGAGTTGAAGGCTTTTTTTTTTTTGATTTTCTGGATGTTGCATACCCTCTGATTGTGTGAGCCAATGGCATGGGTACATTTTTGCACGACTAGATTTTTCACATCTCATTTCACTTCGAAAATATTTGAGGTCGCAGAGTTAGATAAGACACAATTTTTCTTATCCTCCTAATTGTAGCCCCGTTTTCGACACTTCGTTTGAACCTGATTAAATTCCTCGATGTTTTCTCAAGCTAAATGTTTGGCCCCGTACTTCATAGTTGACATAACAACTGTTCCGTATACCATCCCCATTGTCCTCAGAGGTGTTTATGGATTTTTTAATCAAAATCTTTAATGATTCTATATTTTTAATTTGTACTTGCGTTTTAGGATGTCTATGTGTTTTGTCCCGCTTTTTTCATTGCTGAAGTGACCCTCATATATGTGAAATTTTTTACATTTTCTAATGCCTCGCCTGCACTCTTCCACCTCTTTTTTCTGATGTACACCATATCTTTCTTGAACATCGATGTTTTAGTCCTATCCTCACTGATTGTCATTCTCAATTCCGGACAATATGCCTTTAAACAGTATAGCGATGCACACCGTCAATTGTTGTGTAAATCAATATCAGATCATCCGCATAAAGAGGAGCTGGTATGGATATGCCTCCTATATTCGGGGCAACAGATTCTGTAACGCACATTTTCTCTGGTATATCATCCAAAAACAGATTGAAAAGGAGTGGTGACAGGATACAGCCTTGCTTCACTCCTTTCCGTGTTATTATACTTCCCAAACTTTATCGCTATCACATTTTACACAGAACTGTACCTAACTATATATTGATTCAAATTCTTGATCACTTTTCCGCAAATACCTTTCTTCCATAATATACGTCATAATGCTTATTTTTCCACGGAATCAAAAGCTTTACGAAAATTTATGACAACACCATTCAGTTTTCCTCTCTTTTTCTGCGATTTTTTCACTCTCAATTTTTCTAATACAAAAATATTGTCAACCGTGCTGTAACCTTCCCTAATCCCAACTTGGAATTATGAGAGTCTATTGTATTCCACTATACATTTCTTATTTCTGTCATATAACATTTAGCAATATTTTTTGCCATTACTGAGATAAGTGCCACACCCTGTAGTAATTCAGTAATTTTTGGTTTCCTTGTTTAAATATTGGACACATAATTGCCGTTGTTCCATTTTTGCGTATACCCCCTCCATCATTGAAAATGTCATTCTCGTCATCATGTATATAAATTTTACATCTTAAATCCTCCTTAAATATGACGGCAGTGCCGTCGAGCCAAGATGCTAAGTTGTTCTTTAATCCTTGTATTACTTCCCCTATCATAATGTGGCTATCCATAATTTCACTCTTTGGTGCTCCTCATAGCTGCATCTCATTTCTGGCCCCTGCCACTCCCCCATCCCATGAATACTTCTTGGAAAAAAATTATCCACCGCTCCGGAGTTATGCAGTTATGAATACAACGTCCCTTTCTCACCCTTTTCAATATCCTCCAAACACTAGCTTCTTGCACACGGCACGCTGACTCTGTTAATTCTTGAACTATTTTGCGGTTCCATTATTCTCTTTTACAAACCAGCAATTTTTTGTATTGTTTTAGTGACACTGTGAATGCCTTGTCTTTTTCCGTCCACTCTATCCTGCCTTAAGTGTCTGGATCATTGCTTGTCTAGGCACTTTTATTCTTTGTCATGCCATGCGTCAGTGACAAGCGACTTCATTTTCGTATTTAATTTACATCCCACTTCCTGTCTCTTGTATTGCAGATGTCAGCAAATGTACGGTAGCTTTCTCCATGATTCCCAATCTCTCTCTAACTCATTGCAGGTGATTATCCGTCCCCTTCCATCCACCTGTAATGCGATAAAAACCTCTCCACACTTGTGCTAGCTCTATGCTACAATTTAAGACCAGGTGTAACACAAAAAGCCAGTAGCTCTCTGCTCTGCATTTATTACTTTATCTTGACTCAATCTTCAGGCCTTTATGTGACCGTTAGCTTTCTCTTCCTTCCTCCCACGTTGCCCTAGCGAAATATTTTCCTCTACTATTCTTGCATTAAAATTTCCAAGTATTGTCACTATGGTACTCAGGTATGTTTCTGTCAATTACACCAATCTTTCTGTTATGTCCTCAGGAAAACACCTGTTACAATATTCGGAAGACAATGCTGCATTATGGATGTTTATAATTAAAAGCTCTTAACTTTGCTACAACTGATTTACTGTAGTGTGTTATATTGTACATCAACTTAGATGACATCCCTTCCTATTTCTTTCTAAATTAATATTGATAATCCCCTGGCCATCTTCCTCTTATTCCCCTAACTCTTCTGCTTTTATAAAGCAATGGAAGTTCTTAAGATCTAACTTACCATTAGATCCAAGCAAAGTTTCTGAAAGACACGACATATCAAATATATTGGCAAAGCTTGAAAAGTTTGCCATACTAATTTTTCTCCCCTGACCCACCGCATTCTAACATCGAGCTGTGAGGGTACTTTCCATCTGTTCTTCCTTCTTCCACTTCTTTGCCCTTCACCCTTTCGATGTCCATTTGCGACAGCCCTATAACAATTTGAGCTTCCTCTTGCTGCACCAGTAATTCAATATCCTGCAAAGTTTATTCTCCTTCCTCGCGCACAACATAAATAAGAGTGTTGTTTCTTTAACTCTGGTTTTCCAAATAATCCATTTTTTTTCTTCCAACCTTCAAAGTCTACCGCGCTTACTGACTCTTCTATTTCTTGCTTTACGATACACTTCGCAAGTCCTTCCTTCATCTCCTCAGCAATCATTTTTGTCATTTCCTTTACTTATTCCATGACTATTAGATTTACACACCCTTGATACAGCGCTGATTGAAACACATTCGTGTACCACCGTGGCCGAGGAGCACACGCAATTGATGAGTCGGTCCTGGTGGTGTAGTGGTAACCATACTTGTCTCCTAAACCCAAGATCGCGGGTTGGATCCCTGCCAACACCGATGGAATTTTTGGGGCGTAAAAATCCTAAGTATGACTTCCTTTGGAAGGGAAGTAAAGCCGTGAGTCCCGAGTCGTACATTTACGGAACGAAAAAGAACCTGAATTCTGAAAAAAAGGCCTCTGAGCAAAATTTATCGGCCGTTTCACGCCCTCAATTGAATGGGATTTGATGGGACGCTAATGACTTGAGATATTAAAAAGCGTCCGTAACTAAACTAAGGAAAAAGACATGCAATTAAATCAATTCTTACAGCTATAACTACAATTGCAGTGAAAATAAGTACATATCTAATAACAAGATGTTAGAAATATCTCCTGCTATATATACAAATTTCCTTTTAGAAAACTGTTTTTCACAAGCATTAGTTCATCCATAGAAAATGAATAAACTTCTCACCAGATATTTATATTCAATTTATTCTAATATGTCGTGGTTTATTTCATATACTTTATTTTCAAATTTCCCATAAATAAAAGGCACATTCTGTCAAATCGTGGGACATTTAGCGATCCCCCTACTAACTATACTTATTTTGAAACATTTTCATTCAAATCCTTCATAAGTAAAAGGCACATTCTGTCAGATAGTGGGACCTCTGACGATCCCCTACTAAATACACTTATTTTAGAACATTTGCAGAATATCATATAATGACCTATTATCTATGTGCGGGATAGTAGAGTCTTTCTCAAAATGGTGAGATTGGCATTCAATGTCAATCGAATGTCATTCTGAATTGATAGTATTCTCCAAAAATTGCCCGTATTTCTCTATATTGGCAGCATAAACATATTTTCTCGTCATGCAAGGCGATCAACTGCATAAATTTGATTTTTTGTGTACTGGGATAATTATAATAGAAAATAAGTTATATCGTTAACATTCCGCAACATCCAATTGGAGAAATTTATGCGAATATCAGGACTGCATCCTTTGCTTTATTCTAACTAACTGAATGTGCCAACCTACACCGGACGGAGGTCCTGTTTTTCCAGTTGACAATTAAGCTTGTTAAATTACAAAAAGTTATTTAGAGAATTCCCCCAAAGAGTTAAAACAAGCAGACCATACTCATTAGGCAACGTGCTCTTCTAGCTCTTCAAGAGAGTCGAGGATATTTGCAGCTGAAGCGCCTGAAGGAACTGGAAACCTCTAAAGAACATCGATTAAGTATTTTAAACTCTAACGTACCTCGTCAAATATTAACTTTCTGCTGCTTCATAAACATACTTATAATATTATGTATCTTTTGGGGAGGTTGATTGATTTCGCTTAGTTATATAATGAACTTACTCCGACATTCCCATTAATCTTACGATTGCTATTCTTGCACTCGCAAAATGCAACGAGGAATGTGTGAAGAGAAAATAGAAAATGTAAAAGCAATAATCAGATAAAAGGAAAATACTGTACAAGACTAAACTAATATTTTCCAACTCATTACTGCTATTCTATGAAATTCTACCCTTACGAATAATTAACACTTATCCTTTCCAGTTCATTTTGAAAAAATAACAAAATTAGAAGTAGAAACAAACAATACATAGAAGTTCTGGTGATATTTCAGACTATTTCAGCAATAACTTATGTTGCGTACCACTGCCTCCATAAAGAATGATACCTGGGTTGGCCTACAGTCATCAGCGGTTCACGTTAGAGTTCGAGGACATTAATTTTGGTTACTGTTCCCACACCAAGTGCAGAATTTAATAATGCACACAATTAAACACCAAACGCTGATGCGGTCATTTAAGCAAAACATTACACGAATTAATAACAACAGTTGGCATAGTACCAAGAGTACACAAACAATCAAATTAGTTATAGGGATCTGTTCATTTATTCCGTAATCACTGCGACAGTTATTTGGTACACGTGCTATTAGTTAACAGTTTATGCCAGGTTCCTCCAGGAGCGCATACAAATATCAACAGTAACAACACTGCAATCAGTAGGGAAGACAGTGGCTTCACAACAGAATAAAATGTTACAAGATGCTTTACCCTAAATATAGTGTTTCGAAGACAACAGTGATGGCAATTGAAGCCACGGCCTCCATAATTACACAAGTCCAGTTGGATATAATTTTAGAAAAATAAATAAAAACTGAATCCCTCTTGAAAATGACAAATTAAACATCAGTTTTTATCTTAATAAAACTTGGCCTAATTACAAAGTTTTGCAAATGATAAAGAACGATGATCATGCGTTTTTTTTGTCCATAATAAATTCATAATAATGCTGGACTTGTGTTGTTATATAGCTCGTTAATTTATAATAATGACTTCAGATATTAAAACTAGATTTTGAGGAGTAATATGCTCATTTTGCGTGCAACATGCATAAAGTAAATGCTATAAATTATATCATACAAGAAACAAAAATATTTAGCTTGCACATTTTCCCCTTTACTTGTCCACAGTCCTACATTCAATTCCTGAATCCTCAGGAGGATTTTGCATCTTGGCAGCTGGAATTGCCACAGCCTGCCGCTACTTATGCGCCTTGCTAATCGCACATCAAACTCCAATTTTCTTTTCATAAAAAGGGACTTTTGTATACAATTTGCATTTTCGGTATTCCAGGAGCGAGAGTTGCGAGTGTTCACACAACCATTTTGGTGGAAAAACGCCTCGTTTGAAAATATCACAAGTGTGGTAACAACCCTTCAGTAACTAATGAAGGAAACCACTCACAATATCTTACACGTGCTATGTGATCACCATGTCGTAGACAATGGACACATGTACAGCTGTAATATTTGATTTTTAACAAATTTGTTGCTGTACAAAGACACTGAAATCCCAGCCCATTATGCTAATTTCGGTAGTGAATTTGTTGGCGAACGTCTAAGATTGCGCCAATTTCGATTAATTGGTCTTCTATCTTCGTCTATGAAACTTATTTTGCAGTCAAGCAGTAGTATCAATTTTATTTACAAGACCATGAATTGCAGACCTGAATGGAGGGAGTTATTCAGGGAACTTACGAATAAATTCCTCACAAATGCGACGAGCTAATTCATATTTTAATAACATTTACACACCAAACACGTAGCTCTAAATTCTTCGAGAACGAATGTAGATTGGTGACTCCACGGAATTTTATAGATAGGCCGGAAGGTAAGCGGCCGTGAGTGCGTAGAGAGAAGAGTAGGCACATATTCTGGAAGCGAGGACTTCTAAACTCCCTCTCCTTGGTTATGTATGTCTCTGTAATTGTTAACTGAGTTCTGTTTTTCTATCCGAAAAACACAAGTTTGTAGCATTTTCACGTGATTTTGTCATATTATGTTCTATGAGAAAACAAGTCCATTATCCTGTGTTGTTAAAGCAAGCAGGTAACGCGAGTTAAGAGAAGTTGTATTATTGTTAAATATTGTTAAGTATTTCACTTATATAACTGATCATGGAAGATTTAGAGCATATTCGTCATGTACACCCAACAGAAGTTCATTCGCACTTGACATGTAATCGGAGCCAATTATAAATAAAACAGGATATGGTATGCACAACTCATGATTGGATAGGCATAATGCACAATTCATTCAAAAATCAATGCAAAATCAATGTAAAACAAAACATGATTAAGAATTTTAAGTTAAGAAACTCCTTCCCCATGCAAATAAACAGGGCACGGCTTTTGATGACCCAAAGAATCGCGAAATATGACATATAAAATGTCTCAAAAACTTGAAAAAATTGCACAAAGTTCTGGAAATTTACCTAAAAATAAAATTGCATATTAACAGTTTTATAAACATACAATGTAAATCATATCTTAAATGAAGTTTTCCCTCAACATTGCAGTAAATGACCGTGACTTGGGAAGATTTTCGAATGTGAAGGATCGGCAGTTGTCGGCGAGAACCGAGAAACATCTTTCCCCTTCCTCACTGACTGCGGGAGCGTATTTGAAGGTTACTTGATTTTATCTTTCTACTGTTTTAAAACTTTCTCCTTAGAGTACTTTAACAATTTTGCACAATGTTTGCAGTCTCGGTTTTTGTATAAACGTATTTCAGTTCCGTGAGCAGTATTATAAGAATTCCGAGAATTGTTGACCTTGCAGTTATATCGGTAAACACATTGGATATGCAAGTGCAATCTGCTTCTAAAGTAATGAAATTTGATTGAAAATAACAATGGAAAAAATATATAAACTGTGCCATCATATTTACTCATTCTGCAAAAGTTTCCAAATTTATTAACTAATTCTAAAAAAAACTTACATTTATTAACTCATTCACCATAAGATTTCAGTTTTAAATTAATATACAACACATTATATAATAATGATTTACAAGGATTTGTCTCGTGTTTCGCGAACGCAAGCGTTATAATTTACAACAATATACCTTTTGAGTATATTGAAGATAAATCGCATGCGATTCTTTTTACTTCATATGGAGTAGTGAGTGCAAATAGAAAATATGCAATCTGAGTTGTTTGTTCATTCTTAAGTGAATAATATATTCTTTATTGTACACATTTCTCTGCAGTTACTATTTTCTCTACAAAAAGTTTCAGGTTATGTCTTACCCTTTCTGTAACCGGACCCTCCTTTGCTTGATTCAGTGTTAGTGACACCTGTTCTATTGAAAGAAGAGCGTCCGAAAATTCTAGCTTTGATAACCGTAAGTGCGTTATTATACTTACTATAAGCTTAGATCTCTTTGAATATATGAAATTATATCTTTTACTGTCTTTATAGGCGAATTACCTTCTTGCTCAAAGACGTCATTCTCGTTTTCTTTAAATGGTGTTTAACACCCGTTTTTACTACTGTGGCACCGCAGGCGGGTCAATCACGTGAACACCGACCTCATAATTTTTAGCATAATACAAGGCTGCATCTAACCACATCTCCCAAAGAGTCATCGTTGACTGTGGTGTTAAAGATTGTCCAGCTGCTAGTTCCTTAAATCTCTTTATTTTTGAAGACCCTTTTGGAAATATATTCTTTACATTGCAATCAAATTATCGATGTCACTAAAGTATGCTTTAATTTTTTCCGCAATCGATGTAGACCGTGCTCTAGACTGGTTAGATGTACTATCTTAAGATAAAACCTTTGCATTATGATACAAATGACCAAACAGCATTTTAAATTGAAAGATAATTAAGCTCCTCTAGTTCTTGGGTTAGTCCAATACACATCGTACTGTTTGCAAGAGTTTGTTGTGGAGGGGCGTGTACCTCTCGTAAGCTCACAACGCTTAACATCAATACGCTTTACTTCAACATTGGCAGAACGTAAAGAGGTAGGGGACAATAGAGTTAGCACAGATGTGGGAAAGTTAATACATCGTTAAGGATGGAGGGAAGGAGAAAGATTTTTTTTTGAGTAGTTTTTAACGCCCGTTTTTACGACTGAGGCACCACAGGCGGTGGACACTGATGATACATGAAATGAAATGATATATTGGGAAAGGATTTTTTTTAAGGAAGGAAGCGTTCCAGGCCTAAGTTTAGGTACCTCCCCGGCATTTGCCAGTTATGAAGACTGAAGGAGAAGGAGTTAATTACCAGTAACGACTTTCAGAGAGATTGGGAGCTATCGAGAACGCTACCGTAAATCTGATGACATCTGCAGTATAAGTGGTATGAAAATGAAATATAGAAAATTTGGTCGCTTGTCACTGACGGAACCACTACGGGTGGTTGAAGTCGTTAAGGTGTCAACTCGTGAGCAGGAGCTCTGGGGGTTTAGCCCCACCAGGGCCATTCCTGATTCAGTTCTTTTATTTTTTTTAAATTTTTCTCAATCCTCATAAATGTCAATTTCTGGGGAGGTACGCTAAACTCAGGCCTGGAACGTTTCCTTCCTTTAAAAAAATACTTTCCCAATATATAATTTCATCTCATGCATAAACCGCCACTGGGTGCCGAGGACGTTAAGGCGCGAACTCGTGAACGGGAGGTCTGGGGTTTGAATTCCGTTAGGACCTTCCTCCCTGACTGAGTTTTTTTTTCAAGTTTTTCTCAGTCCTCATAAATGGGAAATGCCGGGGAGGTACCCTAAACTTAGGCCAGGAACGTTTCCTTCCTAAAATAAATTTATCCTTTCCCAATTGATCATTTCATCTCACTTAGGCCAGGAACATTTCCTTCCTAAAATAAAATTATCCTTTCCCAATTGATCATTTCATCTCATATATCAACAGTGTCCACCGCCTGTGGTGCCTCAGCAGTAAAGACGGGCGTTAAACACTATTAAAAAATCTCATGTATCATTAGTGTCAATCGCCTGTGGTTCCTGAGTAATAAAATGGTGTTAAACACTATTAAAAGGTCACTGAAGAATTCTATGACAATGCATGCAGAAAGGCTAAGCTGGTAATGGGTCAAGGCGCTTAAAACATTTAGAAAAGATAGAGGGGACGGAAGAAGATAAGGTATTCATAGTGTCACGAAAACAATACCATGAGCTGATGGTTTGTAAAAAGGAGGAATGAAGCTGCAAATTAGTGGAAGAGTTAACAGAGGAAGCGTCCCTCATGCAGGAAGCTAGTATTTGGAGGGTATTGAAAAGGGTGAGGAAGGTACCTTATATTCATAGCTGAATAACTACGGAGCAGTGGAGAATTCATTTAAAAGAGGTATTCGGAGAAGTAGGAAATTGGCAGGAGCCAGCACTCAATGAGTTGCGGCGATTAAGAGCATCAAAAATTAAATTATGGTTAGAGACATTATAAGAGAGGAAGTAATTAAAACAATAAATAGCTTAAAGGGCAACAAAGCACCTGGGCTCGACGGACTGCCGTTAGAACTATTTAAGGAGAGTTTAAGATGTATAGATATGATGACAAAGGTAATTAATGACGTTTTCCACCCGAAGGGGTGTTATATCCAGAGGAATGGACAATAGTAATTATGTGCCAAATGTTTAAAAAGCAATACCCAAAAGTAGCAAATAATTATAGAGGTGAAGCTTTTCTTCCGTTAATGGGAAAAGTTTATTGCAAAATTTTATGCAAGAGAATTATGCAATGGTTAGTAGAAAGCAATAGATTTTCAAAATTTCAAGTGTAGTTTAGGGAAGGTTACAGCACGATGCACAACATTTTTGTATTAGACACAAACACAGAAGAAGAGAGGAAAGTAGCATTATGCCATCATAGATTTTCGAAAAGCTTTTGAATCCGTGTAAAAGCAAGCACGGTGGAGTAATTTATGTATGAAAGAAGTCTGAGGTAAAATTATCAAGGCGTTAGAATCAATGTATAATAAGCTACAGTTTTGTGTAAAATGTAATGGCGATGAAATTTCAGAAAGTTAACACGTAGAGGAGTGAGGCAAGGCTGTATCCTATCACTATTCCTTTTCAATGTTTTTAGATGACATACTGGAGAAAATGTGTGTTGCACAATCTACAGATCCAAATATAGGTGGCATATCCATACCAACCCTCTTTTATGCCGATGATCTAATATTGATATCGACTACAATTGACGATCTGCAAAGGGAACTAGATTGCATAGAGGCGTGTTGTCAGGAATGGGGAATGGTAGGTAGTGAGGAGAAGACCAAAAAAAAAAAAAAAAAAAAATGACGTTCAAGAACGGTGCGGTGTACAGCAAGAAAGAGATGTGGGAGTATGCAGGTCAGGCATTAGCAAATTGAAAAAATTAAAAAATTTGGGAGTCAATTAGCTATGAACGGGAACTGGGCAAAACGCATTATCATCATATCCAAGTGGATGATTAAAAATATACAGGCATTAAGAATTTTGGTAAATATGCGGGTAACACCGTTGAGAATAATAGAGATGGTGTACGGGGCGGTTGTGAGGTCATTTATGACTAACGGGGCAAAAAGTCAGAGGTAGAAAAACACCGAGGAACTGCATCAGGTACAAACACAGTTTCTAAAACGGTATTACAAGTAGGGAGGGGTACAGATAATTGTGAAACTCTTAAAGCGTTTGATATCTTAACGAAAATGCAAATTTAAAAGTAAGAACAATCAAGCATTGGTTAAGAATAATGCGGAGGGATCAAGTACCCCTTCAAGCAGTGGTTCAGAGGGAGCAAATAAGGGAAGGGTGGGATACAGGCTGAGCATCAAAAATAAAAAACTTAAACAAAATTGGACTAGGGTATATTTGGTTAAGGAGAGAGGATATTATGCGCAATAGTTAGAAAATAGCTAACAGATGTTTGCTAGATATAGGTAACCAAATACTGACATCAGTGTGCACAAAATGTATTGCTTAACTTGTAAGTTCAAATAGATCATGTATGCGAGTAGGGTGATTATCTAAATGCCTGTGAGAGAGATGAAAGAAGTGGTCTCACATGGCTCAGATTAGCAGTTTGGAAAGGGAATGAAACAGTTAATGCTCTCGGGGAGAGAATTTGCCCATTGTGCGCAGAAAGCGATACCTGGAGGCATATTCTGGTTAGTGCAGGGAAACAGAGATTTTAATAAATGAGCATTTACCACCACAATTTCTGAATTCCAACGGAAGCGTGAACTTCAGCCGTGAAGCGTTGATGCATGAGAGGTACACAAACCAATCAGGTAATAACAAGCACACAAAATACTATTTTCTTCCATTTTGGATAATTGATAACAAAGTTTATACTTATTGTCAGCTTTTTATGTAAATTAATAATTTCATTAATATTTCACTAAGTACAAACATTTTAATGAAAAAACAGAGATTTAACAGCTTGTTTTATTTATTACTGTAATGGACAGCTACTAAAGTATACGAAAAATGTGTGGGTAGTTACAGCTTTGCCAAATTTATATGTCAATTTAAAGAAAGAAGTACACTTTAAAAGAGTTGAATGATTTCCCTTTAAATTGTTTCTTTTTGTGGAATTTGAACGCCCTCAAATCAGGAGATACACTTTTATATCGTTCCCCCAAAATTTCATTTTGTACACTCTAATGGCAACTGGTTCAATGGACGCGTGATTCCCGGCAAAACACGAATTAATGTTCAGTGTACTGTGTACACTGTGTACTTTTATATTGCAGTGTATGCCAAGAACGAGGCTATAAGAATATTTATTTACAAAGTACAAAAGAAATCGCACACGTACTGTAGGAGAGAATTTCGTGCTAAAGTTCTAAAAGCAACATCTCCACCAAGAAGTTCAGTTCTGAACTCTTTATCCTAGACCGGCAGAATGCTCGCGAATTCCACATAATTTACTCTGGAGTACCTTAGTGTTTTGTGTCGGTCCTGGTGGTCTAGTGGTAACCATACATGCTTCGTAAACCCAAGATCGCGAGTTCAATACCGCCTAGGTATTCATGGATTTTTTCGGGTGTAAAATTTCTTCGGAAGGGAATAAAGCCGTTGGTTCCGTGTTCTGTACGTAAAATAACCTAGGCCCGAAAAAAAAAGCCCTCTGAATTTTCTGCCGTTTCTCATCCTGGACAGAATGGGACGCTAATGACCTAAACTTTTAAATAGCGTCTATGAAAAAAATAAAGATATGCATGCAAAATCTTCATATACCAATTGTTGAAAGGTCAGAGAAATCAAGGCAGTGGTGGTAACAGCAAACAATAGTAAACAGAAACCAATATACTGAACCAATATTTCAAAAGCGTTTTCCATTTAATTATTTTAAATTTTATTTTGGAAATAAAACATATATGACTATACAGACAGTAACTTTGAGAAAAACGTTCTTTATTATACATTATACTTTCTTAAATAGTAAAACGTATATTAATGAGCATAATATTTACTTTACTGTAAATACATTTAACCGAAAGACTTACCAAGTACTCAAAGACTGAGAAATTAAAATTCTTGACTTAACGATAAAGTAAAGTTGCTTAAGATTGGAACTACATCAATAAATTGGTGTTAAGAATTCAATCACGCTTACAAAATAATATTACCTAATATATATATAATGTATATTTAACATATTAACATAGGAGCAACTAAGAATATTAGTTAAATATTATGTACCCTATATTCTAAATTAAACATTTTCAAAACGCAAGACATTATTAAAATAAGTCATTCAATGCCCTTCAGCTGTATCTAACCCCAGGTACTTAATTCAATATCGGGTTGGGTGTACCTCAGCCGGGCTTGTGACCGGAATTAAAGGCCACATTTTATTAAACTAATATGGTTATAATCAATGCTAATAATTAACATAAATATTATCTGATGCATGTATATAGTATCAAAGGTATTGTAGTCATTAGATAAATCTTAATAAAGGATCATGGTGTATTTGTGTGAATGTACAATTGAGACTAGTCGTTAGGCTTGGGAATGCTAAACCTTTTGACCTGGGGAAAAGGGTCGCTTAGGTTCTGAAAATAAGTAATTCTCTTTTCAAAGGGTTTAAAGAAAATCATTTACCGCGATGCAGACAAAAGCAGAGAAACGCATTCTTTCAATAAGTAAGGGTAACGGTACTAATGACTATAAGGATGGAATTCTTTCGAAATATGAACAAATGTCAATCTCATATGACAGCTCTTGTTTATACCCCCTCATGGCAATAACATTCAAACACGTTCGACAGCTTTCTGACATTACTTTTCAAAACAAATAGATGTTTCATATTTATGGTCGAAACGTGGTCTATCGCGATTTCATTGTGAGTAAATCTGAAAGGACAGAAAAATGAAAGGAGATGTCAAATTATAAAATTTTCCCAATATTTATGCCAGGAATGTCCGTTCTTGGATTGTGAGAGGTATTTTCACGAAATTGGTTCAACACAACCAATAGGAATCTTTCAAAATTGAACGAATCGGAGCAAGCCTGTATAATTATAGATATTAAGGAAGGGCCAATAAAACAGAGATAATCTAACCGAGCTATACACATTTCGCGGATTTAATTTTCACGGTGGGAGGTTCCTAATAATACAATAAGTTTTACATCTAATATAATGTAAGAGAGACAGAGCAGATAGAGAGAGCAGTGAGAACAGAGCGGTGAGAACAGAGCAGTAAGACACAGAGCAGTGAGCTTGAGAGCAGCGAAAGGTTAAGAGTCCGGGTTCCTAGGCTAGGAGTTAAAGATTGGAGTCGGATTATGGAATAGCAAGAGTTAATTGAGATAAGCGGGCATAAGAATAGACAATCAAAATCATAGTGCTCGAAGTCGGTAGGAGAACAATAGTCAGTCAGTTCGACATATTTCCAAGCTTACACTAACAGTTCATTATTCTGATAATAAGTGTGAATAAATGGTGTCAACTAAGAACTCAGGTGTTTCCGTGTAGCCTGATAGATTTCCTTCCCTTCCCTTTTACTCAAACGAGTCACAAAATTCCACAAGTTCCCTGAATAAACGTTCCTGATCCCGGCCAAAGGGGCATCCAACTCAAAAGTCTAAGAAAAAATAAATCCACTCCTCCTCATCTCGCGAGCGGATTGCAGCATCCCCCGTATGGCCCCAGGCTGAAGCATCGTTCTGGCGCTGCCGGAATGGGACAGTCTAGTTTGTAATTGGGCGCTTTTTCACCTGAGATACCCAGGTAAATGAATCAGCAAAAATTATATCTATAATAGATAGTGTATCGCAGAAATTGTAGCCTAACTTTTCTCCTCAAATATCTCATTGAATAAGTATCGACAAAACATCACAAGAAATTAAAACATGCTTATTTTACAAGTAATGAGCAATAAATTATATATTACAATGTAGCTCACATACGGACCTGTGACAATAATACTTTCTTCGTTTTCATATAAAATAAAAAGATAGTTGCAGCTTGATATCTTAAGTAAAATATTAACGTCATGCTACTTTTAAAATCGCTTGTTGTATTGCATGTTTACATAAAAAGCGCATACATTATACCGCATTGCGGTTGGCAGCCCATTGCAATGCAAATTTTACCGCCTCTGGAAAGCACCTGTATACAAATAAAAAAGAGGCCCTGTTTCCAGTTCCATACCTGTAAAAGCATGAAGTTAGAAAAAGCGGTATTATTTTCAACTCCAGATTAAAGATATTTCATTTTTAGATTATCAGGCATGAATTTATTATCCTAGTTAGAGGTTTCGTCAGATTGTTAAGAATATTATGCTGCAATATCTTTTCACTATATTTTAGTGTAGGCTTTTATACTATATACGGGAGCTTGTTGGAGTTGTATTCTTAAAGAATTTTTCAATTATGGTTGAGTTTTATGGGAACATTGTTGAAGATTTTTTGTGTTAAATGCTCATTGTTAAGACAGTATTTATTGTGAGTTATTTATAGCAATTATAATGAACATAACATTAAATTAATACTTCATTTATTTACAAATAAAATTAGGGATACAGTATTCAAGACCACATTTCTTGGTATTATATTTGATTTATACGCAAATTATTTATCATTAAAATGAAGATTAGTAATATTCCAATTATACATTCTGTGATTGTTAATATTATTACTTAATGTACACTACTGGTCATTATAATTATAAGTCCATAAGAGACACGTTTAACTGACCCCACATTTCCCCAAAAGGAATTAGTATGACTCGTAGAAAATACGGAGCAACACCAGCAGGTATATGAAATTGATCGCGGGAGGAATTATGGCATTTCGAGAATGCGGTATATGATTCCGAGAAATTGGTGTTCATGCTATGCGAAATGCGACCACAGGGAAAGAAATGTGAGATCCGTGGATTAATAAAGCAGGACGAACACATAGACGTGAAGGATATCAACAACCCTCATCAACCGAACGAGAAAACAAGATTTCCGCATGGCTATTATGAACACGCACAGTGTGTGGCAATTTTAATGATCAGCAGTACGTGAAACATACTTAGCACTTTGATTTATCTTCCATATTTAGTATTTAAAATCACCAATACAAGAGCCACTCACAGCCTGTGCACTAGGTTCCTTTCCCAGTTCCTTCTCCATTAAACTGCTTAGCCACATTCACATATGGCAAGAAAATAACTATATTACAAAAATCAAAGATAGTATTCCGTGTTTATGAATAAAAAGTACATCTTTCTGTTAGTGCAACGAAACGAAGATACAGCGAGTTCGCCATAGGCTGTAATCTGCATGTTATATTGTTACGTCGTGGCCCCTTCCATCCCTTGGTCAGCTTTCGATATAATCACGAAAATTTTGGTATTATAAATGAGCATTTAAGTTAGGTAAAAGCAGACAGTGATCATATTTTCAGTTTTCGGTATAAGAAGGAACAAATTAAAATACACTGCTTTCACCTGTCTGGTTATAATTAGGTGTTGAGATGGCATCATTATTTGTACTGTTCCTTTGTTTCTCATTGACTCATTGGTTTTGACCGGCTTTAGCGAATTATATGTGTATATCCAGAATGTCAGTTGTTATTTTCCAATTGGGGCAGTATACACTTAGATCTCTTCTTAATTCGGAGGAACAAAACGTTAGGTTTTTACAAACTTATGCTGATCGTGCACGAAGAAGATCTGTCCTAAAAGACTTGATATGGTTCTTAATCTGATTTTTGGTGGCGATTTTTTTGATGGTGTTTAACGCCCGTTTTTACCACTGAGGCACCTCAGGAACACTGATGATACATGAAATGAAATGATATACTGGGGAAGGACTGTTTAAGGAAGGAAACGTTCCAGGCCTAAGTTTAGGGCACCTCCCCGGCATTTGCTATTTATGAGGGCTGAGGAAAACCTGGAAAGAATCTAAGCCAGGGAGGACGGTTGTGGTGGGATTGGACCCAAGACCTCCGGTTCACTAGTCCCCGCCTTAACGACCTCGGTTTGGTGGTGATGTTATCGCAAGATGTTATGAGAAAAATGACATTTTTGGTGAAAGTAGCTAATACTTGCGCTGCGGCTTCAATTCAAGTTATTTCCAAGTATGTGAAAAGGATTCTGTTGTGTATACGATTTGGCAAATAAGTTATAAAACAAAGGGTTAGAAATAGAATGCTCTGGGCACTTTTCTGTGAATCATAGTTATCATTTTGTCGATCCAAATCCGAAAAATGCAAAATGGAGAAATAAAGTGCAAAGAGGCACAACAAGGAAAAATGTTTTATATTCGTTTAATTTAACTTTTTGGTGTTTAATTGTACAAGAGCAGGATCCCTTTACTTGCTCTTTGAAGAACAATCCTCCACACATGCTACATTTTAGTCGTTTGAACCATGTTCATAACATCGCCAATGACGGATTTATGTAAGTGCATTTTTTGTACGGCGCCTCAGAAGAAAGTATCAATAAAACTGGTTGTCAATTTATAAAAGTGAACTTAACCCAGGGACTGTAATTATATATTAATTTTAACACTTTAAATATCACGTCGGCGGTTTATATTAATGTCTTTCCTTCAACGATAGTAGAATCGTCTGTGGTGCCTCTGTAGCAAAAACGGGCGTTTAACACAATTCATTCTTTCAACGATAGTGCAATTAGGTTTACAATTAGGTGTGGAGGGGTAAGAGATTAATTTGTTCATTGTTTGGAAAAGTAAGAAAGAGAACATGTGTACACTAACCATTATGATATTAGCCCATCATGGTTCATTTTATACTCGCCCATCGCCTGATTTAGAACAATTTCATCAGTTTCTGAAAACGTATTATATCATTTTTGGCTTCACGGTATCTAAAGACCTCTTTCTTATGGTGGAAAGCGAAGGTAATCAACGGTCATTGGTTTTGGCGGTGAGCCAATATTTCGTTCCATATTACTTATAATTAAATTTTCTTCCCTAAGCCATTACTTAATAATGATGCTAGACAAAAGGATCCAATAACAGCCATGATGTATAATTATTTAAATTCAGCCTCATCAGGAATATAACCACCATGCTTTTAAAAAGCATTACTTTCAAGCTCTGATCCACAGTTTTATATTTATTCTACTGCTGTCTTTACAAGCAGTGCAGATAGCGGGATTTTCATGAAGGTGCTCATTGTGAAATCATAGCCTGTACTTCATGATTTTGCGATTACTTGAAAGTTTTACAGGAATCTTACTTAGTTCCTTAGGCTTACTATAAATATATTTCATTTATTTAGTAATTATGTTTGCAGCGGTAAGGTGTATGTGGGTGTTGTGTTTCATGTGTACGGTGTATGTTCCTGGAGTTCTCAACATTCTCTAAGTTCTTGAAGCTCGGCTGTTGGGAGGAGAATTGGTTGTTATTCTGGGTAATAAATTCTCAGGATATTTTGTGACTTGTGGGAATCAACGGGATGGGCAGGTTTCGAACACTACCCACAGAGAACACACGACATTTTCTTCATCTCACTATTTATTCATTATGTAATATTTTCTCATTATAGGACGGACTGTCCACGAAAACCTGAGTTCTAGCTATCGCTTTTTCTAGCTCCTGACTATTAGACAACTCTCGAGACCTCTTACTGACGGACTTATAGCTCCCCGACCTCTTACTGCCTGACTTCGAGTTCTTACTTCCTCCTGAGCGCGCTAACATTTGATTTTTTTTATTCCTAAGCCCCTCCTTACGAGCATTTTAATTCTATATTATTCTGAAACCAGGTTGAGTTCTGTGCTTCCTTATTGGATATCATCTAATATTTATTGTTGCACGGGCTGACTTTGATTCGTGCTATTTTACACAACGTTCATTGATTATTTTTATTTCTTTCCCCGTACGCCTACAATTTTTCCAGTCCGTTCTTTTCTCAGAAAAAGTCTATGTTATAAATTTCGGCATATGCACATTAAGTCGGACTTCTAAAATAATGACTCTTTGCTCCTCTAGTTACTTTTAGATCGACAAACCTTCTCATCGATAAAACATGTTCCCGGTCATCTATTTACTATCTCCACTTTCTGGGAATTTTTCGGCGAAATCCTTTATTGTGCCCTGTACTATTTCATATCTGTCATCTTCGATACATTCTCAGAAATCTGTATTTCCTACGTGTTTTATCCTTTGCTCCGTTAGGTAAACAATGTAGCTGGCTTTTACACTGAAAGCCTGAAAGTGGAAATTACCCTTTTACAATATGCCCGCAATGTTCGCTCTGAAATATTCACACAGATGAAAAGTACCATTCTCCCTATATCTCTGCCTCTTTTCACTACCTTCCCGCTTCCGGTCAACCTCCGGCAATCCTTTCCTTAAACGTACAATACAACTGTTAAACACAATACTATAGCTCTGTCTTTCTCTACAGATGTTTCACAGTCACCATAATAGTAAAACCTGAAAATAAATACTATACTCCCACCTTGCTTCGATATGCACAACATATTCCTATCTACGCAGATATTTACATACATAAAATATTAATCTTAATAATATGAACTTAATGTTACGTGACTCCGAGTTCTCGTTCCACGTTACATGTTAGTAATTGTGCAGTTGAAGTGGTTCTTTGAAGGCTGCAGAAGCTATTACTATTAGAAAACATGACACATACACATAAATAGGCAAAAATATAAAGTTTACTCGCATTAACATTCAGGTGACATTCCCAAAATGTTTTCTTTTTAATTGAGATGGACCTTTATTTGCGAAAAGTGGAAAAGTGCAAATATTTGAGACAACAGTAACCGTACTAGTAATCGAACTATAAGGATATTCAAAAGAAACATAGACAACCTAGTAACACTGCAATTAGTTGATGGGGTGGCCAAGAGGTGGCAGCATGACATGGCTGGGTATTTATTGTACAACATAGAATGTGGTCGGTGCCTACTAGTAGAGGAGACAGTTGAAGCAATAGTTGTGTATAGTGAATGCCTGCAAAGGGATGTCACTCAATTCTTGTGCAAAGAAAGTGCCACTACCAACGCTCAATGTTATTGCGGCACCGTACAGAATCTCCGAAGAGCCATAAAAAACAGACGGCCTGAAAATTGTTAGAAGCGTGCTTATGCTAACACACGCCCTTGCAAACTAATACGTTAAACAAGGCCTTGAAGAATAAGCATTTTACCACTGATCAAACGGTTCATGACGCTGTAGAAAAGTAGTTTCACCAGAAACCAGCGTCCTTCGCAGAAGTTATTAAGAAACATATTCCGCGTTGGGACAAATGCCTGAACGGTCAAACTCTCATCTGTATGTTGTCATTGCCATATGGTATAGGGTATGTTGTCCAGTACATATTGTGTATGTTTCATTTTAACAACACACACTATTTATTTAAATGAAAGGCTATTTTGTATATATAAAATCAGACACAATAAAACTTTAGTTATGCAAGTAAATCTACAGATTACACAACTGCAACAATGTAAACATAATATTCATGGCATGGGTTCCGATAAAAGTATTTCACATTCCGTAGCTACGAAAAAGGTGAGAACAAATGTTGAATGATTCAGATATAGCATATGCACTACATGTTGCAATTTACGGAATATATCTAGGGATATATTTGAATATCGTTGAGTAAGTTATTCCATTATTTAACAATTCCGATTTTTTCAACTATTTCTGAAATTTCTTACTAGCATTTAAAATTAATAAATTAAAAACATTCAATGGTGCGAATAAAATATTTTCCCAATATCTTTCATTCTTCTTATATTTTCTTTCATTATATACTTTATGCTCAGAGTGTATTCTATTTTTGGAAGCATGTAAAAGAGGCTTAGATCATAAAATGGGTACTCAGATAAAGCCGCTTTTATGTCCTTAGGATGTTTGATGGCTAACGTGAAATCATATTAAAGAGAAATTATAGGACACATTTATAAAATGCTTTTACACACTTAATAAATTTTCTCTTGTTGAAAAATACGTTTATTTCAAGTAAATATGTCTGGGGTTTTATGCCATGATTTAAAACATGCAGAAAGTAAACATTTATTACACGTTTTATTATAAACAAAATAAACCTAGAGATGCAATACTTTAATAAACAGCACTTAGTCTAGGCTTAATGCTATCCGTATGTTGCTAGCGGATTAAGGGGACTAAAATCCTTAGTTTTTATCTAAAGATTTGAAATTTTGAATTTACTTGAGCTGTTTATTTATTCCTGTATTTATATTAGTTTCTCAAATTAATTTTATTGCATTTTTGTTATAGTTTTATGTATTATAATAAATGCTCCTTGTATTACAATTTCTATAGTAAATAGGGCAACTTTGAGACTTTATTTAATTGAAATGTAGCCATAAAATATGGCATGTTTAATTTGTCTGTGACAAAACGATTTGGAGAAACAAATTTTTATGCAAAAAATTATAATTTCATGCCATCTTTTATTACGAGTTTATCTATGAATCTGTATGGAAAGTTCAAATAAATATTTTGAAATTGCCATTGCGTGGAACATTTTGAACATTCAGAAACGTGGGGGAATAAAAACTGTAAAAAAAAAAAAAAAAAAATTAAAGATTACCTATAGAAAGAATATTTTTCATTTCATAATAATTCTCCTGCTTCATAGGTCCTTCAGCTACGTTTTTAACTTCCCCTTTCCTATTTTATGTGTAATTTTAGTATTCAATGCGCTTTGTTGTAGACTTCCCTAATATTACTATTTTTTTACTTACTGGACTTATTTTACCAGCGATGACTTTCTCCTTAGCATTTAATGTGACCTAACATCCCATATTAAACTCACTAACAGCTGCAGTTTCTGCCAATTGCAATGTTTTCTTGAAATAATAACGTCCTAAGGGTACTTGTTCTTAATTACTCTATGTAAACATTCGTTGGCATTCTGTGTTGTGCCTTTAGTGCATCTCTCTAGTAAATCACTTTTAGCTAACCTTTGGTAATCAGGCATCATTATGCACAACACTAGATAAAAGAAATTTTTTCCATTTCCATTGATGTTTTGGGGGTTTCTCATCCCAATACACCATAACTCGCACCCAGGACATTTAAAATGCATTATTCCGGTGTATAGAAATTTTGTGAAAACTACAGATGATGTGTACAATCTAGCCAGGCAGTTCAAATGCAATAATTTTACTATGTTTTGCATTCACAAAGAGATTGAAGCCATTTAAAGATCCAGGACCATCCTTACAAGAACATTTAAATCGTGATGTAGTGGTCATTTAAATCACGTGCAGGCATAACTGTCAACGGAATATAAAAACGTAATGCAGTGCGATCAGTAATGCTTTCCACCACGGCTCGGGATTTTTCCTATTTTCGAATCCCCACTCGTTTGCCGCGCCGTGAAAGAGCTAGCAAGCCTACTTGCTTACTTGGTGACCATGCTGACTGTCGCAGTCATAGCGCAGCTGCTCTCTTGTGTGTGTTCTTTCTTATTTCGACAGTATACAGAAGCGGCATTATGCCTGGCATGTATACGACGGTAAAGCGTAACTTTATGTACGATTCATTCGTGCTAACTCAGTCAGCTCGTGAAGTCCGAAGACCGTTTCAAGCAAAATTCCCGGATGTAGATTTTCCAGATGTTTCAGCCCACAATCTCAATAATAAATTTCAGGAAACTGGAAGTGTCCAGCCTAAGAAACCAAAAAAAAAAAAAAAAAAAAAAACAACGTAGAGCTCTCACCGAAGAAAGATTACATGACACTGGTAATAACTTAGAAAATTCCCCTAGAAAATCTCTTGGTCGTCTTGCATAACAGGTGGGAATTTCAAATGGGTTTTGCAAAACGCTACTAAATTTAACAGCCCGCGACCATTATCTACGGGGTAAACTATTAGAATACCGTGTGCAGGACGAACCAGCACATCATACAAAAACCGTAAGATAATATTCGTCAGGAAATTGTCCAAGTTTCCTAAAATGAATTGCAGCGAGTGATGAATAATTTCCTAAAGATATGTCAAAATTTGTAGAGAATAAATTCCGGAGTTTCAACACATTTGATAGCTTGGTAAGCAACGAGCCTCTTAAATTGGTTTGTGTGTAGTTGTGTGGTTGGACTGTTTTTTTGTTTTACCCTACCCCTAATCACCGAGACCCGGCTGACCGGGCTAACCAGCTAACTAGCTGCGCACTCGGCTATAGGCAAAGCACTCCGGGAGAAAACAAAAGTGATCGCAAGGTTTATAAATACTGTATTAAAAAAAACAGAAAAATTTAAAGTTTCATAATTTTTGCCCAAATTTTACAAATAGCTCTGCTTCACGTATTATCATTTTAAGGCCAAGTATTTTTATTCATTATTTCTAGTATCTTATCACAAAAAATGCAATCATTTATGTAAAATTGTGCCAGCAATAAAATTACTCAAATTGGTTTTATTTTCATCCTGTCTGTAGGTACTTAAAAGAATCAAATGCCCTATCTCGTCCGTGTTAAAGTAATTAATTTTATAAACCATGATCTCAGAAACTATTAAGAATAGCTGATATTTTCGTGGTAAACTTATGAATACTTTTTCAAGTGATTGATAAAAGATAAAGAAAGTAAGTTACTATATGTTTACATAAATTTACGCATTTTTATTTTAAAAATTTGGTTTTTAAATTATTTACAAATAACTGCATAATATCAAACTTTTTATTAAAATATTTTTGCTCTGTTAAAAATAGTTGTAAAATTTTTAACATTTCGTATTTGCAAGTTTGTAATAAAATTATTTACTTGTATGAAATGTGCAATTTTATTTAATAAATTCCTAAAAGTATGGAATAACTTAGATCTATATTATACTTTTTTAGTATTAGTTTTATTACAATTTCCATAATTGTAATTCGGGAAAATTTGCAACAAACATAAATTTTGCAACCCCTCCTAAAAACATTAGATTTATTCTTATTACGGCTCAAGAAATTTTACAAATGCAAATCACAATCTGAATATATTAAGGTACAGATTGTTTTTCAGCTCCTTTAAATATATTTTAATTATTATTGTTCATAGTGACTAGATACATCGTTAATAACGATGCAGGAAAGAATATATTTTCAAAATATTTTGCAAATATTTAAGATTTTAAATACTGTGTAAGGTAACTTCTTTCCTAACAGACATTGTTTCGTTACGAACCAGGTTATTTATTTCATTGGAGATTTCAGATCAAAGCCCCTTATAACTTGTTAAATGCAATAAAACCGCAAATAAAACACTGTTTCTACAGTAAAAAATTCAAACATTTGTGGTAGAAGGTGCGCGCGGGAAAGACAGATGTCCAAAGCAAATGAAGCCCACGTAGCGCTGTGGGAGCGACACATAGTCGCAGTACCTTGTGATGTTGTTGTAAATTTTGCCTCCGCCTCGGGACAAGACTATTCCAGGGTCCAATTTTGCTGTTTTGTGAATTCTGTCTCATTGAACGAGGATTGGAATGGGGTTGTTGCAGATTAAATAGCGAGGGTACGGAGAATTTATTTGCATTTATTTTGTCAAAGCGTTTTGTCCTGCCCCTCGGTGTTTCATCCTAGACGACGAACCTTATTTAGATAGAATGCTGACTGCATCGATAACGAAAGCAAAGCTGATTGGAAGAGTGCACGAGTGGACGAGTGAGTGAGTGTACGAAAGCGAACTGAATGAAAACTGATGATTGACTGCCTATGCGTCCTGAGGACTAGAAACTGCTTGCATACTGTCCATTAACTAACGATAAAACGGACTACCCAGCTGAACAGAACTGAAATGACTGTCTCCTCGAACGATGTTCCTCCTCCTTTTATGTTAATTTCAAACCGTAGCATGTGGCTTCCCTAACTAACACGAGAGCTTCAGCAATAAATTCACGGGAGCTGGGCTCTCAAAATCACGTACATCATTGGAGAGTTTTATCTCATCCTCAGCCTCTACCATTAAAATTTACAATACGAATTCTTTTATTAGCTATTGCGTATCGGGTGTCCAAGCAGCCAGTAAAGATCATTGCCTAGTTAACGGATTCTTGTGGAACGTGTAGCGGGCCAGCACACAATCGTGAACACAATTGCTCTTTTGTCATGAGCAGCCGGCACCAGTGTTCGTTGTTTCTATTGTAATAGTCAGGTTAGTCGCTTGAGGCATGGCAGGTACACCGAGACACATTTCAATAAATACTCCTTCGTTATACATACAAAATTAAAGGTCACATATTCACTAAAGGTTACATAATATTACATCATATCACTTATTTAGACCCACTGTCATACACACAGAACGCAAAAACCGAAATTTATAATAATGCCATTAGCACTATTCTTTTATGATCTGCTAAACACGAATGCGGAACACACTTCCATTAACACAATCACTGAAGAGAGATGCATGAAATTTATGCCAGTAAGTGCGTGGGATGTTTTACTTGTTACGCCTTTCCTTTGCAAGGTTACGAATAATTTATGTGTAGTATTTTTAGCATGCACTAGTTATGTCATTTGAATTGATAGTGGAATAATACAGAGGATATTTCCATGTGAGATACCTTTATATTATGGTGCCCTGTTTATGGATAAACTGGACTGTAAGTTTTTTGTTTTTATTTCTAATATGAATGATTAAGAATTTTTAATTTATAAACTCATATTTTATAGGAAAACAGAAATATACATTTTGTCCCCAGAGGAGAAAGACTTGCTTATATGGAAAGGCCGATTAAAGCAGATTTAGTAAATACCTGTCTTTATATTGAGAATATTTTATTTGCCTTCTCTTGCTGATGAGGCAAGTGATAATGGTCTTGGCGATTCAATTGAAAATGCTGAACACCGCAATTATAAAATGAATAGAGCTAATATAAATAGTAATTTGCAAAACGGAAGATGTGGAAAATATTCTATTAATATAACATCCAAGAATCACAGAGCAGACACTGAGGTAACTACAAGTGACAATTTTATGACTTTGGATCTTATAGAACAAATTTAATAATCAGCAACCACAACAGAGAATTATTCAAATGGTAAAAGATAAAAATTGCGTGTTCTAATATTCTAATTTTTGACTGCCTGAAAACATAAGATATATGTGAATATTTGGCAACCGATTCATCCCCCCTACCTCCTATACATGAGAGATGAATCAATTATATCATAGAACACATTCTGTTATGCATTAAACAGGAAAAGTTACCTTCTTCTTTTTTTTTTTGTGCTAATTAGAAAAAAACTGTATCGGCCCTGGTGGTGTAGCGGTAACCATACTACCTTCTAAACCCAAATCGCTGCGAGGATCGATGGATTTTTTCAGGACGTAAAAATCCTAAGTATGACTTCCTTCGGAAAGGAAGTAAAGCCGTGGGTCCCGTGTCGTACGTTAAGGACGGTAAAGACCCTCAAGCCTGAATGAAAAGGCCTCTGAGCAAAATTTGTCGGCCGTTTCACTCCCTGAATTGATAAATAAACAAATCAAAAAAAAAAAAAAAGAAAGAAAGAAAGAAAAGAAAACACTGCTAAGTTTTTTGGCATTTTCGCACCCAGCAGATATCAATATTTGCCTCGAAACATTTTTTCCATGTTATATTTTCACTAAGCATTTTTATAATGCTAGTTATCCTGTCTTTTCAAATCGGAACAATGTTTTATGTAATTTACATATGATTTACGTAATAAATTAAATAATTTTATGATGAATAGTTATTTCCATAAGGCAAAAAAAATCCGTTTAGGATATCATTATCCTCTGAGTAGAACAGTTTGATTCGCCTTATCTATTTAGTACTATGTGAATTTTTGATTGTAGCTTAACTTCCCTCACTGTGTAAATTCCGTTTGTAGTTGGTAGTTAACATGATGATGTATAGTTTGGTATGCAGTATGAATCCGTTTGTAATATATTTTTTTACAATATTACAACAATTTTCGTTTATGCTGAAACAATGAGTTGTGAATTATCGCTCTCAGCGTGAAGTTCTCGGTTTTTTATTTTCAACATTTATCTGCCTACAGCTCAGATGTTGGATAATACTTGCGAAAATATTTGTGGTTGGGTTGCGAAAGTTAGTTTGTAGGTGTAATTGTTAGTTTGTATCGCTAAATTAATGTTTTTATTTGAATTGTTTATCGCTACAATTTTAAGCATAATCTATTGTAATGAAGGTTTATTTTACTGTATTTTTGTATTCTTAAGAACTGCCATCGGACCTAGCCCCACTTGTAGTTAATAAATAAATACATGCATGCATTTGTACATTTACATTTTCTGCGTTTTTACCTTAATATATAAAATTATATTATATGCATTTAAATAATTAAACACCTTTTGATCATCATATTGGGACTCCAAATGGGAAGTCCTTATTGTACACAATACTTTCGGGTTAGTTTGGAACTATACATGTTTCATCTTTTAATAATTCATCACTATATAACTCCATCCTTAAGCAATATGTAATTAGATACACAGTTTTAATTTCTGTTGTTTCGTATGACGATTGCATAAACGTAACAGAAGAGTGCACTTGTCGTGCAATTCTTAGAAAGAACTTTGAGCCAAATACTTTTCAAATCTTATTTTATATTGAGAGTTTTAATGCATATCTTTGTAAAAAAAAAATAGAAGCAAATGTGGCCACTGTTAAAACACTCTTTGCTCAGATTTAAAGGGGGCATTCAGAATACCCACTTCTTACCAGGGTTTCTGCACTGACTTCCATGAACCTAAACACTAAAATGTGCATGCAGATTTTGTGTTGAAGATACAACATCATTAGACGTAAGACAAGATTTAGAGTTACACCCCTTCTCTCTTGTGCAAGTTTCTCAGGGAACAATAATTAGTTGGGTGGTTTGTTTCTAAATGTATGTTTAAATGAGACTATATGCTGCAATAAGGTCTTTCGCTGTGGTTATCAACTGGAATAAGTAATAAAATCGTGTAATATCTTTTAGCTTAATAAGTATTCTTACATGTGATAGTATAGCACTCAGTGTACAATGTCTGCCATTTAATTGGCAATGCTGACCGAGAGGGAGTAGAAGTCACGTTACACAGCGCAGCAGCCCACTCCTTGTTCGCTGTGAGATCAGAAAATTGAAACACTCGGTCTTTAATCGTAGGCGTCCTTTAAAATGCTTTCCTATTTAAATAAAAGGATGAAAAGGTTCACTGCTGCTATATCTATGTGTTGTAGCGTCAGATCAAGTTTTGATTTGCAGTTCAGCTGTCGAAATGCTCCCTACTTCTTATCGTATGCTATTTTGCAGTTAATGAAAAATCACGGATTTGATTTGCACATCGTTTTTAAAATACACCAAAAGTTCTTAGTGAAATTAATCTGGTTATCCATTAAGCCACAACTCTTCCCTATCACATCAAAGACGTCACCCGTAAGATGCAGTGAAATACGAGCTGTATGAGCCCTAGCCCCGCCTTTCTGCATTACACCACACATTTCTTCTTCTTCAGTTAATTGAGGAAACAACTGCTCTAAAATTAAGGTTATGTATTGACCAGCATTAATTGTTCCATGACAAAAAAATAGGTCAATTATTTGCTTCGTAATAATGGACTACAATAAATGAATAGATTAGGGTATTTTATTAACGACATAAGCCTCTACAATAGGGCGGTATTTTTTATTTTATTAATTTATTAAAATTTAAGGTCATGAGTGTTCCATTCAATTCATAGCATGAAACAGCCTATCCTTTTTGCTCAGAAGCCTCTTTTCTCAGGCTTGAGGTTCTCTTATCGTGCCGTACATGTACGACACGGTACACACGGCTTTACTTCCCGTTCGAAGGAAGTTATACTTAGGAATTTTACGCCCGAAAAGATCTTTCGACGCTGACCGGGATTGAATCCGCGATCTTGGGTGTTCCAGACAAGTATCCGTACCACTACACCACCAGGACCGGCTCAAGGGCGAGGCTTTTAATGACCTTCCGAGGTTAGGGGTTTAGATGCTCATCTTATATTATATAGGGTTTTCCGCTTAGAGATAATGAGAAGTAAGTATTACTTTGAAGTGTAAATAATGATTTATTAACATATGCTTTTAAAACTTGATGTAGAAACTCTCCACGTTTAACTGAATGGTCAATGCAACTCGATGTATGCGCCTCTGCAGAAATCACGTTCCATTCAAGGCGAAAACGATGTTGTGCACGCGTAACAGATATCAGTTCTACTAACCGCAGCATGCGCTGACCTTTATGGTGGGGCATCTATTGCTCTGAATAGATACCGCTAGGATTGTCCTAGCATTAACATTGGCGCACGTTGCATGAGCACACACGTACACAGCCTTCACCTTGTTGTTCTCTTCAGCATATGAACTGAAGGTGAGCGAGAGGTTTTGGGTTCGAATCCCGCCAGAACCGTTTTCCCTGACTGAGGATTTTTCCATGTTTTCCTCAGTCCTCATAACTGGAGGTACCCTAAAACTTAGGCCTGGAACGTTCCCTTCCTAAAAAAAAAAAAAAAAAATCCTCTCCCAATATATCATTTCATTTCATGTATCACCAGTGTTCAGGGCCTGTGGTGCCTCAGTAGTAAAAACGGGCGTTAAACACCATTAAAAAAAAAAAAACAGATATAAATGATAATCTGGGTAAATAGTAACAATGTCTTTTTTGTTTTTAAACGGTGAGCATTTATTTCTTGATAGCTAGAGCAAGAACCATCGTGTGTATACATTCTGTCCTATGTATGGTTGACTATTTAATTCACAAATTTTGTACTAACATTATCCACAGATTTTCGCTATATTATTCATTGGATTATTCGTTATCGAGTAGCCGTCATATGTCTCTCATTTCTTATATGTCTTAGGATCATTTTTTAATTTGAATATTTACGGACGCTCTTTAACATTACAGGTATCAGCAGCGTCCCATTCAATTCAGGGCGTGAAACGGCCGAAAAATTTTGCTCAGAGGTTTTTTTTTCCAGGCTTGAGGTTCTCACGAAACCCACGACTTTTCTCCCTTCCGAAGGAAGTCATACTTAGGATTTTTACGCCCAAAGAAATCCATTCGGTCCTGGCCGAGATCAAACTCGCGATATTGGGTTTAGGAGGCAAATATGGTTACCATTACACCATCTGAACCGACGTCTTAGGATCTTGTAATTGACATTTTATGTAACTCTTCGATTTTATTTAGTCAGTGCTTTTTTAACCTTTAGCACATCATTGCAAATGAAGGGAGAAAGAAAGGAAAGTTGATTAGTTGCTTGAGATATAAACTAGCAAAATTTTGCTGTAGATAATTAACCTTGAATTATTAAGCTTTGATTATATTTCGAGGACAATTTTTTAATAATGTAATTAATAAGCTTAACTACATAATTTCTCAATCTGTAAATAACAATATTAATAATAATAATAATAATAATAATAATAATAATAACCTATTTTGACAGAATTTGTACCGCATGACAGAAAGATGAGCTTCAAACTATAAGTCATTCGTCTTATTGTATGTATTAGGTTTACACACAATCACCATTTGTCGTATTCCGGAGTATCTCAGGCTTCCTTTCTCGCCTGAAACGGAATAGTTTTAGAGAAGTTCAACCTATATATATTTAATGTGCAAATATCTCCATTATAGCTAATGATTCGAAGCTGTATGCCAATTACAATTATTCAAAACACATTTTCCGTGGAATAGCCTACACGATATATACACAGCTTTATTATTGATAAATATATAATGTACACAACTATATTTTTATTGTAACACTTATGCTTAATATCTGAAAAAATGTGACTTTAAAGTCATCTTGGAAATATTTAGCATTCGCAAGTTTAATGAAAATAAACGCAAAAATAAATTTGGAAAATAGAACTTTTCTATATGTATTACTATTTATCAGGAATACATTCTACTATTCCATGTTTAAATATTAAAGGAATAAAACAGCATGTCTCCTGAATGAATTTAAAATAAGTTTAATAACTTTTTTGTAGTGGTAAAAAATAACGAATATTATTTTCTTGCTTTTTTGTTACTAATGCTGTTTAACAAGTAAGCAAACAATTATTTTTGTCCTCAGCGCTCTAAACTTGTACTCTTGTGAAAACATACGCTGGCTTGTTTCGTAATGTCTCCTCTTCAGCTGATTTTTTTTCCCCAAGTATTCCAGTCGAAGCAAATTTGCAGGAAACTGAATGTGGAAACTCCCAGCAATACGGATAGAAGAGAGAGAAAGTGGAGAAAAGGAAAAAAAAAAAAAAAAAAGAGAGCGTTGAAAGCAGCTGCCTATTATGCACCTGTTTTCCCACTGAGTTTACTCTTCGGTGAACTGTCTCAATGTTGAAGAGCCCAGTGCGTATTTATTTGAAGACTCTGAGAAACGGGGAGAGTGAATTCGGGTTGAGCTGTAAATATAGGACAGAGTAAACAAAAAGACATTCGGCGTTCTTTTCGTCTTTGTTGCGAATAGCCATCTTAGCATTTATACACCTGAAGGATAATGTATAGTAAACTCTAGGCAGGGTGAAAAGTTTCAAATGTTAGCGTAATAATGAAAATGTGTGTATTGTATTGGTATATCGGAGGTGAGTACGGGTCAGTTTTCTAGACAAAGAAAGTACACCATGTTACTTTGCCTATTGTCCGTCTGGTATATCGCCGCAGACAGACATGAAAATTTGTAGAATTAAATATTTCCTTCTCTTGCAAGATATCTGTTTTAAATCTGACGCAAGTTTGGATGCATTACGCCAGAGGGAGTTACAAGTTAGGAGTTTGTCGCTGCAATGCAGAAACCCGCTGCTAAACGAAGAAAGAAGAAGAAAAACTCTCAATAGCATTTAAGATCAGCAACAGTGTACGGTCGATGTTAACCCAACTTCAAGTACATGGTAGCGAAGGTTCCATCAACAGTCATGCGCCATTGAGTACATTTGATTGATTTGATTTATTTACGGACGCTGTTTAACATCCCAGGTCATCAGCGTCCCATTCTATTCAGGGCATGAAACGGCCGAAAAATTTTGCTGAGAGGCCTCTTCTTTCAGGCTTGAGGTTCTTTTTCGTGTCGTAAATGTACGACACGGGACCCACGGCTTTACTTCCCTTCCGAAGGAAGTCATATTTAGGATTTTTACGCCCGAAAAAATCCATTGATCCTGGCCGGGTTTGACCCCACGATCTTGGGTTTAGAAGCCAAACCACTACGCCACCAAGACCGACGCCATTGAGTACGTTATAGTTGATGAGTTAGGGTGAAATGTGAAGCCTTAAGGAAAATATCTCTAGAGTGGGTAGCATATCTTCCTGTAGAAAACAGAATTTATTTAATGACATTCTAAAAGAAAAAAAAATGACTATTATGTATTGGAATCTCTAAGTCTAAAACCAGAAAGAAGTGGAATGAATTCGTGTTGGTATCGGACTGCAGACAACAAATGGAAGGATAAGTTCTTGTTTACCTACCGGGCGTTGGCTCATAGCTCATTGCGTTCGTTTTTTTTATTTGTAATGACCTAGTATTTTGAATGTATCTAACTAGATGCTAAGTGCTTAAGAATTCCCTTGCCTAGTTATCAGATTACAGACATTTAACAGTTATAAAATTCAGTGCTTATGAAAAATGCCAATGCAGAGAAACAGGTCACAGTACATTGAAATTAGCAAGTTTTATTATTAGGACAATAAAACTGCTAAATGTTATTGTCGAAGTCACATAAAGCGAATTAAGTAAAGATTATTATTTGAGCCATTTACTAGTTCTGTGTCCGCCTACAATGCTAAGAGAATGACCAGGTGAAAGTAACAACCAATCAATATAAAATTTGCATTTAAAAGTTGATATAGGCTTTCCTTATACAAAATGATCAGTGAGTTCTTACTAAGTGCTTGGGGCTTAAATATTCACCCTTGAATAATGAAAAGGTTATAAGTTCTGACATAGACACACCAATTTTTAACGAACGAAATCAAACTTAGAATGCCGGATATTCTATCTAGGGAAAAACAAAACAAAACAAAAAAGCAATGTTATAATATATATCTATTATGAATGATATTTGTTTTTTCTTTTGCATACTTTTTATTACAGATGAGAAATAACATCATATTAATATAATAAGTGACACGGATATTTTTAATTTGTAATATCAATATCCCTAAGACTGTGTAATCAAACTCCATCAATATAATCATGGTGTAATTATTCTCTAAATTTATTTACTATGTAAGGAAGGTACAGAAATTGTAACTGGAATGTCGTATGGCGAACCGTCCTTAGGCAGCTGCTCTGAGAAAACGCAGTCATAAAAGTCAAAACAATAGAAAAGAGGTTTGCCTTCCAAAGACACTGACGAAAGACTTTTTAAAGGGGTGGAACCCTCCCTGGCCGTGTGAACCAAATCTTCGCGAGAATTTCAACTGCTAGCCCGCCGAGGACATCCAGCTGTGTGGAAGTAACAGCTTTGAACCTCAGAGAGCAAGCCTATGGCTAAGGTCGTATTTTCAATAATTATTTCTAGCAAATAAGATGTTAGAAGTATCTGTGGAGGCATCGAATAGCTTATGGATTTATGAAAACGGCGTCAAAAAGTGGCATGAGCAGAGTCATGGCAGCTAGATTGATGTTACCTATATAAACGAGCCTGCTCCCCGTTTTGGCAGGACTATTATACTAGTATTCGTCTTAATACTTCGCTTCTAGGTGCATAGTTCGACTGAGATCGCAGGAAAGTTTCAGTCAAGCTGGGGCAAAAGCACCAAGTATCAATTTTAGTATTTCCTTAGCAAAGCGTTATGCTGCTCGCGACTGTTGTATTCCTAAGCGGTGAAATTCACCAATCGACCATTAAATGATCCAACAATTAATAAACAGTAGTTCCATCATACGTCGTGTGGAGTGTTCTGTTAAGTCCCATCTTATCCACGTTGAGCCCCGTCAACGAAAATCAGCGAAAGACCCGTGGGACAGAGTTCCAGAGTAAGAGTTGGCGATAGACGTGAAGCTGCTACGTCATCAACTTACACCACACTGCAATCGACCACCGACAATCTCAATTTTGTCAAATGGTGTACGTTACCACATTGCGACGCCATTGCGAATGATGTCTTTTCTTGAGTGAAGCGTGATTTGCACTTGATAGGCATTTCCCTGCCGCAAACCATATACGGCAATTATGAAATTAGCATGCATAACACATAAACAAAATAGGGAATATATTCCTGCAATGTCTGAACACCTATGTCATTTTCGTCGTTACTATCACCACTTGCTTCAGTATCGCCCAAGTCTTCAATTGTAAATAAACAAAATAACCCATGGACAAGAGTTTCCTTCAGAGCTGATGCTGGTAATACGATACTGCCATGAGTTATTTAAATTACATTGACTGTATTTTCCTCGTACTGTACCACGTGGTTCACGTAATTTCTCCACTTTCCATCTTAACTTTTAGCTCACTTTATTTCGTTAATCCTTTAAATATGGCTAATTTAAAGTTGTTTCTGGCAGCTACGTATCTCTTAACTTAACTCCATACAATTTCGATGGTAATAAGTTCCGGGTGATACGAAGGAAGGCGCTAAATTGTAATTCCACCAGCGGCTGCCATCTTTTCGATACCTTATTGCTTGCAATATCAATCGCGAACTCTATACAGCATTTCTAACATTTCTTATGTATTGCTATACTTCCTGAATGACATGTTTTTATTCCTTAACGATGACATTATCATATTCATCGCACTTCTTCGTTGACACTTTCTCACAGTTGGGAAGAATGCTGACTCGCATTGTCGATAACAGATTCTGGTGGAAAATTTGGCAAAATCTGCGTTACAAAATATTCTTATATATGGGTACCTCCTTTTCTTTATGGCAATATTCGTGTTTGTTCCCGTTGAGCAAGAGCATTGCACCTGCTATAAATCCTTGTTCAGAGTCAGCGTGTACGAGAACTGTTCACGTTTACTGGTTGAACACTTCATTCCAGTTGTTAATCCTTTACTCCAGGACTATCTGGCAGTCTTAATTGTTGTGTCAGTCGAGTGTTTTAATTTTGCTATACCAGCATTTGCTCATGTTTCGTCGGTATGCGTTAAGTTCTTCCCCTCTTCTCTGTGTTTTCGCGTCTGTCGTAAATGTGAATGCTTCCAAGTAATAATGAACCCTGGATCAGTATTTAAAGCATTACGATTCCTTTTCATAAACTTTAAACCCATTACGATGAATAGTCTACGCAATGTGAACTTCGATATCCTGGGAAAAAGCTCATCTTGATCCTCGAGTTCTTTTACTTTGGTCAAGTTGGTGGATCAATTTCCCAATTAAGGCTATGTTTGTCTTCTTAAAACTGTCACATAAATGAAACATAACTTTCCAAACGCGTTTTGCTGTAATATTTCCGCTTCCCGCCTAGGTGTAGCGATGTTTCCACTCCACTTGAATTTATATTTTATTTTGCAGGTTGTACTGGTACCGATTCCCGAGGCTGCCGAAATTTTAGCTGATGCGTCCTCTGCCGATATGATTCCATTTGTGATTTTCTGTTTTTGAAATATACACGCTTATTCAGAACAATGCATGTTCACCCAAAGCCAATGGTCTCCGTACTCGTTTAACATATAACAGTACGGAAAGGTCAGTTAAATTTAACTAGCTACATAAAACATATACACATCTTATCACTCTTTAATTTCCGAATATCCTATTCTAAACAAGGCAGAAAATAATAGATAGGTGGCAACGACGTGCTCTTTATATGGTTGCCACGTTGTGGCTTAGGAGACGAAAACCAATTAATACTAAATGACATACTTTAATCACTTCCTTTGGCAATACATTTTGTAGAATGCAAGATCAAACGTAAACACATCTTAACATTAATGGCTAAACCTGACAAAGTTGCAACTGTACCTCTTTCACTCGTACTGTTCTCTTATCAAAACTATTATTTCCGCTTCGTACCGTTCCTAATCTGCAATAGATAATAGGCCCGAAAAGCATAACAGCAAAGAATCGGAGTGCATTGTTGAACGATGGCTTTATATTATGGCGACTCCGGATTACTGTTTGTCGCTTAGAAACGAGTTGCAAAATATACGCCCTTTGCCACTCCTGGCATACTGTATGACATACTCTTTGAACCTTTCACATAGCGAACTCTGGTGGTTGGAAGAACCAAAAAATGTTTGAATCTCTATGAAAGATACATCTTCACTTTAACAAGTATGGGATGCATTCTGAAACACTATTGTACTTGTCAGTATTGCTCACAGCGTGAACATATTCTCCAGGATTTTACCCGAGAAGTTCCACTCAATTTTAATTATAAATGCTTTAGAAATTGAAATAAGATTACCTAAGGTAAACTTTTGCTTAAAGTGACTCGCAGTTCCATTAGAAAAAAACTTTCTAGCAACTGTACCTACTTTGAGCAACTTGATAACTGAACGTTTTGAATGTACTTCGCGGAAAATGCCTTGATTTTGGATAAAAAAAATATTCTGTACATTTTATTGGTGACGTCATGCTAATGTAGAATATGGAAAGACATTTTATTCCTTTTTATATCTTGTTTATGAAACTTTATCAATGCCTGATAGTAATATAAAGCAAATATTTAATGCTAGCAAATATATTTCGGCAATTTTAAATATGCTACTGCTTTATGCCGAATATCAAGGAGGGATGATATACGAAGAATTTGGTTTAAAATCAAAAGTTTGCATGGAAGAAAGTTAACACATAGGATACACATGTAAAGGAAAGAACGAAATTTGATGACTTCAAACCATTCTGCCGAGTACCGAATGTCCAGTGATATCGCTCTTGTCTAAACAGTAACACACTGCCACAAGATGTCTGGTAATTGTCCAACGTTCACACTCTTACGTCCATACATCAAAGGTTGAGCAGAAAAAACGAATCTTTCGTGTTAATTATATTATTTAGAAAATATAACGGTGTCTTAAAAATTAAAGAACAAATTAATAAATAAAATAATTTATTCATCCCCACGCCAGATCTATGTTAGAATTAAACATGTACTGAAAGAGATTGTAGAAATGTAGGAATATTGTTTTCCTGAGCAAACTCTGAATCACCGCATTTCTCACGCACATCATATCAATGTAATTAAAATTTGCAAAGCTATGATCTTAGTTACAGGATCTAAGGCAATCAAAGTTTTTCCTATAAAATATGTGCATTTTTGCCGTACTTTGCATATGCTAATATCTGCAGAATGAAACACACTTGTACACAATATTTGTGAAGATTTATTAATTGAATAAGGCAGTTATAACTATAAGGAATTATATTTTTTGAATTAAAAATCAAATATTTAATGTGAAAATTACTCCCGTTTATGGCATGTGTGTGGAATTGATCATTTAAATTAATTTGTGAAAACTGGAAGGATGGGGATTAAATATTTATTTTATTTAAAAAATATTGGGGAAGAAAAGGCAAATACCCAGTTGCGAAATAAATTTATGCGTAATACAAAAACATGCCAATATACTTCATACTACTAGCTATACAATGTAACAAAATTTTAATAGTAGTTTTCGAAATTAAATCCTCTATCCCGTACCATTTAATAGAACACAATACTTCATATATCGTTTTTACCTGCGAAAATATCTCAGAAATTTTTCGTAGATTTCCATTTATTTCTCTTAAGCTCTGAAGGAATATGTCTAGATGACCAGGTAATATCTGTTGACTTATATACACTAATAAGTTGCACTGGGATTTTTTAAACTTAATTTCATTGTTTTAAACTCTTATACTGGGTGTACCAAAAATGTCATTTATTGTCAGCACTGTAAGACAGAAAGCCATTATACCCCTTAATTTAAGAACAGAAAGGAACATTCCATAAACCATAATGACAGAGACCTCTACCCAAACTATCGGGCCCATGAAGTCGCATTGCCAAAACTAAAGAGTGCAACGTAAAAGGCTTAATTTGTTTTAATTTCAAATGTTATAACTTTTATCTTACAACTGGATGATACGTACATATATGTGAATGTAAGCTGAAACCAACAGCTGCTCAAAATGTCCATCACCATCTCAAAGCATCTCCTTATTCAGCATACAACATACTGGATTGTTCCCCGTACCTGATTCTTCTCTGAAGGTAACAACCGCCTCAAGCAGGAGAGAGGTGTTCCGCATCCTCCAAGACAGCTGTATACCCTCTCCTGAAGGTAACCCCGTAGGTAGTATTCCAAGGATTCAAGTCTGGTGACCTAGGGGCCAGTTACAGGCGATGTGAAAATTATCCATTGTTGTAGACGTTGTCTATTAAACTTCTGATGGATCTCAAAGAGTAGTTTGGTGCTGTGCCGACATGCTAAAACCACATACTCCGTTATATCTCCTAGTGAATGCCTTCTAGGATGTCATAATTTCCCTAAGAAGGTTATAACTTCTGCCATTCAGATGCTCAGGTAAACGATATGAGCCTATGAAACCATTACCCAGCAGCCCTGTCCTGCAGCGAACATGGTGACCCTTTTTTTCTCAAACTATGCAGGCTCCAGTGTGCCCCCTTGTGGCATTGTGGAGGCTAATCACGCATTCCCCGTAAATATGGTTACGTCGGACCACTTAATTCCCCTTATGGAAACACCTAATTACTACATTGTGTGCAACATAATGTTGACCACCCTCCATAAGATGATGACCAGACAAATCTTTGTATTAGAGTAGATGAGTATAGACCGTCCTTCAGCAAAATATTATGGGCGAGACTGTGATGCCTTAAGGACATTGCACTGTCTTTTTCGTGACCAAAGTACCGTTTTCTGCGATCACTTCCAAAACCCTCTTCGCCAACGGACGAGGGATGAGTTGCTGGATGGTTGGATGGCCACGATCCAACGTTGCTGGAGCGTCAACCATACCCTTTCTCTCATGCGCCTGTCCACTCTTTGAAACACACGAAGACTCGGGTAACGACTTGCTCTATAGCGTATTGTGGCCATGTAGAAAGATTACCTCTTACCCAAAAGAATGTGCATGTCGCAATATTGTGTTAAACTCTGCTGCTCCGTTACACTGCTACGGCGAAATACAAGCCCAAATGACAGGGTACGTCACTAGCACATAAGTTCTGAAATGAATTCTGCTACCATTCGGGTAAGTTGTCTCTACCGTTTACTTACAGTAGTGGTAGATTTACTTTGATTGTCCCGATTCCTGTGTGAATTGCGGGCTACACACGGCCGCTGTCATAGTTTAACGTACATAATAATTGTTATCAACAAAAATATGATGTAAGACATAGTGGAAATTATTTTGAGGCACTTACTTTGACTTCGCCAAAAATTACATTACGTTATTTTCCCTGTTGTACCTTGGATGAAATTTGCATGTTAGAGTAATAGTTCCTACCCTCATTTTAATTGTCGTACTCTCCTTTTCACGGACTGTGCTTATTGGCCATTTCAAGTACATCCTACACAAAAAAGTTATTACATGTCAACCTGAATTCAATGCACCTTTTTCAGCAATAATTGATTGTAAAACTTTTCATTGTTTCTCATTTTTGTGGTCTAATAAACTGTCCTTTATGGCCTTGTGAAATTGGGGCCACAATATACAAAATGCTTGCTCTACTCAGTTCAGAGCTATCCTTCGTCGTATTGGGATTACGTATAGAGGTGGAGGACACATGTTCTCTAGTAAGAGTAACTTCTCCGTAAAAAGTTATGCCCTCTCTAAAGGCACATGAAGACGTTCTTGTCACAACTGTCCCCTTCGCAAAAACTAAGAGTACTTAACTGTAATCTTACTACTTACTAATAGTACTATTCCTTTACGTAGCACCGCCATGGGTGGCCGAGGTCATTAAAGCGCGTACTCGTGAGCGAGAGGTCTGGGGTTCGATTCCCACCAGGACCGTCCTCCCTGGCCGAGGTTTTTCCAGGTTTTCCTCAGTCCTCATAAATGGCAAATGCCGGGGAGGTACCCTAAACTTAGGCCTGGAACCATTTCTTCCTTAAAAATAAACCCTTTCCCAATATATCATTTCATCTCATGTATCATCAGTGTCTATCGCCTGTGGTGCCTCTGTAGCAAAAGCGGGCGTTAAACACTATTCTTTCATTCCTTCACGCATTTTCCATTTCAATTCTCAACATAATTGTGCGTACTAGCCAAAGAGAGTATAGATCCTCTTCTTTTGGAACAGTATAGGCTATTGGAACAGATCTGTTTTTTAATGTGCTAGCGCCAGTTTTCACTAGCAATACATAACGGTGGTGTGCACAGATAAAACATGAGATTAAATGATAATTTGGAAAAGGAATACTTTGGGGGGAAGGAAGAATTCCAGACTTAAGATTAAGGCGTCTCCTCGATATTTATCATATATGAGGGCTGAGGAATGCATGAAAATGCATCTGTCATGGAGGACGGTGTGGCAGGATATGAACTGCAGACGTCCCGTGTAACAATTTAAGCGCGAATTCGACCACCCATGTCGGTGGAGCAGAGCAATAGGATATACTTACAAAGAGGTCATTTGCATTATGGGCCGCCTAAGTATGGCTTCTTAATGGGAAACTGAAGCCGCCGCAACCAATAAAAGTAGGTTGAATCCTGGCGCCTAAATTTTGTACTTTTTTAGTAATTTTAATTTTGCTGAAAGCATAAAATAATATTACATTTTAAACTATAATAATAAGCACTGATCTTCATCATAAGAGATGTTGAAATGATACCCCCAGCGGCAATACATTGCTGTCACTTGCATAGGAAATTCCAGTATTTCATCTCTCTTAGTTCCATAAGAACTTTTGGTTCTTATCTTTCGCAACTTTTTAACAACTTCGAGAATTGATTTGCTGCTTGGAACACGATTGCCAGAATATTTTCTTGCGAATCGCCTTCGATTGTTTACAAGAATCCGCTTTCTCATATGTATCATACATAAAAATCTGTTCTTCCAGACTGTATTTATGTAGTGGCATAACAATCGAAAAACAGCTGGTACACAACTCATACACGATGAAAACATCAACTAGCATTGGAACGCACAACCACTCTCTAACAAAACCTTCCCCAAATTAACTACTAGTTGCTATGACTGGCATTATTTCATTGCGTAGTCGCGCATTGCTTGCCGGCATTACTCATATTTCCTCACTGTATATCAACATACACAGTACAGTAGCACTTCCTATAAACTGAGATGAAAGAAATAAAAAAATCAGCCTCCACTCTTTTGTTTGGTGAACATGGTCTAGTTTCAAACAAACTTAATTAAAAGTAACATTTTCCTTTAAAGAGGACAGAAATATTTTAAAATTATATTGACATCTCCAAGAAGAAGCCAATGCATCGTTGCTATTCGTAATCCAATTCAGAATGTGATTGAGATTGTTTTAAATATCTAATAGTGTCATTTTTTACTTGTTCAACACATTGAGGTGATATTGGTTTAGTTTCAAATACTCCTGATTATCATGTAAATTGTATAATTACAGATTTGCTCTATTGTAATCGGATAAGATGTTCACATCTTCATGAATAATTCTTAATTTGATTGCTAGGATAACAATTACGAGAAACTGGTCAACTGATCGTGGCACTGACAGCACGTTCAATTACTGAATAACAGTACCTTTGGATTTCTCAACAGAAATTAAAGTCATGGACCTTAACTGTTTTATTTTTCCATACTATTGGCACTACGAATGTGATTAATGACCACTTCCATAAATTATTTGCACATGCACTACAATGAATATGAATAAATAAAAATTACAATTCATATTTGAATTTTGTTTAATGCTTTCAGAACGAACGATTAGTATTAGCATAAAGGGCGTTTATTCACTTGTGACCCTTTATTTTTGTTTATCTACGGGCGCTCTTTAACATCTCTGGTAATCAGCTTCCCATTCAATTCAAGGCGGGAATTAGCCGATAAATTTTGGTCAGAGATCTCCCCTATCAGGCTTGAAATTCTTTTATATGCCATAAATCTACTACACAGTCCAACGGCTTTACTCCCCTTCCGAAGGAAGCCATACTTATTATTTTTACGCCCAAAAATATCTATCGACCCAGGCAAGGATTGATTCCGCCGTCTCGGGTCTACAATTTAATCATGTGAATTTATTGACGTAAAGTAAATTAGAATAAAAGTAAGGGAAACTATTTGTTCTGGAGCTTTCAAATAGGCAATGCCATGCAGAGCACTCATACGTACCGTCACAGTTTCCCAGGCAACAGCACGCATATTTCGGCAGCAAAATGCATAGGCTGGAGTTTGCTAATGATTTTATAAAATATTTGGGTTGAAAATTTTGAATTTTAGGAGTCTTAGGAGTCAGTGACTGCTAGATATCTTTAAGAGCGGTCCGTGGGCTTGGAAAGTTGAAGCATCTTTGGCAAAAGATGAACACTGATAGGTAGTTATTCATGGCTGAACTTAAATAACTGAAACATATCTGCCGAATAGATACTTACAAGTGTTATGCGCCACACCACCGACATTACAATATGATTTCAAAATTAGAAATTTTGGAGTTGAAAATCACACTTTGAAACACAGGGAAGAAATTCATTAGTAATTGAATTGGTAGTTCCTACGGACATTAAGTGCTATGTAATCCAAATTATCATTGTGATTTAAACGCAATCACACTCATTTGGGCACGCTTGAGGCAAACCAAACTCCCTATTTAAGTGCAAGCTTGTGTCAGACACTACGAGAGTTTGCAGCTAAAATCAATAGTGCTTACTGAACAAAAGTGATTCGAGAATATGGAAGAAAAGGAGACAGATTTCTGTACCAGATACAGTTATAACGACAGTTTTATTATTAATTTACTGTGAATAATTTAATGACTAGTGTTAAGATAGGTCATTAAAGGTGCAAAGTTATGTCTTGAAAGTAGAACGAGTATGTTCAACCTTCTGCGAACCACTTGGGTTCCAACCAATTTATTATAATACCTGTGGGGTTCGAAACGCGAAAACTCAATATATACAAATTGAAAGTACTGCATAAGACTAAAGCGCCGACATTTTTTAATATCACTTTACGCTATGTGGTATAATTTATTTTCAAATGTACACATTTTATAACTAAGATTAGGTTAACCACTAAATAATTTATTAAAATGTAAATAAACTTAATGTTTGAAAAGTTAAAATGTTTATGTTGTAGTTATGAATTTTGATTATACAAAATAAAATTGTATTAAAATTAACTAAGGATATAAATAAGTGAAATAATAAAGTATTTAAATGGCCCAAGAGTCTCATATTTTAACTGACGCTTATTAAGTGATTTATTCACCATTACTCCTGCACTCCCATATTGTATTAAAAATTGAACAAAATATATTTCAAATTCTATCAACAGAAAACCGACGAAATGAAGTTTAGTATGAGAAATTTTTGTTTAACTCATAATCAGAAGAAACAGAAATATTATTACTGTAGGGAAAATTAGCGGAAGAAACAAATATTATTAGTGTAGTGTAAATTAGCGGGCCATGTAATCAGCATGCCGGCACCCCGCAAGTCGCATATTACGCACCTCTCTAGATGGAAGAACGCCACCTCTCCATCAAGCAGTTTCCCAGTTATCCTCACGAGGCTGAGTGAATCCCCTTCCATACCTTCCAAACTGATAAATTCCTAAGCAGGGACTGGGAATTAAACCCGGGTCTACCGGCCAGCAGTGATTTGTGCTAACCACTAGCCCAAGGTATCCCATGCTTGATACTTTTATTATACGTTTCATTAACACAAACAATGAATTAAGACTTGTCTTAGTAAGATCCCTCATGCAATAACTCCATACAGCTGTAAATTATAACGTTGGAATTCTCAAATGGACCTAAGTTCCCCAATAGCAAAAGTGGTCAATAAAAGGGTCTACAACAGTAAGTTTTGTTTATCTAATTTTGAATCTAATGATTCAAGAAGTTACGTTAGTTAAAAGAAAAATGTATCGAATTCCTAAATTAATTTTTTAGAGAAATAAAATTTGTTTTATAATAACCAATTTGTTTTACGGAACGGTATTTATACCAATAACAGCCTTGATAATAATCAGTCAACATTTTGGGCTTGTTTTGATTATATTAAATTTATCCAAATAATAGTTTATTTTCGTGTGCCTAATAACATAAGATAAAGTATTCCTATAATTGTTATAAATGTTTGATAATGCAATACTGTTCTGATCTTGGTTTTAATGGACTATTTCACTCATGTGACGTCATCTTAAAATAGACCAGTGAAACGGGACAAAATTTTGAATTGTGACCAATCATAGTCGGTTTACAGTGTAAAATTATCGAAAAAATATAGATCCCGTTTTATTACGCGACGTGCATTTGTCTTGTGGTCAGTGTAGCCAACTCTATACCTCCAATATATAATTCCTGAACATGCATCATTGACCAGGTTTACTAGAGGCGGCGGGGAGCTATTGATAGCAACAAAAAAGTGGACAATCGACAATCATAACGCAACATGGAGTGCTCTTCAAAGCGTTTTGGTTATGCGTCAAATGTGCAAATTGATCTTATCACTATGAATTCCAAACCACAGAATAGAAAGAAAAATAAAGTCACTGTAAGCTATATATTTTTTCTCAATCTCTCAGTTGGTACTAGAAAATCGAACGGTAGTGGTTGTAATTGTTGACTTTTGTCCATTTCAGTCTCATGGTTTCCGAATACAATAGATATTCCTAAGTATAACATTTTATACAAGCGTTAATATTCTGTGCGCGAAATTCAAATGTATATATATATATATATATATAACTGTCATTCTTATTCTAATAATGAAATAGTTCAAAACCCGTATTTTGCTCTTCTCTATTGGTATTATTGACAATCCACATTCTTCGTCGCAAGTTTGCTTGAAAAGGGTAGAAATGTAAAATTATTACAATTTTGTAAATCACGTTTAGAGGAATTATATTTAAATTCTTATTTTATTCGTGAAATAGTCCTAATAAATATCACTAGAGAGTTTTGAGTTTACCAGTTAAATTAGTTTGAGTTTTTTCCAGTTAAATTCACTCACTACGTTCGTGAATTTATCTGTACCTCTCGTGATATTACTTGTGATAAATTATCTTGTCTCTTGTTTGGTCTGACTGAATAATGCCGGAAGTAATAAGGTTTAATTTGTTCAGTCTCCTTGGTGCATTAAAGCTGACGATAGATTTCTTCATTAATCCTTGTGGAGTGCCAAATAAAATGTCAAAATCTGTTTCATGGTCTTGGCAACTTAGTATAGAATCTAGGTTAAATTGTTAATGTGTGGTACAAAATATTTGTAATAAATCGATTTTAAGTTTAGAGGACATTCAATTAGATTTCTAACATAATTTATTTTAAGTAGAATTTTAAGTTCCTCATAGGTAGAAGTTCAACGGTGGTTCTGTTCTGTAAACACGTATCCATTGCCCTTGAACTTCAACGACATTCTCAGTTTTCCAATACCCTTCAAAATTGCTTTCCGCTGTTCAAACGATAATCTTGGCTCCATTTTGTTGTAGCAACACTAGCATAACGCAATATGAGTCACAGTTGTTTGCAGAATATGATATTACACATTACTGTTGTTTTTCGGACCAAATTTGAAACATATTAAATAGATATTTACTGTGATTGTGTGTATACATTTTTGGCACCTTCGTCACACACACACATAATTTTGGTACTATAGACCCAGCACTAATCATTAATAGTAGGACGGGTAAAGAGTTGGGAGAATTTTTATAAGATGCTTGTAAGTGCAAACAAATTCTTATTGGGCTGCTGAAGTAGAATGGAAGCGGCAGTACATGGTACATATGCCCACATATCGCCCGCCGCCCGATCCGTAAAGTATACAAAACGTGCAAACCGTTTACAAGGACAATGCTGAAAATGTTCCCTATTTGCTGCGAGGCAGGCATTATGACACAAAAAACACATTTTTGTTCGCATTTTGCAACTCAGCTTCTGAAATAATGGTTATTTCTTCACATATATGTTTTGCAGTTTATCCAATATTCGCGGTTTGAATGTATTGACCTGTATTACAAATTATCCCATTAAATTACCGACTTATCTCCTCCAAAATTCAACGTAACATTGCACACAATAACAGACAATCGTCCTATCAGCGACCTTGCACGTCCTTGATTGGTGATGCCTTGTACGCGAATTTGGGATGATAAAATACATTAAACGGGAGTCCATGGATTTGAAATTAACAACAAGGAATCTTAAAAATTAATGTTGCATAAAATATATACATAGGATTAGGAGATATATGTAAGATGGCGAAGGCTTTCTTATTTAAGTTCATTAGGTTTCTTGTTTTAATGCGATAAATTTACCGTAGTTCAACTCAACAATTTCGAAGGACACAGACTGAAAAATACTAGTACTATATTCTTTTAAAAACTTTTTATTATAATTTATAACACAATGTTTCGGAACTATTACATTTAATGTAATATTTCAAAGGAGGAGAGAAATTAATTAATTCACATTTACTATCATATATATAAAACGGCGATCTCTTCTTTTTCTCGTGCGCAGATATACCAAAGTATCAATAACGAGCGGCATCCCTAGGTATTGCTGGTTTGTGCTATCTCCAAAATTTTAAGCGTTTAATCACCTATAGCTATTAAACAATGCGTTTTATGCATAAACGAAAAACAATAGCGGTGTTGTAGGGGACTTCTAGCTTGCGCCTTATATTTGTATTTAGGGTCACCTGTATTGTATTTAGTTTGTAGATACGTTGCAAACCTACGTCTTGGTGAGTTTGTGGAGTATTTTGACCGAGAGAGGTGATAGGAGTTACTAGCCGGAACCTCTGGTCCATAAGAGCTGTTATGTGCATGCACCACCAGAAACGTCACTTCTCCTTATGTACGTTCCCAGGAAAGATTCCAATTGTAAACACTGATTGTTGTTTGGTCGCAAATTGACTGAAATGCTTTATGGACAATTATACAGAAGTAACAAAAGGTATGTAAAAACTCACACATATAAAGGATAAAATATATAATATGAGCAAGGGTGCAGAATTGCTTTATTTCCTTCTTAGAACCCTTTTCCTACACGTGTACTACATAGCAGAATATTCAGACAGAACTGTGGGAAACAGAAAATAATATGAAATGTTCAAAAGTCTTCTATTAGCAAGGATACCATCAACCCGCTATCGTATTTTCTGGCAGCCTTGCACATAAACAGCACGAAGACTTTCTACACCTGCAGCAAATAATAGATCATACGAGCATCTGCCAAATCCGCATTTGAATATATCATTTTATTATACCTGGAACGTCGGTTCTGGTGATGTAGTGGTAACCATACTTCCCTCCTAAACCCAAAACGCGGGTTCAATCTCGGCCAGAATCGATGGATTTTTTCGGGCGTAAAAATCCTGAGTTTCGAAATGGAAGTAAAGCCCTTGGTCCCGTGTCATAGTTTTAAGGCGCGAAAAAGAACCTCACGCCTGAAAGAAGAGGCATCTGAGCAAAATTTATCTGCCGTTACAATCCCTGAATTGAATGGGACGCTAATGACTTGAGATGTTAAGGAGCGTCCATAAATAAACCAATTCAACAGCAATGTACTTGGAACGAGGTTCGAAAACACACAGAATTGGCACTACGTGCTCGGTACAAATTCAAGCAATGAAGTGAGTAGCATAGCAAGTTGACTACGTGGAACAAAACGATCACAACAACGGTGAATCTAAAAGTAGTTACAACACCCCCTACCTATTTAACCAGAGGTAAAAGCGAATAATTACCTACTGTATGCATTATGCGATTATTCTGATGTGGGATTATTGCCAAAGGACAGCTATTTTGCCATTTTAGCTTGCATATCACACCGTGTAAGCAGAGTTATAGATAAAGCGTTCCAACAAGGAAACAAAGCATTTCCGGATCCATATAATGGGGTTGTTTGTCCCTTCTATACAAAAGGAATGTTTCCCCAAAGTTTTGACCACCTTTTGGTTACACCTGTATAATTATAATGAAACAGTGTGTTAATGGCAACACAGTCGTATATAAGAAATATTGAAAACTTGCAATAATATCCATACAATATTATATTTGAAGTAAAAATACTCTAATGCAGACATTATGCAACAGCGATAATCAATCATTTGGTCACAGTATTATCTGCTTATCTGTGATTTGGTTAGTGGTAAGCTGATACTAAAAGGCAGGCTAGTGAATTTTCTTATGAATTGGTGAATAAATTACTTTATTTCGTTTTATGTTAACGGGATGTAAAGAAAATTAACATTATACGAAGATTAAATTCTTAACATTTTTCTTTGCAGCCTTTGAAGATGAAAATGGAAGTTTAAAAGCTGAATATACCAGCTTCAAGTTTTAATTTGTGTCAAACCATGTTAAAAAAAAACGTTTCAATGCTTTCTAAAAGGACAAGCTTCATCCTGTTATTCATGATGTTTGTTGCATGGAAACCAGGAGAATTATGTTTTTAAATATGTGCGTCACTACGATGTTTTTATTACAAGCTCCCTATCTCTCTTTTTCTCTCTCTAACCTCCACGTGTGGCCGAGGTCGTTAAGGCGCGGACTCGTGAACGAGAGTTCTGGGGTTCGAATCCCACCATGGCCGTCCTCCCTGACTGAGGTTTTTCCAGGTTTTCTTCAGTCCTCATAAATGGCAAATACTGGGGAAGTACCCTAAAATTAGGCCTGGAACGTTTCTTTCAAAAAAATCATTTCCCAATGTATCATTTTATCTCATGTATCATCAGTGTCCACTGTGGTGCCTCAGTAGTTAAAACGGACGCTAAACACTATTAAAAATGCTCTTCCTCTATGTTGTGTATGTTCAGTCACGCAATACGAGTGTTGAATGCTTATTCCAGCTATTAAGATTTTAGAAGTATGTAATCTAGATATATTGAGCAGTCAAAGCGGTAGTGATAAATTGTGTACCGCAGATTTATGCAACGCGATCCACGGCTAGTCAACATTATTAGTACTTTGATGTTTGGTCAAGGAGAATTCCCTTAAAAATAATTTTGTTAAAAGGATTTTACACTGAAACACAGGGTCTTGCAGATATGGCCATGCAAGGTGATCGAGAAGTCAGCTGCACCATTTTTATTTCAAAGAATTTGCTGTATGATAAGTGATAAGTCTATTGGTAAGCTAGACAGACATAAGGATATTCATTTATCTTGGAGGGTGCACCATCTGAAAACTACAATATTTTGTCTTAAAATTCCAGTTATGCTAATTTTTTTTATTTGTAATTGTCTTTGTTGTGAAATCATTCAAATGTATATTAACTGATTTTTTTAGTCACGAAAATGAGTGGTTATACTTTTTAAATAATTATGTTTGGCAAGATATGAGATATTAAATTACCTGCTGTTCAGCTTTTTAATTTGATAAGTTGGAGAATTATGCCAATATAAAAAGGACAACTGTAATAAAATACCTTAACTGGGCGAATAATTTTTGCATGAAGAATATTAGGCCTACAGATATCGCATTTCACATAAACATTCGCCTTTGTATGCTGTAGCAGTATTGAAAGAGTTATTAAAATTTAAAAAATTTGAACCTCAACAATTGTTCAAATATCCCATCTTACACGCAACCACCTATTTTTGTTATGTATATATACAGAGGGTGCCCAAAATGTATACACTCTTCAAGCAAAGAAAAACTGTGTTAACATAACAAAAATGAATTCACATAAACAGAAAATAATGAGCACTAATCATCATAGATAGACTTTACAGTTACAACTGTTGCTCAAAATACCGACTATCGGCGTCGATACACTTCTGAGTAAGTTGAACTACTTATTGAGCACCGTTTGCGAATGTGCCCTCAGCGATTCCAGCACATGCCGTTTCAATTTATTCTCGAAGTGCTGCTAGTGTAACTGGTTTTCCACGGTGTACAACTTCCTTAAAGAGTTCCCCATAGGTAGAAGTCCAATGGCGGTTCTGTTCTATACACACGTCTCCATTGTCTTTGAACTTGAACATCATTCTCGGTTTTCCAATAACACTCCAAAATTGCTTTCCGCTGTTCAAACGATAATCTTGGCTTCATTTGTTCATTGATAATTTACCTGTCACGTAGCAACGCTATCATAATGTATGTGAGTCACATCTAATTACAGAACATCATACTACACATTACTGTTGTTTTTCGGTCCAACTTTGAAATATGTTAAATGGATATCTACTGTAAAACCGTGTATATATTTTTTGGCACCCTCGGAGAGTTATTTATCGAAGTGTCCATTTAAATGATTTTAATATTTATATTCCTGTTTAAATGGTAGTTATTTATTTCTTTATTGGATTAGGGCTATTGACAGGTCTTTGTTATGTATAGAGAAGCCATATATTTGCGTAGCGTTCGCTTACCTCTCAGAACGAACATTTGCACGCCGAATGCACGTGGTAATAAGTGTATTGAGCTGCTCACTGGTAAATCGGCTTGACTGTAACGTATCTGCGCGAGCAGGATGATGTGACGTGTTGCGAAGTCACCTGCTTCATCTATTGATTTTTTCATAAGTCGATGTCTTCTCGTATCGTGGTCTTTTCCCACCAGTCCGTCCAGATTTTCTGGTATCAGCGGTACAATAATATGAAAATGTGTCAAAATCAAGTTTTAACCTGTTATCAAAGTGCTCAAATTGTATGAAACATACGTAAAATTTGGTCTTAAATATACTAGCAAGGCATTCCACAATATACTGGTTTACCTGCTATTTTGGGTTATTTTATACTGACTTTCATATGTATTCCATTTTCAATTTACCCTCAACTTTAAATCTGTAATGACACCTCTTAAGTACCACCTGCTACTTAAATTGAGCCTAACGAGGTTTACTAAACACGAGTTTAAAAGCGAAATTAAAATACCTCGGGAAAACTATCAAGTTTTAATAATTTTATTCGGCAAGATAATTCCGAAAGAAACATATTGAATTTAATTTTAATATAATCAACTAAACATTTGAGGCTACTATAATAAGTTTGAGAAAAATAGCCTAACATTTAAGATTATATTAATAAGTGTGAGGAAAGCAATTGAATCACAGGTGATCTGAATGAAATCCTCCTTGAAATAAATAAAATAAAAAAAAGGAACATTTGAAGTTATATATAGAGATACACGTTCAGTGTCCTTAAACCATAGAAAATTCGCTTTGAACGGAGAAAATGATGAGTCAAAACTGTTCAGGCTACAGTGAAAACGTGGCATATTACCTGCAGGAGAGCTGTATAAGCGGGGTGAGTTGCCGCAAAGGAATACTCCATGCACAGTTACACTTCTTCGGAGTGCTTGGAGCTTCTCGGTGTCCAAACGCAGGGCTCCAGTTGTAACAACACTGTAGCTGTTATAAGCGTGTTTACTTTCCAATTTTATATTAAGCGCCGATAATAAACAGGAAACTGCACTAAATTTCTCTCGCTCAGTAATCGAATCGAGGTAGGGTGATTGGAATAAAACAAATTAATGAAATGGGAAAATATTATTTATTAGCTTTTAAGAACCATGTAGTTTTCTACGAGTATCTTTGAGCTTTTTCATTGACTGATGGAGTTTATCATTCTTGTTATATATGTAAGTGACCTGGCATGAGTACAAATAACATCACATTTGCTCCTTGGTTTTTGAAACTCAGAGGTACAAACATTGTTCTGTAATTAATGCAAACTATAAAATCTGAGACTAATTTTCTCGGTAATTATTTTAATTTATACCATTATATGCTGTCAAAGATTCGTGGAAACTGATTAATCAATGTTATAATTAACATACCGAACTACTCTTTATCCTGTTTATGAAATGTCATTTACTTTTAATTGAGCTTCATTGACTAAAAGACTTAACAGACTAGATTTAAATTGCAATGTTTATTAAATTTTCACGGCCCGCACTGAATTTCTTAATATTTTAATATTCCTGTCTAGTAAGCCATAGTCGATAGTCTAATTAAAAACCACTGAGTAGTGTGATCAGTGTCCTTTTTATTTTTAAGAGAGTAAAAAAGTGTGTATCGTCTGGCGAAATAATGACAAATTGGTACATGATGAATAAGGTCATGGTAAAATGAGGGGTAAAATAAAAATATACGAGTTCAACTGTGTTTACTTCCTCTGAATGCATCCAAGTTGGCCCGTATCTTATAAAATAGGTTTTCAGTTATTGCTACATGAATGAATTCAATATTAGGTCTAATGAAAAGGTATAAACTTATGACACACGGTTTGGTTAAAACCAGTACACATTAAATGTTACGGTGTGAACTATAAAATGAAGCATTCGTCTTGAATGAAACGATTCGCAGGCATTGGTAGTGCATTTTGTTGTTGCTGAAAATTCAGCTCAAATAGTGGGGAGAAATGCTGTATCTGTTGAAAGGTAAGTGTCGAATACGCAATCTATGTTTATTTTTAACATTTTCTCTATGGGCATAACGGAAATGAAAATAAGTTCTCAATATTGTTTATATTCCAGAAAGGAAATCCGAATATTATTTTAAATGCTTTTTATTTCTCTGAACTTGAGACTCTTTTGGAAGTTTCAGAATAAAAACGAATGTTTTCGCAATGATCTTTGCCGCAGATGAAAGGGATGGAGGGTCAGATATCACAAGCAGGGGTAGTTGTTTTGATTATTTCAGGATAAAGTCAAACTGCAGAGGTTAAAAATATGACGCACCTTTTAAGCACAACTTTTAGTTCGCTTTCCGGTAGTAATCAGAATACAAGTGGCATACATACCCCATTCTTAAGCCCGTGGATAGTAAGAAATTGAGTAAAAAGCACGGGACAATCCATAAGGTAACTTCAACATAATCTTAGAGCTACTGTATATTGTGCATGGTTGAAAAATAATATGTAGGAAGTCTTGTCAAATTCAACATTAACTATTCAAATTTGGTGCTTTGCATTTTAACTCTATCAAACGCATCTTGTGTTTTAGTAATGATTTTTGGAACGCTAGGCAGAATGAAAGTACGTGCATTAAACATGATTCTTTTAATTATACAACGGCAATAAGAGGTTCTTTTTACCTTTTATAGTAAATTATCGTTGCTGACCTCAATTATAAGTCCATTTGAATACTAATTTCTGGAACTTACATTATTACCTGCAGAGATTTGATAAAAGTTGACCAAAGAAAAAAAAGGGGGGGCTTGATTTATCCACTTAAATGAGAATTCTTGAGGAGCTCTTGAAATCATCTGTCACTTAGCATTGCGTCCTTGATGAAAGTCGGGCCCAAAGACCGTGACCAAAGATATGATTTCAATCCTTATTTTTACTTTTTAACGAGCATTTGACTTTGTATGTCTCTTCATAAGACGAAGCATCGATTAACCGCCCAGGGTGGCGGAGGTCGTTAAGGAATAGGCTCGTCTGGGAAGTCTGGGGTTGCATTCCTACCTCCCTGACTGGGTTTTTTTTCCGAAGTTTTCCTCAGTCTGCATAAATAGCAAATAAGTCTTGAAACCCTTCCTCTCTTAAAAACAATCATTTCCCAATTTACCTTGACATTGTTGATTTGGTTCATCTACGGACGCTCTTTAACATCGCAGATCATCAGCGTCCCATTCAACTCAGGGCGTGAAACGGCAGATAAATTTTGCTCACAGGCCTCTTCTTTCAGGCTTGAGGTTATTTATCGTGCCGTAAACCTAAGACACTTGACCCACGGCTTTACTTCCCTTCCGAAGGAAGTCGTACGATTTTTACACCCGAAAAAATCCATCGATCCTAGTGGGATTGAACCCACGATCTTTATTTTAAAAGGCAAGAATGGTTACCACTACACCACTAGGACCGACCTACCTATCTTGTCATGTCATGTACTATAACAGTCCAGCGCTCGCGATGCCTCAGTAGTAAGAATAAGTGTTAAACACTACTAAGAAAATAGAGCACCGATTCTTCAAAAAGCAGATGGGAGGCGCTGATAAGCGCCTTTCACTAAATTACAAGTATACATAGTAGGGCTCTACATTTCGTCACTGGGTTCACTGTAGTCCTTCCAATTAATTACGACAACGGTTAGCAATCTCCTACTCAGTTCCAACTCTGCAACCAAAACCGCTCTTGAGCCCTGGCAACATGTTTTAGGCAAGGACTGGGGAAGGACAACGCTCAACTTCATCCTCGCTCAAGTTATTCCTTCTTGTTTACTTGTGGCATGTTATATCTAAATTGGAACAATCAAATTCCGATTCAACGTCTGAATTTTTCATCATGCAAGATCTCGGCTTCAAATACCCCACGTTGTTAGTACATAATTAAATATGTTCGTTTTGATCAAAGAATATCGCCAAACTAACAAACAAAGTAACAGTAAATTGAGAGAGAATGAAAAAAAATCATGTGCCAAATTCGAATAACTTCAGTGATATACAGAGTTTTATTTCTAATATTTGCATTCTAAACGATACAACGATGTATCGCATTTTACCGTATTTGGTTAATGGTTATTGTAACTACACCGCAACACTACCAACATAAAAACTTTTAAGGGGAAATTGCACGGGGTGAAATTGACCTCTGCAGTTCTAGATATATTTCATATAACCTCCATGAAAACAAGCAAACTTTTTGCTTACTCTGGTACATCTTAATAGTGATAGATGAAACTTGGGTCTCTTCCACCGTTCTAGAATTAATATTTATAAAATCATGTGGTTTCATACTGGTTATATTCATCCTAATTCCACGAATAAGATCATGGTCTGCTCGAAGTTCAATAGCTTTCTTCATTATATAGTTTATATAACACTTATATTTATACACAGTGCAAGACCAACGGTGAATATCATGTTTCAGAAATTTGTGAAACCTAAACTTATAAGTATTAAATACAGATATGGTCTAGTTTTTCCAACTTGTTATTACTGTCATTGTATTAGATTCCTCTATTTCTTTAACTATCTCACATTTTTTTTAAAAGTGTTTAACGCCGATTATAACTACTAAGGCATCACAGACGGTGGACACTGATAATACATGGGATGAACTGATGAAAAAGAGTAGTTTAAATAAAATGTTAGTTTTGGAGATTAAAGATAAATTGTTTGTGTTTCCCTTGAAGTTTAAAACTTTGATATTTTTGGTATACAAAATCAATGTTTTGCTGAAACTATTAAAACTTATGTTAATCTATTTTTATGCTTTATTTATGTGTGGCTTATGGGTTTCTATTTCTGACAAAGGATTTTTTAAAAAGATCTAATTTTAACATACCTCCCGGCATATGCCATTTATGAGGACAGGAAAACGTGGAAAAAAAAACACAGTCAGGGAGGACGGCCCTGGTGGGAATCGAACCATAGACCTCTGGCTCACCAGTTCGCGCCTTAACGTCCTCAGCCACCCGCGGTGGTCCTTTCTCCAATGATAACTAGGCCAAATAACAAACAAATGCAAGAGCTAAAAAGCGCATTAGTAACATTGCCTCCAAAGTATCACCAACAGATGAGTATTTGCGATCAAAGATACTTGGTCTGCGGGAATTAAAAGATGTTTAGAGAGCATTAGAATACGATGGGTGTGGGAGAAGGGAGGAAGGAACCGTAATTATGTTTGGAGGAAGGTACAAAAAAAGCTGCATATTAATCAACAGGATTATAGAGGCAGAATGCAGAGAAAAAATATCGCTTGTGCGAGAGGGGCTTCTTACTCCTACAAGCGGGATACTTTTTACGATAAAGGCCTGTAGATCAAGTCTAGTGTAGACTAGACTGCTGGCATGGAAGTCGACCAAAATAACAGATGGAGCTGGGCGGAGAATATCTGCTTTTTTGTGGGGACAAAGAAAACTGGTAGCACATTAAAATCGACTGCCCAGGTACGGAACGTTGGAGCTTGACTGCACTGGAAGTTTGCTAAGTCGAATCGGGATGGGTTAACATGTTGGTTTGTATAGGAAGATAACTGGTAAACGCTTAGTTACTTTCTATGGAATTAAGAGGGCTTTGTTGGGATAACCGGGCTCTTTGAGTCTGAATGTGCTTGCGCATGCGCGTGAGTGAGCGAGAATGATATGTGTGTTTGAATGTGGGTACTTTAGTGTGTGTGTTTCGATGATTATAATTGTAATTGTATTTGATTTGAAGTGCAAATTCCCTTTATGTGTAATTAATAGCATGCGCGGTCAAAAGACACATGCGAACGATGTGTACAAATGTGCATGTAAAGAATGAGCAATAAAGAGACATTACTACTAAAAAAATATAACAGCTGAATATGGAGTTAATAGTCCTGTCTGCAACAACAAAGCAATAGCTAATGTGGACATTTGTACCTCGCTAACAGCGAGCTTACAGTCAAATAAACATTGATGATGTTTAGACTTCCGATTATAAATTATCCTCAAAATACACTCGGGTATATCACATGGACCACATTTATGTACTCATTTGAAACCACAATTTAGCAATGCTCAATTAACAGAGATTACCTTCAACACAAATTATCTAGCTTCCTTTTAATGGTGTATGTTCTTTGATTAAGGGCAGTGCATTTACAGATTCAATTATATTTAAGGTATTTCCGCCAATGATATTATGAAAATTTTGACGGACCAGCTGGCAGCAACAATTAGCATCTTAAAAACCAAATTAGAGGAGGTAACTTCACCGCACATCTCACTTATATGCATACTTTTGAAGACAAATGTATGCGACCATTGCTATGCAGGTGTTTCAGAATTTGAGCGCAGAAATTCAAAAGATGGCAAAAAGACCGATGACAAGATTTTGAGATGGGGAACTAATTCTCTGCAACTCTAATAAGTTAACTCGCCACCGGCTTGCCTTCCGCTATATGTTCACATGAATTTGGATAAGCGTCAAGTGGAGAGTCGCTGTTTTAACGCAGAGCAATGTGTTTATCAGCGAAAACATTTTTTTTAAAGGTGGCTATTCAAAGGTAGAATACTTATGTAACTCAGTTTCAGTGGCAATACAATAAATAAAATGCTTTTAAATTATGAAATATTATGTTGATATCTGTTATTTTCGGTACTTTCGTTGTAATTGCATTCTGTGAATGAACATTTTAAGGTGATAAGGTTAAACAAAACGAAACAAAAATACCGAGAACCAAGTATTTCCCGGGTACTGAAAGGGAAAAAGATGAAAATACCGATATTAGGAAGAAAAAGGTAGCTAATTTCATCTTATGGTTGAGGAAAGGAGTTGATGAATTAAAACCTTATAATAAAAGAAAACGAACCTCGAATTTTTCACTTCCGAATAAAAGAAATGAATAAAAAAGGAATTGTGTAGAAAACCTTTTCTTCTTCATGCTTTTAGTATGAAGACGCTTTTCATTTATCTATCTCTTATTCATATCGCCCTGTGTTTCACTTATAGGATCAGTTGAAAGTGTCTGTCTGCGACATTTCTGCAAAAATACAATCCGCGCAAAAAGAAACCGCGTATTCCTTCTTATATTTCTGGAGTCCCACAAATTTCATAACAAGCAGTCAATATCCTTGCCAGTAATTCTTGATCTAAGCAACTGGGTTTAGTATATGAGGCTCTTGATATGTCCCAAAGGTAAATATCAAAGGAAGTGTTATCAGGGCAGCGCGGTGGCCAGAATACAGGACCTCCTCTTCCAATCAAGCGGGGAGGAAACACGTGATAAAAATAGTGTTGCGCGTTTATGTAGAAATGCGGAGTAGTGCCATCATGCTGGAACCGCATTTGTTGTCGTATGCCCAGAGGGACGTGTAATAGGATCACGAGGATATGTGGATTAAAACTGAAGATGCACATGTCATTAAGACGCAAAGGAAGAAGATGCGGGATAATTAAATGGTCACCAAGCCTGCTTACTTATTCACTCCGAAACTCTGTTAATTGCTTGTCTTCATTACGACATGTGGATTTTTATAGTTCGACACGTGGTTGTTCCTGCAATTTCGAGTTAGCTAAGTTGTGGACAAATTGGTTTCGTGGCACAGAGGAGAGGGAATCCGAGTTTTTCCAATGACACTCCAACTTCCAGTTAAAAATTGTAATCGAGGTCTCAATGTCTAAAGGACTGCACCTTTAGAAGATGGATGGAGTCGTTCCTCTTGCAAGATCCACCACACACTACTGTTCATGTCCAAGGGTACTGGTTTCAACTTTCCTGAAGTCTGTCGAGCACCACTTGTTGGAAGGCTGCAGTGCGACGTGTTCGATTTTCACCAGTATCCAATCTATGTACCGCTAAAGATCCACTTTAGATCAGATAAGATAAGGATGGATAAACTGGAAGGTCGAAGGAATATGATGCCAGCTATCGGACTATCGTTCCCGGTATAGCTGAGCAGCTAAGGATGCCTATCCTCCAGTTTCCCCATAAACAAAATATAAGTCTACAAGCACTTGATTTATGTTTTCTACAGAAACTTTTAACAATGTGCTTGTGCATGGCGAGCTCTTTTCTTTCATGTGTACTTACGACACATGCGGGAGATTCATAGCTTAGGATTAGCGTAGGGCGTATAATGAGCCACCAGTTGAAGCTCCAAAACTTTACTATCTCCCTCTGCCTATTTCTCCTACGATTTAAACTACAAATATAGGCCTTCAACTTATATAAGAACTGCATTATTTTAACCATGCGCAGTTTTATGTTTACAGTAGCCTTTATTAGATAATTCATTGCCACTACATTCTTATGCAAGACATGTGGTGGTATAGCTGAACAAAATTTATCATTGAACCAGGAAATCATTAGCTGAAATTACGCTGCGTAGCTATATTTTGTTGGTAAAATCGACAGCATGAGTACACAGTGACTACCTTTCGGATTAGTTTGAAGACAAAGGCAAAACTGCGCTACACTATATTCAGTAGCATGAATACCCCTGGAGGAGTAGAATTTTTGTCAAAAATATACAATGCCCATTCCTTTTACATAAGTTCTAACTGGCAACAAGAATTCCTCACCAAGGGATCGCAAATTAAATTTTTGGACAATAAATCAGAAACATACTTTGCCTTATTGCCAAATTATTGCTATTAACAGCTAGTGCCATAATTTTATTGTCATCTAACTTTGACCGCAAGTATTATAAGTTTTGTATCTCAAAATATTTGTCTAGTTCTTTTTTTCATCCTGGAAATTTGTGCAGTCGAATTCAAAAACAAGATGCTAACTCACTTTTATGTGGAAAATGAAACATTTCCAACGAATACCTGCTAAATTTTTGTCACCTCTCAACAGGTGTTGCATATAGCTTTCAATATATTTTGAATAGTGTTTAGTGCCCATTATAACAACTGAGGCATCACAGGCCGCGGACACTCGTGTCACCTGAGATGATAAACTGGGAAAGTACTTTTTTTAAGAAAAGAAGCATTTCAGGCCTAAGTTTAGGTACCTCCTGGCATTTTGCATTTATGAGGGCTGAGAAGAATCTGGAAATAACCTCAGTCAGGAAGGACGATGCTGCTGAAAATCCAACCCCAGATCTCCCTCTCACGAGTCCGTGCCTTAATGGCTTCGGCCACCCGTGGCGGTCGCATTCAATATGCATTTGTGTAATACACAACTTGATTTTTTCTGCTGAACTCTGCTGTTAAATCATTGAACAAAACCCACCAGAACATGGTGGACGATGAGTAAATGTGTTTTTAGTGATACATAACATGATTTTAGTTCGAATGACAGCGTAAATGATCCAGATTATGTTAGTGGTTTAACTGACAGTGGAGAGGATCCTCAGGTATGTACAATACAACAGTTATAATAAAGCAATTTTTTGAATTAATATTTTCTTGCATCAGAAATGGCGTACTAATTTTTATTGTAGTTTTAAGGAAACTAACACTGTTTTTTAACAATGACAATTTACTTAGGAATGATTGTTCTCTGTTTGGAAATGCCATTTCCAGAACAGTGTTTAATATTTTTTGACTAAACTGCCGTTCAGAATATAATGTTAAACGTTTCTCATTGTGATTAACCTGTATACTATAGAGGTAAATTTTCCTTTTCTTTCATTTTTGCAAGATCAAATGAATATTTCACAAGTATTGAACAAAGTTCTGAAAATGACTCAGCAAGTCGAAAAAGACGCGTAATTTTGAAAACCGGCGGAAGAATAAAAAAAAAAAAGAAAAAGATGGAAAAATAAAGAACTACTGTATATATATTAGCATCTCAGAAGAAATTAATGCCACCTACAAAAACAAGCAGTCTTTCATGTCTAAACAATGCTAGGAAAATGTTATTAGTGTTGCACACACACACACGCAATATATATCTTTAGAATTTGGGAGACTTTGTATCTCAAAATACATATCAAGTTTTATTTTTTATTTTTTGAATACAAAACCAATATTTTGCGTAAACTATTAAAACTTATCTTAATATATTTTTATTTTTTATTTTTGTATAATTCAGTCAGTGAAATTATTCAACAAAAAGTTTCTTCACACTTAAGAAAACATACATCACATACTTAAGAGATGTTAGTTTTGAATATTATGTTAAAGTGAGTGAAGTGGAAGTGAACACCTGTAAAATAATGAACCGCTACGGGTGGCCGAGGTCGTTAAGGCATGGACTCGTGAGCGGGAGGTCTGGGTTCGAATACCGCCAGGACCGTCCTCCCTGACTGAGGTCTTTTTCCCAGGTTTTCCTCAGTCCTCATAAGTGGCAAATGCCGGGTAGGTACCCTAAACTTAGGCCTGGAACGTTTCCTTCCCTAAAAATAAATCCTTTCCCAATATACGATTTCATCCCATATATCATCAGTGTCCATCGTCTGTGGTGCCTCTGTAGCAAAAACGGGCGTTAAACACCATTCATTCATTGTAAAATAATGTATTCTGCATTGCATGGACTTCAGAATTATTGAAAATATCCAGAAACGTATTAAAACAGGAAATGTTGATGCTAAGGGTTATGAAAGGGGCAAGCATAAGAACCATTCACATGCATGAACCATGAAGAAATGTTGGAATCAGATTTAAAATTTATCAATTCAATTCCTAAATACATCAGCCATGTCGAAATCATAACCCGAATTTACAGTAGAAAGTTGGCTGATATACTGACACCTCTGCGACGGATTCCACCAGAATATTACTAATTTTATGAACAACTGCAAGTGCTATTCTTGAAAACGAAGCTGAAGCATTTGCTAGAATGAGGATGAATAATCAGATATAAACATAACAAATACGTTTAGAACATAAAATTGTGTAATTCTGTGTATAAATGTAATTGATTCATTAAATCACTCTTTATCTCATCAAGTTTGGAGAAGAAGGAACTAACCCATTTATTTCCTTACTTCGTTGCCTTTAAATATAGCTTTTCTTGCCTATATTTATTTTTATTTATTCTTTTGAATGCTAAGAAAATACAAACTACAAGGGACCTCCATCTATGTGGCCCAGGTCATTTTAGATGTACCCCTCACAATTACAATTTTATAGTAATTCATGATATACCAATGCCTCAATGTAATTCCAAATAAACAGAATACCATTTCTTGCCTATATACTAGAATTAGCATTGATATCCATCTTTTTAAAACTATAACGCTAAATTGAAAATTACCTCGAAGTTTTGAATACATTCCATAATTAATCTGGTTTATACATTTTTTTTTTAAATTTAAAACAGCATTTTCTTAAAAGAAATTTACTGTGGGATCTCCTTCCCCCTCCCCGAGTCCTTCATATATACTTTAAAAATAAAGGTAACTCATAGTTGAAATAAGAAATACCAGAGAAGCGGAAATGAATAAAAACTGAAACCGTCACACAAAGAAAGCTATATTTAAAACTGCTTGTGTTCTCATTACTGTTTTATATTGAAATATCTCCAAAATGATATAAGGCAACTGCACAAATGAAGCTATAAAGACAAACTAAGTTTCAACAGACACAGATGTGGTAGTTTATATATATATATATATATATATATATATATATATATATTTCAAATATGTTCCATGCCAATATTTCAGAGAGTTAGGCTGTTAGCATTGCCACCCACGCTCCTAGTCGATTGTAGAGGCGACTGGCGCAGGGTTAACTTCCTCTTGCATAGGCAACCACATTTTTTCAATGACGCATATCACGCACAGATAGATTTATCGGTCGGCAGATTGCCGTATTATGCTCCAAAACTGTGATTTTAGACATTGTCGCGGGGAATCTTAGTACACAAAATGCATTCTCTACAATTGTTATTAATCACCATCTAGTGGTCAATGAATCAAACTATCTGCACCACAAGCAATATAATAAAATTTTAAATAATTTCAAGAAGCTCTTAGAGTAATTCAATATTAAAAATTGACTGGTTTTTCAAAATAACATAAATTTTTTAGACTACCTAATACTGTAGATGTGTGTGTGTGTGTGTGTGTCTTTGTTAATGAACAAAACATTTCAAGTATATAATTCCACCTTATGAAAATAATTAAGTAAACTAAAATAAAATGCAATATTACAATCACAATGAAGGAACAACTAGAATTGCCAAAAGACAAATCTACAAATTATTAATGAGAATAAAACAAAGCGATAAAACTCTGACGAAAAATAACAATGTTGCATTGTGTTTTAGAGAATTTTTCAAACCAACATCTTGGACGTAATGTTAATATCAAGTTTCTCTTTTACAATTATGTTAGCGCTGAAAATCTCATGTTTTCTCTTTTATTTTGACTGTAATTATTGGGTTAACTTTTTAATTTTTCATAAGATTCACAAGAAAAAAGGTGAGATTTTTCATTTAAAATACAATTAGAGAAATATTTTCAGGGTAATTATTTAAAATTATATTGCAGTGCTTCTACACCATTCATGATTTTTGAAAGTGCTTCATGATTTCAATGGCTCATACTGAAGTGGGGAAGTGGGTTCATTGATAAAGCGTTTAGCAAATGAATACTAAACGATTCGGTTTTGAAGACACAAAGCTGTTAAGCCCATACAAGTACCAAAAGTACTCCGGGCATAAATAATAAATAAAGCAACGGTAACCACTTCATTGATTGACAAATTTTGATAGACATTAAGCAACACTAAATTTATCGTTTCGTGTTAGTAGTTTCGACTTAGTGAAATGACTTACAGTGAGGAGCCATATGGATATGTATTGCGTTCATACTCCAAGAGCACTGCTTTTATGTTAATGTGTCATTGCAACATTTATTTATATGTGGACTGAGCTGGTTATACTACTGCATGCATTTTGAGGACGATGAAGAAAACATTACATCTCATTCTCTAGCATTTTAGCCAGGTATAAGGTGTGAATATGGCCCTAGACCGGTTGGCACATGTTACCTCCAGTGAAAAATGTGTTCCAGGTTGAAAATATAGTATTATATTATTATATTACCTATTATGGTTTTTTAATGTTACATTATGCATTGTTTCTTCACCTATTTTAGTTCATTGCTGATGTAATTAATACTAATTGCCACACAAGATAGGATTTTAAATGAGATATATGTACACAGGACAAACTTTTTCAAACAACGTCTGGCACCCGCACATGCTCTAAAAAGAGTGTATTTATTTTAATGACACCAATATAATACATCAACAGGCGCACGGATCCAACGGACTGTACGTGCTTTTTTGGTACACTTGGTATGTTTGATTTAGCACAAGGTATTTCACTAGATATTTACAATAAAATATAAAACATATATTCGGCAATAAAAACAAACAAATAATTAATAAAAAGAAATACACAAACAAATAAATAATACAAATAGAATAACATTAGAAATACTAGAAGAATTCTTTTTATAAAATATTAAAAAACATATAAAATATAAATAAATTCCATTATGGATGACACACAGCTGGCTTCAGGAAATTAGTTTTCTCCCAATCCCTTATCCGGATACTGGCCTTTTCAGACCTGAGCTGTTTCACTTTCAACAAAAATTTACCTAGTCTCTCCTCTCTTTCCTTGCCTACCTGCAAACCTAAATGTGACAATCTACCTCTGTTCGATTCTATAAAGGAGTGCAGTAGATACTTTCCTCTCCATTCTCCTGTACCTTTACATCTAGCGAAAATATGTGTCCATGATTCCCCCTCCTCATAGATGGAACAAATTATCCGCTCATATTTGTGATCTAAATCGTTTGCCATGCTCCTAGTCTGAGCCACGCGAGCTCCAGCCTAGTGAGTTTAGTCCCTGTTTTGATGTACTGGTTCATCCTCAATTCAGATTTTTGCCCCGATTGTACTTCCAGTAAAATCATCTCTCTGTATTGCGCATTGTCTGCTGCCTATCCTTCAAGTGGTTCCTAAACCTCCTCAATGCGATCATTCTTTTCCCCTGATCCACCATCCAAATGAAGCCCAGGAGTATTGTTTCTAGTCCCTATCCTTGTTTGGACGTCCATGTCATATCCCCTCCCATCGCTAGCCGTTCATACCACTATGCCCTAATTAACGTTCGTTTCCTTGAATAATCCGAATTCAGTACTTCACTACTCTGATTTTAAAGTATATGGTCTCGTTGTAGACTTCTAACTCTGCAGCACACTGTGTCCCTCATCCCTATCCCCAAAATTTATTTTAAAAAACAAATCCTCAATGAATCTAGGTTCGCGGATTTTTCCTATCCACAAATTGCTGCCCCGTATATCATTGTAAATCTCACTAGTGTTTAGGGGGTTTGCATTACATCTACAGGCATGTCTGGGATTCTGCTACGTAATCGGACAGTTTATACTGCTTTCACTCCTGTTTTACGTTTTGTCAAGTCAGTATGCTTCGTCCGTTCATCGTAAATGTAATGCCCATACGAAAGTCTTCACGTTATCTAGCGTCTGCTCCATGCACGTCCACCTCTACACCCTACTACTAACAATTCATTCTTAAACGTCATTGTTTTTGGTTATTCACATTAACCGTGATTAAGCACTCTTCGCAGTCTTGTTCTCTCTGCAGGTCGTTAATCGACGAAGAACACAGTACAATATCATCCGCTTACAAAAGCGCGTGTACCTGCATGCCTCTTATTACTAGTGTTCCTTTAACCTCCATTAAATAATGTCATCTATAAAGAGATTAAACAGTAAGGGTGATAAAATGCATCCTTGCCTCACTTCCCTTCCAATTACGAAACTTTCCAATACCTATTATTGTCGTACTTAATGCAGAATTCCACATTTCAATATATCGCCTGTAGAGCTGGTATAACTTTCCCCAATATTACCTTTATCCGATATTTGAACCATAGTATCTGACGATCTATGAAATCAAGAGCTTTCTTGAACCAACAAAACCTCAATGCAGTTTCCTTCGTTTGACTGACAATTGTTTTACTTTTAGGGGGTCTAGAATGTATTCGCCGTTTATCGTACCGTATCCTTCATGAAAACCAAGCTGAAATTTTGGTAGTTTACCAAATCCTGTCTTTCATGCTTTTAATATGTTATACATTACGCTAAAGTAAAAATTTCCATAATTGGTAACAAAATGAGTCCCCCCTATAATTATTGTTTGGAGCTTCCATTGTTCGCTTTACCTTATGGAATGAATGATTCCCTTGCCCCAATAGGTGGGGCAATTCCCTTCATTAAACTATTTCTTAAAGATCTGCAACATCACCAAATCAAACTCGCTAACAATCGCCGCTTCTTTAAGTAACTCCAGTGGTAATCCACCCATTCCGGAGGTGTACCATATTATAAACTTTTGATTGCCCTCGTAATTTCCTCTGCTGAAATATCTACATCCAGTATAGGTTCCTCTAGCCACCCCCACCCTCGCCCTCCCCCCTCAGAGTGCTGTTCGCTCCCACATTCCCTCCTCCCAGCACCTCACTGAATTGTGCCAATCACTGTTCTGGTGAAATTTCATTACGTGTCTTTTGCCTACCTCTTAGTTTTTGATTGCGGCTTCTATCGAAGAACCATCACAGAAACGAACATTTGCCCACCCTCCGCATTCAGCATTCCATCTGTGCTATTTCAGTGACCTCCACTTAGTTCTTCCTTCCCATTCCTGCCTCCTACCAGTGAAACATGTTCCCTCCAATCCTGGCGTTAAAATCTCTGAGAATAATAATATCGGTTTCGGGATATTCTGCTCTACCTGCAATAACACTTCTGCAAGATCATTAAAAAGTTACTTTTCTCCTATTTGGATTCTGCTAGCTGGTTATATAGTGCAACAATTCTCAAAATCGCTCCCCCAGTCCAAAGATAAACAAATTACCCATTCAAATAATAAGTATATTTTTGGTATTGTTCCTTTTAGATCTGAAAGCAACTGAAACACCCCCCGGCCATCTCCCCCTATTACTCCACGTTTGTCTCTCCGTACTAAAATTATTGAATGGGGTAGATAAGAGGAAGCTGTAGGAGGATCCTCTTTTCTATAAGAGGCATTAGATGGTATGGACCACTAGAAACGCCACTCTTCTCTTGCGTTTCCATGCATTATACTCACTGTCTATGTAATATTACAACATTGTAACTATTAGTGAATGTCGGGCTAGTGATGTTTCTTGCAAATATGTGAAGTAGTGTTTTATTTCGCTTGTATTAAGTGAATGTAGAAAAAATGAACACTTTATAAAACTTAAATTCTAAGCCTTTTTCTTTTCTATCATTTAAAAGTGAAAATTAAAATTAAAAACTGAGTAAGACAAATCCAAGCATTATTTTAGTCAGAATGTTTTTTTTAAAACCATGGAAGACATGAAAGAATTGTATAATGAATCGTTCATATATAATGATTATTGTGTAACGGTGATGTAAATATGCTCTGTTTTGCCTTTCATGTTTTTTTTTGCTTGCGAGTGAGAAAACTTGGATAAACGACCAGCACATGATACTTCATGCACTCGGGTAAAAATGTGCTAAATTTAGCTATTGAAACTTCAGCATGCAAATTGACAGTGCATAATGAATAAACGTACACATCACAATATGAAAATGACTAAGAAATGTATAATAAAATATTTTTTTTGACCTGGCATTAAGGGAGCGCGATGAATTTCACACTTCTTAAAACTATGGTGTATTTCGAGGTTTGATCATATTCATTTATGAAATTTATATTAAATTAGTAATTTTAAAAAGTACACTGTCGGTTCTGGTGATGTAATGGTAACTATACTTTCCTCCTAAACCCAAGATTGCGGGTTCGATCCCGGCCAGGATCGATGGATTTTTTCGAAGTAAAAATCTTAAGTATGGCTTCCTTCGGAAGGGAAGTAAAGCCTTGGGTCCCATGTGGTACATTTACGGCAAGATAAAGATAAAGAACCTCAAGCCTGAAAGAAGAGACCTCTGAGCAAAAACTTCCCGCCTTTTAAATTCATGAATTAAATGGGACGCTGTTTACCTGAGATGTTAAAGAACGTACGTAAATAAATCAAATAAAGAGAGAGAGAAAAGAAAAGAAAAGAAAAGTACACATTTTAAGGGGAGTTCAAAATTCATTCAATATGAACTTTTAATGTGTATGTTTGATAAGGTATTTGGAAAATAAATAAAAAACATTGACTACAATAAATAATGAAACGCTAAATTTCCTCACTGGCCTACGTACACTGTTAGTTCACCAGTCCGCCAACCTACCAGCTTAATTTTGTTATGATGAATGTTACTCCTGCTAATCCCAATTCTCTGACTGTGGTGCCTCAGTAGTAAAAACGGCCATTCAAAAATTCAAATTTTGATATTTTTTTTCCTAAAATGCGTCATTTGCACATATTTTTTATTTCTCCGCAGCGAATTGTGCCTCTAGACGAGATTGTAAATAACTTATTACCTCGATATGTTCCAATTTGATAGATTGTTTTTAACATAAAGTGTAAATGCTGTTTATGAGCACCTAGAAGAAATAATTTAATGTTTAAAAGCTATTCACAGTGTAGTATCCCTACAAACTTGTCCTAAGTTACATGTTCAATAAAACTCATAAAGTAAAACAGTTGTCTCCAGACTTTCGTTATTCCAAAGGGTGAGGTTGATGTTGACATGTTGACTTTGAAATTGGTCGTTGCTAGTCAGCGGACAAAAGTTATATGTTACATATTACAAAATTATATTATATAATCAATGTAATTTTGTTAGCCAATAACTTAAAGGTAGGATATCATTTTATTTGAGCTGCTACCTAAAGAGAAACAGATAGAGTCAATCAAGGCAGGCTTACAGACAAGGTCAATTCGTCCAAAACTTTTTGTATACCTAAATGTATTGTATTTAGGAAACCCATGCAAAAATAAGCAAGGAAAAACAAATATTTGTTAAAAGAAGCAATCTACAAAAGAAAATACTAAGAAGAATGCATAAATGAATAGGAGAGAGCAAACCCAAAACTTCCTTTGTAGATATATCTTTTAAAAGGCAACGTATAAAAGTGACGCGTCATGAAGTTTCTAAAGCATCGGAATTTTTCTTGTAACACTAAGAAATCTGCTTTCACACAATGATATACAATGAAATTTAAAGTAGAGTATGCTAAACTGTTGAAATTCGTGCAAGATAGCCTGTAGCATTGAAATTTCCAGTTTAGTTGCCAATAAAAGTGTAACATTATAACGCTACAACTTTATGAAAGCTTGAATACAAACCCCACAAATGTATGCTTGGGTTAAGCAACCAATGAACAACTAATTTAAAACTTTGATAAAATGAAAGCTAACATAACCATCACTCATGAGGTGCGTGTACGAAGGCAATGGATGTTTCGGAAAGCGAAGGAATTTTCTAAGAGATATTCTACTCTAGAGAGTGGGAGAACGAAGAACAATAGCGAGGGAGGAAGATGTAAGTAGGAAACGGAAACCAAACGCGATAAGGAAGCGACGCTGTGGGGAGAAATTTTGGGACATCTGCGGTGACGCTACAGCGATTAATTTGTGATAGAATGTGTATATTATGAGTAGTACTTATGGACGAGAGTGTTCGGTGCAGTTATGGGCATAATTCGGAATACCACCTTTAAATTATCCGACACAAACTGCTATGAAATCTCATGATCGACTACTACTTCCGTAGCGTATCAGTGTGTATACGTATATGTATATATAACGATAAACGACATTAAAGAGCATACTCAGTGTGTTGATCTGCTTTACCGCCTCTCACAAATTAACTTCGACCAACATGCCACCAACGCACCAGCACGGTGCCTCACAGAAGTCGTCTGCGGCTAATTGCGGTATAAGAAACACAAACTCTCCATTAATTTGGTGAATAGCTAGCAGACGGCTTCATAATCTATTTGATCAAATGTAGAAAGAAGAAAGAAAAAAAGTCTGTAAAGGCGAATGTAAAAATATTTGAAGAGGCTATCCACAAAATCGGGGAGGATATTGGTGTTAGTTTTATATCTGGGGCCCAACAAAAATTTAGAGAGTGTTGTCCAAGGAAAAAGAGAAATACCAAAGAGATCTGTGATGTTATAATGGAGCAAGCATAGGCAGATTCAAATTTAATGCACGCTTTTCTGCAGCGCTTTTATTTCTTCCCGAATAGTTTGAAGCATATTTGAAGAAAAATTCTTATGATCATTTTAGACACTTTGCAAATAGCGTATAGTATAGTATAGTATAGTATAGTATAGTATAGTATAGTATAGTATAGTATAATATAGTATTGTATAGTATTATTATAGTATAGTATAGTATAGTATAGTATGGTATAGTATTAGTATAGTATAGTATAGTATAGTATAGTATAGTATAATATAGTATAGTATTAGTATAGTATAGTATAGTATAGTATGGTATAGTATAGTATAGTATTAGTATAGTATAGTATGGTATAGTATAGTATAGTATAGTATAGTACGGTATAGTATAGTATTAGTATAATATAGTATAGTGTAGTATAGTATAGTATAGTATAGTATGGTATAGTATAGTATTAGTATAGTATAGTATAGTATGGTATAGTATAGTATTAGTATAGTATTGTATAGTATAGTATAGTATGGTATAGTATAGTATTAGTATAGTATAGTATAGTATAGTATTAGTATAGTATAGTATAGTATGGTATAGTATGGTATAGTATAGTATTAGTATAGTATAGTATAGTATAGTATAGTATAGTATTAGTGTAGTATAGTATAGTATAGTATGGTATAGTATAGTATTAGTATAGTATAGTGTAGTATAGTATAGTATAGTATAGTATGGTATTGTATAGTATTAGTATAGTATAGTATAGTAGAGTATAGTAGAGTATAGTATAGTATTAGTATAGTATAGTGTAGTATAGTATAGTATAGTATAGTATAGTAGAGTATAGTATAGTATTAGTATAGTATAGTGTAGTATAGTATAGTATAGTATAGTATAGTATGGTATTGTATAGTATTAGTATAGTATAGTGTAGTATAGTATAGTATAGTATAGTATAGTATGGTATTGTATAGTATTAGTATAGTATAGTATAGTATAGTATAGTATAGTATAGTATAGTATAGTATAGTATAGTATAGTATAGTATAGTAGAGTAGAGTATAGTACCATTCGGGACGCCAAATCTTGGGAATGCGTTGACAGGTTATTACAGATATGCATTTAAAAATACGCCGGGCGCTTTGAGTTTATTTACATACATAAAACAGCTTATCTTACGTTTAATGAATGTGTAAAAATACTAAAGTCTTAACTGTCATTCGCTTGTAAACATCGAGGGGTGAAAGATGTTTCTCTATTCTCAAAAGCATAGAAACTTTGCTGAGAATCTCTACGAGCAAACAAATATTTCCGCGCTTGCAATCTTGCTTTCCGTAGAGAGATGTATTTGGTTCTGCAGATTTCAGACTTCGATCAAAGAATCTCCGACAAGACTGCAGCAATGAAATCCAGTAGAATGGATTGTTTGTTCAAAAAGGTACGTTATTACAGTATTTTTTTTAAATTCTCTTCCCCCTGTTCTGTGCACATATAAGTATGTTATTTCAACTTATTATAAAAATAAAACATTGCGATCTATTCTACATTGGTAAAGATTTGCATCATGCATATTTTACAGCAAAAATAGTAAATGTTGTGCACTCCTGGTTTATGCTACCATTAGCCGCCGCTAATAACAACTAATCCTGTTATTGCGTTTGCTTAATGCATACTATTAGCTTCTTTCTGCACTAGAAAATGGCACTTTTAAACTGCTTGCTAATAATTAATAACGATGAAATCTCGATTGCAATTTGAATTTTTACAGAGTTAAAACACGTTTAAAGCACCAATTAAAACAGCTGCGTAATTGATAATATTATCCAGAGATTTAGTTAACGATTTTTCCATGCTTCATTCAGTGAGAAATTGGAGAAATGTTTCCAAAACAAGGAAAGTATATAATTAATGGAATAAATTTAATTTATAACTACTAATTTATTTATAAATATTAAACACGGCCTAAAAGTAATGTATGATACATGTGTTAAAAGTGTTTTTCATATTGTGCATAGGATATTGAGAGGAATGAGGTCGGACTTTTAACACATTTAACACTTGTATTATAAAACTATTTTAAAGGTCTTAAAAGGGAACTCTTAGGTAGCTCATCACGAAACCTTAATCTTACAATTTACACATAGATAGGTATTGATAGGAATATATGTAAGTGCAAAATGTTAGCTGCTTATATGTATAAAAATGGTGTGAAATTAAAGCCTGAACAAAGACGTGCAAAGGTTAGAAAACCGTGTCCCTACCACGCCACTCTATCCATAGTACCATATCAGCTGGCTCCATATAGATGATAACGAGCCAAGGATGGAATAGAGGGAAGAGAAGATGAACGAACACTGTTCAGGTGCTGTCCCCAGGTACGCTCCGTGCTTTTTAAATGTAACATTACATATAAGATTTTGCATATTTTTTTAACGAATAAGCAGCGACTATTTTGCACTTAAATATGCCCTATCAATGTCTAACTGTATGTGAATTTTGAGAAAATGTCTCGAGATACTTATGAACTTTCCATTTAGATCATAACGTTTTAAGAGCGTAAATTAAACTGTAACTAAAGGTTAAAAAGTGTGACAAATTTATAGTGCGTTAACGATGTCGCCTAATTTTCAGATCAACTGCAAAATGTGCAGCTTTTCTTGAAAAGCCTGTCTCGTCGGAGCTTGACGTTGGAATATTCAGTCTTCGATTACTGGAAATTTGCAAAGTTGCAAATGACTATTTAGGCAAGATTGTCGGTCCTGGTGGTCTAGTGATAACCGTATTTGCCTCGTAGACTCAAAATCTCGACAATCACTCCCAGGGTTGATAGATTTTTAAGAGCGTAAAAATATTAAGCGTGCCTTCCGTAAAGGAACCTCAAGCCTGAAAGAAAACCTCTCTGAGCAAAATTTATCGGCCGCCGTTTGACGCCCTGAATTGAATTGAACACTGATGACCCGAGATGTTAAAGAGCTTCCGTAAATAAACCAAATAAATACTTATATCCTGCAAAGGAATTTATATTCATTAAAAATGATTCAATCAAACTTTCTAGGACAGTAAATCTTGTTATCTGTGAAATTTATCTTATTTATAATTTACAGCTTTGAAATCAGTGTTGTGCAAATTATCATATTCTTATCAGATATTCGTACTGAAAACTTAAAGTGACCGTAATCATATTTACCTCAATTTTCGAATATTTATGCAACCGAAAATTTATAACAATATAATAAAAACATTAACGATCAATAACTTAATTAGCACGTAGAAATATATGTATATATCGCCTCCATATTGCTCATACTCCGTGCTTGTGAAGGATACAACTACCAATCATGCTTTCTTCAAGTTAGCTTTGCAGGGATTTCTGAAGTATTCCCTCTCCATGGAAGGGCAAATGCCAAGTGATTTAGACGCCGAAGATGCCAACAGACTCTGGACAATTCTGAATCATGATTAATTTTCGGCTACACTTTACGCGTACCTTATCTGTTATACAAATGAATCGAACCTCAAATGACTTCACCAATAACTCAAAAGATGTTAGTATAAAATGAACACCTCACAGCTCTAGGGATTCACTTGAACCTATGTGCTGAACATTATTTTACATATGTACGCTGCTTTACCCGCCAGGATAGCGTGTTCCTTACCCGGTCATGTTAGAGGCAGATAAAATAATTGTTAATTGTGTTAGTGCAACTTAACTTAAACCTAACCTAGGGGTAATGTTTTAAGCTTGTTGCGGATATCACTTTAACGTTTAAGTACAAAAGTTAAATCCCCAATTTAGTTTGGAGCTAGAAGAAGACCCTTATAATAAGGAATACTTGTTTAGGTTAGGTTAGGTTAGGTTAGGTTCCTTAAAGTTTGGTTTAGGAGCTTTAACTCTGCACTTAAATGCATGTACTTGGAGAGGTATGCGACACAAGCATTCTTTTCCCAGCAATTAAAAGCTTAAACGCATTTCTTTCTTTTTCAATTTTTTTTCTCTTACTTCTTAATAGTTTTTCTTTTCTGCCACACTGTACATTGGTTGATCATATTTCTCGTAGCATACAACAAGGGACACTTTGAAGAGTGTATACAGATTCATTTCCCATGACTGTGCAGACCACTGGTTCAGTAATCAGATGTATGACGCCGATGACTTCAATAACTTGTCAGAAACCCTACCAAAGCACGGAAGTCATTGCAAAACCACTGAAAGCAAGAACCTTCTACATACTAAGAAATAACCAATATGCACAGCGTGCAATTAAAGTGATGCAGGAACTATATACTACCTGTAGAAACAAAGTGAAACTGCAGCTTTGATTTACCCTGAGTAATAAGCGTTAATGTGCATCATTTCTACATAGTAATGTCATTATCAAAGTGTTTTCTAATTTCTTTTATAGATCATATCACATATCGGTAATTTGCCATGTATAAAATCAAGAATTAAATTTTTGATTTGGCGGTTACTTTTTTAAAAATATGTTGTAATGACATGTTAATTCTTTATGTGGAGGTCAAAAGCTCAATGAATTACAGTATAGGAACATGAGGATGTAAAATAAATTTATAGCCCTATTGTACACATGCCTTACTGAACTGTGGCTAATTATTGTCTGCTGCACAACTTGAACGTATTCTTTCGTAAATTTTTGACAACGTTCTTTACCCTAGGATGCAAGAGTGGTCGGACATATATTAATGTATGATTTCATTAAACATTAATAATTTTAGCTTTATTATGAATGTTATAATGTTTCATTTCAGTAGTAGTTAAGGGAATACAGAGTTATAACAATCCAATTATTTGTATTATGCATACAGTTTATTATAGTAATAAAAATTTTAGAAAATGAATTGAGTCAATGTAAACTTTAAATCATACAAGATCATTGTTGTCCACCAATTGCAGGCAGGTAAGCCTAATATTTGGATACATTTCCGTTATTGGTCGTTACAGAATATGATAATATTATCTCATCCACAATATTTACTGCTGAAGTATGTTTCCATTTACATGGTAATGTTTCGATCAAAATAATAGGTACATGAGTATAGAAAAAGTCGATTTTATGCACGAAATCCTCTTGTATGACGAGAAAATTAGTGCGCATAATCCACAATATTGCATACAGAGTGATAGGAGTAATTATTTTTGAAAATATCATAAATGCAGAAAGATATAAAAATTACATACTGACTGTCTGATTATTGCTTTGTAGGGATCTGGGAAAATAAAGCGTATTAAACAATCTCCGCGCATTAGATTTACTGAGAAAATGTCAGGCGAAAAATTGACTCAATTTCAGAAGATGAACTGATGTGTGTGAATCGCAGTTTTCTAAAAAATTAAAAAAAAAAATTGTGAATAAAGCAGCCAACATTTCCAACATATCCTGACACTGTATTTCAAATTGAAATTGAGATAACTTGGGTCAGTTGCGCATATATGAATCCACTTCGTCGGGAGCTACCGCTGTGACTGCGACCCACAACCTTCCGTAAAATGGACGACAAAACCACGAAAGACCCAGTACATAAACTAAATAAGTTAGGAAAATGAACCCTTCATAAGTTGTTATTAATGAAAGTGAATATTGTAGCTATATTTTAAAGAAATAAACACAAACTTTATGCCAATATAAATTTGCAAAAATATTGTTTAATACTACAAAGGGTTAAAAACACATGAATACATGGATATGATATAAGAGAGGAAGTCATGAACTAGATACATTGAAAATAAACTTAATAAAAATGGCAGATATACAAAGCTGACATTTTTAAATAAATTGTCTTGTGTGTTAAAACACTGAAATTCTCCTAATTTGAAGAATGTCAGAGAATTAAAAAATGTAAAAATTTCCAAAAGTTATTAATTTTTATATAAGAGTATAATAACTCCCTATTTTGGCATTTTATATGATACAATATTTATGCTTATATAACTTGTTTTTTCAAAATGTGTGTTTTGACATTTATTGCATGTATGTGTCTAGTGAGGAAATTAGAAGGTTAATAAAAATAATAATGGTGATGATGAAAATAATAATAATGATCATGTATTATTATTTATTATTATAATATAATTATTATTCATTTCACAGATTGTGACAGAGGTAGTTTTATTCCTCTGCAACTTTATGTTTATAACGAGCTTTTGAGCGTTTGAAATTATGGATTTATATATACGTAAGCAATGCTAAAGGTGTTATGAGTGCATTCAAATACTCAATTAATAATCACTGAATTACTATCGATGACATAAGCAATGACATTTCCAGTAATGATATATTTAGGTAATATGCACACTCAGGGCTTTTGCATAGTATGCCTGTGCACATATATGTGTTGAACAATAAACGAGGAATATTAACTAATGTTGCATAAAGCGGATAATAAAAAGTGGCAACAATTCGTAAACAGTTAAGAAAATGAAATGTTTGCAAGAAATTTTCAGGTTACATTTTCAGATATTCAGGAATTGGGAGGGGCTCATATTATTTATCTCTAGCGTGAGTAATAACAAAAGAGTTTTTATTCGCTCTTTTCACGAACGCAGTATTTCTCTTGAACAGCATTTGCACGGCATCATCGATGATACGCCGATGTCAATATAGCTAATGGATGAGAGAAAACAGTTTTCCAATAACTTTTGCACGTGAGGTGATTCAAAGGAGCGAAACTTTTCCTCAACTGGAAATATAAAAAAGATAATAATTTTAAACTATATGCGTAATTTTTAGTTTCAATTCTGTGAATAGATGCCATTTAATATGCAGGATTTTTATCTAATGCCACTCATCAGATTAGCATGACCTGTCTTTGAATTCACTTTTATTTTTCTAGGACAAAAATGAAAATGTAGTAACAAATATTTATAATTATCCATACATATCCTTTATAAACAACATAAGATGTATATATATATATATATATATATATATATATATATATATATACATGTGTTCTCTCTAGTTTGGCAGTATGTTCTCTTCCAAGGGAGAGTATTCACTAATATAGTAGTAGTGGTAATGGTTATAATGGCAGCAGTAGTAGTAGTAGTAGTAGTAGAGGAGAGGTGCAATACAATAAAGCTTCAACAGGCTTATGGTGCTTTCATAATGCATTAAATATTTGTTTCGATACAAGATATTAGGTTAGATATTAGATATTAGGTATACTACAGCAAAATGTAAAATAAAATATATTAACAATAAAATAAATATAAGTAAACAAAAGAGAAGAAAAAGAAAAATGAAATAACTGAAGAAATGCCATGCACAGCTGGTTTCCTCAATTTGTTTTCTCAACTCCCTCTTCTATTATCAGTTTTTTCAGACCTTATCTACTTCAATTCATTACAAATTTACCCATTTCCTCCTTTTCTTTTTTACCTGCCAGCAGAGCCCACACTCTTTCGATCCGGTAAGAGACTTGGAAGATACTTTTCCCTCCATTCTTTCTTATCTTTCATCCAATATATAGATCCACGATACCACTTCTTCCTTACAAATGGGGCAAATTCTTAATCCATTTTTGTTAATGACCTTAATAAACCTCTATATTTTCTGATCTACGCGAGCCCCCGGATAGTGAGTTTGTCCCCTGTTTTGATGTATTGCCCCAAACTCCCATTCGAATTTTAACACCCATTGTACATCTGGAGAAATCATATCTCTGCATTGTGTAACTGTCTGCTGCCTATCTATATCCATGAAGTTGTTCTTAACTTTTCTTCATGCCTCTTTCTATTTCCCTGACCCGCTAACCAAATGGAGCTCAGCTCTGTTGTTTCCAGTCCCTTTCTTAATTTGGATATCATATTCCCTGCGAATCTTCGTTGCTTGTGGTAGCACTGTGCCATAATTATATAATTTGCAGTCAATATTTCACTATTCTGATTTGGTCTATTATCTATGGTCTATGGTCTCACTGTAAACGCCAAATTCTCTCTTAGTTCGACAGTTAGCTGCGTGTCTCACTAGCCCCCGAATAACCTTTAAAAACACGTTCTCACTGAATCTAGGTTCGCCGTTTGTTCCCATTCCCAAATTTCTGCCCCATAGGCTATCGTAGTTCTGACTAGTGTCCATAGACGGTTTCCAGTATCCTTATAGGAATATTTGGAATTCTGCTGAGTAATCAGAGGGTCTACTGCTTTCGCTCGTGCTTTTTGCTTTGCCATATCAATATGCTTCGTCTACCCTCCATTCATTGTAAAAGTAATGCACAAGTATACGAAATTCTTAACATTGTCCAATGTCCCCTTCGCATACATCCATGTCATCGCTCACTACAAACCGATATGTTCTTGAAGGTCGCTATTTTCGCCTTATTCACATAAACGGCAATTGACCACCGTTTTGCAATAGGTCCAAAATCTGTCTAATCCTCTCTGTAAGCCGTTAATAGTCTTGGATCACAGTATCATATAATTCTCGTCCAAAATTTCTGGTAACTGCTACTGCTACTGCTACTACAAATGCCCCCATATCCTCCAGTAACATCAAGTCAATAATGTCACTAATAAACACATTATATAAAACGCAGCATTGTCTCACTACACTTTCGCATGAAAAGCTCGGATACACCATTTCTGTCATACTTAATACAGCATCTAGATTTCAATATATCGTCTGTAGAACTCAAATATTATTCCCCGACATACCCTTTACCTGCAATTTAACTTATAATCCCTGATGGACATTGAGGTCAAAGGCCATTTTAAAACCAACTAAAATTAGTTTCCTTCTTTTGATTGGAACTTACTTCACTCTTAATATGTCTAGAATAAATGCGCCGCTTACCAAAATGGGTTATTCTTGGAAACCAGGTTGAAATGTTGAGCCTTTACCAAATTCTGTCTCAATACTTTGCTATACAGTATTCCATAATATACAGGATGATCCGTTTGAGATCTCAGAATATGGAACTTTATAACACAGAGCTTATTGTAAATATCTCTAAGCAGTTTACTGTAATATATGCAAAATGAATGTTAATTTTGAGTGGGTGGTGTTTACGACACCAACCACTTGCCGTCTCAAAGCTAGGGTGCATTGTAGACACGCCACAACAGCGCGATCATTATATTGTGTTATGACAAGATTTTCGAGTGTTTTAAGGATCCAGTGAGCTTATAGACGTGAGTAAAACTGTCGTTATGCCCCTTCACGTAGAGACATTGTTAAGTGGTACAATATGTTCCTGGCCAGTGGTTTGACACTGCCTGGCACAGGCGGAAAGGTACTTGATAGCAACAAAGAGTAAGCCATTCGATAAGTAATATCCCAAAGCCCACGGAAGTCATTCCGCCATTTATCAGAAGAACACGGTACTCCGCACGGAACGTGCCAGAGTGGTGAAAGGCAATTCCTCAAGTAGTTTCCGTATCACATTCAGCGAAATCAAGCATTGAGGAAGATTTCTATGACTCCCGTCTCAACTTTACTGCAAAAAATTAGCGGAGGATGTGTTGAAAAAATACAGAAAAGAAAGGAGTGAAGTTCAAATTAGAGTCATTATTAAAAGGAGGAAGGAGAAAGGTTCTTATTGGCGGACAGAACAACTGAAGAAAACCAGGAAGGTTTTCTTAAGGGAAATAATGCTAAGTTGTGACAGGTGATTAAAAATCTAAGGTGTAGGAGGAGGCGCGCAATGAACTTTTACCTAAACTGTGGGCGGCAAACTTCAAGGTGCCGGGGGAAGGAGCAACAGCACTATGAGGGAGACTCGAAGGTTAGTAATGCCAGAGGTACCTATTCTGGTTGCAGGTATTTCGTTAGGGGAGATTACACGGACAGTACTGTGCTGAAAACCAGCCTCTGCTGATATGTGACTGCTCATACTCCCATACATGACTGTTCCTGGTTCAGAATTAGCCCAACTCTTGTGAATATGTCCTCGTCGGTGAAGAAAATCGAGAAGTCAGGCTGTTCTTTCTGCCACTCCAAGATCCACCTGAAGAACTCTAGCCTGGGACCGAAGTCCGCTGGCTCCAATGCCTGCACGTTAAGCACATGATGGAGAGTCGTTCTTCGTGTAGGATCCGATGCACGCTGGTCTTGTTCGTATTCATGGCTCTGGCAATTGCTTGGGTGCTGGTGAACATTTAGCCTAATCCTGGTAAGCACCTCTTCTGCAATGGGTGGAGTATGACGACTTCGGTTTGCACCGACATCTGGTCTGTGCACCATAAAGACCCAGTCTGCAAACGCCGAGGGACATTTTACAAGGTCGAGTGGTAAGGACCTTATCTGCCTGGAAATCCATCCTTGTATAGCTGTGCAGCTACAGATGCCAATGCACTTGCTTTCCTATATATCAAATGCATATCGGGAAATGTGTAAGCCATGTTTTGGGGTAACTGGGAAGAGTCTGTTGCTTTTGATACACAAAGCAGAAAATGGTCCATTAACCACTTAGGTACGACATGCCAGGTACTTTGCACTGCTGAACTATTATCCTTGGCGTGCATACTCTCGCAGAACGAGCAATTTTACCGAAGTAGTAAAATCAATTCTTTTCAACTTCCCGTGCACCGTGTATTCAGATTACCTTTTTCCATCTACTTGGTCAAGATGAGAGCATTCTGCATGAATATCTAAAACATACACTTACGTTATTTTGACGCATCAGCTTGGAAATGGAATTTGGAAAAAGCGTCATTACTTTCAAAGTTTAAAAAATGGATCATAAGTTGCCTATCTCAAAATGCTTATCTAGGACTCCTCCACAATCCTTGCAATTTGTGTGGTAGAATTCTGGGACATCGTATATACATATGTAAATATAGCGAATATGGTGTGATTATTTAGTGTTTATCTGTTTCTGCTTCTCTAGTTACTATTATTTTAGTTACATTTTTCCAACAGCTACTTAATTTTTTAATTTATTGTAATGTATAATTGTACTGTAAACTAGAACGTCCAGTGTTTAAATAAGGCAAATAAACAACAAACAAATGAAACACATCGCATTAATTAATGCAATATTTCAAGAAAATAGCTGATCTACATATATAAGCATATAGAAAGCATATTTATATTACTTCAATGTTAGTTATTAAATTTCTGCACATTGTTCATGTTAACTTATTTAGTTTTTATAATTGCATAATATACACATTTTGCATTTAAACACTTTTTCTGGGTTCTTCATGTAGGCTAGTATTACAAAGAAGAAAATTGAATATTATTGTATGGGAAATGTTGGCAAGAGTACTGGAATCAACAAAATAAATCCGGTGGTTTAAAATAAGGTTATCAGCATGCACATGGTATAGGAACAGTAAATAACGTGCATGTTAATATACCTTAGATATTAACTGAGTTATAGTGTAAAACACTTACAACCCTATAATGAAGTTCAGTTGCAGGGATTTGGGAGTTTAACATGCCTGTAAATATCGCAGTTGGAGAATAGTGCAGTAATGAACAGTCCCTTAATCCATTTATCAAACTGTCCAACAGTATCAAAGCAAATTGTCTGAATAGGTACCGTAGACTTTGAGAAAGAAAGATACAATTGTATTTTTAGATATGTTTTCTTTTGCTGAAGCTTTGTACTTATATACTTATGATTTTAATTCACTTTTGAGCTTCCAGGTTATCTAGTTGATACAAGAACGTAGCTAAATTAAAGAAAAATGTATGATACCCTTTCACCCGAGTCAATGTGTTAAGAATTTGAACAATATACTATAAGTAGGTGATAGAGAATGATGAATTGTAATTACACTCCAATTCATTGTGTGGGACTTCTCTTAAAATTGTTCACTAACCACAATTTGGCTGCAATTTAAGGGTGTATACACAATTCTTGCTGTTTTCATTCTCAAATCCCGAGTTAAAAGAGGTAATAAAGTCAATTTATTTTTGCTAAACGTTGTGGTTTTGCAGCGAAAAATATTTTGTGCTGGATGATGTAGGATTTTCAAAATTCACCCAGTAAATTTTGGTCTTAGAGTATAATGCTACAATTTTTATTCAGAAATGAATAGTCGTTACAAGACAGTACCCGCAAACTTAAATAAAGAAAATGATGGGTGTTTTTTGTGCAGGAGATGAGAGTTATTGAAGTGAAGACTGTTGTAGTTTTTAGGATTTTATGTGCATGGATATAAGGAAGGATTTATAGATAATTAGATATCTGCGGCAACCAGGAATGTTTTAGCAGTAGGGAAGTTTGAAAGGGTAAAATTAAATGAAAAATGGATTAAAAATTGAGAAGTTAATCAAGGAATTCTGCCCCATAGGCCCAAAGAATATAATTATGCATCTATAATAATGCTGTAAGAATTTCCGACTTAAGCAATTCTCCTCTAAGCGTGGGACAAAATAACATTCGTATATATCAATAAATAGAATTATTCCTCATCGTAAACCTGTTATTACTTTTTTAGTATGACATCCTTGATACGTTCTTTCTCGAACAACATCTCGTATTAGGTATTTAAAGAATTCAGTATTTTTGGAGGTGGTAGTATACATTAAAACAAAGAACATGTAAGATCTACAAATATTCTTTTCTGAGACATTTTATTATTTTTTATTGAATTGCAGGAAACAAAAGAGTGAAATGGCAAGCAGTCATGTATTTCTGTATTAAATATTACAAACATGTCTTTGGTGTCTATAGCAAGCAGTAGATTAAGTAGATAGCGACGAAGTTCTATGTGTGTGTCGTATTTAATTCCTATTTCGGGTGGGTTCAGCACATATTTCCATCTATTTTAATGACGTCGGTAAACAGGCGCTTAATACTGATGATATGTTTTATTTTATTTTAAAAGCTTATTAAAGAAGTTTTTTCTTGAAATATACAGCATACTATCAATATGAGAAATGGTAGAAATTATTTTCTGCTGTGGTCTAGCAGGTGAAAGTAACCTGCAAGCTCATGCGCTCTATGCAGGAAATTATCCTAGGAACAGGGTAATACACCACAAAGTATTCAGCAATCATTTCCCATGACTTGCGTTAGCACCATAAAATACAGATATTGGCAGACCTCACTCTGGTATGGAGTAACGCGTGTTACGACGGGTGTAAAAATTAATGGAACGAGTACACAATGAATAACTGCAGCTAAAGGTATCAGTCATCTGCTTGCCTGGACAGTTTTTCGGAATTGTAAATATTCATAATAAATATATGTACGCTGATGGAAGTTCTCGTGCCAGTGAAAAGCATAATATTGGCAGTGTTTTTGTTTTTAATTAACGCATGGAAAGATATTGTTGGCATTAGAATAATTGTGTCCTTCATTCTGCTAAACATTTTAACTGATATCATAGTCTCATATCAAACGAATTGCCTATCTTGCTGGAGAAAGTGTCCCATCAACATGCATAATGGAGCACCGGTCTGTTTACAGCGCCATGTCCGAGAACAGCTAATGCGGACATTAAATGTATTGGTAGGGGAGGTCTAGTCCTATGGTTTGCTCCTCTTTTTGATTTTAATCTCCGAGGATTTTAGTTATGAGAAAACACGAAAACCTTAGTGCATGCAATCCCCATCAATGATATTGAATTATTACAGGAATATTTTTTTTCAACATCGGACACCAATAGGAATTGTTTCAAATAGTGCACAATTTCCCAAGATGTAGGTAGAAAGATGTCCTACAAAGAATGGAAATTACATTGAGAATTTAATGATGTTGATGAACAATACTCGTGTCTCAGAAGATTTTAGGATTGTTACTAATTCGATTTTTGCCCCCTTATGTTGGTGTGACTACCACTTCTCAAAATACTGAAACTTGTCTCCTAACATTCGATACTTCTTGCATTTCTAAGCTTTTAACGCAATGTGTCGACTGGTAGAGCAGTGAAATACAATGTAACCACTTGTGGATTGAAGTTATGTCTGTCCCAAACTTCTTAGAATTGTGAATGGCGCTCTTATTGAGCCCTGCTTACATCCTCCGCTATTGACAGAACACATCTACCTGCCGTTCTTAGAACACATTTTGTCTGCACTTCCGGAAGATATTCCTCCGTGAATGCGTCAGATGACGTGGGTCCAAGGCAAAAGGGCATCTGCGCATTATGATCAGGAGAAAAGGAACTAGCTAATCATATCACCTTATCTCTAGAGGATAGAGGATTAAATCCTGACCGATATAATTCCCTGATCTGAACTCTAATTTTTTTTTTTTAAATTTGGAGCATGTAAAGACTGTCGTGTATGAAACGCCAGTTAATACACGGAGGAGTTAAATTTTTAATTAATGACATTATTTTCCATATTTCAGCTATTTCACAAGTCACTTAAACGACATTATTATCTCCAATCCGAAATAAAGGGACGACAAGCTTTAGATCACTTTAATATAGTGTACTTTCGCATTAATTAAATAAAGTTCGCCATATATAAATTGCAATTTATTATTAAATTTAAAACAAAAATCTCATACCAGCTAATCTTGTAGCGCAAATAATTACAGCATACATACTGTCACAAATGCAGGAGCTGATATACAAATATTAACAAAATAAATTAATCTTATATTAAAGTGGGCTCAATATTAAGGAAGATGCCCCAAATATATTTGTGGAAATGCAAAGGAAATATAGTTTCTGCTAAATTACATTACAGAGTAATGGGTACGTCATGTAATGTGGGCGACAATGATGTGTTGCAATGTGATTGGTAATGTGGACGCAGAACATTTCAGAAACACGCGTGTCTCAATTGTGGCATATATGATCATATAAATTAGGGTTGTTGGTGAAAAACTGCCCAATTAACACTTAGTCTCTATCCTTCAATGTCTTCGTCTGCGCTACGCTCCTGCACCCCAAAGTACAAGTACTAGTTCTCTGGCAGGTACTTCTATGCGGGTACCATCCTTCAGCTTCTGTACTGTTGTTAGACATTTCTCTTTGGCATTTTTGAACTTAAGCTGTCTTTATTATAACTTAATGCTTTACATTTTGTGTCTAAGAGTTTCTCTATTTCGCCCTTTCTTAAATCCTTTTAACCTCTGAGTTACGCTTTCAAACCATGTCCGATCCTTGTGCACAAATGGATCGTGACATATTTAGCGGGGTTGCTAATCGTAACGTATTTAGAGGAGGCGCCGGGCTTGCTGTTCGGTTACTGGAAGGGTACGGTTTCGATGCCGGCGTTCATAATACTAAATCCGGATATATTTGGTGAACACGCAGATATAAACTTTAATTTGTGCAGAAGTATGGTTCGATCTTCTACTTTCGCTTCGTTTCGTTTTATTATCGCCTTAAAAATTCTTTTCATCATTATAAATTTGTTGGTGCAACAGATTTTATTGCAGCTCTTGAAAATTTGGCTTAAAGCACCAATTTTATGCCACGATGATCTTGGTTTTGCTTATAAATTATTAATTTTATTTTTATTTTAATGTTTTCTTTGTTGTTTTGTATGATATTTTCCATTTCAGTCTGGTCTAAACACTAGCAATAATGATTATTAATTTTTATTTTTTGGGTACATTTATTTATTTTTCTTTTTTTTTTCTCTCGTTTTCTGGTAGATATTTTGATTTGCTTATTTTATCGGTTTTACGCTTTCACTTTATCATAAACAAACGCATCTATACATTTAGTGAAATTATTTTAGAAATAGATCTTTTTTATATTTTAAACTTTAATGTGGACTATTATTTTCCCATTTTTTTTTCGTCGGCTAATCATTGGATTAATTAATGATTGCGTTTATCCTGAATTCTTTATTGTAGCTTTCATGATCTTATGACTATACTTTAAACGTGTTTAAATTCATTCTTGGCTTTCAGGATACATGTTTTAGTTGATTTTTTAGCAAATTAACACACTACCTTGCCGGCAATCACTAAATATATCCGTAGAACTTTGTTTGTTGGATAAAAGAGCCTAGGTTAAATGTGACGTTCTTAACGTCAAACTTTTTTCTGCATTTTATATCTATAAAGAACCTATTTATAATAACAACACTCCAGCAAGACTTCTTTAAGAGTTATAGTTTGTTCTCCATTGTTTAACATTTTATTTTTTTATAATTATTTTGTATCTTTTGTTATAATGTTACCACTGGGTCCCAGTCCTCTCTTCTTTTTTGTTTTTCATAGCATATATTGTAATTATTTATATCTTAATATTCTTAAAGCTATGACTATTTTCTTATAATTTTATTTCAAACTCTGTTGTGTGTTTTTTTTTTAAGTATTTTCTCTGTAAACTATGAGTGCTCCTCAGCGGTGATTTTAAAGGTTAGGTTAGAGAGGATGCCCTATATGAGGATTCGTGGGTATACTGCCGGGCGTTCCGCTAGGACACTACAGGTATAGTGATTTTTGTATATTTTACGGTAAAAGGTGTTCCAGGTGTTCCGCGAGAATCTTGCAGAAGAATGTTATTAGCTGGACGCTATTGTTTTTATAAATCCCTTGGGTTACGGGATTGCGCCATATGTGTCTCCGGCAGCCAGTTGGATGAAGTTTTTCCGTTTTGTCAAGCAAAAACGCACATGTTTTGGAGCTCGTGGTGCCCATGCACCTGCCTTCAAATTTCGTTCACTAACTCCAAGCAACTGGTCTCTGCTTGCCGTGAACCAAATCTGAAGTGTATTTTATGTATGAAGCGTATGTGTTATTTTACGCAAATAGGTTTTAATGGGTGTTTTTGAAAGTTTTTATTACAAGATGTGTAAATAGCGTAATTAATGTCTCATATATTGTACCGGCATTTAAATTGTGCCGCTCACATATATGATAAGACTATTTATGCAGTGGCGCTACAAAAAGGAGAGAATGTGTATTAAGAGGTAAAGTGATGCTTAGCTAAAATGCTGAACGTAGCAGCCTCGCAAGTAGTGTTGCTGTTATGTTTGATTTTATAATCTGCTAAGTAATTTTCGTCTGTTTTAGCTAAGCTTCTAAAGACTCACAGATATGTATGATATCGTTTTCATATTACACACATTGTACTTTTACTTAACTCACCAATAACCAGTAATAATACTTGAAATAATTTCTAATTTGGAGGGAAGTTAGCAATAAGTAAACAAAATGGCCAAGTCATATAAACTGTACTGCCGCATTTTGACTATGTTGGACCGGTCCAATTTATAAGAAAGTTTTTGCAACATTTAGAGACCCAAGTTACCATTGCAATTTTATGTTTGGAAAAACCAAATAAGTATTAATGTCATTAAAGCTGCAAACTACTATTCTTATTGCCTTAAAGCACAAACAATATTAATGGAATACTTTGTTACTCATTTTAAAACAATGTTTAATATTGCAACAATATTTAAGCGTAAAATAAAATTGCATATTTTGACTATGTATTAAGCCCCAGTTTCAAGACTTAACATTTTCTTATATGAAGCTTTCAGATGGCAGCAACAAATAAGTGCATCCTGTGGAGTCAAGATGACTTAGACACTATGCGTCTTTAGAAACGGTGATGCAGGTATTATGAAATATGTAAAATTTCGGTGTTCCTAAACCAACACTGAAGAGAACAATAGAAAATAAATATTTGAAAGCTATTGAGGGCTTCAAGAATTTTTGACGTGGCATAGATCTTCCAAAAGAACTAGCAGATGAGTTAGTAAATCATGTTTCATTACTAGAATCTCATATGTTTGAATACTTGCGGCGTGGCCTTCAGAAGTTAGCGGTAAAAATGAATGGTGTTTAACACCCGTTTTTGCTACAGAGGCACCACAGGCGATGAAGAAGTTAGCGGATTACTTAGCTGAAGCTGATGGAATGAAACACAGATTCAAAATGGCAGGGTAGGAAGACAATGGTACTAAGCTTCATGTCTCGTCATCCCTCACTATAACTCCGATAGCCCGGGATTATTTCGACAGCAACAATTTATGGTTTTAGCAAAGAAGCTTAACATAATACTTTGATATTCTCAACGACATTATTGACAACAGTGATTATCAAGCCAATCACATATTCAACATGAATGCAACCAGCTTTTCAAGGGTTTTCAGTAAACACAAAAAGGTTCTTTCTATGAAAGGGAAGCATTAAGTGGGTGCTATAACCAGCGCTGAGAGAGGAACAGACACAAATTGTCACAAGTAGATTCGTTTATCCGTCCATAACCGTAATTCATTTTATTAACTTTTTGCTCATAGAGTGCAACTTGTCTTTACCTGGATGTTTTATTGGATTCAGTGCAATGAAAACTGTAAGCATTGTTTGTGAACTAACTATTATTATTTCTTAGATTCCTTGTAATTTTCATACTACATGATTACATTTATATAAAGTAATCGCTAAATTTCTTAAGTGATCACACATCCACAACTTATGAATTGCATCATACTTAAATCGTACTTAAATCTATTTTATCCTAAGAATCTCTGTGATCCTATACTCGTTCACGGAAGGATTATTGAAAATGCACCACTATTTGGCCCAGCAACTTTTTCTGGGATGTTGCTGATAACCTACGAACATCGGCAGGATTAAAAATCTTCTCCTGGCGTTCTACTATTCGGGACAGAGGTGAGGACCCATGCGCTTTCTCATCACATCCGTTGTGGGATGTTATCTACAGCTCAGTGCTAAATGTCAGTTTCTGTTGTGATTCTAAATGAATTATGCGACACTGCGAGGCTTCATTGGTGAAACTTGAGATTCCTTATGCTAACAGTTTTGATAATTATTTTTGAAGCATAATTTTAATTCAAGGAAGAGGCTATCTCTGAACATAAACTTGATTTCCACGCCTTGGGCCGCTGACTTCCTTGTTTGTGTGTGTGTAAGTTATTATACCACTAGTGAGTCCTCACCACAATTCTTCTTATACTTCGATATGATCTACCTCATATTTTCCTTGCTTGGAATGTATTTTAGCAAGTAGTGAACTCATTTTGTCTCATTTTATTGTTTACTGTGTGGATGAGTGGACGTTCAAACACTGCAACCTCCATATGATGTACACGTTTATTTCTCTTAATTTGTTTGTAGATTCTTTGACTTTTTCCTTATCACTTGTTTTCTTTACTAATGAGATGTCGAAGTAAAAATTATACATCGCTGAGTTCAGCGCTTTTTAAGCATGGGGCGATATTTCGAATACAAGAGCTGATATACACCTATTAATGAGATTGTATTGAAAATTATAAAACAGGTTCAATATTAAAGAAAGATGTCGCAAGTATGTTTGCGGAAATACAAAGGAAATATGGTTTCCTTTTGATTGAGACCGCCACGGGTGGCCGAGTTCGTTAAGGCACGGACTCGTGAGCGGGAGGTCTGGGTTCGAATATCGCCAGGACCGTCCTCCCTGACTGAGATTTTTTCCAGGATTTCCTCAGTACTCATAAGTGCCAAATGTTGGGGAGGTACACTAAACTTAGGCCTGGAACGATTCCTTCCTTAAAAAAGTAAATCCTTCCCCAATATTTCATTTCATCTCATGTATCATCACAGTCCATCGCCTGTGGTGCCTCTGTAGCAAAAACGGGCGTTAAACACCATTCATTCATTGTGATTGAGATTACAGAGTAATCCGTGCGTCATTAGTTATGTGAGCGACAATGATATGTCGCAATGTGGTTGGCTATGTGGATGCAGAACATTCCAGGAGCACGTGTCCTTGGGGTTTGGCACAATTAGGGTTGTTCTCGGAAAGTTTCTCTTTTGCTTCTTGGTCTCTATTAGCTCTGCTTCGAGTTGGCTTTGTCTGCGCTTCGTTGCAGAGCCTGAAAGGTAACTGGTTTTTCGGAAAGTGCTTGCATGTAGGGCAACATACTTCATCTTCTGTACTGTTGTTAGACATCTCTCTTTGCACTATTCGGTATTCTTGAACTTAAGCTGTCTTAATTAAAACTTAATGCTTTACATTTGGTATCTGAAAGTTACTCTGTGTTGCTCTTTCCTAAATCATTTTAACATTTTAGCTACGCTTCCAAAACTTGTCCGATCCCTGCGCACGAAAAAATCGTGACAATACATACATAGATAAATGAGTAGAATTTCAACTAATATACCATTTGCATGGTATCTTTATGGCTCTGGAACATAAAACTGGAAGATATCAAGCATACCATATTTTCTATGTCAAAATACATGTACAGATCTTCTGATTCATTCCTAAAATTGTTTGGTGTTATTTCGACTAACCAGATATGACGTAGAAGAACGTTCAGGATTTCTGCATCGTGATCCAATTCTGCCTTATATAGCAAGAGCGTTAACAACCTGTAGGTTCCAAAATGTGTCCACAGAAAGAAAGGGAGAGGAGGAAGGAATAAGCAGCAAGAGCGATAAAGGATTTGTGTAAATATGGAAGTTTAACAAGTAATTCATATGTTGTGAGAAATTTTCCCTCATGTAAACTGCGAAAATCTCGCATATATTAGGACATGTTTACATAAGAGCAGTAACAATTAGTACTTAATTTATCCGAGTTCTTGTCTCAGGAAGTAGAAAGAAGTAAACTAACATTAGCTAAGAAGTTAAATGCACTGCTGCTCATTAAAATGACAACATTCTATATGTGTTCATAATAACCATTATAAAATTATGTCTGCGTTCTCGTTCGATTGTTTTATAAATCTGTTGGGACGTTCAAATCTTATGCTTATACTATCTAAATTCACTGATCCCATATTGATTTCACTGTGAACGTATTTCATCCATCATGAGCATCAATTTCTCGGATTGGCATTCCGGACTATAAGTATATACTCGTTCCTTCTGAGAAAGTGTGGGACCCATTTAACCCATTTCTTATGGATGTTGCAATTTTAATGACCAGCAGTGTATATTACGCTAAGTGTCTCTAGCCTCCTACTTACTCATACGCAACTGTTTGTGCAATAGCATTCAACAGAAATGTGTCAATGATTTAAAGCACCAATGTCAAATATTCATATTGTAAGAACTGATAACACGAAATATTTAATATTCTTTTTGTATAGATAACAGCCTCTTATTACACAATGACAGAAATTTATTACCACAGTCTGTTAACAATTAGTTCTTTGTTTGAGAATTAAAACATACTTAGCAGCTTCTCTGAATTATATGCGTCTAGACATTAAACAGGAACTATTCTACGCTAAAAGGACTGTAGTTTATGTTTGCCTGAATAAAAATCACTATAAACTATCATAGCTAGATTTTTTTTTTGGTTAAAATATCGGAAGTTTGTTTCGTTTATACTCTTGGAGAAATAAGAGCTACTATAATGCTTACGACAGAGATAAGTGAAAACGGAAGGGAGTTGCATTTTCTTGGTTTAGAACCTACCAACAATATCCTTTCAAATGTTTTTCTCCCCATTCTTTGTATTCCTTAATGAAAGATATTATAATCTTTCTTCAGTGGGTTTTGACGTAAGCAGGTTTGTGCCCACTTTAGTTCATCGTTTCCACCTTTGCAGCTGAGTAAAATATTGGTATCACCCATGTTGTCAATCAATTTTAATATCACTACATTGAAAATATTTGCGAGCTTGAGTTCCAAACCAGGCAAGTCTATCAATCCTTATTTTACAAGTACCGGGAAAAATAAAAACTAACTGCAATTATATGAATTTTATATTTTGAGAGGTTACCTACAAATGAATATTGTAAACTACATATGTTATTTACTCAAAATGCCCTTGAACTATTGTAAGAAATATGTAGGACTTGTTCAGCTTTGGTTGGCAGGGTAGGACCTTGAACATCGTTGATTGGAAGATGTTTGAACATATTCAGTTTAGGATGAAATTAACAAACAATTAAATCATGGAATACAAATTTGTTTAAATATGAATAAATTTTATTAATTTAATCATTGAAGATCTATCTCTCGGGAAAGCATCACTGTGGTTGATATAATGCGTAGGCTTTCATGGTCGAAGTCGGATTTAGAATACAATCTTCCAAGGTGTGTGACCATGGCTGAATGGAGTTCGTTTTTCCATACGCTTTGACAGTAACTTCCCGCATCTTCAGTGACGCTGATGATTTCCTGGAAGTACTTCTTTCTCGATCTTATCTGCACCTCTGATCATCAGCGCCACTGAAGATGCCGGCGCAGTCACCGGCGAAACGGCCGGAACAACGAGCATTACCAAATAGCCCGGAAGATTGTATTTTTATATTACTGTTGTTGCAATAAACATAACAATTGTTAAATTATTACAAACAATTACAAATATCAGTACATAAAATGTATCATTCTTAGACCTATAAAATGCACGTTATTAATATGATATTTTGCATCTACACAGGCATGGCTGCATCAAATACCGTACAGTCACTTGGCGTTTCAGTCTTAACACCACCTTCATATTGGAAAGGCATTCTCTGTACCAAAACAGAGGCTCATACTACAGCTATTCTTTACCATATTGCTTTTTACTAAGCATACTACGTTGTCTTTTACCAGAACATTTTTATTGTAATGGGTTTTATATGTTGAATACCTTGCGATTTCTTATATACTGCTTTCAAATACTTAAAGTGAAGCATTTTTCCCAGATATTTTACTTTCCCAACTTTATTAATAGTCTTCATTTATTGTTAATATATGATGTTCAAATGGAGCTGAAAAGCACATGTGCCAAGGATGAAGAAAGACAGGCGAGCCTAAACCACAGGGATATGTAGTCCAAGTCTAGGAAACAGATACTTAGGACTCCCACAGGAAAGATGGTCACAAGAATTAAGAGAAGTGAAGGGTGTAGATCCTACACTGTAGGACCAGGATAGCAAGAGACAAAGTAAGGTGGAAAGAAGCGCTTTAGAACAAAGAGGTGCATGTGAATTATGTATAGTAGGTGTAACTGGTAAAGAACCAAACCCCATCTGAAGAGAAAATTTACAAGGACTAGCTCACTCTATGAGATCTAGCCCTATAGCCCGCGATGGAAAATCATGGAGTTAAGGGGAAGATAAAGAAGTTGAATTTTATCTTACAAGTTTTCTAGCCTACTTCGCTTGCGATTTTCAATAGTTTATCATCAGAGTTTTTAAGATGCTATAAAATATCTAATAATTGGAACTAACCGTATGGTAGTACGGCATTGTACAACTGTTATCTTATTTATCTTATGTAGAGGGACCTATCTGCCTGATTGTATGGCCTGATGGACTGTGGTTTCGTATATCCTAGGTTTGGATTCTGCGGAGTAGGTTTTATATTTTATGTTGTAGTATGCTCATACATTAGATGAAAAAGTAAAAAAAAGTAGTAAACAAGACTCGCATTCCATAACAGTAATTCACTTTCACTTATCATAACAACCTCACTCTACAACTTCTGTTCATTGTTATGTGATATTTCAATTGGTAGGCAATCCATACATTCATTATCTCACATTGCTTTTTTAAGACCCTTCTACAATTTCTCAAATAATTGCAGTGTATTTCATTAAATTCAAATAAAAGAGATGCATTCATTACTCTGGTATTTATTTTGGCAAATGGTCCATCTGCATCCTGTCACAATACGCTAAAGCACAATTCATGTCCGCTGGATTCCGCTGTGAGGTAAACTGCTTAGACAGTGTTAATCATACTTTTATATCGCACTAATCATCCTTATAGGGCACATGTTTCACAACCAAATACACCGATGAACTGAGATCTAATTTGGGTACTTCAGACTCTTAAGGATGCATCCCTATTTTGTTACTTTAGGATTTTTTTTTTTTTTTGAGTAGTGTTTAACGCCCGTTTTTACTACTGAGGCACCACAGGCGGTGGACACTGATGATACATGAGATGAAATGATAAATTGGGAAAGGATATTTTTTTTTTTTTTTTTTTAAGGAAGGAAGCGTTCCAGGCCTAAGTTTAGGTACCTCCCCGGCATTTGCCAGTTATGAAGACTGAGGAAAACCTGGAAAAAACCCCAGTCAGGGAGGACGGTCCTGGCGGGATTCGAACCGCAGACCTCCCGCTCACGAGTCCGTGCCTTAACGACCTCGGCCACCCGTGGCGGTCTCTTTAGGATTCGAAGCATAGAGAATGAACTAGAAATAAACTGCAATGCATTTTGACGTATGTGTTGCTATTGCTTCATTAGTGAGCATTATAATGTTTAAACGCTCGTTGAAAAGGGAGGTCGCCTAAGGCTTCCTAAATTTATAGTTCCGCGAAAACAGCAGGGTCAGCAGAGGCCGAGTGTAGCCTTGGTCTGAACTGTGTTCTAGAAAATTATGGTGTGGTAAACAAATCCCATTTATCGATTTGGGATTCCTATACTGACTGGCAGCTTGTGCCATGAATTATAGTGCCTCTGTTTGTCTCCCTACCAAATGGGGCGGCATTTTCACACAATAGTGAGGCCGCCTGGCTTATACCGCCCTAATCAGGTTCGGCGCAAGGAAAGCAGTTTCGAACTATTGTTACAATAATGTGACCTACAGACCGTAACTAATATAACAAGCTTGGAATCCCACATACTGCGCATCAATACCCTGCTTGTTTAGATGAGCTTCGTGGTCGCCCATTCACTTCAAATCAGTGTTAATATTTCGCCTACAATAACACATCCCGCATAGGATTTGGGATCACGATACAGGCACACCATTAGGTTTTTAGAAGATATTGTTTCGAGAACCTTGCCCGTTTTATAGATAGACCAATGAGACTCACAATACAGATTAGAAACTACTCAGAATTAAGAAATACATTTTACTTCAAAGTTCAGTTGGAGAAAGGAAAACTTTGATGCTATTTATCTGGCCAGTGTATCACAATTTATTTATTATAAGATGTACGTTATTCTAAAATAAATGCATTGTCAACAGAGTCATTACAAAGTGTTAACTGATGTGGGAGATTATGGGTTTTATTCTATTTTGAATGTTATATAAAATGCGCAATTTATTTACGGTTTATTAATTTAAATACGGCTTTCCATCCTAATTAATGCGAACTCTTAGCTGCTTTCTGTTTAAAGTTCTTCCACTTTTCTAAATTTTCAAATAAGTGAATTGATAAACAAAAATACATATCTGAAGTAGGGATTTTTTAGAAATATCTGTACTTGTCAATAAATATAATTGACGTTACCATCTTAGGTTACGTCAGAAATGTTAAATGTGTGTGAGTGACTTGGGTAGTAATTACATGAATGCTCTCTCACGCTCTAAAAGTCGATCCTGGTAGTGTAGTGGGTACCATACTGGCCTTCTAAACCCAAGATCGCGGGTTCGAATCCGGTTAGGACCGACGGATTTTTTCGGGCGTAAAAATCGGAGGTATGGCTTCCTTCGGAAGGGAAGTAAAGCCGTGGGTCCCGTGTCGTACATTTACGGCACGAAAAAGAACCTCAAGCCTGAAAGATAGGCCTCTTAGCAAAATTTGTCGGCCGTTTCACGCCCTGAGTTGAATGGGACGCTAATGACCTGAGATGTTAAAGAGCGTCCGTAAATAAACCAATCAAAAAAAAAAAAAAAAAAAAACTCTCTAAAAGTACACATCTCTGCAAGATGAGTATAGAGTATATTTTGAATACCTACAGAAAATGAAGGAAAACAACATTTTTTTTTTTTTTGCATACAATGACTAGAGCTACTTAACCACCATTCAGAACAATTTATGCAAGAAACCCATCGATATCTATCTTTTTGCATGTCTAATAGTGAGGGTGTATTAAAGAAAGAGAAAAGATCATACTAAGATTGGAAATTATTAATGTAACCTAAAGATTGTTGGAATTTATAATAAGGGAACATCTGTATCTGGAAAGTATTCTTAAATGATACATTCTATATAATGTTTTTAAAATTGCACTTAAAATAATATATTGCTGTAGGAGTTTTATTGACTAATTAGGTCCGTCTTTGACCTGATTTTGCATGCTTAGCCAACATAACCATATAAGTACTATTCCAGTTGATCCAGAAGATGCAGGATCCTCTCTTATGCACCAAAATTAAAATACATTGGAGTCATCATTATTACTTTTCAATGAATGTGACAAATTACTTAGCTTTACATGAAAAAAAGCTTGGGAAAATTGCTATGTCATTACTTTAATAGTTTATAAACATTATGATTACCGGTCACATATTATTCAGCAGTTTAATAATCGACATCAATTTCGCACACATTATTAATTTCCATGTAATCACACTTCAATGTACTGTAAAACTGAATTTCATTGAGTGAAACAAAATGGTTAGGTAAATATATAATATCATAGTGCCTGACTTTCTTTATGGACAAGGGCAAGTTGTAAACAGCCTTAGATGGATCAATTGATATACTTGTTCCAACATCACTCTGTATAGCAAAACTCTCAAAACCAGGGATACTGATTGATACTTGAGCTGACGTTACGAAGTTGAAATGATACATGCTATATTCAAAGACTTCATACTTAGATATATTTTAAAATTATGTTTACAACAACTTTTGAAATTACCTTCATAATGTTTAGAGAAGTTGAAAGTAAGGCATATGGATGATAGCTGCGTTCTGGCTCAGGGAAAGTATGCACTATCTTCTCTATTATCAGATTCCATCTTGTATGTTTTCTACGGGTATTTACTATATGGAATACAGAAACAGTGAAGTCAACAATGAACTATACATTATAACTTCCTTATGAATAAAAGAGTATGAAATGAAGGAACTGTTTCACCAACAAATTTTGTAACCTAAATCACGCTATTGTTAGGTGCAAGAAGGGGGACTCCTTTTTGCACCAAGCACATGCAGGATCCAAATGAAAACTAGTTTGTTTGACTTAGAGAATTATAAGAGCTTTTTCTGTACGGCGTTTTTTTCCTCCTACCCGTTACAGTCTAAATCTAAATTTCAGTTAAAATTGCAGCTGGGCCCTTGCCTCAAAGCCTTCATTGTAAATTTAAAATTATAGGAAACGTTAGAGAGCAGAACGAAAGGTATTTGGCTAGCTTTACTGGAATTGCTTATCCCTTTAAAAATAAAACTATGTGTGACAAAACCGCGGAAAATGTTTCTGTCTTTTCATGTACTATAATTAGACTAAAAGTTACTACTATTTTTTACAAAAGAAACGCGAGGAAGGACTCAGTGGCAGTGCTGGAAAGAGGAGGAAGGAGTGGGTAAAATTTATACACAGTGAGACAGTTCATATAGGAAAAGGCAGACAACCAGGAAGGGAGGTAGGGAACATTAGACACACACTATTTTGGAAACATTTATATTTTCATGGGTATATAAGTTTACTTCTTGTATATTACATTTATTTTATTTTATATATTTCAAAAGTGTTTTATATTTTTTCCTTTTTATTTATTTATTTCGAATACCACGTAATTAGCCTTGTCCCCCCCCCCCGCGGAGTATTTTGCCTATGGACGAGCGCGCCACTCATTAGTCGGCTATCCGGCCAGCCGGATCTCTGTGGTTAGCGGGAGAGTAAAACAACAAAACAAACCAACGGAACAATAATACCCAAACCAATTTAAGAGGTTCATTGCTTACTATTTATCAAATGAGGAATTGAAACTGCCCGCCTTCAATCACCACAATTTTTTCGCATCTGTATAAGAAATTATTCAGGACTAATTGTAGTTGGTTTTGAGAAATCCTGACAATTTCCAGACGAATAATATCTTTGAGTTCTTGTATGATATGCGGGTTCTTCTTGAACAGGGCATTTAACCTCCGAGATAATGTTCGCAGGCTGTTAAATCGGGAACCTAAGGGCCTAAAATTCCCAATAATAGCTCTGTCTTGTGGATAGATATTATGAATTGCTCTCACACAATTATTCTCAGTGTGAGCATTGACAGAGTCTTGTTAAAAAAAAAACACAAGAAAAAAAAAAACATCACGCTCCCTGTCGGTTGATTCTCTGAAAAAAGAGGTGGAATGGTATTTACATGCGTAATAGAATGAACTGTAAGCTAAAAAAATTGATCCTATGATTCTTGCAACACTGGATTAATATATATGAATCACACATAAAGATACGCTGTGCCGTTGTAAACACAGAAGCATAATGCACCCAGGAACAGAAACGCTACGATTGCAACAATCAGCAAGGACAACAAGTAACCTAGCAGGCTTGCTACCGCCTCCACGAATTGCCAAACTGGGGAGCCTTGCTCATAAGAAAAACCTCTCACCTCAGGGAAAAGCATTACTGGTCGTATTGTTTTTTTTTTTTGTTTTTTTTTTTATTTACGGACGCTCTTTAACATCTCAGGCCATCAGCGTCCCATTCAATTCAGGGCGTGAAACAAGCGACAAATTTTGCTCAGAGGTCTCTTTTTTCAGGCTTGAGGCTCTTTATCGAGTAAATCTACGACATGGGACCCGCGGCTTTACTTCCCTTCCGAAGGAAGTCATACTTGGGATTTTTACGCCCGAAATCATCCATCGACCCTAGCCGGGACTAAACCCGCGATCTTGGATTTACCAGGTAAGTATGGTTACCACTAGACCACCAGGACCGACCAATCGCACTGCACATACGTATTATATATATTTTTTGTCCCTTGAAAGTTAAACATGGGCTTGTCAATTTCCCGTATATCTTAGTGTATTGAAAAAGTACGTATAAACGAAAGTAATACGGGAAGATTGGGATTTATGTTTCCAGTTGAAACTTATTTTATGATTGATTGATTTATTTATGGACGATCTTTAACATCTCAGGTCATTAGCGTCCAATTCAACTCATGGCGTGAAACGGCCGACAAATGTTGCTCAGAGGCCTCTCTTTCAGCCTTGAGATTCATTTTCGTGCCGTAAATGTACGACACGGGACCCACGGCTTTACTTCCCTTCCGAAGGAAGCCATACTTAGGATTTTTACGCCCGAAAAAATCCTTCGGTCCTGGCCGAGTTCGAACCCGCGTTCTTGAAACTAATTTTTGGTTCAAATTTTTAAAGATTATGTTCATTTACTTATCTGTTTTTAAATGCGCAATTTTAATAAAATTGTAGATAAAACTATCAAGTCACACAGTTTCAATGTTTTAATAAAAGGATTAAAGCGCAAATGTGAAATTTGTTCACAGAATATTCTACCAGGGAGACAGGATGTGGACTGGGAACATTATCTTCTTCACATCAAAAGATTTTATAAGTTTTTCTGAGAATGGTTTATTTATCTGTTTACACCAAGGCGATGAATCTCTTTTTATCTATATCAATTGTATTTTGCGCCAGAAGAGAACCTTGAAAGTCCACGCGGATCTGTTTAGGGTACTAGATGTAGCTAGCCTATACACTTGAAAAGCCGTTCCTGTTGGCGCATATACACGCGATCACCGATCACTTTATTATTATCCTTATTAACAGTCACCGATTGAGCTCAACATGATTATGGCTATTAGATATTGCTACTGTTACTGCTTCCTACAGCTACTTACTGCTCTCATGGCTATCGGTTAATGCTTATTGCTCGCTGTTCACTGCTGACTGCACAACTGGTCAACTGAAGTAACTTGAACTAAACTGGCTCGAAATGACTGAGTAATTTGGCTGCCTAACTAACTTGAACTGAACTGACTAAGAAGTGGGATTTTCTGTTTTCCCATAACTTTTATTAAATCTGCAGTCGGTCAGTCTTACTTGCATTCAGTAATTTTTTATTTAAATTCTTGTAGCGTCTTCTTAAGTTCTACTCGTAGATTGGCTACATAAGAATCCCGTGGTTACCGGTTCGTTACCTATAGGCTACAATTTGGCGCCGATTTCTCTGAGGGTCCTCATCCTAACGAACTTCTATTTCATTTCTCTTCTCGAATCTACCCCTCAAGTTACTCTTATGTTGCAAACGTGCCCCGTTATATTTTGTTAGAGTTGCGTCTTTTTTTAAGGTTCTTTAGGCTATAAAATCACTCTCTCTAACTGTATCTGGTGTTTGGCATTTATGGCCTGGCTCCTTTGTCCCTTTGTGTAAGAGGGGACAGCCAAGGTCGTGAGGTCCGGACTTTTAGAATTTAGCAAAGTTACTGCATAAATGTCTGATACTGACTTTCTGAAACACATCTAAAACTTTTGCTTTAATTATTCTAATGATGATTGAATACTGTTTATGATTCATCAGGGAAGGCTTAATATTAAATAAATATAATATCTTATATTAACTGCAATCGTTGGGGCTAGGAAATCCTGCTCCAAGATTTACCCATATTGTCCAGTGTAATAGACAATATGTTCCACAAGCGTAATTGTAAGAGATCATGCTGACTACCCATGATAAAATACATAAATTCAGCACTAGGTTTACTTTTATACTGTAATGGCAGAAAACAGGAAGTTATATAAAATGATTTAAATGCACTTAAAATGCACTCTAAAATGACTAAAATAGTATTTACATATGCTTTAAATTCACACAAACTGATTTAATGCAGAGGACAAGAAAGTATATTATTATATTTTCTTAACTTTTAAAAAAATTAATTTAATTGTAACTTCAGTCGCTTAATTGGAAGACCCATATCAGATTTGTGCATTACTATAGATCAAATCTTCCTTCAGTTTCAATCTAATGCACTGAGAGACACCGAATAAGATTTTACTTTGTAGAAAGTAAAGCCTTACATGTTTATAGACATTAATTAAAATTGATAAAACAATGCACTACCCTAAACTTTATTTCGAATAAAATGTTCTTTGCTCAAACTCTTCAACAATGTATGCACTGTAGGTAGCTGCACTTGTTTATCGAACTTCATATATAACAAACAAACGTAAATGTGCCCTGGAAACACTGCAAAGACAGTAAAGGGATACTCATTTTCAGTATGTAGGAAAAAAAACCTTGAAAGCACGTCTCCAGCTACGACAGTTGGAAAAAAAGTCAAACAAGGAGATTATGTATGGCCATGTCAGTTCCTGGCGATATACATGAAGTTCTAAAAGTTTTCCACCCTTTCTGAGAAATAGAGCATAGTTGTATGACATGTGACAAGCACTTTGGCGTGATTGGAAGGACACAAAGGAAAAGAAAAAGAGCTGAACCTTCTGGGGAGTATAATAGTTTAAAAGTACAATCTAATTCTTATATAAGACTAAATGGCAAACATGAACGCAGTGCCTAGATGTGTGGATAAGAATTTCACCGTGAAGGCTATACTTTTAAATATAAGAGCAAACGGTTTAGTTAAATGTAAAGTGCAAAACAAGTATTAAACCCTACACAATTATTAATTCGTCATTTACTGATTTATTTTTAAATTCCAATTTCAAGTATAACTTGCATATCTTCACAACAAGTAAACGTTCTAAATCTTAGAACTTTGAAAGCACACAGTATTAGGGTAATAAAAGAGTAATACTATTCAGCAGCTTAAATCAAAACGCAAGTATTGTCACACAAAAATGTATCTAGTGGTATCTAATTAATTATCATTGGGGAAATGTTATTTGTATTTTAAATGGATTTATCCAATATTTGCCTACTGAACAGTTAAAATATTTTTTTAAAAAGTTAGAATATGTGTGCGTTTCACATTTCTATTCTCAGAGGTCTGTGAAATGAAAGTGCCAAGAGCCTCTATGCTGTGCCAGTTACACCCCAAGTGTGGCCTTATTGCATTTCGGAAGAGGAATGAAACAGTAGTTTTTCCGTTCTGAAGTATTAACCAACCTATCTGAAGTTGGGAGTTTTCTTTAAACAATCAAACATATTGCATTTCATTTTATTATTCTCAATTTTGTTACGAAAATTATTCTACGAAATAAAATGTCCCAAATGACTTTCCATTAGGCATCCAGCCTAAAGCCCTCTTTATACATATGAGGACACGCTTTGCGGCGGAATTTGCGGACAACCGAACTCCGTGATTGGTTCGCTAGCATCAGTCACCATTTTGGGTTTGATGTCTGTGTGTTGTGCCATATGCTTAAATGGGGGACCAGACGGCCGCATGAGGCATGACCTCGACCCGCCTTTACACCACGGGGTCGGCAACAGATCACCTCGTCATAAACGATAAGTACACCATATTTATAAGCATGACATTCACCTCAGATTCCACTAGCATGGGCACGTATAACCTCCACTAACACCTAGGTCCAGTCCTGGGCACTCCGTGTCAAGGTCAGCAACCTAACCCTACTCTAGTCTGATATACTCCCTTGTATATCGGGCGTCTCTATAGTGATTACCCACTAACCTCAGGGTGCTTCGGCGGTACCTGACTAACCTCACCTAGCTTCCCACCCATCCTGTAGCGTAGTCTTAGTGCATGGTAGGGGAGGCAAATGTAGATCCACTTCGGATGATTGCCACCTAGGGGGGGGGCGGCGGCGGGGCCCCTCCACAAAAAAACGCATGAGGCGCCCATTCCGAGACCAGCTCTCGCACAGGAAGGTTTCGTCTCCTTGGGCAGCGAGAACCGGCGAGAACAGCAGACCTGCGGACCAGCCTGCAGAGAGGGTCGACGCACAGCCATTGGCCGGCAGTGGGCACTGGCCCCCTTCTAGCCGGCCGAGCCCGAACCCTGCCGCTACTTAGCGGAGGCACGAGCAGCAACGCCGTGGACAGTGCTTCCTCTGAAAGCTTGCTGATTTCGTGCCGCCCTCTACCTCCCTGAGCCGCAACGCAGCCCGCCAGTGGACTGGAACTGGAGGAAGAGGACACTGCTGTTTCAGCGAGGCGTCACTCTTCACCTAAGCCTCCCGCTACCGTCGTCTGGAGCGCCATAGCCAGCGCCATAGCGACAAAGGGGCAGTCAATCGGGTATTGAAGAAAGCAATTTCTGAGTTCCTGAGCTGTCCCTCCCCCGACCCGACTGTGACTGACAGGACGACACATAACCGGGCTCACAAGGTCACAGCCAGCAGGGGTCCGGGCTTCGGTCCGGACCTGGGGCTAACCAGACCCCCTAAAGGCGTGTGCTCCTCTGGAGACGTCCGGCCCTCTGTGAGTAGCTGGATGGCACCCGGGACCGCAGACAAACCCCGCAGTACCAGCAGCCAGGTAAGTCCGACGATGGACGAATTCCCTGCCCTGCCATCGACCTCCTCCGCCAAGGACCCCATTCCCGTTCTACCCGTTGCTCAGGCAAAGGGGAAGGAGCTAGCCAGGGCTAGCTCCAAAAGAGCAAGGCTCCACCGGTCCCCAGACCGGGAAGCCGGGAGTGCGTCGGCGGCACCAGCTGCCCCCGTCCCTCCCCCTCCCCCTGCACCAGCACCATCACCCTCCCCGCTTCTTGCCCCTCTTCCCGAGAGCCAGTCTGAGCTCTCGGACTGCGAGGGGTTTGAATTGGTCCGCTCCAAGCGGCAAAAGAGGGAAGGCAAAACGCCGCTCTCCCAGAAAGCGGCGGCGCCGCAGAATGCCTCTGCACCCCGCCCCGCTCCTACCACTCCCGCTCCTGCACCATATAAGATGCCAGTCATCATGACGGACCCATTTCCCAACCATGTGAGGATTATGAGGGCCCTGGGCTCCAAGCTGAAGGCCCCCTTCCAAGCAACACGCCTGCCCTGGAAGGTCAAGCTGAACACCAGCACCCCGGATGACCACGAGGCCGCTAGGTCGGTACTCAGGGAGAACGGAATAACTTTCTATACCTTCTCCCTGAAGAAGCCGAATGTGACTCGTCGAATCATTCTGGTTCTGGTTTCGGAGACCAGACCGGAAGATATGCGGGAGGCTCTGAGAGCCGAGCACGGAATCGTGGCGCTCTCCGTGTCCCAACTGATGAAAACTGTCCTCAGCGAGGCCGGAGAGACCTCCAGGGCCCCCATTGCCTCTGTTCCTATTTATAGTGAACAAGGAAGCTGGCCGCATACCCGAGATCGATCTCGTGAAGAGCCTATTCTTCACGAGAGTGAGAATAGAGCCTTATATGGGCAAGGAAGGACCTGCCCAGTGCTTTAAGTGCCTGGACTTCCATAATTCTAGCGTAGCATGCGAACGGAAGCTTGCATGCCTCCGCTGTGCTGGTCCTCACCTTGTGAAGGACTGTACCGTGGCCAGGGAAGACCGTAAGTGTGCCAAATGCGGGGAGACCCACATTGGCATTTACAGCGGTTACCCCATAAGACTCCGTATAATCGAGAGCATAAGGGCCAAAAATGAGCAGAAAGCCCAGCACCGGGAACAGCCGCGCCGGCCTTCTGCACCTGTACGGCCGGGAGTGTCCTTCTTGAACACCCTCAGCCGACAGGAGCGGAGGCTGGAGGAGGCGACACCGACGCAGGAGCAGACGTCTAACGACGAAGCCCAGCCGGTGCCCAGCACGGCCCCAGTCACGGAACCGGCCGCAGAAGCACCAAATCCCGCACCTCCCCAGCCCAGTTCCTCGGGCTTCAAGGGGAAAAAGAAGTGAAAGAAAACCGCCCCTCCTTCCAAGCCAGCCACGCCCAACTCAGGGGCCAATGGAAAGAAAGCAGAGCAGAAACCAGCAGAGCAGGTGGCAACTGCCCAGGCTTACACCCCCGCTCCACCTACGGCTCCAACGCCGGCTATCTCATCGGCCGTGGCCGACCTAGCATCTAACGCCTCCTCACAGGCACCCAGTGCTGTGCTGACTGCTCAGGATGTACAGGGCTTCCAGCAGCTTTCCAGTTGGTTCACGGACCTCATTTCAAACTCCCTACCCTTACTGCGGTGCTGCAAGAAGGTTATGCTCAGCAAAACGGCATCACCAGCCCAAAAGATTCAGATCGTGCTCAGGACGCTCAGGCACCTGTTCCCTGACTCCCTTAGCGAGTAATGGCCCCACGGCTGGGCCGGAGACCATTACGAGCCGCATACTGGAACGCGAACGGACTCATGGAACAGAGGCCCGGCATCCTGGAGTTTGTAGAGCACCACGGAATTGATATTCTGATGGTCTGCGAAACCCACCTCCATGCCGGGGCAAACTTCCACCTACTAAGTTACGTCGCTCATCGGACTGACAGAGTCGGCCGACGGGGCGGAGGTATTGCAATATTCATCAAAAGACATCTCGCTCACTCCCCGTTCCCTATCCCGCCCCTACAGCACGTCGAGGCGACCGCCATAAGGCTCTCCTTGGGCGGCCAAGACGTCGTGCTGGTTGCGGCATACAATCCACTAGATGGTCGCTTCTACGAAGCCGACTACACAGCACTCTTCAACCTACATCCCGCAATCTGCATCGCAGGAGATCTCAACGCGAAGCATGCCTCGTGGCACAGCCGCACTGCTAAACGCAGAGACCGCCAGCTCGCCCGCTTCATCAGCGGGGACCCGGCCCTGTTCGCGCTCGGTCCGAGAGCTCCAACGCACCGTCCCGCCCGTGGCAGGGGGGACGTCATTGACATCCTGATCACCAAAAACATTCACTTTCATCTTGACCGTACAACGGTCAACACGCTGGACTCCGATCACGACCCGGTCGTGGTGGACACCAGCGTCACACTTCCAGCTCTGGTCATACCAGACTGGATAAACGAGACCGACTGGGATGCAGTAATCCATCGCCTGAACCGTCCCCTCGAGTATATTCAATTGAAGAGCTCGAGGAAGCGGCTGCACACTTCTCCAACACCGTTCTCCTTGCGGTCCGTGCCCACAATTGCCGCATACCGTACGAAAACTCAAACCCGCATATCATCCCTCGACCCATTAGGCAACTTATCAAAGCCAAAAAAATCGTACGGAAGCTATGGCAGAGATTCCGCCACCCCAGGATAGGAGAAGTTCACAGGAGATTCAAAACCCAGGTGAGACGCCTCCTAAGGGCACACAGATCTGAGGCCTGGAAAAACACGCTTCGGCACGCTAACCTCCAAGAGAGGAAACCGTGGCGGATCGTCCGAAGCCTTCGGAGAGATAAGGCTGAACACAACCACCCCGTGCACAACCGCTTTCCTGGTCATCTGCTGTACGAGGCCCAAGAAAAGGCGGAGGCTTTCGCAGATCACCTGGGGTTTCAGTTCCAACCACACTGATCTCGTGGAGGACACCGTCTCAGCCTTCCTAGAAGGTGGACGGGGCCAACATGAGAACTTCCACATCCCGATCGCCACCCCCAAGGAGATGGCCTCCCTGATCCAACGCCAAGAACCCACAAAGCCCCTGGGCAGGACCGCGTAACAGCGGAAATGCTCCAGCACCTTCCCAGACGGGCCGTGATACACTTGACGCGGATTTACAATGCCTGCCTACATCTGCGCTTCTTCATGGAAAGAGGCGCAAGTGGTCTGCATTGTGAAGCCCGGCAAAGATCCGGTCCATCCTTCAAGCTACCGCTCCATAAGCCTCCTTCCCATAGTTTCCAAAATATTTCAGAAACTTCTCCTGTCCCGGCTTCTCCCTCACTTCGAGGAAAAGCAACTCCTACCTAACCATCAGTTCGGTTTTCGTCCTGGGCTTTCCACGACCCAGCAGCTGCTGCGAGTGGCCGACAAGGTCTCGATTGGCTTCCAATCGAAGTCCAAGTCGGTAGCGGTCCTGCTGGACGTGGAAAAAGCCTTCTCGACCACGTGGCATGATGGCCTCATCTACAAGCTCCTCGAGCATGACATCCCTGCCCCCTACATTTCCCTGGTGGCTATCTTCCTCAGAGAACGCAGCTTCCGAGTAAAAGTAGATGACAAACTCTCTGCAGTCCGGCCCATTGGCGCGGGAGTGCCGGAGGGCAGCGTGCTGTCTCCGACGCTCTTCAATGCTTACATGGCTGACTTCCCGATCAACGACAGAACCACTACATGGCAATATGCTGACGACCTGCTCATTCTGACACAAAATAATAATCAATATTATGCATTGTGTCCAATTCAGAACCAACTCCGAGCGGTGGAGACCTGCAGCGAGCAATGGCGGATGGCCATTAATCCGGAGAAAAGCTCTGCTGTTCTCCTGACTAAGGGCCGACGTCCGAGGCACCGGCGGGACCTGGTGTTGCATCGCCGGCGGATCCCCTGGGTCCGCAGTGCGTGGTACCTCGGGGTCACGCTGGACCACTCGCTGATCTTCAGGGAGCACATACTCGCTAAAGTTCGGCAGGGCCATGCTGCCCTTGGGAAGTTGTACCCAATCCTGAGCTCTCACTCAATGACCTTGAACCAAAAGCTGCGCGTCTACCGTGCCACGATCCCGGCGATGGTTACGTACGGCTGTGAAATCTGGGGTGTCGCGGCCTCGATCACGATTCGCAGAATCCAGACCCTGCAGAACCGAGCACTAAGAATCGTGTACGGCACAGACCGCCGCTTTCCTGCCCACATACTCCACGACCACTCCAACATACCCTACATCATAGACGTCATACGGGAGAGGGCCCGGACGCTATATGATACATTCCCGCATCATCCCAACACGCTGGTCAGGACTCTAGGGGACTACGACCATAGAGCCCCTAGATGATATAAATCTTACTGGCTCCCCAAGGACGTCATTGGACCCCTTGGCGACTTATAACAGAACAACCCTCAATTCAACTCTAGAACCTGAGTCTGAGCAACTCACTAAAATCCATCCCGACACCTGCCAGAGGCAAATCATGCTGCTAACGTCGGCCAACCACTGACATTAAGCAGCATCGAGCATTTTCAGTGCTTGGATGGGTGACCGCCGGGCGCTGCTCTCGCAGAGGTTAAGTAGCCTCGAGCGTGGTCGGCGCTTGGATGGGTGGCAGTCCGAGCACTGAACTCGCCTCTGGCAACAACCAAACACATCCTTCTTCCTGTGCTATTAAGAACATCCTACGTCCATCGAGCAGGTAAAGCCGCGAGCGGCCATGTACTGCTGACACTTGACACCCACCTGGGAAATACATTTCCCAGGTGCCCCGAACTGGCATCTGGCATCTGGCCGCATGACCAGCAGCCCCTCCGGCTGCGTCGCAGAGTGATTCCCTGGGTCACAAAGGCGAAGTGTCTGGGCGTTATGCTGGACAAGCGCCTCACCTTCATCCCCCACACCAAAGGGAAAATTAAGCTAGGCCTTGCAGCTTTCAGGCAGCTGTACCCTATATTCCTCTCCCAAACAACTCGCATCGACTCTGTTGAGGCGCTCGAGGCCGCGGCTACAGCCCTCTCCGACCGCATCCTCAGCGCGGTACGCGCCAATACCTACCGCATCCCTCACGACCACCTAAACCCCATGAACCATTCCAAATGAGCTTAGGCAGCTCATCACGGATAAAGGAACCGTACGCAAGCTATGGCAACGCTTCCGTCACTCCAGGATCCGGGTGGTCTACCAGAGGTTCAAAACCCTGGTTTGAAGACTGCACCGCAGAGAGGCCTGGGAAAACAAAATTCAGCAAGTTGACCTCCAGGAGAGGAAACTTTGGCGGATTATTAAAAGTCTACGTAAGGACAAAACCTTACATACACACCCGATTCACGGCACTCGCGGGACGCTGTCTTTCACCCCCCGCGTTAAAGCCGAGGCTCTCGCAGACTACCTGGAGACCCAGTTCGAGACCCGGGAGGACCCGCAGGACGAGAACTTCACTGATATCGTGGAGGAGCGGGTGGATGCCTTCCTTGAGGCCCCGCCTATCCCCCACGACGGCGTCCACATCCCCGTCGCCACCCCAAAAGAGGTGGCATCCCAAATCAAAAACCTGAAACCCAACAAGGCCCCCGGACATGACCGTGTCACGGCGGACATGCTCCAGCACCTACCTAAAAAAGCTGTGCTCCACTTGACACGGATTTATAATACATGCCTTCACCTGCGCCATTTTCCCAGTGCGTGGAAAGAGGCGAGAGTGGTTTGCATTCTAAAGCCTAGCAAGAATCCAGTTTTTCCCTCTAGTTACAGGCCCATCAGCCCACTCCCAGCCATCTCAAAACTCTTTGAGCGGCTGGTCCTCTCCCGCATTTCTCCTCTGTTCGAGGAGAAAGGCCTCCTTCCGGACCATCAGTTTGGTTTTCGGGCTGGCCACTCTACCACCCAGCAGCTACTCCGAGTAACGGAGAAGGCCTCCTTGGGATACCAAGAAAAGGCCAAGGCCGTGGCAGTACTGCTGGACGTGGAAAAAGCCTTTGCGACCACCTGGCATGAGGGGTTACTCTATAAACTCATATAAGCAAGCATCCCTCCCCCCTACATTACACTGATCGCGGGTTTCCTTAGATACCGTAGCTTTCGTGGAAGGGTGGAGGGGAGGATGGCCACACCAAGGCCCATTGGCGCGGGAGTGCCGGAAGGCAGCGTGCTGTTCCCGATACTCTTCGCAGCTTACATGGCCGACTTTCCTACAGAGCCCAAAGTTACGACATGCCAGTATGCAGACGATGTTCTGCTGCTGGCACAAAACAAGAATTTGCAATATTGCTATCGGCCACTCCAAAGACAGCTCAGAGCCATCGGGGAGTGGAGCGAGAAATGGCGCATGGCCATCAGCCCGGGGAAGAGCTCTGCACTTCTCCTAGCTCAGACCAGGCTCCCGCCTGACCAACATCCACTCCGGCTAAGACGCAGGGTGATCCCCTGGGTCACCCACGCGCAGTACCTCGGGGTGATGTTGGACAAGCGTCTCACTTTCCTTCCCCACGCTAAGGGGAAAATAAAGCTAGGCCATGCAGCTCTTCGGCAGGTGTACCCGATCTTCCGATCCAGAACACTACCTACGTACCAAAAACTGAGGATCTATCGCGCTATTATACCGCCCCTGATTCTGTATGGCTGCGAGGTCTGGGGTGTGGTGGCCAAGGGCATCATCCACAGAATCCAGTGCGTACAGAACAGGGCGCTTAGGATGATATACGGTACATGCCGTCGGTTTCCTGCCCACATTGTCCATGAACATTCTGGAGTGCCAAACAATGTCGATGTCATTCGTGAGAGGGCAAAGACTTTGTATGATAAACTCCCATACCATCCCAACCAGCTGGCGCGTCTTCTAGGGCAGTACGACCCCAAAGAAAAAAGACGCTGTAGTTCATACAGGCTCCCCACGGACATCTTGTTGACTTCACATTAAATAAACAGCCTTCCACCTGAAAAGCGGCGTCTACTCTGCTTTACCGAAGAGTTCCTCAGACGTGAAGCAGCATTGAGCATGGACGCAACTTGGATGGGTGACCAATGTTAAGTCGTATTGGCCGTGGTCCGTGGTTGGATGGGTGACCGTCTTGATAAACTGGCCAGGGCCAATCCAGCAAGAATAACCATTGAAAACCTCCTCAGATCCGACTCTATTATTACTATAGACGTGATACAACATAACATTTGAAAGATATAACCGAAGATCTATCAACCACACAGGTAAAACCGCAGGTGCGGCTAGGTACTGTGGCCTTCAACCCGCCCGCAGGGCGGCTCGTGACTGTTCTGGCGTTCTGGCCTATTCACCTAAAACTGCGGATATACCGGACCGTCATACCGCCCCTGATTCTTTACGGCTGCGAGATCTTGGGAGTGGTGACCAAGGCTACCACTCGCAGCATCCAGTGCATGCAGAACAGGGCGCTAAGGATGATCTACGGTACTGGCCACGGGGTTCCATACATTGTCGACGTCATTCGCGAGAGGGCGCATCCAAGTACTGGCCAGGGCCAAGGCTTAACATGCAACTCCTCTACGAATCCTCGCCTAAACAATTTTTTAGACGACCTATAGACCACACAGGTAAAGCCGCAGGTGCGACTAGGTACTGTGGCCTTCAATACCCGTCCGCAAGGACGGTTCGATTCTGCACTGGCTCTGGGCTTAGATGGAGAACATTTTTAAAACTATATTTTAATTTAGTTAATATGCTTGGGTGTTTTGCATTTGGTTGTACAACTCAAGGAAAGAAAAGCGCTACGTTATATAGCTTCTAGGTTTAATTTGACATGTAAACTGCATTCTAAATAGCTTATGTAATGTAATAAAATATTTGTCAACATGGCTCTGTTGTATATAGCAGCGACTATTACTAAGTGTATTATACTTACAATATTATTACTGTATTACAGTACACTCTGCGCTTATTCTCGAAAACATTTGCCATAGCTTTCAAAAATTAGTTGAATGTATGTAATTTGTGAAAGTTTATGTCAACACTGGTATAATAAATGCATTACAACAAATAATTTAAATAGAGAATAGCAAAATAAAATAAAAAATTCTTATTTTAAGTTTCCTGTGTTAAAGAGATATAATCAATAATACTTACGTTTAATATTGCGATTTCTGTTTTAACCAAATACAACCTTTCCTCTGCCGGCTAATGACGCGTCATTGGCCGATGAGTTCGGATCCGGTACTACGCGAAAATACCGTAACTGCAATTGACAGAGCCTCAAAAGTATGCACTTTCTGTCTGGCCTAGGTCTTCTAATGCAAAAAGAAGAACATGAGCAGACGCAGAAGGTATTATTCAACGGTATACCATAAATATTTTAGGAATTAACTGAATGACAATCGAGTGAAAACGACAGAAACTTAGCACGTGTCTTATGGGAGTTAGAGACGGTTAGGCCCAAAATAGAGCGTGTCTATACTTGCATAATAGAGGGCTTTAATCTAACCTACTGGGTCACCTGGTAAGTGAAACATCTTGTAGGATAAATGTATTTTTTCTAAAACCTCCATTCCCTTATACTTTCTATTTACTTAATACGTCTACAAGTAAAAATTCGATATTCACAAAAGAAATACATTCAAATTTCAAGACAATATGGGTACAGAACACCGTCACACTATTAGATGAGTGGACGTATATACCTTTTTTAAGCATTTTCCAACTCTCAAGGTCTTTCAGAATGATAAACGGAATGAATAAAATGATACAGTAAATGAGTCCGGAGCGCTTAGCCTCTAAAGTTTAGAGGCCAAGGCTCGGCGTTGCAATAAGGTCCGCGATGCGTTTGCGCACTCATATCGCTTTGCGCAGGCCCGGAACGTTGGGGTACCTGTTATTCATCTTCATGTTAAGAGAAAACTCCGGAAGAATCTTACCATGACGGCCGGGATCCCGCTGGTTAACAAGTAGGTTGGTGGGTAGTTTTGTGAGGTTTTAATTATGGACCACCTGAACGCTTTTCCCATACATGTAGCTCCTGCACCAAAGCAGTGAAAATGGATGTTGTGAAACATAATGCATTCCATAATAGTTAAATTTATACCGGACGATAAATAAGTAGAACTAGGATTCAAATGCATTGCGCCTGATCTTTGAAATTTGACTGCACATTTTCAAGATTCTGTTTCACATACCATGTCTTCTAATTTTTATAAGTACAACAACATAATTCATAAAAATAACGAGATACAAATGTATTCCGCACACGTGTCACTGACGCTTCTAATATATGTATCTCAAGAAGCACACGCCCCATCAGCAAACGGCTAGCTTTTTGTATATAACCACAAATTGTTTTATGACTAGTAAACTCTTCTATTCCAGGGGGAGGATGCATCGGCAATCCTTATGCATACACAGTGTCGACTAGGAAGCTCAAAGTTGATTTGAAGTAAAATTCACAGTTTTACAGCTCCAAACCTTACGACAGATCTATGAACTGGAGACGGGAATATGATAGATTAAAATATCCAAAATTCAGCATTTGGCTTACACGGAATAAACTTACGGTAGCTATCGCTTGGGAAGTTCTTTTAAACTATTCTTTCAATATACAAGGATTTTTGCATGCAAATAGCTGCATATATGCTAACTTGAAATATGTATAACATTACTATGGTAAGACCTATAACCGAAGAAACCTTAGTTTGGCGCAAATTTTCTTAGTGAATTTAAACAATTTATATAATGAACACTATACAAGAAAGGTAGCATGAATGATGCGGGTAACTATCGAGGTAGATCGGTTTTAAATTCTTTAAATGTATAGCTATATGTTGGAAAAATCTTGAAAATTAATGTCAAGAAAATGATGAACAGAGTGGATTCTGTGCAACTAGATCTTGTATAGATAATTTATTCTGTCTTTCCCATATAATAGAGAAGAACAAAACCAATGGAATGAACCTACATTTACTATTCACAGACCTGCTAAAGGCTTACGATAAAAGACCAGTGAAGAAATTACTTGGGATACTAGAAACAGTAAGAACGAATATCGTGCTAGTTCAAGTTATAAAATCACTATACAAGAATCAGGTGGCAAAAAGAATATCTCAAGGTTTGCTTGTAAGTAAATGACTGAGATAGGGTTATGGGCTAGCGCTCACTTTGTTTAAAGTATAAGGTATCTAGAAGTACAGAGAAATAATATCAAGGGGGGGATCCCAGTTGGATATATATATCCTGCATTTTGCAGAATATCAGATTATTTTAGGGCAGGATGTGAATGATACACCATATAAGGTAAGGAAACTTAAGGAGGAATGAGAGAAATGGCGCCTTCAAATAAACGTCAAAAATTACCCATGTGTGTATCGGATCTAACTCAACAACTCTGCAATTGAAAATATCATAGAAACAATTTGTAATGTCATTATCTCAGAACAATGTTACCCAGAAAGGTATATATGTTAAGCAAAGGATATTGAAAGAAGGGGGAAAAAAAAAAAGGATTGGTGTTTTAAATTGAAATTTTTTACAGTAAGTATATCATAAACAAAGTTAAAATTACCATTTACCGAGTGAGTCTTCTCATTCTGCGAATTGGGAAGTATACAATCCCGGCGTTTTTCTGTTTATCCCGTAAACGCCGTTCCCTACTTTGTATCGATTAAGTCACATTAGCTGCTAATGTACCTCTCGGCGGGTTCTGACTCATGTTGTACTATGTGCGCGCTGGACTTTTGCGGTGAATGTCCACGGTTCAAATACTGGTCTATGAAAACAGTGATTATTATGTGATATTTATTAATGTAAAATTTCTATGTCAATTTCTATCAAATCAAAAATGACAATAAGAATATGCTTTATTGGACAAATTAGGTAAATGGAAATAAATGTACATTTATGTGAAATGACCAACATGAGATATTGGATACTTTACTCTTTGTACATGTTTTTACATACAAAAGAAAGACAAAAAATGGCAGTTCTGAAGCAATATGTACACAGTAGATAAACGTAAACTCCCTTATAGGGCGATTTGGTGAATGCACTGAGTCACTTCAAATCATGTTCATTCCCCAGTGTAAAAATGCATTTTGACACTTGGTTGCGAGATATGGCAGATCGCTGAATATATTCTATATAAAGTAAGTTTAGAGTTTTAGAGGTGGATTTCTAGCAGGTGAGAGTAAATTTCTAGGTGAGATAGAGTCCCTAAGGGATTTTATCTTTTTATACTGTGTACATATTGCTCCAGAACTACTCCTATTTTTGTATTTCTTTTGTATGTCAGAATATCTACAAAGATGAAGACCTAAATATTGTGAATATGAGGAAAGGAAACGGCTGATATGGTGTGAACACGTCCAACGTAGGCAAGGAAAATACTACCAAAATTAATAATGAATTTGAATGCGTCTGAGAGAAGAACAAGAGGTCGTCTTAAACGAACTGGCGAGGAGGGTTATGGAAAGTGGTGGAATGAGAATTGACTAGAGGCATGACAGAATAGATGGGGTTTGGGAACCAAAAGCCGAGGAATAAATAAATTATTCTTTTATAAATTAAAACATATTAACGAAATATGCCTATATTCTTCAAAATCTCTAAAGCATTGCGGTCAAGAGATTACGAACATTTCTAAAAAAATATAGAGTGGGTGATACGCTAATTTTTAACCCGGGCCAAAATTGTGTAGATAGCAAATGCTGGCGGATACAGTTTTTTTTGGCGCTGTGCTGGGATGTGTAAGTGTATATTTTGAAATTATTTAATTTTATAAATTGGTTAGCAAGTAGTTTGTGCTCAGTGCATGACCACCACCATTATGAGATGTTTCGTGTAATATTATTTATTCAATATTGTAGACCGTTGGTTGGTATTTAGAAATAAGATGCTACTACCAGAATGAAGAACATTTCTCCCATTCCACCGAAGTACATACAAAGACAGGTAATAACAAGTCATGGAACAACAGTGAACTAAATTTTAAAAATTATGAAATACATCTGCCGTTGTAAAACGGGTGGCATTTGAGCAAGAACTTAATGAAAGTAGCTGTACATGTAGGGGTATATATCGCGAATCACCTATTAAGTTTTTTCTGACTTAAGGATTATATTTATAAATGTATATGATAAGTGGGGGTAGGATAAAATAGCCTTCGTTACAATTTTATAAACATTTTATTTTTCAAACCCTTCAAAATTGTTAAAATGAACTATTTGTAGTACATATATTATTAAATGAAATGTGCATCAAAAACTGCAAATAGTTTATTGAATCGCTCAGCCAAAATCTCGCATAATAAAAACTTATTTGAACTTTGCTATCGACTCAACATATATCGATTATTCAACATTGAGGACTTGGTTGACGCGAAAGAACTGCAAGTATATATAGATAAGGGGGACAATGAGGGCTGGCATTTCCTTTGATTATTGTGATAAGAGTGCACTATGGATTAATTCCCGCAGGCAGCGTTATAGACACGGGGGACAGCACCATCTACTTTTGGAATGCTGAAACCACTCCTGCATTTTACATAGGAAAATGCCAGCAAGCAACTACCATGACACACCCAAAACGGAATTAGACGTTACTACGGCACTATAGTTATTAGTAATGAAGTTTTGATATATCCTTTTTGTTGATAATGTTTATCGCCCATTTTTACTACTAAGGTATCATAGGCGTTAATACTACATGAGATGTAATTGTAAATTAATTTTTTTTTAATCAAAACATTTCCATGTCTAAATTTAGGATACCTCCACGACATTTGCAACTCATGAGCATTGAGGAAAAACTATGTAAAAAAAAAAAAAAAAACAGCCAGGGAGAACGGTCCTGGCTAGAATGAAATTCCAACCTTCCACTCACTAAACTGTGCCTTAACTACCTCGGCCACCCATGTAAATGTGACGTTTTATTCAAATGAAAATAAATGAAATACTTTTGCAAAAATAGTTCTAATAATTATAAAAAATATAGGAATACGATAAAGTATATTATAATTGTGAAAAAGCCCCATAGAGTTATCCGAAATATGTTTATCAAATACAGTAAAAAATAAGAGTATACGTGTGTATAGAATATTTCCGATAACTGTGCATCCATGTGAAGTGAAGTCTATGTATTACGTACCTATCACAAAAAACACTAGACTTTGGTCAACAAATGGTCCAGGATTTGTTTCAAAGGGTGGAAACATCCCATTGATCAGGATGAGAGAAGTATCGGTTTAATTTTATTGTCATATATTTGTATATCTATCATTTCTATCTGTTTAAACTTGAAGCAAAAACTCATGAGTGTAGCGAAACTCACACTCACAGTCTGCCTTGCGTGCGCATCGTACCAACGTGGCATGGAAACCTACGGATTTCTAATTTCAAATCCTTGTGAGAGGTATAACATAAAGCTGTTCAATGTTAAAAATATTCACTGTCGAACATAACACCACTATGAACGACAAGTTTTATGCTGAAACTGGAATTAAAATATGTTAGAAAGAAAACAGCTGTATGATAGAGTGTGCTATGAATTCTGCAGGGAGCCATATGAAGGAAAACTGATCTCAAATTCATTTCACAACGAAAAATCCAAAAGTCTCAAATTTAATGTAAAGACGTGTGCGAGAAAACTGTTTCAAACAAAGAGGAAAGTATGACAAATGTAATTATTAGGCATCGGAAAGTCTAAGCACTGAAAGCGGAATGAAGTTATTTTGATACTAGACTGTAGACAACAGGTGAGGGGGTACAATAGGTGACAACCTACTAATCAACCGCTTCCCTTACTCCTGTCACTCATTAGTTCTTGTTTACCTGCCTGGCGGTGGCTCATAGCCTGTTTGAGTGCACCTTACTTGATGTTAAGAATCCCGTGTATGGCAATTATTAATTCATGTAAAAGGGAATGTCATACTTCCATCTGTTATAATTATGCGTATCAAATATTAAAGCTTAATGGTTCTAAAAGTTTGGTCATCATAAATTTTAAATTTAATAAATAAATTTTAATGGAATGAACTGGAGAGCTTGGTAAACCAGCAAGGAAACTTCTTAGGCAATAACGCATTTGAAGGAGCATGTGCATAATAACTGCTGACTCTAGATTTTACAGAATTATACGGATACTGCTACAGACAAATGGAGGCGAGGCTGTGTATTATTGTAGAGAAAGATGGAAAAGATAGAGAGCGTTTAAATGAACTTAATTCTTTGAATATTTTGCGACAGTGTGTTTAAGCTTAAGGAATTGCAATAATAAATCAAAAATATAAAAATAACTTAAGAAGAGGCAATAACGCGTTTGAAGGAGCATGTGCATAATAACTGCTGACTCTAGATTTTTCAGAATTATACGGATACTGCTACAGACAAATGGAGGTGCCCTATCCTAACTATCTGAAAAGAATTAACCCACTCGCTTGGCTGAGAAAATGAGAGAGAAATCCGTTAAATTAATCTTCGCAAATTTACTAAACCACATTACGATGTATCATATTACATACTTAACCAGAGTTATACAATTGCTATATACCGGATTGAGACGACTGTTTCATTTTCCTGAAGTGATAATGTAGATCAGGCGAAGATTGATTGATTTTATTTATGGAAGCTCTTTAATATCTCAGGTCATCAGCGTCCCATTCAATTCAGGGCGTGAAACGGCCGACACATTTGCTCAGAAGCCTCTCTTTCAGGATTGAGGTTCTTTTTTGTGCCGTAAATGTACGACACGGATCCACGGCTTTACTTCCCTTCCGAAGGAAGCCATACTTAGGCTTTTTACGCCCTAAAATCCATCGGTCCTAGCCGGCTTCGAACCCCGCGGTCTTGGGTATAGGAGGCAAGTATGGTAACCACTACACCACCAGGCGAAGAGAGAAAGAAAATATGGCATCAGATCCATTCCACTTACAAGCCCTACTTAAACTGCGCTCTTTCTGGAAGCGTTCCTTATGATTTATATTACGTAATTGAGTTAAAGAAAATGACCGCTTCCTTCTAGAAGCTTCCACGCCACGCTAATTAATCGCCTCTTCCAAGTAACCAAGTATTTCCCCAATAATACTTAATCAACAATTTAAATAATGTATATACCACAATATGAAATAAGAGTAAGGCAGGAAAAATTTGAGATCACAGCCGTTGATCGAATTTTACATTTAAGCTACCATGCCTTTGTTCTACTACAAACTCGAATCTCCTTCATCCAAGTCTGTATATACTAGAGGCCTTAGGGTTAAACGTTGTAAGATTTCAGTCCTCAGAGGCCACTAGAAACCATGCAGTGAATAGGTCCAGGCATTATAAGTAACCACATAATTGGGGCACATTTATATGAAATGTAATTGCTGGAACAGATTCGCGGTTGTAGTGGGACAGATCATGGTAGCTCCTTTGTCTATTCCCTTCGAAGAACACATGCCGTTAGAAATATTGCGTTATTTGTGTGACTTTCATTGTGTATTTATTTCTGGGTTTCTACTTCTCAACATTTTAAGTTATATGTATTGTTTTTTAAGATTTACTTTTTCACATTTAGTATACTTACATTTATTAGACTATAATGTTGTTGTTTTCTTTTGTTGGAATTAATTTCTGAAATTAAGTATTTTACAAGAGCATGTGACTCATACGACTGTACATACTACTACTATTTTATTTTTTTTTTTTTTACATTTTATTCCTTATTTTTAAAATTTCCAAGATCAGTATGAGGCAGCTTTGAACATATTCTATTAAGCAAAATAGTTTTAGTAAAATTAGGCTAGGTTTGAATAATATTTAGGTATCCCTATCAATATCTGAAAAGTCGCAAAATATCGTAATGCCAAAATATAAGTGCATTCTTGTTTAATATAGTTTAAAAACTACATTTATTTTAATTTAATAATGAAATGTTGATATTAGTATTGAAAATTGTGATGCAACACACATTGGTCAGTATTACGCATTACTCAATAGATATAAGCTTTAAGATGTGCCGCTCATAAACCCTGCATAAATCAACTTGCAGGAGCACTGTGAGTTGTGTAATAGTGCATTTCAAGTCTTTTGGAACGTAATAAAACATTCTAGAACGTTGCAAAACTTTAATAAATAACCTGAAACATTTCGTTCTTCTCTGAAAAATATTTTATACTTTCCATAACGCTCTGGAACCTTCCAAAATAATTTGCAGATCCTGGTGGTTTAATGATAATATGCCTGCCTCGTAAACCCAAGATTGCGGGTTCAACCCCGGCCAGAGTCAATGAATTCTTTCGGACGTAAAAATCCAAGTATGACTCCCTTCGGAACGGAAGTAAAGCCTTGTGTCCTGTGTCATAGATTTTCGGCAAGTAAAAGGACCGCAGTCCTGAAAGAAGAGCCTTTTGAGCAAAATTTATCTGCCGTTTCATGCCATCAATTGAATGGGATGCTAATGACCTGAGATGAAAGAGCGTTCGTAAATAAATCAAACAATAAATAAATAATTCGTAATCTTTCATAGTTTTCCGGAAAAAAGTGAACCTTTGGTGTGCTCCATTCTTGAACTTTTTGTATTACTGTAAAACGTTGCAAAACATTCTAGAGCCTTCCAATTCCAAACTGCCAAAGTCAAAGAATATAGTTCACTTAAGGGCTTCCTCCCGAAAAGTTGTGTACAAACTCATGGGAACCTGACTCGCAGGAAATTATAATAAATTGCACCTCCATCGACACGATTGACCAAGGTCACTAAGGCACTGACTTGTAAACGGGGAAAATTTGCGGTTCCAATTCTGCCATGTTTATTCTTCGTAACTAGATTTCCCCCAGGTTTTCTTTAGTATTCATTAATGGCAAATTTTGGGTAGGTACCATAAGCCAGGAACGCTACCAAAAATGTCTTTCCTAGTTCATTGTTTCATAAAAAAGGGTGTTAAATACTATTAAAATTCCCTTACATGCATTAATTTTGTTGAACAATAAAAATGCATTAAGAATAACTAGAGTAAATTAGATACCTTTTCATTTATTTTAACGTTAATGGCTATAAACATTGGCAAAAGTACACCTTACTAAGAGTAAAATGACAAACTTTTGACTAATTTTATTACAAACATGGGAAATACCTAGAAATTAAATAGAGTGGTGTTATCGTATTTCAATTTCTATTTGATTAGATAGAATTTTATTCAAGAATATATTACTGTAGCTGTAGATGTCATTAATGGTTTAAGATAAGTCGTAAATTGCTACATAGCTATAAAATACATTATTCCAGCTCTTGAATGTTTATCATTAGCATCAGAGGTTTCAGAAGAAGGAAGAAAAGTAACAATCAATATGCTAAGCGATGTTTGAAATATAACCTGCTTTCAGGAACAGCTTGGATAATATTTTTGATACAGGCAGAAGAACTACCCATGATCAAACTAGAAGATCGAGAGTTTCTTCCGGCTCGATGAGAAAAAGAGCGAATGAAAAGATGGCTGGAGCTGGCATGGCACTAGAACAGTATAAGCCAGAAGAAAGAAGGCTAAGAGATATCAAGACCAGCTTGAGAAGAGTAAGAAGAAAACAGAAACCAAAGTTACAACCTTGTGCTTCTCATCCTTCAGCAAAAATTATGAGGAGGTGAGAGGAGAAAGTCATTAGAGTAGCGAACCTGCTGAACTGGAACGCGCAACTCTTGAAGAGTCTTCTCGAAAAAGAGGAACGACGCAATTTATTACACGAGGCTTGGCAACGGCACTGTATCGTACGTAGGTGAGTGACAGAAGAGCCACTGCGTTGATTTATACTTATGGAGAATTTTTGACATAAAACATTACCATATTCCAAGCAAATTGTTCCTCAGTTCATTCTAATTTGAATTCAGCAGAGGGAAGCACAACTGAATAATGTATATCTCAATTTAACCTAAAAATTCAGGTAGCAGTTCATTGGGATTGTAAGCTGCTGGTTTATCGTCTATTTTATTTACATTTGATACGGCAGAAAAGCTGTTCGATAATCCACAAATTGCACGTAAAGTCAAAGGAATGTATACTGACACTTCGTATCAAATATTGGAAGAAAAAATTAAGCTTATATTTAGATTTAACAAAATTTAATAAGAAATTTCCCTGCAATCCGTGAAAGTGTCACAAATTGGAAATGGTACTGGAAGACGCCCTCTTTGTCACCATAACTCGGTCGGTGAACGCATATTACTGAATGTGCTTAAACACGATAAGCGGAGGTAGAGAAGGACGAATTAATGCGTGAGCGTAATAAAATTACAGGATAACTTCAGTCCACAAGTCTATGGGATAAATTGGTGATATATTTGTCTAACGACTGAGCGTTATTACAAAGGCAATGTCCACGAATAGATGAGGAGAAGAGCTTTATTTTCTGGTGTGTCTCAGGTGACAACTATCAAAACGTAGATATTGTTGCAAATTGGTAGACTTGATATGTACCGGAGTTAATAGTGTTTATTGACAACATTGATATCGATGTTCAGAAACGTAACTGATGTACGCCAGACATTGGAAGTGAATTTTACAGAATAGCTACAGTTCAATCTGGAGATAAAAGCATTATGTGAAATTAAGTTATGAGTTCTGATTATAAAAATATCGTCAATTTGGGGATCTGGGAAACCGTCCTTATGCATTTTAGGAAGAAAATAAACAAACGCAGTCCTTTTTACTATTATAGTAAAGAGAAAGGTCTTATTAAAACCTTCAATGTGTGTTGAATGGCCAAATATTTTTCTACATCTGTATTGAAGTCATTAGTGGGATCTTGAGGTAAAGGAGAACTATATTTGCTCTCATGCACTTGCCTGTGGGCTTCTGAAAGATAGAGAGCCCGGTACAGAATTAGCACAAATGAATCCTTATCTGCCGGCAAGATGATTATCTCATAGTTGGTAGATAATTTGCGCAATAAAGATCTGTATTGGCGTAAGATTATCTATAATTTTCATTTGGTTCAATATTTTATAACTACTTATTTCTTTCAATAATGTATCAATAAACCATTCTATCGAATGGGTTGTCACTAAAGCCGGTGTTTCATGTTTAGAAGAAAGGCGAAAGAGCAAGAAATAATAGAAGAAATTAATTGCAAGGTATGCCAAAAGTATTTCCATCTCAACGGCCGACAGAATTTAACGACATCCGTAATCAAACGAAATCTGCCGAACAAAGGAAATTCTTTTTGCAGAAGAGATGTTTTAAGTTTGGATAGGCTAACCACTTCAAAGGACTTCATCCGTTTATTTTATTCCTAAAATTTACAAAAAGGTTGCCCAGATTTTTTTGAATCGTGTTTAATTCCCGTTTTTACTACTATGGCAACACAGGTGGTGGATACTGATGATACATGAGATGAAATGATGCATTGGGAAAGGATTTGTTTTAAGGAAGGAAGCATTCCAGTCCTAAGTTTAGGGTACCTCCCCGGCGTTTGCCATTTAAGAGGACTGAGGAAAACCTGGAAAAATACCTGTCAGGTCCTGACGGGATTCGAACCCAGACCTCCCGCTCAAGTGTCCGCGTCTAAACTACCTCGGCCACCCGTGGCGATAGGTTGCCCAGTCCGCCCAATAGTGGCGAGCTATGGTTCACCTTTGTAAGGAATTTCCGCTATAGTAGAATTTTTTTCATTAAACCGATAGTCGTATCCAGAGCTTGGTATATGACAGACTATTTTTATTTTCTAGAAATGTTGAAGAAAATAGAACCTTCAACTTATGATGACATCTTATTGGCCACTATTAACGCTGCGTCGTTGTATATAAATATACCGCACGACGAAGGTATTGCATCTTTGAACCACCTTTTGAACATTCACGCATATCCACATATTCCTTCCACCAATGCAAAGCCGGTACTTGTATACAGTGCTTCCACACTTGAAGGTCAATGTTTTTTAAAATATAAGGCTTTGGTATGAGTACAAGTTTGGCCCGTTCGTATGCCAATTTATTTACTTATCGTTTAGAAGAGCACAATCAGAAATTCGTGTTTCTATAGTATGGCTCAGATTCATCGACGATATGTTATAATCTGAACGCATGGCTTGGTTTCTCACATTTTATCTCCAGAATGAACTGTAACTATTCTGTAAAATTCACTTCCCTGCCTTCAGTACATATCAAATATATCAATTTGCAGCAATATCTACATTTTGATAGTTGTTACCCCAGACACATCAAAAGATGTACACCCTTGTCCTAATCTAATCGTGGTCATCGCCTTTGTAATATCGCCGAGTCGTTAGACAAATATATCACCAATTTAATCAATTGACTTATGGACTGAGGTTATCCTATACTTTTATTAAGTTCAGGCATTATTTCATCTCATAACAACTTTGCACCCAAGATATCTAATTCTATAGATGGCAATATGCTACGTATTATCTGGGCATTGATGTTCTAAAAGTTTGCGAAGCATTCTCCGAAGAAATATGAACATCTTCAACGATCCTCGTCGTACATCTGGCTCACATTCGTTCACCGTCCAAAATGCAAACTTAATAATCATACCCAGCACTACATTTATTTATAAGTTCGGTACTCGATTTGGAGTTGAACATTTACTCGTCAGCTGATTGCGCCTCGAATGTGTACGACTTCTTGCAGATTTTGCCAAGATTTGAAAATTGGGTTAATACTTACTATTGTTTCTTTAAGAATTAATAACCATAGATTTTCGTTTAAAACAAAGTCCTCATTACCAGTAGCGCAGCAGGCTTTATATCTTCAGGCCTATTTTGATGAGAGTTTCTTATGGATGCACTACCTTCCTCCATTTCAGTTGGTACCGCTAGAGATAAGGAGATTGCAGCTATAGTAGATTCATATTCCACCAGGGTTGTGAAAATTAATCTACGTGTCTCTACGCTTTGGAACAGCAAGTTTTCTGCAGGTTGCCGTATTGCTTGACTTTTAATTCCGTTCAATCGAAAACTACATTGACATTAAAATTTTGCTTGTTGATATTAGTCATGCGAAAATGTTGTCTATCTTCTTGTTCGGTTGTTTGACGTGGCCAATGAGAATCCCTCATGTTTGTGTGTTCGTTCTACATTGCTCTACTGATCTCATATTTTTTTTCACTGTGCACTCATTTCATCCAACATGAGACCAATTTCTCGCGATTACGCCCGGCCCTCTCGGTATGCCTTGATCAAATTCAGACACCTACTAGCATTGCTTTCGTATTTTCACTGCGACGTACTCGTTCCGAATTGAAAGAATATCTGGCAGCATTTTCCATTGAATTGGAGAGATTGAAGCTTGAGTACTGAAAGTGAATCGCTTAATACTGACTAATGAATTTCTGCAATCTTGTTCATTCGAAATGCAACTATCGATAGTCTCTCCTGTAATCTCTTTATTTACCATTTAATTGCTTATTGGCTAGAGAATATGGTAATTAATATAAATATCTGAAAACTTAAAAAATTCGATATACCCCATAGTTCTTATAACACAGTTATTGATATGCTTTGTTCCTTATGTAAATATCTGAAAGGTATGTCATTTTTTGCTGCTGAACTTAATACCTAAACTTTTAGTATTAAATTATTAAATATTAAATTTAACTATATGTTCAATGCTTATAAATGCATGTCTTTAGTAGATTATGTATTTAAATTTATTTGTTTACCCATTATAACTAATTCGGTATAGTCCATAACTTTCAAAGGTGACAGCAAAAAATGATTTAGAGCAACTGGATGTTAGCACCATTAATACGTAGAAATTTTTGTTAAGTATGTTGAAAATATTTAAGTTGAGGCTAAATTTAAAATTACGTAAATTATAAAATCCCGTTTTGATTTCTCGCCTTTTAATTTATGTTTAAGCTACAAAGCAGTGCTTTGTCTTTATTATTCCCCCTTCAAACTGCCAGCGCTATAGCTGCAAATTAATCTAACCGCTGTACCCTTCTAAAGGTTTTCTTAAAATTAAAACTAGTGCAAAGCAGCCACCTCCACACGAAGCTTTTCCTCTTATATCTAAAAACAATTTTCATTGAAAGTATCCACTTTCACTTCTTCACTATGCCTATTCATTAATCCACGTTAATGTAATTAAGTTTATAAATTTCGAATACAAAGCTGGTATCTTTGCAAATTTGGGAGCTATTTTAGCTTTATTGTAGTCTGCTGCAAATTCTTAGGCAATAACAGCAAACATAAGGCAGGGGCGAAAACCTACCTACACTTAAAGAGCGATGAACTAGCACAGAGTATAGCTTATAGGCAGGTGTGGGTGCATGAGATTTCCAATAACATCAGAAGTTGTGTCTGAAGTGGACAGTTATGTATTGATACAGGATGTACGTGCAGTGCTAGTTTGCTTTCCGCTTGACTGCGTTTCGTCTTTATACCTGGTATCGGCCTCTTTATACACTTTAATGCTGCCCAGCAGCTAGTCTGTTAATGCTGCATACCGAGTGTTAGTTACTTGCACCGTAATAATTTCAGAGATTGTAGAGGTATCTTAACCAAGCAGTTTGAGATATGGAATCAATGGCCCACGAAAAATTATGGAATATTTATGGTGATATAAGATTTGAGGTCACATGTTTATAAGTCTGTTAAAGCAAGTTTGGGATAACCTTTGCCTTAGAACGTTTTTAAATAACCGAAGTAATCCAGAATTTTAATAACTGATCATCAGAGTTTTCAAGATTATATGCCATTCTTGCGCATTTCGTGTCTTCCACAATCGATACATGAAGAAGTTACTTTTCTCATTCCTACTTTTCCCTTTCCTGCTCTATTATTTATGCGTATTCTAATTTTCAGCCTGTTTACCTATTGACTGTAACTTATCGTAAAGTAAAAGAATTAAGAGTGGATCACCAGACAGTTCCTCTCTTCCGTTAAGACGCAGCAAAGGAGCTCCAGAGTTTCGGTACCTTTCGCCTTTATTGGTATACATTTTTGCTGAGAGCTTCTTCACTATGCTTATTCAACGAACCTGGTATTTCGAATGAGTAAAAGTTATTTTTATTGTATAAGTTGTATTTAATTATCAGTTATGCTTAAAGTGCATTTATAATGATTTGCAATAAATGTGCACTGCTAGGAATGAATGAATATTATTTAACGCCCGTTTTTGCTACAGAGGCACCACAGGTGATGGGCACTGATGATGTATGAGATGAAATGATATATTGGGAAAGGATTTATTTTTAAGGAAGGAATCGTTCCAGGCCTAAGTTTAGAGTACCTCCCCGGCATTTGCCATTTATGAGGACTGAGGAAAACCTTGAAACAAACCTCATTCAGGGAGGACGGTCTTGGTGGGTTTCGAACCCAAGAGCTCGCGGTCACAAGTCCGCGCCTTAACGACCTCGGCCATCCGTGGCGGTGGAATGCTAGGGCCAATTGTAAAGTCATAATAGTTTTGGCAAGGTTTTAAACTGTTATTTCGTTTAAATTGAAAGGTTTTAGTCAATTTTATAGTAATGTGTCCAAGAATTAATATATATTGTTTTCAATTTCATTGTCTAGCTCTTTTAAGATTCAATGTATGATAATTTGTCATTTAATATTTTCTTTTAAAGGGCTTAATAATGTTGCAAAAATTTCAGTGCATTGTTGCTGTCGTACGCTTTTTGCTTTCTTTTCCACAGTACGCTAAATTTATACGATGCTTTCAACACTTAATAATTTGGAATTTAAACATTTTTACGCAATTATGTACATGATGTTGGTGTTCAGCAAATTATCGTTAGATAGTTATTCTTAAAACTTGTGAAGTTTTACTATTTTTTTCACGCATTGTATAGTCACCATTTCATGGGGGGTTTCTTTCAACAACTTTCTTGCAGACATCCACAGAAGAATGTGGTTCTCAGATTATTGAAACATGATACAATTAATTACCATTGTAAATCTCTAAAATATCGAACTAATAATAATATGGCAGTATGGTAGGGAACAACGGTTAACGGATTCATTGCATTATGTAGCTTAGTCTGGAATGACCTATTCATCGGACTGTGTGCTCTAACGGATAAGGTGGTTTCGAAGATCCTAGGTTTGAGTACTGCAAGGCAGCTTTTTTTTTTTTTTTTTTTTTTTTTTTTCTGAGACTGAACTCGATTACTATTATCGGCTCTTACTTCACGCCAGTATTACATCAAGTGCGCTAAGAGACATGCTCCACAACCTGCAGCGGTATCTAATAATAAACGGGGTGTTATTTACATATATGTATGTAGAGTGGAGGGAAGAGTTTGGAAAAAGGAAAAAGGAAAGGATTTGATAGGTTTTGAATGTAATCTCTGCGGTAAATAATTGTTTCCTCCCCGGTGATGGTTACCGCTGTCTTACAGTTTTGCCACGGCTATTGAGACGCTGCTGCTGGATATTTTTATGGTCCTGTGACCATAGGGGAAGGAGTTCTGGAGGTTGATAATATTTTCCGTTATGGAAAGTGAACACAATTTATTACTCACACACTATTGCACATAAGATGTACTGCACTCATCTAATAAAGCTCATCCATTTAATACTCTTCCATTACTAAATACCGCTTTCCACTATCTAAAGTAAACTGAGAAAGCCCTTCCATTGATAATTTCCCGGTGAATACTCTTGCAAAACTGACTGCGGGTCACAAAATTGCAAAACTAAATAAACATGATCTACGTGACTTTTTCCATGTAGAATCAACTCAAGCGGCTGGCTTTCTCCCTTGAAGAGGTTATCGGCCTGCTTTTAATCGCTGCAGTAGCCCAATGTTTTATGGTCCCTATCCTGCTTATGAAATTCTCTAACACAATACCAATAAACATCTTCCTCAAGGATTCATAAAAATATTGTTACAACAGGCTACAGAAATTCCCGGGTCAGATGTTATGGCTGGGGTACCTTTCTGCACACTTGAGAGAAAATAACATTTTATACACAGTAGTTCAACACTTGTACAAGAAAATGACATTGCATTCATGACTATAACGAAGTTACATAAAATTACTTGCTATAATTACTAAAATAAAATATCGGGGCGGCAGCTCATAGATACAGCCTCAAACCTCTCTCTGTCACTTCGAATGCAAGTTTAATTAATCAGTGAAATAGTGATCATTTAGACATTTAATGCATTTTTGACATCTGAACTAGGACATAATAAATTCCCAATCTCAAAATCTTCTAAGGTCTCTGTACAATTTGTGAAAGTAGTGCGCTTTAGTTCATCAACGCTCTATATAGTCGAAGCGGACAAACTATATTTCTCGCTACTTCTACATGTAGGTCATTTTTAAACAGTGTCAATGTCCGTTTTTAATGTCTGGTATCACAGATGGTATAAACTTAAATCACTGAGGCTAGACAATATTAAGGTAACATTGCATTTGTCTACAGAACACGTTTGATGCTTTATTTTCTGATTTTCACGGAACAAATAAGAATACAGTAGATTTATAAATGAAGCCTGAAATGAAAGCAAGCTATAAAAATATTTATCCAAAACGATGTTATGTGAAATAAATGAACGTTCATTTTATTATTTGAGACCATCAGATGATACACTGACATATATTTCCGTGAAACTCTAGCATAAGATAAGGCACACTAAGCTTATTTTTTTTTATTTAAGGACCGTCTGTAACTGCTTCGGTTATTAGCGTCCCATTCTATTCAGGGTTTGAAATGGCCAATATCATTTGTTCAGAAGCCTCTTCTTTCAGCTTTGAAGTTCTTTTACGTACCGTAAATCTAACGACACGGAATCAACGGCTTTATTTCCCTTCCGAAGGTGGCCATATTTAGGATTTATACCCCGAAAAAATCCATTGAATCTGGCTGGGACTGAATCCGCGAACTTAGGTCTACGAGGCAACTGCTAGACCACCTGGACCGACACTTAACTTTAAGTTGGATTAATTCCTCCGTTTTCAGCCGCTAAAGTGACAAATCATTAAACCAGAATATACATTCTTAATATCTCAACCGTTTGAAGAATACACCGCAGAAAATGTATGAATTAAGCTGAGTGTAGATCCGCTCCTTGGTTTAGTGGTCAGCGTTGCTGGCTGCTATTTAGTAAATCCCGGGTTCATATATCTAATTTTCTAAGTAAGGGAGATCTGCAATGGGGCCGACCCAGCCTCGTGAAACTAGGAAACTGCCTTATAGGGAGATACGGCCTTTCATATAAAAAGCCGCGGAGATGGCGACCGGCGGGGCAGCGTGTCAACATGTTGATGCATGCTATCCTGAAATACTGTCCTCTGCGGAGTGGTTCACAGGCAGTAACATTTGGGAGTCGTATTCGGGAGATTCCGGTTTCAAATACATTGGACCAGAGCATCCCGAACTTGCTTTTTTTGGCTTCCACTGTTCACTTAGGAGAATGATGGAGGGGTTCCTTCCTTTCCACCAATTTCCCGCTCTCTCATTTCATGTTATTTTATCTTTTGGTTCGAAACTTCCAGGGTAAGATGGCCTGGTACGATGTGACGATGGCTTGCACTTTGCAAGGGTTTCTGGCCTGACTTCTTGTATATAAGCGGCATTTCTGAGGGGCTCAGACTCATAGGGGGAGTTCCGCCGGCGTTTTCTATCGGGAAACAATGTTACGGATCCCATTTACCGTCTATGCCTTACCCCCATAGATCATGGTCCCCTGGCGTCTCCCTCCAATTCGGAGACGTAGGTATAAGCGGCTAGCCTTTCATCTAGGCTGAAAAGCGAAATATCTTTTTTCGACCCTAATAATGCAATTCTCTGCTGATTACGTTACAAGACGGAGGTTTAGAACACAGCGGTTGCTCCAATTGGTGAAGATCCCTGATAGCTGTCGCGCTAAAAGAAATAAACGGGATATGATAACATGTCATGAATGTTTTTAAGGGACATATTCTAATCCTAATAAATTTTGAGATATTAATCATTGTCTTAGTTCCACCGCCACGGGTGGCAGAGGTCGTTAAGGCGCGGACTCGTGAGCGGGAGGTCTGGGGTTCGAATCCCATCAGGGCCGTTCTCCCTGACTGGGTATTTTTACAGGTTTTCCTCGGTGCTCATAACTGGCAAATGCCAGAGAGAAACTTTGGCTTGGAACGCTTCCTTCCTTAAAAAAATATCCTTTCCCAATGTATCATTTCATCTCATGTATCAACAGTGTCCACCGCCTGTGGTGCCTCAGTAGTTAAAACGGGCGTTAAATACTACTAAAAATTTTCATGGTTCTGACAATTTTGTAACGCGTTTACTGTCATGAATATGGGCATTTTATATTGTTTCTCTCAGCATTATAGTACACGAATATCTTGCCGCAGGCACTCAAGTATTGGATGTTTAGCCAAAAAGGAATCAGCATAGCAGCAGTTAATATTTCTACTTCATGTACAAGTATTCTACCTACCTCGGGGTAGGTCTTTAAGATATCAAAATGGAAGGAACGCTTTAGTAAAATAATTTTTGTGAGATTTATCTTAATAATTAGTGAACCTACAAGTAATGACTTGAGACACATGAAGTTGGTAGCTAGTCTTCACTGAATATACCAAATGAAGAAATATAAGGAGAAAAATTAACTCATCCTTAACTTCAGCATTCTGGGAGACGATTGAGATGAAATGTCAATAAAGAAAAACCTTTCTAGTTATAATGGAAAAATAAACATAGACGCTTAAATGTTGTATATATTACGTTTTAATAATAAGCAATTGAAAATTTGGTCAAATGGAGTAAGACGATGTATCAGTATTAAAATGGGAAGTTTTTAGTTCCCAGACTCCTCTATGTCACTCATTTAATGCTCCTGGAATCAGTAAATCTTTGCATTCCTCCTGCGTTAATATTGACATACTCCGGAGTACAACATATAAAATTTCTTATGACAAAAGAAGAGCATTATCCTTGATGATATCACCGACATTATTTTAACTAAAAATTCTTTGGCATACAAATTTACCTGAAGTTCGCTTTTTCAACTAATTGGAACTTTTGAAAAAAAAAATCTTACTTAGGAGACATCGCGATCAATAATTGAAAACGAACAGAATAGTTGACAACACTCGCTTAGAGGTTAAGATACGGCAGCTAAACTCAACTAATGTTACCGTCATGGAAAATAGCAGATTTATTGCATACTTTGTAAATGTATACCAGGTGAGTCAGTCGCCTCTTTCTTTTCTGGAAGATAGGCCACCCTTCTAGCTGCAATTGAGCTTTAATTTTCTTTCTTTGCTTACCAACTATTAATTGATGTGGACACAAGGTACAACGCACTAAAGTACAACTCAAAAATATGACTCGTTTACTTAGAGGTACTTCCGGGCTTCCAGCCGATTCTACAAACGTTTACTGTACAGTATACATAACCTTGCGCTGAGTAAATGACTTTGATAAAATGGATCTATCGTATGGGTTCAGTGTCCAAAGCGGATAAAAGGAAAGGGCGGAATTTTGTAATTAAAGACGAGATAGGCTACGATAAATTAAGGCACTCTTATATCCACAGTGGACGCTGTAGAGTCAAGGCATAAAGATTATTGAATAAAGGTTTACTTAAATTTTAGTGTAATAACACGTACATCTAAAACAATATACATAATAGCTTATGCCATTTAAATAATCATGGTAAAACGTCCAACAACGCATTAAAATTACGTTATAAAGCTATAACATGCAAGTAAAGCATCGAAGTAGTACCAGCGTCTGGCATGCAAGATCTAAGGTTCAACTGAAAATTTGCTATCAGTCAAGCGTACAAAGTGCGTGAATGGAATCGCGAACGTTCTACTGTACGTTAACCACCAGTAACACGGGGTCGCGTATGTGCCATTGTTCATGTTTTTTTTTTCTCATTAAGGCTTGCAAATGAATATCATAATGATGCATTTTAAGCACCCACGGATTTTAAACGGGATTATAATTTTATTAGTTTTTACTTGTAAAAATTTTGTCTAGGAAAATAATAACCTAACATAACAAGCTGTACATTCACGTAACATTCTCATTACTTATAGGTATGTTAGAAATGACGTCTTTCTGTCCCATTTGACCGTTATCACACCGCACAGTGCAATGTAAACTGCCTTCATCCCTCAGATATATGCTATCATACAGAATTTGTGCCAGTCCTTCACGATATATTCGACAGGCGAATACGTTGGTATGTTTCTTATTTATGGAGAGGCAAGAGTAAATGCACAATAGGCTCAGCATCTAATCCAGGGGAAATATCCAAATAGACGACAACCAACAGCAACAACTTTCCGAAGTTGGAAGAAGTCTGCGTACAGCAGCGTCACTTTCAAGAATGCCTTCTCTTAGAGACGCACAGGTGTTAATGCGGAAGCTGTTTTGAGTGTTATCATGAATAATCCGCAAAACACGATCAGTTGCACAAGAAGGTCAACATTAGGCATTTTTCTGCAGTACCAACATTGCATGCTAATAAATTTCATCCGTATCATTTCCACCTACGCCAGAAACACCACAAGATAGATTTCGAAGCTTAAGTGAAATTCTGTGAAGATATGCTGGTAAGTATCAAATCCTATGGGGTTCGTATCCAGAATCCTGTTTTAAGATGAATCGAAATTCTACAAAAATGGTAGTGTCAATCGCCATTTTAGTTTCGCTGTTTTGGAAAGAATAAAAATACGCGATACTGGTAAAATAATGAGACTTTTATGGTAATACGTTCAGCATTGAGCATGGTCATTGCCTGTGAAATAGTAGTACATTAAATAAATAATTCATATTTTATAGCACAGATAGATCTATATATTTATAATCAAAATATATTTATAGTCCAGGTACATCTATAACTCGTGACCCACTAATCATAGGCTGCTCATCTTTAAATAAGTATGGTTTCTCTACAAAGGGAGATAGAGAGTATAGTTCAATATTACCGTAGTATTAAAGATTTTCCCTTTATACTCAATAATTTATGTTTCGTAAGAAATAGGCACTTCTTGATAAAGGATTTAATAAAATGTTTAATTTTGGGTATAACAATAACGTACGGCCAAACTTTCAGAACACATTCTTCACACCTAGGAGAAGAAAATATGTTATATAGTCATGGGTGCGGAGACGCTTTATTTCCATGTTAGAATTCGTTTTCTACAACTACATTGATCATGGGAAACACACAAGAACAGAACGTGCCTGCTGATTACATGCAATTCATTCTTGCACGAAATGTTCAAAATGCCTTTTTGGCTAAGTTTGGTTAATTTGTAATTCTTAGGTTCACCGCCAGTGCTTTGTATTCCATTTAAACGAAGGTGATGCTGGCATGCGACTCACTTCATTGCTTGTGTTAACATGTGGAACGGGATTATGGGGTTCCACAGTTGTTCGTTAGGGGGGGAAGGAGATGGGTTCTCAGGGTAAATTTGGACTGTTTTTAACGACTTGAAAGTCGTTAGGGGGGGAAGGAGATTGTTCGCTGTATTAATAAGTCCGGCACTGTTTGAACATTTAATTTATTTAATAACTTAGCAGGTTACTTCCTGACGGCTCGTAGCTGACCTCACTACTCACTTAGACTGGCTTCCTGAGTGTATATCTGGATGCCTGAATGTCCCTCTGAATCTATTAATGTGTGAGTGTAAATCTGTGAATGTATCTCTACTGAATGTCTGAATGTGAATCTATGAATGTGTGAGTGTCTATCTTCTGCGAGTGTGAATGTGCCTCTACCGAATGCGTGAATGCCCCTCTGACTTCGGTACTCTAGTTTTTCTACTACATCGCCACGCCTTTCGCTAAATTAAATTCCCTCGTAGTTTATCTATTTTCGTGTTGTACTTTCAGCATTGGTTATCCTAAAATTATTTATTCATATCTAAGTTCTCCTGATTCGTTAACTTTTATCCGAAGACCATTGGCTAGAATTATTCTTTCCCCCCTGATCTAACGTCTTCCCACGAACTTGAATTTTCCCAGGACAGCCTGTCATAAATTTCGGCCCTTTCCTTACATTCTGATTTCTATTGAAAATCTTTTGCCTTCCTTAGTTTGTAGATTCCTAAATGTTCCTAGAGATTAAGCACGTGTTGATGGGCTGTTTTTCGGCTTTCCTGTAATAAAACATTTTCGTCTCCGTTCTGACATTTTCATTTTCTCTTAAATTATTGCTACCTCTGACTTTGTTAAATACTGTCCCGTTACGGCCACATGTTTCTCTTATTGTCAACTCCTAAGTATTTCCCGGGTAGAAGGTTCGTGACCTAACAAAAGATAGTTTACCCTTTCTTCAGCCTTGTCTAAGGAGCGGTCAGTGAGTGGAGTCAGGTATATGCGTCCCTTTCTCACATATTTTACACAAAATGTATACAAAACTCTTTTGTATGTTACAAGTTACAAATTATTTCTATTCCTGTTATACCTATCTCAAAATGATTTTCTTATATATATACATAATAATTGTCCTTATCAAATATAATGCCTTTGTAAATATAGCTCTGCAGCCTTTAGATATTAAATTAATAAAGGCAGCATTATTTCCTGCTTCACATGCGACTCACTTCATTGCCTTACTACCACACGTAGCATCAACTGTTTAGTATTCATTACGGACTTGGTAAGCACGAAACTGTTGACTAGTGTTCATCATAGACTTAGTTTCCGGTACAGTGGAAGTTACACAAATGTGGAGTTGGCAGATGCTCATTTATTGTATGGATTATCTGACCATAATGGCCTTGCAGCTCAAAGTTTTTATCGGGAGAGATTTCCAGAACGAAGGTGTCCCTATAGAAAGACATTTGAAGCAATTGATCGTCGTCTTAGGGACCATGGGACGTTTAAGCCTGCTACTCACGACTGGGAGAGGCACAGAAGGACGAGGACGCCTCAACTGGAGGAGAGCTTTCTTCATGCAGTTGACGATAACTCTAGTATCAGCGTCAGACAATTAACAGCAACAAGTGATGTTGACCACCTGACTGTCTGGAGAGTGTAACATGAAAACTTGTTGTATCCATACCATTTACAGCAAGTGCAGGTACTATCAGCAGCTGATTTACCTGCACGAGTACACTTCTGCGAATGGTGTATTCAACAAGGTGTTAAACCTGATTTTAGTGCAACTGTGTTGTTCACGGATGAGGCGTCGTTTCAGCTTGATCAGATTGTACATTTTCACAATGATCACCCCGGCCAGGACCGAGGGATTTTTTCGGGCGTAAAAATCCTAAGTATGGCTTCCTTCGGAAGGGAAGTGAAGTCGTGGGTCCCGTGTCGTGCATTTACGGCACGAAAAAGAACCTCAAGCCTGAAAGAGAGGCCTCTGAACAAAATTTGTCGGCCGTTTCACGCCCTGAGTTGAATGGGACGCTGATGACCTGAGATGTTAAAGAGCGTCCATAAATAAATAAATCAAAAAAAAAAAAAACTATGATCACGTACGGGCTGACGTGGGTCCTGATGTAACTGTTGAATCAAATCATTAACAATGCTTCTTCTGTCAATATTGATATTGTTGGTGACTCTTTGTTAGGGTCCCATATTCATCTTTCCACGCTCAACAAACGAACTTACTATGATTTCTTAGAGAATTCTGTACTTTTTCTGCTAGAAGATGTCCCTTTGCCAATGCGACAAAACATGTACTTCATGCACGATGGAGGTTCTCCTCATTTCAGTATTAAGGTCTGTTGGCTTCTAAATAGCACATTCTGTAAGAGATGGATAGTTAGGAGTGGACGAATTCGTTGGCCTCCACGCTCTACGAACAAACTCACAATACTTTTATTTGTGGGGGCATTTGAAAGCTCTTGTGTATCCAATCCCGATACAAATGCAGAGATCCTTCATGCCCGCATTGTGCAAGGTTGCGAAACAATACGCAATTATCCAGGAATACATAAGCCCACCCGTGATTTACAATGGCAGGTTGATGTATGAATGAATGCTAGTGCAGCACATTAAGAAAGAGTTTCATATTTTATGTGTTTCTCCCATGATTAATATACTATGAAGAGTTGTAGAAAATGAGATCTAACATGGAAATAAAGCCTTTCCGAAACTACGTCCCTATAACATATTTTCTTCTTCTAGGTATGAGGAATGCATCCTGAAAATTTGGTCATAGCTTATGTTTACACCCAGTTTAAAGAACTGATAATAACCCATGGACTTTTCTAAATATGCATTAAAACTCGTAAAATATTTCTTTTATCAAAAATTAATTTATTAACCAAATTAAAATATCATTTTAAAGCCAAATGGAGTTCTTTATCATAAACTTAAAGGTTATAAGTACTGTCAATGAAATATTCTATTACATTTGTGAAAAATAAAGCATAATAACAGAAAGGAAAAAAAAATTATTCTCACCGGAAAATTAAAATCTGGCAATATTGTGCATAAAACATGCGATGTAATTGAGGAGGATTCATCTAAGAAAAGGAAATAAATAGAGTTTACAAACACGCTTCACTCTTTTAAACTTGCGGTACATACAGTATTATGAAAAATATAACTGTAAGATAAACTGACAAATAATTACGCAGTTTAAGTTATGTATATATAAACTACTTTACATGATCAAAGAATTTCTTATAATATTTAAATAGGCAGTAATTTCTATGATAGCTAACTTCTAATTCCAATATCAAACGTACCAATTATTCTACAGGAAATAAAATCTTAAATAGACCCTGGTGAAACCTATAAAGTTGTCAAAATTAAATACAGTTCTGCTTGTTGAAATGCGACGGTAGAAAACTTAACCATTTGGTCATGTAGGATAAATACAAAATATTCAGTGAGCAGTTAGAAGCTATTTAGATCCGAAAGGAGAAAATATGAATTAAGAGTTTGCTACACTCACTTTCACACCTCATCAAATAATTTCTGGGGTGAATAAGAATCAGTTTATGTGAGTAGTATGAAGCTCTTTTCCGGCGAAGTTTATTGCAGGTAACTGCATTAACGACCTTTAGGTGTGGGGGTCGGCAACGTGTAGTTGCGTTACCGACATGGAAAGCTGCATTTCCATCATGTTTTAAATGACCTTTGGTGGTATCTATTCCTGAGACAAACCCTATCCGGAGAAGGGACGTTTTAATTCATTATATTAAAATGATTTTTCCTACATATAATTATTAATTACGAATTTGAAAATTAAGCGTTTTAATTATTTACAAATATTCCGGTACGTCCTTCTGTCAAAAAGTTTTAATGTTCTTTTTTTGCAACCCTCACTGTGGGATACCAAATATGGCGTTATGTCATTTTGTCTCAAATATGGTTGGTTTCCCTTTACAAAATTATTTTTAAAATATGTTGTAACATTTCTTTTGATAAAAGACACTCCACTAACACTGCTTTCGTTGTTGCTGCTATCGATTTGATCTTCGTGTGGCGTGATGATACAGGTGAGTAGCATGTGAAAAAAGTTGTTGAGGTGTTCGGGGGCCGAAGGAATGGAAATAGGGACGAAGAAATAGCCGATGGATGCTGTGGAGAAGCACGCCGCAGACGCAATCTTGTAGTCTAAGGTTGGCGCCTGGTCAATGGTTCCGAGGTAAATGGTACAGCGAGTGTTTACACCGTAGTGGTGTGCTTTTGAAGGCAAGCATCTAATTTCCACGACATCGGAGTTGTTGGTAGTTAGTTTGACGGCGACAGTTTTGTCTTCACTAAGGAAGGACATTCGACATCAGGTTGATGTTTTCTGGATACTCTCCGCTTTTTGTGAGGTGATTTTGGTTGTCAAAAGAGAGTTTGACTATGAGATTGTTGCCCGATTCATACTGGGTCTGTTTGGCAAGCCATCTTTTTATGCTGGTGTAAACTTCACGACGTGTCGTCGGTAGTCGTTTGGGAGAACCTCTTCTGCTTGGTACACGATGTAAAAAGCAAAATAGTTGAGTTTGTTTATGCAGAAAGGATGTTGAATCTGGTGGGTAGAAATTCTTCTTTCCCGTTTTCGAGGCGGACAAGCGTTTTGGGTCCCTTCCTGGTGGAGATGGTCCGGACGCCTTGCGCGATGTATGGCACGTTCGGCTGCAACGTAGACACGGAAACAAAATCCGAATTACTCTACACTGCAGCTAGTTGGCCTAACGAGTCGTGGATTGTGTCGTCAGCTCCGTTGGTTTCTCGTTACTGAAGCACATTGGACAGTGTTTCGTAAGAAGGGGTGAACCGTCAATGTTAGAGAAAGAGGGAAGGTTAGTAGTACTGATTGCAGCGACGGTAAGGAGCGTAAATTCCTTTTGATTCCGCTTTAAGTTCCGTCCATCAGCGTAGATGAATGATGTGTAAATATGGTGTTTTTCCTCTACGCCCCAACAAGTTTCTGACACTCTGTCGAACCCAAGACCACCGCGCTGCGCCGTCCACTTACAGTAACCACGATGTTGTGTGGCGGCATAGGCGAAAATCGCACACACGTAAATTTGGTCTGGTCGCTGTTCAAGAAGAAAATATGCAATAGAGGTATAGGCTGCGCCGCTTCTGCATATTGAGTGTGGCCGCTGTCCTGTGAATCATGATTCTGGGTCGTGTTTCTATGAAACTGTAAACAAGAACGAACCATTTGTAGCACATAATTATTTGCCAAGTAGCCACATGCGCTCACATGATAGTGATGAAGATTTACCTTTCTAAGAACAACTAGCAGAGCGAGATGTGTAGAGAAGTGTAGTTTCTATGCTGTTACAAGTACCTTCTAAAAAGTGAAAAAGTTGGAATGAGCAACATAAATATAACAACGCTATATTAATCGAGGATGTACAGTTCGTTTCCATACCAACATTAACGATTTGCAGCTTTGATGTGTAGTGTGTGAGCATTTGCAAAGATATGCATCCTCTTAGCTTTTCTGAATGACGTCAATAATGTAATTAAATGACTTATGCTGAATTTTAAAAAGAATATCTACTTGTACAAGTTGCGGCAGCGGTAAGGTAGGTGCGCAATCACGTAATATTCACAGGTAGTGCGGGCCTCGCCTGGCAAACTTCTAGTGTTCTGAGTACATTGTTTACCACAATATTGATTTAGGAAATTTAGAATATGATCCGAAAGAGAATCAATACCTTAGCTATCGAAATATTCTCCCAGACCGTTCTTTGTAACAAAGATACAGTCCCAATATTTCCCTGGTTTCGTGCTAGGAACAGTGTTAACGACAATTGCTATAGGAAGTTGTCTATTGTGCAAGTTTACCGAAGACAATTGATCACAAGCGTACGCACCTAAAATGTGTGATTGAGTAGAGGGGGACTTAGAAAGAACCTGGTGTATTTAAAACGTATTCATAATTCCAAAATAGTCTGTTAGCACCAATTTCTATGATGCGATGTACTTCTGTCAACACCAGCAGATTGAAAGGCTGTGGAGTTTGTTCTTTAAAACCTATACTTACAGTGCCGTGATATTGTCCAAAAATGTAAGACCTATTAGTGCTCATATCAGCTGTTAAATCAAAGGTCATAATGGTATAGCCGTGATAATATTGATGTCTGGAAATGTCCTGAGAGTGTATCTCGATACCACCTTGTAGATTTTGAGCACATTAGATAAAATGTCCGTCATCAAAATTGGGCTGTAGCGGTTGTGAGGGAAAAGGCTGTTCGTTCACATACAACTGAAATGAATTCATTTTAAAGTGCTGTAAATTGTACCGGTGTTTTGATAATGCTACCGTTTTATGGCTGGTCAGCGACCATTGACATAACCATCCTTCTGGGGATTGGTGTATGAAAACGTCGTTGAAAGTCGTGCTACTAGCTCCGTTTGGAATTTTGAGAGCGTAAAGTACTACATTTTGAGATCGTACTTCGATTACTCTTTACTAACACTGCCTGATGTCAAGTTTGATGGTTGGCGACAGTCTCACAGCATTCAAAATCAGTCTAGCAGATTGAATCTCCTTGTAGTCTTTAAAGTACTCTATATCCGAAAAGACATGATAATTGAACGAAGAAGGAGAGAGTTTAATGGTGACTGTCACGTTATTCAAGACCATATTTTCCTGATTAAATAGTGAATTGGAAAGATTTCATATCAGCAGTACAACTTTGCTTCTTTTGGTATGGTCATTACTCCACTTAATTCCTTCATTTGCTGAATATGCGTCCATCATCACTCTCTTGTCTTTTTTCCAGAAAGAGAACTCTAGTCTGCTGTTCATGACATCCTCCGAATAATTGAGCACCATTTCAACATATGTTCCATAGGGGTAGCCTGGCTGAGGCATGGAAACGGTTATATTTTTGATTGATACTACTAGCTGTTGAAGCAACGAGCTTAGAGTAGTATTTACAAATGTAACATGTTGGTCCTCTTTCAAGCCATTTATCCCGTCATCGACTATTCGCACGAGCAGCTTTAGTACTACATAAGTCATGTAGAGGTAATCGTTTGCATTGGCAGAGTAATGAAATGTGATGGGGCCATATTTCATAATTGTATTTTGAGGATTTAATGAAATGTAATAGTACTCCTCAAACATTTATTTGTACGGGCAAGTCCTTAAAGATGTCTAGTTCCGAACTCATGTACACCAGCGACTCGTCGTAACCTTTGTAAGCCATCATGAAAACACTCTTGCACCTTTCGTCTTTGGCGTTTATTCTTGAACTGATTTTTCTTTTCGGACACTTTAATAGGCGCTTATTTCTAGAACCTATTTTAGAGTTTGTCTATAAATTCCATTTCCTCTTCAAATTAGATCCCACCACCATCAGTCTATTCTTTAACGACTCCTTTGGGGAAATTTCCAAACTTGCAACGCCGGCAAGCACATTGGCGCTCATTTTGAACGCTTCCTTGCAAACAGATTTCACACAGCTCTTGAAAAACGGCAGCACGTTTATAAAAATATCACAAAAATCAGAGAACAAAGCGTTACCTTTTTGGTAACGTTTGCCCCTGTACAAAGGAAAACTTGATGGTCTAATGCTCCTACAGCCTAATTTAAGAAATATCTGGTGAGAGTATCCAGTTTCATTAAGCCTGTTTCGGACGAAGCTTTAGAACTATATTAGAGGAAAGCCCGTCCACAAATGACAAGAAATTAGAAAGGAAACATAAGGATAATCAAACGAAAAAATGGTTGTGCAATTCAATTTAGTTTGATATGAATACTTTTATGTTATTTACAGATATGATATTTATATAATTTATGAAATATTTTTTCGCCTTAACCATTCCTTAAATCTATGTTCACAATTTTAAAATCTTGTTTCATCAAAAGTACCCAATTAAGGGGAGTGAAGGACTTTTCAATAGTGCTACAGGTGTAATCGTGTTTTTCATACTCTACAGAGACGCTTTCAATGACTTGTACAAACGTGTTGCCCACCACTAGTAGTACTATAAAATTACAGTAAATGAACATCTCCTATGGGAAGCCCATGTACGGATCCACAGAATGTTTACCACTTTCCTGATCTACTACGTTGGTATAGGGTTAGAACCATCTCTTGGCCAGAGATGGCGACAAAACCAAGAAGTGTACGATATTCGACAAAGGTGGATTTATAATGTTAGGTTATGAGGATTTATAGGGTCAGGCTTTATCATTGTAGGAGGATTTCTAATGTCAGGCGTAGGAGGAATTCTATTGTCAGGCTTGGGAGGAATTTTAGTGTCAGGCTTAGGAGTAATTCAGGTGCAGTTCAACGCGTATATTTTTCCAGACACTGCCATAATTAAAACCAGTTTCGTTGATGATCATTTCAATCGTTTAACCTCGAGGAAAAGAATTCCACTTTCTTCACCGTGGCTGTGAATGATGTTCTCCAAGTTTTTTGATTGACTGTCAGGGATCTGTGATCAGTTTGGAAATTCATTTTCCACTTCACAACAAAGTCATACACATAAACTGTCATCATTTCATAATGGATTTACTGGTCATTGTGACTGTTCAAATGTAGAAACTTAATCACGCTACAGACTCAATGTGGTTCTTTTTGAGCGCTATTGACATCTAATGCCATCTGTTAAAATAAAAAGATCAAGGGAATCATTTTGCACCATCTTGCACTAATGAACCAGTATTTACTCTCAAAAAATTTCATTAACCTAGCTAAATTCTTCCGGGTAATAATTATAACGATACCCCTAATATAGATCAGAGGTTAGGAAAATATTTTATCTGAACGAAACTTAGGTTTTGGAAGGGCAAACTTCGTAGAGTGGATGGACATGAACATTGAAACAAAGAAACAGGCCTTCCTAGAGGGTCTGTCTACAGTACTAAATATCTTACAAGTACAGGGAAGCGGTTCATAGTTCTTCATATTGGCAGCGATTCGACTTTAGAACCACTATTGAACTTAACCTCAAAAACATAAACGATACCACAAGGAAAGAGAGAATTCTAGAACTTGGTCCAAGAACATTCTGCCTAAGAACCAAACCACAGTGTGAAATAGTAGAAAATAGCAAAGAAGGCAAGCAACACCTTAGAGAACGGCAGTCAAATTTGTGAAAAGAGACTAAGAACATGGGTTCAAAAAGGTGCAGTATCTGAAATGGGAATCCTTGGCAGCTAGACGTAAAAAGCAAGGATTTGTGCACTTTATGAGGTGAATAAGGGCCAAAGGGCTTAGCAGGTTCTAGAACTTAAATTTATCGTGCCCTAATATTAGTCAAGGGGAAATCATACATTTACAATTTAAGGAAAGTAACAAAGGGGGATCTATTTCGTCATGAAATAGATGAATTGATGAATGAAATAGCTTACTTGCAGCAGTCTTTGAGGGCTGTCCTCTTAAAGTTAAAACATTTAAGAAAATCTTAGAAAATGTGTAATTTTTGCAGCTGACATGTATTAAATGGGCTGAAATATATTTAATTAGGCGGAAGTGCATTAAATGATGTTGAAATGTATTACATTATGATGGCATGTATTTCATTAAATAAACGCGTATCTATTAGGTTGACAGATATGCTAAATAGGTTGGCACATATTTAATTACATTGCAATATATTTAATTAGATTGAAATGTATTACATCATGGTGAAATGCACTATTTATGTTGACAGATATTCAATTAAGATAACATGTCTTTATTTAGGTTTTCATATATACAATTAGGTTGTTACGCATTTCATAGGTTTACATGTATTTATATTAGGATTTCATATATTTAATAAGGTTGACGTGTATTCAATTAGGTTAACATGTATTTAATGAAATGAATGTATAATGAATGGATTGGCATGCTTTAATCGTTGAAATGTATTTAATTACGTTAACATGTATTTAATGTGGTAGCAGCAGCAGCAGCAGTAGTAATAGTAATAGTAGTAGTAATAGTATACTAGTAGTGGTGGTGGTGGTGGTGATAGTAGTTGTAGTGGTGGTGGTGGTAGTAGTAGTAGTAGTAGTAGTAGTAGTAGCAGTAGTAGTAATAGTAGTAGTAGTAGTAGTAGTAGTAGTAGTAGTAGTAGTAGTAGCAGCAGCAGCAGTAGTTGTAGTGGTGGTGGTGGTAGTAGTAGTAGTAGTAATAGTAGCAGCAGCATCAGTAGTAGTAGTAGTAGCAGCAGCAGCAGTAGTAGCAGTAGTAGTAGTAGTAGTAGTAGTAGTAGTAGTAGTAGTAGTAGTAATAGTAGCAGCAGCATCAGTAGTAGTAGTAATAGTAGCAGCAGTGGTAGATGTAGTAGTAGTAGTAGTAGTAATAGCAGCAGCAGCAGCAGTAGTAGTAGTAGTAGTAGTAGTAGTAGTAGTAGTAGTAGTAGTAGTAATGTACTTATTTTAGTGTTGTCATCGTCGTTGTAGCAGTGTGCATATTTTAGTGGCACAAATACAATAAAAACTTAATAGGCACACGGGTTCAACCGACCGTACATGTTTGAATAATACACTAGGTATGTTTGATTTGCTAAAATATATTAGATTATATACCTAGCAATAAATTATATATTGAACTATAAACTAAAAACAAAAAGATAATTGCATTAATTGTTTACATGTAAATAATTAGGCTGACATGTATTTAATTATGTTGACGTGTATAAATATAAGCACTATCTGCAAATATTGTAATTTCATTATTTCTTCACACACTGGGTGTAAGCACAATTGTAGATTGAATAAATACATACAGAAAAGAGCTGTTAGAATACGCTGGATGAACAGTACGAACTATTTTAAATGCCTCTCACTAAATAAACGGGCATAAAGCCAAGCAGAAAATAGGTTCAAAGCCCATTTCTGGTGGCATTATTTTCTGGGGCATGTACTCACATTAAACATAAACGTTTGCGGTTTATGTGAACATTTCTGATAAGTGTTATCCAATGATAACTAGATTATTATTTTTGTGATGTTATTATTGAGCGTTTTTGGCTGGTAGAGGTAAAACATGTATAATACTGAAGAGTCTATGAAAAACAACATCATAATCCAACTGGTAGTCAAGAATAAGCAGGAAAACAGAAAATCTCTCGTTAGTAACGGCTACAGCAGTACCGAAAATTGCTGACATTTGGAAGATAATGGCCACTAAGCGAAGTTGTTTTCAGAAATTTCAATAGCACATAAAAATGAGAGAGAAAGGCTTATGTACAAAGGAGAGTTACTTTCTACAGTATGACCAACAATGATTAGCTGGTTATAAAGATGCATAAACATCTTTATGGGCAGTTATACTTCTATTGCCAATATTCTGATATTTTGTATAGAAAATATTTTGTTCCTTTGTGCTAATATCTGAAGGCACAGAGATTTTTTTGCGAATATCTGAAGGTATAGAGATATTAACAAATATGCAATTACTCTCTGTTTGTGGGTTTGCATTGCAGCATTTCTTACCACATTTAATAGTGATAAATTGCGCGTTTCAGGTTAGAGAGAATGTGAATTCAATACATTACTTTGAATGTATAAATTTTGCAAGGTTTTGATAATTATGTTATGTTGTAGACCACCACACATCGTTCCCATAAGTTAAAAAGAAAAGAGAGAGAGAGAAAAGGAAAGGAAAGGAAATCATCAAATGTTCCGAATCACAATCGAAATTTGCTGGTCGCTTACATATTGAGCGTTGCTTGTTGAAGTCACTAGCCACCTATATCGGTGGGCAAAGTGTGACACAGAAAGCGGCTTATACATTTTGACTATCGCTTGCCTAATGTGCAAACTTTGCAAACTTTGCAAATCCGTGGTAGCACTATGCTTCGGATCGTGTGGGCTTGTAAATTGTCGCTGTAAATTAATAGCAATTTACATGGAAATTGAGCAAAGGAAAGAAAATTACTTTACAATTTCCATGAGTGAGTAGTCACTTATAGGATTTTTAGGATTTAGGATATAAAAAGAGGTAAATAAGTTCTTTGTATTATAATTCCCTTTTCCTTCATATTAGTGTATATATGCATGAATAACGTGGCTTCCAAATACCAAGAAGAGTAGATCGTAATTATGTGGCACATTTTCTTGTATTTAGGGTACTACTCGTATTTATAAAATAAGGAACAAGAACGCCCTGCCATTTTGTATCAAACGATAACTGTCTATTGACATTGATGTTTCACATGCGGAGTCATTGTGAGTTATTGGCGCACCAGTATTCTTAGCATTCATTCCTAGTATTTACAATTCCTCTGAGAATGAAGCTTCCTCCTTAAAGAATATCTACTTCAAAGAAATATATCTGGTTAGCGAAAAATTGTTGTCGTGTTCATTGACAAACTTGTACAGAATTGTGAAAATCATTTCTCCGTAGTTTTTAATTAAATGAAATGATAATACTGTAAATAAACATTAGTAAATGCTATGTGCATTAATTCCCGATATGTAAAGCTATCTTGTTGTACCGTTCACTGCTACAGCAGCGAGGACAGCGATCTCAGCGTTTCGTCTGTCCCCGATTTCGATTACGATTAAAATTCTCCTTTCACATGATGTTGAAAAGAGACCACCAAACATCATCTGGAAAGGCGATGGTTTGTCAGGGGGATAGGGAGTTGAGAGAAAATGTTACCGACCCCTCTCAGAGCATCTGCATTGTTTACATGTATCCGAAACAATAACGTTACCTTAAAGATATTGAAAAGGGAAATTTCTTCAATCACCGTGGAGTTCATTTCCTGGTGTGCTTTTCAAACTTTATTCTTGTAGAATAGTGCATTGGGATACTTTTTTTTAGAGCTTTTGAGAAAGTTTACTAAATTACTGTAGAAAATGTAGATGTTACATTAAAAAAAAAAAAGCCATGACTCGTAGCTCCTTAATGAGCAACGTTGCAAGAAATATGTAATCGTATTGATACTTCCCAATTGTAGTTAAACAACTTTTATTTGAAACAATTCTTCATTTGGTGTCTGAGAAGGGAATAATTTTGGGCGAGCAGGATAAATGGAGCATATTGTATATTACATCAACTGGGTAAGGGTAAGCCGTTTTACTTAGTTAATTTTTAAAGCAGGTCTTATTCCATTTTGCTTTGAAAGCTAAAGCTTCTATAACAGATTAATGGATTAATGTTTATTGACTTTATCAATGTTTATAATAATACATTTATATCCATTATTATATAAATTGTGCTTATTTATTTGTACTTATGAGCGCACTTATAATATTAATGTTAAATCAAACTGTCCTTTAGATACTTTTAATCCCTCGGCTTGCGGGTGAAATTTGCTAGATTTCTTTATTTCTTGTTAAATCCATTTCGCAGCCATCGCCTTTGGAGAAATCTTCTGAGAGTGCCAGGGCGATATATTATAAATATATTCCTAATTTTACAATGTAACAGAAACAAAAGCAGACCAGTTCGTTTTACTGCTTAGCTCCCACAGCAGACGATGTAGTTTTAATTACACTTGGGAGCAACCAAAGATGAATTAGAGTGTTTTATTGTTTATTTGTGATACCAACAAAATTCACGAACTAGCGGAGGATAGCCGTTACCCACACTCACCCTACTAATGGGTAAAGCTTGAACCAGGTAGACCCCTAATATTCACAGTTGGATTCCAGCGAAATAGGTATAATCCAAAGGTTTAGCCCCTCCCCCTTATTTACAGTTGTGTTCCGGGCTGAAGTGCCCCTCGAGAAAGAGAAAAAGGCGTTTCCATCACGTCATTATGTGTATGTATATCCCTTCCAGGGCTCACGAGACCGGAACTATACTTGATTACTTGACTTCACGTGCTGTAAACAAGTGAGAGGGACTAAACTTTGGGACTCTAATTATATCCCAGAATTATCTTGCTGCCAGGTTTACAAATATTTAAGAGATATAAACCATCTAAACATCTCTACGATACAAATTACATATTTTTATTTATTTCTTATTTTTATTTGAGTGCGTGAATTATTATCGGGTTGATGTTATCTACAGAAATAGCCTTCCCCTGTACGACTTCTTGCAATTCTGCAAAAAGGAATTTAGGCGTATTTCAAATTCCAAATTCATAGCATGAAATAGTTGTACAATTCAGAAAGATTAAAAGTATAACTTATTTATTAACTTAAAAACAAATAGCATAACTTCTCGATATTCAAGAAGGGAAAAAATACTTGACTGTGACTCAAATACTAAGAGCACTGTATATAAAGTCAGTGCACCCATACATTTTTAATGGTATTTAATGCCCGTTTTTACTACTGAGGCATCACAGGTGGTGAAGAGTGATGAGCTCGTGCATGAGATGAAATGATATGTTGGGAAGGGTTTTTCCTCTTCTTTTTAGGGAAGGAAACGTTCTAGGCCTAAGTTTTAGGTTACCTCCCCGACGTTTGCCATGTATGAGGACGAGGAAACTTTGGAAAAACATCAATCAGGGAGGACGGTCCTTGTCGGAATCGAATCCCATAACTCCCGCTCACGGGTCCGCACCTTAACGACCTCGGCCACCCGTGGCAGTAATGTACGCTTGCAGTATAACATTTTTACAATTGCAAGTTTAGGCATATAATGGAGAGGAACCATTCTGTATGATGGGGGCTCATTGGAAATGGCAGTGCTGCTGGTTCATTGGCTGAATGTCAACGAACAACAGCAAAGTTTTACTTTTGTTTCTACTGTTCGGAACAAGTTGATAATTTAGTATCTGATTTAAATGAAAATCCAGAAAGCACCAGATAATAGCTAACGACATGGAAATTGACCATTTATTTTCCGGAGACAGTATAACAATCGTCTCCGGCCTTGTGAGCATTCATATTCTTTTCTTATTCATTGGTTGCTTTCTAGAACTAAAATGCATGTTATTTTATAGTAAATTTGCCTTATTAAGACACGGAAGTACTTTTATATAAACTTGTTTCAGTTATAAAAAAATATGATTTTAAATATTTGCCAGATGAGCAATTTGCTAATTTGTTCATTCATAGTGCTCAACGCAAATCATTCACTGTAAACTTAGCATCATCACGCCGTGTTTGCAGTTTTCTTGGGGATAGATATTGCGGTATCTTTCCGTTCCTTTTCGCAATGATGATATTATAAAGGAGGAACGGCAGAATGATTAAGAGGGGAAACCGGAGTACCCGGAGAAAACCTGCCCAGGCGCCGCTTGGTCTATCACAAACCTCACTTATGTGTGCTGATGGTATCCAGGTCCCTTCGATGGGAGGCGAGCAGTCTAAGCACTCAGTCACGGCCCCGCCCGATATGTAATAAATAGTGCTGGGGTATTTATTACCACGGACGCGAAGTTGCCTTAGCATCAAGCATACAGTGTGGCTGGGCCCGAATTCTGCTTAGCGTTCTGATGTAAACAACGCCAGAAACTTTAATTCCCATTCCTTTGGCTTCCTGTGTCCTAACTCGGGTCAGGCTTATGCTGATATCTTGTTTCCAAAGGAATGGTTCCACGTTTAGTAATAAGAGGTAAATATACTTGCGCCACAAACCACCTCTCGGCCTTGCTCATGTTAATAATGGTGGATGCAATTAATAGTCTCTTCAATTAATTTGGCATTTCCTATCAGCTTTTTTAAATGTTATTTTTATTTTAACATTTGTTACTTACTTAAAAATGGGGTTTAATCCAGTCTCTGATAGGCTTTTGAAAATTGATGCTCATTAAGTTATTTAGAAAAAAAAAAAAAAGCATGTGAGAGAAGAATTGAAGAATAACGTTGTGCCAACAAGTGGAGCTACAGGAGTTTTGGTCAGCTTCGTAAGGCAGTTTTAAGGAAGGAACTACGTCTTTGTCTCCCACAGACCAGGGCAAGTTTCCAGCACCGAGGGGGAAGTCTAAAGAAAGAAGAAAGAAATAAAGTCGATGCAGTTGCTGAGAGTGTGGTTAAAAGGAAAATAAGCGAATATTACACAGTAAAGAAAACTGTGTCAGCCGCAAAGAAACTCAGTGCAGATTTTGAAGAGGAAACAGAGTTTAAAAATACGGCAGAAAGTATAAGAATAAATTAATTCAATTAGCTTTCAGATGTAAGAAAAGTATTTCAGAAGAAAACTTGTAAATCAAAAACCCGAGATTCTATCCTGGCGTTCAATACTCTCTATATTTGGAATATTCGAGCAAATGTCTACTGGAAAAGAACCCATTGCTGTTGACCATGCAAGAGAGAGAGAAAATAATTTATAATAAAGAAACCTCTTGATGTCAAAATAAATGCAGAAAATGAGGAAACTTCATGAAAAATTTACGCGCCAAATTTTAAAAACCAAATTGACGAGGAGTTTTGTCTTTGTAATCAGTACAAACTATCATAACAGACAGATTACAACTTGTCTTCCATTTCTACTACCAAATTCTTTAAAATGTTCAATTCGACACATTTCCGCTTATGCCTAAGGAGTTGAATTAAGCAGTATGCTGGAAGGAAAAGCCGCAAGATACAACGGGGAAAAGTATCTTTCCATAATGGAAGAAGATAATTTAAAAAGGCTGTAATTTATTTGACACTTAGCAAAACTTAATTAACATGCAAGAACAGTCTGAGCCTTGGCAACCCACAAAATGTACCCAGCAAATTTGAGAAAATACCTTAGTGTCCCACATAGAATACAATTTTAAAACTTAAAATATAAAATCAAATATCGAGGTAACACATTTTACAAAATTTCCATTGAAGGAAATTTGACAGTAACGTAAAAAGTGTTACAACATACAAGTTTCTATTACAGGTAAAAGACTTAAAAGCAGCATTAAAACCTTTAAAGTAAAAATTAAACTTTAACAAACCTCCACAATACCCAAGTTACTGAGTTCGGCTAATAAAGAAAGATTCAGTTGTGACAATTGTGAAGAAAGTCCTAAATGCGAGTTACCTCTTTGATAACAAAGCAACCTTTGCCCACTGGGCAACAAAAGAGAACCTACTACTTAGAAAGAATTACATCACATCATTTTGGAAAACGCTTTTGGCTATCTTAGACATAGGAACAAGATGCAGGTACCAAAGCCTTGCAGTGTGAGCAGGGATATGAGAACAGGAAGAGAGGTGGGTATTAGGTAAGTACTAGACAGGAGCAATGGTGCAAGATGTGTAAAAAGTAAACAAAAAGTAAAAAAAAAGTAATAAAAGGACATATAGTAGTTATAGAACGTTAATATATTATTTGAGGATAATATGTGAAAACCAAAATTGCAACAATCAATGCAAGGAAAAATTGAATTAAAAATTGTCTTAGAAATGTTAAAGTACTTGCCCATGAGGTGTTGCTGTTTCCTCAGAATTTTAATTATATGAAGTTGTGAAAGAAAAAGGAAAGTTGCAAATGATCTATCCAAATCAAATTTAAATTAAAAACAACATTTTTGTAAACAATTTATTGCGCAAAGAGATTACAGACTAGTGAAAAGTTCAATTTAGTGCGAATCGAAGAAACCAAAAGAGGCCTAACAGTCTAATGGATGACAATATGAGTAGTTTGATAGTAAAAATTTGGGAATGACTCGGATAGCTGGAGTTTCGGAATTAGATTCGCAGTTGGAGTGCAACTGCGTGTACCTCAGCCCAGCGGATTGCTTATATGATGTCGGTTCTTCCGAGTATGCCCTCGTAAATAAGTAAGGTTGTAGACCTATAAGTTTAGCAGTACTTTCTAAATGATCATTAAACGTATTTTAAATACGATTATAAAAGCAACTAAAGTATACCAAGATTGAAGCAAGAGTATCCGGAAAAAGATTGAAACATGTGTTACTGTTTGCACATTCACAGCTTTGGCTCCTTAGTTTACATCAGGCGCTCACCTAACAATAAAACCACAAGATGAAACAGTATAGTGAAAGAACAACTTATCTAAAAATCACTGTCGTTGTGATTTAGCTGCAATTTGAGGATCCTTTGTAACGTTATCAGCAAATATGTATGACTAAGAATAGAAGTAAAATAAACATCTAACAGAAGTAGATTGTTTTCTAAATTTAGTTTCGTGTAAAATACACATGCTCACACAACTGGTGAATTCAAAACGTTAAGAAAACTAGAGGAATACGAATGAGAAGTTTTATAAGAAATTGGAACTTGTTTAGGGCGCTCAAACTCAACTTATAGGATAAAAGAAATGTGGTAAGATTGTTTGAGCTAAAATATAGTTAAGAAAGTCATGATAGCTACTTAATAATTACATTTTAACAAAGAATCTATAAGATAATATAAATATAATAGCTTCATTTAATAAATCTGAAACTCTAAAAAGACCACAGTAGAACAATTAATAGTATCAAGAACTATGAGTTACGTAAGTTTATCTGTAAGTACAGGTTTATAGGAAATAAAGACGTAGTAATAGGTGAAACAGATATACAGAGGTAATCGTTTATCAGAGCAAATGAAAATGGCGTAAAGTAACTCTATCATACCTTAGACCGAATAGAAATTGAGCAGTAGCGAGTAGCATAGCCAGGGAATCGTGTGAATAATCCACGAAGAAAGTCGAATGACTTGTAACGCTGTACGGTGCACAGGTTGTCAAGAATACGTTCTCATAAACAGAGTCAGCCAACCTATGCTTTGGTCTGAGTATATTACTGATGACAGAGCAAAACTGCACAATATACACGTGTAACGAAATCAAATGTAGAGGTTAGTGACGTAAAACGAAAATACATAAAGCAAACATTCTTTTCTTCCCCCATTCCAAGACAAGGGCGGAAAAGGAAACACTGATGAACAAGCTTGGCCCGTTTGAGGCCACTATCTTATACTCACGAGTAGTTCGATTGGGATAAACGTGACTCATATAATTGCAAAAGAAAATCTACAATATTAACACGAATCTGAATAAAACCAAAAGGAACCTCTGAATAAAACAAAATTTGATCACTGACCTTTAAATAATCATGGGTGTTGCTCTAAGTTCTTTAGAGAAAAATGATTAGCTATTACACAAGTGTTAAAAGTGGCATTTTGTTTTGTTAAGTAGGATGATTCTTCTAACACCTTATGCTTCTGTTAGTTCTTTGGAGAAAAATAATTGTTTTTGGACAATCCATACCGTTGTTTTTTATAGTTAACTATCCAGCAATTTGTCAGGTTGCTATGGAAACAATAAAATAGCATCTTTGTTTGTAAATATTAATTGCAGTATTTGAATGTTTACAACTATACCGGAGTAGTATGATCCATACTTTAAGATGAAGGTCTTATTTGTTGCTGAGATGAAGGTACAACTACTATATCTTTGAACTTTGGAAGAATGTCCTCTAAATTGTCTTGTTTGCGAACCTAATTTTAGTCTCTAACCGAAACAAAATAACGTCTACATTACCATAGCAAGGAAATGCAACATTTTCTTAAAGGGGAACTTGAAAATTAAAAACAAGTGTATTTAAATAATTATTGTCTAGACAATAGTATGTAATCGTACTGCGTTAAATATATAACAGGTTCTCAGGAATTAAAATAATAATTCGCTTCCCAAGTTTTTCCAAACTTTTGGTAGAATCTGCTATTGTGCACTTACCATCCTTGTTCGAAATATGTGATGATAAAAGAATAAAAGTAGTGTTTTATTTTATAAGAGGGTTTTTTTTTCTCAACACCGCCTGATACTCATATGTTCCTTGGAAAAAAATAGTGGTTTATAATGTCACTGTTAAAATATTTAACACGTGTATCACATACTATCGTATATTAGATAGCCTTAATATTTGTAAATAAGATAGCAATTTTGAATAAAAGATATTCCAGGCATTACAAAACTTTTCGTGTTTCGCAGAAATAGTTCGCAAATATTTCACTAGGAGGAGCATGGAAAAAAAGTTGCCTAAATCTTTGATAATATTGCCAATAATTGCAGGTGTGGCAACTTGTGGTTTATAAACGCTTTTTAAAGGGGTGAAACTAACATTTAAGGTTTTAATTTGACTATTATTCCATTTTTTATGTTAAATTGATGCATAAACATGTAATTTTCCCTCGCTGAAAACTTATGAGTATACAATTAGGCATGAGCAAAGATGTGGTCATCTATTTTTGATTTTTATCACGCCGATTAGGTTCCAGGGTTGCTAACATGATTACTTAAGCAAGTAAATCTTAGAAATCAACGTAATAATAATTATTATGTAATAATATTATTCCCATAATGACTTGTATCGAAGTTGCCGTAAGGATAACACAAATTGAAAAATATATCTTATACATGAAAGTATAAGTAATTTGTATCCGCTTAAATATATTAATAACATCGCACCAAAGTTGGGAATACTGAAGTGTTATAAAAAGTTTAGAGAACTTAGTGTTAAAGTTTATTGTTTGAGTGCCTTGTGTTTAAATATACTTTTAGAATGAACTGTTTAGCATATATTTGTATTGTTCAGCTCTTCCGTAGCTTTATTAAAATAAAGCGGGTAATTTTATATGTAATTTTTGCTTCTTAACAGAATGTACCTTTTACAGTAATGCATTAGAGACATTTTTTATTTGCGGAAAACGTATGTATTGACTAAAATAATATTTTAACAAGGGTAGGATCTATAATAAATATGGCCAGCCGCAATTTAAATCACTTGTTTTCAATCAACGTTCTAGTGATTATCTGTGATGTGTGTTGAAGTAGATGTTATAGATAATAAACAGGTGCTTTTAGCTTATTATTTAATGCTACTCACATTTGTAAGTTTAAAGCGTTTAAAAACGAGGGAGAATATTAAAACGATTAAATATAATAATATTACTCATAATGAATAATTGTACTATAAATGAAACCTTATTTGTGCCAACATAAAACATAAATATTTAGTAATCGGTGGTAAGAAAAAGTAAATAGTGTATCCTGATTAATTTTGTTTTCATATTATATGACACAAATTGCTTCAGCTACCTTTCAAGCTATGGAAGTGCATTTGAAATACTGTTGTGCTGCTAATAACTGATTTGCCTCAGGCTTGAAAATGTTTTGTCTTCCCTTGAGATTAGGAAAGCGGTAATCTGATGAGTAGTGTTTCAGAGCTTCAAAATGAAACTATGCCTTTTTCCACTGTGTAATGAGAACTAGCATTGTCCTGAAGAAATAAGATTGCGCTTTTGAAAACGTTGGTTGTAATTTACATATCAAATGGTTTGTAGGGAAGTGGTGCTATGCAACTTATTTGCAGGTACTATGCTTTCTTCTTAGCAGACATTCTTTGGTCATTTAGGACATGCTATTCTTTTCTTCTCGATTTGTCTCTTCGATTTGGTTTCCTAAAGCGGTGTTTACGAGTATTTTCCGTACTCACCTACTTGGTTGGCTCAGGCGGCAGCTCTTGAGACTCGCATTCGGGAGTTCCCTGTCCTTGGGCTTTTTCGTGGTTTTCGCTCGTCATTTAGGCAAATACTTTCCACGAATTTTCCGCTCTCATATTAAATATTATTTCATTTTATTTCATTGTTTTGGTCGCAGGGTCTAATGTGTCATGCCATACAGGCTGGTATTGTGAGCTGTGCAGGTGATTTGCCCTTTGAGGAAAATTCCTGACCTGGCGTTTGGCAGGTTCTGTTTGGGGCCTGCATAGTCGTCATCGTAGTTCTTGCAGGTCTGACTTATCATCAAAGAAAACATTAGAGAGAAGCCTATGTCCGTTTATCGCCAACACCGGATTTGGCCACCCAATGTATACTCATCTCGAGCCCTTCCTCATGTAGGGGGGTCGGTCCTGCTGGTGTAGTGGTTACCACACCTAAACCCAAGATCGCAAGTATGAACCCGGCTAGGACCGATGAATTTTTTCGGGAGAAAAATCCTAAGTATGGCTTCCTTCGGAAGGGAAGTAAAGCTGTGGGTCCCGTGTCGTACATTTACGGGACGAAAAAGAATCCCAAGACTGAAAGAGAGGCCGCTGAGCAAAATTTGTCTGCCGTTTTACGCCTTGAGTTGAATGGGATGCTGATGACCTGAGATGTTAAAGAGCGTCCATAAATAAATCAAATCAAATGAAACCACTTAGGGGGCATATAAGCGAGTCGCCAAAAATGTTCCTCATTTCCATATTATCCTTACATATAATAAAATATTCTCTTTAGAAACCGTGACGCACGAATGCGTAGACAGATTGAGTGAGGGAAACTTATTAAAAATGTAAACAAAAATTAATTATTTTTTGCAGAGTGGTTAACTGAGTCTGCTCAAATGTATAATCTTTTGTTTACCGAAATGTGTCCTTGTCCTAAGGGATGTTCTAGGCTATCTTAATTTTTATCCTAATACTATCCTATTTTCCATATTAAACTTATGTATTTCAAATGCGGAACAAGGTTCAGAAGAGGCACCTATCAGTTAATGTAAATAACAGCAGCATAGATATTTTTTCCGAGATTACCTTTAAGATAAGACATTTCATCACCTTTGGCACTCTTTTACTTGTTATTTACTTTTATTTACATATTTATTTTAGGACAACATAATGAATAATTAGCCTGCAGTTATGAAATTTATACCAAATCACATATATAGGAGTATTGAACATTGCTGTAACAACGTACCGTTTGTTTCAGTTAAGATTAAACAAGGAAATCATAAAGCTTTCGTATGTATTATGGTTTTGTAATATACATAGAAGATTTATAATATCGTAAACAGTTTACACTGTTATCTTCATCACCATATCAGGGATTCAGCCTACTAGTGATTCCGGCACTGACGCATACTTATACACATAGATTGTGAATTGGATGTTTATGCTCATAGAGATACATTTTTAATTTTGGTTGTTCTGCTTTTCTGTGTGTGTTATTTATCTATATGGACATCTATTCACAACCTGTATATACTCGAAATAGTTATTTTTAATTTTATTTTCATTGAGAAATATGTATCATTTATCTCCAGCGATCAAACTTAGTCATGAAAAGTAAATGTTATAGAACAGCAAAATATAGCAATTATGTAAATCAGTTTTTTTTCCAATCCTAAGCAAACTTGTATATATCCTGACCATGGTGACAGGATCTTGCATAGACTGTTTGCTACATGTAAAATTAGGGTATAAATAATGTAAAATTTCATCTACTAATGGTAAAAGTTCAATTAAGTGTTTTTATTTACTGAACTAAAAGGTACTGGTCAGTATTGTATCCTTGGCAGAATTATTTTATCGCGTATATTTTTCCCCCACTGTTTAGATTAAGTGCACAAAATTCTGAATCTCTGTCAAGTGCATTCTCTTAAAATTCAAAACCACTTTTCTGAGGATTCACAACGATTGTACATTACAATCATTATATCATATTATGTGAAACACTGCACAGCACAGAGACAACAGACAATAGCCTTAAAATGCACTCATGAATGCGATGCCTCAACGTATATTAATTTGTTGTTATACAGAGATTTCTAAAATTATCATCGGGGTATTTGAATTTCTTATGGGTGATAAATTGAATATGCTGTTATTATCATAGCATGGACGGATAGAGCAACCATTATTTTTTTGTTCATTGCTGCGCGCCATTCTGTAGTTACAGTTGTTACCTTCAGGTGTCAGTCCAAAGGCGAATAATCAGGAGAAGGAGATTTGTTCTCTCGTATATCATCGTTTTGGCCCTTTACCATGTCTATGTAGCGCAACTTTCGCATGCAATATGGAAAATATTCTTCCTTCCACAATTTAATTCTCAGGCGGAATATGCAATTTGTGGAGACAAGGTGCTCGTATAAAGGAAAAAGCTGCGGATTTCCCCAGTTTCGGAGGAAACAGTGGAGAACAGGTCAGAGAAACTCGCCAACGCAGCTCTACGAAATCAACTGGAGGGAGCAGTACGTAACTGGGCATACCGCAAACCACAGTTTGCATGTGTATTGCAAGCGCCTATAAGTAAAGCCTTATAGTCTTGAACTACATTAAGCTTTAGTACCTTGTGACAAGCACCAACGGGAGGCATTTCATATCACACTAGAGCGATGGTTTTAATGGAAAACCGATTTAAATGGGGTCATAATGTTTGCATGTGGAGATAGAAATAAAATCTACATTATTACATTGAACATGAACGAGAATCTCCGAAAGTTAATGTGTTCTGTGCTGTTTCCAAGCTGAAGTTGTCCGACCCATTTTTTCTTTGTTGAAAGGACAGGAACCGGATAGTAACCAACCACTAAAAGGCTGCTAGGCAGATAAATGAGGATAAGATTATTTAATACTGCAACAATATGGTGCTTCACCTCATTTCCATTGGATGGCAGAAACTTTTTGATGTAGTACTTACCGCAATGATACACGGTACCGTCTGTGATCATATACTCCTGTCTTGGCTACCTTGATTACCCGTCCTAAACCCTTGAGATTTGTTCTCTCCTGAAAGACCAAGATTTCTTCTCTCAGTTACATGCAACTATTCGGGTTATGATAGAGTATCGGAATCGTCTTTAAATAACATAACCGGTAGCATGTTGAGACGTGTGGGAAGACATTGAATATCGTGTTGATATCTGCGGAGTAAAAAGGGGTGTACATATTGAGCAGTTTTAATGTATGTAAATAACAATTTGAATTATATTGTGCAATAAAATTATGCATTTGAATTTCTACATCAATTTTACTATGTGCAGTAATATTTTGAAACCCCGGGAGTTCATTTTTAAATTTTTGCATTCAAATTTATTAAGTATTTAAAAAAAATTAAGTGATATTAACCCAGTTATCAAAGGTATCGCTTACTTTTAATTCAGATTTTACAAAGAGTACAATCAAGTGAATAAGTGACCAAAATATCAGTTTCCCTCTTGGGAAACCGGAAAAAAAGCTACGTAAACGCGTTCACATGTGCAACAAGTGTTTAGGAAAGGAAGATGAGGCTTGTGAACCATTTATACCCCCTTTCCCCAATCACATTGCCAGACAAGGTCGGTCATAAAAATTGCCGAAGGCAAAGGATTATAGTCATATAATAACCGAAACTGACAACAAGTTCTAAATGTTTAATATTTATTTTTTTACAATTAACATAAACATAAACCTTATAACAAAAGTATTTGACTACTTCCAAACAAAGACTGTAAAGAGAGACATAACAACACGTTACAGTCATTTGGAAGCAATGCATATAAAATGGAATATATATTTTAATATGTAAAAAGATTGCCCATATTCATTAAAAGAACTATATTTTATGAAAAAAGTTCTTCCATGTCAGAGATTCTTCCTAAGATTAATGCCGGTACACTTGAACAATCTGACATCAAGTATTGCCGAAAAAATTATTATTTGATACTTAAACGTCCTTTAAGAGACTACAAAACACTCAGTTATCGACTAAATAATTTGCTACGTAGCCTGCACGCCGTGAATAGGCACAAATCATAACAGTAGCTTAGGCATTTAAACAATGCTGAACTACTATTGAATATTAACCATGCGCATTATGGCGTTCTCCACGCAACGGGTAAGCAGATTTATCAATTAATACTTGTAGAACGTCAGAAGAAATGTTGTCTTTGAAAGGCATGCCGTTTCAGTTGGTGTTTGATTAACATTAACACACGTTACCAGCAGTTCATATTGTAAATAAATTACCAAAACAGAGCAGAACAAAACAAATATAAAGTGTTCGTTAGATATAGCTTAATAATATTGGTTTCAACAAAAGTGAGATAATATTCTACTGTGAGCTTGAAACAAAATGAAGTTCCAATAGCTTTCCTAAGACATTTTAATTTTAAGTCGTAAATATCCAGGCTGCTGACTTTTACTTGACTTTTGGATGATGTCATTGTGATGTAAAACTGTATGTACCGTGTACGAAAGGGAAAAAAAAAAAAAAAAAAAAAAAAAAAAGACTGCGTTCCCTAGTGGCATTCTTATACAGACAGCAACTTCCAAATTCTGCGCATGCGTTTGTAGCGTACTCCTAACCAGCGAACATCAAGTAGGGTCGGTTCATTAATACCGGGTTTCCAGAATATGTCCTCAAGCAACGCCTCAGTAGTTAAAACGGTCGTTAAATACTATTAAAAAACAAACACTCGAACGCGGTTTTGCTTCTTGGTCAAGGTCGGTTTCCTTCTCCACTCACAGCTCCTGTCTGCCTGCCAGCCCCTCTGTCTACCCTTGAACTTACGAGCAGTTCACCAGTCTACGTTAACGAAGATGACAAAACAGCTGACTTTAGAGCAACGTATTTTTGTGTGTGAATGTTATTGTAAATACTTATCACTTTACGACGTTAGTGAGGAATTAACTCAGAAATTCCTTGGGAAATGGCCCCTTTCCAGAAATGCAATTCACAATCTTGTGAATAAAGCTGATAATACGAATTCTATGTACTACTAGAAACACACGTGAGGACTTTAAAATAAGACAAATGGACAAAATTGGTGCAAAATTTAAGTTTTCCAATCATTATAGAAATTAGCACAAGTTGCGGTTTCACAGTCATCATCACATTCCGTACGACAACAAAATTGTTAAAACTCAAATTTGCATGTATACATGTGTCCATTGCCTACGACAAGGTGATCCCGCAACACGTGTGCGTTATTAGGGTGGTTTCTTTCATCAGTGACTGAAGGGTTAATCGACCCACAGCTTCTGTTCTTTTAACCCGAGGTATGGTTCTACCAAAACAGAAGCATGAACACTCACAACAGTCGCTATTGGAGTTTTGAAAATCCAAATTGTATACAAAAATCCCATCATTATGATAAAAAATTGTAGAGGAGTGTGCAATAAGCGCAAGACTCATAGTGTGCGCAATTATTTACTAGTAGATAGTAAATTAAAAGAGATGCCGAAACGACATTTTCACTCCGTTTTCTTATCATCAGACGGAAGAAGAGAAATTATATAGGTAGTTCCAACAAGATTCCGCCACATCTCTTATCGCAGAGCCCATGGTAAAATTAGGGAAATGGTGGAAGGTAGATGATTAATGTTGTGTATGGCCCTGTTGATTCCCAGATCTAATAGTCTGTAGATTTTATTTTTGGGGTAGCCTGAAGGATAAATTGTGCGAATGACACATTAGAAGAACTCAAGTAACACATACATGAAATCAAAATATTACAATGGTAACTAAATCATATCAATCGGAATGTGTTTAGAAGCGAAGTCAGAGTGCAGGAGTGGCCTGCTTTGGCATTTCCAGCTGCGGAGAAGCAAAACCCCGTGAAATGGTGAGGACATATTCTGGAAGCCCTGTAGCACTTAGGTCTGGTTATGCTAGGAATGCCCTACTAACTTCATTACAAGAAAATCGTGTTAGACATCCTACAAATTCATTTCATTCCGCATTATTTATTTTTATATGAGCACTACAGCAAACGTGCTTCACTGCCGTGAGATAGGCGACTATACCGCCACGGGTGGCTGAGGTCGTTAAGGCGCGGATTCGTGAGCGGGAGGTCTGGGATTCGAGTTCCGCAAGGACCGTCCTCCCTGATTAAGTTTTTTTCTGGGCTTTCCTCAGTCTTCATAACTGGCAAATGCGGGAGAGGTACCCTAAACTTAGGCCTGGAAGTTTCTTTCATGGAAAAAAATATTTTCCCAGTATATTATTTCATCTCATGTATCATCAGTGTTCACCGCCTTGATGCCTCAGTAATAAAAAGGGTGTTAATCACTACTAAAAAAATAGGGGACTATCTTATCAGGACAAGTAGTACTATGAAATTCTCTTGCCCTATAACTCGCTGAGTTGATGCATTCATTTCTCTGTTTACAGTAATTCTGACGTTTCGCAAATCTCACCTGTCTCAAATGCTTTCAGGGCTTCCTGGAACATCCAGTCGTGGTGCCGCACTCTATTATGTTTGTAGTAGTGTGGAAGATTCCACCTCCTCCTCTCTCTTTTCTGCGTTATGATTGATTGAGAACTGACCAGTGGTTGGATCATCTAAGGGTGATTATTTTTAATAGCTCTGTGCCTTCCCTGATGCTTCTATTACTAAAACTTCCCACTCCTCAACAATAGAGTATTGTACCATTCAATATGTTGTTTGCTGATAATATGCTGGTTGGCTGAGGCGCAGTTATTTTTACTCTATGTATACCTTGCTTCACTTTCAGGGATTGCTGTATTTGCCCTGTGGATCATTAGAGTCTAGACGGTCTTTCACATGTCGTAGAATTTGTAATTTGTGGTTGATTTTATACCAAATGCCTATATTTTATTTGATAGTCTTGATATTTTAGATAAAGCTCCGCTTATGTAATGAAATGCTCTGAAGACTGGTGATGTATTTTTATGACTAGATCTAGCGAATTTTAAAGTCATGGCCCGAACACATAGTGTTACTACAACAGTGGGAGAATTCAGTAACACTACACTATAGTTTTATTGTTTGAATAGTCGCATCACAACGTCCGTGGCTGATGGTGTTCTCAAAATTCCGACTTCCAACTATTATCCTAATTTTGTTGTTTTATAGCTTGCCCCTAATACTGATGTTGAACAGCCTATACCCATTTTTCTTTAGTATCTATATCCCCCATACATTTACGTCTCAAGGAGCAACTTGACTGTATAAAGAACGGCATGAATCTGTCTATTATATATATTTAGTATATATTATGTATATTTAGTATATATATGTATTTTAATTGCCCAGAGGTGTGCGATAAATTGATATAATTATGACCAAACTGCTGATACACGCCATAAAACCCAGGTAAATGTATTCATGAATATAATTTAGTCGTTCGTTATTTTTTGTGTCTTCAGAATTTAGCGTATTTGTCATATATTTTGTCTGTTTTGGCCTCACTGTTACTCCAGCTTCTTTATATAAATATTTCTCTCATTTTACCTCTTCGACAATGGTTGCCACTGGTATTACATTTGCAAATAACTTCAAAGTTGTGATTACAGCAACATTGTCCTATCTACATTTATTTTCATTTACCATTTTGAAAAGCGTCATTATATATTAGCAAAAATAGAGAAACAAGCCCTCTTAGCTTACAGTCTAAAGAGCAAGGGAACATGCCTCATTCCATATCATATTCTTAGCATGAAGATTGATAAACAATCAATCATAGCTTTGTACAACACTTTAAGTGCAAAAGTGAATTTGTAAAGGAGTGCACTTAGAATATATATATGCTGACTGTCCAACACGATCATATTTGTTCATTCTAGCAGAATTGCCACTACACTGAACATAATGATGTGTTTTTGTGTGGGTAAATGAAGCTATACCACGCCTACGTGGTGGTGGTAGTTCAGGAAGAGTTTTGAGGGTACTCCTGTCTTTATAGCAGCTTTCAGGAAGAATTCATAATACTCAAGTATTCAAGCATATCCACTGACAGTAAATAATTATACACAGCAATGATAAATACCCTGCCATCAAAACATCTTTAAAGAAACACAAGAGCACTGGAATTTGTTTAACCTCGTGATTTTGTTTTCCTTACATTTCAATAAACAAATTGTTAATCCGGCTTTTTTAAATTAAATATGCACGTCGATATGAACAATAAAGTAGCGTCCGCTTACAAAATGAACTGTTTATTAATGAGAAAAATTAAGAAACTCGACTGCATAAACATTACCCACAACGAACGGATATTTTAAGAACATACATGATATATGCTCTAATAACTAGTTTACTCATATGTATTTAAATAGTGTAAAGTGCGTTTAAACTTTTTATAAAGTTTTTAAAAACTATTTTTTTCCATACAGATTTGTGATAAGAATACTTTATCCTAGGTGGTAGGCCATAGTATCTACGATGTGGAGTAGTACTAAAATGTCCAATTAATATACCTATTATTAATTTTTTCATTAATATATTATAAAATATTTAACGTGTAATATTTTCAAATCCGAAACTATTTACCATAAGATTAAAAATAGATCCAGTGAACTAGATCTTAAATGCTGGAGTAGGTATGGTAAAGTTATAATTCTCGTACAGATGATCTATATGGTTCCCATACAAACATGTGTGGCCAATTGTGAACCCTAATATTACCGTAGAATTTAGACATAAGCATAGAGTTTCTATCAATGCAAGGGCAGGAATTACGAAAGGCTCATAGACATTCCGTTTTACAAAACAGATTAATAAGTGCTGTTTATCACTATTTTTATTGTAATGATTTTTGTTGTTACATTGCTTCAAAAACAACGGATATTGTCACTGCACATAGTGTCACCGATCCATTTTCCACGAGTGGAAAGAACTATATCGCGACAGACGGAGTATCACTTTCAAATTTGGAAGTATGACATTATAGCATTAAGGTAAGATACATCTTAACAATGATCTTTTGGAGCTAACTGAAAAAAAATGAAATATCTGGGAATTACATTTGACAGCAAATTTACATTCAGAGAACTCATTAATTACTTGACTGAAAAAGTTACGAAAGTATTACTTAATATTTCCAAAACAGCCAAATTAAACTGGAAACTACATCTCCAGGCCCTAAAAATAATTTGTAAAGCAGAGACTTTACCTCTGATATTGCACGGGGCATTGATTTGGAAAAAATGAATAGAAGGACATCCATTAAACAGTGATTAATAGGATACAAATAATAATTGATATCACAATAGCCAAGACTCACCGAATCATGCCTAACGAGGCACTCTCTCTTATATCCGGCTTAACCCCCATTGCTATAAATATAAGAAGTAAGATCATGAATATATGAGGGAAGAGGAAACCATAGAGACCCAATTGTCCATCTATGGAATCAAAGTATTGGCTGTATTTAGCGGACATCATCGAATGGGTGAAGGAAACGTAGATTAGATTAGATTCTATCTAATGGGGGGATTTGTTGGAGGTTTGTCAATCTCCCATACGTCAGCCTAAAAGGCTTCTTGTGGAGGAGACGCGTTCGCTGTTTCCCAGAATCTGTTTCTTGAAAAAGTAGCAATATTTTTGTTCCAATGTCTGCTTCCGTTCCCTGGTTAAAGAAAGAGTAAGTCTCTTTCTTAAATCTTTCTTACCAAGGATGGGCAATTAATCAGAATGCGCGAGGCAGTCTCTTCTCTCTGTTTGCAAAATCTGCAAGTGGACTTTTATTTATAAATTCCGACTTTACAGAAATGTGTCGGTCCTGGTGGTGTATAACCGTACTTGCCTCCAAAATCCAAGATCGCGGGTTGAATCCCGACCATGATCGATGAACTTTTTCGGGCGTAAAATTTTTAAGTATGGCTAACTTCGGAAGTGAAATGAAGCTGTGGGTCTTATGTCGTAGATTTACCGCACGAAATAGAACCTCAAGCCCGAAAAAAGAGGCCTCTGAGCAAAATTTGCCGACAATTTCATGCCCTGAATTAAATGGGATGCTGATGACCTGAGATATTAAAGAGCGTCCATAAATAAACAAAATAAAAATTTCATATTTATTTCCTGAAATGACCATGTTCAGTAATTAACGCAACTACTTTCCTTATTCAGTTTCTATCCAATTTTATGAGAGATGAGGAATAAATGTTACTTGCACCTAGCACCAGTTTCCGAGCTTGTTTTTTTTTGTCCAGGATTGGTTTTAATCTAATTTGGTGTTTTTACCCAGTCCATGTTTTTTACCGCTGTCTTAGTAGTACGTCTACTAATTCCCAACACGAGTTCAGGGCAAACAAGGGTGTATCAATATTCTTTTTTGCAAACTGATATGCTTTTTATTTCTATTATTGCAAGATTCCCACCGCAGTTCAAGTCTATTGCGAGATGCCAGGACAGTTAATTTAGGAATTCCCATACCAGTTCCTGGTGAGGGAAAGTACTATTAAGGCATTTTGAATGAGGATGAGAATTCTCTTACGATGAAATGCCTTCTCAAACATTCTAAAAGCATAGTACAGAATGCAAATACTTCCACCTGGAAAACTGTACAGTGTATCCCAAATTTATACTGATATTTGTCCTTGAAGATAGACCATATACGCATGCACCCTATTGTGTATTGTGTATACGGAATCCATCGTAAACCACACAGGTTGGTTGTGTTCTTTATTAGGCATAATTCCTTCCAACCAATCTTTTCGAGATTCTAGAGTTACTTTAAATGGATGGGGAGAACAATATTGAGTATTTATTAGGTCGGATCTCATGCTCAGTGCTGAAATATCCAGGGAATTTACAGTGAAAATATTAGTTGTAGTTTCACAACTGCTTCTCCAATTCCCTCTCTGCAACAAGCAGTATACAGTGAGTCTAGCCTTTTCTTGTAAGTAAATATCCATGGGAGGGAAACCCAAAGAGTCTCCAATGCAAAGGTTGTAGTACTTCTGAACGTCCGTGTAACACATAGGCACGCTAATCTCTGTAGCTTGGTAAACGTACCTGCTATAGTACTTTGCAGTGTTTTTCGCCACCAAAAATGCTGCCGTAAGATATCTGGCCCTTGACCATTGCACCATATAGTCAATGGTTGATGTATGACTTTAGGCCTCAGGTTGTTTCAATGGTATGTTTGAAAGTTTCAACAGACCACCGGGGCTCTAAGGAGAATGTTATCAATATGGTAGTTCCAGGTCAGTTTCTTATCCAGTATAAGACCTAGATATTTAACTGACTCAGAATGGAATATTCTAGGATTGATTTTGCTAGTTTTAAATTTCCCACACCTTTAAGATCTCTTTTGTTAATAAAGGGAATAATAACTATTTGTTTAGAATTAACAGCATGCACCAGCTATGCTTTTATCTTAGCTCACAGTTCATCATGTCGGTCCTGGTGGTGTAGTGGTTACCATACTTGCCTTCTAAACCCAAGATCGCGGGTTCGAACCCGGCCAGGAGCGATGAATTTTTTCGGGCGTAAAAATTCTAAAAGGGAAGTAAAGCCGTGGTCCCGTGTCGTACATTTACGGCACGAAAAAGAACCTCAAGCCTGAAAGAGAGGCCTCTGAGCAAAATTTGTCGGCCGTTTCACGCCCTGAGTTGAATGGGACGCTAATGACCTGAGATGTTAAAGAGCGTCCATAAATAAATCAATCAAAAAAAAAATCAGTTCATCATATCTGAGACAATTTTGGAACATTTCTCAAAAATAGACAGTGCTAAGTCACTGGAAAAGCCTTTTAAGCAATATCCCTCCTGGATCATGTCTTTAAGCAGATCGTCCACAACGAGACTCTAAGAGAACTCACCTTGTGGCGACGAGTTCTTTCGTTTCCCCAAGAAGACTAGCAGTAATGTTTTTGCTCTTGAGTATGGAGTTTATCCAACTGCAAAGAGTTTGACTCCATGTTTCTGTGTAATCAGAACAGTCTGATTACTAGACAGTGAAGTGTTGTTATGCAGGAATGAATGAATAATATTTAACGCCCGTTTTTGCTACAGAGGTACTACGGGCGATGGACTCTTATGATACATAAGATGAAATGATATATTTGGAAAGGATTCATTTTTAAGGAAGAAATCGTTCCAGGCCTAAGTTTAGGGTACCTCCCCGGCATTTGCCATTTATGAGGACTGAGGAAAACCTGGAATAAACCTCAGTCAGGGAGGACGATCCTGGCGGGATTCGAACCCCAAACCTCTCGCTCGCGAGCCCGCGACTTAACGACTTCGGCCAGCCGTGGCTGTTTGTTATACAGGATTTAGATGATTTTAGGCATATTGATTTCGATTAACGGAGTGTCTAATAACCCACTTCTTTGAACACATCAGACACATCTTTCGATAAGTCTTAGATTCGGTGTAGTTAATATGACCACTCTTTGGAATAAACACTACTTTGATAGCTGTCCAGGCCTGGGAAATTTAACTATATGCTTTGCTGGCCCAGAAGAGGTTTCAGAGGAGGATTTGGAGTGATTTGGGTCCTTTCTACAACAAAGTAGAAAGATGCCTTCTCCACCTGGTGACTTAGTTTGGTTAACTTTATTAACTACCCAGTTAACATTATGAGTTGTGACAATTTGACGCGCAAGTTTCTCTCCTTCTGCGATTCTCTTGGTCTTGAGTTTTCGCAGTGGTCCATGGATTCGTAGGTCTTGTCATCATTTACGTACTCGGGGAAGTGTACCTCCAAAGCACTTAAAACCACCTGCAGAGTTACATATTGTTCTTACATGATTTATTGGTCCTTGAGCCAATGCTCTCTATAACCTGGCTGCCTCTGGCAGGCCAGATATTTGCTGGCAGAAGGTTTGCAAAGAAGATCATTTGGCCTTGCATATGTTCTTACTGTAGTCTGTTGGTATATGATATTCCCTCCAGTCTCCAGTTTTTTCTGCCTTGTTAAAGAAATGTGATAATCTGTCTCTCATATATTTCAGGTATTTATTCCATGATGACAATTTCTTGGGTTTTATTCATGATTGCATGGGACGATTGTCATCAAAACTGTCAAGTATAGCCTCTTGGATGTCAATATAACCGAAAGATCTAATATTATAAATCTGCCGAATCCTACCTGAGAGATCGTGTATAGAGGGTTCCCACCAGGTTCTCCTGGGATTCCTCTATAGAATGGCTCTTTTTAATACATTATGTTAAATGAATAATAAAATGTCAGAAAGTGATTGTTCGTCTAAGACCTTCCATTCGGTAATATGAGTAGTAATGCGCTCCATACAAAAGTAATAACAATAACTTTCTGTCCTACGCAATTGGCAAAGATAGATTTGTTATTGACTTTGAGTAAATACAGATTGCTGGAGAGAAAAATGCCTAAATGGTACTAAACCCTTTTATATTGCCACAGATTTTGTGAAGAGAGCTGGCGTCAAATCCAAAGATGGTCTATTCACCTCTCTGAGTGCAATGTGCGACCAACTGCCCTAGTTTCCTGTTGACTGGATTGCGGCCATCGAGGACATAGTTCAATATTAGGCCTATCTCCTCCCCCTGTATTGCAGTCGATTTTTGTCAATATGTGGTATCATTGGAATTAAATTACATAAGAGATTGAATTTCATTGCGAAGAAGAATACCACTTATAAGTCGATTGTCCTTGCTGCAACGTATAAACTTACCTTGACGTGCTCCTGGTTTAACCAGCGTTCTTGAATCAGAGTTAGATCTATTATTTCTTCTTCATTGAAAGTTTTACAGAAGGCAGACAAGGCCGCCTTCTCATGTTGGAGGTTGATTTGGAGGAACTTGGCTAGAGTCACAATTGTAACTCTACCGAGGCCCAAAGGGTCTTTCGCTCAGATCCCCGCAGAAAAGTAGTCCCAGTTCCATGTGTGAGGTTTGCTCCAACAGCTTCCTCGTAAAGTGAAGTGGTTGCTGTTGCTGTGAACTCACAAGTGAGGTCCTTAGGAGTGAGCTTTTAGTTTTCAAATATGGTGTCCATTGGTCCCTCGAGAAGCTAGAAATTTATAATTTCCGCCCAGGTAGAGCCCCGCAAACCTGGGTAGGGCTTATTCTCTGAAGGTCGCCAGGCATCCAGAGGCTCCGTTTGAGACACATTAGCCTTGTTTCATACACCCCCTCAACGTGGTCGCACTACGCTAAATGGTTCGGGGTGGTAAGCCGTTTGTTTGTCTGGTATCTCACCCGTGACATCCCTGGTATGAGTGACTCTACCGGTAATTACCACCATTAGTAGAGCCCACAGAATCACAGATACCCGGAAGCCTTCCCACCAGCTAAAAGTCATGCGGCTTCTAGAAGGAGAAGGAACGTAGGAAAACTTTTAAAATAAACAAGAGCGAAAAAGATGCGGATTTGGAATAGTAGCATATGAGGGAAAAAAATTAAATCCAGAAGCTCATATGAAGTGAATGGCAACTGCTCAATGTAGCCGAACAACTGATAATATTAAAGGTCATAAAGTACAGTGCTACAACAGGAGAACAATACAGAAATTCAATAATATACACAGGCAATTGAGTAACTTAGGCCTCCCTGTAAAACAGCAAGAATTGTGTATTTCTAATGACAAAACTAGGCAAAAGGAGACAAAAATGAAAGATAAATAAACTGGAACATTAAATTAGTTAGGTTAAGGCTCACGTAGGAATCCGGGGGAATGTGGTTAGACGAACTGACGAGGGAAGCAGAAAGCAGCAAAGACATCAGTAAAGATAATTATAGAGTTTTTAAGGGCAATCAAAATGAACTTATGGGTTACATGACAAAGGGAATGAAACCAATCATTCAAACGCTCGATTACTCGATTATTATATTTCCCAAATGTAATTCAGACTATCGATGCCATTTAGTTCCTACCTTATCACAATCCTTACTGGTCATGGGAACATAAAATCTTATTTATATAGACTTAAAATTCAACACACTCTCATCTATTCCTATTACTGCGGCGACCAAACTTTAAACCATTTGCCCTATTAGTGTAAACTGCTACACGAAGAAAAATACATTTCAATAGGTTCAGTTCTAAGTAAAGGAAATTGATCATTGAATCGTGAATATTTAATGAAAGAAAACACTAAAAACTTCATTAAATTTACAAACAATGTATAATTTGAGATTATAGTTGAATAATTGAAAGGTAATAATGATCAATCCCAGGTAGCATTGCTCATAAAATGTCACAAAATTAAAGAATTTAAGAACTTTTTATTCTCAAACGTGACCAGGGTAATATAAGTAAATGTTTTAATGGCCTTTCGAAAGCTACCCTTTTATTTGATCAGATATAATAATTTAGATTATATGATCATTGTGTATTACCAGTACTTTCTAGTACTATAATTTTTACAAAGATACTTGAAACAGTCACCCAATGTATTACAAAAAGAAATTAAAGAAAGCCATGCAATATACTTTAATTTTATTGAATATCACATATAGGGTTTCCATTTCAAAACTTTACAATGTAAATTACTACCAGTTTAATATAAATACATTTAATTTAAACATAAACATTTCAATTTAGATGTTGAGAGGGAATTTTAAAATCAATATTTATAAAAAGTTAAAGTTTCACCTCCTAAACCGCAGCCAGCCCCACTTTGCAATTTCAAATGAATATCCATACCTTATAATGCTTAACTCTTTAAAAAAAGTGTAATTTAAATCCCAGTTCTTTTTAATATACGCCTGAAAGTGTATATTTTTTTAAACTTGGATTGACCAATACCATAAAACTACTGAATATTTTATATAGGTAATAATTGTGCTTTAGTAATAAATTGTTTCAAAATGGTGTCTATCCTACAAGAAAGGATAGAAAGTAAGCACATTAGTCAGGAGCTCTTAGACAGACTCTATTGCTGTAATGTTGCCGAAAATAACTTATTTTTAATTCTTGAACTGATGTATTTTCATTTTGTTCAAATTCAAACAACAGCAGCAACAGTCCAGTTTGCCTGCAACGATAAAATAAAAAAGGACGTGATAACAATTGCACCCTTTTTAAAATTTAAACAACAATATGCAGGAGTACGATTTGAAGTGGAGGTGGTTGAATTTGAAACCTAAAATTTAATTATTGCTTTTAAACTTTCCCTCAGTATTTAAATTGATGTGTGTCTTATTATCTTTATGATAAATAGGCAGTTATTCAGACTGTAAATTTTTAAAATGAAATCCTTCTATATATATGCTATAAATTTCGATCTATGAATATTATGGAATACTGCAACCTTTCAGGATCTTTCATTCTTAATTCAAGAAATATAGCAGCATGCAATGCAAATTCCGAAACTGCAATAAAAGTCCCAAACTGAAATCAATAAATATGCAAGCTCCATAAATGTCAGTGAATCGAAGAGAAGTGTTGGTAACAAAATCGCCTTACCCTTCTCTTTGATGTTTCTGTCGTTGCTTTACGCTTTCTTTCTTTTCCTTTTTTTCTTCCGCAGGGCGATAAGAGCAGGGTGGGCGATAAAATGGTAGTGAAAATCGGCCAACCGAAAAGTGAAGAGGCCGAGACGCCCAGGGACGGAGGTTTCAGTAGGCAAGAACTAGAAGTTTCTCTGATATATATTTTCTTTCAGCGTAGCAATCCTTCGGGACCAATATAAGGTCTCTTCCTGCAAGATCTCGCCTATCCATTAAGAAAGAGAAAGTAGGACGGTAGACGATTTATAAACGATTCCAGTCTAGAGCGATGCCGCTAACATATAGTTCTATGTTCGACATAATTTGGTGTAATGGCGCAAGAAAGCAAGTCACAACCATTCATCTTCTATATCTACAACATAAACTTTGCATTTAAAAGGGCATACATTAACTACACAGTTCTAAAAACTATGTGAGGAGGCAGTGAATATAAAGTATCCCCAGCGAAATAAATTAAAACAGAAAGAAATGCAGCAGATTTTGCATTACAAGTTTGAAGGATAGGGTCACAGATTCAGACTTTGAAAAATTAAATTACCCTCAGTGGGAAACTATATCGTTTACAGAATTAAGGGTGAAAACGGGGATTGTTTGTCATTTGAAACAAGTCCCTCCTTTTCTTTTATTTTCCTGAAACTTTTTCAGTGTATTCACACTTAAATTAAAGCAAACAGAAGAGGCGTTTCCTCGGAAGAAGACCAACGTTATGCCTGGCATTATTTCTTATATGCACCCATTAGCTAAATTATGTTGCATGTCAGAAATAACTTCTATACTTTTCCAATACTTTGTATCCACGCTGTATTGGCAGGCAATATGTACAGTAAAGTAAAAGGAAAAGACCAAAATACAACAAAGGCAATAAAGAGATGATAATCTTCTCAACATTCTAATTCTATATATTTGAAACTTTATCGTTCTATCATAAAATATCCGGTAACGACACTAAACTGTTTTCACTTTACCGTTATGGCAACGACTGGTTTATTCCCTTTCTTACATATGTGAATGGTACACAAAACGTATGTTTCTACATCCGCGTCAATAAACAAAGCTCACCGCTTTCGTTTACTCCTCTTGGATCAATTAGATTCACACAAAGAATTAAAGCAAATTTATGAAGAGCATTTCAATCTATGAAAAAAGAGTAAGGGAAAGACTTGTGGTTACTTTTAATATTATTGTTTTTGCAGTGAAAATGCAAGGACTCCCACTATTTAGCACAAATAGTACACGAAATAGGAATTAAATTATTAACTTGTGGTTAAATGTCTGTCGAATTCAAAATAAGTTCTTAACGTCTTTTTTGTTTATTCTGTACGTAATAATCTTTAGCTTTTCGGCATTAAATTTTGTTCCACATTTAACAGCCACAGTTAAATTAAATTTTTAACTCCTTAAAAATATTTTAGTAGAGTAACGGTTTACACGGAGTAGTACTATCACTTGGTTTATTTACCGTCGCTCTTTAACATCTCACTTATTCAGCATCCCATTCAATTTAAAACGCGAAACGGTCGATAAATTTCGTCCAGAGACCTCTTCTTTTAGACTTGAGTTTCTTTTACTTGCCGCAAATCTATTACACAGGACACACGCGGAGGAAGCCATACTTAGGAGTTTTACGACCGAAAAAAAGAAACCATCTACCCTGGCAGGGATTTAACCCTCGATCTTGAACCTATGAGGTAAATGTGGTTACCACTAACCACCAGGACCGACGGACTACATGGAGTTCACGTGCAGTCGTGTTTTAGTGCCCAGCTCTCAATGTTCTGTATAAACCTATTTTAGTAAAAATTTAACTCGGAATATTTAGTCAATAAATTGACAAAATTGTTTACATATATATGTAAAGAACTTGGAATCAAACTTAGATAGTGTGTCGGCTATTTAACATTAAAGTGTGACTGATACTATTTTAGTTGATTGCTTGTTTCCTAAAGTCCTATGCTTAAAAAATAAAAATGAAGAAATTAACCAGAATTAGCTCTTTCAAGAATAATAAAATTCAAATTTTAGGTAATTATTAAGTATTATTTGTTCAGAAGATTATTTTGAATATATAGATTACTATTTATGAATGTTTGTAGAAAAATAGAAGAAAACCATAAGAAATATAAAACTGTTTTCTATTTACCTGGATAAAGACTTTCAGAAGTGGGTACTTTCGATGCTGGAGAAACAAAATGAATTCCCAGCAAAAAATAGCTTATGGGTGGCATATATAATTTATTTACAAATTGCGATCAAATTGCCTGTGAATATTCTTTATGTATGAAAATAAAATCGTTATACATTATTTCCTTCTATTGAACAATTGAAAGGAAGTGTATTTAATTTAAATTACGATTTTTTTAAAAAAACGCGTATTATAACAAGTGTTTATTAACATAGCAAAATTCCGCTGTTTATCAATATTAGCGCATACATATGTTAATTTTGTATTGCAATTTTCATGACTTACATGTATTTGAGAATACCCTGGGATCCAAATGTTGATCATTTGAAGCAGCTTTTGGCAGAAATAAGATGCATTTCCAAAGTGCATACAGTGAGTATTGAAACGAGGGTTTGATATTCATTTCATGAAAAACGAGTTTTCTTCCGTTCTCCGTCCTCCACAAACAGCGTATGGAAGGGTAACCACGATGTTCTCACAAATTTCCAAGATCTTTAACCATCCAATGTTAAATATTTTTGAATCCTTTATATTTTTATCTTCCTTCCTTTTCTTCCATAATATATATGACTGAAAATATAAACAAATGATCGGCATGGTGCTGTGTTTTGTCACGTAGTTGGTGAAAAAAAATATTGCTAGCACTCAGATTAAAATAAAACCACGAAAGATCACACTTATTTAACATGACTAATGAAATGTCGTTAAGAAGGACAGACTTTTCATATAAAAATACATATTTTTTCTATGTTATGTGAACTGTCATGTCATTGGGATTCATAGCATTTGGTACACTCTAACACTAGAACCGCCAACGCGGTCATTTTGGCCGCTTTTAAAATTTTAATGCCTTAATTCTCTGACGATTTTCATGCATTTCATTATGAATTTATGACTTTTCCTAAGCCGTCTCTAGATCTTCTATATAATGCAATATATCTTTTTTTTATAAATTAGCTTCAAATTAGAACCGCCTCGCGGTCAGATTGACTGCTATGATATTATTTTACTGGTACTATATTGGTAGTTCAAATCAACAAAATCAACCGAATCCTTAACAATGTGTATAATGGTTTGAACTTGCAATAATGTATTTGAATAGAGTTTGCCATTCTTCTGAGAAGTGAGTTTTGGACAATGAACAAGTCAAAGCGATTGAAGTAGTTTATATAAGAGCCTCTAATAGATGTAGAAGTGCTGGCTTATTGGAATGGAATTTCTGAAGATTAGTTAGAATTTTATGATCTGTAGCATCAGATGAAGATTGCCAAGAAAACTTTGTTCCTGAAACTAGCCGTTTAGAAAGCGAGAATGACTTGCTTACAATTCCATACGGAAATCAAGAGATAGAATATAATTTGAATTTTGCAATCTTGTTATTATTGTTACTATAATTATTATTATTATTATTATTATTATTATTATTATTATTATTATTATTATTATTATTATTATTATTATTATTATTATTATTATTACTACTATAGTTGTCTTTATAAGTATTTATTGTTATTATTATTGTTGTGATATGTATCAATATCACTATCATTACTAGAAATATCATGATTCATGGTAATAGGATTTTATAATTTAGGAGGTTCTAATTTTAATATTTTTCACATAGATGCTAAAGCTGAAAATTATACTCAATTCGTTTTGGTACACATCGCTGGCCAATACATGTTGTTCCTTGATCTAGCTGCCATCAACTCATGGATTATATTTAAGTCTGTGACTAGACAGAAGATAGGCCGAAGAAGTTTTATTCTAAAACTTGCAGAAGAACTACATAGAATATATGAAATTTAGAAATGAAACAAGTAAAAGAGGATGAGGCGGCAAGAAAGAAACAGAGAAAACTGTAACTATAAAGAATTGTAGAAATAAGACCACTGTAATTGTGGCAGATGGGAAAAAACTGTATAAAGGAAGGGGTTTGTACAATTTGTAACTAATTATTCTACAGTCAAAACCATTACAGCATGTCGTTCTATTTATGCTTTACATAATACACAATATCTACAGAAAGAGATAAAAAAAACTTAACATTTATCATATATACTAGTGTGGTTACACAGTAATAATTAAAAAAAATGTCTCCGCTATATTTTGTTGCTTCAATTCCTATCGTATTAACAAGCACTTTGAGGATTATGGAGTCAACATTTGTGCTTTAGATAACCTCAAATCTGTGAAAAAATGATTTGAAGAAACACACGCAATTTGTAAAGTTTTCTACAATGATAGTAAAGATGCATCCATACTACAATTTATTGCTTTGAATTCTTAATATTTCATTACTAAATATAGTATATGCATTATAGTGCCACTGTGATGATTACTTTATAGATAATCTGTGTGTTTTAACAAGAGAGGTCAACCGCATCAGCCGTAGCTCCGGCGGTTCTAGTATTAAGCACAAATTTTGGTGCATATAAATGCAGAATTTGTTAATATCATAAAACGTAACATTTAAAGTCTGATGTATATCAAACATGTTTAATTCGTTCCATTCATAGAACTGATTTTAGAATTAACATTAGAACAAACATCTATGAATGCATTTAAACTGAAACATTAGGAAATTATACAATTTCCTGGAAGGTTAAATTTCACACTGTTACTAACACAATTAAGTGTTAGTAACAGTGTGAACCACTTGTTCAAGCAAGAACTGCAAGAAGAAAAAGATAAACCTTTCTTGTAATTCCATTGCAATCCATTCTATCAGTTGCTTGCTTTGTTTTCTGTGTAATGATTTATAGTGGCTAACTCAAACTTGGGGATGCGAAGTTTATTTTCTTTAGGAACGTTTATGTCATACTTGGAACAAATATTCCTGAAATAAAAGTAAGTGCAAGTAAAACATTACGTAGTTTTCGAAAGGAGTTTAAAAATTAAATAACATCGACCGATGGTAAAATGCTTTATTTTCAAGCGTGTGTAAATTACAGTTGATACTGCAAAACGTTTTCAAGTGATTCAAAATTTCAACTCCAATAAGCATGAGGAAATGTTAAAGATAAAATCAGCAAGTGATTCAGAAATGTTTTGGTCAATATTCAAGTACTGGTGAAAATTGCTGTTATAATGTCGCAAGAGTAGTGTGAAGCAATAGCAGTACCAGATATTTCTCTGTGGATAATACTTAACCAAATCTACGTAAATACGTTTAAAATTGTACATAACTCGAGGTTCCTGACGAATGAACTCTGTACAAAATTTATATGATGCAGAGTTACAATGAAATCATTGTGAAGTTTCAGAAGCACGTTAAATACAATTTCATATGATTATCATTCGATAAAACAAGATTGCAAAGGATATATTGCAGATTTTTTAGTTGCCTTGCTTATTAACGATACATCAGCTTCTTTCTGCTTGCTGTGGAATACATTGAAGCCATAAACATCTTCACTATTTCAAAATTTTTTATTTTTTTCAAAAACTTTACTATGGCCAGATGTCATTCAGTACGAGCGCGGATATTGCTTTTTGTGAGCGATGATGGTAGTTACATGAACAAGGCTGGTAAAGCTTTATATGCGATTTTTCCAAATATGATACATCTAAATTGTATTGCACAAGGTTGATTCGCATATCAGAATTGATTTTCCAATTGTTGATTAGCATACAATTCATTTAAAAATTCAAGAAAACAATTATATACGACAAGTCTTTAAACAATGGCACCAGATGTGCCCAGATATACCGTTTCCTCTTGAACTAATTTTGAATCGCTGTAACTGTTTGCTGCCCTTTTCTACACAAAGTATCTAGAAACAATTAGAAATATAGTGAATTATTTTTATTCCAAAGTTGCTGCATCTGTCGAAGAATCCCAAAGATCCTCTCAAACTCAAAAGTGGGGAATAATCTTTGTTTAATAGTTGTACGTTTGACTCATCTTCCTTCTGCGAGTTCATCATTGGGAGCAAGTAGCACTAAAATGTGTGAACCTTTAATGTTTAAGACATTATCCAAATTAATTTCAATTCCTGATAATATTCGCGAAATTGTTAAAGAAAAAGTTCAGATCGTTATTTCCAAAAACACAGAATATGAACAAACATGTGAAGTACAAGAAATTCTGGAAGGATCGCGTGCTGTAATGCCAACAGAAAAATTACAATGTAGCAAGTCTCAGCTTCTGTGCATGCTCCTTTATCGTCATTAGAGGCTAAATGAAATGATAAAACAAAATGAAGCAACAGAAAGACTGAATATACAAAACCTAAAGCAACTGGTAGTGACTAACTGCAATATAACACAAGAACCCCAAAACACTAAGGTGATTCCAAAATTAAAAAAAATTACTTTATTAGTATGTTACACAAAAAATTCCGCCATGGGTTGCCGAGATCGTTAAGATGCGAAATCGTGAGTGGAAGGTCTGGAGTTAAGTTCCCACCAGAACCGTCCTCTCTGATTGAGGTTTTTCCAGCTTTTCCTCAGTCCTGAAAAATGGCAATTGCCAGGGAAATACACTAAAATTAGGCATGAAAAATATTTTCCCATTTGTCATTTCATCTCGTATATCATTAAGGATGCCTGTAGTTAAAACGGGCGTAAACACTATTAAAAATATCCAAAAATATTTTAACTGCATATTTTGCTGTATATTGTTAAAGTTTTAATGGTATAAACGATACTATTAATATTTAAGCAATTTTAGTGCGTAAAATGAATTCTCTAGTTATGATATCAAAGACATTTTATGAACCAACAGATTTATTATTTATTCATCATTTCCTTACATTTTAAGACATTTTTACAGCACTGCCATCGTTAAACGAGCTATCTTCAACTTCCAGACTTACACAAAATAAATATAAAAGTAAACAATGGAACAAAAGTTTCGGAAGAACGTTGTCCAACAGAATCACCTTAAAGAATGAAGCTCACTTAATAATTTCTTGTACGAAATTGTTTCTGCCTATAGGTCTAAGTTCAGGTTAAAGTAGCATTTGTATTATGCATTGTAACATGTTGACTCTGATTTAAGTGATGGAAAGCTGATAAACAAATTATGCGATATTAGTCATGAGTAATTTACAAGAGGAATATAAAATAGTTTGGGTGTATGAACTGGTTATAACAGAGTTTTACTCCCTGGAGCACGAAACTAAACCACCAAGGACTACCGAATGAATGAATGAATGAATGAAGAATGAATGAATGAATGAATGAATGAATGAAGAATGAATGAATGAATGAATGAATGGTGTTTAAAGCCCGATTTTGCTACAAAGACATCACAGGCGATGGACACTGATGATACATGAGATGAAATAATATATTGGGAAAGGATTTATTTTTAACGAAGGAATCGTTCCAGGTCTAAGTTTAGGGTACCTTCCCGACATTTGCCATTTATGAGGACTGAGGAAAACCAGGGGGAAAAAAAAACAGTCAGGGAGACGGTCCTGGCGGTATTCGAACCCAGACCTCTCGCTCACGAGTCCGTGCCTAAACGACCTCGTGGCGGTAAGGACTACCGAGAGTTTAGCGGCACAAAGGGTGCCACGGAATGGTCACCTGATCAAAGCAATAGAACCTTAGGCAACTTCAGCCTCCGCATTTTAGTGTACTTGCTACGTCCCCGATAAGTTGTTTAAAGTGCTTAAAGAGCGTGGTTAACATAGTGATTTACCAACACTAACTGTAAGAAAGTATTTCTGGAAATCTATAAAAACCACAACATTATCAGGAGTAAGCAGTTGATTAGTAATTCTTCCATTGTTGTGAGCTGAATAATGCATTCCTACCGATATTAAGAACAATACTTGCCTTTTAAAGCTTCCAGCCTACCACCTTGAAACAGAAACAAACCATTAAAGATATGTTGCACAGCATATATGTAAATGAAATAGCCTATTAAGTGGTTTCACTCTATCTATTTTGTTTTACTATCTGGTATACATTAACACAGTACTATAAAACATGCGCATTTTTATTCGTTTGCCATTCTCAAATATGAAAGACAAAATTTAGAAATGTTGCAGCTCAATTACATATATCAACACTAACTTCAGAATTTGTAATCAGAGTTTCATTATTACAAATATTTTGCGAGTTTTGGCCCATAATTACATAATTGTGCTAACTAGCATCAAAATATGACGTCACATATTGATAAGAGAGAACTTCGGTTCTTAGCATTTAGACGGAATGCATTTGTAAATATAGAAAATGTAAGCGTATACGACTCAATGTTAAGGTTAAAATTGTAACTGACTTTAACATGGTGAAGTTTGATAGGTTTAAACGAATGTATATTACCCTATCAACATCAATTTTAATGTAACACAAACACAAACAAATGTCATTAAAGACGATATTATGGCTACCCTACTAAGATGTTTAATAATAGTAATAGAAGCCAATAAACTACAAAAAAAGGGGAGAGAATAGAAATCAGGAAGTGTTTATAAATGTAAAAGTGGTATGAAACTGACAATAGATAAGTTATTTTAATGAAGCAGGCTTAAACATTTTTAAGCTAAGTAGTTCATCGTTTTGCATTTAAAACATATAAAGTTACAAATGTCTGAAATGAAAATTATTGCGCAATGTCTAAGTTACGAAGCTAATATTTACACAGTTTACAAATGTACTCTTAATTACTCATATTATTTGCCTTAAAGCTTGCATTAGCAAAAGGGTATATTACGTCAAACGGAGAATTTAAAGACAGGCAAATAACTGACATAAGAAACCAACTGGTATAAACATTTAAACTTTGGCAGCCTAAAACAATCACGTGAAATGAGCAAAATCCTATGAGTCCGCGTCCCAGACTACGATATACATCCCCTTGTTTTAATTATATTGGTTAATAAGAAAAGTGTGAAAAAAGCATTCATTGGTATATGAGAAATGTATCGATATGCTGATTACAAACCTGCCATCAGTTTCCTTCTATCACGAATATTTTTATTTTTAATTTCCTTTTTTATTTTTACCAAGCCCTCACAGTCTTTTCTGTGTATGGCACACATTGTTGACACATATATGTTTCGCTGCGTATGCATAATCATATCTCGTTTACATTCCAAACACCCACTTTTGGTACATGGTTTATGTCAGAACGCCTGGTGAGCAATGTGCTCGTGATAAAACATTTTGTTGTGAACTGAAAGTTAAGTATTTTACATTTTCAATCTCTGGCACTCGTTGCATCTTCCAGATACCATATTCAATTCAAAAGTTGTGTATACTATTAAATGCCACTAGGGAATACTTCCACCATACTCCTCTAAACCTTTACTTGACTTGAACATTAACAAATAAGTTACACTACAAGCCTTCTTTTACGGAGCTCCAACATAATGAGTGACAAATCTCACCAAAATTGATGAAATAGCATTACTAGGGATTGTAGCAAGAGGCCGTGATTACAGATTATTATTGAACATCTTATGGTTGTACATCTAACAAAGTGTATAAAAGAAATACACATCCTAAATCTTTCTAACTCGATTCTGCAATGCATTTTATTCAGGTGCAAAGTTTAAACAATATTGTTAAGTCCGTAATTAGTAATATTAATGTTTATTATGTGAACATATATTGAAGATGAAATAATGCCTGAAACTTGGATAAATTTAAAGCATAAAATATAATATTCAAATTATATGGGATAGGAAAAATGTAAGCATGTTTTTGAAGTAGGTATGAAAAAGTGAATTAAGTGAGCACAGTTTCATCTCTGGCGATATTATCTGCAACATTGTTTTTCTGCTAGAGAATGTAGCAAAACAAACGAAAACTTGCTTCAGTCCGCAAAGTTAATACAGCTTTGGAATACTGCCATTTTCCTGCTGGTGCGCCATGTAGGCTATATTTTTTTTTACTTTTACAGTCATTTGGTTGAGAAAAAATTGATCTTATACAGGGTCGTCAGTTCAGTGTGCCAACGTTCTTAGCTGTCCCGCCAACAGACACTGACCCATCGAACATACGCCCCTGTAAGATATGTTTTATTTCTTAACACTATTTACTAATTGAAACAGTAAAATGCTAAAACTGCTGCTAAGTTGGAGGGTATGCGTGAATTTACTTTGGTATAGATAAGAGCAGACATACGTTTGTTTTTAATTTCGGATCACAACTTATTTCTGCAAGCAGGAGGGAGCATTTTGATATAGTTGGAAGAGTTCACATTCCCATTTTGGTGGACTAAATTTACTATGTCAACATTCGCCCTCGTCCACGTGTTAGAATAACACGGGCTGAGGGGATCCCGCCGGAAGTATTAAAAAACGTTGCCAGTTTGTTTTGGTGATTTCCAGATATTCAGAAAGTGGTGTGAACGGGGAAATTAACCTATCTGTTGGGGAAAGAGAATAATTCATCCTATTTTTAAAGGGAAAGGGACAAAGTGATCTCGGAACAATTATAGGGAAGTCACATTATTGCCAATCATGGAAAAAGCATTTTGTAGAATACTATATAATATAATAGGATAAAATAGGATAATAGGATAAAAGGATATAATAGGATAAAAGCTTGCAAGCGGAATTTGGCGAAATTTCAAAATTCCAAATCGGTTGCCGCAAGAGGCACAGTACCGTAGTTGGTTCGTTTATTTTAGAAACAGAGCGAGAAAAATGTCACTGAAACGGGAAAAACTGCATTGTTTTTTTGTACATTTTCAGAAGGCCTTCATTTCCGCGAGGCACCATGATACAAATTGCGGGTAAAAGGAATATCAGGATAAATAATAAGAGCATTACAGGTCACAGTGTGGAGTTCTGCATAAAGTATTACAGGGATAGAGTATCGAAGAGATTTCGGAGTGAGAGGGTAGTGAGGCAGAGCTGCATTCCGTAACCTTTACAATTTCGTCTGTTTGTAGACAACTTATTGGACGTAATGGAACAGTACAATATAAAACCACCCGTAATAAGTGATTTTCAGGTGCCGGCAATTTTATATGCAGATGACATAGACAATTAACAGATTCAAGGACTCAACAGACTGCAAACTTATTGCGAAGAACTTTCAAGGACATACCTTAGTTAACGTTAAGAATTTCGTGTACCTAAATTTAATTTTACAATGAGCGAGTGATGAACGAAGCACATTGACATGGTGAAGCGTAAGGCGGGAATGAAGGATCCGGTGACCTTCCATAAACGTAGCAGAATTCCAAATCTATCGGTAGGTTTACTGGAAACCGCTTAAAGGGTTCTGGTCAGACCCACGATAACATACAAAGCAAATATTTGGGGGTGGGAGCGAACGGAGAATCTGGATGAGGTGAGAACGGTTTTTTGAAAGGGACTTTGGGAGTAGGCAGGGGTACAGTGAACTGCGAAATTAGAAAGGAAATTTGGAGCTCATAGTGAGACTTTAGAATATAAAATTAAAGCAGTGAAATATTGACTTGGAATTATTCTGGGAGGCCAATTATTAATTAGAGCAATCTGCTTCAGGGAACAGCTTAATTTGGAAGAGAATAAGATTTGGGCCTTCAAATTGAGAAAGAGGTTGGAAAACATCTGGTTTGAGCAATGTTTGGACAGCAGGTCAAGGAAACAAGAGAACTGTACGGAGGAAGATCAGAAACCACCTGAAAGACGTAGACTGACCGAATACAATCATGCAATGTGGAGAGAAGATCTCGTTGGATGTACAAAATGGACTTAAAATCTGAGTAGGGAATGGAGCTATACATCAAAGCAGGTGCTAGGCTCACAAGAATAGAATAGAATAAAATAGAATAGAATATTTATTTAACAAACCCATATACAATTTTTAAATGAATCATATTTCAGTCACACATCTATGTATTATTCTGCAATTATTTTGAATATTATTACATAATTTAGCAAATTGGTCAGACTCTTTAAATAGGGATCGCGTGGTTTAGGCTTGGAGCATGGCGGTATCTCAGGTAAAAGTGTATTGGAAATTTGCCCTTTGTGTGGAGAGGAAGAATCACGGTTGCACATTCTCACATTCACACAACTGTAGCAGCAATGAGGTTGAGAAAATAATACCAGCGGACTTATTTTGCTGATGATAACAGAAGGCAAGGTCATACGGGATCTGCTGGCAGGCAAGAATGAGGGGCAGATAGGCAAGTTCCTGTCGAAGGTGAGACTACCGGAATTTCCCCGAAAGATTTATTAATACGTTTAAGAGGAGCAATATACTGGTTTAAGAAAAGAGATTATGATAAAGTTACTGAAATATATGGAAAACATTGTATTTCGACATCCGATATAAAATATAAGCTTCAATTAATCTTGCAACCAGTGTGGAATGAAAGCAATGTAGGGAGAAGAACGCATAATTTGTTTTTTAAAATTTTAGAAGGGTTTAAACAAGCCATACAAAACCAACAAAAGGTCAGATTTACTATCTAACAGGACACGGTCCGTATGACACTTACTTATTGGTGCAAAATTAAAAAAATGAAATAACAACAACTGTAAATAATGTCATGCGCAATTTACTCTAGAACATGCTCTATTTGAATATAAGATACATCATGATAGAACACAAGAGGAGAGGACGGCGTTAAGTGGATGTCAGACAAAATATATTCTAAGAACAGAAGAATTATACCACCGCCTTGAAATCTTAGCTCACAAAATAAACAAAATAGCCTGGTTGGTAAGAGATGATGTACAAGAAGAACTAATAGTGAGAAGATCAGATGGGCTAAGCACCATTAATTTAACAACAATCAACTTTCCTGCAGATGACAATCAAGAAAAGATCAAATTACACAAATAGGAGGAGGCGGTGTGGAAGTAGAGGAAGATCAAAATGAGAATTAAACAGAACGTTCAACAATACATCCTGGAGGTCGGAGAAGAACAAATGGAGACGAGTTCAAGAAGAGGGACATTAAAACGAGGTCGACTACACAGAGGATGAGGAGGACAAACGCAGCCACCAAGGGAGGAGTTCGAGGATGAGAAGGAGGAGGTGAAGACAGAGAGGAGCCGGCGTAGGAGAATTCAAAGAGAAGAACGAGGACGACAACACAGAGTAAGAGGAAACTGCATCTAACAAGAGAGGAGATTGATAAGAAGAGGTCATGAGGTGAAGGGAGAGAGAAGCTGGGATTTTTTTTTTGATTGATTTATTTATGGACGCTCTTTAACATCTCAGGTCATCAGCGTTGAAGCTGGGAAGGAAGATAATATATATTATTTACTAAGGGAGTATTTTGTTATAGCTACATAGTTTCAAAATATAACACCCAAAACTCTAGTGAAGTGTTGAGAGAAAAATAACATACTTTAATGGTAAAAATAAGTGAACAGTATTAAACTTGATAAGATTTATAAAATGTTTATTTATTAATAAATAGTAAGTAGTATTAAAAGGTTACTACTACTAGTACTACTACTACTACTATTATTACTACTACTGCTGCTGCTGCTGCTACTACTACTACTGCTACTGCTACTACTACTACTACTAGTAATAATAATAATAATAATAATAATAATAATAATAATAATAATAATGCATAGTTAAACTTAAGGGAAGATAAATTACAGAATAAGTTACGTATTAGGATAGAAATTGTACAGTATATAGTTAATTTGTAATATAAATAATTAATAAGAATTGGATTAAAGTTACGAAACTTATTTGCGATACAAAAGAAAGAAATTTAAGGTAAATAATAATTGTACAGGAAACCTATGCACATATTCGCCGGAAACTGGTGGAACCGTTTTGGTTTTAATTTAGTAATAAATAATAGTCTTAATTTGTTATTTATATTTTTGTTTTAAGAACTGGTTACCAGTTGTAGATCAGTGCTGGCTTTCAGCAGGTACAGGGATTTATAATTTAGTTTAGTTTATGTATACGTTTTTTTGTGTATGTTAAAGTAGATACTCTTATAGTACATTTTCTTTTCTGCTCCCTCAATCTATTTTTATCTATTTGATTATAGTTATTATTATTTTAATCGCTTTTTATTTTAGTTAGTTTTTAGACTTAGATAATTCTGAACAATAATAATGTAACAAATGCTAACATGTAATTTTTCAAATAAAGAATAAAAGTTCTGATTATACGTTCCGGTGTAGGAAACAAGGTACCGGGATGTAGTATTACAGATTTTAATATTATTATTATTATTATTATTATTATTATTATTATTATTATTATTATTATTATTATGTCGAAGAGGAGATAGCTCAGATCTGAAAAGGTTGAAAACCCGGGCGAGGGGCAGGGAGGAGTAAACTGAATTAAATTATGTGTGTATAGATGATATTGTATTCACTTATTCTATTTACAAGGAGGAAAGGATTCTATGCCCTGGATGTTTACATTAAGCTAATATTGAGGTCATTAATTTTGTGTTATTATTATAATTAGTGTATATATTATTATTAATAATAATAATATTAATAATAATACTAATTTTACTGTATTGAGCAAAGACGTATAACCTATATATCAATCTATTTAAGAGATGTACGTTTTTGTGTATTACGAAAGGCAGGTGGACCGCTGCGAAGGTTGCAAAGTTAACATCATGTATGTTAAATTCAATGAATATATTTATTCATTCATTGAATAATTCATGCACTATGAACAAGCAATAGACTAAGTGTATACGCTGAATTATTAGATATGTTGTCTATTGTAAATTATTTCCCCCGTGGTTATCAGAAAGTTTCGGTTGTCATTGTTGTTGCACATTTTGTTAAAGTAAGATTTACTTCATGTTCTTTGATTATAGTTTTGTAAGAGTGCATTATAAATAGCCATCGGAATTCTTAAGCACTTAACATCTAGTTAAACACACTCAAACTACTAGGTCTATACAAATAAATCATAAACACATGATATCATGAGCCACCACCTGCAATTAAATAAGAATTGATGAGTGACAGGCTTAAGAAGGAATGCGATTTGAAACACGTGACCTATTATACCCTCACACATGTTTTCTACAGTCCATTAGCAACACTGCTTCTCTCTGGCGTTTGTGCTTAGAAATTACGATACCTAACGAGAAGCCTGTATATCCAATAATTTAGGCTGAATGATATTGTGATTATATTATAGCAAGGTAACATTCTAGCGGTATACAATCATGTATGTGATTGTATTCTCTGTATTAGGGGTGTGCTCTAGGGATTGGCGGTCAAGAATGTGACTGTTGTTTAATTTTCGAAATCCAACCAATGTTCGTAAGTTATATCATGAATCTGCTTAAAATAAGTTATCCCGACAGCAATCCCGATTATTTAGCTTAAAAAATGTGTAACCCTTGTCATTATAATATTTAATTTTAAACTTACTATTTTCTTAATGTTTAAGCAAATATTTTGTTGTAATTCAGTAAGAAAGTGATTTGGAAACATGATGAATATGCATTGAAATTAAAGTTTATAAAAAAAATTTAGTAACCTACAATTATATGTTTACGTATTCTTGGATGACGTTTCTCGCAATCTTACGCGTATAGGGAAGTATTCAATGTCTATCATCTGATATTCTGAAATTATCCCGTACTCTTTACATAAAAGCTGTAGTAATCAAATGTCCTTAAGCAGACATTCATATCCTGCTATACCGTATATGAACCTTGAATTGGAAATGTGAGTTTAACATTCCATATGAAGTCTAATAAACTTTTTCCTCTGTACTGACAAATAATGGATGATTTCTCCTTCCCTGAACCGCTTCACGCGTTACGGCGGTAGGTACATTCAAGTTGGTACTGCTGTGAATGGGAGTCAGAAAGTCCGCAGTTATGATTGTCGCGTAGGTAAATTTTTTAAACGTACATTCACTCACTATTATCAAGAAAAGATGCTGGAACTGCCTTCCTTCATTTTCCATACTTTTCTGACATTGGCCTATTAATTACCCTGTGCAATTCCGTCACGAATTCAAGTTTTCAGTTCATCTAAAGTGTGTGGATTTGTCTTCTACACCTTTTCCTTTAATGCACCGCAGAGATAAAAATCGCAGAATGTTAAATTGGGGACCCAGGGAGAGCATATGTTGTTATTGATGACTCAATAGGCGAATCTTTCATGAATTGCTCCCTCCCAGTTATTTCCCAGAAAACAGTTGAAAAATATTCTGCACACATCTATTGCTAATAATGTTTCTTCATCAAAATAGGGCATATTATTTTCCCACCGCTAATGGTAGGCAACATTCCCATTTTTTCACCATGCAGTGGTTCCTTGTGAAGCAGCTTAGGTTTTCCTTAACTCCAAAAATGGTTGTTAGTGAAGTATCATACCCACTTAGGTGAAACCAAGATTTGTCACAAAGAAAATTAGATTAGGGTCAATTTTTCCGCCATAAACTCTATTCAAAATCCGTTCACAAAATCTACTCCTGGATGCAGTGTCAACTGATTTAAATTCTCACAATACAATAATTTTATAGGGTTTTAACTTCCGTCACTTTGTAGCAGTTCGAACAAAGGAATGGAAAATTCCCGTTTGCTGACAAAAAGGTCATAGTAATATTTTAGGGAAACGTTCTTGAGTTATCCAATGTTATCTAACGATTCTTCTGCCTTCTGCGAGTACTGTACGATGTTTATGCTTTTCATCAAGAATATTCCCGTTTTACAAAATTTATTTATCAATGTAAATGTAAAGTGAATTTAATTTCGACTTGGAAGTTGAATATCAGGGAATGTCTCTTGAAACAACCTCCATATATCACGAGCCGATATGTTTGTGTGGATTGCTAACAAAGAGGGTACATAAAATTTTAAGGTAACACAATATAGAACCGGTTCTTTAATGTTCGTCGCATCTATGTACTCGCTGGTTAACCCTGTTTATATATAGAGTGGGCTAGTTATGTTTCGACTTCAACGCTATAACTTTCGGCTTATGTCGAGCAAACGGAGTTACGGCAGCACTTTGCCGAGGTGTGATTGACGATTCATTGGTTAATTATGGATATGCTGTGTAAGAAATATTTACTTATATAGACTGGAAGATTTATTATAACCAGTACGAATATTTTTGAAACGAATCGTGCTATTGGTGCGCTAATTTTACTAATGTTCAGCAATATCACTTACATAGGGATTACAAAAGTAATTATTAAAAAGTTTATATCTACCATAATGTTACAATTTTCAAATGGTGCACTGCCTATTTCCTTAAAAATACAAATGAATGAGATTTTAATGCCATTTTTTACATTATTCAAGGCCAAGTGGCTAAAGAGATAACGTCATATGTAGAGTTTGGATTTTCAGATCCTATTTATAAAATTCTTAAAATTTTTAGGTAAAACGCAATGCATTCTTCCGATTGATGGACAAAACAGTATTTGTCTATTCGTATTTTGACTGCAATTAGGGAAAATACCAACAGTATGTTGCAGTTTACCTGGATGGTTCAAGGTCAGCCCTGGTCATATGAAACCTTTAAGAGTAGTCTGCCAAATTTAATTGCTGAGATAAATTTGCTGTGTTTCCTGTGAAAATTCCAACGAAAGGATAATATATTTTATATTCAAGTAGAGAAGGCAGACTGATAAGAAAAAAGTTACAGTAAATGGCAATATTAAAATTACCCTCACAAAAATAATTTATATTACCTCTGTTCCAAAACGATAGTTGCATTTCGTTAGAGAGAATATTTATTGACAATGAATGAATACAGATACTTATTTACAAAGAATACCGATCAAATTTATTGGATGGTATTTGCAGTATTCCCAGAGGACTAGTCACTCAACATGGAGTACAGCACGGGCGGAAATAACAATGTTGGAGTTGCAACTGAGAACTAAACCGAGCGGGTGGCTAAGGCGATAACGCTTAAGACACGCATTCTGAATGTCCCACGTCAATTTCCATTAGGTTGGCTATCCTGATATTTGTTTTTTTTTTTATGGTCACTAAGGCGAAATCTGGGATGGAATTTTCATACTACGAATTTTCTGTTATCCCATTTCATTTCATATTATTTAATTCTATCATTTCTGTTATAGGGTCGAAAGTGCCAGAGCCAGATGGCTGGCGCGGTGTGGTGCGGATTATATGATGGACTCGACAACTCAAGGGGAAAGGTTCCATGGCTTCCGGGTGTTTTATCTTAAAATACATTAGGAACTCCATCGGCGACCGTTCAATCACAGTCCGTAGATCCTGGTCAACCGGTGTCCCCCTTACATCATCCCTTCCTTCCGAAAATTCTCCATAAGGAGCGTAGGCACATAGGGCGATCCTTGAGAAGGCTCAAGTCCAAAAAGTATCCCCCTCCGCTAGAAATAATCCATTATATGAAGAACTAAAAGCAAACACCCCTTTCGTAAACTATAACGTCGTTTGTAGCATTCTTCACACTAAACTTCATACATTCAATCAGGTGTTATAAGGTCATGAAGACATTGAATGTCTACACAGGAAGATGTTCGAAGGAGTTCACAGCGATGATAACGATTTCATCTAATCTGTATGTGACTTGTTGATGTTGGAGCTTTTCAACACTTTCCTTTATCAGACCTCAAGCACACGGCAGGTAATCAGTAAGAGCCCAGAGCCGCTCATTCCAAAATTATTCATTCCTCTCGTTATTTGAATACTTCGCACTTTTAGTCACATAAATTGCACAATAGCATTCCGATGATCCAAGCACGATTCATGTGCTTTGTGTACATCTCCAGTTAAACACTCTTTGCATATCTGGCTTTTCACTTTCATTTATAGATGGAATAAGGTCGTTGAGGAAATTTGACTATTATTGTGGGACAAAAGTTCTACATAATACAGCGCAGCAGAGTCAACATTGACTTTCATAATCCCCAGTTTATTTTATGTTTGTCTCCTTTTGACTGTTTTTTTTTTTTTTGAGTAGTGTTTAACGCCCGTTTTTACTACTGAGGCACCACAGGCGGTGAACACTGATGATACATGAGATGAAATGATAAATTGGGAAAGGATTTTTTTTTTTTAAGGAAGGAAGCGTTCCAGGCCTAAGTTTAGGTACCTCCCCGGCATTTGCCAGTTATGAAGACTGAGGAAAACCTGGAAAAAACCCCAGTCAGGGAGGACGGTCCTGGCGGGATTCGAACCGCAGACCTCCCGCTCACGAGTCCGTGCCTTAACGACCTCGGCCACCCGTGGCGGTTCCTTTTGACTGTATATAGTCAAACTTATTCAGTATGAATCCGATCTACTTCAAGCTCAACTAGTACCAATTTAAAAAAGGAATTAACGGCAAACATTTCTTTGTTTCGCAAAAAATTTTCATCTTTTCCTTCAACTGTCTATTATGAAAGAGGTTTTACATTGTTGGATTGTAACATCTGATTGTATTTTAGAGTAAGCCATGATCGCGAATCATAAAAACAGCAGATTTGAAAGTGGCCCAGTGAACTAAATATTAGTGATTTTTATACATTTATTTTACAATTTCTACAGTATATATCTTCGGACGAAATAATTAATATATTCAGTACGGTAAGCCATAATCTCACAATGCCATATTTTCGAAATTATTTCCTTTATTTATGTATAGCGATAAGTGGGCGCAGGGTTGTTAGTCTCAATGACATTATTTAACAACTTTAACGACTATAATGGAATTATGAAGAATCCAAAAATGTTATTTAATAATTCCAACAAATACAGTAAAATATTTATGTAAATGTTTTGAAATTAAAAGCACAAAATCAGAGATTTTTAGCGGAAAGAATAAATTTTAAAACTATTTAATATCTAAAGTTCAACAGCTTCAGTTGTTATAAAGCTCCTTATAATAAATATTTTTTGGAGATTATATATTTAAAAAATCATCAATATACAAAAATCGTTACAGTGAGTTTTGTTAAGTACCAGTTTCACATCGGAAATATACCGATATTTTCTAAACTTAAAATACCTTTGCTTTGGTTCAGTTCTTTAAAGGCATTTTAAATCATTACGAAACAGTGTTAAGTATCTATAAAAGTGCGTGTGCTTCGTTGCTATGAGGTCTACAAATGCATTAAAATCAAAGTATATATCTTCTGCGGTGGTTATTACACCAATTTGTCTTACAGTTAAATATATTATCGGATTCCTTTAATAATTATTTTTATTTACTTTTTTCTGTATCACGAATTTATAATTCAAAATATGCACTTGCGCATATCATTTTAGGCAGGATAGCCCGAAGAACTTGTTTCACTTGGGTCCTAAAAGCTTGTTGATGTATGCCCGATTTAATTCCTACAGTTAAAACTCAGAGTGTTAGTGAATAGTGTTCTAAAGACCGATTTTACCATTGTGGCATCATAGGATTACGTATTAATAATACATGATAAGAAATGATTAACTAATATAGGAATTTTTGGATGGAATCGTACCAGACTTAAGGTTTAGGTATCTCCCTGGCATTTGTCATCGACGAGAACAAGCAGATCCTGAAAAAGAACTCAGGAAGGACGGTCTTGGCAGAATTTCAGCCGAAAATCTGTTGTTTACTAGTCGTGTAGTAGCCACCTCGGCTATCTCTGTAGTCGGTCCTGGTGGTCTACTCATAGCCATACTTACCTCGTAAACCCAAGATCGTGGGTTCAATCCCGGCAAGGGTAGATGAGTAAAAAAAACCCCGCAAAACGGAAAGAAGAAACTCTGAGCAAAATATATGGGCTGTTTCACGCTCTGAATTGAATGGGGTGCAATTAAATTGAGATGTTAAAAGAATGTCCGTAAATAAACCATATAAATAACAAAGCTACTTGTGTTAGTCAGCTCAGAATTCGTGCCAGTAAAAGAATTATACGATCACTTGGTAGTGGAGATCTTTTTCTTAAAATTCTTGTTTATTTACGGACGCTATTTAACATCTCAGATCATCAGCGTCCCATTCAATTCAGGGTGCAAAACGGCCCATAAATTTTGCTCAGAGGTCTCATCTATCAGTCTTGAGGCTCTTTTACGTGCCATAAATCTACGACTCGGAACCCACGACTTTTCTTCTCCGAAGGAAGCCATATTCAGATTTTTTATGTCAGAAAAAATCAATTGACACTGACAGGGATCGAGCCCTCGATCATCTCTACAAGGTAAGTATGGTTACCACTAGACCACCAGAATAGGAGAGATAATATATGTAACCTCAGCCTGGCTTTTCACTAGGGCATAAAGCACACGAGTTCACAATCTAAGTGAATACAAAATTTTAATATTTATAATAATGATATAATTATATATGATATGACCGCCTGTGGTGCCTCAGTAGTAAAAACGGGAGTTAAGCACAATTAAAATATATGATATAATATATATTTCATAAACAACGCTTTTAATTTATTAAATTAATTCTTAGGGTTTTCCAGCATTGGTTTCCTATACGCAGCCTCTCCTTTTTAATATGTTATCCTCAGAATGTTGATGTTTATATATCATTTTATTTCATTTATACATGACCAACTGTTTCATATTTTTTCCCGTGTTCATATAATATATCTTGGGCTACACAGAGACTTTGAAAGTTCTTCAATTTGTCGTTCAACATTATCATTGCTTTGAAGAGAAAACTTGTTTTGGAAATACACAACCTTCATCTGAACGCGTGGCCGGTTTAACGGGGATTTGCCTGCCCTGTTTCTATCCGGTTCTGTTTCCCCTCAAATTTCCCGCCACGCCGTGTGCTTTACAGGAGTTGAACGTTGTGAGACCATGTGTTAGTGTTAGTTAGTGTTAGTGTGTTAGTGCTGTTAAAATACCAAAATATCCGTATATTTTTGCACACTGAATCTTCATGTATGATTGCTACAACAAACTCATGTAGAGGAGACGTGAGATAACGATTTATAGACAGATTTCTTGCTGTTCGTGTGCCCCACAAAGAAACGGTTCGTAATCTTATGAATAGATTTAGGGAAACGGGATTTGCTCTTGATAAGAAACAGAAGGTAAAAGACCATGTTTATACGGAGCAAATACTCGATGACATCGAAGAAAAGCTAGAGCGAAGTCCAAAGTAATCTCTGAGAAACATTGCACAGAAATCAGGAATTTCGCTAAACTTGACTTGGAATGCCACTAAACTTTAAAATTAAAACCCTAAAAGATATCTGTATTCCAATAATTGCAAACACGGATAATGTGAGTAAAGCTCATTTCGGCAATTGGGTGTTGTATGCTAAAGTTCGCTTTATTGACCGGCGTTTACTTTTTTATACAGACAAAGCATGGCTTTATTTACATGATCATATAGCGACACAAAACAATAGATACTGGAATGCAAAAAAAAAAAAAAAAAAAAAACAATCTTTTACACGAAATGTCATTGTATTACCAAAAAATTGGAGCTTTGTGTGCAGTAGAAATCTATGCGCTTGTAATTAAGGAGCTCGCTGGCAAACAGCGTGCTTCCCGGTTACAAGCAAATGCCTGTTAAGCCGGCCATGCGTCCAAAGGCGGCTCTGTAGCTGGATACAGTAAGTAGACGGTTGGTAAAGTACATCCTGGAAATTAATATACATGTGTGTGTGTACACAAATATAATTGCAAGGGTACAAAACATTAGTGGTAGTATTAAGGTTAAGAAATAAATTGTTGGACTGCGGTCTAGTAGTTAGCGTTGCTGACTCGGGAGGAGGCGGACTCGATTCCCTGTACCCGCTTAGGAGTTTTTCTAAGTTAGAAAATTCTGGAACGGGGTCCACCCAGCTACAAGAGGATGCTGAGCTGTCTGTTGGAGAGGATGCGTTCTTCGATTTAGCAAGCCCCGTGATTGAACGGCAATGAAGTTGTTAGACGGAGGTAGAGGAAGCAGCGATCTCTGCGGCAGGCAATGACCTGATTATGGATCGTAGCGCCATAGAAATAAGAAGAAGATAGAGAAGTTGTTGCTCTGCAGAAAAATTCCTGCGACCGCTCGTGAAAAGTTGCAACATTTTATCAACATAAGCTGTCACACATTACAAATTGGCAAACTGAAATTTTCTAAATAGTGGAGGCTAACAGATGAAAATTAATATAATAATTAGTGAGAGTTTTTAAGATCAACAAGATCTATTGCCCTTCCCAGGAAAATTCCAGTGGGCTCCCATCCGTCTTGCCTTAAACATTTAGAGTTAGGAGTGCTTTAATGACACCAGCTGGACTCTGAAGCATATATTGGGCAAACAATTTAGTTTATTGTGTAAAGTAGTCTGTATTGCTATTGGCTTAAACAGTTATTCCACATGCAAGGCTATTTCCGGGTGTTTTCCATGTTAGTAGCACTGCACTACAGTCTCAGAAATTACCTCGCCATCTGCCAATTGAGGAAAAAAGGAGTTGCAGTTCCAGAAATATGAAAGAAATCTGAAATTAAAATGTCACAATTCTTTATAATAACACTACAAAACAAGCTGGCCGTATTCGTTCGTCTCATCGTCAGCGGGATTCTGACATCTCCTTAAAATATCTCTTTAGCTCAAAAACATTTTAGTTAAAAAAGTGTTGTAGTATATGAATACATTAAAAAGTTTACATTAAAGAGTAATTAGGATAACATTTTCTTTGAAATATAATATTTTCAGAGGTAATTAATGAACGTATTTATTACTAATGAAATTTCATTTAGTTCATTATGCTACCATAATATCTTAGAAAATATATGGTATAGTTTAACAAAATACAATGTAATTTCCATTCTGAGATGCAAACTTCTTTCTGACCTTAAAAATCCTGTATATATTATGTAAATTACGTGTTTTATTCACAGACCTTTACATAATCAATGTGCGAGAATCTAAGAATAGTGATACAGAGATCTGTAATAAAACGAGGGATGTAAATATACTGAATATACATTGATGCTTATCTAGGATGGTTAAGTATAGAATCAAGAGAATTAAAAAAAATTAAATACAAATATTTAGTATATGACGGCTGGAAATTAATGGTAACACTATTGCCAAGCTGCTACTGAAAATTTAAAGCGGTTGTTGTTCTTAACACCTCAAGAGGAACGTCATAACTATTAAACACAGCGTCACCAGTTCACTACTCACAAACCAACGAAAACGAAGCTGTAAAGTAGTGTTGCAAATTTGGTGTGCCCTTAAGCAATGCCTTCTATAAGTGAGTTCACTTATAGAATGTGAATGAATTTAAATTCAGGTGATATGTGGCAGGATCGCAGGGAATGTCATGCAGGTCTTCGGGACGTCTATGGCAACCAGATTGTCATTTTGGACAGTGGCTCATTCGGTGTCAGTCTTTCGACAAGGAAGTGATACTGTGGAAAATACGACCTGCCCTGTAGTAAAGATTTCTGGGGTATCATGTAGTTCTGCTCTGCAAAGAAAATGACATTTCCACTAACGTGTGCTCAGTATCCTTATGATTGCTATTACAATGCTGCTCCTCTCAGCAGATTTTTCCTATAGTGGGACTGAGAAGTATTGAACGTCCTCCATATAACCCCAAAATGAGACCCTGTAACTTTGATTTTTTTTGCTCAAATTGAAGGAACCATTAATTGGATAGCATTTCCATGCTAGAGACATCATCTCGCAAACAGTATGAGACTGTTAATACATAAATAAAAATGGCTTAGCTACGCTGTCTAAATGTATTATAGCTGATGATAAATTTAAACTTAAGAAATAGAAATTTTCCAGGTTCTAGAACTAATGGATATGTATGAAATGATTGGCATTCCAGCACTCGTACATTCGTATATATTACCTTTTAAGTGGTTTATGTGTCATGTGTCAAGACTTTAAATTTAAGGATGAGAACGAAGAAATAATTATGACAATGAAAATGACGTCTATTAGTACCCAAATTTACTTGGCATTCTTCTTTATAGAGCGAAGAAAACTCAGAAAAACCACACCCAAGTGTTTCATTTTATGAGGAAGTAAAACTGTTCTCTATTCTTTTGCAGCTCGCTTTGATTCAATAGCCTAGTTAAATTAGCCACAAAATTAACTTCGTATACAATGCTGTCACTTTCGAAATATAATAAGTGAGAAAATAACATACTGAGAAAAATGAAAAAAGAACTCATTTCTACAATAAATGCAAATAGATTTTCAGATGTTATGTTATTGCCAGTCTTTTAAATAAAACTGAGTCAGAGCTTTACAGGAACAACGTGCTTGTAAAAATCGTGTGTTGATATTAGATCAATAATGACTGGTTTCATTAAAGTAGATAAACTGTGCATCCTTTTCTAGTGGCCGAAGTCTTTAAAGTGCAGATTAGTGAGCGGAAGGTTTGGGACTCCATTCCCGCCAGGAACGTCCTCCATGACTGAGTTTAATTTTTCAGATTTTCCTTAATCCTCATTAATGGCAAATATCGGTGGCGTACTCTAAACTTAGGCCTGAAACGTTTCCTTCTTTAAAAAATCCTTTCCAAATTATAATTTTATCTCATTTTTTTACCAGTGTCCACCACCTGTGATGCTTCACTAGTAAAGGGGGCGTTAAACACTATACAAAAATTGTTCTTCTATTGGCGTTACTATCTCTCTCCATAAGAAAGGAGCAACTTGCCTTAGCTCGGAGCAAGAACATGGATGTATATGCCAGAATGGAGTATAACATATTCAGTTAAATCTCTGAAATTTGTCTTAATCTTAAATATGACTTAAGCCTTATGGGTGAGTTAGAGAAGGCGAAAGTATCCTAACGAGATGGCATATTATATGATCAAAGTACAAAAAACTGGCTATACTTAAGGCTAATTTATTCGTGAATTAAACTCTTCCCTAAAATTTACGAAATGATATGTACATAAGTACATTACTTCTAAAATATTGCTTATGAATTTAAATATTGCTCCTTAACAAAGACTTTTAGCACAAATGTAACACCGGTTTAAAATCCCCCTTTTTTTAAATAGTGTTTAACTCCCATTTTTACTACTGAGACATCACAGGCGGTGGACACGGATGATGCTTGAAATGAAATGATATATTGGGAAAGGATGTTTTAAGGAAGAAAACGTTCCAGGCCTAAGTTTAGGGTACCTCCCCGGCATTTGCCATTTATGAGGACTGAGAAAAACCCAAAAAATACATCATTCAGGGAGGACGGTTCTGGCGTGGTTCGAACCCCAGAACTCGCGGTCACGACTCCGCTTAACGACCTTGGCAACCCATGGCGGTGAAAATACCAGTTTGATTATGTTTCCGTTGTTCTGATATACAGAAGAGAATCAAAGAAGACAGTAAATTGGAAGACTAAAATATGTGATTGTATATCTTGGAAGCAAATGTATATTGAGTAAGTCTACAGAACCAGAAAAACAATACACTCTCTGCTTCATTTATTACATTGTCTGCTAGGGGAAAAAAAAAAAAAAACGATACTATCCAAAATGTAGCACCAACGAGGATTATTGTCATACAACTAGTTTTCATAGATGCACATTATATTGCTACAAGTAGCTAAACGACAAAATTTATTAAACGGAATTGCTAGTTTTACAATTTAACTTTGTTTTAAAATGCATTTACGAGGAAGGTTTTTGCATAAGTTTACCATATTGTGATATTTGAAAATGCTGACACCTCTTACCTCATCAAGCCATTCTCCTTACCAACTTCATCATTTGCATAACTTTGCAGTGCGCTGCATATTTCTCACTGTTTTTTTTTTTTTTTTTTTTTTTTTTTTTAACAATTCCATGTTACTATACAAATAGTCAATCAATGTTTGCACGTAAAACACCAGAAAATTAAACTTTACTATAATGTTGCGTGAAAATCCTTCCCCGAGACCAGGGAAATATACACAGAGGTCTGTGCAGCCCAATGGGTTTTTTCCGTTCAGAACGATACCTAGAGTCTAACCTGACCTGCCTTTCGACCGTAGACAATCTCGTCGCCCAAGCTCGCTTAACGAACCTTGCTACCAGATTCTCACTTGTGGATAGGTCACTCCAGCATAGACCTACTCAATTTTAAGAGGTGAGTCACTCCAGCATTAAGATAGACACCACCCTCTCCAAGACAGTAATGATTCAGGTAACAATCGGCCCCCAGGGTACACGCCAGAGGCACTCCCCTGGACACACTGCCGCGCTAGTACTGTTTACCCGTGAGTTCCGGGACCACTGCCAAGCCGAGTCCTACCCATTCGGACAACTCCCCAATGGGAGGGACTCGAATAAGTCCGGCCCGATTACTTCTAGTAACGCCAGAAATGCCACTGGTACTCAGGGTTCGCACAGCCCGTACCTGGAGCATTTGTAGAGCAAGGATCTAGTCGTGCCCTCCCTTACTATACAAATAGTCAAACACATGTTTGCACGTATAATATCTAAAAATTAAACTTTACTACAGTATTTTTTTCATAGAATCGTTGGTAAGTATATATTTTTTACTTAATCCATTATATTTGAATAAGAGATAAGAATCTTTCAATGCTGTCTTTATGACCTGTATTCGAAAATTAAATTGAGGAATCCACATAAACTGTCCACACTTCACTTTTGCAAAACTTGAAATAGTCCCACCATTTTGCTTGGTGACCATGCTCTCTCTTCATATGAAATGACAAATTTCTTGCAATAGGAAAGCTAATTAAATCATTTGCTATCATCAATTGTACACCTAATTACTAAATATCGCCGACATAATGTCAAATCTTGAAACATTGATTCCACTGTTAGTTCAGCTGGTCTAGAGTCACATCTGCACTCTTCATTCACACTTTGCTACAACACTGAACACAGAAAGAATGCTGAATATCGCTCTTCATCCATATGAAACTAAAATGAATAAATAAGATTTTAATACGAAAGCGGCACATAAATTAACTTATTACCAAATGGGTATGTGAACATCTGTTTTATTACAAAAAAGCAGCCGTATCCTCATAAATATTCACATATGGTAACCCTGTGTTTGTATAGTGAGCTGCCAAACACTGAAAAGAATGGATTAAGTGCCCTAGTATGAAATGGATTGCAACCGAGGCCAAAATAAAAATCGAACTCTGAGATGTGTACTATCAGCAGATCGTTTCAAATTTTTTAAAAACAATAAACAGAGAGTAAAAATTCTATTTTTCCTTAGTGGTATATTTGTACCTGGACTATGAATTTTTAAAATAACATTAAGGGAAAATGTACTAGCAGGTGAAACCCAAAACTACTGCTACTGTAATTTAGTATTGAATTGGATTGTTAGGAGCGAAGGAGGATTATTGGATACTTTAGACTTGCTCAACGGCTGGCCGTTTGTGTGTAATCCACTAATGGGAGTATCTCCGGAAGGAAGGGACGGATGAGGAAGACACCGGGCGGCCAAGATCCCGGGCGGTAATGCACGGACGCAAAAGGGATTCCTAATAATTTTTCCATATAGAACAGCTCGAAGCCAAACTCTCAAAGAAGCTCGAACCGCTCAAAAGGCCCACTTTATTATAAGACACCGGGACAGAAGTGTTCTCAAAGCTCAGACCACCGTCGCACCGCCCCTGTCCACCTCGCCCTGGCACTTTCCGAACAGAACCAACGTAATGAAATGATAAAAAAAAAAGGGAGAGCAGAAGATTGGTGGAAAGAATGCATCCCCTTAAGCCTCCAAAGGAAACCACGAAAAAACAAAAGATCAGAATGGTCGACCCAAGCTTTTGAGCCCCAGTTCTCCAGACCGTTAGTCCCAAGCTCGGTACTGTAATTTGGTAAGTTACAGTGTCGTTTTAAATAACCCTCATGATCAACTTTATAATATATATGAAAATATTTCAAGGATTTTTTATCAATCACATTGAAATCATCTGTTCTAATTCTTTTTATCTTCAAAACTGAAACAAATTTGTATGACCCGATCAAAGAAAACTGTCTAATAGAACCTATAATCATTGAAAAAAAAAACAATAACTAAAAGCTATAAACAATTGCTTTCCAATGCGATAATGGGCTAAATTGAGATAAATTCTAACTATATACGCAGCAAAATTTTATAAGTTAAAAGAATGAATACTGAAATAAAAGTTTTCATTCCTGAATGACCCGCTCTAAAATGTTGCATATATATTAAGCTTATATATAATAAGCTTAACATGTATAACTCTGGCCCTCATTGGTGCTGCCGATAAGATATTATATCATTTTCCTAGAAAACATGCCAAGGTGTAGAAAAAAGATTCCTTCTATGATTCACTCTTTTAAAAATCATTTGAATGTGATTTTTTTGCATCTTCGATTTATTGTACTATTTATTTTATATTATTCATTCGCTTTTATTTTACTACATTAATATATATATATATATACAGAGCTTCACGTAAAAACTATTTTTCACGAGTGGTGTTTTGATTTTCGGCGGCTGGGCCTGTCGATAGCGCCCGAAAATGTATTTTAAGTTGTTTATAAAATCTTATCTCATAGAAGATGCTGGAATTGACATCCCCCTTCGGATTATCAGGCACTGTATTGAGAAAGCACATTCTGATTGACACGTTTAAGTTTGGCCACTGCAATGTTTCTTATTTCAGTTGTAATATTTTACTTTTGTTCCTCGAGGGTTTGTTTCATAAACTCTGTTCTTCAAGCAATACTAAAGAATAAAGTCGACTCTCTCATCAAACATTTCCTGAATGTGTAGTTGCAGAATCCTGTTGGATTCACCCATATCATTTCTATTCTTCTATAAGCTGTTGAAAAATGGGTTCAAAATGTCCCTTTTGTAGCTTTCTGCTTCCATTGTCGTCTCGTAAAAAATCAGACTGATAATACGCCTTGCACTAACAGTACACCAAATTCCAACTTTCTTAGGGGTTTCCTGTACACAATGTTGATTTTCGGCACACTAGCAGTGTATGATTTGATTGTTCACATGGCCGTTCAGATAATATCAGGCCTCGTATGAAAAGAGCAGAAGGTCCATTAAGCCTTCATTCACAAATAAAAACCACCCTGAAAAACACATTATTGCTACTGGGTCACCTTGTTTTAATCAAGACACGTGTACACTTGTACGGTTTGAGGTTTAATAATTCTGTTGCTCTATGTGCAGAACCCAGTGAAACCTCCAATTTTTGTACTAATTTCGAGAGTAATTTTGTTGGCGAACGTTCAAGATTTGCAGCAATTTCATCTTGTTTATCCATTGTTAAAACTATTGTTTCACGTGTGATTTTTGTTGTGTACTAATCCAAGTAGAATCAAATTTATTTGCAATATCATGAATAGTTTTTCTGGCAGGAGACCATTGAACAGGGAACTGCAAACAAAGTTCTGCACGAACACGGCGAGTTGACTCGTATTTGTGGCAACATTTACGTACTAAAATACGTGACTCTAGAGGCAACTGTCACGTCTTGGCTAAACTCAAATACTGCTCTTCTTTGAAGCGACATTCAAGGACAGGAGGGGAGACTTACAGGGGAAAGAATGGAAGTGCCGCTCGCAACCGACGGGGTTCAAAACACCGCGCGAGCGGGATCGTTTTTACGTGAATAATGATGCATTAAAATAACGAAAATACAGTTTATATACTATACTGCGAACTTCTTTATTATCTATAGGTGTCATTGTTACAATTGAACATAGGATCTTCCCCCTTTCATATTGTAATAATCGAAAATACTATTTTATTATAAATTTATTTACGGAACCTTAAATTGCATCTCATTGCAACATTTAACTATATAGAACAAGACCTATACGATGATCGTCGTTGAGGTTTTCTTTCATAACCGCCTTTCTGTGATGGATGTTACTCTTATTTAGATAACAGTATCTAAATGTTATTTTCTTATGGTAACGACGCTGCAACTAATCTGTAGTTCTATCGGGATTAAGGTCGCATATTTAAAAGGAGCATCTCCGTTTGAATTTAAGATTGTAGCTTCTTCCACCGGGAGATTTTCTTCGGTTGTTTTCTTTTCGGTCTCGATTTAAGGCCTTATTCCCCTTGATCTTGGAAAAGTCTAATCCACTGGTTCACAGTCTTCATATCTCCCTGGACCTCCTGTGGTGCCTCAGTAGTAAAACAGGCCTTAAACACTATTTAAAAAAAGTCTCTCTGGACGCATTTGCTATCTCATTTATAAAAAGTCCTTACCACGATTCTACAATACATCCACGCGTCACTTCTTAGTATAAGGCATGAATATTTTCTAGTATTTACAGTGTATCTAAAGCATACATAAACCAATAATAGAGAAATATTGGAGAATATATACAATGCATACTGTATATCTCTAGATGTGTATTTTGTTCCCTAAGAAAATTCCTCGGAAAACCACAATTTTTCAAGTCGATAACGGTTTCGACTCGGAAATACACTTGAAAGTCACTGTACATTTTTTTTAGTTGTTTCACTACATTTTGAAACTTCTTCCTAGTGAAAGGCGGCATCTGATGTTTTAGAGTTATGTATCAGAGAAAACATAGTCACAACACATTAACATCAACAGTACTCTATCAACGCAGTGTGTTCCAAAAAAAGAAATGCTTAAAACTAAAATGCTAAAATGCAATTAATTACAGGAATTTAACAAATTTAATACCGAGCATGAAGCTGTTTAGAAAGTTGAGGAATGTGCCGTAGGAAAAAAAAAACACATAAAAACGAAATTCCAGCAAACCACGAACATGCTACAAAGTTAAGCAAACAAGTTGAGAATTTTCGACGTAGTTACACAGAAATCAAATGCGTGAAAATCAAAGTATTATGAATTTTAGTTTAAAGATACTTTTATACATTTCTGGGAAGTGCAAAAGTATAAAAATAACGATAATAATTAAATAATTTAAACTACGTCTTTTAAGAAGTTAATAGTTCGGTTCTTCAGTTAGAGGTGTGCGGCAATGAATTGGAAATATTATAACAAGAGGCAGGTGTGCGCAAATACCAGTTAGTTACATGTTGACTAGAGGAGAATATTCCAAGTAGAATAGTGTCGGATTATCTGTGCAAATTATCTCCAGTTCCTAACAGCACGGACCAGATTTAATAACAACGATACGAAATTATCTTCAAAATATATCATATTCACTGAGTATAGTGCTGAAAAATATATCGGACTTTGATGACCGAGTGATTCATATAGGAATTAAACACTACGCATTTACATTAGACCTTAGATTGTTTAAAACTGTGGCTTTCAAACGAAATACATTAAGTATATCATACCAAATGTACAGACTAATAAGGTGAAAATAAATATCACATACTACTTCATGTTCAGCAAAGAACTTTGGCAACTGGCCTATACTTTTTTACATGCCTTGATATTCTTATCTCATTCCCCAGCTTTGAAGTGTAAAGTAGATGCTGGCGATCATGTATAACAGCATTGTCAGATCTTTTGCTTTCTGTGGGTATATCTATAAGGTAAAGGTAACTACTCTACCAGTAAATTATTTATTGTATTATAGTTATTATTATTAATATTGGTTAAATGATATACGAAGCATTTTTCCAAATTGTACTGTCGTACCAGGAGTTAAACGGACCAAGAAGAATCGCATTATTATTATTATTATTATTATTATTATTATTATTATTATTATTATTATTATTATTAATGTTGTTATTAGTGGTGATGGTGGTGGTAGTAGTAGTAGTAGTAGTAGTAGTAGTAGTAGTAGTAGTAGTAGTAGTAGTAGTAGTAGTAGTAGTAGTATATTAGCAGCAGGCGTAGTAGTAGTAGTAGTAGTACACATTGGAAATGTATAAACATAACTTTTCACTTTCATTATGACAATACTTAAAGTTTTTTTTGTTTCATTTTCTAGTGAGCTTTACCCTAGCTATGTAATAAGTTATTGTTTTCATTTGTATTCATAATTACTGAAAAACATTCGTAAATTTTAAGCACCTAAACATCCCTAAATTATTATTCTATAGCATACTTTAAATATAACTAAAAACCAAATCTATTTTATTTACATAAGAAAACTCATAATCCATACTCTCTGTCATTTCATATATTATTCATGACATTTGTACCGTGATTGATAAACCCTTTTAACACTACTATACCACTTTACGCAACAAGTTTTGAGTAAAGTTATCGATGCTTTCAAATTAAAATTTATTTCTATTGGTTTGCTACATTGTTGGAGACTGATAGCGCTCTGTTTTGGTATATTTGAAAAGTTTTTAATTGTAGTAATTCCTACACAAAAATATTTATTTGGTTGATATATTTTGGTAAACACCCCCTTTACCAATCACACTTTTTAATAAACATTTTACATTTTGAACAATTTAACAGTTTGTTTTATAAAATTCACATCATAGAGAGTATGCCCCAGTTTATCCACTTTTGTTGCGGGTTGCATACCCCAGTCTATTTCCAGTGGCAAGCATACTTTGAGGGGAGATATACTGTTTATCACTACTAGGAACGCAACCCACAGCAAAGGTTGAATAATCCGGCACCATTTATTGATTGAATATGTACATGTAATCACAAAAATATAAATTAATCAAAAGGATGTGAAGTAAAATGGCGTACGATGTGTAGAATTCTTGGTGGTCAAACTGTGGACTAAACGCTGGGTACAAACACGAACATTTACGCAATGGTTAAAAATACTAATTATAAAATGGCGTGAGTTTAAACTAAACATCTGGTACATACACATGTTTATTCACCACCATTTTTATCGCAATAGTAAGATACATATACTCTGTCTCCACAAGTAAACAATCATTCAAGCACAAAAAAGGGCATTAAAAGTTCTCCCGTACAAAAATTATTTTAAAATATATCATGTACGTCATTTTGATAAATATTACACAGTCACCATCGTCACTATTATTGTCGTTGCTGCTTTCGGTTTGATCCCCAAGGGTTTGGTGACACAAGAAGGTAGCATGTGGCAAAAGTTTTTGTTGAGGTGTTACTGGGCGGATGGAAGGGAGATGCGGGGGACTAAATCGCCGATGGAAGCGGTGGATAAGACCCCGCGGATGTTGTCTGTAGGCTAGGGCAGGCGTGGGACCATATTGTCTGGTAAGGAAAACAAGTTCAAGCTTATAGAGCAAAGTGAAGTCGCAAGGCTATCCACGCTACTGGAGGACATAAGATGTATTGCATCACTGTGTAGAATTAGAAATAGAAGTTAAAAATACGCAATTGCGGAAATCCTGAATAGTATATCAATAACATGTATGCAAATAAAACATAACCGTTTGTGAATAAATGAACATGAAAAACTATTCACAATATTTAACTATGCAAAAAAGGAGTTGAAAAATATGCGTTACAGTCAAAAATGTTTTCACTGTTTGATTTACTTTTATAAACACCAAATAATATTAGAACAATTTCCTTTTAAAATAAAAGTAAATATTAGAAATAAAACATTAACTTTGAAAGCAGAAAACTAGTTACAATATTTTACTTTTCAAAAAGATGATGTGCAGATGTTATGTTAAAATAAAGCCCATTTTTTTTGATGAACCTCTATTAACAAAAATAAATATTGGATATAAAATATTAACTTGGAAATCAAATAAACTGTTTAGGTAATTTAATTTTGCAAATTAGAAATTATGTTGTGCAAAAAATATGTTACGCTACAATAAAATATTTTCTAACTTTGATTTACTTTTAAGAATAAAAATTGATATTAGCAATAAAGTGTACATATTTGAAAATTGTAGGCAATCAAATAATATTTACTTTTGAAAACGAACAGCAACTCGCCATTGGAGATTCTTTATAATAAATGCAGAGCATTGCATTCATATACATTTGAAAGAAAGAAAGAAATAAGAGAATAAAGAAAGATATTGCCTTAAACTGTTTGATTTAAGAGTCATGTTTCATTCACTCGCATTAATGGGTTTTACATTTGCTTTCACTGGCTAGTGACCATTTGAAATGTCTCGTTCACCCCATCAGTATCGACCAGTTGTCACGCTCCATTTAACCGCTAAGGCTTTTATAATATTCCCTTCAATCGGTCAATGGTTTCTGGCACCATACTGGTGGACAAGCGAAAACAAGTTGAAACCTGCACATAAGGAAAACTAACCTCTAGACAATCCACATACAAATAATCTTATGAGATCACTGAAATGTGAAAGCTTTTTCCGGTGTAAAGCCCCATTGTGTGGGTGTGATTTATAAAGTGTGTGAATCATAGAATATCGTGAGACAACACAAAACTTTGAAATACATATTGCACCAAGTACAAATGTAAACAATCATAAAGAAGAATAAACTTTATTAGCAAATCTTTACACAGTATCGTATATAACGTTAACACCACATTCTTGTATGATACACGAGGTTCCGGATATGAATTTTTACGTAAATAAGGGTAGTGATTATTATCATTATAAAGAAGAATAAACTTTATTAGCAAATCTTTACACAGTATCGTGTATAACGTTAACACCACATTTCTGTATGAGACACGAGGTTCCGGATATGAATTTTTACGTAAATAAGGGTAGTGATTATTATTGCAAGCATTGTGGCAGTTATAGGTAAACCAGAAGCACAATTTGCGTTATATTTGGAAACCGAGTACTGCACGGTACAATAAAACATCTATTACAAATACTCTTGTGTGCCTTTTGTGTCAGGCTCTTCATGCTTGAAAACTATATAATATACCTAACCCGTACACACTTACGAAAATATTACAAACCAAATTACGAATGACTCCATTGTATAACATTCAATTGATTTTAATTTATTTCTCCTTTTATTATGAGTTTAGGTTAAGTAATGGTATCTTTTAAATTTATATGTCTAACAACAGCAGTGTGCAGAATGACATTTAGATTTTGATGTAAGCAATGTAAAACTCCGTTTAGAGAACACAATTACTTTTATAGTTGCTTGTGGAAGCCATTGTTGCCAAAGACACATGCGTAAATTTGTATCTAACAATATACAACGTGTAAATTTATTATAGAACAAAACGATTATGTACAGTAACTTTACAAAAATTTGGATATCTAAATTGTGTGTTTGTGTGTTATCTTCACAACATTCCATGACCATATGCACATATAAGCAGCTATGTGTGCAAGTGCAAACACATTTAGCATTTATTGTGGTCTTGTTTGTATATGATTTAATATATTTATTTAAAGAACAATAATATTTTTTCAATGCTTTTGCATATATGTTACCTTTGAACATATATTAAATAACATATTTAGTTGTAATTTTAAATATAATGTAATCATTTTGACAGATTTCCAATACTGTATATTAGCCAAGGGACTAATATAACAAGCTTATACTGTTTTTGCAAAGAACGTTATTAATCTGAATCAATATTTGGAAACAATAATTTTAAATGCAAGTGCAATGGAATGCAAACTTACATGACAAAGAAATTCTAAAGAAAATTAATGTTATTTCACCATTTGTGAAAATTTTGGCAATATTTATTATAAATTACTAGTAGATTTTAATAAAAGTTGATTTGATCTACGTGGTGCATCAAGCACAACTACAGCCAATCCCAATTGTAATCGTGAATAAAACACAATAAAGCTTTCTTTTTCTTGTATTGCATTCTTGGCAATATTACTACGTTTATAACAAAATAATTTACACATAATTGGTAAATGCTATATATTATATCTTATTCCACATTTACTTTCTCTTATTCCACTCTTATCTTCCCCCATCTTACAGTAGATATTGACATTACTTTCATGTGTTAAATACATTTAATACCCTTAAAATCATATAAAATTCAATATATACACTCCAATTACATGTCTTACTTAACTCACTTAAATATAAATAATTTTGCAGAAAACTACCGTCAGAGATGTTTCAAACACTTATCTCTATGTGAAGTGGTAAATGTTTGCCCTTTGAAATTGCAATGATACTGAACTGACGGAGAACTGAAAAATATATCGTCTGCACTCAATAATATACTTTGTGAAATAGTAAAACTATCTGGCCTTTCAAAACACAATGTTTTTATATCATATTTTAGTAACATTTTTCTCCATTCCAATGCAGCAGATATTTTCAGTACTCCGTGACGCATATTAATGGGGAATACCAGGCTTTTTTTTAGCTCTTGTGCCAATTTCAATGCGATAGACTTCCTCCACTTCACAAACATATAAGGTTTCGTAACATATATTATGGCATTTTATGCAACGTAAAGACGTTAGAATTTTAAGTTCTAATGTTTTCTTATGCATATTTGAGGAATATGTTATTTAAATGTGATAAAACACAGTGTGATTTGATTGGGCAAATATTTTCAGTGCTCTGCGGCCTATATTATTGGGGAAGTTCAGATATTTTTCAGTTCTCCGTATCATAGCAATTTTTATGGACAAACCTTTACCACCTCACTAACAGAAAAGGTTTTGTGACACATTTAATGATACTTTACGCAGTGCAGACCTTACAATTCTAGGTTCTAATGTTTTCTATGCCTTTTTGACAAAAATGTTACTAAATATGTTAAAATACACATTTTCATCTAATATTTCATTGGAACTGACCCATCAACGGCTGTGTTTTCTCTTAGAATTTTAATCATTACACAAACTTTAAAATAGATATCCAGTTACTGTAGTTCAGAGTGAAATGCTTCCATATTTTGTTCCACTTCTCAAAAAGATAATGGTTTATGACTTATCAGACAGCAGTTTAAAAAAAAACATATTTTATTTACGTAAGTTAACTGAGATACGCATTTGGATCTGTATAAATTAGTTGCTTCTAATTGTTAATTTCGTAGTAATAAACGTATCTACTTTAAGGAAATAATGCTAACACTTACGGTGAGGAGGAGAAAGATGATAATAAAGGAATAAGAGCAAAAAATGTGAAATACGCCACGATATAAGGCTATTGCCCATTATGTATAACTATATTTTATTATAAAGGGAGTAATACATGTGAGAATACATTTCAAGGTACAGAATAACTTTATTGTCTGCTACTCACGTTATATTTATGGTTGTCCATAGTTGTGATTGATGCACTTTGTGAATCAAATCCAACTTTATGAAATAGTACTGGTAATTTAAAATAAATGTTGCCCTACACAATTTACAATTGGCACAATGACCGTTAATTTGTTTTCGAAATTGTTTGTACATGTAGGTTAATTGCGCTTGCACTTACAAATATAAATTTACAAATGTTGATACTTATTGGTAACGTTCTTTGCACAGCAAATTTTAAAAAAATTGACTAATATACAGTCTTGAAGCGTGTAAAGTGATTTCATTATATTTAAAACTATAACTTTTATTTAAGTATTCATTAAAAGTAACATATATGCAAAAGCTTTGAAAAATATAATTATTCTCCATATAAAGACTTTGTAGCAATAATTTTTACTTTAGCAATCAAATATTCCAAAACATATACAGGCAACACCATTATAAAGCACTAAATGCGTTTGCACTAGTACACATAGCTGGGTATATGAAAATATGGTGATGGAATGTTAAGAAGATAGCAAGCCCACAGTGCTTGGAAGTATAAATATTTTGGATAAAACACCGGATTTCTGTAAAAAGATTTTGTATATTCTCGTTTTGTTCCATAATCATGTTTATACATGGTATATAGTGAAGTAAAAGGTTGACATATGTATCGTTTTAAAATAGTTTATTAAAGCAGATATAAAAGGAATTGTATCCATAAAAAGGATTTCTACAATGTTTACATTGACATTTGGATGTATTTTTTATGAAACTGCTTTATAGATATAAATAAAAAATTAAAATGTAACATTGCATTATATAAACTCATATTAATCTGAGAAATCAAATGCAATTAGTTGAAAGTTACATAATGATGAAATCGTAACGTGGTTTTTATTGTTTTTATATATGTGTATACGTATTACGTATATTGTATACAGCACAAGAATGATGAGCATGCAAGCACAAATGAGCATGTAGAATAGATTTTTACTGTACCATGTACTGTAAGGTCTCCAATCACAGCTCAAATTGCACATTTAGGTGTACTTTAACTACCAGAATGTTCACAGTAATAATGAAGGAGTTATAGGTGGGTGGATGCGGGGGCGTAATTTTGATTATAATTGCCCCGGGTTGGAGGGTCAAGGTTTGAAGCGGTTTTAGGTGGCGGGAAGATTGGTGATAGCAATTTGATTGTTTGTGATGTAGCTCACCACTCATTAACTCTTCTCGTCGATCTACAGGGATGTAGCTGGTTTTCGGGACCTGGTAGTGCCAGGCTGAGTGAAGGGAATTATAGGCATTGTATTGACCAGAGAGAACAACTTATTATCTGCTGGTTAACGTCGTTTATTCAACAAAGAGTGCATCCCATGGCGTTTCTGTTCGGACTGCAGTAATGAGACGTCGGGCAGACACGCGGAGCCGTAATACTTGACTATCAGTATGTTTCCTGACTGCTGGGAAGACTTGCCGACCAGAAGTGACGCTCGAACATTGGTGTTCCTATGACATATGAATGCTGACGAGAACCGACTAGAGTTCCCAGAGTAAAGGAGTAGAAGACCTAAAAGACCCCGAAAAGGGCGATTTCACGTTCTTAAATACCCAATAGAGCACGCTTTACCACGTGATGCGCAGGGACGCTCTATTTTCCCGCCACTATGAATTTAGACATCCTCATAGGTTATCTCTGACTTCATGCCACTCTCATATTATTGTCCAGTTTGATTATTTGAGCTTAACCACTCGGCGATTCGTCCACCGTCTAATTACAAGTTTACTGAACGTTATAGATCAACTTCTTAGCGGTATTATAGCGCGGTTCTTTCCCAGCATTCCTGGCCGGGGCGAACACCCGTCCTACTAAAAAACAAAAGAAAGCATTTGCTCCATTGTCTGCCATAACAATCTCTCTGCTGTCCAAGCAAAATTCCTACTTTTCTTGTCATTCTTACAGACAGAATCCTTCACTTAAAGCTATCTGAAATAAAAATATATTCTAATCAATTTCTCACAATTGATGGGGTACCAAATACTGTATCAATAATCACTATACTCATTTACGCAGAAATGCATATCCGGATTCTCACGCCTCAATACATGAATGTGTAGTTAACGCTATACACAGAAATGCATACCGCCACGGGTGGCCGAGGTCATTAAGGCGCGGACTCGTTAATCAGGGAGGACGATCTATTAGCGGGTGAAGTGAATGTTCCAAAATGTCACTTGGATTTATTTCTAATAATAATACTTGTTTATAAAAGTAAACCCACAAAGTGAAAATATTTTTTGATCATAAGATTTTTTTTGTACAACACAGAACTTGTTTGAAAAGTTAAATACTATCAATAGTGTTCTTGTTTTTAAAGTTAATATTTTGTTTCTAATATAAAATTTGTTTAAAAATTATCAAAGAGTGACACTTTTTGATTGTAATATAACATATATGCACACGCATTCTTGTTGTAAAGTAAATATTGAAAATGGTATTTTTGTTTGTTTACAAAGTTAATGCTTTTTCCAATATTAATTTTTATTTGTAAAAGTAAATCAAAGAGTAAAAATATTTTGATTGCAATATAACATCATTTTGCAGACCATAACTTCTTTTTGCAAAGTTAAAAACTATAAATATTTTTTTTAAAGTTAATATTTAGTTTCTAATATTAATTTGTATTTATAAAAGTAAATCAAAGCGTGTAATATTTTTTTCATTGTACGATATTGCACAAATTAACTACTTACTCGAAAGTAAAATATTACAAATAGTTTTTTGTTTTCAAAGTTAATATTTTTTTTCTGATATAAATGTTTCATTATAAAAATGAATTATAAAGCGAAAAATACCTTTTGATTTCAACATAACAATCTCTTTGCACAATATCATTTCATTTGTAAAGTATAATATTGCACATCATATTTTAATTTATTCGCTAACAGGCATAACTCATTTATCGACATTTTATTGAGATGCTGTTCAACACTTCCGCAATCGCTTATTTTCACCTTCTATTTCTATCACCTTGTAGATATGAAATTTACCTTACCTTATATCCTCTAGATAGCCGTGTAATGTCACTTTGCTTCACAGGTCACTGCACCCTTCGAGAATATATATTAAAATTTAATACACTTTTTGTGCGTAAAAAAGTGTTTACTTCTGCAAAGAGAGAATATGTATCTTATAGTTTTGCCATTGTGATAAAAATAGTGGTGAATAAACATGTACGTGTGCCAAATGTTTAGTACAAATTCCCGCGATTTTATAATTAATGTTTTAATAACTATGTAAATATTGCTGTATGTACTCAAAGTTTTCACAGTTATACCACAAAAAAATGCACACATGAATCGCCATTTCATTTCACACAATTTTGAGCAATTTATATTGTTGCAATTAATTATGTATGTCTAGTGGTCATTCTCTTATTATTATATTATAACTACCTTATTATAACTCCAGCAATGGGAAGGAGAACTAGTTATGTATATTTCTGAAAGCATGAAAATTAAAGCATATTCAAAAATGTACCTCTCAGCTGTTTTTCTATGATTGTCAATATTTTAAATTATTACTTTTATAACTTAATTTGTTTCGCATCTCCTTGCTGCCCCCGTGTGTCCACGTTTTCTTCTTTCTTAGGAGCACCTCTGGCAGTACCTTCACTTCTCAGTACTTTTTTCGATTAAATATCTCATGACTTTATTTCTTCTCTTTTCCAAACTGCACAACCTGACTCCTTGCCGAATTCAAAATTTCAAGTTCTTTATTTCCGATTCTCTAACTACTAGGTGATTCAGGTGGTGATACTTGTGATTTGCATTCGGAATTCTGCCCCCTGGTTTATTAATGCTTTCCACTGATCACTTAGAACAATGATAAGAAGGACATTTTCTTTCAACAAATTTTCCGCTCTTGTAATTTTATTCCATACTTTCAATTATATATTACAGGGAAGAAAGGGCAAGGTAATGTAGAATAGTGCCGTACGGCGTGCGTGGCGGTGTTATTGCGCTTGAAGAAATTCCTGTCCTCGGGTTTGCCAAGTTTTTCTCGGAGGGCCTCCTAAGGAAGACAGTCATGACTACGCCGGCTGTCCTGCCTGCATCTAGGGCGGATCACCGAAGTAAACTCAGGGAACCCGCTTATATCTATGTAAAGCCGCTCACAGAACTGCCACGGAACGGTGTATTCTTCTTTGCATCCCTTCCTCACAGACGTACCGCCTTGGGGGGCGTGGATAGAAAAGAAGCTGTGAGAATGCCGAGTTACCAAATTCTAGGTAGCTAGCTGGCAGGGCTTGGGACAGGTTGTGTCCTAGAGAAGCTCGTTGTATTATTAGTGTGTTTACGGATAAGAAAAGAATCGAGTGGGCACAATTGAAATAATATATATTTATCGCCAATTTAAATGTAATACTTAACTCTGTTCTTACACTGTAAGAGTGGTATCTCAGATTGGCCAAAATGGTACATATTCAACAAAAAACTAAAAATGCAAATTCAGTTGGACCTCACTGCTAAAAGACCACCATCCTTAGAACTCCATGTTTGGATACAATAATGTTTAAATTTTAAACCTCTAAATTGACACAATTCAGTTTAATGCCATGGAACGCTCAATATACATAAAACTAATGTCAGCAACCTGTATGAGAAAGTATTGCCAAGGTTTGAAGGAACATGTGAAATTCACGAATGAAAATTATTCTGCTACCACTGTTAAATTATTAAATGCGTGTAGTCAAACAATTTGTAGTCAAAAATTTCAATGAGGATTGTTAATTTTCCGCCCGAAATATCAAATATAGAAATTAATTTTGTGCTATATGAGTATGGAGAAGTTGAAAACATTATTAATGAACAACGGAGTGCCTCATATCCCTTTCCATTTAATGATGGCATTCGTGCAGTAAACAACTGCATCAAAATTCAATTCCTAGGACACTATTTTCTCGTTATTCTTGGACAGCATTTGTTACCCTGGCCAAACCAGTTGTGTTTCCATTGCAAACAAATTAGACATGTCAAGGAAATATATCCCCGACAAGTATACCAATCTTCTGGTCCGCATTCTATCACATGGTATGCTTATCAGTGTAGTAGAAGATCCGCAGTAAGATAACAACATGGACACATAGTAAGTAGAACAGACAGACACGATGTAAACCAGTGGCTAGCAAACATCAATTCATGAGTCAACCTAGAGTCTTTCTCGTGGCATAAGTCCCTTGTACACGGCAACCCATACTGCACTCTATACTATCCCTCCGCTTCAACCCTAAGAGAGTGAATGAATTCATTGTGGAATTAACCAGTCAGTGTATTTACATTTACAATGACAATAACAAGTGCCATCGACTTCTGCATACAAAGAAAAGTTTAGCAGTAATTGGAAAGAATAATGTTTCTTTAAACTCTATTTATTGAGATGATGTGATGTTTGGTATTTTCCGAAATAAGGGCATTTTCAAAGCAAATATCAACGGCATTCTGAAACCTATCATAAACAACACAACCAATTAGCATGTAAATGTTTCATCATTAAATATGTTTGTTTTTAAATTTCACATTTGTCACTTCCTTCTCTATCTCTATTACCTTATCTATGGTTAGCATTGAAAGAGCTTCCTATTCCTTATTTACCTGCCAAAGTTGAGGTGACGTGTCGAGCAGTTTGTTTATATCAGTGGTCGGAAAAATTTATGCCGCTCCGATTCGAGGAAAATAGACTAGAGTAGCATATTGTTAAAGTAAAGTAAATTATTATAACAGCAAAAGTAATACATTATTCAGTATTAAATAGGCTTAAAAGTTTTAATGATTGAACAGGATGTGCTTCGTTTGTTTTAGAGCTGACCCGAGAAAGACGTTTAAAACAATTAAAAGAAATCATAATGGAATCAGAGTCCATAACAAATAATTCAGATGATGAAATTAAGCATATAAGGTACAAATTGCAAGTTATCATGCTGCTTGGGAAATCTACAAATCGTTGAAACTGTTCACAGAAGGTGAATGTGTGAAAAATATATTTCGAAAGTAGCTGGAATAGTATATTCAGAAAAAAATAAAATATTTTAAAAGACTGGGTTTATCGAGTAGCACATTAGTAAACGAATAACAGTCATAAGTAAGCACAATGATAATATCACTGCGTTAAACATTCAGAAATGCCAATATTTTGCCTTTCATTAGATGAAGTCTCTGATATAAATGATACTGCTCAATGGACAATATTCTTTCGCGGCGTGGATGAGGACCTCGCGGTGTACAAGCATTTGCTTGAAATAATATCTCTGATGGGGAGGACAACAGGAGAAAATATAGTTCACGCTCTGTGCGCCAGTGTGGAGAAATGACAATTAGGATGACAGAAAGTAATATCAGTTATAACTGATGGTTGTTCAGCCATGATTGGAGAAAGTAGAGGCTTTATTGGAAGATTGAAATGTTATTTGAGGAAACTAGGAATACATGTAAATCTATATAATTTTCATTATATGATTCACTAATAATTTTTTATACTCCAAAACAGTGACTATGAAAGAAGGAATGAATTTAGTGATCCTTATTATTAATAGAATAAAATCAAGAGCTGTTAATCACTGCCAATTCCAAAACCTACTTGAGAATTTGCAAGAAGAATATGACGATCTCGATTTTCATACCTAATCAGGTGGCCCAGTCGTGGAAAGATGCTTCATTGGTTCTTCTACCTCCGTGCAACAATAGGAGTTTTCATGCAATAACAAGTGTGTTCATTCGTAATTTATTTCTCCTGCATTGTAAAATAAATGTACATATACACACATAATTTTTACTGGGCGGTTTTATGGTATTTTAATGTTTGTCTTATTTTTATTAGCAACTAGAAGAAAACATGGAAACTGTGGTCTTTTATTTCTCACTGATGTGTCTGAACACCTTAATGGACTAAATTGTCAGCTAAGAATATAGTTCTATGTATGGATCAATTAAGGCATGTATTGCTAAAGTAAATTTATGAAAATCACAACTAAAACTGGTATAATTTTTTCACTTTACATGTTTAAAGCCTCTCAAAAGCTTTTCTCAATGCCAGATCGATAAATATGCCATTCATTTGGAAAATCAAAAAACTGTATTTACTAATTGCAGGTTCACAGATTTCAATGGAATGGAGAATGACTTATGCTGTTTGCTAATCTTCCTTGTCCATAGATTTGATTAAGATTAGTTGGAGCGTGGAAGTAATACAACTACAGCATGATTTATTTGTGAAAAGTAGATAACAATGTATTGTGGATCAGGAACTTTTTTAAAATATTACCAAATTCAAGTTACCCAAAACATATAAAATTTGCTTCAAGGATTTTCACAATATTCGGTGCTAGTTATATTTGTGAACAACTATTTTCTTTGATGAAACATTTAAAATTAAAGAACGGAGCCCGATTTTCAACATATCACAGAAAACTCGGCAGAAGTGAGCACCTAAGCTTATGCATTTGTTCTATTAAAACTCTGTATGTAAATGTCCCTATGAGGGGATCTATAATTGTTTTGTTGATGTCCTTCGTTTTGTAAATGCCATTCCTCATAGGCATATTCTCCACTTTACTAAATTAGATAGACTAACATGTTAATTTATTCTGCAATTATGCACTGCTGTTCCAATTGTTATATTTTATGTTTTTGATAATTCTATAATGATACATCAAGTGATATGAGAATGCATTTTATGCTAATTTCAATGTATGAAAACAAACATTTAACGATCTCAAGATGTACAGTAAATCTTCCAGTCCGCCACTGGTCCCGTCGGCTACGTTGACTTCACCATAGAATGACGTTCTTGCAATCGAGAAAACTATGCTATGATTCGGTGCGGCATAAAGTTTGCCGACCACTGATGTAAACAAACTCCTCGACACTACACCACAGCTTTTGCAGGTAGATAAGGAAAAGGAAGGTCTTCCAATGCTAACCATGGATAAGATGAAATAGAAATAGAGGAGGAAATGACAAATGTGGAAAGTTCCGGCCATAAACGGCGAGAGTCCCACCAACTTTGCATACACTGGGTCATTGGCAAAGAACCAAGAAACTGCTGATCTGCAATCACAACATGAAATGAAACGTCCTCGTACTTAACCGCATCTTCGTGACCTTAGCGTATTGACACGCGAGGAGAAAAGATGGGGATGCAAAAAAGAAAGTGCAGGATTATTCGCAAAGGCTGATAAACAAAATTGCGCAACACGTTTGCGTCCATACGCATTATACGGACGCACTAAAATGCCAAAAAGAAATATAATGATAGTTCTCCTGAATAAGATACATCAATCATTTAACCTAATCCTGGAATTACAGTTTCTGTAGAGGTAAAACTTCCTTTACTCTCGAAATCCTCCAATTCGTATTTTGTATTGTTTGTTTTTATTTTCCGATCATTAACAGGTGGATAAATTATGTACAGGTGTTAGCGAACTGTCTTCGGAGCAGAGATAAACCGAATATGTTGCATAAATTTATATATAATTTTAATATTGAGTGTTTGTTTCTTCAAGAGGTAAATGTAAACTCGCTCTCCTTTCTGGATCACAATTATGACTACGTGTGCAATAGTGAAGAAGACAACCGAGGAATTGCAATCGTCATCAGGAGTGGACTGAACATTGCGGCCAAAGAGATGCAAGTGGTCAAATTGTCTCGTTTCTTACGGTTGATACAATGGATACTTGTACGTTGATTGTAAATGTATAGCTACCTGCTACGAACAGCCGACTTGCAGAGCGTGAAGACTTCATAAAAACAAAATCTCTTTTTCTTGAGACATCGCTATTCCAAACAATTAATGGGCGAAGACTTCAACTGTGTACTAAACCCAGAGGAACAACGTGGTTCTTTTTACCCATTTCCACATTAGCAACGATCTGTGAGGAACTAAAGCTGTTAGATCTCTGGTAAGTGAAACATGGCACAGATGATATTTATACTTTTTTTCATTAAAATTCAGCATCTCGTGTAGGCAGATGTGTAACTAATAGTGGTTATCAAGTAGATTTAAAACTATTAGTACGATTCCTGCTCAATTTTCCTTTTCATCACTGTCTTCTGTTCAAGTGGAGAGCTGATAAAATGTCACTCCCTTTTGGTCGAAGCTATTGGAAAATAAATACATAACTATTGCTAGACTAAGAAATAAGTACGGAACTTAGGACCTTTTCATGTCTCTGAAAGAACGAGCTACGACTTCAAGATATGATGCTTGGATACAGGATTGTATATGTGGAAGCCGCCGTTCCAACTTCTTTATCAAACAGAAGGGGACAGAGAAAGCATGAAGTTGCAAAAGCACGTTACACATCTATTATTAATACAAACCAAACAACAACTTGCATGAAGTCCATATCACTGTAACCGAAATAAAAGAAATAATAAATAAGATACATCAACAAATGTTAGCAGTTCAAGTGCGTGTCAGAAAACATATTCCTATGGAAGAAGAAGAAAAAAAACTTCTTTCTATCATACAGCAAGATAAAAGAAAGCCGGGTAATCTGTACATATAAAGAATATATTGATACCGCGACAATACGTATTGCACAATGTTTTAGGAGGCGGCACGATATTTCATTCACTGAAAATAACATGAAGCATAAGAGAAATGCTTGAGTTATAGCAACGATATATTAAATGAGGAAGACACAGCCATGTTGGAACAGGACATTGCAGCTAATGAACTAGAATATGTGATCAAGACGGTTAAAGGGACATAGCCCTTGGGTCACACGGTTTGGATTATACATCCTATAACCTTTCAGAACCTCTGCTCTCTGTAATCTATTACAAAATTATCTTCCAAGTAAAACTATTAACGAAAAGGTCATAATTATTAGACCAAAGATGATAAATCCAACGATCCAAAATGCCGATTACAAACTAGTAATGCAAATAGTATTCAACAGAATTAAGACGTATACTGACGATTGATTATGGATGGGTAAATCTGTGCAGTACCAGATCGAAAAATTGCACATATTCTGCAGACTGTACGAGACGCGACATTTAATTAATCAGTAAGAAACAAAGAGAAAACTGCAATTATTGGAGCAGACTTCCAGGAAGAGTTTCATTATGTTAAACATAAATACTTATTTGCAGTGCTAAAGACGTTTAGATGTCCGGCCAGAATTAGTCGTACCATAAAAAGTTAATGCTCTACTCCAGTTTCCCGTGTTTAAGTTAATTTTTTCTTTCAAATCCAGTAAACATAAAACGTTCGGCGAGCAAGGGTGTCCACGTCGAAGATCTCATATGTGTTGTGCTTAGAAACATTTATTAGGATGGTTTATGTCAAAATGGTACTTTTACCTCATCCCAGATTAACTGGCCCAGTGCTGGCATATGTCAATTATGTAACCATAATCTGCACGAAAGAAGAGCATGTAATAAAAAAAAGTCTCCATGCTGATGACTATATATCAGGAAGCTTCAAATGCGCATTTAAATTGCAAAAAATCCAAGCTCATGTCTTTAACGCAATCGCCTACCACATTATATACCGAGGGTGCAAAAATGTATACACATTTTCACAGTAGACTTCTATTTAATATATTTCAAAGTTGAGCCGAAAAACAACAGTAATGTGTAGTATGGTGCTTTGTAAACAGATGATAGCGTTGCTACGTGACAGGTAAATCAACATTAAACAAATGAAGTCAAGATAATCGTATAATATTCAATAAACAGATGTGACTCACATTACGCTATGCTAGCGTTGCTACAATAAAATGGAGTCAAGATTATTGTTTGAACAGCGGAAAACAATTTTGAAGTGGTACGGAAAACCGAGAATGTTGTTGAAGATCAAGGGCAATGGAGACGTGTGTACACAACAGAACCGTCAACGCGAGTAACAATTGCACGCATTGGAGAAAAATTTGAGATTCATGGTACCGTATGGGATGTTCACAAGGGCAGATCTGGAAGACCTCACACAGCAACAAATCCACAGCAATAATCTTCCAAGGCACTGGATAGGACGAAGAGGTCCGATTGAGTTCCCGTGGCGTTCTCCGGATCTAACTCCGTTGCACTTCTAACTATGGTGGACTCTTAAGAATGTTGCTTAATGTCGAAAATCGTCTACACTGGCAGCACTTCGGGAAGAAATGGAAACGGCATGTGCTGCAATTGCTGAGGACACTTTCGCCAACGCTGCTCAATCAATAGGTTCAACTTACTCAGAAGTGTATCTACGCCGATGGTAGGCTTTGAGCAAATGTTGTAAGTGTAAAAGTCTAAGATGATTATTGCTCATCATTTTTTGTTTGCGTGAATTCAGTTTTGTTATGTTAACAAAGTTATTTCTTTGCTTGAAGCGTATACAATTTTGGCACCCTCTGTATATATAAGATGGTATGCGTTATATATCACATTCCAGTAAAGTTGCAGTACAGAATGCTTGGTTTAATATTAGAAGATTCATATCAAGGAATAATCCACACAAACTAGGCGAAAGTCGTAAATATTTGCAAGGGGTTCTCTCCAATCATTAGAGTAGAAATATGAATCTCCTTCAGAAAATTTGGCATATCAATCCATTTATATTATCATCCAAAATATGGTACTTGACACAAATGTTTCCAATAGTGGAGAAAATTTCCCAGCGCAATGAATTGACTATTGGCAATTATTTATGGAGAAATCACATGTTTCGTGTGTAATGACAACAACTCCATTTACCAGTGGGAGGTGGAGGTTTTAATTTAACTCATATCTAAGCGAAATGCAAATCATTGTTACTGCGCAGCATTCTTCACACTTACAGTGCCTTCGGAAGTGCAACAGTTTCCAATTTCTGGTCACTATATGTGAATGCACAGTATTTCACAAACACGGCCAAAATTTACCCCTTTAAATATGCATTACTTCTGTTAATAAGGAATTCCCAGAATCCAAAACTTAAATAGGAGATCACATCCAAAGAACTATATAAATGGATGCGGAAAATGAAAGATTCTTCTATTCATATTGTGAACTAAATATCTGATCCTTTCTTGGTAATCCATTTGAGAAATATTGAAATGTGCATGTATTCCAACCAACTGGATTGTAACAGACTATATAGTTATAAAATGCATCCTACCAACTGAACCGAAAAAAAAAATTCACAATATTATAGCGCACTTCACTATGATACATTCCGAAAGACACACATACTTATGTATAGACTGATAACCTGCATATTGGTGGGTGCGTTATGGAAGTGGTGTAACCAAAAACTTCATTTATGCTCTATCAAATTAGACAATTGTTGCTTCACTTATAGTTTGATAAATCTAAGAATCTGTTCTTTAAAGTGTGCATTTCCATTGCCTTTCTGCATAGTGCGACAGTAGAAAAGTGTTACACTGTAGCCAAATTTATTGATAAACTACGTAGTCATCATGTAAACAATTTATGATATTTTGCAACCTTCTACTAATACAACATACAATAACTTTTATACTGGTCTCTGTTTATTGTACTGTGTCAAGTGAGATTCTGAGAGGCAAATCCTGATATATTAGGACCGTAAAGATTGGCGCATAGGACTATGCATGTGATAAAAAGAAAGAAAGTGTGTGTATGTATGTTGTTACACTACAGTATATGGAAATTGTGTTTTCCTTTAAATTACATATTCTGTTCTAGTAAAGTGTAATGCAATTTAAAAAAGGTAATACTAGTGTAATAAAACGTAATACAATTTTAAAAAGCAACACATCCTCAGAGTAGAGAAAAATTTAACGATGTCTAAAAAAACAATACATGAATCTGTACTAGTTCCTGACTCTTCAACAATAGCCAGTATATTAACTAAGAACGGCGAGTTTTTCTTTCTTTACTTGCATATAACCCTACTCCACAACTTCATTTGTCATTGCTCCACTTGCATGTTCACATCAACTTGAATAAGCCTTTCCAATGTTTTGAAGGTTCCTGTAGGTAGTTGTACAATGAGGTTATTTGAGTTACGAACCACCTGAACGCGGCAAATTACACGGCAACAGTGCAACTGAAAAATGGGAGAATAGCCGCGCTCAAAAAGTTATATTTTTAATACAGCAATAAAAGATACTGTATTTAAAACTGATAATAAGCTCTAACCTGTGTCATGATTTATGGTGAAAATGACTCTCTCAGCACCAATACATTGCCGGCATCTGCGTATGAAATTCCTGTATTTCATGTGGTTTTCCTTCCGTAAAATCATAGTGACTCGGGACATGTTTCTTGTCATTGAGAGGTTCTTTCTTTCGTAACTTTTAACAAGTTGGCGAAGAGTTTCACTACTGGAACACGATTGCTAGGATATTTTATTGTGAACCACGTTATCAATTCTCTACATTAATCCGTTTTCACATGTGTATTATACATAAAACCCGGTTCTTCTATACTACTCTTGTTTAGTGGCATGACTAACGAAAAACAATTAAACGCAGAGCAACAAATGCACAACCACTCAATGACAATTCCCCCATCAAACCAAGTTCTAGCCATTACATTTACGTAAACGTTATTGCCCTTGCCTCCGACTTTCCCCAGTACTTTATCATTAATTAAGTATTCTTACCATCGTTGGCTATCACTATATATGATAATCGGCGATTATTAAATAGTGTGTTAAACGGTGTTTAACTGATATTCACCAAATTTTAGATTTTAGATTCTACAATTCTAGATTTGCCAAAGTGCAAAAACAGAATAAGGTGCTACATAGTAAAATTGTGAAGTACTTTGGGAATTTCTGGAGCTCTTCTGCTAGCACCGGTCCATGTATAAGATAGTAGATTAATTACAATTTACTACATTTACCTGCTTTAGTTTTAACTATATATAAATTATTAAAATTATTATACTCTGCTGTTCATCTCCACTAATTACAAATTCAATATTCTGTGTGCCTGCCGTTCGCGCGAGCCAATTCCAATCCGTAATTTCTCCGAAATAGCTTTAGTAATTAAAGAATATACATAATGTTATCTACGTTTTAATAATTGCACTACAAAATAAAAGCATGTTTCATACCTCCTTGATATATATATATATATATATATATATATATATAGATGATTCTTAAGTAAAAATATGCGCTTTATTTTGAAAATTGCCATAAAAATTTCCTATCACTTAAGGATTAAAAATATAGATGCATTTAAAAGCTCATATATGGGGATTCAGATTAAGTATTATATTAGGTTAATTATGCACATAATGATATATGATAAAACGATAAATTCATGCTACTTTAAGATTGATCTGCAAGTGTAGTTTTATATGCATGCAATAATATTTGGACCATATATTAAGGGAACTACCTGTGACTATGCTTAAGATGTGGTTTTCCCTTGTACTCCTACCTGCTCTCCCTTACAAGAAAGCAACAGTAATCCCCCAACCATTACTGGATCTTTACGACCTTGGTACCTCATCACCATTATCGAAATGTCTTGATGACATTTCCCCTTGCTCATCACTAACATCACCCAGATTTCCCGAAAAAACTTTAAATGTGAATGGAGGAAATAAAATTTCATAGACACTCGACAACCCATCTTTTAGTCACATTTCAAAAATCTGACTGCAAATTTTATAGTATTTTTATTTTTGTTTCAGAGAAAACCACGAACAATCTTTTAAGTGATTGCCAACCTAACAATCCAACCGTTTATAAATTTTTCTAAAAAATTTCGTCCTCCACAAGTTTCCTGATTTGAGGTCCAATAAATATCCCTTCTTTCAATTTTGCATACGGTAACCGTGGAAAATTGCCTTACAAATATTCAAATTCACTACCATTCTTGATGAGTGTCTTAACAAAATTCTTCATCCGCCCAAGTTTTATGTGTAAGGTAGGAAGAAGAATCTTATCAGGTGAACCAACGATGTTTCACTTACATTTCTTCCCCCCCCAGGACATGTTCCTGCCGCTTATCGCAATGTTGTACCATTTAATTTTTTCTTTATGTAGCACGGCTATTCCATAAATACTCACAAAAATAATATTTTGTGACGCCCCCTTGCAAATGAAGCAGCAAATAAATTACTTTAAGGTCATAAGTAATAAAGGCACCTCCTCAGACAATGATCCGCCACTGATCACTTCCAGTTAATCCGCCACTGATCATTTTGTTGCCTAGTAACTAGATTATTAATTAAGTGTGTTTCCAACGTTTCCTATTTAATGCAAGTATATTTATGATTAATAATAACTTACATTTTTGTTGTAGTTTCAAAAAATTTGTTTAATAAAAGTTTTTTGAATGTTGGTACGCTTGTTATGGGAAGAATTTTAGCTTTTCTTCAAGGTACGTTGTTTGAAATAGCTTTGCGAAGGCGGCGATGACTTGCTTTTAGCTTTTTCTTACAGGCACGTTGTTTGAGGTGATAATGAATTCATGGAGTACTAGTTACTAGGTAACAAAAGTGATCAGTGGCGGATCGTTGTCTAAGGAGGGGCCTTTACTACTTGTCATCAATATCTTCCAGCAAAAAGTTTCATATTCTAAAATATGCACAATGTTAACTATCCATTCAAAAATGTCTTTAAGGCCTACAAAATGGAATACCGGAACAGATGAAAATTCATTACCTTCATGAAGGAACATAGATTTTAAGCAAAGCTTAGATGAATCTATAAACAATCACCAGTCATCTGGATTATGCTTTATCCCTAGTTCACTCATTAAACAATTAACGTCTAAATAGAAAGCTAATTTTCCGCCATAGTAAAATATTTTTCAAATTTCTGATGTTTATTTCAAAACTTTGTAATTCTTTTACATGCGCAAGTAGTTTCCGTTGTTATAGCCGAGAACCTAGAAGTTCAAACTTTTCTTTAGACAAACTTAAGTCCTACCAAATCATTCACTTATCTTTCAGGTTGAAAGTCGGGATTTTTGAAGCCGAGGCCTCTGACTTTAGGGACAACCCAGACCGGGAATCACATTTTTTTCACCATTATTATCTCTACTCCATGTCTTAGGGGGTACAGGCACAGACAATTTATCGCAATGTGAAATAGGTCGTATGGCAGAAGGTATACCTGAATACTGAATAACGTGTTTATTTTTCGTAGATATGCCAGATATATTTGCCATGCAGAAGAAAGAAAGTCGGTCCTAGTGGTGTAGTGGTAGCCATACTTGCCTTCTAAACCCAAGACCACGTGTTCGAATCCGGTCAGGATGGATGGGTTTTTTCGGGCGTAAAAATCCTAAATATGGCTTCCTTCGGAAGGGAAGTAAAACCGTGGGTCCCGAGTCGTACATTTAGGGCACGAAAAAGAACCTCAAGCCTGAAAGAAGAGGCCTCTGAGCAAAATTTATCTGCCCTTTCACTCCCTGAATTGAATGGGACGCTGATGACCTGAGATGGTAAAGAGCGCCCGTAAATAAAACAAATCAATCAATGCAGAAGAAACAATCATTAATATAGGCATAGACAATGGTAAGGCTTTCAGTTTGCCGTATAACCACAATCTAAGATTGGTCGAACAAGTGTTACAATATTGAAGAGTGGTCGAGTTTCCTGATCACCAAGTTGATACCAGAAGTATACGAATATGTAAATTTAGTACTGTTATAAAAATTTCCCCTCTGATTTTTGGGAGTAATTACCGGTGGCCAACTTATGACACACGTGCTATCCGGTGGCATGCGAGCTCTTTTTCGATGTTGGGTATCAGAAATATCTAGGAAAAAATGTAAATATTTTAACATGATGGAATATTTTAAGCATCGTTTTCAGAATCTACGATTGAAAATGGACTAAAACATGCTTTACCACCACGGAAATAAATTTATTGTTTTTTTTTATTTTATTTTATTCTCTTTAGCATCTCAGGTCATCAGCGTCCCATTCAATTCAGGGCGTGAAATGACCGACAAATTCTCTAGAAATAATTCTGTCACCAAACCCCTCCCTTAGAGTTTTAAAAGAATAAAAGCAGTGTGGGCAGTGGCAAAATGTTCAAAATATTTATGCTGTTTCTCGCTATCGCATAAAACTAAGAGAGTATTTGCGTGCGATACCTCTCTGAATTTACATTATACCCCCCGAAAAAAGCTTTTTTTTTTACTCGTCATGTAGTTATGGTTATAGCACACTACACAGGAAAATTGTGTAAATTAAATCATGTTTTCCGTGACTCTCTCGGTATAGTTTTGCGAACCATTTAAATGAATCTAAATCTAATTGAGAAAATTATAAAACCTGTGTTGGCAAAATCAAATTTCAAATCTTGACTCCACTTAAGGCCGTCAAGCGGTTGTTATTTTTGGACTACAACCACTTTGTAAGGTTTCAATTTTATAAATTTGATAGTTATATAAGCTGAGCTTTTTTAAATATTTATTTCCTGCGATACACGTTTTTTTTTGATTACATACAATTTTTCTTCCGTTAGAACATGACGTTTCTGGTTAGGAATTCTATTGCTATTTATTCTGCTTTCCTAAACTTAAGAACTGGCTTTCTTGCACTATGTTATGTGAAACCTGAACACCAGGAAGTTTTTCTACATATTGCCCGTACTCTACTCCTCACTATTTAATTTGTACATAAATGTTATAGACAACAAAATATGTAATATTTTGTTTTAGTTTTAGCTTGTGGGATGGGATTTTAAATACACTAAATGCAATTCACACGCAATAATATAAGCAGTGGTTAATGCACTGCTAACAGAATTTTAACTGACTACGATACAACTTTCTTGGCGCCTGAAATAGGACCTTGAGTGGGCAGATAACACACGGATAACGCCGAAGATTCTGCCGGTAGGCCGGCCATTACAGTCGGCCTTCCTTTTGGGGTGTTCTTTCGGATGATGCACACATTAACTATAGAAATTTGAATAAAACACTTATTGGGCATTGTAAAATTTTGCATGGACTATAATAATGCTTATATTTGCTTTTCGAATTGATTGAAGCCGCTAGGACCAGACCCAATCACCAGCATTTCACAAATGGATCAAATGGAGAAAATGTCGGGGAGTGAGTGGCTTATAGATGCACTGCTATTTGAACAAAAGCGAGTCATAACTGGTGGTTTCTATGTAACGCAGCATAAAAAATATGAATAGCCTAGGGTGTATGTTATTTATATTTATACGTGATTAGCTTTTTCACATTTTCGCTGAAATTTTAATTGAAATAGTTACAAAATACTAAGAAATTTATTTCCTCCCCTAGATTCAATATTATCTTGGAAAGAGATTAACATATTTCGCTTCAAAGAATTCTTCCTTCTTTAGAGCTTTGCAAAAAGAGAGAAAAGCATGCCTAGAATAAACAACCTGGTATATCTATGTGTTGCTAATGACGCTAAAATTGTAATTTTTATGTATAGGTGTTAATAAAGTATTTTAGCTTTATATTTAGTAGCACAGAATGCTTTTCTGTAATTAAATGAATATATTTTTTCACAAAATTACAATGAACATGAATACAGATATATAAATGTGGTAGGTATATTTATAAACGAAAGTCAACTGTTTTAATTTGTAACATATTATTTTATTATACATATTAGAAATAGAGCAATGGAGAGCTATTTTTGATCTGCGTGTCCGTAGTTAAGAGCAGCACACACTTGGCAAAGGCCACGCCAAATACCTGTTATAGTAACAGACAAATAACAACAGTTACCCTGCTGGTGACTGCACATATACAGTCAGTTACATTTTGCCGTTATAAGAATAAATGTTTCCATATTGTGTTATTATAACCCAGTGTATTTTTAAGAGAACAATATAATTCAAGTCTTTTTGTTATTACAGGCTGTTGGCGTGCTAAGTTACTAATTATAATGTATTGGTGAAGCAAGTTTTATTGTGGCATATTGCATTGACCCGAGGGAAATGGCTCAGATTTAACGCTGGGAACTTGTATTCAGAAAGGATTAGGTTCAAATCCGCCATTCGACTAACTTAACTGAGGTTTTCCGTTTTCTTCTGTTAATTTTCGGAAAGGTAAAATATCTGATAGCATTTCTCTACTAAGGATTAATCGTTTATTTCATCATTAATCTTCGTTCCATATTTCTGTATATCTGCTTCTTTCTGTATTTGTGATGTCTTCGAAGCGGCTCTGACATTAAAATGACCACCCATCAAATGAGCCGCTAAGTGTGTATGTGCATTCAAAGATAATTAGCTCCAGAACATACGGCTAATCCGGAAATTAGCTTTAAATCCCTAGGGGCTGTAATTCGCAATATCGAAGTAAAGTAAACAGTTCTATAACATTAAATTAAGTATTAAAATATTACCACTAGCATGGAAAAGACGTGAAGTGTACAGGGTAAATAGAAATGAATTAAATAAAATGGCAGCGAAGAAAATGAAATATTTACGAAAGCAGAGCTAATACCAGTGCATGAAAATTACATTAAAAGATGTCAGAAGTACGTGATCGCAGAGGGACACCAATTTTAACAACTTCTATAACACTGGTTGTTACTCATTATGAAATAAATCTTATTGTGTGCCTGCTATTATTGATCGAAGCTGTGCCGTCGGTCCTGGCGTTGTAGTGGTTACCATACTTGCCTCCTACACCCAAGATCGCGGGTTCGAACCCGGCCAGGACCGATGGATCGTAAAACTCCTAAGTATGGCTTCCTTCGGAAGGGAAGTAAAGCCGTGAGCCCCGTGTCATACATTTGCGGCACGAAAAAGAACCTCAAGCCTGAAAGAGAGGCCTCTGAGCAAAATTTGTCTGCCGTTTCACGCCCGGAATTGAATGGGACGCTGATGACCTGAGATGTTAAAGAGCGTTCATAAATAAATCAATAAAAAAAAAAAAAAAAGAGGAAGCTGTGCCAATAGAATTGTGATGGGAACTTGTCTATTGACAGAGCCGGCGACCGGCTTGACCGTCCGCCTTCCTACTTGCTTTCAGCTGCGGACACACCCAAAAATAAAAGTGCTGTGTAAGACTGCTAGTAGCTAGTCCGAGTTTTTGGTACGTCACCTGGTCATTTTAGATGGTAAGCGGTGGAAGTAAACATTTTTGTAAAAATTTTTTATGGCCAAGTACAGAGAAAAATTGAAACGTGCCTTATGTTGTATAAATGTCATCAACAGGTGCCTATTCTGACTACAATGAGCCAGTCATTATTATCAGAAGAGGCCATGGTCTCCTTTGGAAAGTGCAAAATAAAAGAAATGTGTTTTTGTGTCAAGTAAATTATACACTTTCCCAGAATTTTCAGGCTGTGCTTACATTACTCACTCGTTACTTTGAATGTACTTTAAAGTGGTTTCAGAAATGAAAATGTAATAAAGTGAACAATTAAACCCCCGCCAAAAATACAGCTTTAGCCATGTATTATGGCGTAATTTGGGATAATAGGAACAAAATGAATGCGGATTCTGGGACCCCATATACTGGATGTATAAAAATTAGTGTCATATAGTTCGGAAAATGTTTGTATTAACAAAAAAAAATAAATAAATAAATAAATAAAAAGTTGGGATAAACATAAGCCTGAAAAGCTTTTAGAAACTTAAACTGCTTTAGTTTTATAATTATTTTTTTCCCTACAGAAATTTTCTTTCCTTTTATTGATTGTCATTTGTTTTATTTTTTCATGAAGAAAAATGCATTCGATTAGTGAAATGGCAGATACATATTAAAACTATAGACTTGCAGTGGGAATGCATTCGGTATGGCGAAAGTATGCAGAAAGGTACCCCAACAGCATTTGAGAGCAGAGTTTCGGATGCTGGGAGAGGTGCAAAACTGTGAGCTTGAGGAACGAGTGTTTAATAACGTGGGTAAAACCCCATCACATAGTACAAGAAAAACTGGATTAAGATAATGAGTTGCTCAAAGGACTATTTAGAATATTTTACATGGAAACCTTGCGTACCCTTACCATCTCCACCGCTTACAAAGACTTAATGCGGCGGGCTTTCGGTCACGAAGAAAATTCTGCCATCACATTTTACAACAGATATCGAGTTTCTGAATTTCTTAGGATTTATTTTGTTTACTGATGAGGCTTTTCATGTGTCGGTGTCTTCAACTATCATAATGACCACATTTGGGCCCATGGAAACTGTAATAAAGTACAAAAGGACAAACATTAACAAAAATTTGGTCCAAATTTTGGAACTCGAACCATTCATAATCATCATAATCATTTTCTTAGTCCTTATTTTCTTCCTTGCGGCTTGACAGAATACTTTAATCTGCAATTTCTCAGAAATTAGCTCCATCATTTAATGAACTACGAGTAATTATTGCAACGCATGCTGTTTAATTTGTCACGTGTACTATTACTAGTTGTTTTGTAAATATTATAATAATATTATTTATTAATAATCAATCAACAAATGCAATATTAATATACAAGGAACAAACACGTTATTGAATTTCGTTTCTTTCATTTCCTCTACATTTATTAACGTGATTATATATGTCAAAGGGATATATTTCACAAGTAATTAATGAGTATTCCAGTATTCATTAGAGCTTAACATTCTTATCTTGTACATGGTTAATTTAATTATTACTCTCATGAAATCTGTCCACATTTTTACCACTTTTGTCTCATCATTCTTAAATAGCTCACTAACTTCATCATGTTGATATCTAATTACACATTTTAAAATCTACTACCTCTTATATCCAACGATATGTTAACTCATATTGGTAAAAGAAAATCTCATCTACAAAATTTGACCTTGCACATTCCAATATACAGTGCCAAATATTATCCAAATTACAACGCGTTGGACATTTTTCTTCTGATCTGAACCATACTATCCCTTCTCTCCCCCTTTATCATAGATTTCATAATATTTTTCTCTCGCGAGTCATTCTTTTAAATCTTTTGTATAGTTATAAGTATTTTTAATTAAAGCTAGCTTATAAATCCGGATTTCAACAGTTTCCACTCCAGTTATAACCTTATTCCAATACCCTAATCTCATTCTGTCTCTTCGTCCATAATTTTTTCCATGCCTATTTCTGGCTTGTTAGTAACAATATCGTGTAATTCTAAAACAAACAATTTTCACGTCAATGTTTAAGTTTCGCTGCTAGGAACAGGTTCCTAAATTTTTACACCAATTTACATACACCCTGTTAAAATGTATTGCGTGGCTCAAATCCCCATCTCTCTTATGAGGGAAACTATTTCTTCAGTATGACTCGTGTTCCATTAACTGCTGAAGTGCTAGACCTGCTTGTTTAACTGAGGCAGTTCGCGGCTGGTCACACAATTCATCTAAACTCTGATGATTTCATTAATGTATGGATAGGGAAAGCGATCTACTCGTATGTGAGCATTAAAATATTCATGTAATAATAAATTAAATGAATGAAGGAAAATTAAAGAGAATAAAGGTTACTGTGTTTTATACAACAATAAAATTACCGGTGATCCAAATGATTTGAAACATATAAAATAGTTTTAATGTGAATTTCATTGTCCATAGAAGGGGGCTATCGAAACTTTTTATTGCCATATAATGTACCTCTTGCGTACAGCTCGATGAAAATTAAAAATAATGTCGACGGATTATATTACGTACCAATGTATTGGCAACGAAGTTTATTTTTTTCACGAGAGAAATTCGACTATTGAAAATAAGAATTGATATGCAATGGAAGGAATTAAGTACTTTGAATACGTACTTAACGATCCCTAAATTTGTTTCCTAATAAATCGGTAATTGCTCTTTTTAACTAGAATATAATGATTTTATTCTGTGGAATTTCCCCTAAGTGTCGTTAAAAAATAATAAAATCATGAGTGGAAGTATACAGTACGTGATTTATTTCCCTGATAGGGTTTTCTATTTCAATATCCATTTTTATATCAACTAAGAAATATATTGCTTTGTACAGCAACTGAAGTTTGATAAGATTTCTTTGGCTAAATTTGCAATTGAATTATGATAGTTTTGTTTAAATATACTGTTAATTTATTGTCATTGAACTAATTATAACAATAGAAATAAACAGGTGAATCGGAGCATATTCTGTTCATAAATTGCATTTCATTCATGCAATTAATTTCCCTTTGTTCCTTTTTCGGTGTATTGAACCAGATTATAAGCTAAGAACCTAATTAGGCATAAACAATCACTACAAAAAATCACATATTGTCTTCTTTGGGAGTGTTCTAAAATAAAATACGGCTGTATTATTTACTTATGATTAACGAACATTTCAATTGGAATTTTAATATTGTGTCTAACCAAAAAAATGTCTACGTGGCCTATACCGAAAAAAATGCAATGCACTGTACTATGCGATTATGAACATAATGTATTTTTTGGGCTTCAAGAGAAAGAAATTTCTAGTGGCAGACGCAAATACGTATTATGTTCCAAAGCGTAATACCATAAAATGATCTGAAGAATGTATTCTCCTTCTCAATCAATTCGGAAGTAAAATAAGTTAAAAAAAAGAAAAATTTGTTTACATTTATTGACCTTAAGGAGAAACTTTTATGTGCTTTTTCTTGCTTTTCATTTATTTTAAAACAATTGTTTGTTATAGTATGGGATTAGTTTTAAAGATATAAAATAGTCATCTAATCACACAAGTCGCTCTACAGGTGAAGTTGTTGACTGATCATTTATTAGTTCATTCTCTTCAGGATTTGATCTTCGTCCCCATAATCCCCACCTATTTCCTATAAATGTTCCTATAGTCATATAGGACAGAAGAAGAACTACAGAGTAATTCATATAATACACATACATTTCTACTTTCATTCTGACGAAAATACATTGCAATATCTGTTGCAACACTGGCTTTGGTAACACGTTGGAAAAAAGTGAATCTCTTGGAGTGAAACCAGCAAGCATCGTTCGTCCGCACTGCCATAAATATACCAGAGAAATAAAAATACCATGCTCTTTTTAGTAAACATTAATCGTTTCTTAACGACTGCTATAGGTTACCAAGACGATAAATGAGATCAATTGTCAGTGTTAATTAATCCGGAGTCCTTAAATGCTAGTTAAACTCCATTTTTTTCTTTAAATGTTGACTGCATAGAATTAACTATTTATATACCTGTTTGTGGAATGCATATTTGGATGTAAAGTTGTGTAATATTTTACGTACATATCTGTAAGGTGACAAAATAATGTATCCCTGCTGCTTAGGATGTCAAGTTTCGACTGGGGTGGTAACCCCGTATGTCATTAAAGTGTCTATCGCAGAAAACCGAAATCCGTACCCAATGTGTCAAAACCGTATAGGGAGCGGTTGTCCAACAGAGACCAGATCGAAGTAATCGAGTGGACTATTGCCGTTGGTCTCAGACATTCATTGTGCAAAATTCTGGCATTCTGTCCATTACACGGTTCCATTTGTATGGCTTTGTCAACATATAGATGGCGCGTTTGGGTCACCCAAAATGCACACGTCTATCATACAGCACCTGTGCACCCAGTAAAAGTAGGAGTTTGGTTCTCAAAATCCGTACAGAGATTGGTGGATTACATTTTTCGATAGGATTTTGAACACTGCATTGTACCGACTAATGTCAAACGTATTTTGATCAAGACTGCGCTACACATCATACATTAATTAAGTCCATGGAGCTGATGGAACGTTTCATTGGTCATCAAATAATTTCCAAGAACATGTGGCCACCAAGATCTCCAGATATGACAACAACTGACTTGATGTTGATGTGGTAGACATGTAATGTCTCGTAAATCGTGACAGATGTAAATCAATCAATAACTCATTACCTTTTGACGACTGCAACACTATATGTGTATAGAAACAGATGACCAAAGCTTAAGAAACAAATTACAGCAATGTACATGAGCGATGTAACAACTCTCAGGCTAAACACGTACACTTTTGTTACGTGGCTGTTCAACTGTTTTGTTCTGTAACTAAACTGTATTGTAGGAACCTGTTTCCTTAATCGGTTATTTGAAATGTCTACCGCCACGATCATTACGCGTCACATCCACATGAAATTAAAATTAAACATACATCCTTGAACACAATTCAACTAAATAAGCCAATCCCATACAAGTGGATGCAAATAAGCAAAATCCCAGGAAATTGGCGTACTTCTACAGCGGCTGCAATAATGCTAGTAACCAGTATCGTGAGATTGTCGACTGGAGTCTCGTATACTAGGTTCTTGTTCCATGACCAGCTCGTTCACCAGATATGACGACGATGGAGTTCTTCTGGAATCATGTGAAGAATCTAGTATACAGCATGGTATGGTATTATAATCGTCAGAAAGTAATGAGTGATTGATTTACATCTGTCACTATCCAAGAGATATTACATGCCTAACGCATCGTTATCAAATAGCTCCGTGACGAATTACTGGAAATCATGGGTTCCTTATATCAAAACACTCAGCAAACATGCCTGAACCGCTCTGAAATTTTGTCGTTAGAGTTCATATTCAGTCTGTATATTTCCATAATTTTATGCATTCAATCCTGGTGACAATGTGGCAAAAACGAGTCGCGGGTTCGAATCCCGCCTTGGGAATGGATGGGTGTTAGTGTATGTATGAGTAGACTATGTACGGTAATATGTTGACTAATTTGAGGTGGCCATGCGTAGTCCTGGTAATATTACCTAGCGTTATTTTTCTGATTCACAGAGAATCCGAAACAGACCGTAGTACTGATTCTTAAAATCAATTATCATGTATGTTAGGAAAATGAACATATCTTAGAACACATAATGCAGAAAAGCATTAACAAATCATCCCCTAGGCTGTATGCTTCAAATATGGTTTCACAAATTGCTAAACGTGTAAAGCATTTGGCTCTCATTAATTACTTCTTTTACTAAAGATTAATGTCAAATATACCATTTAACCAGTCATATATAGCAGATGTCTGATTACAGACTACGCAGAGCGGAATTTAATTCCTGACGACAGCTACGGATTTTCTCCCCCTCATTCTCTGGAAAGGTTAAAACATTTCTGAGAAAAACTGAAGGAAGTGTTTAAATGTATGACTAATACAAAGACCGTTGTCAGTTTTTTTTTTTTTTTTTTTTTTTTTGCATTTTAAAAAAGTTTGGATTTAATAACAACTAAAAGAAAAGAAGAAACTGCCAATAAAAAGCTAATATACTGCAATTCAAAACTGTTGTAGATACCAGTTAAAACATAATCAGTCGTACCAAATGCAATGTTATCTAAATATGAGAATTTATAACCGTTCAAATTATTTTGTCACAGTAAAAGACATGTAAGAAACTTAAATACATTCATCATGTGGATTATCTATGACAGTCGTTATGAAACGTTTAACGTTTACCCCCCCCCAAAAAGCCCTTCTTACTTCAGTAGTATATTTCTCAAGTTCATTGCTATAATATACAACGATAATATGACAGTTAATTTAATTCTTCTGGTTGGAAAACCTGTAGCTTTACCATTTTCTTAATATTGAAACTGCTGCATTAAGCAATGCTGTTGAGCATTATAGGAACGCTGTGGTAGTAGTAATAGTAGTAGTAGTAGTAGTAGTAGTAGTAGTAGTAATAGTAGTAGTAGTAGTGGTAGTAGCAGTAGTAATAGTAGTAGCAGTAGTAATAGTAGTAGCAGTAGTAACAGTAGTAGTAGTAGTAGCAGCAGCAGTAATAGTAGTAGTAGTAGTAATAATAGTAGTAGTAGTAGTAGTAATAATAGTAGTAGTAGTAGTAGTAGTAGTAGTCGTAATATTGGTAGTAGTGGTAGTGGTGGTAGTAGTAGTAGTAGTAGTAGTAATAGCAGTAGTAGTAGTAGTAGTAGTAGTAGTAATAGTAGTAGTAGTAATGGTAGTAGTAGTAGTAGTAGTAGTAGTAATAGTAGTAGTAGTTGTAGTAGTAATGGTAGTAGTAGTAATAGTAGTAGTAGTAGTAATAGTAATAGTAGTAGTAGTAGTAGTAGTAATAGTAGTAGTAATAGTAGTAGTAATAGTAGTAGTAATAGTAGTAGTAGTAATAGTAGTAGTAGTAGTAGTAGTAATAGTAGTAGTAGTAGTAGTAATAGTAGTAGTAATAGTAGTAGTAGTAATAGTAGTAGTAGTAGTAGTAGTAGTAGTAGTAATAGTAGTAATGGTAGTAGTAGTAATAGTAGTAGTAATAGTAGTAGTAGTAATAGTAGTAGTAATGGTAGTATTGGTAGTGGAACCTCACGGATAGCACAGGTCGTTAAGGCACGGACTGATCAGGGGGAGGTCTGTTAAAAATTCTTTCCCAATATTTCATTTCATCTCATGTATCATCAGTGTCCATCGCCTGTGTTGCCTCAGAAGTAAAAACGGGCGTTAAATGAAATGAATGAACAGTATTTTAACGCCCGTTTTTGCTACAGAGGTACCACAGGCGATGGACACTGATGATACATGAGATGAAATGATATATTGGGAAAGGATTTATTTTTAAGGAAGGAATCGTTCCAGGCCTAAGTTTAGGGTACCTCCCCGGCATTTGCCATTTATGAGGACTGAGGAAAACCTGGAAAAAACCTCAGTCAGGAAGGACGGTCCTGGCGGTATTCGAACCCAGACCTCCAGCTCACGAGTCCGAGACTTAACGACCTCGGCCCTCCGTGGCGGTCGGGCGTTAAACAACATTAACAAAATGATATTTGTAATAGTGGTGGTAGTAATGGTAGTAGTAGTAAAACGGACATTAAATACCATCCAAAAAGCTAGTAGGAATAGAAGATTCGTCTTTATTGCTATAGTATTCTATATACATATTACAAATATATTTTATGCATAGGTCGTCGATCGTACTTGTCTAAGTATAATAAACAATTGGAAAGAATAGAAAATAAAAATAATGCATTAATATTAACTAACTAAATGATAAAATTGGAAGAATGATATTTACCCATATATGAGTGAAAACAACATATTATTTACAATTTCTGTAGCTATTGAGTTCAAATTATAAAATGAATTGCTTCTAGCTACGCTCACTTTGCCTAGCAAAATATTCGTATTGAACCAGTTAGTTTGACCCGCAAACAGGTCCCAGCATGCCTTAAAACATTTTTTGGAAACTGTTTTTCTCAAGTGTTTCCAATGGGTTCATTCGGACAGAATATGTACCCATTCCTCATTCTTCCACAAAATAGGTAGCTTCTCCTACCTGAATTATCAGTTTTTTTTAGCCTTCTCAAAATCCTGTCTAAGCCAGACCATTTCTGATCTTATTTTTCTCCATAAAACAGGCCTATGTATTCTTTCCCCTGGTTAATTTAATTTCATTCGATAGGCTCAAGGAAACTTTCGTGTTACATTCTGCTTCAATGCCCTGCCTACTGATATCCACTAGCCGTGCTCTAACCTTCTTTCATGCATTTTTATCATTTTCATTACCTCGTTTCCATGTTGAATCCAACCAACAATTCCCCTGAGTTCTCTTTCCACCTCTGCAGCCCAAAAGGTTGGTGTTATATTTTGTTTATGGCATTTAATGCCAAGAGTGGAATGATATCCTTACATTAGTCTAAGCCAGTAATTCGCGTTCTTATTTTACAATTAACCTTATCTTCATATCAAATCACCCCCCTCATGACCTCACAGCTTGACGTTCCTTCCGAGAACCCTCTTTCAAAATTAGACTTGAATTTTATTTACATTTTCAACTTTCCCCAACCCCATGTTTCCCTTTCATGCAGCAGATTAGACTTAATAATAATATTACACATCCTCTCTAGTAGCTCTACTGGCATATCTGGAATGCGAGTCAGAACACGTAGTAACTCATTTACTTTACCTCGTGCTTTATAATTAGTAACGGGATAAAATAATACTATACAGATCATGAAATACAAAATGTAAAAAATTGGTTAATTTTTAATATGAGTGGGAAATAGTATAGTGGACTAATATAAAGTAATTAAATACACGCCAAAACAGCTGAGGAATGTTAAAAATTCACAAAGAAAGCAGACGGGGAGTACTATGTCTCGTAAATATGTTAAAAACGAAATGCCAGGCAAAATAAATCTTCTCATGCGATAAAAAAATGCACATAATTTGACCTGTTAGTGCTTGTAATTATCCTATAAACGCAAGTGCTCAGTTATACATAATTTATAGGAATTCAAAGATAAATTGTGCATTTGAATGTTTGGCAAACTTTTATTATTCACATAACATTGGTGTGTGACAAGCATTTAGCTTTATTACTTCATTCTGATATATTTGCATAACATTTTTCATAATTATGCAACATCTTCTTGGGTCTACCCATGTCAAGAACATGTTAATTTAGTTCAACATTTATCACATAAAAGAAACCAATTCAAAATAATACTAGTTATTCTCTTGCTCGAGACCAAACTATTATACATAAAAATGTATGTTATTTAGTTAATTACTTATAAATTCAACGATGCATAGCAGAATGAAACCTCAGCGATATAATGAACTCACCCCGTGGCCTTCATTGTTTGGCTTCACCGCATCGCGGCAGCTATGATTTGAATGTCGCATAATTAAAAGTGTACAGAATTGCACAGCAAGTATTCCTCATTATTAAATATTGGCAAACTGGTTCCTTTAAAATATGACAGAGGGAGTTTGGACTAAATTTGGTAAAAACGTTAGTTCTAACGCCAACTCACTTGCTGGCCAAGCACATGAGAGGAAGAGGGCAGTAGTCCACCTGTAACTGGTGGACTACACAACGTTGAATGGTGAGGGTGACGATGGAGGATGAGATAACAGAGCAACGGCGGAATGAGTGTCAGAGAAAACATGAGACACGGAGATAACCTGACCAAACATTGCTTCGTTCAATACAAATATTATTTAAGGCAGTCAGGATCGAACCGGGTCCACCTCGTTGGGAGACAAGCAGTCTAACTGCTCGGCGTCACCTCGATTAAAGTGTTACATTCATATAATTTGGAACGACAGGGAGTATTCTCATTGAATATCCAAAAGACCGCAAACTGCCTGAAGAAACGATATATAAATAAAGTTTACTACTGACTACATTAAAATATTTTTGAAAATTATTCCATGAAACCAAACTCCAATTCTACACGTCAGAAATATAAAAAGTCAAACATAAACAAACTACACGCATACCGTTTGATGTGTTCAAGAACTGAATGTGACGTACTACAAAAATCGTTTTCGACCAACCAAATCTCCAGATCTTTGAACCTGTTGAGGGAAAAAGTGTACAAAAATAAACGTAAATAATCGAACAACTCAAAGAAACAGAGAGATTGAAGTTGTTAAGTTACCACTTTGGAAGAAGTGTTCCAGAATTTGGAGAATGCCTGTATGAATGTGGGAAAAAATTCAGCACAAAATAAGCAGGTCCTGTTGGGGGTATGTGAATATAAATATAAATTTTCATGATATTATATAAATAATGCATATTTTATAGACAATAGTTTGGCGCCTCTAGCAAAAGAATCACTTTGCATATATACTAGTCGCAGACTCCTAGAAATCAATAATAATCGAATGTGTTCCAAAAGGTACTTTGCTACCTCTCGTGATGAGGACAAGGGGCTGCAAAACAAATATAATAGACACACAAGTCTATATTTCTAAAATGACGAATTTTTAAAATGAGTTATTAAAAGATACAGAGCAGACAAATATACTTTATTAAGTTGTATTAGTTAGGTCTGCAATCATTTTCTAATACAAGAATGAAATGAAAAACCTTCACTGCAGTTACCATAAGTTTACTTTATCCAAAATATTGTGTATGTGTGTGAGTGTGTATAAAGAGTGTTATTGGTGTTTGGTAGTCTGACTAGCTATTTTTCTTTTTACTTTCGCCAAACCTTCCCCTTGAACCGCTCTGTATTTTGGGATGCTCGCATTCAAAATCCCGTTACCTGTTATTAGTTATTTGAATCGGTGAATGAAATGCTTAAAATAAGAGTAAATAATCCTGTAATCCTTTGGCACCTAAAGCTTGCAGATATTCACCATTTCTAGGTAGGGAAACAATTTCTGACAGTGGATAAAACATTCCATTGCCTGTTGACCAACAACCTCTGTATATGCACTACACATTTGGAGTCCTGCTTGAGTAGTGGTAGGGTACAGATTTGCTTTGTGTGCTGTCTCTGGAGTGTTACGTATGAAAATGGTAAATGTGGAAAAACTGTTGGATGAGCTGAGGAAGGAAGTAAGATATGGATTCGAGGACAACAAAGTTCAAAGTAATGAACTTATATCACTTATAATCACGGCGGTAGAACCTATCAATAGGTCTGAAGCACTTGATGAGGAGCTAGAGAATAGATGTATTTGGAGGCAAAATTGGATTACTCGGACGATCAATCTCGTATAAATAATATTATTATCTATGGGCTGTCAGAGGAGAAGAGATTGTTGATTTGGTTTATTTACGGACGCTCTTTAACATTTCAGGTGTAGCCAGAATGCAAGACTACCTTTATTATGTTAATAAGTTCATAGCAGTAATAATTACATAGGCATAAGAATTGAGGATGCAGCGTTATATTTATTAAAGTAATGATCTGATATGCATATTTATTATGCATGTATATAATTTGATGATTTAAAACTACGCTTACTATGAATTGATATGTTTATTTCTTATATGTGTATTTGTAGAAGGGGAGAATATTAGAACAAGTGCAGTATAGCAATGAAATTGGTTAGGCAGCTGCAAGCAGTCAGGTATAGATAGACTGGTATCTTGAACTTGAATAAACTGTTAGAAAAGAATTCAATCTCATGTATGTTTTGTATGATACAATCCCTGTTCGCTTGGATCCAAAATATCCACAAAACACTCCAGTGTATACTAAAAACTCATTATAATAGCATTGGAGCAGCCGACTAAGCTAGGAGCCGATAGAACAACAATTCAGCGCTAAGCGCTCAGCACCAAACCACCGCATCCCCCGTACACACCTTTCCTATAACCGCTCCACATTGCTTCTCCAAAATGGGGTTTTGAGATCAACAAACATTCATTAATCATCTAAACTTAATAAAATACCAACGCCTCTCTAATAAACCCGCTCTACAGATTATGAGCGTCCCATTCAATTTAGGGTGTGAAAAAGCCAATAAATTTTGCTCAGAACCTCTTCTTTCAGGCTTGATGTTCTTTTACATACAGGAGGAGAGAGAAAACTGGAGTGATGCAGTTTGCATCCCAGATTGGAATCGAACTGCAGAGATAGAACGAGCGCATCCCGTCGGCAGATAAGGTAACAGGCAGTATAGTATGTAAATTGCTTTCTTATGTGTGGAAAGAGGCGATTCTTAGAGAGAGAGCAGACATCTGAGGGGTACTGGCATCATAATTCTGGAGGAGGTGAAAGAGTTCCACAGGAGCGCGAATTCCTCTTCCGACACATGAATAACGCTAGGAAGCAGAGATGCCATGCATTTATAAGAGTTGATAAACTGAGTACAAATGGCCAAGTAAAATGCAGGGATGAACTAGAAGAGACAGACCGGAAAATGAAGCTTATAGAAAAATTGGCAAAAATCTTCCTACGGTGATCAGCATCGAAACCAGAAAACCAATAGCCACGAGCCAGGGCAAGGAATCTTTCCAAGATACAGCTCTTACGCGACCGAAGGTCAACACCTCGAGGACGAATAAGAACAATGCAAACAGGAGTATGGGTGTAATCTTGAGAACCATCATTGACACGTGAGCCTCCAATGCCAGGTATGCAGGGAGGGTTAGAATAGAATAGATTAGGTCAACGCCAGTCTGAATTTGAGTGTCTTGAATATAGAAGGGTTACGGAAAAATCTTGCGGGTGACAGGTAGGTGAACTTTGTAAAGAATGCTACATTTTTGCTCTAACTGTCGCGTAGATGCAGGTCCGCAAATGTGTTGAAATTAAAGAGCTTGGAATGTGTTTTCAAGGTGGTGACAAGAGAGGGCGATATTCGAGTGGGGTAGCCATGTTTTACAAAACGGTAAAAAATATCATTAAGTGATAATCGTAAACTTGAATGGAAAATTTGCATATATTTTATTTAAATGTGACGAATGTTAATTATAATTTGTGAATATTATCGTTACATCGCCAGCTAGCTTTGTCCCAATATTCTAACCCTGATCTATTTGGAGACTTAGTAGATATAATATCTGAAATGAGGGAACAATTTCCAAGGGCAGGCTTGAAAGTGATGGCAGACTTCAATGCGAGGATCGGAGAGACATCATACAAAGCAGGGGCAAAGATGAATCTGGAAAAGCAGTTCGTTGCAATAAGGAAGGGGTAGCTGCAGCAGATGGGTGGGATTTGTTCTCATAATGCGATGCTTTCAATTTGGTAAATCTCAAGGGGTAATACGGAGTGGATAATGAAAGTGAACTGATATTTATAAATGAAAATATGGAAAGTGTGATAAATTTTATAATTTTCTCTTAATATATATATCACATATTGCAGGATTCGAAGTTGTAAATAGAATCGAATCCTATCATTTTTTGATACTTTTGAAGTTACGACTTGTAGAGGAACAAACAGGGTGGCAGGTGCAGTTTGTCATTTGGGCTCGCGGGTTTCCGCTTTAGAGATATCGGTGGAGAAAAGAGAAGGCACACTCTTTTTAGAGAGACTGAATAGCACATTTGTGGAAGTAATTGCTTATGGGAAAAATGGGAAAAATGGAAAAAAGATAATTACATAATTAGTAAATATACTGCAGATAGCAAACTGTAACATGCTGGTGCGAGTAAAGAAAAACAAATATGAATTCAAGGGGTGATACAACATGCAGCAAGACAATGAAGAAGACGAAGATACCTTAAAGAACTTTCAGAAAGGAGTAAAGGCAGGTATGAGGGTAAGTTCATAAGTTTCCGGCCTAACTATTTTCTAGGTACGACAAAGACAAAACCTATATTTCACTTTTCAATATAGTTATCCCTTATTGCATTATACTTCCCACATCTTTGAGTTAACATTTCAATCTTTCACCCCAAAATGTCAGAAGTCTTGTCTGCCAAATGGGCATAAACAGCATCCATCACTTCTTCATCACATTTAATTTCCTTTCTCGAAGTCCTTCTTGAGTTTTGAGAAGAGGAAATAGCAACTGCAAGCTAGATCTGGGCTTTGGGGTGGATGGTCCGTCTCCTTGATCACACATTTCTTCACAGCTTCCTTTGCAACAAGAGTTGTGTGCACAGGTGCGTTGTCGTGAAGAAGGCGCACACCACCAATCAGCTTTCCTTGCCTTTTCGAATTGATGGAAGCACGTAGTCTATGCAGTAGGCCAGCATAGTACTCCCCATTTACTGTTATTTCCCCTCCTTGAAGTCAATGAAGAGTATTCCTTTACAGTCCCAAAAGGTTGTGGGCACGAACTTCATGGTTGATTGAGTGACCTTGGCATTTAGAGGCGGTGCCTCGCCAGGTTTACACCACTCCGTTGATTCTCCTTCGGACAAGAAATCATAGTAGAGGACCATAGTTTCATCTCATGTAACAATGATTTGCATAATTTACCTCTCGTTGCCACGGCAGATTTCCAAAAATGCCTGAAAACAGATGACTCGTTGCTGCTTTTGGACTGAGGAAAGAAGTCTAGGCACCCATCTTGCAATAACCTTATTCATGTTTAAATGCTCAAAGGACTGTTGTATTAGAAAGACCCTACCTTGCTGCTATATCTGTAACTTTGAGCCGCCGGTCTTCCATAAATTCTCCTTCCACAAGAGCGATGTTTTCAGGTATGAGAACCTCCAAGGGCCAATCTGCAGGCTGTTCGTTTTCAATGCTTTCTCAACCCATTCGAAAAAGGTTTGGCCCATTCTTTTATGGTAAAATATGAGGGGGACGCTTCCCCTTATACAACGTTCAATCGCTGTGTTTTATTTCATTTAGAGTAAGTCCTTCTTTTGTGAAGAACTTAATAACAGCTAGAAATCCATTTTGAAAATTCACAATATTCTACACAGAGTCTTCTTTATGCTAGTATAACTGAATAACTGTACATAGCGGAGCGGAAGTTACAGCTGCAATTATTTATTTAATAGATAACGTATGACACCAGATAAAGATTTTGTGAGGACGATAATCCTTATCGGTGAGGCCGGAAGCTTATGAACCTACATTCGTAAATAGACGGATTTACATTCACCTACATAAAAATGCAAAAACATCACTTTGAAATGTAAGCAGCAATGGCATAGTACAATAGCACTAAAATTGGCGTGTGTGGTGGAAGCTGGAAATTTGAACCAGATATAGAAATTGGTGAAGCAAATTAAACCAGAGAAACAAGTGAAATCAAACATACCTACATAAATATACTTACAATATTTTGATGACGTGTTTGGAAGATAGCCCAAACGCTACATTAGGCATTTCAACCATAGATTTACCGATAGGGGTTTTTGTAGAAAATATAGCAAAATGTAATTTGTCTTAGAGATAAAGAGCTGAAAAATGGATAAGCAGCTGGAACGAATGGGCTACTAGGAGAATTCTTGAAGCATGCGTTAAAAGTACAAGAGATGGTGACTATTATGCCACCAGCATGTAACAAATTGTTTAATTGGGGATGTTATTTTGTCTATAGGTCACTAGCTGTTATTTGGCAGTTTTATAAAATTGAGGGGGAGTGAAAGTTCCGAGCACATCGCTGATTACGATACTGGAAAAAGTTTACTGAGGAATTTTACATCACCGCAGATGCTTATGGACTAAACAATTTAACAAAATTTCACACTTTTGCGCTGTTATTAGGGATGGATATTCAATCGTACATTACCTTTTCATACTGGATACCGGAACAACCCTTTGACAATAAAAAGGGGATTGCTATATTCTCCCTTTATTGATTTTAAAATGTCATTTGACACTGTGGTAGAAACTATGCTGTAATGTATTTTGAGCAAAATGGTTCAAGCTCTAATGACAGTATACCCAAATGTTTGATTCTGCATCAAACAGGACAAAATTTGTATATCTCAGAATCGGTATACGTCAAGGGAATTAGGCAAGGAAGTATTTTGTGCCCTATGTTGTTTAATTTATTTATTGATGACATTACCGATACGTTCCTCTTGGATGGGCGTTCCAGAAATAAACGACATTAAGTATGCAGATTTTTTGTAACCTAAGATTTATTAATCTGCTTATTATATGTTGTAGGTCTACAGAAGTTATTCAGTGAATTAAAGGGCACTTGCGGAAATGGGGAATGATCAGGAATGCCAACAAAACTAATACTATCACTTTTAAAAAATGAATCAGTTTACAGCAAGAATGAAAAATGTAATATTAGGACAATGAAATAGAAAATGTACAATATTTTTTTATCTAGGTGTACTCTTTGAATGAATAGAAAATGAATTAAACACATATACACGGGCGTCAAAGAAAGTCCGGGGAAGAATGCAGAGGTTTTGCGTACGTGTCACGGGTGCCCAATATTCCTGTAATTATTACGTAAAGTAGGTATAACGCCATGGTAAGCTCTGTTATGTTCTGTAATCCTGAGATATGGGGCGAGAAATTGGATCAAGTGAACATAGTCCGAAACGAGTTTCTAAAGAGAGTTTTAGGTTAATGGAGAAATACATCCAATGGTAACATTTTACGAGAATTTGGACACTATGATGGCATTATTCATTTTAAAATTACCAGTACTTAAGTATTCTAATTATGTATGATAAAAGCGGATCGCGCAGCTTTAAAGGTTTTAGGCTACCAATAACAAATTAGTAATTGGGATCAAAGATACTGAGCAACGAAAATTAAAAGAAGTTCAGAAAATTTTTGAATAGGATGGGTTTGGGAAGAGGGAGCAAGGATGCGTAAATATGTTTGGAAAAAGGTACCAAAATGGTTTATGAAAACTAGAAGTAGAATCCAGAGAGAAAATATCACTTAGTTTAGGCAACGAACTCAAAATCAGACGAGACAGACAGATGTATTGTATGATATATACAGAGGGTGCCAAAAATGTATACACATTTCAAGTAAAGAAAAAACATAACATAGCAAAGCTGAATTCACACAAACAGAAAACGATGAGCACTAATCATTTTAGACTTTTACGGTTAAATCATTTACAACAGTTGCTCAAAATGCTCATTATAGGCGTCGATACACTTCTGAGTATGTTGAACTACTGATTGAATAACGTTTCCGAAACTGTTCTCAGCGATTGCAGTACATGCCGTTTCAATTTTTCCCCGAAGTGCTGCCAGTGTAGTTGGTTTTCCACGGTATGCAACATCCATAAGAGTTCCCCATATGTTCTGTTCTGTAAACACGTCTCCATTGCCTTTGAACTTCAACAACATTCTCGGTTTTATATTACCACTTCAAAATTGCTTTCCGCTGTTCAAACGATAATTTTGGCTCCACGGTAGTTGGTTTCCAACGGTATGCAACATCCATAAGAGTTCCCCATATGTTCTGTTGTGTACACACGTCTCCATTGCCTTTGAACTTCAACAACATTCTCGGTTTTCTATTACCACTTCCAAATTGCTTTCCGCTGTTCAAACGATAATTTTGGCTCCATTTTTCTGTAGCAACGTTAGCATAAAATAATGTCTCATCTGTTTACAGAATTTCATTTGTTCATTGTTGATTTACCTGTCACGTAGCAACGCTATCAGAATGTATGTGAGTCACATCTGTTTACGGAACATCATACTACACATTACCGTTGTTTTTCGGTCCAACATTGAAATATATTATACTGCGAAAGTTTGTATATATTTTTTGGTACTTCGGTATATATTGCACAAGTTCTTAAAATAGATTTGGTATAGCGTGGATTAGCTTAGGAGTATGGAAGTAAATTAAAATAACATATGAGGCTGGTCAGAGAATATACGCTTTTTGTGGAGACAGTATACTAGGAACACATTCTAACGTACTGACCAAATACCGAACAGTGGTGGTTGATTGAGCTTGCAGCTAAGTTTACTTCATTTGAATGGGTTAGCATGTTGGGATATTTTGCACAAGAAAACAACTGATTGAAGCTCTTTGTTGGAGTTAATGAACTCTTTGAGTCTGAATGTGTGAGTATGCGTGCGTGTGAGTGTGTATATGCATTTATTACGTATGTGTGTGTGCGCTCACAGCATTTACGTGATTATACTTAGTTGGTGGCAGATGTAAATTTATTTGATTTGAAGTGGAAATTATTTTTCTATATGTGTCTGTGTAATGAATAGCATGAACGGTCGAAAGTTCATTGTAAACAATGCTGTATAAATAATGTTTGTAAATATTAAACAATAAACAAACATTACTACTACTACTACTACTACTACTACTACTATTACTACTATTACTACTACTACTACTACTACTACTACTACTACTATTACTACTACTACTACTACTACCCGTTTCAGCCTACTTTACCGATGGCGATCTGAGTAACTAACTGCCTCTGTCATACTGCGTCACCCCTGAGCAGTCGCTGAAAAAGACCAGTTATTGGAGCAAGTCTTGATTACGGTTTTTGTATTCTCCTGCGCTTTAAACAACCGAAAAACAATTAATCCAGTTTAAAACGTACAGGCTGTTTTGCGGTGGTTTATGGTTTAATTAAAAAACCAAAGATTTCATCAGCATTCTGCGGCCAGCATTCTCAATGGAGATGAGAGTACTGACTGCACGAAGGTCGCGGGAGTATTGATTTATTTCTGTGGCTACATGTTTTAAGAGCCAAGGTCGACCGATATTACCTAGCTAGAGAGCAGGGATGGGGTGCTGTTTCTTTAAAGAATCGGTTTCTACTCACTGTATAGGCGATATCCGTTGTCTCTGTTAAAATTTTCAGGGTGTTGTTTAACTTTTTAACGAGATTAATAACTACACCAGCTGTAAAAGCCTAAGATGCCATGCATAATTATGCCAAAAGGATTTTATATAATTTCTATCACATAGTAATTGTTGTGTGATAGTATTGACTCAAGCATGTACATCTTATTTCCATAGTGCTATTTACGACACCATTTACAGCATTGTGACACAAATATATCATGCTTTCAACCCCAGCATTCATTTCGTTTCTGCATTCGGAAATGTTTTGTCAACAACTGCATTAGTGACTCCCCACTCGGTAGTAAACTTGGCTAAAACGAGAACTAGAGCAACACGTAATGTCAAAGAACACTTAGAACTACTTAGAATACTTCAATTTATTTTCCTTAGAATTTAGCAGAAAAATTAAAACAAACGTTCCTATTTTGGGATAATGATCAAGTTTCCGCACTTTATTTTATCACTTTATAATGATCTACTTGAAAGCTACAAATTGACTCAAAGTCACAAGAGGCCCTTTCAAAATACGAATTCTTGTTTAAATGTTTTGTGCAGATATCTTTCATAATCTAAAATTACAGGCTGAAAAACTAATACAGAACTTTGAAATAGACGTTCATCGGAGCCAGCAAAACCCGCGTGATGACTGAATGCATGCTGTTACTTGGTTGAGTCGAATATGCATAAACCCTCAATTTAGAGCATAGATCTCTCCCGAAAATTACAATTATAATATACACCTAACTTCATAGAAGATATTGGAAAAGATGTTCTTGTGATAAAAATAAAATTTCTCACCCATTTAAGAAAGTGTATATTCATGAGTTAGTTATAGTGAAATTACTGCAAGTTCCCTTATAATATTTATTTGTTGTTTCAACGTAAGCGGATCATTCCAATACACACTTTTTTTTCAAGTCCCACATAAATAGAAAAAGCTTATGATAAGATCTGGAGACCGTGTTGGCTATAATGTCTTACCAATATTCCTCCTCAAACAAAGCTAACAAGATATAATCTTAAGCGCTGAGGCGGAATCTTGTTGAAAAAATACATGAAATTATGCTTTCCGTGAACAAAATTAAATGTGGATCAATATAGCCATTCCTTAGCTTTATCCAAAACCTCAAAATTCACTCAACTTACATCACCACTTGGCTGCAACAATTACGTTATAAAGATTTACTTTTATTATATTGGTGGCATTTCAAGGCGTGGCTTGTAAAATTAGCATTTTCTGCACAAGATTTCGTAGGAATTCACTGGCTTTCGAACTTTCTCAAATATAATCAATCCTTGGTAAACACACGGCGGTTTACCTTCGGTTTCTTATCGGAATCAGATTTCGTTTCCCTAAATCTATTCACAAGATTACGAACAGCATCCTTGTGATGTGCACGACTGCCGGGAAATTTTTGTTAAATATCGTAGTTTTTCTATACTTTTAGAGTTTGTTTGTTTGCATACATGAAAATTCTGTGTCTAAAATATACTGACTTTCTGACATTATAGCTGTATTAACACACAAACAAAACGCTAAAACGCTTCGTTTCACGTATTATCCCCTCAAGAGCGTCCGAATGGCACAAAGACAACACTCCAAATACTTAAACATGGGCACTGAAGTCCAGAGGAACCTGTTAGCAGCACGTGATTTTCCGCTGACGCTGCTCTCAATCTAGGGGAAAAGCGTATATTTGAAATTACGGTAGCATTAGAGGTGTTTTAGAATTTTTAGTTCTCCCGCAGCCAACGCTTATATATAAATTCAAAGCAGACAATAAAACATACACATCCTTTGATGATCATGAGTATAAATGACAAAATAATGCAACTGTCATTTAACAAAAATTTTACACCCTAACCATTGTAAAGTGTAACATAAAAAGACATTGTTCATGCATATCATAGCTTTAAGAGTACTATTTTGCTTTAGTCTCTGATTTATAAACTAAAGTAATACATGGATCTTAAATAATATTTGTCCACATTGCGCTTTAATGCCTCCACTGTATATATCATGCTTTTGTTCTTGTTTAGAGAATGCAGTTGTCATTGCTTAAATATATGTTCATTGAGATATTTCAAAACTGTTATTAACTTATGACTAGGCATCAGAATTCTTAAGCACTTAAATCAAGTTGGGTTCAAAACATACCGCGAACCAAAATTTTATGTCAAGGAAAACCTCCAATCATGTTTGTAAATAGTATTTAACGCCCACTTAAACCAATGAGGCATCTGGACTATGATAAGTGATATGAAATGATAAACTGGGAATTTTTTTTAAAGGTAGGAAGCCTTCCAGGCCTAGGTTTAGGTTATATCCCCGATATTTTCCATTTATGAAGACTGAGGAAAACCTGGAAAAAGCTTCAGTTAAAAGCGGGTGATAGTCTTTGTGGTAATGGAACCAGGACCTCCCGCTCACGAATCTGCGCCTTAATCGATTTCGTCCATTCGTGGCGGTACCTCCAATCATCATTCATGAATTAGATTGTTTAATGTACTAAATAATTCCTGAGTGAAATTTATTAGCCCACCGAATAGCTGGAAGGAATGCTACACTAGATAGGTTAGGGTAGCGCCCCGCTATATTATGTAGCAAAATATCTTCAATATTGTGCTGGAACTTCCACTATCACTTTTGGAATTGTGACCTAGCCCCACATTTAATACAATGGATCTATAACCGTCGATACAATTCGACTGTTCTCCCAATATTGAGCGTCTACTTCCCCCAGTTCATTACAAAATCCTTACCTCTGTATCTGCTACTGCTTCTTCCTATATTCTTGCAATTCCTGCAAACTCAGATTATTACCATTTTGATGGGCGGTTTTTGACATTTATTCTATCTCCGCCCAAGCAAGATTGGTGGCGTTAAAATTACAAATATCTCCATCATATCAATGTATGTTCTTTAATCCATAGAAAACTATCTAATTTGAAAGATATTCTTCCGATCAAAATGTTCCATTTCGGGGTTTAAGTATCTTCCATTCTTATTTATCCATTACTATCCTAACATCTAATTTTTTCAGGAATTCATTCTTGTTTTGTTGCACATTTGGCAGGAATTCTTCTAGTTAAAACGGAAAAATATAGTGCGTTGTCTAAAAGTATAACCTAAGTTGGTGGAATGTACTGCAAAAGCATTTTCCCTCAACCACACTAAACAAAAAATATCGATTCCTTTCCGCCTATGCTCCCCTTCTGTTCTCATAAAATTTACGAGCCCCTATTTCCTCCTAGCTTGAGAGACAATCAGCCAGCTTCCGGCACGCATTTTCCGTTACACCAAAAATATCGCTAGACTGATAACATTTATTCACAATAATGCTAAAGTACACTCACATTTAATTTAGATCATATTCCTTTGCAGGATTCCAGCAAAGATGCTTTAGGCACCCCATCTAATAATTATTAAATTTGAATTGTAAAGAAATACGCCCTGTCTTTTACCGTAAGAAAGAGCTTATTTTCTGCAAAGGCAATTTTAAATTTCAGTGGCATTTTATCACAAATTGGCAAAAAAAAAAAAAAAAAAATACCAAACACAGTTGTTGAATTGTTGAATAGTGTTTAATGCCCGTTTTTACTACTGAGGCACCACAGGCGGTGGACACTGATGATGTGAAATGATAAACTGGTACAGAATTTTTTTAAAATGAAGGAAGCGTACCAGGCATAAGTTTAGGTTACCTCCCCGGCCTTTAGCCATTTATGAGGACTGAGGAAAACCTGGAAAAACCTCAGTCAGGGGGGATGGTCGTTGTGGGAACCGAATCCCAAACATCCCACTCACGAGTCCACGCCTTAACGACCTCGCCACCCGTGGCGGTATCAAACACAATGAGAGATAAATTTTCTCTCAGGTAAAAGCGTACTGCTGTTTCCATTTTTATTTTTATTGCTGAAAGTTTATCATTGTAAGTCTCTGCTTCTTTAAGTTTCTTTCCTTCTTTATTAAGTTTTATTATATATATATATATATATATATATATATATATATATATATATATATATTGCAGATATTCCATAATGATTTGCTGCTATTTTGGCTTCTTTTTCAGCGCATTTATTTTATTTATTAATGAGTTCTCTTTTGATCTCGTTTTCAGCCACATTACTATATATTACTAACTAAAAATGGAACTTTCCAGGAAACATATTTTCCATTATGTTCTCCCAAACTTAATGCCCAAAAAAAATAATATATACACAAAATGTCTATTGTAACATTACTCAGGCAAGAGACAATAGTTCACCAATATACGCAGTTTATTATTGCAATGTCTTTGATATTTGAATTACAATCTTACTGAGTAAGAACAGATACCACCGTAATCGAAAAACAGAGATAGGCCCCATTCACAATGGAAATTAAACGTAACGTAAATTTAAATGCAAAAGCTAGATGCTATGTATTGTAATGGAACCGTTCACAATGAGTGCGTAAACATAAAAGTAATTATTATAAATAATTATTATAAATAATAATACAATTGGACATACATTTAGAAGCTTGCAAGGTGCAAGGTTTTGCGTCTACATTAACTTAAACTTAAGAAATCAGCCTATCAGAACACAGCTGCTCTATGGTAGATTTATTCATACACGGGGCACGTAAATCAAATGCAACTCTTGCTGCTTGCTGCTTCAAGTCCCGATCGACGGGGGAGAGAGCCAAAGGTAGTGACTTCCACAGATGTAGTAGCTTCATAGTAAGGCTTTCAAGTGAATAGTACCACGCACAGAATGTGCTATAAATTGATGTTTATGAATTTTTTCCTGCTGCAATCAAAGGAGATTACATTGATTTACCCGCCCCTATCAATTTATATTTATGAAAAACCACTAGGTCCACCGGTTTCTAGGATTTACCTGGGGTTAGCGTTAGTATATATATATATATATATATATATATATATATATATATATATATGTAGGAATTAATTACGAATTCCAATAAGAACAGACCGTTTTAATATTTTACCCGCCTAAAAATCCCCTATCAAATTATATTTAAAAGTAACGGAGGACAATGCATAGGTTATAGTATGTTTAACAAAAAATAATACATGCAACACATTTACACTGCGGTGACACGCAGTAGTTCGGCTCTCTCTGATGTCGCTCGGGACTCGCAGTAGCTAGCAGCGGGAATTGCACTTGATTTCCGTGCTTCGTGTAAGGGCAAGTTATGGCAGAGAGAGCTGAAGATCAGTGACTCTGTAGACAGAATGGCGTCAATGGACAAAAGGTTAATTGCATTATAAGAAAGCTATCCTTTCTTACATTACTCCAAACAAATTAGTTATTGCACTTCCCATATGCATAAATGCTACCGCCGTCTGCTCAGAAGCCATTTTCGATCAGCTGTCAGTTGATCTTCGCTTGTTCTTATTTTTGATTGATTAATACTTACATTTGCGGCTTTCATTGTGAATGCTTACATACTACTAAGTTAACGTGTTATATCTTATTTTGTTATGTTTACGTTTAATTTTCATAGTGAATGGGGTCATAGAGTCGCCAAGTGTAAAGTTACTGTCACTTATACTTTTACTGAAAGCATATAATGATAATGTATGTAAGACGGATAATAACAAGACTAATCTGTGGTAATAGAGGTGTCGAAAACGATGTCCTTCATTGGCAATACATTCTGGAATTTGCAAAAGGAATTCCTGTATTACATATAACATTTCTTCCTTAAGAAATGTACCACAGTTCAAAACATATTTCTTGCCATTGAGAGACCCGTTTCCCGCAATTTTTTAACAAGTTAGTGAACACCTTCTCAGCCTGAAACACGATTGACAGGTAATTTTATTGCGTTCCGCCTTACCAATTCTTTGCAAGAATCCGTTTTCCATACGTATCGTACATAAACACGAGTTCTTCAAGACTAGTAGTACATGTATGTAGTAGCATAACTACTCAGGAACAACTAGCAAACAGTGAAATACCGTAACATGCGAACGCGCTCGCTGACAGAGCCTCTATCAAAGTAATTACAATTTGCTAACTGCACATTCATTATACGGCCTATAAAAGTGGCTTCTCCGATAAGCAGCCGCGCACTTCCGGATCTCACCGAGCCTGTGGAATGAATTAATAATGTCACGTGATAAACTGTCACACCTCAAGTACACGGGGCTATCACTAGTAGCATATTCCTTCTCTAAAAGTCTAGATTGTAGTATGTGCCTAATTCGAGTAATGCAAAATCAATCCTAAGTAAGCTGTACGAGTTGAATACGACGGCAAATGTTCATAAAATGAGGAACTACAATACAAATCATAAATACAGATAGAGCAAAATTGAGTATACTTTGTTTTATAAAATCATAGTGAGACAGTCCATTAAGAGACCGTTGCAGTATTTTTATTAACATATAGATTTGATTTAATTCTATCTAGTTTGCCATTAAGAATAAATGTAGTTACACAACTTTGGAAACATTAGTGGTATTTAAAAAATGAACATAAAAATTAGGTTCTGATTTACATACCCCCATACACAATCATAAAATGACACACAAACATAAGCATAGAGATATAAAAATCACCTAGAAGACAATATTGATTTAACTATAGACCAATGCTTTCGAGCTTGTCTTCAGGCATATTAATTGTTTGAAATGTAGCACATTTAATCTTGTTTCCTATAAAATCAGTATAGTATTTTACAATAAACTATTGTATTATTAATCTTGAGAATGAATTGCACATAAAGTACATATTCATTTATAACTAGTAAAATATACCTTTGATTGTTCAAAATTTCCTTTGCTTGCAATTTCTTTGCTTTAAGTGAAAATAATTTCAGCCTTTAATTATAAAACGTCCAACATAATTAAATGCAGGTGAGGAAAATACAAACTGTTGAAGAAGAAAATAGTAGTGAAAGTTATAAATTTTTATACATCTGGAACATGTTTCCCAAATTGCTCTGCATTTGGCATATTTAACACAAACTTTATCGTATTTATAAGCGAATAAAAGGAAGTGATAAGAATCGCGCTCGGAAAAGGCGGTCTAGGAGGTTTTACTCTGAGGCATACAATTGTCTTAAATAAAAATACAGCATTTTGTGCATGCAATATATTACATGTTATGAAAGTACTCCGTAAAAAACCAGTTTTATACAACGGTAAACACATAAGAAAAAAGTTAAGAAAACGAGGATAAAGAAAATGGGCGGTAAACCATTACACCAGAGTTCATGGGCTTGATCGTAGCGTAATGTCCGCAGTAACAAATCTTTTTTCCTGCAAGTCATTACTAAACGACCGATGCAGGAAAGCGAATGGAACAGCATTCTGTTCGCAAAGTTAGAGAATTAAGACATACAAATGGAATGTAAAAAACACTGTCTGTGATGTACTATTTATTATTTTTATATATTTAGATTCCATCATCTATATTAGGAAATAGTGAAACGAGAATTAACACACTTCTCCAAAAGAGTTGTTTTAATTGCTTTTAATTGTTTTTGAGTATCTTTTATAAGTTTTATTTTTATTTTATAAAGTCACGGACTATACCCTTGCTTATTTCATTATTTTTAAAAAGCAACTTCATAAAAATGTCTTGAAATGCTATATGTATATCTAGCATTATTCATATCTTCGTTTGCGACTTTCTGGAGTCATCAATAAGGATGACTTTTGTATTCACGCCAGACCCTTCTATTATGGACACGGTTAAAAAAAGTCCTTGAAACAAAGTAAGATAGAAAGCAGGAGTCCTTTTAAGCTGTGACCTATAAAAAACTGGAGAAATCACTCTGAAGTAAGTGCCAACGAAAGAAAGCGCAGAAACAACGAAATGAGATAGCCACTCAAAGAAGAGAAATTTAAGTTTGATTTCTAGGAATTCCGAAGCAGAATTTATGCAACCAATAAGGAAACAAAGTTCGGGATGCTTCTGGAAAGTTCCAAAGTTTGAATCTATATAGTGTGATGCTGAGAGAACGTATAAATAGCCCAATTTCTATGGCATTCAAAAAAAGTTTTCACAGTAGGTCCAGGAACAGAGCAAGCGCGAGCGGTCTCAAGTATATCTAAGAGCCAAACGTCTCATCCCATTCCTTGCCGGTGACTAAGTGCTGAACCACGATCAAAGTGCTAGACAAATAGCAAGTGTAGTGTAATCCATGAATTTCATTCAAGAGCTCCCAACCAAAGTCCTGTTCTCCCTTGGTTGATTCCAAAAACAGCTCCGAAGAAATCCTGAGATCATCACCACATCTGTCAGCGGCCAAATATGGTGAGTACGACTTCGAGCTAGCAGTGGCATCTCGGAAGAATTAAGATTCTGTCAGCGAGGTATAGATCAAACAATTTCATTCATTCACAGTCATTTCAATACAAACCAAAAACTATTAAAATCAACTAATCATTATCAATCAAAAAAAAAAAACCGCCGCAATACATAATCAGTATTTACTTATTATATAAAGCTAATAAATGATCTCAATAGCATTGAACATATGATGCATTTGTTTTAATGTACTATAATGAAAATTTCAATGAATTATTTTCTTTATGCAGAACTTTCTGTCATTTTTAATAAAAATCGTATTTATATTGAGTTTTAGAGTTTGCATAAAGTGCATATATTAATATAGTTTTAACAATGGATGACTCCAACGATCATTTTAAAATCAATAAATGCTAAAAAATATTACATTTCTTTTAAAAAGACTATGGAATTCAAAAGACCACCCAACCTCTAAAATGTATAGAAACTTTAAAGATAACAAACATTTTCTAAAAGGTTAAACGTTTAACTAGCAAGCTTAGAAGTATACGAAGGCGACAAAGAAATTGGATATTTAACAGATTTTAAGAAGTATTACAGCAGAACAACCGAAAATTTGAGCTAATAATTTTATTCGTTATATTATCAAACACTAGAATATTACACTATATAAATGTATTTAACGTGGATAATGTATATTTGTTATTTCCTTTGTAGCTCTAGTCTACTAAACACTCAGTGTAAATGCCATTGTTATAGTTTCAAATCAACATTCTTCATGATATGGTATCCTAAAACATTGTGTCGGTCCTGGTGGTGTAGTGGTTACCATACTTGCCTCCTAAACCCAAAACGCGGGGTCGAACCCGGCCAGGACCGATGGATTTTTTCGGGCGTAAAAATCCTAAGTATGGCTTCCTTCAGAAGGGAAGTAAAGCCGTGGGTCCCGTGTCGTACATTTGCGGCACGAAAAAGAACCTCAAGCCTGAAAGAGAGGCCTCTGAGCAAAATTTGTCGGCCGTTTCACGCCCTGAGTTGAATGGGAAGCTTATAACCTGAGATGTTATAGAGCGTCCGTAAATAAAATCAATCAATCAATCTAAAATATTGTTCTAAAATTTCAGTTTTGTGTAGAGTCAGGAAATTAATTTGTGCTACATAAACTGTGCTTGAATATAAAAATTAGTTTCGCGTAGGAAACCAATATTTACGCAAGTTGTCGCCTACCAAAAATGTAACGTATTTTTTTGTATTCAAATTTAAAGTTAACATCTAGTATAGGTATCTTAAAAGAGTCAATGTTATATTAGTGGTGATAACATTATGCATAAAACTGTTTACATACTGTTAAACAGATAAAACCTAAATATATGTACCTTTATGTATGCAACATAAATATAAAAAATATTCTAAAACAGACCTTTGAATATAAAGAAAAGAAAAGAAGAGAAAAGTTGTCATTATATAAAATAATTTTAATTTAATAATAATTATAAATATTATATTTTTAAAACAATGCTTAGATTGGTTATCATTAAAACAGTTACGGATTAAGGAAATAAACCTCCAATATATAACCACAAATGCAAACAACTATTATTTTTTCAGGGGCAATGGCCATTACAGTTGTGTTTTAACTTAAGAAAGTTTATTTAACATACATTCAGTGTTCAAGCACACACACACACACACACACACACACACACACATATATATATATATATATTGATTACTGCTTTGCTAGATTTGGTACGAGATAAAAAGAATTTGTTTCGCTGAAAACAACTTTTTCGTGTTCCATTATACAGTGAGGTTATTTGAGTTAATAAACGAGAGAGCGTATAGAGAGAAGCCAGTCGTTAAGGCTGTATAATGTATATGCAGAGAACAGCTTGAAATAAGATGAAAGAATGCTTTGTCAGCGTCTGGTTGTGCGTTCGTGTGTTACTTGGAACTTTCATTGCTGAAATTTCTTTTTTGGTTATGTCTTTACACAAATATAGTGTTGAAGAACAGGTATTCAAGTACGATGCATATATGAGGGTCAGTCCATAAGTTTCTAGCCTCGCCAATAAGGACTATTCCCTTCACAAAATCCTTATTTGGTGTCATACCTCATCTGTTAAGTAAATAATTGCAACTGTAACTTCCGCTTCGCTGCCTTCAGTTGTTCAGATATAGTTGCATAAAGAAGGCTATGTGTAGAACATTGTGACATGTTCAAAATGGAGTTTCGATCTGTTATTAAGTTCTTCACAAAAGAAGGACTTACCCCAAACGAAATTAAACAGCGATTGTACGGTGTATATGGGGAAACATCCCCTTCATATTCTACCGTAAAATAATGGGCCAAATCTTTTCGAATAGGTCGAGAAAGCCTGCAGGTCGGTCCTTGGAGATGCTCACTCCTGAAAACATATCTCTTGTGGAAGCAGGAATTATGGAAGACCGGCGGCTCAAAGTTAGAGGAATAGCAGCAAGGTTGGACCTTTTTAAAACAATAGTTCTAATTATTCATGAACATTTAAACACGAATAAGGCTATTGCAAGATGGGTGCCTAGACTTCTTTCCTCAGTCCAAAAGCAGCAACGAGTCATCTGTTGTCAGGTATTTTTGGAGCTCTGCCGTGGAACGAGAGAGAAGTTCTGCAAAACATTGTTACAGGAGATGAAACTATGGTCCTCTATTATGATACCTTGTCCGAAAGAGAATCAATGGAGTGGCGTAAACCTGGAGAAGCACCCCCTCTAAAGGCCAAGGTCACTCAGTCAACCAAGAAGATCATGGCTACAACTTTTGGAACTGTGAAGGAATACTCTTCATTGACTTCAAGGAGAGGAACACCACAGTAAACGAGGAGTACTATGCTGGCCTACTGCACAGACTACGTGCTTCCATCAATGCGAAAAGACAAGGAAAACTGATTGGTGGTGTGCGCCTTCTTCACGACAACGCACCTGTGCACACAACTCTTGTTGCAAAGGAAGCTGTGAAGAAATGTGTGTTCAAGGAGACGGACCATCCACCCCAAAGCTCAGATCTAGCTTGCAGTTGCTATTTCCTCTTCTCAAAACTCAAGAAAGACCTTCGAGGAAGGAAATTAAATGCGATGAAGAAGTGATGGATGCTGTTTATGCCCATTTGCAGACAACACTTCTGACTACTTTGGGGGGGGGGGATTGAAATGTTAATTCAATGATTTCGTAAGTGTATTGCAATAAATGGTAACTATATTGAAAAGTGAAATATAGTTTTTTGTCTTTATCATACCTGGAAAATGGCTAGGCCGGAAACTTATGGACCTACCCCGTACAGGCTGATTCAAAAGTTGCACGACAAATTGTTACTCCGTTTTTAGTGTAAGAACTGTAAAATGATAGAAGGGGAAAGTTAAAGAAATTAGTAGTTTTAAATCTGAATTCGGATGTGCCGTCAGCAGTATGGCAATCAATTAGCGCACTTCCTCCGTTAGAGTGCATGCCGAGCAATTACAGGTCATGGCAGTTCAAGTGATTAAATATTTCAGTTTGTCATTGTAATTGTCTGAGTTGTCAAATTTTGATGAGTTATTTGTATTTAAAGAAGACTATTAATCGTACGCCTTAAAAAGCCTTTTCATTTTTTCGATAATTGCTACAATTAGACTGAATTGTGCATTTTACCTACACTAATAACGGGACTGTCCTCTGGCTTTTCGAGTTTTGAAACATCCTATACGGAAACTAGCAGAGAGATGGTAATGCGAATCGCAAGAAAATTTGTTCCAATTAGAGAAGCTGTTCGCTAACTTATTTAAAATGTATGAGAGACAGAATTCCTCAATAACAAAAAACGTGTTTTGAACCACCACACCGTGTTCTTAGGGAAGAAAATTGCCCTATGCAGATGCTGACACGCATTAAACTTTATCCCTTTTTCTATTTGCAACGGCTGCACTTACGCAGCAAACAGCCGCACTCAAGTAGCCCGTAACTCAAATAATTTCATTACACTAATATAGAGAGGTGGGTGTTTTACTTTAACTTTTATCTTTTAATTAATTATTTTTTACCCTTGGAATACTGTGTGAGGACTCATTTAGTAGACCATTTGTCATTTTTCATATATGATAGATATAACTTTTATTTTAATTAGATTAATATAAATTTGCGTTATTTCCTAACATGTGCTTGAGTTTCAAAGTTTAAACTTAGTCAATTTAGTAACTATTAGCAAGATAAATTTCGAGGTTCAATATGCATGGCAGTTTGGCAGAATTTCTTATTGGGGACTAAGATGATGTATTATCTCAGACCATAGACCGTCGATAACACTATTCGCAGACTATAGGCTGGATTCTGTTCCGTAGTTTCCGAAGTGTTTCATATAAATTTCCAATATAGATCTTTTTAGAAAATACTATTGAGAACATTTACTTTTATTTACTCTGTGTTGCGATTATCTGTTGTTAGAAAGAAACACAAAAACAAATATACAACAGATTTTCATTAGCGCATTGTGTAAAATGGTGTGGTTTGTTAATTACCTTTATAAAAGATCATTAAACAGGCCGTTAGCAAGTTGCAAGTCTCAAAAGTCGAGTTCCAATGGAACAGGTGGATGTTGAGTATTTAACTGCGATTAGTGGGAAGAGAGTATCTCCGAAGTCCTCAAAAAAGTTGTATATTAAACAAACGTCTTTCGCTCGTCCGTTTTATAAGACGAAATTATTAAGGATTTACACAATTAGGTAAAGTATCTATAGCTATCGGATCACCAATTATCTTATAATCAAAGCAGCAACCGGCACAGCATAGGTCATTAAACCTTCGCTCATGAGTAGTCGGCCTATACTAGAGACTAACAGGCGGGTGGATGAACATTAGAGTCAGTGATAGCAACACTAGAATGATGGGCTAATAAATGCTATGGCATCTAAAATGTCATATCACGCAAGCAGATGATCCCCAGGGTGGTCCGTTAAGGTGCGGACTCGTGAGCAGCAGGTCTGGGGTTCTACTCCCGCCAGGGCCGTCCTTCCTAACTGATATTTTTTCCACCTTTTCCTCAGTCCTCATAAATGGCAAACTTAACCTTAGGGATGGAACGTTTCCTTCCTTTAAAATGTCCTTTCCCAATTTACCATTTCATCTAATACATCATCAGCGTCCACCGTCTGTGATGCTTCAGCAGTAAAAACGGACATTAAACACTATTCCAAAAAAAGTACTTCACGGGACTGCTTGCCTTCTGTTGCACACATTTTTAGCATCTGCTTGTGATATTAAGCGTTATCATTATCCTTGTCCTTATTATTGTTTTAGTTGTTATTATATTATTATTATTATTATTATTATTATTATTATTATTATTATTATTTGAGAAACTAAATTGATCTTGACGGAAGATTTTCTTTAGTTCGTTTAAAACGTGTGTATATTACTAAATTAATAATTGTGTTACAAAATGGATCTCGATCAACAGGGAACTTCACTTCAAATATTGTTCTGACAACACTAACGAACTCGATAAAACATACGAATCATAAACACTCGTTTTGGAACGGAATAATTAGGCCTAATATTTGGCATTTGGCATTCTCTACTTTAGAATTCACTGGTTGAGTAGCTTGAAATTCAAGATCAACGTAGGAGTTAGGTAAACGTCATCCGCCCGTCCAGATTCGTGTAGCCCGGCTGGCCATTAGCGATAGTTTATCTGCGAATACAATATCTCGCCATAGCTTCGGTATTAAAATTACTGAACTACCTGATATAATAGACAGCGGATGATACAGAGCTTTAACAATGTAGGTAACATTGCTGGAAAACTCTTTGAGTGAATTATTGTCATTTTTGGTTAAAATAATGACAAGTTAACCACATGTATTTACACTACTACTATTACTACTACTACTACTACTACTACTACTACTACTACTACTACTACTATTACTACTACTACTACAGCTATTACTACTACTACTACAACTACTACTACCACCACTACTACTACTACTACTACTACTACTACTACTAATATTATTATTATTATTATTATTATTATTATTAACGATAATAATAATTCATTATTAGATAGAAGGAAGTTAATATAAAAGAAAAGTAAGATAAAGCTTCCTATTTCTTTTCATTGAGAGATCCTTACTACTAAATAACGATACTTCGACTTACGTGTTTGGAACTGCGGCGCCTTATTCTTACGTAAGAAATGTTAGATGAAGTGCAGGCATTTCCAACGCAAATGCTGACAATGTATTGCCGTTGGGGGACTTCATTTTCAACATCTTTTAACACCAGTTAATGCTTATTATTATTATCATGTTTAAGTACAGTATCTTTTACGCTGTCACTATAACAATTAACAGGGCGTTCAACACTTTTAAAAAGCACACGCAAACACAAAACACACTAACAGTTCTAAATTTAGCGCTAAGACCCTTTTATAAGCGGAAGCAGACCGTTAAAAATTATTTTCAATACTCATATTATTTTCTTAATGGTCTGTTTCTTGAAAAGGGGCTTTGGTCCGAAATGTAGACTTTTTAGTGTGTTATATATTCGTCTGTGATTTTTAAAACTGTTGGAATATCTGTTCAATGTTAGTAATATTTTTCCAATGAAGAATCTTTTGGTTTTAATATATATTAAAACGTTTTCTTACACGCGGCTACTCCCATTTTCCGGTTGCGAAGCGCTTACTAAGTATGTAGCGGCGCTCAGGCGGCCCGTAACTGAAATAACCGCACTGTAAAATACTATAACCTCATCAGTGGAATGGATATGCTAGAGTATATATCACTACAGAATAATGTTAAGTTGCAAGTCGATATTTTAAACCCTTAATGTTTATTTCTCATACCTTTAAATGATTTTTGTAATTCTGAATTTTCCTTTCTGTTAAATTTAATTCCTAATTACTGGTAATTTGCGAAATAATTCTTCTTGAGATTTGAAGGGAAAGTGTTTTGATTCCATAATGAGCGCGTTTAAAAAAATTAAATTTGATCACTTTAAAATGCATAAGAAACCACTTTGAAAAATAGTTGATTCACAGTCAGCTATCTACTATACCAAATTAAATGACATTAACACACACACATGTATCGTATCATGCATACGTTTCAAAATTTACTGTTTAACTGTGCTTTCAGGCGATAAATATAGGATGCTATCTTGCGCACATTGTCCTTAAAATGAAATATAAAAGTGTTTCTAATCTATAAATACAAATTTACCAGAAACTTTGACACTTTTATTGTCTTAATTTGATTAACTTGTTTTGCATCTAAATGCGTGTCTTCCTTTCATGGACAAACATGGAGGATAAGAAAGATTGCAATAACAGTCATTGTTGCTGAAAATTACTCCTTTGTATCTATAAATATTATATTTTACTTCTGTGTCAAAAGTTTACTTTTTAAATTTTATGGTTTATTAGTATATTAATTTCACTTTAACTTTTGTTAAAGATACTGTGTGAGCAAATGTATGTCCTTTATGAGATACAATTAGGGTCAACAATAAGTATGATACTTATTTCATATATAAATTATTAGTGGGTCATTATAGCTTTGTAATAAATTCTGTTTTTGTTACTGATTATATAAAAAGGGTCTATTAATTTTTCGTATTTTATTTTTTGACACCTTTTTATAGTAAGCCTTTAAGTTGTTATACGTCATTTACACTTAACACATGTGTCAATAGTGGCAGTTTTGACCTGGATAAGCACTACATTTTTTAACACATCATAATTCATTCTGGACGTATAGTTCGATTTTTTTCATGGCAGCTCCTCTGCGCGGGTTGAAAAGTTGGATACACTTGGAGGCGAGAGTAGAACATGCTCTGTAAATACCTTTAACAGTTACAATGGAAAGCATAGTCCTATCTGCAGAGCCTATAAACAACAACTAACCCTCACAACTCTCCGTTTCGTTATCTGAATGAGATAGACTCATCAAGACCACCGGCCGAGAACAAAGATTTAACCCTATGTTTCTCTCGTTAAATATAATTAGAATAATAAATGTTAATATGCACAATTATCTTTAAAAGCGTTTTATTTTCAAAATTTCTACTGTTAAATTTAGCGTCCATTAAATATACATATTTTCTAGAACAATTTAACTTAATCATTTTATTAATTTAATTAGTTTACAACCAATAGTGCTAAATTCTAATCTGTAATATAATCAAAATTTTGCCAGCTGTTTTACCAGAGAAAAAGTACAAATGTAGCCACAATTATCGATAACATATAAACATTTAAAATAATACTTACAATGTTATCTCTGCTACAGAATATACATTTCAAAAGCTTCAAAGGCATTTTTCTAGCTGGTCTTAGAACGTTTAATAACAATTAAGGTTCCAATCCCATGCTGTTACTTGGCTATGCTTTTTCCTTTCGGGTAAGGGGAATGGTGATAATAGGTATTCCTGCTTGTTCTCTCACCCGAAGTTAGCAATAAAATGTAACAATTCTCTTTTCACGGTACACATAGAATAATGGAAGCTACAATACTCAACTATTGCCGATTAATTTTAAAAAAGAGTAGAAAAATTTTATTGTAATTACTTCAAACAAAAGGCGATAAAAATTCCGGGTTGTTGGTTCAACAGGAGCATTTATATCTTCAGACATTTTCATGTATATAACCAAGAAGAACGCTATTACAGAAAGAGGTCGTAGGTTCTTTGCTTCCCAGTAGCTGCTAGTAACGGAAATAAATGGTGTGATTGAGATATACTGTAAACGAACTTACAATACTTCAAGGATCATAATAAGCCACCTTTGTAAGATTATAGTGAATTATTAGAAATAGCACTCTGGATACCCACACTTATTCGTATTTTTTATTGTTTCTCTTTGGGATATTTCTGGCATTTCTTGATAATTTCACTGGAAGCAGTACATCCATCAATTAGGTGTATTTGATGTTTCCTCATTTTCTGATACAAACATTTATTCATGTTAGTAAACATAATACTGTATTTTTTTTGTTTTTATTCATTATCTTTAAGAGAAACGTGGTTCATATAAAACTCTCTGTACTACTTAGCTTCATCTAAACAACTAATTTAATTTTAAGTTTAATGACATGAAAATCAATGCGTTTTTCTTTTGTGCGTAAAAATACTCTACACTGTGTATATCAAATTGTTGTTTGTTATCTAAACATCAGGGTGTGTAATATAAATACATTGGATTATGGTTTCATTATAAGAGTTACTGTAATCAGAAAGGAAGAATACTAATTTGACATTACAGGCATAAATCAAATTATTTTTAAATTATTCCTTGTTCTCTATTTAATGCAAGTCCGATTTTCATAGTTTACTGAAGCATAAATATATTAAATTAATGTAGGTTCTAATGAGTTGGTAGTCCACTGATGTCCTACATCACTTAAAGTGAAAGAAAACTCGCCAAATGCTTCCACCCATCTCACCTGTCTCTAACTGGAATGGAAGCCGTGGTTCTTATTGGCCAAAACATACTTTATAAACCACGATGGTAAAAGCAGATACAAAATGTACATGTGAATGGACTTATGGATTTACTTCATAGTGCCTGACAATGCTATACAAATCATGATACTGTAGGTCAGTTAATAAAAATCAGCACTTTATCTAAAGTAGATAAACTTTTATCTGCTATATGACTATTGATGAAGAATATACGAGGACCGGAAACAAAGTAGTGACAACACTGTCGCAATGTTGCTAATGGACATTTGAGAGCGTTTCTAAAAGTCCATAGCGTGCATAGATTAAAACTGAGTAACATGGGGTACAAAACTTGTTCACACGATGTGACGCCTATTCATTTTACCCTCTCTCTATTTTGCTTTTTACACTTACTGCACAATTTATCATTTCTCCTCTTCTCCTCTTACCGCGTGTAAGTAAATAAAAATGGTTATAAGGAGTATAAATTCCAAATCTCCGTGCTACAAGTTGAAGTATTGCAGAAATGGTGGATATTATGAAAGCGTTTTTTCCTATTGCTCTACATCTAATAAGGGTCAGAAAATTAATATCGCAACATCTTATATAACCGGAAATAAATACTGACCTTCCCTATGAGAGTTCAAGTATTTATATCTCTACAACACCAGCCCGTCAATGACCGCACTGTAGAAAATTGCGCACTGATCCTGAAACCACTTTGCCACTACATTCTTCACAGGATTTATAATGGGAATCATGTGAAATGCAACGCTTGTTTCACTTTATACCAGAAATGACAAATTTATAAGATGATATACGAGCTGTGGAGGGCAACCCAGTGTATCCCACTTGAACTAGTAAACACTATTCTAATGGAAATACCATACTAAATGATAATTTTTCTGAAAAGCACTCCGGAACTTCTGAACTGGAAGACATATTTGCACTCCGTACTGCTGTGAAGATCACTTCTTCTTCTTCTTCTTCTTCTTCTTCTTCTTCTTCACAAATACGAAACAGAATATAAATAACATCTTCGCACCTCCACTTTGCATTCCCTTTGACTATTTCGGAGCAGCTTCCATCGACATTTTAACGCTTAAACTAACGCTCAAAACGATTACACCATATGTTGATACAGAAGAGGAAAATACAGTGAGGTTATTTTAGTTTTGGTCACTTGAGCCTGACTGTTTACTAAGAAAGAGTAGCTGTTCAACCAGTAAAATGGAGATGGACTCGTCGCGTGTTAAGTTTGTATATTTAATTTAGTACTTATGTTTTTACTGAAAACATTAAATGACACCCTATTTAAAAATGATAATAATAAGTACCAACCTGTGTACCCCCACGGGTGGCCAAGGTCATTAAGGCGCGGAATATTGAACGGGAGGTTTGGGGTTCGATTTCCTCCAGGACCGTCCTCCCTGACTGGGTATTTTGCCAGGTTTTCCTCAGTCCTCATGAATAGCAAAGGCTGAGAATGTACCCTAAACTTAGGCCTAGAACACTTAATTCCTTAAAAAAATATCCGTTCCCAATTTATCGTTTCATCTCATGAATCATCAGTGCCCACTGCATGTAGTGCCTCAGTAGTAAAAACGGGCGCTGAACACTATTAAAAAAATAAACTGTGTTACAAGAGATAACGGTATTGATGTCTCAGCTGCAATACATTGCCGCCGTTTGCATAGGACATTCCTGTATTTCATGTAACGTTTCTTCCACAAGAACAAGGAGGTTTAAACGCTATCTTGCCATTGAGAGATGGTATCTCTCATAACTTTTTAACAATTTGACGAACGGTTTACCTGGAACACGATTGTAAGGTTATTTTCTTGAGAATCACATTACCTCTTCTCTGCAACAATCGGTTTTCTCACGCACACCTCATTAACTTAGTAAAAGAAGCCTTCGACGCAGCATGGATGCCCAGCATACTTACAGCTCAAAAAGTAGCCAGATATCACAGAAATATCTACGGGCTTTCCAAAATTACAGACGTGGACAAATTATCAGACTAAAGAGATGTTTTTCCAATGTCTGCGCTTTTACTTGCTTTCAAGCTGTCTTAAAATAATGTGATCATTACATCATCATGATAACATTATTTGTGTTAGTACGTAGTTTGAATCCCTTTTGCCTCAATAACTACTTAAAGCCTCTTTGGCATACATGTACAAAGTTTTACTAGATTCCTGAATTTCAGGATGGATCTCTGTACCAAATATCTGTCGGTGATTGTATGAGTCCCGCCTTTGTGGTACTGTTGATTTTCTTTAGTCTCTTCTCTTCGATTGCCCAAATATTCTCTAAGAATTTCAAATCAGAACCATTTCCTGGTCAATCTAGGACATTAATGTGGGAATCCTATAAAAACTTGGTGACTTTTTTGCCCCATGACACGGCGCGCCGTCCTGCTTAAATATACTGTCTTTGTCCGGAGGCCAAGCCCATATTAGTGGCAAAAGCTATTTTCTAGCACTTTTATTTACTGATATTGTGTCATGATGTCTTCAACAATGTATAGTCCACCTGTACATGGACAGACATCACATTCCATACCATGACAGACGTGAAGTGTTCACTGTCTGAGCAACACATTCAGCTTTAAACGCTTCTCCCTACCTCCTGCGCACATATTGACCACACTCCTCACCAATTCTGAATGTGCACTCATCGGAGAAGAAAATCTGAAAAAAAGATTAGGAGATTAGAGAAAGCTATTCCTCATTTTAAAAATGGCAAGAAAGTAAGTATCACATAAAGGCAATTTTAAACCAGGAACAAACATACTCTCAACCTAATATAATGGATGATAATACCATAAAATGTAGTTTTTATACACGTGCAAAGTAATTACTTTTCCTAGTCCTGCGTAGACCAGCTAGCATAACTCACTCTCCTTTTTGCTATGGCAGGAGTGATCTTTACCTTTTTTCTCGGCCTCCTTGCAGCTTCACTGTACAGCTATCTCCCAACTGTTCTTGTTCATACATCCACTCCAAAATTAGTCAGGGAATTAGACAGCTCTGTGCAGTTTGTTCTCCGGTTTTGATTGGAAAGGTTAAGAATTTTTCTTTCTAAGGTTCTTCCTTCTGCCACATTTCCTAAACCGATGCTGTTCGTACACCATCTTGATATTTTTTTATTTTGATATTTCTTGATATTTTTAGTCTTTCCGCTATGTGCTACTGTGTGTAATAACCCTCATTAAGGAAAGTCCTGACAATGGCGATATTTTGGGAAATAAATCTTGTTTCCTGCCCATAATCTAAGTTTTCTCTCTGTCAATTGAAATCTTAAGAATATATTTAGAGCTTTCATACCAAAAAGAACGAATTTAAACAGTAAATAAAAGAAGGGTTGTGTGTGTGAATTATTGTATGTGAAACGTAGAAATAAACAGCTTTTTCCTTATCTGAATTTTCATCCTTGTTGCTATCCACTGAAAAAACTACCAGTATTTCCAACATTGAATTGCTGAATTTTAAAATAATCGGATGCACAATTAAATGTAATTAAAAAGTACTACAGACTATTTTACAACACTGTAGCAATACTAGATGCTCTTTTACAACGGTCTGAATTAAAAATGAAAAAAAAAAAGACTGCGATAATCACCTGAGTCTAATAATTTCTCCATGTCTGTACTTTAGTAAAAGAATTGCGTCACTAACAGTAAACAGTGTGTCAATCCAAAAAAGCATGAGCAAAGGCTGCCCACAAGCTTGCTGTTGCTGCCCCGGTTTCTGGAACATTTAGTGCAATTTGCTACTGAATATAGCGTACAGCTAACTGAAGGTCCTAACCTTTGCGGGCAATTTCCTGATGATCACCATAGGAAGAAGCTTCCTTGGGCTTGAAAACTGTGCAAATTTCAACTTGTATAAGGTGGGGAGATGGGTCTAAAATAACAAAATCACATTTAAAGAGCAGAAATCGAGACTACTGGTTACAAAAAGGAAACCGCAGGCAGCACGAAAACTTAATATTATTCTCAATAACGAAAGTATTCCAAGCTGGGAAGAGTATAAAATACCTTGGAATAACAATTGACAATAAGTTTAACTTGAACAAACACATAGACCAAGCAACACAAAAAAGTACTAATCTGATACATGAACTGGCAAAATCGGCAAAAATTAATTGGAGAGTGAGCTACGATATAATGAAAATCAATTATAAAACGGCTACACTGTCGTATGGAGCTTCAGTCTGGATTGAAGCCATCAGTAAAGAACATAATGTAGTACACAACTGAGTGCAGGAATTAATAAACATTATAACAGCCAAGGCAAGCCCTATATCAAATGAAGCATAACATGTCTTAACAAAGAGAACTCCAATTATTTTAGAGATCCAAAAGATGACAAGTTTGTAGGAAATCAAGAAAGCAAAACAGAAGGGAATAACAATGGGGATTCCAATGCACTACTTGAAGTGGCCGCATCCTGCCAACTTAGCGCCATAAAAAGAAAGCAGGAGAATACAGAGAATAAAATCGACATATGCGCTGACGAGAAAGCATAGGGAACACAGGAGTCGGAGCAGGAATCGTATTATGCATCAACAAACAGCCAGTACATAAAAAAAAATCAAGCGTAAAAGTTCACTATTTTTAAAGCCTTAGAGTGTTTAGAAATAGAATAGCCTCCCATTCACACACAAAAAAAAAAAAAACAACAACAACCAGTCCGCACAGATAGCAGAATAACTCTCAGTTCACTTGAAAACCACACCAACCGAAGAAGCCAAATCCCAATAGTATTAGGGCACAAACAAGAAAACTGGAAACACAGAACTGTATGTTTCATTACAGCTGGATCAAGGCGCAGGACGGGAATGAAGGCAACGAAAGGGCGAACAACCTGACGAAACAAGCAGCAGGGACTTCCAGTGAACTATAACCGCAAGTCATTCAGCACTGTGTGAAGTGAACTACAGTCAATAAGTGTAAATAAATTGGAAAACGAATAGAACTGTACTCTAAATGGTGCAGTAGCAAAAACATTCCTACCAGTATGAACAATAGATGGAAGTTAAACTTACCATTAAACGGATTTGATTTTGTTTAATTACAGACGCCCTTTAACGTCTCAGGTCATCAGCGCCCCCTTTAATGCAGGGCGTGAAACGGCCGACAATTTTTGCTCAGAGGCCTCTTTTTTCAGGCCCGAGGTTCTTTTTCGTGCCGTAAATGTACGACACGGGACCCACGGCTTTACTTCCCTTCCGAAGGAAGCCATACTTAGGATTTTTACGCCCGAAAAATCCATCCGTCCTGGCCGGGATCCCACCCGCGATCTTGAGTTTAGGAAGCAAGTATAGTTATCACTACACCCCCAGGACCAGCACGTTAAACGGAGAAATAATAACATTCTTAATAGGGCACGGGAAGATAAATTCATATTACTTCAGTTTTAAAATAAAGTTATCCTTTTGTGTACTTACGTAAACGTCGAACAAAAGGTAGATCACTTATTATTAGAGTGTGAAAAACTTGAAAGGTAAATATTTAGTAACAATATGATATGCAAATACAGAAAATGGTTCAATAAAATAAAGTTAAAGCAGGTTTATACACAAGAACTTATCTCGTATATAAAATCGATAGATTTAGAGAAATTCTAGCGTAACACAGACGAAAACATATAATAATTATAGGCAGATGCTATAGCAACAACAGCAGAATATAAAACGTCAATGTATGGAATAAATTAAAAAAAGTAAATCATAAAACACACAAAACAACCCGCCATGGAATAAGAGTGAGCACAGCTTAATTATTGTCCACATAACCATTAAAAGCTGACATTAGGCTTGTAGTTTTACTATTTTTAATGAAACATGCTACAAATAAATTAAAATAAAAAAAAAAAACAGACGCATCATACATAAAAGACCGTTCCTGAAGGTTATAGTTATGTAGTGGCATAGATAACGAAAATCAATTTGCACACAATGAAAGCACCAAGTGATACACCTACGCGCAACCAGTTGCTGACTGTCTGCCTCTACACTCTGCTATCCACCGCCATGGGTGGCCGAGGTCGTTAAGGTGCGGACTCGTGAGCGGGAGGTCTGGGGTTTGAATCCCACCAGGACCGTCCTCCCTGATTGAGGTTTTTTCCAGGACTTTCTCAGTCCTCATAAATGGCAAATGCCGGGGAGGTACTCTAAACTTAGGCCTGGAACGTTTTCTTCTCCCCCCCAAAAAAAATCATTTCCCTATTTATCATTTCATCTCATGTATCATCAGTGTCCAATGTACCTGCATAGATTTACAGTGTTAAGACACAGACGGAAGTATGTGGCTCGATTCCCGCCAGAGTCATCTTCTATTTTTTAACAATAGAACATGCCGGGGAAATGCATTAAACTTAGGCCGGGAATGCTTCCTTCACACATAAAATTCATATTCAAATGTATCATATGCTTTTCTGCATCGTTAGAGTCCATCATCTCTGATGGCTTAATTCATACAAACGAGTTATATATTATTTAAAAAGAATAGAATTCTGATGCCAGACTAACAGGAGTGCCCTCTCTTGGAGAAGCCATGTGTACTATGACCACATTTCCAATTCAGCTCCCAAATAGAATTATTTTACTGATATTGTAAATACTCTTTTAAATAAAAATATCAGCACGAGTTTGAAATGGAGGATTGTTTTCTAACTTGGCAGTCCGTAAAGGTTCACTATGTAAACTGAACGCAGAAGCTTTTGGAAATAAATCTGAGATTAGTTCAGTGTGTGCAACGGTAGAACCTGATAAGCGGGTTGCCATAATGTATTAACGTTTGTGTGCGCTGTTCACCTGTGCTCAGACTAACCCTATGGGTGCGTATTTACATATATTACTTGGAGACAGCTTATGAACGCTCGTATTTTGGACACAAAGGTCGAAATACTACTGCTCTTTCCCGGTATTTGCTTTTATATGGTCTGCACACGATGCTAAATACGAGCATGTTAACTCCGCATGTGTTTGCCGAGACACCTGGAACCGAAATTATAGTGGGGGAGGCAATTTGTTATGGATGGAAATTTACTTTTATTTATTTAACCGGACAGTTAGATGTTCTTCTTGTGTTGCCTCGACTCTTGGAATCATGATTTCGATGCTTCTTAATTCTCTGGTTCCAATGCAGAGGATAGGGATTTCAGGGGAATTTGAACTGTTTTAATGACTTGAAGTCATTAGGGAGGAAGGGATTGTTCACTGTAATAATATAAGGTTCGGCTCTGGTTGGACATTTAATTTATTGGACAACTTGGAAGGCTCAGGAACATGCTGTGCTTCTGTCATGTGGATATTGTTCTGGTCCTATTGTACTTTATAATCTTACACTCGGGTTATAATTCCCTGTCTTCACTCGAGTATTTACTCCCCTTGACACAATTTCGAAATCTAATAGTCACCCTATCATTGACTCCACGTGATTATTTTTACTATTACTTTTGCGCTGACTGACTGACTCTCACTGACCGATTCTTTGATTCTCCGCGACGGCTTAACTGATCTACTATAGCACTGAATGCTGATACTGACTAACCGCTACTATTGCTACTCTTGTTACTACCAACTGCGATTACTGCTGCCACTGTTATTCTCTTACCACTGTTACCCTCTGTCATGAATGCTTAAAACTTACTTATTATTATCAATATAAAATCTATAATGCGAGTTCGCTCCTCCTTTGAGAAAATTGAATTCCTTTGAATATTATTAAACTTGGTTCCTTCTAGAATTTTATTGGATCACAAAAGTTATGGTTGATTACAAGTTCGCTTTTATTCGTCGGGTTTTTGTAATATGCTCATTAGTTGAAGTTTCTAGATTTTACCAGGAAACATACGTGTGCTATTCCCACGCTACGAAAGAAAGAGACATCTTCCCTTCACTAGATTCTTGTGATAAAGCACGTTTCAGCAATATATGCGGCCTCCCTTTGAAATAGGTAGTATATTGGTTTCTGTAAAAACACGTAGCTCTGTATGCGATATTTCCTTTTGACGACAAGTACAGTTACCAATTGAACTCATATTCCTAGCCGTACCCCAGTTGTATATCATTTGGCTCCTTGTGTTGGCAGTCTGTCTGGAAGGGTTTGAACGAGAAAGGTTTAACAAAAGGCTTTTCAGGTAAAGCTAATGTCCTCCTTCTACTTTTCCGACAACGGTTCAGCATGTGCATCCCTTTTACAGGAACATAAAGACATATATGTGCACTGTCAACTTTGGTATTACAAGAAGATAACTTGAATATTACTTATTAGTCAAAAAGACATATCTATATACATACACTACCTTATGTAATATTGAAGTCCATATTTTAATTGTAACATTGATACCCTTGTTTATTATATTATTCTTGGCATTAAACAATACCTAAAACAAGATAGGATTATTATTATAATTGTAATCAGAAGCAATTGTAATTTAATGGGAAATTTTGAGACAACATTTCCTGCTTCACACCAAACGGTCTCCATCTCTTAAGAAAGAAAGTCTACAAACACCAGTCTTAAATGAAGTTGAGGATTCATAATAATTGTGTCCTGAGTTGGAGCAATAACGTGATCACAAATAAACGTGCCTAAAAGGTGTCTAAGAATAATCCATAGTTTCCGGTTTTATTGGAGCACATATTTTTTTCTAGCAGGCATTTTTCGCTCGCTCTTTCAGCAAAGCTTTTTCCCCAACAATTTCCAAATCTTCCCTCATAATTCAGAGCGTTTTTACCAGCTTATACGGGCATTTTATCATTAATATTTGTTGTAAAGCAAATTACTAATTTCCATGTTTTTCGTTGCCAATAGAATCTGGATACACTATGTGCAGTTATGTAGAGACAGGGCCATAAATAGTTCTGAAACTTGTTTTAATGTTTTTGAAGTTTAAAAAATGCGAAAAAGGAAAAAAAAAAAATTTATACGAACTATTAAATATTTGACTATTCGAGGACGGCCTGGAAAGTTCTCGGCCAAACAATAAGAGAGCGAGTTTTTATTTAGATCATTACAGCACATGTGACGTTGGATGAAAAAGTATTAATTCTGCTGCAAATCGGATCTTTTCTAAGGAATTGTTTTATCTTGTTGGTTTTAAATGTTCAAATAATACCCTCTCATTATGGTTTTATCTTTCTGAACCGCCACGGGTGGCCGAGGTCGTTAAGGTTCGGACTCGTGAGCGGGAGGTCTGGGGTTCGAATCCCGCTAGGATCGTCCTCCCTAACTGAGGTTGTTTCCAAGTTTTTCTCAGTCCTCATGGCAAATGCCGGGAAGGTACCCTAAACTTAGTCAGGCCTGGAACCTTTCCTTCCTCAAAAAAATTCTTTCCCAATATATAATTTCATTTCATGTATCTGCAGTGTCCACCGCCTATGGTGCCTCTGTAGTAAAAACGGGCGTTATCACACTATTCAAAAAAACTCTTTCTGAAAACAATCAATAATCATCAAAATAATTTAGTGTCGCAAACAGATGGAACTGACTTTGGCTTCTTTAACTTCCTTCCAATATTTTAATTATTTAGATTCTGCTATGTGACGGCGAGTCCAAGTCTCATTCAAGTTATAAGTCAAATAAAAAATCTGCTCTGTTGCTGTTAAAACGCTCCAAACTCTGCTCTGATGATTTCATGCGAATGCTTTTTGATCCGCTGATACCAAGAGCAGCATATATTTTGAGCAAACCTTTAGCATATGTAATTCTTCATGTAAACATAACCTACGCGTTTCTATAAATGTCTGTAGCCTTAGAGATTCCATGCATTTGAGTTCGCCGGTTTTCTGATACCATATCATGTATTTTTTCAAAGATTTTTGTTGTTAGTCGTCCTTCATGTGGGCCATCTTCAAGGCTCTTAAGATCAAGTTTAAATTTAGCATCTATTGTTATCGTTGAAAATAGAGAAGCTCATATGAATTTCCTTTGGCGTTAAGTTATTTTTACAAATAACTTATTATGCTTGATGCTCCATTTTATCCATATTATACAATCCGCACACCTTTTTAGAAAGTTGTATTAAATAAAATATTTAAAATAATGATCTGATATTTCAAATGAGTGCTTAAGACAGTGTTATCAATGTAAAATAATAAGGATTATATTGATCATAGCATGTACATCTGAGATCGAGGCCGAGAAAATACAGTGGCTATATCGAGGCCCAGGCTATCTAAAACTACTGTCCTTGTAAGTATGTGTTTTAATTTCTATATATTTTAAATGTAATCTCTTTATAAATTAACTACACTTTCCGCTAATGACTGCATAAGTAACAGCGCATTTTTCGTGTTTATACTGTATAGTACTGTGAACTTTTGGGATATTTTAAACTATTCAGTTCGTTCATATACTCACTTAGTATATTTTGAAATTTTACAAATGAAAGCTTTACGCTTATGCTAATATGATTTTAATGACGAAAAATAATAGAAATATTAATCTGCCATAGTAATCAGTAGTTTTAGTTAGTATGCCCGTTATTTTCATGTTGCTGCCCCTTTGATCAGGTTGCTAAACAATGTTTTCTATCCTCAAATTATGCTAAAGAACAAGAGCTGAGTGCCAGTTACTATTTCTATTTTGGTCACGGTGCCCAGAGCGTTTTCAGCAAGAGATGAGGACACTATAAGCTCGGTCCTACATTATGCATTTTTAACTGTATAACTTTTTAAGAATATATGTGTAAACCTACGTGTTTAGCATGAAATAAAAGCTAAGGTCATGCTTACGAACTACGGTTTATATTTCTATGAATTAGAAACAGAATAGCAAAATTTATACTTAGTTTTACTGCTAAAAACCCTAAATACTTCTTGATTGCCTATTCTTCTTACAAACAATTTTATTATACTGTGAAGGTTTTTAAATTTCCTCCCCTTATATAAAGCATATAAAACATTTTTTTCTAGCAAGTGTATTCAACAACATTTTTCAATTTACTAGTCGTAAAGTACACAGTTCCATTAAGTACAACACCTAATACCTTCCAAAAACCATACCCATTTTAATCTATGTACCATATGTATCAGAACCTGATAAGGTATATCTTTATTATTTTCTTTATGCAATTGTTTACTGCTAGAATGATTATAAGTTTTAAGAATATTTCTAGAGGGATAAGACTAAATAGCATATGGTTAAATTACGTAGTAATATTTTTTCTTATGTATTCATATATATTTGACAAATGCTTTCATCATTACAATTAATAAAATATCCATAGACAATGAATTTGAGTCCCTAAGTATAAACCTTCGCTCCTTTCCTACATTTCTGAAATCTTATTATAGCAAACTATCATTAAAATAAAGTATTGCATGTTTAAACTCTTTGTCATATGCATTCTAGTAAATTTAGTATAACTACTTTTTTAAAAAAATGTAAATACAATCACTGTTATGTTCACTTTCAATATTTGTAACATTCATATAAAAGAATTAGTATGCAGGATTTATATTTTTTTCGTTTTAAATGATCTCATTAATTTCGTAATTATTTTCAGTGTAACGGTTTCGGTCACCTTGTTAGCAGATATCCCTTTCACACTTCCCACAGCTCGCTGACATATAAAGAGTCGTTAATATGTATGGCGGCGGTAGAACTGGACCTGGTTCTTGAAGGACAGGTCGAGAATCAGCCGCTTACACAATATACTCCTTACAAATTTTAGGCCCCGTAAAGATCCATTGATCCAGGCCGGGATTGAACCCGCGATCTTGATTTTATAAGGTAAGTATGGTTATCACTAGACCACCAGGGCCTACGTCATTCCCTCTTTCACTTGACCTACGTGATTCAGTTCCCTATGCAATTGGTTAGAAAGCACGTGCGTAGTTTCGAATCATGCTTTCATGTTGCAAGAGTGAAGTCTCTCCTTCAGGATTTTAAGGACTCCCAAGCTTATTTATATAATCAATAATTCATTTTATTTATCATCTCGAATATATCTGCAGTTTGGATTGGACAGAAAATAGCTATAACTGCAACCAAATGACATGCATCACTATCATGGTTGGTTTTACAATCAGAAGGTGATTCTGTTGATTTAATTCCCATGTTCAAAATATTTGATACCTTTAAAAATGACTTTCAATATTTGCAAGCTATAAAATGTTTCGTTGTGCATATACATATTGTTCAGGTAGAAAACACAGTTTCTTTAGTTCTGTTTATTCCAATATGACTTTCAATTTTCTTTCTTTTCCATCAGTTTCCCTTTTACACCCCTTATAAACTTTTCAGCGATTCATTAAGCTACTCATCAACTAAATCGTCATAGTTCGTATTCAAATAAAATTAAAAGGAGAGATTTGCAATGGAGAACTCTACTGACATATTATAAACATAAGCCGCTGGTATTACCCATGCATTCCACTCTCTTTGATCCTTCTTAACTAAGTATTAAAGTATTCCGTATGAACTCGTTGGCTTAATTCAGTTCACCTTTGGTATATGGATATAATGCAGCTGTCTGTTGCTTGGAAACGCTAAAAATATGCAAACGTTTATAAACTTCTTACTTATGAAAACTTCATATTTATCAGTTAATATCTAACTTTAGGGGAATTCCAAAAGAATGTTGTTAACAAACTCGTTGAACATTGTCCCTACACCATACCTTTCTTTTCGTACCGTCACTACACACTTTTTTTACCGCCACGGGTGGCCGAGGTCGTTAAGGCACGGACTCGTGAGCGGGAGGTCTGCGGTTCGAATCCCGCCAGGACCGTCCTCCCTGACTGGGGTTTTTTCCAGGTTTTCCTCAGTCTTCATAACTGGCAAATGCCGGGGAGGTACCTAAACTTAGGCCTGGAACGCTTCCTTCCTTAAAAAAAAAAAAAATCCTTTCCCAATTTATCATTTCATCTCATGTATCATCAGTGTCCACCGCCTGTGGTGCCTCAGTAGTAAAAACGGGCGTTAAACACTACTCAAAAAAAAAAAAAACTACACACTTTCCTTAGTCATCTCGTCTTGACAATTGGTATTTATCACTATTTTCAACTCCAGTACATGTAATACCAGATGAGTTATGCTGTACCAAAATCTTTGAATGCCGCACACAGAAAAACGATACACATCTAGCAACTCACGTCCCGAACCTAAATGCGCACCAGCCAGCCTTAGCAGTGGCAATATGCGTCCTTGACGGTCGGTGGGTGCGGCTGCGACCTGCCAGCTTTGGATGAAGTCCTTTGCGGCAAGAAAATAGAAAGACCAAATATTTTAAATGTCTCTGCGTTGAGTCATGAACATAGTTATTCAAAATCTCCTTGGCATGAATTATTTCATAATCATGTACCAACTGCAAATTAACCCTCATTGTCAATAATCCTTAATTAAATCTTTAACAATCCTTCATTTTACTATTTTGTGATTTACACTGTTGAACTTCCTTTCTAACAACTGGATTTTATATGTTCACATGCACACGTAATGTCTTAAGTTTTTTGCCATATAATACTATAGTTATTTTCTGATTTTTTTTTTTTTTTCAAGTCTTGCTCGCATGGACCATTGGCAAATCCTTGTCCATTTAATCTTTGAAAAAGTATTGCTCTTCTGCGTTTTTGCTTTCTAAGGTTTTTTTTTCAACAACAAGGTTTAGGCCATATATAGCCTGTTGTGACTTCAAAGGGCTATGTCATCTATCCAGCAAGTACTTGGTCTCCCAACTATCCTTTTAACAGCAGGATTATAATTGAGGAAAGTTTTAGGACATTATGATTCTTCACGTGTCCATTACCAGTTCTGCTTTTATTGTTCTATGCGTTAACAGAGGTTGTGACCGCCACTGGTGACGAGGTCATTAAGGCGCGGACTCGTGAGCGGGAGGTCTGGGGTTCGACTCCCACCTGTACTGGCCTCCCTGACTGAGGTTTCTTCCAGGTTTCCCTTAGTCCTCATAAATGGCAAATGACGGGGAGGTACCCTAAACTTGGACCTGAAATGCTTCCTTCCTTAAAAAGTTACCCCTTTCCCAATTTATCATTTCATTTCATTTGTCATCGTTGTCCACTCCACTGTGGTGCCTCAGTAGTAAAAACGGGCGTTAAACAATACAAAAAACCAAGATTGAATACATGTAGCTTGTCACGTATATATTCATTTTTATGGCCATCTAGTAGGGTGAGGCCGCCCAAACTCCGGCGAAATTTAATTTCACGACTTTCTAATTTTCTCTTACTTTATCCATTTAGTGACCGATTTTCGCACCCCTAAGTCAGTAATTTTCGCACGGTTTTGGGACGTTTTTAGCATACTTCACATCCCACAAATACTTGACCAGTCGCTGATATAAATTCCTTAAATGTATCTGGCTATGGTAATATTACTTTTGGTTTTTCTGCTCTTGTTTCGGCTTCTCCTCATTGAATGATACATTATTTTAATTAATGAAATTATGATTCTATTTTGCAAACACGAACGTGCCTTCTCGTATACAGTATTACATATCAAATTAAAATTCTATCCACTGAAAAATTACCTACATTTTACTATCTTTTGACTTGCATTAACTATGTTTTTAAGAAATCACATTGTCAAAGTAATCTACGATGGATGTTCCGAAAGTGCTTACAATAGTTGTTTTGTACCTTAAATTATTATCTAACATGCTTCAATGCACATGGGGTCTCTCAACACACTCCCCATAATACACCGTTGCCATCTTTTTAGTTATTTCATTATGGCTTCGCGAAAACATTGTTTGGGAGTAGTGCGCCTCCATTTGTGGACAGCTGTCTGAATGTCTTTATTGTTGCCGAATTTTTATCTCGCAACGAGTACTTCATATTGTAGAATAATCTGTATCCAGGAGGAGCGAGTTCCGACGGGTGCGGTACAATAATGAACACCGGAAATGTCATCTTTGCGGTCGTTATATTTCTGGAAAGTGTAAAGCTATAGGAACACTCCTCGACAACTTCACTTTTCTTCGTTACTGAATCCTGCGTTTAAGGGTTTTGCAGTAAAATTACTGTTGACAATCGTTCCTTGAGCAAGCCAGTTCATTAGCAGTATGCCTGAAATGTCCCAAAAGACGGCGATTATCCATTTGTCAGCAGGCAGACTTCAGCACATTTGTTCTGCGCAGTGTTGCGCAGCCGAGTTCTGTCAAATATTCCAATTCATCCAAGGTTATGCGTCTAACAACCACAATCAATTCAGACACAATCTAAATACTCCTGGGAGACAGCAATGTTGACGGACGACCAGTACTCACATTTTGTGTGCTGCCGGTAAAGAAACTATTGACCCAGTTGTAAACGATCTCCTGTTCAGGAGTTTATTGACCACATATCGTCTATAAATTTCTGAAGTTTTGGCACCTTCCTTTTACAAATATCATGCAGTCCATCTTTGTCGATTCTAGTCTTCTTTCATCTTGTCTACGTCTTTTGTACTTGTAACAAACGAACACTATCCTTTCGTTACACACTCTACTTACAATCGCCTGCTTGACATACTAGTATCTATCTACCGCCTTATGAATGCGTAAGATTGCGCAGTATTTGTAAAGCACCACTATAGTAAGTCATTTCCAAACGCCCCTCTTATTTCATTTCCTGAAAATTCATATTTTATCAGACTGAGCTTTAAAATTTTACACGCTCTCTAAAACACTTCCAAAATGTTGTATCTAGTTCATAAAGCGATTCTGCACGTATCTCTGCACATATAGAAACAAATATCTGAAAAGCGATAATACGTATATTATCCAGGAACACAGTCATGCCAACCCTGTACTGAAGTACTGTCAATGGCTATCCCATATTTTTCAATGATAGCACATGTCTATGTAGATATAAATAATATTTTAAATTACCCACGATCTGCGATTTCTCTAATGACTAGCATTTGCTGTTAACCTTTCATTTATGCTTACGAAACCCAACACAAGAGACCAAATACTTTCTTCACTAGCATTCTTATTCTTTAATAAACTAATATTGCTGAGATATTTCACCCTATCATCTCCTAAGATACCGCCTGTAATGCCCCAGTAATTAAAACGGGTGTTAAACACTGTTAAAAACATATCCTAAGATGATTCCCATAGCCTTGCATATTCATTCAGTATGTAATGACGTAATTGATGATGTATGATGATGTAATGGCGTAATTGACGCATGATTTCACGTTCTAGCAAACCACCACGGGTGGTCGAGGTCGTTGAGGCACGGACTCGTGAGCGGGAGGTCTGGGGTTCGAATTCCGCCAGGACCGCCCTCCCTGACTGAGGTTTTTTCCAGGTTTTCCTCAGTCCTTATAACTGGCAAATGCCGGGGATGTACCCTAAACTTAGGCCTGGAACGTTTCCTTCCTTAAAAATAAATCCTTTCCCAATTTATTATTTCATTTCACGTATCATCAGTATACACCGCCTGTGTGTCTCTGTAGTAAAAACGGGCGTTAAACATTATTAAAAAAAAACATTCTAGCCACTGTAGAGTTGCGATTCCATATGAAGCACATGCACTACCTAAAATCTTGTGATCATATGAAATGGGCAATTCTAAATCAAATCGCGGGTATGTAAAGCCACAAGAAAATGCTCAGTTGCTCTCTCGTAGGATGGTCAAGAGCAGAGCATTGGTACTTGTGTAAAGTCAAGTTGGGTTGGCACAGCAGTAATGATAGATGTTTCATAAGCGTTACTGAATAAAGAGAAACATTTGAACGCACCGAAGAAATCCTAAAAATTCTCCCAAAGCGTGGCTTCCTTATCGCTTCTCAATAAAAGCCACCCTCTCGTATTATACATCTCCCTCCCCAGCTATTGTTCTTTGTTCTCCTTGAAATCCCCTATTTTTAAACACCCTTCTAAAATTCTATTTGCTTCGTGCACACTCCTAATTGAGTGATTTTCACGTAATTATAGCTTTTATCCCATAAAAATGTTTAAGTTAATCTTTCATTGATTGTTTAACGCAATGTAACAATTATGGCGTTGGCACCGAAGAATTTGAATAAATTTCACAAAGTTATAACGTCATGATGCTACGATTTTATTGGTTATTAAATTAGAATTTCCGATGCTACGGAACCTCTTACACGGCTTTCAACAATTTAGCGTACTTTACTTTATATTCCATATGATGCTATTTTAACATTGTTTGTATGGGAAATAAGTTTAGTGTTGTATGGAATTTTCTGATGCCCTAAATTCATGATGTGTCGCTACTGTATTTTGCAAAAGGTAAAATATGTACAAAGGAAGTTTTGGTTCTTTCTATTTTGTAACTTATTCTTTTATCCATTCTTCCTGCTAAAGTTTTCTTTTTATAGGTTGTTTCTTTTTAACGAGCACTTGATTTCTTCTTGTGTAATTTTAAGATTTCATAAACATAATGCATACAGGTATGCTACCAGTTTTGGGCTAGCTGAACTTGCATTCCCTCCCTATAATCTCCGATTTCCCTTTAGAAAATCGCTCAAATTTTAACAAATAAAATGATATGCTCTTCTCAAATTAATGACTAACATGATTACATTAATTATGTAACACATTAATTAATAACGGGATCGGCTTTTTAGCAACCACCCGTTTAAGGTTCGGTATTTCGATCCAGTTGCTTTATTTTAAAACCAAACATTCTTCAAATAGCAACAAGAAAGTCTACTTTAAGGTAGCAGAAGTAATTTAATTCTTTGATTGTTAATGTTTTAAATTAAAATATAATGTACAAATAATTTAAGTTGTCGATTTATAATTTGTAAAGTTAAAATAATGCTTTTATTGAATGTAGGAAAGTAAAATGATATTGTTTTGCCAAAGAAAGTAATTGATTATAAGAGAAAAATTTAGTTTCCTCTGATGATGGGATCCAACAATAAATATAAGTGAAATATGGTTTATAAAAGAGACTATAAAGTTTTAAAACGTTTTACTTTATTGATAACATATAAAGGATTTTCACTTATCATGTGCTTATGCACTTCAGCAAAAAGAGAATAAACAGCATTAGCTGGAAAAAGAGAAGGTAGAGTGTTTTAAACACTCATCTCCTCTACTTTACAATAAACACCCATGCCCGCAACAGAATGGCTGCTATATCTTCACACTAAATAATCATAATCATCTAGTCACTATATTAAGTGATTAACTGTTCAACAAACTCAGTAATGGATTTAGCTTAACACACTAAGAAATCTACTTGTTTTTCTGGTAGTAAGGCAAACTTGTAAACGCATAACAATGAGAGGAGCTCTTGCAAATGTACTTTTATCACAGTCGGCACCTATATTTCTTATAGACATTTGTAGGCAGAAAAGTGGGAAGCTATAATCAAGGGAATATTATTGACTTAACGAGTGCTTTCAGTTGGCACATTCAAAGACTAGTGTCTAGGTGATTTCCGTAAATACACCATAAAATAGCGACAAGACTAATATGATTATAATGGCGTTGATGCCATCCATAAAGAATAATCGATCAAGATAAACCTAATGAAATTGCAACCATCTTTATTATCAGTAAATAACGCCGTACATTACCAGATGTACTTCCTCTCTTTAATGACGCTGCCTGCTCGGCAGAATCTTCTTCCGGTGCAAAACTTCCTGGTCTGGTATTGACTCTTACTCTCGCTTCCTTGCTCGCATTCGAAGAGTCACGTGGTATTCAGGGTCGGCAGCGTAAATAACCGCGGCGACTGTACTACTGGTGTGGTGGTGGTGGTGGTCGCACTAGTGGTATGTACAAGTTTTAGGCAGTACAACTGTAGTGGTCAACAGCAGTAGCTATAAAAACTTGTAGAATCATTTATCATTACAGAATTATAATGCGGACTTGGTGATACTCAACGAGAAAACCTTACATCTTATAGTTTTTCTTTCACCTCTCATGAATATGGTTCGAAATAAGCATTTGATACGCAAAGAGCATAGCGGATGAGGGATTCAGCAATATCGCTTTTTTCATTGATTTGATTTATTTACGGACGCTCTTTATCATCTCAGATCATCAGCGTGCCATTCAATTTAGAGCGTGAAACGGCCGGTAAATTTTGCACAGAGGGCTCTTTTTTCAGGCTTGACTTTTTTTCATGCCGTAAATGTACACACGGAACCCACGGCTTTATTTCCCTTCCGAAGGAAGCTATACTTAGGATTTTTACGCCCGAAAAAAATCAATCGATCCTCACCGGGTTTGAACCCGCGATCTTGAGTTTAGGAGGCAAATATGGTTACCACTACACCACCAGGACCAACTCAGCAATATCGAAAGAAATGCTCACCACTCTTATGGCAGCATAAAGGAATAGTTTTGTTGCATATTTGGAAACCTCAAAGTGGCCACGTATTGAATAATTAGCTAGTACACCAAGAAGCATGTGATTAAACAACCTTTAAGAGTTTCGACAAACCTTGAAATTGTGTATCAATTAATATATTATTTTAAAAATTATATATGAAACTAAACACAGTGAAGCTAATCTTCACTTCTTTGATTTAATTTTATGTCATCTAAACACTCCTAATACTTCACTTACTTGTCATAAAATGTGGTACATGTTTCGAAGACGTTCGTCTTCATCCTCGGCCACGGGATGACTGATTGGAGACTCGATTGGACCTGTAGATGTACGGTTTTGCCCTGGTGGCACTTTGATGAAACTAAAGTTTGTGTTTCCTTCTTCCGGAACGTCAAAGTTCATTACACGATCTCGGTGTTTGTAAATGTGAATTTTTCCCCATGTAGCCAATTCTGTAGATCTCTGTACTGCTTTTAACAATTACTTTTTTAATTATGTCATGATTTTCTGTCCAAAAATGATATGCTACAGCTAACTTTTCTATCTGTTTGTATTTTATGTTCCTAAAATGTTCTTTTAAATAATAATTAAAATATATATTATATTATTTAATATATTATTTAAAAATATATTATTTAAAAATAATATATTATGTTTTGTAACTATAATATGTTAGTACTAGTGCTATTATAATATGCTTTCGTTAGCATCAACCCTTCTCCCATTTTACTGTCCATACCCAGTATCTTTTGACTTAAAGAAAACCCACCTAATATCCTTATTTGGTCATCATCCTCAAACATTTTCCTATTCTAAATGCACTCTTCAAGTGATCGTAACTTAAACAACAAAGAGAATTCTTCCGCCTTTTGCGCCACGCGTACTGTCACACTTTTAGGGACACACGTGGGACGCAATGGAAAGAGAGAGAGAATTTGCGAGTTACAGTTTGGGAGTGCAGCAATATGCTACTTTGAAGCACTATTTAAATAAATTTAATTTCTTTCTTTCCATTACTTGCCACGTGTATTCCTAAAAGTGTGACAATACACCTGGCGCGAAAAGCGGAAGAATTCTTTTTGTTTTTCGTGTTAGGATCATTTTAAGAGTAAATTAAAATAGGAAAATGTTTGAGGATGAAGACAAACAGAATGTTAGGTGATCTTTTCTAAGTCCAAAAAATAAAATGGTAATGGGCAGTAAATTGGGGGAACAGTTGGGACCAACGAAAGCATATTATAATTACGAAATATAATTTATTAATTGAAACACAATTTCAAGATTTATCTAAACTCTTAATGCTTGCTCAATAACTTGCTTCTTGGTATATTATCTAATTATCAAGTATATGGCCACTTTGAATTTTCCAAATATGCAACAAAATTAAATTGAAATAAGTCAGTAATATTTAAATCCATGTCGTATGTATTATGGTATAGTGTGCTATTTAATGAAACCGCATTTGAAGTTAGATTATTAACATGGTATCATTTTCTTGGCACGTATGGTTTATGTGTTCTACTTCGGTGCACTGAGACTCCAGGTATCACGTGATTTACGTGACATGAATACCTATGGAGTTCCCTATATCATTGTCGGTCCTGGTGGTGTAGTGGTAACCATAGTTACCTTCTAAAACCAAGATCGCAGGCTCAAACCAGGCCTAGATCGATGGACTTTTTCGGGAGTAAAAATCCTAACAATGGCTTCCTTCGAAAGGGAAGTAAAGCTGTGGGTCCCGTGTCGTACATTTACGGCACGGTAAAGAACCTCAAGCCTGAAAGAATAGGCCTCTGAGCAAAATTTTAGCCGTTTCACGCCCTGATACAGCTTTTGGTACTGCATTAATTGCGAGAAACTGATTAGAATATATTTTTATTTCAGCTAGCTTTAATCGAAGGGTTCTGTTTGTAAGAATGTCAAGAGAAGCAGGAATTTTGCTCGGACAGCAGAGTGACCGATTTGACAGACAATGGAGCAAAATTTTCATTTGTTCATTAGGAGGACGGGTGTTCGCCCCGGCCAGGTATGCGGGGAAAGAACCGCGCTATAATACCGCTAAGGCTGTCGAACTATAACGTTCATTAAAACTCGAAATTATACGCTGGAAGAATCACCGAGTGGTTAAGCTCAAATAATCAAACGGGTCAATAATATGAGAGTGGCATGAAGTCACAGATAACCTATGAAGATGTCTAAATTCATAATGGCGGGAAAATGAGCGTCCCTGCGCATCATGTGATAAAGCGTGCTATATTGGGTATTTAAGGACGTGAAATCGCCCTTTTCGAGGTCTTTTAGGTCTCCTACTCCTTTACTCGGGGAACTCTGGTCTGTTCTCGTCATCTTGGTCCTACAAACTTTCAGCGTTCAGAAGTCATAGGAACACCAACGTTCGAGCTTCACTTCTGCTCGACACGTCTTCCGAGCGGTCAGGAATCATACTGCTAGTCAAGCATTACAGCTCCGCATGTCTGCCCGACGTCTCATTACTGAGGTCCGAACAGAAACGCCATGGGATGCACTCTTTGTTGAATAAACGACGTCAACTAGCAGATAATAAGTTGTTCTCTCTGAACAACACAATACCTTTAATTCCCCTCGCTCAACCCGGCACTACCAGGTCCCGAAAACCAGCTACATCCCTGTAGATCGACGAGAAGAGTTACTGACTGGTGAGCTATATCATAAACAATCAAACTCCTATCACCATTCTTCCCGCCACCTATAAACCCTTCAAACCTTGACCCTTCAACGCGGGCAATCATAATCAAAATTACGCCCCCGCATCCCCCACCTATAACTCCTTCAGCCCTGAATTGAATGGGACGCTGATGACCTGAGATGTTAAAGAGCGTCCGTAAGTAAAACAAATCAATTCAAATCCCTGTAACATTAAACTTCCTGGAGTAAAGCTGAGGCGATTGGAATACAGTGCTTACCTCCTAAGGTCGTAGTCAGTATTTAGATTGGAATATTATCTATCTATCTATCTATCTATCTATCTATCTATCTATCTATCTATCTATCTATCTATCTATCTATCTATCTATCTATCTATCTATCTATCTATCTATCTATCTATCTATCTATCTATCTATCTATCTATCTATCTATCTATCTATCTATCTATCTATCTATCTATCTATCTATCTATCTATCTATCTATCTATCTATCTATCTATCTATCTATCTATCTATCTATCTATCTATCTATCTATCTATCTATCTATCTATCTATCTATCTATCTATCTATCTATCTATCTATCTATCTATCTATCTATCTATCTATCTATCTATCTATCTATCTATCTATCTATCTATCTATCTATCTATCTATCTATCTATCTATCTATCTATCTATCTATCTATCTATCTATCTATCTATCTATCTATCTATCTATCTATCTATCTATCTATCTATCTATCTATCTATCTATCTATCTATCTATCTATCTATCTATCTATCTATCTATCTATCTATCTATCTATCTATCTATCTATCTATCTATCTATCTATCTATCTATCTATCTATCTATCTATCTATCTATCTATCTATCTATCTATCTATCTATCTATCTATCTATCTATCTATCTATCTATCTATCTATCTATCTATCTATCTATCTATCTATCTATCTATCTATCTATCTATCTATCTATCTATCTATCTATCTATCTATCTATCTATCTATCTATCTATCTATCTATCTATCTATCTATCTATCTATCTATCTATCTATCTATCTATCTATCTATCTATCTATCTATCTATCTATCTATCTATCTATCTATCTATCTATCTATCTATCTATCTATCTATCTATCTATCTATCTATCTATCTATCTATCTATCTATCTATCTATCTATCTATCTATCTATCTATCTATCTATCTATCTATCTATCTATCTATCTATCTATCTATCTATCTATCTATCTATCTATCTATCTATCTATCTATCTATCTATCTATCTATCTATCTATCTATCTATCTATCTATCTATCTATCTATCTATCTATCTATCTATCTATCTATCTATCTATCTATCTATCTATCTATCTATCTATCTATCTATCTATCTATCTATCTATCTATCTATCTATCTATCTATCTATCTATCTATCTATCTATCTATCTATCTATCTATCTATCTATCTATCTATCTATCTATCTATCTATCTATCTATCTATCTATCTATCTATCTATCTATCTATCTATCTATCTATCTATCTATCTATCTATCTATCTATCTATCTATCTATCTATCTATCTATCTATCTATCTATCTATCTATCTATCTATCTATCTATCTATCTATCTATCTGTCTGTCTGTCTGTCTGTCTGTCTGTCTGTCTGTCTGTCTGTCTGTCTGTCTATTTATATATACGTGTGTGTATGTGTGTGTGTGTGTGTGTGTGTGTGTGGTTTACTTGTATATATTTATCTTACAGAAATGCACATACCACATCTAATATATATTTTTTAATAATTCTTACTATGGGACTATATCACGAATGAAACCAAGGTTCGCTTGAATGAGTATTATAAACATTATGAGCATATAATCAGCAATACTTTCAAATACATGCTGAAGGAATGTAGAACATTCGTATATTCATAGTGAAAATAAGGTTTCGAACTATCAAAAAATTGGCATGTGATATGGTATCACACCAGCTCAATAATGGGTGGAAAGCGTAAACAGATGTAACCCTGTAGGTTCACCTGAGGCAGTCATATGTCACTGAATAAATATGTCAACCATTCCCTGCAAATAAGACGTAGTCTATAAATGGACAGAAACTTGTAGGAACGAGGAGAATCTAGACTGCAAGATCACTGGAAACAGAATCATAATCCAAAAGTGGCCACTGCAGAACAAGATGCTATCCTTCCTTCAAAATAATCTTCCCCATGCATTGAACACTGTGGCCCCGCAGTCGAAATTGCCTATAAGGACATGAAATACATGATGTAGGCATCTATTATTATAGTTGGGCTGCCAGGAAGAATATTTTACTTCCTATGCACAAGGAAACGAGAATAAGCTCTGTACTGCAGGAGCTGCCACCTTCAACATATCCTTGAAATAGCTATCTGACTGCGGAAGGAAACTCATGCTGGAGACCCAGCGGCATCAGATTTGATTCCCAATTCATCAGGAGAGCTGGTTAGGCTAGTGCTGATGGATCAGGGAAATTGATATTGTTTTGAATATGGACGCTTTAAAATATGGATTAGTTTGTGCGATAGAAAATTTCTAAGATTAAATGCCTTTTCTCGGGATAACAGTGACATGCCTACTGCACCTGATACTAGGCTTCAGGTGGAACAATCTGATATCACAGTTATTTAGTGGACTGCAAAGTTACCTGATTTAAACATAATTGAAAATCTGAGATGGAACCGTGAATGAATGTATTCCAGGTCAGGAAAATTTAAGGGAATCTCTTCAGCTATCCCTATAGAGTTCAGGAAATATTTCGACATGAACCTGCCTTTTAGAGAAGGTAATCAAACTAGAGCCATATTACTTAAATGCTGTGTTATATAACGAATTACTGATTTATGATCGTGAAAGTGAGTGAATGAGTGGAGAGAGATTAAACTCTTCTATATTTAAGAGCAGTAATTTATATTTTGAGACAGACAAGTAATAAATAAACTGTATGTGTAAACAAATTTTACAAATATAAACATTTCTTGCTATAATGACGACTCCTATTATAAGAAGAACGCGTAAAAATATTGCATTGGATTGTCATAATATTGTATCACAAATTTGTATGAATAAAATATATTATTCTGTTTGAGTATGTGCTTTTATTATAATATATTTAATTGATTTCATAATTTTATTCCAAATCGTACATCATGCTTCTAACATGATGTAAGGTTATTCACTTTCATTATGTTATGGAAAATTTACCACTAGCACCGTTGTTTATGCACTGTGTGTTTATGCACAGCATTTGCCTGCAGTGTCTCATAGACAACGTGCTTATATGGAATGTGATGGCACGTGCACATTTTCCAGCTACACATTTTATCTTATTTCTTATGGCTGTCATCCATTTCATAGCAGCATGTCACAAAGTCATTATAAAATCTTGAAAATATTGTTGTTTTTATTTCAGACTATCATTTAAGCATCCTGTTTATAGAGTAGCTATTTTTAGTGCTTGATTTTGCTGTTTGGCACATGCTGAGGTGCATGTGTCAAACCACAGGAGTTTTTTTCCCCCGTAAATATGGAACTCCATTGTGTTTATAAATATTGAGCTCTCCCTTATTATGTGTTGAATGTGAGAGAATGCCTCAACTGACGAATTTCCAACAGACGGGATAAGCACAGATAAGTAGAGATATACCTCGAATGCAGCCATTACTTTCACCAGTTTTGACGCACTTAAACTTTATCACTTGGAGGTTAATCAGGTCAGAATGTACAAAGCTAATAAAAATATATATCCATGATTTGAAATATCGTATTCGAGAAGTATGAGCAGCAATTTTGGGCCAAATATTTCCATCTCATTGAAACGTTGGGCACACTGGTTTGAAATCTTGCTTTAAGATTTTTTGAGTAGTGTTTAACGCCCGTTTTTGCTGCTGAGGCACCACAGGCGGTGAACGCTCATGATACATGGGATGAAACGATAAATTGGAAAATAATTTTTTTTTTAAGGAAGGAAACGGTGCAGGCCTAAGTTTAGGGTACCTCCCTGGCATTTGCCAATTATGAAGACTGAGGAAAACCTGGAAAAACCCCATTCAGGGAGGACGGTCCTGTTGGGATTCGAACCCCAGATCTTCCGCTCACAAATCCGCGCCTTAACGACTTCGGTCACTCGTGGAGCCTGGATTAAGTTTAAAAGTACACAATTGTACATATGTATAATAAGGAATAGGCTTAGATGACGTTATTTACATGAACTGGGATTACTGTTATCCAAATGTTTATTAATGTTTGCTGAGAGAAGCGTGAGAAAGGAAGTGAACCAGAGTTCGCTCAGGAATACAACATGGTCACGTCTCTGCAACTTCATTCAGTTCACATTTAATGCTATCTGTGATCGAGTGAAAGCGAAAATAAATAATTTGTTTCTTAACACTTAATTCATTAATTAATTAATTAAGTCATCCTTACATATTCTTAATAATATGAGAAACAGAAATGTTTATTGTTCGTGTTATATCTTTAATGTATGAAAAAAACTGTGTCAACGCTAGTTAATTATTATGTATCTAGTGGCATTGTGTTACGTTTTAGAAGAAAGCTATAACTCTATACACACTGCACTCGATGGGATAGGACGAGATTATTATGGTTTGTCCCGCACTTCATTTACCATGTCTATACGCTACATAAAATTGATTCAAGACCAAAGTATTATTTCATGAAAATGGATCGAAACATTATTCCCATCCTGCATAATAGTAATATCTCGATTTTTTAATTACACCACAGCATGTGAAAAAGAGAGTAGTAATACAGAAACAATTTAAGGAAGAAAAGTTAGCATAAGATAAATTCACACAATATGTTCAAAAATGGACTTTAAAAGTTAAAATGTTAACTTATTTCGCTATTCCAGCTGCTGATAAAAACCCGCATTCATAGTCCTATCCAAAACACCATTTTTAATATACTCGTATAAAGAATCAGAACACTAAAAATACTAAGCATGAAACTTTATGATTTCCTCATTTGTGAAAAACATAACTGTTGTAGTTTCTATAATTCATTACTCTCCATTAAGGTGAATAATTCCAGAATAGGAATTTGTTAACACGGAAAATACGTTGGTTTATTCGTTGAGTCATGTCATGTATGCTTAAGGTTCTGTGTAGAGAATTTGTGGGAGGGGGGCGTTCTACGTTATACTTTCCTAAACATACGCATGCCGAGTGACGTCATATTGTCTTTCTCCATAAATTATTCACGCGTTGCTCAGTTCTTGAAAAGGGCACTTTACTACAGTGAATCAGGGTAGTTATTTCTCTCTTTTAGTTAAAAGAACTAATCTTTTCTTTTATGTACTTTGTAATTACCGAACATAGCTGAAGATGGACAACTACAATAACACCCTCGTTGTAAAGTTAAACGTACGTTACAAAATACCTTCTATACCTTTGAAGCAAGAAACGGTTTGGTCAGAACTAAGATGTGTACTCTCAACTGTTTGAGAATAGTTCAACGTTATGTGAAGACTTATCCACACACACATACACTTGCGTATTCATACAGGTTGTTTCGGAAATATTTTTTTTCAAACTTTGGTGTCGGGTTGCACGCAACAGAACAAGAAAAAATGCATATAAACATATGCCCAGAAACCCTTAGTTTTTGAGTTATTAATGAACGTTTACCAAAACAAGAAAAACTATCCATGTAAACATATGTCCGGAAATCCTCAGTATTTTAGCTATTAATGAAAGTTTACTTCAACGCATTTCAAGGTACAATTTAACAACTTAAGTTCCAAACCGAAAATAAAATTGATATTCTTAAGTAATCGAATGATGTTATGCATCGGCATTGACAAAATAATATTCGCAAAATACAGCAATAGCACTTTTGACACTTAGTCAATATATATATATATATATATATATATATATATATAAATATATACATGGGACTGGGTGAAATTTGTGTGTGTGTGTGTGTGTGTGTGTCTATCTATATACGGGTGGTCGAGATCATTAAGGCACAGACTCGTTAGCGGGAAGTCTTGGGCTCGAATCCTGCCAGGAACGTCTTCCATGACTGAAAAATTTTCTAGGGCATTTAAACACTATTGAAAATCACTTATACAGACTACTTGACTAAATTGTTTAGCTTTGTGCTTAATAAACTCTGCTCAGTTTTTTATTTTAAATTTAACATTTCTACATACATGTGCAGGGAGAGAAAGAGAGAGAGTGTGTGTTCAAATAAGCTGAAAAAGAGGCCAGAAAAGCGTACCCAGAACTTTCTTTTTTGCATTACAAATACGCGCAATTTCTCAAATGTACGACATGTGGCTAAGTAAAACTGAGCGCACGCTTAGTTTAGTGGCTAGCGTTGCTTGGCTGGAGCTACCTACTTAAATTTCAATGTTAGGAAGGTCTGAAATGGAGTTCTCCCAGCCTCACGAGGACAATTGCGGAACTGCCTGATAGAGAGGTAGCGTCTTTGGTTCCGGAAACCGCATGATGTGTTCTAATCACATGCCTCCCTGCAATACTGCCCTCTACCCATAATGTCGTAAGGTGGAAGCAGTGAACGCTACGTGAGGCCTAGGCTAGAATTGATCTGTCTCGCTAAGAGGAGGTTTTTTGCAATATAGTTTATAAAATTGCATGATAACTGCAAAACAAAGAACTATGCTGTTCTGCTATATTTTGAATGTTAGTCAAACTTAAAAAACTGACCCATTGAGACTGCCCCATCTCTTAATTTTTTCATTTATAGAGTTTAATTTTTCAATACTAAATTATTCATTATATGAACAGTTAGTAATGTAGTAACTAAGTGACGTAATTAAGTTGTAAAACAAACAAAACATATAAATACTTATTTGATAACTTATAATTAAATAAAATATACGGCTCTGGTCTTAAATCATTGTAGGAAAAACCTTAGGCTATTTTTGAAGGTCATTTGAGATGAAGAGCAGCAGCATTATATCTTCTGACAACAGTACAGTTTTTCATAAACATGAATCTAGAGGCTAATTTGCATAATCTTCAGGAATGGGAAAGAGTGGCAGTTTGAATATTCCTGTAACTATGGGCGTTAAAATATTTCCACAAGAGAAATTGTTATGTGCATACAATGTAAACTTATTGTAAAGTAATAATAAATACGATATAGCATTTTGATTGAAAATGTCTCCCGTGTAATGTCCAATTTGGTTATCCTTCATAAGTTTCTTCTGTACAACATTTTCATTTTGGATCAAACATGGCGGTATTTTTCCTCATGTCTCCATTGCAACATATACAGGCACTCTACAAATGAGAGTAGGCCTCGATGGACCAATCCTTGGGTTTTTGAGAAGCCGATATTTGCTCTTTACTAGGGACAAGATCATTTTCCAAAAAGTTGCACACACTACATAATTTTTATACATCGACTACACAACACTTCGCATTTATATACAGAGAAACCACTTACACTATCCTCTTGCGACATTTTAAGCGTTAGAGAACACAGGCACACCCTAACACACACTTTTGTAAACTCTATGGCAATACGGCCACGAGTGTCCGAGGTCATTAAGGCACCGACTTCTGAGCGGAAGGCATGGGATTCGATTTCAACCACGTTCCTCCTCCCTGAGTGAAGTGTTTTCTAGGTTGGCAAATGCTGGTGAGGTACCCTAAACTTAAACCTGGAACGCTTCCTTCCTTTAAAAAAACTTCTTTCCCAATTAATCATTTCATTTCATATATCATCAGTGTCCATCGTCTGTGATGTCTCAGTAGTTAAAATGAGCGTTAAACACTATTGCTTTTTTCTATTGCAATGCAGGACTGTAGATTATTTTGTTTACATCTGCATCATGAAAGTGCGTTACACTCTCTTTGCTTAGTTATTTAGTTTATTGCCGAGGGCAAAAATCCAGCGTGAATCAATGATGAATATGTAACTACTTATCGCACAAACCCGAGACTTCTACGGACATGTCCAGAATTATACACCTCTTCTGTTTATTATGTTCACGCAATTGCGTTTTAAATATTTTTGGAGCATAAAATGCTAACCATTTTTATATTTAACAGCTAACTCCATCACGATAAAGTTACAATGTAAATCCTTTATTGTGGGGAAAAGAAAACTGTTCAGTGAAAAATATAGAATATCCTACGCCTGCGCACAACTTACTTCTTCATCAGCTATTATTTCTAGGGGGGAAAATAGCTCAATATTTCAGTGAGAAAAGCAAATGCCTGGCAACAAGTGAAAGTATATGTATGTGTATTTAATTAGTCATTTGTAAGGTATTAGGGATCCAAACAGTTTGCTAGAAATGCGATGTGCAGTTTAGCGTACATGATGTTCCCGCAGTGGTTCAAGAGGACAATGTCGTCACAGCAGGTAGTAGAGAAGCCGCCTCAACTTTGTGGCACTAGCTGAGTGCAAAAATATCGTGTGCTAGCTCTATCATAACCAACAATACGGCGTGGTAGAAATCACACATACTTGTAATTGAACGAAGTCTGTAGCATGCTCCACACTCATACACCATTAAGTGTCTGCTATAATACACACATGTCTTTTGTTGGTCAGCTGCATTGCTTAAAGCAATCTATTGGAAATTGTATAAACAATATTATGTACATGTATTCATTAATCGATTAATATTTACCATGTTATATAATTATTTTTAAATTAATAATGATAATTAACGGGTCAACGTTAATTATCATTATAACGCACCTTGCTTATACCGCTCGACAAACAGTTGGAATGCCTTCATTTTACCTAGTTTTTCCTTGTTTCACACCGACCGTGTGTTTCCAACAGGTAAAGTGTCCTGCTACTAAGTAAGGGCTGCTATTATTAGTTGTGACTTTTAAGTGAAGGTGGTGTGTGTGAAGTGAAACAATAATTAAAATGCACTCTAATAGAGAAACGTGTGTTTCTAATGGAAAGCGTTTTTGATGAAAGTGGAAATTACACTATGAAAACCCAATACCATATCATTGCTAAGTTTTCAATTCAAAACTATCACACGAAGATATTGTGCGTGATTTAATTAATGAATTTCGGGAGACAGGTTCAGTGGAAGAATCTGCAAGGAGTGATAGACCGGCTGTATTAAACAGACGAAAAACTGATTGCAGTTAATTACAGTTTTTGAAAATAAATTAAACCGAGTAATTTGTGATATCAAGAACATGGTAAATATTTTCAACATCTTTTTAACCAGGTGAGTTTGATGTTATTTATTTATTTACATTGCCTTTCACTAATTGCTTACGCGAAACTAATATATTTCTTAAATTAATTTGCACGACGGGCACTTTAATGCTATTTTTAAATTATATTGTGCGATTAAGTATAAATGATACGTCTGGTATTGCAAATATACCTCCAAGTATAAACAGAAAAAGCATCGCTGTGATCACAAATGCACAAAATGCCATCTACTCTTTAAGGAACATTTTGATAGATACCTGCACTTAAATGCATGCAACCGCGACTTTAATGGGTAAACCTGTTTTAAACATTATTTGCAAAAAGGAATATTTTATCCAAAGACTTTATTTGTGTGTGAAATTGAAAAGGTCTGCCCTTCGTACAAAATATTTGTGAATGTAAGGCGTAGAAACAATTCCCACCAGTGCAGGGAAATATTTTGCAATAATTGCAAGGTACACATGGATGCTTACCACATGCGTTACATCCAGTCATGCAATTCGCATAATTTGTGAATCAAATTCACTCTCATATTCATAGGTTTTGAGTGCACGCAAAACACTTCTTATATTGGTGCAGGTGGCGTGCCTGAACACGTTCCAAACCTTTGCGTCCTCCCCTAAGCATGCTCCTGCGCTTTGACAGTTGAATTATTGCATGCAGTGTAACGTGAAAGAATAGGCGTTTGATAAAGACCCGGTGAAGTAGCTGTTTGCTCACGTCACACAAACTAGGTTCGAATCCTGGGATGTTATCCTCATGGCTCACAATTTGAGGTCCTATGACGGTTAGGATTTTAAAGCATATGGTGGGCAGCCTTAATTGGGCACCTGAGCTTATTATTAACGGAAACCAAATTTAAAGTGCGGCTATTTGACTTTCCTAAACTCACTCAACTTCATTCCTAAGTCGGACTTCAAAAATATTTCAACTTCAACAATGCAAAGATTATTTTCATTATTTACTTAACACTAAGAAAAAGGAATGAATGAATGGTGTTTAATGCCCGTTTTTGCTACAGAGGCACCACAGGCCATGGACACTGACGATACATGAGATGAAATGATATTTTGGGGAAGGATTTATTTTTGAGGAAGGAATCGTTGTAGGCCTAAGTTTAGGGTACCTGCCCGGCATGTGCCATTTATGAGGACTGAGGAAAACCTGGAAAATACCTCAGTCGGGGAGGACGGCCCTGGCGGTATTCGAACCCAGATCTCACGAGTCCGCGACTTAACGACCTCGGCCACATGTGGAAAAGGAGAACTGTGAGTCTTGTGTCTCATCAAAAATTTTACTGTCCTGATGGCATAACTATAGAGGCGCTCATGGATTTTAAGCAGTGGCACGAAAGAATGGTGTCCTCCAACTACGTTTTTAATATTAACGAAGAAAAGGTGACCAATTGCAAGATGGATGTGGTGCTCCTGATTCTAGGAATTGGAAAATTAAAACGAAATTCCTATACGAGAATGGAATTGATACATTCAGAGAATGTCATCATCGCGCATGAGTCCATGAATGTATACCGAAAATTATTTAAGCCCCAAAAGTAAATACCGTTGTTACCGGGAGGCGGGGAGAGTCACGAATTGCATACATCTGGCTTCATAGGTTAGAGCAACACAAGAAGGTCAGCATGCCGCATGCTTTCATGGGCAGAGAAATCAAAATTTTTGGGCACAAAGTGGAATGGGTACAGAAACGATAAATTTGTCAATTTCTTTCACAATTGTTTTACCATGGCAGCAATCGTTACTTTCCAAACTACAATGCAGTGATGTGCTACTCTGCACATGAAATCGTGGTTACCAGGTCTGAGGACTTAATAAAAGTTGATGAGAGATTCCGGTTATCATGTGAATAAAATGCGGGAGTGCAAGTTTCATACCATGATTAAGGCCGACGGGGAGTTGGCACAATTTGTCACGTCTTTTGACAACACTCTCTCCTAAGCGCTCATCCCCAGAGACGCTTTCCTTGGAGGTAGTATAGATTGTAAGAAAACTTTTGTGAAGCAACTAGAGGTATGAAAATCACTTACTATGACGCGTGCAGTTTATACCCGTTTGTAAACAAGAACAAGCCCACCTTAAAATCCATTTGGAAAATGTTCCAAATTAAGAAGAAGTAAAAGGTAGTGTCGTAAAGTGCAAGATACTTCTTCTGAAAATATTGTATCATTCCGTTCTCCACATGCGAATCAACAATAAGCTCTTTTTTCGCTATTCCGCTCAGCAGAACGGGAAACAAAGAAGAGTGTTTCCACACGGAAAATGAAAGGCAGATTATTAGAACCTTGGTCTTGGGTGAAATTTAAGTCGCCCTTTAGAAGGAGTATCAGATGCTCCATGTTTACGAAATATGGAAATACGACTTGATAAGTTAAGACCCCATCTCTGGTGAAAAGGGCCTCTTTCTGCGCTATGTAAATCAGTTCCTGAAAATAAAGACAAAAGCTTTCGCATTGTCCTCCAACTGTGACATTCCTTCCAAGATTGATGAGTGTTTAAAGAGATTTTTTTTTTTTTTGGACAGAGAGGAGGTTGCACTGAATCGGATGCTGTTGAACACAATCCTGGCAGGAGAGAGCTAATCAAGTTGACGTTATATTACTTTTGGGGGAAATATGGCCAACGAAACAGTTTGTGAACATGCAAGTTTGTAAAAGAATATTCAAGACTTGTTGAACTGCTCAATAATCCAGGTGCGGAGATACAGTCTTGCCTGCTGCGAAAAAAAGTCGGTTTGTAGTGTGGCGTTACAGTGAACACAGACCAAATTAAGCCGCCGGACTTTATTCCTAGCTTATGAAATTGCGAGAGCCCCTGTACTATTTTTACACAGGTTCCGTAATGGATACATACAGGTCGGGGGATTGAATGCTATCCAATGTTATTGGTATAACAGTTGAACTATAAAATTATGGAAAGTGTGCGTATATTTCCCGATATGGATCAACTGGCTCTAAGAGTTATGCCTTGGAGATAAAAACAATTGTAAGACCTATTCTGTGAGTAAAATCAAGGGCATTACGCTCAATTCCGGAAAATGAAAAGCGCAAGTGTTGACGTACTCAGGAATGTTGCTCAGAGGGATAATTCAATGTCATGGTAATCAAAGATACCCAGATTTCTCGAAAAGCACTCTGAACGGTAGTCACCCAATCTTCAACAAGAGTTTTATAATGGTAGTAAACAACCGTGTATTAACAAATGATTGTAATACCTAACCTTACGGTTATAAAAGGAAACTCATGTTGAGGTTCGAACCCGGCCAGGATCGATGAATTTTTTCGGGCGTAAAAATCCTAATTATGGCTTCCTTCGGAAGGGAAGTAAAGCCGTGGGTCCCGTGTCGTACATTTACGGCACGAAAAATAACCTCAAGCCTGAAAGAGAGGCCTCTGAGCAAAATTTGTCGGCCGTTTCACGCCCTGAATTAAATGGGACGCTGATGACCTGAGATGTTAAAGAGCGTCCATAAATAAATCAATCAAAAAAAAAAAAAACTCATGTTGAGTATTATATGATACGTCTACAGGAATTGAACCAGATTAACGGATGGACAGAAAGTAATAGCATTTGATTCCGGAAGACAACGTCACGTTCTCAGTAAGCAGCTGAGCTCAAACTTCCCTCAACTCAGATAACCTTACCCTAACGTAGTTATAATATTAATGTAATATAATAGAACTCAGTCCTACGTCCAATTGCGCAGAACTTTTGAAACGCTTTGTAAATATAATCTTGCATACTTTACCTACTGCCTTTGAGTAATGAGCTCAAGTTCTCAATACGCAACATGTGACCTGTTTTGGAGCATTACTAATGACTGCGCAAAATCCTTTTCTGCTGCGGAATTTCTTCAGCATAAGACATTAACTATTACAAAATATAATACGAACATTTATCCACGAAAAATGCTTGGATAACTTATATTTTCCCTACTTTAAATTACATGGGAGTTGAAGCTCCATTCAAAAGTTAGTCAAAATTTTGCACGGTTGGCAAAATCGAACACCATTGGGGAAAGTTGTTTATTCCAATTGAGTAAATCATTGACCCTTCCGGAAAAAATATCTGTTAAACCGAACAGATTCAATATATACCAGTACAGGGTGGTATATATTGAATGATTTACTCCAGCTTTTTTATGAGGAAAGTAAATTTACGTCCCACATGTCCTACAAATATCTGCTTTAGCATTAACAAAATATTTGCATTTCAATGATTTTGAATATCGGTGCACATCCCCCGCACATTGGTATTGCCTATGGAGAAAAAAGCAGCTGAAAAGTGGAGCCCAATATATACTATGCTCTTGTGCAGAGTAATATTGAAAGTTTTTGATTTATAAGGTACACAATTGTTTTAAAGAATTATTCTTCTGTGAAATTGCAATTAATCTTAAAGTTAATGCAGACTCTTGTTGATCATAGATGGTTTCCTAAAAATTAAAGAGATGGACTGTAGTAAATGTGTGGGGGATGCACTGATAGGACATCATTTATGACAGAAAAGAATTGTGATTTAACAGAATTCCCTATTCGCTTATGATAGAACTATTTTCAATATAATATTATGAAATGGAAATTAATGCCATGCCTGCATATAGGGTACAACGACTTTCGAGAGGAAAAGAAATACTTAGAAGTTTTCAACTGCGGCAAGAAATGCAAAAATTTTGTTAATGTTAAAGCAGATACTTGTAGGACCTGTGGAAGTAAATTTACTTTCCTCATAAAAAGCTGGAAAAGAAACGTGAATTTCATCGCATTCCTTCCAGAGTTCTTTTAAGATAGAGAGCTCCAAAATTCAATAAGATGTGCTGGAAAACCCAGCCTCGTCCAAGATCTCATTGCCGCCGCCCCGCAAAATATTGACTCTCAATATTGGATTAAGATTTCATTTGCAGCAATATGAAATATGAAAACAGCACGAACCGAAAAGCATAGATTAATATATTTTGTTTGTATTTTATTAAAAAAGGAATTGAGTGTTCCGAAGCCATTTCCTGATGCCTGTTTAAATATACGGATAAATCTGAAGAGCAATGTGCTTTTGTATCTGATTTATTTAAAACAAATACGTACATTGACGTTATGTAGAGCTCTGCCTAAGAAGATCTATTTTGGATACAAAAACCTGGTTTCAGCCACGAAAACAAACTCATGCATACCGTAAACATTATATCTGCAATTTGTCAATTTCCATTAAGTATAATTGCATAAGTACTTTAATTAAAATATAAATTTTTAGCACAGAAATTACTATTTAAAAGAAATGTTTTGTGATAGGCTTTGCGATTTCAGGTAACCATGTTACTTGAGATAATTAAATTACATTTGAACTGAAGCAGCATTTAAGTACTTCTTAATTATTAAGAACTATAATTATTTTTTCTTGTTGTTTATATGATAATATCCCACTAAGCCTGAAAAAAAAAATATATATATATATATATATATTTAAATGAAGCACAAATAGAATAAAACACTTAAATATTTACATATTTATCGTTCGCTATATGTGGAACAACTCGTGTTCTTCAAAGCCAAGAAGTGTTTTTATTCATTTTATATTGTTTAATGGACAGCTTGGTTGTCACATTATATATAATATTGTAAGTGTACTTTTTCACTTGAATGGTAATTAGATAAAAAGTATTAGATAATAAAAGGTATATTAGCTAAAAACGGTCCAGTCAATTACTCAGATTACACGCTTTTAAGTTGTAATGGTTGTTCTGCGCGTGTTTGCAAACCCAATCAAAATGTCTTACGCGTGTATTTGTGAGACCCATATAGCGTGTGCAAACCACGTGAGTTAAATTGGGAGACGCATACAATGGATCTCAAGGCGAGACCGAGAGGCCTATTCCACTGCTCATTAGAGTAGTTCCCACGTCTCTCGTCAAGGCATTCGCGCACAGTTAACATGAATTAGTATAATAATGAGGTCCAAGTGTTCTCTTTCAACTACGTGTTCGTAGTGAATAAATAAGTGTCGCGTAAAGTAAATCGCGTAGTTCTCGAGTGTTGGTAATGGTGTCGCTGACCCACATTTTCGGAGAATTCAAGAGTGTGAAACTTGGTATCGCGAGCATTTCACTGACAAATACGTGCGTAATCGCTCCTCTTTCTCCTTAGGAAGGGAAGTAAAGCCGTGGGTCCCTTGTCGTAGATTTATGGCACGTAAAAGAACCTCAAGTGTGAAAGAAGAGGCCTCTGAGCAACATTTGTTGCCGTTTCACGCCTTGAATTGAATGGGACGCTGACAATCAGCGAGGTTAAAAACCATTTGTAAATAACCCAAATCAACAACAGCTCTTTGGCAGGAAAACTAGGAGAATCTGATGAAGGTGAAGGTCATATGTCATTGCCCTCCTGGCCAGAATTGTTCTATAATACGAATGTAAACAAGTCCTTAACTTTAAATCAATGAACCACAATGTGCAATGATTCGCATTAATTTTTCGTTAAAACGTCACCCCCCCCCTCAGAACCATTGAGTTAGACTCATATTAAACATGGATATCCTGACACAACTTTTTTAAAAAGTGTTAAAATAACTAGCCGGAACATCTAACGCCCTCAAATTGAGGCACCAACTTGGGGCAAACCGCTTTAGAACATACGATGTAGTACCTCACGAAAAATAAAATAATTGGAAATCTCCTTCAAATTGCAATTTACAACTTACGCGTTTTATCACACAAATTTTGCTTACTATATAGGCATGGAGGGCTTCGTTATATAAGTTTATGGTACATCTTTTGTGTTATAGTATTAAGCTGTTAAAAGATATAGTTATATGTTATGTAATTTGAGACAATTAATTTACATTAAAATAATTAATATTATTTTTTTGAACATCTTCTCTTCACCCTGGTTTTAACCTCATTAAATATCAAGTTATATGTGCTTTAGAGAATAAAGTGCACTGTTATAAAATGTTATCGTACATTATGAAGTTATTATTTCAATCGGCTATTTTTTCTATATTTTAACAAACACAATACAATTTAAATCCTATGTTACATTAATAGGAAGCCGCAGGTTTTCGAGTAAGAATCCAACAAAGATACCGCGAAGTGAATGTGTATTGTTAAAGTAAAAGCAGCGTTTTAGTCAACTGAAAAACAATGTTTAAATTAAGAAAAACAAATAAAATCTTATCGGAATGTCCTAAGGAACAATATTTTTTACTTCACGCAGCTTTATGAAGAGTGATGTTTACCAGTACATTAAGTGAAAGAAGAATGAATAATTAGTTCTTAAATACGGCAGTTTACTAGCAGTTAAATCCAACTACCAATAAGGGTGAAAGTTGGTTAAAATATAGTTTTCAGTTTGATACCATAGTAATAATTTCTATGACGAGAAAGATTTCATATACTTGAGAAAATATTATTCAATAAATTATGAACATTTTGAAAAAATAGTCACAGTCTCTTATTTATTTGTGCTCACCAGAACCCTATGCCTGTTATTGTACAATTTGCTGTTGCAAAAATGTTGAAGAATATTGCGAATTTTATTACAACAGTGCTATTCTAATTGCTATAATCCTTGAAACTAAATTTTAGAACGTTTAAAATGAGTTTACCTAAGTTAACAATTAGTAGTACATTTTCAAAGGCATATCGAAAAAAGTTTATTCAAGAGTGAAATGTCTTTGTTCTTTAAAAGAAGGAAAACATGAATGGAAAGACATAAACGTTAAAAAGTGATAAATAAGCGAGATTTCAAAACCAGAAGCAGATAAAATAAAACTTTTTCGCCGTTTACATGCTCAATATAATACAGCGCATTGAGGCAGCACGAACCAGGTCTTTGACGTGAGCGATTATTTATCTGAAATACATCCTATTACGACACAATTTGAAGTATAACTTCGAGTGGAAATTCACTGTAATATTTGGTTTTCACTAAGTAAGCATATTTTTAACAGAGAAACCCACAGATTAGTGTTAAAGGTTTATGGCGAATGAGCAATTAGAATGTGGAAAGTTATCTTACAGGAACAGGAACAGAAGTGAGAGTTTATCCACTGCAACCACTATATCAATACAGCAAGTACTGAAGAACTGATTCAGGGACAAACAATAACACATTAATTTTCATTTGGCATTCACCCCCATATCAAGAGCCGGTTTCTTCAAGTTCATATTTCGATTTATAAATAATTTAGGAGACTATTGAAAGGTATAAATGTAGTAGTCAGAGTGCAGCTCTACACTCTTAAGATTTAATTTGTGCGAAATTAACAAATAAAATCTTTCTCTTAGATCTCTTAGATCTTTTGGTGGAAGTGAGGCAAGGCTCAGCAGAGTTATATTTAATCTGTTATCCAGTTGTTAATGCTTAGCAAACGTAACTTTTGAACCATCCAATTCAGGAGCTTTAACACTCTTTCATAATGTCACTGGAGTTAAAGCAGCTTTAGAAAGTTACAGGAAAAAAAAAAAAAATAGCCCGAAGGCAAAAATATAACCATGACTACTAGTAAAATATCCCATTTGCTTTATGATTTGAAAAACATTTAACTTACATGAACCGAGAATGGAAAAGAAATGGACTGATGCAGCAGATTCGTGTAGAATAAGAACCATACTGTATGATCGTGTTGAGTTACTTTTTAGAAACTGGGAACATTGTTGGACTGAAGAAAAGCATTACAGTTTAAAATAAACAAAAATATATATATGTAAGAGAATAGTGTAAAATTTTGTATATAATCATATAAGTATTAGCTGTTAGAAAAAATGTATAACGCAATTGTTATGCAATTTATATTTTAAATGTACAATTTGGAAAAAAAATGTAATTATTAGTACTTAAATGAAAAGTGCAGCATTGTGAAAATCAAGGAATATTTTAATAGGTCCGGGCAGAAGTTTTAATTATTCAATACTTTATCAATGTTTTTGCAGAAATTCATGAGAAAATAACCAACATAAAGGTAACTTGTGTGGAATCGCTACTTATACACTAAGCATTTGTATACACTCAAGAATTGGATAGAATTAATTGGTTAACGGGCATGGAGGAAAAAGTCGGTATCTCAGCTATACTCAGGGTTACTTGTGTACCTCCGAAGGGATCGGGCGACTTGGACTCGGTAGCGATGAGGTATGAACGTAGATGATGTAACTACTGTGCTCCAAAGCAGGGAAGAACTCTGTGAAGAGTGCGAACGCTACGTCTTGGGTGTGTGCGTTTAGCCTCCCCTTTCACCCAATGTATCCTTCCCAATGTATCCCAAACCTTCTCAACATTACAAAATATATTATCTAACCTGAGAACATTCTCTTCCTTTTAGTATCAACATTTTGAGACACACAACATATTAATGATAAATAATGTTCACATTGAAAAAACTCTATTAATTATCTTATAAAGGTCAACAAATTTAGAATCCAAATTTGCTATCACTAGAGAACTAGTCAATTTCCTCTCCGGTGTCATCACCAGGATTTTAAATTATGATGGACTCAATGTACTCGTTGACGATACCATTACGATCCCAGTATTTTTCAATCTTTTCCACATGATGGCAATAACCATCCCAGTCTTCAGCAGTTACAGGTAGTATCCCCTGTTTCATTAATTCCATGAGTTCTTTAAGAGGTATATCTGCAGATACATTGTGCTCATGCATGCATCTCTTTTTCGTCGGTCCTGGTGGCGTAGTGGTTACCATACTTGCCTCCTAAACCCATATCGCGGGTTCGAACCCGGCCAGGACCGATGGATTTTTTCGGGCGTAAAAATCCTAAGTATGGCTTCCTTCGGAAGGGAAGTAAAGACGTGGGTCCCGTATCGTACATTTGCGGCACGAAAAAGAACCTCAAACCTGAAAGAGAGGCCTCTGAGCAAAATTTGTCGGCCATTTCACGCCCTGAGTTGAATGGGACGCTGATGACCTGAGATGTTAAAAGAGCGTCCATAAATAAATCATTAAAAAAATGCATCTCTTTACTTCTGACTACGCCAGCTTGATGGCATTAAGATCATAAATATACGATGATAACTTTATTGCTAAATGGCCATGAGATTTTAGATGCTGATCTATTTTGAATAGCTTTTCCTTCTGCTTTTTTGATAGCACCATTTTATACAACTGTTCTTTCCTCATATTCACGTCATAGCACATATCATGTCACAGTAACCAAAATAACCTATCAGATTTAACAGCATATTTTAATGGGGCGTTATTTTCTTCCATAATATAGCAAAATAAGCTGAAAATACAAACAGCATTATTAGATATTTGCTTCAACGTTATGATATGCTTTGTGTTCAGTATCATCACAGCATTTGGAGAAAGATTGAATACTAGTTCTCCCTTACCCAGTTTTCAAAATATTGCACTGTTCATCTCACCGTGATCTTCCCTGGTGGTTTCTACTTTATAGATCTGTTCTGCATTTGTAGAAATCCAGCTCGAGATCCTACGTGGATCATTATTAACATATTAACTGGACTTCCATCGGAGCAAACACTTGCCATTTCATTACTCTACCAGCATTTTAAATGTTAGATTGCCATCTTCCCAGCTTTTATCTAGATAAAATATTGTTCTTTCTTCTTTGCACAGCTGTTTTATTGCGGTTACGTATTTTGCAAGCCAGCATACTATATCTAATTGGTCTATAAAAGTTTTCCTTTTACTGCCACATTTTCTCAATCAACGTTAACTCATGCAAACAGTTCCTAAGAGTTTCTACTACTCTTGGAAACTCATTGTTTTCCCGTATTGCTGGTAGCAATTTTTTACAGCTGGACACTACGTTTTTCATGATATGGAACTCTTGTTCAGTGCACCGAATAACACAGATATCAAAAGCATCTAGAGTATTTGTATTCTGTTTTCTCTGGCCTAGGTGGGTGTTTTCCTTGGGTGAGCAAAGGTACCTGGGAATCTGCAGCATCTCTTTCTTTTGATTACTTCCTTATACGTTTAATTGTGCACTTGGACACTTCGGTATAGAGGGAAGCCGTAGCTGTTGTCCCATAAGAGGAAGAACCAACTGTTCTATTTTGAACTCTTCATCGCAAAATTTAATTACTGCTGTTATTATTTCCCTAGCTTTATTGTCAATAATACTACTATCCTTCCTGTCATTTTTTTCGCGCACGTCAGATATTTTCACTCACAAGCAGAAGCACATACACACGTGGGAAAGAAGAATAAAACCACGCAACCGCACAGTATAGTACACCTGATTCACAAAAAGAGTAACAACACTGTTGCGAACATAAATGCTCTGGGTACCGAAGTAACTGAACAACTGCCTCAGAAAGTTCATGTTTTTGACTGGTAGTATATCTCGCTCAGGCTGAAAGGATTTCGTGTAAAAATGAAAGAATATGCCTACAGTTTCACCTCGCCCGTCTAATAAGGTAGTTCCTCGCAAGTCTCTTCTCTGCTTTGGAGAACAGGATTATCGTTTCAAGATTGAGCACCACGACGCCAGCGGAACACCCCAAGCGCTTTAAAAGATCCGCTTACACTAGACGTTGAGGCAGAAAGCTTCCCAAAGCACTAATACTTTACCACGCAGCTCAGTACCAGTCATGCCTGACACTTTCAACTTTGTAAAATGAAATGGGAGAGAAAAATATACGCGGTAAGGAAATATCCCCCCAAGCAACCGCCTAAGTGACCAGCGGAAACCAGTCACTATAGCCGACCCAAAGGGGTTTGAGCTCGGGATCTTCCAAATGAGTGCCTCATAAACATTAGGTTTATAGTTACGAGGTTACAATACTTGACCATGAATGGACTATTTGCATTACTTATAAAATTCAGTTTTTCTTTGATGATTTCAGCATCCTCATAGTTCATTACAATATAGTTAAATGCTAACAAAGAAGCTTAGAATGACTGTAGCAAAAGATGCAAATTTATTAAAAGTCGTTATGGACAGCGAATATATCAGTGGATCAAAAGTGGTAAAACACTGCAATGATTTAATTTTTAACTGCATAATATTTCCTTAAAAGTTATTCCTGAAAACAAGTTGGCCTCCCTTGAAATAAAATACATTCTAGCGTATAATCAAGACCAGTACTAAAGGAAACTCAGAACGGTAGGGTTTATGCAGATGTTACAGGAAAGAAAGAAAGAAAATAAAAATGAAAGAAGCACAGAATGATTGCTTCGTGCGAGTGGTGATTTTAGCGACAGTGTTATTGTTTCTGCAGAGGACTTCATGTAAAAGAAAAACTGGCCTGATATTCATTCCACGAGGAGAAATATTAAAGCATGAAAGTTATTGTGAACATGCGCTCGAAAAAATGCTTCCAATTATCGAAGACATTATGCCAGATTATCACTCCATGCAGGACGGAGTACTACGCCATCGATTTGTAGAAACAATTGCTTACCTTGAAGCTAGAGCTGTCTGAGTTTCACAACCCCGGAAATAAGCCACGATATAGTTCAGATTTAAACCTTGTGTGTTACCTAGTAAGAAGCCAGATGCAGGGAGTTTATTTCAGCAGGGGAGGAAATACAACTCTTCTGAAACTATGCATAAGTAAGGGTTAGCTTCCCCCCACAAAGCATTGGAGTAAGCTAATGGAGATGAATTTATAACATAATGTAGCAAACAATAATGACCATACAGGAATCTACACGTAGATTCAAATCATTGGAAAAACATTTCTTATTTATACGAATATCTTAAAGTGTGAATATTTTGAACAATGTGTTAAATAATTTCTTACTAATTAGAGAATGTACAGCTACTGCTCACGTTTTAAATACATAGTTTCATTGTGAACGCCAGAAATTATTGTAAGCAAAGCACAATGCACAAAATTAAATAAAACCGTACTTGCTGAACATGTAAAAATATCTTTAGGGTACAAGTAATCTGAAAAATAGTAATATTTTTGTAAAACGCAACCTGTTAAATATCTGCTACAATTTGGGCTCATTTATATATTTTCAAGTTTATGGACAACTACGTCCATAATAGAGCAGAGTAAGCTGAAAATACAAACAGCATTATTAGATCCCTGCTTAGGTCAAGCTGAAACAGCACTTATTCATAATATTTTATAATTAGAATGATAGATGTAGAATAACTTCATCGCTTGAGCTAATATAGCGCATTCATTAATCTGAATAATCAAGCTTTATCACCATAGGCTTGAATATTACGTTTCTACTAGATATACAAATGTCTACCAAGTTTTGCCATTCGTTTCACAGCAACCGGCGGGTCGGTACTCAGAGCTGTAACTTCCGGCAAAGCAGATGTAATATCAGCGCAACTGATTCAAGTTCTCCCAGTTATAACTACAATTGTCATGAAAATAAGGAGGTAGCTTATTGGAGAAGATGGAAATCCTGCCATACTACACTCACATATATAGGACCTCTCTTTTTAGAAATGTTTCATTCACACGCATCAGCTCACCTTCCAAAATTCCAGAATAAACTTGAAATAACACATGGTTCCTATTGTCACGAATTTCATGCAGCTTGTCCTGATATATAGGTAAAATTCTGTAATTCAATGTTAGGGAATAATACAGTAATTGATCCACGCTCAATATTATTTACTGATGAAGTATGGCTTTTTTAGACGCAAAATTACAGATGCTGGAGTACAGAGAACCCCGATTAAATACACCAAACTCCCTTAAATGAAATAAAAATCGGTTTATAGGGCGTAGTAAATGCATAAGAGTAATGCCGCCTATTTGTTTCAAAGTGCAGAAAGATACAGGAATGACATACTGACAGTTCGTGATTTTTATTTATAATGGACGCTAAAAATAAAGTTAATGGAACAAACCCCCACATATTAAACAGCTGAAAGTTGAAAAATGTATTCCATTTTGGAAGATGAATGATTCGTGTGAATGAAAATTTTTAGAAAGATGCAAAAGTTGTGTCGATATAACAGAACACATTTCCAACACCCAGTCATAAAATACCTGATTATTTTAATTGAAATTGTGGTTGTAATTGCGACAACTTGAATCAGATGCGCGGATATTACATTCGCTTCGCCGCAAGTTACTGCCCTGAGTGCCGACCCGCCACTCGGTAGATTCGGTATATAAGTTATGATAAATATTTATGACTCAAATTACCCCTTGCTATACTATTCTCTCACATCGCACACAACTGGCTTCATTCTCATGAAAATATCATTCGAAATTACTCGGCCATGCTACAATATTGAACTCTATAGAAACGATGGCAGGAATTTTTTTTCAGTGATTCCCTCGTGTCAACATTTACGATTCCAGTTTCATATTAAGTTTTTAAATAGTCACTTGAATCTTTAAATTGTCATAAATATTATTTACGATCTTTATTACAACATTAACTATATATTACTATTGTTGCAGAACTTTTAAATAAAAAATCATGGTTCTACCATTAAATTATAGATACAGCTAGCCCAATCTATTGTGAAAGCAATAAAAATCATTCTGAAGAAATGAGAGAATTTAAAACACATATAACAATTTATGAGCATCTTATGTTCAATAGGGATTTAATCAGGATATTTGAAAAAACTGATCTTGTTGTTAATAAGAAATCTGGAAGATCGAAAGTAGTCAATGATGTCATTATTGCTAACGAAACAAGTGAAAGTAAGGCTTGTGGAGTTACATAGAAGTGATAGAGGTGCAGATATCTTCAAATGAATAGTAGCACAGTTTGAAGAAATCTAAGAAAACATTCTTGTCTCTACTCACACAAAATAAAGTGAACGTGTGCACTCAAAGAAAATGACAAACGGGAAAGGTATTATTTTGCTTTATTTCTGCTAGCAGAAATAAAAATTAACAATTATTTTTGGACAAGTTTTTCTGGACAAACGAAGCGCACTTATTTCTCAATGTCGGAGTTAACACAAGTTATTGCACTGTTTCATTCAAGAATCACCCCCGGAATTTAATTTAACAAGGTGTTCATAATCCTAAAGTCACTGTATGGCGTAGCTTTACTTCACAATTCATCATTGGCGAAGAAAAACATATTGAAATAACGAAAGCCGTTACAGAATACTACAGAAAATACAGAACTTCGCCCTCCCTAGACCAAGGAATTACGATCTGGGGAATATGGTCTTCGTGTTAGAAGGGGCATCACCCCACAACCAAATCCTTGCAGAACAATTACATGGATCTTTGACAATCGTGTCATCAGTACGCACTTTCCAGTAATGCGGCCTCCGCCATCTGCAGATTTCAACCCGGCCAAATTTTGATTATGGGATTACCTTAAGGATACATTTTTTCCTGGCACACCCAATAACCCTGAAGTATGATGTTTTGTAAGAGATTTGAAATTTTGCAGAAAACTGTCTGCAAAACTCTGTGCATGGCGTGACAAAAAGTATAGTGCATGTTGAATAAGAGACTGGCGGGCATATTTACCTCACAGTGATATTTGTTATTTTTCTTATCTCAATTATAATAATATTTCTAATGCTTTAAAGTTTGAAATGACATTTGAAAGATGTTATAATTAATTGCTGTTTCCAATCCTTTTCCAAATTTTGCACTCACTGATTGAAACACACGCACGCACGCACGCACGCACGCACACACACACACATATATATACATATATATGTATATATATACAATTAAAACTATGAGTTTTGGAATTGCTTCCACCGAGGGAAAAAAGCCTGCCTTTGTGGTTTTGGTATATATACAATCTAGATAAACAAAATTCTTTTTAATAATCTTTTTAGCTTATGATAAAAGTAGTACATTAAACATAAGACACACAAACTAGAACCTGCATTTTGTAACACTCGGTGATACAGTTTTTATAACACTCCAGTGCCACTAACTTTAATTTAATATAGAATGCTATTAATATTAATCTACAAGCTGTGAATTTTATAAGGTATGTAATTTTTTTTTTAATTTTTACAAGCGATATGGCAGTTTCGAATTTATTAATGATCTTGCATAGTAATCATTAAACTGATTTTTAAAACTTATCTAGTAAAAAATTCGCAAACATGTATTTAAGGAAAGAAATATTGCTGAACGACTGAAATGAATTTAATTTATAATTACTAATTTATTTAAAAATATAAAACTGACTAAAAGCAGTGTATGATTTAAGTGTTAACAATGAATTGATTTTATTTGTAGGTTTGTTGATTTCGGCCTCCGGAATTGTTTAACTAACATCCTACTCACAAAATAAAATGCAGCTTTTAGCACTTTATCAAAAGTAATTACTATTGCACGTACATAACTGTAAAACAAAGCGACATCATGCACGTCTAGGAATTTTATTTTTGTATAAAAAGCGTTTACGAACAGAAATATCAACAACTCATTACTGCCTGCAAGGTCTCTGATTGGAATTCCGACGAAATAAAACGGAAGAGTACACTGTAGTTAGATTAACCAATGATACAAATTATTTAGAAAAAACATTCAATATTTAATAATATAAAAGTATGCAAATTAATAAAACTTTCTTTTAATAGAATTAAAGCATGTTAATACTAAAACAAACTCCCTAATGACGAACGGAATTTATAAATATTTGTGAAGCATTATAAATAAAGAGGATATTTCATATGAGGAATATTACCCATAGAGACATTTTCATTAATTGAGCAAATAGCTTAAATATATTTTGCAAGAATGAATCTGTAGCATAGTAGTTAGTGCAATGGTGCATTTAGTATTTTAACTATGTAGGATATCTGGCTGCAGAATAATAATTGAGAAAATTCAAATATTATATCAAAAGATGTTTAGATCTCAAGGTGATGTACCGTTGAACTTCTGAAGTTAAATCACTCAAAAAAGGATGCTATATGAAATACCTGTACTATATACGAGAGGAGAAGTTAATCCGGGCTCAGGAGATTTAAAAAGAAAGAGGGCTTTCTTTAGTGGAATAAGAAAATCATTATTTGGCGATATCTTTATGGCGTCAGTTGATTATTTTTGTAATAAACCCTCTCTCTTTCTCTCTCTCTCTCTCTCTCTCTCACCACTATGTAATATGGCAGCCTATCGACACCTGTGACAACAATTTAAATATCAGTGATAATGAATAAATCATCAGTAATAATACGGTCGATCAATAAATATAATAAAGTTGCGTAAAAACTACTGATGTAGATAAGAGAACCAAACGCCTGAACTTACAACACAAGCCACAAGCTTCTAGAGGACTTATCCAATATTCAGTATTGTTATAAACAGAGGTATTAAATATAATAGAAAAACTCAACTAGTTAATGTAGTTTCAAGGCCTTTGACAGTGTAAAAATGGAGGAAGTTTATGGAGACCCTGAAGAGAATTTTGGAAAGAGAGGCGGCTCTTGAGTATCTTTTTATGAAATGACGGATGAAAGTAAAGGAGAAGAAATATCTGAGGGAAGCGAAATAGAGAGAGGGGTATGAGAAGAATGGCTACATATCACCTACCCTGCTCAATATCTATTTGCAGAATTCAGTGAAGAACAAGGAGGTAGAAGGAAGGAGTGAACATGATTGTTAGCAGTCCATAGTTAGAGGAAGAGAAAATGGCATTAAATAAACTAATGGAGTTAAATAACAAGTAGGAGTGATATGAAATGAAGATAAATGCAAATAAACAAAGATCATGGTTATCAGGAGAAAGCCAAAGCGGATAAACACGCTTCTTTGAGATGATACAGTATAACAAAAGAACCGTTTTAAATACGTGGGATTTATTGTAGGTAGTGACGCTGCTGTTAAGAAGTCAAATAGTGGATAAAATGGAAAAAAAATGCTTTTAATAGGAAAAGACGAATTTTCTGCGGACCTTTAGGGAAAAAAAAAAACCAAGGAAGATGCTACTACTTAGTGAAGTGAATTACTTTGTGTGAAGTGTGCATTGTACGGTGTAGATATCTGAATTTCAAGACGAAGTGAGCAGAAATGACTGCAAGCATTTGAAATTTGGATAAGTAGAAGAACTGAACCTGTGAAATGGACAGACAAAATTGAAAATGATGCTGTGTTAGAAACACTGCACGAAGGGTGAATAATGGTGGAATTGATAAGAAAGAGGACAATAAACTATCTGGGTCATTGGCAATGAAGAAACTGTCTGCTGAAGGGTATGACGAATGGGAGAAAGATTCGGGAGAGAAGAAAATATCAGGTGATAGAGATAATTAAGATAAATGGGTCATACGCAAAGACGGACAGGAGGGTGAAAAGAGCAAAGAGTTTGTAGTAAAGGACCTGTTCTTTGGCATAAAAAGAAAACTAATTGATCTGAACTGTTTGGCTTAAATTTTTCACTCGCGTACTTTCTAGTTATCAGGATAAGTTGCCTGCGACTGGATAACTCTAATGAATGCATAGTAGCAGAATTGTGCTCTTGCCGTGATATTCTAATATCTTTTCCTAGCCATGACCCAGGGTGAAGAATAATAGCTAAATATAAATTTCATTAATTTAATATCTGGCCAGTACGTCATTCGGTTAGAGTAAAATTCACAGTCGGATGCATAAGCGAAGGGTGCAGGTTTGAATTTTCTTCAGATAGAGCTAAGGGGATTTATTTTTCTTAAATGTAACCCGGCGCACTGCCCAAATGATGGGCAGCTCTAGAAAATGAGCTTAGTACGAATCTAGTTAATTTTAATAATAAAAAGTACCATGTGGAAGATATAAAACCATCTTAGGAGTTTGAAAATGATTACAAACATTTTCCTAAAGATGGTAGCACCTTGGATAAGTGGTCGGTGTACTTGCTTTCCGCCTAGTCCACTAGGATTTAATAGCTGCGGAAAGAGCACTTTGAGGCGGATTAAGTGATCCCTGAGCAGGTTTCCCTGAGTACTTCAGTTTCCCCTGCCACTCCTTCTGCTAACTGCTCCATCATTACCCTAATTATTATCGTTATCCCGCAATGTCCTGAAGATTTCGTTCATCAGCATGGTTCATGAAGTATGCATAATCTCCTGACCCTGAAGAAGATTCTCTTTCTGTAATTTAGTTTTAAATGTTTTAGAACTTTTTAAAAATATGCATAAGACGCATTAGAGCTTTTGCGTTAATAGTTACGACAATTTATATGTAATACTTTTTTGCGGCGAAATTATTTTGCGTATCGTACATATTTACTTAGAATACAAGATCGACACCTAATCATATGATATAATATAGAAGTGTATAAACTGTGATATTTGAATAATAATCAATTTTCCTCATAGACGTTTTAGTCGCTACATATGCTTGCCAATCGCAAAAGCAACTGCGTTCTCCTTTGTCTAGCACATCACTGGTAGAAGAGTGTAGGAAAACATATGATCAGCAAGTCGCATCATGCCAGTACCCATCATGCGGTGATTTGATCAGAAACAAGTTTCTCTCTATCAGAGAGCTTCCCGATTGTCCTCACGAGGATGCGTGGAATCTGTTTCACACTTTCCTTTGCTTAGAAAGTTTCTAAGTAGGTTCCAAAATTCGAACTTGGGAGCTCCGGGGCACCAATAAGCAATGCTAACCACTAGATCAATGAAGCGGTTAATAATAATAATTATAATAATAATAGTAGTAGTAATAATAGTAGTAATAATAATAATAATAATAATAATAATAATAATGAGGAGGAGGAGGAGGAGGAGATGTAACTGATGATGTCGGTTATGATGTATGGATTTCAATAATTCCCAAAAACAAAATGAATATTTTTAAAACTGTGAAACGTGGATCACGAGTGACACACACAGTCAGTCTCCTTATGAGTACTTTTTTTTAATGGTGTTTAACGCCTATTTTACTACTGGGGCACCACAGGCGGTGAACACTAATGATACATGAGATGAAATAATAATTTGGGAAAAGCTTTTTTTAAGAAAGGAAATGTTCCAGGTCTAAGTGTAGGATAACTCGCAGGCATTTACCATTTATGAGGACTAAGGAAAATCCGGAAGAAACCTCAATCAGGGAGGACGGTCCTGGTGGGAATCGAACCACAGATCTCCTGTTCACGAGTTTTCGCCTTAACGACCTCAGCCACCCATGGCGGTGCGAATACTTTTGACAATTTGGCTAACAGAAACCGCTCAGTTGTTTTGAAATAGTATTATAGGTTTCAAGAAACACGAACAACTAACTTTATTTAGTAAAATGCAATAGTCTTGACTGCCATTAATGCAATTTGTGTCTATGCAAACGCTTCTTGTAAATGTCATATAATGAAACATCTTACAAACGTTGCACATAAAATATTATTTCTGATTATCCAGAAAATTTTGCAGGGATAGGAAAAATAGAAATCCATTGTAGAATGCCTTTGTGATTGATTAATCTAAGTTGCTTCTCACGAAAAATTTCACTAACACAGTGTTGACCTAACCTTAAATCGAAGTCGATGAACCTTTCTGGGTATTCAGTCACTTAAGAAACGCTTCTGTTTTCAAAGACAACTTTTAGATATGTACGGATATGCTCCCCAAGAGACAGAAAATGATTCATATGCTTAAGATTGTTGCAAATAAATCATTTCTCATTACCAGCCCCAACATATCGTAGCCAAAAGCATCGCGGTGAATAGTGGAAAATAAATCGTGGATTGTAGGCCTTTATGATTATCAGTTAACTGTTTCCCAACCATGTACACATTTTCTGTTGCTCAAAAGGGCTTGAACCTTTTTTCATCACGGGCACGAAACAACTTGCAGATTTTTTATATCGTAGGACACCAGTTTTTGTCGTCGACGAAGATGCCAGGGCGTTCTTGTCGAGGAGAACACTCTAGGGATGTATTCCCATCTTTAAACCTCTTCATAAAAGAATAGTTGCGTTATTTTATCACACATAATTCTTCACCGGAAAACACATATCTCTCTCAGGTAGTTTCGGTCGCTTTTTAACCAACTATGAGATTATCACAATTCCCTTAGTCCATCATCCATCCATACATTTCCTTAGTCCACCATTACGTACAAAATATTTTTGTTGTTCCCATACTCTCAATTACAATGAAGTTTAAATTATGTGTTTTGGTATATAATACCAGAGTATCTGTAATTGTTCTTCCGACCTGCAATTCTGGAACAGATCATCAGAGCAAGAACAATTAAAATTTTCTTGCGCAAAATAGGAAAAGAAATATTTTTGATCATATGATGCAATTCCTATAAAATATTTGTATACATTTAGGTATTCAGAGTCATGGTTTAGAATAAATTAATATGATTCGCCAAAAATGCAATTGCAATTCTAGCGGGGGCCTGAATAGTATGAAGGGATTAAGGGAGGGCGGGAGGTCATTCCGAGAAATTGATGCTCATGTTGAATAAAATGATACTCAGCAAATGTAATATGACATCAATGGGTCATTGTAGAACGAGCACATAGACATGAAGGATATCAACGGTTCACCAAACAGCCGAACGGGAAGACAGACATTATTTTAGCTTGGCTACACGCATAATGTTTTGCTATTATAATGACAAGCAGTGCTCATTAATAATATCTAGTGCTTGTGGTAAGATCTGGGATCAAAGCAATTGTTATTGATTTCGTTTATTTACGAACGATTTTTTTATTTGTTTTCTTTACGGGTACTCTTTATCATCTCAGGTCATCAGCGTCCCATTAAATTTAGGGCGTGAAACGGCCTACAAATTTTGCTCAGAGGTCTCTTCTTTCAGGCTTGAGGGTATTTTTCGTGCCGTAAATCTACGACACGGGACCCAAGGCTTCACTTCCCTTCCGAAGGAAACAATACCTAGGATTTTTACGCCCGAAAAATCCGTCGACCCTGGCTGGGTTTAAACCGCGATCTTGGGTTTACGAGACAAGTATGGTTACCACTACACCACCAGGATCGACTTCTATTATTAAGCATTTCACCATTATTCACCTAATTATAGGCAACAGTCACGCGTGAATTTATTAAGTAAGAGACCATTAAAGTTAAAGTTACGTGAGCAGTGCATTTAGATCTTCGAGTGAAAGCAGCGAACTTTAGCCTGAGTCAACTATACAGTAAATGTTAAACAAGAATTATCACCACGCGACGGACGCCCAGCATGTCCGAAAACCTTCAATAGTCCAATAAATGAAAACTTCAACTTGTGCCCAGAATTGTATTATTCCAGTGAAGAATCCTCTTCCTTCCCTAATGGCTCCAAGTCATTATAAACAGTCCAAATTCCCCTGAGATTCCTATCCTCTGCTTTGGAACCAGAAAAATAGAAAACATCGAACTCCAGATTTCAAAAGCCGAGACAAATCAAGAAGATCATCATCTAATCATCCTATTAATTAAGCATTTAAAGATAGTCCATAAATTAATCCCTGTAAACAACACACTCCCCACCATTAATACCCGTTCCAAGGAAATGATTAAATGAAATAGATGTAAATGCGGCCTAACCAGCCTAACAATACTAAATTTTGAGAATGGGTGCAAAAACCGATAAGCATAATTTTCGATCAAGTGAGTCATTCCTATTGCCTTCTACTCATGAGAGATTCAAATGGTGACTGTAAAGCGTTCGTTCACTCATGTATATAATACAACGATAACGTTTTGTGCTATTCGTGTGTTATTCTATGAAATTGTTCCTTTAGTCCCCGAGAAAGGCTTAGCTAGGAAGCAAAAACCCCTAAGATAAAATTGTCATAAAATGATATATATTGCAGAGATTACGTTCGCTTATGTGCAACAACACCATTGTTCAACCATAAGGGGGGTACTCTGGTAGATAACGCTATCAAGCTATTGCTAACTGTCCTAAGAAGAACTTTTATATATGAGGCTTAAATTTACTTATTTTAAAAGCGAGAAAGTTTTGCCTATATATTTTCAACGACAAATGCCAAAGTTTACGGTATGCTATTTAGGGTGCATACATTTTTGTGTTTATCTTGTGAATAAGCAATGTGTTAATGTTTGTCTGCAATTATATCAAGCATTTCAATTTCAAGAATAGGACGTGGAAAAATTAACTTCGTCAGGTTTCTGTCAATAAATAAAGAGAAGTAAACATGGATTATTAGGTGAATTATCGTGACCGATAAGTACATTGCAATATCCATTGTTTACTCGGTAATATAAGTTGTATTCCGTGCTAACCGCACAGAAGAATAATGGCGTTGATACGCATCACAGGAATTTTTGTTTTCCTGTGATATGTGCATTGTCTTAAAAAGGAGCAGACTTCAAGTTACATACAATGTCTTAATAAGCATAGATTAAAATGCAGTTATGTTACAACTTCTTTTTGTAAGAATTGGCATTGGCTCCAATCCTTGAGCTCATGTTAAATTACGGAAATAATCATATATTATTTATTAAATCTTAATTTGTGTGCAATCCCTAAAAGTGCCAAGTGAATCTAGAAACACTTCTTCACATGAAGAATTTATAAATGTAAACCCGTTAGAACATCCCTGCCTGTATGAGTACTGTGGATTCTCTCTGCCATTCATAAAATATGACGCTGTTTGCTCAGTCTTTACAGGCATCTCAAAATAACTGAACTCATTGTTTATGGTATATAGAAGTTTCACTTTTTGGAGGGGTTTAAAATATTATTTAATTTACAACTCGCGAAAGAGCTTAACACGCATTACAAGGCAACAAAGCCTATAAGGAAACCATTTAAATAAGATGTCCTCTTGACACTAAGTAGGTGAAGAAAAAGAGAAGAAGTATTCTGAAATAAAATGCTTCTAAGATCTTAGGTGATTTCTTATGTGAATATAAAGCAAGGGAAAATAATTTTCTATAGGACACCATAATAGGGCTAAACAATTTATTCCCATTTCACATTCTAAACTTAATAAAACTATTCACTATTAAAGGAATAAGATATGTGAACGTCTCCGTGAACAACAGATAATTAAATATCGGATAAAGAACACAAAATAACAAAAGCACTCGGTGAGCAAAATATAATATATAAAGTCCAGATAAAGTTATATGTATCCAAAGTGTATAACAAGATGACGTAAACCATGTGGGCATAAAATGAAATAGTTCCATTATGCAAAGTAACATTAGATAGAAGCGAACTGACACTCTAACCAGCAGAATTCCTTCATATATACAAGCATAAAACTAGAATTACAATGCTAATCATTACCAAGCTCATAAATAATTCTGACACATAATTGTCACATAAAAAGATAAATATTTTCGAAAAATATTACAATTTGAATGTTGTGCACGATTTTTTTAGAGAAAAGGAAATAAAATATTTTACCCACCTCAAACTTGCCTAAATGGTACACAGCTGCAGAAGGTAATTCTAGGATGCACGAAGACTGACACCTAGCTCAGCAACGGTAAGCACGCGACCCGGCCAGGACCGGTGTTCACAAAACATACCGGTTTAGCTTACAAAGGAGATTCTCCAATGCTGACATGGGGTAAGAAGCGGAACTGGTGCTATTACCTACTTCCACAACAGAAAAAAAAATAATTGCGCATAAAATAATTTTGTGAGTAATCGATGAAGGATTCCGAATAGATATGATTTTGAAAAAAAATTATTCCACATTAGCATTTCGGTTAGGTTCATAGCGCATTTATGCATTTTCCCCCCATTCCAGAACAGTCTTATGATAAACACTTTCACAGATGCCCGTCGTTGAACTTTTTCGCTTATTGAACGCAAAATCAAATTTCATTTCATCTGCCTGTCGCCCTTTTTGACACCCCACGTTTTTCCTGCCTGTTCATGGGCTCCATGCTGTTAGCCTGTAAGTATCCAAACATATGACATGGTCTGTACATCTTCTATTCAGCTTCCTGGCTACTTTTTGTATGTTTCCGTTATTTGACTTGTTTGTGGATTAGATTAAAACCATGTTTCATGCATACTTCGGCAAGGCAAACTCTTTTTCCTCAATGACCATATCTGAATTCCGTATTTAGAAACTCATAACATATAAGTATCCATAGATTTTCTCTTATGATGCAAGTGTTGCCAGTAAGTACAAACTCATATTCTTATATTGCAATTTTGCTGCAGATATACTTTTCCGAATATCTTTTTAATGTAATGTACAACATGCTAATATATGAATATTAATATAATTATTATATGTTATTCTTTCTGCAATGGTTTGGTTTTATATTGTTAGCTGTTACTTCAGATTTTCTGGTTTTAACTTTAATACTCATTCTATGTTGTTAACGTAAATTTGGTTTATGAATATTTCTAGTAATTCTGAATTGAGGTTATAAAATTAATGTCATCAGAGTAGAAAACCAATGGCTTTATCTTATTCATATCAATTCTGATTGCACATTTACTTATTGGAACATTTTTCATTTAAAAATGTAGATAAATATAATCTTGATTCACACACGTTTGCTGCCCTGAATTGAATTATTTCTACATCTACTATTGTTCTGGCTTTGCTTTTGCATATAGTGAGTTGATATTTTAATGCATTTACCTCCTATGGCTTTTGAAGCTGAAAGAATTAACATATATCTCACTGAACGAAACGTCATAGAATAAAACAATGAAAGGTTCATATATGTAACTCTATATGGAACTCTTTGACATTATTAATTGTTATGTAACATCAAAAGTTCTTTACTTTAAATATTTTGGAAAATTAAACATGAATGCATAAATAACTCAGCTTTTGTGATATAAACTACAATAATCTGTATTATAAAAGATGTTTAATTTTGATTTTAATTACATATTTCAAAATTTGACAGTAGTTATTCTGTAAAAAAGAGAAACAAAATTATTCATAGATAACATTTGGTCAGCAAAGTGCTTTTGGTTAATATTTGGATATAAAACAGGGAAAATTAATGGTAAATGTAATATTTATTTTGCGAGTTTTTCTTGTTGCTTCAAATGTTGCTGCTTGCATCACAAACCTTAACAATGAAATTAGTATTGTTTAAAGCCCGTTTTTGCTACAAAGGCACCACAGGCGGTGGATACTGATGATACATGAGGTGAAATGATATATTGGGAAAGGATTTATTTTTTAGGAAGGAATCATTCCAGGCCTAAGTTTAGGGTACCTCCCCGGCATTTGCCATTTATGAGGACTGAGGAAAGCCTGGAAAAAACCTCAGTCATGGAGGACGGTCCTGGCGGGATTCGAACCCCAGACCTCCCGTTCACCCGTGGCGGTAAACCTTAACAAGAAGCGTATAATAAATTAATGGGGCAACATGGGTATAGGTTTTAGAATTTATACGAGCAGGGTCTTTTTTGCCATTGTTTAACTTAAATATTTTATATATTGCGGTTTCTAAATTTAACACTAATTTGGCGTTATTGTTTCATCAATTTTTAAAAATTTCTTTCTATCAGTCTTTCTACAATATTGTCTAGCCAAAAAATTGAAATAGCTGTTATCTGCGCAAACTTTAAAATTATATCATCACAAAACATGAAAATCAAGCGCATCAAGAATATTGCAGGAGACCTATTTATTTTTGAATTTGTCAAAATAAGTGAGACTTTTCAGTAATTTGTAATGCTTTTTTGGAATGTGTTGACATGCAGTAAGTAATTGTGATATATAAAACGTATCAAATGCATATTCTCACTTTATTTGTACAAGCAAGTGTCCTAGTACATCACTAGAGAATATCCTGAGCGAAGAAATTCATGTTGGCTGTGAAACCAATATTCAAGGACGTCATGGAACTCAGCATGATTGGCGAACGTTGGTATATTGCATAGCAGATATTCATCCTCATACATGTTCTTCATTTAACAATAGTTTTCTTCTCCATTTGTATAAGCAATAGCTGGACATGTTTGAACAAATCCATTTTGATGACCATATTAATTCGGTGTACTTTTGCACATGAAAACAGAACACTATATTTTCAGACAATGACAACTTTTTCTAATTATACAGTGCTATCTAATAAAGTAAACACAAAACTCTGTGTATTGAAGCAACGATGCTACTGCAAAATTCTTAGTTTCACTTGGACAACCCTTATATGCACCAAATTGGTCGTTCAGGCAATTAAGTTAACAGCTTACATTCTCAAGCAAGGACTAAGGGACTATAGTTTTTCTCTAAGGTACTTTTGCAATTACATAATTGAACAACAATTTCACTGTCTTTCAAAAATTCAAATTCAATGGAGGTTAAGCTATCTGGTAGGAATTTATCGCATTCTTCTCAACGCAAACCATCGTCACAATTTTCATAGCACGAAAAATATTTTTTTTTTAAATAATGGCAATGCATATAAGACACCGATATTTCATCAAAATAAATATTTGTTTCTGTCCACACAATGCAGAAATGTATAAGTTTACAAATGTAGTGCAGGTATACACTACACTGCGTGTTAAAATCCATTGCTTCATAAATTAGTGGCAAGTGAAGCGAGGATAGGAATAGCTCTCTACTAAAGTATATTTTATTTTAAACTGAAACTCTCTACAAAATTCACTGAAAAGTCGAATTTAGCAACATTTACACATTTTTAAAGTATAGGCCAGTATTCTGTAATTTTAAACATAATAAAATATGCTGACTAATATATAGATAGCTTTACTAAATCATTACTGGTATCGGAATTATTGTAGATGTTGCAAATGAATAACCAAAACTAATTACAAGAAATGTTGTTTATCTGAAGCATAGGGCTGCAATAAGATATCAATACACTTTAAATTTCAAACGGTTTTAATACCTTATCGCTTATGAAAAAGGTTGTTTAGCAAATATTAAGACATGAAATGAATATCATATTATTGAAAGATTAACTTTACAACCCCACCTTCCGTCAAATAAACGAAACTCATTTATTGTCCACTTGTACACATATTTCAAGGCATTAAGTGTAATGTGATTAATAAAATCCTTTATATGCTACCTACAATACAAGAAATGTTTAATTAACAATGATCATAGTTTTCATAACATACCTTTTCTCGCCCTCATAATTTTTATGATCTTTCTCAAAGAGGTCCCCAGTGAATGGAATGAACCTGTCCCAGCATTTCTATCAAAGACATGCTGGAAATTATTTTCGACTGAGATTTACTTATTTTAACCACTTGTTTGAAATTTAATTGCTTTGTTGATTGTGTGCAAAATCTCTAGTTATTTTCAAATTAGTTTAAATCCACCTTCAAAACCAATATTACATTAAACCTTCCATGTTAAATAAATTATATTGCAATCCATCACCTCCGCAGCCTTCACTCCTTCTGAAAATGTAAAATGCCTCCCACGAATGTGTTTCTTCAATTTGGGGAAAAGGAAAGTTACGTGCAGGTAAATATATTTCATGAGGAAACACCTAAAATTGATTTTGTGACATAATCGGCAACAACATTCGCAATCTGCGGCCGTACATCATCGTGGTGCAACATCGAGCTTATAACATTTGATAAGGCTTTGCACAGTTTTCAGGACATCTCTTTAGTAGTGTTACTCAGTTACAGTTGTGCGTGCAGGTAGACCATTCCTTGAATATCAAAAAATGAGATGACCATAACTATCCCAACAGAAGCAACAACTTGCTTTTTAATTTTGGTTATGATGGAGATTTCCACTCAGAGCTTTGCTGTTTGCTCTCAGGATAGAAATAACATAGCCAAGTTTCATCTGGCTAGCTTTAAAAGAAACTCCACATCTTCCCGTGACATTTTCAACTGCATGCAAACCTACATGTAATAGTCCTTTTTTCGGGAATTCACTTTGCACAAACACAACTCAAGCAAAAACTTTCAGCTACCAGCAAGTGAGTGGCACCCAGTTAAAGGTTCAACATTTATGAAAGTACTTTAAACCGTATTCGACAATACTTTCTTACAATAATAGCAACTGTGTTAATTTTGTCTTTCCTTAGAGTACAAACTTGAGCGCCAAATCAACCTTCCTTTGAAATTAATTGCCTTCCCACTTTTAAAATTAGAAACTAATAGTAGTAGTAGTATTAGTAGTAGTAGTAGTAGTAGTAGTAGTAGTAGTAGTAGTAGTAGTAGTAGCAGTAGAAGTAGTAATAGCAGTAGAAATAGTAGTAGTAGCAGTAGAAGTAGTAGTAGCAGCAGCAGTAGTAACAGCAGTAGAAGTAGTAGCAGTAGAAATAGTAGTAGTAGCAGTAGTGGTAGTAGTAGTATTAGCAGCAGTTGTAGTAGCAGCAGCAGTAGTAGTAGCAGTAGCAGTAGAAGTAGTAGTAGCAGTAGATGTAGTAGTAGCAGTAGAAGTAGTAGTAGCAGTAGAAATAGTAGTAGCAGTAGCAGTAGAAGTAGTAGCAGTAGCAGTAGAAGTAGTAGTAGCAGTAGATGTAGTAGTAGCAGTAGAAGTAGTAGTAGTAGTAGAAATAGTAGTAGTACTATTAGCAGCAGTTGTAGTAGCAGTAGATGTAGTAGTAGCAGTAGAAGTAGTAGTAGCAGTAGATGTAGTAGTAGCAGTAGATGTAGTAGTAGCAGTAGAAGTAGTAGTAGCAGTAGAAGTAGTAGTAGCAGTAGAAGTAGTAGTAGCAGTAGATGTAGTAGTAGCAGTAGAAGTAGTAGTAGCAGTAGAAATAGTAGTAGTACTATTAGCAGCAGTTGTAGTAGCAGCAGCAGTAGTAGTAGTAGCAGTAGAAGTAGTAGTAGTAGTAGCAGTAGCAGTAGTAGTAGTAGCAGTAGATGTAGTAGTAGCAGTAGTAGTAGCAGTAGAAGTAGTAGTAGTAGTAGATGTAGTAGTAGCAGTAGCAGTAGTAGTAGTAGCAGTAGATGTAGTAGTAGCAGTAGAAGTAGTAGTAGCAGTAGATGTAGTAGTAGCAGTTGTAGTAGCAGCAGCAGTAGTAGTAGTAGCAGTAGAAGTAGTAGTAGCAGTAGCAGTAGTAGTAGTAGCAGTAGAAGTACTAGTAGCAGTAGCAGTAGATGTAGTAGTAGCAGTAGAAGTAGTAGTAGCAGTAGAAGTAGTAGTAGCAGCAGTAGAAGTAGTAGTAGTGGCGTATTTATTTACAAAATATATTTTCACAAATCTAGCTCATCTATTCACACCGGTCCTGGGACTGTACGTACTTCCCCAATACACTAGAAAATATACGAAATTGTAGAAATCAATATTTAGTTCTTAAAAGACAAACAATATATATATATAATGAAATAAATAGAAATATATATATATATATATAATGGAAAAATGTCAAATAGGTAAATAAAATAAACAAAAACAGTACAGAAGTTAATAACTTACATTCCGTCACTTATATGTACAAATAGTTAAAAAAAAGTGACCGATCTTCTCACTACCTTCTTCCTTCCACTTCCCTACATTTTGGTTGTCTGTCTCTTTCGTCCCGTTTTATTTAGACATTTACTTACTTTCTGTTCCTCCTTCCTATCTGCCAGTTAAGTTCAACACTGCCACTGGTTCTCTGCTATCAGGAAGAACACACTCTCCATATGTATTCTGTAACATTGAATAGGTCTCAGCTGAAGATTTATGAGACGAAAACAGAAATTCAGATTAGCGTTGATTCGGGTGTTACTTCCATTTTGCTGTAGGCGGAACTAAACATATATCAACTTGCACACTTCTCACAGGCGGAAAAAAGATGTGAAAACAATGAAACTAGTATCATACGTGCATTACACTTTAAGCTAACAAAATATTTTAAAGTTAAATTTTTAACGCGAGAAATGATGCCTGTTAAAAGTGTGACAATTTTTATTGAACTGCCCTCGTATACCAACGATACTGAATTAGATCACAAACACAATATTGGTTAAGTAAAAAAGTAAATATAATTAATAATATGAAACTAGGAAAGGCATCTTGCACATTTATTAGCCAAAGAATTGAATGCGTTTATAAATTATGAAGGATTCAACGAATAGATATGTAGAAATAGATGATTTCAAGAGCAAAAAGCAAACTTGCATTTCAAAACGTGATGATAAAACACATTTTAGGAACAAAATTATTTCAGTTTACAGCATAGTTAGCTGCAGAAGAATTATATCACAGAGCAGTAGCTACTTAACCATTGCTTAGAAACTGCAAAGAAAGCGACATAAAAGTAATACGATGTGAAATAATGAAGACAATTTTTTGCGCAGTGAACCCAAATTTTTTAGTCTTTTCCCTTTCATAATGTTAAAAAAAAGTCTCTCAAAACCTGCTGATCGGCACAGTCTGTGTCAGATCAGTATAGTCAGTCTGTGTGATAGTATATTGTCTATTATGGCCTAATACACTTTTTGTTTTTATCAACAAAATAAATTAAAATATCTCTTAGCGTGTAAAACATGACGTTTTTAAAGTATAATAAATATAATATTACACATATGAATATAAATTATCAATTTAATACAAATATAGCCGGCTAAGTTAATGTAATCTACTTTTAAACCTTCATATTAGATAATCTGATTTATTTTCGTTTCTCAAGTGTGTTTTGGTAATGCATGCAGCTTTGTGCAGGATTGTGCCAAACACCTTTTCTGTTCTTCCCTTCCTTTCTTCGTCTCATCCACATGCACGTCCTCTATCCAGATTGGTTGAGACTAGCTTAGAACTTTCGAGCATTGCTGTGACGTCAGAACTTTATGCTTGGCCTTTCTCTTCTTTCAGAAGGGTATCGAGTTTAAGGGGCTCGAATTGTTCGGCAGTAATACAAAATTGTTAGGTTCTTTGTTTCTTCTCAGGCTTGGCCCAGTGCGCAAGGTAACATTTAAGTATTATAGTGTTCATTTACTTTAATTTATTTCATTGTATAAGGTTTTGAACGTATTTCCATATTTGTAAATTGTGGGAAAGCGCTTGATTAATATTAATGTCTTAATATGCAACTTTTGCTTGCCTCTATACTTGTAAATGGTAGGCAAACAAGTATTTCTATATAACTGTGCTAACGTGCTTAGTCAATACAGTTTCTACATTTGGTAGGTAAGCACTGTTTTAATATCAATTATTTATGAAACTTTGTGGAATTGCTTAGCTATTAAACTTTTTGTATTTTTCATATTTGCAAATAGAGGCAAGCGCACTTATAATATAAATACTTTATATGTATTCTTAGTTAAATGCTCAGCCATGTTGCTGTCGCGAGTAATTAACGCAGCCTGGATAAAGTTAATAGAATATGTTAAAACTAATAGCCTCGCTGCATGCTCGCTTGGTGAGCTGTATATGGTTGCTCATATAATTTGCTATAATAAATTGAAATTCTGTGGAATTCTCTTCCCTCGTATTTGAAAATTACAGTTTACTAGCCACATTGTGGATCCTTTCCTAAATTGAATGTTCGTGCACGCATCAGAAGGAGAATGCCGTATAAGGGTGACGTATCTTTAATAAAAGGAAAGGAAAGACACATACCAAATTTAGTTTGGAAACTTTAAAAAGTTATTCTTTAAAATGTTTAATTTTCTTTTAAATTTTCTGATTGAAGGAAGGAATGATTAGCGGTTGTGACATTGTATTAAACGTTTTGGCCCAAAATTCTCTGATAATATTGCTGAAAATAATACACTTTTTATTTGTTATCGGTGTTTTCCAAAATGTTTTGTAAGAAGCAAAGGCTGATATCTATTTACATTTCTATGACGGAGCGAGAGGGAGAGAGAGATCGTATATTTGTAGTTGAACAGACGTTATTGCTCAACATTCCGTTCAGATTTAATTGCTATGCAGCAATAACGATATATTATGCCAAGTTAATGGACATATTGCTAGTTCACTGACTGTGTGGACGATATAAGAGACAAGCAGCTGCCTGATGTAGCCATTTGTTTCCATATAGGTGGCCTTCCCGTTACAATCAGCAGCATACTTCAAAATTGAGCTTGCGTGCATCGACTCTTTCAATACATGAGTGACACAAGTCTTTAAACGTTGCAGATGCGATGAAAGAGGTTACTGAAGCAGAGCTTCACATCAGCACTAGAACTATGATACGAACATTGCGCCTTGTACATCACACAAAGTAGCATAGGATTCTCAAAAGATATTTATTGCCACTCGGTTAAAACGCAAACTAGAACCAATTGGTGGCTAACTCACCGCTTGTGTTGTCTTTACCAGATGGTTTCATAGCACCTAGGTTTAAAATAACTATCACATGAACCTAGTTGTATTCCTTTTAATTTTATTATTTACCGTTTATTATATTGGACTAATATTGGTGGTTCTGGTGATGATTTATTCCTATGCTGAACTTTGTTGATATTAATGAGTTAAAATATTACAATATTCACAACTTTATTTGGATGATGTATCTTTGGCCAACAGAATTTATCTTATAAGAGGAACATCCATTACACTTGCTGTGGATGTCTCAAGGGAAATATCCTGTCTATTGGACTCGCCTACATTGCTCGTTCCACGTCATCTTTAAGAGTCATAAATTTAACATTTAATGACTTCATATTTAGGAAATGTTACCTGAAAGTATAGGGCAGAGACAGCAAATGAAACCATTACATCTCTTATGCTATTAACGGTACCAGGATGCTTACTAAAAGTAGCAACTTTCCATGCAGAAGTTACAGTTTTAAATACCATTTGTGAAAGTATTTCACAAATGATTTGTTTTATTTATAATTAATATTTTAGAGTGTAGGACTCGCGCCCATAAAACATTAAAACACATAATATTTGACTACCATCATGTATCTGCAGCTATAGAACATGCTATTATGCCCCTAAAACCTACTTGCAGTAGCCAATTAAGCAGATTAGCTGTAGACGGGTTTAATATTTTATATGACATCCTTGTTGAAAAAGTTTTGTGTTTTGGATGTACCTCGATTTAGTACTTAGAGCGTAACTTCGAAGAACAAATATTATTAAACACATTATTAGTATATAAAGATATTCAGCTACAGTTTTATTTCCTTTAACATCGCCTAAGATTTCGGTTATCTTACATTTTTACTAACAACAATCAAACTTTAATTATAGACTCAATACTGAAGGGTTATCCTTTTAAGATACAATTTTGTCAATGAAATTCCAGTATATTTTAAAAACATTTGTTAACATTTCTATTGTTTCAAGAATAGGGTCATAAATATTTAGAATTACGAAAAATATCGGAAATAAGTCAGAATTCCATTATCTTAAAAGTTAATTCCAGTTCATCTTAACGAGGTAAATCATATAAGAAGTCTGTACATGGACATCACTTTGAATCCAAGTCTGCTGTACTTGAAGTAGAAACCATTGATCAGAAAAACAATAATAGTGAACTCCAAACAAAGGCAGTTCTACAATAAATTCACGTGCTCAAGTGACCTCTCAACTGCAAATGGAAAATATATTCCTTCATATTTTCTCCACTCTCTTTTGAAAAAAAAACACTATTTTTCCTTAAAAAGCACGTTGTAGCGTTACTGTAAGTATGACGAGAACTGACAACATAGCGATGACCACGTCTTTTGCGTATCATCAGCTTGCACTGCACTTGCTTTCAAGACCTAACAAAATGGTGATGTATGATTAGACATGCATTTATGGGCTTTGACGGTATCAATGACTATGTGATCACATATCTCCAGAAAGCATTCAGTTTAGAAACCTTGCTATTATTTGTCACAATGAGAAAAAATTACGTACCCCTGCCAGCTCGGGGTGTTACAGAGGGTAACAATGCCATTAAGCGGAGACTCTGCCAATTTGCATTGCCAGCGCGCTTCTCAATTTATGAATTCTTAGTGAAGTGGCTGTGTGGAAAATGTAGACAGCTGTCTCGTGAGTGAAAAATCATTTTACGTGTACGGCAATACAATAGCTTGTAGTTTAATTTAAATTGTCTCGTGAAACAAAAATACACAATTAAACGCTGTGAAATTCGCTCAAATGAAATACTGAAAGATAGAGCTTCTTTGCAGGAAATTATAGTTAACTGTTTTATTCCAAGTTCAAGTCTATTGCAACGTGCAATATTTCAAAATCCACACAAATATGGTTATGAGAAAATGGCAATTAATGGAATCTTATTGAATCATCTTTCCTCACTTTATTGTGGAAAATCTGCATCGAATATAAGAATTGCTGTTTTCGGTTGTGGGTTGAAAGGTTTTGAGCTAAACAAAAATATGATGCCATTATCTCAAAGGTTTACAACTTGGTTTATGAGGGTTGTGCAAGATATCACAAATTTATAAAATCTTATGAGCAGTACATATTTTAGAAGCCACGAGTCGGTACTACCTTCAACCTATAGCTCATTGTTTTTAAACGGCACTGTATTAGCGTAAGTTATTCCAAGAATGACTGTATCATGCAAAAAGTTCTAGTAATTGGTATATATATATACATTCAGAAATGTAAATGAAAGTAAAGGGTATAACAAATGTAGAATGTAAAAAAGAAGAAGAAAAAAAGAAAACATGTGGGATCTCGCGAATCGATTAAGGGATCTAAAACTAGTAACAAATTAATACAAAATATTGTCATTTTTTCCTTTTGAAAATTGTCATTGTTTGCGGTGCACTTATAAACAAACCAAAAGTAGTTTCTAATTTATTAAACTTTTTGTTAAATTATTTTGCATACAAAGATACCAGTATTGTGTACGTTTTCCGATGACGAACCGGCTTCTGCGGGTAACACGACTACTGGCCTCGCACACAGCAGTCAGCAACAATCATCCATAGAAGGGACATTGCCTGGATAGTCGGAAGGATCCTACCTGCTCACGGAGGAGTGGTAAGAGGTTTCTTCGAATTGAAGTTTTGATGTTTTTAAGAATTCCTGTCTAATCAAATTTCGGTGTTTTGGAATTCCTGTTTTTAAAAACTTTTTACCCTATTAGCTTTTGGTGTTGAGTTTGTTTCCTTACTCATCTTCAAGCAAAACATACTTTCGGGGCAGTTATTTTATTGATTGCCGGGACATGTCGTACACAGCAGTCAAATAAGGAGGATTTATTTTATACATATAATTATACAAAATGGCGGGAATGCCGACCTGAAAAAAGATTTGGTACAATGGTAATTTCAGGATCTGGTTTATTTAATGGGGAAAAATATGTTGTCTTTCATAAATCTGGTGGCGAGAGATTTTATTTTATTTAATGGCGCAAATTTGTTGACCTTAAAAAATCTGGCGTGGAGGGGGTTTATTTAATTGCTTATACAAAGTATTGATTAAAATTTATGTAGGCATGCACACTTTCATGGGCGAACATTACTTTTATTACATGGTGCATTAGAAGCATATTGCATATTTGTAGCATATATTAAAACAAATGTAAAACATGTTATTATGCAAGAAATATTACAAAGCAAAACTTGTTATTAAACAAAAAATGTTAAGATGCAAACAAATATCACGATGCGACAAATAATTTTTAGTTTGCCCCTTGTATATATTACTGTTAAGTTGCAAGGTTAGAGTGCGCTAATTTTCAATAGTTTATGAAAAATAAAAAATAGCATTTACGACATATTTAATTTCAGTGCGTATCAGTGGGGATTCATTAATAAGTTCTCCATAGCGTATATCATGGTAATTTTAATTATTCAGACCTCTTTTGTTACTATATGCAATGTGAAGACGTTACATTTCTAAGTTCTGATTGTTTGTTATGTCAAACACATTTTGCATATTGTATATTCCAATCATATTTAGCTCCACGCACCTAAGTTACAATTTTTACAAATTTTATATTCCATTCACATTTTTCTACAGACAGCTATGTTACAAGTTGCAACGTACTGTTTACTTTAAAATCATGAATTGAAAAATTGTCGGAAAGTGTGTTGCAAAATGTATTTTTGTTTACTAAGTACATTAGGTTTAATTACAGTAAATGTAGGTTTAATTTATATTGACCACGGTTTGTTTATTTACGGACGCTCTTTAACATCTCAGGTCATTAGTCACGGATTTCAGTCTATTTAGTTATTTTTACGATATGTGAGAGCTATTTCTAATGACATTCATTTTCATATATGCAAGATGTCAGAGACCAAAAGTTTGTTCCGACAAGCTGGCGGTATTAATGCCTTGTTGCCCTGGGTGGATTGAAATTCTGTCTAATGCCAACATGACGTTATATTTGTGATAGTTTATAGATAAAACTATAACGCCGTATGTTAAGTTTAGGGAGCACCTGTCAGATATTTGACTAACTTGTGATGACATTTACTTAAAGGTATACGTAATTTTTTTCGTAATACTAAAACATTGTATAAACATAACTTTTACTACCAAAATAGCATGTCCCCAAAGGTAAATCTAATATTTCCATAAACGGAATCCGAATATTCCATTGTTTTCAACTTTAGGACCAGGGGTAGCTGTAGATTGATTTTGCCGTGTAAAAAACATCAACTTTCACCTCACAATAAGAAAATCAATCAGTTGCTCTATAAAGATTTTTATAAAAAGAGAAGTCTCTTTTGTTAAAAAATAGATGCCTTAAGCTGCAATAGTTAACAATGCATTTTTCCTATTCCATTCGTAGCAATAACAGTAAACCACTGTGTGAAAATACTTTTTGCTTGCAAAAGGACATTTTCTCAAAACAAAAATCTGATTTTTCGGGAACAACATTGCATACATTTCATTTTTTTAGCTGTATGACACAGCTTGTGGTGCCTCATTAACGGGCGTTAAACACTTAAAAAAATTTACCCCCACGGGTATGCCAGTGTTTTTTTTTCGGCACAGCTACCCTTCCCTAAACCCACCAACTTTTGCTTCCCAAAAATGATATCCTTTCTGTTAGTCCAAAAAGGGTATTTTGAAAGCGGGCTAAGTGGGGACATATATGTGATATAGGTATTTTGCTATTTTTCAAAGCAGAACTGGTTTAGTGTAGATGTGGTAGCTGAGCTATAAATGTGAGAATTCCTATCATTACTTTAGTTGATATCATCGCATCTAATATGAAAAGTGCACAGCAGTGTACTATCTAGTGGTTAGTTTGTTGGTTGAACTAAACCGATAGACTGTGCCACATTTTGGGTAACAGTGTGATATTGCTTAGAATACGGCTTTAAATACAATGGGCTAGAATTAGAGTTTATGGAAGCATAGAGTTTATCGCGAATATAGGATTTCTTCATCCTGAATTGTAATATTTTATTTTCGGGCACTTCAGTGAGTAAATTAACTTATCAAAAGAGTAATGTATATTAATATGAATAATAGTGAGCAAAAATACAGTGCAGGCTATATGTTTTTGTTTGTAGAACGCAATCATGATATGGGTATTTGATTGGACTACAGATCAACCATAATGCAGAGACGACTGAGAATGTTGGAGAGAACATGTGTTTGAGTGTGTGTTTAATGTAGTAGTAGTACTATAATAATAAAATGTTTAAAAACTACATTAAAGAGTTATCATTCGTGTAAAAACAGTGAAACGATACATTGTTTGTGAATACCGCTCGCAGTTTTAGAATACCTTTATTGGGCAATATTCACAGTTATAGTTGAATAGATATGTAGAATAAAATAATTACATTTTTAAAAATGTGATCCAACTTTCACACAGTGACATAAAAATGTTCATCCTGTACATCACATTTTATTACAAGATAGGGAACTACGTCGGAGATCGTTAAATACAGGGAGACAGTGTTATTTTTCCTAATTATTTAGTTTTTTTTAATGATTTAAAATATTTAATTTTTATTCCAAAACGTATCTTTGAATGAATTGTTAATTTACATACATTGAAAGTATTCTTTAATTAGTTCAGTTTTTGAAAAGTTAAATTTTTTTGAATTTTCTAATAATCATTAACGTTACCTATCTGAAGAAAAAGTAGTAAAAATGGTGTGATAAACTTTAGCAGTGTCACAGATAATTAAATATAGGGAGACAGCGATATTTTCCTTAATATATATAGATTTGTTGAATGATATAAATCACTTAACTTCTTTTCCAAAACATATTTTAAATGAATTATTAATTTACAGACAGTAAAAATTATCTTATTTATATTTCTTTTCGCAAAGTTAAACAATTTTGGATTTTCTAATAGCCCCTAACGTTACCGGTTTGAATTAAAAGTTGTAAAATAGAAGGGAAAATTCAACAAAACTATATAATTACAGTAAAAATTTTCTTACAAAAAATGCGCTTAATTCCTATTCCAAAATGTATCTTTGAATGAATTATTAATCTACAATCAGTGAAAATATTCAATGACATTATATATACAGTTGAACTATTTTAAATTTTCTGATATTCATGAACGTTAACTATTAGAAGAAACAATAATAAAATCACAACGAAAAATTTAGCAACGCTAGAGATAATGAAACTCAGAGACAGTGATATTTTTCCTAATTATATAGATTTTTGGCATAATTTAATACAATAATTTTCATATGAAAACTTCTTTGAATAAATTATTAATTTATAGAATGTGAAAATTTTCTTGAATCACACCTCTTTTTGCAAAATTAACCAGTTTTGACCTTTATAATATTCCCGAAGATTACCTATTGGAAGGAAAAGGTAGTAAACTTATGTTGAAAAAACTTAACTACGCCAGAAATCCTTAAATTCAGGGAAATTGATATATTTTCTTTAATTATATAGTTGTATTCAATGATTTAAAACACTTAATTTCCCTTCCAGGACGTATTTTGAATGAATGATTAATTTATAGACATTGAAAATATTCTTTAATTACATCTCTTTTTACATAGTAGTTTTGAATTTTCTAACATTCACTAACGTTACCGATTTGAAGAAAAATGTAGAGAAATTAGAGTGAGAAATCTTAGGAACGTCATAGATAATTAAATACAAGGAGACAGCTATATTTTTCCTAATTATATAGTTTTGTCGAACGATTTAAAACACCTGATTTCAATTCCAAAACGTTCCTTTAAATGAGTTATATATATATATATATATATATATATATATATATATATATAAACAGTGAAATATGCTTAAATTACATCTTATTTAAGCATTTTTGAATTGTGTAATATTCACTAATGTTACACATTTTAAGAAAAAGTAATAAAAACGGAGTGAAAGAATTTAGCAACGCCAAAGATCATTAAATTCAGGTGGACAGCGATATTTAACCTAATTATATAGTTTTGTTGGATGATTTTAAATACTTAATTCTATTCCAAAACGTATATTTGAATGCAATATTGATTTACGGACTGTGAAAATATTCTTTTTACTGTATTACTACGTAGACCCCTTACCCCCTCCACTCAACGTCATCTACCTCACGTAACCTTCCCTCTCCACACATCTCGGTATAGGTAGTCAGGACTCATCCAAAGTTTTCTTAATATTCATTCAGAGGGCACGAACAGAAGTAGGTTCATGTCATCATACTTGGCCGTAAAATGTTTTTGCTCAGCCAACATCATAAAATATTACAAACGTAATTTAACTTGTAACTTATTTCATATATGTGAGAAACATTTTTAATTATTTGTTTAAATATATATTGCAACCACACAATATCCATACTTCCCTACATTTGTCTTTAGCAGATAAAAGTGACGAAAACCTGTTAATGGAATATACAGCGTGAAATTATTTTTATTTGTCACATAAAAGCAAGTGGTAAACCCTATAACTGTCTAGAAAATTATTTTTCCCGCAACAATGTTTTTTTTTTTTTTTTTTTTACCAAAAGTCAAATAGTTTTTTGTTTCGTTGTCCTCTGTTAAATGTGATTCCCGGGAGAAAATATTCTTTTTTCAAGAAACATTTTTGCAAAGTTAAACATTGTTTACGACACGTTTTGAAAATTTTACTGAATTACCTCGATAAACGCATAAATGTTCTAATAATTTATTGTGGCAGCCCCATCTATAATTGCAGTTGTATGTAGACTCCTAAATAAACTTTAAGAAACTACTGCACACCATGATGAAATATTATATATCGGCGAAGAGAGCGAATGGTCTACAGGAATAAAAGCAAATAAAAGGAAAAAATACGACATAAAATAAGACTATTGCAAACCGTGCATAAATATGCTTTATTATAAACGGTGTAATTTAGGATAGAATGCAGTTCAAGGTACAGAATAGCATCCTGGCTTACATTTTAAACCGAAAAACGTTATTTTTTCAACAACAAAGTCAACATTGCACATGGGAAGTACTTCACGTATCCTCTTGGTTTTCAGTCACTGAGGTTAGTTTTCCACATCTCGCCCGACACCATTAAAGGAATAAAGGGATTAGTAATAAATACCTGACCTTAGGTAAAAACACCAACAGAAAAACATTTAGACAGGAATTCGCAAAACATGGAAATGCATTTAACAAGGCAACCCTTATTTTGCCAAAAATACCAGACTGGGAAGTAAAACTGTTTGTCCCGTGTCGTACATTTACGGCACGAAAAAAAACCTCAAGCCTGAAAGAAGAGACCTGTGAGCAAAATTTGTCGGCCGTTTCAAGCCCTTAATTGAATGGGACGCTGATGACCTAAAATGTTAAACAGCGTCCGTAAATAAACCAAATCAACAACTGTCAGGGCCAAACCTCGACGCCCGGAGAACCCAAGTTCTGACACACTAAGTTATGCCTGAGACAAGCCGACGGCATGATGGTTTTATACTTTTGTATGTAATCCCTAGCACAGGCCCAACGCCTCTGCTTTCTTTGTAATTTAACTATTCCTACATGCCTAGCGTCTCTGCATTCGTTTGTATTTAATTGAATTCTGTCCACCATGCTAGAAATAGCTTTCAACCTTTTTAACAAATCTTTTATATTAAATAATTTCTTTGTTTATCATTTAACCATTACCATCTGAGTTATTCTCCCTGTTCATTCCCAAATGTGGAACATGACATATGGTGGAACCGCCGGCTTTTGGGTTAAACACTCAAAAGTTCGGTACGTACCTTCTCTTATTAATCTGACATAGTGGAGACACCGGTGTCGGCATCTTTGAATTAACAAAGGATAAGTTTCGATCCCAAACCTCTCGTTTAGCGTAGTATATGGTGGAAACTCCAACTTTTGGATTCAGAACCCAAAATTATTGTCCAATCCCGTAACCCTTGATCATGACATATATTTCATTTATATTTTTCGATTAATTTATTACAAATAAGACGGGGCGGGCATGGGTTTGGGTTCGCATTGCTTGTTGGGCATTTTACCAAAGAGTATATTCTGAAGTAATTTTGTTCGGTATTGCTGTTGCTGCACGTACCATTTTCCTGGACATAAATGTGCTGTCAATATGTTTTTTTTAAGTGTGACTGGCAGTGGAAGGGAACGCTTCAGTGATGGAATGACTATTTTGAACTTACTCATCCCTCTTTTATTTGCCCCATCAGGGACGGCAAGCAAAATGTCATTCCCTTGCCTTATCCGAAAGAAAATTGTGAAGCCTATTTTTTTCACTTAGGTTTAATTTTATATAGCTTGATAATAAAGAGCCTTGTTGGAATACATAAATTGATAATGTGTAAAATGTTCTTTCATTTTGTACATAAAACTTATTTTCATGTGAAGTTTATCTTCTAAGTGAATGTATTTCATTAGTAAACTGACATGTTGGTTTTTAGGAACTATTTCATTTTCCTCCCTCACCCTTTCTACAGTGGTGTTTTTTGCAATGATTTCTAAGTTTACATGTATGCAATAATACGTTTAATTCATTTTCGTCACTTATTTATATGTTTTATCAGTAACGATTCAGTTTTTATGACTTTTACTTCATGGCAGTAGAACATTCATTTACTGCCACATACTTCAGCATTTTTTTTATGATCTCAAAAATTAATTACCCGAATATGATTCTTTGTTAGTGACGTGTTTAATGTGAGACGAATTACCTATTTTTTATCTTTGTCTTATTGTCGTATGTATTTCATGATATAGCATCATTGTTTTTTAAAATCCCTTACGTTTAGTAATTAATAGCTAATGAATATACTGGGAAACACATTGTTTACTCCCTTTTAGATTTTTTCTTTATTATTTAGTATTCATCATAACCACAGTATCTCCGGATTTTAGTGTAACGTAATGGGCGCACAATATTAAGCACATTTTCAGCATCTGCAGTTGGTACCTGATGCATTCTGCGTCTTTTCATGCAAGAGTATGACATTCCCTTAACTCATTTGTGGTTCATCAATGACAGTAAGAACTATATTTGTTTGTAAGCAAATTAGTTGCGTCTTGTTTTTTCATAATCTGGCATTTACTTAGCAAACATTTATTTTTTACTTTGTTAAATATGCATGTCTATGGCATGCCAGGTACTTGTATTAGTACAGTAAGGTCGTTTAGAAAATCTATCATTGTTTTTACAGTATCTAGTCGATTGCGGAGTTTGCCGTTGCCTTTAGATAAGATGTGAGGCTCTTGAAGCAAGGAATCTCTATTGTGAGGCTAGGGTATTGTAGTCCTAGGATATGTAGCAAGGCCCCTAAGATGTAAATTATTCCTGTTATGTTTATAGAATTTTTGAACGCGAGACGCTCCAATTTTATTTAATGCCCACTAGGAAGTTGGGATATGCATGCGTGCATTTGCTGCACCGGAGAAGCGCAGAGATAAAGCAGGTCCACGGAGTTATCTACGTAGATGATAATTTATAAGTAGGCACATGCAATTGCCTACGTTAATATTACTTGTAGTCTGATCACTTTTCCTAACATCCCCTATGACTTGTGATATAATGATTTTGTTTGTGAACTTCATGCCAGTTTGTTTTGGTTTTTTATCTTGGCTACACTGATGTCATTACTTTCTGCGAAGTAAGATTGTTTCTGAAGTGTAAGGTTTTTTCTGCTAAGTTTAGCCATGTGCCACGGACACAGTTGTGTGTGCAAGTATGTAACTCATGGGCATGGAGGATGAAACTGACTGGATTATTTAGCCTAAAATGCAAGACTTCTATCACAATTGAGTTAATACTTTCAACGTGGATATTTACTTTTATTATGAGGAATAGCTTTCCCATGCCATTTGAATTGACGGTTTTTTGAAAAAGATGCCTGTTAAACTAAATTATTTTGATACTGGCTGCATGGCATCCATTCTTTTCTAGATATTATCACGCTTTAAATTCGTCGTTCCAAGACTATTATAATGTTATGTGCAAATATCGCACATGATATTTTGGTTATTTCTTAGGAACTTCTGAAGTTATGTTCACAGATGTACCAGCTCAGGAATAGTGAGGCATAAGTCAATAACAGTGGTATAGAAGCACAGAGGATGACGCGTTTGCTACTGATAACAAACCCCCCAACAGCAATACGAGGAAATGGACCCACCTCGGTGAAGATGGTGGCCGTACTACATATTATTCCCCCCATTAATTAATTAATTATCTTGACATTATAAAACTCTTATAATACATTTTTGTGGGGAAAAAATGAGATGTTTTCACATACTCCCGTTGTCCAACTCCCCATATAGTACAACATACTATTCAAATAATTTGGAAACAAGAACTCTTTATTGTTCATAAAATTATTTGGAAATTTGGTTTTTGACTGTTCGATATTTTAGGGTGCAAGAATAGAAGTATTAAATCCCCAGTTTTGTTTATAGAATGATTTGCGAGAACCCCAGGTAGCATTATTCGGTGTCAGCATAGAAAGGAGAGAGAGTATAACAACATGATGCATGCGATGGTTACATCGCGAGATTCCCGGATCGTATGATTGTAGAAGACAAGAAAAGAATATATGATAATACACAAATGCATTTCTGTATTTCCTGTTTTTAGCTATTGGTGCGCGGGCTCCCCATTAGTTTCGTCTTTTCCTAGAACGTACAGGAATAACTTGACAGCCCCTTCAATGATTGATGTTGAGTGTATTTTGTTGAGTCCTGCGAGAACACTAAGATATTGATATAATTTGAACGCTTCTATGAAAGAAGTAGACAAGTGTCCGGATCTTAAGAACACTAAGCACATTGATTAAATTTACACTAAATATTATTCATGGAACACCAATACGTGGAACCGGTCGAGATAAGTTTGCTGGTATCGATAGCAACTGGAGTTAAATCTCGGAACAAAATTTGGCAATTATATAAGCGACACTATTGAATAATCAGTAAGAACTCCTAACCGGTATTCATCTTCACAGGCATACGTGCCAAAAGATAGATGGATTTTAAGCAGTGACTTAGTCACAAAAGAATAATAAATACTATGTCAATTAATAATGCAGGCTTGGCCTAACCCAGCTTGAATATAACATTTAAATGAACATTTAAGAACACTCTTGTGCATAAATTTTTATGTCTATATAATTGATGAACTTGTCAACATAAACGATGTTATAGAGAAATTCAGGATGATAGCAAGAAGAAAGGAAAAATAAGGACACAACCGTAAGTGTTGCATTACACAAAATAAAAAATTGGGAAAGATAAAATTTACGGATATATCTCCTATGTATGACGGTATGTAGTATATACATCTTTTTTCTCTTCCTCTCTCTTCCCTTGTTTTTAAAAATACTGATTTTGAATTAAGTATATACTTTTCCTCCGCTCTGCAAGTAACCAAGGAATTTCGGGATTCACATGCAAAAGCATGATAATAGACACTATAGATATGTTATACACAAGCAACATACCAAAGACATGCCAAATGTTTTTGTTGTATGAATCCTTAAATTCCTCCCATTGTAAATCCCAAATTTGCGACACACCGCTATGCATGTGCTCAGCGAAACGCCAATTCTTAAACTTAGGCTATCTTATCGGTGCTTGTGCTGGACCCGTACCACATCGTTGAGTCAGTGTGTTTACTCATTGGAAATTATGACGAATAACTTTACTATTTAGTAACAAACCCAACATTTTTTGTTCTTTTTAGCCTCTTTTTTTCGTTATATAGAAAAAGGTTCTTAATTGCTTTGTCTGTTGTTGTTTACTTTGTGTGCAGTTGCAAAAATATGTTAAACTTCGGATATCCTTTACAGTAAAAAAAAGAACTGGGAAGAAAAAGAAATGTTTGTTCATTAGCCTGCCTTAGATAGTAATTTACGTGATAATGTAACCCTCAGTAAACTACAGAATATCAATTCCGTTCCGAAACAATGTCATAGAATAAAAGCAATCATTTTCAGAAACTAATGAAGTTAATCTTTATTAAGCTCGCTACCTGCAAAATGCAGCATTCATTGAGCAAAACATCGTTATTGTCCAGGACAATAAAGAAAATCTGCATCTTACGAAATATCAGAATGTAACTTTTTTCTATATCCAAATATTTTTGCATCCCTTTTTTCAGGGTGCAGGTAATCTAAAATGTAACATAGTTTAAAAATGCCAAATATGGGAAATTAATTGGAAAGTTTTGTATTGTTTCAAAAATAACTATTTAGAAAACGATTCCATCCTCTTGCCTTGCTTTTGTATAGAATTGGAAGTCTACTACGGGGAAAATATGATTAATTTAATAGAAGTATGCAAAAGTTTGTTTTCATACAAAACACCTCTCTTTTATGTGACTTCTAGGACATTATCTTAATAACCTAATCTAGCTATTTTACTTATGCAAGAGTTTCACCATTATGTAAATACACAGATATAACTGGGCATATCACTTTTCCCATGGCACATCCAATTGTAACAGTTATAAAAGTCAAATTTTCATAATAGCTTTCCTAGGAATAAATGAAATTGACGAGAAAGTTGTGAGCGTTATGACAATAATAAATATTTTATTTGTATGTTTTCTCTATAAATATGCCAGATATAAGTATGAATTGTGTTTGCGTTAAATATCTAAAATCAGAATAAAGTCCTAAGAAAAGCTCTAAAATTTTTGCTTTATATTTTTCGTAGAGGATTGCACAAATAAAAATCGGATCTAAAAGTGAGTGTCCTTTGCAATGTCAATAAATAATGGTATACCACGAAGCTTTTAATTCATTTCCATTATTAGTTTCTATCAGCGATTATGTTAAATGTAAATATTTAGTAGCGGACACATGTGGTCTCCAGCCTTTATTGCATTAGCATTTAATAAACATAAAGCAATGCATCGGTTGTGTAAATCCAATATACGGTTTTATCGTACAGATAAAATTGATGTAATAACCTCCCTGCCAAAATGAAGCATTTTAGTTTTTGTTGAAGTTTGTGACGATAAGAATCCAGCGTGGTGGCTCAGCAGTAAAGCTTTGGATTTGCAATCAATAGGTTCGTATTTAAATCCCTTGCGACCGGCTGTCCTAACCTTAATTTTTTTATGGTTTCACCTGATAACTTAGGGGAATGCGGACATGGTATTTCCTTTACACGCGTTTGCCTCTTTTTCATTTTATTCTCTAAATCATAAAGCCAGATGCACCCCGGCTTTGCGGCTTAGCGGTGGAATTGCACGTTGGGAAACTATTTGCTCTGTGGTATCTTCTCGGGATATTCGTGGCTCTCGCAGGCATTTCTGGGCTTGCACTTTCAATCTGGGAATCTTTATGGATCCGTCTGCATCCTTTTATCGCCGTCCAAGTCCAATGTATTTATCCTTTCCTTCCACGGCCGGGGGGGGGGGGGGTAGGTGCATTACCTTCCAATTAACATCCTATCCTAGTGAAGATGAAAGAATATGAGAGTGTTTTGGTTTTAAAATTTGGCAGTTGCGGGTTTTAATATTTAAAAGCAGCCATCCTCACATGTACCCCTGCGCTTGCAATGTAAACTGTACATATAATGCATTACATCACTGCGTATACGTATTTGATATCTAATATATGTACTATTTATTTATCAATGCACAGTCTTTAGTATACTTATATGACAAGAACTCAAATGCAAATAGTTTATGGTGAACGTATTCTTAAGCCCAGGAAACAGCTATACACTTTTTCTCTATTCCATAAATAGTATACAAAAATGAATGTACGGAACTTAACCCAAACATGAGGTAAATATTCCGAGAATGCTATGGAGCTAAAATAGTATTATGAATGCATTAAACCGGAAAATACAGACTGTTAAAACTGTCTGGATAACTTAAAGCAACAACTGGTGTACAAAAACAAGACAGTAAAAGAAGGAAATTAATAGATTAATTATTACTTCAAACGTGTTCCGTAGAACATTGTGGCTATAACGCTTACAGAATAAGATGTGGATTCTGAAGGGACAAAAATCGTATTTCCAGAATTGTAGAGCAAACAATATCTTTATTGACTCAAAAATTGAGCAGGGATTTTATGATGAAGGAAAAAAATTAGATTATTATCGATATTTGAGGTTATTTTAAAAATAGTACAGTAACTAACCTAAGGAACAAACTTAGTTTTTACTATGCTAAAAGAAGATTTAAGCATAAAAATTGTTCACTTGTGCATCTCAATTTAATATATATATATACACACACAGAGGTTTGCCAAAATGTATATAACTTCAAGCAAAGAAAAACTATATTAACGTAACAAAAGTGAATTCACATAAACAAAAAGTGATGAGAATTCATCATCTTAGACTTTTACAGTTACAACTGTTGCTCAAAAAGCCCACCATCAGCGTCGATACACTTCTGAGTACGTTGAACTACTGATTAAGTAACGTTTGTGAAAGTGTCCTCAGCAACTGCAGCATTTGCCGTTTCAATTTCTTACCGAAATGCTGCCAGTGTAGGTGGTTTTCTACGATATACACCCTTAAGAGCTCCCCATAGGTAGAAGTCCAATAACGCGGTGGAAACTCAAACAGACCTATTCGTCCTAGCCAGTGCCTTGGATCCAGTGCGCGGGGTTTGTTGCTGTGCGAGATGTCCCATATCTGCCCTTGTGCACATCGCATACGAAACCACGAGTCCCAAACTTGTCTCGAATGCGTGCAATTGTTACTTGCGTTGGCGGTTCTGTTCTGTACACATGTCTCCATTGCCTTTGAACTTCAACAGCATTCTCGGTTTTCCAATGCCACTTCAAAATTGCTTTCCTGTGTTCAAACGATAACCTTGGCTCCATTTTGTTGTAGCAACGCTAGCATAACGTAATGTGAATCACATATTTTTACAGAACATCATACGATAATCTTGACTTCAATTATTCATTGTTAATTTACGATAATCTTGGCTTCAATTGTTCATTGTTGATTTACTTGTCACGTAGCAACACTATCATAATAATTCACATCTGCGTTCGTGCAACTGAAGAAATAATCCATCTCCCAATAAATACAACATTATTACTATCGTGGTGAAAGGACTATTTCTCCTCTATATGTGGCCAAATTCCACATCTCATTAAAATTAAAGACCTGCATGCTTAGGATCATAGTCAGTAAAAACCACTATATAGACATATAATTCATGTTGAAAACACTACACAGTGCATGTGAAGCAAGGTCACATTAAAGAATGTCCCTTATTATTTTAATTCTAAATAGGCCAATAAAGATCTCGGATTATTCCTCTACATACGCTCTTTATTTCTGCCAAGCTGGTCACATGACCTTTACCTTTACCTGTCTCTAGCTATTGGCGGTTTTCATATGACTCGCTGTTCACAGGAAACAGTAGACGGGGTAGCTATGAGTGGCAAACAAAGCGAGACAAATGACCCTGACCCACCTATTTTGAGTAGCAATATTATAGCCTTGTTTAAATATCCATTTAAAACCCATTTGATCGCATGAATAGTGTTGATTTGGTTTATTTACGGATGCGTTTTAACATCTTAGGACATCCCCATCTCTTTCAATTCAGGGCGTGAAAAAGACCAATAAATGTTTCTCATAGGCTTGCTTTTTAAGCGTAAGGTAATTATACTTGTAGTAAATCTATGACATGATTCCCACAGATCTTTTCTTTCCTATCGAAGGAAGCCATACTTTTGATTTTTACCTCCAAAAAATCCATCGATCCTGGCGTAATTGATCCCGCGATCTTGGGTTTAGGAAAAAGCTTGAATATGAAATGGTACGACAGAAATAAGTAGATTATATAAAATTATACAAATATTATTTTGGTTATACTAAGTTATTATTCAAAAGGCTTAGCATTATATTTATTTCTATCCGTATTTTATTGTATATTATACAATTTCAATTATATATCATGGTTACTGATTTTGCTCTAGTACACTAAAACATTCAATATACGAACATATAGCTCAGAGTGGACAACCAATCACTCAAACTAAATATCAGAATGTATATTTGAGTAAATTATCAGCAAAAATTATCATACAAACTTTCTTTAGTTGTTGCGGAAATGTTACTAGTTTCCGTATTGCATAGTAAATATACTATTCCTTGGTATTAAGTTGGGCGAATGGCAGAAAAAGATCGATTTTAATCTTTTCATTTGTAGCGTAGAAAGATTAAAATGCTCATATTATGTTGCCTCTCAAGAGTCGCATAGGGTAGGCAATCCACAGGGTAATTTATGATTAATCGATTGAGATATTTGAACTGTGACTTGGTTGTGATCCAGTAGAGCTATTTCAATTTCCCCTTAGAGATTAACTGCAATAACAGTATGAGAAAATATCCATCCTGATTAGGAGATTCTTTTTAAGAATTGCTTTGTGGTTAATGACCTGTTTAACTGTACACATTTTGCATAGTTTCCTGGAGTTTTTGCCCTTTATTAATTCTATGTGAATATTTCGTTTTAATGACACGATTTTTGCACATTATTGTTACTAAAACATGTAGAAACAAACACACACACAAGGTTATGTACACATATGACATTAACAATTCCATTTAGCACACTTATATTTGAAATATACCAAAGACTATAAAAGCCCGTTAAAAAGATGTCCAATGATTTATTTTAATAATCGTGTAATGGCATCGAATGTAGTATTAATATGAACGGTGAAGACTAAATAGCTGTAAAATAAATATGATATAACCATCTTGGTTATAAAATTATTCAATATTTTTTATTTCCTTTCTCTGTGTTTTATCTTTATCTACTTTTATTATTAGTGTTAATGTGTTACTTTGTTAATAGTGTTTCTTTATTTTTATTTTTCATTAATATTATATATATCATTACACCAAAAGGTTCAGTGATAACAGTGTGTTTTATAAAAGTGTTCCAGAGTTCTAAGTACAACCAGGCGCATTTGTTTCATCTGTGCTCCTTTATATCTACTGCGTACTTGATGTATCACATAAAAAGAATTTAGTTGAATGCAATGTTATTGCTTAGGGAAAGGAAAAGAAACTACTTCAAATCAAACGTATTGGTCAGTTATATATAGTGAGGCAATTTCATTGTGCTGCCTGAGTGAGATTGCTTACTGGGAAAGTGCAACCGTCGCAATTGAAAATAGAGAAATAATGTCACCGAAAGTGAAATTAGGGGTTTTATTTTAGTATTTACATTTTTATTGAAAGTCTAAAATGATACTGCATTTAAAACTGACAATAGTATCAACCTGTGTTATAACAGATGTTTTAAACGATGCCCCTCAGTGCCAATACATTGTATCCTGTAGGACATTCCTGTATTTCATCTATTTTTTCTTTCGTTAAGAATACCCCAGTTCGGACATGTTTCTTGTTATTTTAAGAACTTGCCTCCCGTAAATGATTATCAAGTTGGGAACAGTTTCTCTGCCTGGTACACAATTTCCAGGATATTTTATTGCAAATTGCCTAACTACTTCTCCGCAAGAAACCCTTTTTATATAATTGTCGTACATAAAACCCTGTTCTTCAAGAGTATATTTATATAAGGGCATAACTAATGAAAAGCAATTAGCAAACCATTCGTATACAATGAAAGCACGAACACAGAACCACTAGTTGACAAAGTCTCCCTGACATTAACTACAATTTGCTACCTGCACAAGCATTGTAAGGTATTGTTTACTCGTTCCGGTAAGCAGCCGCGCTCGGCCATCCCAAAGCTCAAAGTACTTCATTGTATGTAGCAGCAAAATAAAGGGAATTTTATGACACACAGTCTAACTACGTTGAAAAAATTAACTCATATGTTAGTATCGTAAATATCTCTCTTTAACCTGAAAAGTAACCAAGAAATTTCTTCAGAAGTATAATTTGATTTATCTAAGGCATAGTATGAAGTGTGAGTTTATATTCGTATTTGAGAGAGATACAAATTTAAAAAGACGCGGGAGATTTGCATTTTTTACATTCGTTTATGAGGTAATGAACGGTTTCGATTAATATTTGATACAGAAGATTTTATGCGTACTTGGCGGTTATAGAAGAAGTCAGCAAACTATTGTTCAGTTTGTCAACTGGTCTTTAATATGTCTTTACCAAATTTTATGAACGAAAGATCTAACGAGGTACACAAATACCGTATTCTACAATTATTTTTTATCTACCTCCGCAGCTGAAAATAAACCGCTTCACCAGTCTCCAATTTTCGTTAATAGCAAGTTTCCTTCGCATTTTTATTCACGTACTTTAAACGGCATAGGTGGTCGATGTGTTTAGGTATAGCCTGTGTGAACGGGAGGTCTGGAGCTCGAACATTTCCAGGACTATTCATTCACCTTACTGAGGATTTTTCCAGGTTTTCATTATCCTTCATCGGTGGCAAATGATGAAGGGTTACCCTGAAATTACGCCTGGAACGTTTCCTTCCTTAGAAAATTCATTTATCAGTTATTTTATCTCATATATCACCATTCATCCGTGTCTACCGTCTGAGGTGCCACAGTAGTAAAAATGAGAGTTAAACATTTTTGCACAATTTTGATCAATAATAGCATGCACACAAAATTAGCTTTATTTTACAATGAGTATTAAGCGGTGTTATAACTGTTTAAAGTGTCTACAGTTGAACACTTTCATATATTTCAATAAAATTTGCATCTACTTGCAAAAACTCTGCTTCTGTAATTTTTCATTTTCTTTTAGTTGCTGTACAGTATGGGGATTATTTCTGTAAACTTTATTTTCCTTTTTTGTACAACACACTACAATAAAATTTACTTTACTAACACAATTTAATTAATAACACTTGCACACTAATAGCCTGTAATAATGCAAAGACTTGAGTTGATCCGATCTCTTAACCGCAATCTGAATTATAACATAATGAGAGAAATAATACTCTCCCAACAGCAAACCGCAACCGACTGTCAACAATCTCTTATCATTAACGGCGACTGACTTGGCTTGATCTTGACCGAGGCCGGTGCCCTCGTTGCACATGTAGGCCAAAAACCACTAGTTCAAGTGTGCTAAGTTTTTAATGTGTATTGCCATCATGTAGGCTATAGATTCAATAAAATATATTCAGTTGAACACAAGTGAATATCTAATGATGAACGTTTAAACGAATTTCAGCTTTTCCTCCAAGTGTTTATGGATATTTTCTTTTCTACATAGCCTGCTCTTATGCCCTAGGGGCTTGGCTTGAGACCATTGAACAATACGGTGGCCACTGGAATGCAGTGAATTAAAGTGAAAAAGTAAATACTGCAATAGAATTCATAACTGCCTCTGGCCTAATAATATGTTCTCTGTTTCCATTCTTGGCTATTTTTCTTCAGAATCTTCAAATAACCCAAAATATGTACACATTAAGTAAATAGAGCACACATGCGTACGAAACCTACAGGCCTTGCCCAACAAATAAAATAAGCCTTCCTAAAATGTAACTCATCAGTTGGCTGTATTTTACAAGATAAAAGTTTCTATTATAGGTTAAGTAGGAAATAATTACTCTAAAAAACAGGAAACAGAAAATGATATCTATTGTCATAATACGAGTGTAATAGATTTACATTTTATTTGAATGGTGCTTAACGCCCGTTTTTACTACGGAGGCACCACATGGGGTAGCTTCACATTGAAATCATTGGATAGGTGTTTCATCCAAACTTCATCAAGAGAAGCAATTATTTTACCTTTTTATTGTTTTGAAAAATATTATTAGATGACATTACAAAATGTAAATTGCTGCAAAATATTAATGATGTATGTACGACACTTTTGAATTTCAAACAATCTTTTTCTGCTGAAATACTGTATGCCCATTATAAATTATTTGTAAATTTTGAACGAATAAGCAAAAAAATTGTATTAATGTTCAATATTAAAAACAAAGAAATGAAGTATATAGTGTAAAGTTTTTAAGGGTTTATACAACGCTGAATATAAAAATATATACTTATAAAAGTTAACGTTATACTGAATGAAATTGGTGAATAAAGTATTTAGTGTTTTCATCTCATTTTAAAATTAAGATTTTTAACTTTAGGATCATATTTAATAATACCATTTGTATTATCTGTTCCACAATAACTTTACACTTAAAAACAATTTTCTAGTTACTGCTGCTAGATATATAAATCATGTAAGGAATTATTATATTTTTATTTGCGGAAACTGCCTATCTTCTCTTTTCCTCATACAAATGGTTATATTCCAAGTAAGACAGAATTTAACCTGTTCTCTTTCATTTTTCTTCCAGGAGAAAACATTATTTCCTTTCCTAGATTGTCATATTTAATTTTAATTTGTCTCGTTTTCTATCTATCTATCTATCTATCTATCTATCTATCTATCTATCTATCTATCTATCTATCTATCTATCTATCTATCTATCTATCTATCTATCTATCTATCTATCTATCTATCTATCTATCTATCTATCTATCTATCTATCTATCTATCTATCTATCTATCTATCTATCTATCTATCTATCTATCTATCTATCTATCTATCTATCTATCTATCTATCTATCTATCTATCTATCTATCTATCTATCTATCTATCTATCTATCTATCTATCTATCTATCTATCTATCTATCTATCTATCTATCTATCTATCTATCTATCTATCTATCTATCTATCTATCTATCTATCTATCTATCTATCTATCTATCTATCTATCTTTCTTTCTTTCTTTCTTTCTTTCTTTTTTCTTTCTTCTTCTTCTACTTCTATAGTTGCACCACAGCCTATTTTGCTAAAGCCTTGGCCTCCTCTGAGAGACGTTACTGCACCAAGGGTAATTTAATTAGGTTTATTTTCCTACAGAAGACAAATGAAAGGAAATATGTACATTCCCTCAGTCACTATTTAGTAGCAGTAGTAGTGGTAGTGGTCGTAGTGGTAGTCTATTGCACATTACAGTAGCAAAGTTCGCTAGACCTTTCATGCTCTAGTAAAATACTTCATTTCTCAATTTAATGTTTAACTAATCAAAGAAATCGCCAAATTAACAAAAATGCACGTGCGCACAAACACGCGCATGAAACATACATACAAAAATTCTGATATTCATATAAATTCTTCATGTTATTTATGTACAATGTTTACATACACTTATGGTTCCTAAAACTACGTATTTCATTTAAGGAAATGTCCAGGTTTAGACAGTTTTGCCTATTTATAATTAAGTTCCAACATGGCAGCCTCCCCAATTGGAAGTCAAAAATAAATCTGGAGAAATTCTATCCTAGCGTCTTCTTCCTGTGCGCACTTAACCAAAATGTGCACCCAGTCTTCCGATTCCACGCATAATAGCAATTCTTCCTGTTCCCTTCGTCAACAGCCTTTGTGTCTTCCATCCTCGCAGTCTAAGCCATACTATTCCCGCCCTCTGTTTTATGCCTAGCTCGATGTTATACGTCCCATTACACCGTCTGGTTTTAATTTCGCTCTGCAGGTCCAGAGATGACATCTGCATGCCTCGCGTCTCTATTTCTTGCCGGTTTATGTCAAACAGGTAGACGTCATTTATTTTTTTTTCATTACGACATAAATGATTTCATTATCCCTCTACCTAATAGTTTTTAATTTGATTTTTGACAATTATTCCAGCAATAAAATCTCCACCCACCATTTTGAATATTGTATTTTGTTTAATTGATTCTGGTAGCACATTGTCCTCAAGGTTGTTTGTTGCCCTTTAATTATTCTTAGCTAATATCTAATTACATTTATTTTGCTGTAGACTACATCTTCCCAGCATCCCTCTCTTGTAGTACACCATAGTTCAATACTTACCTCCTAAACCCAAGATCGCGGGTTCGAACCCGGCTAGGACCGATGGATTTTTTCGGGGCGTAAAAATCCTAAGTATGGCTTCCTTCTGAAGGGAAGTAAAGCCGTGGGTCCCGTGTCGTACATTTACGGCACGAAAAAGAACCTCAAGCCTGAAAGAGAGGCCTCTGAGCAAAATTTGTCGGCCGTTTCACGCCCTGATTTGAATGGAACGCTGATGACCTGAGATGTTAAAGAGCGTCCATAAATAAATAAATAAATAAATAAATAAAAAAAACATAGTTCAATGTGCCCCTCCCCTCCCTTAGAATTCGCTTCCAGAAATCACATTTATTTTATTTAGACCGTCTATTTTGTCCCACCCCCAAAACTCACCTCCATATAACAATGAGGACCTAACCATGCCTCATACATAATTTTTAATGCTCTTACTGGTATATCCGGTATCCAAGCTAGCAGTCTCAGTACGTCAAAAAGTTGACCGATACCTTTGTGGTGTGCAAAAACTGTGTGTTTATTTCATTTTCTACTCATGTCAAATCTTATTGCAAGATAGTCAAATTGTTTAACGGTCTGGATTACCTCTACCCCATATGTTCACATTTCCTTCCTGTAAACATAGTCATTTTAAAGGTTAGATTTTCAGTTTTAGAAATATTTACTTGCATGCTCCAAGGTTACAATACTCTTTCAGTACATTTACGTCATTTTCCAGCTCTTTTGCCGTCCTAGAGAGAGTTATCACTTCGTCCGCTTATAAAAGAAGAAGTGTTTGCTGATCTTCAATTACCTGTGCATCTAAGTCTTCATTCGTCATTACATTAACGATATCATCAATAAACAAACTGAAGAGCACCGGTGAAAATATGTTTTACTCCCCTCTGCGCTATGTTTCACTCAGATCTGCTATACCGGTCAGTTTCAATAACAAATTTGATTTCCTTATACATTGCCACAAGAACATTAATCATTTTCTCAGAAAGCCCTTTACTTCTTATTTTTTTCCAAAGAGGCTTCGTGAAAACCATGGTATTACTTATACGTGAAATGGCAGATATTTTTTTCCCGTACAGTTTTCAGTTATTTACTTTTTTAACGTGCCGCAAATCTACGGTGCGTAACCCATTATTAAAGTCCCGACCGGAGTATTTTTGCTCTGGATATTGGTTTTAAAATAACATTTGTTAAATACTTAAAATATACTACGTAACACTCATCTTCAGAATCCAAATTGCTGCATGTATAGTGCACAAAATAAATATTTCCAAACAGATGAGTTTCTCTGTAGTATTCCCTTTCTTAAAGTGAAATTATTATTTTCATATCTTGATGAAGTAAGTTAGCAATTGTAAATGTATAACTTCAATGGTTTGTGCTAGTAGATGACTAATAACAAGCAAAGTATCTATTGTATACTATTGTTTTAATACTATTATAGCCGTCAACTTAAGTCTATTCTATATTAAAATTATACTCTTATAAATGTGTATGGTTTTCAAAAATTTTAAAATGGTGTATATCAGCATACTGTAAAACGGAAGTTATTAATTCAGACTTTCTAATACAGTAGCGGGTAAATTTTAAATTTAAAAGTTTAAATTTACATGCAGGTAGACCTTGCCTTTATACTTTGTTTTTTATAAATCTAAATTTAGTTTTATTCAGGACATAAATATGTAAAAAGTAGTACCTCTGAACGCTGTATTTGTTATCTAGAGAATATTTAAAAAATAAATTTGGCTCAAAACTAAAATAATGTTACTAAAATGTAATGTTGGCACAGTGAAATAAAGTTTTAAAGTTTAAGCATTTTACATAGCTAATAAATATGCTTTCTGCTGCGTTATGGATAAGGGATTCAAAGCAAAATAACTGCAGTAAAATATAGCCAATATTCTTTGCAGAAATAAAATTCCCTATGTTCATAATAAGTTTATAGAAAACAAAATTTTTAAAATCAGTGACCATATCTTAATGATAATATTTATTTAGCAGCATAATTATGTATGTATAATTTCAAAATGGTTTATTTAATACCGAAAATCTTAAATTTTGTCTACATCATTTTCTTAATTCTGTATAGTACTATAGACAGCTTAATACTTACTTTCCTTTATCAGCTCTATATTTAAATAAAAGTGATGTTATATGCCTTTAATGGATTTGACTCTTGTTTTCATTAGACAGAAACTCAACGTAGAGAGGGGATAGCATGGAGTCAAAGAGAACGGTCCTGGCCTCACTCAAACCGCAGTTCTCCTGTTCACAAATCCGTGCCATAACGACTTCGGCCACCATGACGGTACCAGAACAACTTACATACTCTCTGTTCATTGGTGTTTAGCCGCTTGAAGTGAATAAGTACGTGCACGAGCTATTGTCGCTTATGCATATCGACTCGCAACAGTGACCACACAGCAAGCGCCGGTGGCAAATGTAACTTGATGAATGTAGTAATTATTATGCACTAATTTAAATACATATGATATGCAGCAATTATTGTTATTTACGTCCTAAATATAGCAATAATTTGTACCATATGGGGGTGAAAATGAAGCACCGTAATAATTATGTAAAAATAAGCCAAAATATGACAATATTGCTTTTTCGACTAGAAACCTGCTTGCCACAACAGGATGACACACGCCACAGGTCCGAGGTCATACTCATAACTTATATCTGACTAAAACTTCAGTAAACGGAGTGTAATAAACTTGTTGAATACGTATTTTATGCAACACTTAAAATAAACAAATAGAAGGGCAGATCGTAGGTGGACTGCGAGTTTAGGCTTAACAACATTAGAAAAGTTTTTAGGCTCATATTTCTTATTTGAGTATATTACTCTATTGAAGGGCCTAAAAATGAATAATGAGGAAAACAGCCAGAACAAACTTCGAGCTGCTTCGTCACTTAAACCTTTTTGTAAAATATTGCATGTTTTCAATTTGGTAGCAAATATACTATAGAAGACTTTGTAATGATGTATTTGTTCCTATACGTATCGTATGAAAAATAGCACTTCTTCAATTTTGAAATCCTGGAAAAAATCGGAAAGCACAATAATTAATAGGGCTTAGATGTCACTGTCTCTTCTTACAACATATTCCAAGTAAGTTGATAAAATTTGGAATAAATGTATGAACAATACGAGACAACAAAACTGGCATTGGAAGCACAAACTTATACGGAAGAACAGAATCACTAAAACTTGTCAAAAATATTCAACAACCTAAACATATGGCTAGAGTGCCAGAGCCTGCAATGATAGAAAAACACGTAAAACGAGCAAAAAATGTAAATAAAATATATGGACCTACTCAAAAGTTTTGCGGAATTTTACAACTTCATGCACACTAATAAAGCTATCCTTACAAGTAGGCAACAACAGACACAGAAACTGCGAATATGCTTTATTTTTAAACATGTTTAATGTGGACTTTTAGGTTTACGTTGGTATAATTTACCTCCATGGGTAGCCGAGGTTGTAAAGGCGCGGACTCGTGAGGGGGAGATCTGGGGTTCGAATCCCACCTGGGTCATCCTCCCTGACTGAGGTTTTTCCAGGTTTTCCTCAGTCCTCATAACTGGCAAATGCTGGGGAACTACCCTAAACTTAGGCCTGGAACGTTTCCTTCCTTAAAAAATACCCTTTCCCAATATATCTTTTTTCATCTCGTGTATCGTCAGTGTCCACCGCCTGTGATGCCACAATAGTAAAACCGGGTGTTAAACACTATTCAAAAAAGTTGGTAGAATTGTCGCACACGCTTCACGCCGACTGCAGATACCAACGGGAACACAGTTCTGTAAAGACAAACGGAATCTTTAATTGCACTATATGTGGATGAATTTATCTGTCCGCGAATCCTTCCCATTTTCTGCTGGAACACGGCGTTGACTTTGAATATGCACTAAGTCGCATAAAATTCCAGAACACCAAATGCCTCCTCCGCTGCTGTGGCCACTATTTTCACAAAACATATTGGTTAAGGAATGGGACTATATTCATCATTAGCAATATAAATATAAAAGTCAAAAGTTTCACTTCACCGCTTCGTACAGTGCACCAAAATAAAGTCAATGTTCAGAATGTACAGATCTTTAAAACTCCCGATTATTTTGCGTAACTCTAGAGGCCTCTGAGTAAAATTTACCGGTTGTTTCACGAATGGGACGCTGATGACTGGAGATGTTAAAAGAGCGTCCGCAAAAAAAAAAAAAAAAAAAAAAAAAATCAATTGACTAATCCTGCATTTTATTCATCGTGAAATTTTATGATTTTTTGTTTTTGCAAATTATCATATTCCGCAGTTCCTTTGATATCATACTTTCTAATGAGTAAATTCAGCAATATTTAAAATCATTAGTGTACTAAGTGTGTCTTAAATGTAATATAAATATTATTTTGAATACGTATGTATACAGTAATTCTTATATTTTATTTTCGTCATTGGTTTAAACATTTAAAAATATATCGGCTCATATTGACCTGACCAGTTTATCCATAAGTTAAAATTGGCAGAAAACGGGATTTTAATACAATATTTATACCTATTCTGCCCCAAGCTCAAAGCCTTTGTTCTCTCCGCCAAGTTTGCACTATGCGGCCATTATAACTTTTCGTACGTAACATATTAAGTTCACCAAATATTTCTATGTATATCCCTATCGAGCAGCAAATCAATTTATTTGGTTACCTTAATGGAATCAATGCTAATTGAAAAAAAGTATATATTCATCTTTGATAAAAATCTTCGATTAATGAAGGAATTATAAAAGAAAAGGATTCTGTATTTTTCTCTGGTCAATTATTCCATTTAGAACGTGTGAAATTCGACATAGCATCTCATCACACGAAATATTATTGATGCTGTTAATATTGATGTTTTGATATTATTATTATTATTATTATTATTATTATTATTATTATTATTATTATTATTTTACGAATGAGCTGTTTAAGCGAAATTAGTATTAAACCCTTTTTGTTCTATTTGTTACATTCATTCACTGGTTTTCAACTTTTCGTTAGTAGCTTTCCTTGAACTCTTTGTGAAGTGTGGTTTGCGATGATTTGTTCCTTTCGTTGAGATTACACTCACACAATGTAGGGTAATTTTTCCTTCGTGGTACCGCTTCACGTTCAGTTGACCGTAGTTGATGAAGCTCTATTAATTCTTACGCTTGAAAGCCGGCCGGAGAGCCAAAGGAGAAGTCAGTATTTGTTTACGTACGGACGTGTACTTGTGTGCTGTGTGGCAGTGTATTAAATATTTCTTAGGCGGTGTATTACAGTGTATTAATTGCAATAATGTGACTTATTACAGGTATTCTATTCGCCAAAGCGTATTTATTTGTGATTCGTACGTGCGTACAAAACCGGTGCCGAAATTCATAAGAGAGATTCCCTGATATTCAACTTCCAAGTTGAAATATGATTCCCGGATTGGTAAATACATTTCGTGAAACAGGAAGTATTATTAATAAACATACACAGTTACGTACAGTACGCACAGAAAAAAGTTAGATAACGTTGGACATTCTCTCAAACCTTCCGACTAATAATCACTTTGACGACTTTCTCAGCAAATGAGATATTTCCTATTTTGCTATAGGAAGTACTACAAGGCTACTAAAGTTAAACCTGTATATTATTTAATGTGGAGCAAGAACATAAACTGGGTGATCTGATTTTCTGAATGGATTTGAATAATGTGCATAGCGAGAAATTGATCCAATTTTTTTTTTTTTTTTTTTTTTTTTTTTTTACGGGCGAAACTTGGTTTCACCAAGTGGGTATATTAGTTTATAAAACAACCGATACTTCTAGTTCAGAAAATCCTAACCTGCTTCATGATCAAAAGACAAGAGCTTGGTGCACCCTTAGGAACGAGAGAATTTTTTTTTTTCTTTTGTAGTAAAAATTAATGGTGAAAGGTATGAGAAGAATGTTTTGCAGCACCTTTTCCTGTGAATTAACGGTGAAGGAACATTATTTCACTACTTTCCAACAAGACTGTGCAACTTAGAGACATCACTGATAACACATGGCCTACTAGGTCCCCCGATTTAAAGCCCTGCGATTTTTATCTTTGGGAGGGAGATATTAAAGATATTAAAGGTATGCAGGATAAATCCAAACACATAGATGGAACTGAAAAATAACATTCGTGAAAAAATTCTTCCATACCTCAGGGGGAACTGCAGATAGTAATGGATGTTTCATTATGCAATGCCAGGAATGTATGGAAAATGAAGGGACGCAGTTCCAGCATCATCTTGTTTTATAGTAATGTATATTTTAAGTGTTTAATCGTTAGTAATAACTTACGCGGCAATCATAGCTGCGGACTTAACGACGTGGTACCAGCTTGAACCGAACGACCGACCGGCCGTTACGCTTGAAACGGTCCCGCGAAGGAAAAAATCACACATTATTAACACATGGCCTTGCTCTATATAACTGAATGTAGTGTTTACAGAAATAATTGGGCTAATAATGGACTTTACACTTACACATTGGCATTACCCTTTATTTAGTGTTGGCATACTTGATACGGCCGTAACTTTAGAGAAACAAACAATGCTAACACTAATCAAAGAGCAATGTCAATGTGCAAGTGTAAGTCGATCATTAGTTCAATTATTTCTGGAGACACTACATTCCCTGATTGTCGTTTGATTACATTATCTGTGTTTTCTTCATAAGCGTTCTTCAAACACGATATGATTTCTAAGCTTTTCTTTTAACCCGGGTTTCATTTCTATTTTGTAAGAGTTCATATCAATATAATGTCAATATGTTGTCAAAAATAACCTTAGAAATAATTGTAATTAAGCACAGAATTAAAGTAGGGATTCTTTTGCTGTTGCATATTAATTTCGCATTACGGAAGCAGAAGATTAGACACTACAAAGTAAGGAGGGGAAATTAAAATCTGCATCTCTGCAGTTCATTTCTATTCTGGCCCAGTGGGTACGTAGCGACCAGACGCTGAGAAAGGACTGGACTGCCTTGAAAATGGCCTGCAGGGGCTAAGGAAAACAACAAAAGCGTCCCATCAACCTTGGCATACACTGGTATTCCGCAGCAAATCAGGCTTGGCTGTAGAATTTGCAACGCTAGAAACAGACACTACATAAGAAAATACCCGCAGTGAGTCAGAACAACAGAGTGAATGCGTTTTGGGGGTGGGGAGAAAGTGTAAAGAGAAGGGTGGGAGAAGACAGAGATAGAAATATTGTACGTATTTGTATTTCTTCGTCCAATTTTTCGTTGCCTGATCTAGAAAGTGCTAATACCTATCGGAAGAACAAATGTTCCGCGCATATACCGTTCGTTATTCGTTTTGAGATGCCGATTCCATTCCTTCTAGAACTAGTTTTATTCTTGGCAGAGTTTTCCTCAAACGTGTAACGAATATCGGATAACGCTTGTGGTACCAGGGCTTATAAAGAGCCATAACTGTTTAATGTTAATAGCCACCAGTGCAATGAATAATTCTATTGATTTCATACCATACTTGCTTTATATTGCGCTTTGCCACAGTAGCGACATTTCTATCTACTTACGTATCAAGAACTGACATTAAGATCTTAAACATTTACTTCAAAATCCGGCATAATTTAGACAGGAATGCAAAAATCTTTGACATTTTGTTTTATTGCAAAAAATTAATTGCATTAACCATTACCTCCATTCATGATATATTTTTAATGTCTGAAACCACCAGTAATTTTATAATATGATTATCTCTTAAGCATTAGGAACAATAAAATTTACGGACTTTGTATTACCAGTTTCAGCTAACCTCACCGTTACGTGTGAATTCGCTAGTGTAGATTTTGACAAAGAAACCTTGGTTATTGCGAAAAGCGAGACAAGATTGAAATCACGGTATATTTGCATCATAAAGATTGAAATCACGGTATATTTGCATCATAATGTTTATAAACAGTAAGTAGCCCGATTAGTATCACAGAAATAATATGTTTTTATGTAAGTCATTATAACGGGCCAAAAAACTAAATAAATATTATAATGCGTTAGCCGAACCGGGCAATATACAACTAACCTTGATGTGTAACAAATGTAAAGCAAAGACCCCATAAAATTAGCATTATGTCAATTTAGTATAAAATTATTTTAAATTTAAATAATATTTTGCACTTACGCTGTTGCCCTGATAACTACTTCTAATGTTATCATTTATTTATTATTTATTTAGTTGCTAAAAGTACAGAAGCATAGAAAACATTTAAGGCATTAAAGAGTCTAAAACAACAAGATTAACGTTGAGCGTATTTACCAAAAGAAAAGTGAAGATTATGTTATGGAGTTATCAGCAGAAAACAATTCAGCTATAAACTGAAAGAACAGACTCGTAAACATTTTGATTTTGAATTGTTGTTAACATTTTAAAAATTGAATTTTTTGGGACATTTGTCTGCAGTTCATCAGGAATTTTAAAACATGCACTAATTCAATTAATTTTAAAAATAATAAAATAGGTGAAATTGCTCCCGAACTAGTATTTTATCGATTATATAAAATGCAAGAAAGTTGAATGGCCAAATTTTATGGCGTTAGATGTTCCATTTACTTGGAACAAAAGAATACGAATGTTATTTGAAAAGTTTCGAAATCCCCAGATCTCAACAGCATTTCCAAGCCAACACCATAACAAAACCGCCCATCTTCCATAGCGATAATTCTTTGTTCGGTTTGGAACCATAATATATATTGCTTGTTATTGTAGCGCAGATATATGGGTTGAAAAAAAATGAAAATATCAAACAGCTTGTGATAATTAAATTCTTGGAAAGTAGGGTATGGTAGTAACAGAATTTTAGATACATGCCCAATATTCTTAAGGAACACTGCGCCATCATTTTCAAACTAAGCGTTTCTAAGTGTACCATGGTCATCAATGCTTTGAAGATGATTAGCGCAACTGGAGGATAATATCTGCGACCATAACAAAAAGTGCAATATATGGAATTGGAGATCGCCAAATAAAGGTGTTGAAAATGCTGATGCAGAAGTATTTCTCATTTTGACGAAATAATTATGCATGAACAAATTATCTGCAAATAACTTCTGTGAATGCATTAAAAGTAAATTATAATGCAAATTTCTGAGAGAAGTTTGACGCCTTTCACAGAGATACAACTAATTTTGTCCGTCATTTCTTATCAACGATGAAACATGGATGCACTACTACACACTAGAAACAAAGCAAAAATCAATAAACATCTGATTCTCTACCGTCAAACAAGGTAAAACGTGTTAAGTTTGCTGCAAATTTCGTGATATTCGTTTTCTGTAATGTTAAAACATCCTACAGATTGACAGTTTTCCTATTGAAACACAGTCCTGGGCCGTGCTAAGTTAACTTTTTGGGACAACTAAGGACAAAAAATGCAAGTAAACACTGAGGTTATCAAAAGAAAAAAAAAGTGATCTTAAATCAATACAATGCTCGCCCTCATACATGTGTCGTCGCAATGGTGAAAATCAATTAACTGGTTTACAGAATGCAGTCTTAACGTTTTAGTTATCAGTATGAAAAATCGTAATATCAGAATGCATATCTTTGCAGGTGATGATCCATTTCCCAAGCTTGCAGCACATTCGAATTTTTCCCCAAAAAACCTTGAAGTGGAATACGCCTCGCAGAAGAATCGGAAATTGAGGCACAGTGGAAGCTTTCATCTTATCCATCGAAGCTATTGTTGAAGATCTTTGTTTCAATCATAGTTCTGTTTTCGATATTATCTAAAACACATGACGGAGGCCGCTGTTTGGTGGCTTTCGCGATTGTTAACACTATTTCAGAAACAGCAAAACATGGATGTGAAAAGATAAGTTTTGCATTCGTGTCAGGTAAACAAGGGATTTTTTATATGCCTGGTCACGATGGATGGTTTTAATCATTGTGAACCTGAAACAAAGGAAATGAGTAAATTGTGAAAACCTGCAGAATCGCCACCAGACAGAGAGAGAGAGAGAGGGAGAAAGGGAGAGAGATCTAGTTCTAGCCATCATCAGTTCACATCGCTGTCTAAGCACTTTCGTTCCCCAAACCCAAACCAGATCGGCGGGATTTTATTGCAAAAAAAGGGAGCCACCATCATTGGCAAAAGAACTACTGAAACCATCTGAGAATATTACGCGAGGAAATCGAGAAAATGCAACGCAAAATGTTATTAAAATTGTTCTTCACGACAAAGCACCAGCTCATTCCCCGCAGGTTTACAAATACGCTTGTTGCGAGTTTGCGGTATGAAATTCTCCGTTATCCACCATGTTCTTCTTTCCCTTTCCTCGGTTGCAGAAGCCATTTCGATAAAGGGATTTCAATATGATGTCGTTATTTACATAGGGGAGAACTTTTTAAAACAGTAAAATGACATTATCCAGCGGCTGGTGCAACGTTGGGAAAAATATATGGCTTTGCATGGGGCACGTGTAGAAAAGAAATAACCTATAAAAAAATTTCATCTATCTATAACTTTCTCCGGTGTGATTACTAAAACTTAATGACTGTCCTTCATATGTGCCAGACTAATCTCATTCTCCAGATTTGGACCTATCGGAATTCCGTGTCTTCTCAAAGCTGAGGAAATCACTTGAGGAAAAGAAAGTGTCATTATAAAGCGTCAAATGGGAATTTTGCGGCTTGAAGGAGTCTTATTTCTGTGATGGGATAAAGGCATTAGAACAGTGTCCACCAACTTCCGAAAGAATGGCATAATGGAATTTTACTTGCCGAGTAGTGCCTTCAGGGCAGCTGCGTCAGGAGGTAGTAGCAATAGTAATTCGGTACCCAGGCAGAGGTTTAAGTGTGTACTCGTATGCATCAGCGGCTCGTATTATTGGTGGCTGTACTTGTTCACTTATTTTCCACTCCACTTTGATTTCGGTTGTTAAACAACAATGGCTCATCAGGATATTCCTAGTGTGATACCATCAACCCGAATATTTTTACATGTGTGGTAAGGGTTATTCTAATGTACTGAAAAGTGCGCAATATGTGCACAATATGTCCGTCCCAACTATGCAATATTGTAATTATATTTTTCTTATTTTACTGAAACGGTCATCAATGTTGCTAAATTATTATTGTTTGTTGGTGTAAAATAGTTGTTAATTTTCATTATTATGCTTTATTTGCAAAGTTTGTACAAGGTTTACATTTTGTGGCTTTATTTCTTAGATTACATTCTGGTGTTACAATTAATGGTCAGTGAATTAGTAAGGTCCCTCGATTGAATGAATGAATGTTAGGAAATAATGAAACAGTATACAGGTATACACATTTCCGTAAATATTGACGTTTGTTAATATGCTGATTATTATTGCATGATAAATTCTTGTATTTATTTATCTTTTGTAATGATGTTCATATTCAGATATGTTGTAATTTGTGGTATTTATCTGGTTTTGTGTTCTTTTATGAATGGCAATGCTAATTCATAAAGTATAAATATAAAGTATATTTTATACATAAAATGTTAACAGAATAAGGTAACATAACAATACAGATCAATCACAAATTTCTCGGGCTGGCTTTGTTACGAAGGAAGGACTTCATTTACTTAATTTTGAACCCCATTTCCTTCGAAAATGTCTTCGTGGGCAACAATACACCGTCCCAGCATTTCAGCCACTATTGAAATGAGGTCTTAGTTATTGTTTGTAAGTGAGTGTAAAACTTTCTGCGATTCCACACTGTATCTCGTCAATGGTACTGAAACTGCGATCTTCGTCCATACTGACCCAAACGACATACAACGATGTCAGCAATGTCGTTAATTTTTCTCCTGCGATGCTCATAAATAATTTCACAGACTATTCAACACTATCGCGGATAATGCGACGACTTCTAGGGACGTTCTTCCGAAGCGGCTGTACCACTCGACATGGCATCATCACCATAAGCTTTCCGAATAATCTTTAATGTCTCTAAGGCCGATTTCTCGAAACGCACAATTTTGCTCTTTGTTGCAACTTTCTGTCAATGGCAAAATCGCAGGCTAGCACACACACTTGATGACAAAAATACCTAGTGAACTACTCCCAATGCAAATACAGCGATGTTGTAGCTTCGAAGTTACATCTATCTAGCGCTGATCGTGCAACCCTATACTAATATCTGGTAGAGCGATATGTTAGAGTTTACGCTTAATATTTGTTGACATGTAAAAAAATTAAAGATAATTCTCTTTTAACAATTAGTCTTCTTTAAACAATATTAGAATAAACGAGGCTATCATTTAATGGGAGTATATGAAATATTAATATTGATACTAAATTGTCAAATGTTCTTCTAGTAAATAGTTTCGCTAGGATTGAGGTTTATTTCCAATATACAAGTACATATAAACATATTGTGGAAATTAAATTTGAAATATTTAAGAATGAGGTTTATGTTTCACCCCTTAAACCATACCTCCCTATTGCAACTTCAGTTTAAAAGGTAATAGTAAATTTTCAACAACTATTGTAGATATGACGCACTAGAGGCAAGCTAGACTCAAGTTACAAAAGTATATTTCTGTTTAGACTGGGCATTACCAAAAGTTATAGTGGTGTAATTATTTCACAATCTTTATACGTTATCAATGTTCAGTAATGGTTAAGTTAAATCATGCATTGCGACAAATGCTTTTTATGTACAGAAATAATTGTAAGATTAATTATGAATGAGGATTTAATTGTAATTTATTAAATGTAGTTAAATCTTACTTAATCTTATTTTAATGCACATTCCTATTATTTGTAGTTTATAGAAGGGCACTATGTACAGTTATTGATATAATAATAAACGAACGAGTTTTTAATTGAACATTATATTTTTCTGCATAATCACCCTTAGGGTTAGTGATGCTCCAATACTACTATCCCATCTCCGAAGTGGTTTTCCGGAAGACATGCTAAACATTCCTTTATTTGATGCAATCATTTCTCTATTTGATGAAAAATGCTAACCGGGGAAGAAGGGTTTGTGCTTTGAGAACAGATGGAAGTCAACGGGGGGCCTAGTTTGCAGAGTAGGGTGGATGCTTCAGCAATTCATATTTAAAATCTTTCAAATTTCCCATGCCAAAACATGTGTGAGCAGGTGCATTGTTTCAATGGAATATATTTCTGCCTCAAACAGAGTTTTTTCTTACGAATTTTTTCTTCTAGTTAGTTTAAATATTTGTATAGTAATCTCTGAGTAGGTTTTACTTTTCTGAAGATAATCGATTACTAAAATCCCTTTAGGTCCTAAAAGGCTGAAGCCATAACATTTCCTGAACAACTTTGCTCTTTTGGCGCTGAAGAGTCATGTTCTGTTGACAGTATAGACTGCTGTTTTTTTATCCAAGACCCATCTACAGACGCGTAAATAGATCTGTTGCTGTTAATCATCGCCATTCACTATTTCCATATTTTGCTCTGATTAAATTTTAGTAAACTGGCACCCAAATTGCGCAAAGCCTTTTCATATGCAATTCTTCATGTTAAATATAACATACCGGTTCCATTAAAGTGCTTATAGTCACAGAAATTCCACGCATTTAATATGCAAGTTATCTAATGTCATTTTTTATGCTTGTCCAAAGAATTCTGATACTGTTGTACTTTTTGGACGACCTTCGCCTGGTCCACTTTCAAGGCTGGTGCGGAAATATTTAAATTCAGAGTACACATTTTAATCGCCCCGTAAAATGTTGGAAATTTTGTAAGAATTTTCTTTGTTTTAATACGTATTTAAAAAAAACATTATTACTGTATAATACTGAATTGTATCAATTTTGTGGAATGCCCACAAGACATCTGGTTTAGAAAGCTGAATTTAATATGATATTTAAAAAATAATATTTAAAATGAATATTAAGTAACATATACCAACGAAAAAAAAATATCTTTCCAATTGCGTGACCGCCTAAATCGAGATGGAGGATTTGTCAAACTTCCTTTTACAACAAATATAAAAGGCACCAAATTTATAAGATTGTATTTTTTAAAACAACAAAGAATTCCTCAGAATACATATCTCAATGTACAGATGTTCCTCTCTTAATAAGGGCAATCGCTCTCTCTGTTGGCATCATTGTAACCATTGTAACTGCGGTTAGGCCATTGGTCCATAACAACAGAGCTCCCAGAATGTGTCCTCACTGCTCGCACTGGATTTTGGAGTGGGCCAAGGCAGGTTTCCCTCCCCCTCACGGCCCCCTACCTACCTGTCCAATCATTATATATTTATTTGCGACGACTTTAAAGCAACTTTTTGTGTGTAAATGTTATTATAAATACCATTCAGTTGTTGCATTTGTGAGGAATATATTTGGACATTCCGTGGGCAATTACACCTTCCAGAACTGCAATTCAGGATTTTTTGAATAAGCTTGCTATTACTGGTTTAGTGCAAAACAAGAAACATATGCAAAGAATTACAGTTTTAACACAGGACAAATTAGATGAAATTAGCGCGAATCTTGAACATTCACCAACAAAATCACTACCTTAATTGGCATATTGGAATTTCAGTGTTTTTGGTACATAAAACAAAAAATATTGTTAAATCTCAAACATTGCAAGTGTACACGTGTTCATTGCCTAATGGGATAATCCCATAGTGTGTGTTCTTTTTTTGAATGGTGTTTAACACCCGCTTTTACTACTGAGGTACCACAGGCAGTGAACACTGGTAATACATGAAATGAAATGATATACTGTGAAAGGATTTTTTGGGGAAGGAAACGTTCCAGTCTTAATTTTTAGGGTACCTCCCCGGCATTTGCCAGTTATAAGGCCTGAGGAAAACCTCAGCTAGGGAGGACGGTTCTGGTGGGATTCGAACCCCAGACCTACCGCTGACAAGTCCGCGCCTTAACGACCTCAGCCACCCATGGCGGTGATGTGTGTGTAATTGTGAGTGGTTCCTTTCATCAAGGGTTAACCGACCCACAGATTGTATTCTTTCCACACAAGGTGTAGTTCAACAAAAATTATCCTGTGAACATTTATAACACTCAATATTGGTTTTCTGAAATTCCAAAATGTATACAAGAAACCCCCCCCTTTATGAAAGCAACGTTGAAGTTTGGTGTACGATTAGTGTAAAGTACAGCCCACTATGCCATGTCCAATTGCCAAGATGCCAAACGCCATGCGAGTGGTAAGGACATATTCTGGAATTTCTGTTAACTAAAATGAGAAACGCGCAAGTTTTAATACTACTTGGGTGAAGCTATTAGATGTTTTCCAATTCTAGAAACGTGAATCCTAGGTAACTCTAGATGGTTTCAAGTACATTGACATAATATTAATTCCTTCATTCTATTCATCATCTCCAAGACTTGGATTGATGGCTATGGCCTTAAGCAATTTACAGGGGCGCCATTGAAAATTATATTATTGGAACTTTGCAAAAAATATTTCCGATAGAGGTTCTCTGTTATATTACCATGCTCTATATGAAACAAACACAGAAATGTGGTAAGCGGAATGAATGAATGAATGGTGTTTAGCGCCCGTTTTTGCTACAGAGGCACCACAGGCGATGGACACTGATGATACATGAGATGAAATGATATATTGGGAAAGGATTTATTTTTTAAGGAAGGAATCGTTCCAGGCCTAAGTTTAGGGTACCTCCCCGGTATTTGCCATTTATGAGCACTGAGGAAAACCTGGAAAAAAGCCTCAGTCAGGGAGGACGGTCCTGGCGGTATTCAAACGCAGACCTCCCGCTCACGAGTCCGTGCCTTAACGACCTCGGCCACTCGTGGTGGTGGTAAGTGGAAGGGCAGGTAAGTAAATGTATACAAAAGTAGGAAAGGGGAATGTTTTAGTACGTACGAGTAATTAACAGAATGCATCAGGAGCTACGTGAAAAAAATAAGCTGAATATATTAAAATATGTACGTTGAATAATGCCCACAAAAAGAGAATTTTTTTAAAAAAAATGTAGGCATAAGTAATATCTAAATATATTTACTATTGAACCATAAAAAATACCCAGAGCGAAAGTATTTGTACAGATGCTCAGTAAAAAAGAAATAAGCGCTGCTTGATTGCAGTGTAAGATAGGGGATTTTATCGACACTTATTATTTCTGCAGAGACATCATATGAAAGAATGCCAGCCGGCAGCAAAAATACAAAATATCGTATTTTTTTTCAACATAAGTTCATGAAGAAAAATAAATCCAGTGTTTCCTTACACAGTTCCGGCATAAATGTGAGTAAAGCACCTTTTCTATTTATTATAATACAATTCTGGAGTCAATGCTGACAAAATTTATATTTAAATTTTCAAACTATTAATTTAATTTTCTAAATAAGAAATTATTTACACAAATCGTTCCTTAAGCTTCTCGTTACATTTTAGCAGATTTTATGAATCACAGTAGCAGTAATGATGATAAGTAATGAATTCGTAATTTCACTGCTGGCCATTAAAATTACCACGCCCATAAGAGACTCGTTAAATCAGCCCGATATTTTCTCAGAAGGTAAGCGTATGACTTGACAGAAATATCAGCAAGTGTCTCAATTTGATCAAGGGAAAATTGTGGCATACCGAGTATGCGGACGTCATTCCGAAAAATTGGTGCTCGTGTTGGACGAAATGGGGGTTTATCCAACGGCCCCGTCAAAGAACCGAAAGAGAAGGTCGACCATTTCCGCATGACTATTATGAGAAAACGCGCAATATGTTGAAAATTTAATGGCCAACAATGTATTATTTAGATATTATAACACGTGTAGGGTGTGTAGCATGTGTATTTGATTGTTCTAACATGCCGATAAACAGCCTCAAGTACTTATAAACCGCAAAGAAAAACTGAGAGGGTAGGTTGCAGTAACAAATAAGTACGATCTCTGCAGTCACGTGGAGAGAGCACTGTGGCCTTTAGAAACGGTGATGCAGTTATTAATGAAATATGTAATACTTACGGTGTCCCTAAACCAGAGGTTAGAAAATAAAATTTCAATAGCTATTGAGAGTTTAAAGTATTTTGGACGTGGCGCAGATCTTCCAAAAGAACCAGCAGTTCAGTTAGTAAATCATGTTTTGTTACTGGAATCTCGCGTGTTTGGATGCTCGCGGCGTGACCTTAAAATATTTACGTTTGAAGTGGCTGAGACTAATGGGATCAAACACAGATTCAAAATTGGCAGAGCAGGAAGTAATGGTACTAAGCTTTATGTTTCGTCATCCCACACTATACCTCTGACAGCCTGAAACTATTTCGACAGCAATAGGTTTCGGTTTTAACAAAGAAGCTTAACAAAATTCTTAGATATTCTCAACGAAATTATTAACAACAATGGCTTTCAAACCAATCGCGTATTCAACATGGATGAAACCGACCTTTCAACGATTTTCAGAAAAAGCAAAAAATACTTGCTCTGAAAGGGAAGACTCAAGCGGATGCTATGACCAGCATTGAGAGAGGAGGAACAGACACAACTTGTCTGCTGCTTCAATGCTTCTGGCATGTATATACCCCAAACGCTAGTATTGAAAAGAAAAAGATTCTTCGATGATCTGAAGGATGGAACACAGTTTGCAGTTTCTGACAGCGGTTGGATGACAGGTGAGCTGTTTCTTCAGTGGATGCAGCTGTTCATTCAAACTGTAAGACTTGCTGCTGATAGAAAGGTGCTTTTTAATTCCTGACGGACATACTACACATTGTAAAAATCTCCATGCTATAAATCTAGATAGGGATCGTGTTCCATCATCAACCATACACAAACTCCAGCCGTTAGATGTGGACTTTTTCAAACCACTTAAGTCATATTAAAACCAAGCAGTGACAAATGGCTTCGAACAAATTCAGGGAATGACATTACCCAAACACAAATAGCAGGAAGAATGTGGATCTGAAAGCAATTGAGTAATGGTTAAAAACAAGCAATAATATAAAGAAAAGATGTGTAATTCTGATATTAATTTCCTAGTTTTACACCATAACATTATTCAGTTTGTTGATTCCTTGGTTGTCCAGCATGCTAAAATAACCTTGTATTGCACATTGGCTATATAATAAATTTGATTTAAATAAAGGATAAATGTTATAATATATGGAAGTGTGCTGCGTTAATAACCTATGCTGTGATAATGATCTCATTTAGAATACTAGTGGTACCATTTATAGTACAGGATTATAAATCGTACCATTTGCATCTTCAAACATTTTTCATTATAGATTTTGAACTATAATAATCTGCGTTTTCCCGGTTGGTACGGAGATGCGTAAAGAATGGAGTTACAATGCATACCTACCAAGTCTTGTTAATTATCTGCGGATTTCGTGGCAGCCTAGATATTGTTCAAAGTGGTGCAAATTATGAGACCTTACCCTACTAGTTAAACTGAAGTTTAACTTTACTTAACTTTTTCTATTATTTAAACTATAGTTAAATTTAGGGCGGCATAATTACAAATTGGCGGTTATAGATAACACATGAATACTTATTACGCATTTGCAGATATTTTAAGAGTATATTATTATATTAAGAAGTTCTTTTAACGTAATTCGATTCTATGTTGTCCATTTTGTATAGCTGAAGTATGCCTATTTTCTGCAAGACTTCCCATATCGGCACTGCCATACAACTACTCTAGCTAATATCCTTTTCATTTTTTAATGATGTCAAATTAGGAGCATAAATATACAACTGGTACAGTAACATCAGCGAAATTATAAATTTGCTGCTTTCCTTTGCAAACTTTTTCTTATTACCTTTCTTGATGCTTTCATATTCCTTGCGCAAATTTCCTGAGCTCACAAGCTTGCATAACAGGAATTGAACTTATCAATTTATTATAGCACCTTCCTCTTTTGCTTCTTTTTTCATTCTGCGTTGCTGAACCTGTCTTATAACTTGTTATTGTCGCACTGAACTTTTCAACTAAAATAAGTAACAATTTCACTTCTTTGTTTGGAAAGTTTTGGCATGTTTTTGAAGCATTTCTATTTTATCCAGTCATTTTCTTCGCAATAAACAGGCAGACCGTCTGTTTTACCTTGCAGTGATTCCAACAGATATGAAATCGGAAAAGGCTATGTTTAAACTTAACCAACATATTGCAATACAGCACTTACATTACAGCGCTCTGTTTGGTTTAACTTAGCTGTCAGTTGATCCATGCTTCTTATTCCGCACCTTAATGACCAAACTCTAACCATTGTTTCCTTTTTATATAAAAATGAATAAGATGTTTCATTCCCTCAACATTTATTGCCTACTTAGGTGATTCCGACGTCAGCTGAGCTTGTGTGTGGCATGAATCTTGATGATAAAGGAAACAACGAGGATGCTGTGAAGTCCGCTATATGAAAAATTCATATGGTTCAATTTTTTCTTAGCGCTGCACATGATTCTCGATATCGAGAACTAATGTTCTAGAATTGTACGCGATGGGCTGAGATGAAGGAGCAGTAAGGGAAAAGAAACATGTGAATCATCGGATATCATATACGTTTTTCCTCTCATTGCGGGCGGATGTTTTTCCCGATCCTTTTCGATACATACGAAGCCTCCCAGAGGAATCTTCGAAACCCATTTCATCAGTCACAGCTCTGCTTCCTGCTTCATATCATCTTATCGGTGATTAACCAAGTTCAGTGTCAAACAGTAACACTAAAAGCAACTTCATTAAGCGTTATGAGACTGAATGAGAATAAGTGTTAAATCATTGACTCTGTTGGAAATGATATCAATAAGATGAGATGCATTTACTCCGAGGTGCAGCCATATACACATTTGAATAACCCAAAAATATCGAAAAAGGGGAAGTATGAGCGATGCGAAGAGACGCAAACGCCGACAAAAGAAAATGACACATGATTGTTAAAATCTTCAACCAAAATTTATAGGACAAAGTCTAATAAAACATGAGTGGTATCACAGAAATAAGCTCTACATTCAAGAAGTAAAAAATCCATTTCAAATACTTTTTTAATATTTTAATTTCGCAAACGCTTCAATATTCCAGTTTGCTATTTTAGATAATGTTTCTGAAGGCTTCCTTATACTTACAAATCTTCAATGTTATTTAAAGAAATGCAGCATGAGTTTTGTGCACTGTTTAAAGTAAAACAGCACTCAAGAATAACATAACCATTTTGTACTGTCAGTTTAGGAAACCTGGATACTGCTGCATAATTACGGGCCTGGACACCTCAAACCATCAACTGCTGTGACGGTATCTAGGAAACTAACCCCACGATCGGCCGGCAAGCACGAGAAGGGAAGTTGTAGAGTAGCGAATTACAAACTTGAACTGTTTCCACTGCTGGCAATGCATGAACATCTTGTGCCAGTGTACGGTAAGATATAAATGTTTTAACAACTTTGAATCTGCACTGTTCTTTTTCTCATACCTGTATGTTACAGAGAAAATACTAGATCCCGTTAAGTACTGTCATCACTCCATTCACCATTTCAGATATTTATCGAAATGTTCTTTCTTTTCCAAGATAAAGCAATCCTGTGTCATCAATATAACCTTATTTGCCCCTTAGATTTTTTCCCTTGTTCAATATTACCAACACACCATGGAGTTCCTCTGTCCACTACCGTATTAAAATGCTATTTGATCACTGTAAGAAAATATTTAAAAAGTCTGCCTTACCGTAAGGCATCAGATCATCCAAGAAATTCTCATTTGATCTAGTTTAATGACAAAAGTTTTTTTTTTTTTTTTTTTTTTGCAATCTTGTAATCGTAGTTCAATGTTATCCTCAGTCTGATGAGGTTATACAGAGGTTGCCAAAATGTTTACACACCTCAAGCAAAGAAAAAAATGTGATAACATAACATAACAAAACTGAATTCAAACAAACAGAAAATGATGAGTACTAATCATCATAGACTTTTACAATTACAACAGTTGCTCAAAATACCCACCATCGGCGTCGATACACTTCTGAGTACGTTGAACTAATGATTGAGCAACGTTTGCGAAATTGTCCTCAGCAATTGCAGCACATGCCGTTTCAATTTCTTCCCGTGGTGCTGCCAGTGTAGCTGGTTTTCTACGATATACATTATCCTTAAGAGTTCCCCATAGGTAGAAGTCCAACGGAGTTAGATCCGGAGAACGCGGTGGAAACTCAGTCGGACCTCTTTATCCTATCCAGTACCTTGGAACACTGTCATCAAGGTATGCATGTACATCTCGGTGGTAACGTAGTGTTGCACTATCCTGTTGCATTCGGTACCATGAGTCTCAAATTTGTCTCGAATGAGTGCCATTGTTTACTCGCGCTGGCGGTTCTGTTCTCCATTGCCTTTGAACTTGAACAGCATTCTCGGTTTTCCAATACCACTACAAAATTGCTTACCGCTATTCAAATGATAACCTCGGTTCTAATTTGTTGTAGCAACGCTAGCATACGTAATGTGAGTCACATCTGTTTACAGAACATCATACGATAATCTTGGCTTCATTTGTTCATTGTTCATTTACCTCTCATGTAGCAACATTATCATAATGTATGTGAGTCACGTCTGTTTACAGAACATCATACTAGACATTACTGTTGTTTTTTGGCCCAACTTTGATATATATTAAATAGATAGCTACTGTGAAAGTGTGTATACATATTTTCGCAACCTCGGTATATATAACACAATTGTCTTATTTTGCCAACTGTTGGAAAAATAACCGATATTAATATCTTGGTTAAGATTTGGCCTTTGTATGAGGAACTTGAGAGAATAATCGAACAAGTTTAAAATTTAACTCGATGGCAAGAGCCCTATGAAAACTAGAGCTCAAGAGGAATTTTTAAGCTACGACGAAAAATGCTGGAATGATTCGGGAATGATCTGAAGTTTAAATATGGCATTCCTTGAAAAGAGTAAATGTAGCCTAATTCTGCAAAGGAAACTCGTAGCAATTTTTAAGCATATGCCAAACATGCTCAATGCTCTGATAATAAGTATTAAGCAAATTTAACGTTTTAATATTTTCTTGCGGTCTTGCTTCTTTGGAAATATAAGTTGTGTATGCAGGAACAATACGTTTATTTAAAATCATTTTGCAATAAGCACGCCCAACAAATCTTTCGTTAACTTTTAAATATATTTTTCTAACGAAGAGGTGTTGCTGCAGAGACGGTAAACATGATTTGGTAAAACAAAAGGGAGAATACATCTTTTAACGTTTTGTGGGTGACACTATTAAAGTGAAGGTACCGTTGTCGGTTAGCTTAATTAATGTGTATAGAAGTGAAGAATAGTTTATAGGTTAAAGTGTTCTCCAAATTTAGAAACGTAACTGACGAGCGGGAAATGGTATACGTGAATTTAACTCAGTAGCTAAAGTCGAGATTTTAAATAAAATTACTAACGAAATAATGCCGTTCGTCTAAACGAGAAAAATTCTTCAATTAACCTGAAACATAGCACAGGAATTGGTTACCGATTGAAAAATGTCTATTTCTAACCAGGCTATGAACAAATTAGCAGAATACGAGGTCATCCTCTTCCCTTCTTGGCGTGGTATATTGGTGTATAATGTAATTGCATCAATAATGGCTAGCAAATTGTCTTCAAAGGAACAGAGATTCACCTTTTTGATAGGTTCCAGAAATTTATAGGAGTCCTTAATGTATGATTGCAATGGGCCCAATAAAATAATCAATAAGCGCCAACATTCTTTAGGTAGGAGAACCATAAATGCTATATTGGTCGGCTAGGGCAGTTCTTTTTGTGAATTTAAGGTAAAAGTTTAATAGTTTATCTAGAATTGGAGGAAGTTAGAAACCACCACGGGTGGCCGAGGTCGTTAAGGCGCTGACTTGTGAGCGGGAGGTCTTCGGTTTAATTCCCACAAGGATCGTTCTCCCTGTTTTTTTTTTTTTTTTCAGGTTTTCCTCAGTCCTCATAAGTAGCAAATTCCGGGGAGGTACCCTAAACATTGGCCTGGAACGTTTCCTTCCTTAAAAGAAAATATCCTTTTCCAATTAACCATTTCATCTCATATATCATCACTGTCCACCGCCTGTGGTGCCTCAGTAGTAAAAACTGGCTTTAAATACCATTAAAAAAAAGGAAGTTACAAAAAATGTGATTAATTCAAACCCTCAGCAGGAGTTGAAAGTTGCTAAGAAATAAGTTATCTCAGGGTTGAATTCAAGGGTAGATTTATATGACAAAGTTTTGTAATGGACAGTGTTTTCTGTTATCGATATGCTTCAGAAACAGCGCGGCCGAAAATCACTTTGGAAGAATCGTTTACCTGCATGTAAATTAATAATACCTTTATTCTTATACCTTTTCTTCATTAAGTACCTCTCAATAGGAATTCAGTTGTTCAGAGATTTCAAACATTCCACAAGTTTAGGGTTGTTCACCTCTGAGGAAACGATCAATGAAACGTTCAACTGGATGTGAAGAAGGAAGTTCATACTTTAAATGTGATCGAAACTTGAGCAGGCAAAGGCTGACAGAAGAAGAAGAAGCAGTAACAGCAGATGATGATAATTGCTCAGGATGTGTAGACCAAACGGGCTTCCATTTGAGCTGTGGAAAAAAATCTAACAGTTTCAGTGACCAGGCGAAATCTGTCAAACCTAGGTACAGACGAGGAGGGAGTTCCTTTTTTTAGAAGAGAAGTTTGATTGCCAGAGAGCGTGTATGACGACAGCTTAAAAACTTTTAGTTTGGAATTGGCGCTTCTGTTTTTGAGTGGCATTGAATCGATCGAAAACCTCGTGGCTGATTATGGCTGAACTATACAGATTAAAAGTCGAAGCTAAACCTTGGAAGCGGCCAAAATGGGCACTTTCCGAGCGATAAATATTATCAGAACAGTTTTAGTTTTGTTTAGTTATAGTGTTAGTATTGTAGATTTTAAAATCTGTGGAATTTAAATTGTAATTTAGATTGTATTGAAAGATATGAGAGGAATAAATAAAATAAATCTGCAGTATTATGTCCTGATGTAGAAACAAGATATCAGGATGTAGTATTGCAGAATAAAAAAAAAATAAAATAAAAGCATCAGAACAATGCCTAAATCAACTTTCAAATTATTATTAATGTACCGATTATCAGAAAATTTTTGTAGATGGCGACTAGTAGGTTAGACGAAGGTATGATGTAAGAAATATGATATTGTAACAGATATAAGTGATAAGGCAGTAATTAATTTAAAGTTGACACAGGCAGTTTTAAGTTAAAACCACTGGGAAAAACACCAGTGATAATACAGACAGCAAACATTGCAGGACAGCAATATTTAACCACACGTTTCGCATGAAAATTACTTTTATGAAGACAATAATGATCAAGGTCTGTTTCAGAATATATCAGTAAAATATAATTATTCTCTCAGATGAGAAAAACTGAATCTCACTTTATATTTACACTTAAATTATACCAATAATAATAAACAATATTAATAATTAATAAATGCTTCATATAATAAAATATTGTTGGCATGAGAAACAAGGAGATAATGATGGTAATTAGTAAACTTTTACAAAGTAGACAGAAATTGGCAATATTAAGAAGTGAGTAATGTTGAGCCATAATGTAAAGCATAAACAGAATTACTAGAGCAAAAATGTAAAATATTCAACAGTGATAAAAACAACGCTAAGCAACTTTTCTCAAAGGCAAGCTATAAAAATATTAAAAGTTACCAGATGATAAACACCAAAAAATTGAAAGGTAAGTAGAAGAAGATTCAAAGGAAACTTACCCGTCACCAGCACTACTTTTTCTTAATGTGTTTAACGCACGTTTTAACTTCTGAGACATCACAGGTGGTGGATACTGATAATATAAGAGATGAAATGATAAAATGGGAAAGCATATTTTTTTAAAGAAGGAAGAGTCCCAGCCCTAAGGTTAGGGTACCTTCCCGGCATTTTAAATTTATGAAGATTGAGTAAAACCTGGAAAAAGCCTCAGTCAGGAAAAACGGTCATAGTGGGTGTCGAAACTCAGATCTCCCTCTCACGAGTTTGCCCCTTAACGACCTAGGCGACCCGTGGCTCCAACAGTACTTGCCAAAATTATAACGGTAACTAAGATTCTAGCAATTATGTTCACTATTAAAAAGAAGTTAGAAAGTTCTGGATAGATGAGAGCAGAGAAATTAAGTGTGTACATACAGATAAATAACAACACTCGTCAGAAAGTGCTGTTAATATGCTATTTGCAATAAAAGAAAATTTAAATTTATAAAAATATTTTCGTTATGACTTCCTGTGCGCGTTACTTATGCACATGAACACACTACTTCAAAACATACATGTATATATACTTTCCTTTCTTGTTATAGAATCTGCAAATGGCTTCTAAATTAATCTATATGACATTTTATGTATTTTATATTTTTGTGTCACATTATTTGGTAGTTTATTAGCTTCTATAGTTTTTGAATTTTTTGAATATTTTTGTAGGACATGCTTTTAAAAAAACCAACTGAAAGTCTGAAGTAATCACAAATTCGCACGTGTTTTTCTATGAAAACACCAATATTGATGACAGTAGTTAAGAATGGAACTGATAGAAGTTAAAATGCTACAATTTCAAATTTTTAATGCCTGAATTTCATTTGAGGTAAGTAGTACTTATAAATATAATCTCATCTCCCTTTGCCTATATCATCTAAGTATGGTTAATTAGTTTGTTAATTATACCACATAAAATAACTTTCTCCCATTAATAACTTCAGGTACGTCTTTCTATAAAATATCATTAAAATGATCGATGTTATAAATAACATTAAGGCCATTCAAGAGTCTGATGCCTGGAGACAATTGTTTAAATCGACTGTAAAAATTATTATAACATATTTCTTAATATAAAATATCTTATAAAATTAAAAATATGAATTATCATCTAAGTTTATAGTCTGTGATTTTAAAACTTCATATTAATAATGATTCTGTGGTCCATAGTCTATTTTAAAAAACTCAATATAAAAAAAAACAAATTTGCAGGAAAAACGTGAATGTTGTAGTCTTCAGCAATTAGCTTCTTTTTATATTTCCTTTTGGAAAAAATATCCAAAAAACACAATATATAATATTACATTGGCTGGTGATTTTTTGGAGGTCGACTTGTTCAGGGGAACTTTCAGAAAGGCAGCACATTATTTTGCTTTGCCAAGTTTATCTTGAAAAAATTCAATGTTTTTTGTGCAGTATCTATGAGCTTTGCGCACCATCTAACATAGCTTCATTTTTATGCAGTGTCAGTAACACAGGTTTCAAAATAAAGTATCTAAGTGATGCTCGCTATAAACAAAGAGCAGTTATAGAATATCTTTTAGGAAATAAACAAGACCATCATAGAATTTAGAGGAGTTTAAGAATTATGTATGGAGATGTGGCAAGTAAAAGCACCCAGTTGTTGGACGAAAAACCTGTCATAACCGGCAGAAAATTTAGCGAATCAACACGGGACGACATAGCTGCCGTTTTTTTTATTTATTTATTTATTTATTTATGGACGCTCTTTAACATCTCAGGTCATCAGCGTCCCATTGAACTCAGGGCGTGAAACGGCCGACAAATTTTGCTCAGGGGCCTCTCTTTCAGGCTTGAGGTTCTTTTTCGTGCCATAAATTTACGACACGGGACCCACGGCTTTACTTAGGAAGCCATACTTACTATTTTTACGCCCGAAAAAATCCATCGATTCTGGCCGGGTTCGAACCCGCGTTTTGGGCCTAGGAGGCAAGTATGGTAACCACTACACCCCCAGGACCGACGATAGCTGCCGTACAAAGATTATGAGAGACAGACGTACAGAGTGGCATCGCCTGCATAGAGACTTTTATATCCAGGTAATGCAAAGATATACGGTATATTTGAAACTGAAAGAAACAAACCTTGAAAGAGAAAAATATTGGGTCTCAGTATTAAATAACCGTTCTAAAAGCGTAAAGCAGAGGACCGTATACAGAAAAACTGACCTTGTCATGTATTCAACATAAGCGGGTTTGAGAGACAAAGGTATGAGATGCATTATGGAATCTTTGAAATCATAGGAACAAATCACAAGATATTTTAAGAAGCAAGTTCGTACTTAATCAGAAAGCTTCTTTTTAGCCTCCAAGATTCAGATAATAATTTTACGTTTTCAAAACATGGATTTACTTAATTGAAACTCGTTATATATAACTGATTAAATTATAAATTAAGTTTTTAGTAGTTCTGGGTTATTACATATTATTATTATTATTATTATTATTATTATTATTATTATCATCATAATTATTATTATAGTTTATATTATCACTCGTAAATATTTATCAATAGTACTTTACATATAACTGATTAAATTATATATGACGTTCTGAGCAATCTCTCATTATTATGTATTATTATTATTACATGTACAAATAAATTATAAATTAAGTTTTTAGCAGTTCTGGGTTATTACATATTATTATTATTATTATTATTATTATTATTATTATCGTCATTATTATTATCATTATTATAGTTTATATTATCACTCGTAAATATTTATCATAGTACTTTACATATAACTGATTAAATAATATATGACGTTCTGAGCAATCTCTGATTATTATGTATTATTATTATTATTATTATTATTATTATTATTATTATTATTATTATTATTGCATGTACAAATTTATCATAATGATTTCCTTTTCGACTGGAGAAAACTTCTCGACCGTTTCTAGGGGGTTTGTTTCATAATGATAGAATCATCTGTTGGACAGAAACGCTATTATGACCAAACTAAAGAACCTCATTGAACAGAGCTCCCAATAACTCTAATAATACAAAAACATCCTAGCAATCAACTGTGTTATTTAATGACATTACGATCTCAGAAAGGATAGCCCAATGGAATAGAGTTCTTCAAGGCGACCCTGAAAGTCCAATTCTCTTTATATTAACTCCTGTCGGGTTCAGAGAAACAGTTTAAAAGTCCTTCAGATTTATTAACCGTGCAATAGCAGTCTTTTTTAAAAAGGGGGTCTCACACTTGTCCCTTTTCTTTTGTGTCGGATTTATGGCTCTCTTGTCTATTCAGGCTACCGCAATGGAAAACAACCACTTTCACGGCACACCTCAAAGAAAAAAACCATGCGTGTCCTATTGACAATGAATGACATAAAGAACCTCCCACGCCTATCTTTAAAAATAACAATGACCTTTTTCTGTTAAAAGATGACACATATGATCACATATGCATTGACGTTGATACGGGAATTCTTGACAGAACGCAATATGGGTAAAAGGCATTGAAAAAGTGAAAGTAACTTTCCAAAAGAAAGTACTGTGCATCTCGAGGACCACTTATTCCAAACTCGTAAATGTAATGGCGAAACAACATTCTTTCTAGATAACCTGACATATGATATTCAACTACCAGAAAAAGCAGTATGGAGTCGGATAATGCAAATGAGAAGGGAAAATTTTGGGAGATATACAGCAAAACTTTTACATACTGGATGCCATCTTACTTGTATATCGGGACTGGACCTTAGCCAACTACGAGTAAAGGCAATATAGAAACTAGACTCATAGTTCATGGTTTTATCACAAATTATGCACAATTAATTATTTCATGAAGGTAACTGATTGTGTATGCGAACTGTGTGGTGGACAGTGTGGAAAGTGCCAAAATCAGTGATTTAAAAATAACAGGCTCTTTAACGGCTTGCAGTAAGGAAATATTTATACCAGTTCCTCCGATTTCCCCCAATGAAATATAATTATAATGTATGTGTATGTAAGTCCGTTCATAATTTTTTTTGCCATTGTAATTACTATTATGAATATTAAGTATATATTTTTGTCATAAGCTTCAAATTCGATGAAAGAATTGTACAAAGGAGAAATCATTTGGTTTTTTTCCATTGTGGCAACCAGTTATATTAGAGGGACATAAACCCGACACGAAATAAAAGAGACAAGAGCGAAGCCCTTTTTTTTTTAAACAGACTGCCATTGCAAGGCTAATAAATCTGAAGGACTTTAAATTCGTTAAGGTCTCTGAACCCGACAGTTCCATTAGCCTTTAAACTAGCCAATGCCAACAAATTTTCTTAAACCTTCAAAAACAGCTTATGGCACGTGGCGCAGGTGAACTTTAACCGGCCTATGGAAAATGTGTGTTTGTAGGCGCAAAGATTTCGCGTGCCTGTATGGCCTCGTGGCAATCGCTCAGCCAACGATAATTTGATTTGAATTTAATATATAAGTGAGCGTTTGCCGGCCGGGATAAGTAGTTCGCAGAAGCAGCTGTAAGTTCAACGCTGCTGAGGTATGCAGTTAAAGGATTTACACGCGGCTAAATAGAAGCAGTTCGCAGTTACTCATTATACGTTCCACATTGCTGAGGCATGCAGTTCAGTTACGCAGTTCTGATACATCAATTAGGCAGTTTTTAAGTTGATACTTAGTTGAGAAACGGGTTATCACTAACGCAGTTCGGATACATTAGTAGTTTTCAGTTTTACGTGCCGCGGCACTCAACTGTCAGTTTCACACGCGGGAACTAAGTTTGTATTGGAGTAGCTAAGTCCATCGTACGCAAAACACCAGAGGACGCCAAAAATGTTAGACGTAATAAAATACCAACATATATATTATGTCACAATGCGTGCTTATTCACATTATTGAAATCCTCTCTCAGTCCTGTTGAGTACGAGTGAACAAAACAGCAGAATTCACTCTGATTGCATCACAACGTGAGGCCACTCGACGTCTACAACAGTACCCTTCAAAAGTGGTGCCCAACCTGGAGCACATAGGCGCAGCCAACTAAAAAGCTTCATAATTTGGCGCCCAAAGTGGGGCTAACAATAACAACGACAAAACCACCCACCTCTAAACCGCTTCATAATTTGAAGCCCAACGTGGGGTTAACAGCAACGCCACCCATCAAACCGCTTCATAATTTGGCGCCACAGTGCGGCCACAAACAAACAGTCTCATCATTTGACTCTAATTGCTGCATGTTGCATACGCAGTGAAAACGAACTGAGGAAAATTACCTTTCTGCGCATTCGGATGCCTTTGTTCCTATTAATACACAGTTAGAAACAACATTACTATAGACACGTGAGATACCGCCACAAACTAGACTCAGATTATCTGAAACAACTTTTTAAAGTGATCTGAGTTTTAAGTTAACCTGAAAAATCTCGTGTAAACACGTGTCATAGGTTTCATACAGTATTTAATGGAGATATTACACGGGATCTTTGTCATTTCTGCATGCACAGGCACAAGTAAACTCCCTCTCATCCACAGAAAACTGAAGTGTCATTAGACCAACAAATTTATAACTTTCCCAAGATATTTATCTCGCTTTAGGAGCAATATTTTTGGAATATGAAATTAAGTAAAAGCAGACAGGTTAAATTTTCCATCAACATATTTTAAGGTTCATTGAACTACATACAAAGTGCTTTGAGGCAGAGATAGTGTGTTGCCAAAACCTTGAACGAGCAGATATGCGCCGATAAATACACATTGCGATAGAATCTGCATGGTACATTCAGGTGGCCCATAAGAGAGCTAAAGATATTAATTTCCCTTATTGATTTTACTAAATTTGAAAATATCTCATAATTGCACAGTTTACACTTTTTAATGACTTTCCTTTTATGCGAGTCACGCTATTATAAAGAACAATTCTAAGCATATTCCATTTAATATATCGGCTAATGCTGGAATCCAAAATCAAGGAAATTCCATATTATTTCATTTCACGACGTATGGCATCGTTTAGAAAGTAATACAGGTTTTCCACAGAAACATTACTTGAAGATAAGCATGCATAGTGTTGCTCTCGGAAGTTATATTTACATGAAACTGTGACATTACAAAGAAAAACTAAAAGAAACATAAAGGCAATATTTGCACTCTCGCCACTTGCACTTTAGTATATCTACTGGGGTGAATAAAGCTCACAGAGCAAGATTTGAACTTATGCACTAATTGAACCTTACAAGGATGAAACATTAGACGAGTATATAGGGTTTGGGACACGGTGGATTTGGAAATGTTTAACTGCAGGTTAATTCCACTTATGAACAGACTTCTTAGTACTACGTACAAACGTCTCCTGCAGGCATTTCACAATTTCTGTCGCCATTAACTCACTAAATAGTTCCATAATTGAAACTTAATTGAAATGCAAACATTCACACAATTTACTTCAATCCAAGAATACAACAATTAACAAGCAAAAGGGCAGCAACCAACCAAACAGGGATTTTTATGGTGCCATCTATTGTTTCGGTCGGAATTTACACACTTCACAATTTTCAAAACGGGAGTTGTTTAAGCCGTTTTTCTGATGACATCGGTATATATTTTGTAATTTATATGATTTAGAAATTATAACAGTTAATCACGGAGTGTTTCTTTGGACAGACTGCACCTTGTCACATTCAGTCATCTAACATTGGAGAAAGGTCGCATGAATACATATGTTGTTGGCAATGCGTCCCACATAATGGAGGCATTGCGATGCGAAAAACTACTCAGGAAGGAAATAAACAGCGAGTATTTGGGAAAACTAGTAAAATATATTGCTGATGATACTTCGCTTTGAGAGAAATTAAAATTATTTCTCATCAAAATCTACTCAATTTCTTGAATTGTATACAAGCGGGAGTAAATAAAATGCAGTTTGATATTTATACCACAGCCCATATTTCAAAACTGTTTTAATCTCATTTGCACTAATTCACCATAGATTGAACCCATATTTTAATTTCATAAATGTATTATTCTATACTTCCTTTTCATTTTTATTCTCTATTAAGGCCAAGTTCACCGTTGATTACATAATTGAAATTTGGGGGCTGATAAAATTACCAGTTGCGCAAAATGTACTAAAAGTACTTGAAACATTTGCAATTCTTGCCTTTAGATTACTAATTGTTTCGGTTGGAACTTTTCAGATATAAGAGAGGGAAATTATGAAGGCTCAACAAAAGGTTCATTTGCGGTTTTTCCTCATTCATTGTGAAGCTAGTTCTATGAGGCTACTGTTTTTTATTTTAAAATATTCTCATTTTGTTCTTCAATTCCATTCTTAGAATAAACGTGCATTTAGCTAGCTGAGCTTGTTTCCAGTAAATGCTATTTGTTTTAAATTGTCTACACTTGACCGATCATCATTTTAAAGGACATCATCTCTAGCAGAAACACAAACTACCTTTCGGAATTCTAGCTACTTAGCCACATCTTCACTTTTAGTTCATACTCTAGCAGTGCTGTAAAATATCTTGATGAATTTAAACATCGCACCAAATCATCATGGTTAAAGGGAATTCCTTTACGACTTTCTTTTGGCTTATAAAAATGATCCGCCTCGGATTCCTTTTCTGACCTCCTGAAAGAATATGCTGTTGTTGTTCATAAAACTGTTCCGATCCTTAAAAGACGATGAAATGGATGTCCTAACAGAATGAGGGAATGTGCACCATTATATTTTGTAAATATTCATTCATGTTATTCCTCTATCCCATAAAATTTACCATAACTAATAAATGTGTATAATTTTAGGAAAATTCCCTATACCATGTGTTTGAAAAAAAAATTGTAATTTAAAATTTAACCTAGCGTAGCATAACCTAAGATTTTAATAAAATTTATATCTCTAAATAGCTTTTAGAGCTGCGACATATATATTTCACTTATGCATTTAACACACTTAGAACGTGAAAGTGAAATCTATGCATACTTTAGAACTACATTTTTAAATTTGTAAAGTTAATGTCAGAATTAGCAAAAATGAAAATTCAAACGATATAATAATGAAAATATTAACATTTTTAGGTAAGTACGTTATATTCATATATTAAAGTCCTAAACATAGATTTCTCGTTTGTAATTTATTAACACTTCCAAAAATTCTAATTTAAATAATATATCTAAAACATAAATGCTTTGTTTAGCACCCAATTTAGCAAAGACTCTTGAAAAAGTGTCATGGAAGTGGTTTTTGAATTCATCAATAAAAATACATAGCCAGTAAAAAATGTGATTCTATTGCAGATTAATTTTATTGAGCATAAGATTAAAAATATAACATCCAGTTCAGAAATCTTAAATCTAAAAGATTCAAATGATAAGCGTTGCAACTGGTTATTAAATTTAAGGTATTTAATAATCATCAATTTTGCACCATAGTCCTCCGTGATTAACGCATCCAAATATAAAAGATGAAATGAAAATTTGTAAATGATACAGTTATTGATTTTAACATTTATTTTTTATAAACCACATCCAGTGTTCCTGGATTATTAGCTGCACCATTACATAACTGGTTTTTTCAAACTTAAGGAATTGTACAGGATGATTCTGGTTTAGTATTTTTCACTTCATGAAAAATAACATATCCTTTTTTGTACTAAAAAGTTGTACTCATTATTGTTATGTTATCATCACCTGTTCGAATTAGGCCTAAGGCTTGTTACGTATTGTATAAACTATAATATTAACTTCACTACACACGGACAAAACAATTGCATGGTTGTCAGCGTTAAGATAGTTTACACCTATTAAGATAATATCCGACATGGATAATGAATAAACATATGCAACTCCACCTATTTCCTAGGTGACTTTAGAACCCCTAAAACTTACCCCACAAATTACTCACCAGCACGCAGGCACGCGCGCGCACGCACGCACACACACACACACACAGAATACTCCAGAATTATTTAGTTTGCACTCCAGCTCAAGTGACGTTGAAGGGCCTTTGCTCTCGGCATGTCAAATGATTCTGATATCAATTTTTAAATGTATTGATGTAATTACTAAGCCAATAATTGTTGAAAAGTTTTAATCTCAATTCCAAAAGCACTATAATACATGACCAGGCCTACCTATTGCCTTTTGGATCGTTAAATGGATGCTATGTCGTGAACGAGATTATATTAAGTTTCATTAATGAATTTCTGAAAATGCTACTTGGGTTAGAAGAAAAAATAGTGACAAAAATAAACCTGGTAATAGAACTCAATAAACGGAGCAGAAAAGTCTAAGTATATTTTTTCTAGCTCTTAGAGCTTTCAAGGAAACAAATGTTATGTCACAAAAATGGTTGTTTTGCATAAATAACTTAAACATTTTCAATGCGCTAATTGCAAACATTGAGAATGTGTTTGTTTGCATGACTTTACTGCACAAATGTGTTCACAATTAACACTTTTCACTTATTTGAATCATCAGCTCAATGACAAAAATACCGCCACGGGTGGCCGAGGTCGTTAAGGTGCGGACTCGTGAGCGGGAGGCCTGCGGTTCGAATCCCATCAGGACCGTCCTCCCTGACTGAAGTTTTTCCAAGTTTTCCTCAGTCCTCATAAATGGCTAATACCGTGGAGGTACCTTAACCTTAAGCCTGGAACGCTTCCTTCCTTAAAAAACATCCTTTCCCAATATATGATTTCATTTCGTATATCATCAGTGTCCCCCGCCTGTGGTGCCTCTGTAGTAAACACGGGTGTTAAACATTATTGAAAAAATAGCAAAAATACGCCAACAACAATGACACCAAATCTAATTTTGATAGCTTAAATAGTTTACATTAAACACTTAAGATGATTTTGCGCCAAAACTCATCAAGTTATGACAATATACTAAAAGGCATAAGTTTCTGCGTTTTAGTTTATTCATCCATTATTATCATGGAAATGTATGAATTCCGAAGCATTAACATGTTAGATACAGCGTATGAAATAAAACATAAAATTACAATTTTTCGGCCAAACATATCAATGACCAAAATGTAATAGAAAATGTGGTTTCATTTATGGCATGAGATCACCTATAAAAATATGGCAATGAGTTTCCTTCCAGCCTATACACGTACTGCCTGTACATCTACGTTTTCCAATGGTGGAAACCACATGGCCTTAAGCTGGAGATTGGAGAGCGCGTAATTACCACGTTTACATGTCGCACTCAAATGTATTTACATTCACTTCCGGATTGCATTTGAACTCAGTAGTATCCCCATTTACATAATGTTTTTCAACTCATATCGAACCTTTTACAGATTTGTACCCTAGTTTTCATGTTGGATAACCTGCCTTATTTTATTTTTATGTTAGATAATCTACCGCATAAACTATTTAAAAAGCGTATTAATTATTAATTCAAAATGTAACTTTTGGAAGCAAAACCTGATACAGATGTTTAAATGTAATAAAACAGTACCCATACATATTTCGTGGGTAAATGTAAAAAGACGATCTTATTTGTGTGATAAAAGTGACTAACACTAGCGATGAATATACTTAATTCGATCTCAGTGCAATTCATGTTTACATGCATTGCAATCCTTATTGAATCCATTCCATTCCAAAGTACGGAATGCGTATTCAACTCGATTTGAATCCGGCGTATAAACGTGGTAAACATAATACCTATCTGCTAGAAGTATTGGCTCTAATCAAAAGTGTTTGCAGAGAATTTTTATGAAGGCAAAGTAGTTTATAATAAACAATGGCATTATAGTTTATTTATAATTCATCAGCAATACTGTATTATCTACTATTACAGCGAAGACCATCATAATAACATTTATTTAACTGTAGAAAATGGAAAACGAAAGAAAATTTCGTAATACGGCGTAAAATTATTCTACTTTGACACACCAAACAATATTTCCATCATGAAGTTTTACTCAATGTGACTGGAGTTTTCTAAAGGCCAGTACTCATTTATTTGTGGCTCTACATACCGTTGAAATGAAAATGTCATTCTAGAGATTTTAGGTATTCTTCGCTTTTGAGTAAGACTTTTTAACTTCATGCTCATTTTCTTGAATGTATTCACCTACTTAGGAACTTTGAAACGGAACATATAAGGATTAATGGTAGGTTATTATTCCAAATCTTCGTACCTTTGACAAATTGAAAAAGAATGTTCTTGAATGTTAATGAAAGATTGTGCATCCTTTCATTAACAGGTAGCGAATCGATTCAAACACGAGAGTCGATGACATAGGGGTTTTCTTTTACAGTAGGCTTCAGTAATGTTTTCACGGAATCGATTGACTTTGCGCGAATGAGGAAACTTTACAGCCAATAGTAGCTTAAGCAGCCATCCAGAGCGTGTGTGATATACGACGGTAGCCTACGGCACTGATCACTGTGTGTTTTATGAAGCTGTTTAACGTCCTAAGCATACTGCCAGTCTTTGAGGAGACGAATGACAGGAATGAATGAACAGAATTGAATCATTCATTCTCATTATTTGGGCGAGGAGAAAATATAATTCTACAACTAATGATGGATTACAATCTTCTCGGCTTTTGTAGGAAGATATAAACGTTACTTAGTTTACTTGTGTTTGTATGTATACAGTGAGGTACATTTAAATCATACCACTCTCAAGTCGGTTCTTTACCGGCTCGATTCCTACCGCCATTGCGGTATATATATGTTTGTATGTGTCTATGTATCGTACAAAAGATAATTCCTGCTGTAAGAAGGGTGAATACAAAATTCACATATTTTATTTGTATTACACAAAATTTAAAAGGCGAACTGTTATGGCACCAGGAGTTTGTGGTGCTATATGACGCCAATGGTGGGGGAAGGTTCACGTGGCTTACTTGGAATGGTATAAATGTTTCTTAGGGTATTTCCCTTTTAGGTTATATATATATATATATATGTGTGTGTGTGTGTGTGTGTGTGTGTGTGTGTGTGATTTAATTTGTTTTAATCTGTGAAAATATATTCAGTACGAGACCCACACTATTCCGAAAATTAGCATTAAGAAAATATTGTGTGGAGAGTAAACATATTAGCATTAAAATAAAAATATGTTCAATTTGTAGACATTAGGTAATCAGAAAAGAAAAACTCACAGAAATAAATAAGATAGGAACTTCAGTAGAAAATCTATACGATAATATTGTGATACTCTCCAAAGGGAGGGGAGTAGGCCTAACTCAGATGGAAGAGCTTGAGTTATTGAGAGTTGTGTTATAGCACAGTTATTCCTCGATCATGACATGGTAGCTTAGAATTAGTTCGGGAAGTTATTAATAACGCAGAATAACTTTTTCGTTTGGAAAATGTGGCAGATGTAGCTTGGTATTTGGAATTCCTGGTTCGGAGCGCCCGTGTGACCGTAACCCTCCAACTCAGCCCCATCAACGAATCGCAGAGAGCGAAACAGCGAAGAGAAGACGCAGAAAAGAGAGAGAGACCGCAAGTCTATTCTTTGCTTATCTCCTGACCGAGGTCAGTCGAGTACGGAAGCGACTATCTGATATTATAAATACCCGCGATAGCAAATGTTACAAAGTGATGATCATTTATGATTCCGCTAATGAAAACTTATTGTAAATCATTCCAAATTATTTCTACACAAAGCTGCATATGTGCCACACTTCCGCCACCAATATAAGCCACTGTTCCCTTAGTGACAATTGTGTGTTATAACACTGACAAAAGGACCTATGATGCAATTGGCATGTTACATAATATTCAAGCAGGTATTAACAATTCAACATCTCATTATAGAGCCAAAAGGGCTACTAGAAATGACACCTTGAACTGCGACAGTTCCAAATCTATCTCCGCAAGGGAACAATTAAAACTTTTCTTTACAAAACATTTAAAAAAATAAAAAAGACAATGAGTAACGCACATTATGCGAAAAAATTGAACAAAATTGAAAATGTATTAATATAAACGTACGTATTTCCTTCTTAAAGGGTACCTAAAATGAGGGGGGTGGGATAGACAGCTTGACCAAAGAAGGAGGAAGGAGGGAAAGATACAAGAAAAATGAAATGAACCGGAGCAAATTATATTCAGCAATATGACACCAAAAAGATGTGAGAGGTCGCACTAACTGCCACATCCTGTTATCACTATTTAAGGATAGAAAATGTGTGTTTACGAAGAGTTTTGTTTGTTTTCCGTTGCACAGAACTACTGGAATGCTAAGTCAAGGTCCATCTGGTAGTCACTATCGTACTCTGCTGGTTGTGATTTGTGATGGTCCTTGGCAGGCCAACGAGAAAGCACGTCTCTTAACGAAAAAAACAAAAGAAGTACTCTTTTGGCTCAAACATTTGGTGCCATACACCAAAGTTGCAGAATTTGAGGCTGCGCTCTGTTTCGGGTACTGTTCTGTACTCGAATTTTGGCGAACCTCGCCTTTAGGTGGATGGCCATAGATAACAACGAGCTCTTTTAATTCTCGGTGTAGGAGTGGTGGTACAGTATTGTAGATTATTCATTAGTAGTATGGGGGTAACAAACAACAAAATGGAATAGAATGAAAAATGAAGGGAGACATTTGCTTGCTTAGTAATGGTAAAGTAAATGACTTTTTAGGTGTTTAAAAGTGTTAGTAATAGCTTACGGACAATAATATATCTGCGGACTTTCTGACCTCAGTTCACTTAGGTACCAGCTTGAACCTACCCACCGGCCCTTATGAGTAGAGAGAAAACTGAATTAATTGCAAGTCATGCCCATTTTTGTGCATTTTAAACATGCTAACATTTAAATATGCTAGATATGCATTTTATTTCTGGGTAACAAAAGTGGTAACTATGACAGCGGAACCTCTTCAAAGATATTTAGCTGGTGCGGGTCCTTAACATTTAACTCAAAATTTATAAGCTTAAATTTGAATCATAAATCGTAATATATATATATATTTTAAAGTATTTCATCTCTGTGTTGCATATCTCAAAAATGAAACAAATAAGTAAACGCACTTTATTCAATATTTTCTTTCTTTTATGGTCCACCCTTATATAATAGCAACAATAAAATATTAACATTAATAATAATTAACAATATAGGACGACATAATTAATCGGTAATTTTAAAATCTGAATGAGAGGTAAAATGGTTCATTTCACATATACTTTTGATATATTAGGCTTAATAAAAAAGTGTATTCTGAATTTTTATTCTAAGTTTTTCAAATTGTTTCTATACTTCTATTTTAAATACATGCTTGTAGAGAATGATATTTAACACAAGTAAATTGTTACGAAAAACATAGACATTTTCACGGTCTTGTTAGATAGTTGAGAAAAATGTGGGGCAAACGAGCCCAATCTGCATATTTTGCTGCTGAAAGACGCATGTGCTAATGTCAGGGAAATATGACGATACATATGAGTGTTCTGCCTGGTCCACGTTTTCAGCGTATCTATTTGAAAGCTCCCCCCGGAACAAATAATGGTCTTATTTTTTGTATCTTAATAAATACATATCCTAAATTTATACAATGATTCGTCTTCTCGTGGCCTTGCGGCCCTCATGACCCACGAACCACAGTTTAAAAACCGCTGAACCACAACATAATGTACAGTTACGAAACCCACTAGTGACCAAAATACCGCTCGTTGGTGTTTGCTTTAGGGTATAGCAGAGACTAGCATGTAGCAACCTGATCTTCAGAAAATATTTTCAAATGCAACTTATTGACTACACCAATAACCATATATGTCGGATAAAACAGTATATAATAAATAAAGAAGTATATTTATTACAAATACATTTCATTCAACATGGAAACAATTTGTTCTGTTTTAAAAAAATAATCTTTTTTCTTATATAAATAAGCAAAAATTTGCAATGAAAGCCTTTATTCCGGTTAATGTAAAATTGCTTACATTGCAATCTAAACTAATGTAACTACTTCCTATTGCACTATATTTATTTCCAGTTCCCTAGTAATCACGAACATTGTACTGCCATTAGAATATCTATGACCTTAAAATATACCATTTAAGCATTTGTCATATTTTGAAAGTCATATCTTTAAGTCTCTCATGTAGAGCTTGATTCTTCAAACTACATAATGCAATCAGTGTAGTAAAAACGAACATAAATGTCTCTAATACAAAATTATATATATATTTTTGAAATGATTCAACTTAAAAATAGCTACATAAAAATTATATATGGCAATGTGTGGGACGTATATCTAGACATGTACGTAATTACGAAGCGTATTGCAATACAGAGCACCTCCACAAATTTCGGTTCTGAAAATGAAGTGCGCAGTGGGGAGCACATTTAATGAAATACAGCACTGGAAACCCTGATAATAATTCAACCTAAGTTAGTTACTGTACTGAAGTAAAAGCAGCCGTGTTTATGATATCCTTTGAGCATATTTCAGTAGATTTTATATAAATCTGGCTTTCAACCTTCGTGTGTGCAATATCAAATATGAAAAAACCCATATGCGCAATGTGTAGGAAAAAAGGCGAAGAAAAACGCGTAGTACAATAAATCACACTGGAATCTTCCCACTTGTCACAAGGACTTATTTACTCTGAAGGGTCTATATTTGAATAATGCTTCCGAATTTTACTAACCATCTTTCAAATAAAATATCCAAAGTTTCTAAAAAAAGCGGAAATGATATATATTCACAAACAACGTAAAAAATAAGGACAAATTAAATTTTGGGGAACATCAATAAGAAGAAAAAGCCGTCGCTCTTTAAGTCGATAGAAAATTAAAAAAGAATAAATGAACCAAAATGTGTTGTGCCATATCCTCTAGGTGTCCACGTCGGCAAAAATAGCGTACGAGCGGATTGAAAACTTCATGGCCTAACAATAAAAGATGGAGTTTTTCACTTGAAATCTATTATTATTTATCAACACAATTCCCATTATGCTAAATAAAATTATGCTAGCAATGTTCCAACACAAGTTCAAAAGCAATGGAGATGTGTGTACAGAACATAACCACCAACGCAAGTAACAATTGCACTCATTCCAAACAAATTTGAGACTCATGGTACCGTATACTGTAGAAAACCAGCTACACTGGCGGCACTTCGGGAATAAATTGAAACGGCATGTACTGCAATCGCTGAGGACACTTTCGCAAACTTTGCTCAATCAGTGTGTTCAACGTACTCGGAAGTGTATCGACTCCGACATTTTGAGCAACTGTTGTAACTGTAAAAGAACTGTAAAAGTCTAAGATGTTTAGTGTTCATTATTTTCTGTTTGTATGAATTCAGTTTTGTTGTGTTAACACCGTTTGTTCTTTGCTTGAAGTGTGTATACATTTTTTGACACCCTCTATAGAGGTAAAACTCCTTTAGCTTCCTAAAAGATGCCGTAAATTTTACTGTAGATGAAAGCGATTTTGTCCTTTTTAACACTGAACAACCGGCTTCTGCCCACTATTTTGATTCCTGAGTATAATGGTTGATCCAAGTTTGATCCGCAGTTATAAGCTAACACATAAAAACAGTTCTGTTGCCGCTAAAATGCTCCAAATACTGCAATATTTTCAAACGAATACTTTTTTTTATCTTCTGTTAGCTAGCACGGCAACCATTTTGTGGAACTCTTTTTAATATGCAATTATTCCAGTATAATATATTTTTAACTTACTATAAAGTGCTTTTAACTAAAGCAATTTCAACCACTTTAAACTCGCCGGTTACTAAACACTGTATCAAACATTTTTTCGATGAAATCTGCTGTTGTAGCACTTTTGCATGTCCTCACGTGGGTCATCATGAAGGCTGATACGCCAAGTGTAAATGCAGCAGGCTATTTCTTAATTGTTAAAAGTGGATAAGAGTTCCCATTAGCTACTATAAATTTGATATGAATTTAATATGGCGTTAAATCATCCTTTACAAGGAACCTTAACATTTAAATTTTATTCATTTTACGGAATACCATAGAAAGAGGTATTCAATTAACTATTTGAAGCAATGAGTTGGCATTTCAAACGAATCCTTAAGACAAATGTTCCAACGTAAAAGTGTAATTATCTTCTCGACTGCATTATCATATATGATTGAGGCTGAGAGCATTTTAAAGCGTCTTCCTGTTTATCAGCGGTAAGCATTAAGGAGAAGCTGCACTACAAGTGACATAAATAATCCAATTATTAAAAATCACTCCTTTTTCCCTCATTTCCTCCATCATTCCAACAAAGGTAATCATTTATTCGAATATCGTTACATTGTAATTAAATAATGCAACTTTTAATTTTGTTTACGAAAAAATAGAGATTCCATAACCTTAAAACTTTTCACTTTTCTTTTATAAACAATATACCAATATTAAAAAAATACTAAGAAAATATGTTATTAAATGTAATGAACAAGCAAGTTAACACGTTAAAATAATAAGTTGAAGCATATAGGATTCCAATTTCTTTCCACTTCTCTTAGGTCTATTGCTGAACCGGAAATTATAAATGTAGGCTGTAACTATAATTTCTGTTCCTGAAAATCTAAAGCCTCAATGTAATGTTACTGGGTATTCAATGAGCTGGAATTTAGTTCCTTCACTTTCTAGAGTCGGGAGGTTCACGAATATAAATGGGTGCTTATAAAAATAGTGTTTCTCCAGCATTAACAAATTTCTTCATCCCCTATTATGTACTGTTGCAACGGAAATAACTTATTTTTCTGCGTATTTTATATTACTTTTTTACGGTTATTTTATTTTCCATCTTAAAGTATGTAATATTATATAATGCAAGTATCAATGATAGTAATTCAGACGCGAGGACTTAGCAAGAGGGCGTTAATAGTAATATGAGTGTTGCATGCAATGTTTTTTCTGCCACCAGTTACATAAGCGCTTGGTAAAAACTATGAATTAAAGCAGAAACTTTGGATTTTAGTCATTGATATATGGAACTATTGAACATCATCTGAAATGGTGGGAAACAAAACACTGTAAATAACACTGTGTGTGCCTAATCGTTATAACTATGGAAATAAACAAAAGAAACACAGTTTTGTTTTTGGAGATTATGGTCTCTAAATCAATATTTAATTTAAAAATTAATGTGAGTGGTGTTGAAGCTGTATATTAAGTTCATCACCTCCTGAAATAGCGAAGGATGCTATGAATATAAGTAATTTATTACCTTAAATATCGAAAAATATTTTTGAATGTAACTATGGGCAATTCATGAAGCGGTAAAGTACAAAAAGCTAAAACATTTTTAGAAAGTGTACTGATAGTTTGCTTTGAACCATTGTTAAAGGAAATTAAATCTCAATGTAATGAATAACCTATTCCATATTATAACTCTACACTAAACATCAAACATGGAATTGATGCATCCAAGTAAAGCAATTATATTCCCTTTTTAAAACGTAAATCATAATAATATGGCGTAAATAAATCCAACAATGAAACACCCGATTGTAAATATCTTCTGTTAAAAGTAAATAAACAGCATAATATTACCAAGAAGGTTCTTTTCGTGCAAATATACATATGTTAGAAAGATTGCATTAATTAAATTTTGATGATATAAAGGATCTAGAATCAACCATTTTAGTTTATATTCCAAAAACAAAGCAAACACAGAACAAATAATTATAGTAATTGGAAATTATTATATAACAAGTAAATATAAAAATCCTAGCCCTAAAGCCTGCAACACTCCATCTTTTTAATAAGCTATCACTATGGAAACGACGCGGAATTAAACGTTGGCATCAATAAATTTGAAAATATGGGCAAGTAAATAACTACATATCTTAAACTTCCTGACAGAATCGCCTCTTCCACTATATATATATATATATATATATATATATATATATATATATATATATATATGCACACGCACACACACCATAAACATGAATTAACATTCACAGGGGCCATTATCATAAATCAAATTCGCAAATTGCGCCATTTACAATTTTGTTAAATTAATAATAAAATTAGTGCTTATATTTTGTAAGTTTCTACCTATTTATTATCAATATACTATCAAAGTTTGTAAATTGTTCAAATAAATTTAATTGAAGATAGTTTCATATCGTCAAAACCACCAAATCTAACGTTTCTAAACAATAAATCTGTATCGAAATAAACCTCATTTAGATATAGAAAACAGGAATAATTTAGTATGGGAGTAAAAATAATGTATTGTAATATTTGTGTTCCGAATGATTAGGTGTCAATGCTGCTGTTGAACTGAGTTTCAATGCATTTGGGTGAAATGTTAGGGACATTGTAGTCAATACTAGTACAAATGTCACCTTTCACACCTGGCAGGTGGATGCAAGATGCACCGTCAAATCAAGCCGTTAGGTAATAAATGACATTTAAGAAAACTGCTAGAAACAGTAGATTCTGGACGATTTTCAGTTAGAATCAGTATACAGAGTGAGGGAAAAAGATGTAAGCCTACTTCCAGGAACCATCAAAGCAGTTCAGCAGTAAATATTTGGAATCTATTATACACGAGTGTTTGAGCAAGAAAGACAATATAGACTATCAGATAATTCATGCAAGACGAGCAATAAAACTGGTGAACGGAATCCGGTAAAGCAGATTACATGCAAGTAAACAAAGAAAGGAAAAGCCAAGTTCGCTTTATGATACAAAGCATGTTGACTGGTAGACGGCATTGTGTGTGGAAGAATGAATACTACCAGAGAAATGTATGATATCGGTATTTGAAAGAATTGAACTCAGAAGAAACCAGTATATAGATATTTGATAGACATGTAGTAGTCAGGAAATGAAATTATTTTAATACAAGCTCTTCGCTGTATGATCATTTTTGGAGAGTGGAAGGAGAGAGACACCTCTGCAAGGAATAATGAAATGAGAACAAGGATCAAGATGAATAATAAGGAATAATTCATATTATAAAGAATCAGTATAAAGAAGGGCGGCGGTTTAGAATATAGAGCAACAACTGAAGAGTGGGATAATCACCTCTACTGGTAACCATAATAGCCTCTTAAACCCAAGATCGTAGGTTCAGTCCCGGCCAGGGTATATGGATTTTTTCGGGTATAACAATCCTGAGTATGGTTTCCTTCGGAAGGGAAGTGTCGTAGATTTAGGCGCGAAAGAGGACCTCAAGCCTGAAAGAGGAAGCCTCCGAGCAAAACTTTCCGGTCGTTTCAAGCCCTGATTTGAATGGGACGCTGATGATCTGAGATGTTAAAGAGCGTCCGTAAATCAATCAACCTCCCGGCAGGTTATAAGCTAGAGGCGTAAGGGGAGATGGTGGTTTGTAGCTCGTGACCTATTATATCTCGTATCTCCTACGTACATTTCAATTACAACAAAGTTTCATTTTGCTCTATTCTGTTCAGAGTTCGAAATTGCTGAAATTTGACAGATTCTTAAAATGCTGTTGCTTGTCCCAAAAATCCACACTCTGCAGTTATTCTTGAACTGGGCATTTTCTAGATTTAACTGAAATATATACCCCATCTCTTGATTTTTAGTTCTTTATTATTCAAGTGATATATTAATTTGCTAAATGTTATCAGAATTTGTGAAAGTTTACAATCATCATTTGCATATTTTAAAAAATATCATTACCTATCTTCCAAAAATCACAGACACATATATATGCAGCTGTTTCATTTGTGCAATATACTTACTTTAATGAAAATTATTTTGCCATGTTTTTCTAAATATATTACCACTATTGTCAGCGTCTTGATGAGTGCCAATAAGTTGTTACATTCTCGCAAATAGAATCATCTTCATAAGCTGTCGCAGTTACATTTCCAATATATAAGAGCAGGTATTCCTATTCAGTTTGCCGCGTCTTTCTGCCAACACTTTTTACCGCCGTTCGTAGCATCAGCTCATGACTTGGCTTTGATTTTCAATTTACTTTGTCCATCTTAATTTTACTTTGTTACTGTATGCCAGCACCCCAAGATCAAATGTACCCCTTTTACTTCCTCCCACTAATAGTGCGGTTGTTAATTCATCTTCTAATTCACTTTCTGGAGGTGATACATTGCTATTTTCAGAAATGATTATCTTTTGTCCCGACTCCCAAATTTAATCGCCTTAAATTTGTTTCCGATGGTTTAAAATTTTGCCGTATTTTAAGATTCGGCATACTAAATCTACACAACCTACTTCAAATGTCACTCCCTACCTTCTCATGTTCCGTCCTCCCTCCAAGCTTGAACCTCCTTCTTTACCTTCTGACCACCCATCAACATGTTTATTAACGAGTTTTTAATATTGATTATTGAATCTAAATTTCTAGATAATCTCATCCTGAAAGATAACTTAAGTTTATACGGAAAATCAACACCAAAAAGATTATCTAATAATCCTAAAGTAATTCTTCTATCGGCCGATAAAGAGCCTACATAGTATTACAGGAAATTTCCTCTTACAATGCTGAAGCTAAACACAATAAAGAATGCATCTCTCATAGTAGAGAACACCTTACGTAGGTTTACAGAATAAAACGAGAGAGGTTCGTGGTCAACACTGATGATAGGTGGTTCGATTGCCGGCCGTCATCCAAATTTTTCAAGTCTGAGACTTCCATTCCAACTAATATGCTACACACTGTTAATGTATAAGAACTATTTCCATACAAAATAAAAGGAATATTTAGAGCAGTAAATTAACAAGTATATTTCAAAGCTATTTCTAAAAGTAATCTATCAAGGCATTCAATAGTACACTTATTTAATCATGAAATCTTTTTGATATAAATATAAAAGCATCTTGTATTATAAACAAGTTTTTTGGGGGAAAATCGTGTTACACCACTGATAATTAATTTCATATCGTGATTCATCTACTACCTTCCTCTTGAATTCTCATTGTGAAGAATCGCAAACACATTTATTTTCCTATATCTGAACTCATTAATATATAACTGTGCTATGCCTCCTTATTGGCCGTGAGGAATCTCGGGGCAAAAACATTGCAAAACATGGGATAGCTGTATTTAAATACACCTGCATTCAAGATGAGAATTAAACCCAAACCTTCACGCATAAACTGTGCGTCGCATATTTTTGGCTATTTGGATTATATTATTATAACCTGAAATCTTAATTAATGCTCATTCCAAAATTATGTTCAACTGCCTTAACAGAATATACTAGCTGTGCTACCATAAAATAATACAGGGGTTATCCAATGAAACTAAAACTTTTGTCGTAGGTTAAATACGCAGAGCTTTGTGATTGCTGTGGTAGGTGGCGTTGTGTGTAAGAAAACAGACTGTTCTGACGGCACAGTGTTGAAATGAATACGTTCACAACAGGGATTTGTCCAAACGAACACATCGAGCAGTAATTTAATGTTTAAAGGCAGAAGGTGTTAGCGGAGTCGAAATTTATCATTGTATGAACAATATGTATGGGAATGCATACGCAGCACTGTGTTCAGATTGTGCACCGAATTCCGTGACGAACCTGTGCGCACTGTCCGTAAGACCTGGTCAAGCTCACTTAGCCAACACCGAGGAATCAACTGCAGCCGTAGACTATCTTATAAGGGAGAATCGCAGAGACTGAAGACATATCATTGAGTAAGGGAACTATTTACACCATTCTCCATCGACGGCTGGAATACTAAAAGGTTTGGGCGTAGTGGTTCCCTGAGGAGGAAAAGGCTCATCAAATAAATACTTGAACGGAGCATCTGCTGCGTTACCAAACAGGGAGAGCAATCCGTTTCTTTGAAGATTGGTTCTGCAGTCAATCATGGACGTTCTTCGCTCAGGGTGCCAATAACCTTGTGAAGCGTTGGGACACTTGCTTGAACAGACAAAGTGATTGTGCACCGGATATGCTACCCATGCATCACTCTTACTTTCTGTATGTTCATATATTCCGACCAATAAATCATTAAAAAAAAAGACCCTTGCTTTCATTTGGGCTAATAACATACCTTTTCATATAATTTTATGTTTTTAATGCATTTATTTCATTCTTTATCAAGAGGAAGTATTTTATTACTATTTCAATAGTGAGCATATATTGGTTTTGAACCAAATTCTATTTGTTTCTTCACCTGTATTGTATAAAATTTCACTAATTTTCAACTGCATTAAACTCGTAACATGTTTAATTGAATATCCGCTTGTTGAAAGGATAAACTTTTAAGGCAAGCGCTGCTTTAGAAAACCTTGGTAGCAGGTCCGAGAAGGACTCGCATGTTTCGTGACGTCACCTTTTTTCTGCCTCTCTCTAATCCAATGGTCTATTGCTAAGTCCAGAGGGCGGCAGTTTACTTAGATACTAATTCTGACAGTGTACACAGAGGCGCCTAACAGGAAGAGCCCGAGCATGACCACCTTATCAATCATGGGAGTTCCATGTCTTTTATTATAAGTGTATATAAATTGTATGTGAGGGTTTCAATTTTGGCTGTCATTAAAATCTAACTGTCATGACCGAACGGGGTGGCCTACACGGCAACACTAGGGGAGGTCCCGGGTTCAAATCCTTAGAAGCTGGTCATTCTGATTTTTGTTCGCAGATTCTCCTGGTCAATTTGGCAAATGCTGGGATGAATATTTACTTTCCGCAAATTTCCCTGTCCGGAAGATCCTGCTAGGTTCAGCCTGCTTGATGTTTATTTAAAGGGAACTTTCCTCTATGTATACAAAGATTATCGGGGAAATATCTCGTTTTGGGTTCCAACTACTTTCTACGCAAATGCCATTTATCCTTCCTAGCAAAATATCTGTGAGAAGGAACCGTAACACAGCCATGCTTTTGTCGCCAGTGTATAATGCACAAAGATAATGGGCGCGATTTCGAAGGAATAGGGAGAATTGTAGATTTTGAAACTCGGTTAATTTGTGTGAGTTCTCGTTCCACTTGCTTTCTTTGTAGCTGTGAAATTGTCCTTCTTACATTTATCTGTGGTTAGCACCATGGTTTCCTACCGCTTTTCTTTATTGCTTTACTAATTTGTATTCCACCACTGGTGGCCGAGATCGTTAAGGTGCGAACTGGTGAGCGGGAGGTCTGGGGTTCGAATCCCGCCAGGACCGTCCTCCCTGACTGAGGTTTTTTACAGGTGTTCCTCAGTCCTCATAAATGGCAAATGCCGGGGAGGTACCCTAAACTGAGGTCTGGAACGTTTCCTTCCTTAAAAGTAAATCCTTTCATCTCATATATCAGTGTCCATCGCCCCTGGTGCCTCCGTAGTAAAAACGGATGTTAAATACCATTCATTATTAATCTGTACATAATGTTCGACTCATGATTAATAACTACTTGTGAACCACGGGGTTGTGCTTGTTCGAGGCTACGTCTGGTATATTAAGCAATGAAATATCTTAGAATGAATAAGTTAAATAATTAATTAAGAATGCATAATCTATTCTGAAACAAACAAAGAGTGGGATGAGATAAATGTGGATCTATCAAATATGGATGCTGATAATTAGCATTTAACTTAGATTTTAGATTACAAACAAAAACATTAAAATTTTAATGACAGAATATTTGTTTTCACTCTTAAAAATAAAGGCTAGAAATATAGTTACTACTCAAGTTCCAGTTTAAATACTTGTGATTTGTTCACTTTGTCACTAATTCCTCAAGCTTTCAGTACCCGACGTCAAAATAATTCTTTCTTCTTTTTGCTAATTAAATAAATGATAATGAAATTAAACCATTTATTATCCCTGTTTCAGTATTTGGGCCTAAAATACTCACCATTGGCCTCTGGGTTTAGGGGAAAAATCGTAAACTTAACGCTTCACTATATTACCAAAACTGGAGAAAATATCATTAAATTAAAAATTGATTCCGTGGATCATTGAATTTGATAAATTCTTTCTATCTAGTTATAAATGACTTGTTCAAATTGTTAGGAAGTTTTTGAATTATCGACAATTCCGTAAACCTGCTCGACAATATAACATATGAATGCATGCTTTATTGTATGAATAAAGAGTCCAGATTCCATTAAAACACGGACGAAATTATTGTAAACATTGTTGAGTACATCTAGCACTGACATGCACTTTGGTATTTCTATTTTGCCTAGTCCCGGGAGCAAATATGAGTTATGTTACATTGAGGCCTATTATTCTCAACTATTCCTGAAAGTGTTCTATGTGGCTATCGCGTAATGTCACACACCCTTCAGACGCACGTTTCAGAATATTACATACATCTGGCCGCTCTCGGATATGCTCCTGCAATGTTTGTGTACTATCGACGGGTGTAGCATACACTAAGGCCTCTAAGTGCCACTTAGCTATAAACTCAAAGAATTAAGGTGAGCTGATCGGGAAGTTCATGCTAATGAACCTTCTTGATTAACCAATCATCCACTAAATATAAAGTGTTATCGCACGATGTAAAGGAAGTGAAATGGTGCTCTATCGTGCATAAACCACATGTCTTATGTTGTAATGATAACTACAACCTTAGTGAAATGATATAAGAAATGACTCGAGCATCCCTGTTAGTGGCCCGCAGAGGAAACAAAAGCAATCATTAAAAGACAATGTACCGAAATGGAGAGACAATTCACACCATACCATAAGAATCTTGGACTTAACTGTTGTTGATCGCAATAAAGATTAGTTTATACCTCAATATTTGTTTCCGGATATATATTCATTATTGTTTTTCTATCATTGGCCAATCCTAACTGCTGTGAAAATATTCTAATATTTTTAAAACAACTTTATCAATGCGCAATTTTCGGCTAGTAACGGCAATGTGTGCAATTTTTCAGTTATTTCTGTTCGCTGAATATTCTCTTACTCCTGTAATTGCAGCAGAGTTTGTACTAAGTTTATCACGGTTTTGTCGTCCGTTTCATGGAAACTGACGGATCGGCAATCGGATCACTAAATCCCAGCGAAAGGGAAGTAATATCATCAAAACTGATAGAAAAGGTCGGAAATTTTATGCTACTACACCTACACATTTCTGGTATCATTTTAGAAAATTGTCAATTCTTGCTGGAAACACCAATTACTCCATATGTATTCAATTGAAATCATACAACGACTTTCTCGTCATGCAAGGGGGTTTCGTATATAAAATCTAGGTTTTCTGTACTCAAGTGTAGGTTGTGATTATGTAAATAGAACCATGCTTTATTAGTAACAAATGTTAAACGTAGCTCAGTAACTCCTACCATTAATGTTCCGTAACCCCCAATTACAGAAATTTAACCGATTCGGAAGTTGAACTGATGTGTGTGAATAACTGTTTTCTTTAAAATGCTATAAATCTGTGGAAGTAACAAGATTACATTTTCAACAACTCCTGTTATAAGGAGTGCTTGTTTTCATTGTAATTATGGTTGTAATTGCGTGAACTTGAATCAGTTGCTTGGATATAACACACGCTTCACCGAGATTTACTGCTCTGACTGCCGACCGGCCAGATGTCTTGAAACTTTCGACAAAACGATGAAAGACGTAGTATTTTGCTATTTAATGCACTCTACCTTTATTCCTTATTTTTTTCTGAAAACTATCAGCTCATTACATGCATTTCTATCATAATGATGTCTCAAATGAACTCCAGATGTAAAACCTATAATTTGCATTTTTGCCGCAGGAAACATATTGCTGTGGTAATAAACTCTTCCAGCTTCCCTTTTTGCATTTTGGCGGACAAGGTAAGAGGCAAAACATAGCACAATTAATCGTCAATCTTGGCGATGTGGTTGCTGACTGTTAACATTAAAATCTGTTGCTGTACTTCTCCTATAGGAGCTTTATAACAGCATTTTATTACTCGTCTAGTATATTGCCATATGTACACTGACATAGACTTCTAGTTCATTCTCCTCATACAACCGATTTCATTGTTCCACGTTTTTTGTGAGTATGAGAGAGGCGTAGCGGAGCTTTCCACCATCCAAGTGCATCTCTAAAGCACTCGCCAACTGCCTCTGAAGGATTAAAATTTCGACACTCTACACACTTAATTTTCATGCTATCCAGGAGTCCGTTCATCTATTGTCAAATTTTGAAGAGGGAAAAACCTCGATGTAAAATAGTTTTAAACCAGAACCATTTTCTTCTCTAAATCGTTGATAATAGCACATCAACACTGAATTGCTTATCGTTTTAACGTTTTTCCTAAAAATGATGTTGAATTAGAAATATTTTTTCTACCAAAATTACACACCCGTCCAACAACTGTGCATTTTATTTTAAGGCATTAAAAGTAAATTTATAGGTGTGTGGAAATTTGAAATAAAGGAGACAAGAATGAACTCCCGAACCATCATTACAGAATAAATAACATTGTTTTAAAATATCATTCTACGCTCTCTTGTTTTTGTAAAAGAGCTATTTTCGTGCGTCTAGAAATATTACATATACAATCCGAAACTTTATACTTTATTACCTGTATCCAAATATGAGATCTCTGGTACCAGTAGAGTATGCGTCCGCCAATTAAAGGAGATGTATCGCAGCAGTGTGTGCTGCCAACGGTTAACGACAGGTGTGTATTAATGGTTTGTAAATGTTTTTCTGGGAATAACTTTTTGAAAATTAAAGGAAGGATGAATTGAGTAAAGATGCCATAACATTCCTCAGTGTAGTGTAATATCACCTAAATTGTATCTAAAGGGGGAAATATTTCACCTTGCAGCAAAATAACAATTCTAAAGAAAGATGTTGCTTAAAATGCTTCCACCTATAGAAAAGCAGGGAATGCTGAAATATGCTTGCCTGTCCAAGATCCATAGTGCTACTCCTTAGAGTTTTTAAGAACAAAGTATATAAAGGTATCCTGAAAGTTCACTTAATAATCCTGGATCATCTCTAGGAAGGTAATCAAGTGTGGAAGGGTGCAGGGTCAGAATATCTCCAAGGACTTATTAGTCAAATGCCTAGATCTTGCTAGGCAGCTATTAAAGCCAACGAGAATACGTTGATGAAAAGAAAAATGAAATTATGTTCCTTGTATGAACATATTTATCCTCCAAGTTGTATTTATGAGGTAATAAACATTTTCCCCTGCTGATTTATTCGTTATTTTAGAAAAACACGAAATTGTGTTGTATGTGAAATAAATGAGCTACAATGACTTCCAGTTCTTCATTTTGTACCTGGATGATATAAAACATATCAGAATTCGCAGAAATTAGTTATGAAGGTTATCAGAATTCAACTTTATTGTCAATAACAATGTCCTATAAATTGCAAAAAATATTTTATTTTGTACATTTAGGACAAATAAAAATATTTTATAAAAGGACATTACCGCACTTTGCTGTATTTCCAAAAATTCTGTTTAGGTAGTGAAGAAGAGAAACTATGAATTAATTTATAAATTGGCGATTAATAAAAAAAGTAAAATAATATATATAACTATCTCAATAAACTGGGGTAGGAAGACTTATGTAGAATGTTGTTATAGGCAAGGGAATGAAGGTTTTGCTTCGATGAAATCAGATACAAATTTTTGAATGGCTATAAGTGAGTAGTGCAAAAGTGTGTCAGGTGTGGTTTAACGGAAGAAATGTTTCATTGTTTAGTGGAATTCAAAGAAACTTAAAAATGGAGAGAAGAATTTTGGGGTATATGCGATACATGACAAGAGAAATAATAATAATAATAATAATAATAATAATAATAATAATAATAATAATAAACTATCGGTTTACTTATCCAGAATTAATGAAAATATATTTATGAAAATGCAAAGCATGATAGCAAAAGAATAATCGCTAAAACAGCTAATGAATAAGAGATACTACTAAAAGTATTTCGGAAGTAAAATTAGATAGGGTAAATAAAGTACTACTTATGCCGTCTGCATTCGCTGATTCGTCAAAACCTATAATTTTTAAATGTGTACCTTTTATATTAAAATTTAATAAATATGTATTTGCTTCTATAAAGATTTCGCTCGCTCTGGGCCTCAAATTTTTCTTCATACCTTACAAACAAACGGCCTAATTCGGTAAAAGAAGCGTAAATGGAAGTGAAGTATTTGCATGAAAATGTTAAAAGCGGTTGTCATTAGCATTAAGGCACGCCTGCAAAACCTGGTATGATTTCATCTTTCCTTTCAGTATGTCCCTTAAGAAATCTTGAGGACTTACACTTTTCTTTCAGCATACCCCTTAAGAAATCTTGAGGACCAAAGTCATTTAGAAATTACACAAACTAAATCTTCAGATGTGGCAAATGATAGTATCCTACAGGTAATAGCCAGTACGGGGTTCGTTCTCAAACTGATTGACAAATTCTTGGAAGATCTACACCCGGTACATTGTCAGAGCATCACACCTAAAAATATTCTGTCTCTTCAGATCTCAGATTTCAATACTTGTATGGCAGTAACACGGTATGCCTGCAGCTTTCCTTATTTTTTTTTTAATTTCTTTATTTTTTCCATCTGCTTGTATAAGCCCTCATTTGCAATTGTTTACGCAAGAACTTCTTAAGGAATCCTGCAATTCACTATTAACCTCCTGCACTGTATAATTTCCAGTTTCTTTCAATGATTAAATTTATTCATTTATTAAATGGAGAATTTTGTCGATGCGCATTAAATTATCTTTGGCACTCTTCAGTTTCCAAGCACGCGTGACAATAAACACATGCCGTTCTCTCACAAAGGCACAATCCCGCAGTCATGGCGTTAAAGATGACAGTATAAAGACTATACTCTTACAAAAAGCTCAATTATCTTTTAGAGTTAATTTTTTTGAAATTTACTTAATACGTCCTCAAACGTATTTATTACGTTAATTCAACCTTCAATTCGCTTATACATTTACAGAAATGGACGTTCACAAACTGAAATATTATTGCCGTTCTCTTAAAAAGGAAATGCTCCTGAATAAGGAATGAAATACTAGAAAATATACAGGTGATGGGAAAACCACAAGCATGTATCAGTAAGCATGGAACACAAATTTATTTGTACCCACAAAACGAGCGTGTGCTTTTATTTTCTGTCGTTCTCTAATGTTACATTTTACTGTATATTCACACACATAATGGTTTTTCTCCTCTCACCACGTTAGCGTTTCGAATTCAAGCTAATGTACAATTCTTTGCAACCCGATAATTGCGGTTACAAATCATTTCCTAATAAAAATTAGCTGTAATTCAATTGATTGGGATTATGATTCAATAACAGTTTGGGATTCGTTTTGGAAACCAAGAACTGGTGAAATCAAAGTAGCTAAATACCTGAAAAAAAAACAAGATATCATTAACAGCAAGTTAAATTAAACGTCTACAATATAGAGGAATATGATCTCCAATTACTTATTTAACTACAGTCTGATAGTGATAATCGCCAACCACCCTGTGCTTCGAAAAGAAACAATGCAAATGAGAAAGAAGACAATAAATCCAGATACGGCCATAATTAGAACAGGTTTCTTGGCCTGTATTTGAGGAGTTATTGCGCCATATCCATATTTTCTGTATCTAGAAAGTTGTGAATTATGATTAATTTTTTTTGTCTCTGAATATGAAAGTAACTAATTGATTAGTATTTAGAACATAAAGGGAAAAAAAGTAATTTCCTTGGCAACTCTTGCTCTAAAGCTGTACATAAGCATATTAATAGACCGGATAGTTAAGCGAAGTAAATTTTAAAGTAACACAAAGCAACTTCTACAGTAATGGGTGGCCAAGGTCGTTATGGCGCGAACTCGTGAGCGAGAGGTCTGGGGCTCGAATCCGACCAATACTGTCCTCCCTGACTGAGTTTTTTTTTAACGTTTTCCTCAGTCCTCATATATGGCAAATGCCGGGGAGGTACCCTAAACTGAAGCCTTGAACGTTTCCTTCCTTAAAAAAATAAATCCTTTCCCATTATGTCATTTCATCTCATGCATCATTAGTGTGGATTCGTCTGTTGTTGCCTCTGTAGCAAAAACGGGCGTTAAACACCACTCATTCGTTACCTTCTACAGTTCAGGAACTGCAATATAAAATAATAGAATAAAACATCCTTCAGTCTTGTCAGATCATAAAAACCTCTAGAAGATCCTTAAAAATCATAACAGCTTAAATTTTAGCTTTACTATAAAACTTTCATTACACGCGTCTATGTTTTATTGACATATATAATCTCCCGAAAGTGGCATTTGCGGCAACACACTATATTCTGGCTAATAGATGCAGACTGCTGAGTGTTAAATGATTAAGCGTTTCTCATTTCCAAGTGGACACCAATTTTTTAAGTCAAAATGTTTGGCGGACCACCCAACGAGAGCCTTGTTCAAAAGAAATTGTATTCCTAGTTATTAATGTTTCGAGCTATACATAAAATACCCATCTTTCATTTTATATTAGGATTAATTAAAGAGAGTACATATTATTGTTAATAATATAAGAATATTAATAATGCTTATAATAATGTAAGTCTTCGAATCATTTTAATAAATGTTTTATATCTACCTTATTAAGAGATCAAATTAATTGAATACCGTGCATATTTACATTGGAACCGTAATTATAGTGTGTGGTTGGTTTTCGCTATTTGGATGGGTTATTCATTAACTTAATCGGGCAATTGGGTACTCTTCTTGTCTTTTCTCGGGTCTTGGAGTCATGAGTTCCATTCTTCCTAATCTCTGGTTCCAATGCAGAGGAAAGGGATCTCAGGGTAAGTTTGGACTGTTTTTAATGACTTAAATTCATTAAGGAGAAAGGAAACATTTCACTGTAATAATGAAGATTGGCTGTGTTTGGACATTTGATATATTTGTCAATTTGGAAGGCTCAGGAAGATGCTGGGCTTCGTCGAATTATAGTTCACTGTATTCACCAGTGTATTTATTCACTTTGACACAATTGTGACAATTCTTACTATTACGTTGCACTGCCTGACTGACTCTCACTGACCGAAAGATTTACTTTGACTCTTCGCGACGGTTTAACTATTCTGTTATGACAATGAATAACTGATAACTGATGCAGCTTCTGACTAATTGCCACTCTTGTTACTATCGTACTGCTGTTACTACTATTACTCTGTTGCGATTCCTAAACTTCTGTTACCAATACTTCCTCCCGCGAATGCCTCAAAACCTCAAAACAAAACAATCCAGGATAATCCACTTCTGATCCTATACTCCAGTTTTTCTATATCATCGCCACGCCTCTCGCTAAATTAATTTCCCAAATTGATTATCCTATTCCCGAGTTATATGTTCATCATTGGCTATCTTAAAATATTTATTGTAACCCTAAGTTCAGCTCATTTGTTGATTTTTATTCGATGGCCATTGGCTAAACTTATTTCCTCGCTTCTGATCTACACTATCTTCCCACAAACCTGAAATTTCCAAAAGTAACCTGTCATAAATTTCGGCACTTTCCTTACATGCTTGATTTCTAAAGTAACATCTTTTTCCTCCCTTAGTTATAGATTGCCAAATGTTCTCAGAGACAATGCACGCATTTTTACAATTTGCTTCGGCATACTTACCCTTGAAATAGGCGACATAATACTTTGTACCCACGGCTTGCCTGTAATAAAACACTTTTGTCTCCGTCCTGACATTTCCATTCCCCTTTAAAATTATTGTTGTATCTTATTGTGTTCAAATTCTGTCCGTTGCGGCCATAAATTGTTTTTATTACTGCGAACTGCTTCCTAATTATTCCATGGGCTGAAATTTCGTGACCTGACAAAAAGTATCTTTTACCCTTTTTCTCAGGATTTTTTAAGGAGCGGCCAGCGGACGAGCTGTCAGTCAGGTATACATCTCTGTCTTTTTATCACACCAGCTAATGTATACAATACTCTTTTGTAAATTAAAGTTACGTACCAAATGACATACATATAAAGTACACGCCTCAAATTATATCAATCCCTGTTAAACAAATTTCTAAATTATTTAATTATAACATATATATAAAATAAACACCCTTATCAAATCAATATTTTTATAAATATAGTTCTGCACCCTCAAGTTCTTAATTTAATAAATATTTTATTTTCGGCTGCAACATTAATCCTGCAAACTCTTATACAGTTGATTTTTTGTTAAAATTCCATTTCTTTGTGGTTCTCAACTGTGTAGCACGATCCACAATTCATTTCAATTTAATTTGTTTTCCCCATCTGTATGGAACTGTTTGATATTTTCCCAAGTGGGATGGCTAAGACATAAAGCTTGAGAATCGAATTAGGGAGTTTCCGAGGTAAATTTGCCTTTGGGCCTTGGGATTTTTCGTGGTTTTCCTTGATCACTTAATCGAATGCTGCGATGAATATTTATATTCCACGAGTTTACCGCTCTCTCACTTCTTTTCATTTCACTTCATTGGTTTTGTTACAGGGTCGAAAGTGCCAGAGCGAGGTTGCCTGGCGTGAAGTGATGATGTGCTTTGTATAGGTTTCTGTCCCGATTTCTGGAATGGAAGCTGAAGTTCTGAGGGATTAGCGTTCCTGGAGGGCTCCACTGACATTTGTGTGTTCTACTTGGAGCCACGTAAGGGTCTCCGACTAGCTTAACGCGCAGTTATCGCCTCTCATCCCTTCCTCTCGGAAATACCCCATTTGAGACATAGACACGAAGTACCAGCCGTGAGCAAGGCTCAAATTTGGAAAACACCATCCTCTGCGCCAAAAATGGAAATTAACCCAAGCCTATGCTTCATTTTAATATACAGATTTTTAATCTAAAAGGATCACAGAAGAATACATTGAGAATTATTTTTGGTCTTTGATGCACACTTTAAAAACCGCTTAGTTAAACCATGTAAACTCATTCTACAATAGTATTATTTTCCTTTTAGCATTGATTCTTTTTATATTGTGACACCAGTTCTCAAAGAACTAGGAAGTTACAGTTTATGAATATTTCATTCATTTTCATGCCATATATGAGTAAGTAGGAAAAGACCGCCACGGGTGGCCGAGGTCGTTAAGGCACGGACTCGTGAGCGGGAGGTCCGCGGTTCGAATCCCGCCAGGACCGTCCTCCCTGACTGGGGTTTTTTCCAGGTTTTCCTCAGTCTTCATAACTGGCAAATGCCGGGGAGGTACCTAAACTTAGGCCTGGAACGCTTCCTTCCTTAAAAAAAAAAAAAAATATATCCTTTCCCAATTTATCATTTCATCTCATGTATCATCAGTGTCCACCGCCTGTGGTGCCTCAGTAGTAAAAACGGGCGTTAAACACTACTCAAAAAAAAAAAAATAGGAAAAGTATATGTGAAATAAGTAATATACCTAACCTTATAGTCCGTGGTCAATCGTCCCTACACCACCCCAACCCCTCTCATGATTGATCAGTCTTGTAGGTCACGCCCTACATCTTTCACGATTCACTTTCCTCACTCCACCCCATCCACAAAATCTCGACCAACCAGCAAGCCCATTTTTTAACTTCTGATATCTTCCGCTGCGGCGCATTACCGTAGCCCCGGGCACAAGTGTTTACCACAATTGGTCGTCATTGGCAATCATTCATTAAACGAAGGCGAATTTTTACACAACGGGATGGTTTGTGCGGTACTAGGAAACGTAAACTTTTGAGACACAACCTCCGTAATTTTCACGTCTCCACCGGGAAATAATTGCTTTAACCTTCCCTTTAGCCGACTTTGAGACGTGAACTGTTTCCACATCTTGTGGGCTTTACTCTTTTAAACTTACCACTGTCGGGTACCACTTCGCTCAAAAGGATCCTCCATTTATACCTCCTAATTATGGTGTTCTTGTTTAAAGATTTACTTTTGGCGCTTTACAGGCGACTTTAGGTTAAATGTTAATGTTACCGTTGGTTTAAGGTTACAGGGAAAACCCTGTAGGTTCTATAATATGGCGTTTTATACTTACTCAGAACATGATTTACCAGTTTTACGCTTGAGCAGAAGAACTGCATGCCAATTTACAGGCTTCATATTTTCATCCAGATTACGGTGTGCCAAGGAACTTTGGGTTCATAATTCCCTATGGCTTTTCTACGATACGATAACAATATTGGTTAACTGGTTTGCTTAACAGAATTAATTATATTTGCACTCTGGGTTTGTTACGTATTGCTATTGGCGAGGTTTGCGCTTACGGCCCTTCAGAATGAAATTCATAACAAGCCTTTTTCCAATATATTGAGATGAGGTTCTTGAGATTCACTCACCGCCACGGGTGGCCGAGGTCGTTAAGGCGCGGATTCGTAAGGAGGAGGTCTGGGGTTCGAATCCCGCCAGGACTGTCCTCCCTGACTGAGGTTTTTTCCACGTTTTCCTCAGTCCTCATAAATGGCAAATGCTGGAGAGGTACTCTAAACTTAGGCCTGGAATGTTTCCTCAAAAATACATCCTTTCCGAACATATAATTTCATCTCATATATCATCAGTGTCCAACGTATATGGTGCCTCTGTAGCAAAACGGGCGTTAAACACTATTCATTCATTTCATTCAGTGAGATTTACTCTTATGCAAAAGCAGCCTGTCCCAGTTTTTGGTCAGGTCCTGAACTTTACGTATTTTGGAATTTATTTCTTCCTCTTTCTGTTCTTCTTACTTTCATTTTGTTTCCATGTTATATGCCGCTACGTTAAATATCCCAGTTTGTCTATTTTATATAAGATACGTTTCTCCGCTTTCGAGCTCCTGCACTCGGCTCGAAACAATTTAGTGGACGGTACGATTGTTATCGTCCATAAATGTTTTCTTGAGATTTATCGATTGACGATAATTGCCGAGTTTTATTTGCATCTATTTCAAACTTTTCTATGTCTGCAACGTATATACTCCATCAAGATTTTTTACCAGCTCGCACAATGCATATGCTTTAAAATGCGTAATAGCGGTATAATTAGCATCGTCATCAGCGTTACTCTTGTACACGGCAATGCCACTAGGCAAACACAGACTATCATTATTTTTTATTTCTTTAATTCCTATTTTTTGCGACATACATTGCAGTAATTGAAGTAAGAACTCTGAACCACATTTTTCCACATAAAATTCATTTTGAGAGGTCCTCCATTCAAAAATTCGCTGTTGCTCTGCATAACTTTTCTAAGTATTTTCACAAGGCCTCAAGAATCGACAAACATTTGTGTTATAAGGTTTGGAGGGATGATTTGAATCACTAATAGATAAACCTAAGCATCCTGGTTCATTGTTCAACAGGTTTTCGTTTAAAAAATTTAAAATGCCCTGAAACGTTTGCAATACCCACATTTCTGGATTTGCATTTTCAAGCATTAGAAAAGCGGGTATATTAGAAAATCGAGATTAAAAGTTATTCATTGTTTGTTTTCGCTACTGAGTAATATTAACTAAAGGTTCTGTGCTTACAGGCAGTTTATCAAAAATCACTGCCTTAAAAATAAGTAATTGTCAACACCAAGTCATCGATAGAACAAGGTAATAAGTCCTCATCTTCCATTCCTTTTTTTCACAAACAGTTGTACCGCCTGGGGTGTCTCAGTGGTTAAAACGGGCGTTAAGTACTATTAAAAAGGATTGCAAAGTACATATAAAACCTAGAAATAAAGAATATAACATTATTTTACCATCTTTTATATTTTTGTGCGTTAATAAAATACTCTAATTTTATCTGAGTAAAGAATAAAATGCCTAAAACTTACCTGAAACATAATGATAAATTCGCTATATGTGTAGTCACCATTACACTCACTATTGTCGTAGTAGCACTACATTAATAACCCATAATATTAAACAAGTAGTTGCAATTCTAATAAACACTATTATGGCATATATTTAATAATTTCTGATATTTGCCTCTCGTACACAAGTTATGAATTATTCTCTACTGCGAAGTGCTTTATACTGCTCTCTACTCTTTCGAAGTTTCTCTCAATGCGGTAGTCTCGCATCTAGTTTCCAGTTGTAATGGTTCTACAACTGGGGACTTAAATGTGACAAGCACTCTCAAATTCCACAATACGTCCTACTGATATGAAAAGACATATTGGTTTCTTTCTGCAACCCACGGTTAAAAGATAAATAATTGAGTTTTGTCAAACCTGTGAACCTTAAGTTACAAGTACTCTCAAATGTTTACCTTACCCCGATGCCGAAATACATTTAGATTCGTTTCTTCTCCGTCCACGGTTTACCAACTAAGAGGGCTTAAAATTTGCGATGTATCGCACCCGCGAACATTGAGTTACAATTACTCTCCAATGAATATTTATACTGCTCAGATGTTAAAATTCCTTTCCTTTATTTTCCACGTCCCACGATTTAGCTGTTAAGCGGGTTTAATTTTATGAGAAGTCTTTAACCCACAATCCAGCTGTTACAAGTCCTCAAATTCCATAATATTTAAGTTTTTCCGATCCCGAAATGCTTTTCGATTTCTTTATGTGACGCACCTTTTAGAATTTACGCTGCTTCAAAAATTTAAGTTGTATGAATCCCCGATCCTTGAGTTAAATTAATATTAAATTAATAATTGGACTACTACAATGCCAAAATACCTGTCGTTTTTTTTTTCCACACATCTCGCGGTTTAGCGACTGCACGTCTTTAAAATTATCTGGTCTCTCAAAGTAATGAGGGACCTTAATTTCTCAAACAACATTGTGAGGGGTCTCCATCATTCGACTAAAGTTTAGAGGGGTCTGGATTCCGCGATCAAAGTAATGAGGGCCTTAATTACTCAAACGATATTATAAGATGACTCGAGGCCTTGGTGAAACAAAGGGTATGAGTTGTCTCAATGCCCTGACCCAGGTAATTAGGTGCCCCAATTACTCAAACAAAGTTATATGAGTCTCGAAACCGCAATCCAGTCGTGAGGGGTATCGAAACGTTGGTAAAAGTAGTAAGGGTCCACAATTACCCGACCAAAGTTATTAGGGATATCGATCCAGGCTAACGTCCTGTGTACTCACCACTGTACATGATAACCCACTGGTTAAAATACTGGGACAGTATGAAGTGACTGAATTTCTTTACTATTCAAGGGAATTGATGGCATTTATGAGCCTGTAAAGTCTTGTACACGTCTTCGTAATCGTTCTCTTTTAGTGGAGACACAAGGATTATCACAAACTAACTCGATCCCTGTTGAACAACATCAAACTCTCAACTCGTCGCGAGGAGTTATTACCACCAATGTTATTAATGACATGTCTGACTCGGAGATCCAGGGTTGTTTGTAAGATGAAGGAGTCTATCATGTACAGGCGAAGAAAGAAGGTGAAGTACAGGCGACCCGCACTATCTTCCTCACATTTAACCGATTGGAGTTGCAGCACAGAATTATAGCTGGATATGAGATTATAGAGGTACGCCCATATATTCCCACCCCTTGCGATGTTTCCAATGCCAACGTTTCGGCTACACTCGCATGTCGTGTAAGACTGCTCATTTCATCTGTACCCCCTGCGGTAGTGAAAGTCATGAGGTAGCCTGTCCATCTGCTCCCGTCTGCGTGAACTGCCGCGGTGACCATTCAGCTTCGTCTCGCGATTGTCCTCGCTATCAAGAAGAATGCATACAGGAGATCCGGGGAAGGAAAAGCTTATTTTAGTGAGGCCCGGAAGCGATTCCAATCTCGTCTACCTGCGATACCTAAGACCGGTACGTACAGCAGTGTGGCTTCTCCGATCCGATAATAATAGCATGCAGACCTGTGACTTGGTCCCTATACAGGTCCCTAGTGCGCCAAGTTATGTCAAGCGTTCCACTGCGAAGCCAAAGTCTATGTTTTTGATGCTCCAGCTATCAAATTTAAGACTGCTTACACCCACACTGACTTTCTGAAATCGTCCACTCCGATTGATAAGAAGCAAAATTCGAGCCCTTCTCCCCCTCGAAGGTCAAGCTCCCATGATGGGTCTGCAAGCAAGCCCGCTAGGCCGTCGCCGTCACCGCCTCTCACACATCTAACCGATTCCAGGTTTTGGAGTCCGTTGATTCTTCTCAGCGGGAGAGCCCTCCCTCTGAGGAGGAGGATGTGCCTACTGCAGATAAACCACCAAAGTCCCACGCGTTTAAAAAAGGAGGGTTAATTCGTCCTGGGTAGACGAAAAAGTAAGTTGATGTTTTAATTTAATCTTATTTTATTCTAGATTTTAACAATGGCTGTCCTTTCTTGGAATGTGCGTGAACTTCGTAGTCAAAGAGTTGACCTAGAGTGACTTTTGCGATAGACTAACTCCCCGCTAGTGTGTCTCCAGGAAACAAAACATAGACCACAGGACTCATTCACTTTCTAGACTGCCACATTCTTATTCTGCTCAACATTGGTCAACCTACCTATCTTTCTACAGTACACATAGCTTTTCACACTTTTATTTATCTCTCTGCTCTGCCTCATTTACTGTACATTTTACCTGGAACGTCATCTCTGATTTATACTCAAGTGACAACTTTCCGTGTCAAATATTCGCAATGTCTTCACACGCACATTCTCCGCGGGCAACAAGGTGGATTATTGACAGGCAAATTGGCGTCTATTCAGTTCTTTAACCGTATTTCGAGTGAGTGATTTTCCATGTATCGACGCTGAGATCGAGCACCTCAAAACTGTCATCCTTAGTGCCGCAGGTTAGGGTATTTCCCGGTCATCCTCCAACCCCAGACGCTTTTCGGTTCCTTGGTGAACCACTGAATGGCGGAACGCATTGCGTGCACGCCGGGGTGCTTTACGGGTTTTTCGTCTCCACCCTATTCAGCAAACATGATTCGCTACAAACAGCTGCGCCCCAAATGTCGTCAACTTATTAAGGATAGCAAAAAGGCGTCTTTGATTACTTTCGCTTCTACTTTTAATCGCACCATGCCTACGTCCGTAGTCTGGAATAAATTTCGCCGCATTCCAGGCAAACCTGGGTATTCCTCCATACCCGGTTTAAGAGTGCAACACTATGTGCTTACCACTCCTACTGATATCGCCAATACTTTAGGGCGAAATAGATCCGCTTATTATCCTCTTGCGTTTCTCACTGTTAAGCAGCAGGTAGAATGGCGCGGGTTCTCCTTTGCTTCCGACAACCAGGAGTGCTATGTTTTCCCATTTACCGCCAGGGAATTGGAAACATGTCCTCTCTACCTCTCGGCATTGTGCACAGGGCCTGATGGAATATTTGTTGCTGTTGCAGCATTTACCAACGGAAGGTAAGGCATGGTTGCTCCGGATTTTTAATTTTATTTGGTTTAATGGCACATTTCCGAGCGCTTGGCGAGTGGCTACCGTCATTCCTATACCTAAGCCTGGAAAGGACGACATCTTCCTTCTAGTTACCATTCCACTTCCCTGACCAGTTGCGTTTGCAAGGTGATGGAACGTATGATTAATGACCGGCTTGTGTGGTGATTAGAGTCGAGGAACTTATTGACGAATGTTCAGTGCGGTTTTCGGCGCCATCGTTCCTCAGTCAACCATCTTGTGTCTCTTTCCACCCACATAATGGACGGTTTTTTATGGAAGTGCCAAAAGGTCGCCGTATTTTTTGATTTGGAGAAAGCCTGCTGGATACTTCCTGGGGAAGCGGTATCCTACGAACGCTTCATGATTGGCATATACGTACTCGTATGTCTGTTTTTATTCGGGAGTTTATGAAAGACCGAGTTTTTAATGTTCGTGTGGGTTCAGTTTTACCTCCTCGTTTTACTGAAGAGAGTGGTGTATCTCAGGGCTGGGTACTTAGATTCACACTGTTTGCGATTGCTATCAATTTCCTCAATGAGTGTTTACCGCCAGGAATCTAATAGTCGTTGTTTGTTGACGAGTTTGGCATCTTTCTTACTTCTCGGAGAACTTGTCTTTTCGAACGCCGCCTCCAATGCTGTATCGACCGCCTTTAGACTTGAAGTGTAAACTACGGGTTCTACTTCTCTATTGAGAAGACCGTCTGCATATATTTCTGGCGCTGTACGGAGTATCCTCTTCCATCTTTCCATCTTGACCCAGAAGCTCTTGCTTTCGCAGACAAAAGTTCCTTTGCTTTATATTTGATAGGAAATTATGCTGGTCATTGCATATAGCCCAACTTGGAGGAAAGTGTGAACGTTCTCTATGTCTTTTACGTGTTTTAAGTGGCACATCCTGGGGAGCTGATCGGACGGTTCTTTTACATTTCTACCGTTCACTAAACCGGTCCAAAGAAGTAAATGGCTTTGTAGTTTATGTCTCAGCGCGACCTTCAGTTCTAAACTCATTCATCACCGGGGAATCCGCATCGCAATTGGTGCATTCCCTACAAGTCCTGTGTCCATATTATGTGTGGAGTATGGCGAATCTCCCCTTTCTTATTGTTGGGATGTTTTACTTGGTGCCTATGGTTGTCGATTTGGTGCACAACCTCGTCATCTCACTAATGAGCCGTTTTTTAATGTTTCACTCTATGCCTTTTACGCTGCTTGGTCTTTTAATCCTAAGCTTGCTGACTTTCGTTTTGGGGAGCTGTTAAGGACGTTGGACTTGGAATTACCTACTTTATTCATAACCGGGGAAACTTCTTTTCCCCCATGGTTCTTAGCAGAGGCCCCCGTTATTCTTGGGCTTACGTCCTGTCCTAAGTCTTCCACCGTAGCACCTATTTATTCCTCGTTATTTTAGCTAGATTATCTCTTCTTTTGCTGGATGCAATTTGATTTATACTGACGGTTCGAAATGTGACACAGGTTTTGGAAGTGCCTTTGTTTTTAACGGACGTAATTTTACGTTTGGTCTTTGCGCTGCGACATCTTTTTTTTTATGGCGGAATTTTATGCAATTTATCCTGAGATTTTATTTGTTTCTGAACAGTGGCTGGGGGACAAGATTATTTGTTCCAACTCTTTGAGTGCCTTTTTATCATTTAGAAATCTATACAACAAACCAACCTCATGTACAGGAGATGCACGATGCAGTGTTAAAGCTTTTTGACGCTGGCGTCAGCATGACACTGTTATGGGTACCTGGACATGTGGGACTTCCGGGTAAAGAGGCCGCAGATGTCCCAGCTAAATCCGACCCTTTTAGACCCTGCTGATTATGAACAACATTTTTACTCTGGGGATTTTAAACTTTCATTACGTCATGGTGTTCTCTGGCTCTGCCACGAGCAATGGGGTTTATTCCAAGATATAAAATTCGACAGTGTAAATCAGCCCCTTTTAATCGTTCTTCTTCTCGTGCAGTTTGTCGCGAAGAAGTAATTTTAGTACGTTTAAGGTTTTGGCGTTGCCGTTTTAGTCATCGTCACCTTTTTAATGGTCAACCAGCTCCAGCAGTCTCTCACTGTGACCCCCCTATGCAGTGTGTCACATTTTAATAGAATGCGCTCATCTAGCGGCTTTTAGATTGTCTCTGTGTTTGCTCTCCTCTATTGAGGAAGTATTTGCAGATGATGTGGTTACTGTAGAGCGAGTGCCCCTTTTTATCCGTGTTTGTGTTTTTTGGATGGAGATGTGATTTTTTATCATTTATTTATGACGGCATTTTAGACCTTTTTAGGACCTTTTTCAACTGTTACTGATGTGTTTTTGAACCAGTCTTTTGTTTGTTGTTGACCATATTATCTTTGCTATTTGTTATGGGGTTTTATTGTTTCAATTTTGCACAATTATAAGACTGTTGTGTTTTCCACTTTTGTAGCTGTGTTGGTACCAGTCTTTTGTTTGTTGACTATATCACTCTTGTTATTTTTGGGGGTTTATTGTTACAATTTTACATAATTATTTGACTATTATGTTTTCACCTCTTGCAGGGTGTTTTCTTACCGGTCTAGTTTGTTGTTGTCTATATTATTTGTTATACGGGTTTTATTTTATTTTATTGCCCAAAGTGCTACAGTTGCTTATTTTATACACTGATTTTGTATAGATTACCTATTTATGTCTTTAATTTGGCGCAGTTTTAGTGTGTTTGGGCGCTAATGACCTTCGCTGTTTAGCGCCCCTTAAGCAATAATCATCAACTTCGCCCCGATGGGAGTTAGCATACAGTAATTACAAAACTATAAGCGTGTACTGACAATATATTTAATCCATGTATTAGTCACGCATTTAAGGCTTAATCCCAATAAGGGCTGATAAACAAATAATTACGAATGTGCAAGTACACGCCGTCATAAATAATCTGTTTTGTAGCCTAATATTTTCAGAAAATTCCAGACACGGCAAGAGCGCGAGAAAATATCAATCCCCCACTCCGATTGAATACCACAAATTGGTAATCCAAGTAAGTAACACACCAAATATGATTTAGCACGAAACCTTCACCCCAAATTCCTCACTGCTTGAGCACGCTTCAACTGTTAATCCCTAGATCCTGCTCTGAGTTACATGCTAAGGTCAGTACCTAGCTCACTTCTGACCGATTACTTTTTTTAATTGAGCGTCTTAGTAGCATCACCAGCTTACTCCAGAGTGCTTCGGTGGTACCTTTCACTTCATCAACTTCCCACGAATCACGTAGACAGTAGTCACAGTGCATGGAAGGGGGGGGGGGCAATGTACATCCGCTTCGGAAGTTTGCCACGAGAGGGGCAACAAGCGCAGTCGCCGTCGAGCACTCCGTAATACTTCGACCTCGCTACTGCCACTGAAGATGTCTACCCTTAAATGTAAACTAAATCTTTTGAAGGAGTCCAGTAGACCAAGGTCCACAAGCCTAGAAAATACTCTACCCAGTAGCTGTTCAGAGTGTTGGAATTGATCCAAACACAGAGAATCGAGGATTCAAATAAATGGGAGTGTGAACACTTCAAATTGTCAGTACTGGTCTTTAAGAAAGCCAGCTTTTGGAATGAGATCACTCATTAGTATAGCAAGTTTATATCTGGTGTGCGATTATTTTAAGGAGAATAACACGTTCAATATTTTAAATGGGACAATAAATGCAGATAGATATCAAGCATTAATCTGAACGCTGTTTGTAGTAGTTTGACAAAAGAGAAAGCTGTTTCCAATAGCGCTCTGCCACCTCACACAGCTCAAGACTCATTAAACACAGTAAGTGATGTGTTCGATGATAGAATAATTAGTGGTCATTTGTAGTTCTCACTCTCTTGATTTAACCAATTGTGATTTTCATTTGTGTTATATTTTGAAAAACGGTACTGACACGAATCCCGTTATAGAGCAGAAGCTTCAGACTAGAAATGAACATGAAATAATAAACTGGTTTTCCTTAGTGAGTTCAGACGAATGAGGGACTATAGATTCTTGCGATGTGGAGACTGTTTACCAGCGGAAGAAGGGTGCCTCCAACAGTTATTCTAAGGTAAAGCTCTTAATTCAATTATACTTCCGGGTTGTCGGATTTTACCTTCTGTTGCTCGACCTGCCACCCGGGAGCCAGACCCCGTGCTACGGATACCAATGCATATATGATGCGGTATCGTTGTGTAAGGTTTAGTGAAGCAGGGAAATGTGTTCTACTAAATATAGAAACTTAAACTGAAACTCGAAAGTTTTTTGATTATGTGTAGCCACCATCATGAAACAAAACATTTAATAAAAGCGTTTTAATAAAAGAGAGAGGGTACTTAACAGCGTGCCACAATAGGGCACCATGATTAGCTTGTTTACAGTTCCCTTTACAACAGCGTGGTTGCAGATTAAAATGTGATTTTTAGGGAAATATATTACAATGTAAATATAGTGTATTTATTGTTTACCAACCATTAATTACCAATGGCATATGAAATTTCAGTTTCAAATTTATTTAACTGTTCATGTCTTGAATTCCCAGCAAAGATTAATAATATTGAAAATAAAACATTGTCATAACCAAGAAGAAGCAGATATTGCATCATATTTTCTTCATGGCTAGAAACCATTGTGAAAAACCGGTACGGAAAATCCCAATAAAAGACATCATCTTTATGGAAAATGCTTTCAGAGACAGCAGAAATTTTTCGCTTATAATAAGCTGAATCTTCCAAATTGTCAAACCAGCTTTATGGAGTCGGTAGCTATTTTTTTTTTCGGGGGTATTATCTTAGATAATAGCTATCAAAGCCAGAGCTATCTAGAATTTGCGAATATTTTAGGCTCCCTCTTCTGCATTTTGCAAATATGCCCTTCATTTCTGTTGCCAAATTCTTTATAGTGTTTAATTGTGGACCACTCCTCTAATGCCTAGACAGCAGTTGAATTAGAAAGTAAGCTAGAAGGAGAACCCCAACAATATGGCTGTAGAAAGGAAACTGTGGACTACAGTAGAAGATAATTTAATTGTGATTTGTTTAAAAATACGCACAACATATAAAAGTAAACTGCTATTTGGCTCATACATTATAATTCACTCAGTAATATAGCTTGGAAATTGAAAAAACTAACTCAGTGCTGCATATAAAATAAAATTTAAAATTTACACCATCAAATAATATATTGGGTTAAAACCTTCACAAAATCTCAATGTAGGTAATTTTAAAAAATCTGTAGTTACACCCTGACTTAACAGCAACTTCAAAAACGTTTCAGCACAGAAGTACCTACCACAGCTAAGCACAAATGAGAGGCTTAAATGTAGCATTAAGACCTTTAAAATATAATGTATATACTTTAACAAACCACCATAGTACCAAAGTCACTGGGTCGGGCTAATGGAGAGGTGCTACCAATTACAATGACAGGCCTAAGCGAGTATTACTCACTGGATACTGAAGTAATCTCCGCCAGCAGACAATAGGATGAGAGAATACGTCACACTATTCTCGAAAATTCCCTTGCCTGTCCTAAGCAATAGAAAAGACACAGGAAGCAACAAAATCTTTCAGCAAAACGCCGCAATTTCAAGATCAGTTCTTATGTTTATAGCATGCGCAGTATGTTACGTCATTTTTTCATCATATTGCTTGTAATAATGTCTCCCATAACATTTCTCTTTTCGCGTTAATTGGCTAGATTTTATTAGTTTTCTTAGTTTTTGAACTTTTATACACTTAATTAACTCTTCCTCAGACATGGTAGAAACAAGTCATTTTCATTTTTTATGAATAGTCTGCCACTACAAATAGAGAGGGATGTTTCCATTATCCGAAAATAAATTGCCGTTTGATTTACGAACATTTAGATCACGCTTGCAGCTTACAGACTCGCATACCTATATATTGCAAAAAGTGCGAACCACCCCTTTGAGAACCTGTGTCATGTTTAGACTGCTCAAATACATAAACAAGCTGTAAACGCATTCCTTTAGCACCATTTATGCTTAATTATTTAATTAACGGAACGGTTTTACACGTTAGAATGAGATAACATTAGTTACTCAACAATTGGACTGATCTGCACTAGCCCACACGAATTCTGTCTCATCACAGAAACTTACAAAGGAACTAATTTCCGTTGAACCAAATGGATGTCAATGAGATTTAGCATAATTATCTATTAAGAGATTCGGAATTCAATAATAATTATACTTTTGTTCGCCAACATCAAATATGACTAAATTGTGGCCAACTGTGCGGCTTGGCACAGGCCGGTCAGTAAGATTCTGACATCAGGAGCTACAACACCGACTGGGCAATCCATAGGATCATGACAAGAGTACGACAAGATTATGAATACTGAAAAGTAAAAGATATTTATGGTTTAGTTCTGAACAATATTTTATTCATAACACAGTTATATGCCCATCGATGGTCTCGATCTTATAGTACACAAACAGGAGAAGACGTAACACTTTTTCATTATAATCAATATAACAGTATTGGAACTGTGCATTTTTAAAGAGTTTGTGCTAAATATTTCATTCCTTTTACCACTGTTATCCTATTAGTGAGTTTGTGGCACTTCTGTAAGACATCTAGTTTTCAAGGTGCTTCTACGGAGATTATGCGTAACACGTGTATCGACTGGGATGGATCAGGTGGCAAAGCGTGAGCCTTGCATTTGGTAGGTACCTGGTTCGATTCCCACTGGGCTTGCAATCCTTAACTTGGAGCTTTCTTGGTTTTCTTTCTTTACTAAGGGCCTATGCTGGGGATAGATATTTACATTCTGCATTTTTTTCGCTATCCCATTTAATATTGTTTCATTCCGTTCCTTCTATTACAGGGCCGAAAGTGTCAATGCGAGGTGAGCTGGTGCAGCGTAATGATGGGTTTGTGCTTTGGGAAGGAGGGGGGGACTTCTGAGGAGATCGAACAACTCGGACGGTGAGGGCTCCACCAGCGCTGGAGTGTAAACATATTAGGCATCCCATCTCCGTCTATGAAGACATCGTTCGTAGAATCTGACCGCTCGGTATTTCCCTCACATCAATCCTTTCGTTCCGGAGGTACTTCCATAAGAGCTATTTCTTTTTAAAGGGCAATGCTTTAGTTTTAACCGTGCAAGTTTAATTGCGTTTTCGATCAAGAGGCTACATACTAAATGCCACTAGCACAAGAAATGCTATAAAATGTAAGCAATTGCTAACTATCTCCCGAGCTGTCTACCTATTTTTCTAACTATTATTAAAAAAGCTATTCTTAATTTTACGGTAAACTTATTTTCATTAAACTTAGTATATTTTAATTTAACATTATAAAGTTTAATTGTAATTGCAATTAGTCTTGTGGAACGGAAATAATTCCCTTATTAATTAGATACTAGTGTCAACTTTGACTTGGAACATAAGCTGTAATAACCTGCTTTGGGTTTGCTTAGTCGCACTCAACCAGTACACATAAGTAAGTAATGAAAATTTGTAATTGTTCGTTCGCCTCTGTCAGGCTTCGGTGGTAAAAAATGTGACAAGGGATCCCGTTGTATAAAGGAAAAATAAGTATTTTAATGAGTCACGGCATTTGATAAAGCTCGTCTACATTATTCATAAACATGATGCTAGATTTCTTTTCCATTTTATTATATCCATAGCATTAATGCATTGTGTATATAAAATAAATGACTTTCTAAATTAAGAATTACAAAAATGATTATATTGTATTTAAAAAGTAAGTACCTCGAACAACCAACTGAATGTCAAAATGTCTAGCTTAAAAATAACAAAAAATAAAAATATATGGTGTTTATCTGCATTTTCCTTATATCCTGTTATGAAATTATAAGTTATTAAGAAATATTAAATATTAAAATTCTAACAATTAATAGAAATTATGTCCTGGTGGTGTAGTGGTAACCATACTTGCCTAAACCCATGATCGCGGGTTCAAACCCGGCCAGATCAATGGATTTTTTCGGGCGTAAAAATCCTAAGTATTGCTTCCTTCGGAAGGGAAGTAAAGTCATGGGTCCCGTGTCGTACATTTAGGGCACGATAAAGAACCTCAAGCCTGAAAGTAGAGGCCTCTGAGCAAAATTAGTCGGCCGTTTCACGCCCTGAATAGTATGGGATGCTGATGACCTGTGATGTTAAACAGCGTCCGTAAATAAATAAAATCAAACAAAATAGGAATTATGGTTTATGCCTAACCTAGATACTACAAGAGTAATAAAGAAGTATGATTGATAAGTTTACTAGCTTAACTTTCAATGAATGTAAATAAATAAATATATTACTTTGTATACAAGCATAATAAACAATATTATTTTTGATCAGAATCGTTAATAAAATCTACACTATGACACTAGTTTGCATAAAATTATAGAAATTACAGAATTTTGCCATTAAACGGTTTTATTTCAAAAATGTTGGCATCAACTTAATTAATATTTTACTATACTGATAGGGAAACTATTTATTACTGAAAAGTAAACCTTTCATCTTAATTGCAGAATGTATGATTTCAGAATTAATAAAAATGAATAAGTCAATATTAGACAACAAATAAACAGGTAGTACTTGATAATATTATATCCTCTAAAATATGCGCTAATACTAAAAGATCTTATATATCATTAATCTTTTTACCGTTAATTCAATTAATGAATATGGTGTATTTCTTCTAATTAGCATTATAAAATTTTCTCGGTAGTCGTGACAATTAAGCCCTTTAAGCCTGGATTAAATTTATTGTGGTATATTGATCCTCGCCATAACAATAAATAAAATAAATAATCTCCATTGATAAAATTACGTCAAAATATTAATAAAAAGGCATTATTCAGAGTAATTCATTAAAAACCGACATTAATATTACTTTTATTTTATTCATATTTATTTATAATTCTGGTATACAAACGAAAAAGCGCATGAAACTCGTCTGCAATGTTATAAACGTATTGCATCTGTAAAAATTATGAAAATTGCTTTGCTCATACACTTAATTGTAAAATTATAAATTAATATCATAACAGACTATTATTTGCGGTAGAAAAACTACAGGAAGTCTTGCATTCATATATGGGTAAACTTGTAAGTTTTATAAAGCATTCTCACAAAGACCGAACGTGTCCCAAGGTCCAACCAATGTATTTGACGATGACGGAGACAAAAACAATCCTCATTGAATGAGTAAAGTAATTGCCCTTATTGAAATGCTACAACTTTCTTTTTGAATGATTTATTTATGGACGCTTTTTAACATCTCATTTCATCAGCGTCCCATTCAACTCAGGGCGTAAAACGGCCGACAAATTTTGCTCAGAGACCTCTCTTTCAGGCTTGAGGTTCTTTTTCGTGCCGTAAATGTACGACACGGGACCCTACTTCCCTTCCGAAGGAAGCCATACTTAAGATTTTTACTCCCCGAAAAAATCCATCGGTCCTGGCCGGGTTCGAACCCGCGATCTTGGGTTTAGGAGGCAAGTATGGTAACCACTACACCACCAGGACCGACTGAAATGCTACAACGAATGTATACAAACGTTGTTCAGTGCTCTGACAACCTTTAAACTCTTAACCCTTTTTCAAATGCATTATCGATTTCTATGCTTACTTTCCTTTCCGTTTCACAAAGAAAGTCAAACGCTACATATTCTTGATTAGCAAATAATTTCTATATTTAGTAAATATTTAACACATTTCAAATATGGAATGAAGGGTATATTTGGCAACATTTCATACGTGCAATATTATCATGATATAAGATGTTGTTTCATTGACGTATTTCATATATTTCAATCTTAAAGTTAGTATATATCAACTGAAAAAGATTATTTTCCAAAAGGTTTGCAAATGCTGGAATGGATAGTTTCTTTCCACTAAATTTTTGCTCTTCCATTTCACCTTATTTTATGCCATTACTTCTGTTGCAAGTTCGAAAGTGCCACGCGGGGTGCTGGTGCTGTGGATGATGTGAGGTTGGCTTGCGCTTTGTCCCGATGTATGATGTGCAAACGGCCTTTCCGTGAGTCCCGAATTCTTTTGAGGAGGGCTCTCTGGAAACACTGTTAAAAACTACGTCTGTGTCCGTGCCTGGATTCTGGCCGTCTGGAGTCTCCCTCAGTTCATTCTTCCCCCCCCCCCTATTGGCATAACCAGCTCCTGAGCACTGCTGAAGAGCCTATAACCCGTCCTCTGTCCATAGCAATTCAATGCAATTCTCTTTTGTGTATGGTATATATACAGAGGGTGCCAAAAATGTATACACACTTCAAGCAAAGAAAAAACTGTGTTAACATACCAAAACTGAATTCACACAAACAGAAAACGATGAGCACTAATCATCTTAGACTTTTACAGTTACAACAGTTGCTCAAAATGCCCACCATCGACGTCGATACCCTTCTGAGTACGTTCAACTACTGATTGAGCAACGTTTGCGAAAATGTCCTCAGCGATTGCAGCACATGCCGTTTCAATTTCCTCCCGAATTGCTGCCAGTGTAGCTGGTTTTCTACGGTATACAACATCCTCAAGAGTTCCCCATAGGTAGAAGTCCAATGGAGTTAGATCCGTTGAACGGTTCTGTTCTGTACACACATCTCCATTGCCTTTGAACCTCAACAACATTCTCGGTTTTCCACTATCACTTCAAAATTGCTTTACACTGTTCAAACGATAATCTTGACTCCATTTTGTTGTAGCAACGCTAGCATAACATCATGTGAGTCATATCTGTTTACAGAATATCAGACGATAATCTTGACTTCATTTGTTTATTGTTGATTTACGATAATCTTGGCTTCATTTGTTCATTGTTGATTTACCTGTCACGTAGCAACGGTATCATAATATATGTGAATCACATTTATTTACAGAACATTATACTATATATTGCTGTTGTTTTCGGATCAACTTTGAAATATATTAAATAGATATCTACCGTGAAAGTATGTATATTTTTTTTGGCATTCTCGGTATATATACAGTAATTTGAACTTTACGTAAAAGATGTAAATGCTTTGTCTTTTATACCTTTATACAGAAATGTGAATATGAACCAGCACACTATAGTTTATCTACTTTGGAAATTTATATTTTCTATCAACAATAACAATTACTAACGTCTGTCTATTTAAGAGGTCTTTGCTGTTTCCTTTTCATTGTTGCTTTTGTTTATTTACGGACGCGCGTTACATCCCAGGCCATCAGCGATCCCTTCAATTCAAGGCGTGAAAGGGCCTCATCTTCAAAGCTTGAGATTTTTATTCCTACCGTAAATCTACGACACGGAACCCATGGCTTCCCTTCTGAATGAAGTCATATTCGGGATTTTTACACCCCAAAAAATTCATCGACCCTGGCCGGGAATTAACCTGCGATCTTGGGTCTACAATGCAAGTATTATTACTGTTTCCATTTTAGAATGTTTTCTAGAATTTTAGAATGTGCTACAAAATTTTCATTTTATTTTTTTACATAACAACCCACATTAGAGAAACCTTTGAACAGTGCTGCGTCCATAAATGCAGAGCACAGGTATTCTTTCATAGGATGTAAATATATTGGCATTTGCATAATGTATAGCAGGCTAAATATATCTACCATTTTTGGCATTTTTCACTCTTTTAGAAGCATAGGTCAGAATATTTTCACATGACTGGTCTCCAATATTGTTACCATTACGTTATGTTCTACATTTATGTGAAAAAAAGGGTGGATACATGTGCAGGACTAGAAAATCAATTCTTTCTCTGAAGAATCCATAAAAAACGGAATTTGTTAAGCTAAATTACTAGATATTGGCTTTCACCAGTTAGGTACAAACATGGCCATGGAACAGTTCCTTGTTCCAAAACATGAACTCAACCCTTCACTACATGGATAGCCTAATGCAGGTTGGGAGAGGAAATAGCTAAATACATTTGCATCAGGAGTCAACGTTGTTTGTTCCTAATTTATAACCCCTCGCATCCCTAATAGCATGCACATATAGAACGCTGCACTGTGTACAGTCTAGTACGACAAACACGTCCCATGAGCAATATTACGTGACATTGAGCGTTCTTAAACTGAAACATATTCAAAGTCGGTACATAAACAACTATGACATCAAGCTGTTGACATAGAAATTATATTAATGACACATTACAAGTTTACTTTATTAATTGGTATTTCTTAAGAGTAATAATTGTATGAAACAACAAAGCTTCTTCATTCATCGCGAAAAATTGTAAATAACATAATTCAAAATTACAAAAGACTGTGTTAAAAGTGCTAACCAAAATGCTGGTATAATCCGATCAATGCTCCCAAACCCAGGGACATTTCTGAAGTCTCTTATTGGCCAGCTCATTTATTAAACAAAGATGATAGAGAAAAGGAACTTATATGGTTAAGTATGGAACAGTAAGCTGTTTATTGCATATGGCAACGGTGCTGTAAAGTAAACGTGGCAACTTCCTCAGAAATGAATATGCTTTTTTAAAAACATTTCAAAGTTACCTTTCACATGTATAACTTTTTTGCAATATTCCTATACTATAATATAATGTACTATAATTAAAACATTAAAAGTATTTTTTTTTCCGGTTGTGAACGGGAAATTTTGACTGTAGAAACTAACTGGTACTTTGCATCGTTTATCTTTTGATTCTAAATGTACTCCATTTGCGATTTTGCAGGTAAGTTGTACACGAAAAAAAATACTAACTTGAAATTTGGGAAGAAGAGCTTTTCTTGATGCATTATAATTTTTTCGCTTCCCCATATTCTGTTGTTTTGAGCAGTCGCATTTGAACAGTCGTATTCCACCTTCAGTGGATTTTTACAAAAGCTATTGTAATGTAATATTATTTTCCGCAGCTCCGTTCCATGTTAAAAATCGTACCACATATTTCACCCACATCTTTAAACTTAATTACCCAGAATGTTTTAAAATATTTTTGTAAAAATCCGTAGTGATTTATTTGTTATAAAATTTGCAAAAATTTAACCATTCAGCCAACTATGTACTACCGACAATGTCGTAATTCATTATACATATTTTCTTATTCAAATACACGTCAAATTATTAATTATTAATATTCAGTTAAAAACGACCTAGTACAGAAGAAAAGAATTGCCCCTATAATTTCGCTAATGCAGTGAGTTCCGTTATAAGAACAGCAAAGAAAAATGACGTTGTTTAAAAGGTTATTGAATGAATTACTTCTGATACAACTCTGATACTAAATTTCTAAAGAAACAACTGGATATACATTTTCAAAAGATAACAAAGGTTATGTCGCAAATTGGTTACATGTTAAAGTATTGGAAGTTAAGAATAAATTACCCTTATTCAATATGTTATATACACAATTATAGTAAAGACGTATTTCACCAAATAAACGTAAGGGGTATAAGTAGGAGTACCACACCGAACATTGTTCTTCAATCTTCTTCCCCTGGAGTTGATACAGGCAAGAAGAAAGATATTGCTAAATCTTGTGAAAATATGGATAATGAATGAAATAGGACTGGAAAAGCGATGAGAGTATTTGCAGTATAGCAAAATATTAATTACAACCATACTAAGTTTAATTCTCTTCTATTAGGAATAACTTTATATTGTATCTCATTTGTGCATTATTTCATCTGCTCATTGTAAAAGAAATGCTTCAAATAATCAAATTTGCTGTGAAGCGTAATATAAGTTTAATACTAACACAGTATGTTCCAAATGTACCGGTACATTTTCACAAAATACATGTTGAATATAGTAAAAATGTATATGTACACACACACACACACACACACACACACACACACACACACACAGGAAGAGGACATATGAGGCATTAGATATCAATAAAGTTCAACTTGGCCACCCTGCACATCTACTCAGAGTGATCACCGTTCCTCCTTATCTCTGAATATTCTCTACAGTTGATTTGGTGTGATGCTGTAAGCCGTCTCCACAATTCTTTTACGCTCGAAAAATCCATCGCCCCTGGCTGGGACTGAAATCGCGATCTTTAACCCTAAGTGAAGAAACCTAAGGCGAGGCGACCAGATACTCGGCGATCTTCCAATGCACCGTCCCGGGAACATGCGGTGGAGGTAATCTAGTTCTATGACAGCAAAGTAGAGAAGGCCTCCATCTTGCTGGAATACAACAATTTCACCAAACTGCAAATGTGGCTCCAAGAAAATCTGAAGCATGTCAAAGTAACTTGTATCTGTTACCGTTTGCTTTGGAAACCCGAATTAGTCTTGGTTATCCGTTGCCATATATTCACATAGAGGATGTTTCCCCAATGCTAGCTGCTCATGAGAATTTTCCTCAGCTCATATCCGGCAGTTTTAAAGGTTCACTAAACCACATGTGTGAAATGTGACCAGAGCAAAGGAGGTAGCCTTTTCAGATGTTTTTCATTTTCTACAGCCGCAAAAAGGCAGTACACGTTCCCTTTAGGACTGCATAATCTTCTTCCTACAGGTGATGCATTACCTGGGTATGATACGACTTCTTCAGGGTAAAAAGAAGAGTACTACAAACACTGGTCCAGGAAATTTTCAGCTCACAGCTCAGCGAAGAACGGAAGCACGTGAGCTTCTTACAACACCCTCACAAATGCTATGGACGTTTCTCATTAAGCATGCTACCTGTTCGCTTGAATTTGTTCACAAGATGCTTGATATTTGTCCTTGTTGGTTGTTTCTTTCTATATTTTTGAAGGTACAGCTCACACAATTCCTCGAATATTTTACCACCAAGTTTTAAGGAAACAATAACTATTCTTTCTTGTACAGAGAGCATCCCTTCAAACACCTGTAAAAGGAAACAATACATTATTATTTTACTGAAAATAAATCGTTACTTTGGAACACTCGGTATTATGTTGACCATTAAGGAACAAGTACTTCCTGCGTGGGAAATGGTTATATGTCAAAATGTTCATGCTTTATTTAAAAGGCGAGAAGGTTACAATAACAACAATAACAAATAAAAACAATAATAACTGAATTATAAAAAGCTTAAAATATCAAGAAATTTACACAAAGAAACATTTTAATTGAAAGAAGTTAGCGTATTTTAGATAGTAATAATCTAAAATGCCAAAACTTTCATTGCTATCCTGAAAAATATAAGATGTTTTGTTACAAGTCTATCATTCTCAGTCATCGACATATCGTACTTCATCAATAGGTTCTAAAATGTTTATTGAATGGGGCCAGACGAAAAGCAACAATTACTGTCATTTATGCATTCACAGTGGATAGCTACCTTTTAAAACGTCCTTTCTTAATAATGTTGTAAAATTTCAGAAACAAAAATTCCAGAAACATGAGATGGAGAATGGAGTAACTACAGAAGGACGAAATCCAAAATCTTAATATACTTATTTATCTTAAAATATAGGAGAAGGCCATGTCTTCATGTTTGGTTGCTGACAACGGATAGCACCCAGAAGAAGCTCACAACAAGTTGGGCAAAACGTTGGTGACCAAAAATATCAAGACCTGGCCTTCTGCATTATTTCAAGATACTTATGACTAAACATTAAATTTGTATACATTAAAATTTCTAAATAGGATGATTTTATGCAGAAAAAATATCCAGTATAAGTTTAAACATTCCAAAATATACATTAAAATTAATTTTCTTATATTCCTGATTCTTTGTTTATACGTCGATCTGGTTACTGTAGTTTTTTTGTATTATAAAATCATTATTTTTTTCCAGATGCTCAGGGGAAACTCTAAAAGTTTATCAGTTAGTATGCGTTTTTTAAAATTGAGAAGTATCTTACAACGTCTACGGAGATTATAGGACAATATTTGTAATACGTGACAAATTCTGAAGGAATTCCCTCTAGATACACAATATTTTCACCTTGAAGATATTATACAAGTATGGAGCCGCCTTTTGGCGGAATTTGCCGACAACCAAGCTCTGTGATTGGTTCGCCAGTATCAGGCGTTATTTTGGGCCTGATGTCCGTGTGCTTGTACCATATGCTTATATGGTGAACATTTTTAAAAATATATTTTAATTTACTTAATATGCCTGGGTGTTATGCATTTAGTTGTATAACTCAAGGAAAGAAAGGCGTTGCGCTATATCGCATTAAAGGTTTACTTTGACATATAAACTGCTTTCAAAATAACTTATGTAATTTAATAAAACATTTGTCAACATGGATGTGTTGCATTTAGCAATGCCTATTACTAAGTCTATTATACTTACAATATTATTACTGTATTGCAGTATACTATGCGCTTATTCTTGAATACATTTACCATATCTTTCAAATATTAGATGAATGTGTGTACTTTGTGAAAGTGTTTTGAGTTTTTTTTTTACATAAAAATACTTTTCCACAGTCATGTAATTCATTAGCGATGCCATTATTGTAGCAAAAATAATTTAAAATGCAATATGCTCCTGTAAGATAATTAAATGCACGTTCATAATTGGAAGGAAAGAAATAGAAAATGCAGATCTTTGTTTAAATTTTGAGGCATATCATTTTGTATATTTATCTCTGTTTTCACACACAAATTAAAAACGTAGATTTCTGGGTGCCATAGCCATTCTCATTGGACTAATTTACAGCAGAAAAATGTTAAAATATATAAAATTTTGGTTCTAAATTGAATTTGGTAGGAAGCCCTCTGAGTCCTATAATTGTTATAATTCATTCTTAACTGACAGGTTAACTGTAGGTTATACAGTTTATGTCAATACTGATATAATAAAGCATCATAATAAATAATTTAAACCGTGAATAGCAAAATAAAATGAGAAATTCTTATATTAAATTTGACGTGTTAACAGGATGTAATTAATACGTTTAATATTGCGATTTCTGTTTTAACCGATGACAGCCTTTTACTCTGCCTGCAAATGATCTGTCATAGCTTCTGAGTTCGGATACGGTACTACGCGAAAGTGCCATAACTATAACTGACATAGTCTCAAACGTATGCATTTTCTGTTTGACCTAGGTTTTCTGATGCAAAAAGAACTTGAGTAGACGCAGAAGGTATCATTCAACAGTATAACACAAATATTTTAGGAATTAACTGTATGACAATTGAGTAAAACGACAGAAACCTAACACGTAGTCTTATGGGAGTTGGAGACGGTTAGGTCCAAAGCGGATCGTGTCCATATTTGTATAATAGAGGGCTTTATTGGTCATAACACTTTTAAAGCATTATTCACAAGCTGGGCAATTGTTGAATTGTTAGCATCTGTGGTTTCATCCATTACAGTCAACACGAGACATTCAGTTAATTTATCCAGGATTCATTTTCTTTGTACGGTAACAGCTATCTAGATCATTTATCTAAAAATAGATGCATATTTCAGTATGTTTTCTAGGAAACTTTGAAAATCGTGTGCTAACGAGTGAATTTCGCGCTGTTTGGTGCTATAAGAGCTTCGCATGGGACAGGTTTTTTATGAAGTATAAGGAACTTGAATCAGTAACGTTTGTCTTAAGAAACTTTGCCCTTATTTGGCCACAATATATTCTCTGGTGTACACATGCTGAGTTAACTATTTTTTTTTTCTCTCAAACACAAACTTGTTTATTGCACAAAGCAATATTGTCCGTAGTGAAATCCGTTCCTACACAATCCTTTACTCATTTCTTAAAAGTTCACTTTAACACGTTTTTTGTTGTATCATTACAACACACGTAGATTGGGCGACACACAACCTTCATTATTTCGCTCTTACAAGAAAGCTAGAAAACAATGAACATACAGAATGTCAGCTAGCAGACGCATGGTGAAGTCTGTGAATGTGAATCTGTAGACATCACGTTATGTCTATATGTGTATACATTGAGAGAGCAGCAGCCTCACTGTGGTACAAAATTAAGGTACTTCAGTGTATGCAGATTGTCGTTATTGAAATATGCCAATTGAGTTAATTATAACTCGTTATGTTTACATGTTGCATGAAACATATACATTATACAATACACTGTTAATATGCATTTAAATGTGCTAAAAACTTGGTATATGAGAAAAGTAGAAAGTTAAATATACTTCATGAGTAAGCAAACTAAATAAACATTTGCATATAAATGTAATGTTTACCTATGAGACGGACCTTGGAAACGTACACACCCATAGACGATGTATACGAGGTAGAATCAAATTTCTTGGACTGGTTCTGTAGCGCACCAACAGGTGTCATTACGGGGTTGCGCACGCAACGCAAGGAAGTTGTAACCTTGTACTAGCAGCATCCCAAGCGACATTTGTGTTTTGAAAATAGCGAAATCGGTATTTTTGTCATCACGTGCATGTACTAGCGTACGCTTTTGCCATGGACAGCAAGGAGCTAACTTGAAATTGTGCGTTAGGAAAATCAGCAACGCAGACATTAAACATGCTTCAGTATGGCAATGATGCAATATTTTGGGTGATACGGGCGCTTGAAATGTGAAAGTATGTCCCTGGAAGACGACGAATATCACCTGCGAAAACGTTGACAAAATCCGGGAAACTGTTCATAAGGATCGTAGGAGAGCTTTCAAAGGCATTATTGATATCCTTAATGTTGGGTAATTGCATGAAAATGTCGTCGTTTCAATAACGCGATACGCGTGAATCGCAGAATGTTCTATACCCGCTTGCGAACAATGACTTTTGAGGTCACATTTCTAAAGTGGCAGACACGCTGGAACGGTATATTGCTGCCCAAGGAACTTTTTCGAAGGAGATTGTGTTCAAAATTAGGTAAATGAAGTATTTTCTTTGTAACGTACCCAGTACAAATAGATACAAACTTGTGTTCATATATGTCACAGAAATTCATAATGTCGTTTTAATACTTAAAGGTTGATAACATCAACTAAATAGTAATCCGAGACAACTACGTAAGGAATGACAATTAGTTTAAATAATATTGTATCGAAATTTAAAATTGGTTAATGTCATTCAGAACTATCCAAAGTTACTAGAAAAATTACGCCCTGACTCCAAAGGCCAAGAAGGCTATTAACGAATAACATTTTCAATTATACTTAAAGAGATGCTGCAAACAATGTTATTAAATAATATAAATGAACTCAGGATTGTACTACTTCAATTATTTACATAAATATATGTTAACAAGCTCAAGAAAACTGAAGAAAAATATTGATCGTAACCTTTCTAAAGAACAAATGAAACACGTTGCTATGAAAATTTACACAAGGGTACCTGGAGGAAGAAGTTTTGCCATTTTGAGAGTATTGACAATACAGAAGAGAGCAAGGGTCATTATGAAATTTTAATGTTTTTTCTTTGTTTAATCATCATAAAGAGAAGATTCTACAAATAACACAAAATTTAAGTGACTCACTATGGAGGGCTTCTTCAAATCGCAAAAAGGAAAAAATCTCCTCTAAGTTTTGGTTAGTAAGATGTTAAATGTTTTGCATTAAAGAATCGCTAGTGCTTTTAGGTAATAAGAAAATATTTTCCATTTCGAATGAAATTTCTGAAAATTACATTAAAATGCACATAGTTTAAGCACGACCATAAAATCGAAGAGAATGCTTGCAGCACACGCTGGTAAAATACTAAATTGTATACCTTGGACGCAACCTTCTCCCTCATAAAATTATATTATTTTGTGAAAGCAATCACATAACAATTATCTCTTTAAAACGAAATCATATGATGAAAAATAGTTTAAAAGAAAGAGTTATGAAAACAAAAGTAGTAAAAGTTTAAGTTAAAAGTCTCTCAGGAAATCAAGCCATTCCAATACCAGAAGCTATAAAAATGATGCTGAAACATTTCGCTAACATACAAACTAGTAGATAAATCAAAATAAGCTAAACATTACTTTGATAATGTTTTAAAGTATTCATTATAATTAATGTTACTTGAAATTTACATTTGAATACTTTTGTGTGTTGTGTTGTTCTTCGTTAAACATGCTGTTATTATATAATTGTATTTAAATGAATCAGTTATTAAGTATATGAAGTTACTCTTAGCATATATTATACCTGGAACGTAAATATTTCATCTTGTTTAATCCTCTGCTATACAGCCCACAGAGGGCCTGAGCCTAAGGTGCTACCGCTGCGTCCTTTTCTCCGTCTTACGCTGATGACCTGAGATGTTAAAGAACGACCATAAATAAATCAAAATAAATTTTCTCCGTCTTGAGAGCACAGTACTGCAGGAGGATGTGCATACTGCATACCGAATCCCGCCGCCCCTGTCATAGGTCTTCAGTGTTCAAAGGACGCTACCTCTCCATTAGGCAGCTCCCCAATTGTCGTAACGCAAAATGTATAAAAAGATACCGGTTATCTACCTAACAATATCCAGCAATGCTAATCTAGGAGGCGGTCAAACAGAATATATAGCAATAATATTATGTATGCAGAATTCCCTTTTATAAAACTAAACACTCTGTTCAAAATCAAATAGTGTTAGCTCCTTATTAAAATTGTACCTTAATTTGGGTGCCGAAAACTCAATTTAATACCATAACTAGAAGTCTGTATCAAAAAAAGAATATATATAAAATGTTTCCAAATTATTTGCATGAACAACTGAGCTGGTAGAATAGTCCTAAGGGAGTTTAAGCTTTATAGCCTGGTATGCAATGTTTTAGGCGCCATGCGGAAAACTGTAAAAAAAAAAAAAAAAAAACAAAAAACAAAACAAAAACACCTCCGTAGAATGAATGTTTAGAAGCTACGTCCAGCCTGTGAGGTATAATGGTAATGAAAGTATATATCACTTGAAAATGTCTGCATTTCTGTTCTGATGAGCTTCATCGTTACGCCAATCACGGATGAAAACAATAAAAGTAAACATTTGAAACACTAATGGAATGAGACAAGAGTTCTATATGGCGTAACATTTATTCAGCGCGCCTACCCTATAGATACAAAGCTGTTTCTAAAGCAGAGTCACAACCAACTTACCATTCAGAATACATTGTATTTTTTTTCAATAAAAGACATGAAAATAACGCCTCCGTGAACTACGGACATGATAGTTATACTTCTGTAAAACCCTTCAATTAATGTGACGTTTTATTACACAGATGTCAGCAGTTTATTACACATTATATTGAAGCACCATAAATATATTTCTGTAATACGTGATCATAACAAGGAATGACAATTTACATTATAATATAAAATATATTGTCTTTCAAATTTGTCTCACACTAAAATATATGTAATAGGAAGAAAGAAGTCTAAGGAACATTCTTTAAATGTATACAGAGCGAGAATTTTACTCTATATGGAACACAAATGACAAACACTAATAATCGTTAATCAAGCACATGATGTGTTTTAAATATATATATATATACTTTCTTTTAACATTTGTAGGAAAAAATCAATTAAGAAACTATATGAAGCGGTACAGCGGATCTCACCCATCATAGTGTTGAAAATTATAGTTATTGAATGATAATTCTCGTAATTAATATTAACAATGACATCTATTTTATTGAGTGTAATAATATCAGAACCCTTGCCAGTGATAAACAAGCACATGCGTGTGTTAAATAGGTAAATAATATGAAAATATAACAGTATACATTCATGTGTATGTTGAGATAGAAAATTGTGTGAAGTAGCTAAATGCCTAATACCGACCGTTACGCCAGCGGGAGCCCCTCACAAAGAGCAAGGAGAAATCATAGTTTTCTTTTTGTATAGGGACGGAAGCCGATGCTTTGTCTAGCTTGTTAAAGGGAGCTAAAAATCGTTGTTGTGAAAGCTATTCTCATGTGGGAGGTAAAAGTGGGCCAAAGGTTTAAAAGGACCCGAACTGTCCAAGAATTAAAACACCAGTATAAATAAACATGTTAAACAAAGATAGGTTCCAGGACGAATAAGAGAAGCCGTAAGGAAAAGGTTTAGTAGCCATTCAGAGGGATAGGTTTAATCGTAAGTTTCAGAAACTCCGATCAGTTGAAAGTTAGTAGCCAGTCAAAATATATGTTCAAGAAACTTCGATCCGTTCAGTTTAGTAGCCAATAAGAAAGCTAGGTTCAACTAAGTGTTCGAGAAACTTCCGTCAGTTAACTTTAAAATTACCTCAACGTCCTAACAATTGGAAATTCAAACAGTGTATAAAGATGCGATTTTCGGTGCACCTTGACAATATTATATTCAGTAACTTGGAGACATGCGGCTGCGAGGAACTACAAGCGAAGATTTCGATACCCAAAGCCGTAGAACAGGTCTGAATTCATGAGACGAACAGCTCACGTAATTGAATAATCTCACATAAACCGCGGGCCATATTTGTATAATTATTTACCGTTGAACCACATTATTCTTAACTTACATTCGTTCGCAGAGAACAGTGCAAGTGAAAGTGTATATTAGAGAGAGTCCGAGTATAACTCAAACAGCCGTGAGATATGTTACAAGTAATTGTGCGGTCTGAAGAAAACTTACTTTGAGAGAAAATAATTCCGTTAGCAATTATAAAAAACAACACAATTTTCTTGGCATTCCTTGGTTTCTTGCGAGGCACGCAATAACTCAGAAAACAATAATGAATAAACTTTGCATCTCATTTGATTGGGCGTGTTATCTTTCAATCCACCAAACTAATCCTTCATTCCCTTGATCTAGGACCAAGAAAAGCCAGGAAAATCAACTGAGACTGTTAAAACTTCCGCTTGGAACTGGGAGTGATAACAACTTAGATTACAACAGCCTAGGCATTATTGCAGACAGAATCTGTGAGGGGAGTAAACATCAGAAGCAGAACTCCAAGACGGCTTGCCCAAATATCACCTTTAAGCAATTCGACAGCCTAATAATTCAACAAACGAAATTCCTCATTAGTCAACAAATCCCCACAAATCAAACATATCCATCCATTCAATAAAATTAAATTAATCCAACCAATCAATTCCATTCTTACACGCCAACATATTACATTACTGTTCCATATAATAAAATATATCGGGATATAATTATATTTTTAAAGTATTATGTTACATTTTTTCAATTATTTTTTTCGCACTATATACATTCAATTGAAAATTATAGTACTCATTATTTCAAAATACATGAAAATATAAATGTTATTGTTTCGTGTTTTATAATAAACAAATCAACTACTATTGGGTGAACTATACAAATATCAACAATTTGCTTGGCAATTTGATCTCATGATCAATACATGCTCGCCAGGTGACATGTCCATTAGCACGTGACTGTTATGCAAGACGATTCATTAATTGTAAGGCGTTTGTTTGCAGTGCTTTTTATGGCGGACCATCCATTTTCTATTGCATAAATATTTATCTATGATTCATACATAGTGGCAGAGTCACCTAATTAAGCTCGAAAACAATTTGAATAAAAACGTTCTTCAATTTACCACTCGAAATAAACTTAGATACCCTGATAGCAATAAAGCTAATATTCGTGGGAGTCTGCCTCCTTTTCTCAACGGGAACTGTAGCGAGATGAAAAAATGTGCATTAACGATAACAATCTGTTTCAGTTTGATATTTTCACTTTATTGAGTATGTGCGGGGTGTAGTCAGAAAGCAATCTCTCCTATTTGTTTATCTAAGTGAAATTTGTATAGTATGTAGCCACAATTATTATGTATATTTTCTTACTTTTCAGTAGAATGCCCGTTATGTTTTTCTCCATTTCATAACAAGGGCATGTATTTCCGCTCGGTAAAAATCATTGTCCTGAGCATGAGACACAATTCGTATACTATTACTTGCGATCAACACGAATGGTCCCATCGACTCATAGCATGTTGGGTTGAGTCGTTGCAATAACCGAGTGGCTGCTTTGCTTTTCATCAGCTAATGGGGTTTACCCTTCAGCTTCCGTACAGCGTGTAACAGTGCCGATATGCAATGTTACATCCCTGTAAACATTCTTTTGCCTATCATGAATGCGAATTGGGGTTTCACCTTCCACGTTCAGCAATTGTATCACAGCTCGCTATTTTATACGCATAGCAATGTCAGGAATTTTCTAAAATAGTTGGCACCTGTTTATTTAAGAAGCGGTTGTTACTAAGGACTACAGAAAAGGGCTTGGAAAATCGCATCGAATTCAAATTTCTCACGTTACGATTCATTTAAATTGAATAAATGTGAAAGACAATACAGTAAAATTATTTCATTTTCGTAATTATATACTTAAGTGTCTCGCTTCATAAAATGTTAAGGCGAAGGTTTATTTTTGTGCTAAACGGTGCCCATAAAGTACCACTGTAGGCATATAACTGCATGTGAAAGGACCACTAATTGTATTTTCCTCTCTGTAGGTCTATCACCATTGGCATTTTTTTTAATTAGCATTGTTTAATGTCTTATATAAAATACGGTCTTATTCAGAAAAAATAACAAATATATACTTTTCACTAAATATTTCTAACTTAAAATACTCCTTGTTTTTTTTTTCTCTCTGCAATTTATAAGTCATCAGCCATGCAAAAAGTGTAACAAAATGAGAATATTGTGTAATATTTTGCATTTTAAATGCACGTTTTTCTAAAATCTTTAGCATCAGCATGTTTTGGTTCGTACAACTTCGTTGTAAATAAAACTTCATCTGATCACTTAGTTTCAAATTATTTCTATATATTTTACAGGAAACACCAATAACTGTGTATTACTCGTTTTTTGTTCAAAAAGAATGTTTTCATTAGATGTAATCCCTCGATATTACCTTAGTACGAAGTTATATTTTATGTGATAATAAATGGATAAAAGGCAATTCATATTCAAGGAACGTCTATTAAGACCAGCTCCCATGGAATTGCATTTACTTTTCATTGATTGAGTACCCCCATTTTACAGTTCAACTGTGATGTTACATTCATAGAAATTATTGGTATCCGCATACATAAAACTTTCTATAGCACTTTATTTAATATAACTGCTAAATAAAACATTCATTAATTTGCTTTTAGCTGATGTCAAATATTGCAATTTATAATGCAGAGCTAGCATTAGAGAATATGTCATTGAAAGCATGAAAAACGTGAAGTTAATTAAGTTAATTTTTTTAACCTTCTAGGCTTTCACATGACAAGTTAGCACATTAATAACATTTATTTCCATGCTGGATATAGCAGGAGCCAGAAAGCTTCGATCAAACTTTATTAAATATCTATCCGTTGGAAAGCGTAATACAAAAAGTCGGTGGTACCGCGCTTCATTAGTGTTCCACAAAGTTCTGATAATTTTGAAAGGATCAATGGCAAGTAAGCGACGGGCCATAATGCTTATATCCAACGAGCAAGAGGAACTCCCGCTTAACACTAGAACATCTAAAAATCGGACATATCTAGAACAGCGGAAAAGGGTCATCGCACAATATAATCATGCAAAAGTTTATTATTTAATTGATTAATGACTTTATTTGCATTTACAAATGCTTTCGCAACAATAAACAAGTTGATATTGTATGATGGTTTAATATTTAATTTGTATTTTTAATCTGAAAGTTTGGCTTTTGCTTTTCAGTTCATTACTGTAGTTTTTCTACGTTTTCTCCTAGTTTTTCTCAGTTAAGCCCCGGCCAGGATGATGGATTTTTTTCGGGCGTAAAAAACCTTATGGCTTCCTTAGGAAGGGAAGTAAAGCCGTGGGTCCCGTGTCGTACATTTACGGCATGAAAAAGAACCTCAAGTTCTGAAAGAAGAGGCCTCTAAGCAAAATTTTCGGCCGTATCGCGCCCTGAATTGAATGGGACGCTTATGATCTGAGATGTTAAAGAGCGTTCGTAAATAAACAAATCGACAACAACTGAGTTAAGGCAATTTATTTGAAGGATTATAGAATTTTTCTAAACCACCCATACAAAGTTTTCAATTTGATCTGTACTTTCATGCACCTTTTACACACATGCTTTGAGGCACTTCTCACAAAAATCATTTACCTTTGTTTCCTTTACAGCGAATGAATGGATATTTCTTTCATTTTTGTAAAGACCTATGCCCTTCATCCCATATCTCTTGTTGCTCTTCTTCTTGTGCGTCCCACCCTTCAGGTTATTCACCAGCTGAAGGATAAACTTAATTATTTTTATAATTCTGATCTTTTCCTCATTGTAGATGATCCGTGCATTGATTGCTGCAATGTCCAAAATATTGTACAAAAGGTGCATTGGCCATCTTTTACATGCTAGGTGTCAACTAGCCAATGACATCTACACCATGTTTGGTTATTGTTAAAGGTTATAGTTTACGGCTTCTTCTTATCTTCTTTACTCACTGCCACGTCAGAATGGAGTGTATTGAGGGACAGGACATTCTTATTATTCTTTGCTTGGTAAACAGTCAAGGTGCAAACACTGCCATCAGTCGATCGCAAGGTAGTGGTGGAGTGGAGTGGTGCAATCGCCTTTTTATCGCATAAGCAAGGTCACGATGAATTTTGATCATTGTTCCCACCAATGACGTTTTCTTCTGTTGAAGCTTCTTGGAAACTGGAAAAGATGTGGAGAAGTTGTCTGTCAGTTTCTTTCTTGATTTAGAAACTGCTCCATTAGACGTAAAACGACATAATCCCCTTAAAGTTTGATTCTCCGGACCTGCATAATCCTTATATAGGTATGGTATGCGATTATATATAATATATTTTGGTGCTAGATCATTTGCGATCCAAACTTTGAACCATATTTACTAAGTTTGTTGTACAATAGGCAAACCTGCACCTTACTTTGCTCTAAGTAATTGCTCATCAATAGTTATATTTTTCACTGAACGATAATACGGAGACAGTTCTCCACAAATCTATTGGAAATTTCAGACACAAAAGTGAACTTATCAGTTGGGAATCTTTCAGTTCGGGTTGTTTTCTTATCAAACAGGAGAAATCTGAGCAGCTTCTGAAATCCATCCCTTGACATTTGTCCTTGATGAACGTAGGTAACCAGGAACGTGACCAAAGATCATCTACTGACATACCTTTTGTGCAGATTACTCCTCTGGTGTACATGATGGCGATCATCTGCTCCAGCTCCTTGAGTGAAACACTCCACTGGCGTTTCAGTTCCATATGAGTACTAGATTCTGTATACTTCTTTATGAGACGAAGCATCGATTCCTCAAAGAGCAGAGGAAAGCACTGATGGGAAAGTCGTTTTCTCTTTGGAAAGCACCTTTTATAACATTTAAAGCAGCCCGTCTTCCTTGACAAAAATCATAGGTAGATAAACTCACATTCTGAGCCGTCTCTAGCAACCATTCACACTGGAGGAATCTGACGGAGCCTGGGCCTGCTGAAATGATTGAGGCAACGGTTAAGGAAAATCAGCTTTGGCACCCGCTTAGCATAAGGACTTTTCACTAACATTTACATCACTGTCACTAGTCACTAGTTTTTGGCATAATTTCACTATCCGAATCTAATAGATCAATTTCGGATCCAACGTCAAAACTCCCAAGAAAAGCTCGCAAAATGTCATCATCCAAAAGACCCTTCTAACGATGCATGGATTCAAGGTAACCGTCTTGAACACAGAACACTGCCTGAATAGAAGCGCGATTTCTACAGATAAAAGCTGATAGTATGCACACATGCTGGGTCCAAACAATGAACGGATATTTTCTCTGCACATTTATGATTACTATAACTTTTATTGTTAATCATTTTTCGAAAGTTTTAGTGCGCAGTTACGCTGTATATTTATAAGGATCAAATTGACTTTTCTCTCTATTCTAGATATAGGACACCAAAAATAAGTCGATTATAATCATCTAGTGGTAACCATTCTTGCACCTAAACCCAAGATCGCCGTTCACTTTCAGCCAGAATTGATTGATTTTTTCGGGCCAAAAATCCTAAGTAAGGCTTCCTTAGGAAGGAAAGTAAAGCAGTGGGCCCCATGCCGTAGATTTACGGCATGTAAAAGAACCTCAAGCCTGAAAGAAGAGGACTTTATCGGTCGTTCACTCCCTGATTTGAATGGGACGCTGGCCTGAGATGTTAAAGAGCGTCCGTAAATTAAATAAATTAACAACAACCAAAAATGAATGCAAAAATAAAATATGTTTATAAGTCAAATGTAACATCATAAAGGGGAATAAAATGCAATAAATGTTACCATGTAGGTAAGAAAGAAAATACCTGAGGAAACTGTTTAACAATAAATTTATTCGGCGGTCATTTTGACAATTTTCGCAGTTCTAGTTTTAAAGGAGTGTACCGCAGTTTCTTGCATTACCATTTAACTATTAAATTGATGTCTGTTAAGCACTTCTAGCCAGTATAACTTGCGAATATTGTAATTTTTAAAACATTTGTTTCTTCCCTTCCTTGAACTTACAACATAAACACAAATGTTTCAAAAGATTAAGTTATGCACGAAACCATTTTTTTAACAGCATGTCATTACTAATGTTCATAATTTTGCTTGCCTTTTTTACAACAGTTTCCGTTGGATGCAATGCACATCCCAGAATTGTGCCAGTCTTCAAATACACATTTATTGACAAATACTTCAGAAATGCCTCCGCAGTTTTCACCGGTACTTTCGATGATGGAAAATACCCCCCACGAAGTGTTTCTTCAATTTGGGTTAAAAAAATCATACGGGAGTAAATGTGGACTATATAGAGGATGATGAGGAACCTCAAATTGATTTTTGGGCGTTATTCAGCAACTGCATTTGCGATGTGCGGCCGTGGATTATTGAGGTGCAGCATTTCCTTTGATATGGTTTGCAGAGTTTTCAGAACAGCTCTTTAGTATTGACCAGTTACAGTTTTATGTGCAGATAGGACATGCAGGTAAACGTTCCTTTAAATATCAAAGTTTAGATGACCGTAACTTTTCCAACAGAAGTACAACTTATGCTTTTTATGTATATTTGCTCAGAGCATTTAGTTATTAGCTCTCAGAATCTAAATGATATAGAGAAGTTTTATCAGCAGTGATTACCTTTGAAAGAAACTCCGCATTCTTCTGAAACATAATCTTCAACTTCATGCATACCTGAATGTTCTTTTGTTCGGAAATCAGCAAACTTGCTCAATCTAACCTGCTAAAATTGGTCAATCATGTTTCATGTGCATCTTACCAGTTACCAGCGTGCGGTAGGCACACAGTGACATTTTTAGAATTTCTGAAAGTGTTCATAACTTCAGAACAGCATGTTAGTTTGCAGTATATACCCTGACTTGTGCGGCTTTCCTTGAGCCGCATGTACCCTACTGCCGCGAGTATACAGCCAGGGTGGCGCAGGTGAGTGGCATGTGGTTGTTGAGGTGTTTCTGGGCCGCTGGAATGGAGATAGGGACGATGAAATCGCCCATGGATACGGTGGAGAACCACCCAGCCGATGTGATTTACAGTCTAGGGCGGTAGTCTCGTTGGCAGTTCCGAGATAGATGGTACAGTGAGCGCCTATTCCATTACTTCTGAAGGCAAATATTTGACTTCCATTATGTCGGCGTTGTTGACGGCGAGTTTGACGGCGACTTTTTGTCTTCGTCAAGAAATTAAATAATGGTCCAGATCAAGTTGATATGTACTGGATGCTCTCCACTTGTTTTTCCGTATTTTGGGGTGCCAAAAGCGAGTTTGAAAATGAGATTGTTGCGAATGTCCACCGAATCGGCTTGGTACGCCATGTTTACGTGGGTGTAAATTTTGCAACGTGCCTCCGGTAGCTGTTTCTGAGAACCTCCTCTCCTTGGCACACGTAGTGAAATAAGCTGTTGAGTTGGTTGAACAACTTTGCTAAAAGGTTGTGGAATCGTAGAAATACATCTTTCCCGTTCTCGAATCGAAGAAGTGTTCTGGGCCCGTTCTTGACGGAGATGTTCCGGGTACCTTGGACGACATACTGCATATTCTGCTTGAGCGTAGATGCGGTAACAAAATCAGAGTTGTGCGACACCTCAGCTAGTTAGCGCAGAGCGTCATGGATCATGTTGCCTGCCCGGCTAGTTTCTTAGTACTGGCGCTGATAATGTACATTAGGCAGTGCTTTGCAAGAGAGGGCTGTCCGTCAATGTGAGTGGCCAAGTTGGAGAGGTAATGCTGATTCAGTGACGATAAGGCGCACAAACAAGTTTTGCTTCCGGTGTTACAGTCAAACAGTGACCACATCTGCAGGTGAATGATGTATAAGATGGCGGTCCCCAGAGTGGATAGTAGATGACGATCTTTGGACCCATCATGGCGAAAGGCCTGCTATTTTTTTAGAAACTTTAGCACAATATGAATGTTCGGCGAGAACACTAAAACTCATGATATAAATTATTAGGTTTGATGCAAATATCCTTGATCAATTAAGACTTTAGAACATTCTATATCTCCAGGAACACTCTAAAGGTGGCACAATGAACTTGGTGTGTTTAGTATAATTCATTTTCTTAAACTGCTATGTGGAAGCATGGGTGTGAAGCAAATACCACAAGAGGATGTCGGTGACCATTCGCGGTAGGCTGTCTAGTGTCCTATATTCCTCCATTTTCAGAGATATGCAGTTCCCATCCAATTTGATGATAATATTAAAATGAATATAATCCATTGCTTAGCTGGTTTCTTTTAGATGACGAGTCAAGCTCTGAATTGCAGGTTTGGCCTCATAAGTTTGTGCCTCTGTGTTGAATCCAGAACTACCACGTCTCGTAGGCCACATTTATCAACGATTACTACAACCATATACGGCGGCATAGGTGAAAACCCTACGAACACCAATTTGGTCTCATTTCAATTCAAGAAGAACATATCCGACAGAGATCACAAGGTTTCAGACTGCAGCGCGTCGTCCTATTGCTATGTTGCGTCACCCTGTTGCTGCGACGCGTCATCCTTTTGCCGTGAATCATCACCCTGTTGCTCTGTGGTATTTCCCTGTTACTTGTATTCCGTTGTCCATCCTCAAGGGCAATTCACGCTCCGTGACACTGTAAACAAGAGTGACCGATTGGTAGTACATGATTCTATATCAAATAGACACACACTCGCACGCATATAACGACGACAACGTATCTGTTCATCTCTCTGAGAGCAACTGACAGAGTGGGGCGTAACAAGAACCGTTTCTATGCTGTCACAAGAACCTTCTAAAAGGTGAACATGTAAGAATTAGCAATGTAAAGATAACGTTTTTGAAAAATGTCATCATTTTACTAGGGTGGACTTTGTAAAGATTTTTTCTTTGCATAATTTGCGGCAGCGATAAGATTAATAATCAATGCATTATGACATAGATAGTGTTATCCTCACTTTGCAACCTTCTGGTGTTGAAAGTACAATGTGTACCACAGCACTAATTGAAAAAATTAGAATATGAGGTGAAAGATGACCAATACCATAGATGTCGAAACTTACTCTCTGACTCATCTTTGCAACAAAGATGCAGATGCAATGTTTGCATACGATTGTTGTTGGCGACAACTGCCACGGGAAGCTGTCTTTGTGGGAATACGATTCCATTATTTTTCCCGTGTCTTTTGTCTGGAGCAAGGACTCTAGTTTCGTGTTCATGGCATCTAACGAATATTTGAGCAATGTTTCAAATTACGTTCCATAAGGGTAGCATAACTGAGGCATTAAAATGATGGCATTGTTGAGTGATACTTCTGTTTAAACAAGCAGTTTAGAGTACGGTTTACCAAGAGGACTTGATCGGCATCTTTCAAGACATCGGAATCGGCTATTCCAACGAACAATTCTAGTACTACGTTAAGTCATGTTAACGTAATCGATTGCATTGCCAGAGTAACAAAAGGTGATAGGGACATTTATCACAAGAGTGTTTTGCGGATATAGAGAAATGTAACGATAGTCCTCCACCATCATTTGAATGGGTATGTCTTTAAAAATATCTAGTGCAAATCTCACGAGAAGCGCCACTTCACCGGAATCTTTGTTAACAATTATGAAAACAAATCTTGTACCCTTCGTCTTCGGCGTTTAGACTTGGACTGTTTACTCTGCTTTCCTTTGGGGCACTTTAATAGGCGCTTGTTTCCATAGCCTAGCATAGGGTTCATCTTTATACCCGTCTTCCTCTTCAGAGTAGACCCCGCATTCTTCAATCTAGTATTTCGACTCTTCTTTGGAAATTCTGGAATAAGCCACTACCTTTTTGATAACGTTTCCCCTGTGCAAAAGAAAATCTCGATGCTCTAATTCTCCTTCAGCTTGATTTAAGTAATATTGGGTGAAGTTATGCAGTTCCATAAGCCTGTTTTGAACGAAACATTGTAACTATAACAGAGAAAAATCCGACTACAAACGCCAAGAAATTGCTGTTTCCGTTCTTCAAATCTATATTTACAATTCGAAAATTCTATAGCGTCAAAGGTACCCAGTTAAAAGGAAAGAATGACTTCAACTGCTATGTAGTTTTTGGCGCATTTTGAATGCTCTACAGATACGCTTTCAATGACTTGACTTGTACCAAGTTTTGCCCACCACTTGTGACACAATCACATTGCAATAAATTTACATTTTGTAATGGAAGTGCATGTACGGATCTGCAGGGTGTTTAACTTTTTCCTGATTCACAATGTTGATATAGGATTTGAATCACATCATCTTAGCTAGGGATGGCGACAAAACTATAATGGGTAAGGGATTCCCATTTTCATTCGTCGTCGTTTCTGTAGAAGTGGTGTGAATGGAGGATGTGGCATGCTTATATACGCCTGTCGATAGTTTAGGAGAATTTTTGGAGCTAGGCCTGGATTTTAGCGTTTCCATCATGATTGCTATTTCCATTACACTTCTCTGTTTTCTAGAGGGCGGAACATTTAGTACATAGGCCTCAAAATGGGTTTTTGATATGTGAGTGAACCGTGTGACTTTGGCGATAATGCTTGCAGTATTTTTGCTCTCAATATAAAGAAAAAAGTCTTCGACTTGCTCATGCCTACGTATGATAGTGTTAACGGAGTGTCTGAAACCGTTGGAATTGTGCACGATACCATGATATCATGATACTAATTATAAGTGGAATTTGTAATGCGTCACTGGAGTAACCTCATTACACATGGTTCCAATGATTTAATTATCGTGTTTTGTAATGTTACAGGATTTTACAGGTTACCTAACCATTTGCAGTGCTACTTTCTCTTTCCTTCCCCATATTGTTCTCTAGTGTAACATTAGAAAATTTAGTAGTGTATTATTGGTGAAACGGTCCATGGATGTCAAGCTCGAGGGATAACGGTTTTGTTTTAATAAAACCGCAGCAAAAGTTAAAGCCATGATCTACTAATTAAACTTATTTGAATATCATAACGCTTAACCAAAACTCGCTTTTGCAACCACAACATCTAATGTCGAGTATTTTGTCTATTTTTAAAGATTTTGGAAGTGTACTCTTTGGTAACTCCTCGATGCAAAGTATGCCGTCTATGGCTGCTTACCAAGTCCTTTAATATATACATAGCCGGGCCGCCTTGTATCACTTTGTCAATTTGAAAAAAATCGTCTGTCTGGTTTTGTTCATACCCCTTAGCATATTTCCTTTTCTCCTTAGATATGCACCCGTGATCTCCGATATAAAATTTAATTTTACGCCCTTTGAGCACGCGCCCATTCTGACGATAAATATTTTCGTACATCTACAAAATGTAGCCATCGTTGACAACCTTTGGAGCCATCTTTATGGTTCTCTTCTACGTATCTATAGGTATTTTTATGCGCGAAATATTTCCACATTTTCGTCTCTAAGGTCCCATTGAAGCGCTCTGCAACACTGCCTTTGACATTATTTTTGTATGGTAAATGTTTTACATCGTGGACGCTAGTAATCACTTTTCAATAGTGTTTTATCTCTTAAAGATTGCACAAGAGCTGAATTGCCCTATCCTGCATTAGTAATTCTAGCTCACCGTTTCAAGTTACGTGATGCATAGGAAGTCCTGTATCACGACGTCCGCTTTGTACGTTGCAACGCAATTTTTCTGCAGCACGACTTGATTGTGTTTACGTTGAATGAGATCTTTGTATTACAGCTGTGTATATATGTCCGACAGAGCTTTCTGATCATTGCGTGTACCTTGCTTCCATTGCGCTGACTGCGTCTTGTCTCTCATATGATCGGAATACTGGAAACTTAACGTGCAGATTCCTTCTGACAAAGATGTTGCTGAGCTGCAAGTAGCATTAGCTGCCATTTCCAAAAGCTTAGTGAACGGCCATTTTACTCATTCATTTCCTATGAGAGCGTCTGTAAAACAGGGCTCTCTGATGTCATTGCATTTGCATGTGTTGTCAATCGAACCTGTACTCTGAAAATTACAACAGTGCCTTGGTTCTGATTGCCATTATTTTATTAGAGCATTTACTGATGTACTTTGATGATCTGAAAAGGTTCTATTCTTCCTCATATCCGAGAAATTACGGATAGTTATAGTTGAGATTCTGGAGGGAACCTTAATGTGCATAAATCAATATCTATATTCTTGGCACAACTTGTATAGTCCCAACTTCACAGGTATCTATGTCGTCTTTAAATTTCTCCGAACTAATTCGGCACATTAAGGAGACTTTGACAATTCTTATAGCCATCAGTTTCTCATCAAATGGTTATCAAAACACCGCCTCCAGTATCCACTTTATATTCGAGGTTTGACGATACAGTTCCCCCTCCAAGTTAAGAAGTTACTGAAACTAATAGCATAATTTCCTGTTTACCTACATTGCCAACCTCCGAAGACCAGATACTTGTTTACTGCCTGGTTATTTCAATTTCCAGCTTCTAAGGTAGTTCTCCAACGCCCAGTATACAACTGGCGCCGAATCAGGTCAAACATCCAATATTCTGCACTCATTAATTATCAATGGATTGTGTGGTACCAGCCAGTGAACAACATCTTCCCTACACATAAGTGCCCGCATCGTATTGGCATGATATTGTTTCCAAACTGTGATTATTTACTCCATCGTTTGGAATGGGGTGCTGCTGCATCAGCCTGGTGGAGGGCAGAGGCCGAGATCCTCTGGATCCTGGATGTCTCCAAGAACTATTTTGAACCCAAATATTTCAAATTTCCAGTATTTTGTTGTTCCTCAGTAGTTCGACGAATAGCATTGTCGAGGTATATTTGGCAGTTTTTATTGAGTTCAAAGATTTAAATTAAACAAAATTTTGTTGCCTTCCCAAAAACGTTTAAAAATTTCCCTTATATATAAATGAGCTCTGACTGACTTCGGTGGTTTTACCCTTCCAAACTCTTGTGCAACCTGCTTGCCACTAATCTTATATCTGGGAAATAAAAATAGTAAATTGGAAGATCTATTTTAAAATTTCATCAAACAACGGATCTAACAAGCGGATTAAGGCACCCTCTTCTTCGTCTTCAGTTTCACTTAATGCTTAGGCATTATTTTTGCATTTTAAATATATTACAGTAAAAATTTCGAAAGCGATAGCCCAGAGAATCGAAATATTTTTCCGAATTAGCCAAATTTACGCATGAAAGAAAATACCGTGTGATCAGTGTTGTCTATGGGCCAGCGGTTCGCTCCCTAAACGGTTAGTTGGCCAGCCGGGTCCCGGAGGTTAGCGGGAGAGCAAACAATCAAACAAACCAACCGTACCACAATACATAAAGCAATTTAAGAGGCTCGTAACTTGCCAAATTATCAAATGAGGTGTCGAATATTCCCATCTCCTTCTCCACACATTTTCGACATCTCTCTTTCAACGCCACGGGTGGCCGAGGTTGTTAAAGCGCGGACTCATCAACGAGAGGTCTGGGATTTGAATCCTACCAGGACCATCCTTTCTGACTTCCAGGTTTTCCTCAGTGCTCATAAATGGCAAATGCCGGAGAGGTACCCTAAACTTAGGCCTGGAATGATTCCTTCTTTAAAAACGAATCCTTTCCCAATATATCATTTCGTGTATCATCAGTGTCCATCGCCTGTCACCACCTCTGTTAGAAAAAACGAGCGTTAAACACTATTCATTATTCATTCGATATCTCTCTAGGAAATTAATCATCACTTAATTTAGTTAATTTGGTAAGCCCAGATAATTTCCTGGAATATTATCTTTGTTTTCTTGTATGGTTTGTACGTACATCTTATATTCGACATTTACTCCAGATATAGTGATCGCAGGCTGTTGAATAGGGGGACCAAGGGGGCTATAAATCCCTGCTAGTAAAGTCTATCTTGTGGAAGTATATAGTGCATTGCTCTCATTAAATTATTCGCAATGTGAACAGTGGCTCAGTTCTGTTAAAGAAATATACATGATCACGATCCCTGTTGATTAATTCTCTGAAAATAGCATGTAGTGTGGTATTCACATGAGTAACCAAAATCAACTATACGCTCAAATTAATTTGGTTTTATGATATTTTCATCACTGAGTTGACACAAATAAATCATACATAAAGAGGCGCTGTGTCATTGTAAAAACCGAGGCATTATACACTTTATGTACAGTGTAGAATTAAGAAACAATGAACACAGCACACACCCGGGAACAACTGCATCTTGAACTGTGATAGAAAGCAAGGTGAACAAGTAATCAACCAGGTTAGAAACTCCCTCAACGGCGCAGCAAGCGATTGGGGGCTCGTTCATAGCGCGTCTCGTGCCGCGAGGAAAAGCATCACCGCACGATAAAATATTATATATGAACTAATATTAAAACTTCAAAATTTCGTGCTTAATATGGTCCATGCATGAACATGGACAATAATGAGCCTTTCTTTCAAAATTATTTCCCTAATGCACATTTTGCCTCATTCGGAGGGTAAGACACAACAAAAATAACCCTGTTTTGTCATTTAATATGTTTTAGAATGATAGTCCGCAATTTGAATCTGTGGTTTCTGTTTCCATTCTGTCAATGCACTTTCTTGCACATCTTTTGCTTCCCCGCATACCTCATTCACCTGATATTACGCATTGCTTTGAAACTGTCCAGTCACCCTGAAAACCCCCTTAAACATTTTATTCCCTAAATCTTTAGAGGCGGAGTAAATCACACGCTGTAGCATTTATCCAGATATCGGCAAGTTCTAAGCTTGTACACTCATAAATTATTCCCACACTATTTCACTCATTTCCCCATTAATGATTTTGATAGCGTTTTGTTTAATATGTCCATTTCCTTTCAGCCATTTGTCAGTAATTTTATGTTGATTTTTAGCGTATCGCAAAGTGGCGTTTTACCGCATCTAAATTGCATCATTATCCCACGCACAGAAATTTTATTTTTCTTAATTGCTTCGATTACCTTCACTTTTCATTAAGTGTTAACGACACATACTTATTAGCCAGGGTTTGTTTGCTTCGAATGTTATAAGTCAACTGATAGAATGCAAGAACAACCAGATAGGCGACTTTCTTGGAAGTAAATTTAAATACCGTACTGTTCTACGATTCCAAGATATACCCTGCCAAAATTGGATGGCTCATTAGACCGCATAAGCTGTTCCCTGAGGAATGAATGGAACGAAAGCCACCCACTTCCCCATTATAACAGTTATGACAGGGGTGTATATTCTACTGATCACTATCCATTAGGGTGTAGAAATGAGGGTTGTAAAATTTATAACTTTATTTTATGAATATATTTCAGTAATAATACACAGACTTTTTAAAAAAATCTTTAGATATTCTTTCCGTGTCCACGTAAAACTGATTACCGTGTTATAGAAAAAAAGTTGCATGAATCATATGTTGAACTCACTCGGGTCAAAAGTTTTATCTACTTTAAGCGGATTTAAGTTTTAGTTTTATATCCTATTAACTTCTTTTCCGAAATATTTCTCCTGAAGCTCCTCTGAGTGTCTAAATCGAGAAACCCAATCTTCTTTTGTAACACTATCTACTGAGTGTGCATAACTTTCTTGAAATTTGCTAATATTACGTTTCGATAAGCGAGTTCCTCCTTAACTTTTTCCCATCATTTCGCGATTTTAGATTAAAAAACAACTTGCATTAAATTCCGATGACATGCGCAAACACAGTTAAACAAAGATATTAAATGTATTATGAGACACCGATACATTCTTAAAGCGAATTAAAAAGTGTCACATTCTCATTAGAACTGAATATATGGAACGCAATTTCTGGAATATAATATGTTTAGTGTGAGATATGAGTGTGTCTGGCGATACTGAAGCCATGTTTATGCCTAGTTGAGTGATACTAAGCTACATGAAAGGAACCGGTTATTTACTTGAGTTCTAGGTGTCGGATAAACATCATTCTTGTACCGTTATAATCGGAACATCAGGTCATTTCGCATTAGATTATTCTAATTTATCAATTTTGATTCTTCTTATCGAACGTAAATCATGTCCACATTATCAGCTACACGAAGTGCCGGATTTGCAGAATGTCATTACTGTTTGCAAGGGTTTAACGTCTGGCCAAGACCGGTTTCCCTCCCCACTCACAGCTGCCTGCTTACTTATTCTTGAACTTCCGAGAAGAAATCAATGTACATTCATTCATGAAGTTGGTAAGACCGCTGACTTTAGATTAACTTGTTTTTGTGTGTAAATGTTATAATAAATACGAATCAGGTCGACGCGTTCATGAGAATTTATTCGAAAGTTACTAGAGAATTTGCCTCCTTCCAGAACTTCAATTCACGATGTTGCGAATAAGTTTGTTGCTGGAAGTGGCATATTTAGCTGCCGAGACATAATGTCCTGTGCGACGGTAAGGACATATTCTGGAAGTACAGTATTACGCGGGTACCATTTCTACCAACGCTGGGGCAGGAGTGAATAGTTAGTAATTTCAGCCCACCCCAAATTCATAAGTCATTAAGTTTTGCTAACCGTATAGTACCAAAGGTTGACGTGCCTTGCACATTTTACTTTGTGATGAGTTTCATGTAGTCCCGCACAAGTATGCCTAGTGCTCATATGGTGAACATGTAAATCTTACGACCGTGGGGATTCTCTACGAATCAATGTAATATATCGTGAAGATTTGCCAAGCATTAAGCGTGGGTTATCAGCAAACATTTAAGGCAACAGTACTAGGGAAATACTTAACATAACCCATTAAAGTGTCTACTGTTAGAAACAATATGTTATAACAAAGAAAAGTACAGTCGTAAACTGTGCACCTGTGGTTAACCGTATTAACTTAAGAACTTTCAGTTAACATTCAGTTCGTCCAAAATTTCTCACGCACATTTTATTTATAATTAGATAGTGTAAAGAATAGGGAATAACCGTTTCTGGGATATCACATCATTTTTCAACGATGAATGAAATATTCACTTACGGGTTAAGAGAATCATTTTGTTGACATTTGTATATGTACATGTTTTCAGTTATCACAGAGGCTCATAGTGACGTCACTAAAAGTGCACTAAACAACACGAGTTATCGAGATCTAAGGAAAAACATCCAGTTGGTAAGGTAATGGTTCCAATGCTGTGCAAGGGATATGATTTTATTTTGCGATATACCACTAGAAATGGTTTTATTAAAATGTAACAGTTTCCCGAAAACCGGTGAAATGCTTCAAAAATATTTTGCAGAATAGCATTAGGTGTTCATAATGAGTGCTGCATTGTAATGCATATTAACAACTTGTATATATTGTCTTAGCAAAGACTTGAATAATGGGAAGCTTCTTTTTGCTTCTTCTGATACTAAAGGAACATACGTTCAATACTGCGCCGTCATTAATATTCTTGTTCAATAATTTGATGGAAATTATCTTCATTTGTCATACCTAGGAAGTGGATTTTTATATTTTAAAAGTTTAGATATTTATAAGTACGCAAAAATGTATTAATTTATTACTAATAAAAGTAAATTCACACGCCCCTACAAACAAAAGCTGAATATTAACTGCTAGTAGTTTCCTCAGAATTGTACTAAACTGCAAAATTAATTTTCAATTTATGCGTCAAGAATATGCCGATTGATTCTGAGAAATGTCATACTGAAAAAGTGATATTTCAACGTCACAAGATATCAGTCTTGCAAATTAAAGAAGGAATGTCATTGACTTATCACACTCAATTTTAATTGCCCCTCGGAACATTTTCAGGCATTTGCTATAGGTTACAATAATTTTTTACGAATATATTTTTAGATTTCTCTTTGAGAGTTTTACACCTCGTAACAATTCTAGTTTATCCTCTTTAACTTTTTCAAACAACATACTCATTGATGCTTACAGTTTGTTTAAAATATGGCACAAAAAGCTTAGATTTGCGGATATGACAAATAATTCAGTAAATCTGGAGGTATATCGATAGACGATGTATCGTTTTTGTCTAACTAGAGTATAACAGAAGTAAACATTTCAGTTCTTCTCATAGTGCAGAGACTGCCACGGGTGGCTGAGGTCGTTAAGGCACGGACTCGTGAGCGGGAGGTCTGGGTTCGAATACCGCAAGGACCGTTCTCCCTGAATGAGGTTTCTTCCAGGTTTTCCTCAGTCCTCATAAATGGCAAATGCAAACTTAGGCCTGGAACGATTCCTTCCTTAGAAATAAATCCTTTCCCAACATATCATTTCATCTCATGTATCATCAGTGCCCATCGCCTGAGGTGCCTCTGTAGCAAAAATGGGCGTTAAACACTATTCATTCATTCCTAGTGCAGAACGGCATTTAGCCATTGTACCTTCTGTTTTGTTTTGTTTTTTTTTGTTTTTGTTTTTTGTTTGTTTGTTTTTTTTTTGCTTCAGGAGATAAATTTTGGATGGTAAATTATAAATATTTTTTTTTTCATTTGATATATAACGACCCACGCAAATGTTTACATCTAAAATGCTTCTACAATTAAGTTGTTTACTCTAAAATGTAAAAGGGAAAAACAAGAGCATAAATCTAAGGATAAAATAACGTGAAATACAAATGTATGTGTTTGTTAAGAATTCTTTGAAAATGTGTCTTTACATTAACTTCTGTTGAAAACACGTGCCTTTATGTGAAACGAGATTTTGTATTTACGCTGCTCTTTGCTTGTTTAGTGTTTTAATCTGCTTTACTAGTATGTATCTTAATGCAGAAAAAACATTTATTTACACCGTAATCCACTTCTCAATCATACCTCAAATGAGCGTGAGTTTTCATGATGTTGTGATACATTAACGTTGGTTGTTAAATAGTGTTTAAAGCCCGTTTTTACTGCTGAGGCATCATAGGCGGCGGACACTCGTGATACAAGAGAGGAAATTATAAATTTGGAAAGGATTTTATTTTAAAGGAAGGAAACGTTCCAGACCTAATTTTAGGGTACTTCCTCGGCATTTGTCATTGATTAGGACTGAAGCAAACCTGGAAAAATCTCAGTTAAGGAGGACTGTCCTGGTAGGAATCATTGATGTTGGTAACACTTGTGGTAACAATTGTAACCACTATTTTCATTCCCGTCATTCATGCATTTTATGATCCGGATATATTTGTAGAATGTCTGTTTGAACCTGCAAAATTTTTCCTCAATCTGCAAATTAGCCTTTTTCGTAATTAAGACGTACCTCAAACATTAAAATGTGTTATTTTCATAATCTTCTAATACAAATATTCAAAACTGATTAGGATATGTATGGTATTTTATTAGTCGGTTATTTTAATCATGTGTACAATAAACAATATTATGACCTTAAATACGTTCATGACATAATGTTTGTTTATTGTTTTTTTGGAAAGGTCGCTTAAGCATTGAGAGAATATGAGGTCTAACATGCAATGCCTTTATCAGTCTGGCATATTATCCAAAGGTATAAATCAAACTCTGAATGTTGAAAGAAATACAGTCAGAAAATTTACAGAGATGTAAGATGGTAAAGTCAAAGACACTAAAAGATGTGAACTACAAACATTACTAAGATTAAGGAAAGAGCTGGGCGTTTATACACAATAACTGAATTTTCCCGAATGCTTTCAAAATCGAAATGAAAAAGTAGGTTGGCAATAGCAAGGCGCTTTGTTGAATACACCAGTTGGAGGGGCTGCTTACAAGAAATCAATTAAAATTTCATCTAAATGAAAAAAAGTATTTCAGAATGCTAAAGTTTTGCAAATGATTGGTGCATGCTGTATTCGCAGAGGGTACTCCATAAGACTGCATAAGGCGTTATTGGCTTAGAAACCCTCCGGACTTAAGTGTTATTGAGCATTTGTGGAATGTTATCTACAGTCTAGACAACGTACAAGAAAACAGGTTATTAAATGGGCAAAGCAAGATTAGGCATCTATTGACCAGGAGCAATTATAACTCAGATAAAATTTCTAAAACTGGGTTTTGGAGTGGGACCAAAATAAACAAGATCACACTAAATACTGAAATTTGTGGTAGATGAAGAAATTAAAGAAATTATTTTGTGTACTATATTCCACTTAGTTTTCGAGAATTTAAAATCTAAAAAATGCGCAATTTATAAGGAAGCTTTTTAATGTATCAATTTTATAAGTAAACAACTTGCAGCAAAAGTTATTCATGAAGTGCAAATGATCAGTATGGTAATATAAATGTTATCCAAAAGTGCGGTATGAAGTTAAATATCATGTAGAAAAATTATAAAAGCACCAGTAACATAAAGTAACTCTATTTACATTATTTTTATATTTAAATTAGAGTTTAAACAGAATAAACAGACGTAAAATTAATAAATACATAAGAAAATGGCTGTCACCATGAAATCCGCTGATTTGACCACCAATTGCGACACTCACTGCTATAAATGCTGAAAACTTCGTTGTGCAGATCGACGTCTCCAGGATGGAGGATCCGGATATCTTGTAAGCGCCACAACAAATGGATCTCAGCGGGCGCAAACTTATCTTCACAAAGGTGGTCGCTCCTATCTTCGAGTGCACGCCTCCCGAGATAATCGGTGTCATAAAGGGCGCCAGGCACTTTAAATAATGTTGTTGCAGGCACCCCAAAACGAGTCCTTGTAATGCAGACTTCTGTTTACTTTCAAGTGATTAAGCTTGAGATTTTAACTTTTTATAGCCTTTCCAGAAGTCTGTATATACCGTCGTTCCCATAGCAAAGCGCTTCCTAATTAAAGGAAACCAGGGTAGCTTTGTCTCGTTTTTTGTTGGGGAAATTTCAAACCTGACTTCTTTAAGCTCGAAGGTGATCATCTCCAAAAGCCACATCCTTAACAAGCCGCCCATTCTGAAATTTATAGAGCCCAATTTTGCACTCACCAAGTTCGAAGATATAGTTGCTTGTTCGATGTATGGCTGGTTTGCAAGTGTCTGAAGGAAAGTATATCAATCATAATTCAAATATACTCCAAACTTACACTGACCTAACTAAATCTAACCTAACCTAACCTAATCTACTTCTGCAGATCTCTCTGGCAGATAAAACAAATAATCAGCAATTGTGTTGTAAGAAATTTTATGTTTCCCTGGCGATGGCACTGATTTACCTACAAAATGTAGGAGAATTTGTCATATATTACTATTAAGGTTTGTGATACTGGCAGTTGCATGTTTAAAAAAAATGTATCGTTGGCCACGGACATTTCTATTCATGTCCAACAATTCTGTTACAAAATCTTCCGGATTTCTTGTGTTTATGGGGACATAGTTCATGTCCACACAGTGGATATGCCAGGGATTTAGGAAGAAGGCCCTGCGCTTGCATCATTCCATAGTTTCTCTTTCAAGTTTAATTTTTGTGAGCAGAAGCATCCAATTTATTCGCTTTTCACAGCCCTTTTAGATGTAAAGAGAACGGAAGGAAAAGTAATACACTGCGAAACAATGGAATAAACTGAAAGTGGAAATTAATTCAAAGATACAGAAAGTAATATTTAAATCCAGCACTATACTTGTGGGTGTAGAGCCATTCATTAATTTACGCTGATGTTCGCAGCATTTTAGAAGGAGGAAGTTGGGTGTATCGGCAGGTCTCGAAGTTCAAAGAATGTAATCGGAGGAACACAAATGTTCCATGGACATATAAGTAGACGGGAGTGGACACTATTCTATAGAATACCAACAAATTAATACACATCTGACTTGCAAACACACGGGTCTAATTTTACACCACTTATTTTGAAAATATAGTTGGGTGAGAGAATTTCCGACTATCCTATGAATTATCACTAGCTTGTAAGTGCCTTGGTAATTCTCCACGAGGAACGTTCTCACTTGGCAGAACATCACTATCCAAATCAGGGTAAACAGTGTTTATTTTTTGTCAAAACCAGAATGATTCATTCCTAACTTCAGTTTTCTAAGTAACATGACACAGTTTACACTAGGGATCTTTGTTCTATTATCTGTACTCATAGTCGGTCCTGGTGATCTAGTGGTAACCAGACTTGCCTCGTAGAACCGAGATCGCGGGTTCAATCCCGGCCAATGTCGATGAATTTTTTTCGGGGGTAAAAATTCTGTGTCGTAGATTTATAGCATGTGAAAGAATCTAATGCCTGAAAGAAGACGTCTGTGAGCAAAATTATCGACCGTTTCACACTCTGAATTGAATGGGATGCTGATGACGTGAGATGTTAAACAGAGTCCATAAATAAACCAAATCAGCAATCTCTACCTTCTAAAAACTTTGACATTATGTTCAAAAGTTTACCCGTAACTTCATTGTGATTCTACACGAAGCTATTTCACTGATAGAAATATCGTTGACGTTTTGCACCACATTTAAGTATTCACAGTAATAACTGCACACTTAAAGTGAAATTCCTGTAATGTTAAAGTTGGAGCGGGAGGCAAAAGGAACGCTAGTATTTTGAACTGAAAAATGCGACTAGAGAAGGGGCCTTCATCATCTTCTTGACATAAACTACTTAACCTTAGGGAAATTACTTGCAACTTCGTGCAGGGCTATACTAAATATTTTGTATGCCATAAGTTCGAGCAAATAGCATAGGTGAAGTAGCAGTTTAACCACATATCGTGCAGCGTTTTGTTGAACCCACTGGGGTATAATATACACCAATATCCATGAAAAAGTTTAATAATTATCGAAACATTCAATTCTACATTGGTTCGAAATTTACTTCAAACGTTTTACCTAAAATATTTTCTAGTATGATTCCTACCAAAACGTTAGCCTAATAGTTATAGTATATACATTAATACTGACACTTTTGCAATATTTTTGCAGTTTTTTCAGCATTTACATACATAGATAATTTTACTAAAAGGTGTAGTCTGACCATTTTATTGATTTTACTTCACTAAGAGGAACATCTCTCCTCTACGGAGATGTCTGAAGAACACTTTAACCAAATAGCATTTGCTGTAGGGCTTTTAGTATTTCTATTATGTTTCTCTGTATTCTCGCATTGGTGCACAGAAAACATTTTGAGTCCCAATTCTCAATTCAAATATTATTAGTCTATTAAAATGAACATTTTCTTGAATTTGAGATACATTATGTTTTAATTTTTGCACATTACTTTGTTTCAATTTTGTCATGACTTCGTTAAACAACAACTTTTATGCCAAGTAAATTCACAAACAAATAGAGGTGATAGCTGAGCATATGTTATTCTTCAAGAAAGTAAATGTATATTGTTTTACGGATTACGTCCTCTTCCAATTTACTCAGATTCAGTAATATGACCTACAAATATACCCGCTTTTACAAATAAGTAAAATAAGTCGGTGTAAGAAGCCACAAGTAAGGAAAAATACAAGAGTATATGCAAATAAACGTCACATTGCTTGAAAATTGGTATATTACAGTTTTCAAACCTTAGCAGAAATTTTGCCGGAAAGTATCAATAGTCGTCTTAAAAGATCACAAATTATTCTTTTAACCCTTCAAAGCTGCCATTTTACTCCTACTTATGAGTATAAAGCCACTAGTTTTATAGAGAAGTTCCCAGATATGATGGGGTCGAAGCAGGTAATGCAAGAAAAGTACTCGATCCATAATAAAATGATATACAAATATATATATATATATATATATATATATATATATATATATATATATATATTGCTTTTTTAAAATAACATTTGAAATATTTTCTTTTAAAAGGAGAATAGCATACGAGGATTTTGAAATAAACAGGGGCATATTTTAGTACTGGCTGTAAATTATTATTACACGTCCTATAAAGCAAATTATTTGAAGGGTTGTTATTCAACTGTTACATTCAATACAACGTTCATTGTCATTTACACAATAGGTTTTTGTCGTCCTTTGTGGAGCTTTTTATTTTCAAGCATTATTTTAATGTTTGGTACGATATGCCGCAGTTTTTGGATGCGTATAGTAATTTTATCCCATTTGTTGCCTCTTCTGATGCTAGAAGGAGATTTTCTTCAGGTAATTTCGCCCGATATGTTTTTATGGTTCCATGGTAGTCATAAAACATATATATTGTTATATATAATTATATTTAGTAACTAAAATATTGCATAAAGCACAAACCGTGTTGAAACAATTGATTTAAAATATTCATAACACTATTGATTTTATTTCCTGGGGTGCCATTTTATCCTAGTAACCATAGGAAAATGCTGCATCTTTTTATTTGCTCTTTCGTTTGGTAGATGAAATGGCAACTAAGGTCATGGGGCAATTATCCCACGTGGTCTCCAACTAAGCTAAATATATTCGTTTACAATGAACATTGCATACGTTATACAGCAACAAACAAAAAGAGAATATTATAAAAACCTACTCACCAATTGGCAGTTACATATGATTTAGGGTTTCTTGAATTTCATAGGAAAACTGTGGAGAATCTCCCATACACAGTTTCCACTATGACCAATTGCACGCTAACAACCGAACAACATTCCCATCAGAGCTAGAGAAATGAAATAATAACTAAGTGGCATCTTCGACCTACTAGCTTTTGACACCGACTTACCTTATTACATTTAAGCCAGAGGATTAGCAGCAAGATTTAAAATTTAGCGGAGCACTGTATTATATGAAATAATGTTATCTTTACAAATAGCAAAGTTTAAGTTAAATAAAGTAAAATTTTTTTGTGTGGTTGATTTTTATATAACATGTGAAGACTGGTAACACACAAGAAGGAAAGGGGTGGTTCCCAACGTGTTCAACAAGGGCTTTATCCTGAGTCCCAATATTTGCTTAAGGTTTTCCTCAGCTTGATCGCGACTCTTTCTAGCATTTTACTTCTCTCTCTTTCCCTCTTATGAAAGAGGGATATACTAGACCTGGGAGACACCCTGCCTGACCTTGGAAATTATAACCCATAGTCTCTCCTCGTTGCTCTGCTGTCAGCTCTCGACTTACTGAGCTGCTTGTTTTGAATAGCATGAACACACATGTACAGAGTCAAGTGCTGAAACAATGCAGTGACTTGGAAATAAATGCAATATTTTCCAAGAAAAAGTACCGCCCGATTATGGAAATTGAACCACTGATTCCTTGTTTAATAAAGTGCTTTCGTGCCATGCAAGTAATCTGGTCATGTATTTGCAGATACTTGTTCGTTTCGTAGAACAATCATAGTTGGAGAGTGTTTCCCTCGTTTCTTTCACAACGGTATTTAATACACCCTGATTACTGCAATTGCCTTTTATTACTGCATATTTCGCCGTAACTAGTGAAACTGTGCACGTCAATTCACGAGACAGTGAGAAAGAGATTTTAGCTACCTCTTAAAATTTCTCACTGACTTAATATCCATACTCACTATTAAAAGCCAGAGAAAATCCAACCCGTATAACAAACACATACATTTAATTACTTGAAATATAGCACCTGAGGATGCGTCAGGTTAGAACTGATTTGCGCGAGTGCTCGAATCATACACCGCCACGGGTGGCCGAAGTCGCTAAATGGCGGACTCGTGAGCGGGAGGTCTGGGGTTCGAATCCCGCAGGACCGTCCTCCCTGACTGAGGTTTTTCCAGGTTTTATTCAGTCCTCATAAACGGCAATGCCGGGAGGTACCCTGGAACGTTTCCATCCTTAAAAATAAATCCTTTCCCAATATATCATTTCATTTCATGTATCACCAGCGTCCATCGCCTGTGGTGCCTCTGTAGCAAAAAAAAAAAAAAAAAAACAAAAAAAAAAAAAAAAACGGGCGTTACACACTATTCATTCATTCGAATCATGCTGTTGAAGTTCATGATTTTCTAACCATTGTTATTTGTGGAAGTTCATCTTTCACCAGTATCAGAAAGAGAAGGAGAAACAGGCAGTATTTCCTGGTATCTTGGAATAAAATATAATTTAGCTTTAATACCAGCAAGAAATATGATTAGCAAATTAAATTTTAGGAGAAATTAAGAACTGTCTGAAAAAAAATGCAAAACATGTGCAAGAATGGTTAAACTAACATGCAAAAGAACTATAAGAAAAAAAAAGAAACTTAATCTGAAATTTCACTCAAAAACAAACATTGTTAAAAACTTCCCTAAACAATACTCGGTTAAGCTCCATTTCTTTGAAACACATTGATAATGTATTGCGTTTATAATAAAAACACGCAGATACATCAAAATCCCAGCTTACTGATAAGGTTTTAATAGTGTACAACGTCCGTTATATCCAGTAATGCATCACAGATGATGGACACTGATGATACATGAGATGAAATAACAAACTGGGAAATACTTTTTTTTTAAGGAAGGAAGCGTTCCAAGTCTAAGTTTATAGTACCTGCCCCTCATTTGCTATTTATAAGGACTGAGGAAAACCTGATAAAACCGCAATCAGTGAGGACATTCCTGGTGGGAACCCCAGAGACTTCCCGCTTAGGAGTCCGTGCCCTAACAATCTCGGCCATCGTGGCGGTACTTGCTCATGAGTGACCGAGCTGCTACTCCTAGTGGTGAAGGCCTTGATGTGCTCCAAAAACCATCCTGAACAGATGAAAGGCTTCGACTAGATCATAAGTTTCCCAAAGTCATTAATGGAAGTACGGCCGGACACTCCTGAATATGTAAACCGCGTGTCTAATTCCACTCGAGAACCGAACAGTAGTTTTAAACTGCGAAATATACTGGGAAATCACTCGTGTATAAAGAGGGCAAATTGAAAGTTATATGCTATAGTAACAATTATCTACTTGTCTTTTTATACTTGCAGTTTTGCATGCCTATTGATGTCACATAAAAGTACAAAATTTAATACACGCGTTTCTCGTTTTGCAGAATTACCGTAATGTGACGTGCGTACCAAATAATTGGGCTTAAAGAAAACTTTCTGATAACTGCTTGTGAGATTTCATTAACAACAATTTCCAGCATAACGATGTTCAGACAACGAACCTGTCAGTAGCAAGCAGTTTGGGAAATTGTACTCCATTACAAGTGTTTCAAATATGATATATTTTGAAAACCAAACCTTTCAATTTTAGCACTTAAAATTGTGCAGTTTTTGTTTAAAATAGTTATTTCTTGTCCCACTTTAGATTAACCGGCACCAAATTATTGCCAGTATCAACAATCTACATTGTAAAAAGAAGTTTGAATGCTTTAATAATTGTTGCGAGGCTACATACTGTATATGACAAAAGTCAATCTTGCAACCTCCAGACCTAGGGGCAATGAAAAGCAGCCGCGTTGGATCCAAAGCTTGGGGTATGCAGGTGTAATTAAAATAAGCTATAATACCTTCGCAACCATAACAAAATGTGGACACTTTTATATTCAACTGGACATAGTTATAGCAAAATACTCTTACGCACCTAACATTAAAAATTTAACATTGCTTCAATGTATTTTGATTTGTAAGCCTTGAGAAGGACGGAATGGAAGATCGATTAATCTAGTCTAACATTTTGATTTTCAGTGTGCATGTTCAATGCTTTTTTTATTACCCATTTCAAATTTGCATACTAAATTCTACATTACATGCTTTGGCGAATACATGATTTTGTTGCTATACTTTTGTTCTTGAACAAACTCATAATCAAATCTTTTAGAGAAATTTCAGCCACACTTTAAGATAGATTAGAATTAAATTCAAACACCAAGATGCGTATTCCAAATAATAAAGCATTTTAACATTCCCGCATACACACTGGATTGTATTGGATTATTAGGGTTGAGGGAGGAAATTTGCATGCTTGAGCCTTTCCAACGGCTGGCCGTTTGTGATTATGCCCCTAGTGGAGACAGCTTCAGGAGGAAAGGACGAGGTTTAGGGGATATCTAGAGGATATGATCCATGTAACAGAACTAACGGAATTAAATGATATGAAATGGGAAAGCCACATACATATTTATCCGGATATATTTTGTTCATGACTTCCCTCAATAAGCAAATAAAAGAAAAAATACTATTAATATTATTATTATTATTATTATTATTATTATTAAAAGTTATGGAAGACTACAAGCTAAACAGCAAGAACCAAACAAAAACAGAAAGTGCCTAATAAGTTTTCAACATTTTTCCTTTATGTTGTGACTTATCACGGTCCCGTATGCTGATGAGGTCGATCCTGGTGGTGTAGTGGTAACCATACTTACCTTCTAAACCCAAGATTGCGGGTTCAAAAATGACCAGGATCGATGGATATTGTGCGTAAAAATCCTAAGTATGGCTTCCTTCGGAAGGGAAGTAAAGCCGTGGGTTCCGTGTCGTACATTTACGGCACGATAAAGAAGGTCAAGCCTGAAAAAAGAGGCCTCTGAGCAAAATTTGTCAGCCGTTTCACGCCCTAAATAGAATTGGACTGATGACCTGAGATGTTAAAGAGCGTCCCTAAATAAACCAAATCAACAAATTGGTGTGCTAATGATGAAGTTGCAATAGGTATATTCCTGTATATGCTTTTGTTTTTATCCTATCTTAGGTCTTCTAAATTATATACGATCATTGGCCGCAAATCTACTTACTCAATGTGTCCTCCACTAACTTTTATTTCAGAAACTCAATTAGTATATAATGAGTATTTTAATGTCAACTTGCTTGCCTGGTCAGAATATTGTAGTTCCGCACATGGGCGGTAGAGAGCAGTAACGTAGTTCATTTGTAACATGCGCATAGATAATCGGGCCACTACATTACGTTGAAAGGTGGTGAAGGTAAAGATGGGGGTGAGATGATAATGGAGCAAAGATGGAATGAATGACAGGGGAAACCGGAGTGCCCAGGCGCCGCTTTGTCCGCCACAAATCCCACTTACGGCCGCTCGGATCGAACCCACCGCATCAGTGGGAGGCGAGCGGCCTAACCACTCGATCACTGCGATGCCAACTTGCTATATAATGTCCTTATGTAGATCTTCTTCCTTGTTGTATCCTGAAATATTATTACTAATTACTATTACTAATTACTATTACTAATTACTAATTACTATTACTAATATCATGTACATGATATTACTATATCATATATATATATATATATATATATATACATATATACATGTACAGTAAGGCTGATTATTTCATAGTTTACATCCTAAAATAGATATTTTGAAACGGAAAAGTCCATTAATTCCAATCAAAATCTTTAAATTGTGTAGACAGGCTACAAATACAGTATAATGCATTCAATGTGTAAGGGTTATCTGGGGCGACTAATTCCTTAGTTGACGAATTTACTTTAGTTGACATTTCGAATGGAGAGAGGCCGCGCTATAATAGCCTACAGGAACATATGATGCCATGAAATAATCGGCCTCTTATAAGGTTAAACATTAAAAGCACCTACTTGTATGTGATTGTATTTAGTCTTATAGAAACGGCCAAAAAGAAAAAGTATAAACTAATTACACTATTCTTCTACTAGTATGTTCGTTTATGATTCATTAATTCGTACAGAATCCTCTGGCTCTGTAAGAAGGTTATTTGATTAGAAATTCTCATTGTTCGAGTTGTAGATCTTACTTCCATTCATAACATAGTTATTACATTTTATGAAATTGAAAATGTTAAAAAATACGAAGCGGAGAGGACGGCGTGCAGTGTTTAGAGAAGACACTCTGAATGACATTGATTGTTTCTTGGAGAAGTTTTAAAATATTTTTACCTTCTTTCCCAGTAACTACTACACTTCTACACGATTGACCACGAAGGTACTAAGTTAAAACTTTATAAAATTACTGTAAGCAAGAACTTAAACTGGGTTATCCTGTAGATTTTGGGAATGGATTTTAACTAGTTTTCATAATGAAAAATTGATTTTATCCACGTTCTGTGGCCCAAAGAAGCTCAGTTCCACTTACTATGTATGTCAATTTGCCAAACTGCCGATATCGCAGTTCCGGAAAAACTCCATGAGGAATGTCTTCATGAAGAAGAAGAGCAACAACAACAACAAAAAAAAAAGTATGATGTGCAGTTAGTGGTGACATAAAATGGGAGCTCATTTTTTAGAAAACATTATTCATATGGGTTTTAAAACTCTTTTGAAACTATTTTTGCTGAATAAAATGTGAAGGAAGGCTATACTGCATTTTTCTAGCTGGAATCTGCGAGGTGTCTGCCGATAAAGTTAGCAGCAACAAATAATTTTGATGCTCTGGATTCTCTGATATACCCTTGTAGTTATTATCTCTGAGTAACATTAAAATACAAACTGTATTGTATAATTCCACGTACCTTAAACGAACCAAAGAATATAGATCGTCAATAGATTAATTTTATTTTCAAAAGAACAAAAAATTATCGTTATGAGTAATTTTCTAAAGCAAATCAAAATACTTTTTAAAAATTAAGCCATGCAAATACAAATATCTCCGCATTTCTAACATCTATCCGCTCACGTGTACATAATTTGCCCAACAAGTATAAAAGGCACTTTCCACTGGCCCCATTTAATGGCAGTTACGAACATACACCTAATATCTAAATGCGAAGTATTTTTGAGAAAATTGCTTATTTTCTGGATGGACTCAAAGGATGTATCATAGAGCAAACACGACCGCCACGAGTGGCCGAGGTCGTTAAGGCGCGGACTGGTGAGCGGGAGGTTTGGGGTTCGAATCCCGCCAGGACCGTCCTCCCTGACTGAGGTTTTTTCATGTTTTCCTCATCTTCATAAATGGCAAATGCCGGAAAGGTACCCTAAACTTAGGCCTGGAACGTTTCCTTCCTTAAAAAAAAATCCTTTCCCAAAATATCATTTCATCTCGTGTATCACCAGTGTTCACCGCCTAAGGTGCATCAGTAGTAAAAACGGGCGTGAAACACCACTCAAAAAAAAAAAAAAAAACAAAAATAGAGCAAACATACAAGAACTTGCAAAGTTAAATGGAAATTTAAGAATATTTCGTTGCTACCCAAATTATTTTTCATGATTAGGCTACATATCTACATGTATAATGCAACCCTTCCGAGAAAGATACGTGTTATAGTGTTGGTGGCACTATTATTCAGCATAGTGGTTTTGAAAAATGGCACTTTTTAGTCAATGGGGATATTCAACAATGTTGAAGGCCAAAATTCCTACATGTAAATACATTAGTTATATCTGTGATTATTTTGTTCTTAAAGTTAGCTAGTAAAAGTTCAAAGATATATGAGCAACAACCAAAATCATAGGAATTTGGAAACTTCTTTATTTCTGGTGGATTAACCGCACCTTAGCTGCAACTTGTAGGTTCTGCACCAGAATTAGTTACAGCCTCAGATCCAAGAAATAATAAGTAGTCCTGCGGAATTTAATTATCGCAATACATAAAATTACACGGCAACCAAGGAGAGATGGGGTTTCTTACGTATTTATGTTCAAACGTTCAACGTTGACTTTTTTCCTCAGAAACTACTGAATGAATTTAAATTTAACTTGCATCATTCATTAAGTAATCCTCATAGAGGTTAGTGTCTTCAACAAAATTGTATTTGCATTCTTAGGCCATTTATGGTTTTTTTCTCAAAAGTATAAATGCTTATTAATGATGCACAAAATGTTTCATTATATAGAACCCACAAATTTAATTATCATGATTCAGAAACTAATTCTTCAGTATATGTATCTGCAAAGTTTAATATAAGTAACTTTTTTAATTTCTGAGAACATACTGTTTAAGCATGCATGTATTAAAGGTTACTTGGCTTCTTGGAGGGTGACTAAAAGTAGCTTGCGCTATATTCAGGGTCTTCATTGGTCTGCATTCTTATTTTCTTCCTCTTTTCTTAGACATTTACAGAGTACTGTATTCGACTTGGCGATACATATCTTGTCAATATTATTTATAATATTAATGGTATTCTTTCCAGGAGACGCACCTAACAGACTTAGAACTTATAATCTGGCACTATTCATTCCAAGTTGTCACTGTAAATGACACTGATAGTTAAACCTTGAAATCAACAAACTTTCTGATATTCAGATTGTGGAGGGAAATAAATAGTAAGGACACGTTAGGCGTCATATGCGGAGGGAAATAATGGTTTTTGGTTTAAGATGATAGTCGGTGTTGAAATGTTCTCCTCGTTCTCGTTGCTCCTCGCCTCCGTCTCCTCCGGCTATTTATGAGACTTTTAGATGGGGTTTTTGGAATGGTTGGGAAAAATATAACCAATTCACGGGTAGAAGAACTTAGTGGATAAGTCCTGGTCTCGTAGACGGGTGTGAAGAAGAAGAATAAGAAGAAGAAGAAGAAGAAGAAGAAGAAGAAACAATCAGTTCGTCATAATAAGAAAAGTATTTAATAAATGTTCAAGTTACTCTCAGGGTTGTATGGATATCAACTATGGTTCTGTTACGTCAAGGAACTTCGGTTACTGGTGCTATTTCCCACTCGCAAACCGAACACAGTATTTCACACGACTTCGCTATCATGAAACTGTCCCTTTACTGCTTATCAAAACTGCCCATATGCTGAGATCAACTCCTCGTGTACTGCCCTTCGACTCCTCGTGTATTGCCCCCTGACTCTCCTCAATCCGGCAGTTTTTGTGTCTGGGCGGGCGGTCGGTTTGTGCCGACGCTTTCTGACACTTTGTTCAATAATTTAAAAATCACGCCAAGTTGCTATTGGCTGAAATGTTTGAATTTTGTGTTACGCAATCTTCTGGTTGGTATATTTTTCGCGGTCCCTCTGGCTAGAGGTGGAGTGATAGCTGCTGCTATTTGCGCGAAAAATTTACCTCAACGGTCTTCCGTTTCTTGTTTACCAGAAGTTTGCGTAACAGCATTCCTTGGGATGAAAATCAAAGTTCCTTTGTTAACATTATTTCTAAGGGTATCTAGCTACTAGTTTCATGGTCACAAGGGCTGTTGCAAGAAAGAGGGTGTCTACGGTTTTATGGTCTATTTCCGCCCTTTATGCAGTTGAAAGTTTTCTGCTGCTCGCCAAACTGACGGCCTTGTATAAATATCTGGTAGGAGCAGATATTCAACTTCATACTTAAAATATTAATTTAACCAATTTTAATGTATTTTAATATCGAAAGGGTTTTCACCTAGCTAAATTAAGGTGACTACCTGGGATGTGTCTGGAATAGAAATCTACCGTTTCAAGATATTAATATGTTATTGAAAATCACATTCACGGTTTGTGCTTGTCCATGGTAGCACTTTCCACGAAGCTCAGGATGCGCAAAAGTTTTGTAAGTAGTCTTAATTCTTTCCATTACTGCTTCAGGTATTGAATGTTGTTTTAACTGATCGAGAGGATTCCTCAATCTTTCTATATTTACAACATACCTTAGGTAGTGGAGGAAACTATGAGCTGGCTTCTCATCAGTTACATTCCCTGGAAGAACTGGATTGGATTGGTAGGGACGAAGGAGGACCTTTCAATAATTCAGCCTTGCTAAAGAACTGGCCGTTTGTGTCTGTGCCTCAATGGGACATCTCTGGAAGGAAGGTATAATTTGGGGGAGACACCGGGGTGACCAGAATCCAGGGGCGGTGAAGCACTAACATAGATGTATTCCTTAACAAGGTTTTCAGATACAGCACCCCAACGCAGTGGATTCACCCGCGCTCATTGAGCCCCTCAGCAAGTCCGATTTCATACCTGGCACTGAAGGAGAAACTTTTCCAAAACACAAGCTGCAGTCACGGCACACATAGCACCAGTCCACCTCGCCTGACACTTTCGATTCTGTAACAGAATTATGGGAATGCAAGGAGATAAAATGTGAGAGCGGAAAATTCATGGAAAGAAAAGATACATCCCAACATTCGCCTAAGAGACTGGGAGAAATCATTCGGTAAAAAAATTTAGCTCATACTACTATCCATATAACCTGCAGATCTTCTATTTTTTTAGTAGTGCTGTAATAATCTTCCTGAAGTTGATGTGATAATTTCATTATCAGAAAAATGTTCTCCTGTAAGTTTACTTTTCAAACTGCAAAGTTTCTCTTCTTTACATGTTTTGCATCTTCTAATTTACTTACAGGGACATGCTAATATTTGCTTTGGCAGAGAGCAGGAATGGCTTCTCCATCGCCTAAATAATCTGCACCTTATACCTTGCTCAGCCTTAGATTTATTGAAGACAGTTAAAGAAACAGCAGTTACTGATACCTCCACTCGAACTCTCACACTTTTCAAACAGGTAAATTTGTGTATAGATCACTTCCTTGGTGTAGTGGTTAGCTTTTCTGATTGCTAGCCGGAAGGCCCTCGTTTGATTCTCGGTAGCTGCCTAGAAATTTTTCTAAATTACGGGAGTCTGGAATTAAGTGTGGATAATTAACAAGATGCCTAATGGAGAGGTGGCATTCTTAAATCCAGGGAGCCACACGATAGGCTTACGGCGGGGTGCCGGCATGCTGATCACATACCCCCCTGCAATACTCTTGCCTATTAATTAAGTCGTAAGGTGGAGGTAGAGAAAGCAGCGGTCGCTGCGCTGAGGAATAAGTATAGTTTTCCATTATAATATTATGCATTGGTGTGAACTTGAAAATCAAACAATTTGCCTCTGCTCCTTTCTGCATCCATCTAAGGCAATGGTACTGTATTTACCATTTTCCACATTTCCTGCTTCTTTAGTAGGTTTCACAGAATGTCTGGCTACTGTACTGAAAGCATACAATATATAGAGGCTGCCAAAAATGTATACACACTTCAAGCAAATAAAAACCTGTAATTACATAACAAAACTGAACTCGCACAAATAGAAAATGATGAGCACTAATCATCTTAGACTTTTACAGTTACAAGTTGCTGAAAACGCCTATCATCGGAGTCGATTCACTTCTGAATACGTTGAACTACTAATAGAGCAACGTTTGCGAAAGTGTCCTCAGCGATTGCAACATATGCCGTTTCAATTTCTTCCCGAAATGCTGCCAGTGTAGCAGGTTTTCTACGTAAACAACATCCTTAAGAGTTTCCAATAGGTAAAAGTCCAGCAGAGTTAGATCCAGAGAAACTGTGTAAACTCAATCGGACATCTTCGTCCTATCCAGTCTCTTCGATACTTCAAAATTGCTTTCCGCTGTTCAAAGGACAATCTTCGCTCTATTATGTTGTAGCAATGCTAGCATAACGTAATGTGAATCACATCTGTTTACAGAACATCATACGATAATCTTCGCTTCATTTGTTCATTGTGATTTACCTGTCACGTAGACGCTATCATAATGTATGTGAGTCACATCTGTTTACAGAACATCATACTACACATTACAGTTGTTTTTTCGGTCCAACTTTGAAATATATTCAATAGATAACTATTGTGAAAGTGTGTATACATTTTTGACACCGTCGGTATAGTGCATGAGTAACATTTTGAAGGAGAATTTTGGAAAATTCATGTTGGCACACACTGCAAGTTCCATATGTGAACACCGCAGGCCATTAACGAACCTCACTGTTGTACTGTGTAAAATGATCTTTCACTGCTGCAGTTGTTACTCTTAATGTAAATTTACGCACTAGACCTACTCTAACAATTGCATGACTACACAAAGTGATTTGGTCATAATATAAGTTACAAGATACTAGTTAAGTAACCATGATTTATAACATTTATAATTACAAAATGTTCGTCCACTTCTATGTTTACACAGTCTTGTATCATCCTTTTACAGGTACTTGCAGTTTAACATACAAGATGCCTACTAATATTGTCCTGATTTTCAGCCGCATTTTCTTCAGGCAGTGGCTCTGTTCTGCAGTGTTGATTGCCTCTGATAATTCTTTTTGGACTCGCCATTGTAGAACCACAAGGAAGATTAGGATTGGCATTTACCGGAAACATCCCTTATGGACAATGACCTCTTTTGAATGGAAGGAAGCTATTTTAGGCAGCTCCAATTAGCTACTCCGTGAGAGGTGCATTGTTGTTCAATGTCACATGCTTAATTTGTAAGTTTAAATGCTTACGGTCTTCTGTTGGCGTAGTCTATCTGCTGCCAAAATCGTCCGACAAGCTAGTCATCTGGCGTCTTGGTTTTCTTTTGCAGATTCTAGATTCCCAAGCTATGATTTTGTAAGTCCATTTATCGAGGTCTTACCGCTTTGATTATCCTGCTCCTTTCCATTTTAAACATCTAGTTGTGATGAAAGCATCTTTGAATCCCTATATTCTTTTTGGTATTTTGTACTTTGGCATAAAACCTAAATATTTTCTTGCCATTTTTGTTTGGTGTACCTCTATTGGTTGTCTTTTATTTATTTTTATTTTTTAATTCTTTTGATTAAGCCCCATGTTTGAGATCTGCATACAAGAGTTGAACATGTTTTTCGTTCAATTTTCATAGTATGTGATATATTCAAACGTATGAATTTTTGACTCTAAATTTTTTGCCCATACTGTTGCCTTGCGGCGTAATATCACTTTAGCAGATTTATTGTTGATGGATATAGTTTTTCCCAGAAAATGTTTATTTCCTTAAAATTTTCTAGTTCCATATTAATGACTGTTATATCTTCCCATAAGGCAACCACCATTAGTTCATTTTCTGTTGATTAATTTGCAGTGCAGTTCTGCACTTTAGCTATGGTGGTTTAATACTTCAGTAGAAATGTTAGATCTACTGGAGTGCATGCTACAAGCACAATATCGTTCTTAAGTCTGGGTTTTGAACGCTTTCTATCACAATATTTATACAATATCGACCATTAAATTTTTCTAACTATATTTTCCAAAAACATAAACATTTAGAACTTTGGATCTCCCTTCTTGCACGAATTTTAATTTAAATTTTCTTCCATAAATAATATGACTGTAAATTATATCTACACCAAAACTTTATTAGAACCCTAGTTTATAAGACCACAAGAATAGAGAGCCTTTGTTTATGAACCGAAAAGCAAATGGAGACATTTTATTATATAAATGTTTAGTTACAGATATCCCAACTCATAAAGCGAAAATTCCACTACAAAGAAACTAAATCTCTAACTGAAATGGAACCAGTGATGTTCACAATTTTGTAAAAGACAGTGTAAAATATTACAGAATTACAGCACCAGTAAAATTTAGCGGTCACAAAATTATAATTAGGGTACAATAACGAACCATAAATATAAATATTCAGAAAATAATCATTTATTTATTTTTGAAAGAACCAAAAATTTTCTCATCTTTTCTGAAAATTAAACTCTGGACAGAAGAACTGCTTGATTCCAGCGGACTTTGAAACTGGGAAATAGTTGATTGAAACTGTGGAATCTCAATGGCTGTTTTGGTTAAGATAGAAGAAATTGGATGGATAATGACCCATAGCAATTATTGTGTAATATTTAATAACTAATATAAATACATGTGGAAAAAATTGGACATTTATAAACACTCATTAACCTGTTCAAGCAGGTTGTATTCTTTCAATTAACAGATAACTCTCTCCGATATAGATGCGCTATTACCTCAAAGCCCAAAATAGATGCGCCACGTGCATTTTCAGCCACAGTGTATTCACGGATGTGAATACTTAGCGATTATAACCAACTTCTGATGCCCACGATCACCGCTGTTTTGTGTTGCTGACCAAGAATATTTCTATAGGCACGTTTTTCTAGCAGGATTGTGCAGCAGAACTTCAATGAACTTCAATGCCAGAGAAATTAATTAGCAACAAGCGTATGGCCTATTCGATCCCCTATTTTAACATCTTCAATTGTTTATTAATTGCTTGGAATTTCCGTTTCCGATCTTTTTGTACTTAAATTGATATGCTTCCTTAATATATTCAATGAAAGTTACTATTTGAGAAAAGAGATATTATGAAAATTATAATTTCTGCATAGCCGCATATCTTAAACGTTAGTTACAAATTTTATAAGCACAAATGTGTATATACTATGACGTGAAGTTTAAGCATCTGCCTAACACGATCCTTTATTTAAATGTTTCGTTCATGGAACACCTCCAGTTTGTGAACGTTGATTATACAAACAAGCAGAACAGTATTACATTATTTTCCGATATCTCAATAATTGTTCAATCATAATGTGTGCGTTTCTATTAAATTCTTGTATTTTATAGAATGATTTAGTAGTAACTAAATAGATGGATTTTACACCAGTCTTTACAAAGAAGCACTGTGCTAAACCCTTTACTTGACGATTTTCCATTTATTCTATGAATGGTTGCTTTGTCTCATATTTCTCCAATGGTTTCTTAGCTCTAGTTCAACAATGGAAACTTTGGGCCATCCAACTGCAATAAGCAAGGTTTTCAAAAGTATGTAACTAATCTTAGAGTTCAGTATCCATCCATAATGTGAACGTGCTTTAGCTTAGCAAATTTGCTCAGATCTTCAGCATCTTCCCTATTCTTAAGCCCTCATCCAATTTACCTCGCCACTCAGTTTTAGCTCTTGTCTTCTAAGCTAGTAACAGGAAAGAAGTTTCTAATGGCTTCCTTTGCTACTGAAACCCCAAAGTTCAGCGTAGAGGTGGCTTTTACTTCTTTCTTTGCCCTTGTTTATTTATTGCACGACTCTGAAGTACATACAGTTACGATAACTTCTAAATTTATAAGGAAGTAAGTATGACGCAAAACCATAAAAGAGAAGCATGAAGCAACACACACTGCTCTTGATGTATTTACTGTAGCCTCAAAGTGTTAACAATTGTTAACTTGTTAGAAAAAGTTATTTTTTAAAAAGCCATGCTTGCCTGTGGAAAAGTTTAGTTCGATCTCGGAATGCATTGGAAGTAAGGAATTGAAAAGTAACAGATGGAGTAAAATAAATCATTGGATGAGTTGTTTTGCTAATTATTTAAATCATGATATCTCCATCAATGAAAGAACAATTTTATCTCCATCAATGAAAGAACAATTTAATTAATTAATGTTTACTATTAAACAAAGATGCGAAATTGCCATAGAAGTACACAGGGGTAATTAATGTGTTAAACTGCGTTTAAGTGTTAATAAGGTGAAAATTTGATACATTCATAACGCAACAAATAAGCTGACCACTGTACATAATTGACCGCGAACTTCAACCAATAATAATAATAATAATAATAATAATAATATATGCACTTAATGTTTATCGGTCCTGGTGGTCTAGTGGTAACCATACTTGCCTCGTAGACACCAGACCGCGGGTTTAATCCCGACCAGGGTCAATGCATTTTTTTAGTGTAAAAATCCTAGGTATGGCTTCCTTCGAAGGAAAGTAAAGCCGTGTGTCCCGTGTCGTAGATTTGCGGTACGTAAGAACCTCAAGCCTGAAACAAGCAAATTTTGTCAGCTGTTTCATGCCCTGAATTGAATAACACGCTCATGATCTGAGGTGTTAAAGAGCGTCCATAACTAAACCAAATGAAATAAAAAATAATCTCATATAATTAATACTGCCATAATAAAGGTGCATTCACTTTATTGTACTGTATAAATGTATGTACTGCGAAGGAAGTTGTGTGATAATGGTTTGGTTGTTTGGGTATAGAGAAAACTGATTCAATATCTTTTGCATTAAAACAATTGAAGCTTTCTCATGCAAATGAAATTACTTATTCAGCAGAACTCTTGATATGGGCTACAGATTTTTCTAACACATATATAAGGTACATTGTGTTTCGCATTACGGTTTCTTTTCTAGCAGTTTTGTTAAAACTGTTTTTTCTTTTTGTAGAGAGTATTGTAATTAGATATAAATGGCTAACTATTTTATATGTGTATGGATTTGAAGAAGCCCACAAGTTAAATGTGTATACAGATAAGTGAGTATTTAAAGTATCAGTTAATTTTTCACTGCAGTAAATTTTTTTAAATAATTTTATGTTCTTTACTGATAAAAACACTTAATTTATTTATTCTTATTTGTGCATGCTGTCGGTGTTATATAGTTATTATTATTATTATTATTATTATTATTATTATTATTATTATTATTATTATTATTATTATTATTATTATTATTATTATTATTATTATTATTATTATTATTATTTCATTACTTATTGCACTGCAGTAGACGGTAATGTGCAGAGTTGATTAACCATTTGTTGTACATGGATGAGTTTATGTAATCCGAAATTATATTGTTTTATATTTCGTTTATATATGAGAAATATTGTTTGTAAACAGTTTCAAATTATTAAAAAATTTCAAAATATGTTCTAATAATAAACAACATCATCTTGTAATCATGCTGATGACCTGAGATGTTAAAGAGCGTCCATAAATAAATAAAAAAAAATCTTGTAATCACACTATTGCGCAAAACTTTCCGGTTTGCTATTGGCAGTAGTAGTGCGGCGACGACAGCCATTGATTTCTGCATTGGGGTCTGGGTAGTGGAGTTCGTCTTACTACAACCTGAAAAAAGCAGAAAATCCCAAAAGCAGAAATCCCACAGGTTCCTCCAAGATTTACATGTTGAATTGAACGAAAAAATTCGTTACCACCTTTACACTTAACGAGGAGTTAGATCATCCCTCATAATTCCGTTTTGTTTAAAATTATTTGTAAAAATTCTTTAAAAATGAAACCTTTTAGTAGTGCTTAATTTAAAATTGAAAATTAATTTTGCAATCAAATGAATATACATAAATATTTATTCACACATTTATTTATTTATTTCATTATATACAATATAATAATATAGGTCTGCTTCTGGAACGTATTTAAGTATGGATCTTATTGCAATTATTAGCATTATTGAAATGACTCGCAGACAGATAGCAGCTGAATGTATGTAAGTTTAGGTGGTGTTAATAATGTAATTAGAAGGTAAAATGTCATTTTACCCAACATTTAATTCGCACAATATTATATATGATTATTTCAACCTCAAGGACGATGTGGCTGAAAACGAAAAACGTCCCGAAGAGATTGTATCTATCTAATCAGAATTAGCATAATTATTCTTGAAAAGAACAGTTGTGATTTACAAAAAGATTTGGAGGCTGTAGGGGTGAAAATCGATGCTTTAACAGTGTAGGTGGCTCCTACGAGCTGGAAGGAAAGCTCGAAGACCGGTCAGAGCATAGCTTGTCCTATGAAAAACACACACTTTTCCTATGAAAAAAAAGTAACCGAGCTAGAAAATATTAGATCTGGCCACAAGAAGAGTGGTTAAAGGTCCTATTTTCCGATGAAAGTCATTTTGGAGTGCAGGGATTGAGGTCTCGCATGTAAGGAGCAGCAATGGAGAGGAAATCTTGCAGAAACACGTCAAAGAGATGGTAAAGTTTCCTCAAAAAAAAAAATGTTTTGGGGCTTTTTTGCAATCACAGGCACTAAATCTTTGATTCCTATTAATGGAATGATGAATGGCGACAAGTATATCCCAAGTTTAGATAAAAGAATCGCACCCAGAGCTGAGGAGGTTGATAGAGGAACTGAATTTTGAAAAAGTGATTTTCGAGCAAGACTTTGCTCCATGCTAGGATTATACAATATACAAGGTTACCAACAATTTATACTGGCAGCTCAAATGGCATACTTGTCATTTGAAATGCATATCATTGGTATGCAGGCGGAATTAATTATAGGTGGTGTTGCCGTACAGTGGAGCAGGTATTGCACTAAATTATATACGTTACGAAAGATGTAGTGTACTGTACGTTATCATGAACGAAGCGTTAAAGCGCTGAACTGTTGCAAGTTTACTGATGTGCAACTTGTTAAAATTGTTCATCTCAAGTAATAGTTTTGTTTGCAATAATCGAGGCGGATATAATTATATAATAATCCACATTAAACTTCGTAATTTAATCACTTTATACTGTATTGAAATTGGAATAACTCAATGAATAAGCTTACGAAACAGAAAGCATAGAATTGCTTTAAAAACGTATTAAAATGTACAAGCCCGCATAGTGACAAGGCTGACATTCCAAATATCCTATCCCACTATCTTTATATAAAAATAATCCAGTTCATATAGTCTGTTATACTCAAAGATGTGAATAAAATGCTATGGTGATTAACATTATAATGATAACTCTGATATTCCTGCCTATTATTGCCATTGCTCAAACTAATATCTTTACCACCGTACACACCTAAGAGACGCTTTCTGTCCACGCTGATGCATTGTAGCATCGCAAGCTTCACACCCCGCAAGGCGAATTTTTCTTCGTCATAGGTCATGTGGATCTTGTGAACTCGTTGCTTATACTTCACTCTGAAGATCACCCCAGAGATAGTGTTTTTTTAAACCGTTTTCAACGCCCGTTTTTAGTGTTTAGACATCACAGGCGGTGCACACTGATGGTACATGAGAAATGATAAATTTGAATTTTTTTGGAAAGAACCGTTCCAGGCCTAGTTAAAAGTACCTTCCAGGAATCTGTCATTTATGAAGACTGAGAAAACCTGAAAAAACTTTCAGTTAGGAAGGACAATCTAGACGGGACTGTAGTGGTAGAGGTACGTCTTCTAATATATCAGTTGGCGTTAGATTGTTCCGAAGAAAGCAGGGAAATTTCCTGTCTGCCAGTTGACGTAGAAGGAAGTAGGATACGATGATGGGATCCCCAACAATGCTACGATAAATGTAGATATTTCAACAAAATTGCAGGTCACTTTCGGATCCAATACAGTTTTACACTGGGCCAATAATGGTTACTGTGTCTATAGCCGATGCCATACTCCTAGGATTTCCAACACCTCCACGCTATACCGAAATTTTCTTTCATAATTGTCCTCTTGGAGTTCCTGAACAATCCGATATGGGCGAAAGCGTGCGTTTTCAGTGACTTGGGGATACCTAAGCCCAATGAAATGGTTCTGATGCTTAGTTGGAGATTATCGTGAGGTATTTTGAAAACCTTATCTTCACGAATGTCCATCAGCAGTCTTACCAGCTGAAAATATGTAAAGTTCCCCTCTCGGTCAACTATAGTGAGGTTTTCTGAACGCGGCTGCTTAGTGGAAAGATGAAGCTAACGCATCCGGAAAAAAGGACGGTAAAAGAGACGCCAAGCGTAACCTTAGTATTTGTTTTTTTGCATGAATAGATAATATATATAAAACCGCATCTCTACGCCAATACATTAGAAAATTCCTGTATTTCATATAAATTTTCTTCTATAAGAACAAAGCGACTCGAAATACGTTTCTTGTCCTTGAGATTCTGTTTTGGTAACGTTTAATAAATTGGTGAACAGTCGCTCTTCCTGGAGCACGATTGCCAGGACATTTACTTGCGAATTGTCTTACCACTTTTCTGCCAGTATCTGTTTTCACATTTGTATCGTGAGTGATAGCCCTTTCTTCAAAACTATATTATTTAGTGTACTGAAGAACAATTAGGACACATTTTACACACAATGAAAACACACAGATGTACAACCACTGGCGGACAAACCCACCTCTAAACTAACTACAACCTGCCACCTGCACATAAATATACGGTAACGCATGTGCAAGTATAGTTGTAACATCTTCTTGCCTTATTCACATTGCCTCTAGGCTTCGCATGAAGTTGAGCTAGTAACATACTTTGCTGAGCTAAACATTTTTAACCTCTAGGTTCGCTAACATTACCTTTACTTCTGCACTGCTGTGGAGCACTCTGGTATGGTTACTCTGGTATGTTAGCTTTTGCGGTTGACGTTAATGAACTGAAAGCTTCTAGAAGCATCTGGAATTGGGTTTTAAAATTAAAAATATCCAGGAGACAAGGTACACGGACCCTGCTGACAATAGATCTAATTACTTTAAGCCGTTAAGCTGGATGCCAACTTTCGGCAACTCTGAAAAATGCGCATATGTTCCGGCTCAAAATTGTTAACTATAAAATCAAACAATAAGATTACATACGCACAAACATTAATATGCTACATGTTGTTTATATCATTACAAATACGGAAGGAGTCAAAAGTATATACACACTTTGACAGTAGATATCTATTTAAAATATTTCACAATTAGACCAAAAAAGCAGTAAGTGTAGTATGATGTTCTGTAAACAGAAGTGACTCCATACATTATGATAGCGTTGCTACGTGATTGACAGGTAAATCAAAATTGAACAAATGAAGCCAAGATTATGGTAAATAAACAATGAACAAAAGAAGCCAAGCTTATCGTATAATGTTCTGTAACCAAATGTGATTCACATTGTTAAGTTTCTACCGCAAAATAGAGTCAAGATTATCGTTTGAACTGCGGAAAGCAATTCTGAAGTGGTATTGGAAAACCGAGAAGTTGTTGAAGTTCAGAGGCAATGGAGACGTGTGTACAGAACAGAACCACCAATGCATGAATTCGGGACAAAATTGAGACTCATGGTACCGTATGCGATATTCACAAGGGCAGATGTGGGAGACCTCGCACAGTAACAAGCCCTGAGTCCTCGGCTATGGTTTTGGAACGTTTTGAGCACTCACCGCAGAAATCTACAAAACAATGTCCACGTGAGACTGGGATTAACAAAACCAGAGTATATCTTATTATTAAAACAGCAAATTTAAAAATTTGAAAGTTTTCATCCCAAGACTTTTGCACCCATTAAATGAAGATGACCCTGATCGGAGAATGCAGTACCGTGACACTTTCGCAAACGTTGCTCAATCAGTAGTTAATCGTACTCAGAAGTGTATCGACCACGATGGCGGGCATTTTGAGCAACTTTTGTAACTATAAAAATCTAAAATGATTAGTGCTCATATTTTCCTGTTTGTGTGAATTCAATTTTGTTATGTTAACACAGTTTTTTCTTTGTTTGAAGTGTGTATACATTTTTGGCACTCTATGTAGTTTTAAAACTATTCCTAGAAATATTCAAAGACATCCAAGTTGTTTGCTCATCTCTAGCTGTATTGCGCAGTATGCCTAAAGTATCTCCGAATGGCTTGGCCTGGACAATTTTTCATCAAGCTGCCGATATAATATAGGTTTATCGTATACTTTGGATGGAACTCTTCTAAATACTGTTTAACAATTTATCATTGTAGTTATTTAAAGTGCACATTTGGCAATAACACCTAACATCATTCTTGATGGGATACAGGCTTTAGTGTTAAAAAAAAAAAAACTTTTTTATGAAGTAAATGCTGTACTTTCCGTTGTGAAACCTCAGATCTAATCTTAAAGTTATATTTACAAACCATAAAATTACAAATATTATTGCTCTGCCATTCCTACTTTGAAAGAAGGTTGTAGAAAGCTGTACGTAGAAGAAAGATAAATGAAATAAAAGTCAAAGGAAATTTAAAGTGGGCTAACATTTCCGCCACAAGTTTGATGAAGCAATGCATTAACTAGTTAGCTGATACCCTTGTTCCCTCACGGAGCATGGGCCACTCCCGTGAGGGGGATTCAATTACCAAAGATTACTCTTAATTCCCGAGAGTCGGTAGAGGGAAAGGTGGTAAGCCCATCGTCCCCAACGCCACCTGTCACGGAACTAAAGTATTTCTGGGCGTGAAACGTTGGATAATTTAGTCTAAGGATCTATGGAGCTTTAACGTCCCGTTAATCTACAACATAGGGCCCTGGAGGACTTGTGCTAAGGATTTTTACCCTCTGATGAATTTATTGACCCCAGTCGGGTTTGATTCCGCGAACCTTGTGGGTTCTGAGGAGAGTGCCCTATCTCAAGCCACCGAAGCTGACTTAATCCACTAGGTACAATAAAGGAGTAATTGATAAGCGTATTTAAGTATAATGTTTCATACTGAAACGCAATATTTTTCTATTTTATTGATTTGGTTTGTTTATGGACGTTTTTTAACATTTCAGATCATCAGCGTCCCATTCAATTCGTGGCATGAAACGGCTAATAAATTTTGCTCAAGAGGCCACTTCTGAAACGCAATACAAATACAGATTTAGTAAGGGTTATTTTAATATGATGGGCTATTGTATATTAATCCAAACACCATATAATAAAAGAATCAGAAATAAACAAATAAATCAACACAGACAGGTAAAATACAATGGCGGAGGCAAAATATGCAATTAAAAGGGAAAAAAAAAATATTTTCATCAATGTATCCATCGTGTCTTTAATAACTGTCTAACCAATTCTATGTACTTGGTTTGGAAGTATTTGGAGTATTAAAACCATATGTGCTTCTGTACTAGCTGAATAACTCTAGAGAGGGTTAAGAATTCAAATGCATAAATGCAATTTGCTTTATGACGGTCCTTTAGCATTGCATGGTCATGCCTTCTTTCAGCATCATCTGCTTTTCTTTAGAAACAATGTGCCTCATGCAGTATCCGATCATTGTTTACTAACGTTAACTTCTTTTATTGTAAAACTTTCCCCTACTAGGTGTAACACGGAGGAAATTTATGGCATTGTTTCTGACTCTCTTTCTTTCAATGTTCACTATATTCCCAATTTTATTAACCCCCCCCAAAATCTCTTAAACTGTAATAGTCTCCACTGTGTGTTAAAACAGCATAGCACACTGGCGAGAAACCATATTCTTCTTCTGGTGCAAAGGTGCTAATATTTGGATTACTCTGTAAAACGAACTTATATATCCTATCTAGTGAGGTTTTGGCAATAATTCCTACCAGCTCCTGAAAGCATTTTTAATTGCTGCAATAGATACAGTCTTCTTGTAAATATCTAGTAGTACTATTCTATTTGTGGTGCAGCTTCTAGTATATTCCTTTTAATATCAATTGTTATGAATTTATTATCACTTTTTGTACTTCTGCAAGTTTATACTCATCCTGGTAAATCTTGGTTGCTACTGGAATTTGTGTGTCGATCAAAATTATATTGCAGTCCCTTAATAAATATCTATATTTCTTTTAAAATTTTGACGATCCAAATAATATACCATTCTCAATGCTACATTGCTATCGGCACTTTTTTCAAATGATATATCCACCGTTAAAGCCTTGTAAACTCTGTAATCTGTTTAAATGTAGCCAGAAAACTGAACTGCACGTAGCAAGTTCATATACTAATACAACATTGATGCACAGTATATAAGTACAGGGGAAAGTTATTTAGACTGATAGGTTCGTTTGATGGAGAAAATGAAAATTACAGTTCAGAATTTCTAAAATTTGTTCCTCAGCGCAAAAACATCATTCTTTAATAAAAAAAACAAAGTTTAGAATATCACTTTAAAATAATATGCCATTTATTTGAGTCATTTAACACACTCATCTGCGTTATAGTAAATCTTATATGATTTAAGTATCTATTTCATGTAAATTAGCAGGTGTATTAAAGTTAATGAGCGCTAGTGTATGTAGAATATATAAAATGAGTGTACAAAAGTTTATTTTCTACACAATTTAACAAAAACACTCTTACACTTTAATCTTACATCCAATAATGTTTTCCCTCTTTTTACTCTGCCCGAAATTATTTGGTAATATTTTAAGAAATAAAATCACAGTTATCTCATCGGTAACAGACAGTCACAATGAATTGATATGCTTAATTTTAACAGGATTCTATGAACATACTACTCTTAACTGTGGATTAATACAAAGTGTCAAGAAAAACCATTACCATACAGAATAGTTACATTGTAAAATCCATGAAAAATTACATTATAAAATGAAAATCACGAATTAAAATGTTTTCCTGAATTCTGTTTAAGGTTTTCAATTAACCTAAAATTGAAAACAAAATTCAGAGTTAAAAACGTTGTCTAATGTTATAAAAATATCTAAATTAGCATCAAACTTAACACTGTCGTGTAAAATTTATGAGTTATATTAGTATTCAGAGAATTTTTCTCTGCTTTCTTCTGAGAACCAAACATTTCACTCCAGTTACTCACAGTTATGTTACGTGCACTATTAATTTACATATCTTATATGATATTTACATATCATATTGGTGTTTGAAACGAACATAGCTTTTGTTAACAACTAAATATTTTCAACTATGAAATACACCTATCAACTATCCTGCTCCTCCTCTATGACGCCACAGCCCGATATCCTGCCTTGGTCTGCCTCAGCGAACCACTGCATCCTCTACCTCCGCCATGCATCATCATTGATAGAGAAAAGTATAACAAGAGCATGTGATCAGAATGCAGGCGCCCAGTCAGTGGCCCATAATGCCATTTTCGAGATCGAATTTGACAACTATTAGGATTACACCGGCAGGTTAACATTACCTTGAAGTGGTAAGGCATTGACTGAAAAAATCTACAAGTTCTTCAAATAAGTACTGAAATAAACAACTTACAGTAATAAAACGACCTGTCATCTCGTCGTAATAAGAACAGGAAGCAATTCTGGTGTTAGATTAATGTGATTCTTTGTAATAAAATTTGTATTACATGTTTTAATTTATTTCCTATTTTTAAATTGTACTTAAAATTGGAAATAAAATAAATGAATATTTAGGCTCCTTTTGCTATATTTTACACAGCGAATTCACTTTATTATAATGTAAAATGATCTGCTAAGTAAACATTCAGAGACCTAAATGAGAATACGTAAGTAGCACTCTCGCTACAAGTACTCTTATATTTGAATGTTTAATTTTGAAAACATTAAGGGCTTAAACTACAAGTACAAAGATTTATAATAATTACATTAGCTGTCTCCAAAAATGAACAGGGATAAATGTAAAGCTATACAAACGGATTCCCTTCTAAGTTTTCAATCAGGAGTGCAACAATGTAGTAACCATTTATTTCGGTGTTCATCCGTAGAGAGATTGCCTTTAGTATAGGCCGTTATTTCCTCGGCGCACTTTGAAAAATATTTCCGCTTTAATTAACTTGCAGTTGGCAGATGTTCAGTTTTTCTCATCCCATGTCCTGAGAGCCTGAACATTATTTTAGCGGAATGTTTGACTGAATCGACAATAGTTAAAATTATGAATTTTCATTTCGTTACTTTCCAACAAATTTTTTACAAACTGACATTTTATCATATGATTAAATAAATTACAAACACAAAATATAAAGTTACCTTAAAAGGCTCTTCCCGGGTGTCCATGATGAATAACATTTTATGTGCCTATATTGGTACATTACCTACTCTCTTTCAGGAGTAAAATCTTGTTTAGCATTATTTGACTTTTGCTCTGCTTGCCACGCGAATCTCGTTTATTCCGCTTGACACTAAAATTGCAGTATTTATACAGCATTTTACTTTTTGCATGAACTTAGATTGAGTGCATGTACTTTATATTCGCTAGGACAAGTGAAAATGCTAACGTCACATTGCATTCATTGGGGTAGCTAAACACGCAGAAAACATTCAAGAAAAATTAATTCAAGAATGGAAGAAAATTATTATTTCCAAAGGAAATGGTCTCCAAGTTAAAGTTCCAGCAATGGACGCACTCCAACAAACTAGGCAAGATAGTAAAGTGAAGGGGAATTATAAATAGTTGCATTTCCACATATCAAGTTTACATTATTCACAGATATTATTCTAGCATTCCAAATATTAAATGGTGCGCAAACCGTGCTAACCGGAAGCTTCTGGTTGCCATCTGTAGGTACGGGATGAAAGATGGATTTTTAAAAGAATACATTTGAAAGCTTCGTTTGATGCCATAATTGACCTTGAAACACACACACATATACACGTATGACCCAACTTAATTCATAAACGATATTCCTGTTGCAACAGTATTCTCCGCTTACCAACATCGTCATTCTATTGTACCCACAAGACTAGCAAGGTATTGTGTTTTATAGTTCTTTTAACTGAAATTCAACAAAAGATTTAACGTTTATTTCTACATGTACTTGTACAATAAAGGAAAATTGATTGAGCGCACTATTGAGGTAGGGGATATTCTTTCACAACTTCGGAAACAAAAGGAGTTCACACAGATACTTAAGTAGTATATGTCCAGCTACCAGATGATACTAGTGTCGCTTCTAATGCTCCCCTCTAAGTGGTGAGGTGAAAGTGTCATTTAGTGGTAGGTCTATTGATAATCCAAGGCAATAATCCTGGACTATTTTTATTAATTGGTTGAATATATACATTTAATTAAACAGTACTTAAAATGTTAATACTAATACTCATAAAATGGTGAAAAATTGTACTGATGAGGTATTAATATCATGTGGAGGGAAGCACTTGGTAGCAAAAGTATGAACTAAACATGAGGTGGTATAAGAAAAATTATGTGGTGGTGAAAGGGGGAAAGCACTTGATGGAAAAACTAGTAACTAAAAAATTTGAGGTGTCGGGGGGGATAGCTTGGTGGTAAAAATGTGGACTAAAGGCGTGGTATATACACGAATGTACACACCTATTTCCGCAGTGATCAAAAATATTAACTCTATGTACAAAATGGTGGTGTTATCGAGAGTTTAAACCACAATGGAGCAAACATTAGGAACCAAAGAGGGATATATTTTTGCATTGATTAAAAAATAAAAATTAATTAAAATATGAATAATAAAAAGGTCTGCTTTTGAAATTCCGGAGCGATATTATTAGGCAGATCCTGTCCTTATCAGTGCACAGTGACATATATCATCGCAAATTAAATGGATCAGAAATTTTCACCTCACTCACAAATAGATAACTTCTGTGACACCGTTGATGGCCCTTTACGCCGAAAGGAAGTTACAGCTCTAATGTTTTCTTCTGTCTGTTTGAAGGAAATTATACTAATATATAGGAAAACTATTTTTGTGTGATTATATATGTTTACAAAAATATATTTTTTCCTGATTCATATAAAATAACATGTAAGAATATACACATATAAATTCTTATATTATTGCCTTTATGTGTTTTAGCGCTATTATATAAAATATATATTATTACATTTATTGAAATAAAGTTGCAGAAGTTGTTCTACCTGAATCGTGTCCGTAAATATAGCCACCCACTTTTCCTCCTTTAACTAAGAGCCTGTGTGGCCAGATAAACGAAATTCCCGATATGGCTATATTTCAGTTGTTTTGTGAACTTAATGTATCTCTCCCTCAGGTGCCCAATTTTTTGGGTACGGGGCATAGCGTCCCCGAGGCACCCGAGCTACTCCCACACGTCCGCGATCAGCGCGTTTGACTCATTTTAATTTCGCCTCCATTTTAATTTTTATACGTTTTACTTCCCTGTTCTTCGTCTGATGGGTGCCACCGTGTTTGACACGGTAAAAACTGACTGGGTAATGGCGTAACTCCCAGCACTGGGTGATCATTAGGACAAGAGCGTATCCCCTGCTAAAGGCCAGGCCCGGGGAAGGGCCATTGCATGAGCTGTTGACTTGCTGCAGGCGATTGGGTCCCTTTGTCAACCCACAGGAAGGTGTGATCCTGAGGTGATTTTGTCTAGACCAGGACAGGTCATCTGAGCCGGGGTGGCGCCCAGGAAGCAGCCTGTCATCGGAGACAGTTGCAATGGTGGAGAATTAAATCGCTACGGTACTCGAAAACTATACCTTTTAAACGTAAGAGAGTTGACTTAAGGAAGTATGCGAGAAGTATTTTCCTCGATACTTAGTGATTAGTCGTACCGAAAATGGTCAGTCGTTTACCAAGGTAAACTCATTTATGATTCAGAAGGCCATTCATGCATTAGCTGGACCCGTTAAGTCCTGTACCCGTCTGCGTAACAGATCACTTTTGGTGGAGACAGTTGGGCTGTCTCAAAGCAACTCATTGCTCAAGCGGCGCTACTCCACGGTTATCCTATCCGTGTTGAGCAACATAAGACATTGAATTCGTCGCGAGGAGTTGTTACCACCAATGTATTAGACCGTATGTCTTACCCGGAAATCCAGAGCTGTCTGAAAGACCAAGGGGTTACTTCTGTTTATAGCGTGCAGGCAAGGAGAGAGGGGGAATTACAGCCATCCCTGACTCTATTCATCACATTTAATAGGACAGAATTGCCGCAGAAGTTAAAAGCGGGATACGAGATGATTGAAGTGCGCCCATATATTCCGAGCCCGTTGCGATGTTTCCATTGTCAAGTTTTGGACACACTCGCATATCATGTAAGAGTGTCATTGCCATCTGTGCAACATGCGGTCAAGGAACTCATGAAGGAGCATGTACATCCGCTCCCGTCTGCGTCAACTGCCGCGGTGATCATCCAGCCTCGTCCTGCGACTGCCCTCATTTTAAAGACAAGCGCTGTGTACAGGAGATCCGGATAAAGGAAAAGCTCTCCTTCACTGAGGCCCGGAAGCGATACCAATCTCGCCAACCTGTGGTACCTAAGACCGGTACATACAGCGCAGGAGCTTCTCCTACGGTCAAGAAGTGCGACAGCAGTACGCAGATTTGCGACTTTGTTTTCACACGGGTCCCTACTACGCCCAGTTCTCCAAAGCGATCTACCGTTACGCCAAAGCCGGTAGTTTTCAATGCGCCTGAAATAAAGTTCAGGACGACCTACACGAGAACTGACTTTATGAAAACGCCAACTCCTGTTCAGCAGAAAAAGAGCCCTTCTCCTCCTCGGAGGTCCCGCTCCCATGATGGGAGCAAACCCGCTAGGCGGTCCCGTCACCGCCTATTTCCACATCCAACCGATTCAAGGTGTTGGAATCGGTGAATACTTCTCAGCGGGAGAACCCTTCCTTTGGGAAGGTCATGGAGCAGGATGTGTCCACTCCGAATAAACCACCCAGTCCCACGCGACTGAAAAAGGACGGTTGATTCGTCCTGGGCCTAGCAAAAAGTAAGGTGGTATTTTATTCCTTTTAACCCGTTTTAACAATGGCTATCCTTTCTTGGAATGTGCGTGGACTCCGCAGTCAACGGCCTGACCTAGAGTTACTTTTACGCGCGAGTGATTCTCCGCTTGTGTATCTCCAAGAGACGAAACTTCGCCTGCAAGATTCTTTTATTTTACGCGGTTACTCTTCGGTGCGGTATGACCTTCCTCCCGAAGGTGGCACTGCCACTCACAGCGGAGTTTTAATTTTAATTAGACACGATGTGTACAGTACTTCATTACAGCTCCAGATTCCATTACAAGATGCTGCTGCTACAATTCATTTCTCTGGCCTTAGTTTTTCCATCCGCAGTATTTACTTGCCTCCGTCTGGTACAGTCACCATGGCTGATCTTGATTATCCTTTTTCTCAGCTACCGCCCCCTGTCCTACTTTTGGGGATTTCAATGCGCACCATCCCCTATGGGGTTCCCCCACGGAGTGTGCAAGGGGTAGTCTTTTAGCCAACTTTTTGGTTCGTCACAATCTTGTACTGCTCAATACAGGTCAACCTACTTTTCTTTCTGACAGCACTCACAGTTTTTCACACTTGGACTTATCCATTTGCTCTACCCCACTCTCTGTACATTTCACTTGGAATGTCTCCTCTGACTCCTATTCTAGTGACCACTTTCCGTGTCAGATACACATACTTTCTTCAAACGCACATTCTCAGCGCACGCCAAGATGGCTTATTGCAAAGGCGAATTAGCACCTCTTCGGATCTCTGGCCGTATTTTCAGGATTGGATTTTCCATCCATCGACGCCGTGATCGAGCACCTCGAAACGGTCATCCTTCATACCGCAGATCAGGCTATTCCCCGGTCGTCTTGCCACCCCAGACGCTTACCGGTTCCCTGGTGGACCGATGAATGCCGGGATGCGTTGCGTGCACGTTGAGGTGCTCTCCAAATTTTTCGTCGCCACCCTACTTCAGGAAACATGATTCGCTATAAACAGCTGCGCGCTAAATGCCGTCGAGTCTTTAAGAATAGCAAAAGGCGTCTTGGATTGCTTTTACCTCCTCATTTAACCACACAACGCTTTCATCTTTAGTTTGGGAACAACTGCGCCGCGTTTCGGGCAAACCTAGTTTTACGCCTAAACCCCGGTGTTAGGTTATCAAAGGAGTGCTTATTACTCCAATTGAAGTTGCGAATATTTTAGGACGCACTTTCGCTGATATTTCGAGCTCCGCCAATTACCCTCATTCTTTTCGCACCTTGATGGAGCGGGTCGAATTGAAGGGGTTCTCTTTTGCCTCCGACCAGCAGGAGTGCTATAATGTCCCCTTTACCTCCAGGGAATTGGAACATGCCCTTCAGAACTCTCGACACTGTGCACCAGGGCCAGATGGTATTCATGTTGCTATGTTGCAGCATTTGTCAGCAAAAGGCAAGGCTTTTTCATTACAGACTTTTAATTTTGTTTGGTGTAATGGCACATTTTCTAGCGCTTGGCGAGTGGCCACCGTCATTCCTATACCTAAGCCTGGAAAGGACCCAAATCTTCCTTCCAGTTACCGCCCGCTTTCCCTCACCAGCTGCGTCTGCAAGGTGATGGAACGATTTTTTTTGATTGATTTATTTATAGACGCTCTTTAACAGCTCAGGTCATCAGCGTCCCATTCAACCCAGGGCGTGAAACGGTCGACAAATTTTGTTCAGAAGACTCTCTTTCAGGCTTGAGGTTCTTTTTCGTGCCGTAAATGTACGACACGGGACCCACGGCTTTACTTCCCTTCCGAAGGAAGCCATACTTAGGATTTTTACGCCCGAAAAAATCCAGTGATGGAACGCATGATTAACGGGCGGCTTATATGGTGGTTAGAGTTGAGGCATTTATTAACGAATGCTCAGTGCGGTTTTCGGCGTCGAGTATCTTGTGTCTCTAAACACCCATATAATGAACGGTTTTGTACGGAAGTGCCAAACGATCGCTGTATTTTGCGATCTGGAGAAAGCGTATGATACATGCTGGAGAAGCGGTATCCTACGAACGCTTCACGATTGGCATATACATGGGCGTATGTCTGTTTTTATATGGGAGTTTGTGAAAGACCGGGTTTTTAAAGTTCGCGTGGGTTCAGTTTTATCATCTAGTTTTACTCAAGAGAACGGTGTACCTCAGGGCTCGGTACTAAGTTGCACACTCTTTCCCGTTGCTATCAATTCCATCAATGACTGTTTACCACCAGGAATATAATCGTCGTTGTTCGTTGACGATTTTGCCATTTATCTTGCCTCTCGGATAACTTGTCTTTTGGAACGCCGCCTCCAATGTTGTCTCGACCGCCTTTATGCTTGGAGTGTATCTCACGGGTTCCGTTTCTCCGCAGAGAAGATCTCTGAATGAATTTCTGGCGCCGTAAGGAATATCCTCCACCATCTCTACACTTTGGTCCAGACGCTCTTCCTTTCGCAGACGAAGTTAAATTCCTTGCCTTGGTGTTTAATAGAAAATCATGCTGGTCTTCGCATATAACACAACTCAGAGGCACATGTGAACGTTTCCTTTTTATTTTACGTGTTTTAAGTGGCACATCCTGGATTGCTGACCGGACTATTCTTCTACGTTTTCACCACTCTCTCATCCGGTCCAAAATGGATTATGACTGTGTTGTTTATGTCTGCGCGACCTTCCGTTCTTAGTCGCCTTAACCCGATTCATCACCGGGATATCCGTGTCGCTATTGGAGCTTTCCTCACCAGCTCTATTTCTAGTTTATGTGCGGAGTCTGGAGAATCTCCGTTGTTTTATCGTAGGGATGTTTTACTTGTTGCTTATGGTTGTCAATTAGCTGTGCAACCGCTTCATCCTACGTATGAGCAGTCTTTTAATGTGTCTCTCGCTCCTTTTTATAGTGCTGGGTCTTTTAATCCTAGACCTCTTGGTTTTCGCTTTCAGCAGCTGTTACGGACCTTGGACGCGGATTTACCTGCTTTTTTCCTAGCCGGGGAAAAAACTTCTCCTCCTTGGCTTTCAGCAGAAGCCCCCGCTCATCTTGGGCTTACGTCCTGTCCAAAGTCTTCGACCGCAGTACTTGTAATTCGTCGTCATTTTAGCGAGATCGTTTCTTTTTTTAATGGTTGGAATTTTATGTATACCGACGGCTCGATATCTGACACAGGAGTAGGATGTGCTTTTGTTTTTAAAAGAACAAGTTTTACGTATGGTCTTAACGTTGCGATCTTTAGTTTTATGGCGGAACTTTATGCTATATATAGGGCGATTTTATTTATTTATGATCATGGGCTGGGGAGCAGTGTTCCGACACTTTGACTGCCATTTTAACTTTTAGAAATCTGTGCAACCACCACCTTCTTCTACAGATGATCCAGGATGTAGTGTTAACTCTTTTCGACGCTGGCGTCAGGGTGACACTATTATGGGTACCTGGTCATCTGGGACTTCCAGGTAATGAGGCTGCAGATGTCACAGTTAAATCCGCCCTTTTAGACCCTGCTGAGTTGGAGCAACGTTTTTGGGGATTTTAAACATTCTCTACGGCGAGGCATTCTCTCGCGCTGGCACGATGAATGGGATTTAATGCCCACCAATAAGCTTCGGGAATGTAAATGCAATCCTTTTAACTGTTCGACTTCTTCTCGTGCTGTTCGTCGCGAAGAAGTAATTTTAGCTCGTCTGAGAATTGGGCATTGCCGTTTTAGTCACTGTCACATTTTTAATGGTCAACCAGCTCCAGCTTGCCCTCCCTGTGACCACCCCTTTAGAGTGCGTCATATTTTACTTGAATGCCATCATCTTGCGGATTTTAGACTTTCCCTAGGTTTGCCCGCGTCTATTGAGGAGTTACTTGCTGATGATGTGGCTGCTGTTGAGCGAGGGCTCCATTTTATGCGTGTTTGTGGTTTTTGGCCCAAGGTGTGAGGTTCTATCATTTTACTCATGGCGGCATTTTTAGACTATTTTAAGACTATTGTTATTTAAGCTTTTGATGAATCGTTTTAGTACCTGTCTTTAATTGTTGTGTTGTATATTGCCCTGGTTATTTGTTTTGGTGGTGTGTTATCAGCTTCTGCTGATGCGTTTTACTACCAGTCTTTATTTGTTATAGTCGATATTACCCTTGTTTGTTTTTAGGGTTTTATTGCTACAATTTTGGATCATTATAAGACTGTGTTGTTTTCCGCTCTTGCGGCTATGTTTTAGTGCCAGTCTTTTGTTATTAGAACATTTTACCCATGTTGTATGTTATGGGTTTTTATTTTAATGCGCAAAGTGCTAGTGTTAATTGACTTATGAGTTGTATTTGTGTTAATTATTTCAGTTTTTAAATCTGGCGCAGTTTTTGGTGTGCTTGGGCGCTAATGACCATAGCTGTTTTGCGCCCTTAAGCATTAATCATCATCATCATTAATGTATCTCAAATATATTGAAATCTTGCTGAACCCTTTTCGTTTCTAAAAACAATTTTCATTTCGTCTCAAGTTAGAGAATCAGCCATGTATTCTTTATTTTCAGCTACATTACAGACGGCAAATTGCAGTAATTGAACAGTAATGTAGTTCCAGTGCGCTATGTCTGATTTTGTTTGTGCATTTGGCCGTATTCAGCTTTGATTTTATAATTATGTTTTACCTAATAGTACTCCATTGCTAATATATAAAATATATTGTATTATATTTCATGTGATTAGATTACATGTTTAATTTTCAAGAGATATCCGGTTCGTACTACAAGCACTGCTATGGTTTTAGTAAAAACAAGGGTACCGTCGAAATAAAGATTTAAGACAATTTGTGTTTACCTACAGTCATCGCAGGTTGTAAAACAAAATTGACGAGTATGCAAATTTTAGCACAATGAGACGCTTTGAAGTTATGCATAACTACTTTAGACTACGTAAAAAAAAAAAAAAAAAAAAAAAAAAAAAAAAAAAAAAAACTAACAGAAATTGTTAAACTACTATTTACAGAAAAATGACGTATTAATGTTAACTACTTTCATCCAAATAATAAATTTATTTGTGTAAATAATATTTTTCAAAACGGAAGTTAATAAACTACTATTTCCTGTGCAAAGCTCTTACTCTAACGAGATCAGAATTTAGCGTATTTGGCAAAAAGTATTGGTTTAGTGCTACAAATGATGCTATGCTTGTAGTAAACACAAAGATATCTTTGAAGGAATAGAAACATCTCTGTTTACCTATAGCCATCGCAGTGGGTAAAAGGCAAAATAAAAATGGGTGTAAATTGTAGCATAATGTGTCGCACAGAGCTTTTGCAAAAACAAATGACTTTAGACTACACAAGTAAATATACATAAAAGACTTGTTAAATTAATATTTCCAGTCAAATTATATTAATTTTCATATAATAATATACAGGTACTTTAAACTTGTACTATGAGAGTATGTCCGTAAATATACCGAGAGCGCCAAAAATGTATACACACTTCCACAGTAGATATCTATTTAATGTATTTTAAAGTTAAACCCAAAAACAACAGTAATGTGTAGTGTGATGTTCCGTAAACAGATGTGACTCACATACATGATGATAGCGTTGCCACGTGACAGGTAAATCAACAACGAACAAATAAAGTCAAGATTATCGTAAATCAACGATGAACAAATGAAGCCAAGATTATCGTGTGATATTCGGTAAAAAAATGTGACTCATATTACATTATGCTGCGTTGCTACAACAAAATGTAGTCAAGATTATCGTTTGAGAAGCGGAAAGCTATTTTTAAGCGGTACTGGAAAACCGAGAATGTTGTTGAAGTTCGAAGGCAATGGAGACGTGTGTACAGAACAGAACCGCCAACGCGAATAACAATTGCACGCATTTGATACAAATTTGAAACTCATGGTACCGTATGCGATGTTCAGAAGGGCAGATCTGGCAGATCACTAAAATACCACCGAGATGTACCTGCGTACCTTGATGACAGTTTTCCAAGGCACTGCATAGGATGAAGAGGTCTGATTGAATTTCCACCCAGTTCTACGGATCTAATTCCGTTGGACTTCCACCTATGGGGAACTCTTAAGAATGTTGTATACCGTAGAAAACCAGCTACACTAGCAGCACTTCGGGAAGAAATTGAAACGGCATGTGCTGCAATCGCTAAGGACATTTTCACAAACGTTGCTCAATCAATGGTTCAACTCACAAATGTGTCGATGTCGATGATGAGCATTTTGAGCAACTGTTATAACTGTAAAAGTCTAAGATGATTAATGCTCATCATTCTCTGTTGTATGAATTTTGTTTTGTTATGTTAACACAGTTTTTTCTTTGCTTGAAATGTGTATACATTTTCCCGCACCCTCTGTAGTTTTCCACATTCTCTCCATTAACTATATGACCTTGTGGGAACGTATAAACAAATTTCCCCATATGCCTTTATTTCATCTGATTTGTGAACTTAGTGATCAGTTACCTGACTTTTTGTGCTATTCTCTAATGCTTACCTACATACATTTTCCTCAGTAGCTGGCGCTAACGACCTTATTATTTTTGCGCCCTTTAAACAATAATAATCATCATCATCCTCAGTAGCTGGTAGGTATTCGAATTCAATGTACCTCCACGTCACCTCAATTGTGACGACTATGGTTTAAGGGCGCAAAATAGCGAAAGTCATTAGCGCCCAGTCTCAATTGACTAAGTTAAAAGTATTATTGGCAAATTTTAGTTTACGTTTTCGCCGCTATCATCATTATGATTTTATTGATTTTTTATAAACTATATTAACAGTGAATAATTATTTTCTCAACCTAAAACTTATTTTATAATACCTAACCACTGTCTCATATTATCAACTTGTATATATTTTAATCTCATATCAGCCATCAAACAATACATTTTTATGAAAGTAAATTAACAGTAAACAATATTTTGATAAAAGCGGACATCTACTTTAAACGTTTAAAACTATTTTAGAAAGATAGTTTTGTTATATAAAGATAATTAACGACTTTAAATGGTTTAATATTTTGATTATAGGGCAACAAATCTTTTGTTTTAAATGAAGCTTATTAATGTTTTTATTGGAATATTAACATTTGAAACCCATTCTTACATTTCAATGCTAATTTTGTTTAAAAAACTTAATCACAAAGTGAGAATTAATTTTAAAAGTGTATTACGTTTTTGTAAAATTTAAAATATTTAATTTTCCAGCAGGATCTTGTTTCTGTATTTTAGTTCTAAATTTAGCAACAGCTTTTCGGCCTCCACTATTGTGAAATATTATTTTATTTTTCAACATAAGTGTATTTAACTTTTAGTTTGTAATTTTTACACCACGTCTGCTCCCACCCCATACTCACTGCACCACTTTTTCAGTTCATAGATTTGTCACCAAGTTTAGCTCCATACTTATATTTTAGTTCCCAGTGTTACCGCCAAGTCCTTTTCACCAGCATTGGAGTTCAAATTCCCACCATTCTTTTAACACGCATTTATATTTTAATCAAGTGTAAATAAAGGAATATATTCAATAAATAAGGCAATTAATAACCCCTACATATCCAGTTGGAGATACCTTATTCAAATTCATTTTTATTTCCTAGCTTTGCCAACAACTATGCCCTACATATTTTAGTTCCTTGTTTTTCCTCACCAACATTGTAGTTAACTTTTTCACAACTGCCACCATTTTAGTTCCAAAATTTTCATCATTTTTATTTAGAAATGGTATTTTAATCATTATTTAAATATATTATATATTCAATCAATAAAATTAAAAATGGACCCTACTTATCCAGTTAGAGTTCCTTAATCCAATTCTTTGCAACATCATGCATCTTCTAGCTTCTATTTCTGCCATCACGAAATTCGAGTTTCATCGTTTGAGTAATGCAATGCAGGTTATTTCCAACAGTAAGTATATAGCAGGGTGACGTAATATGGCCTTGAGGCTTTTCAAAGTAAACTTGCAAGTTATCCATGTGCTACGTTACAGGTTCAGACTTATTTTCCTTAGTGGCTCACCGATAGTCTTTTTGTGCTAGTTTAAGGTTCCACCACCAGAGGGCTATATAATAGAGCTTATTTCCTTCAGTCATGTGAAGTTCCCGGCTGTTTACTTTCAGTACTTTTCCACAGTATCTGGTAGGCATTGGTAGTGAATGTATCTTCTAGTCACCTCAATTACTGTTAAATCAAACATATTTTTTCACGCTTAGGTTATGCAATACATGTTATTTCACCTTGATGCCGTGTGACGTCATATGACCTTGATGCTGTTTACAACTCGTCTATTTGTTTTTCCTTGTTGTCAGTACAAAGCCCTTCTAATGTGCATCAGTGGCAGTGTTCCAAAACTAACGGAGCAGGGAAATGTTCCACAACGCTTTACGCCAACTAGCTGCAGTGTCATGCAACTCTGATTTTGTTAGCATCTCTACGCTCTAGCTAAAAGTACGAATTTCGTGCAAGGGATCCGGAATACCTCAACTAAACACTGGATCAGATAGCTTATCCGACTCGAGAACTGGGAAAGAAATATTTCTTGCCCCACGATTGAACAACTTTTCTCTAGAGCTCATTAACACAAATTAAAACTCCTTTGTCTTTTACATCATGTACCATGACAAGGAGGTTTTCATAAACGGCTGATGGGGCCACGGCGTAAAATTCACACCTTGTAGCATATAGCCTGTCAAACCGATCCCTGGACATTGGTAACAATCTCATGGCTAAATTCTTGATTGACACGTAAACTATGTCACAACAAGTGGGGATACATCTCAAATATTTATTTGCTCTCCGCCGAAGAACAAAGCAGTCACTGTCAAATTATCGTCAACGATGCAAACGTCGTGGAAGTCCGTTAGTTCAATTTAGATGTTTACTTCACCATGGAATAGCCGCTTGCTCTACCTTCTACCTTGGTACCATATACTAGACGCTTCTCTAGTCTACAGGATCACTTCAGCGGGGCGTTTCTCTACCGCATCCATCGGGGATTTCCGCGTCTCCATCTAAATGTCATCTATTCAGGAATACCTCAATAACTATTTCCACACGCTACTGACCTGCGTCACAACACCCTTCGATGTTTGCACCCAAGGACTGTACGAAAGCAGCGACGATGAAGATAGTGACGATGATGATTGTGTAACATTTACATAAATTAGACGTGTAAAATAATTTAAAAATTTTTAGAGCATTCCACACAGTGAAAAACTTTTTATTGTGCAACAAGGTGTATTTATCAAACATTTAGTTTACAGTAATGCCACTTTTAATTTGTAGCAGAATGATAAAAATAATGCACTAATGCACATACATTTATTTCGCAACTTAGTGAATAAATGCGTATGTATCAAACGTTTAGTTCACAGTTTTTCCACAAAGTGTTTCCCCACCACCCTCCTCACCCCCCGCAAAATTTTCAATTCCAAGTTATACCTCCAAGCCTTCTCCACCACCTCATACATTCTTTTAATCCCGTTCATTTTAGTTCATAGTTTTACTACCAAGCCTTTACCCCTCCTCATGATTATAATCGCACTCCACTTCATAGTTCAAAGTTTCACCTTCGTAGATAATTGTGTGAATTATTTTTAAATATTCTAGGTAAATATTGTGTTTCAAAGTTAATATTTTGTTTTGCAAAGTGTAAATGATTTGCTTTTATTTTTTCATAAACAGCTGTTTGCCAACAGCACTTATTTACACAGAAATGTATATTTTAGCTTTTATTTCTCCCAACATATAGTTGACCTTTTATCGCTTAGAGGTTATGCCACTCAACATATTTCTAACAGTCACTAAAAAGCCGTGTGGCGGCATATGCCCTTGAGACAAAATGGAGCATTCCTTTATGCTCAGATTTGTTATCCTGTGGCCGACAGCGTTCACCAGGTCTTGTTTTCCCTTGTGTGACAAAAGTATGGCTTTACCTTTATTAAAATGGAAACAACAATGTTGTAATAAGAGAAGGATTTAACAGTTTGCTCTTACCTTCATGAAGGAAGCTAACCTCCTTAAATGGACCTACTTCAGGAGAATTCCTGTAGTAGAGAATACCCTCTTGTTTGAGATATCGCAATCATTGAACACAGTGCGACCTCTATTTGCTTTTCACGGCTACTCTTCTATAAAATGAAGATTTATTTAATAGGGCTGCAAAATCAAAGAAATCATTAATTGTAAACTTTTATAACACTGACATTTTCCCTTTCTTTCCTGTCCATGTAACTACCTAATTCCAGTCATGGGGTGATTGATGGAATGGAACATTTCTCTTTCATATTCTCAATTAGGTCATGATTTGCATGACATCAAATTTTGTGCTCCAAAATGAAAATTGTATGAATTGTGGAAGGTAAATAAGGGAAATAACCATCGCATCATCGAATCATGCGTTGTGTTGTTTTAGCCACCAGAGGTTTCTGAATTGAGTGTCACCTCTTTAAATCTTTCTCGCTAAACATCTTAAAGGAGGTAAAACAGTAATCAATCCCATTACTACAACTGATTATTACAGCTTCATGTCGTATAAACGTTTTAGAAGTACTGACCAATAAAGAACGATCTTAATTTTTTACATACATAATTTCCTTCATTTGGAAGGGAGGTAAAGCTTTGGGGCTCATGTCATGTTTTACAGCACGTAAAACAACCTAAGCCTGAAAGAAGGAGTCTCTGAGCAAAATTTATCGTCCGTTTCACGCCCTGAATTGAATGGAACGCTGATTACCTATGCTGTTAAACAGCGTTCATAAATAAATCAAATCAACAAAACTGCTGATTCTCGAACAAAAGAATGTTTGTGTGCAGATTTTTATGCAGTTGAAAATGTTATAGGAAGATGCGGAGTTACTTGCAAAGGTGGTCACTGATGATGAGACTTAGCTACCTCGTTTCGATCCTGAGAGCAAATAGCAAAGCTCTTTCTGGAAACCTCCATCTTAAAAAAGAGGAAGAAGAAAAATGGTAGCTTCTGCTAGGATAGTTTTATATATATGTAAGAAGTGGTTTACAAGAATATCGTACCTACACTCACAAAGGTAACAGGAAGTACGGAGTAGTCTTGAAAGAGCACTGCACTGCCATTTCACATGTAAAATACCGTGTAACAAACTGGATGCTGTACCACTATAATACTTGACCGCTCATTAAAGGGAAGCAATTCTGAAGGATCTGTGAAAAATGGTTTCCAGCATTTCTTTGAAGACTGTCAGAAATACTGGAGTAGGTAATTTGCGTCCAACGGAAACTGCTTTGAGAAGGACCATCAAAATTACAAGGACGAGTAAGGGTAGGTATTCAAAAATTATTTATCGTTCTTTATTGAACAGTCCTAGTGGATTTGTGGATTACCGTTCGTGCACATTTAAACTATATACCCAAGTTGGCGTTTGTGAAGTTTAACGGAAATAAAAACTGACAAATGATGTCAGACGTTGTTAAGGCTGGAAAGTAATATTTTTGATTGGGCATTTCAATTAGCAACAACTTCATCTATTTTTACTATTATGTGTTGTCAGCTTTTTCTCAATGTAGTTTTCAATTTTTCCCTTCAGATCATCTTGGTAATTTGTAGTTTCCCTCACTACTTTCGGTTCCAGTAAGTGTAACACATATGTTAGAAGGATCCAATTTTGGATATTTACATTATGGAACTTCGCTCATTAAGGTTTACTTGATAAAGGGGTTCCAATACATTATTTGAATATTTAAAAGAGAAGGAATAACTTCTTTACTACTTATTTGAAGTGACTTTCATGAGACGGAATAGATTTTAAGTGATTTCTTGTATTTTCAAGTTCTTCTTGAACTTTCTTTTTAACTAAAGAAAAACAACTTTACTCAGCATATAAAACATTTTAAAAATAGCAAGAGTTCATTGTCAGCAATATTAGATAATAATAGTAACAGTAGCAATAATGAGAGTGGTTGGCTAATGAACTGTCATAGGTTTTCCAATAAATATCAGTAAAAAGTGTAAATTTACTGAGGTACTTCGAACCGAAAGATCAATAAATCTATTTCAGGTCCCTAGGTCTTAAGTTGACTTCACAATCCATGAAATGAAAGTTTGACTTAGTCTTTTAAACGAAGCTTAACAATATTATCTCTAATAGGAGAAGACTTGAGGTCTTCATATAATCCTAAAGAACACATTTTCTGATTCAGATAGATATGTATTTAATAATTTAATATAGTTCATTTTACTTAAAGTCCTCTTACCGTGCATCAAAAGTTTCATGATATGGAGTTGATAAGCGCCACTAGTAATTTACTTGCGGTTCGGAATATATACTGTAGTCGAACGGGTTGCAGCTGTAATGTTCACTGCATCCAACAAGAAGATGTATTTAAGCATTTTCGTAAAGAATAACTAGCTGTATCTATATATGGCAATGAACTTATTTCCTATGTAACTTTAAATAAGGATGAACAATTAGGTAAGCAAACAACGTTTGTTTTCAGGAAGTGATGTTTCATTTAGGAAGATCTTTTGCCAGGTCAATATGGAGACCCCTTTATAGCTCTGCTGAGGCAAACCTTTCGGCATTCTTGTTCTACGTGATAAACTAACTGTAACAAAATAAGACATTCGTGAGTCAACTGGTATAAATATCCTTCACTTCAAAATTGCGGTTTGTATAGGATGTCTTTAATATAATTTTTCCGACGAATACCATTTTAAACTAATCCAATAACAGTTCTTTTACATTATAAAACAATATGTTTGTTTGATACCTCGATATATCGGTCTGATTTGTGTGAAATAGGTTTCGAGAACTTTGGGCTTTTCTGTGAGACTTTTGGATTTTTAATATTTTCAAACATTTTTCTCTCACTATTCAGTAACCTTAGTTCGATTGCCCATAAGATTTTGAAAATCACCTGAATGGGTAAGCAGGGATTGGCCTTATTGATAATACAATTGAAGCAGATGTCATCAGTAAAATATTTGTTATTTCTTTCATGGCATACATGCGGGATGATTTGCGGGTGTGATTCTTTCGGAATCTGCAATAGCCTTTTATTCCCTAGTTCTTGGGATTCTTTTGACAATTGGCAAATGGAAAATATTGTCACTTCATTGTTTTGGCGCGATGAATCAAAATATTTTGAACATATGAAAATATAAGTAACCAATAATAATGTTTTAAATATAAATTTAGTTTCTAATGCATAATGGCCATACGCCTGTGTGTTTATAAAAACAGTGGCCATAACATAAAGAATGATAACAAACCTTTTACAAGGTCTTCACTTATACCGGTAATCTCTGATGACAGTGAGGGCTGAAATCCGACGAGTGGTATTGTATTCATCATAGCTGGATTTTACACGATCGACTAATAAACAATTTGAAATTTTGAACAGAAACTTTTAGGATCGAAGAAATGAACATATACTTCGTTCTATGGCTTCATTTCCATTTTATATTTGATCAAAAAATCAAATTTGATAGCTGTTTTAACCAGTATTTTAATGGAAATCAGAAGCATCATTCAAACCTTAATTCTTATAGCGTAACAAAATAGAATTGAAGTATCCTTCACTATTGATTGCAGAAGATTAAAAAGCTTATTCGTGGAATACTGTCGCTGTGACATGACAAAGGTAGTGCCAGTTAGTCATATAGTTTAATAAATAATCATATTTCAAAAATAGTCAGGAACCTGCAACCAATTATTCTACACACTAAAATTATGTAAAATAACGAACAAATTTATATGTCTATTGTTATCAATCACAATTTATCTCATGGTTATATCTCATGGTTATAATAATATCAATATAAGAATATCCTTTTTCTCTACATTTATAATATCCTAAACATTGACTGCGTCACTGATAAAAGGAAAGTACAGCTCATTTTTTAGGTTTGTACAATGAGGTTATTTAAGTTTCGGACCTGCGGAGATGACCGCATGCTGGGAGAAGCTACTCAAGGCCTTATAATGCATGCTCAGTTAGCATTTAGTAGTTAGTTTCAGGAAGGCTTTGTCAGCAAGTTGTTGTGCGCTCATGTGTTGCTTAGTGTTTCCATTATATGTAAATATTTTGCTAATCGTTCTTTGATTGTTATACCGTTATATAAATATGGACTTGAAGAACTATGTGCGATACAAGTGTTGTTTTGTTTGAGCAGTGCTTAACGCCCGTTTTTACTGCTGAGGCACCACAGGTGGTGGACACTGATGATACATGAGATGAAATGATAAATTGGGAAGGATATTTTTTTATAAGGAAGGAAGCGTTCCAAGCCTAAGTTTAGGGTACCTCCCCGCATTTGCCAGTTATCAGGACTGAGGAAAACCTGAAAAAAAAACCCAGTCAGGGAGAACTGTCCTGGCGGGATTCGAACCCCAGACCTTCACATCCTCTCGGCCATCCGTGGCGGTGCGCGATACAAATGTGAAAATTAATACTTGCAGTGATGTGGTAAGGTGATATGCAAGAACATATTGTGGCAATCGTGTTCCAGATAGCGATACTATTCGACAACTTGTTAAAATGTTACCACAGACAGAATCTTTCAGTGACAAGTTAGTGTTCCAAATTGTCGTGCTCTTACGGACGAAATTTTAGATGAAATGTATGAATTTCCCACGCAGATATCGGCTATGTATGATTTTTTAAATTTTATAACACGGGTTAGTGTTAATTAATATCAATTTTAAATTAAGTATAATTTCATGCTTTTCGTAAAAATATAAATACTAAAATAAATTAACAGTCTCTCTTTTTCCGAATGCGGAGTCTGCGCTTTCCCTGCAAGCAGTCACACTCAGACAGCCCGTAATTTAAATAACCTTACTGTATAAATAAACTGCAATGGCTTCACTCTGATTCCAAGGAAAGATAAGCGTTGCATTGACCTTCAAGCAACTTAAGGGTTCACTGACGAGATGACAGTGTGTAAGACATTTGTGAATAGCTTATTAATAGTAAATATTCAGAATGGACGAAGACAATTTTCCACTGGATCTGAATTTTTACCTGCTGCCCGTGGATTGAGTTTTCTTCAAAATTAAATTAATTCATGCGTGAAGGTTCTAAGCTTCATTTATTTTATGGCTTTATATTCTGTTAATAAAAACCAAAATAAACTCTTTGAAAAATGTGTGTTACATAATACAAAAACGTTTAATTACATGTTGATAGAAATGAACTACGCATGTTTAATTACGTTATACACTACTGCTTAAATTTAGGTTAGAGGGTAATAAGGAAAAACTACAATTAATGCTGCTAACTATTAACCAAGATGAAAAGTTCAGACGTAAGTGTTCCTCATTTAAACAGATTATATTGCTTAAACTTAACCTAACATTTAACTATTAGTTTGTTTTATAATTATATGGAAACAACATTAAAATGGTGGTAAATCAATACATGCATTTATGTTTTATTAAACATCACTCGGTTTCAATATTATGGAATTACGCTAAAATACTAGGGATATTTTCTCACTCGAAAAGGAAACTTTAACACAGGGTGTCGCGGGTTCTAACCCGGCCAGGACCGATGGATTTTTCCGGGCGTAAAAATCCTAAGTATGGCTTGCTTTGGGAGGGAAGTAAAGCCGTGGGTCCCGTGTCGTACTTTTACGGCACGGAAAAGAACCTCAAGCCTGAAAGAGAGGCCTGTGAGCAAAATTTGTTCGCCGTTTCACACCCTGAGTTTAATGGTATGCTGATGACCTGAGATGTTAAAGAGCGTCCGTAAATAAATCAATAAAAAAACACAGGTTATAAGAAGTAACATCATCTCTGTGACATATTGTAACAATACCACCACTACTGCAAGTTTCCAAATGCTCTAGTGTTTCAAAACTATATAATACAAACTTTCATTTTGAAACTTATCATGGACACCCTATCCTATCATCTTATTTACACACATGCTCTTCCTTTCTCTGCATGAGGCGTATCTGTGAAACGGTTCACTTGGGACTTTCTCAATTTGTTTAGAATCTTAGTTGTTGCTATAAAGTTGTATCACCTCTTAATTTTGTTACCAAATTAATTGCAAGCTAGAACCTTCTGTTATGCCTGAAATATCAAATGTCATAATGATCCTATCTTACATGAATTAAGTTGTTCCTTCAAAATTATTACAGTAATAGAACCACACATAGCTACGTTTATTGCATTTCTCATATACTCTTTGTTTTATTCATTCTCATATTCATTTTAAGCTAGATCGGCGTTTCCAAATTGTGGATCGCGTAACCTCGAGTTCCTCAAAGTGGATTCACGAAGCATATAGTACTGTTAACAACATTCTTGACTGTATTGATATGAACAATGAACTACGAGAAATCGAAATATTACAAATTATGCTGTATATTTAATGAGGTACAGTAAATTAGAATAAAATTAAAGGCCACTATTGGTCAACGAAGGAGCTCTCAAATTGGTAAGCCGATAACTGGTTCATGATTGAACATTTACATGTACCATCATGGTTTCCTGGCTAGAGCATGCAGTAATCTGGGGCTCGCCTGCCTAGATTTTTCCGGACTATGAAAGATGGACATGAAAGTATTGATGCCTTTCGTAATATCTTTTATTTGACTGGAAAATTAATTGCATTTATTTACACAAAATTATATACACCGTTTGGGAAACGTAAAATTAAAACTCAAAATGTTCTAATAAGTCGATATGTCACAGATCGTAAGTGAAATGCAACATCTTCCCTCTCCCTTATGAATTATCATTAACGAGTAACGTTGTATATCCTTAGTTATTATTAACACTAATGTTCTAAGCGTTTATAATGTATTGAATGTAAGACTGTTGTCATTATTATTAATATTATATAAGAATAAACTGCATTAAAACTAAAACTGTATTTAAAAGGTATATTTGTTTTATGATTTTAATGTTTTTAGCCAAATGATTACCTAAAAACTTATAGAATGGAAATTTACAGTTTTAAACTTTGAGTTAAATTTTAGGGGTCTGCGGTGAAATAAGGCCTGAGAACCCCTGAACTAAATACGAGCTGATATCAATAATACTCGGGATTGGTGCTGCCCTCTCGACGTTAGTTACAAAAGAGTATTGTACCGCTAAGTGGCAACACTAGCACATCTGATGAGTGAATGTTTAAAGTTTCATGCAACTGGTTAGATGTGATGAGATTCTATAGTACTTTTCATGATATTCTGTGTGTAGTTTGTGGCGATTTTATAATGGATCCAAGATTAGAACGGAAAGTGTGCATCAATTTCTGTGCAAATCTCGAAAAAAATGCTACGGACACCCTCGCAACAAGTATTAGGGGGACATAGCATGAGGTGTACACGTGTGTTTGAGTGAAATGCTCGGTTCAGGGCCGGCCTTACAGCTATTGAAGACGATGCTCACACCGGTAGGTCCGTCAGCTGCACAACGCTTGACATTGTTGTCAAAGTTCAACACCTCGTTCGTGAGAATCGACGTCGAACTAGAGAAGACCAAAGTTCAACACCTCGTTCGTGAGAATCGACGTCGAACTAGAGAAGACCTTGCTCATGAGGTGGGAATTGGTTATAGGACATGCCAACGAATTTTAGCTCATGAATTGGGCATGCTTCATGTCGCCGCAAAAATCTATGCCAAGGATCCTGACTGCTGATCAGAAGGCGCAGCGTGTTGAAGTTTGCTCGGATCTTCGTCAGGCCGTATCTGATGACCAACTTTCTTTTCCATGGTCATCACTGGCGACGAGAGCTGCATGTACGCTTATGACCCGGAGACAAAACAACAATCTTCCCAGTACAATCTTCCCAGTGGAAGACCCCGAACTCATCAAGACCAAAAAACGAGACAAATGAAAAACAAGGTCAAGAGTATGCTTCTCGTTTTTTTTTTGATACCAAGGAGATTGTGCACAAGGAATTCGTCCCACCAAATCAAAGAGTGAATTCCACGTACTACTATGACGTTTTGCGACCGCTCCGTGAAAATGTGCGGAGACAATGGCCCGAACTTTGGTGACAAGGAAACTGGCTGTTGCACCACGATAATGTGCCCTGTTCACTGGAGCTTTTTGACGAAATAAACAGACCGTTGTCCCCCATCCACCGTATTCGCCTGATTTGGCACCCCGTGACTTCACTCTATTCCCCAAACTGAAAATCAAGTTGAAAGGACGTCGGTTAGACACAATTGAGAGGATTCAAGAAGAAACGCTGTCTGTGCTGAACACCCTCAAAGAACATGACTTCCAAGATGCACTTGGAAAGTGGCAGAATCGCTGGAACCGGTGTATACGTGTGGAAGGCAACTACTTCGAGGGTGACGACGGTCATTAGCCTCGAAGTAAGTTTCTGACTAGATGGCAACACTAGTCCTTCTTCTGGATACCATCTCGTAGTTCCATAAACGTTCATTGCCAATCTAATTGAAATGCCATTTTCATTTTATATTTATGGAAATTCGTACATATTTTCCTGATAATTGTTCATTGATAACATCTTTCTGTGTGTGTTTATGACAGAAAATGGTGACAAAGTCTTATGAAAAAAGGTTAGATTATAGCTATATCTGTGCACATAATGGATCCAGTGCTAGATTATGAGAAGGCAAAAATTAAAACCTGCTATTTAAAGTTTAAAATAAGCTGATGGTAAATGTAGTATGTGCATTACATGTGCGTATAAGTGTGTTTAAAGTCGGTTTTATCTACTGAGGCATTACAGGCAGTAGACAATAACGATACATGAGATGAAATGATAAGTTGGGAAACGAATTTATTTTGGAAGGCAAATTACAGACCTAAGCTTAGAGTACCTCTCCGATTTGCCAACAATAAGGAATGAGAAAACCCGAAAAAATCTCAGTCAGGAAGGATGGTCCTGCAGATGTCGAACCGCACACCTTACCTTAGGAGTTGTGCCTTAACGACCTCAGATACCAGTGTCGGTTTAGTATTTATATGTTGATAAACTTTTTCGTCATAATAAATTCGAAATGCATCGAAATTGGCCATAAAATATTAAAAATTAACTTTTAATATTAACATTATTTGCAGACTAGTCTTATTAATTTGCATGATAGTAACATTACTACAAATATACTTCTTGCTGTCATAAATACACAATAGCATCGTTCGTCAACGCGGCAACCGTGTATACTTTATATTAGAAATCCCTAAAATATCACATTTTCTGAAAGTTTGATAACAATTTTAAGCTGTTGCGTATTTAAATTTTGAAATTATTCAAGATATTTTGCTTTAGAGTGTGTACATTATAAAAATAAAACCTTTGTCCAGGATCTTAAAACCTAGTGGATGAAAAATGACCTAACAATATTCATTAGCACAGAAGAACTGACGATTGTAAATTGTACTACTTCTTTAGTTCCAATAATAATAGCATTTCATTAGAGAGGTATTTATTAACCATGAATTAATGCAGATACTTGTTATAAAGAACACTGGTGAAATATGAGGAGATGATATTAGTAGCATTCTCAGATGACTCAACATGGTGCACAGTAGCATGGGAGGAACTTATAGTGTCAGGGTTGCAATGGAAAACTAAAATTAAAAACTATCGTTATAAACTCGGCTTCCCTATGTGGGACAGTTTGCAGCAATATTTCTCGTTACCCTTCATACATTCAATCATGACATCTTGCAAGGTCAGAAAGACACCAGTGTTTCTGTAGGAAGATCAGAAATGGCCGCTGCTGATCATCTCAAATATTTTTTATTCCTCTCAGCGTCTGAACACCACATCTAAACTGTATAATAGTATACCGATTTATGCAAACACACCATCAGATCCGTGAAACATTCCAAGCACAGTTTTACTATGTGACCGTCTTTAGTTACCTGGTTCCTCACTTTGGTTTCCAGAGCGAACACGGCCTTTGAGGAATTGCGACTATACTTTTTTGAATGGAGGAAGTAATTATTAAAGGAGATGTGCATTGTGTTTCATACAAAATGAGCAATATTTCCGCCATTTTCTACAAGAAGGTTGACTACAGAATTCATATATTTTGCTTGTATTACCCAAATTTTTAATAAATGAAGTGTTGAGACGCCGTGAGTTCGCGACACAAGATGCCAGTGATGGCGGAATGTTGCTCCGTTAAGCGACTGACTTGCGAATGGACGGTTTTCAATGTGCCATGCTATGCTCAGATACAACGCCACTTAACTCTTTGCCTTTATCGCTTCATTAGCATTAATTATTATATGATACTGCGCAGAATTTTTTTACAATGTCAATCCTGGCAAACATAGTTTTTAATTTGCTCCATGAAAAGTTCATGTGTATTACATAAAAGATGTTAAGTATCAATAGTGAAAAATGCATCCCTATATATCTACCGTGATGCTTTTCATTAAGAACAACAGAAAACCAGAAACGTTTGTACAGCACAATCGCTCTATTTCAAGCATAAAATTCTGACAAACAGCCAGCGGCATATCTTCAACAGACACTAGTTTATTAAAAAAAAAAAAAAAAAAAAAAAAAAAAAAAACTGGATAACTTCAGCATTGAGGTACCTGTCAATGGAGTTAGAGGTGTTGGTTGTTAACGATACGCTGTCAAAGACTAACATTGAAGCCTTTGTGTATCTATACCTTCCGGCAACATGAATTCAACTTTCTATCATTGTGTTCCACACCCTTATAGGACGTCTTCATGGAGCGTAAAATCACAATTTTCTTTTTCCAGACGTATCAACGTGCGCCAGTCAAGACAGGTAACGAATCTCCAATACTCAGCACATAAATCTAACTAGGCATGTCAGCTCTTCTGTACAGTCAGTTTCATGCTAAGAAGTGAAAAGTAAGGGCGTGATAGGAATGTGGTTTATAGATGTCGCACATCCAATATTGCAAGTGCAGTTAACAAACTGAAAAACGTGTTCTATTTGGTATTGTTGAATAATGGAGCGAGTCCTCTCAAACCGAGGAACTATATGATATTTCTAGAAAGATAAGGAGCAGAGCTAGGAGTGGGAGGCCTGCGTTTCGATTGCTGCTATAGCTGTCCTCTCTGATTGAGTGATTTTACACCTTTTCTTCAATGGAAATCGTCGGCGAGATACCCTAAACTTAGATCTGGAATGCTTTCATCCAAAAAATTTCATTCCAAATTTATAATTTCATCTTATGTACAATCAATGTCCACCGCTGTGGTGCCTGTGTAAAAACGGGCGTTAAAAATTCTTAAAGAGACATAATTAACTGATCTCCGTTTCTGAAGTGGGTTTGAAATTTCATTTCTTCCTTTCCAAGATAGGTGTTTTGTATACCAATATTTCATTTTAATTAGCTACCCTTTTGCGTTTGTTTCATTCAGTAGTCAGCTTCTAAAATGTTTATGGCTTAATTTAATTAACGTCTAAAATTCCTAATTACAACTTGCATTTTTCGCTTTCTAAAAGACCCATAAGTTATTAAAAATGTATTACCTTTTCTTTCTTTCTTTTTTCTTTCTTTTTTTTTTTACATTTTCTTATATATGTTATTCTCTATACAGAGAGTGTTATACTTGATCAATACAAAGTCGAACGCTTTAAGCAATAGAGAGACACACACACACATACACCAGTTTACAATCTTTCTGTCAAGCATTTCCAACTGCGACAATGCCGAAGGAAACTCAACAAATTTGGGAAGGCTGTATTATTGTCCTATTCGAAGCAAAACATAGCTTATTCGGCTATTATAGAAGCATACAAGAAGCAAAGTGCTGTATTATAGGAAGAAATAAGGTCTGTGCTGAATGTAAAGGAAAAGACTCAATAGGATTAATTTCAAAAGGGAAAGAAACAGGCAAACTCACAATCTGCCTTACTTCGAGCATGATGAGAAAAGCCAAATCCCTAGTCTCAGGCAGTAATCCACCCACAACACACATGGGACGTTACCTACAAGTTAGGAGCATCATTATGAATGGATAATGTCATAATTCATAATCATCCAGGATTTGAACTTGAAAAAAAAACGTTATAATGACAGAGCCTATAAATTATTGCCTTGCCATATTAAATAATATTGCATAAAAGTTGCAAATTGTATGAGAATCATATTGAAAACATAGATAAAAATTTATGGTGACTTTGGATGAACTATATGTCACCTCTGGTTCGACCCTATAAATCCAGGAGAGAATGGAGCAGAAAACATGAATACATTCTATTAACTTTAGTATATACCGCTGATGTGCTTATTATGCATTTTTGTGCATGTTTAATCCTGGAAGGAGAATTTGGATACAGGCGTTCACGTAGTGTGCATTGTTTTTAAACATTGTAAGGAGGAAAGAGAACTGATGAACATAACTACACTCCTTGAAAGCCTTCTTGCATGGTAAACACCATGTAAGCCTATAGCTGCCAAGATGGGACACAAAATCCGGCATGATTAGATTGTGAGACATGACATTTCCTATGAGAAAATGGAAGGGAAATTCGTTACCAGAGATCGGGAAAATTCCCTCGGTAACCCCTTGCTAACCTTCTAAAAGCTGACTATTGTTAAGGATAAAAATAATACATGTTTGTAATAATATGGATAGAAGTACTTCAAGCAAAGCTATATTATAAGACAAAAATAGTTGTACAAATTAAATAAATACATGAACTGGAAATAAATGTAACACATATTTATGGACCAGTTGGTATTCCAGTATATATTTCAGTGACATTCAACAGAAAAAAAAAAAAAAAATTGGCAAACGATGTTGGATATTGTTAAAACTGGAAGATGGATTATTTTGATTGGTTATTTTGATTAATTAACGCTTTATCTACTATATTTAAATATTAAATTATGTTAAAGTATTATTCCATACCAAATTTTGCGAAATTTTAAAATTCTATTTTTCTTATTATTAATATTATTATGGGAACACTTTTCCCTAATAGTAAAATGTTAATTTTTGGACCCCATTGCTGGTTAAAATAGTGAATTATTTTTCCACAAATTATATGCGCCCATTAATTGCCTGTGGTTACTTTAGTGGACTCTATAGGCTAAGCAGATCCTACAGCTCATTTCTCAATCAATGAACAGGACTCCTGGGCAATTTAAACCTTTTTATCCTCGTGCATAGCTGATTTAAACTTCTTGACTCTAGTTTGTTAACTCGTTGAATAATCCTATTAACAATAAAAACGATGAAAATATCCAAATTTTGTAATGCAGTTGTTCCAACCTCTTTTATAGACAAATAGAGTAATGCTTTAGAGCAATAACAGATGTGCTTTTCCGGGGATATCTGTTCTAGTGTCATTGAATGTAGCTGCTTATTAACAAAATGAGATCTTATAAACAGCAACAAAGAATGATTTACACACGATAGCGCCACAGAATGAACCTGCATTGCTCGCTGACAAAATTTCCTTACACTTAGAGCACTTAAATCTTAATAAGTAAACTCAAGACTTGTGTGGAAATGTCTCCAAGCTCTCGTTAATTTTTCCACAAAGAATCAATCAAAGAAATATCAGGAACATAGAAAGTAACGAAGCGGCAGATAAAATGGTAAAAGAAGAAACAGATCGATTTCATACGATCAAAGCCTTTCTGCGGCATTGGGAAGAAAACTGCAGAATCGCAATATATCAATAGATTAAGGAATAACATCGCATAAGATGAAAGAATTTCCCCGGTAAAGAACCAAATAAAATCCTTATTAAAATATCCGATAGCATCCTGGCTTAGGAACTTCTGAGTGGGATACAAAGTAAACCTGGAAAACTATTACAATAATTACTGAACATTAGTCATTCCGGTATCATCTACCTAAGACCGGACACCTACCATGGAAACACTACATGCCGTCTATGTTAATAGTCTGATGTGACTACTAATTTGGTGTATTTACGCACGCTCTTTAACATCTCAGGTCATCAGCGTCCCATTCAATGCAGGCATGGAACGACCGATAAATTTTCCTTAGAGGCCTCTTTTTTCAGGAATAAGGTTCTTTTACATGCTCTGAATCTAGTACATGCTGATGTGACTGCAAAACACATCTTACTAGATTGAGAAACTCCGAAAACACAGATAATATCTCTATGAGGATATAATCCTTTATATGGTGTAATTCGTGGGCTTGTAGAAAATATTCTAGAGCTCACTAAAAATATAGATCTGAAACTACGTACCACAATACTACATTCTACACACTACAATGCTGCATGCTCCAGTTTTCCAATTCACTATTGCAATCCATCTAATGACTGTGAACTGCGCTGGTGGTTGTAAAGATCAGGTGGCAAGATAAGATGGGGAATAGGGTGGGCCAAGGACACCATAAGATCTGCGAATTTTAATTTGAGAGAAAAAGAATGGGACATACAAGACAACGTTTGATGGAAAATATACTATGAAATAAGGAAATATGTGATATATTTCAAAGCGGCCATACACGAAGCGCAACTGATTTATAAACCATTCCTTTATATTACGGATTTCTTCAGTGTAGCCAATTTCCTTTGAAAGCTCAACATGTAGCTATGCGCAATAAAATTATGGGTATTCATTTAAAATAATTTTTGAGACTATGAGCACTTAAAGGGTGTGGCAGCCATCGCCTTCACTGCCCTTTCGGAATGCGAACAATACACTTCTTAGTGAAAGGTATGAGAGAAATTATTTCATGAAAACTTTTATTCTTTTAAAAACAAAGTGACCTGAACTGCTTTCCCTTCCTTGCGAATTTTATATTTAATTGATGAACATAACGTTTTCCCTAGTTTATCTATTAAAACCATTGGATATCAATGATATTCGTAAATTTTTTAAAATCATGGTAATATATATGTTGGTCCTGGTGGTGTAGTGGCTACCATACTTGCCTCCTATACCCAAGATCGGGGGTTCGAACCCGGCCAGGACCGATGGATTTTTTCGGGCGTAAAAATTCTAAGTATGGCTTCCTTCGGAAGGGAAATAAAGCCGTGGGTTCCGTGTCGTACATTTACGGCACAAAAAAGAACCTTAAGCCTGAAAGAGAGGCCTCTGAGCAAAATTTGTCGGCCGTTTCACGCCCTGAGTTGAATGGGACGCTGATGACCTGAGATGTTAAAGAGCGTCCATAAATAAATCAATCAAAAAAATGGTAATATAATTTACAAAATTTTAGATGCAATGTGCATATTAATTCAAATTCTGAACCTGTAAGATGTTTCTGTTAGTGAAGTTGGACGAATCGTGTTCATGAAGTGAGATTTTACCTTAAAAGCCCTATCCCTGCCAATAACAAATTTATAAAATTCATTGCCCATTAAAGCAGCAAATGTCCAAAACAACTAACTGATTTTTGCATAGTATGTTCATGTGATTGATATTAAGTTGCTTTGAATAGCCAAAAAGTTACAATTATTTGAATATAGTTATAGAATTTTACCTGAAAATCCAAAATTATATTTTCCAAAACATTGAACATAATATTTTCAAAGTTTTTACTACATTGGTTGCTACTTTGTTACTTAAAATCGTCGAAATTTTATGCTTATTAGTTTCTGATATTATTGAATGTATGGAACCTATTTTTGTTCAGAAAATTGCAACTAAACACAAAAAATAGAGGTCAAATTTAAACATGAAGTTGTCTCACATAATTTTTCAGGCTGGTAGCTCTTCTCATGATCCTGGCATCTTTTTATTATTTCATTTATTTATTCATTTACTGATCAAATTATTAAAAATATCTGCCCTGAAGAGCAAACATTTACAAAATGACTAACGTTTGACTGAGTGAATTATCCAGAAGAGTGAGAAAAACTCTGAACCTAATGTATAATTTTACAAATATTTAGGATTATATACGGATTTAAACAAAATCAAAATATGTGGGAAAATCAAAGTATTACAATGACATAAAATATGACAATGTGAAAAAGTATATTAAATCATTATTTTATTTCCCTTCAATAAAACTAGAAAGATGGACCTATTGAGGTATTCAAAGGTTTAGATATGACAAATGTTTTTATTGTTCATTATACTCATACTTTTTTTCCATATGTATGGGCCCAGAAAGAAATATATATGAACCCTGTCTTATTTCTTGACAAATTTTCATAACATCCTCATTTCCACCTGGTACGTCTACCGAGTTTTTTTAGTTGTTCTCCAAATTTAACCTGGATTTAATGAAATCTTTAAAATTTCCCAGCCTGGCAACGGATAACATTTTAAAGCAAAATCAAATTACCCTATACAATTATTTCAGTATAGTTTATTACACATATTTTATAATTATTTTTCCGTAGCAATCATTTTTATTATTTTTCATTATTATAATTTATGTTCACTATGCGTCATTAAAATTAATTAATTTTCTTAAATATATTGTTCTACTTTTTAGATCGTCTTGGTCAACCCCATTAGAGTACAGACCATTTAAAAATGTTATAACTAATTTCTCACCATAAAGTACTACAAATACTTGCAAGTCCTTTAATTATTAATTTGGAGGGAATTATGTCGCTCCAAGAAATACGGAATCACCAAAGAACGTATTCGAATAAAAAACAGAACTCGCATATCAGAAGGCATTCCTACATTAGACACGGGCTCCTGAACAGAGGGCAGAAGTTTTGATTTCCGCCAAGACCCTCCTACCTGAATGAGATTTTTTCAGATTTTCTTTAGTGCTCATTAATGTAAAATGCCAGTGAGCTGTGCTAAAATTTAGGCCTGGAAGTCTTCCTTTCGAATTTATATTCCTTAACTAACTTAAGATTTCACCTTAGTGCTTGTAATATTCCAGTGTGATATTGTGTGATATTGGCAATACAACGCTATTCAAAAACAATGAAGTGGCATAGGGTATCCTAATTACATACGAAATTAAAAAGTAGGTATAAAATGTAGTGAAAGCAGTTTTAAAAGTCCCGATGCATGGTTCAGCCGGTCGGCGGTTAGATTTCAAGTTGCCGCTGGTATTTCCTTCCGTATACTCGCGCTATTCATGAGCTACTTTAAAACTTAGGTGCAACATATTAAATAACAGAATTTGGTGTCACCCTCCTTACATTAGGTGCTGGAATTTTTGCCCATTTTCTCTGACACACAATCAAAATCTTCATTAGTAATGGGAACTGACACTGATCACTTCCCATTACTAATGAACCTAACTTCGTTTGGAATGTTTTAAGTTCTTCTAGTGTGTGATGATTAATTGAATATGCTGTTTTTCAATATCCTTCATAGTTGAAAATCATGCATCATAGCAGCTGGTTAGTGAAAAAGGCTTTATTTCAGCAAATTTCCTTCCTGTGAACGCAAGAAGTCTTCGATTTTTATCTGGTCAGTTACAAAACCTGTTTCATTATGTTTCTGGGCTAACTTAATAATAATAATAATAATAATAATAATAATAATAATTATAATAACAATAATACGTTTTGGTTGGAACAGGGCTGCTAGAAAATTTACACCTAAATGCCTGTCTTGTTCTGTCACACGAATTATTGTACCTTATGTATGCTTTGAAGATGAATATACGACAACGCTCGCACTGACTAGAGCAGCAATGGCGGCGCGCGTGCCAAGCAGGGAATCTCAGCCATTGGAGGGCTAGGACCGCTGGTCGGCCTGTTTAAATTGCTGGACTTCTGAACTGCTCTCACTGTATTATACCGGAAAGAAATAGAGAAATCAGAGATGAAAAAATATCGAAAAAGCATAAAGACAATTACAATAGATAATTCAAAAGATCAACGGAAGCAAGAAACGAACGAGTTGTTACCACAAAGCTTATTATTCAATATCAGTAGATAAACTAGAATAACATTGCTTACATCCCATTATACACAGTTGAAATTTTTTTAAATTCGTAGCAAACGTAGAGATATGCGCATTTATAAGCAGAGAAATTATGTTCTGAATTTTGTGAGTGCAAAAATCATGATTTTAAAATACATTAAACCATGCAGCAACTTTTATCATTATAAAATGAGCCTTTACGGGATTTGGGCAACTTGATGCTGAATTATTTCTCAATACGCTTAGGGTTCATGATTGAAAATCTCCACCCCAATTAACTAAGAGCAACGCGCGATTTATAGCGGATATTTCTTCCCAAAAGGCATATCCAATTTGTACAACGGGACCTGGATACTTAGATTTTATAGGAAAACTTGTTGATCAGTGTTACGGAGCATTTAAATGTCCTTTCAGATTCATGTAAAGCTCAGACTCTCTGGTGAGTCACGGTTGCATGAATGGAAATGGAACCAAACACTCATTTCTATTCACATAATTAAGAAACTTTTAGCATACCGTAACATACCATAGGTAACTTTAATACAGCTCACTTGTGGACATAAATGTCCTAGTCGTTCTTTCGACGAATTTTAGAGATGCTTACAGCATTAATATACGTCATGATTGCTCAGATTAGTTCAATAAATTACATGTAATTTCAGTTGCCTGTAGCATCAAGAATTTGTAGACATTGGCTTAAGTACGCCTCTACAAGAATGCATGGGAATTATGAAAGATGCTGTTCACAAAAGTGAAATTGAGCTAAAAGAACCACAGATGCTCAAAATATATGATTTTATATAATTGAAAAACTAGAATATTACTGCTAGAGGGTTTCACTCTATAAATATGCACCCGTAACATCTAACGATTTCAAGTAATCGTTCTCTGTGTATAATGCTATAATCTTAAGAAAAATTCAGTGCCTCCAGGATATTTGGAAAAGTATTTGATAATGTATAGTCCCTTCCAATAAAACTTAAACATTTAAATGGATTTATTCCGATGATTCTAAAATAAATTCCAATTTAATATTTGTAGCAGAAATTATTAGTTAATTACTGTTTATTTTAAAATTCAGGCATGCAATTTTTCGGCCTGACTAGCTGCAACTTAAAAGAAACTTGAGAAGAAAATATATTTTCTAACATGTATAAATATTTTGCCAATATTTAAATTGAATATTTGATGTTACATATAATTGTTTCATTACACATTTAATTATGTTTATAAGCAATTTTGCCTACATATTAATATACATATTTTTCCATATGATTGCACAAAATTCGGGCTGTAGTCATGCCAGTGGGGATGTAAATAGAATTAACACATTCAATCTTAAAGACGTGAACATGTTCATAACATATAATAGAGAAGGTGACACAAGTAGACTGAGAATATTGTGTAAAAGAACTATAATGTGATGATATCATGAAAGAAATAAAAAGTAAGAAAATGTAGAAATACTTATTGTAAAGCTACGAGATCCTGGTAGCGAGGGAATTAATGAAATGTATACTGACAAAAATGACTGGTGGCAATGGTTTTCTATCAGTTTCGCTGTATTAAAATAACGGGTAATTACCTTAATTATTGCCAAAATGCAATTACGTATTTATATTCCGAGCATAGTAAAAAAGAAAGATAATATATTTGTTGTGATTCATTTATCATCACGTTTGTATCCTAAATAATTAATTGCAGTGCAAGGAAGAGACTAGTGTGAAGTACGTGTGAATGAGACGAAAGGTAAGCGAAGCGATGAGTGAGGAGCGGAGAACATCCGGCAACGTTGTGCAAATACTCACGCTTCATTCATTGTGAGCCAAATCGCTTCCCTTTTGTAAAGCACTCTGCATAATTTTACTATATCGTCTTTGACTGCGGCAGTAATAAGTAGAATCTAGGAAGGCAGAGAAGGGGTAATGAGTAACCAGCAGTTAGCTAAGTCGAGCTCAAAAGTTTTCGAATTTAGGACCTTGGTTTGTCAAACTATACACCAGTTGCTTTAAATTAGCTGGATATTAGCAGAAGTAAAAATTTCGCCAGCTCGTAGCCCTTTGGAGTAATGAGGTTAGTATACAAAAGAAAAGTACCTAATCATGCTTTCTTTCCTTTTGTTCACAGTTGTTTTCAGGTGGCCATTTGTAGGCTAGTAAGTTAGAAAACAATTTATCTGTTGCTATACATGTCCTTTGTTAACATAACATTTGCGCAACTGTTCGTGCAATAAGTCTATATGATCCCATAGCTTTCTCTCCTTTGTTTCATGATTAACTTAACTCGCCTTTTGGGTCTCATAACCCACTTTATTCAATATTAAAATGATAAAAAACCTATTCGTAACATATTTACATTTATTTCTCATACCATCCATTTGAAATACAGAAATTGGAATATTTTCAGGTAGAAATAATTATGAACCCCTGACGGTATGTGTATGTGATATCGACTTCGTAGAAGATTTCCCTTTGGTATTGGTATGCTGCTCTAACACAAGGTCTCTGGCTGTTACACCCATGACATGCTTTAGTCACGTGAATTACGGAAAACACGCAGTAGAGGAGGTAATATGTGTTTGGTCTGCACCTGTGGTGTAACGGCTGCTGTTCTGAATCTAAATGAACATGACTACCACTGCTACAGGTAACTTGTAAACAAATTACCCACTAAGTGCTAATTTCTTAACATTAGCAGCTAAATGCAGGAGTCATAATATACCGGATTCCGAGTTCTTTGATGTTATATGTTTCCCCCATTATATAACATGTGTTCCAGTCAACTATCCACCAACCACATACAAATAAATTCCGGCGTTATCCATTCTCTAGCAGATGACTGAATGAATTGCACAGTATATCAACCTATAAATCCATAAATGATATCTTCAAAGTATAGGCAATTCCCTTCGTGACCAAAGCTTACACATTTGCATTTATTGGACTGTTGAGAAGTACAGAATAACAGTCAGCAGGGGAAACAGTCAGAAAAAATCCCCATTTTATTTTGTTTTTCATTTTTACTTAATATTTACAAGAAAGCATATGTAATCCACACTAAGTATAGCTGCAACTCTGTTTATAATTATTTGCTTCTCAGCGAAATTTTTATAATTCAAGTAGTTTAGTCAATATTTTCACAAGTGCATGTACTGTGGTAAAATTTGCAGTAGGTACTTTCCCAAGACCATCTTAGAAAAATCACTGCGTATGGAACAGACAAGACATTGGTTCAATCTTTCAAAAATGTTAATCGGCATCTCGGCTTTTGAAATAAGAAATTTTATTTACAGTATGTTGTATTAACTTCAAATCGTTTTATAAAACAGTTAAAGTGATATGATCTGTCGACAGAACAAACAGTTACTGCTAAGAAATGTATCTGAAAATTTGAGCAATTCTCATATATTAAGGCATATTTTTTAATTATTTAAAGAGATTTAAGAAATAGCAAGTTGCGTTAAACGTAGTCTTTAAATTTTAATGACCATTCCCTGAAAATAGCTGGGTAGCACACAAATACTAGCCTATGTTACAGGAAGTATTAGCTGTGATAGTAGTGATAGTGATGGGGTAAAGTTGGTATTAGCTCTAGATCATGGCGGAAACAGAATATTAGCACTATGTCATTGGTGCCCTTTGAGTAAACAAACATGTTCAGAGCTATCGCAATAAAATTATTTTAGACACCCAAATAATTGAACCTTGAAGTGAAATGTATGTTTCGCAATATCATTTTATGATACCAGCATTTTGACAACAGTTTTTAGACCCACTTTAAGAATGTACATGGCGCATCAGGAGGCTGGGAAGTGTTCACATTCTCAAGCAACACTTTTTAATCTCCAAGGCTAATATTAATTAGTATTAAGTATATATTAATATCATGATTATGCTACTTACTTTTTCCTTCTCCGGACCATTCCACATGTAGTAGGCCGCCGTTGACCGAGTTCTGCAAAACTGTCCTCTCGTTCCCATGCTTAAAATCCAGCCGTGGAACCGGAGGTAGGTCAGTACGAGTTTAAATCTAGGAACTTACGGTCGCGTTCTTGTGTGACAGTGTATCAAATATACATTAGGTGGTGTAAATAAGTACAGTATATTAATTGGATTAATATGGCTCAGTTCGGGTGTTCTATTCCCAAGAGTATTTATTTGCGATTCATATGTGCGTACAGAATCGGCTGGTGATGTGCGGAGATTGATTCCAGGAATATTCCCTGATATTCAACTTCCAAATCGAACATTGATTCACAGACTAGTAAATATTTTCGTGAAACAGAAAGTGTTATACAGAAGACACGTTAGATAACATTAAGAATGCTCTGAAAAGTACCCCTAAAAATAATTTCCAAATCTATCTCAGCAAACAGGATTTTCCTATTCCTTGGTTCCAAAGGCCTCAAAGCTACTCAAGTTAAACCCTATACAATTATTATAGAGCAAGTACTTAAGCAGAGTGACCTTGCATCCAGGAATAGATATTATTGATGATATTTTTATTAACTTAATTTTCTTTAAAGACGAACCTTTGTTCCACCTAAAGGATATGTTAATTCACAAAACAACCAATACTGGAGTTCACAATAACCAAGCCTGTTTCACGGATCCCCTGGATGATCAAAAGGTGGATGTGTGGTGCGCCATTAGCGCTAAGGGAAGATAAGTTCTTTTTTTTTATATATAAGAAACAATTAATAGTGATAGGTTGGACAGAATGTTTTGAAACCCTTTGTCCGTGAATTAAATGGAGGGAAGGTAGGTTCGAGACGTTCCAACCAGACTCTGCAACAGCACATACAGTTCATGTCTTCTTGCATGCAATTTATGAAATATTCTACAATAATAATCACTAAACACATGCACCTCCTCGGTTTCCCGATTTAATACCGTGCGATTTTTATTTCTGCGGGACATTAAGGGAAAATTGTACAAGACTAATCCGCAACCGTTAGATGACCTGAAAAATAACATTTGTGAAGAAAGGTTTTCCTTTCTCAGAGGGAAAGGGTTCATTTAAAAAACTGATGCCAAAAATGTATGGAAAAATATGCAGGCATTTCCATCATCTTCGTGTTTGAGAGTACCTTTATGTGTTTAAGTGTTAATAATTATTTTTTTTTAATTGGAGTTTAACGCCGGCTTTTACTACTGAGGCACAAGGGAAGTGGACACTGGTGATACATGAGATGAAATGATATATTGGGAAAGGTATTTTTTTAAGCAAGGAGACTTTCCAGGCCTAAGTTTAGGGTAACTCCCGGGCATTTGCCATTTATGAGGACTGAGGAAAACTTGGGGAATACCTCAGTCAGAGAGGACAATCCTGGTAGGATTCGAGCCCCAGACCTCCCGCTCACGAGTCCGCGCCTTAACTACCTCGGCCATCCGTAGTGGTACATACCGTAACCTATGTGAAAATCATAGCTGTGGACTTTCTAAATTCCGCTCACCGCGGTACCAACTTGAACCGATCGACCGTCCTTTACGCGTCGAGGGGTCCCTAGAAGGAAAAGTCACCCATTATATCACGTTCTTTGCAATTCCCAGTTTCTCTTAGTCCTGAGCTATATTTTAAGTATAAAACATAAACAAACGAATAAATAAATAAGCGGGGAGTAGAAACGATAATACTATTTATAGAGTTCAAAGTTGCTGGAAGTTTAAAGATTGCCATTTAACAATGTATTGTACGAATTTATAAAATACGCAAAGAATGTAAACGTTATATCATCGGATGCCTTAACACACATTGAAGATAAACATAGCAAAGGCGAGTGAAGCGAAACAATTATTTGAAATTTTCGCTTTTAGACCATACCGTTATACTATTTGGTATCTGATTCTGTGAATATAAGCAATGATCACGTGTGCGATTTCCTGGTGAAAAGTACGTAAGCTTTTAGAAGTTAGAGGTGCGAAGGAAGATATTTCAGTTGTAATGATTTCTTAATTTTTTTAAGTTTTATTATGTTTATTTTCAAGAAAATTGCAACTAAAGTGGTATAATGACTACTATGGTAGTAAAGTTCACAATGTTTTTATGCTATTACTTGTCTTTTCAAATTTATTATGTGTTGTCATTGCTGTCAATATCGTAAAATAAAAATATTTGTACTGGCAATTGCAAAGGACCTATAAATTGCTGGTGATTTTAATTATTTATTTCTTAATGGAAATGTTACATATTTGTGTCTTCATTTCAGTTGGGTAAATATAGTCGGAAAAAAGAATGCATGCGGTCAGATGATGATATTGTCCAGCCTTTAAAGTCTGTTATAAGTTGCATGTCTATGCAAAGAGTAGAAAAGTAGCGAGGTATATACTTGTTAGGAAGAAAAGACTCAAAAATGAACAATTTTAATAATATTAAAAAGAGAGGCAGACAAACAGTATTCCCGGCATTACAGGAGAATGAAATAAACACTAGAATAATTTGAATGATTTAGTTGGGCTTTGGAATTAGAAGGAATGTGTTCTGCCGCTTATGTGTTTCATTAGAAAATGGAATTTAAAAAATGCGATATGCAGCAGTTTTCTAGAAAATACTTCATTGAATAAAATTTATTCCGATGCTAAGTTTGTGAGGAAAGGTGAATAAATTCAGTGCCAAAGAGGAAGGGAATAGTGTCACGAAGTATATGCAGGAGGTAAAGAAAAGAATACATTTATTTGTGGTAAACAAATTGGGGGCCAGAAAACTCCAGAAATGTTAATGTGGTATTATTTTATATATTTTTTAAAATTGATAAAATATATTTTGACTTCATTGATTTTCTGTAAATTTGTTTTGCTCACAATACCAATCCTATTCAAGCACTAAAGGGGGTGACTAGGATCATTTCCCGCCATAAATTTTCTTGAATTTACGGACTATTATTATTATTATTATTATTATTATTATTATTATTAATTTGTGACTGGATGTCCACATTAAGTAGGTAATTTGATATTGACGCACACAATGTAAATAATTACGTTTCATTTTACGTTCCGTTATAAGATTTGAAAAAAACAAAATGATCGGATTCACCCGCCTTTACTCTACATGCTCTACAGTCATTACTTCCGACATAGAAAAATGATATATATTTTTATTTGCAAAATTTGAGATAATTCTAAATAAAACATTATATTTAAAACAAACTTAATTCCTCTTAATACAAACACTAATATAATGCAAATTTCTAGTTAGATAACTGGCCCCTCTAGAGCCATGATATTAGTCAAAAAATCCTCATGATGCTTGTATTCATAGTTGCACTGAATTACACTGCTTGGAAGTAATGAACTGAATTTTAATATATTCACAATAATTAAATTACATATTTTTTCCAAACACGATGAAACGCCAGCAAAAATCATTGCATTGCTTAGGAATAAAGGCAAACTTTCTCGTCTAATATTAGCTTAAACTATGGAACACACAACCGCAGGGATATGTGGATTACTGTTACAGCAGCATATCTTCAAAGGGTTATCTCCTGCAAATAGTTCGCCTGTTACTCTCCGGGAAAATGACAACAAACTCTTGCTTCTATTTTGCTTGTTTCTCTGCTATTACGCGGCTGGAGGGCTTTAGAGATAAATGCAAATGCATTTAAATCTTTTCACATATAGAAGCCAAGGATATTATTATTTCAGAAAAAAAAATTAACAAATTTTTCATTGTGGATGAAATATTTATCATTTCTCGATATGTCTGACTGCGACTACAGAAATTACACAGCAATAAAGCATCGCCACAGGGCAACTCAAATAAGACTTATCTGGTAAAGATGACTATTAGTCACTTCCTCTTTGTAATGTAATTGTGACGGGATACAAATAGTTATTTGGAGTTAGATGTAGTCTCCGGGAAAATATCCTTCATGTTTATCTCTGGGAGAGATTCTGGCCTTATAAAAATATTTTAAGACTTAAATAATGCAGTCAAGATGCTTCTTAGATATATTAATGACGCCAATAATTCCGGACACAGCTCTCTTTAAGGAGGGTTGTTGTTCAAAGTTTCGTTCAGGGCGTTGTTGTTGTTCAGTATCGGAAGAGAGTCGAAAAGCTTTCATCGGTTTAGGTAACGTTAACTTCTCTTTCTGCAACAAATTTATAATTTGTTTCATGATGCTTTCCTAGGCACTTAATTGCTATATAATTTGTGTTAAATACAAATACTATGTTTTCTATTCGGTATTTGCTAATTGCTCATTTGACCCTCTCCGCTCTTTTCAAATTTCTGTGCTGTGCTAATCATACATGTCCATAACGAATGGGAACAATTTCGTCACTTACTCCATTACGTTATAATATATAGAGTTCCGATGCAATAATATTCATACATCATTGTCCAATGTTAATATTTAATCTACAAAATAGATATGAGTGATTATGCATCTCTTTAAAATTTTCTTAATAACGGTATGTCATATACATAAAAGGATATATCTTATACTTTTTTATAAATTTCCTATACCTTACCACCAGTGAAAGAACGTTTGTATACTTACTAGATTCTCCAAGTTTTTGTCATCCTATCACGGCATTTGGCGGGCGGGCAGTCAGGGAGGTTACTCCCGCGAAGCGGATATAATATCCGCCCAACTGATTCAAGTTCTTGCAATTATAAGTACAATTACAATAAAAATAAGCACTTACCTTAAGACAGGAGATGTTAAAAATATTACCCTGCTTCGTTTACATATTTTTGGCATCTATTAAGGAAATTTTCATTCATACTCATCAGTTCATTTTCCGAAATAGAGTCAATCTCTTCTCCGATACTCGTATCTTCTTCACTTCTTCTAATTTCTGGGGGTTTATTCCATATAATTTATTTTTAAACTGCTCTCATGAATGAAAATCACATACTACCAGTATGCCATTCCTGTAAATTTCTGAATTTATAGTATTCTTAAAAAGAAGAAAATAAAAGATAGATCTTGTATGCATTTATTGCGCACCAAGCACCGATCATGCAAGGTGATTTTTGTACAAAATCGCACTTTTCATACTCCCATTCCTGTTCCTTTGTCCAAAAACTTGGTCACGTAAATGGAACTTCATGTAATGAACATTGATGTGGATTAATTATTATAAATTAAGGTTGTATAACATCTAATTATTGAATTCCAGGATGAGTTACCTGCAATTCGTAAACAACAGTTATATTGTGTACTTTTTACTTAAAATTTACTCAATTTCGGAAGATGAACTAAGTGCGTAATGAAATACCAGAAATGTGGGAAAAGTAGCAGGATTGCATTTCCATCACCCCCTGTCATAGGTACATTTTTATTTTCATTGTAATTGTAGTTGTAATTGCTAGAGTTCAACCGACCTGCCAGCTGCCTTGGAAAGGGCAAAAATTAATGAGATACTCGGTATTTTCATGCATTGCTTGGCAAGTTAACCGAGTAAAAAATGTACGTTAAACAATATTAAAATTTCTCATTGCGGTTCTATTGACAGAGTTCATGGCTTATAATTTTTCAATCGGTATACGAAGATTTAAAGGAATTCAATTTCAAAGAGATCGTGTCAGGGGGCTTTAGTTGAAAAAGACTGCATTTCTACAGTTTATTTATCTGTTTTCTTATGTGTATATTGTTTCCCTCTTAAGAGTTAAATATTGCATTTCTGCAATTTCGTGTATTTCGTAGTGCATTGAGAAAGCATGTACGGTCCCAGGCCCCGTAAAAATCACATGACTTCTTTCGGAAAGGAAATAAAGCCGTGGGTCCCGTTTCATAAATTTACGGCACTAAAAAGAAAAAACCCAAGCCTGAAAAAAGAGGCCTCTGAGCAAAATTTATCGGCCGTTTCACGTCCTGAGTTGAATGGTACGCTGATGACCTGAGATGTTAAAGCGCGTCCGTAAACACACCAAATCAAGAGGTTTGTAGCAAAAATATTTTGTAAATAAATACAACACTACCACTACTACTACCATCACCATCACTACTACTACTACTACTACTACTACTACTTCTACTACTACTACTTCTACTACTACTACTTCTACTACTACTACTACTTCTACTACTACTACTACTACTACTACTGTTACTACTGCTGCTACTACTACTACTACTTCTACTACTACTACTTCTTCTACTACTACTTCTACTACTACTACTACTACTTCTACTACTACTTCTACTACTACTATTATTTCTACTACTACTACTACTGTTACTACTGCTGCTACAACTACTGTTACTACTACTACTATTACTACTACTACTACTACTACTGTTACTACTACTACTACTACTACTACTGTTACTACTACTACTATTATTTCTACTACTACTACTAGTACTACTACTACTACTACTACTACTGTTACTACTTCTGCTACTACTACTACTACTGTTACTACTACTACTACTACTACTGTTACTACTACTACTACTACTACTATTTCTACTACTACTACTACTATTATTTCTACTACTACTACTACTACTACCACTAGTACTACTACCACTACTACTACTACTACTATTATTTCTACTACTACTACTAGTACTACTACCACTACTACTACTACTGTTACTACTGCTGCTACTACTACTACTACTACTACTACTACTACTACTACTACCACTCTCCTTCAGCGTTCTCCACAGATGCTAAGAGCAAATTAACTAAATGTTTGGTAATCAGAAATGTTTGCATCTTAAATATCAAAATGGCACCATGGTTTTAACTTGATTGTTAACGGTGCCCTGAAGATATATGGAAATCAGTATGGGATTTTATAATAAGTACGGTTGAAACTCAACATACCGGTCTCAAACAAAGTAGATTGCCTTAAATCCGCACCATATCTATTAAGGGAAATTTACATTTAGCCAACACAGTTTTGTATATGGTGATAATGGTTCATGATTTTAATATATTTTATAATCTAACCTTTATGATTTTACTTTTCATTTTATTTATTTGTAATGTGAAACAGCTTTCACTAAAGAAAACAGATGCGATGTCTAGAAATGCCTTTCAACGCCGCAAGAACCTTTAAAATGCCAACGCTGTTTTAAGCAGCACGGGGTAATTGGTTTCGTTTTCTTCAGAGAAAAAGAGGGTTACCGTTTTAAAATAAAATTGATAACTGTCTGAATCAATATATTGAGTTGTATAAAAATCACCAGATTGAGAAAAAAACATATCTCTGCAACATTTTATAAATCATAAGCAGCTGTCCATGAAAAGGCGTAAATTTGCAAAAGTGTATCCTTGTATACATTAAATATAATTAAAATGTCTAAATTATTAAAATTAACACATTTTATGTATAAACACAACGCAATTTTGCTTGTGTATTATACGGAAATTACTACCGAAGGAGAAAATGTATGACAAGATAAGTATATCCGTTAATTGTGTTTACTAGTAAATAATAATGCAATTCACTTTATTAAAATTAAAGTTGTTAAAATATTATAGACAAATATTCAAATGGTTAAATCAATGAAATTTGAAGTTATTCTGAAAAGGCCAATAACCATTATCTACTTCGAATGTACACTGAACACACATTTACTCTCCTGGGTCCTATTCTACAAAAGTATGGCTACATATGGTTACAAATGTATTACAAATTAAAGGAATTTCAACTTGTAGTTATTGGCAGAATTTTGTTTCGCAAACGTTTCTTCTAAACATTTGCAATAGGTCACCACCATCAACGCCAAAGTTACAAGTACCCAAGTAATTTGTCATTGTTTTATTCCATAGAAGAATTTGCATTATTTATGCTCTTGTAATTTATATAGATTTCTGTACAGGAGTAAGAACAAGTCCAAGTTAAAATAATTTTGGAATCCGTTGATCTAATATGTGATCCAGTAGTATGGAAAGAGATAATCTGTAATAAGAATAGGCCGGTATATAAACAAAGAGTATGTACAACTAAGAATGATATTAGCCTTTCCCTTTTCAAATACACGCTTCATTTCCGGAAGTTGTTGCTAAATATGAAGTTAATAATTTTTCCTTCCGTCATTATCTTATGAATCAACATTGTTTCTTTTATGTCATTTTCAAAATTTTTGATTGTTTTGAAAATGTAATTCCCAAACAATTCAAAAGACGTGCATAAATACAAGAGATCAATAGATCTAATAGATACATTATTGTACGCAAAGAGGCAGATCGTTTTTTGTCACATTTTGGATTAAAATTAAATGCCTACGATGTAGAATGTAACATGAAAATTTACAACTCTCATCTCACAGTGGCGGAAGATTGTGCTTTGGTGGTGAAAAATGCATTGCAAAGCGTTTAAATTAGTTTTGGGAAACAATATCAGACCAATATATTTAGAATGATGATAATGTAAATTCACAAATAGGAATTTATTACTCAAAAGTGAATTTAACTTACTGTAAGGTTTGTCGTTGTGTGACAAACAGCTGTTCCTCCTCTTTGTTGCGTACAGGGAAGAGTGTTCAAGTAGCCCGTAACTTAAATAACCTCACTATAATATATGAGACCAGTGGGGCCCAACAGGAGGCCACCGGCTTTAAAATATAAGTTTATTATCAAATCTAGTACTTATCTACCAAGTTATTAGTAAAGGCCCTTAGGTAGCCAAAAAATCATGTCACAACTTCAAGGAGATTTCTTCCCTGGCAGTGAGCTTTGCCGCCGGAGCGCCCAGTCACTTGGCCGGGTTAGTGGTAACTGTGGAATCATTTATTTTTAATTGCAGGCCGTGCGAATTTTTAATTTATAATAACATACATATTTTATTGTGCAAGTAAATACATGCTATAAGCATTTACCATTAAGTATACTTTACACTTGGTAAACATTAAGTACAAACAAATTTGGCTCCAGTGTGTGATTGTAGTTTTTTTTTTTTTTGCTGTATTTTCTTGCATCATTTATTTTTATTATCCGCCGTGAGGCTATTTTATTTATTTCATTTTGTTAATAATATTAATGTTTTATTTTCCAAGTAAACGAACACCGTATTTTCATTGTTAAACGCACATTGCAATTAGGTGTTTAAATTGGTTAAAATGCATTATATTTTGTTTATTGATTATTTGGTATATTTTGTGGAATTTTGGCGTAGTTTTGAAATTGGTAGTGGTGTGAGTGATCCGATTGTTAATTTTGATGGCAATGTTTGGTGTGTTGATAATGTTAATTGATTATGGAGATTAATGTCCTTCGTAGAAATGTATTTGGTGGCCTAAGAGTGAACTAATATGGTGGCACAGGTATGGTATATTGAAACTATTTATTATTGTTCTAGGTAGTAATTGTTTTTTGTGTTTTGGTAATGTTTTTGCCTAAATATTTATTGATTATGTGGTATCGACTTATTTTTAACCAAACGGTTAAGTATACTGAGGTAGCTAGGTACATGTATATTTTATGTAAATATTATACAAATTCATATTATCTTATGTGAGTAAGTAGGGATGTCAGCGAGCTACTGATTAAACTCATGTAATATAAGGAGTACCAAGTTGCTAAGTTAGTGACGTGGTATTAAATTGGGATAGTGTCGCTTCATCATTATTTCGTGTCAAGTACATTTATGTTTTGTGCAAGTACACGCATATTTTTTCTAGTAAGGTTTTCATAGCACCTTACGCTGCATGTTGATACAACATATGGTTTTGGTTATATGATAAGAAAGGAACTTTTAGGGCAGTATTAAAGTATATTTCTGACTGGTTTGAACAAGCTAACCACAAACATCTAGGAAATTGTTTAGACTTAATAATTGTGAAGTACATGCATGTTTAGCAAGTACATACGTGTTTTAATTATTAAAAATAAATAGAATGGAGCTTAGCAAATGTGCATCAGTAGGATATCGGCAAATGACCGATGGAATGTAATGAGTTAAGAGTAGGTAATGACGTGAGATGATAGGTGGAAATAAGGAGGATTGTGATTGGTGCAGAAGATGAAAAGAGGGAATGCGACTGGTCAGAATAAAGCGCGTTGTAATTGAAAGGACGGGGTCCAGTGAGCGGTGTCTAACGTTTCGACGTGGTGGAAAGAGGCGCTTGGGACTTGGTTAAGGTTTTGTGTGGAATTCTTGGAGGCAAATTCTGTACCAAGAATGAGTTGAAATACAAAATGGTATTTCAACACAATTTGAAACACAAAATGTTGGTAAAACTATGAACTAATGTATGGCGAACATATAGTTCGGGATAATATGATAATATGTATAATATAACAATATGTTAGCAAGAAGCCGTTGGAGAAACATATGGTTTAAAAAATTCGCATTACTATATTTAGAATAATTTACATTAAAATAACAACATATATTGATACAATAGTAATTACGCTGTAAGCAAAACAGAAATTGTGTATTTGTTAATTTAACAGTAACTGTATAACAGGTTAACAAAAACATACATTCCTTAAAAAAGAAAAGGAAAAGAAAATAAAAATAATGGTTGCAGACATTTACTTTGCAAAAAGGAAATGATGTTGACAAATATATATTATATTGCACTAAAAGTAAGAACTCTTCGATTTAATTTTATAAAAAAAAACTCATATTAAATATTATTAAATTATTTATCTTTGCAATAAAGAAGCTACGTTGAATTCAAATAAATGTATTTTCACTCTTTTTATTTGCTTTTATAAATAAAGGTTATATTAGCACATAAAAAGAATATACACAATTTAAACGTGCATGAAAGAAGCCATGATTCAACAAAAAGATTGACTTGTTGAATAACGTTTATGGTTGAAAATCACATTGTAAACAAAATTGTTCACACTAACTTTTCAAAAATCACGATATATTGCTATCAAAAATATATGTTCCCTGTTTGATTTACTGAAGTAAATAATTGCAGTTGTAACTTCCCCTCCGCGGTGTTCAGTTATTTAGATATAGTTGCATGTAGAAGGATATGTATAGAACATTGTGCCCTGTTCAAAATGGAGTATCGAGTTGTTATTCAGTTCTTCTCAAAATAACACTTACTCAAAATAAAATTAATCAGCAATTGGACAGTGTAAAATGGTAAGCATCCGCCTCATATTCTGCCGTAAATGTATGGACCAACTTTTTCGATTGGGTCAAAAATCATTAAAGACGAAGAGTTTGCAGGTCGGCCCTTGGATGTGCTCACTCCTGAAAACATCCCTCTTATGGAAGGATAAATTATGGAAGACCGGCTGCTTAAAGTTACAGAAACAGCAGCAAGGTTGGGTCTCTCTGAAACAACATTCCATGAAATTATTTATGCACATTTAAACATGAATAAGGTCAGTGCAAGATGGGTGCCTACACTTCCTTCCTCAGTCCAAAAGCAACAACGAATAATCTGTTACCAGTCATATTTGGAGCTCTACCGTGATACGAGAGAGAATTTATGCAAACCATAAATACAGGAGATGAAACTATGGTCCTTTAACATGATCCGTGTCCAAAAGAGAATCAATGATCAAAGAGAAAAGGTGAGGAGAGCTGATTGGTATTGTGCGCCTTCTTCCCGACAACGCGCCTGTGCATACTGTTCTCATTGCAAAGGAAGCTGTGCAGAAATGTGGCTTCAAGGAAATCGACCATCCACCATATAGCCCATATTTAGCTCTCAGAGACTATTTTCTTTTCGCAAAACACAAGAAGGACCTTCAAGGAAGTGTGAAGAATGCTGTTTATGCCCATTTTGCTGATAAGACTTCTGAGTATTTTGGGAGGGGATTGGAGGGTTAATTCAAAGATGTGAGAAGTGTATAGCAATAAAGGGTAACTATATTGAAAAGTTACAAATAGTTTTTGTTTTTATCATACCTAGAAAACGGTTCAGCCGGAAACTCGTACACTATTTAACTTTGCAAAAAATGTATGTTGCAAGCAAAAAAAATCCCCAAATCACTCTTTTATTTACTTAAAAACAAAAATTCATATTAGAAAGAACAAACATTATTTATCTTAGTAAAAATTAGGTGTGTTGAATAAAATATTTTCAATCTTTAATTTACTTTATATATAAACATTCACATTAGATACAAAAACTATTTCCACAATTTAGCTTTGCATAAAAGAAACTAAGCTGCAACCGAACAATTATCCCCATTTGAGTTACTTTTATAAACAAAATTTTATATTAGAAACAATAATAATTTACAATATTTAACTTTGGAAAAGAGTTATTTCAATAAAAACAAATGTTCAATCTTTGATTTACTTTTATAAATTGAAAGTATATGAAGAAAAAAATAACGTGTATAAAAATATTGTTTTCTCTATTTAATTTTGCAAAAAGCCGTTATATTACCGAAAAACATGTTTGTTTGTTTGTTCCATAATTAAGTATACTATCTTATCACGAAAATTATAATATATCATAAAACTATGAAAATCAAAATACGAAAAAAAAAAATTACAATAACATTAAATGCTGGCGACATGTACTATGTTTTTCGGTCAGCATGGCGATTTGTGGTGTACTGGTTCAGCAAACGGCTTACAGGTATGTTCTTGATATATGGTTAAATAGATTAATTAACAACTGCAAACTTGTTTGGCTATATAGGTGGCATTTTGAGGTAGTACTGAGATTGAAGGGGTTAATAGGTAAATTGAATAAGACGTGAATAGGTATTGCGGTTGGAGAGGATTTTGGAAAGTATCCAAATCTATGCGATGATGATGCGGGAGAAGAAATAGGAGTAATAGTGGAAGAGGAGAAAGAGACCGTGTAATGTGATACAAAATGAGGTTTGTATTAATACTAATTATTAGAAAATAAGGTTTTAAGTACACATTTTAAATAGTGTTTCAAAAACCAATGAATTAATAAATGAAAAATAACAAATTTACTAACATTAAGAAGAATCCACAATAAAAATATGTTCACTGTTAAGAGGATTATAGAGCACATGACATTCTGGCTGCAGCGGTAAAGCTTCAAGCATTGCGGGATAGTATAATGATATAAATTATTAACATAATTTTCACTTCGGGGAAGATTGGATAGTAGCATTATGATTTGCATTTACATTGTGTATACTTAATATATATTGTAATTCAAAAATTTTTGTTTGTAAGGTAACTATTTGATTTTCTATTACTTGAACATATGAATTATTTGATGATTTCTATGTTCTTCCTGGATGGAACTTTCCAATATTTATATTATGTATTGAAGATCGTCTTCTTTGGGGTGAGTTGTGCCTCTTCTTCGCTGGAATGCAAATGTTGACTGATCTGCACCTGCCAATTAAGGCGAATGTGGTGAATAAGATCATTGTCGCTAGGTAGCGTTAATTACTCCTTCCCCAATCGGCGATACATTGTCTCTGCCTCGTTCGAAGAGAAATAGGTCGAAAAGGAAGGAAGACTCATGATGGAGATCGGAAAATGATAGCATAGTTTTGAATAAGGGAATGGAAGCCAAGTGCTTTTAAAAAGGAAGGGAAAGACGGCAGATCATGCCTGAACAATTAGCAAAAGAATAGTGGTTGTTCCATATTTGTATTAATTCCAATTTCTCCTTGGCTGGCATTAAAAATGTCATTCTTTGGAAATACACTGGTGGTCTCTTATGAAGTGTAATCGGAATTTATTATGATTGATGTATAATTTTTATTAACAAAGTTAAATATGGAAGGTGATTTGTGAATATCAATTGCATTACATCGCACCAACAGTCATTATGTTCAACCGGAGTATTTGACTGAAGTACGAGAAACGCAGTGTTAAAGAAATAAACTTTGCCTACAAAAACTGCATTCAATTTATCAATATAGAATGCGTCAGATAATAACATGTGATATAATTAATGTAAATAATATTAACATTAAAAGTTCCGTTATGATCAATATTAACATTACCACCTTCTTGAACAGGAAATTTAAACAAAAAAGATTTGGAATGTCAACTATCGCAAGTAGAAAAGCTATGAAAAAAGTTGTAAAATTATCCAAACATTTATCACTGGTTATTAGATGCCCGCAATAACTTCCAATAATGGAATATCAAGAAGTTACTGACAAAGAACTAAAGAAAATATAAATGAAATGAAGAAGGAAAGTGATTACGCGTAAAAGGTTTAAATATCATATAAGAAAGATAACAGTGGATAATGAATCCACAATTTGAAATTAATGGAATCGAACTGAGTGGAAGTTATAAAAAAAAGCCATAATGCGAAGAAAAAGTATAAAAGAGTTTTTTATAGTTACGGATATTTATAACTTTCGAAATAAGCGTACCAATGGATCAACATTCCCATATCCATTAAGATCTCTTCCGCCATTAGGATGGTTAAGTAAATGCACTTGTGCATGATAATACCAAAGGGTTAGATCAACAGTAAATTTGAAATAATTACAAAAGCAATAAAAACAAACAAATCGTATATAATTATTACATATGAACAAATGTGACTTCAGTTACCGGACGGACATTCATTAAGAAAACAAAACAAAAACAAAAAAAGAATACTTTACGTTTTCAAAGAGGTAAAATTAAATCTACACGTCCAGAAAAAAGTCAAGGAAAACAGTAGAAGCAAACAAAATAAAAAGAGGGAGGGGAAGAGAATAACGATCGAAATGTGGGGAGAGAAAATGGAAAGAAAAGAGAAGAGGAAAAAGGAAGAAAGAGAGCGGAGAGGTGAGGAAAGAAGAGTAGAGGACAGGATGAGAGCAGGGAGAGGGGAAAAAAGAAGATAGAAGAGGGGAGGAGATAGAGTATGAAAAAGAGAAGAGAGAATGAGAGCAATGAAGATGTGCGAAAGAAAGAAAAAGAATGAAAAAAAAGAGAAGAGCTAAACATGGGAAGAAAGAGGAGAGGAAAGAAAAGATAAAAGAGGCGGAGTAGTGAGGAAATAAGAGAGAAAAGAAAATAGAAGAGGGAAGAGAAATTGAAGCAAATAAGAAAAGAAAGGAAAAGAATAGAGTAAAATAAAAAGGGAAATGAAGAGAAGAAAGGTGTCAATCGTGGGGGATGAATAGCAAAAGAAAGGAAGACGAGAGTAGAACGGAGAAAAGGAAGTGGAGAACTGAGGAAAGATGAGGAAAGGAAGGGTTAAAAGAGGGAGAAGGGAGCAAAGAAGAGAAGGATAAATGAGCAGAACGGAGGAGAAGAGAATTGAGAGGTGAATAGAAATAAGAAAAAAAAATGAAGAAGGGAAATACATTAAAAGAGGGAGAGGTAAGGAAAAGAGAAGACGCTGAATGTTTGCGGTTAGCTTGTTCAACCCTGTCAAACAATATCCTTGACCCTTTCGCTCTACTAGTTGCCTTGTTTGTTGTATAACCGACTCCATTACGTTTAACTTGATCAAACATTTCCAGACTACTTCCCGGATTTTTATAGTAAACGCGATTCAACCTGCCTACTTCCTGCGCGACTACATTTTCCCTCAGTTGCTCCTTTGACGTCGCCATGTTAAGATGCAGAGTAATATGCTACAAAACTTATGCTAAAAAATATGTTTGTACTTGCACAATAAAATATATATTTACTTGAAAAAATTATAAAAAGACAGGAGCGCCAATTTAATTTTACATCACTTTCTTACTACATTTTACTCCTTGCTGTCAGTCCTGGTGGTGTAGTGGTAACTATACTTGCCTTGTAAACCCAAGGTCGCGGGTTCGAACCCGGCCAGGATCATGGATTTTTTTCGGGCGTAAAAATCGTAAGTAAGGATGGCTTCCTTCGGAAGGGAAATAAAGCCGTGGGTCCCGTGCTGTATATTTACGACACGATAAAGAACCTCAAGCCTGAAAGAAGAGGTCGGCCGTTTCACGCCCTGAATAGAATGAGACCCTGATGACCTGGGATATTAGAGAGCGTCCTTAAATAAACAAATTAAAAAATTACTCCTTACGTTTCATCAGTTTAGAGTATCCTTCTGAAATTCCATATACACACATCAGGCAAGCTAAATTTGTATATTATTTGCATAAAACATGCATGTGCTTGCTTACCTCATTACACCTCAGTATACGAAATAGTTTTCTACAAAATATATAAATCATTATAATCAATATATATTATCAACGCACACAATCATTATCATCAAAATCAACGATCGTGGCACCATCGTACTAGTTCAAATTTAGGCAACCTTTTTACTAATTAAAACAAATAATTAATAACGCAAATGTATATATTAAAAATAAATAAAACGTCCTGCCTCGGGCAATTAAAAACGTTGCCACACTTTTAACCAACCCGGCCAGGTGACTGGCCTCTCCGGTGGCCAAACACACTGGCGGGGAAAAAATTACATTAAAGTTGTGATATCATTTTATCGCCCGCCGAAGAGACTTTACTACTTAAGTTGAAGAAATAACTGACAAACAGAAAGAATGGGCTAAGGTCAGATCCCTTATGTCGTCTCATTTGCTTTCTGTAAATAACAGTATAATCCTAATGCAAGGTTGATTTAGCACCAAGGTGTATATCCGCAACAAGTGAATATTTGAGAATTCATAACGGGACAAGGGAGTGCAACTGTTTCCGACTTAAGCTCCTAATATATTTGGTTCCTTAGAACGCGTCAGTCGCTACCTTGCTGATCCTGTTGAACATAAACTTGTTAAACTGTCATACTCCACATTAACAGGTTCAAGTGCTCAGAGGATCATGTATATATAATAACTTAATGACTGCGTTTTGAATACGTCAGTGGTAATGCTGTTCAGAATAAAAACACAAATAATAATAATAATAATAATAATAATAATAATTCAGTTAGGAACCTAGTATATCATCTTGCATGTACAAGCAGTTCCATTTGATCAAAATAGAGGGTACAAGTCTCGATGTACGAAATTCTAGCAATCGGGTTGAAAGTAAGCAGACAGAAAGCAAGAGATGTTCAATAAAACCACGATCTCGCACATATTTCACATCTAGAGGGGTTTTCTACAAATAATTACATTTTATGTCATGTTTTACCGTAGTAAAGGGTGTCCCTCGTTAGCAGAGAAACCAGCTGAAGTAATAATTAATTTTAATGAAATACATTTTACTGTAGTTTACATGTATAAGCATATAAATCTAAGCTGTTACAGCATAGCGATGAAAATCGCTTATTTTACTTAACGTAGACAGCATCTGCGTTCTCTCGATGTGCGTGGGGTGATGCAAACCGTTGCTTAGTTGACATTTCTTTTTCCTCATGTTGGAGAGTGTGTACTATACATATATTCGCGCACTAACAACAACCTGATTAGTGGTAGTTGTTTGTGTAAATGGTTCTTTGAAGCACTCAATCATACTCTGTACTACTAACGTTTGAAATTTAGTTGCAAAATTTAAAGCAGAGCGTAAAACTCTACTAATTTATCCATAAATATTTTAGCATATAAACAAAACAGAAAATTCGAAATCCAAATAGCATATACTCAATTTCAATAACTGAAACCCTTAATTTGAAGTCTTAATGAACATAACAAAAAAAAAAAAAAAATACGTGACTTCAGAAAGAAAAGCATTATTTATTTGGCTTGTAATTTATTTTAATTATGTTATTTATAATTTGTCAAAGGTGACTGATATTTGTTCATTTCACCTTAATTTGGTGCTCCAAGAAATGATATTTTTTGGATGATTATAAAAGTTGCATTAAAATACAACTCTGCTGAACTCTACTAATATTTCGGTTCCCTCTAATGAAGACATAACTTAAATTATTAAAGCTTATTGATCAATATCAATAGAAAACATAATAGCAGTAGCAAAGTGGGAAGTTTAATACCACATCGAGATGTTTATTAATTATAATGGAGAAAATGCACAACTTAATAAGGAAATAAAGAGAATGCCTTTGATAAAGTATAATAATTGCACGTTACCCACGTGTTTGTCAGAAGTGTCTGTAGATTTACATAAGCATGTTGAGAAAACCATTTGCCAAAAAGAGCAGAAAGAATAATACAACTGAAACAATATTGAAGATATAGGAAGGTTTAGAAAATTCCGTTCACATATAAGAAAATATTCTCCATTTAAGAACGAAAGAATTCATTTTGATGTTGCAATTTATAAACCTAACGCCAAATACATACCTTTGCGAAAAACGCAATTCCACCAATGGTTTCTACAGGGGGAATCATATGACGAAAGAATTATATAAAGTTATGCGGATTCCGAGAGACAATTTTTACTAAATTGCTTTGTAATTATATTAATTTATGCTTTTTATAATTTGTCAAAGGCGACTGCCATTTTCTCATTTCACCATAAATTTTGTGTTCCATGAAATATTATTTTTTCTGGATGATTATAAAAGTTGCATTGAAATACAACTATTTAAGAATCTAACAATGTTTCGGTTCCTTCTAATGAAAACAGATCTTAAATATTATTATAACTTAATGACAATTATCAACAGAACAGATAATACGTCAGAAGTTTAACATAACATAGAAGTTTATTAATTATAATATAGGAAATGCATGCTTCTTAAACAATTAAGGAGAATCCTTGTGATTAAGTTTAGTGATGGCACGTTATCTAGGGGTTTCTCAGGCATATCTACCTACCTACCTACCTACCTACCTACCTACCTACCTACCTACCTGTCTGTCTGTCTGTCTGTCTGTCTGTCTATATATATAGATGTTGGAGATATGAAAATATATAACATATGCATTTTGAGAAAACTAGGTGCCAAAATGCACAGAGAGAATAATACCATTTAAACATTATTATAGCATATAGAAAAGGTGAGAAAATTCCGTTCAAATAAAGAAAAACTGTATTATAGCACGATATAGCAATTAACGATAGCATTCATTTTACTGCCCTATTTTATAAACCTACCCCAAATACATAGCTGTGTGACAACTCAATTCCAACAAGTGTGTTATGGTTTCTGCAGAGGGAATCATATGACAGAAAGATTTATCTGATTTTCATTCCACCAAGCAAAGGTAAGTAGTGTATGTCCCTCCTTAGCAAATTTACCGACTTCTGCGGCTTGTCGCAGTGGCCTCGCATACAGTAACCAGCAAAAATTCACTAAAGAAGAGCTATTTTATTGAAATTAACAAGACGGTGGTGCTTTTAGACATGTTTATTATGCAAAATATTAATTAAAAATTACTATTGAATGTTTGTTGCATACATATTACGTTTTACAATGGAAAAAAGTGTAAGATGCATATACTGTTGTATTTTTTTCAAAACGCATTAAAAGTTCTACCACACAAAAATATTAATTACAAAATAGCGCTTTTCTATTCAACACAATGGCAAAAAATGTGCATATGATCGTGCACAAACAAGTTAATATAAGTTTTCCCGGACGAAAAAAAGTTAAATATGTAGTATTTTGGTAGTCAACATTGTCTCTATCTTCGTCTTTGCTGCTTTCGGTTCTATCTTCAAAAGGTGTGGTGCATAGCATGTGGTTGGTGAGGTGTTCCTGTGCCGACGAATTTGCAGAGAAGAGTTCTCACTGATTGCTTGGTATCTTGTTGAGGGTACTGCAATCTGTAGTAAAGTAGTACTTTTGAAGGCAACCATTTGGCGCTCTAGACGGTGTTCGCCGGGATTTTGGGGTAGATCAAGATGATATATGTTGAATATTCAACGCTTGTTGTTAATTTTCGGTGTCAAAAGTTAATGAGATAAATCACTTGATCTGCTTAGCATGCCATATATTGCGTAGGTGTAAATTTTACGATTTGCCTCTGGTAGCCATTTCGGCCAACGTTTTCTCCTTGGTACACAATTAAAAGGCAAAACAGTTAATTTGGTTGACGAGATCTGCAAAACGTTTGTTGTTTTATGTGTGTAGAAATACTTCTTTCTCGTAATCTAGTCGGACAAGCGTTCTGGGTCCGTTCATGTCGGAGATGGTCCGGACGCCTTCCACGATGTACAGCACGTTCTGCTGTAGCGTAGACACACTAACAAATTCAAAGTCATGCGACACTTCAGATAGTTGACGTAGAGCATCGTGGATCATGTTGGATGGTCTGCTTGTTTCGCAGTACTGACGCTGATATCTTACAAGAGGAGATGGCGAAAAATTGCCTGGAATTGCACGTGACGAGGATTGGCGCCATGGTGTCGCAGGCCTGTCTGGACATGCACAAATCCAATCTCATTACGTCATCAAGGAACTGGCACCACAGTGTCTACCTGTTTAGACATCTAAAGATACTGTTAGAAGGAAGCAGCATATCTGTGTGAAGGTAGAAATGGAAGATGGATAGACGAAGGTTGTGAATTACTAAGCAACAATAACAATATACACCCAATAACATGTGGATAAATGAAAATAAACTTTTTACCAAAAAGTGTCGTATATACAATGTTTAACTTTAAAAAATCACGTTGCAATCAAGAATATTTCCATTCCACGAATGACTTTTATTGAACAAAAAACAATGACAAGATAAGTTAGTTTCAAAAAGTAAGATATGTTGCAAAAAAGCAATTTAGGTTGCAAAAATGTTGTTATGCAGCAAAAAAGCAAGTTATTTTGCAAAAAAGCAATTTCATACAAAGTGGTAAGTTATGTTGCAAAAATTGTTTATGTTGTTAAAAGTAATGTATGTTTAAAATGGCAATTTATGTAGTAAAAAAGCAAGTTATTTTTCAAAACAACAAGTTAAGTTTTCAAAAGTAAGTTATGCTGCAAAAACTAGCTATGTAGAAATAATTAATTATGTAGCAAAAAACCTAGTCATGTACCAAAAAATGTTTTGATGTAATCAAAGAATATCTTCTCATTAAGAACTACTTTTAACATACACCGGTGAATAGTAGAAGCAAAAATTTATTTAACTTTGTAAAAATAAGATATGTTCGGCGTTAAAATAGTTTTTAGTTTGTCAAGGGGTACGTACTACCTATTATTATAATGAAATTCTAAATTCTGTAAATTATTGTTTATTTCCAATATTTTAGTAAATGAGCTGTGAAATTATAAAATTGTAATTACCACTCATGCGAAAGTGGTTTCGACCGTCACTTCCAGTTGTCTCATGAACGTGCAGGGGAAAGTCGCGCGGTGCGGGTCTGTTACTCGGGTGTCCACAGGTTCATATCTTGTTTGATAGCACGGAGGGTCAACAGAGAATTGTAAGCGTTTTGCCGTTGGCGCTACTGGCATTTTAACGTTTTCCTCCAGTCAGGTATTTTTACCCAAAAGCTTTTCTCCCTTTGCCAATTAATGACATTTCCATGATTAGCATAGGACAAGAATTTCCTAAGGGATAAATATTTGGGGAAAGTAGCTTGTCGCAGTTGTGTGCCTCGAGGGTATTTATGTTTATGCCTGTTTATGCGACACGGTAAGTGGACAAGGATATTCCTCGAAAAAAGTTTTTCTCCATTTACCTATTAAAGGAATTAAAATGCATTCCTTGGGTCAGGTATTTCTGGCCAAAATATTTTTATTATATTTACCTGTAACATCAGTGTAAATGATGTTGCTGACATTGTACCTTTCTCTCATAACATATAAAAGAAACACACTGGTGCTATTTAAATTGTGCTAAGAGTCACCAGTGGTGCCCACTGTTGTTTGATGCGTATCATCGCAATTTCAATGAGCATGCCAATTTTAATAATCATTTTTTTAAAGGAAATTATTACCCTAAATCCATTTTTGTGTGCGATGTGGAAAACGTCTGCACTTGGTGCAACAAAACATTTGAATACGGGGCTTAGAAAAACTCCTCAACAGTACGGGCATTTTGTAGTACTTCAAAGATTCATGTAGACACCGACCTTGAGTGCTACGTTCAGCCGAACAGTTCGCCAAAAATACGAGAGAACTTTATCTTTATCTTTATAGATTTCGAGTATATGCAGAACACAACTTGCTCCGTTAAGGTGAACGTGCATGGGCATGTACCAAACTTGTGCGTTTTGTAGCTTCAGCATTAGCGACTTATGATTAGATGACTTATTGCACGCAGTGTGGTGGTAAAAAAAGTGTTTGACAAGTACCGAATGAAACCGATATTTGATCATATCGTACAACCCGGTTTCGAATGCCGTAGCATTGTCGTCATAGCGCACAACTTAAGATCCTATGACGGGCAATTCTTACTAAAGTACATGGTGAACAGTCTAAGTTGGGTACCGGATGTCATCATGAAAGGGAGTAAAATTTACAGGATGAAGTGTGGTAGTGTGACGTTTCTGTACTAACAGAAATGCATTCCCAAGCCTCTGCCATATTTTTCTAAGACTTTGCAGCTGCTCGAATGCAAAGGTTAATTTTCCTATCTATTCAATACTAAGGAAACCGAAAGGTATGCTGATCCTGTGCCGAATCCGAAATATTACTTCCTGGATGGCATGGGTGTAGATGCCCACAAGCCTTTTTGAACAGTGGCATAATGAGAACATGCCCTGAAATTACAAATTTGACATTTGTACTTTGGTTTATTTACGGACGCTCTTTAACATCCCAGGTCATCAGCGTCCCATTTAATTCAGGGAGTAAAACTACGGCAAATTCAGCTGATATGCCTCTTTTTTCAGACTTAAGGTTCTTTATTGTGCAGTAAATGTACGACATGGGACCCACAGTTTTACGTCCCTACAGAAGAAAGGCATACTTAGGATTTTTGGGCCAGAAAGAGTTCATCAGTCCCGCCCGGGATAGAACCCGCTGTTTGGTGTTTAGGAGGCAAGTATGGTTACCACTGCACCACCAGAACTAACGAACTTTGACATTAGAAGGAAATTGTAGCTTACTGCAAAACTGACGCATTTCTCTAGAGTTTAGGAGTTTAAACATTTGGGAAACAATTTATTCACGAAAACGGTATTGACCCTTTTAGAGAATGCACCACAAACGCGCAGGCATGCATGGACGTGTACAGGAAGCGTTTCATTCCCCAAAATAAAGTTCCGCAATTTCGAGGAGGTGGGTAACGCTTAGCTGATAAGCAATTCCGAATCGCATTTGCTTGTCTTGGTTGGATCAGCAACTATATTTCACCATATAGCATGATTTTCGATGCCGAAAAATTAAATTTTAGGCCATTAAGTTGACGGATACAAAGAAGACATGCGTCAATTTCTTTCACGGATGTTTCTCTCCCGGTTGCACACTACTAACTGAATAAGAATTCACTGCTATACAGAACGGGTAAGGAAACTGCGGCTTCCAGATATGGGGACACCGTAAAGGTCACGAAGATGATGAGAGATGCTGGGTTACAAGGTGACCGAGATGTGGGAATGTGAAGTTTAATGCCATGATTAAAGTTGACGGGGCTCCAGTAGAGTGTGTCATATCCTTTCCTTACACCTAATCCCCAAATTGCCTTCTTTCCCGGCCCTACAAATTGTACGAAAACGTACAGCGGGGCTTCTGGAAATATGAAAATATTTTATTATGGCGTGTGCAGTTTGTACCCATTTGTCAATAAGACCAAAGCATACCCGATGAGCCATTCTAAAATACACGTGGAAAATTTTCCGAATTTGGAATATATACAGCGTGGTATTATAACATGTAAAATTCTTCCTCTGGTAACAATGTACCATCCCATCCTGCTATCGTGCATCAGTGGTAAAATTTTTCGCTGTGCCGTGCATATGCAAAGATGAAAAATCAGGCATACTGCGCACATGCATATGATGAAAGATGTAGGACAGACAGCTGAGTTGTGGACTGGATTTAAGTCGCACTGGAGAAAGATTATAGGGTGATCCATGTTTATGAATTATGGAATATGGCATGAAACACTATAATCCTTGCCGTGATGAAAAGGGTCTTTTTTCAGGACTATGTTAACCAGTTTCTAAAAATTAAAATTAAAGCCCCCGGTTGGCCCAAAGACTGCGATACTCCTGTCAAGACATGTATGTCGAGCGGTTTTTAGGAAAGGAAGGTGTTGCACTCAATAAAGATTATATTGAAAGCAATCCTGGCTGGAGAAAGTTGGCAAAACTCTTGTTAAACTCCATTTGGGAAAAACATGGCCAACGAGATGATATGTCCACTAGTGAGTTTGTGAAAGATTATTCCAGACTCTTAGATCTTAACGACCCAGTTTCGGAGGCACAGTCTTACCTGTCTGACACAGAGGAGGTGATGTACATGGTATGAGGGCACAGTGAACAAACCCCAAAATTAAATTCCATTACTAACAAGGTTACAGCAGCATACACAACGACCAATGCAAGAATCGAACTTTATTTTTATCTTAGGAAATTGGGTGAACGCGCGTGTTATTTCGACAGAAGTTCTGTTATTGCCACATACAAATCTGGAGAATGCATACCACTCATGTGACCATTTTTGAGTTATATGATAGATGACAGAGGGAAATATGGTAAGTTGCTTGTATTTCCAGGTTTGCATCTACCGACCGAAAAAGTTATACCGTAGATATTAAGTGTGGAGGGAAATTGAACTTTCCCAAATTAAAGGCATCATCCTCAATTCCGAGAACATAGATATATTATAAATTATAATTTCATCTAGGACACAGATTTGAGGGACAATACAATGTCAGTGGCACTGAAAGGCACCCAGATTTCAAGAAAATTCATGAGTACAGTAGTTTACGAACCATCGGTAAAAACCAATAGGATGGTGGACAACAAACGTGCACAGGTTCAAAATTTTGTTTCATACCGTAGGGGTAAAAAGAAAGGTACGTTCAGACATCTGTTCATCAGTCCTTTTGGGGATGCATACGTCACAATGTCTACAGATCATCACTTTAAGAAATTCAATAATAGTTCACCATTTTGATTGCACATCCTTCGAGCTGTGGAAAATAAACATTTGTGAAAGTTGAAATAGTAATCCAGGTCAAATGTGGGACAAACCCTTGAGAAATTTGTTGTAGTCATCCATCGGAATATTCTCCTAAGCCAAGTCCGTGCTTCCTTATCCACGCAACCATACAAGATTTGGAGGCTGATAGTTAAGGGGGAGTTGGTCATTTTAGACGATTTAATGTACGAATAAAAGGGTCAAATCGTGTGAATTTTTTCACTATAGATTCGCACCACAAACGCCTTGGAATTATTTACCTAGTACAAAATGTGATTCCTCAAGGAAAGAAATTTAGAACTATATATGAAAATTATATTGTGTATTTAAAAACAATATAGATAAAATGGAAATTGATAGGTTCTATCAACAGATCGAGCCAAAGAACTCTAGGTTTCCTTAGAGGCATTTGAGAAGGTCACAGAAAATCCCCACAGCCATCTAGTGCTTGATTGCACACAGTACATCCCCTAATGAATATAGGTATCGAACCGACGTCCTCCCGGAAAAATCTTTTTTAATTTACACCTAATTACATCAGTTACGGATATCCAACCAAGCAGATTTTGTTGATTACATTCTAAAGTTTTACGAACATCTGTACTGAAGGAACCTGGTCCACATTGCACACATTTTTAACCCTGCCGAGAGTTTAAATATAGAAGTAACGAGCACATTTCCGACATTTTTGTACAGACGCAATCAGGATAAGCATTGATGAACTGAGTAGTACGCTCATAGCAAGGCAGCACGCAAACTTGAAGGTTGGTAGCTAAAGCCTACCCCACTTTGCGAGAAAATCTGTTGAAAAGTGGCTACTATGAGTTAATAAAGATCCTCTCCCAGTGTGTACTCAACGTGTGCAGAGGATATGTCAATTTGCCTATTAAATGCTTGAAGCAATTAAAAAAACATAAAATATGCTGGAGAAAATTGATCAACAAAAGACCTTCCTTAAAGACAAAGAAAAGCACCTTGTTAAAAAGACGACTTTTTATCTGCATTTCTACTTTCGATATTGACTTCACTACTTCATGCACTCATGTTGTAATTTAATTAAATTTGCTAAAATGAAGTACAAATTGCAAAGCCTAAAGCGGTCGAAAAGTTTCATGTCGTGAACAAATCAATTACTTAATTAAACAGAGAGATAATTAAAGTGCAGCGTTCTAATTTGGCAGCACTGGAAGAATGGCGGATGATAAAATATAAATTGGTGAACTATCTCGATCTTTTATTACAAGTGAGAGAACCATGCTTTGAACCAAAACATGAAGACGATAATTATGAATGAATGGTGAGTAATGCCCGTTTTTACTACAGAGGTACCATAGGCGATGGAACACTGATAATACACGAGATGAAATGATACATTGGGAAAGAATGTATTTTTTTAAGTAAGGAAAAGTTCTAGGTCTAAGTTTTTGGGTACCTCCCCGGCATTTGCCATTTATGAGAACTGAGGAAAACCTGGAAAAAACCTCAATCAAGGAGGAAATTCCTGAAGGAGGACATTCCTGACGGGATTCGAACCCCAGACGTCCCGCTCACGAGTCCACGCCTTAACGACCTTGACCACCCGTGTCGGTGAAGACGATAATGGTTGTATGTACCACGACATTGGGGTAAAAGAGATGGAACGGAAGTCATCAAGGAGAAAAGTAATTAATAGCCGATCGATGGTAAAAAAGATAATTTCTTCCTATAACTTTCGCACACAGTTGTGGGTACCGCTGTAAAAGTAAACTATGAAGGAATGGAATGTATTGAAAAAAAAAACAATTAAGCCTGAGTACACCGCCACGGGTAGCCAAGGTTGTTAAAGCGCGGACTCGTGAGTGGGCAGTCCGGGGCTGGAATCCCGCCAGGGCCGTCTTCCCTAACTGGTTTTTTTCCAGGTTTTCCTCAGTCCTCATAAATGACAAATGCCGGGGAGGTACCCTAAACTTAGGCCTGGAACGTTTACCTCCTTAAAGTTATCCCTTCCAAATTTATCATTTCATCTCATATGCCGTCAGTGTCTACCCTATGTGGTGTCTCAGTAGTAAAACGGGCTTTAAACACTATTCAAAAAAGCCGGAGCAATATGCAAACTATGGTGCAACAGACAAACTTCGCAAGGCCACGGGCAAACCAAACTATACCATCGAGTCCTTTCTCGGACGTAAGATAATTATGCATTACATAAGCCGATTAATAAACGCTTTCCCACCAGAAATTTTCACGTGACAAACATGGAAGACCTTTGGAAACCCGATCTAAATGCAATGAACAACGTTAAAGAGCACAGCAAACCTTACATTTACAGCTTAATAGTGATTGACATTTTATCGAAATATGCTTGAGGAATACCATTAAAAACAAATGTTGGCACGAAAATTATAAAAGTGTTTATAACTATATTTTCTCATCCCAAAATGTCGAACAAATGCTTTAAAGCATTTTTAGACAAACATATGTAAAGTATTGCACTACAAAAATAATTTTAAAGCCAGCTTTGTAAAACGTTTCAATAGCACCTTACAGACGAAATATTTCAGGCATATAAACACCTATAGATACGTAGAAGTTCTTCCCGCCCATTTATAGTCGTACATTTGTTTACTTCAGAGGTCCATAGAAATGACCCCAAAGGCTGTCAATGACAGCAACAATTTGCAAGTGTAAGAAAATCTATCTGTTCAGAATGATCGTGTGGTCAAAACATATAAATTTAAACTTAACATCCTAAATCACGTGTGCATATCTACAAAGAAAATTAAGTTTGCTAAGGAGTACGAACAAGAATGAGCAGATGTATTTTTTTTTCAAATTAACAAGTTGATACACGGTGGTCTGGTTGTGTATAAATTAAAGGCCAAGCCATAGGCGGCAACTTTCACTCCAATGAATTGCAAAATTTTGCTCTTCAGCAATCTTTCAAAATAGACAAAATACTCTACACTATAAGTTCTGGTTTTAATAAGCAATTTTTGTTTAAGTGGAAATGTTATCCAAACAAGTTTAATCAGTGATTCCCGGTTTCAACTATTGATTCGGTATAATTAAATAAAGCCGTTTTCCCTCACGCTCGTGAGTATGGATCAAACCACTAAGAATGCAAATTCTAGATTTTCAAATATCTTGCCCGAGAGAATAGTGTTGCAAGGAGAGTAGGAAGTAGCACTTCAAAAGTTTAGGTACCCGTGATATTCTATAACATTGCAAAATATGATAATCAAATCATGGAACCATGTATAATATGATTACTCAGGTGACATATTCCAAATTTAACTTACAATTAAAACATGGTATCGTGTAGAATTCTAAAGACTTAGTATATTCCGTCAATTCTATGACATGCAGACATTTGCAAATCCAAGAACTTTTTCTTTATAACTAGAGCGAAAGAACTGTCAGCATGAACGCCGAAGTCACACGGTTCACTCATATTCCCTACAGCCAATTGTAGGCTATGTAGAAAATGTTGCAGAGAAGCATGACGGAAACAGGTGTTATGAACCTAACGCAAAAGTTCAAACCTGGCGCTAGAAACCCTCCTAAAATGTCAACAAGTGTATCTAAGCAAAACCCAACCCTGCATTTAGAAATCGTCCTAAACAGCCAACAAGCGTGCCAACTGCTTCTACAGACACTACAACGAATGAAAATAGGCATATCGTACAGGTTTTTACTTTTGTCGCTATCTCTGGCCAAGATGATGGATTTCGAATCCTATACCAACGTTGTGAATCAGAAAATTGGTATTCTGCGCATCCTTAGATGGGGTTCCGTTTTGAGATGTTCATTTATTGCAATCTGATCACAAGTGGTGGGCAACACGTTTGTGCACGTCCTTGAACGCGTCCTTGTAGAGCACGAAAATCTCTAAAACGCGTGCATGACAGTTTTTTTAATAGTGTTTAACGCCCGTTTTTACTACTGAGGTATCACAGGCGATTGACACTGATGATATATGAGATGAAATAAATATATTAAAAAGGATTTTTAAAGGAAGGAAACGTTCCAGGCGTAAGTTTAGGGTACCTTGCCGGAATTTGCTCATTATGAGGACTGAGGAAAACCAGGAAAAAACCTCAGTCGGGGAGGACGATCCTGGCGGGATAAGAACCCCAGACCTTCCGCTCACAAGTCCGTGCCTTAACGACCTCGGCCACCTGTGGTGGTGCATGACAGTTGAAAAGGCCTTTCTCATACCTTTAATGCAACAGGATTTTAAAACTAAAGCCGTAGAGTTAAGGAGTTTTACGGCGATTTCTTGCCATTTGTAAAGGAAATTTCCTCTACTATATTTCTAATGTCGTTCAAAACAGTCATAATGTAATTGCATACTGTCACCAGATAATACTTAAGCCAGGCTGGAGGAGTATTAGACCGTGGAGATTTTCTTTGGTACAGGTGCAAACCTTATTAAAACGGTAGAGGTTTATTCTCTGCTCTTGGTGAGATGTTCAAAATAATGTTGTTATTTTTCAAGAGCGATGTAAAAGATTTCGTTAAAGAGGTATTGAAAATGGGAGGCAATGTGCCTGCCGACATGGCCGGTTCTGAAATTTCTACAAAGGAGTTCATAAAGACTGGAGTGAAAGAGGTGAGATCTAATCTGAAGAGAAAGCGGACGTAAAGATAGTCTATAGGATAGGCTTTAGAAACAAGCGCCTTTTAAATTGTCTGAAACGAAAGCAGAGTAAACAGTCAAAGACTAAAAGCCGAAGACGAAAGTTTTTTTAATGGTGTTACAACTGTTTTAGTTACAGAGGCATACGCAGACGGTGCACTGATGATACATTAGATGAAATGATAAATTGGGGAAGGATTTATATTTTTAAAAGGAAGGATGCGTTCCAGGTCTAGGTTCAGAGTACCTCTCCGATATTTGTCATTTATGAGGACAGGGGAAACCTAGAAAAAGCCTCAGTCAGGGCCGCCGGTCCTGGTGGGAATCGAACTGCAAACCTACCGCTCACGAGTCCGCGCCTTAACGACCACGGCCACCTGTGGCGGTAAGACGAAGGGTACAAGACGTGTGTTCATAATGGTTAACAATGTTTCTGAAGAATCGGTGTTGCAAATGATTTCGGAACTAAACATCTTTAGAGACTTGGCCGTTCAAATGAACGTGGAGGAGTGCCATTACATTTTTCTGAATCCCCAAAATACTATAATGAAAAATGCCCCTATCACCTTTCATTACTGTGATAATCCAGACGATTATGTTGGCATGACTTACGTAGTACTACCACTATTCTTACGAATAGTGGATGCCGAGGGAAGTGCCTTGAAAGATGACAATCAGGTTACCTTCGTCAAAAACAGCCTAAACACGTGCTTTCAACAGCTATAAATATCACTGAGCAATGCCATCGTTTCCATGCCTCAACCTGGATACCCCTATAGAAGGTACATTGAAACGCTGCTCAATTATTCTAAAGATGCCACAAACACCACACTTGAATCCTCACTCTGGAAAAAGGACAAGGGAGGAATCATGAACTCCATTAGGCTAATCAAGGAATTAAGTGGCATGACGGTTACATAAAACGAAACAAAGTTGTACAGCTGAGAGGAAATATTTCCAATGCACTCTTTAATGAGAAGAACCTGCACGTGAGCATCGTGAGCGTCACCATCAAATTCTCGCCTTCGTCGCCCAATTTCCATCTGTTTGAGGTGAAAAATAATTTTGAAGGCTACGCGAAACTCAGGCGGTTAGACTGTTTTTGAAAACTGGGAGATCGTCGACAACCATAAATTTTGTACATCTCACAGTATTAGGAAAGAGTAATGCCAAGAACACTATCAAAAATGTCGGATATTATGCTCTCAAAACTCCGAAAGAGTTAGTATAATGTGCTTTCAACGACGTTTTCATAGGTAAAATTCCCAGAAGGGGGCTTGTATCTATGGGAACCGATCAATCAGACAACGGTAATATTAACAAAAATCCGTACAATACAACAATATAAAATGATTTCCTATTAAATATACGTGAATGGACAGATTTTTCCTCACAACCGATACAGCAGTTTGATGATGGACATTTTCTCCAATGTTTTCAAACTCTTTATGATGTCCTCGGAGCTTACTTTAGGGACAAGGGTATTTCAATTCCAGATATCAATATTTTCACGATTATACCATCATGGTTTTTAGTCAACAGCCTATATGAATATCAATGAGTCTTACATTTGGGACAATGTCAAGACACTATGTGTTTAACTATATTTTTTGTAGAAAAAACCCAGAACGTTCCCTTTGCAATCTGCTGTTGCTAACAGAGATACACTGCACTATAGAAATTAACGGTAACGGAACCATTTTGGTATAATGAGTTCATTGTAAACACCCCGTTTCCGTATAAGTGCCTTCTACTAGCTTACACATTTTAGGCTTGCAGACTTGTGATCAATTGTCTTCGGTAAATGTACATCATTGACAGCTTCCCATAGCAGTTGTTAACACCGATCCTAACACGAAACTAAGGCAAATGTTGGATCTGCATCTTTGTTGCAGAGAACGGGTGGGGAGAATATTTTGATAAATGCGAAAATGGTCCACCTTCGCCTCATATTCTAAATTTTCTCAGTCAATGCTGTGATACGCGTTGTACTTTCAACACTAGAAGGTTGCAAAGTCAGTACTGCCCGAGGACAGTAGGTCATTGTGCAACTTACTCATAGCTGCTTCAACTTCTGAAAAGGGGATTTTTTATCAAAATTTAGCATTAGGGATTTCCAACCCAATATTTACATCATTCAAAATACCTACAAGAATGTATGACTTATAAAGAGGTCACAAACTACACAACAGAGCTGTAAATCGTTAAAAGTTAGTATTGACATAAATGTTGCATTGTTTCTCTATGAGTAGCATTTTTCTCGTGCAGTTATATTTACGTTGGTAATTCTGGTATTTTCACTTTTTAGAAGGCGCACGTGGCAGCATAGAAACTACACTTCTCTAGCCCCGCTTTTTCAGTTGCTATAAGAGAACTGAAAAAGCAAGTCGACATCTTCATCATGTGTGTATATGTGTGCCTACTTGACAAAGAATAGTGGGGTACAAATTATACCGATTCGATTACGATAAAGAAGTATTTCTATCCACACAATTCAACAATCTTTCTGCAGAGCTCGTCAACCAAATTAACTCTTTTGCCTTTTACATAGTGTACCATGGAGAGAAGGTTCACCGAAACTGCTACCGGAGCACGTCGTAAAATTTACACCCTCGTAAAACATGGCGTACCAAGCAGATCGAGTGACAACAATCTCACTAGCATTTGACGGCCAAAACTACGTTACAAAAAGCGGTGAATTTCTAACATAAACATACATCATCTTGGTCCTCACCGATATCTCGGCGAGGACCGTCAACAACACTAAACGCTTGCCTTCAAAAGTGCTTCCCTACAGTCTCGTAGTACCGTGAACAAGACACCAGTCCGTCGGTGAGGTCGCTTTTAGGCGATTTCGTGGGAAAGGAACACCTCAACAACCACATGTTACTCACCCCACCCTGTGAAGATCAAACCGAAAGCAGAAACGACGAAGACAGTGACAATGGTGAGTATGTGACGTTTATCGAAATAGTACACATTTAAAAATTAATTTATACTGGAAAACTGTTAATGACCTGTTCGTGTAAGTATGTATATACAGTTTTTTTTCAATGATTTGATTGGAAAATCGGTATTTTATTATTATATTTTTTGTAAGGGAAAACGTTCAATATATTTAAAAAATTACAATACTGTATGTATCTTACAATTTTTCCATTGTAAAACATGTGTATGTAACAAAACTACAATTTCCGCCATTTTATTATAAATATTTTGTATAATTATATGCATAAAATTCCCACTATATTGTTATTTTCAATAAAATAGTCCTACCTTAGCGGCTGTTGCCCAATGTTAGCCGCAGAGAGCTGTAAGGCTGCTAAGGAGGGACATACACTACTTACCCTCCTCTTACTGCCATGGGTGGCCGAGGTCGTTAAGGCGCGGACTCGTGAGTGGCAGGTCTGGGGTTCGATTCTCACCAGGACCGTCCTCCCTGACTGAGTCTTTTTTTAGATTTCCCTCAGTCCTCATAAATGACAACTGCCGAGAACGTACCCTAATTGTAGACCTGGAACATTTCCCTCCTTAAAAAAGTACTCCAATTTATCATTTCATTTCGTGTATTATCAGTGTCCTCCGCTCGTGGTGCCTCAGTAGATGAAACGGACGTAAAACACTATTAAAAATTTCCTCTTGGTGGAATGAAATTCAAGTAAATCTTTCCGCATATGATTTTCCCTGCAGAAAACATAACACTGCTGGTAGAATTGAGCTATCCCGCACAATTGTGTATATGGGGTTAGCTTTATAAACTAGTACATCAAAATGAATTCTGTCATTGATTGCTCTTTCGCGCTTCAAAAGAGAATATTTTCTCAAATGTGAACTGAATTTTCAAACCATTTCTGTATGTTATAATGTTGTTTAGATTGAATTATTATTTCTGCGCATGTAGTCACCTGGTTTTATTCAGCATGCATAGGTCACATTTTTGAATAACTACTGGTCTAAATCTATAGACACGCTTGACAAACCTTTGAATACCGTGCAAATACTTAACTTGATCATAGGGATTCCGTTTAACTGCTTACTAATTCATGCATTTTCTCCATTATATTCAATACACATCTGGATGTAGTATTAAACTTTCCGCTTCCCTACAGTTTGTTATTATCTGTTCTGTTGATATTGGTCATTAAGCTTTAATAAAATTTAAGTTGTCCTCTTTAGAATGAACCGAGACATTAGAGTCTAACTTAGTTATATTTTAATAAAACTTTTATAATTATCTAGAAAAATACTAATACTAAAAGTCATGCTTCAAGGAATTACTGACACAAATAGCTGCCAATAATCAGGCTATTTTGTCTTTCTAGTACGGTAATATATGTACATCACACTCTCTCCAACATGAGAAAAAAGAAATGTAAACAATGTGCATTTTTGTATCACTACACACGTGGAGAGAATGCAGAAGCTGTTTACGTTAAGTAAAATACGCGATTGTCATTGCTACGCTCTAACTGCATAGATTTATATGCTTATACATACAAATTAAAGAACAATGTACTTAGCAAGAAAATTTCTTTTTACTTATTCGTCAATATTACATTAATATGTACTGCACAATGGTTCCATTCCCGTCCAATCACAGGTCCCTGTCATTCCATTTGCCTCCTAAAACTGGTACCAGGAGCCTGGCCAGCGCGGACCTTTCGCCGCAGCCCTACGATAACACGTTTCTATACAACGGTAAAATGTCTATAATACCCTTCAAGTAAACGGAAATATTGCAATCAACCCACGTTAAATGCAAGCTTTCCAATTACCTAGAAATTCTGCCTCAAGAGGAGCTCGTACGTTCTGCTTTTTGAAGGACTTTTTTTAATGGTGTTTAACGCCCGTTTTTACTACTGAGGCACCATAGGCGGTGAACACAGGTGATACATGAAATGATATACAGGGAAAGGGATTTTTAAGGAAGGAAACGTCCCAGGCCTAAGTTTAGGATATCTTACCGGCATTTGCCAGTTATGAGGACTGAGGAAAACCTGGAAAAAACCTCAGTCAGGAAGGACGGTCCTGGCGGAGTTCGAACCTTAGACCTCCTGTTCACGAATCCGGGCCTAACGACCTCGGCCACCCGTGGCGGTTTGAAGGTCGTGTTAGTGCTGGCGACAGGACGTAAGATTTAGCTGACCCCACACAATCTCTAACGGGTTAAACAACATTGATATGGGCAGCCCGATACAATTTGACCCACACATCTTGCTAGTTGGTCAATTTCCTATTTTTGGAGCTGCTTTCCCACTGCGAGGAATTCTAGCCTAACCAGAATCTGTTTGAATAGTTATTTTGAGACCACCATATGTCACTGGTCCTCTAAGATTGATTGGGGAACCTTTTCTACCTCACAGTAATGTAAAGGGAATTATAATACTACTAATCTCTAAAATTTGGAGAGTGTTTTCCGAACCACAACCTGATAATTGCACCATTAATTTCTTAGTGATTTTTGGATTTCAACCCCAGATTAAAACCTTCCACAAAACTGTCTTCAATTCCAATAAGGACTACTGTCAGTTTTTAATGATTTTCTGTAGTATGTTTAAGTTCAAAACCTAAACTTGATAGAAATACCTGATTTTTTTTAAGTGCTGCTTCGTGATTTGGTTGCTGTGTGTCCCTTATGAGCCGAATTTCCAAAGTGTCGCCTATGTAGTATGCCTTCGATTTTTTTAACGTTTTACTTTACAGAATTAATTTCCACGTTTAAGGATATCACCTTTGTTCATTATAACACTTGTTTTCTGCTGATAAACCGATAATGAATTTTCTTTAATAATGTGAAAAAATATACTTTAAAATTCAAATTTCGGGATCGGAATTAATTGCTAACAATGCTTTGTTTATTGTGAGGGAGGTTGTTATTAGAGTGTATTGGACTTTATAGGCACTGAAAGCATAATTAAACATGAAGTTATATTGCTTCTAGGCAGTAGAAAACAGGTGAGAAGGGTATAAACCACCATCTATCCTTACGCCTGGCACTCATTATATTTGACTGAATAATTTTAAAAGAATACTGTGGAAGCTTTTTGTATTATGAAATGGAAATACATTCAATTCAAATTCAAATTCATAATTTCATGGTACTCCATCTTGCGGAGGCTGATAGCTTCTGTGTTCTTGCGTTGTTAGGTTGTCTGAGTGTACCTAACTTGATGTTAAGTGCTTAAGAACTTCGTTGTCTAATTATTAATTAAAAATATAAACTTTAGAAATGATTGCTGATCTCACAATATCGTCACGCAAGCAGTTTTCTGGTATTCGGTCTTTTATCTATCGGAGGTGGTTAGTGCACCAGCACGCTAGCATATCAATATAATGTGCTAGTTTTGGATTTTTCCATTATAGATATACCAGTAATATTGGAAGTTATTACCTTGCATCCTCAATAGCAAGTTCGGGATACTTTTTACTGTATTGTTAAACATTTTAATATTATAGTCTTTCCTTCAATTATGAAAGGATTTACTCCCTTATGATGTTAGCGAAAATTATTACCTCTTACAGCTACTTACACAAACGCACAGAATTACAATTACTAGAATAAACGTAAGCTGAGAAGAGTATTACTCATTTAGACAGTTATAAACCTTTGACTCTCAACATTTTGTACTTTAATGTAAGCGAAATCTGTTATTATGATGATAATTCTGTAAGTTTACAAGGGACTATTTAGGAGGCGGAAATAACTAGATAAACCAAAAAGAAGGTGTGATGCTGTCAAAATTAGCGTGATTTTCTTCACGGTTCCTATTTTTCTTGCTGAACAGAGCATAAGTGACTCTATGAATAACAATAGATGGTTTCTCATCAAGATTAGGGCTGGCAATGGATATCTGGATCTTGAGCAAGCTTTCCAGCTCTGTTTGGCATTAATATTGAAGATAGCTATGTAACGGTTGGGCAAACTACGGACCTAATACCCACACAGCTACAAATGCAACTTCTCGGTACTCGCAGCGAGTTATCTGTTGTCGATATTCTGACAAAGCGGAAACCGGGTAACGTGGCGGTAACGCTGGCAAATCTCGTTCTAAGAGATCTCTGTTTGAACCACTGCTCCATGACGGTATTGTACCTGCATCAAACAAAAACCCCAGCTCTGCAAACTGTTCTCAAGTTAGCCTTGTGGTGACATTCGACTTCCATGTCCATTTCCATGAACATTAGTTACATTAGTACCGCACGCTTTTTTCCAGACATTCTTTAATAAAAAATATGTTTCATCATATAGTACCTATTCACTTAGCAGAACAAGGTCTCGCTAGCTATAACGAAAGTTTGAAAGGAGCTGCTAAAGTTCTATGCGTAAATATAAAAGTATACGAATATAATCTTATTTTTATGTCATGGTTGAGTTAAAAAAATTATTTATAACGTCCAATTATTTTTATACATTTTATGCTGCAGCCTTCCCATTTTAGGAGAACAGATTGTACACATTTCTTGCCTTTGAGAGATCCAGTATATTTTTATTAACTTGGTGTACAGTACCTGCATATGCTTTGAATCCTTGAATCCCCAATCCTTATAAATGACAATTGCCGTGAATGTACTTTAAACTTAGGCCTGGAACCTTCCTCTTAATAATAATAATAATAATAATAATAATAATAATAATAATAATAATATCCTTTACCAATTTATCATTTCATTTCAGGCATTACCAGTGTCCATCGCCTGTGATGACTCAGTGAAAAACGGGCGTTAAACACATTACAATAAAATAAAAAAAAACGGCCCTTTGAAGATAGGTTTCCTCCACTACGCAGCTGCACTCGGCCGGCTCTTGCCTCACATAAAGTCAGTATATTTTCTGCAGTTAAACTCTTACTTTTATTCTTTAGCTATATGGCATGTGCTTCAATTCGATATGGTGCAATGTTTACGCAACATGGAATAAATTCTTAAGTATTGCTTCTATTTACAATCTCCAATGCAGTTTTCTAAAAGATATCTAAATGATTAATGTTCGAAGGGAATAATTATGATTGAAATGAGAGAAAAAAGTAAGTTGCTATACAGAATGATCAAAAATGCATCGTTCAAATTTCTAGGATTAATAGAAGAGGTCATAACAAATGCATTTAGTTAACAACTGTTGAGTTCAAAACTAACACTGAGCGGCTAGTCAATCTATGCGTAAGCAGAGGCCATTCTCCATTATACATTTTTTAAATGAGCATGCCACTTCCTATTGCATCGCTTCCGTACAGTACTTTAAGATCCTATGGCAAAGGGTAAAAGACTGAAAGCGGTGCATAATGGAGGAGAAAATCATCTAATAAATGTGCTCAGAAAAAGATTGAGTACGTGAAAAATTAACATTTTAAGAAGTTTTACTGGAATTAAATAGACAGCAAATGTTGTGGAATAAAGACTTGGAAGACAGCTTGAACATAGAATAAATCTGCATAAAGAGATAATGGTTGAAAAGAGAAATGGAAGTATATTCATAACGAATGACAGAATACATTCTATAGGAATTATCTTTGCATGTAAACAGAGGTGGAAAAGGTATTTGATAAGACTATAACTAATATAGATGAACCCAAAAAGCTTGTAGCACTAAGGGGATAAAACCCTAAGCAATATACGATTGAATTGACTGAAAGGAAAAGAAATCGCTAAGTTGTAGGAGCAAATTTTTCTTCGCATTGAATAGAACCTACGAGTGTAAGTCCATAAGTTTCCGGCCTAAGTTTCTAGGTATGATAAAGAAAAAAACTATATTTCACTTTTCAATATAGTTACCCTTTAGTGCAATACACTTTTCACATCCTTGGATTAACATTTCAAATCTCCCTCCAAAATAGTCAGAAGTCTTGTGTGCAAAATGAGCATAAACAGCATCCACCACTTTTTCATCCCACTTAAATTTTCTTCCTCAAAGGTCCTTCTTCAGTTTTGAGAAGATAAAATAGTCACTGGGATCTAGATCTGGGCTACAGGGTGAATGGTCGACCTGTTTGAAGCCACATTTCTTCACAGTTTCCTTTGGAACAAGAACTATGTGCACAGGCGCGTTGTCGTGAAGAAGGAGCATATCACCCCTCTGCTTTCCTCGCCTTATCTCTTTGATGGAAGCACGTAGTCTGTGCAGTAGGCCGGCATAGTACTCCCCATTTACTGTGGTGTTCCTCTCCTTGAAGTCAACGAAGAGTATTCCTTAACAGTCCCGAAAGATTGTGGCCATGATCTTCTTAGTTAACTGAGTAGAGGCTGTGCTTCGCCAGGTTTACGCCATTCCATTCATTCTCTTTTGGACAAGAGATCATAGTAGAGGATATTAGTTTCATCTTCTGTAACAATGCTTTGCAGAACTTCTTTCTCGTAGCCACAGCAGAGCTCTAAAAATGACTGACAACAGATTACTAGTTGCTGCTTTTGGACTGAGGAAAGAAGTCTAGGCACCATCTTGCATTAACCTTATTCATCATGAATAATTCCAAGGGCTATTGTTTTAGAACGGTCCAACCTTGTTGCTATTTCTGTAAATTTGAGTCGCCGGTCTTCCATAATTTCCCTTTCCACAAGAGCGACGCTTTCAGGAGTGAGCACCTCCAAGGACCGACCTGCACGCTCTTGGTCTTCAATGCTTTCTCGACCCAATCGAAAAGGTTTGGCCCATTCTTTTCGGTAGAATATGAGGGAGATGCTTCCCCATATACACCGTCCAATCGATGTTTAATTTCATTCCGAATAAGTCTTTCTTTTATGAAGAACTTTATGCCAGCTCGAAACTCCATTTTGAACATGTCACCATCTTCTACACATATCCTTCTTTATGCAATTTCATCTGAACAACTGAACACAGCGGAGGAAAGTTACAGCTGCAATTATTTGCTTAACAGATGACACCAGATAGGTATTTTTCAGGGCGATAATCCTTATCGGCAAGACCGGAAACTTATGGACCTACCCTCGTAGTTCGGTGCTATTGGGTTATATTGCCTTCTGAGATGTATCCCAAATTCATCGCATGCGTATATACAGAGTGTTATAGAACCGAAATCCAAAGTGTTAGGAACAAAAAATAGAGGAATATAAAAATGGCTATAAATGACTGCGACTGAGACTAATATTAGTCTTCTAGTCCACCTACTTAGGTAAAACGAGAGACTACAGTTTCATTGGGCATGAATGATAATGTCAAAATGTTATTCACCGTATTACTCTTAGAAGCGGTTAAAACCTGATCATGCACTCCAATACAAACGTTCAAAACGGTCACCATTAAACTCTTCACAAATACATTTTCCCACTAATGCTCTATCAGAAATCCATCTGGGGCCGAGTAGAGCACTCTAGTGCTGTGACATTGTATCTTTCTAACCAACTAAACACACACCCTGCATTATGTGCATTATGCATGTAAAGAAATTTAGAGCCAGATGCTTCAGCAATAGGAAGCAACACAGGCTGCAAAACTGCTTTGACGTACCTGTTTTCATCCATCGTTACACGGGTCAAAACGGCTATCCTTTACTATTTCACATTATTTATTCCAAGACATGAAGGTACTTTGAATTTGTGAACGTCCTGTATATACTTAAGTTTTTCGGTTTTACTTGGTTGTCTCCATATGCAATATTCTCCTGGAATCTGGATGCAGACCAAAGCGTGATTCATTTATGAAGAGAACATGGCTCCACTGTTCCTTGTGCCAATAAATATGCTCCCAACGACGTGTCTGATTTCCACGGCGAATCGCTGGTCGTTGGAAATGAACAGCTCCTTGGTGCAGTCCATTTATAACAGTTTGTTTCGGAATAATTAAATGGTCAATATTCTACAGGGCATTTCTCAACATGGCAAGCTCCTTTCTTCCAGAATTCTTAGGTTCAGATATTTATCTTTTGCAACAGCTTATTGGATGATGTTCTTCTAGATTGCCAAATTCTTGATATCTTCTCAATATCCTGGGTAAAACGCCTCTATCGGTATTCAGAATCCTAGTGGTTGTGACCAAGCAGGATACGGTATTTCAATGAATGACGGTGAAGGGTAGCCACCAAATATCTATGGTTCAATTCCTGACCGGGAGCTGGAATTTTTATTTCACTGATTTCAAAGGCAATTATTTGTATTTGGTTATCTCCCACTAATTTGCAGATGATATTTAGCTGGATTTAAAATTTATTCTGGTTATAATTGTACCAGTATCCACAAGTAATTCATTTATTTAATTTGCTTTAAAATTAACTCTAATTTTTTCCTGCAAATATAGCAAATGCAGCAAATACTTTCTTTTGTTTGCAGAGTAGTCATTAAAAGTATTATTGTTCCGTTCTAAACATGTAGATGGAAGACCCAGTCACATTTAACTAACGAGTAAACTAAAAATTGTGGGCATGTAAACGGTTCCCATTCCACCGTAACAGCGACCGATCATCTGCTCTGGATGACTCATCACTAAAGTGCGCGTCGCCACTTCCTCATAACGTCTGAATTCACGCGAAAGTATTGATTTTTCCTTCCGGATTTTTTCCAAGGCTACGTTCGCACTTTGGCGCTTCAACAGTCTAAAAAGACACAGCTTGAAGAAAGATATGTACACGTTCATTAACAAGAATAAAAAAGTAGTACAACTTGCAATACTTAGTATTTAAATACAGTGCAGTATTTTGCATCTTATTTACTATGATGTATTTCCTTGCTGTTTAAAACTCATATTTTACGGTCTGGTTTTAATAATAATAATAATAATAATAATAATAATAATAATAATAATAATAATAATAATAATAAGTTAACACCGTGATCTCTGCTCTTCCACTTCAACTGGAACAATTACGATTACAATACACCGAAGGTGCCAAAAAATGTATAACACACTTTCACAGTAGATTTCTGTTTAATATATTTCAAAATTGAATCGGAAAACAACAGTAATGTGTAGTATAATGTTCTGTAAACAAATGTGGATCACATACATTATGATAGCATTACTACGTGACAGATAAATCAATAATGAACAAATGAAACCAAGATTATCGTATAATGTTCTGTAAATAGATGTGACTCACATTACGTTATGCTAGAATTGCTACAACAAAATGGAGCCAAGATTATCGTTTGAACCCCGGAAAGCAATTTTAAAGTGATATTAGAAAACCGAGAATGTTGTTGAGGTTCAAAGGCAATGGAGACGTGTGTACAGAACAGAATCGTTCTCCGTATCTAACTCCGTTGGACTTCTACTTATGGGGGACTCTTAAGGATGTTGTATACCGTAGAAAACCAGCTACACTGGCAGCACTTCGGGAAGAAATTGAAACTGCATGTGCTGGAATCGCTAAGAACAATTTTGCAAACGTTATTCAATCAGTAGTTCAACGTACTCAGAAGTGTTTCGACACCGATGGTGGGCATTTTGAGCAACTGCTGTAACTGTAAAATTCTAAGATGATTAGTGCTCATCGTTGTGTGAATTCAGTTTTGTTATGTTAACACAACTTTTCTGTGCTTGAAGTGTGTATACATTTTTGGCGTATAAAATACACATACAATGCAACTAATGGCATTAACAATTGGAGTATAGTTGCTAAATGCTTCATTAATAATCTTCAAGCAATACTAAATTGTCGTGACCGGCAGTCATTGATATGAGATGGCAGAGAATTTCACACACAGCAGTGACAACTTTAAAGGATGATTAAATACGCCCCCAAAGGAAGAAACATAATGGAGCAATGTCCGTGAGGCCAGGAAAATGGATCATTATCATTTATCCAATTCTTGTGGAATATTTCATTCAGGAATTTAGAGAGATTACATTTTAAATGGGGCACAACACCCAGCTGAAAAATTAACGTTGATTGGGAAACTATGGTGAGCGAAGCTCTCAAATATACCCAGGAATAGTTTATTACGTGAAATAGTAAAGTCAACACCTGATCATAAAAAACATCGCAAAGGTTTCCAGCGTAGAAGTTGGGCTTTATTCAGCTATTGATACTTAACACATTTGCACACTGTGTAATCTGTAGAGTTCAGATTTTCATGTAGTGTTATCGTAAAATATGTACATAAATATGTAAACATATATACTAAATATGTAATAGGTATCAGAATTGCACAGGGACCTATAATTGCATATTTAACCATGTCACATTAGCTTATTTTACGCAATCTTAAATTTAACCAAGTATGAAATGCAATATGTCACAAGACATTTGTGCATATTTTTAGAAGTTATATTCCGTCGGCGATTGGAAAGTTATGCTCTTGTATAGTGAAAGATCCCTGGACGTAATTGGAGCTTGCTAATGCAGATGAATATGACTGGTAGCAATGTTCTCTGCAGAGTCTCTTGTTTCTCCACTGAGCAGCTGGTTAACAATAGATCCAAAGTGCATTGCAGGTTTTAACATGTAAGCTGCTGCGTCAGTATGACATACAAGAATTTTTTTGTTTTGTACACACCCAGGCCATAACACTTTTAGCCTGTCATTAACGAACTGAACAATTGTCGCGTAATCTACGTGTTCTGGAACTCAGACGTGCGGTTTCTAATGCAGTCTTTCCACGATCAAGTTTGCAATATATCGAATCAAAATATCAGTTGGTTCATCCACAACAATCCACAAATGGGAAGAACCTGTCTCTATTATGATGGAATCCACAGGTTGCTTGTAAACACACGTCAAGATATTCCTTGCGAAGTTCGGTTTCGTCAGAAACTTGAGACCCAGAGTAATTTTCGAGAAAAGTACGGCATTTAAGCGCTTGGACTTTGTTTTATGGCATGTTTGGCAGCAATCAGGCTTCACACGGGCCTTTATGAAACTCGTTTAGAGAAGAATCTTAATGCACCTGCGTTAACAATGTCTGCTTTTTAAATGAACCCAGTTGTTTATTTTTTTGTTCTAAAGCGCATGTACAATTGCAATTGCTACTTCGTTTTGCAACCAAATTTGTTTGTGATACTTGGCACATCACCACGTTCCTATCGGTAGTAGAAGCATCGTCCATTGTTATTCAGGATCGCAGTTTCACGGCTAAAACTTCCGACTAGAGCAAACCTAGTATAAGTTCACAACTGTTCATTGTACACCTGAGACAGTAACTATAAAACCAAACTAGTACCAAAATAGAGTCAGTATTCTATAATTCAACCATATTAGTTAAAATTATTTGACATTAATGTTACATGTTTTATATAAAACATGTAACATTAGTATTTAGTTTAATGGTCCTTGAAGCTTAATTTGTCAATATTTTAAGTTTTCAGAAACACGCATACCACGAAAAAAATATGCAATTACATACAGATGCTGACTCTAGTTATCTCACGTTCCTCAATAAATGAACATTACCTCGTCTGGAACAAAATTTATGTACAAATATCGAAATGAATATCTGTAAAGTGTAAACAAAGCCCTAAAAGGTGCTGCACGCCACTTATTTATTCAAGCCAGCAAAATAAACTTTTTTTGAGAAAGGATGAATGTGCTATATATTGGAAAATAGAATACTTTATATACGGTATATTGTTGAGAAAACATAAAAGAACGGCGTTAATGTTACTTAACCATATATCCTAACATACAAAGAATAAAATGTTAATAATATAGCAAAAATATAATGGTATAAATGTTACACCATAGTTCAACCTGTCCTATAAATAATTAAATAACTTTTGCATTTATAAACTTCAATTAGAAGCACGGCACAAATAAGTGTAGCCTTCTGTACTCCTGAAAAATAAACATGATACCATCAACGATTGTGAGTACAGAAATACTACACTCACAGAATAATGGAAATAACAGTAATAAGGGAACGCCTACTGGTAAAATAATGAACATTAAACGCATATTAGGTACTGTAAAAATCAAATAAAAATAAAAAATACACAATTTTGAAAGAAAAAAATACTTATTAGGTGAACATTATAAATATACATCTGCAAATGTTGAACGCTTAATAAAACATCATCCATCATTTCTTTCAATAATATCATTGAATATTCTAGGAATAAACTTGTAAAGGTACTTCCCAGTGTGTAATAGTTCGGTTCCATGTAGTTATCCGCTGAGTAGGCAACAATTTATTCCGCTTTCTTGTCCATCCAAAGACACACAAACCGCCACAGGTGACCGAGGTCGTTAAGACGCTGACTCGAGAGCGGGCGGTCTGGGGTTCGAATCCCGTCAGGACCTTCCTGCCTGACTGCGGTTTTCCAGGTTTTCTTCAATCCTCAATAACTGGCAAATGCGGGGAAGGTACCCTAAACTTATGCCTAGAATGTTTTCTTCCTTAAAAAAATCCTTTCCCATTGTATCATTTCATTTCATGTATCATCAATGTCAACCGCCTATGGTACCTCAGTAGTAAAAACGGGCGTTAGACACTATTCAAAAAAGAAAATTTAAGGCACCTCAGGTAATTTGACAGGCCTGGTGAATATTACGTTCATCATATTGCACACCAGGTTGCAACCATTCAAATAAACTCCTGCATTATCGATACACCAACAGATGGTTGAATGGCATTCACGGTGTAAATCATAATTCATTAGAAATTATATAGCTAGGCTTTCTTCTTTTTCTCATATAACTTTCATTATTTTGTCAATTTCCGGTTTTTAAATTCATTTCCAACAGAAGGTTCCCCTTGGAAGTCTTTAGAAATACTAAACTACAATTATATTAAAATATAAAATATTAAAAAGTATGTGCAATACTCTTACAGGAATTAGAATTTAAAACATAGAAAAAGTATACCAGTCAAAATTATTCAACAAAATAATGAAATTAGAAACATATAAGTTATGGAGAAATTGTCTCATTATTTAAAATGTGAAAAGGGATTATGTAATAAGACGTTAATTGTGATGCTTAGCTTCATTTCCAGATCACGCGAAACTGCAGGGATAACTTCACTCATGGAAATATTAACAATCCGCGCCACGCTCTCCTTCAGCAAGTCAATACGCATGCTGGTTTTAGCCTTGGTTCGGATACTTCCCGTTCTGTTGAACCTACATTCCGATAATTGACTCTATCTCTGCTCTCTGTAATAGGCTCGAAGACATTCAAACAGAACTATGAGGAATTCTCTTTTTTGTCAAAGATGATGAAAGGAAATTTTCCATGAGACAGGCAGTTTTATCCGTTATGTTTTCTGGGTGGAAACCACTGTCTGGGTACTTTCTCACACTATTACCAAATTGTACTATTACCAAATTGTAAATCTATTTATGGCAACACGAATTACTCACCGAGCTCAATATTTGAAACCTTCTCCAAGAAAATATGAGTTCTTTGTTTAATCCAAAATCGAAACTTAGACATTTACACAGCAAAGAAGGCCAGTCTAAAAGAGCGAGACTGGATTTATTTGTATAACTCAGTAGATATGCAGCAGTGAAAAAAATTATATGAGATTTTTGAAAAAAATTTAAAAGCGTGTATCAACATGCATAAAAGAGCATTATGCAAAAAAAAAAAAAAAATATTGGTCGACTGTCGCATACAGGAATTGGAGTCGCTTAGGGATGAGCAGTACTCGGTTTGAAAATTTGCTTCTGTCTGCAGAAATCCGTCATGGCTTAGAGTGAAGATGTTTCTTTAAACAAAAAATCACATTTCGGTGGTACAAATTGTTTGAATAACGGTAGACAGATTAGCGGATATCTTCATATTGGTGTACGTTTCCAAACTATTGCTGAATATTTGAGCGACAAAACACAGTTTTTAGTCCTCCCTCTAAAATTGGTGCTGCTTGGTAAGAGTTTCAGATCATCGACAACTCTTAAGAAGCTGATGTGATTCTTCTAAAGACGATGTCCAAATACGGGTTCCAGCACATCTTCCAGAACTGGCAGACACATTGAGCCAAGTGCATACAGCTCCATGGGGTGTATTGAAAAAAGACAAGACTATATCCATTAAGGCATTACATGAGTAAAATATTAATTCTCCTTTTTTGATACACCCTCAAAGACAACTATAAGCACTCTCCGGAAAGTTACGGGCAACTGAGAATCAACTGACTGCGAAAAAGCCGGAACCGTGGTTGTCACATGCACCGACACAATGTATTCAATTTTTTAAAATGTTAGTAATGAGTTATGAAATAATGTGATATTCGTTTAAGTATATTTTAAAATTTACTAAGTCCTTAATGCACATTTTATATAAAACTGTTCCAATGTTCATATTTTTATCTTCGTCATTCTATAAACCTATCATTTTCATTGTCCATATTGCGACGTTTCCGTAGTATTTCTATCTGCTAGAAATTGCACAACTCTATTTAAAACTCCCGGGTTTATCCTCCTTTCAAATAAGATTTTAAAATGGCATTCCGAGGAAGCGACACATTGTTTTCCTTACATACTATATGTTGAATACTGTTCTGCAGTTAACTCACATTTTAATATGCAGTGGTAATTAAACACTTCGTGTCCATGCGAAGGGCCAATTTAATTTACTGTACGGTCGCTTTTTCTCTTTCGCTGATCGATTTTCCAAATTTATGCCCTGATACTGACCAGATCTAGCACGAGGATATTATATAGCTAATAAATTAAACAAAGTCCTGCATTGTGGCGAATGCGACTCTCTCGAATCTTAGTTTGCATTATTCATGCAAAATATTACGTTTCTTACCATCTGAAAGTATGTTATTTTCAAATTATTTCTCTCGAGGCTATGCAATTTCCTATATTTTTGGCATATAAATAGATCGTTTGTTTCCAATCATCATACCATACCAAAATTTGCTTTTTAAAGTTGGGGATTTCAACTCACATGCAGTGTACGAATTCTATTTTAGCATAATGTATTTGATATACCAGATTCCCTCTAAATAGACAGCATGGTAACCCTCGCAACGTAGTCTGTTTATACGTTGTAGATACCAATAAAGAGTCCAGCAACATAGTAGGCCGATCCCATTATAACCTGTTGATTACTGAGTTCATAAAACAGAAACGCAAGTTTTTCATCGGTAAGCTTTTGTTAACATAGGTATTCAACTTAGTGGGAACAATTTCAAGGGGCACCCTAAAATAAGAGAAGGCCATCCTTATAACTATTCAAAACAAAATATTTTTTAAATATGTCCATTAATATATGAAATAGCAAACGTTGTACACAATGCATCATTATAAGATGTACGAATAGGGTTCTATGTTATTTTTTTAGATTATATACTTAAAACATATTATATTTTATAGTATTTTTAAAGTAGTTGCAACCGGTGGCAAACAATAATACCTAACAGTCTTCAAAGACGAGCTGGAAATCATCCTACAGCATGGCCTTCGTTTTTTTTTTTTTTTTTTTTGAGTAGTGTTTAACGCCTGTTTTTACTACTGAGGCACCACAGGCGGTGGACACGGATGATACATGAGATGAAATAATAATTGGGAAAGAATGTTTTTTTTTTTTAAGGAAGGAAGTGTTCCAGGCCTAAGTTTAGGTACCTCCCCGACATTTGCCAGTTATGAAGACTGAGGAAAACATGGAAAAAAACCCTGTCAGGGAGGACGGTCCTGGTGGGATTCGAAACGCAGACCTCCCGCTCACGAGTTCGTGCCTTAACGACCTCGGCCACCCGTGGCGGTTGTGGCCTTCTTAGCCACTTCTGATAGAAAATATCTGCTAAGAAAATATTCCATTAAATTCAGCTGGGTAAAAATTCGCAATATTGATTGAATCCTTCGCCTTCATATTGTAATCTTCTTTTGAGCTGTACACGCACATGTGTAAGAAAACGTTCAGTCTTTCGAACGTAAGCAATCATAGAACTCACTACTCATGAACTTCTCATTTGCAGCATTTTTTTTTGTTATCAATGTATACGTGCACCTATAGACACATTCTTAATATGATGCTTGAATTTCGGTCTTTAGGCAGCAGTATGGTTTATATCCGACAATAGCCTGTAGGAGCCCCAGGACAATCGATGATGTTTGCCTCCAACTTTTAAGCATTTTCTGTAGTAGCAGCAGCAGTAGTAGTAGTAGTAGTAGTAGTAGTAGTAGTAGTAGTAGTAGTAGTAGTAGTAGCAGTAGCAGTAGTAGTACAAGTAGTAGTATGGTATTTATTTACAAAAGATATTTGTTACAAATTTAACTCATTCATGTCGCATGGGTCCTGGGGTCGTAAATGCTTTCCCAATGCTCTAGGAAATACATGAAACCTCATAAATCATTATTTACTGTTAGGAGACAAAATTATATATAACGAAATAAATAAATGCAAAAGGAAAAATGTGTATAATAGAAAAAATGAAAAAGCTGAGAAGAAACAGCACAAAAGTAATTTAATTTACATATGTACAATTACATATGTACAAATATTCCCCCAAAACAAATATTGTGACTCATGTTCCCCTACTCCTCTTCTCCGTTGTGTCTGTCTCATCCGATCTGAGCTATTTCACTTTGTTTAAAAATTTACCTACTCCCTCCTCCTTCCTATCTGCCAGCAAAGTCCAGCACTGCCCTCTCCCCCCATTAACAACGGGCAGCACAACAGATTCTCCACAGACCCGTTTTTAAGAGTAAATAAACTAGCACACGCCTTATCAAAAATGGACAAAATTTCAGAGTAGCTACTGTTCAAATGTTGATTCCTCTCGGCCGAACGCAAAACTAAATTGTTTCAACTCGAAAGTACGATATTGATCTAAACCGGAAATGAAGTAATTTGCACAATATAAAATATTCGTGTTAACAGCATTACACAAAATTTGTGCGTGCAAAACAATAATGTTAATTCATAATCGAAGAGATTTCGTGGGTGTCTTGAAATAAAGCGAGCTCTTTTTGGTACATTTTGAAGCAGAGTATTTTATCTCAAAAGCACTAGCGTATACCTTTTCATGCAGGATGATTGTTTGTGTGCGAAAATTATATGATATGATAATGACAACACCTCGTCATTTCACTAGAAATTAAAAAAAAACAATCATTTCATTTTGTTCGTTGCGCTACTGTAATGTGTAGAAAATTCTTACGCTATTGCCGTTCTATCTGTTCCTTGTCCTTCAGTACACCCATACTGAACAGCAGAGCAACAACAGTCTTCATGCATAAATGGCTTGGCGATTGCCCAAGGTGTTCCAAGAGAAATGATTTGCTTTTATGGGGTTTTGCTGGTTACTCGTTCATAAACATAATGGCACACAACTTTGCAGTATTAAACGCAGAGGTTTCGTTACATTTATCATCAGAGAAATGATTGTTACTTACCTTGCACAGTTTTAAATGTAAATATTTTCCTGTGAAAGAGTCAAATTATAAAAACGAAAAAATAAAACTGTTGATCAATGTTTTCAAGAAGCGCCATACCTAGGAATTCCCTATAACCTCTAATAGCGTCAACCAGGTCTCATCTAACTGGGTTGCTCATTGCAGAATTTATTGTTGAATATAAAACACTCATTTCCACATTTCAAAGGTCAAATATTTCCATTTAAAATTTAAATGGGAAGGATTGTTTTCTGATGACTTTCGCATTTTTGAGTGTTTGATAAAACACCAATGGAGTCGCAGGGTTCATTAGGACGCTGTTCAGATATGCTTCTGCTGCATAGAATAGGTAATCTTGCGTCACAATGTAATAAATGCCCTGTTAGCTACAGCTAGCTTATTTAAAATCTGCAATTCATCTGGATAATAACGTCTTTTCTCGTTTTCGTTTTAATAACCTTTACGTGTATTTTATCTTCAACAAACTGCTTATTGGGAGGTCTCGTGTAAATGAGTAAATCCTGCCAAAACAAACAAAATAAGGAAATTTACAAAAATTAAATTATGGAAACATTCAAAAACCCATAAACAAGAATCAACTGTAATGTATTTAAAATATATAATGCAGTTGCGAGTACTTTTGAACCAGATAGAATAACGAAGATATTCAGCAATCATCATCATCATCATCGTCTTCTTCTTCTTTTTTCAATAAACGTCTGAATACGTATTTCCCCGTTCCTAAACTGCAGCAAGTTACACGTTTTGATCAGTCTGTCTCTTTCTGAACCTGCCTATAGATCGCCGATCGCCTCTCACGCGGAGTGCACTGTAGTGCCATTTTTAGCAGATGATTATCTGCCATTCTGTCAATATGCCTTGTCCATTTAAATCTATTATTCTTTGTTTCATCTACTATTTTCATTACTCCAAAAAAGTAATGCCCATATATATTTTGTAGGCAATCTCGAATTGTGACTTCGAAAAGTGGATGAAGAAATCCCACTTGTACTGCATTCAGTAGTTTTTCTTCACGATTTGTTAAAACCCAGCAGTCGCTTGCTGCTAAAAAGATGTAGTGATTTACTAACCGTATTATAATAAAGTATTAAAAGAGTATTTCCAGTCGTTTGTTTTTAAACCTTCATTTACCAAGTGACTCTTGAATTTTACATTTTTAAAAATCTGTTATGCAGTTCCTTAAGTACTTGTTTTGTCGATTCCCACAGTTAAAAGATCTGATCTATATATATATATATATATATATATATTAAAAGAACGAGGACCATCAAGGTTCTGTCACAGACCTAAATTTACTCTACATTTGTCATTATTTTGTTTCCTAATTTGATGGCCATATCATATCTTTATATAAATTTTTAATCGTTTTATTAAACTTTAGTCCATCTTCCAATTTTGTAATATAGCGAGTATGAGTTGGTTTCTATCAACTCGATCATAAGTTTTCTGGTTATTTATGAAATTCAGCAATATTACTTAAATATTCCAGTTGCTACTTAACTACACCGCGATAATTTCAGGAATGGTAGAGAGGTCTTAGGCAAGCAATTTGATAGTGGATCCACAGCCTGCTTACTCAAATGTCAAAGGTTTGGCATTAATTTTCTAAAGGATCAGTATGCCACTGACTGACTAAACGAACCTTACATTCAAATGATACCTAAAATAACCAACGGAAGTTTTGAAGCATGCCATTAAGTGCTAGTGGATCAATTTTATCCAGCTCGAATCTCGTTCATTTCTTTTTTTAATAAGTTTTACATCTTATGTAAAAAATATTTTACTGTCATGTTATTAATGATATATTTATAGCACTGGATATTGAAAACGCTGATGATGTACTATTCAAAATCTGTTTGAAGATATTATAAAACACATCTTGGCTGCATTTTGTTTTAAAACGAATTTGAAGTATCTAATTTCAACCTTTTATTAATATATAACTCCGTTATATTTTTTCATGGATCATAACTTCTATGCCTCAAATTGCTTCTCTAGGACTACTACAATTTGTGAATATATAACAATCCATATAAACCTTATGTAATATTTCATACTAAATACAAATTATCGTTTGGAAATAATCATAAAAATCTTACTTTACCGGAACTATAATCACGTGGACTTGCAGCGTATAAATTATAATAAATAAATATTAGCTGCAAATAGATTCAATAAATACTACCGTAAGGCTAAAACTGAGGTCATGGGCAGATATCAGTATATTTATTGCTCGCTTAGAGCAGGAATTCCTGAGTCTTAATTCACTGAACCTACTTAAACATAAGGCCAACGTTCAGTTTAAATTGTCATTTTGTTAAGCCACTGAAGGGTATTAACTATTCAATAGATCACATACTTTGTGAAACTACTTTCAACGTTTCTTTGCTTTTATATGTGAATATTCCAATATATTTGAAACAGCTCATATGTGTTTGAATGGGATTTCTCTATATTGTAATTGTACAATTGTGGAAAATTAAAAGATAAAAATTAGGTCCATAAAATTTTCACACTCCATCTTCTATTTTAATCAATAAGGAAAAGTAGCTACCCCCTCTCTTCCTCCAGCTCTCCCTCGGTCTCTCACGCACAGTTAAAATGGTCATGTAAATTATTATCTAATTTAATATGAGCTCTTACATTTCTGTTTGCTGATAACTTAAACAGCAAGCAATCCAGAATGTATATGTTATTCAGCATCCAAATTGTTTTAAATCCCCTAAATACTGAACTCTTAAGTTTAACAAAACAGGGTCATTAATTTTGTACCAGTCTATTTAAAAAGTAATTTTGTAAGTGCTTATGCGGTTTTGTACTCGTACATTTCAGGCAGGATTAGTTTCGGTTTCAAGTTTAGCTCTACTTGTGTATTATTCATTTCCTCACCAATTTCCGTTCTCTGCTAACTAAATTCCATTAATTTCTACAGAGAGCTCTTGCTTGATTTGCCGCTTACATTAGCTTATCTGACTACATTAAGTGTTTGCTGGACGGACTGTTCCCTCTTGAACCTATGGAGTTATTCACTCAAGTAGCACACATAGAGATATAGCCGCCCCCCTGCCGCATTTAAAGATTTTGTTCTTTTTTTACAAAAGCATGGACCACATACCTTGTCAACTCCTTATCTTATTTGGCAGGATCCACCTTGTCAAAGGTCCCGGAATTTCTTAACCTTAAGCTCAGCTTTTCCAGCCAACAAGCTGGCATTTTGTAACGGCTATGCAGAATCCTATATTACATTTTTATGGTTGATTTTCCTCTGAACTTAAAGAAAGAATGACGTTTCAAGTATGCGCAATCGTGGCATAAATTTTAAAAAAGATAATTTTATTAAAAGTTTGCGCATGAAATAACAGCTGAAAAAATTATTTGTAAATATTTTCAATTTTTAGTATTAAAACCAGAGGAAGAAATTTATGAATGAGTGAAAAGTACTATTATGTGATATGAGTGGATATGAAGGAATACAGATTGCAGGGGAACTTATAACACAGCTTGAGATAAATTAAATATGGGGTTTTCCCTTCTTACGAACCATTCAATTAATCATACTTTTCTTGCTTTTATTCCTAGCAATTAATATGCCTTAATGACAAACTTAGCAACTTTACTATGTAAAGATGCTTTAAAGAAAAATAGCAATAACAGTATTGAGAATGGAAACACATTAGACAAAATGGATGCAAGAATATAAATCAAGCATTTAAGTGTTTCTCATTGATCCGGGCATTACATTTTCTGTATCCGCATGTCACTGGGTCATGGCGATTAAAGTTCCGACGATTTGTTGGTTTTCTTGTCGTGTGCAAGCGAGCCGCTGGTATTAAGTTATGATAAATAAATATCATATCTAATTATTCGCGAATGATGAAAAATTCCATGGTTAAGTTAAACATTTAAAAAACTCTAATTACAGATACTCAGTATGTGATTGATTGTTTGCATAACCTTACAACAAAAACAAATTCATATAACTAGCGTTACTAATTTTTTATATTTTTGTTAACGTCAACGTTATGGCAACAAATTAGTTTAAGTGATTTAAAATCTTACTTTGAAAACAGAAAAGATTCACATTAACCGTTGAATGTGAGTTTATGAAAAATTCTTCGAGTTCTTTGTATGTGGATTAGAGTGGTGAAAAAAAAAGGAAAATGCATTGCATTACCTATTTTTCTTTATCTATTAATTACCAAAATCGTAATTTATATGTTCAGACGCATTAGCATGTTACAGCAATACAGCACATGGAATATAACAATTAAATTAACTTTTTTATCGGCGAAACGACATTTCAAAGACTAAAATTTTATTGAAAAGTTATGTTCCAAATCATCACATAAAAGTATGGCACTAGCCCCCTTGCACCTTGCATAAATTTAAAATTTTATTTATACTGAAATGAACCTATAAATCTGTCTCAACAAACATTTGCCTAGAATCCAAAATAAGCTTTGCGTGCATACTGCAATAAACATTGCTTAACAATAAAGACAACTAATAATTTGAAGTATTTTAAATATTAATAGAGCTGCCTATTTCCAGAATGCATCTATAAATTTATGCTCCGGAGCTTAAGAGCTTAATTTCCGGGTATAGTAATTATGTTATAAAATGTAATTACAACTAAAATCTATTTCACAAAATAATGAGTAGCGTAACGTTTACACAATATGTTCGTTTCATCAAGAATTATCTCCACAGCCATTGCTTAGCTAAAATTTCTCTAAGGAAGCGAATTCAAGTGGCAGCACTGATCATACCGAGCGTATAGTTACTGTGTTTGTTTAACCTTCAAGGCAATCGCATACTCCAAAGTCCAAAATTTGCAACTGTGGGCGGATTTCCTGCTAAAACCGGTTTCGAGTCAGAAATTTAAGAGTACCAACTTTCTCCTGTGTACTGCACATCACCCGAGTGTGATGTGCAGTATTGTCAATGACCCGTTACAATTTTAACCAATCTCAAGAAATTTGGTTTTTCCCTCTTTACTAATTGCGAGAGGCACGGAAAAAATTAAACGCAGTTTCCAAAGCTACTATTATATCTTATAAGCTACATAAGGGATTCTTCTATTGTATGAAAAAGCTTATTTCAAGTATGCAATCATAAAACTTTTAAAAACAATGTGAGTCATTTTAGATAATGCGAATGCCACTGAGAAGCAAAACAATAATTTCAGAGTTGGTGGAGATGTCTTAGATAAGCGATATGATTTTGGGAATCTATGGTTCAAGAAAAAAATATTGCGGAGGTACATGATGAGAAAGATTTCGGAATTGATACTAATAAGTCAGTATTTAAGCAAAACGAGGTACAAACTTGTTTCGGGAACGAAGAAATTCCGATTTTCAATAGCTCATTTTCAGTGATTTCAAGATTTAAAATCTTGGACTAATCAAATAAAAGTAAAGCTCTGAATATAATATACATAAGATGTAAAAGTAAAACGTAATGCGAAACTCGAATTCCATAATGAAGATCAGCTAGAATATTTAAAAGCAATTATATATCGATCTACACATATATATTATATGTTAACTATATGTATCAATTTCAATCAGCAGATTTTTTTTTCATTACAACGTGACGTATATCATTGCAATTTGAACGAGGAAGATCTTTTCCACTTCACAAACAATAATTTGTGACACCATTGATAAAACTTTACGCAGTGAAGACATTACAGTTCTAAATTTTAATGTTTTCCTCTTTCTGTTTGAGGAAAACATTAATATGCGAGAAAATTTTTATATCATTGCATGAAGTAACAACGTGATATTTTGTCCTATATATTGTTGGTATATTTACGAACGCTATTTAACATCTCAGGTCATCAGCGTCCCATAAATTCAGGGCGTGAAACGGTCGGTAAATTTTGCTCAGAGGCCTCTTCTTTCATACCTGAGGTTCTTGTTCGTGCCGTAAATCTACGACACGGGACTCACAGCTTTACTTCCCTTCTGAAGGAAGTCATACTTAAAATTGTTAAGCCCAAAAATTCCATCGACCTTGGCCGAAATTGAACCCGCGATTTTGGGTTTACGAGGCAATTGTGGTTACCCCTGAACCACCAAGACCGACATATTTTTCTGACTCATATTTACTACACATAACACATAATATACATGCGCCGATCCTTTGTGAAATGTTTAGCCCAATTATATAAAATATATTTTATTATTTGTAACTAGATTTCAGATATAAACGTGTTCTACACCACTGTGTTCGTGAATACAGACACCCGCTTTCTCCCCATTAATTATTGCCTTGTTTGAACAGAAAACAAAATTCCCTATTGGCCTTAAATAAGTTGCTTTGTGAACTTGTGTACTTCACAAATACATTAGCATCTTGCTAAACTCTTTTAGTTTCTAAAAATAACTTGCATAATAGAGGCCTGATCAGACATGTATTTTTAATTTTCAGCTACAGTATATACGATTTTTAAAAGTAATTGAATGGCAATGTAGTTTCAAGGAACTAATTCTGTTTTCATTTATGCTTTTGTCCGTATTTAGATTTCATTTTGTAATTGCTTTTTATCTAATAGTAATTCAGGGTTAATGTAACAAATATATGTTTTTACATTCCATGTAATTATCTCACATATTTAAATTTGAGAAAGGTATCCGGTTCATTCTACAAGCGTGCTATGGTTGTAGTGGAAACAAGGGAATCGTCGGAATAAAGAATAAAGACCATCTATGTTCACCTAAATTATCGCTTAAAGGCAAAATTGACGGGGGTGTAAATTATAGTACGATGAGAAGCTCTGAAGTTATACAAAAGCAATCGTCTTTAAGACTACATACATATAAAATGAGTATTATAATAATAATTATAATAATATAAATAATAATAATTTACATGTTGTTTAATCTCGTTTTATGCGAATATGCCAGTAAATATAGTCATCCACTTTCATTTATTTATGACTTTGTATTAACAAATAAATAAATTTTCTGACATGGCATTATTTAATTTTTTTTTTTAAATTAGTGGTCAATCACGTAACATCCTTGCTGCTATTTACTGTTAATATACATAAACTTTCTTCAATATCTTGTTGGCATTCGTATTCAAAGCACCTGCACGTTGCCTCATTTACGGAAGTAAAACTTTTTATTTGCAAATTTTAGTTTAAATTCTCATCGCTATTATCACCTTGTCAATAAAAATTGTTTTTAAATGTATATTAAAAGTGAACAATTATTTTCTCAAACATTTGAAACCAGTTTTGCAATAGTACAATATTTTACCCACCCTTTAGCTAATATATGTATATTAGTTACAACTTTAGAGACTAAAATTATTTTTTATGAACGTAAATTAACGGTTAAGAATGTTATGATCACAGTAGGAAAACTATTATGAAAATTCAAAAAATTTAAAAAAGGGATTTATATGTAAATAATAATTAACAACTTTAAAATATTTAATATTTCATTACAGCAAAACATCTATTATGTTTTAAATAAAGCTTAATATTATATTCCTAAAATATTAATATTTGAAAAAATTAAAATTTAACGTCAGTTAATTTTTGTTTTAGTATAAATAAGTCATAAAGTGATATAAATTTTAAAACTTAATAATTTGTTTTCAAAAACTGAAAACTTTTGTTTTTTCTACCTCCAACTTGTTTATTTATTTTAGTTTCAATTTTAGTCGTAACGTCTCTGTCTCCCCTTTTGTGAAAACATTTTTTTTTTTTTTTTTTTTACTTTCCAACATAAGTGTGTGTAAATTTAGTTTATATTATGTACACCAATTCTACTCCAATACTCTATACTCACCTCATATTTTTATTTGATAATTTTATGAATAAGTCTACCCTAACATACTTCGCATGCTTTAGTTCCTAGTTTTGCGTTATTCTCTTCGGTAAAGTCAAGTGTAGAAAGCGGATACTGTGGCAACCTGTTGTTACAACAAGTTCTAAAGAAAGTCACCACAAATTACAATTAGGGCATGAGAGTAATTAAGAGGAAGGTGATCAGCTTGTTATAGAGCAGCATTGGGACAATTAATTATAAGCATTTTCCTATTTCGAAGTCATTTAGCGGCCAATATTGAATATTTACTCTTCTTGTTTCAACAAGAATCGCGTACTGTTATCAATTATGGTAAGACAGCGTAATTGAGATTGTAAAAATATAAACAGTCAATATCATGTGTTTTCAGTGACTTTAAAGTGCTTCTTTCTTAATTAACAAATTTAGTATATGTCTTCTACAAAAGACCACAGCTACCATATTTACAGATAATTTGTAGCAGCTATAAAATTGATAGAAGTGAAAAAGTATGTGTACACTTGTAGTGGCATTACACACTCAATGAAGTTCCAGGGACACCCACTTAAGTTAATGAAGGTGAACGATTTCAAGTGTAACCCAAAATTTGAACATTCGACTTCCACAAGCGACCAACTGAATGTGGTTAACAGGAAATTCTGGCCTTAAAAGAGAAAATATGTCAGACATCAATCCACTGCTGAAGTAAATTTCGTTTCGAACAAATAAAGCACAGTGACCATGAATTTTGCAGGAAAATTGTTGACAGTGAACAACAAATAAGACATATACAATGAAAAAAAAATTTAAAGCACAAAACAAGAGTTATTTATTGAAACGCATGTATTCAGAAGTGCAGCTAGGGTTATTTTTTTTTATAATATTATGTATTGTTTAAGAAAATGAATTTAAGAATATTCAGTAAAGTTCCTACAATTCTTCTATTTTAATTCCAATTTAAATACATAGCCTCTTCACTCACATATTTCACAGCAATCATATATACACGTTTTCAAATTCTACTTTAAAAACCATTTATAAACATATCTTCGGTCGCGAAAACTGAGTACAGGCGACCGGCGGGGTGTCGGCATGGTAATCACATGCCCCCCTGCAATACTGCCCTCTATCAATAAAGTTGTAAGACGGAGATACAGGAAGCAGAGACCGCCGCGGCAGGCCAAAGCTCACCCCGGGCCGTAGCGGCAAATGAAAAGAGAAGATAATCATATCTTGCCATTTACAGGTAATTATTACTTATTATGAATGCTGATCATAAAAGAGGGTTACGATATTCTTAGTCTATGTAAGTAACTATTTTTTATATTTTATTTATTTATTATTTTTATTCCCTTTTCCTGCAAGATTAAGTGAAAAAGCTAAGGTTTGCGTGTATATTACCAAATAGAAGAGATCATTTCTGATGCCGCAAGAAGCACTTGTATTTTGGGGGCGATGTTAGGTGCATTTTATTGACTGTACTTCGAACAATGAGTATGTCGCATATAGTTTCCATCTCCGATACTTTTAATGTCTCACAGAACGAGTTTTGGACTTGGTGTTTAACATTTCGGGTGTTCTGAATCAGAATCCAGAACTTTCATAATTTGCTTTAGAGAGAGAAAGGGAGATGAGTCTTGTTTCCTGAAATATGTCATTAATAATTTTCAAATTATGTATACATGTACTGTTGAAATTTTATGCACCACACATCCAGCTAATTTACAGTGGCGTTTTTCCTTTAAATGTATGGGCAGGAATTACGACCGAAAAGTTCATTGTGTCTGTTGCACTGCTGCAACTGGTAATTTGATTACCTTATAGCATATTTATGGCAGACGCAAATGAGCCGTATGAAATAAGATTTTAACATGCGGTTTTTATATGACGGTGCGGGGCGCATCGTTAAAAGACGTGGGGCTCGAAGCCAACAAACTGGATGGAACTGGACGCGGAAATCCGTGAAATGGCGAGCGAGGTTTCCAAACGGATTTTTCTATTTTTTAATTTTTTTTATGTCGGGCAACATGAAGAGAGGAGTTTTTGGGGCAAGAGCACAAAATGAAGAATAATATTTACAGCCACGTATATAGAACATTACTGAAAACAAGAGTTTTCTGTCGCGGGTGATGCAGCATCCGAAAGTGATAGGCGTATATGGCATATAATAAAAATTTAATTTAAATTTCATGTTTCTGCATGTTGTGTGTCAATTTGCAATTGCTATTTTGTTGTTTTATTGCTTTGTTCTGTTCTATGATTTCATATCATGCATATTTAAAAAGGCTGATCTTTTATCTTTTTACACCATTATAAAGCATGTGATAAATCTAAAAGTGGTATTATCAAGTACGGATTAATTAGATAGAGGGAAACCCTGGAAAGAATGAATCTCTGTTTTCTATATTGTATGCCTAAGACAAATTTTTGTGAAAGTCATGAGCGATGATCTTGGGCTTCCTCTGTTAAAATTAAATTGCTCTACAGCTCTAACCCTAAAGAAAATGGGGTTATGTTTGGCTTTGAAGCTCCCAAGGCCATTCAGAGGCATGAGTCATTACTAATTTCTCCTTCCGCTGCTGGGTCCTGCTTCCACCGAATTAATCCTCTCTTGTAAATATGATTTACGCCAGCTCAAGATATTGCAGCTTCGTGTTAATGAAGCAACCAGCCAGATAAATAGCGAATTTAATACCGCGAACATCAAAATTGCAATATACTTATCCCAAAGATGAATACAGGGATGAATAGTTGTATCCATTGATTGTTAGCAGAAGTACCGTCTAAGATACCTTATAAAATATACTTACCAGTTTTGGATTCATGTAAAAATGAATTGGATTCTGTTAGTTTCTTCCACTGGCTATTTAATTTCCTCCTCAGTATGCTAATGATGTCTTAAAGAAGTTATAAACGAAATGTAATGCAGAGCTCGGATGGTGAATGAGGAACTTACATTGCATAAATTCGGAATCATAAATAATAAGGGGATACGACTTTCAGCTGACCAAACAACAGGTGAAAAGTTGCGGAAATCAATTGTGATTTCTTTTTATACAACATACGTATATTTTGCAATAGCGCTGCGTAAGGCATCACGAATAGTGAATTTAACGGATATATACGGTGATCTGTTTGGGTATGGATAATATTAAATGTTATTATAAAGGGTAATATGACAGTAGGAGGCATTTCTTGCTAATATTTTGCTTAAGAGTGGGAGTTTCCGTACATTGTGAGTTTTGTTCTTATTTATGGACGCTCTTTAACATCTGAGGTTATAAGCACCCCATTCTGTTCAGGGCGTCAAACAGCCGATAAATTTTTCTCAGAGGCCTCTTTTTTCAGGCTTAAGATTCTTTTTCCTACCGTAAATCTACCACATGGGACCCATGGCTTTACTTCTCTCCCGAAGGAAGTCATACTTACGATTGGAGGGGGAACTAAATTGATATATATGTGTGTGTGTGTGTGTCGTATGGTGTTTACTTATTCCACTGACGAAGGGGAAGGGATTCCATAATCTGTATTGCATATAAAGCTAATATTTATGTTATTATTATTGTTATTATTAATTACTATCATTATTATTTTAACTGCGTTGAGCATTGGAGATATGACGTATGTACTTATTTATTTAAATAATGTGCTTTTTGGGTATTATGAAAAACACGTACGATCCGGTGTTATTAATATGTATATGTATTAATATGTATGTTAATTGAAATAAATACGCTCATTCATTCATACTTACGATTTTTACACCCGAAAAAAAATTCATTGACTCTGGCCAGAAATGAGCCCGCGATCTTGGGTTTAGGAGGCAAGTATGGTTACCACTCCACCACTAGGATCAACGCGTGGTCAGAATGAAAATCAATAATGCACAATGACAAGTGAAAATCCTAGATGATTGAAATGGCTACTATAAATCAACAGCTACCGCAATGCGATCTTGGTACACTACATTTTAGAGTGTTAAACAAGTTCAAAGAGAATTTCAACGTTAGTGTGAATAATGATCTAAATACGATTCCATAATGTTGTGGCATCGAACGTGTGTAGAAATAAATTCTGTGTAAAAAAAAAAAAAAGATGTAGGACGATGCGGAAGAAAACCTAGTACAGAAGCAGCTATCTCTGAATCCATGACAAAGAGCCCTATTTATTTTAGTAGTGTTTAACGCCCGTTTTTACTACTGGGGCACCAGAGACAGTGGACACTGATGATACACGAGATGAAGTGAAATTTTGGGAAAAGATTTTTTAAGGAAAGGAAACGTTCCAGGCTTAAGTTTACAGTACCTCCCCGGCATTTGCCATTTGTGAGGACTGAGGAAAATGTGGAAAAAACCTCAGTCAGGGAGGACGGTCCTGACGGGATTCGAACCCCAGACTTGCGAGTCCGCGCCCTAATTACCTCGGCCACCCGTGGCGGTAAAGAGTCCTATGAAAAGTGACTGTTAGTAGAGATTAATGTACCATATATGTTCTGTCAGCGAATTGTTCGGAAGTACCTGAAACTTTACCCATGTCACTTAGAACGTCTACAATCCTTAGGCAATGAGAAACGAGAAGCTCGTTTTAATTTTGCATCCATGATGACATGGGCTGAAATACACCAACTGTATGAGTCGTGCAGAGGGCGCAATGTAGATCATGTAGCATTCTGAGATACGTCCCATCTTTCAATGTTATATACAACAAGTTTTAAAATATTAAGTTCAGTAATGCAATTTTTACAGTATTTTGATTTAATCCATACTCATACGTATCACCCTACAGTTTTCGAAAAAAAAAAAAAAGAGTTATTCAGTCAGGATTATCATTGTCAAAATAATTTAACTGAACTTGTGTGGACTTAGATTAACACAAGACTGAATAAAGAAACAGATCTTTTAAGTTAAAAGACGTAGAAAGCTTAACCACGAAGAAATTGACAAGGTAATATAGAACCTGGGAATCTTGCCTAAGACATGCTAATTATAAGTTGACACTGAGCTGACGAAGAAGGTGACAATCCCGAACTACACATTGACGTAAAAATATGCTGATAGCAAAACCAACCAATTGACGCTAGCAGTGCCACTAGAAGAGTAAAAAAGAAACAAAACATTTCTTCTTCTTCTCTTTTGGGGCTAAAACTCGATATGAGCATTGTCCCACCGCAGCGAACTCTGCATCCTCTACATCCGTCTTACGACTTCATTGATAGAGAAACAGAACATTTATAGAACCTTATATTACAGAGGAAATGCAACATTTTGCGAAACAGCGCCTTGGACACTGACAAACTTCTACTAGCGTCTGTACCACTTTTGAAAGTCCTGCAGTCTATTTTGTATCACTTTCCGAAGAGCTCGCGTGCATACGTCTTCATCTCTTCGGCCGAAGCGAACCATCGCCGCTTGAGCAAGTTTTTCTTTATCGGAAACAGTTAGTAATCAGCTGCAACAAGTTCTGGCGAATACGGAGAGTGAAGAAGGACAGATGTGTTATGCTTTACTAAAAACTCCCTCAACTGGAAAGTTGTCTTGATGGATAATTAATTCTTTCCTTGCCAAAAATGAGGCTTTTCGCCCCACTGAATGGCGAAGACGCTTAAGAATGACAACATTCTGCAGCAGTTTTGGCTTAGGTTACAAAATTGTTAATTGTCGCAGATGGACTATAAATCGACTGTGTGGAATATAATATAAATCGGAGTGGCGGGGAGCTGTATGCTATTCACAAGACACAAGACATTAAACTATAGTTATACAGTAAGCAAATTTGCTTCCTTGTGGGGTTGGGGGTGGAAGATCTGCTTCAATACATATCCTTGTTTTTTCATTCTTCACGAATGGATTCGAAATGGTATATGTTAGTAACAATCCATCATTTACTACTCCTCTGCTGTCGCAGTCTGTCGTATACATTTTGAAACTTATGCTCTACTCCACGAAGGCAAAGCAAAAGCAATAGTCTATATAGCAAGAATAAGCAGGGAAAAGTTCGCTTTCTTTTTAACCCTACTAGGATAACCGGTAATTTATTGAGTAGTACATATACATGTAACATAATTTTTGTACTGTAGTTATTAATAACAATAAATTTTAATGGTTTTTTCCTGAAGTTACGGTAGAGCGTGCCAGTACAGGCAATTTGCATAGTGAGGATTAGCAACTTGGCTACATTCTGCATTCTGCTCGTTTCTTGGTCGCTACTGCCTAAAATACTTCCCATTTTACAAACACTGTAGTTACCGGTAAAAAGAGACAAACTTTTATGTTTGGAAGAGAAGAGAACCACTTATTGAAGCACATAACTGTGTTGCTGCATATTTTATAAAGCAAATTTTCTCGGAACCCGCAAGAAACACCTAAAAGCATCGCTTTGGGGCGATCCATATTTAACAGCATTCGACGTATGCCTTCGTCTAAAGCAATATACCAGTGACGCTGAGTGTGTTGCACAGCTATGTCCTTCCTCCAGAAGAGCTGAGAAAAACACCTTCATATGTTGATTGGTAACATGTCGACAATGTTACCACTACCTTCTTTCCAGCGCACTACATATCCTGGGGCTTACCGGCCTACAAGGTTCAGATATCGACGCGCGTGGTCTTACTCTACACTAAACTGGCCGAATACAACATTATTGGCACAGTGCGCACAATAATAAATTCCACTTGCATAACTGCATGTAATTCTTTTAATGTTGTACTCACGGAAGCCCTTGCTTGTGCTTGCGTTATTTGAAAGTAATTTCTAGATTTGTAACTTATGTTTCCAAAAACAATTTACTACAATGTCTGAAAGGTGTAAAATCATAAAATAAAATCTAAATTTTACTATTAAGCACGATATATAATTTGCAACTGAAATGCAGCAGCATCATTCTGATTAAAAATTAAAATTAAAGAATAATACTGTATCAAAAAATACTTAATAATATTAATTTTTATGCATATTATATATTTTATAATGATATATTATAATTATGATTATATTATATAAGATGGACTGCAGTAAAAAGCAAATATTGAAATAATTTGCATTCATTTGTTTATTTAAATATGTAAACCAGTGATCAACTGTTTAAAATTATATAGACTTCAAATTTAGGTTTAAAACCTGTAGGTTTAATCATAGGGAAGAAACTACTAAATAGGGTTCACATTCAAGGAAAGTTTCAGAACCTGTGCTCTAATAAATTTAATTGTGTTCTTGTTTCTCATTGAAGAAAGTAAGTGGATTCCAAAATTATCATACATTTTTATGGTTATATTTAAGGATGGAAATAATCCATATTAAATGCTTATGGAATAAACTTTTGGTAATGATTTTTCCATTTGCTTGCTCCTTAAAAATTTAAAAAAGGAAATAAAAAACATTGGCAAAACAATTTATCAGGTTGACAACGACTTTCATTTATTCTGTTCATATTATTAAGTATACAAGCTTAAGTAATTAAATAGCTTTCAATATGTAACAAAGATAAATTTTCTTATGTCCTTACAAAATTCAACCATGCTTATCCTTTACCCCTTCATTTGGAAGCAAATTTTGCTTAATATGATATAAGAGTATGTTTTTGCATAATTCATTTCTCTTAATGGGAATTCTTGTTTTTGCCTAAATTATTACCCCTCGTTCCATATTATGAAACCCATATAGGACATTTGTATGTTTGCAGGACTTCACAAACAGTCATAATTAAGGAAAGCTATCAGTGGATCTGAAATAAATCGTAAAAGAGGACAGTTTAATTTCTATCATATTTAGTTTGTCTGTGTTTACCACCGTAAAATATAATTTGTATAAGTGTAACTTAAAAGCTAGCCAAAATATGTTATAGAAATGCAACATATTTCTAACTGTGGTATAGAATCAAGTGACTTAATGGGTTCCATATCCGAAGCAGATATACGGCTTATTTCACAATATGAAATAAAATTTAGCACACTTCAGCATTGCATTTGTTAATGCAAGTCTGTCTTTGATTTTATCCAGGTTCAATTGCATAATGTTTGTACTTCCGATGGCAGCTTGTTTTCTTCGGTGTAATAATATCAGCATAATTTTTTAATGTACTGCAACTTTTCACAGTGCCAAATCCCAGAAATACTCAACGGTTTTATCTTAAATTTAACTGCAGTAGCCATATCACCCAACTTCAGCATTTCCTGAACTGCTGCTGTAGTTACAGAATAAGATTATAACACTCAACTATCATATGTTGTACCTTTGACTTTCTACTCCTCTTGTCTGGGCTAATGGTTCCTGAGCTTCTAATGCAACACTAAATGAGGTTGTCACTTAATTTTTGATCATAATGAGTTTTGTTTAAGTTTGTAATTTAATGCTAATAACAATCGCATGCATAGTCGATGACTGTTTCAATGTCGTAAATATCTGGTACATAAGATAAACACTTAACCCTTCATAGCGTTAGTGTTTCACGTTTATAAAATTTTAGATCATCACGGGTGGCCGAGGTCGTTAAGATGCGGACTCGTGAGCTGTAGGTCTGGGGTTCGAATCCCGTCAGGGCTCTTCTCCCTGACTGAGTTTTTTTTTCAGATTTTCCTCAGTTGTCATAAATGGCAAATGCCCAGGAGGTACCCTTAACTTAGGCCTGAAACATTTTCTTCTTTAAAAAAATCCTTTCCCAACTTATCATTTCATCTCATGTATCAACAGTGTCACCACCTATGGTGCCTCAGTATTAAAAATGGGGTTAAACACCATTAAAATATTTAAATAATTAAATTCGAATTTAACAATAGAGACGGAATAACCAATGCTAGCGCCTATAAAACATATGCAGAAAATAGAACTACCTGAGCCTCTTTAATTACTCTAACATTCAAGTAACCCCAGTGATTCGAGCAACTATAATAATGTATGTTGTTGGAATCATTTTCACCTTTGCCTATATTCCAATTCGGATATGGGACGTAAGCGCAAGATTTACTATAAACAAGAACAGATATTGCTTCATATTCTACGCCTGTTTAGAGAACTGAGTTTATATTATTATGACGATCTAAGTAATTGGGTGGCAGCAATTCAGTATATTTGTCATTATTTCAAATTATACGTACAACTTTAGAAAATGTGTTGCTATGAGGATAATGCATGATTTGGGAACGTTGTACCCAGCCTTTGTGCACAGTAGTTTTGCAGCCTAGCCTCCGGCTAAGCCCACACTTTCCTATTAGGCTACCATTGTTAATGTCAAGTAACACCCCCTTTGGTTAAGCTATTTCCTTTAGAGAAATCCTGTAGAACTTGTTACAAAATGTTGTGACTTGAATTATTACATCTTTTGGGAATATTTTAAGATTCAACGGGAAATCAAGAGGGTATAAAGCATAAGAGCTGTTTAGCGGAAGTTGTCACATATCGAGGTTGCCAGGGTGAACTCTTGCTGGCCAGGTAACGAACCGGACGTCGGCGCCACAGCCAGCACCCTACGTAGCTCAGTAACTATCAACCTAAGGTAAGTTGCAGGTCCAGGTTGGGATATTCTCTGTTCTTCTCTGTTGAACAAATAAATTTTGTTAGGCATAATTCAAGTGATTTTTTGCTCTACCTCATTAGCCCCTTGTCTCTTACCATGTCCGACTAGGGTCGTGACAATATTTATGCTGTTGAGGAATGCAACACTGCAGTAACAATGTGCATTATACTTTTAGATGATAGATAATTTATATTTAGACCACTGTCTTATAAATCAGTTTGTACGTAGTCTGCAACAGTCTTGTTTGTCTTGTGCATACTATGTTCATGTACTTACGTGTTTTTGCGTATGTTTGGCACGATACCTTTGTGAAAGCTCAGATTTCCTAATTTTAAAATTAAAAAATACTGGAAAAAATAAAAATTGAAAAAAGATAATGCACACAAAATTACACTTATGCATGATGCTATTCACAACATCATTGCATAGGAGGCAATTTTTTTAGTTCGCTTTTTTATTTTCGGACGCTGTGTAACATCTCAGATCATCAGCGTCCCATTCAATTCAGGGCGAGAAACAGCCGATAAATTTTGCTCTGAGGCCTCTTCTTTCAGCCTTTATGTTCTATTTCGTGTCGTAAATCTACGATACCGGACCCACGGCTTTACTTCCCTTCCGAAGGAAGCCATACTTAGGATTTTTACGCCCAAAACATAGTAGTTAATAAAATGCGATTTTATAACTTGTAGATTGTAAGCTTTCATGACTGGTGTTAATTATGTGAACTGAGTCTTCCAAGCTGCAAGGTCGTGGTCCAATTGGATTCTTCTCCTTCATCTCCACAGATGTTCCGTCCACTTCAGTGGTGTTCTCGTCGTGATCTTCTTGGAACCGAAGCAGTGACGGACCCTTTGCCAGAAAACATCCACGGAGCGAAGAGCCGGTACTCACGAAATAAGACGGACCTCCGAGGGAATCTCGGAGGTTAGTCCCCTTTGCCTCAGCAGCCACCCATCGAGCATTGTTACTTCAGTGTGCCAGTGTCCGGATACAGACGAATTGCGCAAGTACTTCAGTGCCATAGTGCTTATATATTTTTTTTTTGTGCTTTGAGCACGAGTTTGTGTGTTTTTTCTCTCCCGTGAATGTTTTCTGTGCTGAGTTGCCTCCAAGTGCAGCCTTTGTTTATTTGTTTTCCTGTGTACCAAGTTCTATTGTTATTTTGTTTATGTGCCCTGCGCACCAATCCTCCCTAAAGTGATTACTGTGAACAGTGCACACGCAAACCAGGGTTATTACAGTACCAGTTAATGAAAGTGGGAAAACCCACGACATGTGATTCCTCACCCAACAAAATTGCCAACAGGCAAACAGCGGCGGATCTACCACCACTGCAAACCACCACCGCCAACGTCCCCCACAATCCAGAATCAGGCCCATCAGCATAAAGGTGCAAACCTAAATGTCACCGAAACCTTCACTCAACGTCCCCTGAGCCCATCAGAAGAGGATCTCAGCAGCGATAGCGAAGCGGAGGGATATTCAAGAGACCCCACAGTCTAAAAGCTAAAAGCTAATCTGGAGGAGCTACATAAGGGGAAAATCTACTATACATCCCTACTCAGCGGATTGAACCCCGCTAATCGGCTAAAGGGTAGTGCCCGTGAATGCCATAGCAAGTCCTGAGTAGCACCGGCCAGAGGCACCGGAGAGGTTGAGAGAAGCAACGTGGAGCATTTTTAATCCTTAATTTTCTTTGCTTTTGTTACAAATATAGCTCTGGCTTTTTATTTTGCATACTTAAAATAGTTTACATGCGGTATGCTGATGTTTTTGTGGAGACAAAAGCTCTCGTGGGAAGTGCTTGAAGCCTTCATGCCAGATTTCACTCCTCATTTGGTGCATTGTTCGCTGAGAGTTGTGCTGGTGGATGTCATCAACATTGGTTGTTAGGCCAAAGATCTCAGTCAGTTGGTGAGATATGTTGATGTTTAGCAGATCCTGGATTTCAATGGCGGTTTTGTGGATTGCATAATAGACTCTCTGGCTGTCGTTCGATTGTCTGTTGAATAAATCAAGTTTTAGGTTACTGGTGTGATTGTGCTGGGTGAATGCAGTTTCCAAGTGATTTAGGTGCTTTGCAATCGCAGAGAGGTGAGCTGAGGTAGATGCTGTTGTAACTTAAATTTGGTGAGATTGCAGTAAATGGCTGGTTCTGATTCGTATCGGAATGGCGCGGTCGTGTTTGTTCGTAATGAAGTTTGCTAATTCTCTGACTTGTGTTGTACATGCATTGATTGGTTGATTGCCCTCAGGCACGCAGTTTGCTCAGTGAAGTGATCCCCGGCACGGCAGGTAGTCCAGAACATGCGGCGAAACCGTAGGTCATGCCCCGTGCACTGTGTGGTGAGAAATGCAGCGCCACCATAGTGACAGCATGGCGGCCGGTTGGATCCCTCGGCTGCGTGCCCTTACCGGCAGTATCTTTGATAGGGTGGAAGGTTTGGTCTGCGGCTCTCTTCAATAGCGTGCAGGGTGTCGCCACGTGGAATCCACGACGTAATGCATCTAGGTAGTCATTGTGATAAGCAAAGACCAGGCAACCAGCGGGGTCGGTCTCCGGTTGGAGAAGATTCTCATCACCCGGGTCACCGAGGGCTACTGGCGCTCAGCGACGCGGATTAGGAAGGGCTGAACGAGTGGCGCAGGATTGATGTGATTACTGCGCTGTCAGTGGAGATAGCTGGCGTTGACTGGCAATGGATGCTCAAACCCAATGAGGAACCACGGGGAATCGTTGCAGAAACCCTTTCCCTATTATTCAACAAGATCCTCCAAAAATAAGGGAATTGGCGGTACAGCGAGAGGACTGGCTCCCCATCCCTCAAAGAAAACAATGCAGCAGCTCCGGAACTATGATCACAAGATCAAACACTTCGGTCAGTACTGACCAGCAATATTTTCAGCACATAACAAGTAATACATTTAGCACCATGGCCAACCTGGACGACGATGAACAACCTCCGTCAATGACCAATGCCCTATACTCACCATTCTCATCAAAACCCTTACCAACCAACAAAGTTCAAGGCGCGAACCCATAGTCATGACCATACAAAAAAAACCCCGTACAATACCTACAAAACCAATAAGACACAACAGTAGATAAAAGCAAAACCACCACTAATCCAACAAAGGTTCAAACCACAAATCCTACACCCACACAAAACCAAGAATATATAACAAGTAAACCAATAATTACCTCCAACCCAACAAATGTCAATACCAGAAATTCTACACAACTACAATTGAAAATGACAGTAATTGATAAAATTAACCTCCTCGCATAGCTGTCCCTGAAAAATTTGCAGTAAATACAGTCCTGCAACACCTGCCCTCATAGGCAATACACCATACAATACACATACAATGGACTAAAAATCAGCGTGCAGAACCGCATGCTCTTTGTGCCGGTCTTGGATACCTTCCACATCGCAGATGTGAAATACACTCATTCACTCCAAAGGACGAGCTCCCTCTATGGTTCTCCATAAAGCAGCTCCCTGGAAACCTAGCGACCGAGAAAACACAAGAGGACATCGCCGCCAAAGAATATCAACATTTACAAGTAAAACAGCTCGAAAGTAAAGTTAAGCCTCTGCCAATATTCATTGTTACATTGGAATGCATTGCGCAGAACAAGCAAATTGAATTTCAGCGCCACACATGTCACATATTGGTACAGATGGAACAATTCAGAACCTAAAACAACATAGCACAGTGCTATAAATGTCAAAAATTAGGACACACATATCCACTCTGCACGTTTAACACCAAATACCTTCTCTGCGGGAGTGCCAATCGGTATATGGACAATGCCTTCAGAAAATAAACAATCTGCATTCCACGGCAGAGCTATGAATTCAAAGGCTTCCTGCGCAGACACAAACAAGACTTTGCTTTTTTAGTGGAAACTAAAACAAAACCAGAGCATGTTCTCCGCATTCCGAACCACAATAATTTCAGAACCAACAGGCACATAGTCATTAGATCAAATATGGTCTTAGCTCTCGTGCAACTACCGCCAATGCGATGTCTGGAGTGTACAGCCAATAAAGTAAGGATAAACAACCAGCCTATACTACTGGTTGCCACATTTCGGCCACCAGCGTGTCGAGGCCTCATAGAGGACTTAACAGATATCTTTGATTTGGATGAAAACGCCCTCAAGTCTGGCGATTTCAACGTCCAACACACTCTCCGAAACGCACTCTCAGACAATATAGGCAAGCAGCTGGCAGATTACACTATCCAAATTGACGACGTGGAACTGCACGCCCCTCCAGATCATCTTTCTATCACCGAGCAGGGACTTACGACCCAGATACCTTGAACTTTATAATTTCAAAAAAATGTGCTAGTTAGTAATTGGTTACATGTTTACTACAGTTTAGATTCGGATGGCCTACCAGTAATTTTCACTTTACACGGCCGTCTGGATCGAGCATGCCCAGAAATGTTCCCGCTATACCAGTAGCAAAACTAAAGCCAATTTAAAACAATTATGCACAGCCTGGCTGAAACCAAACTGATGTGTCACAGCACAGAGGAAATAGATCAAGGGGTGGTTAATTTCACGGTCTCCCCGAAGAAAGCCAAAATAAACAAAACCGATATACCGACTTGCACACCACCCTGAGTCACATTTCCCGAAGTCGAGCGCCTGATTGCCAGGCGCAGATTTTGTATGCGCCAGTGGAGCGAAACAGGGGCATTTGTCTTTAAAATAATAGCAAACGGTTAGGGAAAACAACCAAGAATCAATTAGCTGCAAACAATAACGACAGATGGATCCGCAAGATGGTAAACTACTTGCACTCAGACAATTAACTATGAAGATACTCCGTAGTTTCAAAAATGCCGGCGTCCAGCACCCATGCTCAGGCGCTTGAGGGCCAAAAGATGGCTTGCTTTTTCCACGGTGAAAAAACCGAAATATTTGCTGATATGCTCAAGAATCGTTTTCAAGAGAACCCAACCACCAAATACGAGCACAAGCGTGAAGTTGGTAATTGCATTTAAGCATGGCGAGCGGCAGAGAAAAGATCACATCCTCTTTTGTTTACTACCCAGGAAGTCTTTCAGCACATTAAATGGTAAAATCAGTCAAAGCTGCAGGCCTAGATGGAGTGAGAAACGTGTACTTAAAACAAATGCAACGAAAGGCATTAGTTCAAGCCACAAACATTTTTAATGCATGTCTCATGTAACATTCCTTTCCTGCTGCCTGGAAGCGCAAAAGTGGTAATGTTACTTAAAATCAGGACAAAACTTTCGGCAACCATAAAATTACAGACCAATAAGTCTCCTCTCTAGTACTGGTAATCTGTTTGAAAAGCTCATCCTATCTAGAATCCAAAAATCAATTGCGGACCAAGAAGCAATCTCAAAATTCCAATATGGTTGTGTAAACAACATTCAACAGAGTTGCATTTGTTAAAATTCAAAGATGATATAACCGAACAGTTTAACAATAAGGCCTCCACTTTGGCCCTATTTTTGGACATGGAAGCCACCTTTCACTGCTGATGGCATAAAGAGATGATTTAAAAATTACACCACACCGACCCTAAATACCACACCCACTGCTACACAGTTACCTACAGGACAGAGGTTTCCACGTCCAGGTTTCTCAAAGCAAATCGACAAAACAACACGGTACAGTGTTATACGCTCACTCTAAAGGCCTAAAATTCGGGCTGACAATGCTATAAAATTACACTAATTCTACACACATACATACAACATAAAGTCATGGAGAAGTCACATTAAAATTAGAGTCAACGGAGGAAAACGAAGCCTGAAGTTATGCGCCCCCATTTTTCGGAGCAAACACGTCCATCTACGAACAAAATTTAAGACTTTACAAAGCTTACATTGCAAGTTGCTTAACATATGCCAGTACAACCTGGGGGCACATCCCCAAATCAGTAATGACGCCCCTGAAAACCATTCAGAACATATCTAAGAAACTCTGTTGCTTTCTAGTCATCGCAAGATATCTTTCCACACATCTGGGAACAGAAATAAAGCCTTTAAGGGATTTTTATTTAACATGAATATCCAAAGTGCTGGCCAAAGCTCAGTTCCACCCGAGTATGGTAATAAGAAACCTTGCAGAGGTGTACCAATACAGAAAATCACTGATGTGTTAAAGGAGCATTGAAAAAATGTTAATATGTAAATTGCGAAACTCCCACTGTAAATAAAGACATAACTCCCTCACCCCTACCTCCGCTCTACATCCCACTCATTTCCTTTCACATGTACATAGATCACTAAATATAACACTGCAAATATAAATGAAAAAGTAACAAAAATAGGATACGCCTCTCCCCAAATGCAGAGATAAACTGTTTTCACATCTCGACAACAGAGCTGTGCATGGGTTCATCATCAAAAAATACCGAATTTATGAATATAAAAGCAAACTGTGTACAAATTTAAATTACCCCTGAAAGGCCGAGCGTTGTAGGCCACAGGGAATTCTTAATTATATACAATCTGAATAAATGAGTCAGTTCTGCCTCGTCTCCAAGAAGACCACGACGAGCACACCACTAAAGATGTCCAGTACTGTCGTTGACGAGACGTCTGGGAAGAATAAAGGAGAAGAAGAATACCATTGGACTGTACAGCCCGAAAGATTCAGTTCATTTTTTTAAGTTACTGCCTCCAGGATTTAGCGTAGGTGATTTTTGTTGCTCTTTTTACTCATTTTAAATGCTATATAATTTGTTATTTTAACGTCGTAGCTTTTCGGTTTATACCCCTAGTTAAAGCATTTATTTCATATTATATCCTCTTTGCCAAAATAAAGGCAGAGGGGCTTACTGTTGGTTAAAACAAGGAAAGGATGAGCTTCTTCTAAACAATGTAAGAAATCAGGGCAAAAAAGAGAAAATAACTAAAAGAAAGAAAATACTACTTTAATGTTCAAAAGGAATATGGGCTTAAACAATCGCACAGTAATTAAATGCAAACTTGAAAAGTGGCTTCAACACCCCATTCATAAATCTTTATTTTGTAGTCAATGTACGTAATTCTGAAAGAATGTCTAGGTACTCTACTTCTCATTAACTTAAATACACCTGCTTATTTACATAAAATCTTTAACTCCACTGAGATTCAGTATTATGGAGACGATTATCATAATTCCTAAATAAATATATTTTTATAAATGTGATTGTACAGTTTTTAATAAAAGAATGGTTTTCTTGCTTTAGAGAAATATTAACCTTCGAAACTTGGAACTGTTTATTACACGAGCTAAACCAAAAGTGCATATCAGCCCATGTAACTTCCGCATCGATGCTGTTCCCTATACTATACTACTTGTATCAAACAGTGTATATCAAGATTGTATTGCTAGATAAACCTGCTATATGCAGTTTAGTTTGTTTGTGATTCTTAAAGTGATAATATGGTTGCTATGGCTCTAAGGGTGAACATTACGACTTAATAACGTGCGGCAATTGCAGAGTTGAGAAGTTAGATTAATTGATTCGCCATATTTTTACAGAATGCGACTATTGCACACATGAGTGCAATACACAACAACCCGCAACAAAAATACTAATGGAAACTAAGATTAACAAGGCCAAGGCCAAGGTACTCTTGCTAAGCTGCAAACATAGCGATAATTTCATTATATTTATATATTTACTATTGCTGCATATACCGTAAATACTCACAGTAGTAGTAAAAATGAATAAAAAGATTGTTCCAGATGCCATTTATATATCTGTTTATATAATAAAAAGTAGATTTTTGAAAGTTGATCTGAAGAATCATATGGCAGTAAAGTTGCTTAATCCTATTAACAAAATGAGGAGCTACCGTAGGGCTAGACAATATGAACGCAGTATTGTTCTAAGTAGTTTACCCATATGAATCCAAACATGAATGCTCGGGTGGCTAAGGTAGTTGAGGCGCGGACTCGTAAGCGGTTGGTCTGGGGCTCGAATCCCACCAGGACCGACCTCCCTGATTGGGGTTTCTTTCCAGATTTTCCTCAGTCCTCATAACTGGCAAATGCCAGGGAGGTGCCCTAAACTTAGGCCTGGATTGCTTCCTTCCTTAAAAAAAATATCCTTTCACAATATATCATTTCATTTCATGTATCATCAGTGTCCACCGCCTGTGGTGCCTCTGTAGTAAAAACGGGCGTTAAACACTACTAAAAAATTGGTACATGTGTACGTCAGTGTAAGGAAAGGTTTGCTAGAGTGTGCTATGCTGTTAAACATAGTGAGAAACTATTACTTTTGGATATGTTTTCCTGGCAATACAGATAGGAATACTGAAGAAATTGAAGGGAAGATGGATCAAAAAAAAAAATATCATAAATTCATGCAGTACCATTTTGATTGCGTCCAGCAGGGAATAACTTCACCTTGCAGCAAATAAGATTTACATCCAAATAAAATCAAAGATGGTTAAAGATATGCTTTGGCCATTCCAAATGCTTATACTGTCTATACAATTGTTGTGGAACGAAGTAGAAATAAGTAACCAGGAAGTGCATTTAAAAAGCTAAGACCATCTTTCGCACATTACCCAGCAAATATGGGAGGGTATATCTTAGCATCTGAATACCTTTGTGGACTTTTAAATCATATGCTTAGAATTTTATAAGCAGGTGTTATCGCCAAAGGAAGATAGAAATGGTAATTTATTTGCTTATAAGTTATATATTTTGATTCTATCGTTGTATTTGTACCAATAAATATATTCCTGTGCTGGCTTATTTGTTTATTTCTGTTCCTCTTGAAATAGCCAGAAATTTGTATACTGTATTGAAATGTAAGAGTCATAATATATAGGTATTATTTATTTCACTTAAACATGGATAGAAATTACGACCCACCTTAAAGTTGGAAACGGACTTGAGAAATTACTTTCTAACTACGTAGATTTCTGTATGTTCATCATTTCTCATTAAAAGTTATAGCATCGAGAAAGAATAATTTAAATTCATAAAAATAAAATCATTACTTCAAGATATTTGCTGGCGATAAAATTCACAATAACCCGCAAAATATTACCTTGAACATCATAATTGTTCCTTTTTGGAAATAATATTACAACAGGAATAGAATTGTGATACGTAAGGCTCAAACATCAAGCAGAACGCAGTCTTATGTATTTTTCGAAATTATTTTAATTTTGTTTTCAGGATTACAATATTTTCAAAAGTGTTCTAAATTGCATACTATTATTAGCAAAAGCCTGTTATGTACAGTGCATATACCAGAAGCGATTTTTAAAAATATTTTTTCTAACTGGATCTCTCACCTTACACCAACTGAATTGAATTGAATTGGGCAATACTGCTCTATTCCTCAACCTAATTCATAGCAGTATATAAAATAAAAATTCCTAAAAGTCATTGCTTTTCCTTAGAATATGCGTAAAGTGTCAGAATATGGGATTTTAAGAAAGACAAAGAATAAATTCCCACATAAGTTTAGCCTCTTGTTGTGCGTATAGTCTTGTTTTCATTAACATTTCCATTCTACGATCTTTTGAGAAAGGAATGCTAGATTGAAATTTCTTATATTGATTATGTTTGTGATATATATTTTTTTAAATGGAAGGTGTTGTTGTTCTGCAAGTAAATGGGTTTGTCCTCACCCCTCTTTCCGGGCAATATATTTTCCTAAATGTTTTATATCGGTATATCTAGAGTTTGTATGTTCTAAATTGTAGTCTTCTATTTATTGTTAACCTATAAATAAACAGGAACACACATACACACCCATGTGGTTCACATGTTTTGTTGCTCTATTCATCGTAGGTACGTGTTATTTTTTTCAACGGGAATTGTATGTATTTGCCCAGCTTCTGCTACAACCACTCTTAAGGCCAAAGTAGAAAAACTATATGGTAAAGTGTAGTTATATTTGCATTAATCAATAATTTAAACCTCAAATCAATACATTTAATTTTTGTAATTTCTATTATTCCTTTAATGCAAGCTTGAACCTTTGAATTTGAGTATGAAAGTAATCGGTCAAACCAGCGCAATTAAATAACTTGCATTACTAATTAACTTCCATTTATTCTTTTACACAGTAATCTACAGATTATAATTAGAATCATTCTAGGTCAATCTTATAATCCTTAGTCTCTTTTTCATTTTTTGTTTAGTAGAAAGCAGTAAAATAACGCTATACAGAAAAATATGTTTTTGTGGAAAGTCACACTAAAGTTTTTATTTTTGATTTTGTTTGTTTGTTTTTTTACAGTTTAATATTGCTCACAATAACGAAGTTTTAAAGGGACTATGAATGAATGATGAAATGATTACGTATATGAGCCCAGAGTTCACATAGTTTAAATGCCGTTTTCCATTTGTTTCCTTTTGCATTCCATATTTAGAGATTTGATGATTAAAATATTTTTATTAGCACTGACACAGGAATTTTAAATTGCAAGCAATGAAAGCAATAGAAGTCTTTCTCAATGATTGATAAATTTAAGAACACGCAAAATTTAAGAGAAGAGCCATGTTCCATTCGTAATTATGGAAATTTAATCAGGAGGTTTGAAGAAATTGAATCTGTTGCTGGTAAGGACAATGGAAATCAATGGTATTAATTTTGTTAAGGGACATCATACAAGTAATAAAATAGGTAAAAACTATTAATGAATTGGTAATGTTAGTAAGGTGTCCACACATCTTCAAATGAGTTATAACACGGTGTTCTATGAAAACATCTTAGTGTGTATCTACATAAGCTAAAACCAGTGTTTGGACTCAAATAAAGTGACAGCTAGGAAAGATGTGATTTTTTTTTTTCATTTGTGCTTTCAGAGATTAAAAACAATGACTGGTTGGACAAAGTTTTGTGGATAGGTGAAGCATCCTTCCTTCCCGTAGGCTGTTGCCTGTAGTAGTGACCGATGCGTCCTCTACTTCCATCTTGCGACATCACTGGTAGATAACATTAGTAGTAATATGAAACAGTCATTACGGCCCATCCACACTGAAATAATATCCCGTTTGACGAAACATTGCATTTTTCAGGTGAGGACGCTTGTGTGCAATGCATGCCATCCGCTCCGTCTTCCCGAGCGGTGAGTTAGCTTGAGGAGTGTAGACTACAACCTGACCAAAAAAACAGCAACAATTATTAGGAAATTATTTAAATATAACTTCTAGCACCATGATTGAATTTACTATTTATACGGTATATACCTGTATCTTAATCGAAAAGTGGCTGTATGCCCGAAGCAGAGATCTCAATTTCATTTGCACACTCAGCTAGGTACACTACTTATTTCTCCAACCTCCCCTGTTATTCATTTCATCTTCATCATAGCTCAAAATAACCATGTTTATAAAAATCCTTTCAACTTCCTTTAACCGCCACGGGTGGCCGAGGTCGTTAAGGTACGGGCTCGAGAGCGGGAGGTCTGGGGTTCGAATCCCACCAGGACCGTCCTGTCTGACTTAGGTTTTTTCCAGATTTTCCTCAGTCCTCATAACTGGCAACTGCCGGGTAGGTACCTTAAAATTAGGCCTGGAACGTTTGCGTCCTTAAAAATCCTTTCCCAATATTTCATTTCACGTATCACCTGTGTTCACCGCCTTTGGTGCCTCAGTAGTAAAAACGTGCGTTAAACACTACTCAAAAAAAAAAAATCCTCTTCCAAACGCATTACGAGGCCAGTAATTCCCCTTGATATGTTTAACAGATTGGTAATATTAATCTAGTCTTCGTTGCTGATTTCGCTTGTTGCTTGCGCAGCCATTCTCTTCATAGCTGGCAGGGAAATGGAACCAACATTTTTATGCTATTTTTTGTTTCACCAAATTCCAAACGAGAGTGATTCGATTTAGGTCGCAATAGTAGGATGGTAACTACGGTACAGTAAATCGCGTTCTTTTAAAATTCTGTTCACTGTATATATAGATTGAGCTTTTTTTTTTTAACTGTTTCCATTCATTCTTGTAAGGTTAAATAAGAGTGTGCAACGAGATTTTGATTTTTTTATCAGGAAAGTGTGTCAGCTTTTCTAGATGAATTTGCTGGTACTTTATTTTCTTGTACTGTGTGATATAATACATTATATAAAACAACAGTGAATCCAGATGGCAGATTTGGTATGAGATGTTCATTTAACTATTTATTATAATTTTCGTCATTCTTTCATCAAGATAATCTGCAGAATCATTATGGAATCATATATCAACTCGGCCCCTTCGATGAAACTCATTTCACCACCAGCGTGAATAACAATGGCCCTCTGCCCAACACTTTGGTTTACATGCACACCTTGCAACTACTTAGCTGAATTATTGGTAATATTTGGTGCTGCCATAGCAGGAATTTAAGCCATCATTTATTTGCTGAAAGCTTACGAACATCTTATGCCTGAATATATATTTCATTTTTGATAAAATAAAACGTCATTCTTTCAGACTGGAAAATAAATGCTAGGCTTTTATGTGCAAGCTATTTAGAGGAATGTACTTCCTTTCCAGATTTTTCACTAGAGCTGCAAAACTCATTACAATTTTAATACCTTTGTTTCCCAGATGAAGAATAGCTTATGGAGTGGACACTAGCAATTTCTTGCTCAGTAGTAGTGTTTAACGCCCGTTTTTACTACTGAGGCACCACAGGCGGTGGACACTGATGATACATGAGATGAAATGATAAATTGGGAAAGGATTTTTTTTTTTTTAAGGAAGGAAGCGTTCCAGGCCTAAGTTTAGGTACCTCCCCGGCATTTGCCAGTTATGAAGACTGAGGAAAACCTGGAAAAAACCCCAGTCAGGGAGGACGGTCCTGGCGGGATTCGAACCGCAGACCTCCCGCTCACGAGTCCGTGCCTTAACGACCTCGGCCACCCGTGGCGGTAATTTCTTGCTCAGGGGTACTGGAGCAATGGGATGGGCGATGAAGTGATGCTATATTCGCTTTTTTTTTTTCGCACTATCACATGGTTCAATATCAACCAGACGACAGTAAATATAGATATTAATGTATCATCTTTTGAACTTTCACAACATATGGGTTTGAGGTATAGCTTCGCTTTTAGACAGTTCACCAGTTTACCAAAATAACCACCATATGCTTTAAAGAACATTGCAGAGCACAATATTGTATTTAACTCTTTTTTGCTGAATAAAATTTCACAAAGAAATCAGAATGAGTCAGCAAATGGATTTCAAATGTTTCCTTTTGAAATTTAACTTGTAATTAAAGGAAATAAATAAAAACAACAAAATCATATGAAAAAGCTACCAACTGCTAATAGCCAAAGAAAGTATACAGTTTCGAAACTTCCATTGCTATCTGTGTTAAATCTACCAGCACTGGAAAGAAAGTAATGACAATATATTCATAAGTAGAAACACTTATTCCAGAAGCTGGAGGCATTTATCTTGCTACCATACTTCTGGATACCATAAATAAGACGTTTTTGTTGTCTGAGATAGAATGCCCTACTTCAACACTGTAGTGTGGCTTGTTCTGACTTCTGCGGCTAACTTCCTAGCTGTTCATTACTGACCTACCTCCAGCAGTTATTGAATCAAATCATCGTAATGCGCTTCGAGGACAGGATGATCTGCATGTACTATCTGACTAGGTTTATTGCCACGGTCTTCTCAAAGAAATTCATGGCATTATCTCGAGTTTCTACAATGGGCCACTTCCATTTTAACCATCCATGCAAACTGCTCATTTTCGAAAACATCGCTTTAGGTTGGTCCAAATTTAAACCCTAATTGACAGCTTCGAATTCATCCTTCTACATGTAGTGCGCTACTGACGCTAAATGCGTTGAACAGTTATTTCCTTCTCTATGCGTGCTGGAAAAAACGTCCTAACATGTTCATTAGCAGCCTATGTTGCCATTATTTTTTTTTCAGTCCTTGTGTTAATGATATATATATATATATATATATATATATATATATATATATAACTGGATAAACAGAAAAGGATCAAATTCTTAGAAAGTCACCGATTTACTATCGAAATATTTCGAAAAGTTCGCGTTCTTCTTCTTAGCTGATGCAGCTAGATGAATCGCTGTATACATACATACAAGGTTCAGTCAGAAAGCAATCCCTCTTTTTTATTTCTTTTAAATTTCACACACGCGTGCGCACACACATCACACACACACACACACACACACAGGTGCACGGCTAAAAGCACTGTCCTTAGCATGAGACACAGTTCCTTAATTTTTACACAGTGACCAGCATAAGTGATCTCATCCACTAAATGCATGTTGCATGCAGTCACTGCAGTGGCCAGGCGGCAGCTCATTTTCAACGTCCAATGAGGTTCGTGCTTCAATATAGCATGAAACCCAGCGTCTAACTTGTGATATTCACGGCTGCATTCCTATAAATACTCTTCAGGCTTTCATGAACACGAATTTCCATTTTATCTTCCGCTTTTAGGAATTTTATTACAGCGAGCTGTCTTAAGCGCAAATCAACATTAGACATTTTCTAAAACGATGTAGTTCCACCTATTGGCTTAAAAATATAGGAATGCTAAGCACTGTAGAACAAGGATTGATGAAGTGCGCCAAATTCAAATCTCTCACATTACCGACTTATTTAAAGGGAAAAACAGAAATCATTTAAGTCGTAACGCTACAGCGAACAGGGATATATATATATATATATATATATATATATATATATATATATATATATATATATATATATATATATATATATATATAACTGCAGTGAAATATGTCAGTATTTGCTGATGTATTTCACTTATCTTTTAACATTCTGGAATTTACCAATCCAAGTGACAGCTTTCAAATTTCCATACTTACGTTTATCTTATGGGTACATTTTTCAAATAAATAAAAGGAAAATAAAAAATAAATAAATAACTTACATTTATCTGAGTTTTCTCGTACATTTATCTATATTTGCTTAATTAATTTTCTTAAAATAACTTCAATGAACTAAAACAAAATTCGAGGTGGACACGATGCAGAGAGACTGATTTATATTTTTTTTTTTTTGAGTAGTGTTTAACGCCCGTTTTTACTACTGAGGCACCACAGGCGGTGGACACTGGTGATACATGAGATGAAATGATAAATTCGGAAAGGATTTTTTTTTTTTTTTTTTTTAAGGAAGGAAGCGTTCCAGGCCTAAGTTTAGGTACCTCCCCGGTATTTGCCAGTTATGAAGACTGAGGAAAACCTGGAAAAAACCCCAGTCAGGGAGGACGGTCCTGGCGGGATTCGAACCGCAGACCTCCCGCTCACGAGTCCGTGCCTTAACGACCTCGGCCACCCGTGGCGGTACTGATTTATATAGAACTGAAAATTAGACATCTATAAAATGATGTATTTGTTAGAAAGGGAAATATATAAATGGAACTATGAAGAAAACAAACAAAAAGTGGCTAAATGCTTGTTGTTTAAAGGAGGAAATAAAAATAGTACAGGAATAAACATGATATAAAACTGTTATGTCTTAACATCAGAGACTGCTGAAAATTTCAAAGTTTTAAAAGAACTGTTCCTTTTTTTCTACACATTTGCACACCAAATCGCATGTTACCATTTTTCCAGAAGTGCGTCATCTTTGCACTAAACCATTTACATTATGAATAAATTTATATCCTTTGCAGGGAGTTACAAGATATCTGAACACTCTTGGGTAAGAGAAATAAATTACATGAAAATGACATCCTAGCATATATTTTAATTTAAGAAATATCATGCACTACTATCTGAGATAAAAACTAATAATTTCTTATTATGTGCATATGCCGCTTTCGAGCCAGAGAAAGAGACAACTTAACTCTATGAATTATTTTCTATCTTACTTTGTATAACGCCAACTTTCTAAGTATGTTTAACAACAGGAAATATTGAAGATTTCTGTTTACCCAATAAATATTTTGAAGCACATAATCATATGATATTCTTTAGTAATGCTTCAAATGGATATCTACAAATAAAAAAGGAATCCTTATAGTTTCTGGAAAACAACTAAGAATCCTCTTATATGCTAATAATGAGCTATTAATGTCAGGCAAGTAGAACAATTTACAAAGGTCCTCTAAGATACTAACCAATTTGACTGAACTGTATAATATGAAGGTTTCAACGAACAAGATCAAATCGATGGTATTTAAGCAAACCTAATCGGAAGAATAAAATCTTAATAAATGATAAAATTATAAATCAAGTTAGAAGTTTCAAGTACTTAAGGATTTGCATAACAGATTTTAGAAATGAATAAATACAATAGTCACTTGGTATATAAAGTGCGATCAGTTCCTTTTTCTCCTGAGTGTTTTCCCTATGGGCGAGCGCGTCGCTCGTAAGCCGGTTAGTCGGTCAGCCGGTCAGTCAAGTCTCTGTTATTAGCGGGAGGGAAAAACAATAAAACAAACCAGCAGTACAACAACACACAAACCAATTAAAATGACTCATTACTTATAAAATTATCAAATCAATAGTTGAAAGAGCTCACCTCCATTAGCCACGCACTTTTAGAATCTCTTTAGGAAATTATTCGACACCCAAGGTAGTTCATTTTGAGAATTCCTGACGAAAATTGTCTTTGAGGGTTTTTTTTTTTATTTTTTTGTTTTGCTGGTTCGTGTTGTAGACGGCATGTTTTAATTCATTCCAAAGATAATAATCGCAGACTGTTAAATCGGAGGACTGAGGGAGCCACAAAACTCTGACTTGTGGAAATGCATTATGAATTCCTCTCCTGGGATTATTCGCAGTGTGAGCAGTGGCAGAGTTCTGTTGAAAAAAATTCATGGTCAAACTCCCTGTCGGTTAATTCTCAGAAAAAGAAGTTAGTATGTTATATACACAAGTAACCTAATAAACTGTATGTTAAAAATAAAATTGTCCATTATTCTTTTACCACTGAGCTAACACTAATGAATCGTACATAAAGACACGATGTGTTGTTATAAACACACGAGGCATAATAAACGTTATGTATTCTGTCGAATTAAGAAACGAACAACTTAACACAGGACCGGGGTCGGGTGCGCTACAACTGCGACAATCAGTAAGGCAAGCAAGTAAGCAAGCAGACTTACTACTCCTTCCACGGCGCCGCAAAAGAGTGGGGGCTTATTTATAGGGAAATTTGCGCGCCGCAGGGAAAAGCATTACCGATCGCACCCTACAATAAAATAAAAGCAACTTTAACAAGTAATTGTAGAAAACAAATGAGACCAAATTACCTTTAAATATTTTATAATACGGTTAGCAACTCAGTTCTCCTGTATGGAAGTAAAGAAAGACCACCAGAAGCAGCACAAATGAGATTTATCCGTCCACTTTTGGGAGTCACAAGACTAGACTAATAGAAAATTAATATATAAGAACACAACTTGGAGTGATGAACATAATAGACGAAATATAGAATAACAGATCTGAATAATAATAATAATAATAATAATAATAATAATAATAATAATAATAATTATAATAGTAGTAGTAGCAGTAGTAGCAGTAGCAGCAGTATTAGTAGTAGTAGTAATAGTAGTAGTAGTACAGGTAGTAGTACAGGTAGTAGTAGTGGTAGTAGTAGTAGTAGTAGTGTTGGTGGTAGTAGTAGTACAGGCAGTAGTAGTAGTAGTAGTAGTAGTGTTAGTGGTAGTAGTAGTAGTAGTAGTAGTAGTAGTAGTGTTAGTGGTAGTAGTAGTAATAGTAGTAGTAGTAGTGGTGGTGGTAGTAGTAGTAGTAGTAGTAGTAGTAGTAGTGTTAGTGGTAGTAGTAGTAGTAGTAATAGTAGTAGTAATAGTAGTAGTAGTGGTGGTGGTAGTAGTAGTAGTAGTAGTAGTAGTAGTAATAGTAGTAGTAGTGGTGGTGGTAGTAGTAGTAGTAGTAGTAGTAGTAGTAGCAGCAGTAGTAGTAGTAGTAGTAGTAGTAGTAGTAGTAGTAGTAGTAGTAGTGTTGGTGGTAGTATATTATTTACAAAATATATTTTTACAACTCCTACTAATCCATTTCTCACGGGCCCTGGGACCGTAATTACTTCCCCAATACTCTAGAAAAGACACGAAATTGCACAAACCAATATTTAGCACTTAAGAGAAAAACAATATATAATGACAACAAATTAATGCAACAATAACAAATATATAATAGGAAAAATTAAATACATAAATAAAATAAAATAGAAAACATCCAGAAGTAAATAACTTACCCTCCCTCACATATATGTACAAATAGTTTAAAAAAAATATGACTCATGTTTCCCTACCTCTCTTTCCGGTGCCTGTCTCTTCCGATTTATTTAAAATTTTACCTACACTTTCTTTATCCTTCCTATCTTCCAACAAAGTGCAGCATTGCCACTGCCCTCTCCCCCGGTTAACAAATTGAGCCAGTAGATATCTCTTCCTCCATTCTTCCGTCCCCTTGCAGTACGCCAGAAATTGCTCCCATGATTCACATATAGGACAGAAGACATGTCGACAGAATGGCAGAGAATTGTCTAACAAAAATGGCCCTACAGTGCACTCTATGTGCAGGCGACGTATAAGAGAGCAAACAAAGAGATAGGCTAATGAAAACGAGTAATTTGCAGCTTTGGAATGGGAAATTAAGTACCCAGACTTTGGTTGTAAGAAGATATCCAATCCACCAAATACTTTTACATTATCATCCTCCAGGTTCTCTAGCAATATCTGTTTGAGTGATAAAAGAACAGATTAGTTTCTGTCGATACTAATTAATGATTGTGCAAGATTCTGTCATTTAATCCCTAAGTCACTACTGCAATCCACAATTAAGTGGAAGCTATGGTTTGGCCATAAAGGACCAATTTTTCAAGTCGAAAAACAGTGTTGGAAAGGCATTATCTTTTGACTATGATAGTTTCTGAACTATCTTATGAAAACCTCACATTTAGTGTGTTCTATGCATACATAATTTTAACTCTTCAAGGATTATTTAAAGTTGCAAATTTCTCGCAAGTTTTAATGTGCTTACGGGTCCTTGTAAATACACTTCTGAATTTTTATTTTAAATGAGATTTTTCCACGTAAGCCGAGCATTGGATTAAGGTATAAGATTAAAATAAAATACAAAATATCGAGTTTACGGTCGGGAACTCGAACCAAGGATCTTACACTTCACATGCCAACTCTCTTACCATCTGAGTTACTGAGTTCTACCCGACCATAGCCACAAATTGCCCCCATATAAGTCGGTTATACCAGACCCCGTCCGTGATCTGTTAGATTCTCGGAGATTTTATCCCAAATAGGTAACTCAAAACCTTCTCCCAAAAGGTTGGAGGCATTCTCCAAGGTATAAAATGTACAATCAGATGGAGGACATTTACGGCTATATTCAGGCAGTCATAGTAATTATTGATAATATTGAGGTAGATATTAAAAAAAAATGAAAGAAAAATAGAAAAATCAATGCTTGCATTCAGCGATAATTGTACCAACTGCATATATTGTATATTTTTACTTTAGATAGTGTGTATAAGAAGAGTTACAAGCAAAGTTGTCATAATTTTGCATGTGGCTATTCCATTATATGAAAGAGAGCTAATTATATGCAGGCGGTTTGGAATTAACGCCCACTGCTTTTTGAGCTGAGCACGCACATTTTTGCCCAGATATATCTCCTTTATCGTAGCCTCTATGTTGCTTTATTTCTTCTGCAGTTCTTTATTGAATGAAGTTTTCCGACCTCGAGTTAGAATTTGTTATGCCAGCTCCCACTAACACTATTTGTGCGATGGTCATTTGTGAACATGTATTCGTACTGATTCCACAAACTGAGCTGGTAACGTGGAGCCTTAGCTCGTTGCTTGTCGACCAGAAATGTAAATTATGTCATGTCCAAAACTGGTAGATACATCTGACACATGATCCTTAAGCTCTTCAAAACAGTCGTGAACACAATTTACTGGCACTAAAGCCAGAGCTAGAAGCATGTGTAAATATATTTTAACATTTTAAGATCGGGGTTTTTATATTGTTTTTGCACATATTCTTAAAACAAGATATTCTTGTCATATTCAGAACCACTGCTACACTATTTACAATGGCTATCGAAATCCGATGGTTTTGTGAAGTCTGTGAACTGCATTTAAGGCATCTGAGAAGAACTTGTGTATTCAGTTTTACTGAGCATTATTACATAAATTAATGGGAAAGGAATAAATCTTTCATAGTTGCGAGAAATCTTTTTTGCCTGTTATTGAGAACAATTGTGAGAATATATTAGAAATGACTTTAAAAGTTCAATAGAGGAACCAGATATGACTTATCAGTAGTATTTCTAAATTATGAAGTGTTACATACACTACTACGCGATTTTCAGCATCTCCAAATTCTCCAAATCTGCCAAAAAGAAGGAAAGTTCTCCCCTTGAAATGCATTTTAAAATGTTTCTGGTACTCTCAAAATTATGTCAGCGATGCAGGATTAAGCAGATCTTTCCGTCATTCCCTACTTATAATATTCTTCAAAATTTCACGTTCAGTTATTTGTGCTAAATACCGTGGAGAAACTTCATGAAACTGATTTCATAAAATTTTTGGAGGATTTTGTTCAGAATGTTCAGCGTTTCAGGTTAGCTTTAATAATTTCGGTTTGCCTCTTCCCTGTTAGGTGCATGAAGTTGTATAGCAACTTTAACATAAAAATTTACAAGTAAAAGTGACATAACCAGGAAAAAATCGAAACGGACTACGAGTCTACTATTATCATATGTTCAACACAATTTTATATGTTACTCAACTATAGTAACGTAGGTATTTTTACCATGTTTATAATTAGTGATTAATACCTATACTATCTGGATTCTGGATTTTGGAAAATATATTTTTGTGACACTGTATTCAGGATAATTTATTTGGAAAAATGTCAAAGCTGTTAAAAAGGTTTCGGGGTTTTTGATTCGGAAAATGGAATCGGGAAATTTGTCGGGACGATTTTAAAATTTTCACTTATAATCCTTAATTTTTAATAAGATATTGCTAAATAAATTGCAATTACTATCAACTGTTAATAACGGCATTGTAACGATAACATAATTTCACATATTTTAGAAGCATAATCTAACATTTTCTGTATTCTTTTTGTTAAATATATAGTTACGGCTAAAGTACCAAAGCGTTTGAAAAATAATGGTCACTATGTGGAAACTGATCAAAATGGCACTCAAAATATTAATGTGTATAAAAACTACATATAATGAATTTTTAAAAGCTTAGTTCTCAAATGTCCTCCTCATACGCGACGTTAATAAACTACACAAATATAATTTTGGAGATTATAAAGGAGTTCCAGACAAACAATTTCAAATAGGCAATACAATGCCTGACTATTTAAATTTCAAAATTAAAGCCTTAAATTTCCAAGGTAGCACTATGCCACTGACTAATGAAGGTTCCTTTGGAAATGATGTCACTCAATTAAGGACGGAAGTTTTGGAGCATGTCTCTTTGGTCTAGTCAATATATATAATGGCGAATCATTGATAGAGAATTACAATCTCGTTTACTACATTTTAATTTTTATTTCTTAAGTAAGAATATGCTTAATTATAAATCAAAAATACATAAATAAATATATAATCTAATCCACAAGACCTCAACATCTTGGAAACCACACGGTCTGTCGCCTTATTCAATAAGCCACAGATGGATAGCTGACTCTGGACTAAGCTAATAAAACGATAAACCAGTTTACCGTTGTTCAGTGCCTAATGCGATATGATTAACAATAAGTATATACTACTACTACTACTACTACTACTACTACTACTACTACTACTACTACTACTACTGATGATGATGATGATGATGATGATGATGATGATGATGATGATGTGCTGCAAAATAAGTTTGAAGAAATTCTAAGCGAAAATTTCACTCCATTTCACTTTAACGCTCACTTATCAGCACAAAGTATGCATTTTTTTAATCGCCACATACTGCGTTATTTTTCTTCGTGGATCATAGATACCTCAATTTGCTTGTCTAAGAACGCACTACAACCTCTAAAATAATTTTGGTGTAATTAATTAATACTCAGATATTTTTGAACAGTGTTTAACGCCCGTTTTTACTCTGAAGCACCACAGGCGGCGGGCACTGACGATACACGAGATAAAACGATATATTGGGAAAGGATTTTTGTAAGAAAGGAAACGTTCCAGGCCTAAGTTCAGGGCACCTCCCCGGCATTTTCCATCCACGAGAACTGAAGAAAATCTGGGAAGAACCTTAGTCAAGGAGGACGATCCTGATGGGGTTCGAATCCGAGACCTCCCACTCTCGAGTCCACGCCTTAACTACCTAGGCCACCCGTGGCGGTATTAATACCCAGGATATTGGCTTTCCTAGCATAATATTTTGTTCTTTATTAAGTATTTAAAATCTAAATTTACTAAAGCGCAAAGGATAAATTTACTGTACTGTAAATCCGTAGTAGAAACGCACATATGATGAGCCTTCGGCAGTAAAAAGATAAAGCACTTAAAGCGTGATTCCAAAGAGCTTTTATCGATTGTGCAAAAACAGGTTTCCAAATTGTTTCCCATTGTTCAATTATGCACATTGCTTCAGTGATTATATATTAGTTATAATTATAATGTAATCTAAATATACTTCTTTGTGAAAGACAAAGTGTAATGCTAGAGATTTACATAAAACAGGTTATCTACAGTAAATTGAGCGTAGTAGATGACTTGGCATTTCGTGCTTTTCATCATTTTCTTTTCGGTTTATAAATGTGTGGAGTAAATGTTAGAGATGAAGATTATAACAAGATTAATATGCCGCATGCAGACCAACGCGACAAGCTAGAAGTAGTGGCTAAAAGTTGCTATCTCATTCTGGTGGTTCCACTTTAAAGGGTGCTGCATTCAAAGTGAAAAAGAGAGGGATATAAGTTATTCCTCTACATCTGGCAAAGGGCCCCGGGAATAAAAGGAAAAAATGCAAAGCGTTACTTCCTTACACTTCATTGATTACTCAGCATGCAGGCTGGTTCTTGCTGAGTGATTAGGTTGACTGGAATTACTGAAAGAACTACCAAAGAGAGGATCTTGACTGCTTGTCTCTGTTATGCTTCCCAAGGTCAAAACGAATCTAGTTCACAAAAGTAATAGCTTCAACGCATATTTTAATACTCCTACACTAAATTTATTTTGAGATAATTTTTTATTTAAAAACTCTGATTTTTTTGAAAATGTCCAGTTTTTTAATTTTGATACAGATTCTAAATTCCAAAAAAAAAAAAAAAAAAAAAATGTTTTAATGCGTTAATTTACACCAAGGCTGTTATTAATTTAGTACTTTATGGCGCTATGCATTGCTGTTTGCGACAACAGTGGCGTGATACGGGCATTACATATGTTAAAAAAAATGGTCTCTTAAGTTAAGCGCAATGTTTTTGACTGCCTTCCTTCTCGTAATTTCTGAGATTCATAATACAAGCCTTTACTAGAGTGTTTTTTATTAGTGTTTAACGCCCGTTTTTGCCATTTATGAGGACTGAGGAAAACCTTGCAAAAACCTCAATGAGAAAATACGGTTCTGGTGGGATTCGAACCGCAGACCTCCAACTCACGAGTCAGCACCTTAACGACCTTGGCCACCCTTGGCTGAGTGCAAAAATATTTAACATTTCCCGTAGTTTTATTTGTGTAATGTTGTGCTCCGTGAGTTCTATTTCTCTTGTGTTTTACGTATTATAATAATGTGTTCAAAGCAACAAAATAGCAGAATGAGAAAGCAAGTGTTTCATGACAGTCCTTACAATAGAGTGCTCCAATGAGTGCGAAGATGTTGAACAGAAAGTCATTCAGAGTCCTTTGCAGGATTCGCAGATACATTCTCTGTTTTTTGCAGTTATATTTTAATTCTAGTAAGAATATTACTTTACAATAAAAAGAGAAAAAACCTCAGAGAAATTGAAAACAAACCAAAAAACATATTACAATTTGTGCCTTCTACTTTCACAAAAGGATAATTTTAGCACTAGATGTGAGGTTAGCCTGACCATTTTAGATTATTAAATCTTGTTTCCTTATTTTCATAAATTTAAAATTTTCAGCATTTTCATATCTTCCATAAAAAAAAACACAAGCTGAAAAGAAATTAAGAACGCCATTATTTTCAAGCATATTAAACAGAAAATGTTTCAAATCAGCAAATATAACACTACAAAAAGTTACAAAGTGTGCAGTCTTTTAATTAAAATTTTATTTCTTAAAAAAACTATTTTTAGGCTGAAAAAACGATATATTATTAAATATCCAAACGTTTGAGGTTCACATAATATAGAAGAAAAAAGTATTACGCGAAAGTTTAATACATTGCTACTTTCATAAGTGCTATAGTGTTCAAAAATATTTTTTAAATTTTTAATGATTTCAAAAAGTTTTACTGTTGAAAAATTGTTTCATTTAACATGTCAGTTGTTAGGTAAAATAAAGCAAACTACCAGGTTAAAAATTTAGATTTATTTCCCCAACGTGAATACACACCCTAATAAAACTTATATTGTATTTTGTAAATTACAGTTCATAACTAAGTACGTGATTTTAAAAAGGAGTATCTTAAACCATTTAATATGTGACTCAAATATAAAACTAAATCAAATCTTGTGGGTGATCAGTCGAGTGTATTATTAACTACAATCTAATGCACTTTAAAGTTTGATGCTATCAGATAATATGATTAGTATGAGGTATATTGGGAAATACATCATCTTTAACTTTGTTAGACGCTCAATATACTTTTTAATCTACAATATATGTAGGATGTGTTTTTAGCATATTTCATGTATAATAGCACGAACTTTGTATTGTGGAGGGGGAAGCAACTAATTTATTTTGTAAACTTTTTTTAGCATTCCTATAAGTCACTGTTTGTAAAGAATTGTAATTTTGACCATGTTTTGTACTAAAAGGTGTAAAACAGAAAATTTAAATTTGCGCAGAAAATTGCACCATACTACTCCATATCACTCGTTAATGAGAAATATCACAAGGGTAATAATAATAATAATAATAATAATAATAATAAGCATCCGCGCTATTTCAAGTAAATGCTTACCGAAATAATTTACATACTTAGACTACACAGGGCCATAGAAGTCGGATCAGACAGAACATTCCAATGCTACTTTCCTTTCGTTTGGTTGTGACAGTCCTCCATTCATATTCTTTAGATGCGCAGTAGTTCGGATCAGTCCATTTTAGTAGGATGGAGTTCTGTACTCTCACTTCACGTAATTTTAGCATTATCTGCCTGCTTCAGAAGTTTCCTTATTTCCCTCAAAATATTACTGCGTCGATGGACTTCATAATAATTTAACAGCGTTTTTCTTCAGAAAAACAAATGAAGATACGCCATTAAATTGCGGAGCGCCTAAATTATATATATTATGCGGTGAAAACCAAAATCAAAACGATCTAGAATTATCAATCCATGTTTTAGATAATACCCCTATCAAAGAACAGCACCTGCTTTTTGTGAATCCCCTACTGCCAGCTATGTGACATTAACTGAACATAGAAATGTAAAAAATTTAAAACCCTCAATAGATATAACCTATGCTTGATTCTTCACATTTGAAGATTTATGTTGAGTTACAGGTGTATAATGAAATAAGCATCGTAATAGTTACAGCAAAAAGAGAGTATTTGTAGGCTCCTATTGAAAATCAAATAATTAAACTTTCTTTAAGACTCGATTGATATTTCTTTCTTCTCTTGGACTGTATATTAGTTTTGAAATCAGATATTTCTGGATATTTTCTTTGCATTTTTCTGTAATATTATCTATTGTACTGTACAGTTATCAATCACGCCTCGTTATGCATCATTCCCAACTCTCCCACACCCCCGTTTCTTCTCCTTTAGTACTTTCACTTCCGATATGTTTCAGAGCCATGATCACTGCTCATTGGTTTTAGCATGTGACTATAACGTATATTGATCGCTTTTGGTTAGTAACATCATCCTTTCTTGGCGTATATCCTGCCTTACTGTCATGGTCCGGGGATACTATGGCGATAAGTTGGTTTCGGCTGAAGGCATAAACAGCGAATGAGCTAATTCCGTCTCAATCTTCACTGTGGATGACGCCTCATCGCTGGAGTTACCACTAAATTAGTTACATTATGGGGCAAATTCTGTTTTTCTAATCTATTAGTGAATAGTGGCTAAGGTAATACAGCATTTCATTGTTGTTACTGAAAGTATAAAATCGAAAATTCTTAATTCAATTTGATTTCCAAGGGAATTTCTGTATTCACTTTGAGATCTGGCCCTTGTATTTTGGACTTGATAATTTTGTTGTAATTTTATGGAGAATGTGTGTTTATTTTAATTTTATATTGTATTATAGAAGTTCAATGAAAAATATTCTCATTTCCAAATATTGCGCTTATGATTCTAATGAGTACCTCCTTTGTTAATGTTTGGTAAAGTGCCTTGTTGTATGTTGACATGTTTAACATATTTTTTTGTTAAAATGAATTTCAAGCATATTTATGTAATTTCCCCGCTGTTCCCTAATATTGGGCAGACTGACATTTTTCATAGCCACTTCCTGTGGGGTATCCTCATTTCAGTGCGATTCCAGACAGTGTACTTAATATTGTGAGAAGGTTTTAGTGGGTTTATTTTATTTCATTGGCTTATCAACGGACGTCACAACAAGTGACTGCAATTACGCGCTTGAAATTTTACAGCGCGCCTTCTATTCTCAACTACTATCATGGTAATTCGGCTATCTTCACCAAAAGTCTAATTCAGGTCTATAACTTTTTGAACACTCCTAGCATAGGAAATGTGTGATTTTTTACTGTTCGTTATGGTATTATTTTAATAACACTTCTTATACATTTATGTTATTTCGATTAATATATTAATCATAATCCCTTGTGGGATTATGATAATAAATATAGAAATATCCTTGGATATTAACATTATTGTATAGCATTATGCTAAAGACGGAATGTATATTTAGCTTTAGGAATTTGGCCACTCGTGCTCAGAATTTAATGCCAATTCAAACATTAAGAACTTGCTCATATGAGTTTAAATTAATAGTGAAAACACATAAAATATAGTTGTTGGCATTAGAAATAAATATGTGCTTTTTATGATGTGTTTTGTGGCAACTGATTAAGAGATATGAATCTGGCCGCAGAGTTGCCCAAATATTTAAATCTTTATATTAAGACCTCGAAATATTCAGTACAAGGATTAAAAAGAATGAAGTTTGTAAGTGAATATTTTGGAACAAAATCTATTGTTAAAATTTTAGATGCTTTAACTATCATCTCTGTTTAAAAATTCAATGACTTAAAGTGAAAATTTATCTCTCACGCGAAATTACACAACAACAAAAAGGAATTTTTTGTAACGTTAGGAAATGAATAGTCTTAAATATTTTAAAGGTTACGTAATATAACGCTGGATAATATTAGAATAAAACATTAATCAACAGACAAAGTTGATACATTAATTTAAAGGGAAAATTTGGAACAAAATATCTAACATATACCCACAACTTATCTCACACTTCTGCAATCTTTTGACAAAATTTTCATTCCCATTTTACGATAACTGGATTATAATTTCGTCTAACACAGAGAAATTGTCACAAAATTTCACGTTACAGGATATTGATGCCCAATTCTGATTACTGTTGTGCAAGATAAGTTGCCCAGGAAATTTCTGTAGCAGCAACTCAGTTGTTTTTGCGCGTCGTATAAAAAGTAGCGCCATCCTTCCGCAAGGAAATGTCCTTCAAATCCATACCTCTCAAACAAGGACACGAAAAAAGAGATATCATCTCCTGATAAAGTATACCAATGTCCTCAAAGAAGGCTTGCCCGATAATCCAGCTCACTGATCCCAAATCCACATTAATCTGTCACTCGCTGAGAATCCATCGATTATTCTTGAGCAACTCGAGGATTTTCTGCTGTTTCAAATGTGACAATTTTGGTTGTTGATATATGCATTAAGGTGGAAACGCGCTTCACCTCTGAAAAGGTTTTTCTTAGCAAAATCACTGCCCAATTATTGATTCTCTAGCATCTAATTGAATAATACCCTAAGCATCAAATGCTCGTTTGGTTTCTAGTTTTGAGCCAGCTGAATCTTCAATGAATACAAACGCAAATCATTTTTCAAAATCCGATTCATAATGCTTCACAAATTGTTCAAATGTTGACTTAAGGTTGACAGTGTCCCAAATGGTCAGCCACCTGTCAACATATTTTTGGGCAATCAGTTCGAGGTTCCTATTTTTATTCATAACCGATCTTGTTTATTAAGTTTTTCAATTAATCATTGTACAGTCATTTTATTTGGCACGTTCCTCCGAACGAAAAAGCCATGCAATTTGTGCACAGATTCAGTGAAACTTTTCCCATAATTGTAATGTGATTTAACTTTAGCTATGGTGTCTGTTCATATGGACTATGTTTACCACAAGACTCGACTTTTTAAAGCTCTGCTAACCCAGTAGAACATTTATGATGCGTGGTACAAATCATGTATTACTTTTGGGACAATAATCAAAACCTTGGCAATGCCCACTTTTCTTTAGGGTAGTGAAGCATTGTAAGATAAAGGGTAGATGCAGTGTAAAATGAAGTACCTTTAGCGGACTAAGAGAATTACGATGTTCTTTTAGAAATAATCTTTACCAAATGGTTGAAATTATAGGTGGCTGATGTGGTACAAGCCCACTTTAGGTGAACCACACACGCTTGCCGAACAAGATATTACATTTTCAGCATAGAGAATTTAGTAAAGCAAAGAAAACGTAGACGAAGACACCCATAAATACTTAAGTGAAATGAACAGTGAGGTTCAATCCCATAAAGTTAATTTAATGCTTTGAATGTACAGCGCATTGCATAGCAAAACCTCTCCATAACGTTGAGTTTGATCAGGTGATTTATAAATTGCAAAATGCTCACAAACTCAGGACATGTCTACCATCTCACCAGCAACGGTGCATTTCGTCTCTGATTAATCTTTAGATAGGTGATATACCCTTGAGAATCTATTCAGGAAGCTGTTCTAGAAATACAAGGTAACCCGAAAACCGTTATTTAATTTTAGGTGCAAAGGTGCAAAGTACAATGTATATTATTTTACAAATGAGTTTTAAAACTGGTAACCATAGTTAAACCTTTTCTGGGTAATTTATTATCATTGCAGTGTCCTTTTTCAGTAGGGATATAATGTTGGAAGTGTGATCCAGTACTGCCCATGTAAGGGTAGCTGACGAGCATTGCAGGATAACGATGATGTGGACATTATGTTAAAGGATAAAAGAAGTGAGAATGTTATTATTGTGTAGGCTGGCAATAATGAAACTGACTTTCACAGAGGTACTAGTATTAAATGAAGGGAATATGAAATGGTACCGCCTTTGTTACGATGGATTTCTTACAGTGTAACCTGGTATTATCATTCAGTTGAAAAGGAATTCTTTTCTTGCATAGCAATGCAAGAAGTGAATGCTAGGAGGAGATAAAATATTTAGAAGAGAGAGAACACGTTCATCGAACGGGAGGACCAGTACGTTTCATGGATCTTAATTAGGACGTAGAACATACTAGCACATTGTTTTTGCATTAACCGTTGAGATCCTTGGCTGTACCTAAAAACGGACTTTCTTTAAGCAATGATGTGATAAGAAGAACTTATTAGTTCTTCCCGATTATTTGAAACATACGAGGGTAGGTCTATAAGTTTCCGGCCTAACCATTTTCTACGTATGATAAAGACAAAAATTGTACTTTTCAATATAGTTACCTTTATTGCAATGCACTTCTCACATCTAAATTAATATTTCAATCCTTCCCTAAGAAATAGTCAAGTCTTGCCTGCAAAATGGGGATAAACAGCTTCTTTGTCACACTTAAATTTCCTTCCTCGAAGGTCCTTCAAGAGTTTTGAGAAGAGAAAATAGTCACTGGAAGCTAGATATGGGCCCGTAGGGTGTATGGTCGATCTCCGTGAAGCCACATTTCATCACAGGTTCCTTAGCAGCAAAAGCTGTGTGCACAGGAGGGTTGTCGTGACTAAGGCGCATACCACCACTCAGTTTTCCTCGATATTTCTTATTGATAGAATCACTTAGTCTATGCAGTAGGCTAGCATAGTACTCCCAATTTACTGTGCTGTTCCGCTCCTTGCAGTCAATGAAGAGTAATCCTTAACAGTCCCAACAGATTATGGCCATGACCTCCTTGGTTGACTGAGTGACATTGGCCTTTAAAGGCGGTGCTTCGCCACGTTTACGCTACTGCATTGATTCTCTTTTGGACAAGGGATCATAGTAGAGGGCTATAGTTCCATCTCCCGCATTTCTCTCTCATTGCCACGGCAGAGCTCCAAAAATGGCTGACAACAGATGACTCGTTGCTGCTTTTGAGCTGAGGAAAGAAGTCTAGGCTCCTGTGTTGCACTAACCTAATTCATGTTTAATTAGAAAAACTGTTGTTTTAAAAAGGCCCAACCTTGCTGCTATTTCTGTAACCTTGAGCCGCAGGTCTTCCATAATTTCTCCTACCATAAGAGCAATGTTTTCAGGAGTGAGCACCTCCAGGGGCGGACCTGCACGCTCTTCGTCTTCAATGCTTTCTCTACCATTCGAAAACGTTTGGCCCATTCTTTTATGCTAAAACATGAGGGGGATACTTCCCCGTATACACAGTCAATCGCTGTTTAATTTCATTTGAAGTAAGTTCTTCTTTTATGAGGAAATTAACACAGCTCAATACTCCATTTAAACAACTGAAAAACTGAACATATCGGAGATGAAGTTACAGTTTCAAATATTTACTTAACAAATAAAGTATGACACCAAATAAGGATTTTGTGAAGACGATAATCCTTATCGGTGAGGCCGGAAATTTATGGACACTATCCTCGTATCTTGAACCATATACAGGTATGATTGTTGAGGAAGAGCAAAATTAATTTAATTACCGAATGCTTACATCTTTAAGAGCACGTTTCTTTACGTGATCAATCTCGCGTTCATTCAAACATTTTTCTTTGTATTGATTAGAATTTTTCACTTTCCAATAATGATGATTGTATAAATAATAATAATAATAATAATAATAATAATAATAATAATCGAACTATTAATAGGAAATACTAGCACGATCGCCTTTGTAAAAACAGGACAGTACGAAAGGGGGTATTGTATGCTTTAACAGCATTATCTCAAAATAAAAGTAAAATAGATCAATCACATTGCACAGAAGTAGTTTCTCTTCCAGGCGTTGCTGCTAAAGAATAAATGGGGAGATTCATATTTAAATTCAAATTCTGAGAAAAGAATATTTCGTTTTGAAAAGAAGAAACAAGGCCCTTGAAAAGCTAAGGATTCGAAGTACGTGGTAGGAGTAAGTAAACCTCTTTCCTGTGCAACAAAATGAGGAATTAGAGACAACGTATATAGGATGTTTCACACAAGGCTAAAATCTTTAATCAGTAATAAAAAGAGAGTGAATTAGGGACCGAAATATATTGCTAAAACTCTCACCTTAAGATCTTTCTCTCACCCAAAACTTACACATACTTGCGGAAAAGCAACTACATTTTGCCTTGATGATCAAACCTGCAGAAATGGGCTAAGTAATTCATATGCAGACCCGAAATTCTGAAATAAGTGCTTGATCTGATGAAAACTAAGACAGAAACATTTAAATGTCTAGGGAAAGTAGCTGTCCTAAATTTTGAATGTAGATGGTCACATGTACGACTTCGTCAGATGATATAATTTTGGGGCCTAACAAAAACGACATGGTGGCAACGGTTCGCGGTTTGTTTTTACCTTGGAAACAGCCTTTTATTTAAAATTTGATGTTACTATGACCAGAGGCTACTATTGAACCTAGTAAAATAGTCGGAAGCAGCAGGAACCAAAATTATAGCAGTAGCTTGCGACATGTGCGGCAAGAATTCAAAGTTCTGGAAGGAGGTTGGGTTTTCTACATCGAAAATCTACTTTTCGAATCCTCTGGACCCAATTAGAAAAGTGTGGGCTTTCTGTGACGTCCTTCACTTAAGTTAATTAGAAACCATGTTTTAGATAATGGAATAATCTTATCTAACAACACAGTTCTGAACAAGGAGCAATTTGAAAATCTATTAGCAACACAGAGACTGCAGTGATCTAAGTACATACCATACTTAAGCGGCTCATATAAGAGTAACGATAGAATGTACGAATGGCAACACAGTTATGGTGCACTGCCCTAGCGTTTAAATAGCTACTAAACAAAGATAGGAGGAAAACATAATAGATCTGATCAATGGTACATTAGGTGTTGCAAACTCAAGAATCCCTAAGGATGAAAAAGGATCTTTTCGAAGTGGCTATGAGCTTAACCTTCAAAGTCAGGAGAAAACACTGAAATACTTTCAGGATATATGTTCTATCTTGCGCTTCGGAAAAAAAAAAAAAAAAAAAAAACTAAAATACAATTCTTGCTACCTACCAGAAGAGTTTCACAATTTCAATTAACTCTCTCTCTCTTTGGACTCTACGGTGATATCAAGAATACGGGCTACGTACATCTTGAAATTAAGACTGCTTGAAAAAATATTGTTTCTAGAATTCATGGTTCAGGAGAATTTTGTAACATGACAACACTTTTGGAATTATAAAATAGTATGTCTTATATCATCTCCAACAGAAGAAACTGAAGTTGATTTCAGTTCATAAAGTTCATCAATAGTGAGCTATATATTAGTATAACAGGAAACATTACACCTTACTGGGAAGGCATTGGATTCGGTGAGCAAGAAGTAGTGATGAACGGACAATCAGCAATGATCAGGAAACTGATGATACATGAGATGAAATGACATAGGATTTTTTTAAGGAAGGAAACGTTCCAGCCCTAAGTATAGGGTACCTCCCCAGCATTTGCCACTTATGAAGATTGAGGAAAACCTGGAAAAAACCTCAGACTGGGAGGATAATCCTGGCTGGATTCGAACCCCAGACCTCCCGCTCACGAGTCCGCGCAGTAATGATTTCGGTCACCCGTCGCGGTTTATATAAATATGTTCTGGTAAACTTGTGTAGCGTGTAGTGAACCATTTATACATTTGACTCATCGTATTTATTTTCATGTGTTTACAAGGAAAAATTGTTCTAGAGCTTTTAGGGAGAGAATTGGCATTATGCTTTTATTATAGTAAGAAGACTCGACCTTAATCTTTTGTATGTATGTATGTAACATACATACTAGCCTTGAGGAATGGTCATAGCAAAACAAGTGTTTTAAAGCGTTGCTTTTGTGTGAAAAGGCAGAAAGGTTATTTTGTTACGAAAAGGGGAGTAACGGAGCCCTAAAATGATCTCTGATGTAATATTATGAAGTTTGAACCACTTCTCTAAGATCTCCTGTAAAGGTCCAAACTTAAGCAAACAAGGCAATTAAATGTATAAGTTCATGTCCAATGGGAAGTTTGGAAGATGATTTGAATCGAGTATTAACCAATAGAAAACCTTGCAGAAGACGTGAATGTCTAAATCAATATAATGTTGTAATATAAAGGATTTTGTAGCTTCGCAACGGAACGGAGTTTATTGTTGATAAATGTTTAATTTTTGAGGTCGGAAAGGGACAGTTTCCACACAGTTTCAGATAGTTGGGCTGTTACAATGATAATTACATAGACACAGTAGACAGGTAGTTATATACAAATACATTCAGTCGCAATACCGTCATATACAGTGGAAGTATTATCAGAAATAGCAAAACGCGACCGTAGATGTATTTAAGTGACCGGAGCTACCTAGAGAACAATATTTAGCGCAACAACTGAACAGAGCTGTGAGTAATTTATAGTTAGGGAACAGTGCTAGATTTGAAGCCATTAATTTGCGAGGTAGGAAACAGTGTTAATTAGAACAGAGTTAATTGTTACGCGACGATAAAGGGGAAGATATCATCGAATGGCAATTATAGCTAGTTAGTGACAAGAAATATTGAGTCTCGTGCAAAATGTGTCCTGAACGAAGCTTCATCAGAGTTAGCTTAGCTTAGACCGTGCAAGAGTGGCCTAAAGAGCATGGAATATATTCCTCAAGACGACAAAAGGACCCGATCGCGTGAAAGGACATTAACGAACAAATAAATTGTGTCACAATCCTACAAGATTTCTTTTAGATACCTTCTCCTTTCCCGTTGGCCTGGCAAGGTCACAGAACTCCAGAAATATCCTGAGATAATACTGAGCAATAGCTGTGGCACAGACAATAGTAAAAGGAGGTCATTGGGAGAAGAAGAGGCTGACTTCAAACATAATTAATCCAACAAGCAATCATATATTTCTCCCCTAACTCCCTCATATCACTTAATCATTCTGACATAAAAATATCGCAATTGATAGCATTTCAACGTACTAATTTTTCATTCTACGGTCTCACTATAAGTCTCGAAATCTCTTACACTTCCATAGTTTTCTTACGGTTACCCAACCTTAAAATCCTTTCCAGAAAACGCGTGTATGCCTGATCCAATTTATCGTTTGTTCCCAACGAACATTTCTACATGTATCAAAGTGGATGTAACTAAGGCCATATATGCTGTTTCCAATAAACCTAAAGGCATATTTGGAACTCTGTTCCGTATCCGGAGAGTGCTCGCTGCTTATGTAACCCAGGCTCTACCCTCAAATGTCAATGTTTCTGTCCCACTATAAACGTGCAACCTTACGTCACCTTTTTTGTTTCATTAACTGCGAATAACCATTTTTCACAGAAGGTCTAAAGTCTGCTCAGTTCTCGCTGAAGCGCATTTATCGATGTGGAACATGTTTCAGCGCCATTAGTTTGCAATGTCTCTCATAGACTTCCCAATACTCTTCTATAGCAGCGTCCAATATCTTATCTACAACATAATAAAAGAGTTACGGCAATAAAAACCAGTTTTATGTTAGAAACAAAACTATTGTATCTACTTGATGCACAGTTTTACATTTTTGTACCGTCTGTAATGAGTGAAACATTTTATTCCACTTTCCCTTTAGTCATAATTTACTCGTAATCCTACTCAGTGCTTCACGATAAATAAAGTAATGCGTTTTCTTACAAATCTGAAAAAGTGCGATACAGTTTAACCCTTACTTCCCTTTCCGTGTGTTCAAAATAAATGCTCTCTATAGTACTGTGCCTTTCTCTGTCCCTACTTTGTCGAATTCTCTATTCCATCTTTTATTCTGTTGCAATAACTTGAAATAATTGTTTTTCCATAATTGCTAATAAAGTGACCACCATATAATTGAACAGGTTCTAGCTGTACACTTACATATTCAATAAGCCTCAACAAGTGGAATAGTTCATTTTCTTAATAATTTTCGTAAAACTGAGTGGCATCACAAAAACACCTTTTAAATGCAGCTGTAACACTTCGGTTGTAGCCCGTCCGAGTCACCGCTTTGTAACCTTTTAGGTCCTTGATCGCTAATATAATTAACGCCTTTAGGTTACGCAGCTTTCCAATTTCCCCTTCCATTGAAGGAAACAAAAACTTACACCATAAAATTAGCAGTCAGACACAGTACGCATTCTTTTTTCATCTGGTTCTCATAGAGAGGTTCTCGCAGATTTCCTCTTGTTTCATAATTTTAGCACCTCCTTTACTGCGTTTGTTCTTGGCAGCACATATCTTTAAAGAAGCTAAATAGAAGGATTCCATGCCAGAACATTTTCCAAATGGAAGTGCGGTTATTCTGCAATAACCTCGCCTTGCACGAAAGCCGGGCTTACTGCAAAGTTCTTTGGCAGTAAGATATCTCATTCTACATTACTTAAATGAGCAATTAGTTTTGTGGAAATCTTCTGCATCAGATGTTGCAAGTACAGAATTTAATAAGTACAGAATTTAATCATTTGATTGCTACCACCACACTTTATTCAATGACTGCGGGCGATTTCGCAAACAATAATAATATATTTCGGGAAAAATATTTAATGTATTCTCTCTGACTTTTTTGGTTCCAACTTCTTTTCTCCTCCTCATTCGTAACTTTTCCAATTCAATTGAAGACAATATCATGCATCATATGGGTCTTAGCTCCATTTCATCCTATGTTAAACCGCCACGGGTGGCCGAGGTCATTATGGCGCGGACTTGTGAGCGGCAGATTTAGGGTTCGAATTCCGTCAGGACCGTCCTCCCTGAGTGAGGTTTTTCCAGGTTTTCCTCAGTCCTCATAAATTGAAAATGCCGGGGTAGGTACCCTAAACTTAGGCCTGGAACGTTTCCTTCCTTAAAAATATCCTTTCGCAATATATCATTTCATTTCATGTATCATCAGTGTCACGCCTGTGGTGCCTCAGTAGTAAAAACGGGCGTTAAACACTAATCAAAAAAATCCTGTGTTAAAACCTGCACGGGTGGCCGAGGTAGTTAAAGTGGGGACTCGCGAGCGGGAGGTCTGGGATTCCATTCCGACCAGAAGTTTACTTCAGGTTTTTCTTAGTCCTTATAAATGGAAAATGAGAAATTCCGGGGAGGTGTCCTAAAGTTAGGCCTGGACAGTTTCCTTCCATAAAAAAGTCTTTCCACATTTATCATTTCATCTCATATATCGCCAGTGTCCATCGTCTGTGATGCCTGAACAGTACAAACGGGCGTTAAATGCTGTACAACATAATGATATAAAATATTAACAAGATAAATAAATTGTAATGTTGATAAATTCTATTTCGGGGCTTAGTTTTTAGATTGGTTTAATTTTCCAGCTTTTGAGCCTGAATTGACTTACTGGAAAGGAATTGGAGGCAATATTTTATTACGATTTGCCAGACTTAAGTGCTGAAATGTATGAATCATTGAATCCGAGCACTCCAGTTGACAAGCACCTATCTACAGCTTGAGCCAAGACAATGGGCTGAAAAAGGTGCAGGTTACCAAAAGTAATATTGGCTTACTTAAATTAAATATTTCCTTTTAGAAGTGTAGCTATGGATACTGGGGATGTCTCTGCGTGTCACTTTTAGCAGCTTTATTTATATTAATTTATTTTATGTATTGTTAATGCTGTATGGACACATTAAGGTACGTATTTCAAGTACATATTGTCAAGAAAATGGCTGTAGTTACCACCAAGGACTTGGCACATTGTCTCAATATCAATATTTTTCCTGGTAGTTATTGTTTTACAAATATAACATTAAATTAGATTCCATAAGATAACGGAGAATTTAATGCAGTATAAAACGACCTTGAGCAAGTCACCCTATAATGTTGTTGTGCTACCCTATAGGAAGAGACACCTTCATTGTTTCCCAAAATCTGTTTCTTGGACAAGTGCAGTATTTGGCTAAATAAAGTATAGTAAAATAGTTATAATATATAAATATTTATAAACCAATAAAATTGATAAAGGGAAGAGATAGATTAAATAAAAATTTAGCTTAGGGGTTCTGGTTACCAGCACTGTAACCGTCGGTTTCCGACGGACGATAGGTTTAGGTTTTGGTAGTTTTAACTTCAGTTTTTAGTTTTGAATTTATTTAACTTTTTTGTAGTTAAATTATAGCTAGCTACCAGTTATAGTTTTGTTTCCTAACTGATTTCTAGTTACAGAATTGCTTGAGTGTTTTAAATTTAGGTTGTTTTGTTCATTTGCGTTTTTTTATTTTTGTTCATTACTTTTCTTTAATTAGCTATAGATATAATCTGTACAAACAATTTTAAAATGTAAGAGAAAAGAAAATATAATAAAATATAGAAACTGTAATATATTTCCTGGTATAGGCATCTAGGTGCCAGTAATACGTATTACATATTTTATATTATTATTATTATTATTATTATTAATATTATACTATTTGGGTTCCAATATTAGCGTCCATTCGTATATCTTTTCTGATTACAGAAAGAGTAAATCTCTTTCTTACCAGGAATGGATGCTCAAACAGGATATGCGAGGCAGATTTATCATCGGTTCATCTTTATAGAGACCCCCTTTGATGTATATAACATAACATTACAGTGATTTCAAATGTATTTACTCGTGTTAAGACAGTTATTACACATTTGAGTCTGCTTTTGTGTTAAACTCTTTACCTATATTCTATTTTCACTTAAAGGCTCTTAATCTCTCTATGTTTGATAGGAACGTCCGTGAGCCCTTGTTGTTTGAATCTGAACTGCATTGCTGACATAAAGTTATTTTCTTGGCATTTCGCCGTCTCTATGCATTTCGATAAGCGTAGCCAGATTTCTTTCACAGCTGGTAAATTCTCTTCATTGTCTTGCATGGCATTTGGAATCGGAATCTATTCTGAGATTCACCGTTCTCACAATTTAAATTGTAAAGTAAGGGAAATTTCTCTAACGTATTCTTTAGTTGGCAAATAAAAATAGTCTTACTTCCACCATGCAGCATCTGCAGTTCTAAAGCTTTCGTAAACGATTGCTCATATATCAATGCACATTCAAGTGCAATGTAATATTTGTTTTTTTATTTGTTCATTGACAAGCTTCCCGTGTAACAACTGACAGGAAGTGGTGTATATGAGGTGTTAAACCCAAATAAACAAATAAACAAAAACTCGTAATAGTGTTGCTGAATTCCTAAGTGGTTTAATTAACATGTATAACATTAGAGGTCATTTAGCACAACATTTTTCTAACCGAAACATTTTAATGTAATATATTTCATAATGGATAATAATGCACGATAAAGGGATGAAACAATTGAAATCACTGTTACACTTTTATTCCTGATTTTTGCTAAATATACGGATTTGCAAAGTTGTAATAGACAGTGCCTGTTGTTGATGCTATCAGAATTTATCCTGAGCTCAGAAGTAATGATAACTTGAATTGTGCGAAGAAAATGTCTTACGGATAACAGTATTATTTCCACTGTCTGATTTTCTGACGATAAATTTGTATAATCTGAGATATGGCCGTTCTCTATAATTCAGTGATCATAAAAATGTATTCACATAAAAAGTATTATAAAAGTTACCATACATTGAATTGCCAGTTTGCACATTCCAATATAGAACCACAAACTAGAGGTAAAACAGTAAAACTAGAAGGTAACATTAGACACAGTAAAGTACGGTGACATGCTTCACACTCTGTATACCTAATGCATTTCAGGTCTGTTGCTTTCTTCAATAAATACAAACTGACATTAATGCCCTATATCTCTTTCAATTGTTAGCAAGATTAAGAAAACAACTTGCTGCAACGGTTGGCGTTATTTGCAAATAATATTTGTTACGATTTTGAATTATATGAATATTACTTTGGTTACAGCTGCTAGCTGCTTTCTAAACTTAATTCCTAGTTTGTGTAGCTTTAATTGCATTTATAATGTGAAGATCGTTTATTCTTCTTTGTTCTGAATTAACCTTTCGAAGTCAGCCTTCCTTTTTTTTTTTTTTCCTTTTTCTTGTTTATAAGTAAGTTTTAAACTTGTTTGAAAAATGAAAGCCATGCAATGAAAGCATTTTTTTGATTCATTTATGGACGCTCTTTAACATCGCAGGTCATCAGCGTCCCATTCAACTCAGGGCGTGAAACGGCCTACAAATTTTGCTCAGAGGCCTCTCTTTCAGGATTGAGGTTCTTTTTCGTGCCGTAAATGTACGACACGGGACCCACAGGTTTACTTCCCTTCCGAAGGAAGCCATACTTAGGATTTTTACGCCCGAAAATATTCATCGGTCCTGGCCGGGTTCGAACCCGCGTTCTTGGGTGTAGAAGGCAAATATGGTAACCACTACACCACCAGGACCGACACAACTAAAGCAACGGTTAATTTTTAGGTCCATTTAAAGATCTGCTTTAGAATAAGCGCATGAACTTGTCGACTTCGTTTTCCTGTATAATTTAAAATTTAGTTCTTTGGACAAAACTCTAACCACAAACATTTCAAAAAATGGCTTACTATACAAAGGAGTAATAACTGCTATAATTTTCAATATATAATAACACGTGTGTCATTTACTACGTAATTTTGGGGTTATAAATATGACATTTATTTATATGCAGGCAATAACCTATATTTTACAATAACATGGTTTCAAAAACATTGTTTATTAGTTGTATTTTGTGTTTGTTGATATATATTGGGGTTGTATATTGAATCCTAATAATTAATTATATTATGACGGAATTGGAAAGCATTAATACGCATATACAATTAACAGTAAAAATTTAAAGGATATCACGAAGTAAAAACATGAAGCAAGCCAGATGTATGTTTACTAGAAAGGTAAAACTAGAACCAGGGTGGGAAATAAAGGATAAATAATATTGTAATGTACATTGTAAATTTAAATTCAGGAATGCAATCAGCAATGAAGAGAAATTAAGTCTATTCAATTCATGGTTTCACTAATGAATAGCGATTCTTCTGAAATCAATCAATCTAAAAGCCAGGAAAATACAGGAATTGAAGCTTAATTTTGATAAATATACAATTGAAAATGGATTTATCAGAAATGAAGGGGAAATGAAAAGCAAAATAATAAGCTATTATGAAAAATTTTATCTAAATTTATAATTAATTCCCCAAGATATATAATAAGTTATTTCTTTAAAAGGAGAAAATTAAATGTTTTAAATAATAGGTAATTTTACCTCAAATGTACTGTATTGTATATTATGCAATTAGCACAACCTAGTGGGAGTTATATAGCCGGTTACTTTAAAATTTATATTTATAGTTCATTCTGAAAATGAGTTTGTTCACTTATTTACATAGAGTAAATATTTCATTCCTCAGAACCGAAATTCATTTGTCTCAAATGCTGTGCTTCATTTTTTGTACCAAAATTTTGAAATTAATTAAAAAAAAAATGAAGTATTCGCTACCTGATCATTAATATGTTTGTATACACAATTCAATAGAGAAAGCAATGAAAAATGTGAAATCTTTTTACTTTGTTTACTTTGGAATAGTTATATTACTTAAACAAATAAATGAATTCAGACTACGCAGGTTATTTTAGTTAAATTAATTAGGTATGAAGAGTTTCCTTCCAACATTTCCACTGATAAATTACAAAATTATAATATTATCTAAATGAAGTACAATACATCACTTCCCATAACACAGAAGAAGAAATAAAAATCTATGAGAACAGATCAAATTTCATAATAGAAGTAAATAAAAAGTGATGAAATTGTTTCGTTGATCTCTAGAAAAAACAGAAAGATTTTAAAGCAATAATAAAACACATGCCAAAACAAGATGGGCAGTATAATTCTGGCCTACTTCATACGTAAAAATAGATGTAAAGTATTGCTCATAAAATATATATTTCGATTACAATGATACAAAATATCATTATCATTTTGGAAATAATTATATTATTTTAATTTCTATGGTACAATATGTTTTAAGTCAGATAAACTAACGAAATAGTTCTAAGTTTTCCGTTTTCCATATTAATAACATATTACCAATAATTTATGTACTTTAGTAAGTTTCAGCTAGATCCTTGTTTACTATTGTATGAGTGAACAAGGTTCTAACTGCGAACGATGCTTTGCTTTAAATTACAGAATTTTAGTTACAGATGTTACTGGAACATAAAATGTTAAGTTAATGTTAAATATGGCATCGTTACTAAATTGCATAAAATAGAGCTATGGAGCATTACATGTCGAAATTTTAAAGTAATATTATCATTAAAATAAGAAAGGGACCGGCTAGAACTATGTCATTCCAAAGCTACAATTATTAATGTACTTATTTCCGTGTTGTTCCAAGCATAAGAATGGCGGGTATTATTCTTCCACAAGAAAAGATTCCGTTACAAAACAAAAATTGTCCAATACTGATATTTTTTTAGAATACGTTTCTGTATAAGAACGTCACAATAATCGAACATAGTGGCGATCATTTCCCTATGCAGTTCAGAGACTTTCTTCGGAGGCAATTACATGACCTTGAGAGTAGCGTAAGGAAGAGTTTCCGAAATGCTTTTTTCTTACATTCAGTAATTTTTCTCTCCGTAACATTACTGTTAGAAGTTTTTTGTTTGTTTGTTTGAATAGTTTGTTTGAATTGTTTGTTTGAACCCATTTTAACTTCTGAGGCTCCTTAATACAACTGTACTTTTAGCCTCTGCTATCGCTATCACCTGAAGACATCACAGATTACTTGAAATCAATTTCAACCAAGCTACGCAAGTGAGGCATCACAGGCGGTAGACACTAATGATATATGAGCTTTTTTTTGATTGATTTATTTACGGGCGCTCTTCAACATCTCGGGTCATCAACGTCCCATTCAACTCAGGGCGTGAAACGGCGGACAAATTTTGCCCAGAGGCCTCTCTTTCAGGCTTGAGGTTCTTTTTCGTGCCGTAAATGTACAACACGGGACCCACGGCTTTACTACTCTTCCGAAGGAAACCATACTTAGGATTTTTACGCCCGAAAAAATCCATCGGTCTTGGCCGATCGCGGTTCGAATCCGCGATCTTTGGTTTAGGCGTCAAGCATGGTAACCGCTACACCACCAAGATCGATGATATATGAGATGAAAGGATAAACTGCAAAAGGATTTTTTTAAAGAATGAAAGCGTTCGAGGCCTAATTTGGGCTACTTCTCCGGCATTTGCCATTTATGAGAACTAAGGAAAATCTGGAAAAAATTTTAGTGTGGGGGGACGGTCCTGGCGGGATTTGAACCCCAGATTTCGCTCCCACAACTCCACTTTAGCGACCACGGCCACCAATGGTGGTTTGCATTTGCTTTTTAGTATATCTCCCTTAATTCTCTCTCCCCCTCCCTCTCTACGAGTATGTTCTTTAAAGCAACCACAAGAATGCCTTAAAATGGATTTCTCTCTACTGTTCCGAATAAATGGTATTTAACACCTGTTTTTACTACAGTGGTACCACAGGCGATCTCTACTGTTCCCAAAGTTGATATTGAACCTCCTTTACTCATTGGTTTTTACGATTACAATTCCAAGGCAAATTACCAGGAGGCTTTTGTATGCTATTAAGAATACAGCCTTAGAATTACCTTTCTTTATTTTATTTTAAATATTGCATAATGTGTTAGGTCTGTCGAAGCTGTGTTCTCTTTGCTAATCCGTTACTTCGTTTACAAGTATGTTAGGGTAAAGGCTGTTATCTCTTAGATTTTTTTTTTACATAATGCACCATATTCGAATCATTGTGCCTTTGCAAAATAGCCACAGCAGAATGACGTCATTAAATTCACCTTTTCTATTTAGAATACTTGTTTTTAGTCACATTTTAATTGCAGCATTACCGCGAACCTGCTAAGGTGGTTCTTTTGTTATTTGTGATACAGGCTTCTAATCCTGTTTCTTTGTTTGCCCACAACATTACTAATTCACGAGAACTTTCGAGGTGATTTCCCTTGAGCTATCAGCATACTTTCTTCCTATTTTGTTTTTCTTTCTTCCTTCACCTTTTTATTTTTTTCCTCTCTTTATGCATACAAGATACAGCCCTTAAGGACTGTCAAATTTGATTTCTGGAATTCTCTGAAATACTGAACCGTTTGATGGATAACGAGGAAACTTCCTCTCCGGCAGTTAACAAGCTCTCTGTGGCTCATATTTCCCTTTTAGCCAACTTACAGATGAAATAGTTTTCTCTTATACTCTATGTCCTTTCTTGGAATCCGTTTTGTCTTTTGTAGTAAGACGTGACCTGAAGATGGCTGACCTCAAAATCTGGTTTCTTGTTCATCACATTCCTATTATTTTATAATTAGTTGGTCGCTTTTCCTCTGCTATTTACAGCACCACTTTGATTACCGTTAACTTCTTTATAAAATTGAAAACGTTGAAAAAAATCAATAAATTTTACTTCTGCTTTGACCTCTTTTCATAGTACATGGTAATCTATTCTTAACTCTTGTCAGGATAGCTTCTGGCTGTGTGATGCGCCAACATTACACTAAGAGTGCGAATTCAAGCCAATGATGGCACTGTATTTTATTTACACGAAAATTGTTGAAGTGATTTGACTGTTTTACTGAAAATCATTGTACTATGCTTTAGCATTAACTATGCAGAGGCCTTATTCTTTGCTGACAAACTCTTGCTTAATTATTGTGCTTTTTTATAGTGATACCTTCACATTAGGAATTTTCAGTTTTCTTTCTGTCTAACATTGGGATATTCTTCATTGCTTTGCACTTGAATTATTATTTATACCTATTTATTTGAGTACATTCCATGAAACTCATAAAAACGCTTTTAAACTACAATATGTTTCATGCTCAATATCTTTATATTAGCATTGCAAAAGTTTTAACCACGAATGAAATAAATTTAAATGAAAATGGACTTAGTTCACAATATTTACATATCTCGTGAGGTTAATAATCCATATGCAGAATAGATACTCTAACAGAAAGATAAATGTCATTTCAAATATGTACCAAATATATTTATCCTTTTATTTATGTTCATATTTTAATTTTATGCATATATACCTCTATAATAGTACAATTGATTTTACCATGCGTGAAAATATTTTTTATGAGTATACATGGTACATATTGTTGTAGGTTCTCACTTTTATATAGGGAAAGAACACAAACGAATATAAGTATTGATGTGCTATAGGCAGAAATTGAGTCTTTTTGAAAACTAACATATACGGTTCCATATTATAACTGGCTCCTTCTGTAATTCTAAACATTGTGTTGCGTTCTTCAAAATTTTCTTGCTACTTTTTCATTTTATTTTGTGACCTAATCAGTAGTTCTGGATATGATAACGTTTTGCTTAACGAAAATGAGAATAATATTAAATTTCTATATTTGATTTGCTTTTGAGATCATAAATAAGTTATTTCATTATTATCAGTTATGAGCATATCATCATTTTCATCTTCAGAATTTAGAATATATTTTGGTCTTTCTAAAGGGTAGCAAAGTTAATTTACACTGTTGCCAACTTAGGCAAGTTACCTACACCAAAAGGAGTATATTTAGGAAAAGGTTTTTATTTAAATGTTATAATGTTCGCTTACGATTCTTAATTATTCATAGAAATGAAAATTATTTTCACAAATTTTTGTTTAATCTAAATAATATTTTTAAAAATTGTAATCCAACATTTTCTTTGATTAAAACAAATAATATGTATATTTAATTGTAATTATCTAATCTGCATTTCGTTTATGAAAAATAAAATTAATGGAAAAAAATAATCTTTTTCAGTTTATATGTAGATACATTAGCAGACCTTTATAAAATAAATTTTGTAATATTACAGGTTTACAACACAGCACTTGTACCTCAATTAATATATGATAGTTTAACTTGGGTAAGAAAGATGAAAGATACATTTGAATTCGGGCAACGGCAGTGATCAGTAACAGCTATTGCCAAGAACTGAGAATAAAGATGACGGCATTATGCTATACTAGAACCGCCAAGGGCGATCGAGGTCGTTAAGGCGCGGACTCGTGAGCGGAATACCTGGGGTTCGATTCCCACCAGGATCATTCTTCCTGACAGTTTTTTTCCAGATTTTCCTCAATCCTCATAAATGGAAAGTGCTGGGGAGGTACCTCAAACTTAGGCCCGGAACGCTTCCTTCCTTAAAAAAATCCGTTTTCAGATTATCATTTCATTACGTATATCAGCGTTTATCTCCTGTAATGCCTCAGTGGTTAAAACGGGCGTAGAATATTATTAAACATGACGTTACAATGTTTTGCATATAATAACTTGAACGTACAAACGTACAATATTGCGTTTGATTGGTCCTTGGGAGAACAATTCTGCAGTTAGCATGTGTCCTTCCTACATACATAGTCAATAATATAGTTATATCCACTTGCAATCTTTGAACAGTGCATGTGAGCTATAATATGCAAGATGTAATAAAGCTCTGGGATTTGATCTAACAACAAGCAAAATTTCTCATATAAATATATTATGAATTTCGCTTAGTGTCTCAGTTAGTCATTGTTTGTAGCGTTCTTATAAATAAATCACCTGTGATTCTCTTCCCTTATCATCAGTTATTGATGTTTTTATTTACACAATATATGTAATGATAAAGTTTAATTGACATCTTAAACGACTTTTTTCTTTATAGACATTTCTAACTTGACAGAAAGTGCTCAAAATGGCTAGCATGAGCTCTAGTACAGGCTTCTAAGCGCCATATCATTAACTGCCTTACTCTCTGTCATATTCCAGGTAACTATTGTGTCTCTTGACATCCTAACTTTAGTCGCTAGCAATAATTCATTATGTTACAATGGACTAAGGTCAGCAGAACGAACAGGTCAAGATTCGGTCTCTTACGCCCTATTCATTTGCTGGGGAATGGCTGAATTAAAATTTCTCTAGCAGTTAGAGCTAAATAAAGGAGTACCCCATCATATATGATTTACATGCAAGCTTCATTTGCAAGTGCAGTATATATATTTTAGTTTTCTACATGTGAATTCCTTACTTCACACGCATTGGAGCAAGACATGAGGCATATCTGCCATTTTCTGGTTGCAGTAATCCATTTCAATAGCTATTTGTGTTGAAATAAAACTTTTGCCTTATGAATGCAATCGTTGAAATGTTTATTCTCATACAGCAACTGTAATCAAGTGGTTTTAATATAAAATGTATCAGCAAAAACTTCGATAGAAAAGAAAATGACATGTTGTTTATTTTTCAGTTCTACACAAAAAATTAACGTATCTGAAAAAATAAGCGAAATTAACTACATTTTTACATTAACTCGTTTGTTTTTAAGTTTCTATAAAATACTCAGATCTTTTCCGCATGTTTGTTACAATACGTATCACCTCCTAATTCCATTATTATATATTTATTTGCTTTTAATCCAATTACATACCTTAAGATGCCAAGCAGCTACTATCACGGGTATATGTTTAAGCATACCTGTAAGGAAAACACTGAAATTAGTCACAAATACATGGTATATTGCTGATTAAATGAAGTCCTAGTCTCTATGTAAATCTGGCACTTTGCTACCGTGTCAGCATTGGTTTCTATGAAACGTAACTTCAGATTATAGGCAAAGGCGCAGCTACATAAATAAATGTGTTCAGGTGTATTATTTTTTAAATAATATAGATTATTTGTACATTAGATTTTTAGATTAAGTTTTGTTATGAAACGCATTATTTTATTCTTTTGTCTAGTGAAGGCTTTTTTGCATTTCTGATGTGCATTTTAGTATTAAACTTAAACTGCATAAGGATGTAACCTACAACTACAGGACTTCCAGAATATGTCCTCTCCGCTCGCACTTGCGTCTCGGCAACTGAACATGCCACAGCCAGCCGCGCCTGTGCTCCAATACGACCATTTTGATGGAACCACACCTCTTTAGAAAATAACACAAGTTGCGGGTGGATTAAGCCTTCAGTCACTGGTGAAAGAAACCCCTCACAAAATGCTCATGTTCTACACGATCACCTTGTAGTAGGCAATTGTGCACTTGTAAGTTTTGAGTTTTAGCAATTTTGTTGCTGTATGGGCAGAGAATAATGAAATTCAGTTTGATTTGCTAATTTTGGTACTGGCTTTGTTCACGAATGTTCAAGATTTTTGTCCATTTTGTCTAATTTATCTTTTGTTTTCGCATGCCCTTTTGTTTTGCAATGAACTTTCACCTGCTTCTAAGAAATATGTAAATTAATTAACCGCAATAAAAATGGATTCAATGCGAGAGAGTACTTGGAGAGAAATTCAAGAGTTGAAAACGGATTCACCTGGTATTCATTTAAGTTACATTTTCGCATAAAATGTTAACTTAGCCTAAAGTGTTCTCATGCAGCAAATATAAAAAACAAACGTGCTAGCTCAAATTTATAAAACAGAGCATTCTCTTTCAACTCTACCGAGAAAAGCTATGTCATTCTATCCAATGCTTTTAGCCTTGTGATTTTATTTTAATAGAGGGACTATTTCAAACGGACTCTTGTCAGAGGGGCATGTAAAATATGGAATCAATTCATAACGCTTCACTTTCACACCAATGATTATTTCGTCCATATTTTACAATTGCGTAAACAATTATTTCATATTTCATTGATAAAAATAATAATAAACAGAGCTATCAATACCAATTGGCAACAAAAGTCATCAATGCAATATTTTATAATGGTTGGCTGATTAACCAAATATTTTTGGGAGTTCTGTGACATATTGCTAACTAAAAACTTTTAAATGCAAAATAAGCGCATTATTAACACCGCAGAAGAATACAAATAATATTCATATTGAAATCAAACATCTCCACTATCAAGTTTACGCGCGATGTCAGCCAGCGACTCTGAGCCGACACGGGTGGTTAATTAAATTGGTTTGTTTTGGAGTGGAGGTGGAAAACTGGGTACTTCATCTTTGCTTAGGACTTGCCATTTATATCGACGCCACCAATGACACTTACGGGAGGAAAGGATGAGGTGAGGGGGACATCGAGGGACCGGGATGCACAACTGCATGGACGTAGACGGATCCCTAACATGTTTCCAGGATAGTACACCCCGACGCCGATGAAAACCTCCCTAAGGATTTCGAGCCCTTCAGAAGGTTCGCCTCCATATCAAACATTTGGGCAAAAATCTTTACAAAGCGCAAGCCACTTTCTACCCTAGAACAGAACCAACGGAACGATGGCAAGATATGGGACAGCTGAAAATTCGTGGAAAATAATGATCCATCCCAGCATGCCTAAGCGACCAGTGGAAACCATGAAAAAAACACTAGATCAGGGTTACTCCCCCCAGGGATTTGATGCCGGAACTTTCGGAATGCAAATCCATGCGTTACCGCCACAGCCTCCCTGCTCTGTTCGGATGTTTCAAAGTTCATATGACGGCCCATAATGAAACGCAATAAATCGAGTGTCGCGATATATATGTATTTCCGTTAGTCTACTTTGTGTTCGCTCTTGCTTTGCTAGAAACCTTTCTAATGCTAGGTAGCGCCATGTCCTTCCTGCTTCTTTATTATCACCCTACTTATCGTTACATCACATTCAGCTCTCATATTTTGTATAAGTAACTACGTTTGGACACAGAGTTTGTCCTTACTTGATGCTATGGTCTGGCTCGGTAGGTACTCGTGTTCCATCCTTCTGCGATGATATTTTCCAGCAAGACTGAAGTCAAAATCATTCCTTGAAAATTTGGAAATTTAAAGCCAAATTGAATTTTTGCTATGTGAGCATGACCTGTTTAACTAATGAATTAATATATTATAAGTAGCTATAATTTTTTTATATTCACCTTTTACTGTTTTGCAGTAAAATTTGGTTCACATTGTGTGCAGGTTTTAGCCTGGTTTGTCATTGTTATGCCTCTAATTGGAAATGTTTTCTTAGTAAATACTTCTCCCATGGGTTGATTGTATGGGGAAGTTTTGTAAGAGAATTTTGTATCTTAAATATTTGCTGTTAATACAATGGTTATTTAGAATTGCTGAAGTAAATCAACTGTAATGTATGTGAAACTAAATTAAAGCCTTATTTAATTTTCAATAAAATAAGAATATTTTTTTCAGGTTTATATATTGGAATATTGAATATTTGATTCATATATAAACTATTTATCTGGGAGTTGAAGACTAGTAATATTTCATTAAATTGTAGTATCTTATATGAATTCCAAATTTTATTAATATATTAAATATTACATTTAGCTATCGAATTTGTCTGCCAGACTTTATATTTAAACACAGTACAGTAACCATCTACATCCTGTGTACTGTGTTTCTTGCCTAGTTCCTTCCTCATTAAACCACTCGTTCATATGCAGTGGTGGCACGAGGAATTGTTGAGAAGTCAATTGTTAGTGCAAGAGCACTTGAGAGAAATAAAACCTCCACCTATCGGAGGATTAACTGCTTTTTGAATCAAAGAACTCCCAGATGTAGTTTTCAAGTATTTTTAATTTATAACTTATATGAAAAACAGTTAGCTAATCAATGGCGATATTAGAAGTGTGCTCACCGATAGCGTAAGTACCACACGAGGGCTTGATGGCACTGTTACTTGCAGTTAATTAAATACAAATTAAATACAACAGGTACACTTTAGAGTTAAAATATGCTTATTCATAGAATTAGTGTATTAAAAGGATACTTTACGGGAGTAAGGCGAGTGATAAAATAATACCTCTGTACCGATCTGGTGGCTCAGAAACTAACGCTTGAGACTAGAATTTGAGAGTACCCGTGTTCAATTCTCGTCGTTGAGTCGAATATACTGATCTTGGGTTTTTGCCCTAGTCACTTCAGCGATTGCTGGGATAGATATTTATATTTCAGTATATTTCCACTCTCCCATTTCATATCGTTTCATTCCGTTGGTTCTGTTACAGGATCTGAAGTGCCAGATTGAGATGAGCTGGTGCGTTGTGATGGTGGCTTGCGATTTGGAAAGATTTCTGCCGTTTGGTATTGAAACGACTATATGAGGGACTCTTGGGGGAGTCCACCGGCATCGGGGTGTTCTATCTGTAAACATGTTAGGAACCTCATCTACATCCACGAAGTTACCGCCCATAGATCCTGGCCACCCGGTGTCTCCCTTATCTTATCCCTTCCTCCCGAGATGCTCCCCATTGTAAACACAGGCACAAATAGTCAGCCATAAGTAAGACTGAAATTCCGAAAATATCTTTTTCCGTCCCAGACCATTCAACAATCATTCCATTGACCCAATAGCCTCTATTGTGTAGCAGCCATTGGTGAAAGGAAATAAATGCAACAGTTAGTTCTTTACAATTTTATCAGGGGCTCCACTGTTTGTATGGTGTTTTATTACGTTGCATGATCTGTCAGTTTTTTGCATTGTTGTCACAAACTGTCATATCATCGAGTCATCTGTTGAGCGTTTAACTATGCTAATTGTTGAAATTAACAAGTTTACAAATTTTTTGCTTGTATAAATACTGCTGAATCATTAGACATTTCTGCTGAGCCAGAACTTGAACAAAGTAAGGAGATAAAACTCATGTCCGAAACTTTCAAGCAAACATTATTGAAAAGGGCATATTAAAAGCTCAGCACAAAACATTGAATGAAAATAGGCTATTTTTCCAGTGAACGACTAAAGTGTATAACATTTTCAGAATGAAATAAAAATTACAGTTTCACATTGATTCATGACGTTGGAAACAAAACAAGATTTTCTTTTCATTAAATGTATTTAAAAATACCCATTAATTTTCATCGTGTAATGTAGGAAAGGATATTAATAGTGTACACATAAGGTTATACACAATATACATTTAAAGTAATAGTTATAAAGATGGAAGAGTTACAACAAGTATTCTCATTCAGTGCCAGGGAAGGCTGTCAAAGAGGTTTTTGTTTTGAGTAAAACTTTCACATTATACCCGTAATGAACTGAAACACCTTGACTCGTAGCTAAATGAAAAACAATTATAGTTATTTTAAACTTCCCATCCAGACTTACTGATATATACGTTAGTTCAGTTATTTTAATAATTATTTCAGGTTTAACTTTGGCAGGCCAAAGTTTGATATATGCAATTGCGAGGAACTGAAAATAGAGTTAAAGTATCTTGACCTTTTTCAATCATCTGGAGAAGCAATCTGGGAGATAAGCAAAGGAGCAAGAAATTCAAATGAAAAAATTCAGAAATGTTCTTTCATTCGATACGAGCATAATAATTTCTTTTATTTGCTGCTGCTACAAGTGATAATCTTCGAAATCTTATTAAGTTTGCTATAAGCTTAAATCTTGTACATGCTGAAAATTACAAGATTCAAGATACATATCCCTCATTATTATAAATATTTAGGACCTGAACGTGGAATCCATGCAATACTAAATACAAAAAAAAAATAATTTTAAGTTAATAACAATGGGAAATGTAACTAGCGCAAGGAAACCAGGAAGGCCTTAAGGCGGCAGTAGCAAGTGCATTAGTTCGTTTAAGAAAATGTGACGACAACGTTCTGGTCTTTAAGTGATGTAAAAAAACTTTAAGACGTGAAATATATAACAACCTGGATTCGATTTAGTCGGTTTCTAAATTAAAAAAAGTTATTCTTTTTCCTCAAGACTTTTAACCACTACAGGAGTTTGGCCTGCCGCAGCGACCGCTGTGTTCTATACGCCTGTCCTTCGACATCACTGCCAGAGTGCAGTATTGCAGGGGAACATATAATCAGCATAGCGCATTCCGTCGGTCGTCATCATGCGCGGTTCGATCAGAGGTCATTACCTCTCGTATCAGGCAACTCCCCATTAGTCCTTACGACGCTTGATGAAGCCCGTTCCAGACCTCCCTAACTTTGGAATGTTCTAAGCAGATACAGAAAAGCGAACTCTGATCCTCCCGGGCAGCAGTCAACAACGCTAAATACTAGACCAAAGAGACGGTCATGAAGAACTTATCAATTAAAAATAAGAAGTCCCTTATAAGACGGTCTGTACTTGATTTCAAAAGTTGGTGGCCACCGCTGTGCTAGTAACAAACTACCTCTGACGAGAGTTTCTGAATCAAAAGCAATTCCTTTACATGTGCATCTCAGCCACAGTTTGCATTTATAAACAAGCCTGGAAAAGTCAAAATGCATGCCTTCATATGCAGTCTATTTCAATAAAAACCTACAAATTTTCTTCAAATTTGTTATTTTGTTCATTTATGGATGCTATTTAACATTTAAGGTCATAAGTGTCCCATTCAATTCAGGGCGTGAAACGACCGATAAATTTTGCTCAGAGGCCTCTTCTATCAGCTTGAGTCTTTTTAGTGCCGTAAATCTACGACAAGGGACCCACGGCTTTACTTCCCTTCCGAAGGAAGCCATACTTAAGATTTTACCCCGAAAAATCCATCGACACAGGGCGGGATTGAACCCGCGATCTTATGTCTACGAGGAAAATTTAGTTATCACTAGACCGCCAGAACTACATATTCAATATGATGAATTGCTTTAGTTGCCTTGTAAATAAATACTAAGACTTAAGATCACACTTTAATTTGGTAAAGCTATCTCAAGTATGGAAGAGAGTAAAATCTATTTTTTTCCCCTGTAATTCAGTAATGCAGTAAATGTACCATTTTATTAGTTAATTACTGGGAAATAAATGAGCATAAAATTAAACTTAGATTTGAAGTAATAAGTGCAATCACTTTATTTTCATCTCCATGAAAACATCTAAGCATTTACAATTCCCAGTGATTCTCTAAATAAAATTTTATCTTTACTATTACTCTACCAAAGAATAACTACTACTAATAGTTAAGTTACACACTTTTGAGCGTTTTTATAAAAAATATGGTCATGTATACTTAATTCCTCTCAGTAATATTATTGTCGTAATGGTGAAGTTGGAAATTTCACATGTGTTATATCCGAAGAAAAAGGAAAATAACGAATATATAAGCCGAATTGCTTTAGTTACCTTGTAAGTAAAGATTACGCGTTAATTTGGTAAAGACTTCTTAAGTATGGAAAAGGCCAATAAATTGCAGGAGAAAAAATATTTATTTGGTAATTAAAATAAAAATAGATATAAACTTTGGTATGAATAGAGCAGACATTAAAATCTAAAGCATAAAATAAACAGTCTATATAGGTAATTTGAAAACCATTTACGGAATTATAACTACGAATAAGGCACAAACTATATTGGAAAATATTCCATTTATCTCAGTACCCCTTTACCAGTTGTCGAATCATATCTGCAACGCATTTAACATTTTCACATAGGCCCCCATGTCAGCGGATAAACGTGATGGCAGTGTATTGATCTGAAAGGTTTTTGTGTTGGTGCAGTTGCTGTGGTGGTTATGTAAATGCTTTTTTCAAGTATTACTCCAAGTGTTATAGAATTAAAAGTGTTGTCCCCAGACTTAAGAATTTATTTTATTCCACGTTATACACAAGAAGAAAACGGCCTCATATTTGGTCATTTCTTTTAACATTGGTACTCTGCAGAAGGCTTTATAAATGTATAACAAAGCTATAGTGTTATAATTAGCAATGTTTTGTTATATTGATACATGATGTCATATTTTGTTACGGGAGAGATATTCTCGTACCAAGTACTCCTTAAAAATATGGAGTACATTAATATCCATTAGTTCAGAAAAAGAGGGTTTAAGAAAATAAACGTCAACCTGTTTATGTATATTATTGACTACACTTTTCAATTACTTTCACCTTTATATCATGAAGCATTATTTATATGTACCTAAGGATTTATTTGCTACTTTTAAATTCCCGATTGTTATATTCCGTTATCTTAATATATCAAACACAGGAACTGCTGTATTTTGAACTGAAATATAAATTTGTTCTTTACGTCAACTACATAGCAAGAAGCAGCATATTGAACATTACTGTGTTTCGATAGCGTTTAACGCCCATTTCACTACTGAGGCACACAGGTGATGGACACTGAGGATGTATGAGATGAAATGAGAAATTGGGAAATTAATTTTTTAAAGGAAGGAAACGTTCGAGTCCTGAGTTTGCGGTACCTCCCCGGCACTTTCCATTAATGAAGACTGAGGATAATCTGAAAAAAAAAAAAAAAAAAAAAGCTCAGTCAGGGAGGACGGTCCTGGTGGGAATTGAATCCAAAACCTCCCACTTACGAGTTCTTGCTTTAAGGACCTTGGCCACCTTGTCGGTAGAAGATAGTTACTCAAAAGGTGACGCGGTCAGAAAATTATGGCGTTTTACTCATATCGTTAGAGGAAAATGTACCATGCCAATGTTATCCAGAACACATGGATAGCATTTACCGAACCAGAAATTCCAAGGGGTATAAGAAAAACATAGTGAATATATCAGTAATTCCCCTTTCTTCTTCTTCTTCTTCTTCTTCTTCTTCTTCTTCTTCTTATTTTCCTGATGATTTCTCTCCTTATTAGCAATGAGGACAGCTTTTTTTATTTTAAAAATCAAACAACCTATTCTGAATTGTCAGATAACTTAATTATCAATTCCTTACACGTACTTATTATGTGACCAACTTTGTGGTTTTGTGGTCCGTCCTGGTGGTGATAATGATAACCATACCTGCCATATAAACACAAGATCGAAGGTTCAATCCCGGCTAGGGTCGATGGAATTTTTCGGGCGTAAAAATCTCAAGTATGGCTTCCTTCGGAAGCGAAATAAAGCCGTGGTTCCCCTGTCGTAGATTTGCGGCACGAAAAAGAACCTTAAGCCTGAAAGAAGAGGTCTCTGAGCAAAGATTATCTGCCATTTCACGCCTTAAAATAAATGAGACGCTGATGACCAGAGATGTCAAAGAGCATCAATAAATAAACCAAATAAGTGATTAAAATGGTCATGTGATTAGCCAGTCTGTATGCAAATCCGGAGGTCCCAAATCCCAAAATTTTATCTTACCCTGAAAAGGTAAAAACCAAGTAGCTTTAAGCGTTATGGTCTCCGTATTCATTTAAATACTCATTTTTTCATCAAATATTCATCCATCGTCACTTTAGACCTTTGTTGTTACGATGGACATTTAACTGTAACAAGAACCACAAATAATACCAGAAATTACTTCAATCTCCTATGTCATAGGTAAGGTGTCCAATGGTGACCTATGTGTGATGAAACGGGGTTTTTACAACATGAAAGTAAAAAAGGTTACCAGAAAGTTCGACGATTCATTGATAAAGCACTCCTATTCAATTTATCAGTTCATTCCAATGCTTACTACATAAAGAGTATGCAAACTTTCCCATAGTAGAATGGAATGCAATAAGAGAATGGCTTGTATTGTTTAATAATGCAAAGAAAATATTGCCAAAAGCAATATACTTCATTGACGCCCATAAATTCAGAAATATAAATACATATGGTGGTATTAACTGTAAATGTAGCTCTCATTTTAACATAATATGTATAAAAACCCGATTCCGATTGTACAAAATTCTATTTACCTTAATGTAAAATGTCATCTATTTCAAGTAACAACATAGCAACTGACCAATGATTAAATATGTCTGGTTTTGCTCTTGCTTTCTAAAAATTGGAATTGAAAATGGTTTCCTCCCGAAAACTTTTCTTTTGCTTCTTATTTATTGAAGACCGTGCATGCAGGGCCATTTATTTGGATTTAATGTAAGATGCGAGGTATTACTCGTCCTCGTTTGTGAGGTTGGAAACTGCGATATTTCGTGCAAACATGGCCAGGAAACTTGTATTCTGGTAGCTCTGTTGCAGTATTGTTAACACGGCAGCAGTGACATCGTTGCTCAGCCGTAAAATTAACGGTATTGGAGTACAGTCAGCTACAAGAACTCATGTTTGCGTAACTACCAAGAAACACTTTTGACTTAAACATTTTAGCCTTTAATTAATTCTAAAATGTTATTTTCAATTATTCCTTCTAAGCTATAATGGGACGGACTACAAATTTGTAAGAAAATATAGCAATAAAAAGCTGAATAAAATAATTAAAATTGAAAGTATATCTTGGCAAGCATTATAAAATATGCCACAATTATCACGCATAGGATAATTTACTTTTTGAACGAATTTTTACCCCTTAATTGTCAACATTTTACAAGTTATTGTTCTATTGAAAAACTACTATTTAGTTTGAAATAGTCACAAAATTCAAAGCATAATTCATTTAGAAATAAAACAGAGATCTCAAAAATTGTTTGTCTAATAGTAAAGCACTAGATTGAGAAATTTTGCTTTGACTGTTTTAATCATTTGTATTACAAGGTTAAGTTAATAAATAGACGTTATCATCAGAGCTTACAAGGATTAGGCCCGACGGGCCGTATGAACCATTTGAATTTAGTTACACTTAGTACATCAAATGTCAGAGGAATAGGGAGTCAGTTCATTCCAAGATTTTTTTAATTAACTGATTATGGAGGTTCATAAGGTCCAAATATTAAAAAAATATCAAAATTAGTTTTATATCTATTCTTGTGCTTTGGATTCCCGAAATTAAAATTATATGTGACACTTAATGAATTTTACATTTAATGCCGTATATCTGCTTTTAAAGTTGAAATTTATTAAGGCATTGCTAGATGTTTTCCACTTTAAGAGCTATTTTCCGAAAACTGCAATTTCTCACGACCATGATTCTTTTTCTCGCTCATATAACATGTAGAAGAATGAATTTTTTGTATGTTCCCTGCATGTATGTGATGATTTTAACAGAATACATTTTATTACTGTGATTTTTAAAAATAAAAATAGAAATATTTTAATTATTAAATGCAGAAAAGCATCAAAATAATACATCAATATCTATGAATAGTTGTGCAAACAGACCCTGTTAAAGATTTAATAATTTAACCAATAATAATTTGTAAAAATTTCAACTTCCTGCACGTAATAGCTATTAAGAAAAGGACCATGAATGCAGATATTTTATCATTGTCAAGATAGTGTTTAATGAAACCTTTAAAGTAAAATTATTTATTTAAGTATTTTGTATATTTTTATAAGTTAGTAATTAATGTACATGACATGCTTCTAGTAACACTGCATTAAAATGACACACATCTATCAAATAACTAAAGCATGTCTACATGACAATTTTTCTCTGAAAATTCCGAAAAAAACTAACACATATGCATCTGCATGAGCCACAATAACAGAAAAAACTACTGAGGTATAGATAAACCAGAAGTGGTTTACAAGCTTTCCTATTAGCTTTGCGCATTAAAAATTTTATTTTAATTTATTTTTCGTCAACTATCGAATCATTTTCGTTATACCGATCATGATCTTTGCCAAACATTCCAAATTGAGTAATGATGCAAACTTTTAAGAGCCATAAAGTTGACTTGGAGATCTCAAATAAATACGTTGTAACTAGCATGAACCCCATTTATGGTTGTACAACGGAAACAAGATAAGAAATGCTAGTAAAGAACAGACTTCTTTTACAGCAAAAGTTTCGCTTGATTCTTTCTCACACGAGGCAGGATTTGTATCACAAGAAAATTTTACCTGCTCAGAAGTGTGCTCGTAGAAACTATTCGGCAATGTTTTTGTGTCGTAGCAGAAAATAAAGGTGTCAGTTTCTTAGGACCTACCTTGTTACTCAATGACTAACAAGTGCTGGCTTTATATCCTTTCTTGATAACCTACTCGCCCAGTGTTTTGGAAGAATTGTCCCTCTTACAATGACAAAAACATTTATTTATGCACAGTCGGTCCTTATTCTGTTTCATCAACCTAACCACTTGTGGATTGGTCACGGAAGCGCATTGACTTCTACTTGGATCGATGGACCTTATACTTTAAGAGTTCGGTGTATGTGCAACTATTATATAAATAAATATTAAGCGCACTTAAATATCAGATATCTTTTCATTGTTCCAAGTATTTGAAGGAGTAGTGCCTTTGAAGCTTAGGTGTTTTAAGGATCTCGTATGCTAAAATTACAGGCAAATTAAATTTGTTAACACCTTATGTACCCGATCTTTAATTATCTTTAGTATGCAGCATCCTATGTGACTATGTACTTTTATTTATGGAAATATTTCACAGGTCACTGGAATGTTAAAAACGTATGTTATAATTACATTTATAAATAAATCCTTTTCTTCAAACGTAAAAATTACATCAAACGTAGGGCTTCAAGGCCGGAGTCACAGATATAACTAAAGGTATTTTCCGGGCTGTTATGCCGTGGTCTGTTGGTGTTAAGAGTTCCAGACGTTTCGTCCACAACTGTGGTGGACATCTTCAATGACGTGGACGAAGTCTCCTGGTGCTTTGGCCGTCAGTGTCGCTATATTTGTACAGCGATCGCACTTCGTTGATTGGTCTGGGTGGGTTCATCTCGCTTCTCTCTCTAGATTTACAACACGAAAAAGAACCTCAAGCGTGAAAGAAGAGGCCTCTGAGCAAAATATATTGACCGTTTCACGCCCTGAATTGAATGGGACGCTGATGACGTGAGATGTTAAAGAGCATCCTTAAATAAACCAAATCAACAACTGCTTGATAGTCACTAAACCATGTAGAGCTAGTAACTTCCAAAATTATATAAATTAACTTTATTCATTTAAATAATCATCTACCTATTGCAATGAACATTTAGAATTCCCAGTCTTCCAGTAACGCAAATTTCAATTTAATATAATACCTACTTTTTCGAATGGTTTCGTTGACCATTACGTTAATGTCTGTTTAATATAAGGACAATTTATCTAGCGCCCTCAAAGGAGGTTGTGGCAGTCTAGCAGTCTTTCTAATTCCCAAAAATTGACTAAGTTAAATGCTGTTATTCTCATAGTTGTTCCAAGAATATTTTGAACATAAGAATCGTGTTCCAATACACTTAAAGTTTTATTCTGTAAACGAGATACATAATTGATAGTAAGGTTTTGTTTTCCTGATTTTTGGAATTGCCCACACTAAAATTAGAATCACTTCAGAAGGACGGAGAAACCCGAAGGTGAATGAAGTTTCGTACAGCATACTTCACATTTTCAATGCTAACGAAACGCTACCTGTCTAACTCATTTCTCGTAAAAGCTGGGAGGAAGTGACAGTTGTTAGACGACTATAGACGGAATAATCCCTCCAGAACTAATAATTGTTTTTTGATTCTTTCTTAGTTTTTTTCTGCTGTTGCGATGCTCGACCCATACTTTAATTAATGAACATAATTCCTGAACTAATATGATCTAGCCTCTTGAAATTACTACTTTTAGTATATATCACTATAGCAGCATCTTTTAGAGAGCTGCAGAACTAGAGTGCAAACTGGTTTATGTTCGACCTGCCAAAGAGCAACCGGTAAGGTACAAAATTTGGCGAAATATTCCAACTTCCTCCAGTTACTCCTATTATCTTGCGGATTGTGCAGAATACGAGTTTGCGCATGAAGCTTTCTTCACTATCAATTGCAGTGACACCAGAAGGAAATAATTTACATTGTCTATTTATATTTATTATTCTTGAATGAACACTGAAAAACGTTGTCATGTTTTGTATTATTTTATACTTAAGGATATTACATAAAGACTACTAAAACAATTAAATGTCCGTATTACAAAAATTACATAAATAAATAGTATGGATACACCTACAAGAGAAAGCAAAACATATTATAAAAATGTGCAGATATAACAATGTAATTATAACTAAGAAAACGCATATAAAGTACAATCCATTTATCATTCTAATTACTAATAAGTTGTAAGTTAGTTGTACACTATCCTAGTTAGAATTATATAAATTATTTTCATCCACGATCAACTTGATCTAAGCACTCTACCATATACACTATATATATATATATATATACATATATATATATATATATATATACTTAAAAGTCCTTAGTAAGTATCTAAATGCGGCCCTATTTCTTTTTATTGTTCACCATTGCCTACCTGATATGGTCTTGATGAAGCCTGGCTCTTGATACGTGGGCCTGCATAAATAAAATAAAATTAAATAAAAATAAATGCACATCCTTTATTCATTTTTTCCAATAATAATGTAAGTTTCTTCTGCACCGAGAGTAGTTGAACATTCCCGATACATAGTTAGCTAGTTCGCGGTTAGAGCTGCTGATATTTTCATGCGTAGACTCGCGAAGATCAAGCTCTTCACCATTTTAAACTTGAAATGAAATAAAAAGTTTATTATGTCCCATTAAGGTCAAAAGCCCCCTTCGAGCGGGAGATTCCTTTCAAACTCACGCGATGAGCTGATTTTCATGTGGGCATTATAAAACTTACGTACAGCATTCAAAATATCAGAATTTTGTATTCACCATTCTTACAGTAGGTGCTGAAAATGTTGGCCATTTTCTTTGACATACGATCCATATCTTCTTAGAAATCATTACTGACAAGATTCAATTTCCATCAGTAATGGATATATATTCGTTTCAAATGAATAAGTTCCCTCAGTGTGTAAATATTAGTTGAATATACTGTATTTTTGATGTTTCCCAAAAATTAAAATCACAAGCCGTAAAACATAGGGAACGAGAGGACCATAAACTAGGGCCAATAATTTTGGGATCAAATATACGGCACTATTATGTTATGGATTGATGGGCACAGAACTTGTTTCATTAAACTTCTTTATACTATCTGTAATAATTTTTTTTTTGTGTTGGAACCGGGCTGCCAGGAAATATGTGACTAAAAGCCTGATTCGTTCTGTCACAGGACTTTCTGTACCTAATGTATGCATTGAAGATGCATGTACAATGCAGTGAATATCTTACCATTGCACAACATAACTGCACCATTTAATGAAATCTCACTGACCGCGCAACACAACTGTCCGACTCTACTGAAAACCCGCTCGTAACTTACTGGAAGAGAGAATAGCAGCGAGTACTACATGGCAAATCTTAGTCATTGAATGGCGATAAGTTCACTGGTCGGCCGATCTAAGTTGTGGGATATTTAAAATTCTCTCACTGTACTTCTCGTGTAGCGGTCCCACATATGTCCATCTGCGCTTCTAAAGCCTTGTGACGTGGTCAGCCCATCTTCATTTGAGAGAGTGAATTTTTCCCTTCAGGAGCAGTTTGCAAAGCTATTTTACAGTTTTCAACACCCAAATATCAAATCCTGCTTTTAAAACAATTACAAAAGTAATTTTACAATATTCGTGAAAATAAAACCGGGAGAAATTACTCATGTTTACCTACATGTATAACTTGTTCCTGTAATAATTAAAAGTTTACTTGTGTACCTGAACGTTCAAACCTTTGTGTGAAAGTTTTCTATTATAAACCAAATTCATTTATTCATTTCCTTTTTATAGTTAGAAAGTCCCTTTTACACAAAATATTTACTCCGAGGCTCTTAATAATACTTACTCTATACAAATCTACATTACATTGCTTTATTGCAAAAAATAATGAAACAGTGTAATCCAGAAAGGAAGACTTACTATCTGGAATACCTCTCGAAGAAAATGCAGCTGTAATTACTGTTTACAGTGGGCTAATACAACATAAATATCTACGCTTCTAAATTATTGTAAATGACTAAAACTCATCAGCCCGATTTGGGAATAATGGGCAACTTCTACCTGTTATTAATGTATCAGCTTTATTAAAGTTATGCTACTAGAAACACTTTTTGTTGTACTCTTCTTTCCTCAGTTCTTTCCTTTTCTTTAGTGGCAAACTTGATTTGCTAAAACTGCAGGGAGGATAGTGAAATTTCATTTAATTCAGAACACGTCTACCGCATCTCTTCGTCGACTTTGTCCCTGTCGTCTCCTGCCAGGATTTTCAGATGTAGGAAAGAGGTCAGAGAAATGTCAATGTCCCTATTTTGTAAATCATATTATGCTCGCATTGGTGCCTAGCACGTTATATGCTAGTTCTTCATTTTTTTCACTTACTCAAATTCATCCTCAGAAGCTAAACACGAGATTCTCAGTTTAAAGAGCCAAAGTACCACAAGTTATTGTCGGCTCTTTCGCAGATTGCAAGTGATCTGTGGTTTCCCTAAATCTACGTATTTAAAAATTACAGTTTCCCTGCAACTTTGCTGTTATAACAGTCTAAATTTGACAAGGAATTACGTTCTGAACCACTTTGTTGTACTGATAATGTATAAGCAGAATCATTACGTAGCAACTCTTCCACCTTATGCTCACTTCCTGTTTCAGACAAGTTTCCAACTTTACGCCATGTTCACTCTTTTTCATGGACTTAACTTTGCAGCAATTATGGTACTGCAGGAGCTTTTATAATGACCGTGCACTAGTAGCGGATTTGAATTTCTAACATTTTCTCCCTTATAGCTAACAAACGCAACATTGTCTAAAGTGTCACGGGATATTTTCAGTTCACGTATTTCTTCTCAAATTTCTCGAATAATGTTTTCGTAACGCTTTCTTTTCTTTTTCTTTTTCGCATTAGGAAACTTCCTGGCCAATGGCATGTTGTTCTGTAGTTTACTATCTTATGTGTGCATTGTCAGGGTTAGAGAATGCACTTGGTTTAAAGCATCTGTCCACAAATGGACGATTGCAACACAAGTTCTTTTTCCAGTCACAGCAATAACCACAAGTAGAATGTTATTTCTTATTTCATCGCTTGGTCATTTTTTTTAAAAGAAATTGTAGTGGGATAGGGTGGCACTTTGGTATTATATATTTTTAGATTTTGCTTATCAATATTAATTAGTGTCTGTCGAAATACCTTAAATAATATTAAATGGCCATAGATCATTAGCACATACAGTACTTACATTGATAAAATTCTCTTTCTACTATTTTACTTAATGTGAATGGATCTGGCTATTAAATTTATATGAATGTGCCGTTGGATGAGACGTACTAGAAGTAAATAGCACTAAGGCTGAAAAATTGCATAAAAATTATAACTATGATGATGCACAAATTTATTTATTTATTTATAGTATTAAAATTGCTAATGATAAGATACCTGCAAAACTGGTATCAGACTGTATTCTATATACCTGTTCAGAAAAGGAAATAAGTTTTATCGTAAAACAGGGAAAGCATCAGTTATAGAGCAATGAATTATTAATCCAAAGTAGCATTTAATAAAGATAGCTTCTAAGATGAGGTGGAATTCTATCGAGGAAAGTTGCAATGTAACTTTCAATAATTGAGGTTGGTGTAAGTAAACCATAATGTAACATTTACGAAGGTACTGAGAAGCAAGGAGCAAGGAGAAAATTATGGATATTGTGCATCGAGTCACTAATATTACAATTAAATAGCTACAAAATTGCAAGGCATTCCCTCTTGTAGATTAACCTATGGGGTGAATGGAAAAAAATCCAAACACCTTCTAAACAGGGTCTTAAATCAATTTAATTATGATCAAAACAGTTGTGAAAGTGCAAGTTTTGGTGCAATTGAGTGAGCCTATTGCTTTTTGACAGTCTGCTAATCTTACATATTATCTGATAATCGACGTATGGCATACTTGTGCACACCATTAACCTAGAAACATTTTCTCGCTGAAGTATAACACAATATTGTGCTGTGGAAATGAGTTGAAAGAATTCTTCGGTGTGCAGACCATAGTCTCCTTATGCATGTACTTAAAAGGAATGCATTTATTTGGAGAGGTTTAAGACAGCCCTATTCTTTAATATTTTTATTCACGACATAATGAAGGCATTACAAAAAGAAAATATGGTGCCACCTACGGTGAAAGATATACACGTGCCAGCACAGTTGTCCGGTTGCGTGGTGCAGTGGTAAACATAGATCGATGGATTTTTTCGGGCGTAAGTATTCTTATGACTTTCTTAGGAAGGAAAGTAAAGCCGTGGGGTCACGTGTCGTACATTTACGGCATGTAGAAGAGGCCTCTGAGCAAAATTGAAAGACCGTTTCACGCCTTGAATTGAACGCTGATAAACTGAGATGTAAAAGAGCGTCCGCAAATAAACCAAATGAAAAAAAGAAAAAAATCACCAGCACTGTTATACACACACGGTATGGCAATAGTTGCTACTTCGATAGACGACCTACAGCCTGAACTAAACAAACTGCAGACCTACTGTGATACTTAGCTACTTGCGGTGAATACAAGTAAAATGAACATTGTGAACTTCAAGAATGGAACTATTAATAGCAAATCAGAGACATGGACAGACACTACATAACGTGAAGAATTTCTTGTACTTTGGGCTACCATTTTTATTGGGTGGTAGATGGGCGAAACATATACATGTGGCGAAACTAAAGCGAATATAAAAGCTGCAGAAGCTCTCCATATGCGAAACAGAATTCCAGATGTGCCGGTAGAGCTCTTAGAGACAGCATATAGGGCAGTAGTACGATCTACAATGACTTATTGGAATAAAATTTTGGGTTGGGAACAAACGGAGATATTGGATGCGTTGAGGACCAGCTTTCTGAATAGTGTTTTAAGAGTGGGGAAGGTGTAGCGATTTGCCGAATGCTTGGGAAATTTGGTGCCTATAGGAAGATTATAAAATGCAGTGTCAGAGCAGTGAAGTGCTGGCTATGAATTGTTCAAGATCAAACACTAATTAGGGCGATCTGCTAATAGGAACAGCTGAAAATGAGCGAAAAATAAAGCCTGGTTTGAAGATTAAGAAGACTGGAAAATATAGAAAGGAGTAACAAACACTTGGATCGCAGAGCAATGAAATGAACAGTGTTTAACGCTCGTTTTTACTACAGAGGCACCACAGGCGGTGGATACTGATGATACATGAGATGAAATTATATATTGGAAAAGAATTTATTTTTAAGGAAGGAATCATTTCAGGCCTAAATTTAGGGTACCTCCCCGGCATTTGCCATTTATGAGGACTGAGTAAAACCTGGTCAAAAGCTCAGTCAGGGACGGTCCTGGCGGTATTCTAGCTCCAGACCTCCCGCTCACGAGTCCACGCCTTGACGGCCTCGCCCACCCGTGGCGGTCGCAGGGCAAGAAAACAGGAAGAAGGCTTGGAAGAAAATTAAGAAACGCTCGAGGGATATTAATTGGTAGCTGACTCTTTAGGAGTGTGCAGAAAATGTTTCGCTGGAGGTACAATCGGAGCTGAAAATTGGATGGGGAATGGAGGAATACATACAAACAGGGGCCAAACTCTGCAATCAGGGGTTTGCTTGGTTTAGGTTAGGTGCGAGACGGATGACTAAAGTAAAAGACAGAAAGGGTACGAAAATCTGCCCTATATGTTCGGAGAAAGAATTGTGTGAATTTTGGCGTACTGCAAGGGGACGGAAGAATGGAGGAAGAGATGTCTACCGGCCCCGTTTGTTAACGGGGGGAGAGGGTAGCGCCAGTGCTAAGTTTTGTTGACAGACAGAAAGGAGGAGTAGGTAAATGTTTAAACAAAGTAAGATATCACAGATCTGAAGAGGCAGATAACCTGGAAGAGGGGTAGGGGTATATATTTGTTGTATATTTGGGAGAGGGAGTGTAAGATACTTTGTATTATTTTTCTTTTCCGTTTCTTTTATTGTTTTTTTATTATTCTATTACATATTGATTCTTTTTCCATTTATTTAATTATATGCAATGTTAATATATTAATGGCTGCATATTGGTTTGTGCAGTTTCATGCATTTCTAGTGTATTGGGAAAGCACGTACGGTTCCAGGACCTTTTTGGCATGGATGAGTTTTAGTATATTCCATATTGCTAATTTTACCTTTTACGTCCAAAAGCACTTCGCATATTCCACAAATGAGCTATTAACCTCTGTGTTATTATATTACCTATATGTATTAATTGCAGACCAAGCATGCAGTTATAGCATCAAGTAAATTGTTTTTGATGTAAATATGTGTAAACTAATTTCGAGTGTGTATATGCTTCGCAATTACTGCATTTAAACTCCATGGCTTGTATTTAAGTGCATTTTTTTCGAACCCAATACAGATTTTGAAAGAAAATACCCTATCCATTTTGACTCAACTAAATTGTGAATCAATTCTTTAGGAAACCATAATTTATTTAACATTTAATACGCGTTACGAGTTAAAAACTAAAAAATAAACAGGAATATATATATATATATATATATATATATATATTCTTCGAAAAAATACATCTATTTCCAAATAGAGAAGTAACAGTTAACATGAAGATGTTATCTCAGTGAACACGGGAATGTTGATTTCACAAGACACAATTAAGGGCTTAGATAACTGAATGTTTTGTAGTTATATTTTGTCAGTTTCTTTCAGTAAATAATATGGAAGAACCACAACCAGCTTTTGCCAAATTTTTAACAAAAATAAACAAATAGGTTCCAAATATGCAAATCTTAACTTGTTATGTGTGAGTATTCAAGAAAGTAGTTAGAAAATACTCATATAAAAACATTCAAAACTTATATGTTGAAAGATATTCTAGTTTCATTAAATCTGAAAACTAAACGTATTACTTGTGTAAAGAATTTTAATTGGAAACTAAGGAGAGTTGGTAATCATTAAAGACTATTTCACATTAATCGCTTTAAAAGAATGTGTATCTATCAACCCTAACATTTATGTATCTTAAATGGGCCCTGAGCTTTTCGGTTAATTATAGCTGCTGTTGTTGTGGGCATACTTCCCAAGATTCTGTATTTCGGCGACATTATTGAGAATGTAACTAAGAAAAAGTCGTAATGATAGGATATATTGTGTAAATAAAAAATTTAAAACATTTTCTTGTCATTTATTTGCGCCAAATTTTTGATGAACACCCTTGGGTATATCGCAGTATGCAGGTTGCCTTAAGACTCACAATTAGAGAAAATTGTTTTATTTAATTACTCAGTAACATTTCCTGACGATTACCAGCAAATTTCATATAAGATGAATATGAAGTTGGATTAGCAGGCAGAATTTGCTTTACTCGATGGAAACCTGACAGGACCTCGCTTCGTTAATCCGAAATTGCTTATTACCTGCTGGAGGGTGCATGATGGAACAGCAACTAATTGTTAACTATTAATAATTGGGAAATACTTAGGTTACTCTCATTAATTTTATTTGTTGATTATTCCATTGACATCCTTTAGGTCTACCTGTAGACCGTGAGGTACTGCATATTCATCTGCTCTCTTTATTTGATTTTGTTTTTCTCAAAGCCTCTGAAATTAGTGCAAAAATGGATTACTCATATTTGCATAAAATAAATTTTATATTACAAATTATTATAATTTATAAATTTAACGGCTTTCATTTTATAATCCATAAACCTGCAACACATTTGTTAAGTTCTTTAATTCAAATAAGTTGGGAGCACAAATAATTCATTCATTCATCTAACGAAACCATTTGTGACAAAGTAGGTATATACTTTTTATAAATGTTCCTTTAATAATGAAGCTGAAACTTTATTTATCCATAATTTTATGTAGTCATTTAATTCTACAGACTGATTTAAAATTGTACCATACTGCAATTTAATTTTATGTGTAATTGAAATTTAACTGTCCTAATATACTGAATAATATTCAGTCAAGAGCACGGACCAACTCTTTTGAAAATTATTTCCTTGTTAATAAATATACAGCTTTACGTGAATATGTGACTTTTCAAATAGTAAAACACAAGGTAAAAACTTGAAAGGCATAACCTTACATTGTTTCATGCCACGGAAACGAACATAATCAGTTGCAATGTACTAAATTATGTGTGTCTTTGAATAATGTATAATTTTTTTTTCTTGAATAGCTGTTAGTTCAATTTATTTTTTTGTGATGATATTTGTTTAGCCAGATATTCTGTATATATGTAAAACAGGGCTTAAAATTACGAAATAGAGGAACATTAAAAGGCGCACACAGATACAAAAAGTTGGTATTTAGCAGAAAATCAACTTTTTTTAAGAAAATGTAAGGAAATGTACTAAAGATATTGCATCAAAATCATTCATGAGCGCAGCAAAATGGGGAGTGATATTTTAAATTAACTTTTACAGATGGTATTAATACTAATTTCAATTGGTAACGTTCTGGTTTCCATACAAGAGATAATTACCCTGTAACTAACGATAAGTAATAGATAACATAAGTTAAATTAATCATTGTGTTTAACTTGTCCTTTCAAGCGCTCTGTTTTCTTAAACGATTTACTGGAGCACTTGGTTTATTTGAAGCATGCTTTGTTCATTACGGTAGAGATTATAGGTTTCATGGTCGGTTTCGCATGTATAAATAAAGACTTTCTGGTTACAGAACTATAGTCTACTAAATTCCATCTCTATCCAATGGTTTCGTCATCGACTTTAGCTGTCATTCGCAGTGGCGCGTATGTTTTCCAAACACTCTTTTGGTTTTCTCGGCAGCAACTGTGCCCTAAGCGGTTAGTCCCTGTTTATAAAATGGAGGGGTACTTAGTTGTTTTATGATTGTCTCTCTGAATGCCCTCCAACCTGGAAGCCATATCATTTACTTTTAGAACGCCACGATTTTATAAAAAAATACTACACATTAACGCATAGCAGGAAGCCATAGAGCTTTTCAAATCACCTCTCAATTTTTATATGGAGCAGGCAAATAGGCAGGCAGACGGGCAGTTAGGCAAGTCTCGGGCAGGTCCCCAACAGATAATTGGCAGGGCCTGGCTGTAGTTTTATCTGACCTACTTTGTCCTGGGTTCAGTTCTTGGTTTGTGTCGGGATATGTGTCTTAGTTTTTTGTTCAGTCTGTGTCAACCAATGCTAGCTTTGAGGGCAAAAGTTGACACCACTGAACTTGTGCTGATTGAACTAGTTTTGTCATACTATATAAGTGCTCGAACTTTCCTATAAAATCTGCTCTAGAAAGAGTTTTGTGCGTACATGAAGGTTAGATTTTGCCCAGTACCTCCCATGGCAGTGGATTAGCCAAATGTTTGTGACCTCTTTGGTGGTCATAATTACCGAGAAAGCGGATGAGAAGGTTAGAGTGTCTGGAGAAATTTAATAGGCCATTGTGGCACGTTTCCGATGGTGTCTATGACTCTAGGACCGAGATTTGTTGCAGGAACACTGCCAAAAATGGTGCGTAAGGTGGTGTTTTGGACTCGCATAAATCGTTATAGCATGGATAATGGCCCGGTAAATATGCAATTGATACGTATAGGAACGGAGTTGGCCCGGAACATTGGGAACAACTTGCTGGCGGCTGTATGGGATTTCGTTTGGAGTTTCCGTATGTGCGGCTCAAAAGTATGCCTTTGTTCCAGGTTCATTCTGAGATATGCAGCTTACGTCTCTAAGGAAATTCGCTAATGAAACAATATCAGAGAACCTGGACTCTTGGTGATGATTCTCAGCCAACGTGAAGTCTAATTGAGAGTCCAATTGTCTGTTTTATGACATTTATGACATCACATCGTCCGTGTATAGGGCAAGTTTGTATACGGGCTTGCTGTGGGAAATGTGACGAATACAATGAAAAATGTTTTTTAATGGTGTTTAACGCCCGTTTTTATTACAGAGGCACCACAGGCGGTGAACACTGATGATACATGAGATGAAATGATATTCTTTGGAAACGACTATTTAAGGAAGGAAACATTCTAGGTGTAAGTTTTGTGTACCTCCCCGGCATTTGCCATTTATGAGGACTGAGGAAAACTTGGAAAATACTTCAGTCAGGGAGGATGGTCCTGTCGAAATTCGAACCCCAGACATCCCACTCACGAGTCCGCGCCTTAACGACCTCGGCCACCTATGGCGGTATGAAAAATGAGTAAATGACATTACACGTCACTTGGAAAATCCTATGTCTATTTGCCAATCACTGTAGAAACTCCGTTAAACTTTAATACGAAATTGTCTGCCTCTTAAAAATCCTGCCCAAATTTCTATGCTGTGCGAGGCAGTCCAATTGTTAAATAATTCATAATGCCAGGTAAATTGGAAGGCCTTTTCTATATGGGCAAAAAGACCTTCGTTTAAATGAACCTAGAATAAAATAACGCATAGGACCCCACCGAAGGAACTATAAGAGATCTATCATAATCGATCATACATAATTACTTCTGCTTTCCAAACAGAGCTCATGATTTCAGCCATCCAATTAGGACAAGTAATTCAGCGAGTCAATTTGAATCCATCTAACTGAGCATCCCTTCACTATAAAACAGTGACACAGTGCCACATGTTGCTCGACACAGTTCAACATGGGAGGCCGAGGAGGAATGACCTGTTCCGACCAACAAAAAGTCAGCGCCTGATAGCCCCACCTCTCCATTACCAGCTACTGAATCCACACCGGCACCTCCCCTCTCTCAATCACCAGTTCCCGCTGCCACAATGGTCTCTCCACACCTTTGTTCTACTGCCAACATTTCAATAAACAAGGGGCAACAGCAAGTGCAGCAGCAGGAATAGGACGCCGCTTAAGGGTAGTTTACCCAAAACGACAAAGCAGAGACCACAAGCAGCACAACCCCCTTCCTTGGCCAGGCATCCTTTACCTCCCATCCACCCGCTACCAGTCCACCAGCCCACATTTCTACAAAGCACATCACAGAGCATTTCCGCATAGAATATATTACGAGCTACACAACGAGATTGGTCATCCACCTTTCGCTCCTTCAGGATATACTCACAACGACACCAAACGCCAATAGTCCAAATATCATTTTGAACGCTGAGGACTACAACACCGCCATCACCGCCATCCGCAACTGATGGGTCACCTTGCCTCGTTAAAACTGAGTCAGTGCAGTCACTCTTCCCCTTGATGCGGGACACACCGCAACCGAATGCAGGGCATCTCCACGCTGCCATACTGTGGCCCTGCGACACGCATCCGTGAATGCTTACATTCCGATTTGACTCCCCTCAGCAGATACTGTCCCTCCTGCAGGGGAACAACCATTACAAGAGCCAGGTCTCCCTACCCGCTGCAAGCTCGGTGTCAATTGTTCACCGTTCCATCAAACAAGTAACTTAATATAACAACGTCGGCCACCTCCAATCTTAACAGCGTGCTCAGCACATCTCAACACGACCAACAACTCCTCCGGCACTACTCACATCCCTCCAGACAACTCGGTGAAAGATGCCTTTCTTTAATACGGCACCAAATTCACCAATATGATCCGCGAACTGCAACAAAATATATTGGAACCCATAGATCAACGTCACCAGCTCATTTATACTAAACAGGGACATATTTCATTACGCCTAAATAGAATTGAGAAAACCTTCTATGAACTTCAGACCACCAGCGCCAAATCCACTGATAGCCTTAAAAGCCGTATTCATGACGTAAATTCCACTGGTGAAATTTCAATTAAGGACATCCTCACTAACCGCAATAACAACTTCACCATCATCGCCACAACTCTGAAAGAACTTCAAGTTCAACTTCCATGGAAGATACCACAGGCACCTTCAAGCCCATCAGAGTCATCCCATCTGTGGCTTACAGCATCAAGTAGACAACGCTACAAGCAACAGTCCGCGTCTTGGATGCCACTACATTGAAAAACCTTAAATTAATATGTAGATTAAAATAAAAATACGCCGTAGACTCTCCTTTATTACTTCAACTCTACCAAGTAGGTAACATTTAGGGGTTCGACAATGTTTGCTACCTGACAATCGTAATCCTCTCTCGGCCATGAACCGACAGCCTGCAACTATACCACTACTAACGGGAGTACCTAAGCTGGATCCCACCCACTTCAACTATTGCCTTATCTACCCTCCTAAACTTTTACCTTTGATTCCCTTAGTTTTTGAGGGAAAAATCATGCTGCTGGTGGACAAAGTCAACGTGACGGAAGAGAGAAGAGGAAGCCGCTCAGCAGTTTGGAGCAAGCCCGAAGAGGCACTAGGACTTACGAGCGGCCGACTGCAGCTGCTACTGCTTGCACAGCGGCCAATCCCACCTCAAGCGAACGTTAGGGCTTCTCTCCCCTCTCCAAGAGCCGGCCCGTCTCCACTTCTGATCAAATAGGTCAGGCCTGCAGTCTTGAATAAATAGGGCAACAAGGCCATAGCCAACGCACTACTGTACGGTTTTACGGGGACAACAAGGTTCTGGCTTTATGTTGTTGAGCGCTTCTTAACACCTGGCAGCTATTTCATATCTTCTACTTCTTTCCCCTTCTCAGTCTAGATTTAAGGCTCCCCCACACTACTCTTCATGCTATAGGAGATACCCGCCATTTTAGGAATTAGAACTAGGCATTATTGAATACCATTCTTCTTCTTCTTCTTCTTCTTCTTCTTCTTCCAATCTTTTCTGTATCCCGTTGCACTTTTCCAAAAAAAAAAAAAATGGGGAAATTTGGTAAGCAGACTTGCTATGCTAAAGTGGACGATGCGCCATTACAAGCTGTGACGAGTAATTCTTCTTCTTCCCCCCCTCTTCTCACTTCATCCCACACCTCCCGTATTACCTTCTCCAATACTTCCACCTCGTTCTCAACCATGACTGACTCACATCAGTCATCCCACTCCATTCCACACATACCCGCACTCCCGTCACTCCCTCAAATCCTAATTCCCATTTCCACTATTCCCTGCCCCCTAACCTCTTTCTTCTCCTTCCCAGCCTAATGCTTTGAAAGCTGATCAATGCCGCGGGAGATTCCCTGTTCCAACATATTTTTTAGGAGCGGCTGCAATTCAACTTGTCACCTGTTTATGTATCTAATGATCACATATCTGACCTGTCTAATATATCGGTGGACTTTTATGCCACTCATCGCATTCACGAGTACAAAGTTACCCTGAATCCCCAGGCTGGGGACTATTTAATTCGTACGCGAAAGCCATTCGAGTATTGGGCCTTTTCACTATTTTTGAAGGAAAGAGCCGTCAACTTTCAAATAACAACGCCCACTTCTTCTCGTAGCCACCGAATGGTGGAGATGAAGAGTAGGGCCCCTAATGGAGTAACCGGATTGATGCAACTGCGTAGATACAACAGAGGCCATACATTACTCCCTGTATATTTAGTTGAAGTATCCACAAATCATGACGGAACCTAACTCATGACTCGGTAATCCATGTGAAGGATTACGTTAGGCCACTCGTATCTGTTCAATAAAACAGGTGGCAACCATTATATCAGTACGTTCCAGATGTATGGGGGACTTGACTTTCGAACCTGCAATGTCCCGAACGAACATTGCAAATGGCACACGGGCCATGGCGCCAGATACGGGGCATTCCCCGATGGCACACTCAGCATATGCTCTGCGGGAACAAAGTGCTCATAATACCCAACGCACTAGACCACATACCGCTATGAAACCATTAACAATTTCAGCAAGTTCATTATTACCATTCCATGAAATTACATACGGCTGCACCACCATTAATAGTGAATTCCCAAGAGGGACAGCCTGTAGCCCAGGGTGTCTTTACATGTGGATGCAATGCTGACGCTAGGAATTTCTCATGGCACCTCGTGAGGGACAAGGCGATAGATACCTCTACACTATCCTTGCGCACCCCATAGAAAATCGGCAAGGTTTCTTTGAGTATGCCGAACTTTTCGCAAAGCTTACAAACCCATATTTTATCGATGGCAACAACTAGCTCAATCAGGATTATGACATGCAATGTCAACGGAATTTGCCTTGGGAAGACCGAACTGAAATATTTCTTCTACAAACTTGATATTCATTCCGTGTTTTGTAAAGAAACACATCTTTCTTCCCAAGACAGCCTAATGATCAATAGGTATATTATTTATCGCACTGACGGGAACCACTTTGGTGGGGGCACTGCAGTCGTGTTACTCAACAAAATGGTCCCTTCCCACATGCTCTTTTATCTCATTCCCTTTTAATTGCTAGTTACCACCCCCCGGTGATTTTGCAATCTCCGATCTAAAATTCCTATTTCAACTCTCTAATCGCAGCATCATAGGGGGCGATATCAACAACAAGCATCCTCCTGAAGCTGCCAAAACACTAACTTAAGGATAAATCATTCCGACTCAAAACTCCTCCTCCTACTATGCGATCTATGGCCCTCGAAAGCCACGCTTGCTCCACTGAACAGACATCAGCAGCGGATATCGTAGATATCACAAGTTCTCATAATATAAACCACCAATTTGACATCTTTGTACTTAACGATCTATTTTCTAGCCATGTTCCACTACTCATCAACTGGAGGGAGCGCTCTCTTATGAATCCATCCCATCTCGGACACGTGTAATAAGCTCAACTGGGAATCCTTCTAGTACAAGATCAATGAACATCTCCGCTGCGCTGCTATTAATACTAGTGACGAACTAGAACGCGTGAAACAGCACATTAAACAATTTATTAAATTTGCTATTGTAACCTCGATCCAGATACAGGTCTTTAAGAAACCCAACCGGAGACAACCACCCCACGTAAATCGCACCAAGGCTCGCCGTAACAAAGACCGCTGGGCTTGCCAGACTTCAAGACACCTAGCAGCCTGGAAAGAACTGCAGCCCTTCATTGAAGAGGTTAATGGTCACAGTTTTACATATTAGATCATAATGGATGTATACGCTACAAAATATTTATTTTGAAAAACACCAAAATATGCCACAATTCCAAATCCCTTACCTGCATTAAAACGCAAATCCTTCCCCTACCCACTTGTCAATCAGTGGCACAAACGAACCTAGAAAAGGACGAAGCCCTACCTGAAGCCTTACAAGGCACACTCACACCAAATATGGCTCCCGCTTCACCGGTTTTTATAACCGAAACTATGACTCTGACTCAAGACTTTAGTTACTATGGGTGCATAGTAAAATCAGAAAAAAACCTGCACCTCAAAAATTCAGTGTCTTATTAGATATCTAACAAAAAAAAAAAACCGACCCAATTCAGATACATAATGTCGAGCTTAAACATCTTTCACCACAAGCGCTAAAAGTCTTGGCAATCTTATTCAACTTTGGTATAGTTTTTATCTTTTTATCCTTCTCGCTGAAAAATGCTTCCGTAATACATTTCCCCAAACCGAACAAGGATCACTCAAACCCGCTTAACTAATGGCCAACTAATGTATTGAACTTACTAAGCAAGCTGCTAGAAAAGACAATCTTAAAACGTATAAATGCATACCTGCACAAACATGCTATTTTATTCCTGAGAAATTAGGATTTCGTGCCCAACAGTCTACTGCTGTCTAGCTCTTCAGAGCCACAGAACGTGGTTTCAACATAAATAATACGACCGGCGCTATATTTTTAGGAGCAGAATGAGTCTTTGACCGAGTGTGGTACAAAGGCCTTCTGAAAACTCTACCTTTATAATTTCTTCAACAGTATGGGTAAACTAGAGGCAAACTATCTGAAAAATAGATAATTTCGCTCCTCAGTCAACACGACACTCTCAATTTCGCTGGAGTGCTTCGAGGTAGCATATTTGGTCCCACACTATACAACATTTATATAAATGATATACCCATGAATGAATACTCTCGCTACAATATGTATGCCGATGACACGGATATCATGGCATAATCTGGCAACTCACGGTTCATTCACAATAGATTACAACAGGCACTGGATAAACTCGAACCCTGACTAACAAAGTGACATATCCTAGTTAATGCAAATAAATGCCAAACTATTCTTTTTCACACGGAACAAAGTCCCTCACTTTCCACACAGCTAATTCCAATTAAGCTCTTTGCCAAACCGATCATTATCGTTTAGAAAGTTAAATATTTAGGCGTGACCATGGACCACGGTACCTGAAAAGAGCACACACACACACACACAATTCGCTGTAAAGCTAATGCTCAACTACGAACACTCTGCCCATCATAAATTACAGTAACACACTACATGTAGACTTAAGCATCACACTCCACAAAACACTCATTCAGACCGTCCATGCGTACGCAGGCCCCGTTTGGGAGCATGCTGCATCAAGTCATATTAAGAATCTGCAAAGTTTTCAAAACAAGGTGCTCCGAGTTATATCTTACGTACCCAATATTTTTTGATTCTCCGCAAAGTATTGCATATACACACCAATGAACTATTTATAAAAACATACTCGTCACTGACATATATAGCAGACTTGAGCCCTATTATGGTGACGCTAGAAAGGTACGATGCCAAACTAAATAAACATAAACTACCACCTTCTCTATTTGACATAACACTTCGTAAAGATAACACGGTCATCGAGGTTCGCTTGTACCTAGCAAAGCTTCCAATATAGCTCGCCCATAGACAATCATCTGCTTTTAAATCTCATTTCAGACCCATCGGCTCCTCTGATAATTACTCCGAATCAACACCTAATTCCATTCCTCAACTTCGAAAAAACTGAAAGGAAGTCGCTTTTTCTAACATCACAAAAGCAAAATACTTCACGGTAATACTACGACGGTAAATTTCACCCCCATCTTCTCATATCGTGCTACCGTTTCAATAACAAGCACTACATCTAATGCCATACCTTACTTATAATAGTTCTAGCACATACCTAACCAACTAATAAATCACGCAACATTTGCATACGCACACATGTACTAACCTTCGGGCTTCATTCAGGACGTGTCATGGGTGTTGTCCGAGATTCACCTTTGACACGCTGGCATTCTTTGCATGTCATCACGATGTCACTAACAGTTACTAATCGGGATGCATTACCATTACCCATCACCTGCTTGTAAATCTGTCAATCACCTGCATGTGCCCTTATTAACAAGCATCCCCCTTTTTCCTTTTAATCACTAACAGCATGGGGAGGCGATGTAACTCTCGGATGACCACCACCAGGCGGTGGGAGTATGGCCCCCCTTTAAAAAAGCACATATTTCTGCCGAGATAACTAGAAAAATATTTCGGAGACATAAACCACCGCACTGAGGATGCCAGTCATAGTCGCTGGCGAAACATCTGAAAAGTGGAGGACATCCACGGCTCAATAGTCAAAAGTTTTAATTTATATATTTACTATGTTTCCTTTACATGCATGTATAAAATTGCAAAAATATGTATTATATTATTATATACAATTTGGCCATCAATTAACTTGATTTGTTAATTATTACCAATTATTTAAAAATTACACATGCATAAATATAGGAAAATTAAAAATATTCCTAAAGGGCATATAGCTAAAAATAGCAGAAACTAGAGAAACAGAAACAATGAAAAGACCGGAACAATCACACGGATAGCCCCGGAATTCCTAAGAGCTTGTGTTTTCTGCATTTCTATTCTTTTTATTTAAGCTACATACATATACATATATATAGTAATAAAAAAGTAGATAAGGATAAAATACTTAGATAAAGTCACACTTGAAATTACTATATTTGGAACTACTGGAGTTCTTCTATGGCAAGAAATATAGCAATTTCATGTGTGACTTTATCTAAGAGTTTTATCATTATCTACTTTTATTATTACTGTTAATTTGTTACATTGTTAATAGTGTTATTTTATTTTTATTTTTCATATATATATATATATATATATATGTGTGTGTGTGTGTGTGTGTGTGTGTGAATGAAGTTCCTAGCATACTAGTATTAATGTGTATACCGTGTCTCACAATAGGCACACCTTTTTCAAGTTATGCTCTGTTGCATATACATTCATAGTATGCGTGCAATATTAGTTGCATCTTTCAGAGGATTTAAAGAGGAACAAAATTAGACGTATGGCATTTCATTCCTTTAATTTTTCTGGAATATTTTCCTTGACTTAATTAAGCTGCAAATCTAAATCCTATCGGCACGTAGTCAATGCATGTTTGTTTCCTCCTGTATTTGTATACCTGCATGAGATATAATTTCTTTTATCTGTTATAGGTTCTCACGCACTGAATTTAGTGTCATTTCACATTGTTAGATTATTTATGTAATGACAGTGAAACACACACACACACACACACACACACACACATATATATATATATATATATATATATATAAACAGGTTTTCAGTACTTAAGTATCGCCGGTTATTAATTCAAAATTTCCTTTACACAACATTTACCGGGAATGTGGGTTGCCCATTCCGAAAAATTATAAGGTGATTTTGTGATACTATTTATATACAATTCTTCACATTACACATAGTGTAGTTTTGACTAGAAATAATGTATTATTGGATATCAAATTGATATTATTAAGTGAAAAAATTTATGATAATATATTAACAATGTTTTTTCTACTTTTTTTCTGACAATTTTCATGCCTCTCCATAAATTTTTGTTGATTCTAAAAGTTGTAATTTTTTTTATTCTTAACTTTATATTTACGGTTGATCTAAAAGCTACAAAGCTACAATTTGTTTCTCTTTGTTAATTATGTGCAGAAGCGCTTTGGAGTACACATTTTACCTTTAATGATAAATGACTTAGAGACAACATTTCAAAACATTTAGAACACACATATTTTTAAACAATTTCAACGGTCAGTAGATGTATTGGACATTTTTAGATTGTCACACTTGACTTCTAAGAAGCATGTCCATCGTAATTAAAATTATATATACAGTATCACTATATATATATATATATATATATATATATATATATAGTGATACTCTAAATAAATCTATGCAATTTTCATACTGTTCATGATAGTGACCTCTGGTGTCTTCTCATATAGAATAAATATATAACAACGGCTTATATTCCTTTTGGCAAATAAGTAGAATAACATCTCAATGGATAAGTGTACATAACCACATGTGAAGAAATGTTGTGTACGGTGAAACATCAATGTTACGGTTAAGATGTTTTGTAGTATAATAAAGTTTTAAGATCTTCCTTTATTATTATTATTATTATTATTATTATTATTATAATCATCATTATCATCATCACTATTAATTCAATCCTTATTTAAGTCAATATTACATAAAACATACGGGGCTAAAATAAACACTAGTTTCAACATTTTCAGTTATGTATATAGAATATAAAAATTAATTGTACATAAAAATTCATTATACAGACTTTTTCATCAATATTAAACATTTACTTTCCTTTTGCCACAGTACTCTTTTGATTTAAAATACAATACATTATTATTCATGTGCCATTTAGCGTTATTTAGTCACTCGTGTGGCTAAGATAGAGCGAAGGCAGACAATCGAAGAAACAATGCCTATATTCTGCTCTGTTCAGCGTAGTGAAGGTTTGTTTGAAAACTGAGGTTTCCATTTGAGTTCTACAGCGGCACACGCCATCGCGTACTGCCGCGGGTTCGGAATTCGAATCCAGCCAGGACCGTGCTTCCTGACTGTGGTTTTTTTCCAGGTTTTCATAAATGGCAAATGACAGGGAGGTACCCTAAACTTAGGCCTGGAACGTTTCCTTCCTTAAAAACAAATCCTTTCCCAGTATATCATTTCATCTCATGTATCATCAGTTTCCATCACCTGTGGTGCCCCAGTAGTTAAAAAGGGCATTAAACACTACCAAAAAAAAAAAAAAAAAAACACGCCATCGCCTCCCACACTACAACCCTAGCGACTCTAGCCCACATTCAGAACTAGGTGAATGTACATTTTAGCCTTTGATATTAGGTACAGTTTCAAAATAGTGACTACTAATCACCATATGCTCTTAGAGCTTTGCACTGCTTTAATACAACTGGTCTTCAGTATAATATAATGTAAAATCTGTCCCTTCTTTATAATCGCCAAAATTATTATCCTATAGTCAAGCTTCGACATAGGAAGTTAATAACTAACTTAGATCACTTTACTTGTACTTTTGTATTAACAATTGAAAAACTTTTTTTTTCTGTTTCCCCTAACGTAGCACCAAACAAAGCTTCTGTTTGCTGCCTTTCGTTGTTTCAGCGTAGCTGAGCGTAAGGCTTGGAAGCTACAAATATTCAATTCCGCTTTAATCCTTAAGACAGTAGTATTGGCGGCGTCGACCGTTCGCCATACACCACACCCTACATGGAACTGTGCCAACTTCGATTCAAATCAGTAAATGCGTTACAAAGCCTTAGTAGATTTCTGCAAGTCTTGCACTTACCCTTATGCATCAATGCTATCTTAAATCAGAATATCCTTTCAAAGAATTTGAACTGAGCATTAATAACTAAAATCTAACTTGGAACAGTCTGTTGTAATAAATATCGGAATAACTCTTAAATGAAAAGCGATTTCCTACTCCTCTTTACTTCATCTCATCTGGAATAAACCTAAAAGTTCATATGAAGTGTTTTATAACTTTCAGAAGGATAAACTTTTGAAGTACATATGTTTTAATGAATATCTCATTTTAATGAACGTTTAAAGTTGACTGCCTGTGTAAAGAAATAAATAGTATGCTATCCCCTTTTAGATTAAACAAATATCTGAAAAGTTTATGAAAACCTACTCATTTGGAAATGCAAGCTTGGTTCCTGGTTTGAAACTGACATCCAAATATCTAAACCACAACGGTAACCAACTGGTGGTTATCAAGCATTTTATGGCCATTTGAATTTACTGAAGGTCGTACATTTAAATATATTTTCAAGCACATCTATCTCAATAGAAGCCTATTTTTTAAAACTTTGTAGATTGTAGACTTTATGCATAGTTATTAGGTCTACATTCAGGCAATCTTCTGACCCTACCTACATCAACAACGAATACCCCTTAGAGTTCAAACTGTGCCGTTGACCCAAAGTGTATTCCTGCTGATTAAGAACTCACGAATTCAATGTCACTTTTTCAAGTAACTGGGGAACTATATAGTTCAAAAAGAGGCAAATGCAGTCTGGATAGTTGAGGTCATGGTTATTTGAGACGTCTTGGCACTGGTCAAATGGACCCTAAGTGTTACCTCCAATGTAAATAACTGCCAGGTGCGTTTTGGATTTGTGAGTTTTTAAGTGTTCAGATTAGTTATTTTACACAACTTACACATGTTTCAACAGCTACTAAGACGCGCATAAAAATAAATTAATAAAAATGAAATAAAACCCCCGAAATTCAAACAGAGTGAATTTCCAGAATGAAGCGCTATTCTTTCATTTTGTTTCAAAACAGGAGAATAAATATCTTTATTTTGTGCTTTTTCTATCTCCGTTTAAATCTGATTGCTACTCTGAAAATGATCAAAACGTACTTGTAATAAAAAAAAAAAAGAATAAGACATTAACTCTTACAATTGGAAATGTAATTTGTAAAAGAAAATTGCAATATTACACAGTTTTTTCTAAAGAACATTACATCTTTGGACAATACTTTATTATTCGGTGTTCGTACATAAACTTTTCAAGATAGTAGCAACACATTGTTGGGTAACAATGACTAAAATGGAGTACTGGTTACAATTAAGTTGGAATGACATCTAAAGTTAACATGTCTTTGTTTGAATAAACGCTTTATGAAACATTTTTTTCTAAACGCGGCAATATAATAATAATAATAATAATAATAATAATAATAATAATAATACTTTTATTGCAGCCAATAGACTCTTACAAGAGCATCTGACATTGTCATGCTTCTATATATATGTATATATATTATTTATATGTACTTATCCTTATATTTTTAACTAGCAATATTATACACTCTTATCCATTTCAGTTCAGTAATAATATACGAGCATTTCTCTATTAGGAATGGTTTTAGCACAGATTTAAATTTCAAGGTATATGGTATTCTTAATTGATAATGGTAATTTATTATTTAATATAGCTCCTGTTTTATATTTATCCTTATTGGTTTGAACTTTATTCATGTTCACCCTATGGTAATCCATTGCTCTTTTTGTATCATATGTATGGCAGTCTTTATTGAGTATGTTAAATTCTATTATAACAGTTTTGAATACATAAAGTGAAACTGCAATTAGGTTGCTTTGTTTTTTAAATGTTTCCCTATAGAATTGTTGATACTCAAAGTTATGTATACTTCTTATGCACTTTTTTGTACTTTTAATATTCTATCCATATTAGATTTACTTGTACCCCCAAATGCTAAATGTGGATAAATAATGCCATAATATGCTGTTTCTAGGATATTAATGTTCCCCTATCTTGTTAGTTGTCGCAATAGGTATAAACCTGAGTTTATTTTGTTCAGACTTCTTCTACATGTGTGTTGCAAGTGAAATTTTCATCAATGTGTATGCCGAAAAATTAATAATTTGTTACCTACGTTAATGCGATGTTATTACTGTTTACATTTAAGTTATCATTTTGAATTCTCAGGAATTTTGTTTAACCGTAGTTCATTGCTTAGTAAACACTGTGATATTTCACCCGTTGCATTCTTCATTTATCTTTCTAAGATTTCCCTGTCATCACTCCAACATATTATAGATGTATCGTCAGCATAAGAGATCACCTTACTGTTTTTCGGTTGGGGTAAATTATTTATATAGATTAAGAAAAACATGGGTCCCATCACTGATCCCTGTAGCACCCCTGATTTCACTGTGTTATAGACATATTCAATCGTGTATATAAGGTCACCTTTTTAAATTTATTTCTGTACACTGCACACACTTTTTAGGTATGCTGCTAGTAACTTATTGATTTGTCCTCTAAACCCGTAATGCTCTAATTTTGAAATTAGGTATTCATGAAATACAGAGTCAAAGGCATTAGAAAGATCTTAGTAAATTCCTGCTGCTGTTTTTATGGATATCTTTCAATTGCAACAGTTCATGCACATATTCTGCTATAGCTGATATAGTTGATAATTTATTCCTAATACCATGTTTAAAATTATTAAGGATGCTATTGGATTCTAAAAAGCTATTTATTATATTGATTAGTGTTTTTTCAATTAATTTTCTGAAAACATAACTTACTTACTTACAAACCTATATTTGTTTGTTGTATGGTTTTTGAGGCATTTGCTAACCTTATGCGGTATTCTTGTATCATACTAATGAATATGCCATTTGTCATTTTTCAGTTAAAACTTGATGTACCATAATCAGCAGATTAGCCTCTGTCTTAGAATCCAACAAATGTGTTTCTAGCGTAATGGTTTAGGAAAGATTTGATGACTTATCAAGAAAAAATTTTAATGTTAAATTTCTCTAAGTATTACATTTAATATTATTTCCATTTTTGAAATTCCCTGAAGTTTAACAGTTTCACGTATATTTTTGTACATTTTATTGGGCAATTCAGTTTATGATTTGAAAAGGATGATAGATAAGAAATATTATTAAATTTTAAGCTGAATAGTGTAAGAATGAGAAGATAAGCGGCCTTATAAATATAAAATACATTTAAATAAATTGCAGCGTTCATGGAAGTTATTGAGCAAGTTACAGTGGATTCAGTTATCGCCACTTGGTAAAATAAAATCATAAGTTATGTTGTTTTTAATCTGGTTTATAATAATTATTTTAGAAGATGGAGAGATTTATTACTTCGGAAATGCAGAGTGAGCTTTGAGTAAACCAATGAAAATTATGGAAAGGTTTAGAAGTAATAGTTTAGATATCGGAATCCACAGAATGTACAGAGACTAATTGTGGCATCATTAGTGAACGCTTTTAATAGGAAAAGAATAAATTGAGCTGTTATAGCAAAAAAAAAAAAAAAGGGTAAAAACATAAAAATTGTTAATACACTCACAGGAAAAGCACACACATCAAAAGAATCAAGATGTTTTAGTCTAAGAGTTCGAGGAAGTAGATTCTACATGCATGCTCACAAAAGAAAAATCAGGTATGTAAAAATTTTCAGTTCATTCGGAAGGTTTACTGCATCACAGAGTAACCACGCTCTAATGCAAACGTGATGCGATGTTTCAAGAGTAAACAATACAAAATATATTTATTCAAAACTAGAAGTAAACCGCAGACTGGGAGGCATGAAGCAGAAATGTCGTTAAAATAAGCTTAAAATAGTTCTGTATCTATCAGCGGAAGATGCCTGATCCAAGAGGAATACGTCAGAATGAAATAGTTCCGCAAAATTCGTCACTAATTTTACTCATCTTTTAATGTTCATCAGAACACCAAAACAATATGTAATTTTACTTAATTATCATATTTCAATAGTTAAAATCTAAAAAAAAAAAACCAACAAATTTCCACTTTAATGAAAATCATAGATGCAAAGAAAAGCATTCAAAATATTTTCTTCAGGTACATGGCTTCTAATTTAAAACAGAGTACATCTAAATATGTGTAAAATCTACGAGAAGGATTAAAAAATTACACTTGTCCAAATATGGTAGCACTGTGCAAAAAAGAGTGACTTTGAGCAGATCAGAGATCATGTTCACATTTTCCAATAGAACCATTTTCATTGTAGTAGCAACAAGAGGTACATCGTAGTACGAATAAAAAATTACGCGTCAACTGGAAACGAGCTCCAAGATGGAAGTACGAGAAACAGTAAGATTTTTGTGGGCAAAACGTAAAGATTGCATTGAGGTTCATCATTAAATTTTGGCCGTGTATGAACCAAATGCAGCGCTGCATCCAATCCTATTTCTTTAATAGTATTTAAAGCTCAATTTTTACTGCTGAGACACTATAGGCGGTGGACACGGATGATACACTAAATAAAATGATAAACTGGTAAATAATTAGTAAGGAAGGAAGAGACCCAGACTTTGGGTATCTCCCTAATTTTGCCATTTATAAAGAATGAGGAAACTCTAGAAAAACCTCAGAGAACCCCAGACTTTCCGGTCACGAGTACGTATCTTAACGACCTCGGTCACTCGTGGCGGTCTCAGTTATAAGAAATGGTACCAGCAGTTTGGACAAGTCTGTACAGAGGTGACTGATGCTGATCAGTAAGAGAGAGGCCAAAGACGTCAAGCACAGAAGACACTGTGCCGCAGATTGATGCAATGATTCTCAGCAATTGCAGGGTAACAAGAATTCGTTATTTCAATATGAAGTACTCATTTTGTTGTTTAAGATTATCAGGAGTGTATTTCTATCGTCAAGCAATCGCAAAAATAGTGAATCGTTCAAATAATATTTTACAAACCTGAATATTTATGTAGAAAAATAGTATAATATTGCGGTGTCATATTTAGTTGGATCAATAAATGATTTTGCCCCGAAATAATCAAGTGAAACTTACTTACTGAATCAACCCCGTATCAAACATTTTGGTATAAGATCCAATTGTTTTTTCATGGCTATGTGCTTAATGCGTGTCTTCATGATACTTTTTTCTGGTGTCTCTGAGAAGTGCCACAAGAATAAAAATAAATAAATAAATAAAAAATAAATCAATGTTTTTGATTATAGACAAACTGATTCCTGTTATTTGTATTTATGTATTTATGTACAAACTAGAAATTTTTATAATCGTTTTGCTACTGGGTTTTAGGTCTGGTATACGAGATGTTCAAATTTCACTTCTTTTATCTTAAATAGTGCTGAAAATGATTTTTGATTTGTTTATTTACGGACGCTCTTTAACATCTCAGGTCATGTCGGTCCTGGAAGTGTAGTGGTAACCATACTTGCCTTCTAAACCCAAGATCGCGGGTTCAAACTCTGCCAGGATCGATGGATTTTTTCGGGCGTAAAAATCCTAAGTATGGTTTCCTTCGGAAGGGAAGTAAAGCCGTGGGTCCCGTGTCGTACATTTACGGCACGAAAAAGAACCTCAAGCCTGAAAGAAAAGGCCTCTGAGCAAAATTTGTCGGGCCTTTCACGCCCTAAATAGAATGAGACGCTGATGACCTGAGATTGATTTGATTTGTTTTTTATTTATGGACGCTCTTTAATATCACAGGCGTTAGAACATGTTGCAGAGTCTTCGTATATATTTTTCTTTGAATATGGTTCCCTTTGTTTCACATGTCAGGTGAACTGATAATAAATTCAGCAGGTTATAATGAAACTGCTCAAAACACTATATTTAATGTTGGTACACAGGTAGAGGAGTAAATTGATATTTAATAATAATTACCCCTCGAATGAATTTTAAGTTTGCAGCATATTTGGTAAGAAAAATATCACAGAAAACATTAAAAGAAATAAAAATACATAATTTCTTACTTGTCCATCTCTAAAGTTCAAAAGAATGAAACTATATGTCAAGCATGTAAAAGAACACATTAGCGTAACTTGAACAAATGTACCTTGATTCTGGGACATAGTGTATGTTCTAAAGGAACTCAATAGTTTGGTGTACATCAAGGCTCACTTATGGGCCCATTTTTTACAATCATGATTAATGATGAGATATAATGTTTCATCTAATTCCATTATTTATGCAGTTTATTGCATCACATGGATTTAAAATATACTTAAATATGATTGTTAGTAAATTAATAGCTTATTTAATATACTGAAAGATAAGAAAATGAATTTATTAACTTGACATGGGGTGTTTATGTTGATTATGTCTGTGGTAAACTATTTCAGCATGTGGGGGATTTGAGGAAATGTATTTTAGTATAACTGTAATAACCTGTAATAATTTGTCATTCTAATTATGACTTTCGTGTATGTGTTGTGTATGAATGAATTCTAATTTTATTTTGTGTAGTGACCAAGATAGATTTTAAAATCATTACGTTAATATAACACGGCAAGACGTGTTTGGCCTGGAATTGTTGCTACCACGTGCATGTCAAAGGGTGTAGTTTCTGCAAGGCGATGTTATAGATAACGTAATAACGGTTCCAAGTTATTGAGATGCAGATATGTATGATTTGTTTTGATTTTTCGATTTTGTTTAAGGTTGGATTGGCCATGTGGCTATGATGTGTGTGCCAATGAAGAGATATATGTTGCAGTATTGAGGATAAGGATATTTACTTACATTGTATAATTTAGTTTCAGGAGAGTTCTCATAGTTGTTCTAGTGTACGCATTGACGCAGTAATAATTGACGCAGTTTCTGCAAGACCAAATGCTAGGAACCAAAGTAATATCGTAGTGGCTATAATGGAATATGCTCGGCATGGTCACTAAAATGTGTCTAACTTGGTGTGAAAACAGTTAAAGGTGTTGACATATTTTGTTATGATATTTTAAAGCATAGCCAGGGTTTCTTACCATGTAATTTTATAACTGTTTTACAGCTAAGTATATCGTGAGGTCGCAAGCTTGAAAAATAGGTGTGATTGAAATTGTAGACCATAAAAGTTTAGGCTTCTTCCAAATGTTTAATTTCAGCTTCTTTTGATAATTGTTTAGTCTAATCATTTAAGAACTATTTTATAGTTTGTCATATAATTTTTGTTAATTTCCTGAGTGTCTTTGGTATAAGGGTTTATTATTTGTTCTACCAATTAAAATAGGGGTCCTGATTATGGCTACTTAATTATCATTTATAAATTTTTGGTTCTCCGTTTTATTATTGCAGAAAATGGCGCAAATAATTGAGGAGAACGCTCTATAATAGGAGACATTTCTTTCCAATTGCCCTCGGCATCGCTGCACAGTCGTTACTACACAAATTTGGTTGCAACATGTGCTACTATTCAAAGCTCAACTTGAGGCAATAGGCGGCCTCAAATCATCAATGGACTCCTGTCGTCGCCTATAGGATTGGGCCTGCCAAACATAAATTCAGCAGTTACTAGCGATAATCTGTCTTCCCATTACGTGTACGTTTTAAGTGCAGTGGTTTTACATTTTTTTTTAGAAGTGCTGCGATATCAGAGATACTTGAAGAAAAAAATATTAGCCGTAATTCTTTTTCAGTCACTATAACTAAATAAGATAGCGCAAATCAGTCTCAATTTGGTTCGCCTCCGATAATTTTGTATATTTACTATTGTTATATTCTTTTTCAGATGTTATTTTTTGTAATATTCAAGTACCGCAGTTTTTCTGTTTATTTTTCATTATAATGTATTCAATTGCCGAGGACGTCGACTAAGGTGACCCGGGGTAGATGTGGCATATGAAATGTATTGTAGAATTAAGTTTGTTATGAAGTAAAAATGACATTTCGAAAGATCACATAATAATATTAGATTCTGCGCATGCGCAACAGTGATAGATGTTTAGATAGTGCTCTTTAATAGATTTTGATAGTCGATTGTGATAGCTTTAGGGGAGAGCATGTGGGGCCGACTGCTCCGAGGTACTTACTTGGTTGGAGTAAGTAACGTTATTGGTTATAAATCCATTAAATAATATGAATATTATTTGTGTTTTCAGTGTATACAATGCCCCATATTTCCTCATTTGATCCCGTTTTTAAGTCATGATGGTTAGGATTTTTTATAGCTGTGTTGCAGCTATACCCTAGTTCGACCCATATCGTAAAATAAGTTAAAGAATGACATTTTAGGCCAGCGGCATTCAGGTGGTAGCGGCACTGACGCAATTTTTATTTTGAGACATGTTTTCATATACAACATATGCTCGCTATATATTATTCTCTACTCCATCATGTTTATCATGCTGCCTATTGTTGTTGGTAAATTTTCCGGTATTTAAAAGAGTATACTTTTACAATTTTTATCCAAAACTCGGCATTCCTTGGCAATATTACTACTTCAGTCACGAGTGTTGATCATTTTTCGGCGATTTAATTGATGGTAACTAATGTTTTGTTGTCACGAGTTTGAAAGCTCTATTAAATTACCTAAGCAAGTTATAAGTAAAAGGGGATATGGTAAGATAATTTCAATGCGAGAACGAAGTAATTTAGCTAATTAAAAACAAATGAATATTTGAGGTTATGACAACAGAATAAACAAACGTATGAGAAAGGACTATGGGTTATTAATTTTTGAGGACCAATTATGTAAAACTATCTATTAAGTTTAATTCTGATTGTTGAATAAAGTATCAATAAGAGCGTACATTGGCTGAAAGGCGCTAAGGTGTAATTTTTGGGGGGGAAATCCGATTATGATTTAGTGTTCTTTCTATTAAAGACAAACATCGATTTTCATATAGCTATTTTTAGAAAATCATCAACTCTTTTGGTATTAGATTATTTATCAAGGTCCTTTATAGTGATATATATAATAAAAATTATTATATATAAATTATTTTGAAAATAAATAGGGAATAAAGAAGAATATTTTATATTTTTAGAAGATATAAATCTATTCTCAGAGTATCTATATTTTATACTTTAGTATATTAATCTTCATTCTAATTTACCTATAAGATACATTTGTAAAATTATCGATCATTCAAACTTAGTTGTTACCATAGACGTAACTGCAGAGCTTTCAGAATATGTCCTTACCACTCGTATCCTTCGGCTCTCTTCTTCACTGTCGGCTGCCCGCTAGCCTGCCAGTCCTTGAACTTCGAAACTATTGTTTGTACCCCATCAATTAAAAGATAATTAAGTAATTAAATGCATAATGTACGATCAGTATTTGTGTGATTATTTGCAATTGTTTTGTGTCTTTTTATTGAAGAATCTTTATAACCCATTTATTATGTGTAGAGCTGCGATTATACAATGTTTAGTGTTAATCAAAGTGAGTATAAAGCTTTATTTTAGTTGAATTTGTATAATTGTATGTAATAATATTGCGAAATTCTGGAATGTCTCGTTATCTTGTTCAGATCACGGGCAGGCGATTTGGCAAATTCAGATAATGGACATTAATACTCTCTGGTATGTGAGTGAAGGGACTGGTTACTCCTCGGACGGGGAAGCTATCCGAAAGCGCTTAGAGTAAAGTTGTGACGTACTTGCCTCAACGGAAGAAGTTCATTCCAAGTCAAACTGAGAGCGAATAGAAAAGCTTGTGGTTTGATTAGGAAATCTTAGCAATAGAATGCCAGATAAATGACGTCATCGACAGCCTATTAGAAAGGCAGATATAAAAACTGCGCGAAACATCTCGTGGGATTTTGTTGATAGCGTTAGGTTTGCATTAGGTATTTTAGGAGCATATTTCTTCACATATGTACACATTCTATTATTTTCAATCCCTTGATACAGTGCAGTTGCTGAGCCGATGTGCGGCCGTCCCAGGAAAAGTGACTTAAGCCCGCGACATAAAGTTAAAGTTACGCTTATACGTTAAGAAGAAAGGAGATGTCACAACTCAGATAAGCCAGAGATACTCGTATTTCGATTTTCGCAACGGTCAATAATACGTTTATACGTTAAGCATCGACGAAAAGCAACAATTAATTCAGGCTAGTAGTACTCGCCTTAAAGGGATAAAGTAGTCCTGAAGCAACGTCCACTCTGAATTTTGCTTTGCCCGGTCGTCCGAGCTGAGGTAAGAGATCGCTCAGTACGCATGTCTGACCAATAAAATCCATTAGCAAGCAACGTGGCTTTATATGTCGTCGTTTCTTTCATATAATTCTCTTCCTATACCCCGGCAAGTTATAGTTTCCAAAATTTTAGCGGAAGACCCGGAAAATTCTCTGCGAAGAAGAGTTAGTGATCTGGAACTACTGCGCCGAATTCCCTACAGCGAAACTGCTCTACCGCTATGAGCTAACGAACTAAGACAACTACTGCAACAATTCAAATAAATTTCATAAATCACCAACCCAAAAACCCTAACCAGTCACCGACTTCCTCAACTTCCAAGTAGTCACCAGTCTACATTCGTTCGCGAAGACTTTAAAGCAAGGTATTTTTGTGCGTAAACGTTATTGTAATCAGTTCTCCCATTCCTGAGGAATATATTCAGAAGTATCCTGGACAATTGCCTTCCGCCAGATCTGTAACTGACGATCTGAATAAATTTGAAACTAGCTGGCGACACTGCACAGCTACATTCTTTCACTGCGGCGTCTATGACATTGTATTAAATTAGGGAAGAATTGCTGCATCTTGAGCAAATCAAAAACTAAACAAATGTATTAAATACTGTTAGTTCTTATAAAAATGTAGAAAGTATGGGTCATCAACAGGAGGAACGTGTATTGCAACGGATGGGCGCCAGCAATGATAGGTAACAGGCACATGGGGATTTAAAGAGCAAATATACAAAATGCATCTTCATCATAGTTCACTGAGAAAATGTTACTGTTAACTCAGATTTTATTAGTATAAGATTTACTAGCTTCATGGAAGCTGAGGTGAGGGTAACACTGTAATTAGATCTGAAGTTCTGAATGATTGGTTATTTAAAACTTTTATAGCTGAAACTGAAATGAAATAAGAAGATAATGAAGCCGAGCTAAGATTCCAGAGAGATTGTTCCAACTATGGCATCCAAAATAGAGTGCGTAGCAGCGGAGGAAATGAATTTGCGATTTGGAACTTTAGTATTAATAGCTATTTGAATGCCCTAATTGCGTTCATGTAAAACAAAATGTATGTTACAGATTGATTTTTTTTTCAAAGTGCTTCTGCAGGTACTTTATTGCCAAAGAGTACATGTTCTTATTTTCAGTAAATAGCGTTTATCTCTACAAAATATATTACTGTCATATATACATTTAAATTCTTAAATAATTTTAACAAGATTTTAATGCAATATTTTAACTTTTTGTAAGAACAGATTTTCAACGTCCCTTTCTATGCTAATGGATTTTACCTTATTATTCTTTATTCATTGCCATAAATACTCCATCCAAAAAGTAATACATTTGTGAAAAAAAAAACATTTATTGGCAGAATTATACTTCAAGATTGCTTTAACTCCATAGGTGGCAGCAGTAGTTTCATCCACTAGGAGGGCTGAGAAGGAAATAAATACAACATGTTTACAAGTATTCTAGAACCTGGAGACTTTCACATTCCTTCCTGGCAACTCCCTGCCACATTTATCACCCTCTACCTCACTGCTAGAAGATGCTCAACATCCGTTCCTAAACCTTTCTTTTTGTGATATCTGATATGTAGTTCTCTACTGCAACAATGTAGCGTGGCTTGTCTGAAATCTGCGGCTAGATCCGTCGTTATCCATCGCTGGTCGCCCTTTAGTTGTGATTCAATCAAATCAAAGCAATTGCAGCTTGAGGACAGAACGACCTAAACATGGTGCATTTTTACACTATCACGTCCTTTCCGAAAGAGTACAGCCAACTGGCACCATCCGCTTTGACAATGTTTAATTGCTACGGGTTTCTATGAGGCCAGATCGACATTCACTTATGATCCTGCCACGTGTCACTTTCATTTTAATCTACGCATGCTACTCGCTTTTAGAAAGCATCTCTTTAGAAAGGCCCAAATCTAACATAAATACTTCACAGTGTTGTATTCTTCCATCTGCATGCAGTGCACTAGTGATGCTGAGTGTACTGCATCGCTATGCTCTTCCTCTAGATGTGCAAAAATAACAATGCCCTCACATGTCATTAGCAGCGTGGCCGTAGATTTGCCATTATTTTCTTTTCAGCTTTCCTATGTGTGTGAAAAGATATTTTATGAAAAGATGCAAACCAAAAAAAAAAAAAAAAAAAAAAAAAAAAAAAAAAAAAACGTACCTCATTAACGGATCAAACCGTTGCAAATAATAACACTTGTCCATTGCTCAAACTTTAACTCTCATATTATTTAAGAACTGTTTAAAATAAAGAGTACAGAAATGCTGATTTTTGGACGAAACTTCCACAGGTGGAAAGAAGAGGTAGTAGAATTAAAATAATTGTCTTCTGAAACATTTTGTTCTGCTGTTTGTTTAATTTGGTAAGATGAAATCATGTTTTGATATGTTTACATGCGTTAAAGCAGAAAATACATACATTTTAATATTTATAATAATTCTATGTATTTGCTAAATTTTTAAGTTATTTTCAAATAATCTCATAAAAATCATAAGATTTTATTTAATGCTTTGGAAATTAAGATAATAAATAATTCAGAAGTCATTACTGTATCCAAATGCCCTATTTTGCATATTTTATTTCTCCCACTTGTTTTACTCTTACTACCTTACAGTTGAGAGTCGAAGTCATATTACCCTTGGAGTCTTAAAATATAGACACTTTAACATATTATGTGATTATCTTACTTATAACTTAATTTGTTGTTAGAATTATGCACCACCACGGGTGGCCGTGGTCGTTAAGGCGCGGACTCGTTAGCGGGAGGCCTGGAGTTTGAATCCCGCCAGGACTGTCCTTCCTGACTGAGGTTTTTTCCAAATTTTCCCCAGTCCTCATAAATGGCAAATGCCGGAAAGGTACCCTAAACTTAGGCCTGGAAAGTTTCATTCCTAAAATAAAAAAATATCCTTTCCCTTAGGTTTCGGTAAGGAACTTAATTAAGAAAATTGTGGACTGAGTTACATGATAAACTCTGTAGTACTACCGTTAATACCTTATTCTGCGTAAAATTAGAGTTCACTTTTGCTTCAACTATGGGATTAAACATAGTAACTATTTTTGGTAAATTTTTACAATGCTTTTGAACTGAAAAAATGTCAAAATTAGTCTTTTAAAAATATTTTACATATGAGTATGAAATAATATCTGATCCACGGTACTTAGCAAATTTCTATATCTGCATACCATTGGAATCTTGATAAAACAATACTGTTTTTTCACCAGCACGTAATTTTATTGTAACTTCTTAAATAATATCTCCAAAACGGTAGATAATGGAAGCTTTCCCTTCGCGGGACCGTTCCACGTGCAGTTAGCCGCAGTTAATCAAGCCCTGCAGTTCTCGAGTCGTTCCCAGGCATGAAAGCCAAACGGGGAGCCGGAGGGGAGGCCAGTACGGGTTTAACTCTAAGAAAGTACGGACGTGATCTTATGTGATGTGTCACAGTACTAAGTTCTCATTAGGCGGCGTAATATAGTGCGTTAACTATGTTAATACGGCTCAATTTTGATAATCTCTTCCCCAAATAGTATTTATTTGCGATTTATACGTCCATACAGAATCGGATCGTAATGTATGGATATTGTTTTAAGAGAGATTCCTTGATATTTAACTTCCAAATTGAATTTCAATTCTTAGGTTGGTAAATAAATTTCGTGAAATGGATAAAAAGCTTACACAGCCACGTTCAGTACTCACAGAATGCACGTTGTATTACAACACTGGACGTTTCCTAAAAATTACTTGACTGTCTTTCTTAGCAAGCGGTAACTTCTAATTCCTCCATTCGAACGACTACAAAGCTACTGAATTAAAACCCTATATAATGACTATAGTGTAAGAACTTAAACACACTGATCCTGCATCCAGGAGTCAATTTTGTAAATGAATTTTTAAGTATGCCTGACGGAGAAATTGACCCTAATCTAACTAATTTTACGAACGAATTTTGATTCCACCTAAGTGCATATGTTAATTCACAAAAAACAAACGATAGTGGAGTTCACAAAAATCAAACCTGCTTCACGAGGAACTCCAGTGTGTTCAAAAGATAGGAGTGGAGTGCGTCATTAGGGACGTGAGAACAATATGCCCTCTTTTTAAAACTGTTTTAAACAAATAATAGTAGGCGCATGCAGAATATTTTGCAACCCTTTTTCCATGAATTAACTGTGAGGTAACGTAAGTACGTAACTTTCCATCAGGACTCTGCAACAGCACAAACTTCTATGTCTTATTGCATGCAACTCAGGAAATATTCTACATTTGAGTCAGCACTAACAGCATATGGCCCCTTCAAGCTCCGGATTTTATGCCCTTCGATTTTTATCTCTGGGAACATTAAAGGAAAAACTGTTCATGACAAATCCAAACAAATTAGATGAACTGAAAAGTAGTATTCGTAAGGAAATTTCTTCCATTTCTTAGAGGGAACTGCAGAGGGTAATGGTTATTTTTATTAGCCCATGACAGAAATGCATGGAAAATGGAGGAAGATCGGTCCAGCACCTTTTTGCTTGGTAATGATGTGTCAGTTTACCTCTTATATGTCTAAGTGTTAGTAATAGCTTATGCGACAATCATAACTGTGGACAATTTGACTCCCTTTCACCGAGGTACCAGCTTTAACCTACCGGCCGGCCGTTACGCTTAGAGCGATCCCACTAAGGAAAAATCAGTAAATCATTAGAATATAGTTTTCATGAAGAATTTTCTATGGAAAAGCACTTCAGAAGATAGTTACAGGCTAAGATTACCTGTTCAGTGGTTGAGGAATTTTATTTGTAGTTTGGAATCATGCAAAGAACATCATGTTTCACTGGTAAGATAGCAGCGCATCACATACGAAATATATTTGAAAATATTTTTATGTTTGGCACAATGTCATATCCAAAGGCACAGTGCTTAGATGCGGAAGTTATGGGATCAGAGTCTTGAATAGGTCAATGTTGTAGTCCAAAATTAAAAAAAAGTAGCTAAGCGAATTATGGTGGAGAGGTTCTGACTCAGATATGATATCTCAGCGTTTTAAAACATTGATACTCCTACGCAAGAAAGCAACACCTCTATTCAAAATATCTAAAATATTTCCAAATAATTTATCCCTTAAACCTATCTTTACACGTGTACCTATCTAAAAGCATCTTGGCAATATGTAGTGTGTACGGAATCCGCCAGGTTACCAGTGTTCCCTTCTTAAGTCTGCATATATCGGAAGCTCAATGACATTAATTTGCCTATTGGTACGAATTTATATGGGTTTCGCTTAACTAACTGTTCTATGTTAGTTAAGCGGAATGTAGCTAGTCTCTAACACATAATACAAATCAGTGCATCATGCGAGCATATATTAATGTATTTTCATTGCCTATTAACTGTGAAATGTATTGGGGATTGATGCGCAGAATTTAGAACTGCCTGCTTGGGACAGTGATTTCCGCCCTGCTGCCACCGGGCCAGCTAAGGCTGGACATTGCCTTAAGGCATGCATGACACCACAGAATAGCATAGTAGTGCTCAGGTTTCGGAAAGAGTACACGTAATAACAAATTAGGATATATGGGTGGTGTAAAGAACGATGATATTATTATTATTATTATTATTATTATTATTATTATTATTATTATTATTATTATTATTATTATCATAATCACCATTATCATCATGCTCATTATCATAATCATCTTTGTCTGGTGGTTATATCACTAAGTATGTGCTCAATTGCAATGGAATAAGTATAACGACATGTCTCTGCTGTTTTGTGAGAGTTGAAGCATACAGATTTTTAATAAATGAAATAACTATCTTACATAATTTACATATGTTACATTTAATTTATGTAAGGGTAATTACAATTAAATTACAAATACGTTAGTCAGAAACAAATAACTATTAAAGTATAGACTTTTACGAAATTGTCTAATTTTTATGTTGCTACCAAAATTGGTGCCTTTGGGTACAATTAAAGTAAAATGATTCCAGATGCAGTTATTAGCCAAGTTCGATAAATAGAATTAAACGAAGAAGCAAAATATCCCATTAGCACTTACTTGCATTAAATCAAATTATTATTTTAGAATTCAAGAACGCATTTACCCCTCGGCTACCACTCACTTATCACCCTTCACAGCCCACTCACTGTAGCCTAGAAGAGGGAAAAGTGTCCGTGCCCTAAATTTTCACATTTGACGATACCTAATTTACAGCATTGCTGCCAGTCATTTGGTTTTATTTGTCTTAAATTATTCTATTTCTTATTCTTACTTAAACCCTGCCTTTATCTTGAAATTTTTTAATGCCATATATTTTAAACTGCCAACTTTTAACTTCTACTCTATAATTGTGAATATTATTACTCACAGTTTATCTAATGACTTGCGGAATTGTTTGTTCTAATATTTAATCATCTATCCCAAACCAAAAGATGCAGCGTAAAATACACATTTCCATCATCATCATCATCATCATCATCATCATCATCATTATTATTATTATTATTATTATTATATTATGCAGTGAGAAAGTGCACATTTTGTAAATTTAAAAGCAGTTATTTCGGTTAAGAGCAGCTTTTTAATATCTTAAAAATGTTAGACATCTGCTATTAAGAAACGCAGTATACTACGTATTCTGCAAAAGTATTTAGGGTAAATACTTAAATGAAAATGAGTATTTTCTCTAAATAAGTGTCGTTCAAGATCTGCATTCCAGCATATTTGCGGATTGCAGAAATACTGAATATGAAAACGAATTGTTGAGTCAAACAGAAACAACATATTCATTTGCATAAATCGTTTTTCATATTTAACGTGAAATTCTGAACGAAAAAATAAATATATTTTAATAAAAAGTATTTGAGAATAAAAATGTGTAAAATAGATTTTTCACTAGCAATGGGATATTGTGGAATGAAAACTAATTTAAAATAATAAGCAAACTTGCATGTGCTTGCAATAATTTATGCAATCTATCCTGTACCCATATAGGAACTATATCTGGCACACATACAATGGCAATAGTTCACAGGAAAAGTGACAATTACGCAAGGCAACCTATTATGATAACAAAAAGAATTATTAAAATCAGTGACGGGACTCAAAGAAGTGATTCAGGCCATCAGTTACTCATCAAAACGAGCGTAGTCAATAGGCACCGGTTTACTTAATAATTTAAAGTATATTAACTATCGATAAAATAAGCGATTGCGAAAACAAAAGAATAAAGAGGAAAAACTGCACACAAATAATAAATATGCTAATCGTACCTAAAATTAGAGCGAATAGTATGTAGTTAGATTTTTCTCTAAAGGAGGAGGACAAAGATGGAATGGAAAATGGAGGTAAATAATAAACTGTTTCAATTCGTCTTAACATATACGTTATTTTTAGTATCTAGTCTGCTATTCTCCGTTGTCAACTTCAGTATAATTAATCTTCTTAGGGGTACGAAACGAGCCAGTTTGAAGCAGGTTCAATGAGCGCTTTTCCATGGTTTCTCATGGTTCTCTTTTATTATTTCTGAGAGTAGCAGCCGTTTTCTCTACACTATTATACCAATCGCATACTAAATGTTGCATATAGGCTTAAATGTACTGGGAATTATTAATTTTGTAAGTTGTTTTATAGGTTGGATAAACTCACGTAAACGCTATCCTCGTAAAGCGTGCACATCTACACACAGCTGTTATCACATACATAGTTAATGATGAGCATTTCCTATGTTTAATAAATAAATTAAACGATGGCGTTTTAATTCAGTATCTCAAGCATTCCTCAATAAGTCATTGCCAGACAGTTTGCAAAGTATCTGGAGTAGCCTACACCAATCAGGAAAGGTTTAACTTCTACATGTGCTACGCGTCCTACTACCCGATTCATTCAGCATCCACAAATTAATCAGTTTTCTGTGTTATATAATTAAACTATAAAACAAATTAAATGGCTGGAACACTCTTGTTTGTCCGAATTCACGATATAGTATCCTAAGATAAATAATACTAAAAGGAATCTATATTTGTATTTATACGTTTTGGTGAACAACCAACCTTATTTGGACCTTTACCTTACACTCTAACCATATTTAATAACCATTTACTTATTCATATATATCAGATGTCAATAAAATATTTTAAAATGAAGCTAATTTAATGTAAGCTCCATGATCAGCCGTCCTTGCTAAAGTCCCTTCAGAACTACAGAAGTAGCAATATGATTGATACGCACCATCCAGAGAGATTCACTCGATCCTGTGATGACGAATCTGCATGTGTGAACCTTATTGTGTGTTACTGAAGTTCAGTTTTTTCTTGTTTCTGCTTTCCAGCTTAGGCTGCTGCAAGCTTTTATTGTTCCACTTAGCTTTATCAAAGCTTAAAAGCAACGTACAAAACATCTAACACAGAATTTCAGTATAACCAAAATGTGCAGTGAAAGTTATTGAAATTCGTGATAATGAACACAAAAATATTAACACACGGGAATATGAACTTTTACACACTGGCAAGAAACATGTCTTATATAAAGTCTGCTTTATAGTAATATGAAACCGAAGCTCTACCAAGCAGAAAAACCCCGGTGTTGGTAGGCTGTTTTGAAACAATAATAAAACGTGATTCCTGACTCGCCCTATTTATTCGTCGATATACTACGAGAACCCGTCAGAAGAGCACATCAAAACGATCTTCTTTTTGGAATTTGCTTTGATAAGTCGCACTGGAGCAGTGGGTAGTAACAGTAGAAGGAGTGTATTCATTACACTGGCACCAATACTATACATAGAATACAATTTCAACAAGCGCATGTCATGGATTCAATAATTATGCGAATGTTTAAAATGCATTAAATCATTTTGATTTATCATACTATAGTAGAGTAGATATTTCACAATAATATATATAACATAAATGCGATAAAACTAACAAATATAACATAAATAAAAATAAAAGAAAAGAAAACAAATACAAAAAGAACTTAAAATATTAATAATACATTTAAAATATAAAAATTTCCTTATGAGTGACAGAGGACTGAATCCAATCAATTTATTTCTCCTCAAATCCTTCCCCGCTTTTCAGAATTTTCAAACTTTAGCTGTCCCACGTCAATTAAATATTTATCTTTTGTTTCATCTCCTTTGCCTGCCAGAAGAGCCCAGCATGACAACTTCCCTGTGTTCATTCTCGTAAAGGAGTGAGGTGGATACTTTTCCCTCCATTCTTCCGTACTTTTACATTCAGCCAGAAAATGTACCCATGATTCTCCCGCCTCACAGATGGAGAAAATTTTCCGATCATATTCATCGATGATCTTAATCATCCGCCATGCCCTAAGTCTGGGCTACCCGCGTTCCTGTCTAGTGAGTTTGGTACCTATTGTGATGTACTCCATCTTAATTCAAATTTTAGTTCCGATTATACTTCCAGCGAAATCATCCGTCTGCATTGCGCAATTATGGTCTACCTATTCATATTCTCGATCGGTTCCTAACCCTCCTCCACGAGCTCTTACTGACTCGCCATCTAAATGCATTCCTATATCATGTTCCTCCCATCCCCAGCTGTTCATGGTAGCTTAGTGCTCTAATTAAAGTTTGGTTCCCATGAATAGTTCACAGCAAGAACTTCAGTACTTTGACTTTACACTCTACCGTGTGTCCCGAATGACTTATTAGTTGCGCAATTCGCTGTTATCCTTCCCAGCGCAAAAATTCCATTCAGAAAATATATACTTACTGAATATGGGTCCAAACCCAACTTTCTCATCCATAATTTATGCAGATCTTATTAGTGCTCCATAGGGGGTAGTGAGAAGCTGTTTGAAAAGCGACGAGATCACCAAATATCACAATATACAGAGTGACTTGAATTGCATGGTCTATAATGTTCAATACACACCCAATAAGATAATCACAGGTACTTAAAGGAGTAGTTTTTCAATCCCCACATATAGCGTGCCAGTGCATCGATTGCCGTGTTTGAATGAATGAATGAATGAATGTGTGAAAGTATTTATTCAAATTAACATATATGACATTATCTTTACAAGCTTGGTACAAGTCCACCGGACCATACAATCATAATACACAAAAATGTATATTTTTTTTAAAATAAATTAGTGAAGTTATATAACCAATGTTTAACGTAGTTAAAATAATAATACTAACACTAATAATAGATCGCTACATCTATTGCCTGTAGTTCGATGAACCAGGAATATCACTGATGGCCTTTCACGCCTTTTGCGTTTTCTTTTAGATTTATCTTTCCTTTATAAGCTCTTTCCCTTCCACTATTTTGCGTTGCATGTCATAAAGTTAATGATAACAAAGGTATCAATTTCTCTGCCATTACTTTGAGGAAAGTATTACAAATACGTATAATATAAATGCCTATGTTTACCCGCAGTCTTGTTCATTATATATACATACATGTACATATATAATGCCGTGGAATGAGGAAACCCCTATGTAAATGAATGGACCGATATGTTGACACATTATATATTTCCAGCAAAAATTCTACAAACCGTAGTTTTTCTTCACTTTAGACATTAATGCTCTACGATGATTCCGCAGAACTTTCGGATAATGAAATGGGCCATAATGAACAATGAATATTATTCAAATCATGTAAGCCCCTGCGCAAGCACTGAACAACTCAATATTCTCCTAACTCACTGAAGAAAAATCAGTCTAAAGTCCTGACAGGTAATTTGTCATTACTAAATTAGAATTGACATCCTCCAATTTCACAGCTGTCTTTGGAAAGTCGCCTTAACTAAACGACTACTTTAGAGTAAAGTGATTAATTTACTACAAAGGTAGTATAATTATCCATTCTAAACTGAAGTTTTAGCTCTTTATGCGGTGCACCATTTATCAATTAAAAAAAAGCCTCAATAAAATTGTATTCCTACCATCTATTTGATATTTTATCATCCAGTTATTTACACTTCTTTGATACATATTACTTTTATTCTACTTTGAAGTTACCTAACTATTTATTTAAAATATTTTCAAATATACTTTTAATTCATGTTCAAGTTCTGGTTGTTAAGTTTAAAATTACTGTAAAGAGTAAATTACTTATCTTTAAAACACCCCAGTCCCAGTAACATCAAAGTTTTGAAAGTTACTAGTCAAGGTGATATAGAAACGATGTATCCAAACCAAATTTAAAAAAACGACCCCCATCGCATTATTATTCCATTTCTCATTCCTAAGCATCGGAATTTGTGAGTACTAACACCGGAATGAAGCGGAATGAAGTTATGTTAATATTGGACTGCAGATAACTTATTGTCTACAGTAAATCAAGAGTTACCAACCACCCTCTCCCCTTTACGCCTATCACTCATCATTTCTTGTTTACTTGCCTGGCTTATGTTCGTCCTTTGTATTCACCATGTTGTTTGAGTGTACCTAACTTTATATTAAGTGCTTAAAAATTCCGATGCCTACTCATTTCGTACAAGTATCATATAGTGTATCGACAAAGGATTATTCAGTTTCATGAGAGCTACATAACATAAGCTTATTTTTATAATGTTCACGTACCTAGTTACAGTTACAAATTACTTGAAAGTGTCTTTCATTAAAATTATATTGCATATGTGTAAATTGTGCATATCGCGTCATTCTTAGAAATAGCTCTACACCTAAAAGTTTATATGTGTTTCGGGTACATTAATTAAGGGAATTTTTATAAAGATATTCTAAATTAGAATTACTATAATACTTTTCTTTAAAGCATAGTTATTTTCAAAAATACAAAATAATTAGCATAAAAGTCTACAGATTAGACAACAAAGCATACGATTTTAAAATAAAATAGTGTAATTTTTTTGATTCGGTTTATTTACAAACGCTCTTTAACAGCTCAGGTCATCAGCGTCCCATTCAAACCTGGGCGTGAAATGACCGATCAATTTTGCTCAGAGGCCTCTTTTTTCAGGCATGAGGTTCTTTATCGTGTCGCAAATGTACGACACGGAACCCACGGCTTTACTTCCCTTCCGAGGGAATCCGTACTTAGGATTTTTACGCCCGAGCGTATTCATTGAAGCCCAAACACAGACTACAGATTCTCCTTATAAAATTGCTACATTAAAATCTCTCTACAACATCTGAAATGGGTATTTCCTTTAACACCCATTTTATTAACATATATGTTTAACATAAACATGTAACGATTACTATATATAAACTTGCTTAATAGTTCCCGGTTTTTTCCAAAGCAGATTTAACTAGATGGTTGCGTTAATAAATGTGTATTACAAACTAACAGGGGAATGCCTTCTTGCTGCTAACGACGAATAACAACGCTTATTATAGGGGTAGTATCCGGTTTCCCTAATAACTTCATTCAGTAATGAATTTGTGTCTATAGTCTTTTACTTGGCGCCTATCGGCACTAAGTATTGAATTGAAACCCCCCTTAATAATTTGTAATGGTCAAAGGGAAATTAAATCTGACGCTACAGTAACATTTATCAAGGATGCCAACGTTTCCATGAAACGGAATATTCCTACACTGTGACACAGCAACTACTAAGTCCAATTTGAGGTCCATATATAGCATCGAAATTCAGCAACACACCACAGTCCTTCTTCTTAGAGAGCACTTAAGCTAAGGGCTCACTGTCATGAAAGGAGAGAAGCCTTACTCAACCGTAATAAGATGTTCTCTAGTACTGCTTACATTAATGTTGCGCCATATAAACCATGTGCGTATATTTACGGTTTACCTTACTTTGTTGGGAAGTGTTTAGTTTTCTGTCTTCTAAATAGACCACAAAACTTGACATATCTGGAAATAAGTTCACTTTGCCATAAGTTTATTTTACACTTCATCTCATAATGCTATAAGTTTGAAGGTAACCTTATCTTATTTACTTCTTTATAAGTTATTTTTGCTTATCATGTAAAAATTTGGTCACAAAAAATAAATGTTAGCCCTCTGTCGAGTGCAATGTATATGGGAGATACCTTTACCGTTTCGTTTATATGAAATGTTTGGTTCATCATGTAAAGATTTTGGACACAAAATGGCTCCAAGCCAAAGTAGCTTCTTAAAACCCATTTATTCATTAAATGCCAATTATTTTTGTTTCTTTATCACACAAAAGTATCTACAAGATACACCGAGCCCGCTCGTGAATACAATTTGACAAAAAACCGGGGGGGGGGGGGGAGATTCCTCTCCATAATCTGCGTGCGGATCAAAGAACTTCTGGGCGCTCGTAAACGATGTGTTCACAACGGGCATACAGCGACTGGCGCAATGCCGTGCGAGCTTTGCCTGTGAAACTTTTTGGTCACAATCATAAGCATCTGAAAAGAGAGCATTAGGACAGATTACCGGTGGCCGAGCGGTTTAGAAGGCACTGCTGATCTACATAAGCCTTTGGGCTGAAAGTTATTTCACTATTGACATATTTTCACTGTTTTTATTTTTATTAATGTTTTTATAAATGTATATGCATAACATCATGTTGACTTAATGTCATATTATACTTTAAAGTATTATTTCAGTTCATGGTATTACCTGTGCACACACAAATATGTAATCACAAACTAATATATTCTTTACAAACAACTAAATAAATGCATGACAGAAAATTTTATCTTTTAAATGAAAACATAAAAATAAACTGAAGTTAATATGAGTGTATGTATAACTGCCCTCAATTTTCAGGGCATTGATGATGTCAGTAATGTGGACGAGAAGCTACAACATCCCAAGCTTTTTGAATTTGTATCCATAAGACAAATTTTGTTCCTCGTGCATATGCGGGGAATGCATGTGCAGCACAGTGGTGCATTTAGAAAAACAAATGTTCCAGGAAAGTGATATATATATATATAAAATGTGTTAACTTTGAAGCTTGCTGTTTATGGGAAATAATATTAAGAAACTAATGTGTCATAATACATTTCAACGATTTATTAAAAAAGGTGCTCTATGCCAGGTGGCGAACCTGCACTCTTAATCACAGCATTACTGTACACTCTGGCACACAGCTAATGGCACACACACACACACTGTTCAGCGTCTTTAATGCATGCCATATAACACAGCTGCTGCAGTGGCTACACTGTTTTGCTGGATACCTTGTGAACCGGGCGCTGTAATGGGTAGACTTTGAAGAGTTTAATTGAAATTTGCGTTCAAGAGATAATTTTTTCTTTTGTTCTCTAAGGGGGCGTCTTGTGTGTTTTGTGTCCTCCTTTAATGTCTAATACGTTTTCCTGCACTTTTTCACGGATCAGAAAAGTACTAAGCTGGTCGATCCAGGCGATAATACTTGGGAAGTCCCAGGTTAAAATCTACGGCCGACTAACCTATCTGAGATTATGCGTGGTTTTCCTTAATTCATTTTTTAAAAGGGAAAATTTCGGATTTGTAGTTATTTCCTATCACGGAGCCACCTTCCATTTCATTATTCATCTTCATTACATTGCCATATATGTGTCAGCGTCTTTCTGTGTTTCTGATGTCTTTGAGGCGGCCGTGACATTGGACTGACCACTAATTTAAATATTTTTCATTGTGGATGTGCACTATATTTAATAAGCTCCCTGACGGGCAACTGACCCGGTTATTAGGTTGTAAATTCTACTAGTGGAGGGTAGAATTTGTAAAGAAGAAGAAGAAACGAGAAGTATTCTAAATTATTCTAAATTATCCCAACGGCTTACAGAATGTCCTAGGAATATTGTTAGGTAAACATTAAGAGGTTTATAAAGATGAAAGTGTACAGAGTGTTATCCTGGGGTAGAATCTCATGAAAAGGAGTTTGAATCCTTTCCGCATCACACAAGTGGGAAATTCTATCTCAAATGGAACAAGTCGTTAAAAAAATTAACATTATATTTTTAAAGTCAATGACTTTTTTTAAAAAATGTGAAGCATTGAGAGATAACTTTTTCTGGATAATTATGAAGCCCATATTATAATTGTTATAATAACTGTAATTATATGATATTTTAAGAATAGTTGCAAACTTGTACTATCTGGAACTATGCACTACAGAAACACAAATTAAAATTACTTCCAATTTGTAGCTTTCTTACTTGTGCATTAACAATATTAATGTATTTAATAAAAGGGATATTATTTCATTATAAGAATTTTACATTTTAAATAACTGATTTACTTTAAAATATTTAAATTTACGTTTTATTCTACTTAAAATGGAATAGTATCAGCATGAGAAATAGCTCACAAAAATTAAAATTCCTTATAAAATTTATTTTGGCACTCGATGGAATATTGTCGGCATACTGCATAAACGCTGCCTTTTTTTGAGACATGAACTCCCATTGTATTTATCTATTTGGCATGTACTCACTGCATTACCACACACCATGCGTTTACTGCAGAAACTGTACCCGATTGGCAGTTATCTCTACAACTCCCGTTTTATTCCGGATTTATTTTCTCCCTTCGTGTTCCTGATACCAGTAATCTAAAAAGGATAATCTTATTCTATAAAAACAAGTTATCATCACGTAAAAATATTTTAAAGTGACTGCAAGATGATGAAACAAATTAATTAGGACGAACGTTAATGGTATAAAAATTATTTACAGCAAACAGCTTATCGGAAGAGTTCACTAAATATTGTTTTGGCATGTATATTTCGAAAAATTTCAAAGATATTTATTTCGAAAATATACTGGTAAAAATGAGGCCACTAAAAAGAAGGAAATGAAAACTGTACAAAAGATAAAAACTAGATAACAAAATATGCTAACCCAATTGCCTGGAGGAAAGACTCAAGCTAGAGATACTAGAACGTCTGTGGAATGTTGGAGATACATCATTATTGATGATAAGCTAGAGATAACCATCACATTAACCAAGCAGTTTATTGAGTCTAATAGAATCAATTTCAGTCCTTAAAGAGATGCTGATTTCACAAACATTAATTAATGAAAGCATTTCTAGGTGTTCTTTGTTTAGCGTGGTTGATTTCAACAGAAGAACTATGGGGTACAGATGGAGATGGCGTAGAAATGTTTCGGTTACGAAGCATTTCATGTTTCTACTTCGCTGCCTTAGGTACAATGACAGCTTCTCGTGAAGAGAGAAAGAAATTAGATCGTCTCCCAGCAGTCAGTAGCATTGTCTCAGCTTTAATTCGAAATTGCCAGAAATACTACACATTGAGGGAAAATGTTCTTGACGAGATGCTAATAAGCGTTGCAGGGAGGTGCAGCTATATTCAAATTTATGCGGCAAAGCAGAATGACGGACCATTCTGCATTATGAACAAGCCCTCTGACGTTTTGAAATTATAAACACAACCAATTTATCAAAATGGAAAAATCATCATTGCAGATAATTTGTTCAGTGACTATAACTTGTTGAAAGAATTACAGAAAGGGAAATTTCCTTTCCAGCTCAAATTGTATTTTCCAATGTGACATGAAAACCTCATCATTTTAACATGTAGGGGTTTATAGAGCAGGACATGTTTAAGTAAGTTTAAATGTATTCAACTTAATTTATGCAAAATTAGGTTGACATATATTTAATTAGTTTGGCATATGTATTTAGGTTGATGTGTATTTCACTAGCATGACATGTTTTAGCTAGGTGAAAATGTATTTAATTAAGTTAATATGCGTAAATTAAGTTGAAATGAGTTTAATTAGTTTGATACATTTAACTGGGTTGATGGGTGTCTAACTAGGTTGACATGTTTTAGTTAGGCGAAATTTTTTCATTAAGATAACTAGCATGTAAATATGCATAAAATTTATTCTTCAATTTATTTAATTCTAGTTTGGCATGTATTTAATTTATTTAACTTGCATGTTTTAAGTATTTTACTGTAAATAATCGTTGTATTTTTGTTATTCTACACCTCCAATCGCCAGGCCCAATCGCAATTAATAAAGCATACATACTCTTTTCTTATGTTCAGAAGAAAACTAAGCATATTCTTGTGATATTTAGCCTGTATTTCAACTGTTGAAAACTCGGTGAAAATCAAAATCCAGAGATTTTCTATAAGAAACTTCTGGAGTGGATATGGTAGACAAGGTGTATGTTATATATAATATTATTAGTAACTGTTACCCATAACTTTCAGTCATTTTTTGTTCATGCTACGCCTAATAAATCTGAACTGAAAGCTCAAATTGTTTTCCTGGGCAGTAAAATGAAATATAGAGCAGGAGACTATTCTTGAAAAAACTATCCCGAGAGTTAGTATTTCAGCAACTGTCTATGAGGAACAGAGTTTCAAGGGGGGTTAAAACTTACATTCTTGAAATTTCCGCCAACAGAAATCAGCGAGTTTTCTCCTAGTTCTACAGAAAATAAACGCTAACGTTGTTAGCAGCTGTTGGTTGGAATCTAAAAAGAAAATACTTTCAATATATTGCTGCAAGGAATAATAAACCTTACTACTATTTAGACTTTAGAGCGTGCAGAACAGATTTGCAAGATGTATTCAGAGAATCTGCGGTTAATATTTCCAAAAAAAAAAAAATCATTATAAACTAAGAGAAATTTTAAGCTAATTGCAATGAGTGAGTTAAGTTCTAATTCCAAAACATTTTTCGCCCAGTCATTAGAATTCCATACACGGGCAGCAGTGGTCGGCACCGTAAGCAAATTAAAATGCGTATAATGCATAAATCATTATGAATTTATTCATTAATTAATCCATTCATTCATTAATTCATTAATTTATTCATTCATTATAATAATTATAATTGGGATAAAAAAAGAAAAAATGCCTACGATATCATCCATCGTTGGAAACTTTTAACCATAAGTATCTTTTTCTTTGTCACATAAATATGCCTTTGGAGGCAGATTCAATTCATTATTATAAAGTAAATAAAAGGAGACGAATTACACAAGATTACATACACGGAGCGCCTGGCAGCCGCTTTCAAATCGAAGATTTAAAATAAATGAAAAGGATCGCAAGTCCTGTATCCTGAACTGATTTAAATTGATCGAAGTAAATTTAAAAACCTTAAGAGCTTCAAATCCTTCATGCATAAAGACCGTCACCTCTTCTACGATAACCTGGAGCACGACTAGTTCAATCTCAAATAAATATAAACAAATTTAATGATTATACTGTTGGTATGCTGAAAGTAACTTACTTTGTATTTTAAGTGCTGCTAAATTACATTTTTTGTTGTTATTAAAATGATTAAAATCCTGCATTATTATGAAGAAATTTACTACTATTTTTGATTTAAATAAGTAGCATTGTATAGTATTATGTAGTGATGTGCTTCTGTAAAGATAATAAATTAACATTTTAAACATTACTTTTGCAGGTAACATGCTATTGAATAGCAGCAGTTGGAATTTGAAAGCAAATATCGCTTGCGACTTGCATTTCACTTCCATAAATATTATTTGTTATAACTATTATATTTTGAAGAAAAAATATAATATCCATTACACACACACACACATATAGTAGTAGTGGACGTTTTATTGTACGTTTTAGAATACATTCAAATAAATACAACTGTCGCATGACACATGAGGCTTACGGCCGTATATGCTAATGTCGTTCTTATAACACCCAAGAGGGCCATACTCAAACATATATATATATACATTCATACACGCATACCTACAAATCTACATGTATTCATACAGATATACAAATACATTTATACCTTTACGTTTTCTATTAATAATTTTATATATAAATACATAAACATGAATGGAACACTTACTCTTCTATTTACTTTACTCACACCCCCTCTCCAACTCCCCCCTCTTCATTATAGCCATTAACCTTCTTTGTCGGATATTATGAGTTATTAATAAAGTATTATTTAAATCTGCTTTCATTTCACTGTTATTAAATGAATTACCACAATATTTATCCTGGTTGTATTTAAAATTTCTATTACTTGTTAATACAATGTCAGTATTAATGATAAAACAAATAATAATAATAATAATAACAATATCGCTGAAATTTTCATTAATTTAGTTGCAATCATCTAAATGTGACAGAAATTGCCGGATGTTCATCTGTGCAATCAGCTGACAGTGTTGGAAGGGAAGCTCACTTTTACCTTTGATGCATGCTGAGTTATAGGCGGTGTCATTTGTATAATTGATTAAATTTCTATAAATTAAAACAAATGTTTATCTAACGCATAAAATGCATTTGAGTACTAATATTATGCACAGCAAAATACGCTAAGTGTGAGAATTTGGCGCAGCTAAAACGCACTATGTGGAGAAAAACCTGAAATTGCTATAATTTTCGGTTTTTTAATGCAAATATTTTGTAGAAAGCGTCAACAATTAAGTATTTAAAAAATTGCAAAGGAATGGTAGTAACAGTGACTTTACAAGTTAAAAATTATGCGTCTCCTGAAAAAATGTTAAGATGCACATAGTGAGCTTTGGAGGCGCAGCGACGTTATGTATCGATTAGCGGATATCTTCAGGTGTTAAAATTTAACATTTCTTTCGGCAATTGCAAGAGGGATGTAATATTCTTTCATTGACAACACTGCCTCCCCTTCCAATAAATTCTTCCCCTTCAAGTCTGTTCATTTTATTTGCGTTTTCCTTCCATTTTCTGGATATTTTTCTTTTCCTGATAGCTTCTCTCTCTAGATTTCTCTTCCAACCGAATCGATACGCCATTGCTTGGATCTTCGCCGGACGATGTGGAACCACTAGGAATGTGGTCTGGATCATCTATAGTGTCACTATTCATGAACTCAGTAATATCATCATTACTGTATTCATTAAGAACATTTCGCTTATAAGATTTGGGTTTAATTCAGGTAGGGCTTATTCCTTCCCACCGATTATTGCTGAAGATAACAGGTTTTCATACTTTGTTCTAAAAGGAAGAGAAAAAAATAACTTCACTGCCATCACTTCCTACGATTAGTAATTTTTTCCGGAAGTTGTAATGGTAATATTTTATTAAATGTGTAGTTATGATATATTAATATTATCGCAATACGTTAAAAAATGAAAAAATTAATTTTATTACCACTTAACTGCAGAGATTGTTTACCATCATTCTACTTTTCATGCTCATTATTCACACTATTAGGAAAACACATCAGCATTGAAAATAATCCCAAAGAATGACTTAAATAATGAGCAGCGTAAGAGTCTCCATTATTGGCGGTGGAACCAAACGAAGTGTTGTTCTCGTTACTGTTGGGGGCAATCGTATTTTGTTACTACTGAAATGTTTGATCACAAGGGGTTGGTGTCCTTAAAACTATATCATAAATGGGCCGGAGTCCATAAGAAGTTCCAGGAAAGAGAGACACAAGGATTGAACTGCAGCTTCGCTCTAATAATATAATGAATATGCGTCCTTGTAAAACCACGTTTCTCTAAAACTGCTAAGAACTGGAGTACAGACGTTAGAGGTTCGATAAAGTTCAAAATTTTACACACAAATCTGCAAAAATACAGTAAAATAGCAAAAATGGACACCCGCCCTTGGTAGAATATAATTATCACTAACTTCTCCGAATACACAGGGCTGCCAATGCAAAGTATCTCTTTCAAATGTAAATATAAAATATAATTTTGGCACTAATTCATCTGATGCCAATTCAGCATGGGATTATATAATTGATAAGCATGCACAAGCTTAAGATTTAGAGATAACGAATTGTACTTTCCCAATTCTCCCAGTACAAATGGACATTTTAACTTGGTGCTGTTATTTTAATGTGACTCCCTCACACTCCAAACGAATTATACATAAAAAAGTATTTTTAGTAAAATTTATAATAAAGTATCTGAACATAAGCATATTAACTTAAAGATATAAGGATATACATAAGCATAAGCATAAGCATATTAACTTAAAGATATAAGGACATTATATCTATATATATAAATAATATCTTTGTCCTTATATCTTTAAGTTAATATGCTTATGTTCAGATACTTTATTATAAATTTTACTAAAAATACTTTTTTTATGTATAATTCGTTTGGAGTGTGAGGGAGTCACATTAAATATTTCATAAACGTGAGAAGAGATTCATTCGGTGTTTTAATATGATGAACGTTTGAAGTGAAATGCACATAAAATAACAAACGAAAATCGTACAAAGCCACTGGATATTTATTATGACTTATGCAATCATCATTGAAAGCAATTTTTTACCATTTCGTATTTGCATTTACAGTTTTACAAAGCCCCTATCGTTGACCTAGTTGTATATTTCGTGCTGTGTATCACGGACTGATGAATTAAACATAACACATTTGGCTGCTCCCTAATTTCCGCGCCAGTTACTGCGATCCTCGCTATCAGCTCTGCTTCCTTGTTCATTGCAGCTTCCTACATGAGTGGCTTCGTGCGTTTCTACAGAAAAAATCAGTGTCAGATGGCGTACGCTGATCAAACCAATGACCAGGAAACATTTTGTTCAAGAAAGCTTTAACTGTAAATATTAAACGAGTCCATCATATCGGATCATTTTTAAAATGTACACTAGAAAGAAACTCTTAAAATTCTAAGAACACTGGAAGAAAACCCTAGAATTGCAGTGTGGTTAAGCGAAATAAAAGCAGGAAAAAACACAATGAACTTTTGTTTACATTTCCCACCAATATATTAACAGCACATCTGTTCTAAAAGGATGAAATCTTGATTGCATGAAGTTTCTCGTGTGATCACGTGTAACTGTTTATCCGTTGAAGATGCCCTCAAAGATAGGCACTGTCTATCCTGACCCCAACAAATGGCGGAGAGTTATGGAATATTGAGTCGCTGCTGCAAGAGCCATCTAGTAAACTCGTGTCGAATACGAAAGTTTTAAAGGCAGAGTTTCTGAACGATTGCATGTTTGAAAGGATGTTAAATACCGTTTTAAACAACCTGCCAAACTTTGCTTTGACTACCTCGCTCCACAGTTCAAGTGCTTTTGAAGGGCTGTTGTGAAACTGCTGCAGCACCTCATCTTCCAACTCTGATTTACCAACCCATGTCTCCCAACCACTACATGGTTGTTAACTGCCATAATACCAGTCGCTCTCAGATGTCGATCAATAGAAAGATGTGTCCCCGGAGTTGACAGTTGTCTGCTTGGAAAAAGCGCTTTGCGTAAACCTTTTGTGTCCCTGCCGTGGTACCTACAGCACCGTAAGCAACATGCACGTGAGCGAACTTTTGCCACATAAAACGATTCATTTTTTAAAGGTGGTAAACTTGTAATTGCTTACATGTTTGCACAGATAAACTGAACACCTTGTTCAGTGTTGAAGTCATGTTTGGAAACAGCAGATATAATTCAAAGCATACAGCAATGTATAACATAAGCATAACGATCATGTTGAAAGTTGCTTCAAGTCTCCTTAATCTAATGCACACCCCGCCTAGCATTTTTACTGTTCAGAGCCATAATGACGCATCTAAGACACATTTTCATATCCGAATCCTCGTGTGCTCATCCTCTCACGTCCACCAAATATCTGGAACAAACGTTTAGGCATGCTTCCATTATTTCACCCAATGTAATGAAGAACAATATAATGCATATTATTAGCCAGAAAATCCCTACTGCCCCTTTTAAAATTAAATAGAATGCCAAAAAACTGCAATATGGTGGATAATGGTTAAATGGTGAGAAAGATAGGAATAGTTTACATTATAGCTAATTCTTCTTTGAGAGAATAAATTAGTGACTCTCTCCAGTTTGCATTATACCCAAATGGATTTCAGAACTACAAAAGTGTAATAAAATTTTGATCTAAAATGGAATGAAACTCTCTTATGTACGCGTAAAATTTAATGTGCAAAATCTTGGTGCAGTTCTGTTTTTTGAGTGTGTAACAGAAATTTCTGTACTGAAATCTCCAATTTGTAGTGAATACCATGAAAATATAACTGTATAATGAATTAAACTGAAATTTATTTCTACTGTTATTATTCAAATAATTATATGCTATTTATAAAAATAATGTAACACTCTGCTTCAACGTCAGTGATATCTTCCGCTCAAAGTGCTAATCCATACAAAATCATTATTTAAAACTACATATTATAGTACTTTTATTTGCATATTCAACGTATGGGTGAAGATCTCCCTAAAATTGTGACATTTTGTTTTCTTTGTATATATGAAGCCTATATATTTAATTTTTACAACATGCCTTCATTTTTGTAGCGTTTGGAATTTTAAACGCAGTCGCGTGATATTTAAAGGGACGCGTATTAATAGGCGTGGCCGTTCCAATGCCAAACATTTGGTTTAATGTATGCTGTGTCTCTGCATGACATATTTATAAATTTTTAAATGCCACCACTTTCTCTTGTACAAATGTTGTTGAGGTAGTACATTACAGAAAAAATGTTTGCTCCAAGTAGTACGAACTGCAGTAAGTGGAGGGAAGCAAATTAAAAGATTCAGAGATATTATTTATGATTTGCGTGTGTCAGTATTATTTTGAAGAGGAAGAAAACATGTAACGGATTGTAATACAATTTTTAAATTTATGATCAATTATATAGAGACGTAATGCACAAATCAGTGTAAATATAATATTTGTGTATTAGTGATGAAATGAAGACCTATTGGTTTTTAAATATTATATTGTTGTTAATATAAATGAAATGAATATCGAATTGGCTATCCTCCTACAAAGAATAAACATAAAAACAATAATCCTTTAACTCCCAGTCTTACTGCACAACCGCTGCGTCTTCTGTCTCCGTCTTGTGACATCATGGACAGAGTACAGTATTCCTGGAGGCATAATATCAGCACATCGCATCTCGCTAACATGCGGCCTTCTCGATCTGGGGAGTTTATATCTTTCAATCATTAGCTACCCAATTTCTAGCAGGAAGCTGAGTGGACTACGTTCCAGATCTTCCTAATTAGATAACGCCTAAGCAAGTCAGGAGATAGGACTCGGGACCTCCCGGCCAGCATTCAGGACGCTAAACACTAGAAAAAGGATGTGGTCTGCTACAAAGAATATAGAGTTTAAAAACAGGTAATGAAATAATAAGTTAAATTTTAAATGGATGGAGGTCTAACCAAATTATGAAGTAAATGCCGGTGGGCCAAGCAAGCAAGTTCATATTTCAATGAAACATAAGTGTAAATGGTCATCAGTTTAAACTGTCCCCGATGCCCACAAAGAAAGTGGTAAATGCCAGCTAAATTTCAATGGACCATCTAATGTCATGGGAGCAACAATAATATATATATATATATATTGTTAGAACAACATATATATATTGTTAGAACAACATATATATATATATATATATATATTGTTAGAACAACCCATGGAATGTGAGTTAGATTTTGGGGGTGGTTCATTTCAATATCCATGCACGTCGATTCTAGGGTCTTTTGTGTCTCCTGTTCCCCTAATCACCTCACCTATATCTTTAAAAATGACGCATGAGCCCTAGGATACGTTAACGAAATATCGTTTAAATCTAGAAAATATAGCTCAAATTACTCGAACTCTTGCTTCGCATTCGTAAAAAAAATGCAAGGCAGTTTCATCTGCCTTTCCGGCAAGAGAGGTTAAAGCTGATATCCAATTTTACGCAGATGTCTTCTTAGGAAGCAGTGGCCTATTAACATTTCAACCATACAGGAAACTTTTTCTATTTAGCTTTAGAATATCCATATACCTACTCTTGTTATACACCTTCTTAATAATTGTTGAGTATTTGCATCAATCAATGAACTGTCAATGCTGGCTCACAGTCCCTGACAATCTGTCTTAACAAACCAAGTGACATATCCATTGCAAATTCAGGTCTTATCCAAAAATTCTCACTAACATTTTGGATAAACGAGCTGTCTCTTCATTGCCCTGAATACCACCATGTTCTGGCACCCATTAAAATTTAACGAAATTGTGCTTTTCCGGTATCATTAAAGGTTCTAAGAATTCCAGAACTAGAATTTATCTGGCTAGCGAAGCTTCAAATGCTACAAATGCTGCTTAACTGTCCGTGAGTATCAATGTACATATGTCTTATTGATTGTTTCGAGACATGATATTTTTTTTAATATACCCATTATTGGATATACTTTGACTGCACAACATTTCGAATTTGTGTACAGAGAAATCACTTGTTATAGCTTTTTGTATATTTAAGCACAAGCAAAGAGACACACACTTATCTAAATTCTAAAATGTACACTGTATCTAATAATTAATAACTCTTCTACTTCTTCTTCTTCTTCTTCTTCTTCTTCTTCTTCTTCTTCTTATTATTATTATTATTAGGTTTATTTAAAACCGATTTTTACCATCTTGAGTCGTTAGCGTCTCATTTAATTCAGAGCGTAAAATTGCCGATAAATTTTACTCACAGGCCTCTTCTTTCAGATTTGAACTTCTTTTACGTACCATAAATTTACGACAAGGGACCAACGGCTCTAATTCCCTTCTGTAGGAAGCCATACTTGGAATTTTGGCGCCCTAAAAAACCGTCGCCTCTGGACGAGTTTAAATCCGCATGCTTGGGTCTACGAAGCAAGTATAATTACCACAAAGCCCCCAAGAACTAACGTAATGTAATGTAGAACTGCACGGTAATTATATTTATATATGCACTTAAAATGCATTATATCACTCCCTTTCCTTTTTTCTTTTTTCTTTTTTCTTTTTTTTAAGTTTACTGCTGAGTAGCGAGAATCCAGTGTGAATCAATGCTGAACATCTAACACACACATCATATAAACCGGAGACTTTTATAGACATATTAGCAATTTAAGTACTTTCTGGTTATAATATTCTGCAATTACGTTTTAAATATTTTTCGGGTGTAGAATAGACATGCTGGGGTCTCAATAATTAAAGGTAACAAGCATGAATCATAACCGACATCATAGCGAGGCGTAGGATGTATATGTTTAGTCGCAGCCTGTAGGAAAACCCGCCTTCATATCATTTAGTTTAGCGTCTACTTTAACAAAGTACAAAATTCAAACGAATGTTTGGGTTATGAGGTTTGAATTAGGCGCCCAAAAGAAGTGTTTGTTTCTAAAACTCTTGATCCATCAGTTAACATAGCTATAAGTAAATTGATTTTGAAGTGGGATGTCTCTTTAATTAAATCGTCAGACGTGTATTTAGTTCAGCGGTCTATAAGACAAAGGATGAGTGAAAAAAGCACTTCTGCAAGCTTAATTGACTCCAAATTGTCTAGAAGGAGATATATAAGATGTCAAAATCTGCAGTGGCAAGAAGTAAGAAGGGAAATGGCTCAATATTTTAATCAATCGTTTCTAAGACTACTTTTTACAGTAAATAGCTCTAACGCTAAATTGATCCATTTCATTGTTTTCAATATTTTTGTATTCCTCAACGATTTTCTGTCTAATAATGGTGAATAATTTAGGAAAGGTCAAAAATAATTATAAAAGTGTTTGATATATACGAGTAGTTATCGTGTTTCCAAAGTATAAACTTTCAATACACAGGATGTAGCAATAAGGTACGTCAAAACTTTGGAGGAACATTCCCTGCATATAGAGGATGCAAATATGCTATATGAGCATGAGCACGAAAATACTTTATTTTCTTGTTAGAGCCCTTTGTCTACAAATCTCGTTACACAGTGTGATATGCAAGCTAGAATGCCAGCATAGCTGTCCTGTGGCAATATCAAGGAAATAAAGCAGCTCCAGACACATGGTCATATTAAATCTTTTATCCTGTATGTTTGAAGAATATTTCCCCAAAGTTTTGACATAAGAGTTCATTTCTTATTACAGCCTGTGTAAAATCATGAAAATAAAAATTCTTAATCACTACATATATAAAATGCATTGTCGCGAAAACAAGCATATAAGAACCTATACTTGCAAGAAACAACCTAGGATTTGAACAAACAAAATGTACCAAGTCTGTTATACATTGTTTACTTACCTATGAATTCAATGGCGATAATCGTATTTTTGTAAAAGTTTCATTTTCCAGTAGATATTTATAAAGGTACATGCCACTTCGAAACTTAAAAAGTGAATCTGCACGAAAATAAATAGTACCTATGTATAAAACTTCATAGATTTAGCCATCCTGCCCACATGTTCACAGATTCTCTTCACCTCCATTTTGGGGGCATCACGTTACAATCCAATACTAATATCCTTTCTTTTTCCTTCCTATCCAAAATTAACAATATACCTTTCCCACCTAGGAGAAGGAAAATCAGAAAATCCCGGGAGAGAGAATCTCGTTAGCCATGGTGAAAGCAACCCCAACAGGTTGGAGGTTTTGCTCTGAGCTGGAAACTCGCCATATAAAAATATCTTTCTCAGAAATCTCACATTGGTAAATTAGATGGGTCTACAAGAAGAAGACACTGGGTAAGTAAAAAGAATAAATGATTAGGAAGAAATGGGAAATTAAAAATTGGAACTTGGAACATCATAAGCCTAACTAATAAAGGAAAAAAAAAAGAAGCTTTAGATTTAAAATACAGAACCAAAATATACCGGTAAATACAGAAAAAATGCAGAAAGGAACAAAAGAAATAGATGATTATGTAATGATTTACTGAGGAGTAGAACAAAGGACAAGGGCCTGCCAAAGGAGTAGCTATATAGATTGACAAAAACTGGAAGAATAAAATACAAAGTTATGAATTTATAAATGAGAGGATAATTAATGTAAGATTTGTATCAGAAAGAGGAAATTTATTAGCGGTTGGAGTATAAACCCCTGAAGAGGGACAACTTGAAAAAAACAAATTAATTTTATAATACACTAAAGAAGATTGTACATAAATATAACAAAACAGATCAAAAATATTTTACAGAGCTAGAAAATTGCTCATTACAAATGTATATGATATATATGGGGAAGAAGTAACAAATGATAACGGAACAGAATTCAGAAATTTTGCAATATTTAATGATCTTAAAATCAGTAATATATTCTTTAAGAAGAAAGACATACATAATTATCCGGTTTTTATAGTGTTTAACCCCCGTTTTTACTAGTGAGGCACCACAGGCGATGAACACTGTTGAAATACGGAATTAAATTATGTATACGAAAAGGATTTTTTTAAGGAAGGAAACATTCCAGGCCTAAGTTTAGGGTACCTTCCCGGCATTTGCCATTCTTGAGGACTGAGGTAAACCTGGAAATAAAACTCAGTCAAGGCGGGATTCGAACCACAGATCCCTGTCTGCGCCTTAACGACCTTGGCTACCCATGGCGGTTTGTATAAATATGCGCGATTAGCTAGAATGTCAAGATCAACAGTATACAGAATGGGTTTCGGATCCAAAAACACGATTTTTGGATTATTATCTTATATGAAAGCATGAAGATTCTCTACCCTATGTCATTTGAATGATCTCGATATCTGTCCTATAAGTATTTTAATTATTAAATTATGACCCAAGCTATGCTGCAGGCCTTTATTGATGTTTCAGCTTTGGAGCTCATTTCCCGTAAGTTTAATTTTACCTCACACAAGGAACATTTTCTCAGATATAAATTAATATTTCAAACGGAAATGTTCAGGAGCTGTTTGTGGAGGTGTTTCACATGCACTAAAATGATAGTTTTGAAAATAATTAACATTTGCCAAAAGTATCAAAAATAGTTGAAAAAAGTACAAAAATAATTCACACTAAAACAAAAATTTATCATTTCCAAAAGTTTTCAACTTTTTAAAAAACTGTTAATTCAGCTATCATAAGGACATTACACCTACAGACTGAAAAGCTCAACTTTCCAGGTTATATGTAGTTACTGAGAAAACGTTCCTTATATATAACACATTTTAACATTGTCAAGATAGGGCATACCGTATTCCTTTATAGACTATATAATAGTAAACGTAAAACTAAAAACTAAAAATAAAAATACAGCAGTATGTAGAGGGACAGAAATATGTACAGATGACTTTTTGATAATCTCGGAAAACTGTATATTGGCTAAATGTAAAAACAGAAAAAATTTAAATAGAAAACCAAAGAGAGAAGACATTAAAATATTACATCTATTACAGAATGAAAATAAATTATTATAATATAGGACTATACAAAAATCAATGAAAGTTAACACCCAAAATGATTTAGAAAAATATTAACCAATCATAAACATCACTATATTGCAAACAGCAATAGACACACTTGGAAATAAAAAGAGATAAAAAGGAACACAAAGTCCCTAGATAATGGAATGAAGAATTACAGACAGAATTGAAAGACAAACAAGCATATCTTAAATATTTTCGAACACTTTCAAAGAAATAAAACAAAATCTTTACGGAAGAAAAAATATAGCTTGTTAAATAAAGAGACACCTTAAATCAACAGAACGAGATAAATCTAATTATCATGTATCTCAGAAATAGAACGGATAGAATATTAAAAAATTATTATATAATGACAATATAGGTTTTATGAAAAATAATGAAGAATTGGAAGAAAGGACAGTGTATTTAATAACAATAAAAGAAATGCAAAATGCTATCTAAAGAATGAAAAATAGAAAAGCTTCAGAAACAGGCAATATTACAATGGAGTTAATAAAGTATGGAGGATTGATATAACTATGCCTTGTATATTTATTGAATATGTGGAGAATGAAGAAAATTCCAAAAAGAGTGGAAGATAGCTAAAATTATCAATATTTAAAAAGGGTAAACTTTCACAGAGGGATAAGCTTATTAAAAATAATGTATAAACTATGTGCAAGGATCATTACCTGCACATTAAGCATATTATGAAATGTAAAAGCCAGTGAGAAGCAAGTCATGCATGGATAATGTTTTATAATAAAATAAATTAAAGGAAAAAGAACAGAATATAACTTGGAAATAAATATGTCATTTGTGAACCAAGAAAAAACCTTTGATAGAGTACACCGCTTATTATTGTGGAAAATATTATATCAAACAGGACACGTATACCCTATAAAGCTAATAAAAGTCATAAAATTTTATGTATGAATTCCAGAAATATAATATTTGTAAATGGAAAGACAAAAGTGGGAAAGAAAAAACAAAATGTGGTCTAAAATAAGGAAGTAGTCTCTCTCCAATATATATATATATATATATATATATATATATATATATGTTTTAGTCTTTGAAATTATGATATTGTATTCTTTAGTTTATTTAGTTTGAATATAACTTTTTGTAGTCTATTATTCTTTTCAAAATTAGCACTGTATGATATACAAATAGAAAATGAATTGCTCATCTATTCTCTACCAACAGCATTCCTCCATGTACTATATATATATATATATTATAGAAACCTTTCTTAAAGAATGGGAAAAGATTGTACATAAAGGAATATTGTTGGTAGAGAATAGATGAGCAATTCATTTTCTATCAGTAAATCATACAGTGTTCATTTTGAAAAGAAAGATAGACTAAAAAGTTAGAAATAAACTAAATAAACTAAAGAATACAATATCATAATTTCAAAGACTAAAACAAAAATAATGGGGTTCCGAGGTGAATACGCAGTAAGAACATACATTTTCATAGAAGAAAAAATTAATAGAACAAGTATTTCATTATTTAGGTTATAATGTCATATGAAGAATGCTAAGGTGTTAATATAAAAATACAAAAGATTCAAGCTGTGAGTGGAACAAATAGAAATACTTTGAAAAATAAAGTGAGAAAAGACACACAATTAAGATTCTACACAGCCATAATCTTACCAGTTATTTTTATGGAAAGGAGTCTTGGACTTAAAAGAAAGAAAGAAGGGAAAAAGAATAAATAAATAAATAGAATTAGTACAAGCAGCAAAAATGCGCTTTTTATTGTATGTCAAAGGTTGCACCAAAAGATCATAAAAAGAAATGTGGATATAAGAAAAAACTAGAAGCGCAACAAATATTACAACAATTAAGAAATTATAGACAAGATTGGATAAACACTTAAAATAATGATAGAAGATAGAATATAAAAATATGTTGACATGCAATCTAAAAGAAAGCACATCAATCAGAAGGCAAAAAATAATGGATAGAAACAAAACTTGAGATGGAAAAGGCAGCACCTAATTCGTGACAGAAGAAGAGCATAAAACCCAAGACTTCTATCACTTCATTATGAATAATAAAGGTGTGCTTTCTATCAAATGATCAATGCTCACCTTCCAGACCAAGACCATCTTCAGTGTACCTTACTCGTACTTTCAGCTCAACTAATCTCAATACCGCATCTGAATTGATTGCTAATCGTCGAACCATTTTGTTGTCTCACTACGTACACAAATAAGCGCACCAAAATTGACTTGCTTAGCTGAAAGGGGGGGGGGGAATAAAAGTCATAATTGAATTTAGAGGTAAGTAACTGAATTTTGGCGCGGTTTTTTGGGGCGGGCCTGAGGGAGTCTCTTGTCAGAGCGTTTGTGATGTAGATGAGTAAACAAATAAAAGTTATTAATAATAATTAGAGAAGTATAAATTTCAGTGCACTATTTCCAAGAAATTTCTATATATTTTGCGAGTTTCAATCAATTGGTTGAAAATTGTCATTTTAGAATTTTTACTCTACGTTTGTTCTTGTGATATAAACTGAAAGGAGTGCTAGATATGATGAAATCCGTAACTACGGATGAAGCAATAAGTGCAGCAAAAGGATCTTGAGTCAGTCTCGTCTTCGTCACGATACTTTAGGTGGCAGTTACAAAACTAACCATATCTAATTTTCATACATGCAAATGAAAAAATCGGCAATATTTTCTCGTTTTAGTATTTTTTAAATGCCTTTTACACCTATTTGGGTAGAGCACCAGCTACACTGTGAAGAAAGAGATATATCTTTTGGCTCCAATTGCGAATTAATCCCTTTAAGCCCATTTGAAAAGGAGATAACACAGGAAGTGCAGATTCTACCGCTGGGGGTTGTCTGGAGCAGTGCCAAAAAGATTTCTCTTAAAAGTGCTCACAATGCTCGAAATAAACTTTACCTCGTTGCTTATCTAAATATCCCTAGCTACTGATAGACAATCGCAAACCGTTTTAAGTATTCCGCAACGAGAATACTTTTAATTTAATCCATTAAATGGTGTCATTTCTTTGGACAAAAACAAAACAGCTTCTACCTTAAGTTACCGCCTGCAATTTACCTTTCCATTGTTGGTGTATACATTGGAGACTAGGCAGCCATTTTTGTTTTCTTTTTTCTTTGTATCTTGTTTCTAAGTAGATTATCTCCCTATTTAAGAGAGAAAAAAAGGGTAATAGGTAGCAATGGCTTTACCTCTTTGCGTTTGTATTATAAAACTAATCATTCACTGTTAATTTAGTTAGCATAGCAAGTAAGAAAAGCTAAGGATCTCTTGGAAAACGTTTGAAGCATTGAAAGTCACAAATTAGTTCCATTTATAATATTTCAGTTGAAATATTGTGTTTAGAAATAAGAACATTGTGGTAATATTCATTAAATGTCATTTGCAGGTACGTACTTTCTCGTACAAGTAACATTTGTTGCGTTAGCTCCAGTTCACTATGTTTCATAGTGAATCTTATGGTACACAGATCTTTATTTCGGTGAGCTTTGCTGTTTTACTTTCAGAATCTACTTTGTTATTCAAAAATAGCACATGAGCTTCATTTATCCATATTTATACGTGGTCGAATATCCCCAACCTATGTTCAGAATTTTAAAGAAAATTCATTAAGGAAATATATCTGCAAGTGAATCCTATCTCCCTCTAGACCGTATTGCCGAAGTTAGAACATCATATGCAGTTAATTGTAGGAATATAAATGAAAACCTGTAGTCATCACGCCAAAGTTTAAGAGACGGGGTAAGTAGCAACTTAGCAATAAGTTCACACAGTCTGTGTAAATAAGACCGCTGCATATACTGTTGTCTCATTGACTATTTTATTCAAACCGGCGTATGTAAATACAGATTTTGACAAAATGTTGAAAATAGTTTACGGCAGGCGTTCATATGCATACCGATACTTTTATTTTTCTGGTATTTTAAACAATGACTCACCGTGACGTAACATAATGAATTTAATAATGTCAGTATTCCCTAATACTTCTACTAACGTTGGATTATATTGTTATAATTAATAAAAAATTTATGTAATTCAAGTACTGAAATAACATATTACGTGAAATATAACAATCGCTACTGATAGGTACAATGTAATGCATTGCACAATAGTGACTCTTTCTTCGCATTGCTCTATCTCTTTATCTGAAGTTGGTTTATGATAACACTTTCAAATTAGGTGATATCATTTAACTCTGATTTAGAATAGTATAATAGCATAATGATTCTATCGAGGAAGAGATTTAATTGTAAGTGTACTAAACAAGATAGCATTTGCAACATATTTTGTCAATGCACAGGAGATTCAATGAGAACAAATCATTTAGTATCTCAACTCTTTAGTGATTGAGCAAGCAGCTCGTTTGCTTATGTTTCAAAGTTCTGGATTACCTCTAAATTTTAATTTAAATTCAATCTTATTGGGGAAGCACCTTTAACAATGTTGATACTGTTTAGCCAAAGGTAATAATTGCGAATTATGATTCTGGTTTATAACTCTAAGGCTGCAGATATACTTATGAAAACATGAATTAGCTAATGAACTAAGGCTTTGCATGTTTATTCATAATGAAATTGAATTGTTCCATTCTAACATTTATTGCTGTTGCTACAATATACTTTATTATATTTTAAATGATTAAATATTGTTTGATTTCCGGACTATAAAAACTTAAAAATAATCGCAGAAAATAAAAACCTTGCACTAACTGTTAACTCTAATTTATGCAATTTATTAAACTTTGGACAATATCACGTCTGTTCTTAGTAATAAAACAGACTGCAACCATCTAGCATCGGTTAACTGTTCTGATATGCCACTTGGAGAAACATTGTTACACTAAATGTTTAATTTCTATTGTTTCATTCAAATATTTAATTAGTTATCGCATCATTCATGATGGTGGGCCTTTTTCGTTTTTACCTTCCTTTTTTAAAATAACGAATAATTCGTTTTTTTATAGAATTTGTCAGAAATTACAAATTTCCATTAGAAGGAATAACGTCCAGTGCAATTTAAATTTGGAAACTGCTGGAAACATCTAATACCAGTAAGTGCATATTTTGCTACTTCAGGGGCTTTTATTCGTATGTAATGAGATTAAAATTCGGCAATAAATGCAGAGATTCACAATATTGCTTATTAAGTAGTTTTGGAGACTATTACAAAAACTGTTTTAAGATATCTGAGCTCAGTAAAGAAGCGCTTGAAGGTCACTAATCTTCACCTATGTGAAACTATTTTTCGTATAATCGGTAGTGATGACACATTTCTATCGTAGACGCGTCAACTACAGTGTAGCTGACAAAGAACTGTGCCTAGCATTTCAGAGTGAACAACAGCAGGTTTCTGGCTGCACTCACAAACTTTAATCCTCTGCCTTTGACGTCGTCTACCCTTGCTCCCATCTGGCTTATACTGATATGTTTCCGAAGGAATTGTTCCATCATTGTGATCAGTAATTCATTAAAACCGATATCCCTTTATCATTATCATCAATTTGAACATCACATGGGTCACTATTGAAGTTGATTTAATTTAATTCGGTATGTGAACTAAGTTATTCCTGAATATGGGTCATATAATATGTAAATATTATGCATCAAAGTGTTTTACCTTAAAAATACTGGTATTTGCTGCGCTTTATCATGGAACAAAAGAAATGGGACAGTTATTTTCTTCCTCAATGTTATAAAAATTAAAGTTAGATGCAGAACATATCAAAAGCGTAAACCAATTAACGCTAATTATTTTATGGGTTCTAATTTCTGTAAGATCGACCTATTTAGCCCATTTGTTATTCAAACTTTGAAAATTTTCTATTTTCTTTAGTAATCACGCAACCGAGCGTACTAAAATTCGTTTTCTTCGAAATAGCCAACCCCGGTGTAGCTCAAAATCTTATCTTACGGCAAAAATTGTTAAAAATAACCCAATAAAATATAACCGCATACTCTGAAATACTTGAAAAGTATATGTGAGAGATAAGAGACCGCTCATAAAGAAATGTGGGATAAACTTCACTGCACTTGGCTCCCTATTCAAAGGAATCTGAATATCAGCGACCATTATCTTTGCAATTTACGCCATTGTAAATATATATACTGAGCTATAATTGTACTCTATATGACCTTCCGAATCACATATATTGCGGATTTGCTATATGGCTACCATTCTGTTTTACATTTAGTACCTTGTGCCATTAAGACTAAATTACACACTAACTTAAAGTTAATGACAAACGGATAAATATTCCACTAGCAGGAGGTTTCGACATAGGTGGTACAGTACGAAAAGTTCCCCACCAAAATTACAGACTTTGTGTTTATAGCTTTTGAAAAAAATGCAATTAAGTATTTATAAATGAATTTTAATACACATATCAAGGAACATAAGTAAAATGAATAATGACAGGGGAGAGCTGATATTAAAATAATTTATAATTTATTGGGTTGTCTCTTTAAACATCTTACTACATGAGTGCTAAATTGAAATTATTTACATTTAAGAGAAAAAATTGAGTCATTGATAAACATGTTATTTGTTGTTTCTATTGGTATCTTTGATCTCCAGATATGATATAATATTTTATTAGAAACCCTATAATTCTGTGATTTGTTAGATTTTTGCGAATCTGGGACTCAAAGGTTAAAGATAGGATGAAACACGGGATAAAGATAATGGTTACTATGCCAAGTAGAGGTTGCCCTTTCAGTCCCACAGACTATTTTGGATTTGTCAATGGAATATTTAAGCACTAAACCAGCATATGTTCGTTTCCACTGCAGAAACTCTGACGTCTTTGTAGTTCAATGTCACATCTAAAAATGGCACTCACTGGCAATTAATATCATGCTTTTATGAATGTGCTCTACTACCGGAAGGAAGAAGCTTATTTGCGCGCGAAGATCGTTCACGACATCAATGCTTTTGAGGTTGTTTTGCACTTTGGTGTTCTGGAGTACTCATTTACGTATTTTCTTCGCAGTGTCAATTAGTGTGAATAATTTTTAGTTCTTTCTAACTTTTTGGACATATGTGCGCTATTGTTATTACTATTTGCATTATGGTGCATGCAGTAAAACAGCATTAAACTCAAAGGCGGATTATGAGTGCTGAAGATATGCTGATGATCTATAATACGTTATGAAATACTTTAGATGATTTTTCTTTCTTAAATTCTGACATGGACGAAGTTATCTGATATTTCATCCTCTCAGGAAAGCAAAAATGAACATTCTAAAGTAACTGATAGTACAGATTGTGTAAATTGTAATATCAGTTGATCTACAGTACCAGCATCGTTTTCTTCAAAAGGATGAGCCGGAAGATGGCCTGTTTTGACTAGTATTAAAATAACACGTGCATCTACTAAATTATATATATTTTGCAGCTATTTCCACCAATTCCTTTTATTCATGTTGAACATTGCACTAACCTTCCCCTACCGATGGCAAGGAAAGATAAATGTATAAAGAAAACAAATGAAACAGGAATAATGCCAATTATTGATATCACATTGGGTTATGTGCTATAACAAAATGCCAAAATTCTCCCACGACAGGTCTTCAAACGCTTCTCTTGGAAAGGAAGCAATCAAAATGCTATCTCCAGAAACAAATGCCAGTTTTTATTTGGAAAATTGTACTTCAATAATCCGGAGAAGAATACATATGCATCTTAAACATATTGTATTGTTGATGTAATATCATGTCTAAAGGATATATTTATAAAAGAAAGGGAAGACAGCCCATTTCAGAAAATTGATAAATTGACATCACATTAATCTTTGATACGATTTTCACATCTATACGCCTTTTAAACACGATAAATTTCCCAATTGGTACATCCATTCTAACTCACAAAAGCATGTCCAAATTCAGTGGAAGGTTAATAAGAATAGATTTTCACTCTTCGGCAAATAAAAATGGAAATATTGCTTGCAAATGACAAGACTCAAAGGAAACCATTGTACATAGCAATTGTCATAAGACAGGGTGAAAGGGGATGTGATCTACCTGGAACCAATTTCATTTTATAACAAAATAATGAGCGGTGTTGATTTAGCTGACCAAAAGGCATTAATTTGGTGTTTTGATAGATAGTTCTAACAGCAGATGGTGTAAAGTGTTTGACAAACTCCTAGTGAAAGAAGTTGTCAATTCCTGATTTTGTATCAAGAACAAAATATCTTTGATTGATTTATTGTACCATTGGCTAAAAGACTTATTGCAAAGGAAAAGCAGAAAGCTGGAAACAAAAGGAAGAAAAGTGCAGGATGTCCTTTACCATAGAAGGAACAACATGGCGAAATTGTGCAAAGAGTGCCTTCAAAAAGAAAGAAACCCGAACAAATTAATTCTCGCTATATATATATATATATATATATATAAAAGATTAATATTTTTAAAAAAAACCCTCATTACACTTCTACCTATGCAATTTCACTATTTATCTGTAAGTTTGAATGAACAAATCTTAAATTTTGACTGGAAATGTTTACTTATATTCATTCCAATAAACTAGTGTTACTCATATGTACCATATATATTGCAGCTCCTGAAAAAACACTAGAAGCAACTAGAAAAGTAACTCTGCAGTATATGAATTCCTAAAATGACTGAACATGTTTACGGGTAAAAGCAAGAATTGAAAAGTAAAGTTAGGACTAAAATGGTGAATGAGCCATATAACTAAAGAGGCAAGAGCCAAAGGTTAGTCTTACATTTACTATCGAAGGAAACATTTTCCTGGAAAAAAAAATCAGCAGTAGAGTGCAGTTAGGCAAAAGCTATTGTTTTTAATTTTTTATTTTAAGTATAAAGAATGAAAATCATTATTTATAAATGTATTAATTAAAATTTAAGTTATTAAAGACTATGTTGAACGTATTGGTCCCTACAGTGCGCAGAAAAAATCCATTGTCATTACTTCTAATTTTGATATGATGTTAGAATTAAAAAAAAATTACCTAAATTTTTATAAAGCTGCATGTTTGTTGAATAAATGTATGCACGAAGGAACTACAAAGGATAGGAAAATAATTTTTAAAGACACGAGTTACGACATTTCTGCTTAAGTCTGAAAGTCCAGGAGTTGTTTGTGCAAAACAATGTGCCAGTAATGGAATAATGTGCACATAATTTTTATAAGGCATTTTTGCATTGCCAAGTTGTGACAAAGATAAAGAGTAATTGAACAATGAACCACTTCTGTTGTCATACTTGCTCTATATATATATATATATATATATATATATATATATACACCACAGGCAATCCTATACATATATCACACAAAAAATAATAAATTGAAAATTATAAATGTAAGAAAACAAAAATTGTCTCTTATGTACTTATGTACTACGGGTTCTGTCTGACTTAGAGATGTGAAGGTGGCCAAATTATTGTGATAGTTGTTAAGTATAAATTCTTTAGATGTCGCGCTGTAAAGATCCAGGCGTAAATGTAGTCACTTGTTTGTGACGATTACGTAAACAAACCAGTGTTAACATTTTTAAGTGAATAAAACAGAAATAGGAGTTGTGATAAAGTATTACGTTTTTAAGGGTTTAAACCCGACAGAAATTCCTAATAGATTACCTCCAGAAGGGCAGAACCATCACAGCTGAGTATTACGCTTCACTACTGGACCAACTGAAGAATGCTATTCAGGGTAAACGTCCCATCTTCCGAAAAGTTTCTCTTTAATCACTATAATACACCTTCAAACGAGTCTGGGATTGTTGCAGCAAAACTGCATGACCTTCACTTTTAAATGCTTCCACATTTGGGATTTGGCCCAAGCATTTATTTTTTGCTTCCAAATATGAAGAAATTGCTGAATGGATGAACATTCACATCAAATGATGAGCTAGAGGCTGAAATAGACGCTTATTTTTCACAATTGGATAAATCTTATTTTACTTAGAGTATTAAAATGTTAGAAAGTAGTGGACTAAAATATGCTGATATATAAGGTGACTATTTTCAAAAATAAAAAATTAATCTTGTGCTTTCTTCATGAGTCCCAGCACTTTTAGAACCCCCCTCAAAAGATTAAAGGCAGTAACTGTAAGATAACTTTGTTTTATTCAATAATTTAATGTTAAAATAAGGCAAAAGCTGTTTTTGTAATGATTGTTTTACAATGATTGTTTTATTTTAATGCTGTTGTATTATTTTCTGTTCAGTTATAAAAATCATTACATTAAATAGAAAAATACAATTCATTATATTTGCAATGTTATATTTCTTACAAAAAACTATCTGCGTGGACGCAGATAGGATACCTAACATAGTTCCAAATAGAATACTCCTACGGCAGTGGAGGCCTCCCCCTCGAGGTTTCGAGTCCTTCAGAAGGCTCACTTCTATTCCAGATGCCGCGCAGAAATCTTTCTAAAGCGCAAGCCACCGTCCCACCATGCGCTGGCCTTGTGACCTTGCAACGGAACCAAAGGAATGAAATTATATGAAATCTGTAAGCGGAAAATTGGCAGAATATAAATATCCATCTCAGCATTCGCTTAACGGACCAAGAGAAACTATCAATAAAACCAAATCAAGTTGGCCGGCTCAACTGGAATTGAAACCGGCATATCCAAATTGAATGTTACCACCTGTGCCATCCCGCTTGGTTCATCTCACATTATTGCAATTGGTGTTGTCACCTTCAGACCACAAGCAACGTTTCCTAATTATAAAAATGTCATTTTGATCCCTAAGTTTACGTATAACAGTTAAAGACAAGGGCAACAGTAGTAGTGTATGTTCCGTAATAAGCAATGGTGTTAACGATAAAGTCTGCCACCAGATGCCGCCACTGTAGGATTCACCATAATAAGGTTTTGCTAATGTTGATTTTCATCATTCCCCACCCAGGTGGCGTTACCAGATCAGGAGGATACTGACATCTCATGATAGTATTATCGTTATGCGAATTGCTTAATAAGTGGTGTTTTTATTTATGGAATATGCGAGGTCTGTTCAAAAATTCCGGTACTTTGTCCAAAATTTTTTTCTACGCTTACTTTTACTTATTGTGCATGGTATCCTTAGAAATACTATCCTCCACAATTGGTACCCCGCTTCCAACGCCGTTTGCACTTCCGGAAACAGTCTTGGTACACCTCTTTCCGGATCGCGCGAAGCGCCGTCAGCGAATTTTCTTTTATCTCGTCTATCGTTGCGAATCTTCGTCCTTTCGACAGGGTTTTCAACTTTGGAAATAAAAAAGTCCGCAGGGTCCATGTATGGAGATTACGGAGGATGAGGCAGCAAGTGATTTCGTTTTTTGTGCAATAGTCACGCACCAACAGGGATGAATGTGTGGATGGGGTATCGTGATGCAAGAGCCATGAATTGTCTTGCTACATTTCAGACCGTTTCTTTCTCACATTTTCTCGCAGGCATCGCAACACGTCCCGATAGTACCATCGATTAACAGTTAGTCCCTCTGGCACAATGACACAAATTCATGATGAACTAATCCTTCAACGTCAAAGAAACTATCAGCATGAATTTCACATTTGATCAGACCAGAAAACCTTTTTTGGTCTTGGAGAACCTTTCCCGACCCATTGTGAAGATTGGACCTTGGTCTCAACATCATAACCGTAGACCCACGTCTCATGATCAGTTATGATTCTCTTAAGGAACATCTCATTCTCATTTGCGCGATCCAAAGCTCTTCATAGATTGCGGGGCGATGATCTTTCTGGTCGACTCATGAGCCGCGGGACGATCTAGGCGGTAACAAGATGCATTCCAAGATGCTGAGTAGGGTTTCATGACATGATCCAACTGAAATGTTACATTCTTCTGCAATCTCTCGCACAATCAGTCATTGATTAGTACACATAACTTCGTTGACGTTCCTGACATGAGCTTCGTCGGTAGACGTCGAAGGGCGTTCTGAACGAGGGCTATCTATAACTTACGTCCTACCAATTTTAAACCATGTGAACCATTCGTAACACCCAGTACGGCTTAAGCACTCATCACCGTAGGCTTTCTGCATCATTTGGTGTGTCTCTGTAAAGGTGTTCTAGAGTTTTACGGAAAATTTAATGCAGACGCGTTGCTCCTCTAACTCTGCCATCCGGAAATCCGCAAATTGTGCGACACAACGTTCTACTCAATACAGCACTGAACAATAACTAACAGAAATACAATAATGAAACTTCCGGCAGATACACATTAAACATAGGCGTGTGCAGGGATGTCAACCGCATTTCGCTGCTACACTCCATTGGCGCAAAATTACGAATGTCCCGGAATTTTTTTAGCAGACCTCGTATATGATTACAAAGTGATTAACCCTACTTGTTACACAAAATGGTAGGAAGATCATGCGGGGTGATGAGCTCGCTGGTAAAACTATGAAATAAAAATGTGAGAAAATGGGGAAGGAATTAAAATATATGGTTATATGTGGAAAGATTGTAGGAAAATCTTAACTAAACATGAGAAAGTGGTGTTAGCAAAACCAAATGTGAGGTGGAGGAGAAGTACTTGGTGGTAAAACTATGAACCAAAAATGAGTTGGATTAAGGAAAACGATGAGGGGGGAACTTGCTGCAAAAATTGTGAAAGAAATGTTTTTTACATACACCCATATACATGTATAATTACACACTGATTGAAACTACAAGTTACATAAAATGGTGGTAAAACTGGTGAACGGTGTGGATGACAGTTGTGTGCGGAAAGCACTTTGTAGCAAAACTGCGTACTAAATCCTGAGTTGGAATAAGGAAAATTGTGAGGCAGTGGAGAAAAGAAATTTGCGGCTAACCTATCAACTAAACATCAGTTGAATTAAATAAAATGATACAGTTGAGAAGAAACGGTTGACTATAAGCTGAAAACTGAACTTTTGGTACATACAAGAATATATAGTTATATTTATGCATTGTTTAAATTATTAATCCTAATTACAAAAAGTGGAGGCGGTAGAATGTTGAATCACAATAATGGAAAAACTAAGAATTGAATATATAATATATTTATGTAGGAAAAATATTAATATTAATAAAAATGGCAGCAATGACAGGTATTCTAACTAAAATAAATGGAGCGGCAATTCTAGGAACTGAAAATTTATGTTGTATATAGAGCATTGGAAGACATGGTGGCAAAACGGCAAGCTAAAGGCTACCTACACACATGTTTGAAAAAAATAATGTATCAAAATGTTAATATCGGGAACAGTGTGACTAATATTAGAACTATAATAAGTAAACCAGATGGTGAAAAACTATACTGCTATATATTGTGAAATGGTAATAATCATGTTTTAATTTTAATATTGGCGTCCCACCTACACATACAATTATTACGTCCGTATCAAGGTACGAAGGAGAGCAATTAACCGGTTTCCGACTGTCAACAGTGTTTTTCAACTGTACCAACATAATAAATATATTCAGCTTACATTTCAAACTGTGTACTTACAGGTACCATCCAATTCTCGAATCCTGTTCAGTAAGCAGAAAACAGCGGAAGCGCCCTGAGAACGGTTAACCGATGAAATTTAGATAACCACATCCATCTTAAATACAAATTACCGCTTTTAATTGTGTCGTCCTAAGTGCTGATTCGTACACACATACATACACCATTCGCAGACAAAACGTTTAAAAATTTGACCCCGAACATACTACCACAATAAATAAAGCTCAACCCCATCATTTTTCGGACCCAATTAATGTCTACATCCTTAAGTAATCATCCAATGACTGTAAAGGGCAAAGATTGCTTTTATTTAGTTTATTTACGGACGCTCTTTAACATCACAGTCATCAATGTCCCATTCAAATCTTGGCGTGTAATGGCAATAAATTTTGTGTACAGGACTCCTTTTTCAGGCTTGAGGTACTTTATCGTGCCGTAAATGTACAACACGGGACCCTCGCCTTTACTTCCATCATAAAGGAAGCCATACTTACGATTTTTACTCCCAAAAAAATCTATCGATCCTGGCCGGGATCAAATCCACGATCTTGGGTTTAGGAGGCAAGTATGGTAACTACCACACCCACCAGGACCGACTAAAGGACCAAGAGGTATTACGTCTACATAGTACTGGAATATTTATAATCTAATATTCCTAATTCACGTCGAAAGCTTCTGAGGACATTATAAGGCTTAATCATCGCTGCAATAAAGACTAAGTTTAGATTTTGAATAGCGAAAATAATTGTAATAATATTTGATCTTTAAATGGTGTTATTTTACATTGGTTTCCGTTAATTTTTTTTTTTCATTTTAAAAGAGTTTTTGCTTCTATTTCATTATAAAATTTGGAGGTGGTAAACTTAATATCATTCTTATATTACTTCAGATAATATGAGTTGTCAACAAACTATCTACAATTAATACAATTTAGTTAAAGTGACTATTAGTTAATTAAATATATTACCTGATATATAAATACGTAAGTCTCACCTTTTAATATATGACAATATGTGTTACCAAGTAAAAATTGTAAGTAATCTAATAAGTAATGCCAAATTAAAAAATCGACCCTGGTGGTGTAGTCGTAATCATACTTGTGCTTCTTAAATCCAAGAACGCGGGTTCGATCCCGGCCAGGATTGATGGAATTTTCGGGCGTAAAATCCAATGTATGGCTTCCTTCGGAAGGGAAGTAAAGCCGGGGTCCCGTGTCGTACATTTACGGCACGAAAAACAACCTCAAGCCTAAATAAAGGGGCTTCTGAGCAAAATTTGTCTGTCGTTTTACGCCCTGAATTGATTGGGCCACCTATGAGCTGAGATGTTAAAGAACGTCCATAAATAAACCAAATCAACAACCAAATTAAAAACTCACTGTTACAGACACATATACGTTCCTGCAGCTACTATTTCTTTAGTTAGTAATCCAGAATGTGTGAAATTAAAAAGAAACTGATATTGATATCAAAATTTAAAACGGTATTCTCTATTTTGTAGGAGAATAAAGTAGAAGTAGATAAATCACCGGTTTGTATCACTCCGTGGATATGGGTACGCAAAACAGAACGTGGACAGGACGCAGAATTACGATACACTATGTATAATAAACGTTCTTCACCACTTAAAGCAATATTTTTTTAATTTTATATCCAAATAACATCCAGCACATGAGGCATGGAAATTAATTGCTACTCACGTGATCTGCATATTTTGAGCCGGACATCGGTTCTATACCCTCCAGATTGGACGTCTCTACGTCACTCGAATCATCATCCCCTAGATGAATCACACATTTTTCTATATAAATCAATAATACCCATTTTGTTTTCTTTCCCAATCACATGTTGTACACAAGCACTCCAGTTATCAGGTTTTACTATGATCAACTACAGCACGCACGTCCTGGAGTTTCAAGGTACGTATTTCTGATGACGTAACCCTTCACTGGACTCCATACCATCTCTAATGGGTTTAAGTAGCAGTGATAAGGTGACAGTCGGCGCACAGTGTGATTCGCAAGTTTAGCCATTTCGTAATTACATTTTTTCATACATTTAAACACGAGACTTTACCAATGTCAGCAATTTTGCCTGTATCAAACATTCGTCAAACGCAATGTTTTTTCTTTGTAGCTATGCTGTGATGTCGCCTTTTCTCCAATATTGGTTGGTATACATTCTAACCTCAAACTGTGGTAAGAAACATTGACTATCACGATGACGCTATTGGTTGTAATTTGGGGAGAACCTTTTTAATACATCGCTATTTATTTCTTTGAGATAGTCTGTGGCGTTCGTGATGGACAATTTATTTTGGAATGTTTCATTAAAAGGGCCCCATGTTGTGTATGCCAGTTTGGGGTGTAAACACAAGATGGCAGGAAATTAATTATTGTGGATTGAAATTAATAATTACATCATTCGAGGTTGGTGGAGCGGGACGATTACGGATAGGCCGACTCTCTCTCTTTTCTTCTGGTTTTTTCTGCTGGTGAATGTTACGCTCTTGTCGATGCTATAGCTACGTTCGAAAACAAGCCTTCTGAATGGCTAAAATTCCCCTTTAATATTTAACTGGGCGACTGTTATCCAAGCTACCCTTGGCAGATTTCACTTTTAGAAATTGGACGACAAATGCAGAAAAACTTCAGCTTCGTATCTATATTGATTTACCAAGGACATTTTCAGGCGACCATAATAGAAGGGTCGTGCGATGACACATTACTTGGCCTTGCCACTGACTCCGGAGAGTCATGAACAAACATACAACATATATCTTTATTTTTATATTATGAATTTCTCTTATTATTAATTCATTTCCTTGATGTGCATATTACCACACTGCGCTCTACTTACTTTCCATAAATTATTATAGTATTTTAAAGTTATAAAGTTATATAGCAAGAAAAGAATGTACATTAATTAACAATTAAATGTCAACACTTCCTAATTACATTTCCCTGTACCTGCGGGAGTCGAACCTGGGTATCCTGCTTCAAATCTTCGTTGTTGTTTTGGATACGAATAAAATTCGCCACCCTGGACAAAACTATCTTCACTTCCTATGTACAGGACTATCAGGCACTTACCCCTTCCCGTAGAATTTTTAAGCCCTGCACTTAACACTAGAACGCCCCAGCTTCAAATACCCCCCTAAAACGCCAATTTGCGATCAGTTGACCGCTACTACATTCTAATGCGTTTTTAGTAACATTTCTCGCTGAAAAATATGAAAATTTGCTTATCGCATTCTGGCCTGCTGTGATGGTGCAAAGAGAACGGCTTTGCTTGTAAATTACAAGCCAGGTTCGAACTCATTTTGAATTTAGCTTGCGGAGTCAGTTTGTATATACTTGGTGTCTGCTAGGTACCATATATTTAAGTGCTCTTCTGAATGAGACCGATGAAATTTGTTACTTACCATACGACTTTAGTGATGTAGAGGAAATGATAATGCTTCTGAACTGGGAACCAGTTTCGGAAACAGCTTAAATCGAGCTTCTGGTTTCAGATGTTTTTATGTTAATGATTTTTGCTCACGTATCACATACGTTTAGCGCTTTATTTCCCCAGTCTCCTGTTTTTATTCATTTAATTCGTTGGTAATTCAACAATGCATTCACTCATGTGCTCCTTCATTTGTTTGTTCAAACTTTATATGTCATCTCAGGCTAAATGCTTTTTTTAATAAAAACGTTATTTATTTTTTATTTGAAATATAGGCGCATGTCTTCTGGAAAATAAGGAATACTTTATTATACGAATTGGGATTGCTGTACTATATGTAGTAACAAATTATTTATACAAAAGAGGTAAGCTATACAAATACACGTTATATTTATACAGAAAGCTGTTACATTGAAACATTCTTAGATATATTGGTATGACACTTTTTGCAGCATTTTTGCTTATACAAGAACCATATACAAACTTTTACACGCTTTTAACCTACACATATAGCAATGGTGTTCATTAGTTTAAATTAAAAATTATACTTGTTGACGAATTAAACGAATTTAAAGGCAATGTCAGATCTAAGAGTACAAGCTAAAGAATAAGCAGTTACTAGTTAGAAAATCAAGTCCAAATATCTAAATAAACATCAATTCATGTCAGATCTAAATCAAAAGTGCTTAAAACAAAACAAAACAAAACAAAATTTTAATCCAAAACGCGTAATGCTACGAAAATAATTTTTACGTGGTCAAAGAATTTATACTACACAAGTTCTAATATTACCAAATGTTTGTCATGGTTTACATGCCAACACTTGCAATACGAAATTTTATACGCTTTCTCACTCTAATCATTATATTAGTTTTTAACCTTAACAAATATTACGTGAGCTAATCTCACGATCTAAACCGAGTGTATATAAAATTGCCCATTCAAGACATATGACGTTGCGTTGAAGGTTAGTTAAGATTATGCCGCTGAGTCAGTACAAACAAGGTGAAATATGTAATTGCTTCCGCTTTCTTACGTATAAACTGGATGTAATTAGAAAATGCATTACGATACTGTCCCATCGCAAAATATATTCACAGCAGAACTCGGGGCAAGTACATGAGTTTAACTTAGGTAGGCAATACTCAATACTCAGTTATTACAAAAGAATATTTTTCATTGATTTATTTATGAACGCTCATTAACAGCACAGGTCATCAGCGTCCCATTCAACTCAGAGCGTGAAACGGCCGACAAATTTTGCTCAGAAGCCTCTCTTTCAGGCTTGAGGTTCTTTTTCGTGCCGTTAATCGTGCCGTTAATGTGCGACACGTGACCCACGGCTTTACTTCCCTTCCGAAGGAAGCCATACTTAGAATTTTTACGCCCCGAAAAAATCCATCGGTCCTGGCCGGGTTCGAACCCGCGATCTTGGGTTTAGGAGGCAAGTATGGATTACAAAAGAATAAAACTAATATCAACTACCAATAAGTAACAAACAGCAGCAACAGAAAAATGTATTATTAATAAAATTAAATGTAGAAACGGACATTCATTTGGCAAATATTGATTTACATAGGTATATTCGTACCATAAAGTTGATATTTCTCAGGATAGGGAAATCCAAAAGCTACGTTTTGCAAATTTATATTTTATATTTTACTTATAACGAATGTGTTTGTTTTCATTGACTTATTTTTTTTGTAAATATTTTCTACAGTGGTTGTTTTAATTGATTTATTGCTTTTGTAAATATTTTCTACAAATGGCAACATGCATTATACATATGTTTAGTTTAATAATACTAATCTAATTATTCCCGCTTTCGTTTTAATATCCTTTTCCCATCTCCTGCTTATTCTTTTCCCGAACCCTTTTATTCAATTATTCACAACGCTTTCCGTTCCTCACTCATTTCCGCCAATCACAAATCGTTATATTTCCATTAATCACAGCTGAGCAGGTACATCTTAAGTCAGCTAACTCCCACTATACTCACTTAATCTCAAAACAAGTCAATCCTCTGCCCCGGAACACTTTACCGATTCCACCCAGAATATATTCTCAATGCCAAGTCTTACCAACACCCCATCAGAAGATCTTTGCCGATGACGTCATTCTCCTCATCCAGATCCTATCCTCAGGAAAAAAATACCACCACGTTGACAAAAACTATACTAATAAGTTAGTTGCAGAGAAAGCAAATTAAGCATTGTTTCGTGGGCTACGAAGAAGAACAATTGACAAAAATAGCATTTAATAAAAAGCTGTTAAATATGTTGTTGCCTCTAAAGATAAAGAATATATAATTACACTTTCACATTATTTATAGAATGAACAAAAACTTATAAGTAAATAAGAAAACTTGATTATACTTTTGTTCTGTGTGAGTAAGGAAAAATATTTTAATGTTACACTGCACCCATTTATAACATTTGATTTAGTATTCGTTTTAAATCAACCACTTTTGGTTTTGATTTTTATATCAAGTTATAACTAACTATACCAATTTTCTATGTATAGAAGGGACAAAATATTCGGTTATGATTATACTCGCTCTGCTCGTGACGTTACATCGAGTGTTTAGAGTGTAAGCTTGACTATGCATGCGTACATACTTGCCAAGGGGTTTAAATATGCGTAGTGAGATGGGGAATGCATGCTGACTCGTTGTTCATTACTAGAAGCGTTCTGTTGCTGGTGTTCATTATTGTTGTGGTGTCACGAGAATGTCGGAGTTTGAATTAGAGCAACGAACAAACATTAATATTCTTGTTAAGCTTGGAAAGAGTGGAAGCGAAATCAGGGACATGCTACTTCAAGCTTATGGGGATAATTATGTGAAGAAAACTGCAGTGCATAAATGGAATAAACAGTTTTCTGAAGGGAAAGAATGTATCATTAATGAAGAGAGGTTAAAGCGGTCAGTAATGAGCAGAACTGACCAAAACATTAAAAAAAAATAATCTAATTGTGTGCCAATATCATCAACTGATTATAAGAGTCGGAGAAATGCAAGTGAACATCGATAGAGAAACAGGAGAATTTTATACATATATTATCAGAAAGGTATATGCAAAAAAGGATTCCAAAGGAGCCTAAGGTGAAAAATGCAGCATCTCACACGACACTGTCCGTGAGAGAGGTTTTGGCCAACAAACAAATAAATGCATTAGAACATCCTACTCTCCTGATCCTGCGTCTAATGATATGCTCTGAACATAAACGAAATATTGAAATAAAGATAATTCAATTTATCAACATTGACTACATTAAGGATAGTAAGACGATAGCTCTGAGGGCTGTCCCTATGAACTATTCATACTTCTGCAAGGTAGACCAGGCTTAGGCGTGATTACGTAGTTTCCCAAGGGAAGTGCTTTGAAGGTGACCACAGCGATATTCAATAATGCTATCCGCAGTATTTTTCTAGTATGAGTTCGTGAACTTTATTGTCATTGTACGTATGGAGGTAGGAATTAGGACCATTATTTTACGGATGGTAGCTAAAAACTGGAAGTACTTGAGTTGTAAAAGTTCGCTTTAAATTTATATTACTATGGTCTGATATAAATAAATTTTCTTAACAGGCGGAAACCTAGTCACCATTAAAATAATAAACAGTTAAACTTAGAATCCAAAATTTGTTTAAAACATCTGAAATCTAATAACAAAATTAAAAAACAACTATTTTCCTCATTTATATTATTAAAGAAATGAGAAGAAGGTCAGTGTAAAGTATGGTATTATGAGCTATTAACCGCCTAGAAAATAATGCTTTGGCGGTATTAAAGTTTCCACAAAATCCTAAGACACTTTCTCTAAACACCCGGCAATTAATCAAAGATATCAACCTATCTGAAGGCAAACATCAATCAATTGCCACTTGTTGAAAAACCGCATGTTGGAAACGCGAAATATCGACTCCGCCCATCTTTAGTGTCGGTCAATGTCGAAAAGCACCAATTTCCTCTTCACTGTACACAAAATCTTCCGATACAGAAATAGAAGCAAACAAAGAACAGAAGTACATAGAAAGAGATAATCACCGCACCAATAACAATGACAATTTCAGAGCACAGGTCGCAGCAGTCCACACATATGTCAAAAATATGCAGCTCGTCTTATCATTTCCGTTGGGTTCAAAGTATACGAATAGAATCAATAACAGGATAAAAGAAATGTCAAGAGGTGAGCACTGGAGGCTGAGAGATATCAATATAAGCCACCAGATTCCCTTGGTGTTTTAAATCAAAGTCAGGCTTATCCATTTTAATTGGTAGCGGAGAGATGTTTCTACATAACCACTAGGGTAGATAAGACTTGGTGACTCTGCTCTAAATGTTGATAAACGTGCCGAATTTGCCCTATGATACTTTTTAATTTAATTTTTAGTAGCTAATGAAAGAATTAGCAGACCTTGTGCAGTGCTTTTAATAGTGTGATATTTAACAAGATCCAAACATTATGCTTTAACGATAGAAACAGTAAAATGCTTCCTTTTTACTGCAACTGGTTCTAAGTTTACTTCTTGTACACTGCAAATTCTTGGCACTTCTTTCAGTCTGACTAAAACGAATATTGAACTAAAAGATGCAAAGTATCATCACTAAAAAGACTGCAGCTGGAGTAGAGCTACTGTAGTGTAAATATCACTAGCCCCGACAAGCTGTAGGGAAAAAGAATATCTGTTTTTCAGCTTACTTTACCGATGGCAAACTCAGGGACTTAACTCTTTGCGTCATACTGTACAAAATGAGCAGTTTATTGAAATATTACGGTTGTCATGTTTCACTTTAAAAACCGACAAAAATTATATATAATCAAGTCCCGAGTTCAATAACAGCACCAATCCACTTTTTGGCAATATATGATTTGCATATACTTATATCTTTTTAAGTCTAACTGAGCTCTTTCATTGGACATTCAAAACAACACAGGTTTCCACATATTGCTCCCATATTGATTTTCACAAGTACACAAGTACAAGGTTCTATATTGTTCTGGAATGCAGGCAGATAACAGGAGTTTAAACAAAAATGACTCGGTTATTTAACAGCTCATAGTAGAGTTTGCAGGTTTGTGCGTATGTGTGTAAATATATAAAATTATTCATAGCAATTAATGTTACCGTATTTTGGATAGTGTATATTTTTATTGCTAAAGCAATCAGCATGAACGACGGTAAGGCACATGCGATAACTACACTTACATTGTGTACTCATAAACCTGCTACAGTAAAGATCCATTACTACTACTACTACTACTGTTACTACCACTACCACTACTGCTGCTGCTGCTACTACTAATACTACAATTATTACTACCACTACCACCACTACTACTACTACCACTACTACTACTACTATTATTACTACTACTACCAATACTACTACTACTATTACTACTGCTACTATTACTATTACTACTACTACTACTACTACTACTACTGCTGCTGCTGCTGCTTCTACTACTACTACTACTACTACTACTATTACTACTACTACTACTACTACTACTATTACTACTACTACTACTACTACTACTACTACTATTATTACTAGTATAGTTGACCACATTGGTCAGGTTTGCCCAACATAAGGGCATTTATACATGACTTGAGATCTAGGATTTACTCGAATGAAACTAAATAAGTAAACAGAATGTCTTTTTACATAGATGATGATTGGGTACACACAATACAAAGCCCATAAAATGATTGTAATTAAAGTAGATAAGGGTATAATTAAGGATTTTAAGTTTTTCTAATCCTAAGGAGCCCCATCCTGTTTCCAAAAAGCAAGAAAACTACCAAGTAACATCTTGTAGAATCACTGAATACAGATAAAATATCATAGGGATTAAGTTTTAAGTTACATAAACATTTGTAATCAGAGAGAAAGCTAAGTTAGTTTGAGGAAACTAACCCGGAGAGAGCTTGCACAAATGAAATTCTCCTGGAAGCTAAGGTCAAAGATATTACAAAATATCCATCCTCAATGTTGCCTGAAAAACTTCTTTTTCAAAGACTTTTAGACTATTTTTTAATGCTGAAGATTTGGGAAGCAAAGTTTGAGTCTCAGACTAGGCGAAAGAAAGAAATGCATAACCTAAAGTTTCTTATTTCCTGCGTTAAGTTATTGATAAAATAAAGAATGAATTTAGAAAACTGTAAATTTATTTCCAAATATTTTCAAGCAAAATGCACGTATTCCTATTGTAAATTACTGTTTAATGCATGTACTCCATTGATTATTCGCTTTATAGTAAGACAAATGTTCTAATATTTATTTACTATCAAGTGCTCCAAAAAGATGGTAAGCTCAAATCTGTGGTATAGCATCATTAATGAACACCTGAGGAAATTGCACTTTCGTTTTTTATATGCAGAGTTCATGGAGTAATAAGTGTATTTATTTAAAGTGCGAATAGGTAAATTAAACACTTAACTAGTGCACCAGTCTAGCCAGACGGTTTTTGTTCCAATTTACACATATAAAATGCTGAGTAAAACAAAATACATAGAAATAAATAGAGTTACATATACAAAACACTATAAAATAACCTTTTCCTCTACCCGGCCTATCTGAAAATATTGATTTCATTAATAAGACTTTTAAATTTATAATTACAGGGTACTAAACAAGAGATACACAATTCAATACATACATATATAAAGAACAGAAAAAATCAACAGAAGTACATTTAAAATATGTATTTGATATTAATTGCTTTCTCTATGGTGCAAATTCAAAGTTTAACTAATCTGTTCGAAAGAAAACAAGTATGACCGAAGGGCTAAGGAGAAGAAGTCTGTATCCAGCGTTCAAGGTATTACTTTCTTTTGTTATTGCAATAGACAAGAATAAACCCAGCTAGACTCGGTAACAGGAGCTGTGAATTATATTTTATTTATGAAAATTACCAGTCAAGTTTTTCATTAGACATTTTGAAACAGCTTTACAATATCAGGGACTACTAAATGGATACTTAAAGGTTGTAGGAGAATAAACTATAAAATACTCATAAAATGTCCTTTAATCGTTAGCATGTAAAGGTTTTCATAAAGCATCAATGTGCTTCCAGGTGTGCAACGCACTTGATATGATTTAAATACAAAAATAATTATATAACATGGAATCTGTTTCTCTCTCAAAAGATCGTCGTTAATACAGAATGAATATTTTACGTTACATTGGTAGAGCTAGAACAAAATTCACTTTGGGTGTGAAATTTCTGCGCTTCGACTATTCTATATGTCAGAAGAAGGCGAATTATGGAAATGTATGGAAGCGATCTCTACGATTGGGGAGGGGCACATCTAACTATGGTGTCCTAAGAGAGATGAGATGCTGGGAAGATGCGGTCTACAGCAAAATGAATTTAATTAGATGCTGGCTAAGCATGATTAAAGGACAACAATCATCTCTGAGGGGAACATGCTATCGGCACCAATTAAACAATATGCATTACCCAAAACAGTGTGCGTCGGCTGTATAACGGAAATTGTCAAAAATCAGGTTAAACGATATTTGGCAAAGGGTTAATTAAAAAGAGGTACACCATAGTAAAAAAAAAAAAAAAAACGCGTGTTTGACATAACCCGGGAGGAGAAATAGACACGCGATGTATGCAGATGTCATCTCTTGACCTGCAGAGCGAAATTAAATTGGATGTAGAAAAGAGGCCGATATCATGGAGCTAGGCATGAAGCAGAGGCCGGGGATAGTATGGCATGGAGTGGGAGGCTGAAAGGCACGTGAGGTTGCTGACGAGGACGGCAGGAGGATTTGCCCATTATGCTCGAGACCGTAAAATTAGGTGCAAATGTTGGCTAAGTGTACAAAGACAGAAGATGCTAGGAAAAAATTTCTCCCGGATTTATTTTTGACTTCCAATAGGGGGAGACTGGCATGTTGGAACTTAATATTTAATAGAAAAAAGTGACTAAACCTGAGCATTTTCTTAAATGAAATGCGTTGTTTAGGTACAAGAACTTTCTATACACATTGTACATAAATAATAATAATAATAATAATAATAATAATAATAATTTATATGAATTTCAGAATTATTACCGCATGTATGTCTGTCTCGCGCGCGCGCGTGTGTGTGTGTGTATGTTTGTGAGTGCGTTCTTGAAAGGTTGTTTTCTTTTGTTGTAGCTAATTTCAGAATCAAAGTGTTCAAGAGCATGAATGGTCTGGCAATCCATGCAACTTATGTATAATATATGTATACATAGTTTATTTGGAATTATAAACACTACTACTTGTATCAAGTAAAAATCAAAGATCGAAAATTGGCGAGGTATAATGAGGTGAAAAAAAAAAAAAACCTGCACAAAACTAGTACGCCAACCATTCACTCCATAACACCGTTGTCGAGAAACAAATGTGTCTCGTCTCCAGAACACCGACACGCGTGATTGAGGTCGTTAAGGCTCAAACAGGAAGTTTTCCGTTCGAAGTCCTGCTAGCATCATTTTCGCTGATTGAGATTTTTTAAGATTTTCCGCGGTTTTCATCAATGGCAAATTCCATGGAAGTAGCTTAAACCTGGGACTGGAACTCGTCCTTCATAAAATTTCCTTTCCAAGATTACCATTTCATGTCACGTATCATCAGTGCCCATCGCCTTTGATGACATAGCAGTATACAGGCGTATTTATATTAAAAATGTCTCCAATTATTACTCTGATAGAGGGTATGTCATTTCGCAACATCTTAAACTGTGTAATGTAATTTATATACCTTCTTAGCATTTGTATATATACTTAGAGTGTCCCCCATTCCAGAGGGGGGTACTTTTCACAACACACATAGATCATGCTCCTCAAACACCACTTGTTTAAAAAAACAAAAAAGGAAAAGTAACGTCAGTTAACTGTAGTTATGAATCGCATACTTATACTGCTAAAATTGTTGAAAGTCTGGTCCCCTAGTTTTTCTTGCTTCATTCTATATTCAAGGTTTTTGCTGAATATATACATACTCTGACCTTCACTTAATTATTTCAGTTTGCGTTGTAACCCAAAAGTATTCTGCACCTCGTCTGCGAAATTGATTACTGGAAGTCCTCCTTTGAGATAAATTCCTTCAAGGAGGTAGAACTGTACACCGTCTGTAAAGGTCTGGTCATCAAACTTTCATTCTCGCATTTGCTCTCGAGCTGCTTGTTTTCTATAATGAAAACACATCTTTATATACAATTAATTCGTGGTATAGAATGCAAATTACTAACAAAATGCACTGCATATTTTAATTGTTATTTTAGTTAAAGTTATCTAAAGCTTCGGAAATATTCAGAAATAATTATGAATTCTCTTTTGCCAATCCTGGAGAGATATAACGGCAATGCGCCACTGCGCTACTGATAACTATGATTCACTTTCCGTCCTTCATATAGGACACCTTAAGACAATCGTCTTTACTTTAATTAAAGTTATAATCCGATTTCCTTATTTCCTTATTTCCACTCTTCTCCTATTAAGACGCAAGTGTTCTAAGGAAATAGATGATAATTTATGACGTCTGTAGCAACTCTACAAAGGAAGGAACTAAGTGGAAAGACTTGACATGTTCATTTGTTTTCTTATAAGACTCGGATCTTTCTTAAACAGCTAAGATCGGATAATGACTAACTAATTTACTACCGTCTGGTACCAAGAACCAGACGCTCTTAATTATGACGTGTCTACCTCGACCCCTCTTATCTTTAGGCAGAAAATAAAACCCCCAGCATTACTATCTGGGTGGGCACAAGCGCTACGTATAGCAATCAGCTACTACCGTGTCTTTTGTCACGGAGCATTCCTCATTCAGCTTTCCTTGTTAACCATTATTTGATACTTTAACTCCTTTCCTGGGAACTTAATAAATTCTTAGAGGGTGCATCAATTGCTCTCAACTATTCTGGAAACATCTTTCTACACTTTTTAAATAAATCTCTTTACTTGAAAGAACTCAACACTGTATTTTAACACTTAAGTGACCAACCTATCCTTACAGTCTGGGCTTACCGTTCGGCCTCTCTTCGTCCTTAGGTACGGCTGGGCCTTTGCCGGTTTAAATCTCTACAAGTACCTTCCCCGGCATTGAAACAGAGACTATGAAATCAGCAGGCAAACACGGGACAATGGTCTCAATCAGAAATTTTAGAGTGTACGGATTGGAATTCAGTAGTGATAATTTGACCAGTTAGTTTTAATTAATGTTTTTTTTTGATTGATTTATTTATGGACGCTCTTTAACATCTCAGGTCATCAGCGTCCCATTCAACTCAGGGCGTGAAACGGCAGTCAAATTTTGCTCAGAGGCCTCTCTTTCAGGCTTGAGGTTCTTTTTCGTGCCGTAAATGTACGACACGGGACCCACGGCTTTACTTCCCTTCCGAAGGAAGCCATACTTTAGGATTTTAACGCCCGAAAAAATCCATCGGTCCTGGCCGATTTCGAACCCGCGATCTTGGGTTTAGGAGGCAAGTATGGTAGCCACTACACCACCAGGACCGACTTTACTTAATGGAAAATATTAATTTTGTAAATGTTGGTATGCTTCTAAATAGATAATACAGATAAAATGATCTCTAAAATTTAATGGCAAACCAAATTACATATTCATAACGATAAAATATATCCCCCGTTATTCTATCCAGAACTGATTTATAGCTTTATACGAGGCCGCAAGCCCATACCTAATATTTTTTATTCGTGAACAAAAGGCAACACAAAAACTATAAGATATACGATTGATATTAATGACATTCACTGCCGAGTTGTACCACCTCATAGGGAATAAGCAAATGCAGGCAACCAGACAATATTGGATTACAATGTTACACAGGATTGCAAATCCGTCACAGGACGGGTTTCCCAGGTAGCCCACTGTGTTTAGCAGCCTTCGAAGTGGTCTCCAAGTACGTCAACGGTTCATTGCCAGCGATGGGATAGACGCTGATTACCTTCTGCTGCATGTGAGTTGTTAACGTGAGCCACTTCACGTCGAAATGCTGTCAAAAGGCCCGCTTTGTTCGCAAAACGTTTCCCACGCAATTGATGCTTCACTTTGAGATCATAATAACAGGGACTGAGATTGGGCGAATATGGCGGGTGTGAAAGAACTTCCATCCCCACCGTTGTAAAAGACACTTGACACTGTCGCTGTGTGAGCTGTGGAGAAGAATGGCTTTGTTTAAAAGTTTTGGCCCTTTGATGCGTACGGCACGGTGCAATTGTGATAATATTTGATAATATTTGCAAAAATGATAATACTGGTCATTCACAGTGGTTGCCTTACACACTGGATGACACACTGTCATGCGTCAGAATGAACATGACTTTTTTGGTGAAGGAATGTGCCGAAATTTGTGTTTTTCCATGGTGACCCTGTGTGGTATCATTCGCTGGACTATCGCTTGAGTTCTGGTTCATAAGCTCTTACAATGATGCAATTCAACAGTCCTTCCTGAAATCTCACCAGATTGATGCAGCATGGTTTCGTAGCAGTCCACTTTAGTACCTCACTTAATTAATGAGGCACTCTTTTTGCATATATTTTCCGCAAGTTCAGGTCCTACCGCAAAATGCGATGCACTGTTTTGCCGCAATTCCTGTTTGCTCTCCTAATTCCACAAGGGTCCAGCGTCTATCATGCGTAAGCACTGTTCCACCACCGTGATCCACAGTTGGCTCGTAGACCCAAGATTCTATTCCGGCCAGGATCAATGGATTTTTCGTGCGTAAATATCCTAAGTTGGCTTGCTTTTAGGGAAGTAAATCCATGGGTTCCATTCCTTAGATTTACGGCACTTAAAAGAACCTCAAGCCTGAAAGAAGTCTCTGAGAAAAATTTATAAGGATGTTAAAAAGTGTCCGTATATAAACGATCCTTGTTCGCTGACACAAAACGCCCTTCGAGGGCAGATCGGCAGTCGACATTCTGCCCCTTTTGAAGGCCTCTGTCCATCTTGCCCCTGTTCGAAGAGTAGGTCACGAGTATCCAGTGCTTACCGTATTCTGTATGGCATTCTCGTGCTTTCCTGCTGGGAGTAAATCATATTTTCACTTTACCATGTTGTTCACTCTTTGTTACCTCCATTCCTGACCACTATCTCTCATCAACTGAACTTCGGAGCATGCTGAGATACGCAGCTCTGCTCACATTCATCATCTGGTGGCTTCGATCAAAAGTCACTCCAAACATTTTCAGTCGCATATCTTAACTTTTTCGTGTTGTCTCTTTTTAGAGAAAAAAATTGTTACATTGAATTATCATTTATCCCTCATATGAAAGAATATTATAAGAAACTTGAAAATGGCATGTAACATCTATCTATACTAATGCAGATAATGCTTTCTTTTGAGAAATACTAAGATCACTGATTTTTGCATTGAATGTAAAGCTGTGCGCCTAAACCAATGATCATAAATACCACATCAATAATTTATTGTACCATATTATTTACATGTTTTAGAAATAATATGCTTTGGATCATACGGTTAAACGAAATGTAAGGAAAACTAGATTTTAGTTTGTGAATGAAGCAATATTTTATTTGGCTTTAAATTAATGCACTATACCTTTGATTGAAGTTCCTGGTACATAAAAACCACATGCTAAAGTAATTAAATATGTAAGGAGACAAGTATAATGTTTGAAATGTATTACTTATCATGTAGCACTGATTGTAGATAAATCACTATATTTTTATTATTCCAATTATTATCGCTGTAAACTAAATAAACACCCCTTCCTCTGAAATTCAGTAGCAGCAAATATTTGATCAGGTCTTATACAAATATTTAAAATTGATGTGATGAAAATTATTTCATACAGTACTGTGCAGAAGCAACATAGAAGGATTTTTTTAAGGAAGGAAGCGCTCTAGGCTTATGTTTAGGGTATCTCCCTTATCATTTGTGAAGACTTAAAAATCTGGAATAAAGTGAGTTAGGGAGAACGGTTCTATTTAGAATCAAACCACACACTTTCCACTCAGTCCACGTCTTACAGACCTCGGCCACCTGTGGCTCACTCAAGAAAACAAATATTCATATCTGTAAAAGTATTTTTATAATTGTGGTCCAGTGTTAGAAAATCCAAATTCTTCATTCTTATAGATGTTGTCAAACAATTTTTCATTGACTCATAATTTTTTGAAAATGTAATTATGATATTTAAAGTACATTAACTATTAGCGAGATTTCATACCATATGCTCATCGATTTCCTATTTCATATACAATAGAAGTACTAGTAATAGTAGTAGTAGTAGTAGTAGTAGTAGTAGTAGTAGTAGTAGTAGTAGTAGTAGCAGTAGTAGTAGTAGTAGTAGTAGTAGTATAGTAGTACTAGCAGTAGTAGTTTTTCATTTCAAATGCTGGACTATAATTGAATACTGTTTACCCTATTTTGGTTTATTTATGTTATTATGTTACTTTTTCAGAATTAGATACATATAAACGGAATATAAATTTAATAATATCAGAAATATTTTCTTGGTGCTCTATTTTTCTAGTTTAGATCTTATTTTCCTCAGTATCTATCGTTTGCATTAGAAAAGTAAAATAATACTGGGCCTGCTAATTGCTGGTATAATAAACCTAAAACAGTGAATAAATATCTAAGTTGGAAAAATAATATTAAAGTAAAGGATGAAGATGAATGTGACGAATATGAAGTTTGCATTCTTTATGTTTTACATTTTTGATTGGAGAAAGATATCTAGAAGCATGGTCAATGGCAATGCTACAGTCGATAATCAAAGGCAAGGTTAACCCACGCGCGAAAGAGAACTACAGGGATATATTACTATTATATGTGTTAGGTACAGTGTACTGCAAAATTCTGCATGATCGATTAAGGGGATGGATTAACGTACCATCCTAATGTAAAGAAAATCATTGAGGACCATGGACCTTCGTGAATCCCTTTGGACCTGGGGTGAGATCCCCGAGAATACAATAATATATGTACGTATCAAGCAGGTTTCATGTAAGGGTTTTCTACAGTGGATAATATATTTTTCTTAAAAGCGATAATAGATACAAACTTAAAAACTGGATGAATTATACAGCTTATTTGTTGATTTTAAAACAGTCTTCTAAACTTTCTCAGAGAGATACTTTGTGGATGAAACTGATTCAAAAATGTGTCTCCTACAAAAAGATAAAAGCTCTGATTTTTACACAAATGCGTGCATTGTTTTTACTTTTTCTTGTTGCAATTTCTCATAAGATTCTTAAGTAGCAACATTAAACTTTTAGCACATCTTTAACTTTGAAATATTATCTTAGTAGTTAAAAACAAGTAATTAGTCATACTGTTATCTTTAGTTTAACATGCTTTGTTTTCAGCATGTCGGTAAAAGTCAGCATGTAGGCAGTATGGAAATAAATCAATGTATTGATGGCTGAGAAGTGTTAAAGTAATAAACAAGGCGGCGATATCATTGGCGTCAGCCTATTCCCTTCCTCTTTATAGGAATTTTTGAGCCCAAAATTTATAGAAGGCTAGATATCTATCTCCTCTCTAGATTATTTAAAACGTCGATAAATGTACGCATGAAAGGAATGTGTTTAGTATTCAACATTTTGATTTCGCGTCCATTAATATAACAATATTAAGGACATGATATTTTTCTGTAAGAATACTCTAATTCTATTATATTAATTTTGTGTAATTTTTTCAGATACTTTTTTTTTCCAATTTTCTTCCTCTTAAGTTTAATTTTGAAAAATGGACTTTGAACCCTGACATTCACCGTGCACAACATTTAGCAATTTCATTTTTGTTGTTGAGCATTTCATGAATTGTAAAATAATTTTGATGTGGTCATATACAAGCAATTTGAGATAGGAAGTACATGATCAACAACTAAAAATAGCGCATTTAATGGTGTTAAACATATTGGCATAAGACTCTGATAAGGCTTGTGTAAAGGCAAGGTTGGGTGAAACAATTATTTTGGTCTTAAAACGTACTGTGCGAGAGTAGAAATACCGGTTTTCAGTAGCTTATCATAATAGTTTTCAAGATTTAGAGACACAAAATTTCTCTCAAATCTCGAACTAATCAGTTAAAGAGTACACCACTGAACAGCCATTAACTGCCTTGCTGCCCCATATTCACTCGTCTAGAAGGAGAATTTTACTTGCTCGTCTGACTTAATGCATAACTGGAAAAGCAGTTTTTTTGAAAGAAGCAGGTTCGAATCTCTCCAGGTAGATAATGCTTTTTATTATTATTTAACACTAGAACGCCCAATGACGATCAATTGACCATTTTTGATTTTCGAAAGCTCATATTTTCACTTTTTTAAAAGAAATTTTCCAATTGATTTTTTTGACTTTTAATTCCTTTCGATGACGTTTAGCTCACGAACTTTTTTTTTTCCTTTGCAGGCATAACTTTTTAAAATAATAGCAAATTTATCATCGGTTCCCGGAGGCGGTTAATTGACCGCATCCTTACTCCGATTTCTTACGTGGTTTATTGCGTAGTTGTAACTGAAAATAATCATCACTGCACAACAAACATGTTTCAAACTCATTGTAGCGTAGTGCGTGAAGCATTGTTCATCAGCTTTTGTATCAGTGGCTAAATTTTGCTTATCTTTTCATTTTCACTTAGTTTTCATCTACTATTGTTAGCTTCACTTATGGCTGTTTATAGGGACAAAGGAACATCTAAGACCGCTAAACTCAAAACATGTCAAACAGGGTTATGTCAGGAAAAAAAAAAAAAAAAAAAAAAACAAGGATAGAAATTCGACTTGTAAAAATTTGTATGTGTTTGTATAATCAAAAGCTCTCATAACAATATCTCTATTAATGTTACAATGTAAGTTTTCTGTATAGATATAACCCGCATTTGTACAACTTATATCTTTTTTAGTAAAAATAATTTTATTCCGTATAGTAGAACAAACCCAATTCATATGAAATAAACATTTCTTATTTCTCATGTATGCGCTTATACATGAAATAAAATATAAATATCCCCCCTTTTTTACTAAAAACCACTTATCCGGAGATGATCTATAAAATATGGACCAAAAATGAACGAAAAATGTGTGAATGAATCATTGAATTACCAACATATTAAATGAATAGGCAAAGGGGCCTGAGTAGTAATAGGGGATCTTGAGTCCGCCAATCAGATGGCTCCATTCTGGTCACGTGACCTCCCACCAGCCAATCAGAATGCTTCTGGCGGGAAATTCAAATTCCTTTGGGCAGCCGCCAGGCCACGATTTAACTGGTCAGCCGCCATCTTTTTTTTTAAAGTCCCCCGCCATTTTTTCTAAAGATCTATTTGAATTTGACCTCTAAGAGTCAACCCTTAACAGAATAGGTATTGTCACGTTAAGTATAAAGGAATTGAAAGCCTAATTTTGGTGAGGAAAGGAATGAGGTAAATAAAAAGTCTTTTTCTTTATTTTCAATTATTTATTGAAAGATACAAGTGTTGAATTAATCTCGTCACATATAACATCGTAGAGAACAAATTGTGATGCAGTCTCTTTTGGTGATATAAAAGTGCTACTATTTGAGGCACTGTTTGCATATTCTTGTACATCTTTTGTTGCTAATACATATTTAGCAAGTTGGTGCTGCAATATATTTGCGTTGCACAGGATGAAGTTTACCTCTTCCAGTCCAAGGCTGATTTGGGCGTTTTGGCTGTGTATCTTGACACGCTGTTTGTTGCCGGACCGCAGGCGAAACTGCTCCTCGATGCACTTGTACGACTGCCTCTGGCACAAGTGTTCCGCAAGCTTGGGTACGTGATTTAGCAATGTGGTGAAATAGTATGATGAGAGCAAAACAAGTCCTTGTTTCACTCCGCCGATTTCCACGTAGGCTTCGTAATTTCTCTCTGGATAATATCCGAAGCTGATGTATCTTGAGCGATGTTTGTTGAGGAAATAGAGTCTTCGATGCAGGACGGGTTCGGGGCTGATCACCTCTGCTGGTTTGCGCCTGTACACGCGCAAATTCTTCCCCCTGGAACTCATGACGAACACTGCAGACCCGTCAGTGCAAGACCTCTTTATAGAGCTGCAACAAATAAAGCATCGTGTCTATTAGAGCTTTCGGGAGGACATCTGGTGTTAAGTTTCTTAAGTTTGTGATGCTCAAGCCACTTGAACATGGCATGAGCGTGTTTGCATGCACAGTGAGTGTTAGAAAATTTGTGACAAGGGAACCCACAGTGCATTTGATGGTACAGATCTTCAGGATTTGGACAATTAAACTCTTTTTCTAAATTAATAAAAGTTCTGTCTGTTAGTGCAGAGAGTAGTGCACATTTATCCTCGTTGCAGGCGTATAGCGAGATGTGTCCCGCCACCACTTCCTCTAGTATTGTTTTAAGCATGTTGTAAGGAATGTATCCATCATTGAAATGTATTCCATTTTGACTTTCCTTGTTGTATCCTTCAAATTTATGATTCCAAGGATACGGGCTCGCAAAATGGAAGGTTTGTACAAAATCTTTGCCAGCAATGGACAATTCCTTGATTATTGTTTCCTTGCTGTTACCCCTGAGGGCCTCAAAGTCCACCACTAGACTTCCTTCCATTGCAGTCATGCACAGAAAACTGACGATGAAAAAATAACGGTACTTACTTTTATACCAGGCAGGCATTGTTGTCCTCCTCTGCAGTGCTGGATTTGAAACTCTTTGTTGAACATCTCAATTGCTTGTCCATCTGGATCGGCGGAGTTGAACATGGCAACAAACTCATCCATGGTGTACCCTCTGGCGCACACGTACAAGGCGTAGAGGCATACGTATTGTCCGCACAGGTCGGAGAAAAGGTCTTGAAGTTGGCGATGATTATATGTGTAGTGGGGAGTATTTGCAGAAATGAAGTTTTTCAGGGGTTTTATAAAAGGAGGGAGACCGTAGGAATCAAAATACCACGAAGAAAACTTATTTTTGAATGTAACAGCTATCCAATGTGAACCAGGCAAACCGTGTGGATCTAAATTAACGATAAATGTCGCTGGTTTGGTAAATTCTGCAGGAAGCATATCTGATGGATAAACTCCCATAAAATAAGGCATGCCTTTCAATGCATTTTCTATTTGCAAGGTATTCATAATTAGAAATCTGTGTGAACCCTCTTGTCTTTGTCTATCTGAATAGAATTGTCGTATTCGCAGTACATGACACAGGTGATGGCGTGTTTAAGCTTCTCTTTGAATCTTAGCTCTATTCGAATGTTTCCGTTGTTTAATAGAGAAGCGTGACCTTCGGAAGCGGCACTGTCTGGAGTCAAATCAAAGAGGAGCATGAAATGCCCCAATATATACATGTCGTGGGTGATCTGTATTCCACTGTTGGTATGATGTATGCCAGAACCAGAAAAGAGCGTTTGATAGGCCAACGTTGATCCCTTTTCGTGAGAGGTATCGATGGAGAGACCTTCCGATGGAATCTGTTGGCCGTTTAAGTAAATGGCAAAATGTTCCAAAGCATAATGCTTAAATTCGTAAGGGTTGGTGTCAAAAGTTCCCGAAAAATTTGTATTTCCAGTTATGCCAAAAAGAAGTCTTTTGGGTAGGGGACCCAGCACAGCATTATCTATAGATATTGTGCTTTGTCCGGCTCCAAAAGTGAAGGATCTAACATCGACGCGTGTTATGTCGTACCTTGCACTGATCTTTTCTATAGCCTTGGAGTGTGCCAGCAAAATGCTTGGAGATGGCTTCATTTTTTTCACATAGAGAGTGGCATCGAGAAACTGAAACCTGACTTTGGGATCTGCGCTTTCGCTCAGCAGGTAAAAAGATTCTTTTGCCTTTGTTAATTTAATTTGAATGTTAACACCGGGGAGCAGTAAAGTGGGCACATTGAAAATATCCCCATGTAACTTACCATACATGACGATTTCCTTGGATGCTTTGCTCTTTTCATAGCGTTCCTTCCAACCTAGGTTTGAGTTTCCCGCTGCCAATGTATTATTTTTTAAGGCATCTTCTCCGGTTAGTCCATTGAGAGCCGTATCGATGTACCAGAAGGCGTTAGTGAGATGACTTTTGGCTGCATCTTGACCGTACGTTAATAGCGTTTCTAGGTAGCTGCGATAATGGTAAAGATCTTCGGAAGGGGTGATGGACACTCCATTTAAATTCACGCTCAACTGACTAAATAACGAATGAAGAAGATTGTTAATTCCGGTCGTTTTATCTGCATCTCCCAAATTTGTGCCATCTAAATTTACAAACTTGCCCCTCACCATCAAATGAACGTTTAAGTCTACATAATGCTCATTATCTCCGGGAATAACAAATTCTAGCACCGATTGATCTACGGGGGCGATGGGTTTGTACAAAGTAGTGAAGTTTCCCAATATAGCCGATTGGAGGGGCTTTCTCGCGAATATGTCGAATTCGGATTTTGTACAGGCGAACATGGTGCTCACCTACGTCCACCCAGTCCACATATGCCGGCACAACTGCAATGCGCGCGGTATTTATGCAAATACGTCTCTAGCTATTCTTTTTCTTTGTTTTTTAGCATTAGGAGCTGGCCTCTTTTTTCTCCCCTTCCCCTTTTGCTGATTAAGCTTACCCACTATATTTTTGGTACTCTCTGTGACTCGACTGGCCACTATGTCTTTGACTTTGGTGTCCGGCTGTTTGGTAGCAATGTCGGACATGATGTTTGCACCAGTGGTGAGGGCTTCTCTGCCCAAAGATTTTGCCCCTGTTAGGAGGACGGGCTTGACAATTCTGAAAAGACTGCCCAGGAAGCTACCTAAACCTCTCCCTTGCTGAACGTAGGGATTGCCAACGTACAAGGGTCCTAAATACTGTCCTAGACGTCCGCCGCTCTGGTTCACATAGTACGCTGTTAGCGGATCCATTGTTAACTGTCAAAGAGGATTTTGTGCATTGCAATATATATGCGCCCTGGCCCTCGTGGAGGGACTTGAACCTTCTCGGCAAAACTAGATTGACCCTCTTGGCGGGACTAGTGAGAAGTGCTTGAATTCTCTCAGATATATTCCTTTGGTGAAAATAGATTAACCCTCTTGGCGGGATTAATGAGCGGGACTTTAACCCTCTCGACGTGATCAGTGAGGGGCAGTTGAACCCTCTCTCGTGAGCGTGACTTGGGAATTACTCAAATTCCCAACGAGTTTCATTCACCCATCGCGCTATTGCCAGCGCTTGTGCCTTGGAGCACTTTGCTGTATTAAACAAGTGCCAACGGCACGCGTGGTGAACGACAAGATCGTCGATTTTATCTCGACAACCTTTCTCCTCTATATTAATTACCATGTAATTATCATGGATGCCTGGTTTAAATAAGGCTTTTCCCATGGCTCCTTTAACATAGAGCTTGCCATTGGGAAATTTAATTGAATTCGGGCTAAACTGCGTATAGCCCGAACACCAGGGGATTCCGTGGAATTCCCTGGTGAGCCATTCGTTGGCCCTCCTATATTTTCCATTCCAGGCGCTTCTGGGCACCTGGGGCTGCCGGAAAAGATAGTGAAACACTACCTTTTCCGTATCCACGTTCACCAAGGACAGCTCCTTAATGATTACTTTCCCCTCTGGGTTATAAAAACCCTGAAAACCAACTGAATGCTCCACTGCCATCTGTAACAAAACATTTATAAAACACTCACCTTCTTGAAATGCAATACGGCAACGGTAGGTTTAACGCTACTGCTTATGCGAGCCAATTCTCCATGCTTGGTATTCAACTCAATGGCAATTGTTTGGAAATGATTAAGTTCTACAGGATGGTAATATATGTGATCAAATATGTGGTGACTGGCGATGGAGGGAAATTGAATTACTCTTAAACAGCGAACGTATGAGTTACCGATTAGCTGCGGCTCCATGACATTGCAGTATACAAACACCGGTTCCGTATCGTAAACGAACTGGAAATCGGTTTTCCTGTGCGACCTGAGAAATAGCGTCTTCAGGTCCTGGCTCACCTCCAACAGAATGTTTTTGTTTACATTTTTATAAAAATCGAAATTTGGTAGAGAATTCTTTATGGTGTCTACGAGATCTCCCAGACCGTAGTATACCCTGGTCGGAAAGTAAACTTTCCCTTCATAAATAGTCTCTGTTTTATTTCCCTTCTTTCTGGTAAGTACCAAATGCACGCTATTAGCTTTTGCAGTTTGCTCGGATATTGTCGGAACCCACTCCCTCTTACTGTTTTCTATGTCTTTTATCTCTTTTTGGTGAGCCACGAGATAGCCTTGCAGTTCGGTTAAGAGCAGTTCTTGCAAGTCTTTGTCTTTTACCTGACTCTTTATTGTCATGTATAAGTCTTTAAAATTTGAAAAATCTTTTCTCTCGAACGCGATCCTACCGGCTCTGGTTATTATGACATTTTTATTCAGTTCACCGGCTTCGTTCAGCACGTCCTCTCCTATGGACTCGTAGCCGTAAGAGTAGGAGAGTTCTGCAAGACCCACCATCCATTTGTCTCTCCGAAGGTTAACAGGACATGCCAAGTCGTTTCGGAAACTGGAAAGAGTATTTTCTGGATAGAGATCGGTGCTGGAATCGCTTAACACAGTTATGTAAAATTCGTCCATTTTATCGAATCGACCCAACTGTCAAAGTCGGGACCGTATCCTTTCCATCGGACGAGGTGTTGCTTTCTGCCCCCTTTAATCCTCGTCTTCAGTATTTTATCTATTTTGAAAAGGGTAGATTTGGTAATTTTAACTGGGGTGAGTTCATAGCTGTAAAATTGTCCTTCGATTGGCGTTCCGTTCAGGTCCTCCAATTCGTAGACGGGCTGCGGAGAATGTTTCGCCACCTTGACAATTCGAAATACTTCGGTGGAGAAATTTTGCTCGTAACCCTTGGTGAATTTCATCTTCTCCTTACTTATTCTCACAGTCTGTCCCACTTGAAATCGAACGGGTCTCTGCCTGATTTTCGCTCGTTTTTGTTGCATGTTGTTCCAAACCTGAAGCACGTTTTCGACATTGACGTTACTAGGAGCCATTCCTATTGTAGAATGCTCGGTATGGTTGTAGGCGTAGACAAATTTCTGCAGAACATCTATGTATCTGTAAGAGTTCTTGTAAGTGAAGTATTTATACAGTTTGGTCTTGAGCGTGCGATTAAATCTTTCAACTATGGAGCACTTAACGTCGGGATTTCTACAAATCTGATGTTCGAGGCCGATTTCTTTTAGACATTTTTGAAAGGCTGATCCCGTAAACTCTTTACCCTTGTCGCTTCTTAAGGCGAGGGGAGGCTGTGCCTCTTTTAGTATAGATTTTAAGGCTCCTGCTGCTTCGACGCTAGTTTTGTTTTTCATAGGTTTCACGTACGCATATTTGGAGAAGCAATCGACGCAAGTGAAGAGATATTTGATTCCGTCGTTGTATTTTCGCAGACTTTGAAAATCGGCAAGATCGATCTCCCAGACATCGTTAATGTTGTTTACCGTGTAGAAGTTTCTTTGAAATTTTCTCCTTACAGGTTTGTGCAGAGTGTAAGCATCCTGCTGCAACAGCCAATTTTCAGTTTTGCGTTTTTTACCCACCGCAGCTGCGAGCTTGGGCAGAGTGGAAAAGGCGGATGGTTTTTGTGGATCGTAAAAATATTTTTTCATTTGTACGAACTCCAACGTTGCTCTGCCTCGATTGCCTTCGATGGGAACAATTTGGCTATTATGTCTTTGTACTTCTTTCCCCTGTTGGACTTTATTTGATTGAAACGTTCGTTGTTTTGCAAGTGTCCGTTGGTGAGGAGAAGGATTTGCTTATACTTTGATTTGTCCGAAGACGTGACCTTAGAGAGATCGACGTTCTTTCTCGTTAACAATTCCCACAGTCCTCGCGTGCCCTTGAAATATCTATTTTTTACGTGTAAATCATTATCTTCAATTTTAATTATCGAATCTCCTATTTTAAATCTACCCTCTTTATCTTTGTAAATGCCGAAAATGGTATCGGTGGCTCTCGGAGTGTGAAGATAGGGAGCCAAGTAAGGACCTGCTAGGTAACCAAAATTCTGACTAGTGAACGATTCTATTTCCTTTTTCTCCTCCTCTGGCAAGGGCAACTGTGCACTTTGCTCCTCCTCCTCTTCAGGCTCAGGTTTTTGCTCCTCCTCCTCCTCTTCTTGCTCCCCCTCAGCTTCGTAGATGGTTTCCTCGCCGGGAGAGAAGCTCAGTCTTCTCTTGATCTGCAGTGGAGGTGACGGAGGCTGCTGCTGCTCCTGCGATGGCACCGTCAAAGGCCGAAGACGCTGATGACGTCGCAATCTCAATTTGAGCAAATCCTTGTAAGGATCAGATCTGACGGTTTTTCTTCTCTTTTTCCTCTTACAGTAGGAGTCTAAGTACTGTTGGGAAACCAGTAACAATTTTTGCAGCATTTAGGTTTTTATCAGAGTGGAGAGACCTGTCAGCACTGCCGAAAGCAAAGGTATTAAAAATCCACCCCTCTGAATGATCAATTGTCTCTTATTTTTCTGCTTTTTGTCTACAAGTCGCCTGAGAGTGTTCTTATACTTTTTCAATTTAAGTTTTGTGCATTTGGTCAACTTGCAGTTGCCATTCAGGACGTTAAGAGCGCACTCTGCAATGGTCAACACCAGCTCTTTGTCCGCCTTCTCCAAAATGGCCCTTCTTAATTGGGGTTTTGCCTTTTTAAGCACGTGCAGTAGGTGATAGTTCGATTTTACTCGTTTGCTCATTTCCCGGAGCGTAGACAATAGTTGGAAAGTCCGAGGGAAATATGTTGGTTCTGAATCGAAGCAAATCGTTTGTCTCCTGGCAAAGGTCAAAGAGCAAGTAACCGTGAGGTTTGTTAGTGGCGTCTAAATAAGCCTCGAAAAGTGATTTCCAGTCCTCGGGATATATTTGCCTGGCCAAATACGCTACCTGATTTTTATCCCTAACGTTTTTAAAAACCACAATGTATTTGGCATTTAAGGAAATGTCTCTGCAATATTTTCCCTGATGAAACAAGTTTTGGGTGATCAGAATCACACTTAGGTTTCTGTGATGGCTTCCCTTGGTAAACAAGTCACACACCTCTCTCGAATAGGCAGAGTTTAACAGATCATCCAACACAATAAGTTTTGGTTGCCCCTTCTCGTTCCTAAATTCGGGAACACCAACATGAAATTTAATTCCAAATTTCTTTAGTTCTTCTGGAACTGCAGCCTTTTCGCTGTAACACCACAATATGCTACTAAATTTTCTAACAGTGCATAAATGTTGCAAGTTTTTAATCAATCTTACACAAAACACCGTTTTGCCAGATCCCGTGCTGCCGCTAACAATGAGTGTGAAAGGATGCTGGAACTTGATGCTCATAACACCCTTTACGGCAAAATTTTCTCAAAGACTTCCTGTGCTCGTCGGATAGTCTGTGCCACACGTAACATACGTCAAAAGGGGGAAACTGATCAAACACTTCCGCCGGAATGAGAGATAGCTCCTCATTCGTGAGAGTTCGCAGTCCCCTTCTCGCCTTTAGATATTTCTGCACTGCTGCCTCCACCTCGAAATCCATAATGAGTCTGGGCAGCAAGTCAGTCGGGCTTTATATACCCGAAGGGGACGGAATCGTGCGAGCCATCGGTCAGTCGTCTCCGCTTGTGAAAGCATATCCTGTATATTTTGTCTTCTGGTTCGGAGATGACAATTACTCTTTTGCGTTTAATTTTGCTTTCCGTTCGAACCACAATAACCTCCTCCTCCCTCTCCTTTAATATCATCTCCTTTATGGACTCAAAATTAACTAGCTGCAAAGAAGAGTAATTAAGAGTTATTCCTCGCACTTTGCACACAGTTTTAAAATCATTGTTTGGCAGTTTGATCTTATAGGCGTAATTCTTTGGTCCTCCGGATACGAACTCGCAAATGTAGGAATGGGAACCGTAGTCAGCTAGTTCGTCCGTCATGTCGCCTAGATTATCTCCGCATTGAACGCTACATTGTTCTCCATCCTTGGCTAGGAAAAATATCGAGTCCGTATCGGTATACAGTATCTTTCTGTTCAGAGCTTCTAGGTAACTGTAAAGTTTAAGTCTTGCGCCGGTAGTAACGTAAGCCCCAAGGATTTCGTTGGTGTGCTTCAGTGAAGGGGCTTCCTTCTCCTCCAGGTAGCGCCAAGACAACCACGCGACCTTGTCGCTTGCAAACATCACATTTTGCACCTCTAGGCCGGGCGTGGTCAAAAACTTGTACAGTTCCTGAGGTTCCGTTATCATCTTTGTGCGTGATCTGTTGCCCTGCTCTGTGAGTTTTCCCCAAAAGCTGTTTAGGCAGAGTTTGGACAAGGATCTGGCACCGGGATTCTTGCGAATCGCCGTCTTATCCAGAAGAATTCCCTCACTTTGAAAGAAGTTCTGCACGTACTTTTCCTTGTCCTCTTCGCTGGTAACCCAGGAGGGATAACCGCTGGCCTCTGCCTTCAATTTTAGAAACGTATTTATGTACTGCACAAAGAGACCTCCTTGGTTTTCTACTGGATCATATTGCTCAATTTTATATTCGTAAAATTCGAAAATCTGTCTAACTTCATAGCCCATGTCTACAGCCTTTCGTATTTCGTCTACAACCCACGTGCTGGTAATTTCTCGTTGACTCTCGTCATGAGTGCATTCTTCTTCTTCTTCCCCCTCTTCGGCACACGTTCTACAAAGGCAAAACATCAATTTTTGACGGCAGCGATAAGGCAAAACTGGATGATACAGTTCTCTGTTCTTTGGCAAAACTCTGCACTTGGCCACTCCTTCTTTTTGTAACATCTCTGCTATATTAGAGCATTCTTCACCAATGTAAATTGTAGGATGTCCAACAGGAAACTTGAAGTATTTGCAAATATACGGATACAAAGACATAACATCGTAATATTTAATACGTGTTTCATCGTCGGTCTTGCAGTAAGTTCTCATTGCTTCCGTTCTTCCTCCATAGAGGCAATCGCGGAGGACGAGAGGTACACTCTTTACAATAGGATCATTGTTCAAGGCGGGATGATTTTTTAAAATTTCCTCAAATTCACATTCCCACATAACGTGACACACGTATCCTGCCGCCACAATTCTATCTAAGCGAGCCATGGTTTGTTCGTATCTATCTGCGAGCGTCTCCATGGTACTTTCCATGACGGGAACGTCTCTGTTATCTAGACAATGATGCCCGTGCCAGTAGCATCCGTTGAAGCAAAAAACTTCTTTCGTCTCTTGGCAAAATCCGTCAACTTTGAGGTTGGGTAGCTCGGGCAGTCGATACTCTCTGCCGTTGCCCGCATGCCTAATGCAAATGCCCCTGCTAACCTCTTCATATCTTAGCCACATGAGAGCCTTTTGCGATTGTCTATCTGCCTTTCTATAGCCCCCACACGGAATGAGACCCACGGTGTTTGACTTTAAGAATTTCTTTCTAAATACCTTATTGCAAGCAGAAGCAATTGTGATAGATTCTTGAAAAACGTCAATGTTCCCGATGCTTAAGAAAGTATTTCTAAAAATACAGCAAGCCTCTCTGAGTACTGCAACATCTGCCAAACAGTACATTTCTAGTTCCTTTTTATTATAAAAAACGCCATCTTTTGCCGTTTGATACCAATCAAAAAATTCTTTCCGTTCATCTACTGTCATTTGATTCACGCCATAATAGTCTGGTTCTGGATACGATCCCACATAATTTAAGTTTTCCGGGGTGTTAAAAAAATGCGGATAATACCCCTTTTTAACAGAATCTATTCCAAAAGCTTTTGGCAAACTTCTCAGTTTCATTGGTAAAAAATTTAGACTATCCAAAAATATTATATGCTCCATTTTCATGCACAATATTTTGGCACCGTTCATCACTAAATTTGGCGTCCACTCTTGTCGTATGGCATAATCGAGAATGAACATTAGATCGTAAGCCCTAGCATTATGAGCAATGACAATTACTTTGTCGCAAAATGGTCTGTCTCTTCGTAAATATTCGACAAACTGCCCAATGCAATCATCACCCCAAAATGAGTGTCTGCGTTTACCGCACTGGAAACAGTCTACACTCGCGTCCTTATTTCTTTCACACAAATGGCAAAATTGTTCGAGACACAAGAGTATGGGGACGTGGAGAAAGGCGGTGCCTATTCGCGTGGACTGCGTGCATTCAATGTCATAGAAAATGAAAAGAACCTTCTTGGAAGAGGGAACTCTCGGACTAAGCGTAGGCATGTAACACAAGTGTCCAGACATCTCGTTTCGGTTGCAATTTTTACAAAATACCATGTGACATTGATGGTTAGTGTTTAACAGTGCGTTGCAATTGGAACAGTGCCGCTTCCATTCGCAAACTAATCTTCCACCCACTCTATTCCGCCTATGATTAGCAATGCAAGTTTCACTCCTAAAATACCTATTACATTCATTGCAGAATATATTACTACCTTCGAAGGAACAAGGAGGTACCGTAAAGCATCCCGAACATTGAAATTTACATACGTGTGTCTTAGCTCCATTGTATTTCATTCCCTTGTTACAACCCTGGCACACATATTCTGCAGCCATGGCACCGGTCAGACTTACAATTACGTCATAGTGTTTTTCAACAGAGTCGTACAGAAGATTCAATCGTTTTGTCGAATTAATATTGCCATCAAAAATAACATTTTCACAATACAATCCAGAATAAACTATTATGCGAAAATCGTGAAGATAATCTTGGAATTTTTGCAATTCTACAACTCCTCCTCCGGCAGTCAAATCAACATTTGCAGCTCTTAAGAGCTGCTCAACTTTAGAGTGAATTTTCCTACCCTTTCTGTAAGAGGTGTAGTCTGGATCTCTAGTAAAATGTGCTATTGCAATCACCAGAGCATGAGCCAAACAGTTCGTTTTGGAAATTACTCTGACAATGCTTCTTTTTAAATGTGCTAACACAGATATCTTACGGCCTTTGGTTTTTATGCTTTTTCCATTCCCTGAAGGCATCTGAATATGGTGAACCTTCACCGACAGCACGTCCGTAGCATTAAAGTTAGCATTAGACTGGCACACCTTCTCAAAGACAGACATTAAAACGCCTAAGGACATTTGATCCCTGCGACGAAAGCTAAGCCCTATTGCTCTGTCCTGGGAATTGATGGAATTTGTAATGGTCAGACCTACCATATCTTTCGATCTTACGTCTGCCAATACAAAATCCAAAAGCTGCTGCATGGTATTTTTAAAATAAGAAATGGGGTTTTCGTTTGAAGGAGAAGGATTAATTTGAATTTCATAGTAACGACCATGTGCGTTAAACCTATCGTATGCTCTTCTTGCCTCATTCAAAATTGTAATATTTTCCATTCTAGAAAATTAACAAAGTTAAACCTATCGTGTGCTCAATAATTTCTAGACAAAGTCTTTGCTGACAATTATACTTACTCTCAAGAATAAATATACAAATGCTGTACTATCTGACTCAAGAGCAGACGGAAACTGGTAACTGAACCGAGGTTTCCTATGCCTTTATATCTGAATTTTGTACCTCTCGGAGGGGGAATGTCATGAAGGCGTAGTCTCGATTGCAGAAGGCTGTGAGAGCGTAGTCTAGGTCACCAGCGAATATTGCAGCTGCAAAAGAGAAAGGAGGATGCGAATGCAGGTCATTTTGCACTATATAAGCTGCATAAAGAATTCCCTTTTCACTCACTCATCGACACTCTGCTGTTGCTTGGCGAGAGCGGTAAGTTGCATTTATCTATTTTTCAAGCAGTCTTGAAAATAAGACTATACACAAATAGTTATATATATTTTTGTTCTTTGCAGATGGATTTTGTTAGTAGATTCAGTCAGATTCAAAACACAAAGACCATAAGAATTAGCGAATTGGAAAAAAACGTTCCTTATCAAGTGACTGGAGCATCAAAATTGCTCACCCAATATGGTCCATCAGTTTTGATTAAACTTGAAAAAGATTGTGGAAATGCTATTCAAGTGTATCTTCCCAAAAAGTACACCGAAGCATTTGAGGAACAGGATTTATTGGACATTAACAGTAGAAAACTTCGTCTAACATTTTTGTATTCAGGATTTACAGACAAAAATGCTTATGATATTACAATTAAAAAGTTCACTACTTAAATTCTGAATTAGTGATCTGAAAACTTCCTTATAATGTTATCGGCACATAAAAATTGCTCACCCAATATGATCCATCAGTTTTGGTTAAGATAGTGGAACCGCTATTCAAATGTATCTTCTCAAAAAGTATACCTATAAAAACTTCACCTAACATTTTTTTGTATTCAGAATTTACAGACCAAAATGCTATTAAAAGCTCACTACTTAAATTCTTTATTTTCAGATGACGCTTCAAATAGTATTACTTAATAAACATGCAATAATGCCTGTAAGGTGTACTGAAGAATCGGCTGGACTAGATGTGTTCTCTCCAAAAGCATATGTAATACATCCTCACGAAACAATTAAAATACCTATTGGAATTTCGGCTACACCTCCTCTAAACACATATATCCGTATCGCAGAGAAATCAAGTTTATCTGTTTTAGGTCTCAGCATTGCAGGGGGATGCGTAGATAGAGATTTTACTGGAGAAATATGTGTTTTGTTGACAAACAATTCCAACTGCAATCATAAAATTTCCAAAAATCAAAAAATAGCTCAGTTAATTTGTGAAAAAATAATAATTCCAAAAATAAAGCACGTTAAAGTTTTAAAAGATACTTCTAGAGGTAATAAGGGTTTTGGCAGCACCGGAAAATACTAACACTAATGGTTTTTTTTAGGTAATTATGGAAGAACTGATAATTCAAGGCCAAAATAAATTAACAAAGCGATACCATGCCTTACAGGCTCTAACAGGCAACATTCAGTTTTTCGAAGAATTCACTCCCACGCACTTTCCCACATTTTGGCCCACTCTTGTATGGATATTCTGCATAGTGTGCAATGACCAGGTTTGTGCTGCATTGACAGGACCGCTCGTTGCATATTTAGCAGGTAAAATACCAAAAAAACCTTCATATGCTACTTTATACATAGCCATGAAATGCAAAGATGAATTTTATTTACTAACACAACACTGTTCATTTGTGTTAAAAAATGTACGTTTTACCTTTAAGTATGCTAAAAAAGGTACCTATGCAACCAACTACATCATGTGGAAGGTAAAGAATGAGGGAAAAAAAAGTTTTCTGCTCAAGGTTGTATGTGTAAATGCTGAAAAGAGTGTATCATTGGAAAACAACTGGGTGGATTTTATGTATTTCATTTTCAAAACATTAGATTTTACTTTCAAAAAATATGTAATAATTGGTTCATTTGTTCATCAATCATTTGTATTAAATTATTTTTGTGATCCTGCAGTAAATTCAAATGGATGGAACTGTGTAAATAGGTATGTTACTTCTTTCGGATGCAATTACCCAAACAGTTGCATTTGTAACATTTGTGTAAAAAACCCTTCGTCTCTAAAAGGATTAGCATCTAACATTTTATTTCAAAACAGCAATTTGCGTTTTTTTCATGCGGACACCAATTATGAAAATTATTCTTTTATTTTGGAGCATGGATATGCATTTGACATATCAATTGAAAATATTATTCCATTTGAATTTCCAGTCAGACTTACAGCCAAATATTTCTGCATGGAAAACGAAAAATTGTGTCATTTTATGTGTTACAGAAAAAAGGCATTTAAAGCTCTGAAACATACAAAAATGTTCACTTGTGAAGATGAATTTATTTTTGAAATGTTAAACTTTGATAAATTTTGGTGGTGTGGGGTATGTCTCAAACCTTTGTTTGACATGTAAAACTTTTGTAAAATAAATGCTTTATATATGACTCAATGATTTTATTCTGCCAAAGAACCGCTCCTCCCCTTCCATTCAGTCTTCCTCCCACCTGTCGTCACTTCCACAGAGATTCTTCAGGTAACACATAACCTACTTTGCAAAATAATAAAGATTGTATATTTATCTCAAAAATCACTCATTCAAAACATCCAAGAGTTTACAATCAAGGCGTGGCAATACCGTTAGCACAAAAATGTCTCAAACTAAGCATGGATCTTCTTTAGCCTACCTTCCAAACAACGAACTCTCGTAGCCTACATGCTAAAACTTATAGGAAGTAGAGCTATCGAACCAAAAATGTTACAGGATATTTTGGCGGAGTCCTTCAAATATAACTATTAAGGATGATTGGGGTATTTTAGCAGCATCTCCGATTCCTTCACGTAACAACACCTGGACCGTTCGAGGCTGATGTATTCCTTCATGCTTAACAAGAATTGAGAGTAAATGATATATTTTTATAGTCATTAACACTTAACGTAACAATACCTTAGTGTTATATTTTAAACATTTCCTTCATAATTAAAAAATGGTTTGTTAAGAGAATTTTTTTTGGAATTCCTTAACACCACAATACCACACCAGAATGGCTTGTTAAATTTTAAGCGATATATTTTTGTCTATTCCATACATTATTATGCGTAACAATGATCTAAGCTCTTTTCAAAAGAGAATGTTTTATAAACAAATTTAAAAATCTGAGTTAGATCAGTGTTTAACTCTTTAAGCATAAAACACTTAGTAGGTACTTACCCAACTACTCTCTGTTAAGTGCAACAAAACTGCAGTCTTATATATGTTTATCAACTACGAAAAGACATTGTAATGTAGGTCAATGAAAGTCTTACCTTTCCTACACATCGCTTAATACATCTTAAACGCATGCAACTTTGTTTCACCTCACGCTCATGTAATTCGTTGAATAAAACGCTGCTTGGCAAGCATTTTGCAACGCATGCGGTAACTGAACTCGCTGCACCGTTAAGTGCAACAAAGACTGCAGTCTGTTATATTGGAATGTAGGTCAATGAAAACAAGTCTTGCCTTTCCTACATACATCGCATCTTAAGCATGCAACTTTGTTTCACCTCACGTTCTTCTAATTTATTATTCTACAGGCAATGAACGAAAGCTTCTTTTGCAACGCATGTGGTAACTGATTTTAAGAGGGACGCTTGCCATCTAATATCAATTGCCGCCGTAAGAGTATTAGTCACCAAATAGATTTTTAAATAATTAATAACAAAATAAACTAGCAGCAGCCTTTGAGGGCACCAATCATCGGGGAGAGGGAAGCCTTACTTCAAAATTGAACTTTTAATACCAATATCTGATCTGTTAAGGGTTGACTCTCTGAGGTCAAATTCAAATAGATCTATAAAAGATAGATAATCACAAAATAAATTAGCAGCAGCGGGGGGCTTCAAAAAAGATGGCGGCTGACCAGTTAAATCGTGGCCTGGCGGCTGCCCAAAGGAATTTGAATTTCCCGCCAGAAGCATTCTGATTGGCTGGTGGGAGGTCACGTGACCAGAATGGAGCCATCTGATTGGCGGACTCAAGATCCCCTATTACTACTGGCCTGAGGACATAAAGCGCTAAACATACGTGATACGTGAACAAAAACAATGAACATAAAAATATCTGAAACCAGAAGCTCGATTCAAGCTGGATTCGAATCTGGTTCGCAGCTCAGAAGCCATATTGTTCCCTCTATATCATTACAGTCGTCTGGTAAGAACAAATTCATTGGCCTGAGTCAGAACTACACTTAAACACACGATATTGATCAGACCCCATGTATATACATACTCACTCTGGAAGATAAATGCAAACTGGATGTGAACCTCGCTTGCAATTTAGAAGCAAAATCGTTCCCTCTCTACCATCACAGTAGACTTGAAGACGATAAGGAAAAATTCCGTAGTTTCAGTGAGAAAAATGTTTAAAAATGCATATGAAATTAGTAGCGGTCAATAGACCTCTACCGGACGTTTTAAGTGGTACTTGAAGCTCGGGCATTCTAGTGTTAATATGAAGTTTGGTAAAACAGAAGAGGTGCTGCGATACACACACTCAAGGATTTGATTCTGATTGATTAATAAAATAGCAAATAATAAGTTCCTAATAGACTCACTGCGTTTATTACGTTGCGGACTGTGTGCAAGGCAAAATGGAGAACGTTTACACATTCTCTGAACTTGCAGAGATGCGTTCAGTTTATAGAGAAACAAGAACTAATGGTTTCAGCAACTGCAGAGCTATATAGGCAAAGATACCCTGATAGCCACTTCACACTTCACACTACTTTCCAATATATTGAATGACATCTTCAGTAGCCAATGGCATAGCACTTTGTTAGAAACTTACGACCTTATTTTTGAAATTGAATAGACAGGCCATACATTCCCTATCTCAAATTACAGAGTCTTCATTTGGACGCGTGGTCGGCTTGACGGGTATTTGTCTGACCTGTTTCTAAAAGTTCTGTTCCTCTTCCACTTTCCGACCTCCAGTGTGCCGGCTAACTATTTGACACCGTCTTTGGCTGTATAGGGGCTGAACGCTGTGAGGTCACGTGTTTAAATTTTATAGTATGTTAGTGCTGTTATAATGCCGTATACTTTAGCACACAGAATCTGCAAATAAGATTCCTCTGTGATAACCAACTCTTGCAGAGAGGTGAGACGGCGATTTATAGACAGATCCCTGCTGTTCGTGCATCTTATAGAGAAATGGCTCGCAATCTGGTGACAAGATTTAGGGAAACGGTTTTTTTAAAAGAAACTAAAAGTAAAGTGAAACGCCGTGTTTCTAAAGAGGAAAAACTCAATGACATCGGAAAAATGTTAGAACGAAGTTCAAAGAAATCTCTGAGATAACTCGCACGGGAATCAGGAAGTTCGCAAGTCTCGGCTTGGAAAGTCACACAAAGCATTTAAAATTAAAACCCTAAAGATAATTGTATTTCAGGAATTGCAACCACGCGATAATGTGAGTAGAGTTAATTTATAGAACTGGATGTTGGATAATGTTTTGTTGTTCTATTGACCCGCGTTTATTTCTTTTTTCTTGTTTCTTTTACAAGCAAAGCATAGTTTTGTTTACATGTCCATGTAGCGACACAAAACAATATATACTTGAGTGCAGAAAAATTAAAACTTGTACACGAAATGTCATTGTTTGATAAATAAAAATGGTGTTTTGGTATTTGGTTTGCTGAGAATGCATACAGAAATATATGTGCTTCAATATAAGGGGCTATGAATATCCGACTCTGCCTGCAAACAACGTGCTTCCCGGTGCTAAGCAAATCCCCGTTAAATCGTCCAAGCGTCCAAACGAAGACTGTACTTGTCTAAGGTACCACTACACTCTCTTAAATTAATTTGTTTTAGTACATATATATATATATATGTATTAAACATTTATCAAATTTTTGGAAATATTTCCTTACACTGTAAGTACCCTCTTTCATTATAACTTATTTACTTTGGTGCAGAACAAATATTTATTTACATGAGTTCGCTCCCTAACTATAAGTTTACACCAGAAGTAAATCTATAGGAACTTACTAATTATGACTGAAAATTAAATGCTAATAGTTCCCTCAGATTTTCAGTGTGGAACAAAAGTCATTCCCAAATTATGCATCAAGAATCAATGTGGATTGTATCTTATATTGCAAAAATTCACGAAATATCAGTCTTGCATATGTACAGAGAGGAATGACATTGGCACTAAAATACTCAACTTTACGTTCTTCTATATCCTTCAGAACTTGATAAATTTAACAAATTTTTCATTATGTCATTTTTTTATTTTTTTCCCTGAACAACAGATTGTAGATATTTCCAGTTTTTTAGATTCGTGAATAGGACAACACATTAAAGTTTAATCAATCATCTTTCAGTAATTTTAAGTATTTTGATAAACAACACACTGTGTCCAACTCGAGTATAGCCGCCGTAGCTCTCAAAATTCTTCCCATAATAGAGAACGGCATTTAGCATTTATTCTTAGTATTATTACAGGCAAAGTGGCAAGAGGAAGACCAGTGTTTTTTTGTTTCAAGAGATTAATTGTCAATTAATTTTTTCAACTTCATAGCAACATATCCACCCAAGTATATGCCTTCATAAAATACTTATACAATGTTAGCGTAGTTTATTCTAAAAATGTATATACAGCAAAATGATACACAATGAATCAGAGTAAAATATAAAATTAAAGTCAGATATATGCATTTATTATTAAGAATATTCTGAAAATTACTAATTAATATGTATTTTATTGAAAATATGCACTTTTATGTGAAATAAAATTTTGTAATTATGCCGCTGATAGTTCGTTTAGAGTTCTAAACGGGTATTTGCATTTAACAAGAGATATAATTATTTATATTAGAATTCGCACGCTAATTGCCAGTGTCCACAACCTATGGTGACTACCGTTTTTACTGCTGAAGTATCACAGGCGTGAACACTGACAATATATGGTATGAAATAAAAATTTATAAACAGGAAAGGAAATTTTAAGGAAGGGAACGTTTCAGGCCTAAGTTTAGGGTACCTCCCAGGCATTTGTTATTTATGAGAACTGAAGAACCTCTAAAAACACCTCAGTCAGGGGAGAGGATAAAATTACGGACCTCCTACTCACGAGTTCGTAACTTAACTTAACTTAACTCGGCCACCCTGTCGTTATGAAACAGTACTAAAAAGGTGTTAAACGCCTAGTAAAAGATGAATATTACATTTAATGGCAACTGGTGGGTATTCAACGCTTTTAATAATCACCGTGCATAACTGCGATCCTCTGCTAGAATTATGTATACGTTCCTTTTCGTATCCAGTGACTAACTTTACGTAGGCCGCTGCCCACTAGAAAACACAGGATAATATACAGACAAAGGATAATCATTAAAAATCCAAACTATTCCGTGGCCCTTTAATCACCAAATATTCTCTAACCATTCCCCGCAACGAGCATGGCCTAAGGTGTTAGAGTATCATTGCAATACATTGTCATATTTATAGAATAAATAGTTTATCATGTTATTGAATATGCTTCCACTGAATGTCATTTTTCTTTCATATTGCCGCTCTGAAACACATATTAATTGTTTACGCTGTTCAAATAGAACTTGCTACATAAGCATACTCTAATCTGATAGATAAATTTTATTCGTTGGTCACAGTTAGAAAAGGTCTAGCTGTAAATACACCACATTTATGAAGTGTTAAAAACAACTTCGTATTTACCGTTTATCATGTGGCTAAGTCAATCACTAATACCCTTAAAATTGCGTAAACCAACTCATATGCAAAGGTATTTATCCAGTACCCAGATTCTTGAAAACAGACAAATTATATAGGATGTCAGCCTTAAGAATAATATTAGAATAAAATACAAGTACCTAATTAGTTTATAAATAATATTATAACGACTGTACTCAATAGTTCATGTTGATCTGAGTCGCTCTCGGGCAAAGGCTGCACATCCAAATTTAAATCGGAGCTGGAATCAAAAGTATACTGCCACCCATATTGATATTTAAACAGCTAGTCCATCCATTTACCATGTTTACTGTTCTTTTTGATGACGTGACTAACGTCTGCTTGCTACATCTTAGCTGTCACTTCCGCTAATGTTGTTTCCAATTGCCTGCAAATCTTTCGTAGTTTTAAACTTTTGTAATTCCAAGCTACGTATCTTTTAATGTGCCTCCACATGAGCTCTATAGGGTTCAGGTTCGAATGATGAAGTTTTAACCTTGCTACCATATGCCCAACTTTTCTGACAAGATCGTCAATAGTGCATTTCTGTATTGTTGGCAGTGTTTGGGTAAATCTAAGGAGTTTTGCTATAACATCAAACTCCCAGCATGGCGCGTTATGTGAACACGGCCAGTCAGTAATATTTTTCTCCATGCAAGCTGGAAAGGTGTGACAACCTTGCGCTATGGAATGAAGCGTCATCATTATCATCATCATCATCATCATCATCATCATCATTATTATTATTATTATTATTATTATTATTATTATTATTATTATTATTATTATTATTATTATTATGTTTATTTATGAACGCTCTGTAACATTTCAGGAAATCAGTGTTCCATTCAGTTCAGGGCTTGAACCCGCCGATACATTTTGCTCAGAGACCTCATTTTTCAGGATTGAGGTTTTATACGTGTCGTAAATCTGTGCCACGGAAGTATGAAGCAATGTCCTTCACTATAACACTTCCAGGTTTATGTTTAGGTAGCACATTTAACGAACCATTCCTGAAAAACCTCGCCGGTCATTTCCTCATGGTAGTCGCTTGTCTTCTTGGACTCAAATACGCGCGCCGTCTTCTACGAACCCATTGTTACTACCTACATGAAATAATGCCTCTCTGCCCTTTTCCTGTAGGGTTTTTTATACCCAAGCACCCGGAGAGAAAGGCCTGCTTCTTGAAAATCGTTTCTGTATCAAACCAGGCTTTGGAAGATGGTATGACCCTAATTTGCCATATCACATCTAGGTAATAAAACTTCTTATTTTTTTTCTATATCTTTTCATATTCCACAAATATCTTCCTCCCCATGGTACATTTTCTGTCAATTATCACATTAATTCTCTTTTTCTTTAAATGTTCAAGGCCCATATCTAATAAGTTTTGATAAAAATGAATATCTTAACCGTTTAACTAACACTGGGCCTCATGATTTTTACTGTCTTCTGAATTAGTACCTATACATTTTACTACATTTAAATTTTAGGATTTTTCCTTATTTGTATTATTAGTCATAATTTTGAAAAATACTTGTAAAAATGTACATATACTTTTTAAGATAGACTAGACGCATTTTTCGTCCCATGCAGGTACAAGTTATGTTCCAGAACAATACAAAATGGTGACAATCGCGGGTATACCAGCAGCGGAGCTGTTGAAAAGAAACAATAGGACCCATCCTCCTTTCTGAGAATTTCTACCTGAAATATCTAGGGATTAGAAAGAGAATGAGCAGTGACAGGTTTTTGTTCTTTTTCAGACTTGGCTGTAGCTTATTTGAAAGAAAGTGGTTGAAGAATAGTGACGATGTAAAACTTAAAACAATTTCATACTTTTAGTAAGAGGCGGAAAACAAGAAACAAGAAAGGGCGAAGGCCAGGTGGAGTATTGCTTTCTTTTGCAGTTTGAGATGGGAAGTTACACATTTAAAACAAATATAAATTTGGAAGGGATATTTGGAAATCATTGGGCTCGGGGGGAGTAAACTTAATGATTATTGAACTTTATAATCGGCCAGCAGTATCCAGACACGCAAACCATAACTTTTATGGAGACATGACAGAGACCTTAGTACAAATACAGAACAGAAACCCAGGAGCCGATGTTGTGATCATGGGGGACTTCAACGGCAGAATATGGGGGAGGATGTCACATTGGGCGGGGAAGGGAGGGAAGGAAAAACACCTGGTCTTATTTGATGACGTGACTAACGTCTATTTGCCATATCTTAGCTGTCACTTTCGCTAATATTGTATTCAACTGCGCGCAAACTTCTCGTAGTTGAAGACTCTTGTATTTCCTAGCTACGAATCTTTCAAGTGGCTTCAAGAGAGTTCTATAGGTTTCTGGTTCCAATGATAAAGCGGTAACCTTTCTATGATATGCATTTCAACGTAAGAGCAAAGATAGGATATTTAATACGGAAGACAGGGTATTTCTGGCATTTTGTGACGCCTTCTCCTTGGAGATTGTGAATGGAAAATACGACCGCATTTCGGAAGGAGAACTTAGTTCATAAATGCAAATGGTCGCAGTGTAGTTGACTTCGTTGAGGTCAGTCAAAATTTAACAAAATTAGAGACTTCTGCTTTGGGGAATTTATTGAGTCACATCGCTTTCCTGTCATGCTGACTATCAATAGGAGATGGATGCAATGTGCCGGGAGGGGTAATCAGAGGAGGTAGAGGCAGGCAATATAAGATGGAAACCAGAGCAAGCAGAATTGTTTCTGACTAACTTACGGGAGGGTTTGAAGGGTAATAAGATAGAGACAACTGAGTAGTTGACAAAATTATTAAGTGAATCAGTAGCGATAATGAAATGTAGAAATATAAGAGAAAAGTCAAATTCATCAAAGTGGTGGCCAGGAATGCAGAAACGCCGAGAAACAAGTGGAGAGTGCACTAATAATGTTTCGGAGGTTAATAGGGGATGAATAACGCAGAGTTTTTACACAGAAACGAAAAGAATATAAATAAATTTTGTAGCAGAATTAAGCAATCTGGCAGGAGAGAATAACAGAGTAAATTCGGTAGGTGAGGGGGAAGGGGAATACCACAGGGAACTGGCAGGTGATCAAACAATTGCGAGGAAAAGGCTCAGCATGCAATGAAATTTCGGCTGAAGTCTGGAAGGAAATTTTAGATCAGTGTTCGAACGGGATCGTTGGGAAACCGATGGGATCAAGAAGGGATCTCGGAGGGCAGGAAGTTAGAAATGTCAATGCTAGACACTGCGATTTATATAGGGGAAGTAACAAGGCAATAACATCTCTAAAGCAGGGCAAATCTCCGGGGCGGGATGGCTACCGCTGGATTGGTTAAAGCGATCTCATATAATTCGTGGTTTGGTTTGGTTCTGCTCCGAATATTTAAGAGTATTTTAATAAAGGGGAATACCCAGTCTTTGGACTAATAGAATTATTCACCCGATATATACGGGGAAGGGTTCAAATGGAGTTCCGAACACTATAGCGGGGTCACGTTGCTTTTGATTATGGGAGAAATTAATTGCAGAATTTTGTACGAAGAAACAAAAATCTGGGGTACGGAATTTCGCAAAACTTTACAATTTCAGTCTAGTTTCAGGGAGGGATACAATACTATTGACAATGCATTTAATCTGGACATATTAAAGTAGAAAACAATGGAAAACAAACAGAGAAGATTGTACTGAGCTTTTGTCCATCTCAGAAATCATTTGATTCCGTTCGTCGCGAATCGTTATAGCACAAATTACGGATGAAGGGGATATCAACAAAAATTATTGGAAAGCTACAGGCGATGTACAGAAAGGAGGAAATTTGCGTAAAATACGACAGAAACAGAGTATTGGGGAATTTTTCTAGTCGAAGATGCGTAAGACAGAGTTGCATTCTTTCACCCCTAATCTTTAATCTTTTTATACCACATTATCTACGGTGGAAGATATACAGGCAACAGTATCTACTATTATATGCTAAAGACCTGCTGTGATACTTGGTTACTTACGATATACACAATTAAAACGAAGAGTTTGAACTTTAAGAACGGAACTGTTTACAACAAAGCACAGACATGGACATATGCAGGATAGACATTATATGACGTGATGAGTTTCGTGTATCTTGGATTAACTTTCTCGATTATTGGAAGACAGAGAAATACACTGATAGGGCAAAACTTAAAGCGAATAGAAAAGCCGCAGAAACTCCGTATATGAAGTAGAATTCTGGATGTGCCCATAGGGTTGTTAGAAACAGTATATGGAGCAATAATGCGATCTACAATGACTTATTGGGCCAAAATTTGGATTTGGGAACAAACAGAACATTTGGATTGGGGAGGACTGCAGGATCTGAGAAGTGAAGTATTGGGTACGAATTGTTCAAGGAGATTTAGACACTAATTAGGGCGATCTGCTGCCAGGAGTAGCTGATAATGGCAAGAAATAAAACCTGGGTTTCAAAATTAAGAAGGAGACTGGAAAATATAGGAAGAGATAGCATTTGGATCGCAGAGCGGAGAAACAGAAGGTGCATTTGGAGGAAAATTAAGAAACACTTGAGGGATATTAATAGGCAGCTGATTCTTTCTGAGTGTGCAGAAAATGTTTCGCTGGAGGTACAACCGGAGCAGAAAATTGAATGGGGAATGGAGCGATACATACAAACGGGCCAAACTCTGCACTCACGGGCTCGCTTGATTTAGGTTAGGGCGTGGCGGATGACTAAAGTAACAGACAGAGGGGGTACGAAAATCTGCCCTATATGTTCGGAGAAAGACTAGTGGGAACATATTCTGTCGTACTGCAAGGGTATGGAAGAATGAAGGAAGAGATATCTACCGGCCCCGTTTGTTAACGGGGGCAGAGGGCAGTGCTGGACTTTGCTGGCAGATTGGCAGGAGGAAAAGGGAGTAGGTAAATTTTTTAAATAAATTGAGACAACCCAGATCGCAAGAGACAGACAACAGACAGATGAATAGGGGAACATGAGTATATATATCTTTTTAATCAATTATACCTATGAGGTCTCTTCAAAAAGTGTCGCGAATTTTGAATTTCCTCGGGCTACGTATATTCGATTTTCGATTGTTTTGTGGCGTTATGTTGGTCTCATATCCCTCACTTATGTTGACAAGCTCGGCCATTTTGAATGTTCAGTTAATTGTTGACAGCTATTTTGCTTGGACGTGTTTTGGCTCGTCTTCGATTTTTGCCTATTCCAAAAAATGGAACAAAGAATCTGTATCAAATTTTGTGTGAAAAACAAAATTAAGTGCGCGGATGCATTACGAATGTTGACTGTGGCATATGGTGAAGCTACCTTGGACCAAAGCAACGTTTATCGGTGGTACAAAATGTTCTCATAGGGTCGAGAAGATGTGAACTCGTCAGCAACAGACGAAAACATTGAAGAAGTGAAAAAAATAGTATGGGCCAATCGTCGAATCACCGTTAGAGAAGTTGCTGAGGACCTAAACATATCGATTGGCTCGTGCCATTCAATTTTTACCAATGATTTGGGCATGAGGCGGGTCGCCGCAAAATTCATACCAAAGTTGCTCAATTTCGACCAAAATCACCATCGCATTAACGTTGCTAAGGAGTTGTTGAACTCTGTAAGCGACGACCCAAATTTGCTCCAGAGGGTCATAACTGGTGATGAATCATGGGTTTATGGTTATGACGTGGAAACTAAAGCTCAATCATCCCAATGGATGCTGCCACACGAGCCAAGACCGAAAAAAGCGCGCCAAGTTCTGTCGAAAGTGAAGGTTTTTCTTACAGTTTTCTTCGATTGCAGGGGCGTGGTGCATCATGAGTTCTTGCCACAGGACAGAACGGACAATAAGGAATATTATCTGCAAGTTATGCGCAATTTGCACGAAGCAATCCGCCAGAAACCCCCGGATTTGTGGAAGAACAAAAATTGGCTTTTGCACCATGATAAGGCCCCTGCTCACACATCGTTGCTTGTGCGCGAATTTTTGGGCAAAAACAATACACTTATGATGCCGCAGCCCCCGTACTCCCCAGACCTGGCCCTCTGTGACCTTATTTTGTTTCCAAAATTGAAGAGGCTCATGAAATGACGACGCGACGCCACGATTGAGGAGATAAAGCGGCATCGAAGGAGGAGCTGAACAAGATCACAAGAAACGGTTTTTAAAGTGCTTCGAGTATTGGAAGAAAACGTTGGCACAAGTGTATAATATCTGGTGGGGATTAATTTGAAGGGGACAAAATAGATATTCATGAATAAATAAATACTTTTTAAAAAAACATAAAATTCGAAATACTTTTTGAACAGACCTCGTATATGTTGAGGAGTACAAGTTATTACTTTTGCACTGTTCTCTTTTCTGTTTATTTAATTTACGAATTTCGATTTTTTGTACTATTATATATTTATTATTCATTTATTAATTAGGGGGAAGAGAAAGAAACCTGAGCCTTGCGACTCGGAAAGAATGTTGTGAAGAACTGGGCGATTGAACTTAAAAATCTGGAGGTAATATCAACTGTGATAATTTTTTACGACTCTATCTAGTTCCTGACTGCAGTCAAAAGATCTGCACTAGTAAGTACTATGAAAAAAAAAACTGAACTACCTGCAGAATTTCTGATACCTAAAGGACGCTATTTAGTTTTCAGTCAGATGTTATGACAGCCTCTTATGTTCCTAAGAACAACAAATTTGTCACCGTCCTTGGCACTCTTCATGACCAACCAACGGTATTACTATCAACAGCAAAGAAGTCTGAAGTTGTAACGATTTATAATGTCGCAAAAGGTGGCGTTGACACCATGGACCCGAAGACGGCGATGTTATAGTGTGAAAAAAAAAAAAGCCCTGGCCATTTATGATTTATTTCAACATGATAGATATAAGTGTAAGGAATGCACATATAATTTTATATGTTGCTGGCCAAGAATGAAAAAATGAGAAGTAGAACTTTCATCTTCAACTTGGGAAAACAACTTGCAGGAATAAAGAATTCAATGAAGTCAGTAGTAGAATCGGAACTAGGAAGGGCAGCGGAACGTGCGGTTAAGAAGAGGAGATGTGCATTTTGTGTAAAGAACAAAATGGTTATAAATGCACCAAACCTGTATGCTCAGAATATTCTGCTATTGTCTGCAGACATTGCGCAAATTTAAATAAAATTGTATATAATGGTATATAATGAGAAAAACTACGAATCCTAAAATGTAAAAAAATCATAAGTATAAAAATGGTAATTTTAAAATGTAAGATTGAACAAATAAAATGACTATAAAATATTTGTACCTCAAACACGGTTCATCATTAATAGTCAAAATGTATCAATTTCAACAACACGGGCCTGAAACGCCCGAATAGTACATACCTTTATACATATTTTCTGGTAAGCACAGGGTTAAAACTATGTAGATCTGCCGCAGCTAAAATTTAGTTCACTGTAAGTGCGCGTTGTCACCAAATATATATATATGCATGTTAGCTCGAATTGCACTTTGCACAAAGTCAGCAGGATTTACTAAGGACGGTTTTTCTCAATTTCTTTTCTTCCAAGGTGTTCTTAAAGCACCCATTTCTTTCAGATCTTTACGCCACGTTACACAATAATTACTGTCGGCACTAATTGCGCTGTTAATGTCACTATTTCATTCAACACTTCTGGCTGAGATTTCAAGAACTTGTTAAACAGGTTTAAAACTATTTGCTTTCCGCCACTTCTTAAAGGTTTACACATGAGATGAAATTATATATTGGAAATTTTTTTTTAGCTAAGAAAACGTCTCAGGTCTAAGTTTAGTGTACCTCCCCAGCATTTGCCATTTTATGAGGACTGAGTGAAACCTGGAAAATATCTCAAGTCAGGGAGGACGGTTCTGGTGGATTCGAACCCTAGGCCTCCCGCTCATGAGTTCGCACCTTAACGAACTCGGCCACCCGTGTCGCTGAGAAGGTTTCGTCCTGATGGCTTCTAAAATATTTTTCCTTATGAGATAAATGCCAGGACATGTATTTATTTTAAAGTCTTATATTTCTTCTTTAAATTGTTAACCAAATCCAAAGACTTTCACTTAAAAACACACTTCTTAGGAATTGCTATTTTTGAACAGCAGAAAAATTATGCTATATTTTGATACTCACTTTCTATTCTAATGTGCAAAGTAGACAGTTTAAATAACTGAATGTAAGAAAAATAATAGTTTTTTCAGTCCTATTCAAAGGAAACATGTTTATATGGTGCAAATGTTATAGATTAACTGTCAAGCACTTTATGAATCAAGTAATACTTTGGAATGTATTACATTTTATATAAGCTTAACGAAAAGAAAACGAGCAACTCATTAACGAGTCAACTTTCAATGCTAGGTAATGAAAGAGGCTACTTCTAAATACAATAATAAGAGCAATAATAGTAATAATAATAATATTTCATATAAATTATACTGTAGAAATGACGGCTTAGAAAAGCAAAGGCTTCTCTCTCTTTCTGTCCCCTCTTCAGAGTGAGTAGCAACTAAATAACTTTGGGAACGAGTGTGAAGTAGATAAACGCTGTATTTCTCTTTTTTGAGTATTAAGTTAAGAACAAAAGATATGAAAAAGAGAAAAAACATCTGTTTATTTCCCCATTCTGTATATTTTTCTTCCCTTATTTGTCTATTATTTTTTTCCTTTACTTTACCTCTTCCTCTCTTTTTCTTATTTCCCCTTTGGTTTTCCATCTTTCTTGCTGTAAAATGGCATTATCTTATAATCCATTGTTCTTAAATTCTCTCAATTATGAGAAAAAATAATTATACTTTTTATTAACCCAATTAGTGTCATTCTGAGATGTTTCATATTAGAGTCTTTGCACAAAGATATGATTTGCATTTTTCTTTTCATTAAATATAATGAGAATTATAATACAAAATACTAATTTTATTATTGCAATGGTTGTTTACACATATTTTGATGCTTAAATATTGTGTTTAAATAGATAGCAGAGACGTTATCAAATCTTAAGCAATTCTATCGATATTTCCTATAAAAATTGTTCCTTAGCAATCAGTCTTTCCTAGATCATTGTGAATGGCAATATCATATTCATACTTACATGGCAAGCAATAGCTCAATAGTTGAATTGCCTGGTCAGTTTATGTCATAATAGTGGAAAGTAGACTACAGAAATATACATCCAATATATGATGGATCATTCAAAATGAAAATATGAGAGAAGAATTAATGTGAGTTTAATTATAAATCATGAAAAAGTCAAATAAAATGCTGCATGCAAAATAAAGCTTGCTTTAAATGCTGCAGGTTGGAGAAAAAAAAAATAAATAAACAAGAATATTTGTAACATTTTCATTATATTTGCATTCAAATTGATTTACAAAAAAAATGCTAAGTTCCAGTTTAATGATTATAAATATCGTTGTCATCGGAACAACGTTTATGGACCATGAACTATGAGATATGAAGTAATCTTGGGAGGAGGCCATTGTGCTCTACTTTGGCTGCAAACGATCGCACCAAAGTATTAAAAGTTACCATATAATTATAGGGAAAATGCAACTTTTTGATTCCTTTTGTCATAAAAAAGTTATGTGGTAATGCTACGATCAATTCTAGGATTCAAAGATGAAATTAATAATTGATTAATACGGATCGACCAAACTACAAATTATATATGGATATTCTTACATTCTTAATATATTTCGTGACTTCTTTTGGAGACTGTAATTATTTATGACCTCAAATTTTACACAGGAACGGAAATTAGGTCCCAGTTTTTATATTAAATCTGTTAAAGATATAATTGACATTTAACTTTAGTTCTGTGATACTTGTGCACCAGATTCGCACAAGTTTTAGATTTAGATTTACATCCAAATTCAGTTCTTCACATGAAAACATGTAATTAACAAAACCATAGATGGATCGTCACTTTTTTCCCCATTGCATGCTACAACATATTCGTTCTCATTGGAGCATGCAATTGCCAGGAATCAACATTGTTTTCTCTGGACTAACCACAAACAAGAGAGCAGCAATCGAGTGGTATCTCATTGTTACAGGATGGCGGTTAGAATTCTGGTTTATTTAGAGGCTTTAGTTCAATAGTGGAGAGTTCCGTCTGTCCTCCTATTGAACCACTGGGTTAGGAAAACGAGTTATTCATTTTTTCTCTCTTCGTCATAAACAGAATTTGTGTGAATATTGTTTAAGTGCTGAAGATAGACCTCAAGAGCCTAATCTCTATGCTCTAGATGAAGGCGTCGCCCATGTACATACATGTTTTAAAAAATAACCCCATATAGTAATTGGCTACAGCAGGGCTGAAGTTTCTTCCTAATACGAAAATAACGAGACTAAATTTTAATATAACAAAGACCGACGAGAGAACATTCATCATAAAAAGTGTAAACCATCCATATGAAATAAACATCCTAATATTAAAAAAAAAACATGTTTCACAGATATCTCCTAAGAGCTTACCATGAGTGAAAGTATTCCTTTTTGTGATAACATCTTACTTTAAGATATTACAACAAAACAGCCCATATCAAAAATTTATATTTTTCCGGTAAACAAAAATTAATACCCAAAGCATTTAAATTATAACATTAGAATAAAAAGTACACTATTTCTTCATCATTACGTATTAAAACCGTAAATAATTGTTGGATATGAGAGTGCGTTATATGGGCTGTTTCTTGTACTTAAAATAATGTAAATGAAAAATGCTTCATTATAATTATAATAGAAAACATTGTATTACAAAATTAGTAAATTACAAGAAAATTATAGAAAGTATAATGGCGTTCATCTCCTTTGTTGTTAAAGTATTTATCTCTTTATAAATCGCTTCGAAATTTTCAAAGTACTGCCGGCTTTTTGATACAGTTTTTTCACGTCCTTCATTGTTGGCTGAATTAAGTTCAAACGTTTATTATAAAGAGGGACAAACGATAGTTTTAGGCGTTTGAACAATGTAATGGATATTTACTGATCTACATGACCTGAATATATTTGTGTGTTATTCTTTTCTGTGAAAATTCTATGCATTTTCAGTTGCTTTTGTTTCAGTTGGTATTTAGAATAGGGATAAAAATAGTGTTTCATTATTATCTAACGCTGAGAAAATCTGTTGTACATAAAGCATAAAGTACCTAAATAAATTATTAATGTAAAAATATTTAATATAAGAGCAATCCTGGTCAGCTAACAAAGTGTAATTTTTAATTGAAACGATAATGATAAAAAATCTGCTTTTGTGCAAGTGGTACTGTTTCTGACAGTTTCTGTGCTGATAGGGATCGTTTTAAGAGTCTATAGACATTTAAAAAAGCAGAAAAAGTGCTTCTGCACATAATAAGTTTCTCTATTCATTTTTAAAAAAACGACTAGGGCTGTTTAGTAATAATGTCTTCCGTTATTATTGTTAGTACAAATGTATATACTTACATATGAGTAACAATTTCTAAATTTGAATATTTTTACTATGTTGAATTCTACGTTATACCGTTTTTAGTTTAAAATTTCTTTAAAAAATAACCAGTTTACTAAATCCCACTATTTGATTAAACCTTTCATCAATAAATTAAAGAACGTTTCCGAGTATTGTGCAATGCGGCTTTGTGCAGAGATGGAGCTAACTGCTTGAAATTGTTTCTTGCACACAAGCTACGGCAAAAAGTGTAGTAAATTTTGAAGTAGCATTGGGCAACATATATATTTTTTAGGGGAAGTTTTACAAATAGTTGAAGTGCAATCACCCTAGGGACCTTCAGCTGACTTTCGTTTTATGGAAATTAAAATAGTAAACCTACTGACTGCTGGTAGAGAATAAAAAATCATTAGTACTGTTAAATAATAACATCATTAGTACTAACCTGCAGATCATGAGGGATTTACGGGTTGTTGTACGAATAGATAATTGGTAGATAATCTCGTACTATTAACTTTTGAGACTGGGAACTTCTTTTATTAAGTTGGTCTTGACTTTGCCTTAGTGCACCCGCATCATTCATCAGCTTCTGTTAAGCGGCTGAATGATCTTCCAATTATTTAGTTTCCATTCTAATGGTCTGCTACTCTCATGATTTATTTCAGTTGCTCTTGTACACCTTGTGAAAATGTGTTAAAGAATGCAATTTTCATTGAAAATGACTTGTCTTGGGACAGACTTGTAACAATTTGTATTAATGGAGCACCAACTTGCCAAATAAAGGAAAAGATCTTCCATTAGCTCTGTATGATCACCAGACAAGCCCTAAGTGCCAAAACTTCACCACAGAAGCTCAACCATGTAATAAAAGTGACTATCAAATTAGTTAATTTCATTAAGTCAAACCCTGTAATTCCAATCTGTTTTAGTCCCCGTTGATTGTTGATTTGGTTTATTTACGGACGCTCTTTAACATCTTAGGTCATCAGCGTCCCATTCAAATCAGGGCGTGAAACGGCCGACAAATTTTGCTCAGAGGCCTCTTCTTTCAGGCTTGAGGTTCTTTGTCGTGCCGTAAATGTACCATACGTGACCCACGGCTTTACTTCCCTTCCGAAGGGAGTCATACTTAGGATTTTTACGCCCGAAAAAATCCATCTATTCTGGCCGGGTTTGAATCCGCGATCTTGGGTTTAGAAGGCAAGTATGGTTACCACTACACCACCAGGGCCGACTGTTTTAGTCCCTGTGTCATTACCTTAGTGCGGAATGCGAAATTTACTTCGCAATAAAGTTCGAAATTTTCAAATGGTAATATGAAAATTGCTCTATATGGACTGAAATTTGAGGTACACTTTTCCCTACCATACATTACTCACCTCTTTGAAGCATTAAATGCAGTGAAGGCCTTTTTGGAAAACAGATAACTGTAGAAGCATCGACTGCATAATATCATGACCTGTTTTTCAACATTTCTTTCATTCAGTTAGTTTCTAGAGAGGAAGCAATAAGATCCGAGGGAAGGGGGAGACATTATTTACGAACATCTGGATATCCTTCAAAATGAGTTCAAGCGTTATTTTCCTAACCTATATACAGAAATCTGGCAGTGCAAATAAGCATGAGCACCCTTCTCCAACGACTTTTTTTTTTTGATTGGTTTATTTATGGACGCTCTTTAACATCTCAGGTCATCAGCGTCCCATTCAACTCAGGGCTTGAAACGGCCGACAAATTTTGCTCAGAGGCCTCTATTTAAGGCTTGAGGTTCTTTTTCGTGCCGCAAATGTACGACACGGGACCCCGGCTTTACTTCCCTTCCGAAGGAAGCCATACTTACGATTTTTACGCCCGAAAAAATCCATCGGTCCTGGCCAGGTTCGAACCCGCGATCTTGGGTTTAGGAGGCAAGTATGGTAACCACTACACCACCAGAACTGACTCTCCAACGACTTCCAGTTGATATGCAAGAGAATTTTATTGAATTCTAGTGTGACTCAAGGTCCAAAGAATCACTTCAAATAATGGGGCTGGAGAATTTTCGGGTAATTTTCCTTTCTGTTCACCAAGGAGTGTCGAAAAAAGTCTTCATACAGTTCTCGTTCACTGACGTCTGTGAAGCAATTTTTTCAAAACTAGGCTTTATAAAAATAAAACACTGCAGACGTTTGTACTTGGAGAATGATCTCAAATATGCCTTAACTAACTTGACATTGGATATTAAGCAACACCTTATAGACAAATATTATTAACGGTCCCATTGATGTTCTATTCCTGCGAGTTTCATCACTTAATTAAGACACAGTGGCTTCTATGAACTGTTCATGTACATTTTAATCCACATTGAATTTTAATGTTTCATATAAATGGTGTAAAATTTATAAAAATCTATGATTTTGGTTATTCGTCCTTTCAAATACTGCAAACTTTATTAAAATTAGTTACTGTAGTAGCGTAAATTATTAAACACACTATTTTGTTTTACATTATTCTCATATTCAAATTATCATCCCTTTAAAAGTGTAGCATCAGCTGGAAAATGCTGGAAACTACAGAACTAAAAGGAAATTTCTTCAATTATTTCAAACACGAGATATAAATATTTCACTTAAAGGTATGGCATGCGGACATAAACGAATGTCAATATACAATGTGTATTATAGATTACATTTGCAGGTAGAATCTGTTATTAACAATACTTTTGGAAACTGCTGCGTGTGTTTTTTAAACATTATGCACTATTCCCACACAATTCTGCCTGTAATGCCTTGCACATTTCTTATCACATCTCTCATAATATATGCAATATCTTCATTATCACAGCAGTTAGGCATTTTGCAACTGATACGAGGCATAAGGGGTTCTTTCCCAGTTTACCATCATTTTAATATGCTAAAATTTCTCAAAAATATAATTTGGATCTTTGAAATTTTGTATGCATACCTTACTTATGAAGGAAATAAGACTAACGTTAGCATGCAATTGTTGATATTATCGACTCATTTTAGTGAATGTGAGAAATATGTGGTAAAAGACATTTAAAAATTACAAAATTACAAAATTTACCAACAATTACAAAATTCTATATTGGAGAATGTTGACACTCACAATGGCGATTATTTCTGTAAACACTTGTACCCAACTTGTTCACATGCTCGTTTTCCATTGTTTTATAGGATATCGTTACAACAACGGGAGTATAGCGTCTCTCTTGAGGAATTTAATTAAGAAAAATATGATATTCTTAAATGGGCCGATGTGAAATCTGGACATGCGGGACAACGCGATACTAAATGAGTGCCACTTATGCAAACAGTGTCAAGATAAACGTAGCGCGCTAAAAGAGTGACTTGTAGTGAAGACTGGGTTAAATTATAGGGACAAACTAACATGATTGAATTACAGTCTCAGAAAAATGAAGGCTATAAATTAATTATAGAATATCAACATCATTTCATTAAATTCGTTCAATTAAGACTTCTGAAAACAAAATCTTTAGAAGAGCTTGTTAAAATTAACTATATATTTTTCTGATTTTCGAAGCGCAAATTATATTACAATTTGCCAATGGACGCGAATTTTCTGATAATAGTGTTATGTGCATTATGGAATGGTGTTAAACTGATGAATGTTAAGTCCTGACATAGTTCTGTTTAAAAGACCAGCCCGGACGTTGAAAAAATTTTAATAGCCTGGCGATATAAAAGGAAAACAACATGGTTATCAAAAGGCCTGACCTTCTGTACACATAAAATACATTTCAAATAGTATTGGACAGACTCCATATGAAGTAATGTTGCGTGGAGATAAAACAACTTCCACGTGTGACCGAGGCCGTTAAGGTGCGTACTCTTGAGCGGGAGGTCTGGGGTTCGAATCCCGCCAGGACAGTTCTCCCTGATTAAGGATTTTTAGGTTTCCCTCAGTCCTCACATATGGTAAATGCCGGGGAGGTACCCTAAACTTGGGCCTGGAACGTTTCCTTCCTTAAAAAAAAATCCTTTCCCAATTTATCATTTTATCTCATGCATCACCAGTGTTCATCGCCTGTGGTGCCTCAGTAGTAAAAACTGGAATTAAACACCATTAAAAAACGCTCTTTAATATCGCCCTTTTCTATAGAAAATGTAAACAATATTAAGTTAGAGAGCTTGTTAATAGTGTGCAGAAATTATAAATGATAACAACAATAAAGTTGATCACAGTAAACCTTTGGTGAAGCGCCTGAACAACAATGAGGATAAAAGCGTAATTCAGGAAATACCATAAGAATAAGCCAATGTCACATTTTCCATTCCAAAAAGAGTTGTCTTGTGTGCTAATTAGAATCCTCGGTAGATAATGCTTGTAAAGTAAACATGCTAAATTCGATGTTTCAGTAGGCGAGGAGGAATATGGTGCTTCAGTTGTGTTCAAAAACGACCATGTTGTGAAAAAAGTCATCAAGGAAGACAGTTAAGCTAATAAAATGTTCAACTTATTGTCTGAAACATTTCGCCTATTAAAGTAGCAAATACTGCAACCATAAACATTACATATGGATTGAGGAGCCCTGCTCCAATAAATATCCTTGGTGTTGTTCATCCATTATAACAATGAGTATTTTCAAGATGGAAATAAGCATGAGACAATTAATGCACTGGGGGCCAGATTGTAGAATGTAAGGAGAAATTTCTTAAAATTGTTCAGGTCTCGTCCTGATAAATATCGTTGTATAAAATGCTTTCTTTCGAATCATATAGTAATAGTTCCTGTAAAAACAAATATTCAACAAATAATTGATTTTGTAAAACGAATGGAGTTCTCTACAAACAATGCTAATTTGTAAATGTCTTGCAGTGGTTATTTATTTGAAAATGTATCCAATATTACTTGAAAAATACGTTTATCGTATTACTCCATGTGCAACACGTTGAATTTTTAGACAATGTAAAATTTTCAATTCACAGATTCAGTAGTATGAATTATTGTTTTTCTTCTTCTTCTTAGACTTTTCCACTCGTCAGTGGTTGCCCCTTCCAGGTCTTGAAGAACAATATGAAGCGTTCAAATTTAGTTACATTTAGCACCAAAATGTAAGAAGGACAGGTCGTCAGCCAATCACTTCAAGTGCCATCTAGTGGGATGCTAAGGTATTACTCCAGGGGCCTCTTTTTCCATGATTTCTTTAACGTCATTCCCGGAAGATTTGTGTTCGAGTTTTTTACGACCCGTAAAACGTGTCGACCTCGGCTAGGTTAAAACCTGCGGAACTTAGGTCCAGAGGGGTGATCGTTACCCCTAGACCACTGAGGCAAACATAAGTTATAACAGAAAATATTTTCCAAATATTAAACAAAATATTTTATCAATTATTTTTACAATATCCATTTGCGTTAGTAAGACAATAAAGAATTGCTATTATATATTGTGAGAATTTTTTTTTTTTTCCTTAATTCACAGATACACTTTTGAAACTATTAACACATCCCAGTGATAATTGGAAAAAGCAAACTTTTTTTTAGTATATGTCAACATCTGCCAAATGCAAGATACTTATGTAATAATCGCTGTTAATTTTCGTCCTTTACAGTAGCATAAATATTAAGAAGTATAATTTATTATATTAAGTTCATATTTCTTTTCATAATACACTGAAACAATGCTGTTGGAGTTGTCCTGTAGCTTCGGACCTCGCAAACTTCAGTGTTTATGCTTAGGTGATAATAACTGTGTCCACCTCCTTGGCCTACAGGTTAGCGTTGTTAACTGCGGGCCGGGAGGACGGGGTTCGATTCCCGATTCCCGATATCTGCTTGGGAGTTTTTCTAAGTTAGGAAGGTCTAGAACGGGGTCCACCCAGCCTCATGAGGACAATTGGGAAGGTATCTGAGGAGAGTTGGCGATCTTTGATCTAGTAAGCCGCGATAAAGCGATAGGCGGGTTGCGGTGTGCTGATCACGTACTTCCCCTGCAATACTGCACTCTACCAATGATATCACGTGACGGAGGCCGAGGACGAAGCGGTCGTCGCGGTAAGCTAAGGCTCATATAGGACTCTAAAAGGCTAGAAGAAGTAAGATAACTATAAATATATTTGATTTGAAGTGAAAATACTTTTTCTATGTGTTTGTGTAATGAATAGCAAGTACGGTTGAAAGTTCCATGCGAACCACGTTGAATAAATTGTTTGTAAATATTGATAAATAAACCTTATCTCTCTAAAGAATGAAATTTTGAATTAGCCGCTCCACTGATTTCACCGGAGCCTATGACTTATTGTAAAACAGCAGCGAACATTTTTCGCACTCATATCGTTCCACTTCGAAAGGATTATAGGCCCTTATTCTGTCATTTTCAAATTAAAAAATTAAAATATCTAACATTTGAACCTGTTTTGCTTTAATCTCATGCGTGATTGAAAATTTCCAGACGGTGAAGTACTGATATTTTAATTCGTAAAAAGAAATAATGATATTTATGATTAATTATACAAAACTTGAATACACGAGCAATTTATAAACTCTACCATCTGAAAACTACATTCAAACCAACTGTTACCGAATACCGGTGACCAGTCCGGAAAAAAGATTGTGTTATAGAGAGTTTGGTGGTGTTATTAATTACATACAATTATCTATGAAATGTTCGTGAACTAACAATTATAGCTTGTACTACAAAGTAAAATGATGGGAATCATACAATATTTGTACTAATATAAAATACAAACAAAAAAAAAAAACGGAAATATATCCCGATTGAATCTTCTCATCCTGCGGATTGAGAAGTTTTGCAGTACCAGCGTTATACAACTATGCCGTAAGCTACATCCATTGTGTCGCGTAGTATCAATTTCGGTCGAATTGATTGCTTTGTACCGCTCTGCATGATATTGCTTGTGTTCTCCTAGCACAGCTGTATGTTCGCTGACCTTTAGCAGTGAAGGTCCGACGTTCAAATATGGCACTTGAGGGTACTTTTTTCAGGGTAATTTAACGGAAACTGATAGTTTGGTATGGAAGAGATAAATATAAGTTTTTCTTTGATATCGTTTCACTTAATGAGTTTAATTGTGTGCCTTTAAATGTCATCATAAGTTGTTATTAGAATCTGCTTTATTGAACATAATAATAAACGCGTCTAACATTTCATTAATGAGAAATTAAAACATAAAGTATGAAATGCTATTTTACTTTTTAGAGATATTCCTTCATGCAAAAGAAAGACAATTAATTATTCTTAGGATCTACAAATGCGGTCGTTATGGTACGTAAATACTAGATAAATGTTGCAAAAAGTCCATACTGTAATCGTCGTGAACCTCTCTGGTTCCCAAAGTAGTACGCTTAACAACAGTGACTATGTCATCATATTGGACTATCATACAAATAAACTTTTACTTCAATTTACTCGTTTCTTTCATATGGTTGTAATTAGTGTTCGAACTGACCACCCTGTCGGCGGATGTATGTCCTGAGTCTAACCTTATCGCCAGCCTAACCTGTCGCAAAATGGTCGGTGTGATGTCATGGCAAGCTAAGATGATGCGTTCCCTGAGCTATTGAGGGGTCATCCGTCGCTCCTGATACACGATATCTTAAGTTAGCTCCATAAGAATAAGTCTAATGAGGTTAGATCGGGTAAGCATGCTGCCAGTCCATGCTTTCCGATCCACGTCTCTGGGTAGCTGGCATTAAGATGATCCGTTACGTGGCGGGCCAAATGAACTGGCGCCACATCGTTTTGGTATCACATAGTTATTCGGGTCTGCACCTCATCCAGTAGAGTAGGCAGCTTGTGTTGTCGAAAGTGTGCCTAGCAATCTCCAATTAGTTTGCCATTATAAAGAAAACGATCCTATTAGATAGTCACCGAATACGAGAATAACCAGTTCAAAAGTTGAAGCCCCATTGGGTCTGAAAGTTAGACTCTCATATCCAATGTGAGTTTACATTGTACGAATAGTGCATGTTGTGGCGATTTAATTGGCCTGGGCTGTGAAATCCGTCTGCGAATAACACACTTGCCAAACAATTTGGATCTTATTTGGTTATTCGTATGATTCACCTAGCGAACGTCACTTTCCGTCTATGATCCGGCTGCAGTAGTTCCTGGTGAAGTTGAAGGTGATAAGAATGGAACTTTGCATTACGTAGTATTCTCCACGTGGAAGATTGGATAATATAAAAATGTCTGCAAATGGTGACTCTTTGTTGATGTGGTGTCTTATTACCTGATTCGAAAAGGCGATTCGAACCACATACAAACGAGTGGTCTGTAGGAATTCTTCTCTGCAGAAATTTCTGTTGATAAATGCGACGTGACTCTGTTACATTCTGCTACACCTCCCGTATGCCAACAGCATTCTTTTTAATGTGGATTTGATCCTTTTAGATCCTCCCGTTTACCATTTTCTTTACAATTTTTCTTGGATTTATTATCATAATTATAATTCTAACTATTATATCCCTAAAAGAACTTTCCAGATACTCTCTATTCAAAAACATTAATCCAAAGTAAGCACGAGCTGGTGGGGCCTCATATTTACAGGCAAATTAAATGTCTATAATGTTCTAGGTATTCAGACAAAAAATATGCTTTTGTACAACGTTTCGAAACTTACGTAGAAAATAATAAAATATATGTATTCCTGCCGTGATTTCAACCCCGGACCTTCATCGTTACGATGCAGCATGTTAACCGTTGTGCTAGCAGAGCACATTATCAGAAAACATCGTCGCCTCAATCGTACGGGCTGGGAAATGCGGTGTGAGCGTCTACTTTTCGCAAGTTATAAGACTTAAGAGTGACTCTTGTGTGCATAACGATTTCTATTTTGTCATCTTTTGCTCTCTTAGCTTCGGTGAAAGACCGTTGAATCGATAATTGCCGCTTCAAAGAAGTCGTCTCCTTTTGCTTAGCATTTTTATGGGTTTCACTGGCAACGTGCTTAAGTAGCGTATCTCCTATCCCCATACTCCAATCTCTTATTGTAATATCTGCACACTATTACCTTTTGATCAGTCACATAAAACCCTAATGATTGAATTCGTTAGGCTAATGACTGACACATTTGACTTTGACATTACGTTCGTATATCATGTACATTGTCTCATCTATCGACAGTTTAAAAATGATATAAAATAAAACATTAGTGATCAAGGATTATGTATGATATCTCCGTATACAGAATTCTTGCCGTTGATATTTAACTTGAATGAACATGGAGCCGCACGGAGTGAGCAAATGATGGCCGACTCTACCAACGCAAGTACGAAATAAAAATTCTGCTCACTGGTCACTGGAAGCATCCAGCATAGAAGATCACTTGGAGCTCGTAAGTAACACAGGTGGTAATAGACGCCAGAGAGTATAATATAAATATGGACTATTATTGTATTTATTTCTACATGTATTGATTATATTATCAATTTTGATAGAAATGATAATATTTTGTAACGAAAATAGTACAAGTTTCGCTAATAAAAGTAAATGCATGTTTTTTTTTCGAAATCATCATATTTCACATTAAATCAAGAATTTTGCGTTAGATAAAGAGATTCGCGCTACATCGCAATGATAAAAATACATTTTCAGGTAGTAAAAATTAATGGTAGGAAAAAAAGCAAAGTGGTAACAATTTGACTTACCGCGAATCACGAATTTCATGGAGCCCTAGTTATAGCTCACATCAGAGTTTTCGGTTTACAGTGGGAGTATAACTTGATCTCCTTGAACTACAGAATTAATAGTGTTAGCAGTAGTTTAAGAGTTTGGAAATAAAACTTTGTTATCAATTTCTGCTTATGAATAAGGGGAATAGAGGGCCATTGTTACAATTAGTGGGAATAAGACAGTAATACCAAATGTGTGTGTGTTCTAATGTGTGATGAAGACTGAGTTCCTCACACAGGCGGCACAAAGCAGTAGGCGCAGTCCATTTGGAAAGTTCACACAGATAACCGGCAGTATACATTACGCTTAATGATGATAGTAAAGATGGGTATAAGTAATGGAGCAATGACAGGGGAAACCGGTGTGCCAAGAGAAGACCTATCCAAGCCCAGCTTTGTGCGCCACAAATCCCTCTTACGGCCGCTGAAATGAAAATGTGCCGCCTGTGGTAGACAAGCAGTCTAACCACTGGGCCACTACGCCGCCATAAATCATTAGGGTCACAGCCGGGATATAAAACAAGATTCGGAGCAACATTCTTAGAAAATATCTTCACTAGCTACTACGTAGAAACAGGATGGCTTAAAAGAGTCAGAAGTAAGGGAAAATATTCTGCACAATCTTTACTTAGACACATTATTAACTAGGAAAATAACGCAAACAAAACAAAAAACAAACAGACAAACAAACAAAAACAAAAACAAAAAACAAAAACTATCGTTCTGTAAATCATACAGGGAAAAGTATTTTCCTAATTCAAATACAGTTTTAATCTTAAGCACAAATATAAATGCTTGTTTGAAACGACATTTTCAATAATAGAAGGAAAACGTTTCAATACTTACTCTTGTTTTAATGGCACAAGCAGCGAGCCATCTGAAAGAACGACTCTAATAGTAGACGAGTTTTCACTGTATCCTGATGGAGTTGGAATATCGCAAATAGGAAAAAATATGCTGTCTCAATTTTTTCTTAGCAGAGAGAGAGGAAAAAAAAACCTTTCAAGCGGTCAAAATGCTACCAAATGGGAGGAGTGGCAATCGAAAAAGTGTCCCAAAAGTTCATCACAAATGTAAGAGAAAGAGAAATTTGGATGTCTTCATAAGTATAAGAGGACGAAATAATGGGAGAAGAAGACAGGATCAGAAATCTTTTACTTACTAGATATAAAGTATATTTATATATTTCTATTGTAGTACATTAAGCAACATGTGTATTTTGAGTACAGTTCTACTTTATAAATTGACTTTTGCAATAAATTGTCTTTTTCCGCGCATATTATACCTGCACAATCAGGCACAAATATATACATGCGGGAAAAGTAGACTGAAAAGAAACAAAAAAATATGTAGAAATTTCTGCGCGCGTACTATTTCAGGATATATGATTGGTATAGGAAATTACATTGAATTTAAACTCTTATATTTATGTATTATTAACTCCATTCTTTCATTTATTTAGTTCTAAAATTGTATTTCAGTGAGGAAAATTCATGTAACTATCCAAGAAAATATCAAGCTGATGATTGCACCGTAACCTAATTGAATTGTCTTATCGTATTATTTAATGATTTCTTCTATTTCAACCTCCAAATTTATGACATTTGAAAGTAAATATAAATGAACTGACTCCGGTTAAGGAATTTTATATATATATATATTCTCTTGAGCACATTTCTATCTCTAGAACTTTTGTGTATATGAGACATAAACCACTTCCTAGCACCTTAGTAACCGAATTTTCTTTCCAAAAGGTTTCGGTACATATTTTCATTAAATAATTACGAAAATATTACTTTTATTTTCACTTACCAATGTTATTAAGCGAAAAATATATTCTTACATACTTCACACTTCGGTAAGCAACAAGCCCCATTATTCCTCACATTATAATTGTGTTGCACAATTTAAACCAATTTTATTCACATAATGTAAACCTTAAGGAATATATTTTGAAGTTTAAAATAGTTTATATTTGACGATTTCTGCGTATTTTTCCCCTTTATATACACACGCACACACCTTTTTATATTCGACGTTTTGCGTATTTTCCTTCTTATGCACATATTTATGAGCAAGTAGTTCAGGTATATTGCTGCACCCTATTCAATGATTAAAATCATATCTTATGATTACGTTTCTCCTCCAGATAGCTTCCTGAAATGCGGTTCATATACTATTATGTATCAGGAGGACAAAATAGCTCGATTTCGTATCTTGGTCTATGATTCTTATCAGATTCGACTTTACCGCATACATCCAACTCGTATGATATAGCACCATTTCTGCTGCTAGGGTTAGTTTGTCTATTATGAGCTCAAAAATTTGCTTTGGGACATTCATACAATAAAAAGCTATGCTTTCTCTGTTTAGAAAATGCGGCATATCAACAAACCTGGTGGCAATATTGAAGAGCTTCCGAGGCGCTTAGAGCATCTCTACTTAAGTTATTTTCCATTGTCCACGAAATATTCCTTAAATTATATTGTATGTATTATTTTCATATTTAGAACATAAATATGCATTTTAATGAATTTTATTAACATAAAATATAAGAAAGGTAACAAATGACAGCAAAATATTTAAATTCCAAAAAATATATTTACAAAAATAATCAATGGGGCAAGTACACTGCATGTAAAACAAATTTAGTATTGAGATAAATTTAACGTGAAATCTAAATATTTATGTCGTTCTATACTATGTGAATGGACAGTATAATTATTTAATTTCCCATTGAAACATAATGAAAATTGAACTTATATTGATTTCAAGTTAAATATAAATTTCTCTTGAGCTTTCAATGAAAAAAGTGCTAATTATGTAATAGTTTCTTCAAGGCAAAAACTGCTGTTTAAATTAACTGAAGAAAAATATTTACAATGTTCTATTTCCTAGAACAAAGAATTATCACCTATAAGTATCTTGGTCAGTTATAATTTAAAGTGTACCATACAACAATCACAATTGGTTTTTATGCATTTGTATGGTCGTAACCTATCAAGGATGAGGGAAAAGGAGTTTTTGCATTGTTAATGAAACTAGAAGACTATAAAAGTACAAGGTAGCGGGCTATTCTAATTAGACGTGAAAATTACCTTTTCAGTCCTAATGTGACATGATGTTAGAGATAAGGTGGATTTCATCGAAGATTCTGGACAGATCGACATGTAATTTAAAAAGCCCGTCACACAGGAGCTGCGTAAACTAAGCGAATATCTCAGCAAGTTGAATTAGCAAAAGTTACTATAGAGCAGAATGTAATAAAAATACAAGTAACGCTAACTGAAGATATATATATATTTAATAAAAACATATATTTTAGATTATAAAGTTTATGCTTTCCATTATCAGTATTATTCTATTTCCGTGTTATATTGTTAACTTGAAGTATCTAATTGCACTTGACTGTACAACAACTAAAACCAAATGGGATTAGCATTTAAGTTACATTGTTAATTTTAGGCAAACGCTTGCTTGTATGTCTGTGTTCCGAAGCCGTTGTGTTTTCCCCGCCTGCATTTATTATGTGCTTTACACTACTAAGGTTGATAGAGTCATACACTACTACTTAAGGTTTGGGTATCGCTCTGTATCGTTCCAGCATTCCCTGAAATACGCTTTTTTCCTCTGCCCTTCGATACTGGAGCCGCAGGACAGTAGCTGTCTGTAAGGTAAGCCTGATTAATTATCTATGCCTATGCGGGGACTATTACAGCCATACTCTTTCACATGACACCGAGTTTTTCGCTTGGCGTAAATACTCAGTTATTAACGCTAACAATAACAGTTCCCCCGTATGCCACATCTACCCCTGACCATCTTAATGGATGTCTTCTGAGATTACAAAAATTCGGTTTTCAGGCATACCCAGGCTCATAATCTTTCTATTTTCCTCATTTCTGGAAACTATTTTTATTATTTTATTTAAATGGTATATACTGAGATTTGTTGCATAAAAATAAATGTTTTTCTTTTTTAAATGTTTGGGTTTTATAAGTCTGATATCGCTGAATTTCAGAAACTATCTTTATTATGATTTCAGTTGCATATGTTAAGCCCCGTTGATGAAATACGCCAACTAGAGCGATTTTAAAATTTTGCTTTAGTTTAACCCCCATACCCCAAATGGTCTAATTTTGCTAGTTAAAGAACTCGATGAATCATTTGTTAATTAATCATTTTATGCCGGTTTTAACCGAAAAAATATGTCGGCAGCTAGAGCGTAAACACATACACACACACACACACACACACACACATATGTTAGCGCTCCAGCTGCCGCAATTTTTCTCAGTGAATTCATGGTCAATTTTGGTGCCTGGAAAGTAGGATCGATGGAGATTTTAATAAATTTTTAAAAAAAATCTTTTCGTGGACACAACCGCAATAGCTTCCTTGGAGATTCACTAATAATGGAAGCAAGTAAGGCGCGTTTTAAGCGCTGTATGTTCTATGTGCTATTCAAACATACGAGGAAATTTGTTCTCTGGTGAGATGCCTTTGCGTGGCTCAGAGGCATCAAAATTTGGTACGTATAATAGTCGCTTATCTCAAACAAGCACTAATACAACTCACGTTTGCTACATCCAACGCTTTGTGTCCTTGCGAGCGTAATATCCTTCTGTTGTAAGTACGAACATTGTGCCCCAAACAAGTGCACTCTTCTGTACTGTGGCCAAAAATTATTTACTTAAAAAAATTAATAAAAAATCTAAAACAGGTAGAAAATTATATACATGTAAGACCTTAGCTCCAGTATAAAAACAAAAATATATTGCAAAAGGAAGAGAAATAAATGAGAATAAAAATATACCAGAGAAAGAGGCTCTATATCATTATAATCAATTGTGGTGCTTATGGGAGGAAAATTTTGCTAAAGCGAAAGAAGAAAAAATACTTGACAATTCTATATATTCCAGCACTGAAATATAACTATCAAACTGTTTACAAAATGTCTTCAAGAAAGATCACTAAATTTGATTTACATTTGTAAGAATTCCTGAAAGTTGATTTAAACCTATAATATTTCAATATTTAAAAATGGGAAATATAAATGTAGATGCTAATTATCTGGACACAGGTCTCAAAAATACAAGTTATAAATGACACAAAAGAGTCATGAATTCACTTATAAATACAATTACAGAAAATTATTAATGTTATGGGGAAATCAAATGGACATTAGAAAAGGACACCCACATATTACCGATTAATAAAATAAATTTAAAAAAACAGAATACAATTTAGGTACACATATAGCTTTTTTCTATGTAGAAAAAACACTTCATAAAATGTAAATGTGGAAATTAAAAAGAAAAACTCGAAAAGAAAGAAATCTGAAGTTTCATAAGCTGTGCCAGTTGTGCTTTATGGCTTCGAAACTTGTACTATAAGAAAGAAAGACTCGAGGAATATGCAAGCAACGAAGATTAACCACCTTAGAATAGTGAAGCGATGCATTAGAATAGACCAAATTAAAAAACGAGGATATAGGACAAGATTTTCATTGAATGAAAAAAAAAATATTTCCACGTAGAAAAAGTGAAGAGGTTATCAATAAAGGATTGATAATACCCACATTCTGTTGCAAAGCTATAGAACCCCGGCTATAGGGATGTAGGAGGATTTACATGAAACATGAAGCCGGAATAGACCCCTTCTCCCAATCCTTTATAATACTGTAGTATACTACATTTACACTATACTTGTTTCTCATTTATTTTTCCCAGTAGCTAACCTATAATTGATAGGAAGTTTAAACAAAACTCTATGCAGAAGAAAATGTTTTACATAGACACAAAAAGCAGCCAGTATAACGGGCCTCAATTATGAATTAATAGCGTAATATAAGACTGAAATAATAAGATAATAACTTTGTTAACAATAGAGATATTGTATAAATCATCTGCTAATTATATGATTTATGTCATTTACGTTTAGATTACAGGTACCTATAAAATACCGGGTTAAATGCTTAAATAATTTGTATAAATTTGTAAATAGTCTTATACTTATTTTAAGCAAAATGCAAACAGATGTATTTCAGACATCCGTTAGTAAAATTTAACGCTAATTTCTGACTCATTCTGTCATTGGTACAACATTATTTACGTAAAGATAACTTTACAAGAAAAATATCTTCTTCGGCAGCCTTTTAATTTTTCGTATTTGTTTCTTTGTTTATTAATTTGAAGCGTTTAAGGTAATATTTTTGAAGAAACCGAATTTAAAATTTTAATTGATTGATCATAAATATCCTAAGCTGAAAGAGATCTCAACAATTTAATCACAATAGAGTAAAACGTGATTTTTTATAAAACCATGTTTTTCAGTCAAAACATCATAGTTATATTCTTGTAATTTATTAGGTAAAGCAAACTTTAGTAACAAAATATTTTAATGTAATGCTTATTTATTTTATAGAACATTTTAAATTCTGATCGTATTTTTGAAATCGTCATTCGGTGACAACTCAAGACCATCTCCATTATCACGATCGTTTGCGTTTACAGAATTTGCGGCATTTTGTCGTGGTTGCTAAGTAGTTTTAGTTTAAAATGCAGAGAGAAACAACATTATCTAAAGATAAACGCCTTCAGTAAATATTTGAACATCGTGGGCTTGGGCAAAGAAGTAATCGCGAGTTTTCAATGTGTTTATAGTTGAATTAGCAGGAAAAATGATGTCTACCTAATTCACCATCTCTGAGTATAATAGATCATTCCACCATATTAAAGCCTAAATGCACAAAGTCATAAATATTTTATATACCAAATAGTAGTGATACATATTTAAATTGACCAAAAGATGTTTACTATTGATGGTTGCTTAAGATTAAAATGGGTATGAAGTATTAATTAAAGTGGTAGGGTGTGTATAAGGCGTGTTTATTATATTGACATGCCCTTAATTCCTTTAACCGCTAATATATATTAAAACATACTTTATAACAAAACTTTGTGTTATTATTCCCTTAAATTTCCTTGTAAACACGAACCTCGTTTCATAGAGCATGAAATTGACTGATAAGTATATTGATGTAAAAATGCGAAATTACTCACTGCGCCCTTTTTATAATGTAATATAGTAAAAGCTGTAATAACACCTAATAGGACACAACATTATTTATAGAATACGGAAAAATTATGTTTAAAGAATTAGGAATAGATAAGGAGCTTCTTACTAATTAGAAGTTAAAAATAGTTGTGCATTTATTTACAAAATATAATTTTTACAATCATGTTTCATCTATGCCCCGCGGGTCCTGGGACCGTAGTTGTTTTTGTATTTAGTAGTGGGAAAGAATGGTCTCAGACGCTTCAACGTGGAGGTATAGTCAGCATCATCGCTACGTTTCACTAAGTGACAGATGCATCTCAATATAAAAACTAGTCACACTCTGCCACTCAGTTTACAGGGCTGTGTGGAAGTAGTAAGTAGTTTTGAGAACTATTAGAAGTAAATACATACGTAGGCTTTCACGGCCGGAGTCTTGGTTCTTAACAAACTTTTAAAGGCTTTTTAGCCCTGATCTAATGATCAATTTATATCCTCCGCCATAGTGTCGGACGAAACGTCAGGTCACCACAAATATGAATTTACATTAGGCCAGGACCAAAAAGGACGGAAAAGCTTGTTAAGATCGTTTATAAGTAATCTTTATAAAGGGTTTCTCTACTAGAAATCCAATAATTAAAAGGCGTATTTGAATTAGTGTATGAACTGTACTTTTTTACAATATGAATTGTACTCGCCGTTTAACGCATGAAGAGCGGGATGACATTCACTTGGCGTATGACGCATCAGATGGTAATGTATTGGTGATTCATTTTGAACATTTGTGTATTATAACACGTACTTTAATGAAATAATGCTGTATATTTGACAGAAAATATTTATTTTAGTAAGCTATTGTGCTTTCATTCCTTTTGATGAATATATTTGTTGCTTTAGAGCTAATGTTTACAACACCACAATTAAGTGTTCAAGATAATTTGTTCCTATTCTTGAGGCACGTTCTTTCACCCGTTTCTAATAGTAAATTCCTCGTACATATTTTTCCGCAAGCTGTATGTAGATTTTAGCTACATATGTTTTATAGAACAGACTAGAATAGAAATAATAGAATATTAGTTGTTAAATGAATTTAGAGACAGGTAATTTGACTTATATGCAATGGTATAGCTGTTTCAAAACTAGCTCAATGTCTCGCTGATGCCACTGCTGTCTTCTATGAAGATGCAGAACACAGTAAAAAGAAATAGTGAAAAGGCACTTTTAACATATGCCACTACTGACAGGTTATATACACACTACGCATGTAATGAGACATTAAAAAAAAAAGGAGTCATAGATTAAAGCTGATGACAATGTGCTGCATTTAAAAGAAAATCCTTAATAGAGCATGTTTATATTGAATTTTAATGACAAAGGAGTCCAGTCCTTAAATTGCTGTTGTATAAAAGTAACGCAAGATCTGTATATATATATATATATATATATATATATATATATATATATATATATATATATAAGGCTTGCTTTAAATGTAGGAGAAAAAACCCTGGAAAAAGTTTTCATTTACCAAACATGATATTGTATCAGAAAATGAAATCTGATGGCTAGTGCATACTTCCCACTTGTATAATACATCAGACAAGCCACTGAAGAAATTTCGTCGCTAATTGGTGTATTTTAGTATTTTAAATGAATTTCCAAAAATAAAACTGAAAACAACATTAAAATCTTACAATTCCATTAAGGCTCACAAACCTCTTGACCACCTTAGCATTATACCAGGTTAACGGAGAGAACAGCGACGGTAACAATTTAGAATAACAGCCAAAACTTGTCTTAACTGAAATGAAACTGAGCCGCTCTGCGAACAAAGAACACGAGGGAAACGGCCCACGCTAGAAGCACTGACGTAACAGCAGCTCTAGAATTTTCCTCGTGTGTCCCAAGCAATAAGGACAAGAGACCATTAACAAAGCCTTCCAGCGTGGACACGAGGAAAAGGAAAGGAAGAGTAAATGGTATTAGGTGAAAGAGTAGACAGGAGTGAAAGCAAGAACGGCACATAACTAAAAGGTGGTACAATTATTCTTGTAAATTATTGCTACAATTTTTTTTAAGTTAGTTCATTCAGTAACTACCGATGGTTATAAGTATAGTGAATTACGAACCTCAGAGCGCGGCCACGTACTGGGAGAAGCAAACAAGACAGTACTGCATGTGCAGGTAGCAACCTGTCATTAGTTCGAAGGAGGCTTTGTCAGCGAGTGGTTGTGCATTACGTTTCCTAAAGGAAATAATTAATGTGAAAGGGGAAAGATACATATCTCAGAAATTCCAAGAACTTATTACCAAAGCCTTTGGCATACTGAACATTGGAAAATAGTAGCTAGACTATGCTATTATTTTGAAAGACTCAGCAAGGAGAGACATAATGCACTGAGACGTTCTAAATAGGTATACTAGTTAAGGCAAACTATTCTTGTGTTAAAAAGGCACAAACGTTAAACTGAGAGGCTCTGTTTGGTAAATAGTGCTAACTAGCTGATAGCTAGTAGGGTATTCAGTGTGTCAATGTAATTATTTGGATAATTTAATTGCGGTCGAAAATTAATTAACGAGCTATAAGAATAAGTTTACTATCTGTTATATTAGATCAATGGATTGTGTTTCTACGTGATTTTAAAATACAAGTGTAACTATGTTGAAGTTTTGTTTGTAATGAATGTCGATACTGACATTCAACGTTAGTAAATGCAAATGTCAGGAGATGATTATTGCCGAAGTAGCTTGCTACTTATACTGTTTCATGGTTATAAATAAACAAATATATACTTTTGAAGTACAATTTTTACAGTTTACAGTTAGGTGATTGTGCTGTAACATCTAACAGCAATTTATCAAGTTTAAATCAAATAGATATTGATCAAACTGCTGCCAACAGATAGATATCTTTTTGAGTATTTTTGAGGACGGTTTGAAAAATTCAATTTTGCTCCAGCCTAAAATAACAAAATATGTTCGTTAAACAAGCAATTTTGCATTGGCATAATTTATTATTTAAATATTGTTAAGATTCTTTTACATATTAAGAGCTATGATAGTAGGCGAAAAGGTTTTAAATTATTTAAATTATCTTTTTATGATTTTTTCAAAATGTTTGTGTGAAAATTGCCAATTGCTTGGTACTGCATACACCAACTTCTTTGTCATGTAATGCATTCTGTTATTAAAGAAATAATTCAGGCAAACAATTATTCAGCATATGTTTTGTATTTGGTCCCTTTAGCAAAATTCCATATTTCTCTCAATTTTTCACATCAAAAAGAAACTAGCCTCTCGCTATTACTTGCAATAAATGTGTAATCCAAATCAATTGACATTATTAACACAAATTATTTCCAAGGTATAAATCTAAGGCTCAATTGGTATCCTGTACAGATTATATAAACTACACTATACACGGTCATAATGACAGAAATTCAAGACAATATGGCAAGCACAAAGCATACCTTACAAGAGACAACACAACACAAAACATACATTACAGAAAAACATTAATATCCAATCAAGTCTTATGTGGGACCTGTACGAGCGACTATGCCCTCCACAACTACGCACCGCAGAGAGCAAGGTCACCAGGACTTACTTAAAATGCATACTAATTTTCGGACATTGCGTCCACATGTTTGTTTTTAAAGGCACTTACAACTTACACCAATTGGTTTAAAAATATTTATTAATTGTTTATTGTCCAATTGCTGTAAAGAATTAAACAATGCCTATTTAAAATTTTGGTTATCCCAATCTCTCATAACTGAAAAAGAATATTCCAAATAATTTTGTGATTACGAGCAGATTTGTTACTGGGAATCAACCAAAGCCGGGAGGTTCGGTGTTACGTGCTAAATATATGACATCACAAGTCGCATTATCCCACCATTTCTATTGGTAATCTTTTAGCAGTGTTTAACACCAGTTTTCAAACTGAGGCATCACAGGCCGCGAGCGCTGGTGAGACAGAGGATGAAAGTTAAGAAATAAATGTTATTTGCCAACGAAGTTCTTCAGGTCTGGATTTAGGGTACCTCCTTGGCATTTGCCATTGATGGAAACTGGGGAAAATCTCAGTCAGTGAAGATGGTCCTGCCGGAATCAAGTAACAGACGTCCAGTTTATGAATACATTTCTTAAGGACCTCGGAGACCGTGTCGGTTTATGTTAGTTGTGTTGGCATAAAACTCCAGGGTGGTGAAAAAGGGTACTTTTATTCTGAATAATATCCTCAATATATCTTATTCCAATAACTATTAAATTAATGTTCCTAAAATATGAGTTTAATTTAAGATGAAACTTGTGGCTTCTGCCAAAGTATAAAACATACACTTTGCTTTATTTGAAACAAAATTAAATTTGATAATTTCCAAGCTACATTGTCTGACGGTGAAATTGAAAATATTAACACAGTTGAACATTAATCTTTTCGTTAACTGTTCCCTTCGAAACCTTTGTATATATTCTACTGTGATCGCAGAAAACCTAAAGAGGAATATGCTTTTACTGTTCAACTTGGAAGCAGAATCTATCATTTTCCTCATTATTTTAGCTCTGCGTCACGCTGTGTTTTACACTTGATGCATTTATCCATACCTAACAAGTGCCATCAGTAGGCAAGCTGCAAAGTTTTCGATTACACAAATTAATACAAATTTCTCTAAAATTCTGCATAAATTGACAGTCACTATCCTTCAGTGTTCCTCATTACCACGATGGTGGAATAGCTTTACCCATTTCGACTTTTGTATCTATTGATGCTTTTTATCAACGATAGCGAGCGTTTTTTTTTTTTTTTTTTTTTTTTTTAACTGTTGCAGGCTCAATAAGAGCAGCAGTCATTTAAAGGCTCATCGGTAGGAAATTCAGGTTGGAACCAACCTTTTAAAAAAATCTGAATTGCTGTACAGCTAATGTGCAGGCTTATATTTTCAATGAAAGCTGTGCTTTGAGCGCCCACAGTCTAATGATATAAATGATTTGGTCATTCATGTGTTCCATGCATTAGATCATTAGCAAGAAATCTGAATGTACAAGATATCTTTTCCAAGAAAGAAGATGAAGATTATCAGTAATTATCCATTTTGATCGTGAACTTGCTGCTAAGTCAGTTGGTATACAGAAATAAAATATATTTAGTGTCTGCAACAAAACTTTCAGCAAACTCTTAGTGCAGTGCTGCATGTGGACTTATCCAGCGATACCAATTGAGTTATAAATATCTTACAATTTTGGATTGCAGTTGAACTTAACGGACAAAGAAGACTGCTTCCAGTTCGAATATAATCCTTGTAGATAATATAAAGAAAGTTCTGGTCGAATTTGTAATAAAATTTGGGCAGGTTTAATGTAACAGCATAAAATATTGCAGTGATTTTTCTATCACTTACCTTCATACGATTCAGCAAATTGCCAAAGTTGGTTTATTAAACATTTTTTTTTACATCTCTCTAAGAAATATGTGTTTGAGTTCGTCAAGTTCACTACTATAATTCATTTACTGTTTAATCGGGCTACAGACTTGGCTTCTGTTTTATTCCTGTTCTTCTCAAGGCGGCATTGATATTTCTTGCCTCAGCTCGCTCTCTTCTTCTATCTTCTGGTTGTCCTAGAGATCTCTAAATTCCATTCCTTTTTCCTCGCCGCCCTTTATCTCTCTAATCCAGAAGAATCCTTCGATTTTCTGTGTCCATTATGAATTACCACTCTGCATGTATTATTATCAAAATGCTCATTGAGGCCGTTACTAAATGCAATTCTTTTTAAAAATATTGTTTTCAGCTATTCTTTTTTCAGCTTATGCCAAAAATGGAAGATTTTACAACAGCTGCGATTAACATGTATTAGAGGCCGAGTAGAGACTTGTCCGTACCTTACTCCGAGATCCAGTTGCAGTTTCAACAACTACAGTCAAATATGTTGAAATTATTTTTCTTTTCAAGTTTACATCCAAATGAAAAAAATAATAATAGTCTCTTAGTAAGTTACGTGACTTTAGTACAATTAACCAAGCATTTGTCATTTATGGGCAGTACATCTAGAGCAATACTTTTTTTCATTAATTTTACTTAAAAGAAAAGATAATAAATATATTATCTTACTTGCATGAAATTTCCTTAGTTTTGTTATTTGGGGATCTTCACACTTGTAAACTCCTACAAGCTAGGTACTCTTGAAAGTGTACGCAACATCCTGGGGGGAAACTCCTGTCTGAACTGCGCCCATAACTATCTGGAGACAAACTGAATGTACTGAATTAGATGAACTTCTTACTAAATAGTTAAATCACAGATATTTACAGAAAGCCATATAACAGGATGTATATTGTACTGGAAAGTTTCAAATGTCGAAATGTTCTGGAAAGTTCAGATTGTTTATAAAGGAGTTATAACACTTTGGACAGCTTTAGGTTGTTTATAAATATATGGCATGGATTGATTGCAATAAAAGAGTACCCCTACAAGTAGACTTAACGCAGGATTTTGAAGGGTACATCCGAAAAATATATTTATCGTAATATTGTGGAATATTTTCCAATCAGTGCTGCATCACAATGTACAATATAAAGTATCAACGATTTAGAATTAAATCCAGAAAGTTGCAGTTTTATACAAATATAAAATTAATCTATGTTTTCCTTGAAAGTTCGGTAGCAACCGCTACATATTAATAAAACTTACACAATGTTAACCAAAATTATTTTTAATAATCAATTAAATTTAAAACATGTTCCGCTGAGTTTTCCAAACTTTTAAATATGTGGACTATTCTGTAGTGTAAGTTCATATTTCTTACTTGTAGTTCCAGTTCCAGAAGAAATCGCAATTTTAAGTAAAGCATTGCCATAAAAATAATGCAATCCATGTTTGTAAATATTTATATGTAAATTCTTTATAAATCAGCATGAAAATATATATAATGCACATAAAGTTAAAAATTCAGTGTTTTTAAGCCAAAACCTGATGGTCGTTGCCAGAAAACTAATGAAATACTTTATACAGTTAATAAATTTCCAACCCATGTTAGGTCCTCTACAAAAGCTAAATGATATTACTGTTGAACAGCAGCAATAATTATGATCTTGACCCAAATTTAAACATCGCAATAAGCTATAACATATCGTCAAAAATGGTTACAAAACAATTGTAATTTTGTAAAATTATCAATATATCAAATGTAATAATTTAAAATTATAAAAATTAAATTTATATTTTCTTCATCTAAAATCTGACAGACGTGAATTATCTGAAGAATATGAAATCAGAAAATTAGAGCATACTGTTAGTTCAGAATTACAACTTAAGTAAACTGAGCACAATGAAGATAAAGAAGGAGCAAGAAATTAGCGAGAAATGACTGACAACAGAAAAAAAAACATTTTTATGATGATATGTTTTAACTTACAGAATGTAGTGCTCACATTACTATAAGTTGTTTCTCCTATAAAAGTAAATACAATATGATTCCACTTTCCAAAGAAGCATTTTATGCATTTTGGATAAAAATAATTACAGGTAAGTCTGACAATTACAATTTTCAAACATCTACATAACTGTACTATAATTATTGGAAATGGCTAGAGGTTGAAACATACTGCTAAAACATTTCCATTCATTCATGCCTAGATCCTTAATACAAATCGTCCTGGGTATTCATCAATTTATGTGCTGGAAAGAAGAGCGCTTAGCAAACAAAAATATTTCTTATTATCAATGCATGCTAAAAAAGGATGCTACAACAGGAGAGAAAATACTGAGTTTAGAGTACTACAGAAAAAAATAACTTATTTTGTTAGAAATGTACAAACGTGCTTTCTATAAAGAGGTGATGAGGTTAAATTTTATTATTTATTGAAATGTTTCTTTCTTCAATTACGTATCAGGGAATCTTCAAGCATTATTCCCTCTGGGTTAAGTTCTATGTGCATAATTGTACTATAAAGCTGAATTTAGAAACAGAAATATCTACCTGCAAAACTCTAGTTTAATATTTCACACATATAATTTAGTTGCATATTCTTCAAATATTGTAGACTGTGGTGGTGGCATACAAGAGCCAAAACACATTAATTTCATTTTAACTTTCAATTTGCTTCGGATCACTTTCTTGTAAAACGGTTCCTTGTAGAGAGAACCCATTTATTCTAAGGTCATGATAAGTAATATGGTTTCGAATTTGATTTCCTGCGAACACAAGGTATATTGGGTTCCTGGCATTTGCGGTGTCATTAATTTATTTCATTCATTGTCTCAAAAACCTATGGCGGTCAGCATGGGAAATTAGACGTTTATATAAAAAAGTGTAAATACATCAGAAATAGAAGTCTTTCTGCACTGTATTCATGCGATCAACTTCAGTTTCATACTTTCACTCATCCCCCATTCTTTTACATTTAGCATGCATGTGCACTGCTACGCATTCAGCTCTGCTGCTCAGAGAAGAGGTACTCAGGAAAGTGACAAGGGCTTGCGCTGTTTAGAGGTTTCCAAAATATTCAGCACATGAGAAATGTGAAATGTTAAACATTAAGTAAAGTACTTTAATTATATCAACATATTGCACTCAATCAATTCAAGGGAATAACGTTATTTCGATTCCGTATAAGAAAAAGTTTCACTCGATAGATAAATATTTTCATTTAAAAACAGCACTAAATCCTACTAACTAAATGAAATTACCTTTAACTTGAATATCATACACACTTTTTAGACAAAAGTTAATATTTATAAATAAGTTACTACTATCATTTCAAATCGTACCTTGTTCCAAAGAAATTATTACGAGGAGCATGGAAAAAAGGTACACAAATGTAGAATATTGCTGCTAATATCGCAAATATGGTAAATAGTGGCGTTTAAACGTATTTTACATGTAAATACGTTTTGTTACAAATAAATATCTTGATATATTATACAAAATTGACGTTTAAAATGTAATATTCTCCCGTTGAAATAATTGTACTACATGCACAACGATGGGATTAGTTATTGATTTTTCTGAGCTTGAAACAGCTATATTATGACAAATATGGTTGGTTACCTATGCAAATAAATCCGAGATATTCGTTTGTATGCTATATAAATAATTGTCCTGTGGTATGATTTCTAGACAGCCCTCAGGAATGAGTTAAAATGTTTATGATATAATAACTATGTAATTAGTATCTATCTATGTAATCATCACATTCCGCATTAAATAACACTTGGTAAAACTGAAGTGTCGTAAATGTTTAATTTACTGATTGATACAAAATTTAGTTTCTTATTTGAGTGTCTTGTGTTAAAAGTAGTAATTTAATATGAGCGGTTTACTAAATAAAACTTAGCTTACTGCTACAACATGAACATTGTTGTGGATAAGTGCACTATACCTCATTATTACGGGGTATAAGCAGTTAAGAGGAACAACTAGCACCCAGAATATTTTGAGTTACGAGAGTGTTTCGATTCTTTTTATAGTTTCAATTTTATTAACTTTTGCAAGATATTCATACGTAGAAGCTCGAAAGTGACATTACTGAAAACCGCGTTCTCCTGATCGGACATTTAGCTCGAATATTCCAAGGAACCAAAGAATACAAACTGTCAAATTAAATGTAGGAAGATAAACTTCATTTTCACTCGTGTATTTGGAAACGATAGTCATTTAACACTCTATGCATAGTGATTTACAGTGAAGAGCTAATGTCAGTGCGATTTTGAATAAAGGTATGCATTTAAGTCATTCTCTACAAGGACTTACGTCTTTGGACTTGCTTTCACAGAAAATTGGTATACTTTTAACAAACTATAAACAAGGTTTTAAAATATTACAAATAACTAATTAAAGGAAAAGCTGCATATTCGACTGTATTTGATTACAATATTTTAAAATATTCAGTCAAAGTTAAAAGCTTTGACACAGGACATTTAAATGAAATCATGCTCATTAAATGACTTTGAGTACATTAAACGTCTAATAGGCTAAAAAATATATCTGCCTTTTGTCTCTTCCTTGAAGCTTCTTTTAATTAGGTTCGCGCGTTTCTTAAATTCTAAAAGTTTAAAACGTTTTCTAAATTCCAAAGCAAGGTAATATTTATAAATTCAAGACATACTTTCTATTCTTATGATGAGGACTCAATACAAGAATTAAAGAAAATAAAGAAAATAAAATTTATAAATTCAAAGAAAAAAATTGTATAAAAGAATAAATTAATGTATAATTTTAACTTTAGAGAGAATCCGTCAATGAGAGCAATGAAATAGATTAAAATTTAAAAACGTCCAATAATATATGGAACTATAACTTTTTTGAAGAATAAAATCCGCATAAACACACACATTTGGTAAAAGCAGTGCATGTATCTTTATTGTTAAACATTCCATATATATATATATATATATACATATACATACAATGCATGGGTCATCGACCTTAATTAAGGTACACAATTGGGAAGAGAAAAAGTAATATAAATATAAAACAATAATAATAAATAAATAAATCAGAAATTAAAATGGAAAGAGTGGCATTATTACTTAAAATTACACTTACAAACCAGAAAATTAATTGCTTCCTACTTTGCGCACTTGGCTAGAAAAATTCCCATAGTCGACCAATTAGGATGATGTCTTATTCCCTGTTATGATTATGCAATTGTTCATCATGATATTAGTTTACATTTTTATTGCTTTTTAGCACAGTGTGATCCGAAATAAGATCCAGACATGACGATATAATTCTAAAATTGTTTTTTTTTATTTTTTGAAAATAGCGTTTTTCTCAGATGCTTCCAGTGGGTATATTCGGCCAAAACATGTATCCATTCCTCATTATCTCTCCAAAATAGAGATAACTCAATGGCTATTACAATAATGACATAGGCATATGAAAATCGAACTGTACAAAGAACTGATAAATGTAAAAACGAAATCACATTAAAAATGTTTATGACCAATCAGATAAAAATAAAAATAAAAACTCAGAAATACAAGAAATACTTCAAATATTGCATGTTTCACTCCATCTCTGCCCCTGATTGTTCAAGCTAAATTACATAATTCAATAAAATTTTACCCGCAAATATCTTTGCATATGAGAAACTTCAGCGTGGAAGCACACGAGTAGTCGCCCAATTGTGCATTCGCTATCAGCGGCAGTAGTGTAACACATGACTGTGCTGTTGTTACGGGATCGTCGCTCAGTACATACAATACAGTATGAACCGATTCACTATAGAACACATAATGATAAACTGCATTGATTAGAGAGAGCAAATTTATTGTCCTGTTTGCACAGGTAAAATTCTCCATTTAGTTCTGGTAAAGAACTGGAAACTATGAAAAACTTGTTGGATGTCCATGAATAAGAGAGACGCAACGATTCTGGAGGTAAAACACGGTTTAAGAACTCAGCAAAAAGTCCTTGCGTAAATTGTCGCAGGAGATAGGGGCTGCCACTTGAACGTGCCAAATGGTTGCGAAAAATAAGAAGAAAAAAGGCAGAGCTGCATGCATGTTATTTCTGTGGAAGAATTGTGACTTCCATCTGAACAGTTGTGCTCATTTACTGTCATTGACTCCAGCAGGTTGCTAGTGCATATTCGGGAGTACTGAACTACACGTGGTTCTTATAAGAGGCATGGTTACATCTGAGTGAACTCGGTAATTTCCATAATACTCGTATTTGTCCTATGAGACTCCTCATAGAGTACACTAGATGATAAACTTGGGGTGTGGTATATATAAATTTAAGTTTTAATAGTTTAAGCAAAACATTGGTTAATTATATTATTGAATTATTATTCCATCCAATAAGACAGTTATTAATAAAAGCTGCTAAGTTATTATTCGAGTGAATAAATCCATTTCATTATACACCCCCCCCCGTGCTTCTAAACAACGGTAGATATCACAGTCTAAATGAACATCTTCCATTAGTCTGTAATCAGTTAGATGGTAAAAACTACCTTTTGGGTATTTTAATCGTATTGTGTATTTGCCACACCACTAACGTCAACATGAGTGAAATACTTTTCTTCTTTGGATGTAGTGTCATTTATAAAGGAACTCGGCCGACAAGATTGTATGACCTTACCTCATCATATGAGCAGCAGTTTGGAACCTCAACGCCAGTGGAATGTAGTTCAACCACTTCCAAATTCTTGCGTTAACCCATATGAATCTTACATGAAATCTCCAGTGAATTGCAACACTTGCAAGTCATCTCCCTTTGCGCTTTACGCACCATTGCATTAAGAGAGCATGAGGGCTGTAAACGACCATGACCTTTTGCAGGCCTTGTACGCCTTACCACGTCGGAGATCATTCACGAAAACCGCCAGGTCAAGCAGTTGAGCTATAAAACGATCGTTGCCTATTTTAGTCTTCAGAAAATAAAACAAAAATTTGGTGTAAAATTGCATTATGTGGCCTACCATTTGATTTGGACATATGCTAGGTAAACTTATTTTTTATTTTTTTCTCGCCACTATTTCAACTGCCACAAGCAAATATTTTACGAGAGGAACTTACACATGAATGGGCTGATGCGATGTGAAGAAATGTCACGCCCTTGTCTCTGTTTATAATGTGGTAACTCTCGTTAGATTGTACTACATTGCTGTCCAAAGTAGGAGACACAAAACTTACTGGGAAATGACTTAAGACCTTTATAAATGGACATGGAGGTAAATAATGGGGCTTCAGAAAGGGGTAAAGCAGCAGCCGTAGGTATGGCAGACAGATATGGAAACATCGCTCAGACACCATAACAGCAGATGTATTTGGATTATCTAAATATGTGAATAGCACATCGAGAAAGGAAACAGAAAAAATTCTAAACGTAAATCGTCCAATTGCACCAAAGCATTAACAGTTGAAAAGAATTTCCATATACTGTGTCTTTCATTCAGAATCGAAAATATCAAATGCACAGAAAATTTTTTATAAATAATCAAAAGACAAAGATGCCCATACCGAATGTACATGTGTTCACCTATCGACGTAATGTAGGCAATTATCTTTAGGCCACTGAGCTTTATATTTTGTCAAGATTATTTCCATACTAATTAGTGTGTAACTTAATAAGAGAACATTAATAAGTTCTGTAAATCAGTCAAAGGAAGATTATACATTTCTTTACAGAATTTTGAATAAATTACTTAATATTTCCCTATGAGCTATTCTCCGAAATTATGAAAGAAGATTTTTACTACTGTTTATTAATTTATTTTCACATTTCATCTATTTTAATTTGATAATTTCTTGTTTTATAGTTTTAATGAATCCCAGTTTCCCACACACATTTTCAATGTTGTGCTTATTTTGTATCTGTAGTATCCAGTTTTATTGATCATATAAAATTCTATCCTTTTATGAATCTCTATTATATCATATCAGGGCTAACGTAATTTCATATTCACTTAAAATGTTTGTCTAATACCTTTTTTCTCTATTACCTATTTGGTAGTAATGCATTATCCCTTATTTGTTACATTAATTTATTGTTCCATAATATATTTTTATATTGACTGCTTCTGTTGCTAGCAGAAAAGTTATATTTTGTAATTATTTAATATTCGTGGACCTTTTCTATGTAAATTATTGGTGTATCCAATCCATTCAAATAAATGAAAACGTCAGATTTCTAACCTGACAAACTGTTTCCTCTTTAGCTCTGTCTATATTCATATTCATACTAAATACAAAGAAAATAAAAGAAAATAAAAATCTGTAATACTACATCCCGGTACCTTGTTTCCTAAACCGGAACATATATTTCAGGACTTTTACTCTTTATTATTTGAAAAAGTACATGTTTACATTTATTACTTTATTATTGTTCAGCTTTATCTATGTCTAAAGAATAACTAAAAACAAAACGGGATTAAATAACTATAATTACAATTAAAATAGATAGAAATTGATGGAGAACAAAAGAAAAAGTACTATAAGAATGTTTATTTTAACATATACAATAAGACATATAGATCAACTAAGCTAAATTATAAATCTCCATACATGCTGGAATCGAGCACTGACCTACAACAGGTAACCAGCTGTTAAAAATAAAAGTAAAATTTACGAATCAACACCATTATTTAGTTACTAAATTAAAATAAAAACTGTTCCACCGGTTTCCGGCGAAAAAGGGTACTGGTATCCTGTGCAATTATAATTTACCTTAAAATTTCTTTCTTCTGTGTCGCAAATAAGCTACGTAACTTAAATTCAATGCTTCTTATTTATGTATAAAACAATTTTAAATATACACCGAACAATTTCTACCCTAATACCTAACTTATGTGTAATTTAGCTTCCCTTACGTTAAAGTAAGCATTATTATTATTATTATTATTAATAGTAACATTTTAATACTAGTTATTTTATTAATAAATACATTTTTATAAATATTATTAAGTTTAATATTGTTCACTTATTTTTAACCATTAACTTGTGTTATTTTTCTCTGAACACTTAACTAGAGTTTTGCATGTTATATTTGGAAACTATGTATCTATAATAAAATACTCCCTTAGTAATTAATATACATTATCTTCCTTCCCGGCTCCTCTCCCTTCACCTCACTATCTCTTCTTTTCCCTTGGTAGCTGCAGTACCTCCCTCTGTGTTGTCGTTCTCGTTTTTGTCTTTGAATTTTCTTACGCCGGCTCCTCTCTCCCTTCATCACCCTTCTTCTTTTCCTTGAACTCCTCCCTTGGTGGCTGCAGTTTTCCTCCTCCTGTGAGTTGTCGACCTCGTTCTAATCTACCTCTTCTTCCACTCCTTTTCGTCTGTTCTTCTCCGGCCTCCAATTTGTATTGTGGAACGTTCCGTTTAGTCATCATCTTGATCTTCCTCTCCTTTCACACTGCCTCCTCCTACTTGTGAAATTTGATCTTTTACTTGATTGTCATCTGTAGGTAGGTTCATTGTTGGCATGTTTGTTAAATTAATGGTGCGTAACCTTTCTGGTCTTCTCAATACTTGTTCGTCTTATACTGGCAATTGTATCTCCTCCAGTTTAACTCTCTGCTTCCAGGCTTTCGCTTATTTTGTGAGCTAAGATTTCAAGATGGTGGTATAATTTTTCTGTTCTTAGGATGTATTTTATCTGGTATCCACTTACCGCCATTCTCTCCTCTTATGTTCTATTATTTTTAATTTTTTTTAAATAGTGTTTAACTCCCGTTTTTTACTACTGAGGCACATCAGGCGGTGAGCAATGATGATACATGAAATTATATATTGCGAAAGGATTTTTAAAGGAAGGAAACGCTCCAGGCCTAAGTTTAGGGTACCCCTGGCATTTGCCAGTTATGAGGACTGAGGACAATCTGGAAAAAAATAAGTCAAGGAGAATGGTCCTGGCGGGATTCGAGCCCCAGACCTCCCGTTCACGAGTCCGCGCCTTAAAGACCTCGGCCACCCGTGGCGGTGTGTTCTATCATGATATCTCTTACATTCAAATAGGGCATCTCCTTGAGTATCTTGCGTATGACAATATTTACAGCTGCCGTTATTTCATTTTTTAAATTTTGCACCAATATGTGCCATTCGGACTGGATCATTTTAGACAGTGAATCAGACTTTTGTTGGTTTTATATGCATTTGTTTAAACCTTTCTGAGATATTACTAAACAAATTATACGTTCTTCTCTCTATATTGATTTCATCCCACTCTTGTTGCCAGTTAATTGAAGCTTATATTTTATATGAAGATGTCGTAATACAATCTTTTCCAGCTATTTCAGTAACTTTATCATAATCTCTTTTCTTAAACCAGTATACTGCTCACCTTAAACGTATTAACGTATTAATATACCTATCGGCCAAATTTTATATTCATACTCTTTTTCACCACTGCAATAAAATATGTACATGTATCTATATATTTATAAACATTTTCTCTTGACTTATGTGGACAGCACTTGTGGCCGAGGTCACAAGATATGGACTCGCGAGCGGGAGGTCAGCGAGTTAATACGCACCAGACCCATGTTCCCTGACCGAAGTGTTTTCCAAGTTTTCCTCAGTTCTCATTAATGGTATACTAACTTTAGACCTGGAACATTTCCTCCCAAATAAAACTCTTATCATAATTTATAATGTGATGTCATTTAACATCAGTATCCAAAGTCTGTGAAGTCTCAGTAGTAAATAGAGGCATTAAACACTATTCACAATTTAACTATGTGGGATTTTACAGAGAAATGATTTGCAAAATTAATATTCCTCAGACCACCCGCTTATATTTTCGTAACCTGCTATTCCTATACCCAAAACGCGAGTTCGAACCTGGCCAGGACCGATGGATTTTTTCGGGCGTAAAAATCCTAAGTATGGCTTCCTTCGGAAGGGAAGTAAAGCCGTGGGTCCCGTGTCGTACATTTTCGGCACGAAAAAGAACCTCAAGCCTGAAAGAGAGGCCTCTGAGCAAAATTTGTCGGCCGTTTCACGCCCTGAGTTGAATGGGACGCTGATGACCTGAGCTGTTAAAGAGCGTCCTTAAATGAATCAATCAATCAAAAGTAACCTGCTATCAATAAAGAAATGTTAGCATACGATAACATCCTATATATATATATATATATATATATATATATATATATAAAGAAATGTTAGCTTACGATAACATCCTATATATATATATATATATATATAGCCCGCTTTCCGTTTTTCTTCCACGGATATAGTTTAATTTATTAACAGTCATAATAACGTGTTTTATTTGAATCTTCTAAGTAGCCCATATTCTGATTAAGACCAAATTGAAACATGATAATACACGGTTCAAATGTAAACGGAGTTAACAAAGCGGAATATTCGGTTCAGTATTCATGCACACCTTTCCATGTAACACAACTGTGTTGTTATTATTATGGTTTCAAGATGGGTAGCTCAGTAACTCGTAGTTTGGCTCTGGTATTTCTTACCGTGAACTGCATGTGCATCATTGACATTAAAAGGTCACAGTATGAAACATTATAAGAAAATGTCCACTCGTGTTGGAGTGATTGGAAGCTTAACTTTCGACTTTTTAGAACCCAATTGTTACAATATATATTAATTTTTAATTGTATTGCCTTTCAATATCATCTATCAGAAACATACAATTATTAACAATCATGTTGGTTTTAATGCATTCAGATACGTTTATTATCTTAATATGTAACTGAATTTTTTTAAAATCAAAATTAGAGCTGTAGGTAGCACAGCACATTGAGAGCGTAGTCCTGCTCGGCTAGCTGCCGACATAGAAGATACTTTAGGCAGGGATCAGTGGTCAGTGTGTCCAATGCTAATCTCAGCTCTTACTATCTCTCCATTAGAAAGATATCAAATTGTTCTCAAGAGTCTTTTGGCACTCCGTTCCAGGACACACGAATGAAATATTTTTCAAAAATGCCAAGGATAGGAACGAGTTCACCGGATTCTCAACCAGACATACCGATTATTAGGCCAAGGAAACGATCTTACCATTCGCCTTATACAGAGTGTTCCAAAATTAGAGCATGAACTTTTAAGATCAATTAAATAACGTTATTTAAAGTACTTTTGTAAAAAAAAAAAAAAAAAAAAAAAAAAAAAAAAAAAAAGCAATGGGCTGCTAAGTGTTGCTTCTGTGCAACAAGGTATTTTATCATTAAAGCTTCCCCGTGGATTGTTTACTCCTTTAGCTAAGTATCACGCTTCCGCGCAATTTTATTAGCCCTTCACTCAGTATCGTGCTTGCATTCAGTTTGTTTACTTGAACTCAGTATCTGCTTCTTCCTCATTTGTTTACTCCCTAAGCAGTATCATACGTACTTCCAGGCAGTGTGGTGACTTATTTGTTCTCAGTATCGGTCTACCATTGAATAGAAACCCAGTTTGTTCACTTCTACGATACAGACTTGGAAAATTATCAACTGAATGAGTTGAGGGACATCCATTAGGCATACGAAGCTACTTGTGGTTTTGGTCATGAGGCTCAAGGGCTTTACCGGGAACAATTTCCAAACCAACAAGTTCCATATCACAATACCTTTGCCAACATTGATCCTAGACTACACGAACTGGGCGCATTAGATAGACGAGCAGAAGGTCAAGGACGGCGGCTATCTGAACGAACTCCTGAGGCTGAGGAAGCAGTACTGAGGTGCGCAGAGGACAATCCTTGTACGCTATAGCTCGACAATTGAACTTAAATTGCTCCGCGGTCAGTAGAATTCTACAAGAACAGGTATTACATACGTTTCGTTTTCAAAAAGTCTATGCTACTATGGCTGGTGATTGCGACAATTTTGTGCATAGTATTTAGTACCAAACTCAGCAGCAACAAGACATTTCAACACACACGATGTTCACGGATGAAGTATGCTTCACGGTGAAGGATACGCTGATGACCTGAGATGTTAAAGAACGTCCGTAAATAAACAAAAATAGTGAAGTATTGTTTAATTCTCACATTTTACATATGTGGGCTTTGAAAAACTCCAAGCTACATTTGTGCGGTCAAATCAGTTCAAACTTGGTGCGAATGTGTGGGCAGGGATTGTAAATTAATTTCTCGCAAGACCACATATTTTGCTGCTACGATTCAGCGCCAACAATTACGGGTGTTTTTGAAACAAGTTCTGTCAAAGTTACTGGAAATCGTTCCTCTCAATATCAGAAGTACAGTATGATTTCAATATGACTTGCACAAGCTTACTTTGGCAATGAAGTATGCCGTCATCTGACAGCTACATGTGGTAATCACTGGATAGGTCAGGATGTACCCGTTACTTGGCCGGAGCGCTCTCTTGACCTTAATCCTCTTGATTTCTACTCTTGGGAATACAGGAAGTACCTTGTTTACAAAACTCCTGTTGAGGCCCTAGAAGATCTTGTAGCACATATAGCTGGCGCAGCTAATGAAATCAGAGACATGCCTGGCGTCTCTAAGAGTATAACACTTCGATGCGCGCTTTGTTAGGAATTGAATGGTCGTGTGTTCTAGCCTCTTCTTTGAGATGAGAATGATGTATCTATATGTTTCAGAATGTAATTTAGCACTTCAGTAAGCGTTAATAAATTGAATTTTGTATGTTTTGTTTCTGTTATCGTGTATTCTTGGTTCAAATGAATACTGTATAAATTATAATTGGAATTATTTATTATTATTATTCACATATCGGACTACTTCAATCTCCTCATGCAATTCATGCAAAATTATGTAAAATCATGCAATTAGTGGTTAACCTTACTACACAAACGCAACGAAACGCGGCAGCCCTTGGGTTCCTTAACCAAAAGTGCCTTAAAAACGACAATCTATTCTGTCCCAAAGTTTGTCGGGTTAATTTTGGGATGCTTGGTATATTCATTAAAATTTCGCCCAAAAGGGGATTTTTAGTTTTATCTAATTAGTTAAATAACGAGATGCATGATAATTTACTATGCATAAGAATATTCCTTTACTATGTTACTACTGTCATATGGAAATATTTGCCTCAAATACGTGACAAAGGAAGAGGCCTTTGAAAATCTTGTTTTATAGGGATTTATTATTGTAAAAAGTGTTTATTTGGTCATTTATTTGTTGACTTTTGTACACTTTACTGTCTCTATTGTTTTAATTAATGTTATATTGTGTTATATTGTTATATGTTATATTGTGTCTATTTTATTAATGTAGCACATATGTAGCCTTTTTACGTTATAAACAGCTCTGTACCATCACATGAAATTGTCCGAAATCTATACTCCACGCACAGTTTTCTAAAGAATATATATATATAGTGCATCCTTTCTTTGGTCGAAGAGGTTATTAAAATATTTATATCTGAAAATGTAAAAAAAAATCAAGAAAATATTGTTAACAAAGTTATATACCAGTACTCTTCGGTATCATTATCACAATAATCTTTCTTCATCTCAAAAACCTATTTTCGTTAGTCTATTTTAAAGTATAGAGTGAATACTTGGATGCATTTCACACCATTAAATGTGAACAATTAAAGGGCTGTAGTTAAGATTGCAGTCCTGTTCTTAGGTGCCACCTTGAAAAACATATTAACGAACTTTTATAGCATGGAAAAATTCAACATCCCGATACAAAGTATGCATATGTTCTTCATAATTTTATAGTGGATATCAATTAAAGTATGTGGCGGAAATGATTTTGATTGATTGATAGGCATCTCTACCCCCAAATTAGTTGGCGAACTGATATCACGTATTAAATGAGTATACTCAGTACTTAGAACGACTTTATATTTCTTTTCTTTTTTTCTTTTTCTTTCTTTTTTTTTTTTTTTTTTTTTTTTTTACTTATAGCGTGAATTAATCATTTTGTTACATACCAGATATCTTAATTTGCATTTCTGTCACGAAAAATGTTTTTATGAAAGAATATGAACTAATAGACGATAAAATCATAAAAATAACAACCTTTACATACGTTTTAGTGTGGCGTGGATGCTAGATCCAATAGTAACAAACGGGAGCGGCAAATTGGGAAACGCGGAGTAATATTCTACTAGAAAATATTATAGTACCTATAAGATAGATTCTATATGTGTTAAGTTAAACTTTAAAGGATATATGGAAATTATAAAAGTAGATAGTTGTAAGTGAAATAATACACAAACAGAAAAAAGTAAAAAGCATTAAGAAAAAAATAAATAATAACTCCTTATTACAAGAATCAACCAGAGATAGAAGAAAGCTTCTTATGATAGATGGTACTTATACAAATTGTATCAACATTTAAATGAAAATTAATATATTAATAAAATTATTTACAATGTGTTTTAAACAGTGGCATTGTCCAGCAAATTCTACTTCCCTTGGGAGCAAGTTCTAACCCTCAGTAACGGAGATGGTATATGATAAAGTATACGAATTATTAGTTATACCTAAATGACGATGTGTAGATAAAACTCCAAAACCGAAGTTAAATAATCTGGAATAGCTGTACGCAGAATTGAGAAAAGAAGATTAGGAGAATTCAAAATTCCGCGAACTTTGTTTTAACCTCTAAAGAGGTAAAAATATAACCGTATTTACAAATATATCATATACATGCGTGCTATACACGTGATAATTTGTTACTCAGTTTTGCACCTGTTGGTTAACAGAGCTTACAATATATCGAAATGTGGCATTATCAATGTTGGTACTTAGATCTTTACTTTTCATTTATCGAGAATAAAATACTTCTTTTAGCATGAAAAATAGATGTTATAACATGTTATGAAATATTCACAGCCAAAGTAACGTTCATTTTAGACAAATGTATGTAACATTTAATAATTTGCAATTAATTTTCTTTAGTAAATATATGTGTTATTACATTCAAAATGTCCTTTCAGTTTGGAATGCGGTGTAGCTAGTTCGGCTGCGTAGAACGTTGGACGATTCCATGTCAAATCGGACGGAAAATTAGAACAATTAACTCCACTTTTTAAAAAAATTATTATATTACTATATCGTATGAAGGCGAATGGTGTCGGTCTTGGTAATGTAGTGGTAACCGTACTTGCCTTCTAAACCCAAGATCGCGGGTTCACTCCCAGCCAGGACCGAAGAATTTTTCAGGCGTAAAAATCCGAAGCATGGTTTCCTTCGGAAGGGAAGTAAAGCCATGCGTCCCGAGTCGTACATTTACGGCACAATAAAGAACCACAAGGCTGATAAAAGAGGCCTCTAAGCAAAATTTGTCGGCCGTTTCATGTCTTGATTTGAATGGTAGTGCTGAAGACATGAGATGTTAAAGAGCTTCCGCAAATAAACCAGATAAAAAGAAAAAGGCGAATGGTTTTGGGAAGTATGATATCCCAAGGTCTAATATTTTTAATTAACAATTTGTTCAAGATTACCGTATTTTATTTATTTACTTTATAGATATAGCTCTCGGACCTCTTAAAATACCAATGTGAACAATGGATTATTTTAAAGCTTATATATTCCCGAATATAACGATTTTTAAAACATAGTCATTAGCTGACAAGCCTTAAAAAACCGCATATTTTATGCATATTTGGATGATTTATCCACAAAGGAAATGAAAAGTATAATATGGCAAAATTACTAACTATTTAATCAAATATACTTAGTTTACCGGTTTCTGCTCCAAGGTAAACTATTATGAGGTAGAGATTTTATACCTGCCATCAGCTATTATAAATTGTTAACAAAGATCTTTTTACTTCAGGAAAAATACAACAGGGCTCCTGAGAACTTGAGTACCCTTAAATAAAATATTCTGTCATGTGTCGTATTCCAATTTGAATACATAAATCCTAAAACGTCTTTTGCGCTTCATTTTCTTTATGTTTGTATACATGTACAACACAAAGTTCATTATTTTTTTATTATTTATGTTTCAAAATATAGAGCTTTACAGCAAGCCAACCTTGACCACTAAAGAGAAATCTGTCATGAAATTTAGCCTACTCTTCAATCGTTGTGTATTCTCTCCATTCCGTTTCCCTTGCTTTACAGAATGCTAAGAGCTTGGAAAATTGAACTTCTGAAGTAGTAGAAGCCCAACTTACTTCCAACTTTATATTTTTAATAATCCTTTGAGTTTGTACCTTACATTTCTCGTATTTCACCCTCTTACAACCATATAATAAAAAGGACTTGCTAGAAATCAAGGGTTATTAGATCTTAAGCTTTTCTAAATACGGTTCAAGTTCGGTATTTTCAAAGTCTTGTGCCAGCTGTTTTCTAGGTAAGATGAAAAATGTAAATAATTTTGCACACAAGGTACGTAATGAAAATAAAGTGTGTATGTATATTTCTTTTTTCTCATTGCAAGACTATCTGCATTCGCAAGCGTACCACACTTCCCCTTTATAACGAATTAACCATAGATTAGCTAGCATTTAGGTTTATAGTTCAGGAGGAGAAAAACAGTATAAAAGTCCCACTAAAACTACTTACTGACTGCGAATCGAATCCTGGACCCCATTAGTTCATAAACACTGGACTTTTTATAGTTTGTCGTCCGTTTCACCACGGCTGGTAGATCGGCAGTCAGATTAGCCCCAGGTGTAATATATGTTAACTGATTCAATGTTCTCACAATTACAATAAAAATAAAAGTAAACACGATTTTTATGATAGTAGTTGCTGGAAATGTCCTACTGCATCCATTTTTTATTTTATTTTTAGAAAATAGTCATTCATGTGCATCAGATCTTCCTGAAAATACCTAGATCGGCATATCAGTCAACTCCAAAAATGCTCCGAGCATATCATTCCTGTTTCTTTTTGTGTTTATTGTATTTTAAAAAATATAGCTCCAAAATTCTCTATATGTATTAGCTGTGCACCAAACACGGATTTTCTCTTCGCGCTAGGTGAGTTTCGCTTTAAAATCTGGATTTCCCGTATTTCAATACCCGTTATTTTGCAGCGAAATATGACCACATTAAAGGAAAGTAAAGAATATAAAGTGTGGATCAATTACCCTTAGCATTAACGTAACATCCAAATATAGAAATTCTACCCGAATATTAGGATCACCTGCCTGCAGTTCGTGAGCAATATTGACTTTCTATGCTTCCAAGCTTTAATTGACTGCATTTCAGAAGATGAGCTGATATTTGTGAATAACAATATTAAAAAAATTGCTAGAATTATATTGTCGTAGGAGAACAACATTTCCAACACCTCCTGTTGTAACGTTCGTGCTCCGTTCCATTGTAATTGCGAGAGTGTAATTACATGAACTTGAATCGCAGCGCGGATTTTAACATATCCTATGAATCTTAACAATGGAAATGGACATAAACTTCGCTTGTCATTGTTGAACAGATAAATTGATTTATCAAGGTATTTCAGCTTATAAGACATAGAACACTTTTCACTTTCGCAATAAAACGGGGTAGCTGCTTTCGGACACTTTCGCGAGAGACAAAGCATTACTAAAAATTGATGAGTTGTAGTGAGATTGCATTTATGACACCTTTTATTAAATCGATTCATTTCTTTTCTGAACCAAGAATCTGTTAATGAAAGAAGGTAAACATATTCCGCCTGTCAAATTGAAAGCACTAAACACATTTATGAATGGGTATAATTACATTATATATAAAATTGCAAACTTTATATAATTATGGAATTGCGAATTTTTTGTTGTGTTACATAAATATAGATCATAAATGTACGTAAATTGCCAAACTTCTATATTTAAAATGATATTCTGAATTATTTCTTGAGGGCATATTCAACGCTACAGTTTAGGAACTGGCAGCGAGTATCGACCTTGGGTTCCGTTTCCAATTGGATGTATGAGTTTTTCTGGAGTTTGTTCTGATAGTGTAAAAAGAAGTTCCTGGTCACGCAACTGTGAAAATCTGTATTCATATACGTCATTACCAGCTCACTACTTTCATTGTGCCGAGGGTGTGCAAAATTCGCCTTTGAATATTAAAGGCCTTAAATAAGGCGAAAGAAAGTACAATAGAGAGAGAAAGAGCAGATGAAGGAGCGAATGTTATTTTAGTGATGTATTATTATGTAAAAAATGTTTCTTTTGTTAATCAGTACATTTCTGAAACAAAACTGAGGTTAAGGTTAAGGTTCGGCAATTTCAAATATTATTTCACATAAAAACAAAAAGTTATAAAAATTATGTAAATGAATACTTTTCAATATTTTCTCTATAAATATACACATTGCAGTACTTTTTCCCACTCTCTTTAACTTCTACTACAAAAATGTTTCTATCAGAAGAGTTTAGTAGTAATACGAAACTCGTCACTTCATCTTCAGATGGGATTGATTCACTTGTATGTTCACAGGCTGGGAAAAACGAAATTTAATCCCAAAACAATCTCTTAATATATCGTTTAAATTTCTGCTTCTATAAATAGTAAAGTAATGAACTAAGTGAAGAATTCTTCTTGTTGGTTAGTCAGAATCAATAGTGCAAGTGGTGTAGTTTCTGAATATCGGTTGAGTGAATTAAAGATGATGAAAGTAAAACTATAGTATGCATGAAAGTTTGCAGCAGTACGTACTCGAATTTAAAAACACTTTACACCAATGGAAAAATACCATGTTACTAGCGGATGCGACTTCTGTAAGGTCATCAACGTTTCCAGGTTATATATATATATATATATATATATATATATATATGCGTGTATGTAATATCTTTCAGAAGCGCGTCACTTTTTTGGTCAAAGCAATTCCTGCCGGAGAATCAAGCATATTCTGGTCTTCCAGTATTCCATAAATTCAGAGTGCTTTTCAGGTGTATGTAAATAACTTTTTAACTGACATTCTCCTTTACAATTGAATAACTCTGAAGTCAGAAAATTTCTTAATAATATACAAACTAAAGCCCTCCTAATGAATCGATACTAAGGGAAAGGTATTTTTTAAAGCGCTAAGAAGAATTATTAAGACTTATTATCAGTGTGTGACAATAAAAAAACTTGGTGAGTTTTGACAAAACTACCAATATTTGTGGTAGAAAAATGGAAAATGTAATAGTGGGCGTACTGAAAAATGACGAAAACATTTGACACAGTTATTACGGCCCATCCCCACAGAAACATATAGTATTATGTGTATGTTGCAAACCTAATTATCATAATATTTCATGTGTTGTAATTAATAATGTAGATATCATACGTGAATAATACGGTATAATGTTAACATGTGAATTGTACGCCGACAAAAGAGAAAGTGTCTGTTGTTTTTCTGATACGATAGCTTGGAATTCCAAGAGGGCCATAAAACTATATACATTAAACCAGAGGATCGAGTGTTATGCCACGTTTAAAAGGACTGACGTTGCAGGTTTAATAAACTCGAGGATTTTAAATCCATTGGGGCTTTGACCCTGCTAGCCATTAAACTAAGAATATTTTAAAACTATAACTGCGAAAAGGGGTCAAAATGACCCCTAACTTAATTTATTTTTGAACAGATTCCTCAGGTATTCATATTTTTCCACCAAACATCCGACATTTGATCAATTTTCTTCCTTTTTATGGTTAAATTTGGATGTAAAAATATATTTTTCATTCCTTTTTGATGATCTAGAACAGTCAGAGCGGTCAATTTGACTCCTATAAATTTAGAGCCTACCTGCGGAGTAAAACATTCCACAAATGATCAACAATACAGTTACAGTAATCAACAATGTGCAAAGAGAAATATGCGCTCAATGTTGTGACCCGGCGTGGGTATATACCATCAGCTTTTGTCTGTAAATATTACTTTACCATTTAGATAGTGTTGCGTGTACAAAAACAGTCGTCTTGAATCATGTATCGTCAAGGGGGCCTTTCGGATGACGATATTTGGCGCTTTTTTTTTTTCGATAGTTCTGAAGTTGAATCAGAAACTGACCTATAGACTCGGGTAGTGAATTTATACCAAAAACTAGTGACAGTGATGGATATGCTAGTGAGGATTCCTTATCGGAAGCGGATGCGAGTATTAATTTTCTCAGCCATTGCCTCAGTCATCTCAGCAGGGCAAGGTTCAATCATTTTCCTCAACAGTGTAAATGATGGCTATAGACGGATCTGAATGGGAGGTCACCAACATATCATTATCTTCATTAGGAAGAAGGGCTGCTGTAAATGTCCTAAAAGAGTGAGGATGTCCCACTACATGTGATTTTCAACGGGTGGATGCCTTTCTTATCCATGCTTTTGTCTAATCTTGATGAGTCGATGCTTCGTATCATAAAGAGGTACCTAAATTCTATGCTGAGATGGAACTGAATCACCAGTGAATTATTTCATTCGAGGAACTGCAGAAGATGATCGCCATCATGTACACCCATATAGTAATCTATATGAAAGTTATGTGAATAGATGATCTTTGGGCGCGTTCGTGGGGACCTTCATTCATTAAGGACGCAATGTCACTAGATAGATTTCAGGAGTTGCTCAAATTTCTCCGATTTGATGATAAATCAATTCAAGCTGAAAGATTCACAACTGATATGATCGCTCTTGTATCTGAAATTTGGAATAGATTTGTGGAAAACTGTTTCCGTTCTTATAATCGAGGAAAAAAATAACTATTGATGAACAAATACTTCCAAGCAAAACCAGGTGCAGGTTTACCTAATATATGCCCAACAAATCTAACAGGCATGGTCTGAAATTCTAAATCGCATCAAATGCAGCACATGTGTATATATATGTAATGCCATACCATATCTAGGTAAGAATAATGTATGTCCGGAGAATCAAACTCTAGGGGAATATGCCGACGTCTAATGAAACCATTTGTAATCAAGGAAGAAACGTAATGGTAGAGAACTTCTTAACATTTCTTCCATTTACCAAGAAGTTCCAACAGAAGAAAAAGTCATTGGTGGGAAAATTGAATAAATTTATCATGAAATTACTGATGAGATAAAAAGGCAAATACACCACTCTATCCCACCACCATTTTGCAATCGACTGATGCCAGGGATTGTTTCTCGTGTCTGAATTGTCCTTGATGCATACCGCAATTAACCTCCAGGTTACTGCGACAAATGATTTTTGCATCATATAATGCAAACATTTTTAGCCTATATTTGGTTGATTAACTGGGCCTGTGCTGTTCCATTCACAGGCGGCTCTGAAAGGGTGAAGCATTTCATCCATTGTGGTTAATTCGCTCATGCTGTAAGAGTTCGTACAGTTACCAACAAAAGCCCCAACACGGTATGAATTGCAGCCAACTTATCAGTTTTTCTCCTAGTATCCCTTATTTTTCTATCATCAAATCGCATCCAATGTAGAACAGAAACCACTTATAGCTCATTACAGTCTTAATTAGTAGCATTTCTGTTGCACCTGCTGCCAAAGTTTCATTACATTAGCAAGATGTCCTCTTGCAGTTCCAATCAGAACAGCACCAACATCATCAGCGACATTCATTACAATCTTCTCGGGGACTCGAAGCATTTTCATGTTATTTTTTCTCTTTATTTTTGAAGTTTTAGCACACTCACTTTTACATCCCTGTGTAACTTTGTTTCTTCCAATAATGAACCGCTGAAATTCTTCTAGCTCGTCGATAACATCGCCATCCACCCTTTCCGGTTCAGATTCGCTACTATGGTTTTCTAATTCAATGTTCTCGTCACTCAAATCTTCGTCACTTTCCCCCAGTTCTTTAAAATCCTCATAGGTTTCATTATCACTTTCTTCAAGTAGTTACCCCTCAGGGGCCAAAATTTTTTGGGTACGGGGCGTAGCGACCCCGAGGCACCCGAACTGCTCCCATAGGTCCGCGTTTAGCGCGTTTGACTCCTTTTTAGTTTGTCTCCTTTTACTTTTTACTTTTAAACCTCCCTGCTTTTAGTCTGAAGGATGCCCCCCTATTTGATACGGTTCAAAGGTGATTGGGTAATGGCGTGACTCCCAGCACTGGGTCATCATGTAGGGCAAGAGCGTATCCCCTGGTAAAGGCCAGGCCCGGGGAGGGGCCATTACACGCGCTGTAAACTTCCTGTAGGCGATTGGGTCCCTTTGTCTATACCCAGGAAGGTGTGACCCTAAGGTTACTTGTTCCAGGCCAGGGCAACTAACCTAAGCCGGGGTGGCGCCCAGGAAGCAGCCTGCCATCGGAGACAGGTGTAATGGTGGAGGATGAATCCGCTATGGTGCAAGAAAATCCTCAAATAAATACTAAACGTAAGAGATTGGACATAAGAGGCTACGCAATGGGTCCCTATTGGTTGAGACTGTGAGTGCGTCTGAAACTACTGCGCTTCTTAAGGCTATTTTACTCCACGGTTACCCGATCCGTTTCGAGTCGCATCGCACCCTGAATTCCTCCCGAGGAGTTATAGGCACCTCTGTACTCGACGGAATGACGGATACAGAAATTCAGGGTTATTTAGCCGAACAGAATGTCACCTCAGTTTATCGTGTGCAGAGATGGTGAGGTGCAGCATACGCGAACACTATTCCTCACATTCAATAGAGCTGAGTTACCAAATAAGATTAGGGCAGGGTATGAGGTAATATCAGTCCACCCGTATGTTCCTAGCCCTTTCGGTCACACCCGCCTGTCTTGTAAGAGCCCTAAATCCGTTTGTGCTACATGTGCCTTAGAAAGTCACGAGGGAGCATGTTCCTCCGCCCCTGTGTGTGTGAACTTCAGTGGTCCTCATCCAGCAACATCCCGTGACTGCCCTCGATTTCGAGAGGAGTGCTCTATTCCGGAAATCCGGGTTAAAGAGAAACTTTCGCTCTGAAGCCCGGAAACGCTATCAAGCCCGTCTACCTCCTGTACCTAAGTTCGGTACGTATAGCTCAGTAGCCGCCACTACAATATCCCGACGAGACAGTAGCACGCAAACATGTGACCTGGTTTTCACCAAAACGCCTACTCCTACCTGTACCAAGCGCTCAACAACAGCACCCAAGCCAGTGGTTTTTGCTACAGATCCGGTTAAATTCAAGGCGGCCTACACACGGACTGACTTTATAAAATCGTCCACAAATGAAGGAAAGATTAAGAAGAAAAAACAAAGTTCATAACCTCCTCGGAGGTCGAGCTCCCATGATGGCTCTGGGAGCAAACCCGCAAGGCGGTCACCGTCGCCGCCTCTCAACACCTCCAACCGTTTCCAGGTGCTGGAATCGGTTGATCCATCTCAGCGGAAGAGCCCTCCCTCCGAGGATTTTATGGAGCAGGATGCACCTGCTACTGCTAAACTATCGAGTCCCACGCGCTTAAAGAAAGGACGATTGATTCGTCCCGGTCCGACCAAAAAGTAAGGTGGTGTTTTTATTTCTTTTACCTGTTTTAATAATGGCTATCATTTCGTGGAATGTACGTGGGCTCCGCAGCCGAAGATCTGAACTGGAGTTGCTTTTACGATCGACTGGTGCTCTGCTTTTATGCCTCCAGGAGACTAAACTTCGTCCTCAGGATGCATTCAATATTCGAGGTTACTCTTCGGCGAGATTCGATCTTCCCGCCGAAGACGGCACTCCCGCGCTTGGCGGAGTTTTAATATTAATCAGGGATGACGTGTATACTTCTCCCCTGTCTCTAAAATTTAATCTACAGTCGGTAGCAAGTACGGTTTCTTTTTCTGGCCTTAGTTTCACAGTCTGCAACATTTACCAACCTCCATCTGTTCCTGTCTTCGTGGTTGATCTGGACAACCTTCTATACCAGCTGCCCCCCCCCTATACTGCTTTTGGGGGACTTCAATGCGCGCCATCCCTCTTGGAGATCCTCTGTAGAGTGTGCGAGGGGTAGCTTGGTGGCTGATTTTTTGGATCGCCACAATCTTATTTTACTGAATACAGGTGAGCCCACTTTTCTCTCAGACAGCACACACAGTTTTTCCCATCTGGACTTGTCTTTCTGTTCGGCCTCGCTTTCAGTACACTTTACCTGACACGTTCTCTCTAATTTGTACTCTAGTGACCATTTCCCGTGTCACATTCGTATCCTGTCTTCCCAATAAAGTGGCTTCTAGAAAAAACAAATTGGAGCGCCTTCCGTTCTCTGGCCGTATTTTCAGGGTGTCCTTTTCCCTCAATTGACGCCATGGTCGAACACCTAAACACGATCATTGTTGCAGCCGCAAATCAGGCTATTCCCCGGTCGTCTTTCCACCCCAGACGAATTCCGGTTCCTTGGTGGACTGACGAATGCCGGGACGTATTGCGTGCACGTCGAGGTGCCTTGCGGGTCTTTCGTCGCCACCCTACGTTAGAGAATTTAATCCGTTACAAACAACTGCGCGCGAAATGCCGTCGAGTTATTAAGGATAGCAAGAAGGTGTCCTGGATTGCCTTCGTCTCATCTTTTAACCATTTTACGCCTTGTTGTTGGAACCAACTTCGCCGGGTTGCAGGCATGGTTTTACGCCCATACCCGGCCTCAAAGTATCACATTGTGTACTTACTACTCCCAAGGATGTAGCAAACACCTGAGGTCGAAATTTCGCTGAGATCTCGAGCTACGCCCAATACCCTCCTGCCTTTCGCGTTATTCAGGAGCGAGTTGATTCTATAGGATTTAGCTTTGCCTCAGACAACCAAGAGTGCTACAATGTCCCGTTTTCGTCTAGGGAATTGGAACCTGCGCTATCTGCATCTCGACATTGCGCTCCAGGGCCAGATGGCATCCATGTTGCTATGCTGCAGCATTTATCAACTGAAGGCATGCATTTTTTACTCGAAATTTTTAACCGTATTTGGTGTGATGCCACATTTCCATGCGCTTGGCGAGTGGCCACAGTCATTTCTATTCCTAAACCTGGAAAGGACCCACACCTTCCTTCCAGTTACCGTCCCATTTCCATCACCAGTTGCGTGTGCAAGGTGATGGAACGAATCATTAATGGGCGGCTTATGTGGTGGTTGGAGTCGAGGCACCTACTGACGAACGTCCAGTGCGGTTTCAGTCTTCATCGATGTTCCACATATAATGGACGGATTTGTGAGAAAGTGCCAAACTGTTGCCGTATTTTTTGATTTGGAGAGGGCTTACGATATCTGCTGGAGGGGCGGTATCCTTCGTACGCTTAATGATTGGCATATATGTGATCGGATGCCGATTTTTATTAGGGAGTTTATGAAGGACCGGCTTTTTAACGTTCGCGTGGGGTCAGTTTTATCTTCTCGTTTTACTCAAGAGAACGGTGTACCGCAGGGCGCGGTACTTAGTTGTACCCTGATTGCCATCGCCATCAATTCCATAGCTGAGTGTTTACCACCGGGAATCCAATCGTCGTTGTTTGTAGACGATTTTGCAATTTATCTTTCCTCCAGGAGAACCTGTCTTTTGTAGCGCCGCCTCCAATGCTGTCTGGACCGCCTTTACCTTTGGAGTGTACGTAATAGGTTCCGTTTCTCCGCAGAGAAGACCGTCTGTATGAACTTCTGGCACCATAAGGTGTATCCTTCACCATCTCTACATCTTGGCCCAGGGGCTTTTGTTTTCGCTGACGAAGTTAGATTTCTGGGCTTAATCTTTGACAGAAAATTAAGCTGGTCTTCGCATGTAGCACAACTCAGAGGCCGGTGTGAACGTTCTATGTGTATTTTACGCGTTTTAAGTGGCACTTCCTGGGGAGCCGACCGGACTGTTCTTTTACGTTCTTATCGATCTCTAATCCAGTCCAAACTGGATTATGGCTGTGTAGTGCATGGCTCAGCGCGACCTTCCGTTCTTCGTCGTCTTAACCCATTCATCACCGGGGTATCCGTGTCGCTGTTGGTGCATTCCCCACCAGTTCTGTGTCCAGTTTATGTGCGGAGTCTGTGGAACCTCCGTTGTTTTATCGTAGGGTTCTGCGTATGGTTGTCGACTGGCTACGCAACCTCGTCATCCCGCGAATGAACCGTTTTTTAATGTGTCTCTCGCCCCATTTTATGCTGCTCGGTCTTTTACTCCTAAGCCCGCTGGCTTCCGTTTCCGGGAGCTGTTAAGGACGATGCACCTGGACTTACCTGTTTTTTTCTTGGCTGCGGAAACCTCCTATCCCCCTTGGCTCTTAGCAGAGGGCCCCGTCCATCTTGGGCTTACGGCCTGTCCTAAGTCCTCAACCGCTGCACCTATTATTCTTAGTCATTTTAACGAGATTGTCTCTTACTTTGCTGGGTGTAATTTTATATATACCGACGGTTCTAAGTCCGACACAGTGTAGGATGTACCTTTGTTTTTAATGGAGCTAGTTTTACATATGGTTTTAACGTTGCGACATCTATTTTTATGCCGTAGCTTTATTCTCTATATCGGGCTATTTTATTTATTTCTGACCACGGGCTGGGGAACAATGTCATTTGTTCCGATTCTCTGAGTGACCTTTTATCTTTTAAACGCTTGTACACCTACCATCCTCTTTTGCAGAAAGTCCAGGATGCAGTGTCAACGCTTCTGGACGCTGGCGTTAGAGTGACTCTGCTGTGGGTACCTGGACACGTGGGACTCCCGGGTAATGAGGCCGCGAATGTCGCAGCTAAATCCACCATTTTAGACCCTGCTGAGTACGAGCAACACTTTTATTTCGGGGATTTTAAGCATGGTATACGTCGAGGAATTCCCTCGCGCTGGCGTGATGAGTGGAATATCATTCCCCACAATAAGCTTCGAGAAATTAAGTCCACCCCTTTTCATTGGTCGACTTCTTCTCGCGCAGTCCGTCGCGAAGAATTAATTTTAGCTCGTCTTAGAATTGGGCACTGTCGTTTTAGTCACCGTCACCTTTTAATGGTCAACTAGCTCCAGCTTGCCCACGATGTGACCACCCCTTTACAGTGCGTCACATTTTACTCGAATGCCCTCATCTGGCAACTTTTAGACTTTCCCTGGGTTTGCCCTCCTCTATTGAGGAGCTACTTGCAGATGATGTGGTTGCTGTGGAACGAGTGCTCCGTTTTATCAGTGTTTGTGAATTTTGGAGCAAGGTGTAAGTTTTTATGGTTTTACTTATGACGCCAATTTTCTAATAGTCTAAGACTTTTGTCTTTTTTGTTGACAATTTTATCCTTGTTGTTAGTTTTAAGGGATTTCGTTGTTATATTTTTAGGCCATTATAACACTTAATATCTGAGCTCTTGCAGCTGCGTTTTGGTCTGGTTTGTTACTGAGAATGTAACCCCAGTTATTTGTATCGGGTTTTATATTATTGCACAAAGTGCTACTGTTCCGCAGATTTTGGTGTGCCTGGGCGCTAATGACCTTGTAGTTTTTCGCCCTTTAAGCAATAATCATCATCATTCAAGTAGTTGCGAACCTCCCCATGCGATACAATCTTTGACCGTAAAATAAATAGTAAAAACAAATAAATACACTTGCACTCATGGACAGTATTACAAATTGAAATTGCTACTTTTAGGAAAATGAATGATTAAGTGCATTTTAGTAGTTATTACTCTTACCTTTGCTGACTCCAAGAACCAATTACTTATCCATCACATGAGCAGACTCTACTTTTATTATAACCAAGAGAGAGCGTTTACATACTTTATTCATTATCAAAGCAGAGTATTTTATAACATGCGTGTGTTCTTGTATTTATTTGCCAGAAATTTGTTTAATTATTATATAATAAATGTGTCAACGATTTAAGCTTCAAATATATAAAGTTTAAATTATTAAATTTGAATGCTTCAAGAGTTTTACAACTATTTAAATGATGAATTGCTAAGTTACTCTTACAACAATAGTATGTTTAAAATTTATTTATATTGTACCACAGTTATGTTATTATTGAAAACTGTAATATATTTAACATATACTTTATATGTAAAATTTTATTAGTCAATAAATTACACCAATCTTGTCTCTAGTAGAAACTGTAAACCATTATTTTTCTTCTTTATTGTAACGTTAACTTAACATGGTCATTTTCTGCGGGATTTCCTTCCAGCACATTTCCAAGGTTAAACGTATCCACGTATCAACGGGGAGTGAGCAGATCGAACTCAGGTTGTAAAGTATGTAACTGTGATATGTGATATTTGCAAGAGTATGAGGTCGAGACTACTGCACGAGAAGAATAATTTAATTGTAGCATACGCTCCCCCAGAGTGCGGGCTAGAGACAGGAACTTACATGACTTCCGAAAAACAGATAACCATCCGTGTGGAAATGATTAAATAAATATACTTAAAAGAGCATTTCTCCTATTAATGATATAACGAAAATCTCTCTTCTACTCAGTCGACATCTCTTTTTAATATTGCATTATAGCATATTATGTAATATTATGGCATATAGGGGAACAACAAAGTGGGCAATCTATTATAAGTTCGTTAAGAAGCAGAAATGGGGGGGAAAGTTTACATTACGTAAGCAAAATTAGAGTCTGCTTTTGTGCAAAATGAAGAAATAGTATGTGTTTAAGGGTCTTGAGTCGAGAGGTAAAGGCCCAGGTGAGAAGTTGTGCCACCATCCTTCCGGGGAATCTTAGTTAAACGTTCAACATGTAAGTTAAAACTATTCGTTATTAAGACTAGCTTGTATTTTCAGTAAGTTACTAAACCTTATATTCTCCAGTTATGATCCCGTTTAAAGTCAAGAAGTGTAGGATCTATATAGATTAGAGTTGCAGCTATGCCTGTAATCACATTCCAGTTCGTTAGAAGTTGCACATAAATTATATTATAATCAATCGAACTAGAGGTGACCGTGACAATATATTACATTTGAATACAGAATCTGTACTATACTTTTCAAAAATGCAATTACATATTGTGTAGGACAACAATAAAAATATCCACACAAACGGACTTTCAATAAACTTGCTTTATCCTCTGATAAAAATCGAAAGACTTCTCTCACATTTCGAACTTTCTGTTGGTTCCTTTGGGGCGAAGTATGTGAAATATCGTTTGTTTTTGGTGTTCAGTGTTGTTTTAGCATCAAGTGTTAACTTTTTTATTAGCACGCCTTTGTGCCGTTTATATACGCACACAGTTGTTGGTAGGGATGAAAGATTGGGGCGACGTACTGGGCACACTGGATCCCGTTGGTTTGGGTTTGAGGGTTGGTTTAGTGGTTAGCTTGAACTATTTGTGCTTGAATAAACGTCGAACCCAAACCACCCCGCTCCACCAACATGGATCCTTACCAGAGCGGAAGTGAACAGTGGCGTGAATTTTATCTGGCCTAAATGATTAATGGTAGGACTGGTAGTAATTAGTGGCGGATCCCTTGCCAGAGGAAGGGCGTTTACTTCGAATTACTCCATATATGCAATACCACTTCCTACTTTATTGAACAGAAATAAAAAATGTGAATCCTCGGAACATCAATAAATACAACCTCAACATCCCTGCATGTGTCGCATGTACTGCAACCACATCGCCTGAACACAAAAATAATATAATTGCAATGTAATGATCAGAGTGTATATTCATAAAGTGTAAATATTTATCTAAATATCTGTGCAAGTAAGTATGCGTGCAAACAGATATAGTTACAACCGACAACATGTGAATGGAGCAGGACAAAACCAACGGTAACAGTGCTTCAACGGTAACAATTAGTACCAATGCAAAATCAAAACAATTTCTTCTAAATATAAATGTGTTAGCTACTAAACTTATAAACTTATAAAATATACTCATATTATGTACAAATCACTCATCTACAATATGGAAACTAAAATTGCTACCATTGATTTTGGATCTCGTGAAGCCCCGCGGGAAGAAGAAAGTGTAGTTTTGTCTATGAGAACCTGATATACATGAATTTTTTTGATAAAATGTCATAAAGAGCTGACAACTATTGAAGGATTCGTGAGATCAGAAATAAACTATAATTGAGTTATCAGTGTACTCGTATATGAGCTTCCCCATCTCTTTTCCTTTCACATACTTTTAACACCAAATTCGCCATATTAAAAAAAACGACACTAGCACCCTTAGTGAGAAAAGTGGTATAAATTCAAACGTCAGCCGTGGATCTATGCTAGTAACTTTAAGGAGGAAAACAGAGGGAAAGTTAGTGTTGAAGAGGAAAATTGGAGGAAAATTCAATGCTGCCAACCTACATTTAAAATAAACGCTAAACTAGCACCCCTAGTACAGGAAGTGTGGTGTAATTTTAAACGTGCGCTGAGGATTTATACCACCAATTATGGGAAGGAAATATTAAGGCTTTGAAAGAAATTGTAATGTAATTAATTAATTATTTGGATTTTACAATGTTTCCAACTTAATGTGTGCTTATTAATAATTTACATTGTTGTAGTTTTCTAACATTTATTTAATATAATAATTCTCGTACTTGAATGTTGGTATGCAATATGGCAACGATTTTAGCCTTTTTCTTACAGGCACGTTGTTTGAAATTTTGTTGTGAAGGCGCTGATGCCTTTATTTAGCTTTTTGTCTTACAGTCACGTTGTTTGAAATTATATTATGAAGGCGTTGATAACTTCATAGCTAGGTTATAAAGATATCAGTAGCGGATCCTTTTATAACCGGAAGTGTTCAGTGACTGTTCGTTGGTCGCTAAGAGGTATATACTACTATCCATCGTGTGACGCAACTACGGACTTAGGAGGCAATGAAGAAAAGACTTGTTTTTTGAATACATCAGCTCGTGGTGGAGATTTTACAAACATTTTTTCCAATTCCACACGAACTTGTTATCATTAGGATAAAGGATTCGAATTGTTTCGCACATACTAAGTATGGAGGGCGTGAACGACACGATTCACATGAATCGTCTTAGGACAACTCACCCAAAGACCTTTAGCAATTTTTTTCATGTATCATGCAGCATTGGCAAGCATAATCACTGCATAGCCATATTTTACATATTTCGGCCACAAAGTCTGCAAATATATTCATTTATATTCTAACAATTGTTACACGAGTTGTAGTTAGTATTTCTTTATAGGCTAGCAAGACAAATTGTCTGGAAATGTGAAGCGGTTTAGTAGGTTCTGACTAAGTGCCCCCGGTTGAACAATTTTGGGGCGATTTATTGTCGACTCCAACTGGCCTCAAGTAGTGATGTCAATTTTGAACTGGTTTGCTAGATTATCACTTTGGTGTTGTTGCCCATGCTTAAATGACAACAATTTCTCACGGTGAATTTTGTTATTTTATTGAGTCGTACTCAACAAACTGGGAGAGAAATTCAATTGTGTAAATTAGTACGCGATACGACATTATATATATATATAGGGTAGATATATTGGTACTTTATTATTTAAAATATTTCTCGTCCTCTGGTCTTTTGCGTACGACAGACTTAGCTAAGTTCAATACAAACATAACTGCCGCGAAAGGAACTTAGGGGCGAAACTGAGTACTGCATCTATCGCGGTGTATATCAACTGAGCCGCTTTTCAGCCACTTTATTAGGGTTGTATCAGGGGTGTATAAGCCTCTTGATGGAAGAAGTAAAAGAAATGATTAGAACTTTAGCTGAGAAGATGAAGAAAGGATTTGCGAAATGCAACACGATGCAAGTAACAGGTGAGTCATGATAAATAAAGTAATGGACAAACTTTGCTGGTTGAAGAAAACATTTTATTATGTGGAAAACCAAAGCAGAAAGAATAACTTCGGTATTTATGGTTTGCGCGAGGAATAAAGCAGGATATAGTAATACTGTTGAATCATGTGGTAGCTCAAATTGGAATTGAGCTGTCGTAAATGAATATCGAGATGACCTATAAATTGGGAAGATGGGGACACAAAAACGCAATTATGACTTTACAAAACCAAATGCAACATTATATGGGTCAGTAAATACTTGCGAGGCACTGCAGTCAGTATTTGAGAGGATTTTTAGGCCAGGGTGACACAAGAAAGACCATTTTTGAAATGCCCCATGGCAGAAGCACAGAGACAAGGCAACCATGCTGTTCTTCTGTTCGATATACTTATTGTTAACAGAGATGCTTCGCAGGATCAGGTGTCAAACACAATGGAAGAGGATGAGCAGGTACACCGTCGAGGAATGGGGGCTGTCAGCCAGCTGCTTCGCTCTAACGATGTTGTAGCGGCCAACAGAAAGCAGTGGAGGGGAGCTGTGACTGCATCTGAGAAGGTTCAGAGAACGCCATCTCAGCGGCTTGCAGCAACAGGTGGGCAAAGAAGTATGAGAAAGAATTAACAGGCTGGTACCCCCCTCAAAATTGGTTGTTGGAGTGTGGAAGGTCTGGGAACATAGTATTTTAGATTTAAACTTTTTAATTCATTTGATATATTAAGTTTGTCAAAGACTTGGATTGATTTTAATTATAAGTTAGATATTAAGAACTTTCACTCTTTTAATAGGAATAGTAGGGTTAGAGGGATGAAGGTAATATGTGTGATGCAGAAACTGCTGCCCCGAATATAGGAGGCTTATCCATACCAGCCCTCCTTTATGCGGATTATCTAATAATGATATCCACAAAATTGATGGTCTGCAAAGGGAACTAGACTACTTAGAGGCGTATTGTTCGGGATGTTGAATGGCAGTTAATGAGAAGAAGACCGAAGCAATGACATTCAAGGTCAGCAGTAAAGAGAGGTGGGAATATGGATATTTGGTATTAGAAAATGTGAAGAAATTAACGTGTTTAGTTGTCATTTTAGTTATGAACGGAAGCTGGGGAAAACACATTGGCATCAAAAAACTTAAGTGCACAATTAAAAGTATAAAGGCATTAAATATTTTGGTAAAAATACCGGAAACAATGGCGATGGTGTGCAGGGTGGGTTGTGAGATCATCTGTGACATATGAGATCGAAATTTGTGGGTGGGCAAACACCGAGGAACTGAATAATGTACAAACACAGTTTCTAAAATGACTGTTACAAGTAGGGAGGTGTAATGAAATTTTTGAGGTTCTTAAAGGGTTTGATATTTTTAACGAAAGTATAAATTTAAAAATAAGAACAATTAAGTACTGGTTAAGAATAATACGGGAGATCAAGAACTTCTTCAACCAGCTTGCCTAAGGGAGCAAATAAGGAAAGAGTGGGATTTGGGGGCATTAAGGTTGGACAAATTCGGACTAGTCTATACTTAGTTAGAAATAGTTAGAAAATAGTTAACAGACGTTGTGAGATATAGGTAGGCAAAATACTGGGACGCAATGCTCAGAAAAAGTATCGCTTAACCTGCTGGTTCAAATAGACCAAGTGAGGGGGAGCGAGGATTATCTAGATGCCTTATCTAGGGAGAAAAGAAAAAAGTGGTCTCCCATGGCTCAGATTAGGGGCTTGGAAAGGAAATAATATAGTTAATGCTCTTGGAGATCGAATTTGCCCACTGTGCGGAGAAAGCGATACTTAGAACCATATTTTGGCAGAATTCAGAGAAAAGAGATTTTAATAAATGAGCATTTACCACCACAATTTCTAAATTCCAACGAAAGTGTCAATGTCTGCCGGAAAATATTGGTTTACGAGAGATACACACACACAAACCGGGAATATTTCTAGTTAAGACTAGACAAAGAAGGCTAATGGCTATGGAAAAGATAGGGGAGTTGAAGTGGGAGGTGAGTAAAGGAAAGGATAGCTCAGGGGTAAGGCTTCTATTCATTTTTGTATATATGTATATAAAATACTCATAGAAAACGTATAATGTATATACATCGATGTGTTTACCTATACATATGTATGTATATTTTGATTTTTATAAGATAATTTTTTATTAGCATGTAAGGCTGTAAGGTCCATTCGACAGCTATACTCTCTGATGTATGCTTTAAAACTGCTGCAACAAAAGTCCATTACCACTACTACTACAACTGAATGCCTACACCGGAATCAGATAAACAAGTGCCTTTCGCCGCGTGTTACACTTACAAATGAGTGCCGGGGTGTATAAAACTAAAAACTGCTTGACTGATGATTGTTTGTGCCCAGATAGAAATGCCTTGATATATCAGAACTGAGTAACTATGTAATTGTATAACTGATAACTGCTCAGCTGAATATCAATTTAAAAGCTGCCTAACTGTTGTATTGAAACTGTGTGGCCGCATCCGAGGTAAAATTTGTTATCTATTTCTGAACTGATTCTGTAAACTGCATGTCACAGCAGCGTTGAACTTATAATGCGCCTGAACTCATTCTGTGAACTAGGTGCATCACCATCGAACATATAATGTGTTACTGTACTGCCTCTAACTTGCCACTTGTAGATCTTATAACTGCGTCCTCGGCAGGGAAAACGCTTCCTTGTATATTAAATTCAAATCAAGTAGTCGTTGGCTTCACAACGCCATGGGGTCACACAGACAAGTGAAGGCTTTGCGCCTGTCTTTAAAATTTAAAGCATACATTTTCCATTGGTTGGTTAAAGTTCGCCTGCCATGTTTTGAAAGTTTAACAAGAGAATGGCTAAGAATCTGATATACCTAGAACAGCAGAAAGAAATTATATGACCCTCACCATATAAACATGTAAAACCTTATTTCATTTATTAATAGTTTTACTTGCATTTACAAATGCTTTCAGAATAATAAACAAGTAGATATTAAATTAGATTAAATATTTTGAAACAGTTATATATTATGTGGTCTGAAAATTCAGCTTTTGCTTTTCATTTCATGACTGTATTACACCTCCTGGTTTTTATCTGTGAAGTACATTTATTTTAAGGAATATACAACTTTTTTTGCACCACCTAAACGCATTTAGCACAAATTTCCTGTACTTTTCGTGCACATTTTCCACATACAGTTTTGCGGCACTACTCACTAGTCTTGTTTCCTTTACACAGATTAATTTTGCATTTTTTTTTTTTCCCTTTTTGGAAGATACGTGCCTTTCATCCTCTTCCTCTTATTGCTATTCTTCCTGTGCTATTCATGTTGAATCATCAGCTTCTGTAGATCATATCCGTGAACCTCCTACGAAGAAACGAGGGACATGCATCCACACCCCACATAAGTGGGAGTGAAAGAAATATATCCATTTCACTTAAATGTGACAAATGCAAAAACTGTGCTTGTAAAAAGCACACAAAAAGGCAAGTTGTCTGTGAAAGGTGTGATGAAAGTGAACATTTCTCAGATTAATAGAATAAACTGGTGCTATCAAGAACTCAAATAAGTAAATTTCTTGTTTTATCGTTTTATAGCAATATATGTAAGCTGTTTCTTTCAATATATATCCTACTTCCATAGAACTGTCTTGTTATTTAAAAACTTACATGTTGTGAGCTTTACATTGCATGCCTGCTCATGTTACAGAATTAAGCACATCAGTCGGAAGGTTAAACCAGCATACAGTGGAGAAGGTTCCAGAACTAAGAATTTAGAATGAAGAGCTAAAAGTGACGTCTTTCTCTGTGTCAAAAAAGTAACCGAGTCCACGCCAACCAACATGGATATGACATCGGTTTCCCGAACATTCGATCACTTTGAACCAATGGCAAAATAGGTCTGTTAGGTGTACCATGCTGACATAGCCAGGTAAGGAGAAAGGGGGAGTAAGAGGCTAGGGTACATTGACTGAGAACCAAAGGAATGCAGTGAAGAATGACAAAAGGAAAATATATCACTCAGGTAACGAAACGAGGAGTATATGGATTAGTTCATAGCTGTTCATAGACTCTGCAGGTAAGGTAATGTTTACCACTGTAACTGTTACACTACTGTAGTGTCCACCTGCTAAGCGTGCGCATGATGACTTCCAACACGTTTTATCTCTGGCAGGTGAACGGCACACGAAGAAAAATTATCCTGACTCGTGACGTAGCTCAGATACGTTTTGTTACAGTTATAGTAATACAAGTTTAAACAATTAAACCTATTAATCTTTGAGAGTTTGCACGGAACATCAAAACTTTTTTTTTTCTAATAGCACATTTTCACACTGAGGGCTTTTCTATCCGCTGGATGGCGTAATTGTTCCTGAGATATAATGACTGATCACAGATTGCATTTTATGGTACGGCAGACCGAGTGCAGTATTTTTTTACTAAGTGGAGTGATACATTTGGAATAAGTTAACGGACATGATTTGTACGTACGATTCAGCGAACAACTCTGGGAGAACAGTACGATACATCTTTTTTCAACGATACGCGAGTCTCCGTTCCCCACAATATTCGGTGCTTGATGTTGTTTATTAACATCTGTATGTAACCGGGTCATTTAGGAAATTGCCTGGACCCGGACGAGATCATACAGTGAAAACTGTGCATTTGGAACTAATTGTCCTGCTGGAAGAGAAGATTCTGTCTCCGCTATTTACTAATTTGTTTGCTCTAAACTATTTTGAGCATTGTCGTATGAGTCAGCTTGTTTATGAGACCTCAATTGAAACAGAAGAGGATCTGGTGGTCAGGATATTTTAGTATTGGGGAACATCAAAGAAATCTTGCAGCCTTTAACCATGTTTCAAACAGTCAATGTCTCAACGATGCATATGTAATTTTTGTACAGAGGTCAACGAAAAAATTCTGAACTTCATTTGCGAAACGAAGCAATTGTAAATGTTTTGTAATTCTGTCAAGGAAATAATTTTTTCACTTTAGCCATGATTTGTTGTCCTCGAGAAAAAATGCATCAGAACTTTTTTGGGTTCCATTCAATATTTTGCACCTTGTATAGCATTTCTTTCCACTGCACTATGCTACGGAACATTATGGATTATGATAATGGATATAATTACTACAAATTAATTTTTCACTGCCTCCTTTCTGTATAATTTAAATAGGCAAGGTGGTTACTTAGACAATCTTATGCTTAGAAGTGATGACAAAATCAAAAATACAGCCGCATACTGCAATGCGAGCCAGGAGGGGCAATTACGCTTCATATTTGAGGAACTAGAATCGATTTACGAACGACCATATTACGAGTTGCAATCATGCTATAAAAAGTTTATTTATACCATCAAGTTTTGCAGGTATGGCTCATTCCAGTTTACGCCTTATTTTCTGCACTGTTTTCCCTATCGTCGAAAAGAAAATGAGCATTACTACAACAACCGACTTGCAATCATAGGGGAAGGTTAAGCTGAAACTCCTTAAGGTATTAATATCAAAATATTTACAAAAATGTAACAACAAGTAGATGCACAGTAGATATACAGTGAAAAAGTGTTTTGTTAAACCATGGCAGGTGCTAAGAATGACAACGAACCAGTATATACCGTATAAAATATACTGCACACAAAGACGTCTGCTATTTAATATCAGTTCCCTGAGCTATTTGGCAACAGACGGCGGAGACTGCATCGACCGATAAACCGTCGCTCACTATCCAATAGGTTATGCTAAAGTCGGGGTAAGCGAGCCGGCAACCCAAAAATCGTTGGTAAAAAAAGACGCTAGTATTAAACAACCCTAATGCACTTAAGAAGTTGTGTAATCACAAGTGTTACGCAAGGGTATGCTGAAACTGCCTATTTTCCTTTCCGGCACATTTGTGGTCTTTACCTTTGAAATTACCTATTACCCTCCTTAATATTTCTTCAAGAATTGCATTTTATTCAGGTTTTATTCTTGAATTCGTCTAGCGCATCGATTCAACTAAGTAATGAAGTGTATTACGACTTGGAACTTCTCACCTAAGAATGTATCTTCAAATAATCTAACCGCAAGATCGGTCCCGGTGGTGTTGTGGTAACCATACTTGGCTTCTCAACCCAACATCGAGGGTTTGATCCCGGCCAGGTCTGATGGTTTTTTCGTGTGTAAAAATCCTAAGTATGGCTTCCTTTGGAAGGGAAGTAAAGCCGAGGATCCCGTGTCGTACATTTATGGCACGATAAAGAATCTCAAGCCTGAAAGAAGAGGCCTCTGAGCAAAATTTGTCGGCTGTTTCAAGCCCTGAATTGAATTGGGACGCTGATGACCTGAGATGTTATAGAGCGTCCATAAATAAACCAAATCAAAAAAAAAAAAAAAACGCGAACGGTACTGATATACGATTTTAATAAACACTAGTTGCCAATTAGAATAAATTGACCTAGAATTTGATATTTAGGAGTATTAGCAGACTTTACTGTAAAATTAGACACGTGTTGTTTCTTTCACAGTTAAAGCGACACTGAGTGGTATAAAACTCAAGGTCACATCGATCATCAGACAATTGGTCGACTTAATAAATAAACAAATATGATAGACGGAACCATTAGTTACTATGGAGAGTAGGCACTTATCACAAATGTTCACGACGCATTCTAGAAGGAAATCACAGTGTACATCTTGGAAATGTACCTAAAGATATAAGAAGTAACTTAATTTTCTATTCCATTTTTCAAAAAATATTATGTATTGTGTAAAACATGTGTTTCCTGTAGTTGTTATACGTTTCGAACTTTTCATACAACAATAGTTCCTACAGATTGGCAAGAAAATATTTCCAGCTATGTTCTAGGAAAATTAAAACACTGAGGTTATTTCAGTCAAGGGCCTTCTGAGCGAGGCTGTTTAGTGGGGAAATACAACCTTTGAAGACAGAGTCACAACAAATAAAGTTAGCCTTTTATTTTTAGAATTTATATTTTTACCGAAATTGATAGTGCATTAAAACCTGAAGATACTAATATACTAACCTATGTCATAAAGGATGTTGAAAATTATGCACCTCTGTGGCAATAAATTGCGGCATTTGCTAAGGAAATTCCTATATTTCTTCTAACTTTTCTGCCGAAAACGTTTCTTGTAATTAAGAGATTGTGTTTCTCCAAACGATTTAACAAGTTGGCGAACGGATTCTTTATCTGCAATACCATTTACACGATATGTTTTTGTGTATGGATTTCCTTGCAAGAATTCTGTTTTCGCGAATGTTACGTATATAAAATCTCATTCTTGGTGACTAAATTAATAGTGGCATAGCTAAAGAAGAACAATTACTACACAATTCACACAGATTGAAAGCACGAAAACACATGAATGTACAGTCACTGACTAACAAAGGCACAAAACTACAAGCTGCTACCCGCACATGTATTATACGGCCTTGATGGCTTCTCCGAGTACGCAGTCGCGCTATGCCAACTGGGAACCCAAATAACCTCAATGTAATTTTGACGTATATTTAATAATTGAAACAACCTTTCCCAGCATTGAACGTGTTAGCATATGTAGTTTATTATTGAATGCTTTAGAAATGAAAGGGATTTCCATTGAAGGTTTTTTAATATTAAAACCGAACGAAACAAATCCTTCCTCAGAATATTTAATTCACCGCAAACTCAGACAGATTCAAAGTTTCTTCGTACATTATGCGCCAAATGTGCATGTCAGGCGATATGTCCCTTTTAAGAAACGTTTTATTAATCAATACCCTAACATATATTTTAAAACTTAAAGTTATTCAAGTCAACGTATGCATCAAAAAGGAGAAACAGAATCCTACTAATTAGACATATAATTTCAAGTACAAGAAGTAAAATCTATGTTTGGAACAGCAGTGATAGCGCAGAAAAATGAAAAGAATTCACTACTTACATAATCTCTACATGCCTTTATGCAACTCACTGACTATTTGCAAAGGAGGAAATATAAATGTTTAACAACCGAATTCCGATTTTTATTTTGCCACATTCAAATTCAATTTTAACCGCATTAAAGGAGATATTCATCTATAGTTGACCAGCTTACTGCTAATCTTACTCCTAGAACGAATAATCATATATCATAGGAAAGAATAGGTCTTTACAATGTATTGTACAGGGGGAATTTTAATATTTTAATGTAGGATGTACATTTTGGTTAAGGTTAACGGTAAACTAGAAATTAATTTTGTATTCCCCGGCGAGGATTGATATTACTCCGAATAGAGGCGACACTCTCAGTAAAATATACGTATGGAATGTGCAGATTGCAAGAAAAAACCCATTAGCGAGACTGAGGCAGATATAAGTAGCTTTATATTTAATTCACAGCTTCTCAGATAATAAACTTCAATAAGAAAGCATACCTAGTCTTACCATAAATACTGTCACGACTTCTGAAAGTGACTGCAATTCTCCCCTCTAACAGCCTACACATTCCTAAGTTGTGGTGCTAGTGGTGAGTCATTGAGAGTTCAGCTGCAGAATCGGGCAATTGTTTGTGTTAGTTTACAAGATTGAATGGGGCGATTACGAAAATGTGTAGCTGGGTAGCTTCACACAAGGATTATTCAGGAGAGATTTTGAAAATTCTCCAGAAATTGAAAATAAGTACAAAGTTCATGTAGTACAATGACTAGCACAGTTTGAGACGAACTGTTAAAGGCCGTCATAGTCAAGGAAGACCACGCACTCCAGAATTGGTGAAAGCAGTGGCGGTACTTTTGGAAAGAAATCCGATAAGGAGACAAATCAGTGATGATTCGTGAGTTGAAATTTTCTAAAATATTTATATCTCACTAATTGCACACTCACCTGCCACTCCATGCTTATGGAATGGACATCTGCTCACCAGTGAGCTGAAACACCAGAGGATCTTAAAATAAAAATGCTTACTTCAGCGTTATGCAGCAAACGGTTATCGAAGAATCCTTTTCAGGTGAAAAAATTGTTGAGGAGATTTTCAATTCCTAAAATGACAAGATATGTGCTAAATGCTCTACAGAAGTTGAAAAGCCTCCAAAGGTCCCTGGGGGCTACCATCCTGGTGGGTGTGAGCTACGAATGAACCATGGAGCTAAATTTCTGGGCTAAAAAAGGAGGGAGTCAAAACATTGGCCAAAGTATAGCGGGAGACAGTGCTTCAGACACTGGTCAAGAACATCATCTCTTCTATGGACAAAGCTGGAACTTGCAACAGGATTCAGTCCCAACATATAAGGTCCAGGCAGCCCCAGGAATGCTTGGGAACAATTTTCGTGACTTTATTTCGACCTTGGATTGGCCTTCTGCAATTTCGGACTAAAAATTGTGTCCCAAGCTTCAGGAGAGATATCCAAATAATGAAGGTTTTAAGAATTCTCTTCGGAAGGCAGAAGCACATTTGCCGATGGAAATGTTGCGTAATTCAATAGATGAGTGGCCACAAAAGCTTAAATCCTGTGACGTCCCAGCAGTAGTCGTTTTTGAAAAAAATGTGTGATTTTTATGTATTTTAAATGTATTTTACGACTATTATTAGTAATATAAATATATCTAAAACCATTATAAAATTTATTGGAAACTTAAAGACAGTATTTATGGTGAGACTCGGCATATATTGAGAATCAGAAGAAGTGATTATTTTTGTGCACCATTATTTTAGGGGTAATATATGCATGCTATGAGAGGAAAACTAATATTGCCGCGGGGAAAGAACTATTACAGCCACAAGGATAAGTAATACATTCCTGTTTGCACACACATTATGAACAATAATGTGGTAAACTAACAGATATAGTTAAAGAGCACCCTTGTGTAAACCAGAACACATACAGTAAAAACTGAGTTATGGACCGGCAGAGCGCGACTGCGTACTGTAAAGAAGTAAGTGGTTATGTCCGTCTAATGTAAGTTCAGGTAGCAGTTTATAGTTAACTTGAGGGAGGTTTTGTCAGCGAGTGGTAAACATTCATGTGTTACTCGATGTTTTTACTGTGGGTAAATTGTGTGCTAATAGATCTTCGTTAAGATATATCATTACATAGGTATAATATTGTACAGCTGATCTTCATGTACGATATATAGGTAAAAACGAATTCTTGCAGGGAATGGTAAGGCTTGCCCAAGAAAATAGCCTGAAAATCGTGTACCAGGTACAGAAAATGTTCGTCAACGTGTTAACAAATTACGAGACACAGGATCTCTCAATGTCAAGAAAAGTGTTTCAAACTGACTTGTTCTTATAGGAGAAAAATTACATAAAATACAGGAATTTCCGGCAATATATTACCGCTGAAAGGCATCATTTTCAACATCGATTATAATGCTAGTGTTTATTATTTTCACTACATTTTATTACAGTGTCAGGTTTAAAATTTCAGCAAGATATAATTGCTATAGTAAAAATATTCACTTTACGCTTGGCGACTAACTCCCTTTTTCCTATTGCGGCTGCTCCACTTCCTCCATAAGCAGTTACGCCAAGGCGGCCCGTAACTCAAATCCCTCAATGTATATTACAGTCATAGTTTTTGCATTTAGGTGATATTGACGTTTGAAACTTGGGAGCTAAAATATCCACTAGCAGCTTGTCTTTGTGAAGAACAGTAAATGGAATGTTGATGTAGAATGATACAATATTGCAGCTCATATACTTTTTTCTATGAGCTATAAGAAAGCAAATGAAGCATCAACTGTTTCAACGAGACTTATAAAAACGTGAATATGATCAAAATAAAATAATATTGGCGCTAGTGAAGATGATTTTCTGTATTTAACTTTGAATAAACATTCCACTGCTATGTGTCTATAATTCCTGCTAAGAGAGAAGTATTATATTTTCGTAAACGATTAATACTTTTTAAATAATATTCAGAAAAATATTACGAAGAAAGGGCAAGTGAGAGGTTTACATAGTGGTATAAAGAACAGCTATTACCTCATATTCCTACAAGTACAGTAGGAGAACAAAGCCAAGTTACAACCAAAGGCCTTTTATATAAACGTCCTTATGCCAATTAACGCGCAGTCAAAATGTAAGAAATGGATGCTCGTTATTTATTAATTAATCTGCAAATACAAAACACTTATTATGTGTTAGGGCTTTAGATTTAATGTACTTAATAGAATAGCTTAAAGCTATTTACTTGTTTTGTATTTTATTATGTTTTTATAAAACATGAGTTATAAATTTCACATAATGCAGCATTGCTTATGAAAGTGAGTGAGTATAAGTATAACAGTATAACTAATTTATTAAGGTTAAAGAAACACGATGAAAGTTTCGTTTTATTACGCAGTGAAGATCACAATAGAAAATTGGTTGAGACACTGTTTTTTCCCAATTTTCATAACTACATATAGATCCACTATGGTGTAGAATACCGCAGCTTTAAAAAAACTTTTAAATTTTCCATGACCACTAACAAGTAGGCAGAAGATAGACAGGTTTAAAACATGTTACGTTCAGTTGGTGTAGAATGGTAGGGCAGGAGAAAACTTTGGCAAAATTTCCTTTTGGACTACTTGCTCACATTATTCCGGGCGTTTATGTTATCCTTTTTAAGGGCAGTTTTTATATATGTGCCCGAGCATGTTGTAAAACTGATTTCAATATTTTACCTTGCGGAATATTTTGCAATAGAAACAACTCTTTCTTTTCCAACGAATCCCGCAAGTTCTTTGGTCCAAGATATGCACATAAGATTAGTCTTTCAAATATATACTTTCTTACTTGCCCTGCAATAGTGTTGTTGCATTTATCAGTGATGGATTCATTTTAACCTGTTTGTCACAATAGACGAGAGTACTGTTCTGTTTATGAATAAACCATTGTATTGTTTAATATGTAGTAAATGCTTCTGCCTGAAATTTAGCATTCGTAGGAGTCAATGTGAATGATGATGTATCGCTTACATACAAGAGAGAACATCCAACAACAGGCGCAATTTCTGCCTACGGGAACCTATCTGGAAAGGGACACTGGGGGTAAATTTTCAAAGTTCACATTTTTGTATGGCTTTTTCCGACATTTTATTACAATTGCGTAGTTTTCAAGTTATTAGTATATGAAAGTTCATTCAAATTGGGTACATATTTTGTGATCTTGAAATTATTTTATAATGTTATTGCTAAAATATGTCACCTAGTCAAACTGTCCCACGTGGCTCATGAGTAGTGAAAATTGGTTCGCATTTTTTCCGTTTTACTTTTGAACTACTTACAAAACCTTTATAGAAAGATGTTTTAAATAAATTTCATGATTGAACCGTAATGATTTTTTTAAATATATAAGAACTTGTTAGTTTTCAAATTAATAACTTTTTCTTAGAAAATATATTTTTTAAAATTATTATTGGCGCTAGCATGTGTTTTGTCCTACAAAACACTACAATGCATATTTATGCATATTTTTGGAAATTTTGATTGCATTTAAATAAAAACTCCCACGCCTGGGATATTTTGTATGAATGAAAATGAAGTTTTGAGAAAAATGTTGTTTAATAAAAATTAATGCTGGTAAACAGTGAGTTGCATGTTTTACATATTAGAGCCCTCCAGATTTACAGTTCTATACTTTCTGTACTTTCCATTGTGTCCTTTCCAAGAACCCGGCCAGGACCGATGGATTTTTTCGGGCGTAAAAATTCTAAGTATGGCTTCCTTCGGAAGGGAAGTAAGCTGTGGGTCCCGTGTCGTACATTTACGGCACGAAAAAGAACCTCAAGCCTGAAAGAGAGGCCTCTGAGCAAAATTTTAGGCCGTTTCATACCCTGAGTTGAACTGTTAAACATTCCTCACCCCTTACCACCATCTCAGCTCCCGAATAACTGGACAATCCGTATTAAAAGTAGAAACACCATTTTATGCCGCAATTTCTAGTCGGTTCTTAGAAAATAAAAAATCTCCAGGACAGCTTTTACAAATGAATGAGTGAATACTTTTATTTGAATTTTGTGTCCCTTCACGAACAGAGCCTACCAGTAGTTTAGTGCAAGATAATTTCTAGTGGAATGATAAATTCTTTTAACTGAAAATTTCTTGCAATGGCTTTGCGGAGTCTCACTTAGAGCTATGTTCCTATTATAGAAACACCAAAAATCTGACCTTTTGGGGCGCTTCTGATGTTCTGGCATCTGGTCTGTTGATTTGTAATGGTAAGGTGTAACACATGTAATATTTTCATGGCAGAATATCTGGCAGATGATTCTGAATGACCAGTCTGTAGTAGTTGGTTAGTGTTTTTATAGTTTATAACTTCAGCTTACCACAATCATGACCACCCAATCTAGTTTTAATAAAGTCTTTCTTTAGCTTGAGGAAAACTGTACTCATCCTCTTCGCTACAGTTTGACAGTCTTCCTTCCACTATTCTCACATCAGCATCATACGAGGTTTGTTCAAAAAGTATCGCGAATTTTGTGTTTTTTCAAAAAGTATTTACTTATTCATGAATGTCTATTTTGCCCCTTCAAATTAATCTGCACCAGATATAATACACTTGTGCCAACGTTTTTTCCAATCCTCGAAGCACTTTAAAAAATAGTTTTTTGTGATCTTGTTCAGCTCCTCCTTCGATGCCATCTTTATCTCCTCAATCGTGGCGTAGCGTCGTTCTTTCATGGGTCTCTTCAGTTTTGGGAACAAAAAAAGTCTCATGCCCAAATCATTGGTAAAAATCGAATGGCACGAGCCAATCGATATGTTTAGGTCCTCAGCAACTTCTATAACGGTGATTCGACGATTGGCCAATAGTATTTTCTTCATTTCTTCAATGTTTTCGTCTGTTGTTGACGACCTCGGGCGTCCGGGACGCTCTTCGTCGTTCACATCTTCTCGACCCTCTGAGAATATTTTGTACCACCGATAAACGCTGCTTTGGTCAAAGGTAGCTTCACCATATACCACAGTCAGCATTTGGAATGCATCCGCGCATTTAATTTCGTTTTTCACACAAAATTTGATACAGATGATTTGTTCCATTTTTTGGAATAGGCAAAAATCGAAGACGAGCCAAAAATCGAAAATCGAATATACGTAGCCCACGGAAATTCAAAATTTGCGATATATTTTGAAGAGACCTCGTATACTGTCACTTCATTTAGGTAGTTATATATCTCATTCCACACTTCTGTACTGACCGCCTCCACATAAGATCGGCTGCATGGACTTTCATGGATCCTGAAGTAGTATCAGAATTTTTAGACCACTCATCACGTTAACTGTGGTCTTCCGCCAAAATAACATATTCTGGGATAGCAGAACCCAAAGACATAATAATGACAATATTTTGGCAGAACCGCATTATTAATGATTAGTTCTGAAAAATATCCACCACCAGACCTATGCTATACAATGAAGTGTGGCCTCGCTTATGTTAAGTGTCATCTTAAGATAGCTAATATGACCACTCCTACATCCTTAAGCGAAGGATCCACTGTTTCATGTGCTTTGGGAACCACCATTCTAGACTCACTTAGCAGTTTGACTTCTAATATAATTGCCTCTAATGCTATATCATTCATGTAAATGCCCTGGAGTCTATGTAATAGATTGACAAATACATGCAGAACTTCTACATATACCTGTGGCCAATCTCCATGGTTAAGAAGTCCTCAACACTTCTTTTATTAACATCAAAGAGTGGTCGTCCTGTCTTCTGAACTTTAGCTGGAGGACTGATATATGCCTTTCCAATGACCGAATAAACTACAAACAACATGCACCTTTTTACAAACATATGTTGTTCCTTTGCCGCAGCATATAGGCTGGTAAAATTACAAGCTCAACATTTCAGATTTTGAAACGTTTCTGGAATGTGCTGCTATGAATGAACAATAGTACGATTCACTATACTCATCTAGCATCCTAGGGAAATGTTCAGACAGTTTCTTTTCAGATCTTATCTTCTTTCATTGGCAGTCTCCAATTTGTTCTACAAAGAACATATGTTCTCTTTTTGCTGATAATATTATTATTTAAAAATATCATACCTATAAATTCCAATTCATTTATTTGGCCACTTTTGGGCTGTGCTGTAGATATCCAATACAGTTTCATAAAATGCAAGTAATTTCACATTAGCCTTGCAGTAATTTTGGTTCTATTCTATGAATATATATAATTATCTCAGAATATAGATTGTCACGAAATAAATAATTTTTATCAGATTTGCAGTATTTCTTAGCAGTAGACTATACACTAAATGTTGAAATATTTGATGGCTGGTTTTGCAGCTGATTCTGACACATGGATCAGCATCCTTTTCAAATCTTTGTGGATCCCAAATCTCAGAAAAAGTTTTATTTAATACCCAAAACTCGTTTACCAATTTGGTGTATCGCCACGTGAGTGACATGTGCCATGTTTGTTTGTTCCTCAGATTCATCATCCTTACCATTTTTGTGGACGTTTCTTAATGCTTAAAACATATTTTCCTTTTATTTAATCTTTCTTATAAAGGATGCAGCTTTTTACTAAACGGATTCATCCATTTTTTTCAACACGAGTCACAGAATTTAAATGCAAGCACGGGATTATAACACTCACCTTACCATGAAATGGAAGTGGATACTGATTAAATCAAACTTTGTTTTGAATATTTGTTAAATACTAATCACGTAGTGGCCAAACCATGTACCATATGGCAGCACAAAGCAGACACACTTCAAATAGAATGGACAAAACACCCATAACTAATTTATGAGTTTCACAGAAAATGCGAAAAACGCGAATAATTGTACAGACACGCAGAGGGGTATGGCAGACCGATTTTAAAGACCAAGTGGAACTCTTTAAGACAATCACGGTTAGCTACTCTTTGTTTGTTATAATTTATTTGATGAGCAAGTTCCACTACTTCCAGTCCTTGGCTGACATGGACTATCTGCTGCCGAATATTTTCTTCGATTCTTTCGACCATCGAGTCGTCTGGCTTTCTTTACCGATTCCAGGGATCCCAAACTGTACTTTTTAAGTCCACACCTATAGCGGTATTGCCGCATCACACATCCCGCATTTAAACAGTTGTAACAGGTTCTTGAAGACCTGTTACTTATTTGGTTTTTTTTTTTCTTATTTCATTGTATGGTACAACGGCCCTTAAGCACAACGACTAACTAATTTCTCCCCCTCATTTTTCTTTTACATACCTCTATCATTTATCTCGGTTATTCGTTAGGCTCGCCGAATGCAGCAGCTTGCATTCCGGTTTGTTCTGGGCTCAAATCCTTGGAGCCGGCCATCTTTACCGTTAGATTTTTCTTGGATTTCCCTGATTGCTTATGGAAATTTGGAATGGATTTTTCCTTCTCAAGAAATGTTTGCTTTTCCACTTCGTATCGTTGTATTCCGTTTGGTTCTGTGGACTGACGCGGCGTGACTGTGGCTTGCGCTTTGGATCCGCCGGAGTAGGGCCGTTCCATGTGGAAATAATGTTAGCGATCTATTTTACATACATGCCTAGTCTCATAGATCATGGCCACCCTGTGTCTTCCTAACCGCCACAAACGATCAACCCTTGAGCAAGGCTATAGTACTGAAATATCCTCCTCCGACTTTGAATATCCAATCCATTCCAGGTGGTTAGCCTCCATTTTTGAGATTCGTACAAATGAGATGCACATGTTCATTATTTCTTATTTAATTTCCATGTTAACGTGATCTATTCAAAAGTGCGAATTTCTTCTTTTATAATTTTGCCCATGCTAGTGCAATGAGGTTTGATATCTATTTAGCAGAAACATTGTTGGAGGATATAAGCTATATTCTTTACATATTCTAATTATATGCTATTAATAATTACATCTTCCGCCAAGTCACTGTTCATTAATTTAGCCATTTGCTGATTAATGTGCAATCACGCTTCATTACATTGGTAATATAATTATTATAATAGAGATTTTAGTTCTGATGGTATGGGGGATACAAGCACAACATCGTTCACGGATTTGAGAGTGGAAGGTTTTGTTCCATCTAGTTTATGCCATATTCACCTTATTTTTTTAATTGTATCTTACAAAATACATTTACAAGACATTTGCAGTTACTGAATTTCCCCATCTTACAGCACTTTTTTGTTTAAATTCTCTTTCTTACTCATCCAATTGAATTTTGGGTGTGGTGTATAATTTTTTTATGAAGAACTGAGGTATATTTTACTGTGTGTTGAAGCAGGACATGTCCCAAATTTCCTATTTTAAGTATAATTACTCATGAGAGCTACTATATTAATAATTGTATTTATTTCAGGTAATCAAGGGTATTAATATTATAATTAAAAGGAGGACCCCAATAATGTATGTATATATGTATGTATGTATGTATGTATATATGTATGCATTGATATGTCTTGTTACTAGTAAGCAATATTTAAGTTATCTTTCTATAATGCCAATGATTGACAATGCCTATGAGACTTTGTTATGTTTTGTAAAAGGATCGGACATGCTGTCCTTGTCGGAAGCATATCTAAGAAAAAAGTCTTTCGGTTAGGCTTTGTCCTTTTTAAAACCCTCACGGACAGTCCAGTCGACACCTGTTTGGCGTCAGGGGTAATAACATTTTAAAAGGCTAGAAATATACTGTACTTGCCGTCAAAAGAAAATTACCGCGGACAGAGACACGCGTTTTCGTAGAAACCAAGACCTATTACTAAGGGAGGAAAAAGATATTACTTTAGAAATCAAGCATGTAAGGGAAGTACCAAAATTTATGATAGGCCGTTCTTGGAAAACTCAAGCGTGTGGGAAAATATTGTAGATCAGAAGGGGAAAAATAATTTAGCCAATGGGCATCGAATAAAAATCAACGAATGAGGAGAACTTTGAGATATAATGAATATTTGAAGATAGCCAATGGTTAACATATAACTCCGAAATAGGATAATAAACGAGGGAATTTAATTTAGCGAGAGGCGTCGCAATGTTATAGAAAACTGGAAAACAGGATCATGGGTAGGTGATTCTAAAGTCGTTCTAAAGAAGTCGAAATCAGTCTTCAGTTTAAGTTTGGAGGCATTCGCGACAAAAGTTCTGAAGCACTGGCGACAGGAAGCCGTCCTAAGAAGGAATCGTGATAGTAGTAACTGTAGCAGAAAGGGTAACAAATAATCAGTCATTATTTAGATATTTAGATATTTAGATATAATATAGAAACCGTTGCGAAGAGTTAAAGTAAATCGTTCGTTCAGTGAGAGTCAGTCAGGCAGTGCAACGTAATAGCAATAATAATCACCATCGTGTTCAGTGAATAAATACGCGAGTGAATGCCTCGAATTATAATCAGCCGAAGAAAGGCATGTTCCAGAACCTTCCCAGTTGTCAAATAAATTAAATATTCAACTAGTGCCGAAATTCATTATTACAGTGAACAATCTACTTCACCCCTAATGACTGCAAGTCATTAAAAACAGTCCAAATTTCCCCTGAGATTCCTATCCTCTGCATTGGAACCAGAGAGTTAGGAAGTATCGAACACATTACTCCAAGAGCCGAGGCAAGACAAGAAGAGCATCAAATCGTCCACTTAAATAAATAATAAATCCCCAACATCCTAAAATAACCCACCCACAATAACTCCCGTTTCAGTGTCGCAGTTTTTTAAGACTTTCAGAAAATACCAAATGTTTAATCAGCGACATATAGGAAAATTTTAGGAAGAAGAGGCTGCTATATTCATCAAATTAGAAAGTATAGTTTCTAACTTTTGACTCCCAGCTTAGAAAAAAGTGTTAGTTTACGTAGTGATAATGTTTTGTGTCACATAATGAATAAGCTTATTGATCAACATTTTATATTTCATATACTTTGGACAAAACTTTTCTCAAAATTTGGTAATATTATTAAATAAAACAGCATGTATACACCATGACTGTGTGATAAACTATTTAAAAAAATACGAATACTGCATCATCTGCTACAAAAAGTAATGGAGTACTTCCTAAAAATACGAGAAGGTAGATCGTAATTACTCTGAAACACTCTAGAGTGGGTTTTGCTTTATTTTTGCGTTCTTGTGAAAAAGTTAATTGCTACATGTCAATAAACCTTGAGAAAAGCACCTTTGCCCAATTACTTCACTCTATAATAATGTTCTCGTAAAATTAGAGGGCCAGTGACTACATATAAAGGCGTAAACATCTTTACGGTCGAAATGAAGCTGCCGCTACCCGTCCCCTACGTTTTAATTTCTATAAAGGTCAATTGTATTTAAGGCGGTGTGCTTTTTATACGCAGAACTGTAATGAAAATGGGCACCCAAATTTAATTGTTATGTTTTATTTTTCATACTACTGGACCTTTTCTTATTCTGATCAAAATGAACCAAATTGAAATGAATACAAATGTGGAATGGGTCTTACGACCGTACATGCTAGCATCGTCCTTATAACAATCAATATAGTAACACACATACATATATACATATCTACATACACAAATACAAATATAAAAATACTTGTATATATTTACGTTTTCTATTTATAATTTTATATATAAATACAAAATACATGAATGGGACCCTATAAGCTGCCCTTGCTTCGAGAAAAGTGTAACTTATTAAAACCCATATCTAAATTTCTCACTTCACGTATCCGGCGTCATGCATTGCCAATATTCGTCACATTAGTTCCAACACAACTAATTTAGTTATTATATTTATCACAAATGATATTTCAAAATGAAAGATTCTACAAATGTAGAAGAGTTAGTCTAACTTATTTGCTGCTTTTTTATACATGATAATATGAAATTATATATTTAACATCTGCATGCTTACCTCAATCCGTTTCATCCAATCTAGAATACGATTGCCTTGAGGTGCAATGCTCATTTCTGTATTAGTGCACTGATTCCCTTCGGAGGTTGCACGATTATTCAGCCACTGCCCGGGTATAATATAAATCATATATGCCATAAAAGTTAAGCACTTTAACCGAACATCTACTAATCATAGTAGAATCTTCCCTTTTTATGTTTGTATAGAGTGTTTCAGAATTCAACCTTATAATTTCAATAGATTTCACGGTTGTCGAAGTCATATAATGTCACGACCATAGTAGGACATGGGAAGGGCAAGGAGCTTAAGAGGTAGAGCACTAAAATCATTTACATGATGAGTAACTAAATTTATTTGTTGAATAGAGAACAGCAGCGAAGATCCCAACCTTGCCCGCAACTTACCTTACGTCGATGGTGACTGAGCTGAGTGCTGGCTGTGACGCCGACGTCCGGCTCGTTCCCCGGCCAGCAAAAGTTCACCCTACCAACTATAGGAGACAACTTCCGCTAAGCCGTCCTTATGTTTTATACCCTCTTGATTTCTGGTTAAGTCTTAAAATATTCCAAACGAATGTGATAATTCACGTCACAACGTCTTCTAGAAGGTTCTACAGGATTTCTCTAACGGTAATAGCTTAACGAAAGGTGATGGTTCTTGACATTAACAAAGGTAGCCTAACAGGAAAATGTGGGCTTAACCGGAAGCTAGGATGCAAAACTACTGTGCACAAAGGCTTGGTACAATTTCCCCAAATTATACAATATCCTCATAGCAACATGTTTTCTAAAGTTGAGCCTATAATCAGAAATAATCCCAAATACACTGAATTGGCTACACCGAATTACTTAGCTCGTCACAATATTTTGAGTTAGGGAACTTCAAGTGTGCGGAAAATTCCCTCCAGTACAGTAAAAGCTAATAAGAGTAGCACGCCAATGATTCAGTTTCCACTTTATGTTGTGATAAATGTGATCAAGCATCGAAAAGGAACTTTCTGTACTCAGCAGTACAGAGGCTAATACCTTATACCTGAATAAGCTGTAGTTGCGCCCAGAGAATGAGAACGAGGGTTCATTAAGTTTTTCATAGTGATTAACATTAAATTTAGTTTTTGGTTTCTGTTACCTAGATTGCCCATGTAGTTCAGTTTGTCTATAAATGGATTCTTAAACTAGATAGCTGGCTATATGTAATAAATGTACATTTTATTAAAATAATGAAATTGCAAGATATTTCTACCAAATATTATGGCGATTGACTCATTATTGTTTCTCATTTTGATTTATAGTGCAAATATTAAATATGAAATGGTTAAAAATGGAGAAGAATGAATGAAAACAAACTTTTTCCCACTTCTGAAAGGGAAAATGATTTAAATACTGGTATAGAGAGGAAAAAGAATGACATATTTCACCTTTAGTTAGAAGAAAGAAGTTGACAATTTGTGGCAATTATAATTAAAGTAAGCGGTTTTATTTTTTACTTCTGAGTGGAAGAAATATTAAACGATATGAACAAAACAAAATCGTGTAGAACACCTGCTCGTTTCATGCATAAAAATAAACAAACAAATAGATAATAATAATAATAATAATAATAATAATGTATGTTCACGCTTTTCAACTGTCTTTGCCATATCAGCGTGAGGATGCGGCCGTTTTACTACTGTGACATCACAAAAAAAATGGAGACTGATAATTTACAAGATGGAATAATGAATTAGGAAATAAACTTTGTTTTTTAAGAATGGAAGTACTATGCCTATCTCTACGGTATTTTTGATTAATGAGACCCGAGAAAACCTGAATAATTTCTTAGGGATGACGTCTCTATCAGGATTCGAACTGCAGACACCTCCCGTTTATCAGGCATGCCTTGGTGACATGGATCACTCGTCTCGTAAAGAAGAAACTAATTACATATGACGATTTTATGACAGGATGTAACTAAAAATATGCGCTTAGAGCCCTATACGGGCAAGGGCCAAGGATCTACTAATGGCAAGCATTAAATATACAATTTATTCCTTTACTCTATCCACCATTTGGGGGGAGGAAGTGGTAAGAGCGTTCTACGTGTTTTAGTCTAAACTTTGCACATAAACCCTTCCCAATAAGCCCATCTCAACGGATATAGGGTAATTTCAACACGAGAAAGGCTGCTAAAGGTTACCCTATACTTACCTTTTATCAACTACAACACATGCAGCGACTGTACCATTGGGTGGGTACGCTCGCAGCATCACTCTAACTGACTTTGATTCAGCTTCATCTTTCATCCTAATCGTTGTTTTCTTTTCTCCTCTTGGCGGCTCCCAAATACTTCTACTAGTGTCTATGTGAATAGTTGCTATCTAGAGGAAAGAATATAGGTTAAGTAAGAGGATTTCACTATACTATCTGTCCTGAAAACGTAATCATCTGCCTTGCTACAATTAAACAGTGAAGAAAATTTATTGTAGTGTTCAGATGAAAACAAACTTACCGATATTACATTTATTTGTAGATTTATGTCTTAATATATATTTGTAGATTATTCAGGTTCTTGATTCTATTTTTTATATTTTATTGCATACGGTGAATATTTGCAGCATTTTGCCGTTCTGTTCGTCCCTTTCTTTATTGGAATCAGAAGAGATTATCAGTAATTTCTTAATCACAGCAGTTGATTATTTTTCTAACAAGCTCTTTCACCACACCTCTGATATAATTCAAATGTTAGAGGAAATGTAAAAAATAATATTAAAAATTTAACACAGTAATGGCTATTAAATCAGGAATTTTAACAATAAATGATAATATAAGAAATCCGAAAAAAAAAGACAATGCGCCCTGTACAGGCTGCTATCCGAGACTGTGGGTTTACAATAGCTGAATCATGTATCTTAGAGTACTGACTTGGGCTCTCGCACTGTTTTCTTTTCCAATTTTTAAAGAAATGTCTTCAAGGACACTATCTTAAAGCGACATATGTATCAAGGTGACTGTAAAGTCATGATTTTCAGGCAAACCACAAGAATTTTAAGACCTTAAATTCATTACAGGAATAATGGATCAATTATATTGAATTGTCTGGAGATTGTGTAAGAAAATAAATGTAAGTATTTCCTTTCATTATGAGGTACATAAATTATTGTACACCCCTTGCAATTTTTAAAAATTTCACGTTCAGCCTTTAAGCAGTGAATAACTAGAATAGATAAGTAAATAATATTTAATGCGTAAGGATTAACATTGTTTGAGCTGTAGCTGTGGATCAAGATTACACATTGATTGATACCGCAGCACATATGACATTACGCGGTAGATGTTGCGCAGGCTTCCTCTAATTGCATTCAGTTTGGAGTGTGTTTTGTTCATTAATCTCGAGTTATACCGGTATGCTAATAGGCCTAAGGAAAAGAAAAGAGGCAAGTGCTGTGGCGTTGTGATCATTTCAGACAGGAAATGCTGTCTAAACAATTTGACTACAGAATAGTGAGAACATGCAGAAGCAGGAAAGTTCACAATCTAAAGATAGTTGATTGTGCAAAATATTTAAAAATATATTATTTTAAATCAATGCTCTGTTTTTACGCTATCCCACTTTAAAATATCTTTTATAAATTTCTTTTGAACGTCGCTACATTTCAGTGTGTTTACAAGCCTACAAAACTACTCTTAAAACCATGTTAAAATATAGTTATTGTGCTTATGGTTAGAATAATATTTTATACGTGCATTCTTACGTTGCAATTAAACGTTTCTTATAGCAATGAATATCTAAAAGACAATTCAATGAATACATAAATGTGGTCGGAGCCTACATAGCTTAAAATTACCTGGAATTCTCTTTTTCAGGGTAACAGAAACTCCTAAAATGCTTTAACGCAGACAACTGACATGATTGGATTTCAACTCGGGGAACCCTGATTTGCAGGCAGACGCGCTGGCCACAAGAATAATGAGTTAGACTAATACATTCGTGTATGCGGGAACATTGTACATCAAGCATCCGTGAATTGGAATATTTAACTTATGCACCATTTATGTTTAATATGGGTTACATGGAGTCATACAATTATCTGGTAACCGACGCAGAGTGGGGACTGCATCGACCGATAAACCATCGCTCAAGGCCAGTTGAGCTAGAGTCGCATTGGGCTTAGGAACAATACAAAACTCGTCTGTAGAAGTATTATATTGAGTCTAATAAATTATAATGCACTTAAAAAGTTAGGTATTCAACTATGTCACACAAAAAGATGTTGCAAATACCCGTCTCCGTTTTCCAAATCTTTCTGGACTCTGCCTATTAATCACTCATTGTTCTTGTATTATTAGATGTGGCGATGATATGACGTGTTTTTAGTGTTATATGTGGAGATGCAGTTGTAATATGAATAAGGTGCAGAAAGTTTTGGAGAATATGATGAAGGCGATGGGATGGAGTTTTCAGCGGGGAAAGGCACTGAACTGAAGAACATGGTTGAGAAATTAATATTCACCGTGAATGGGGTCATAGATCGGATCCAGAAGCTGAAGGTGGCCTGGACGAAAATGGATGACAATGTAAGAAGACTTTTTTTATTTATTTATTTATTTATTTATTTATGGACGCTCTTTAACAGCTCAGGTCATCAGCGTCTCATTCAACTCAGGGCGTGAAACGGCGGACAAATTTTGCTCAGAGGCCTCTCTTTCAGGCTTGAGGTTCTTTTTCGTGCCGTAAATGTACGACACGGGACCCACGGCTTTACTCCCCTTCCGAAGGAAACCATACTTACGATTTTTACGCCCGAAAAAAATCCATCGATCATGGCCGGGTTCGAACCCCGCGATCTTGGGTGTAGGAGGCAAGTATGGTAACCACTACACCACCAGGACCGACGTAAGAAGACTACAAGAGAAATTAGACTGCATGGAAAATCAGTGTAGGAAAAACTATATTGTGCTGTACGGTGTGGGGAAATAGGAAAAGAGCTGGGAGCTGACGAAAACAAGAGTGCGACACGAAATACCCCAAAAAGGAATTGATTTGAGGGAGTATGACAATGAAAGGGCGCACAGGGTAGGAAATGCGAACAGCCTGAGGTAAATAGTTTCAAATTTGCTAATTTTAAACTTAGGGAGAAACTACTACAGGCGGCTCCATGTTTGATAGACTGTGGTGCCGCTATCAACGAAGATCTTAGTGAGAGAATGCAACAGGAAGATAGCTTCCTGAAGAAACATCTTGTTGATGTCGGGAGAAAGGGAGCTCAGGCTTCCCTGCTCTTCGACAAGTTGCTGGTCCACGGAATAGTGAGAAGCAGGACTGAGCTGGAGAAGTTCAGTAGACTTGGAGAGGTGGTTCCCGCTTCGAATCTCGGTAGACGAGAGGAACCAGTGGCGGACACGAGAGACACGTGAGGACCGGCCGAGAGAGGCAAGAGAGGCGGCGGTGACAACGGCTTAACTGTAAGAAGCTGTGGTTTGAGAGGGTGGCGATCCCCAGAACAAGAGAATCTGTAGCGGTTGTAGGAACATTGGGAATCGTGGCAGCAGCATCAACAACAAACAGTACAACGTGGGCACTGGAACAATAGAAAATAGGGGTAGGAGGCGATAGGCAGTTTCAATGGTAGATCTCTAAGACTGGCCGACATATGGTGACATAAAAGCAACATCAAAAAAAGGAAGGCATCCCCCTTCGTACTCAAGAGTCGAAGTGTGGAACATCGAGGGACTAAGGACGAAATTTTCAAGTGATGCTTTATTGAGTTTGCTAAATTCTTCAATGTTCTAAGCATGACAGAATCATGGTTAGGGAATGGAGAAGATAAAGAGGTAAAGGTTTTTTGTTGTATGAGTAAGAAAAGGGTAACAAAACAAAAAGGGGAAGATGTCCAGGCCTTCTATAGTGAAAGTATGTCCAGACATAATGAGTATAAATATATATATATATATATATATATATATCTGTAAATCTGTCAGAGGTAGCATGCATCTGTATTAGTGTTATATATTTGTATTAACAGTTTTTATCACCAACAACATCTAGATTCTGAGTTACAGCTGAATTTTCCTGAAGCAGGATTCATTGTCATGGAGAACTTTAGTGAAAATTGATTTTGAGAATGTCACATTTGGAAGAGAGAAAGATAGGAATAAGCGTCAGGGAGAATTTAGAACAAGTAAAGGTAAGATATTGAATTCGAATGGGAAGGAACTGCTTTCATTGTGCTATGTTTTTAATTACAAATATTAATCGGGAAACATGAGGAGGAGAAAAACGGCGAACTTACTTTCATAAACAACAGGGTGGGAGTGTCATTGACAATGTTTTATTATCCCAGGATTTAATTAGGAAAATAACAAATTTCAAGGTTGCTGGTCGTATAGTTACACCATTATCCACTAGAATTAAGGCTAGAGATAGGAGTACAGGGAAATGGGATTTTTAAGACGGGAGGAACAACGGAATTAAATAGAACGATCAAGTGTTTTCGTTGAAGAGCAGCGGAGGCTTCAAAATTCAATTTCGCAGTAAATCAGCAAAATAGTGCAGGTATGAATGCAACTATCGAAACAATCAGTTAGCGAGGAAGAATATGGAGGTCAAAATTAAAATTAAATGTAATAAATGATGGAAATTCCCATTGTATATGAATATGTATTGTATTATATATTTTTTTATTATAAATGTATTTCCCAAAGTATATGAAGTATTTAAAGGTTGAGGAATAAATTATATTAAAACCAAAATGTGAATAATGCAAGCACATTTAGTGCGAACAGATAATACTACGATACCAAAACAAGTTTTAAAAGTGTAAACCAATGGGAAAGAGGAATTCAGATTGACTGAAAGGAGTATACACTGAGGGTGCCACAAAAGGTATACAGACTTTCATAGTAGATATCTATTTAATATATTTCAAAGTTGGACCGAAAAACAACAGTAATGTGTAGTATGATGTTGTGTAAATAGATGTGACTCACATTACGTTATGCTGGCGTTGCTACAACAAAATGGAGCCAAGATTATCGTTTGAACAGCGGAAAGAAATTATGAAGTGCTACTGGAAAACCGAGAATGTTATTGAAGTTCAAAGGCAATGGAGAAGTGTGCACACAACAGAGCCGCCAGCGTGAGTAACAATTTCACGCATTCGAGACAAATTTGAAACTCACGGTACTGTATGCGATGTTCACAAGGGCAGGTCTGGGAGACCTCGCAGAGAAAAAAGCCCAGCGTCCTCGGCCATGGTTTTGGGAAATTTGAGCACTCACAGCAGAAATCTACAAAGCAATGTGCACGTGAGCTTCCACTGCGTTCTCCGGTTCAAACTCCGTTGAACTTCTACTATGGGAAACTCTTAAGGATTTTGTATACCGTAGAAATCCAATTACACTGGCAGCACTTCGGGAAGAAATTGAAACAGTACGTGCTGCAATTGCTGAGGACACTTTCGCAAACGTTGTTCAAACATAAGTTCAACGTACTCAGAAGTGTATCGACGCGCATGGTGGGCATTTTGAGCATTTGTAGTAACTGTAAAAGTCTAAGATAATTGGTGCTCAAAATTTTCTGTTTGTGTGAATGCAGTTTTATTATATTAACTCAGTTTTTTCTTTGCTTGAAATGTGTATACATTTTTTTTTTGGCATACTCCGTGTATCCCAATACACGAAGTAAACGTTCGGAGGGACTGGAAACTTAGTTAAAGAAAGGAGAGGATACTATAGAAAGGTGACAGAAGAGATGGAATATAGACGTGGTATGATGGAAAGGAAATTTTGTGGACAGGCATTTTACGGAGGTTCCGCTTAAACATCCCCGTTTGACTGCCAGGAGCGCATTATGGATAGCAAGCATATGCTAACGGGTATACTTGCACCGAATCCGGCTAAATGCCTGTCCAGGAACTTTCCTTTCCATAACAGCGCACCTATATTCTGTTTCTTCTGTTCTTTACCTAAATATCCCCGCCTTTATTAACTAATTCTCCTCTATCTCCTAAGTATTTAACAAAAGACGAGAAGGAGAATGGAAAAGTTTAAAAATACCAGTTGGACTACTGCAGTTTCTGTGTTCATGTCAGTGACATAGGACCGTCTAAAGTGTGCTTGTAAACAAGAAAATAGATTATAGAAGTGGTAAATAAGTTAATTTAAGCCTACAGCGTCTTGGAAATGCAGGGTTTACTGAAGAACCCTAAATGCGTATCTAGAGTGAGGTCGGTCATGGTGGTGTAGTGGTAACCATACTTGCCTCCTAAACCGAAGATCGCCAAATGAATCGTACTAGGACCGATGGGTTTTTTGGGAGTAAAAATCCTAAGTATGGCATTCTTCGGATGGGAAGTAAAGCCATGGGTCCCGTATCGTACATTTAGGGAACGAAAAAGATACTCAAACCTGAAGGAAGAGGCCTTTGAGTAAAATTTATCGGCTGTTTCACACCCTGAATTGAATGAGACGCTGATGACCTGAGATATTAAATAGCGTTCGTAAATAAAAACCAACCAAAATTTAGAGTGATAACTGTACTAACAAATAAAATACAAGGTTGAATTTTTTTATGTTATTTCTTGTCTGTACAGATTGTTCCTTTGAATCTGTGTATCAAATATTCCTGGTAAATGGATATAGCTATATAGAATGTGACAAAGAGTTTGCTGCTATAGAAAGGCGAAAGGAAGTAATGAAAATGATTGTATAACAGGTTCTGGGCAAAAGTGACAGGCTTTTCATGTAATAGATATGTCTGAAGAAAGCTTTCTTATTTAGTTTGTGACTGATATGATCTTAAATGCAATAAATGCTGTAGCTGTTTGTGTTGAAGCAAAATAACCAGATGTAACGTTCTCAAAGCATTTGTTTGACACTGCAGCATGGAAGAATTTTAAAGTGTATAAACCAGATTATGGTATCAGGAGAATTGAAATTCAAAAGTGCATAATGTAGAAAGAAATGTCAACTGAAAAGAAAAAAAATATATAAAGTATAATAGATTCTCCGGAAAATTAAGAGTACAGAAAATACTGTGGAGAAGTACATGACAAAGAAAGGACTGTGATGCTTCCATGGACATTTCATGATGAAAAGACGTATGGCAGCATACACTTCAAACTTTTTAGGTATATTAATCTCTTTTTGTTTTCTGTTGTAGCATTTATTAAAAATAGCGTTTTATTTACTGTAAGTACTTTATTAAAATAATGAACCCTAAGCCCTTTACTTATTATGACTATTTTGTGAAGAGGTTATAGCAACCATGCTAGAAAACACCCTAACCTTAGGGGCCTAATGCTATCGAAATGGAAGAAAATGGCTAATAGAGGATTGCTTTGTAACTTACAAAGGAAAGCGATATTGACTGTGTTATGAAAGAAAAGCTACAAATATAGTGATGTCACCAGTGTGTTTTTAAATAACAGAAGTTGACGTTTAAAAAAATGTAGATTTCATGTTATTGCTGCTGATGGGCCATATGTACATATACAACCCTAGGGGCTCCTCCGGGAGAAAGGAATGAGTATGCACTCGGAGGCTAGGAACTCAAGGAGGTGATGCACGGTCGCTGGCGTAGTCCCTAACGTTTCCAGAGATAAGTCCCAGACGTTGGCGAGCTTGCGAAAACTACTCCGATAGTACCAATATGCCCCCCCCCAAATGTCCTGAGGCCCCCTGAAAGACCTCAGACAGAACCCATCGACTCTAGGGCGAGAACTATTCCTAAGCTCAAGTCATTGCCGCACCACCAATCCCATCTCGCCTGACGCTTCCGACCCTATAACGATGCTATGGTATGAAAGGAAAGGAAATGGAATATCGTAAAATCCATGGAATGTAAAATTCCATACAAGCATAAGCTTAAGTGACCAAGTGAAACCATGAAGCCACGAAACCACAGAAATTTAACGCGGACCTCCCGAATTGGAATCATTTTTCATCATTTTTTCATCTTACTTAATAAAAGGCTACTGCATTGCCATTGGCCAGTTGGGAGAGCGGAGTTGCCAGTGTGAGGTTCTCCGAAATCAACTGGAATGTACCATTCAAACTTGAAAAACATACATACTTTCTAGACAATGCTATTTAAAAAAAAACTTAAACATACGACATTAAAGCTAACTAAAAATTACCAACCTTAAATGAAATTAAAAAAGCCATTCAAAACGAATAATTCAAATTGCAATTGTAATGTTTAATAGCTCTTTAGAAACTCCACCTATCATTTAAGGTAGTAAACATTATTATGAAGATAAACACATTATGTTTCAACAAAAGGTATAGCTTTAATCATCGAAGAATGCAATGTACTCCCAGACATGGAACCAAAGAAAGGGATGACCGTATGGCGTAGTGGTTAAAGAGGAGAGAGAGGTGAAATCTCTCTTGTTATTCTCTTGTCTCTGACTATCAGATGGCACAGAAATTCCCTTAGTCTGCGATCCAAGTTAATCCAGTGGGAGTACCTGAGGTTAAGTTTCTCTTAGCTATCTGCTAGCTGGGTCAAGCAGCAGAAATGCTCGATCGTTGAATCCATTGATATTTAAAGCGCGCATGTGGGATACTTTAATGTATAAAATATAAAGGAGGAAGCAGGATGCATGCAAGTTTCTGTTGGAGAAATTTCAATCATAAGTTTTCTTCACGTAAGATGGCAAAGTAAACACACGAAAATATTAAGAAAGAAAACTTCAACATGAGTTAGCCACTTGAATATGAGATATAAATAAAACGGAAAGCTTCCAAGAGGCAAAGAAAGAAGTATTGTCATAAGAAAGGTAGTTCAAAATTCCATTAGAAGTATAGAACCGTTTTACTAATTCAAATAATGCGCATGTAACTGTTATATAAAAGTATGCGATTTTCTTATCCAGCTTATTGAATACCAGATTAATAAATATAAACCGTATTTAATAAAAATTCCAGGCCAGCAGCTTTGCCTTTATTAAAATAGCAGTAAAATTGTTGTTTTCATCTATAATGAAAAAATACAATGCAATATCTGTTTCTGTTGCGCTACAAATAGTACGTTAGATAAAAGTCTGCTTTAACAGCAAACAATTACCATTTAAAATTATTAATTAGTTCAGTATGTGTTGATAGTTATTTCCATGTCCGAAGTCACCATACCCCTTGTATTTTGGGATGGGTAACTGTGAGCTGAACTTTTATGCAGTTGCGGCAATATTTTTTAAAGAAAAAATGGGCTCTATAGTTCGTTGAGCTGCCAGTTCGTGAAGAACGAATGTTATCTTTTTCTTTACTGAACCTTCTCCGATTGTGGTCATAAATAAAGAAATATATACTCCCGACAGTTCTCATGAATAATCTAAAATTGTTATTCGCCTAGTATCATGCTCAATCCCAAAGAAAATGCTTGTTCTAATCAACACAAGTTATTTCTACAAGATGTAAACGTGGAACATATATGCTGTCGCTTTATATAGAAATAATCAGAAATGCTGGCTTTCATATGTATTAACAAGTTTTAAATAATTTAATGAATGCTTATAGCCTCAGAGTAGACTGTTAACTCTTACTTCATATACATCCGGACATTCCATCTTAAATGAAACAACACGTTCAAAAATTCACCTCTTTATTTCACGAGTACAATCAGTGATTGGATTTAAATATATGAAGCCTCAAGAAAGTATTCATGTAAAATATGAAGCCCCTTTTCCGAGTAAATTTTGTTACAATAAATGTTAATTATTGTCATTTAAATAAATACCTATGCCTTTGATAAATAAATAAGGAAATCTGCGCTGCAGATTCGTAAATTAAAATTATACATTGCTCTTTTTGAATGTCCCTTAATGCTACATAACTATTATTTATTTATTTAAACAAGAGGTTATTTATTTCATAACAACGTAATTTAAAGAGCTGCACTCGATTTAAATTTTTGAAATACATGATAAAAATTGAATACGTATCGGCTTTCAGAAATACGGTTCGGTATCAGAAATATCTTACAAAAATTAAGATACCTTATAACATTTCATTTGAACTCTCAGTGGAGGGTTGTTTGCAGCATATTACACATGCGCAGGTTTTCTTGATGAGGTGTGAACTCTCACTGTGGTTGATTGTTTAGCACACTAGCGTTGCATGACCACACACCCTGCGTTCATTGGAGAAATTGCACACGATCGGAAGTGATTTGTAACAGCTCCCGTTTCATTTCGAATTTATTTTCTCGCTTTCTGTTAGAGATAGCAGTAATCTCAAAGTGTTACCCTATTCCACATATGTAATGGTAAATTGACACGGATCGAAAAATATTTTAAATGTAATTGCAAGAAGATGAAACAAGTTAATTCCAAATACAACCCCTTAGGATGAAACAGTATTTAATAAAGAGCTGTTTACAGCAAATATATTCTCAAGAATTTTCACTTAATATTAATTTGGTTTATGCCTTTGAAAGTATTTCAGGGTTATTCATTTTGAAAGTAAAGATATTCTAATTGTATAATTTTCTAGCGTAGAAACTATTTGTAAAAAATTACCCTTATTTTGCATGAAGGTTTTGCTCTCTTCTGTTTCTGTAAATTCACAAAATGTCGATCAAATTTACACATAAAAGGAATTTTGCTGTCTGATTTAACATGGACCAGAACATATATGTCACGTACTATTTCAGCTAATGAGTACGTGGACATATTATGCATTTATGGAAAAGCAAAGAATGAAAGCAAGATGACACATCAATAACAATGTTTCGGAAGAAAAACATCAACAACAAAAGTGGTTAAGGAGAATAAAAATCGTTTGTCGGAGGTTACTTATTCTTCAGATTTGTCCAGTTAATTCAGGTCATGATGAAAAGGCTATTTATAACGATATCCAGAGCAAACAGCCAACAGCATGCTCCTTGGGCACGGTTCGAAACAAAGAGTGGTATTTTCTTGACGGTATTGCCACATGTGGAAATTGGTGGATATTTCTTATGGAAATTCTGCGTAGGGATGAGTGGTACCGGATTTTCATTAAATACCTTTTTTCATTTCTTCCTGCGGTCAAACGATAACTAACCGACATTTCTTTGCGATTCATAACATTTACCCTGTTTTAAGCATAATTATATGTTGCATATAAACACGTACATTGGTAATATTACTGAAGGCATAATATTGTTAATATTATTATATTTTTAAACTTTTAGATTCCGATTCACATTTACTTCCCTTCTTAGAACTGTTTTAAGAAATAAGATTTGGAAATAGCACCTGTTGCGACTCAGTTTGAGTGGATGATATAGCGTTGCTTTGAACAGGTGGTAAAGGAACTAACTGAACTGCATTTTGTAAACAAGTTGACTTAATAGGGACGTACATTATTTCAAATTACTCATGGTGAAAGCCGAATAAATTTTTCAGTTTCACTTTTGCAATTATAGACAGTTTCATTCAGCTAGTACTGATACGCGAACTAATTTCATCACAATTGACATTAGATTCTAAAATTGAAAGTGTGAAATATTGTAAAAGTAAAAATTATCAAATTCGATCAATTTATTGGTGGACCACCAAATACTATTCAACGTACAAGTTATACAGATTATTTTAATGCTATGAGAGTGAAGCATTTTTTCCTTATTACTTACAAATTCGCACGAAAACGCATTTTATCAACACAAAATTAGGGTCATATACAATAATATTGCAGATCATGATGTTCTTCAGAAAACCTTTTGCAATTAGGTACTACTATTTTCCAGTTTTATGCCCCATTATCCATTGAAAAAAATTTCGACCAGAGAAAAATTATTTCATTTCTGTCTCATAAAATGCACAAGAAGGCAAATATTCCGTATAAAGCAGAAGACCACGATAGTGAGACAAATTAATTGCCGAAAGAGAATGACAGTATTTTAACTTCAACAACGTTGAAAAGCTCTCGTTTCAAGCCAATGTAATACAGCATGCTTTCGAATCTGTAACATGTAACGTTCAGTACACTACAGAGTGCAATAGCTTGGAATTATATTTTGAAGTTTCAAAATATAAAATATTTACTTAATTGGTCACATGTAGTTCAATGGTAACATAGTTTAAAATACAATTACTTGTGTAATGCATTTTCTACATCTTCTTTCTTCTTTTTCCATTTATTTCTTTGAGTTGTTTTTGAAACTGCACATTGATAACGTTATATTCATTTTATGAGCCCACCGCCACGGGTGGGCGAGGTCGTTAAGGCGCGGACTCATGGGCGAGAAGTCTGGGCTCGAATGCCACCAGGACCGTCCTCTCTGACTGGGTTTTTTTTTTTTCCAGATTTTCCTCAGTCTTCAAAATTGGCAAATGCAGGGGAGGTACCTTAAACTTAGGCCTGGAACGCTACCTTCCTTAAAAAAAATCCTTCCCAATTTAGCATTTCATTTCATGTATCATCAGTGTCCACCGCCTATGTTGCCTCAGTAGTACAAATGGGCGTTAAACACTACTCAAAAAAAAATCATGAGCCTGTTTTACGCAGCAGAGTAACCTGGCAATCAGCAGCCGAAGGCCCACGGCTAGAAAGCGGTGCAATCACCAATGGATAAAACAGCGGAGTTATAAAACATTCTTACAAACGAACAACGTGAAAGATAAATAGTAACATTAACTTATAAGTGCACTTGAAAAAATTAGTGGATTATTTTTCCAATATGGAAACATGAATGCACTTAAAAAGGTTAAATTTTAAAAGAATACGCTAAAAATATACACATGAAGTGAGGATTCTACATAAATAATGTTCACAAATTTCAATTCGCATTCCAAAATTCTTCTATTTCTTCTTTTAAACCGTTCAAAATAGAAAATACTGCGGTTTAGGTTCTGGGGATGGAACAGCGGGCTATCCCCCTTTATTGATTACTCCATCTAAAGTTGTCAGCAATTTTACTCATTGACGTACAAGCTTTATGAGTTCTAGCCCCGTCTTGCTGGAACACAAGATTTTTTGTCATTTTTTTCATTTAATTGAGGAAAAAATCTGTTCCAAAACTAACTCTATGCGAGCATAAGTTTACATATTTCGTGACAAAAAATAATTAAACAGAGTCAAATGCTTGCATTGTATTTATGGCACCAATCTTTGGTTTGAATCAAGGATTTTCTTGTATTACTCTTGGAGTATCTGCTGCTTAGTTTAAATTATTCTTAGCGCTAATTACACCCTGTAAGTAGAATCACGCCTAGTCACTGAAAAATAAAACTGTGAATTTTAAATACAGTCATCTCGTACTAAAGAAAATATATGCAAATTTTTTTTACTCTGCAGGCTCTTGGAAACTATAGAAATAAGTAACGTTATGTGAATTAAGTTTCAGTAATCTTCTCCTCTATTAAGATGTGACATCTTTAATCATTCGCGAGATAATGATGCTGTAGTTTTGTATTGCCCATTTAATGAAATGCCCTTTTATTATGATTAAGTAGATCAACTTCAAGAATACCGTCTATGGCAATAAGCAGTTGATTCATTATTTAAAAGTTGCAACAAATGAAAATTGGTTTTTATTTACTAAAACTCCGAGTTATTACTCAATTGATTTTTTTTATTTGATTTATTTTCGGACGCTGTTTATCACCTCAGGTCATCAGCGTCCCATTCAGGGCGTGAAACGGCAGACAAATTTTGCTCAGAGGCCTCTTTTTTCAGGTTTGAGGTTCTTTTTCGCGCCGTAATTGTACGACACGAGACCCACGGCTTTATTTCCTTTCCGAAGGAAGCCATACTTGGATTTTTACGCCCAAAAAAATCCATCGATTTTGGAAGCGTCTGAACCCGAGATCTTGGGTTTAGAAGGACAGTATGGTTACCGCTACATTACCAGGACCGACGATTTATTACTCAACAACATACGTGTACACAGATGTGCAAAAACACTAAACTAATCAGTACTGCGCCAATTTCACTGAATTCCGCATAGTTGAAGCCGAGTTTTAGTGGATTGCCCCAGCATCCTGCCTCGGAACCTGCCTCGGAACCTGCCTCGGAACCTGCCTCGGAAAACGAAGCCCTAACAAAGGGGTGGCACGATAGCCCCCGTTTTTCCGCATAGAGTGACATATTTTACCTGATCAAGTTACCAACTACTTTCTCTTATAAAGTAAACTTTAAACTCATTTTAGTGTATGAAACCCTCTATACTTTTCAGGGTGCTTAGCTCGGCAACTGCGTTGTTATCCAGAGACGAGAGTTAGAGCACAAGAGTTGCAACTGGGTTACACTGGTATAAGAGTGGGCGAGCGGGCCATCACAAGAACGGTAGAAACACTTATTGTCAAGTCTAATACATTCTAATACAATCAAAAAGTTACATATTCACCCATATTACGCAAGGAGATGCTGCAATTGAATACCTCTTTTAGCATTTCACCGAGGTAAAAGTTGTAGGTACTATGGTTACCGTTTTTAACGATAATTACATTCTGGAACATTATGTAAGCTCATTCAAGGAATATCTGCTCTAGGAGTTGTATGTTTTTACGACCCATTCCTCAACATTATGAAAAGCATAAAATCATGTTCCTATCATTTATAATCTGTTCAAAGAAAATTGAGCCTACCGCCTCAAAGTTAACACCCATGGTGTTTCCAGTTATCGTCTAATATAACGGAAAGAATTTAAGAGGAAAGCTGAAAAGGGAATTTGACCAAAGATAAATAAAAATATTTTGTATCCAAATGTAAAATTATATGAACAGGGACGGTAATAATCAAAGTAACAGTATTATGCCTGCTTATCGTCAAGGCTCCTGTGACAGTCCATTTATTTTTAATCGATACATATTCTAAACAAATCGATATTTGCCGGGTTAACTTCTTCAGATCTTTGCTCACTATAAGAAATAAAAGTGGAGACGTAGTTAACGTAAATTTATGGAGCTATAGGCAAACGAAAGGGGATTGGCGATAATAAGGTTCTAGCTTACGGTGATGCGATAAACAGTCCTTTCGCTACGTGTACGTCTTCAGTGCAGTATTACTCTACTGTGCAGTGTTTAAATTTAAGTGCTAAGATTTATGCCTGGATTCGAAAGAATTCATAATACAAGATTATGCAAATTTACAATGGCAACTTTATTGACAAATACAAGTATCATTTGAATCCGTTTCAAATACCGATCACACATGATAAATAAATAATGAAATGATACAGTGGTCATAGTATACATATTTCATAAATGCACTTTTATCACACCGGTCGCCATTGTAGTCATCATTAACACTGTCTAAACAGACGTGTATAGGTGTTTGAAATGCATTTGGTTTTTCATCAGAATATTTTGCTTTTGGCATGTTATTAAAACAAGTTTCACGGTGAATTTTAGTCTTTTGAGACTAGAGACTGGAGGGTACCATTACTGCTGATGACGATAACAATCTAATAGCCGTATCCTCCATATTTGCATGTATCTTTCCTCAAATGCAAATACCACTCGTCTACAAATCGTGTGGCGATTCACTGAAGTTCCCTTGTAATTATTGACTTGTTGCATAAATCAGGTTTTATATAAAAGGCGCAGAATAAAAACAGCATTAACTTTACCGAGAAGACAAATTCCTCGCTTTCGGTAATAGATAATCCTTGTTCCCTTCCAGTAGGATTTAAGATAAAATGGCTTTGGAATGCGTTTCGTTTGCATATCAGATTTTCTCTTATGTTCATTTCTCCAAATGCTGCTTAAGATTATACTTGCATAATGGAGCTTACTGGAAAATTGAATAACTTTTAATTTTGGAGTGCATAATATACCTTAACTCTTAAGCCACAAGGGCTCTATATGCACTCCTTTAATCCTAACTTTGTACCTTCAGATCTACAGCTTAATTGAGCACAAGAACCTTCCCTACATGCTTAGGAATCACATCTCCTAAAGGATTGTACCCTAATACAGAAGTTCTTTGTCTTTGCAAAGTTTCATACTCCTGTTACATGTGTTTTGCATTCTCAGACTATTCACATAATGTGAGCTTTTCATGATAATTAGATTTTTCGGGAATGGTCAACGTCTAGTAATCATTCCATTAGTTATCTCGTCCCCATTCAGTAGGTCTTTAGCCATTGCACTACCGAATGTTTTAATAAGCAGTTTACCCAGTTCTTGATCGGAAAAACTCCTTCATTTTATCTAATGTTCTTTCTTGATCCAATGGTACGCTGCGGTACAACAATTTTCCTGCTAATGCCACAGAAATGTTCTGATCCTATAAGGCCAATATTCTATATATTTTCCCTTATAGTTCTACTGTTCTATAATAAAATTAATTCAACCATTAGTTCCCTTTTTCGCCAATTTATCCATTAGATTAACTGTGCTTTAAGCACGGAACTATAATGTTGATAAAACATGTTCGTATTGAAATCTTTGCCATAACTATTCTGTAGATGTATTTAAGGTGACAACTGAAATCCAAAGTGAATTTCACAAGAGACTCCCAAGAATATTCCATTAACACTGGTGCTAGTGAAAGCAGTAATATAATGTAGAAGGAGAATTTCCCCTCTCTCCTAAGCGATGTGGGAATTTCTCCAGTCGAACAGAAATTAATTTTAGCAACAGAAGATTTTAAGGTCGTCCTCCCCTTTCACTGCCACATTCTGCATGTGCTATAATACTCCAGCCCATTATACCTGATTATTGATAATGCACATGAAAATAGAACCCTTGATTTCCTCTTGCTTTAATCCCCTGTTTTCCCGTTTGCGTTCCGTTTGAAAGCAATGAATAAACGCTCAATAGAGACCACTTATATTTCCTAAATATCACTTGTTTGGCACCTTTAGTTCTAATCATAAAATGATTTATGTGCACATACATGTTTCACTTATGCTAACCTGACAACTGACAATGGTGAATCAAACATATTGCTGTATAAATTCATTCTAAGACTTTAAATGTTTTCCAAGAAATTCTAAGCATATTGATAAGGCAACTCATTTATTTAAAATGTATTAATATCATATTATTCCTGCTTATATAACAGTTCCTACTATTACTCAAAGGATTGTTTTTACTCAGGATAAGCCTAGAGCCTCAAATGTTGAAAATGATAGGACTGATTCTACTGGACGTCTAGCTTATCGGTAGTCAAATTACTGTATTCTTGGAATTGTGTATTTCATGACTGCGGCCGAAGAGTATCTTAGATTTTCCTGATAGTACTCCCTTACGAAGACCTTAAAAATGAAAAAACAGCAATAATGAACTGGTTGATGCATAATATTATATCAAACAGGGAGTGTTAAAAAATACGTCATTCATACGTTTTATCGATTTAAAACTAACAACCTTGGCAGTTGAATCTAACACTTATTAAAGGGATAATTAGCTTTGACTTTTCTCAATTTTAGAATTCATAACAATAATCAAAGCGTCAACTATAAATTGAAAATATTCATCTTGATGGTATATTGCTGTTTAGCCATGCAAAGATGAAAAGAAATGATTTATTAAGTTCCATATACTCTTGCAGCTTCGTATGGCAACGAATACTGAATTTCGCAAAAGGAAAAAAAATTGGGTTTGTTTCATAATTTGAGAATTACGTGCAAGACAAACACATACTTAATCTAGTCATAAATACTGCTACAAATAATTTTAAGGTGTGTACCAGGTGTTTTTTTGTAATCAAATAATGCGCTAGCATGCCGTAATTTTACCGTGGCCATTGTAGAGCTTAACTGAAACAAAAAGGGCACTTAGTTAAATGTTTAGGTTTGGAGTAGGGAAGATTACAAGAACCATGTTGCTGTAATTGCCCTCCATGGGTTTGGCAAGTCTCCACCTGACCTTATGATGTTGAAAATGGGCAGAAAATTTACGCACCACTGCAATGAAACTGGAACTTTGAACCGCCGTCCAATTTTCATGTGCCCGCATATGTGAAGTGATCAAAGCAGTGTGACATAGTATTAGGCATAATTAGGCATAATTCAATGCAACCCATGATATGAAAATCTCCAGTAGATCATTCTCCAGATTACTCAGAGAATTGGATTGAAGATTTAATGCTGCGCACTTTCAACCCCAAGGTTGTAGATGTAGAGGAAGCTGAAAACAGACGTCTATTGAGCGTAGTTCTAACAACAGGCTTCATAAAATCTTTCTATGGTTGAATAATATTCACAACTTAGAGAGCTACAACCACAACCATGACAGGTGTACACTTCAATTTTCATAGAAGCTCCTGAGAGAATTCCGAGGATCCATCCTTCCGCAGAAATAGTTTGGTGAGGAATGAGCTACTTTGGTATCACTAAGCTGCATTTCTGCCAAAAGGGGGAAAAGATAACCACGAATTCACTGTTCTTGAACCTGCGATTAAAAACCTGAACATCACTTATTCTCACATACTATGTTTACTTTCAGCACTAATCATTTTTCTAGAAAAAAGAAGCTTATGGTTGTTATCAATCACACCAAGCATTATCTACATGGAGATATGGGGCAATGCTACCTCCAAGTATCGCTTGAGGCTCTAAATATTCGGTTACATTTTCTTATGTCACACCCTCAAGCACTGACTACAGCTAAGAGGTTGAGGTGAGAGCTACTTGAAGGCCGGTCTTGCCTTGTGAACTGGCGCTGCATCAATCTGAAATCTCCCGATATCTTCTGCCCTGAGGTGACGAAAATAATATATTAAATGAAATATCGCCTAATCTCTAGTTGTAAATACCTCAAACAAAAATATAAATATTTTTTTTGAAAAAACACCAAAGAAAGGGCAAGAGTGAATCTTTATTCTTGGTTAAAATCTAGTACTTGTGAATTTTTTCATTAAATTGATTATATCTCGAATACAGTAAAATTATTTCATTCAATTGAAGTGATATTATTCAATATGTTATAGCATTATTGCGTTTAACGAAACTCTAGGAATTACTTCTAGATTGAGGTAAAGCTATGAATATAACTTAAGTAATAACAAAACGATATTGTGATCATACTCTCGTAGTAACACATGAATAATAGAAAAATAAATGTTCCTACTCCTGGAAATATGTTACACACACACACACACACACACACACACACACACACATATGTGGAGGTAGGTAGGTTGATTTTTTAAAAATCGTCCCTCAAAATAACAATTTTTCCAAGTTTGCGCAACGTAAACTTTATTCTTCTCTGTTCATACCGCTTGCAGCAAACCTGGAGAGTAATAGATAAGGCTTACTTTGCACGAAATTAAGATAAGCGCACTGTTTTCAACCTGTTTCACAATGATAAAGATAAAATCAAGTTTGGACCAATTTTGCTCTGGATTTAGAACAATTTCTTGAGTAACTGGTTGACTGAGCCAGAAGCTCACTAATCCATCTGTACTCTCTAATACTCTATTTGCATTTTTAAATATCTGTACTTTCGCATACAGGTTAATATTCCTTTGAATTAATTTATTTAACTATGCGTAATACCATGGAAAATATGTAATTAAACATTTAAATATTTTACAATTATGATGCTATATTCACTGCTGAAGCTCTGTGGCATTTAGATTAAATTGTAGTTGCACTAGGTGAACAATTCTTCAAAATTTAAATTCATTTTTCAGATGAGGGTAGGAGTGGTGTCATGCACAGCCAGAAATAATAACTGAAACTAAGTCATATACAATATCTTTCAAAACACATGACAAATGAGTAAAATATTTAACTAGCGGAAGTTGGGTGCAGAAAGTGCATTGGTGCTCGCTATTTGCTTCTGAAAAGGAAATATGTTTGTTGCATTGCGGATTTCAGTGATTCAATATTTGTATAGCGTGTGACTGACTGTCTGTTTGTTTAGGCAGCTGAAGTGGCTTCCGTGGCATGCGGGAGGGATTTATTTTTTTGTAGGCGAAATTGGGTAGGGGTCTTCTGTCCATTGTCACTGTAACTTTTGGAAGGTTGAAGTTAATATCTTATGCTCTGCTAACGCATCACCTGGCATATGTCAAAGTGGCCGATTTGTTAGAATGGTTAGCAAATTTACTATTTTGTCACTGTATTAACTTTAACCGAGACATGCATGGCTATTCTGGTAATTGTTAAAAGTCATTTCAATTGTTTGATTCTTGAAACTTTCTAGTAATTATATAATGTTATATTTATTTGTTTAACTTTTCACAAGGTAGCTCCCAATAATAAAAAATTTTGGTAGTATACAAATGAATTAATTTCCAGTTGTTTAAAGTAAAAAAAATAATTTTTCCGTAATAACTTTGTACAACAGCTGAACAGTAAATAATGAAATACCGAAGATACTTATGTTTATATATTTGTGTTTATCGTGACAAGATCCTAGAAAGGTTTTATGGTTCATAATCATTGAGTTTCACATGGCATAAAGTTGAAAAACTTTTTCCATGACAAACTTTAGCAGCGAAATTCTTAGTCATAATTAACACTGACATATAAGCTACTTGCTTATTAACACTTTTATGATGAAAACAACAATAATAATAATAATAATAATAATAATAATAATAATAATAATAATAATAATAATAATAATAATAATAATAATAATAAAGGTAGTACTAATAATCAGGGTGGTATTAATATTAGCAAATAAATTTATTTATTGTACACCGAAAAGTGATTATTAATAAAAAACAAATTTACTCGGCGATGCTGAATCGTTCAATAACATCATCATCATAACACGTGTGTAAAAATATTGAGTTTCTTTTAAATAAACCATTAGTTGCAGGGATAATAATAATGAGGTCATATGGCCTGAAGGTTTGGAAAAGAACTTGGTTTGTTTCATCTCAATATATATATATATATATATATATATATATATATATATATATATATATATATTAAGTCAAAGTATTCCAAATTTATGCATTGCATCTCTTTTTTGCGAAAATGCAGTTTCCAGTTTATACGCCATTGAACACAGTTGAAGAAATTAGTTTCTAATATTCCAGTTAATCCATAGCAATATGGTGACTATAATTTATCAATTGAGCATGGAATTACTTTTATCAGAAATACTAATGAGAGCTGCAGTACGTTTGGAAGGTTGTTGGAAGAAAGCAGGAATGCCGTGCTAAATAGAGAACAAAAGGTCTTACTGGTTTTATACTCGAACATCTCTGCTACAAAAGTAATTTTAAACAATGCGCAAAATTTGTGTGAAAAGAAATTTAGTGGCAATTTCTCTCGCTTTAGCTTACAGACCATTTACATATCCTGTCAAAACGGAATCACCAATATAAATTTGATTCAACAGCGTCTTTTTTCGTCAAAATTTTCAGTCCCTGCATTCAGCACAGCTAATAAGGCAGTAGCAGTACTATCTTTACTAACTTGTTAGATTCTGTTAAAACCCTTTGAAATAACCCATTAGTGCGCAGCATGCCTTCAAACAGGCGTTTCTATGTATCACAAGTTTAATATAGATCTAAAGTTTCCTAAATTTAGGGACATTTATGTCTTATTGTGTTCTCAACAAGTTCTTATTTACACAACAATTCGTCTTAATTTATTGTAAGCTGACACATATGAAAATGAAATGAATACAAAATGACATTTATACGGACGGCCCTACAGTGGGTTATGACATGTTGGTGGTATGTGCCAGGGCATATGCCGGGTATATTTTAGATATAATTAGTGGAGGTATTTATTGGTGGCATATTATGTGAGGCGTCAGATATTAATTTGTTTTAGGCCACATGTTCTAAATTCGTTAATGATGTAATGGACCTAGGTTTGGGGTAGAAGACACTAATTTAATTATTAGGTTTTGTTTTTCTTTTCACATTTTAGTAGTTAAATTTTGGTTGATTATTTTGGCCATGCTTTTTTTAATAAAATGAAATTTTAATTATTACGGCTGATGTGCCTCCTCTTTCTCCATTTCTCCCTTTTTATAGCTTGACTCCTTTGTTTTTTCTTTCCTGCTTTTTCCTTACTTGTTTTTCTAATATCTACGTTTAATTTTTCATATTGTTTTCTGCTCTTCTTAATGTTCTTCTAAATTTTATTATTTTTTGCTTTCTTTCCCTATATGGCTCGTCTCAAAAGAAAAATAAAAAATAAATAATTATTTAGTTTGCCAATTTAGACTAAGAGGTTTAGCTGCAACGACCAGAGTGCATTTTGTTTTTGTTAGTGGCAATTTCTGCCTTCTTTTCAAGGGATCGTTTCCTTTTAAATATATCATTTACTTCCCGTTTTCTAAATACACTGAATCTATTTTATTTTCTATATTATTTAGTAATTTTGATTTAGATATTTGCCCATGAGCATAAATGGGAAGTTTAGTTATTGTGGAGAGTACATCGAGATATACAGAATATCGTTTGCTATTCGACAGTGCCTTTGTGTTACAATGACTAATCACCATTTAGTTTGTGATTTATCAGTGCATTTACGTTACAATTCTCAATAATAAGTGTGATGATTATATAATGGGATGGTATATGAAGACATTTACAATTTTATTTGTGATTTGAGAGCACATTTATATTATAATTCTTATTCACAATTTAATTAGTGATTTAATAACGCATTGAGGCTACAATTCTCATTCCCAATATGATTTGTGATTTATCAGCATTTATTTTCAAAAATTTATATTCAGTTTTTTTACAATGATTATAAGAAAGAATACACATATTTCTGATCCAACAGACTCAGTTGTGCAACGTATAAAGGAAGATTCATTCTCGGGTTTTAGTGTCATATTTAAACATAAACACTTCCAGTAACTCATAGTGTATTAAATGCCGCAGTTAATACATTGCAAATTACAGCAAACTAGACTATTAATGAAATCATTTTATTTTGGCAAATGTTAGAAATTTTTACAATACTGCTAGAGCTAATGGGTGGTCTGAAAACCACAAGCTATAGTTTTCCCTTCTATTTGAAGAATATATGTGCATTATTTTATCTAAGCTTTTGTCATAGACAACTACTCCAGATAGAAAATTTTAATTTCTAAATTTGTAACCACTTTTCAACTGACTAATCAAGAAGAGTTACTAGAAACTCAGGCATTGAGTACAGTCAGAGTCAGAATCTGTCGTAGAATCTATATCTGGTGTACTGTCGCTTTGCGATCAGGTTAACACAGCAAATTAAAAACTTTTTAGAGTCTGAAACTTCACAATATATGCAAGCTTTGCTTCCCATGGACGTGCATAGCGCATATGAAGTTTTACAACTAATACCAGAGTTGATAAATTACATTTTTATATTCAGTATAGACAGGATTTAGTGTATGCCCTTTCTCAGAGCACAGTAAGGTCACAGATTTCGAAATATTCCGTTCCTCCTGAACCATTTGCTGTTAATGCTAATCCTCAAGTGACAGGGTCAGCTGATAATAGTCCATGCAGGTGGAAGGTTTGGGTTCACATGAAATGCCATACTCATTTACAGATCACAACATAAAATGCGGAATTTTCATAAAGAAATGAACTCTGATAATTATATTAAATGACTTGGAACAATGTTAATTCCAAATTTACCGCCAAACTAAGTTTAATAATTGAAAATGCCCCATATCACAATGCACAATTCCACAAACCACCAACAACAAATTATTTAAAAACAGACATGCAGTCTCCACTATAAGCTCACAGTATTCCATTTGATCAGCATAGCACAAATATAGATTACTAGCTAACAAGTCAGTTCAGAAAAAATATCTAATGAATCAAATATTCTCTGAACATAACCACACAATTCTAAGGCTTCCACGCTAAACTTAATCCCAAAGAATTAATACGGCGATAGATGTCAAAAAATGGGTGGCCTCAAAACTGTAACTTTCAAATTAAAAGATCTTGAAATACTACAGCGGCAAAATTTCAGGAAATTGGGTGAACGGAATGGAAGAAAGCATGTCAATATGTCATAAAATTGAACAGGGGTAGTGCAGTAAAGATGGCATTGCAGAGAAAAGGATTGAGAGAATTATTATTTAAGACAATAATAGTGATGAAGAAAATAAAAACGACAGGATTCAGTGGAAAACGTGGGTGAAGAAATGTCTGGTGTAGAAGAATACAGGACAATTAAGTGTAAAAGTTATTTAAAGAGTTGGTATATATGGCTAACATTACTGCAACTGTGTGGAGTATTTTATTTTGTACTGAATGTACTAGCTGAGTGTATAAACAGTGGAATGCCTTGAAGACACCTGACGCAGGTTCTTTGTCACTACTGTGTATAAGGTGAGTAAATGACTCGCAAATAATATCTCATAAAATCTTCACTCGTCAAGAACTATCGCACGATCAAATACTTCTGATACTGGCGGTAAGGAATAAATGTAAACTCGCGTCTTGCATATTGTAGGACATGATTGCGCAAACTTTTATTGTGACTATAGGTATTATTATTATTATTATTATTATTATTATTATTATTACTATGAAGTGGCCTCGCCTTCCTTGCCTTCTCTGATCGATCGTCACTCATTTGCATCTGGTTCCCTGAAATTCAATCGATTCTTACACTAGGCTGGATATTAATGTATGATTGAAGTATGTAATATGCTGAAGATTTCCTTTTTCTAAAACGCAACAACAATGGAAACAAATGATATCAACGTAATTAATAGTTCAGAGGAAATAGAACGGTATTTTGAGTCAAAGTCGATTATTTTAATTTTAATTTATTTGATAATTATTCAACTTTTTCTCTTTCAAACTGTGTTTGAATTACGTCTATATCTTCAAATTTGTTAGCATTAACATGCTGCGATCGGGTAAAATATATGATGCAGAATTTATTTTAATGTTTTAACTTTGAAACCTATTTTTCATAAGTTTGATTTTCAATATATAAGGAATATTTTATCAGTTTGTACCTGTCCGAAGAAGTTGAAACTATTTAGCGATATCTGAAAATAACGGATTTTGCAGACGGTGAACTCTTAAGCACTCTAAAAATTAATCTGAAGTTTAAAACGTAGAAAATATATTACCAACAAACAACAATTATGGTCCGAAGGTATTCTACTAAGCATTATTTCAGCTTATGCCATGTATTTATGTACGGTATCCTTAACTTTTAAAATGTCATCTTTCTAGATTCTAGAGTTTTTGAGAATTTCTTAAATATCCCAACAAAGGCATTCCATTTTCACTCAAGTAAATCTACTTGTTAAGGAAGAAATGTAATATGATTTAACAGTTAAACAACGCATATATGCAAAAAGAGACATGTTTAATGCAAAATAACGTGGTCACTAATTTTTCTTTGTTTTACGAAACATAATTTACATGTAATATGTTAACGAGTTTAAGGTAAAAGCACACTGCTGTATATTTATTGTTGTTGTTTTCATTTATTTACGGACGTTCTTTAACATTTCAGTTCATCAGCATCTCATTGAATTTATGGAGTAAAATTGCCCATATATTTTCTCAGAGGCCTCTATTTTCATACTTAGGATTGTTTTATTGCCCAAATTCTACGGCATGGGACACACTGTTTTACTCCCCTTCCGAAATAAGTCATACTTAGGTTTTTTACTCCGGAAAAATTCAACAACCCTGGCCAGATTTGAACCACGTATATTTTTGTAATATATAAATCAGAATAAACAGGTTTGTTTGGTATTTCTTTTTAACGTTTAGCGATAAAGTTTCGGGGAACGATATACAACTTTTGACCAGGGACTGTCAGGACAAACAATAATTTAGGGAAGATTTAATAAGGAAATACAGCTTTCTGTCCTTAAATTACATATATCCTTTGTATTATAAATGTTTTAACTGATCGCTAGTATTTAAATACTTTTTTATATTTTTAGTTGGAAAGTATCGCACCAAAACTAACGAGGAGATGTTCACTCAAACACTTAATACTGTGGCACAAGATGCAGACCATCAGTTCAGTCACTTCTACCCGCATCATTGAAGAGATAAATTCATATCTTACAACTATTTTTAAAAACACCTCAAAATATAGGTGAAACAGACATAAGTAGAAGAGCAATGAAACGATGTCCACAAGTAGTATATCTAAACGTACAGTACGCTGTCAATCATCTGTTATTCATCCCCAAACTACGCCCTCTCTCTTGTGATTGATCAATCCCCATGCCCACCCCATCGCCTGATTGGTCAGCCCCAAAATCAGATTAATTTTTAGAGTGCTTAAGAGTTCACCATCTGCAAAATCCGTTATTTTCAGATATTGCTAAATAGTTTCAACTTCTTCGGACAGGTACAAACTGATAAAATATTCCTTATATATTGAAAATCAAACTTATGAAAAATAGGTTTCAAAGTTAAAACATTAAAATAAATTCTGCATCATATATTTTACCCAATCGCAGCATGTTAATGCTAACAAATTTGAAGATATAGACGTAATTCAAACACAGTTTGAAAGAGAAAAAGTTGAATAATTATCAAATAAATTAAAATTAAAATAATCGACTTTGACTCAAAATACCGTTCTATTTCCTCTGAACTATTAATTGCGTTGATATCATTTGTTTCCATTGTTGTTGCGTTTTAGAAAAAGGAAATCTTCAGCATATTACATACTTCAATCATACATTAATATCCAGCCTAGTGTAAGAATCGATTGAATTTCAGGGAACCAGATGCAAATGAGTGACGATCGATCAGAGAAGGCAAGGAAGGCGAGGCCACTTCATAGTAATAATAATAATAATAATAATAATAATAATAATAATAATAATAATAATACCTATAGTCACAATAAAAGTTTGCGCAATCATGTCCTACAATGTGCAAGACGCGAGTTTACATTTATTCCTTACCGCCAGTATCAGAAGTATTTGATCGTGCGATAGTTCTTGACGAGTGAAGATTTTATGAGATATTATTTGCGAGTCATTTACTCACCTTATACACAGTAGTGACAAAGAACCTGCGTCAGGTGTCTTCAAGGCATTCCACTGTTTATACACTCAGCTAGTACATTCAGTACAAAATAAAATACTCCACACAGTTGCAGTAATGTTAGCCATATATACTAACTCTTTAAATAACTTTTACACTTAATTGTCCTGTATCTCTTCTACACCAGACATTTCTTCACCCACGTTTTCCACTGAATCCTGTCGTTTTTATTTTCTTCATCACTATTATTGTCTTAAATAAAAATTCTCTCAATCCTTTTCTCTGCAATGCCATCTTTACTGCACTACCCCTGTTCAATTTTATGACATATTGACATGCTTTCTTCCATTCCGTTCACCCAATTTCCTGAAATTTTGCCGCTGTAGTATTTCAAGATCTTTTAATTTGAAAGTTACAGTTTTGAGGCCACCCATTTTTTGACATCTATCCCCGTATTAATTCTTTGGGATTAAGTTTAGTGTGGAAGCCTTAGAATTGTGTGGTTATGTTCAGAGAATATTTCATTCATTAGATATTTTTTCTGAACTGACTTGTTAGCTAGTAATCTATATTTGTGCTATGCTGATCAAATGGAATACTGTGAGCTTATAGTGGAGACTGCGTGTCTTTTTTTAAAGAATTTGTTGTTGGTAGTTTGTGGAACTGTAATTTGTGATATGAGGCATTTTCAATTATTAAACTTAGTTTGGCGGTACATTTGGAATTCACATTGTTCCAAGTCATTTAATATAGTTATCAGAGTTCATTTCTTTATGAAAGTTCGCATTTTATGTATCTGTAAATGAATGAGTAGGGCATTTCGTGTTAACCGAAACTTTCCACCTGCATGGACTATACTCAGTCGCTAAAGCTCATGTGTCCCAGCCCCAGTAAGCGAAAAAACAATATTAAAGTAGTAAATTCAAAGTGGGCACAATATATTAACAGGAATAAAATTAAATTGGACAAAAATTAAACAACAAGATATAAAGCTCAATAAAACAGAAAGCTCTATGTGTAATAATATCCACCTCGCCGGCTAGAATTTCTGAGGTAACAGGGAAATGCAGCGATACCTGGAGGGGGTTCCATCTGTGATGTAATGAAAACGTGGGCATGCTATAAAAGGTTCTTATTATATAGGTGACGGTAGCTAACTATTGCAGTGCCCTGTCTGTAATTAAACCATAATATCTGCCGTTCGATATTCGGGAGTTTGAAACTTTTAACTTTGCATTGCAGTATTAAAACACTCCCCCTTTTTTTCCAAAATCATTATGGGTAGTATATTGAAGAAGAATGTGACATTTTAATCTCATTGACTTATGTAATTTCAGATAAGTGGAGGAAACACTGATCTTCAACCAACAAAATATAGGCTCAATTGGAGAAATTATTGGCCCGGAAGGACCGATATGCAGAAAGTGGGGGCGCCGGTTCTTACTTGCTGGAATCAAGTTGGATTTTCCTGCATTTTCTCTCTCACCCTATTACTTTGAACCCGAATGGATGTCAGGCTCACTTGTGATTCAATAATTCCTATTATCCTATCGAAGAACTTCTCTTTCTAGGGATATAAAAAAATTAATAGAAATGTATTTTATTTCATTGCTTCCAAATTGGATGCCGTTTGGTGTTGAGTCCTTCAAGTATATAACCCATTTAGAGACGTGAGACTTTACTGGATCCTCTCCTCACGAAATTAATCCTATCTTGTAAATAAATATATGATCGATAAATATATTACAATTTTGTATTAATGCACGTATTTACTACTGAGGCACCATAGGTGTGGACACTGTTGATACATTTGATGAAATGATAAATTGGCTAAGGATTATTTTTAAGGAAGAAACCGTTCCAGGCCTAAGTTTAAGGTACCTCCCCGGCATTTGCCATTAATGAAGACTAGGAAAACTAGAACCTCAGTCAAGAGGGACGGTCCTGACTGGAATTGAAGGAAACATACATGAAGCACGTACTTCACAAATTCGAAACTTTAATAATGAGGGAATACGGCGTTCAGTTGATGTAACAAGAATTGGAAAGCTAAAATAAAAGAGTGTAAGATTTTCTTTGTCACAGAACGGACGTATTTTGCTCAGTGGCGTTGTGTAAAGCAACCACGAGTATGAATTTAGTGGAAAAAGTATTTCGAAGGTACAGCTCAGTCAGGCTTACTATGGCCAATACAACACAAATGAACTTGTGGGATGAAATAAATTGGAGTGTTATATAAACCGGAATACTTATTTTTTCACGAAGAAGCTAACAAGGTGACGCAAATAGACTGGGAAACTTGCGCATAGTATGCAGAACAACAAGACGACTTTGTAAATGGAATAGGATGAGACAGCATTTTAGAACCCATAATTATAAGTTTACAAGATCCAGATAACGATAATGACTATCAAGAACTACAAAACGGTGTAAAAATTTGAAGACAGCAAAACCGACAAAGAGACGCTAGCAGTACGATTTAGATTTCTATTTGCTGTACAAGAATATCACAATAGAAAAGCACAATTGCCTACGGTTTATGGAAGGTCTACAATATTTTCTGATACAATAGAGTGATGCTTACATAATACACATACATATCGGCCTAAGTTCAATATTACATCTGGCGTCGCTTTGCCTGCCCTTTTATAAACGCTAAGGGTTATTTTCAGCAATCATGTAACAGTAGTATGTCAACACGGAAGTAAACTAATTTCCCTGTTACCTCTTTTCCATAGTTGCTATTGTCTGATGGAAATGTTCCCCATGCTCATCGTTAACCATACCTCAGTTAACCAAAGAAAAGTCTAAGTCGGAATGGAGCGTGTGCATATATTAAGAGTATATTGCAACCCAGTTCTTCTGCCTAAACCATTTCACCTCAAATACAACAAACGTTTTTGGGATTATTTAGACATCACCGCTGCGAGATTTCCACTGCGACGAACAAAGAAGCAAATATAAATGTAGCCGGAATTACACAAAGGACTTGTTGGCACTATAAGAGATCGCTGAATATTAAATTTACTACTGAATGGCTGATACAGCAATAATTACCCAACACTAAACAATTGCATAACATTTTATCAACGCCATGATGCAATACAATTCTACATGAAGACAAGATATGTCATGGAGTGATGTAATATGGCGCAATAACAAACTAGTCTCCAACATAAGATTGAAATAAAGAATTGATAAATTATATCTAAATACATGTACAATATGTGGACTGAGTATATTAAAATTGCGCTATATGTATCTCCTAATCTAGAGTCAACAGGCAGATTTTATTGTCATTTTTGTGTTTAGCACCTGAAAATTACAAAATATTTAATATGTTTTTTCATTTCAGTGGCAAAGTGGGAGTTGACCAGTGAATTGTTATTTGATGTTACCCCAGAGAATGCATCTAAGGAGGGATTAGCAACTTGGATAAATTCCCATAAGACTCGCTTTCATTCGCTACTGCCTAAACGATTCCAGTTTGACAAGCATGGTAAATTTCTATTATAACATATTCACTCTCTAACTTTAAAATACGTTGCTCAATCAATGTCAAGATTCAAAGTCATAAAAGTTAAAACAATCTGCATCTCAATAACAGAAACATGCATATACAGTATAAATTGTAAAGTCATTTCCTTATGCGAGTAAACCGATTAGTCTTTAATTAATTTTGAAGATTTTTGTAAATAATTTAACAATAAATTTTAAAATTGCAATATATTTTGTAGATACTCAATAATAGATTTTGTAGTTAATGCATTCGCTGCTGCCCATACTCTTCCGGTATGACAAGCATGGTAAATGTCTATTATAACACATTCTCTCTAACTATAAATATGTTGCTCAATCTCTATCAAGGTACAGATACACCGCCACGGGTGGCCGAGGTCGTTAAGGCACGGACTCGTGAGCGGGAGGTCTGCGGTTCGAATCCCGCCAGGACCGTCCTCCCTGACTGGGGTTTTTTCCAGGTTTTCCTCAGTCTTCATAACTGGCAAATGCCGGGGAGGTACCTAAACTTAGGCCTGGAACGCTTCCTTCCTTAAAAAAAAAATATCCTTTCCCAATTTATCATTTCATCTCATGTATCATCAGTGTCCACCGCCTGTGGTGCCTCAGTAGTGAAAACGGGCGTTAAACACTACTCAAAAAAAAAAAAAAAGGTACAGATACCAAGAGGTTAAAAATGTGAATGTCAATAGCACAAACATGTAAATTGTAAAGTGAGTCCCTTATACGAATCAACCGATTAGTCTTTAATTAATTGTGAAAACTATTATATATATAATTTACAAATGAAAACTAGTAAGATATTATACGCTGTAAATTTTGTGCTTTTATAACGGGTTTCAAAGTTTACATATCAGGAGCAAATGGAAAAGTTAATAAGCCTCTCTCAGAAAGAAATATAGAAGCACTTACTTCAGTCACTGAACATATAAAATAACATGCAATCGAAATGCAGAACTTTTCTTGCAATCTAACTTTATGTTCAAAAATAAAGGATACTTGATGATATGGACCGTTCAAGAGAACATAATTGAAAAATGTCTATTTGAGAATTCATCTAGCATAAAAAAATAAAGTCAAAGATACTATCGGCAAATGTTTTGACACTAACGATAACATTAAAATTCCACACTGAAATGATAATAAATTAATTACCTTAATAACTTGAGTATTTATAAATTCTAGCCGATTTAATTTTAATATCAAATGCTTCAATTTCTGAAAGTACAATTTATTATATAAAGACAGTAATGATATTCATTTGTTTGATATCTAAAGAATACGGAACACAAAGGCCCTATATACTGCTCTTCGTGCGAATATCTTGGATATAATGCATATAGCATCATCCTGCAAAAATGCACATATCGACATGGAAAAAAGTGGCAACCCACTCGGGAGAAATCGACATCCTGTTTACAAATCCTCCGGCATACCCATTTTCTCCAAGAATGTTGAAATATAGACCCTTTTGTCGTCAAACATATTAACTTATACAGTGGCTATTCTACAAAGGAAAAACACTCCTAATATTCATTATTTCAGATTGTAAATAAATTATGCGCATATCAGATTACTAGATAACTGGTCCTTATTTTTAATTACAGTTTATATTTGGAATGAAAAATAAAATATAAGAGAGGCAGGATGATTATTGGTTAGCCACACAATAAAAAACTTGCTCTATGCTTTCAAAATGGTTTTTATTTTTCAACATAATCTTTCGGCAGGGCAATACATTTGTCCCACGAATATTCAGTGCCTTGTTTTCCTTGAGGTTTGCAAAATAAGTTTCCGCAACAGCTTTGACTTCCTCCTCAGTCCATCTAAGAAAGTTTTCAGTTTAGAAAGTAACTTTAAGTCGAATAAAACCAAATCCGGTCAATAAGGTGGGTGCAGAAGCAAGCCGTACTTTAAGTCAATGATCTTGGCATTGCAGTAACCCCAGTGTGCAAGCGTGCATTATCCTGGTGGAAAATGATTTTCTTACGTGCTAAACCAGGTCTTTTTGTTAAATATTCTGGTGCAAGCGTTCCAAAAGTAAGCACAATATTCATTACTTACAGTTTGCGCTTTTGGAAGATTGTCAATCATCAAAATCTCTTTTGCATGCCAGTAAACTGATGCCATGACTGCTATTGACTTTACTGCCATTGCTTTCATTGGAATTGGCCAACTAGGTATCGCCCGTTGTTTCAGTAACTGTTTTCAGTGAAGTACATAATGAACCAAGGCTTTATTTGTGGTTGGAATCTATGCAGAAAATTGGTTTGCATTTTTTTAACGGTCCAGACTTCTTGAGAAGCTTGCATTTGAAGCCTTTTTGATCAGATGTAAGCAGCCGCAGTACTCATCTTGCTTAAGTGTATTTTATGCCTAGTTCTTTCATTAAAATAATGTGCAATCATTTGCTTGAAATATTTATTGTGCTGGTTATTTTATTAAATTTGAGTCTTCTGTCTACCACCCCTATATCATAGTTTTCGTAATAATTTCTTCTGTAGTGAAACATCTTGGGCGCCCATTCTGTGATCGTACAGTTGTATTTGAACTCAGTCATTTATATTATTTATAGTTGCATATGATTGAGCACTTTTCCCGAGAACACTTTACATCTCTTCAAAAAGTATTCATATTTTATGCTTTTAAAGATATAACAACGCGCCATGTTCAATATGGTCCGTTTTTAAACATAAAATAAATGGTTTACATTTCAACAATAACCGGCAAATAATTAGTTAAGAGATGACTGAAATATTTCCAGCGCTGCCAATTAAAATGTCAACATTTCAAACTATGAAAGTGCAATGTAACTCTCAATGCCCTCTTTGAGAGGCAAAATTAATGTTTACTCCGCTCACGTATTTCCAGTCGCAATAAAGAGAAGTCAAAGCAATAATCAGATGAATGATTACAATTTACACACCTGTATCAAGAAAAAAAAAACGAGAATAATTTCATGTATCAAAATTCTGAAAATATTCACAAGATTCGTCATGCAATGCGAACCTCGAACCACCACATCCTATCTCAATAATGTAGCACTTGGCGCAATGCTAAAATGGGATATTTTTCCAAGTCAAAGGGGAATAATACACACTGAGTGAACATTAATTTTACTTCTCAAAGAGGGTAACGAGAGTTACATTGCACTTTCATAGTTTGAAATGTAGATATTTTAATGGGAGCACTGGAAATATTTCAGTCATCTCTTAACTAATTATTTTGCAGTATTGTTGAAATGAAACCCATTTCTTTTATGTTTAAAAACGGATCAATTTGAACATGGCGCGTTGTTGTTATCTTTAAAAGCATGAAAGATGCATACTAAAGTGCAATTTAGTATTGCGCCGAAAGTGCTACATTATTCCTAAGTTCATTATTCAACTATATTTCCCATAGAGCTGTGGTTTATCATATCTATCTTTTTAATAAATCTGAAAATATCTTTGCTATATATTCGGTTACAAACAACTATATTTTATCAAGCGTATTAGAAAACTTGCACCTTGAATTTTAAACTTTTTCACGTGCGTATTATAAATGTGAAAAACAGACTGGGAAAACAATGGCATTAATATACTAACAAACTCAATAAATCTGCAAATGGGGATTAAATATATCCTGATTCGCATATTCTGAATATGCGAAACGGTGAATTTTTCATAATGTTAATAAGGCACTAATTTTAGTATTTAAAACAGTGTGTGCAGAAACTGTACTACAGTTTTTAAATGTGTTAAGGTTTGAAATCGAGTTTTATCTAAGTCTATAAATACTACCACGCTTTAATTTGCTATTTTATTGCTAAGTTGAAAATAGGCTCGTCCCAAAACTGAATGGATTTACTTTCATAGCCCATTTTTTCTTATTTCTCACAAACAATAATTCACTAGAAACCTTCTTTTGTCTTTCTCTGTATAACTGTTCGTATGCTAAAACTTCTCAACTTGAAAACTACTTAGTCGTACAGTCGTTTAAACTAACCTTTATGGGTATGTTTTTCCATTATAATTTTATCGTATTGAAAAATGACAAGGAAAGGCTTTGTGAACAGTTCGAACAAATGTTTCATATACGCCATGGCTGCCTACTAAAGTACAGAGGTGAACAACCATTCATTCATCAAGAATTTGTATTATGTACATTTTAAATTTAAATTAAATGACGATAGCAATAAGAGTCTCCAAATGTATGCAAAACTTTTGCAGGAGATTGCAGATTTTGACACAATGTATTTCATACATGTGACGAGATTTTGCGCCAACTATTTGTAAGAAATCAATTTTAACAGTAATTAATATTTTATGTATGTCAAATCCCGTGGTTCAAGAAGGCCTCATTTTAGAATTTTGTAACCTTGAGATTATGAACTTTGTTTCTTAATCCAAAGTATAGATTTATTTCCAATTGAGTTGATATTTTGTTGTCCTGTTACGATCTGTTGTGCAATTTTCTTTTCCAGTTCTTTTGTTTTTCCTCCTTGTTATGACGCCCACTCTTCTGTTCCATTCTCGAAAGAAGTATTTGCCGCTTATCAGTTAGGACATGTAGCCGTATTTATTGTTGATTGGCTATAACACGTGGCATCCTCTCTACTAATTGTCATTTTGCCTGTCTCCGTTGACATTGGGCACCTGATTGTTATCTTTTCTTGGGTACACATCGTTTCTGTTTCTGGCTTAGGAGACCAAGGAGTCACCGTTTCTTTATATATATATTCGTGCTATCCGGACGGGGGCTATCCGGTGTTCAGCCATCAAATTTTCTTTGTTTGCCCCGATCTACTTTCTTGTTTGTTGTGTCAGTAACCCAGATATTGTGTGTTAAATTGGGAATTAAGGAGTTCTTTGTTAAAGGGAGCAATCCATGGAATTCTTTTGTTAAACCATTCTTAAATCGAGATTTAGCTTATTAAAATTGTAAATAATATATTCTTCAATGCATCTATGGAATTCCTTCGTGAATTTTTCTTAACACCCAAATTTTTTATATTAATCTGATATTAGAGTTTGGTAAATGCTATAGATTGTATTTTATATTTATTGTCATCATGGAATTAATGTGCTCTCGGTGATTAATGTGAATGTTACAGTATAGTTTAACTGATAATTAACTTATTTGAGGAATACACTTGTTAAGTTGGTAATGCCTTAATGTATGTTTCAATAAATTTAAGAGAGTTGTTTTAGAAATTTTGTATTCATATGGTACAAATATTTTCCATAATTTAATCAATTTAATGCTAGACGTTTTATAACACCAGTAGGTTTCCTTAAAGAAAAAAGCTAATACTGTGTGGACCTAACAGAGAAGAGTTAGAATTGGTTGCGTTATATATGTCAAGCACAATGAGTGCTATGCTATATAACCTCTAATATTGCAATAAAAATAAATTAATTATAGAATAGTAAAACAAATTTCCTTTTTAAAAATGGATATTTTACAAAACACAAAAATGCTATTTTATTTGGAAATTTGACTCTCTACTTCTTTATTGACAGTATTCTTCTCTTCCAGTAAGTATTCAATATCTGTTTTCGTCCTACGAATCTAAAGGCCACACATTTTCAGTTCGTTCACCCATCTGGTCTAGATTTTTAAATGCCTCTTACGGGAATGGTCCAATAAGTTTTTAAACATGTGTTAATTCTTTAAAGATGAAATACTCTATCGTAAAAATGTAGATAAATCCTGAATACCATACTGGCAACATTTCAGTACATTACACTGTACCTGTATAAAATATTAAATAAGAACATCAATACGTGCAAACAATAGTAGAAAAGTTTGAGTAATAGTTTAGAATTTTTTTCTAGTATTAACTGTTTCACAGTTTTACATCTCTAAACCGAGGTCACGCTTTATTGCCAATCAGATAAATATTGAAATATAAGGTTTATGCCTCACTGGAATGTGACCAACACCATATAGCCTATCTGGTCTAATTGTTGCACCAACAACATTACTAGAGCAAGAACTTCATCCACCTAAAGCAATATAAAATGAGGTAATAAATGTTTTAAGTCAGAGATTTGAATATTTTTTGATTGATGCAAAACTCTTCTTTGTTGCTGTCATGAACATGTAATGTCATATTTAAAAATATAACAAAACTGCAAAATATTCCCATTCTCATATTTTAATTTAAGTCTTCATATAAAATTCCTTATCCCCAACCTCGTCAATCTATTTGTTGCAAGATAAATAATTTGTCTTTATGTTTTCTCCAACACTAGCGAAAATGTCTTCCCTCATCAGTGGAAGGTTAAGGACTATTCTATATATCCTGGTTATTATTGTCTTCTCTCAATCGTAAAGCCAAATGTGCTCTGTCACAAGTATTGATGTGCTATTGCGAAACGCTAAAATCTCGAATTTATGGTGATGAAAATCCATGTCGCTTTCAAAATGCCACAATTTTAGACAAATTTATTGACACACATTTAGTTATTTAATTGTCACATGCGTTCTCTGTTACTATTAAAATGCAGTTCATTGTAAACTCCCATTTTCTGCGAGTTTGGTAATGATTAGTTGTGTTAGCTCAAAACTAACTCGCAAAATATCAGCATTGGACACTTTCATGTACGATCAAACAGTAAGAATTCTGACAGTATAGTAATTTTAATAGTATGTAACTAAATATACAACAGGTATTTTCTTTAATGTAAGTGAAATTCCATAGTGTGTAACATAAAGCTTTATCACAAAATGTGTATAATATACAGGATTAATATTTTACAATGTAATTGCAAATATATCAGCGAGACTATTATGAGAAATTAAGAACCACAAACAGAGCACTTTTGAATGTTTTCTTTATTTCAAAGATTTTTAATGATTCAAGGACCAGTTGGTTGCGTTGTCGCGGTTTCCCATGTCCACTGTAAATGAGAACGGACTCACAGAAAACCTGGTGCTAAATTCAATGTTTATAAAATTACAAAACAACAAATTTATGAAAGTAAGCACTGAATATGTTATAATATAACTTTCTCTTGCTTTTCTCTACATATGAGACTACTGGATTATCTGTGAGTTAGGCAGGTAGTACTAAGAAAACATTGATTTTAAATATATAACCACTTGGGGTGGAAATTTTAATTACGCAGTGAAACTCTGAGCTCATCACTCTAAATTTAATAAATCAACGAATGAACCAGAAAAATGCCACAAAATTATAAATATAGTGTTAATAATAGGGCTTCAATTTCTATATGCTGCTTTTTAAACACAAAATATATCAACATCTCCCTCATACTTTAAAGAAAAGAGATGCTGTACATTTGAGAGAGAAATATTAAAACTTATTTCGAGCTTGGCAGCAAACCTGCATTTGATGCAAACATACAAACTCTGGATTAATTTGTTACATAAATTAACATTGTGCAAATAAGTGACAAGTTTGTGCTATCACTATCATTAATGAGATTACTCATAATTTAATTGATTGATGAGAGCAAACGCATAAATATGGTGCGATATGAGGTATCGTGGTTGAAAGGTATCCCCGTATTTGTTATCCGTTTAATCCGACTATTCCATAGGATTCCGCCCATTTCGTTTACAGACTACCATTGTGCAAATTGTGCTCATGCGACACTAAAGTAATAAATTTCTGTTGTGTTAGTGGTACTGTGCTGCACACGACCTTTTTAGGCAATAACCGTCAAATCTTGTTTATATGTATTAAGAAAAACGAGTTCATAGCCCAAAATGCCCCCCACGGAAATGCGCACAATTCGAAGGTAAATAATGCTTTTTCCCATTGGAGTGAAATGCACGCTTCTCTGCCCTGTCACTTGCTTCGGGTCTATTGAATGCTGCCTCATACCCACAATTCTTTTTTATGGAGTTCATGTTTTGCCTCTGTCCGAGTTCGTTCCTGCAGGTGACTCAGCATCAAACGCTTTTAGAGATAGGTAAAATGCTAATTTATCGGTGAAATAGTCACGAAGTTCGAGAAATATTAACTGAAAAGTATTATTCTGTTTAATATCTAAGCTAACAAAATATTTAGAAATATTTTTCTTCCAAACAATCATGTTCACCCATTCTTCATGTATGTAAGGCCATTTTTCAACGTATCCGCTTTAATTTCCCCTTAAGGCCAATCAAATGGCAAAATTCCGTTTCCCATGTAGCATTATCATCATAGCCAAACGAGACATGGCTGGTGTTTTCTCTTTGAGTATTTCGAGGTTTGAACTACTGATTTTTATGCCAATTCTAAGATTCTGTGTTCTTAATGCACACTTTTATTTCTCCAAATAAAAGCAAATGTTGGAATGTATTAATTTCAATATGTTTATTCTTCTATAACTTCCAATATAAATTAGAGGCGACGATTACTAGAGCTCGGATGTTATGCAATATTAAATTGAGAAATATGTACATGAATATTAGACAAAAGTTGTTAAATATATAAATAGGTAAAAAGAAATTGTATGTAACACCAAATACCTGGTTTCTTTATTAGCCTAAGATTTATACATGTTGGGCAAGTTATTTTCTTTTTAATGTTATTCAAGCTGCAGCAAGTGAAACTGATTAATTCGTGCATGGAGTTGCAAAATAACTGTTATTTAACTGATTACTAATACTTTTACAATCGGAATGAGTGCAAAAGTGCTGGAGGATAAGTGTGCTCTATTTGCATTGGAAGGGATGCAGGTTAATAATTATTTTTCCAAATGTTCTAGTGTAATGTACATTATATTTTTATACACGGATCGCAAGATGTCATCGGTGGATATTATCCAGAGTAACTTTGCTAGCAATACTATTCTCTGGGAGTTTTACAGTTTCTCCATTAAAAACTGGACCCAAATAGAATTTTTGAATATTTAAGTTATTTTAAGCATAGCTTACATATTAATAGAAAATACGTTACCCACCACACCTGATAAATTAATTTTCTGAACTGCATCTTCTATTATTCTCATGGTGTATAAATCTGAAATCTCCAGTTAGCAATACAGGGAAGCTAACTGAACTAACGTGATGTACGAAACCGAACTGAGCGCTTTGGAAAGGCCCATTGTCAACAAGGATTCACTTACACACTCTGCGTTCAGAAGAAATGTTCTCTATCTCATTTCATGGCTTCAAAGTGCGTACTGCAGAAAATTACAGCTTTAATCCAGGTTGCCTGACTTCAGGTTGCGGAGGCAAATATACATGTAGCTTCTGCTTGTAACATTGCACACAGCAGATAGATTAAAACATATACGCGATGTACCAGAATCCTCTCACATGCAGTCAAATTATACCTTCGTGTACTTTCACCGCACTCATGCCATATTGATTACAGGGAGTTTAGGCATGGGCAATTTTAGACGGAATGTACATAAGTACATTTTCTTCCTTTAATAAACCGCCACGGGTGGCCGAGGTCGTTAAGTCTAGTACTCGTGAGCGGGAAGTCTGGGTTCGAATATCGCCAGGACCGTCCTTCCTGACTGAGGTTTTTTCCAGGTTTTCCTCAGTCCTCATAAATGGCAAATGCCGGGGAGGTACCCAAAACTTAGGCCTGGAACGATTCCTTCCTTAAAAATAAAACCCTTTCCCAATTTATCCTTTCATTTCATGTATCATCAGTGTTCATCACCTGTGGTGCCTCTGTAGCAAAAACGGGCGTTAAACACCATTCATTCATTCCTTTAATAATTTTCTCTCTAAGCTTGTCATTGCCCAATAAGTTTCATAAACCCTAAGATAAACCACAGCTATTCGCTGTCTTTAATACATGAAGAAATGCCAGTGACTTTGTGCAAGCAATATAGGATCCTAAGCTTAATTGTATTCTAGCCATCTGTGTCACAAGAGGTAACTTGTAAACAGCAATTGAAAATAATCTTTAGTTGTAATCAAGAGATAGTGCAGTGTAAATCAGTTATTTATATTTTCCTTTAAAAGGTACTAAAGAGCCTGATACCTCTTTATAGTTTTTCTAAATGTATTGATGTCGCCTCAAATCATAAACTAGAAGAAAACCAAGCGAATACCCTTCCTAGTCCCCATTTAAATTATGCTGGCAATTGCTATAAAAATCTAATTTTAGTGAATTCCCTTATAAATAACGGGTTATCGAAAACTTCCCCAGCCTCTTACTGACACCACTTGAAAAATAGTTGATAATACTACATTTGACCTACATTTTCCATCTTCCAACCCCGACCAGGTGTTTGTAGCAGGTAAAGTGCCGACTGCTAAGTAAGATTTGATATTGTTAGTTTTGACTTGTAAGTGAAGGTGGTGCGTCTGGTGAAATAACAATTAAAACATGCTTTGTAGAGAAACGTATGTTTCTAAGGGCAAAAGTTTTTTCTCAATGTTAAATGTACACTGTGAAAGTAAAATACATTTCATTACTAAGTTTCCAAATACTACCACTTCGAGATAGTGTGACTGATTTAATTAATACATTTCGGGAGAAGGTTCAGTGCAAGATGCAGCGAGGAGTGGTATACCGAAGTATTATTGGTCTGGGATTAAACTGAGGAATTAACGACATTTCTACTATCAGTTGGCGCTAGTGTCGCTTTGAATCCTCTGGATTATCATTAATCCACCCGCTTAATCCAGGACCACTTGTAGTTATATATTGGATTATATATAATTACACAAAATATACATGATACAAAGTGTTGTGAAGTAAAAATGACTGTCTGTTAAGTATGTGTGTGGTTAAAACGTAAGATAAATGGGGCGGTGGGGAATCGTTTTATGTCAAAACTGAGTACTAAACTAGATTAATGTGGTGACGGGTGCATTTGGTGGTAAACCCGTGAACTAAATTGGATTAATGGTGATAGGGGAAAGCATTTGGAAAGAAAACTGTGAACTAAACATTTGTTATATACACGTGATATATTCACCACCATTTTTATCACAATATTAAAACACAGGTGCACAAAATGTTTTCCCCCCAAAAATATGTAGTAATTTGGTAAACGTTACACCATTATCACTGTCCTCCCCGTTCCTACTTTCGTTTCGATCCTCGAAAGGCATGGTGCTTAGCATGTGGGATTCCTGAGCCTGCCAAATGGACGATAGATGATAGAACGAACCCGCAGCAAAGCATCTGGGCATTTTTTAAGGTCCTCGGCAAAATTTCGGTGGAAATAAAGTTAATGTTCCCACTTTGTCAAAAGCTAGTGAAATTGTGGCCACTGAGTCTGCTTGGCACGCCATGTTTTACTTTGATGTAAACTTTATGACGTGCCTTCGGTAACCGTTTCTAAGAATTTTCTCTGCTTGGTACAAGATGTAAAAGACAAAAGAATGGAGTTGGTTGACGAGTTCATGCGGCACGATCAATTAACCTGCTAGATCAAACCTTACATCAATAAGTACTCTTCCATCCGGCATTTTGCTCCGCTAGCAATTCCAACGTTTTGGTGTAGATCCTATGTACACTTCCTAGATAGGTAGGAAGCGATTATTCTTCTCCAAATACCTAAAAGTGATAGCCTCTCATATGGGTTATTAGCATACCAAGCATTTTCTACACAAATATTTTGGTAATCAATGGCCAGTGCATTTATTCCTTCTCACGTCTTCAACTATAGATTTCATCTTTCTATGTTTAGATGCTGATGTGACACCGCCACGGGTGGCCGAGGTCGTTAAGGCACGGACTCATGAGCGGGAGGTCTGCGATTCGAATCCCGCCAGGACCGTCCTCCCTGACTGGGTTTTTTCCAGGTTTTCCTCAGTCTTTATAACTGGAAAATGCCGGGGAGGTACCTAAACTTAGGCCTGGAACGCTTCCTTCCTTAAAAAAAATATCCTTTCCCAATTTATCATTTCATCTCATGTATCATCAGTGTCCACCGCCTGTGGTGCCTCAGTAGTGAAAACGGGCGTTAAACACTACTAAAAAAAATACTGAGGTGCATTATTACATTTATCACTTGTGAGTTCTAATATACGTGTAGCAACGTACATGTACATGTACATATTTTATTTTATATTTCCATCATGTTCTACGAATGTTGTAAATAATATTGTAGAATGAAATAACTAAAAGTATAAATGGTCTTAATGAAACACAAGTGTAAATATATATAATCAGTTTTTAATCACGGTCAAGTAGTTATTTACATGAAAACTTAGACACTGATAAATGCTACCGTATTCTGCCAAAATTCCTATTGAAATATACCCACACATAAGATCCTAAAGACAGAAGAAAATGTACTCAGACGTTAACTAGCGCGCATTAAGCACATTCATACAAATAATGTAAACTCTATTGTTGACGCAAGCTTTACAGCAGTTTTCAAATGAAATTGTCGCAAATCTTCAACGTTCGCCAGTAAAACCACTACCAAAATTAGTAAAAATTGGGGTTTCAGTGTATTCTACCCATACAGTCAAAAATGTTACACCTCGAACCGCATAGGTATACACGTGACCATTTTCTACGACAAGGGGAATGCGTAGCACCTGTGCATTATTATAAGTGGGTTCTTTCATCAGTGACTAAAGAATTATTCGACAACCTGTAATTTTTCAGTTGCGACGTGGTTCCACCCAAATGGTCATATCAAAGTATAGGCGCGGTCGGTTGTGGCATGTCCAGCTGCCGAGTCGCAAAACGCCTACATACGGTAAGGACATATTCTGGAAGTTCGGTATTAGCATTAAGCATTGAACAGGCAGTGAAATGATAAATGGACCGGAAATGTAAGAGAATGAACTAAATATATTATTAAAATCTCCAAAGACATAAAAATACCATTATTGCGACAAAGGCTCTTCTAAGACCACCTTATAGGAACATTTCGTAATTTGCCATCTGCAACTTACAGAATGTAAGCAGACAATAATTTATTTATTATTGCAGACTACACATGGCATCCGAACACTAAATGGAAATGAGGAATAATAAATAGATTTCTGGAAATAAACACAGGAAACAAAATTGCTGTAAAACTGAAAACACTTCCATTGGAATAAGTCTTTAATTCAGGCAGCAAATGGAAAGTATCTACTGTTCTGTACTTTTAAACCAATTACATGAAAATATTCATGAGAAAAGCTCAAATTTGCAGGGAAAAAGAAGGTCAAATACGACAATGCACCTCATCATAAAGTGTTTTAACAATGGGAAAATTTAGAGATTTGAAGTATGAATTGTCGGAGCATACGCCTTACTATCCAGCTTTTTTCCCCTCTGAATTTTATTTGTTTCCAAGGACCAAATTCATCTTTGGTGGTTAGCACTTATTATCAAATCAAGAGGTGATTGCAGTTGTTGAGATGTAGAGCATTGAAACATTTCTGGAATAAATGTATCGACCTTAAGGGAGTTTGTTGAAAAGCATAAATAATATTCAAGTTATAAACTCTCCACTGTTAGGCCGAAAACTTTTTAGACCGCCTTAGTACCTGATTTGCTTGCACGATATTAAGTTCTTGTTTTTTGAGAAGTATTGTTTCTACCTGTGCAAAACATTTATTGTTCTTCTCTATTAGTTGCCTGGTTATCAGTTATAAACAAACAATATCTATATATAGCATGTGACCACAGACTAAAACTTACAACAGCAATAATTTTTCAGGCCCATGCACCTTATTTTACAACTTGGATCTAATGTAAAGGAAATTAAGTTGATTTGATTTAAAATTTGCTTAAATACTAATTCGGTTCCTCACTGTGCACCGCCACTGACTTATCGAGTTACCGCTAAGAATTTTGTGGAGAAAAGAGCGACTAATAACCTCATGAATATAAGAAATAGTAGTGAAAATTACGTCGAATTGGAAATAAGAGCATGAAAAAAGCCTTTTACAACTCAGATGCCTAGGAAAGAAGGCAGTACATCTGTCACCCAGCCTTCCAGATTGGCGGCTAAAATTATCCTGAAGCCTTCAGTGTTTCTCAGAAAATTGGCAATTAAAGACCAGAAATTTCAGTTAATTCTGATTTACTCTTGATGTGATTCGCTTTTATGGATCGAACAAAAGAAGATTCATATTCAGACAACATAAACTACTCCTACAGACTGTCTGAGACACTCACTAATAACATCACATTTTGTACCGAAAAACCTATTAGATGTAATTGTCTTTGGTTACATAATCAAAGGTATTTCCCACCAGGAAGGCGACTATTCAAATCTGCGCTGAGTTGGGGAATTACGAGAAATCCTAGCGGACGATAATATGGTATTCCAAGGCTTAAAAGAGGATTTGGAATCGCTTTCCGGTAGCAGTGAAATAATTATATTTCGTTTATAGAGAGTAGTATTTTGTATTTTAAGTAGCTCTTTAATATCTCAGGTCATCGGCGTCCCATTCAATTCAGGGCGTGAAACGGCCGATAAAATTTTCTCAGACGCTATTATTTCAGGCTTGAGGTTTTTTACGTACCGTAGATCTATTACACGAGACCCACGACTTTATTTCCCTTCCGAAGAAGCCATGTTTTGATTTTCTCTTCTGAAAAAATCCATCGACCCTGGCCGGGATTGAATCCATCATCTTGGATCTAAGATACAAGCAAGACTACCACTAGACCACCAGAACAGTCTTAATGATATAAACCACTAATAAATGTTATTGGTCACTTTTCGGTATGCCACTTTCTAACTGAGCCAAAACATGTATAAGCCATAGGCAAAAGTAATTTTTTCTGCATAGTTATGCCGATTTGTCCACAATCCCAGTGAGCTATATTAATTCTATAACTTGAAATCCCCCTTCTAGCATTTTTGGATCTAAATAAATTTATATATAATGCACGTTACTTGTCTGTCTTTGTCTCACTTGCCATGTATTGAACCTCTTGCAGAGGTTTTTGTATTTTCACTATATTTACATGCTATTTTAGTGAGAAACAATTGATATGAATAAATATCCTGCGTGGTCTGGAACATCAAATGCTATATTGTATTCTATGATAAATTATTTAATTATTCTGGCTTCCTAACGTTTATTTCATAATAATTAATCAAGAATGATGAAATAGACTTGTTTATGATTTCCTTTGGCAGTATGTTTTACCCTTTTAGAATCAATGTGTCCTTACAGTCATCTCGACCATCTGCCATAGAAAAATCACAGAATTACCCATTGCAGAATACCAGGTTTTCACCAACAACTGAAGGAGCTAGGTACTACATTCTTTGAGTAAACATCTAGATAGATTATAACACTCCTATGTTCTTGCTAGTGGGTTGCAATTTGAAAACAGGTACGGTTCATTTTATAAATCAATTCACTTACAATTAAAATACTATAATTACAATTTCTTATACCTAATAGTAAAACACAGCACACAAACAACCTAATACCATATACATAGTAAAGACGCTATGTTCTACCTCATTTTTACTGCACAAGTCAATATACTGAACGGAAGAGACGATTTCATCCTTTGCATAGTGGCCAGTTGATGAGCATAAAAGGCTGTATGGTTGACATTTCTTTTTTTTTTCCTGGAATATATGTTTAATCGCAAATATATTTTTGATCTTAACTTTTCCGATCAATTGGCTGAATCTAGCTGGATGTCTACCATAATTGGATTTATATTATATTAAAAATTCTTTTTATGGAATTTATTATTTTATATTTGTTTATTATGCCATTGATTATATGTTTTATATCTCATTGGGAATACCTTATGTGATATTTTATTTTAAATCAAAAACACCAGGTGTATCATAAAAGCAGGTACCTATGCGTCTGTTAAAGTTGTTTTGAGTTTTATTGGTGCCACTTTAATAAACCCACTCCTATCACCTACTACTACTACATTTTCGTGATGATTTCCCCTTTGGCCGTAATGTAGTAATAATGGGGATAAATCAGTAATAGTTACGAAATACAAAGTTTGAGCGTCCAGTTATGCTATTTAAAAATTCAGTTTTCCGGTCAGAAGAAAATATACCTTATTTTTCACCTTGTGTTGGCAATTCAAAGCTGGGGTAACAAAAACTTCAAAGTGTAAATGAAAACTTACACATTATGACAAAGAGTAAGGTTTCAAAGGGGTTTTTGTGCCCAAGAAATTTTGATATGTCAGTGAATTCAGCAATAATGAGGTTTTGCGAGGGGCATTGTTGAAATAAAACATGTCTGTCCATAGAGATTCAGAGAATAAAATCATCGTCGTGTCAGCTCAGCAAAAGAGCCAGCTAAAATAACATAGAAGAGCCTGGAAGTTAATTCTTGGAAAAAAAGTTTTTCTACAGACAGAAAGAAAATAAAGGAAGTTTTGGGAATCTTTTCTATGGAAATGACAATATTTGAAAATGTGAAAATAACAGATGCAAATTTTTGTACTCTTGCATTTGAAATACTTTGAATGATACTTTTCAAATAACTGGCTTGTGAAGCTTGCTGCACATAAATAATCTCAAATTATATCTTATAAATATTTTATTGTTAATTTGAAATTTTTATGAGGAAACAAAATTGAATTTGTAGCTTTATCTGAAATAGTTTTGAAATAGCATGTGAAGAAATAAAATTATTCAAATCTATAAGCATATCTTTCATCTATTTTTCACCCACTTAATCAATAAAAGAAATTGCCACGGATGACCGAGGTTGTTAAGGCTAGGAATGGAAAGCGGGAGGTCTGGGGTTCGGATCCCGCCAGGACCGTCCTCCCTAACTGAGGTTTTTCCAGGTTTTCCTCAGTCCTCATAACTGGCAAATACCGGGGGGTACTCTAAATTTAGGCCTGGAACGTTTCCTTTCTTGAAAAAAAAAAACCCTTTCCCAATATATCATTTCATCTCACTTATCACCAGTGTTCACCGGTTGTGGTGCCTAAGTAGTAAAAACGGGCGTTAAACACCTTAAAAAATCAATATAAGAGCTATATATTCTTTACAAAATATTGGTGTACTTTTGATAATGAGAATTAATGTTACAGTTTCAGCTGTATGAAGTGGAAAATTTGAAATTAAAAAATAATAAATCATCTTTCATAAAGTAGTACTTAAGAGGCGCAAATGTTCTCTGTTAATTCCGGTGCAAAGTTTATACATTTCTATTTAATATCGTCGTAATATGTTAAAACTATGTAAATTTCCGAAATTGATAAAAGGCTCTCCTTTTGGTTGCTACCTTCTTCAGTTTTTACTGCGTCTGCATATTGCATTTATCTGATTTTAGAGCTTTATATACCAAGTAATGCAGAATATATATTCTAATTAATTCAATAATTTAAATTGTATAATTCATAGCAAAATAATTATTTCATTTAACTTGAAATAAATGAGTACTATTTGAAAGTTCATGCAAGCTTTGTAAATAAAAAATATTCTTAATCAACAGTTGTTGGAAACGTTGGTGACTTCGAACGATGCTCAACTAGGATACGGTTTTATGACGATAAATGTCATGCTAAAATTTTAATTATAAAGGCTGTTTTGATTAATGTAATACACAATGACATTTAAATTCATATGAAAAAAATACACTTACTTCCAATTATTAATCTTCAATTTACTCCTACTACTTTTTCTCACGTAATTTACAGAATTTTTCGGTGCGATGAAATAAATAAAAATGCAAATAAGGACAAAAATTCGTGCATGCGTAAGTTGTACGGAAATTCCCATTTTTGCTATATAAATCATGAAATGCGCATACCTTGTCTCCAGCACCACAAGATGATAATCGCACAATCTCTGTAAAAATTAGGTAGTTTGAAACGATATTACAATCTATTTCACTTCCCTTAACTTTGTTTTTCACTGTACAAGGTGAAGTTCCGGGCATACGCATAATTAAATTCCGTTGAATGAATGCGACCATGTATGGAATCTTAAGTATCAATTGATAGATCATTCTTTTGTTCATTATGATGTTACATGCGTGAACGATGAGATTTCATTCCCGCCAGAACCAAACTCCCTGATAGAGGCTTTTTCATTTTTTCTCATCAATAGCAAATGTTGGGTAAGGATCCTAAAATTAGGCCTGGAACGCTTTCTCCCTGAAAATTATTTTCCAAATTTGTCATTTGCTTTCGATGCTCAGTAATGAAAACTACTAAAAGAACCCAATGAATCATTAATAATGAATGATTTATGCGAAGCAATAAGTCCAATTGCTGTATCAATGAATTTTTCTTCCACTAATTAGGATTTATTTGCTATGAATGAATACTTAATATCGTCCGCACAGCCATAAGCAACCTTTCTCAAACAGAGGCATCCATTATGATTATTAAAAGCTATTATTAAGGATGGAATAGTGCAATTATACACCTAAATTGGTGAGTACGAGCTATATATACAGCCGAATAAATTTTCCTCAAGTATCCACAAACATACATTTGCTAACGTGATCAGTGCCTAAAAAAACTTAATCTACAAATGTTGTTTACATAACTATAATTTAGAGGGACGGGTAAACTGAAATAACCTGTTCTGAGTAGTAGCTCGGTTGATCAAGTTTCTATTCAGACATCTCTAGAGAATATGAAGTATAAAAGCTGAAAAGCTACTGCTATTGTAGATTATTTTTCTCTTAAAATATTCTGTAAAGTTGCTCAAATTCTGGATTCCCATCATGCCTCAGTTTACATGTGTTGAAGTTTTAGATTGTTAATATATCAATAACTGCTGATGATGTGGATAAAATTCTTTAATATTACGTCATTACTCCTATTCTTACTTTCTTTTAATATTTGCGTTTCTTCTAAATATCTTCCCTTGAAGTCACTTTGACATGTGATGAACAAAGCAAAATGAAATGGTTATCGGTTTCTCGCTTTAAACAATTCTGTCTGTTTTAATGTTCTGACTGTTACTTTGTTGGCAACGAAAGAAAGTTGTACATGATTTTAGATTGTATTATAAGGCAATGTAGGCCGCATGACTCCAATCAGATTTATAAAATAAAGTGCAAAACAGCTTTTTTTTCGTTAGCAAAGGATTTATGTATAAAGTAAATGGATTACTGGTACAGCCATAAGTGTGTTTTGATAAAATTAATAATGTGGCTTATAAAACCGCAAAACACTTTCGCTTTAAATAGATATATTCTGATATTTACAAAATTTACCACTATAAAATATCCCAAATATATAGAAAGGTTTAAGTAGTTTCAGCTGAAGATTACTATATTATAATGATGGATATTACACAGTTCATGCATACGAAACATATGAGATAAACTAACTGAAAGTGATTTCTAAATGTTGATGAAAGTAGTGTTATTATGTTTATTCAGGATAACTCTGATATTAGAAAGAGGAGATATTATTTTAGTCTGTTTTTAATACCTTAAAATATAAGAAAGTTAAAGTTAGAGCAGTCAACGGTGCAATTTTTTTATTTTAAACCTCAGTACTAAAGAAATATATGTGGAACAAACAAACATGGACATGTGCTCACAAATTCAGGCACAGTATTTTCCTCCAAAAGAAAATGTTCTGTATTTTGGATCTTCCAGTTCCTCAATCTAAACAAAATATCTTAGATTTTGTCTTTCTCCTTTACGTGACTAAAAGAAATCAAAATTTAAGCGCAGAGAAACTATATAGTTCCGTTTATCTTTCGTTTCCACTTAACTTATATAATTCTTTTCAAAACCTTTCCTTGTTCTTAAATAGAAGACACGTCAACTTTTATTTATTCGCGTTTCATTTTAATACTATATATTATATACAGTTTTATCATTAATTTAATTATATGAGCATTTATTGTATTTACACAAAGAAATTCTTTTGCTTTAACTCTTTATCTCTGCTGTTAGGAAACATATCCCCTGAGAACCACAGATAATACCCGAGTCGGTCGCCAGGCAGGAAACTAAATATCTCTGTGCACACACAGAGTATACATACACACTTAACCCTAAATGGGTGATCAATTCACTGCCAGGGCTGCCTCGAAGACATCACAAACTTGGAAAGATGCAGGCGCGCGCACACACACACACACACACAGATGAAATGAAAATTAATAATGTAACGTTAGACGAACCCGTGGCAGAGAAATACTAACCCTGCAGTTAACTCTTCTGAATATGAACTGAGGAAAATCAACTAAAATCTCAAGTCATGTAAGGTGGGCCGCAGAATTTGAACCTGGAACTTTGGGAATACGACTTCCAAATGTTATCTCCTTAATCAACCCACTCGGCATATATTAACTCAGAAAAGGCAATTAAAAGTAGATAAAGGCGACAATTAAAATATTCCGAGGATACTCAGAGCTAAACCAATGAGCGGATTGTAATTTAATATTAGTCACTGAATACACTGACTGTTTGCGTTGGTGGGTTCTTAAAACTGTATGTACACCCCTGTATATAAAACTGGGACATATGAAACTTTTTCCAAAAGCAATTTATAAAAAAATATGTACTAAATAAATGCCCTAAAAACAATCTGGAAAATACTAAAGATATCTCTTGTTTTTTTTTTTTTTTTTTTTTTTTTTGCTTTTTGGAAGTCATAAAGCAGAAACCTATCGTGGAATACTGTGTGACCTTGTGAACTAATGCATGCAAATGACTTCACTTCTTGGGTTGCCATCTAAGCTTCTTCCCAGAAAATATTAGGGCTGTCAGTGATCAATATGTTAATGATTTCAACACCAGATTTCTACGATAGAAAGGAGGTATCAAGGCAAATGAATCCCAATAGACTGGGCGACTATTGCAGGACCATGAAGTGACACATCTCAAAGGCAAATTATGTCAGAAAAGCATCATAATAAATATTTAGGTAGCCTCAAATGAGGTGTATATTAATCATATAGTATTACGTAAGTATTAATTCTACAAATCGTTAAATATTTGGTATAAAAATCCCTGCCTAACGGGAAAAAATTAAAACGTATTTGAATTTAGTTTATAAAAAGACATACAGATTCATTTAATTTAGTTTTGCGAAAAAAGAAAGTTTTATTTTGTATAAAGTTCTGGAAGCTGTTGGCTGCAAATTTTAAATGTAAAGCATGGAAGGGAGCTTGGTGCTATACGCTTATGGGGTGATTTCATGCTATGAAAAGAACATATGTCCTAATACAATTTTGTCTTTGACACTTTATTTGGTGAAAGAAAAATATTAATTTTACATTATCTCTCATGTGGTGTAATATGCCGTAATTCATACTTTCCGATTATAATAATGATAGGGAAGCAAAAGTATAACAATTAATAAATGCTATTTATTCACAATCATGCATCGTTTTGAGGAGCAATCTCCTTAAAAAGTTAATATTGATCCTTTGGCTTCAAAATATAGATTTGGTATCACTGAGATTAATATTTTTGTTTTAATGTTGGTGTTACAAACATTTAAATAAGCTAACGCTAGTTGTGAAATTGTTTTTGCAGTAAGACTATGCAAGAAAATATACTAAGTATTTGCAATTATCTTTCTAAATGTATAAGTTAAAGACATTAAACAGCCTTGCAATGTGTTTCGGGATAAAAAAAATATATTCTCTAGAAAACTCTAAGAGACAGAAAAAATAAACTCTCAGAATTTTTGTTCCCATTATTATGACTAAGCTTTATGAGATTAAGCTATATGAGATTCAGTCCCATTTCATCCTGTAAGTATAGCAACCATAGCTATTAATAATGTGATCTGCAATCATTTAATGTAAAAAACATGCTTTTAACTCATTTTACTTATTTGTAGTATTTACGTGATGAGTTATATTCGATCAACACGACTGATTTCTAATGTCTGAAAATTATAAAATACTAATAAATCATTAATACCTTCATCTGTCACTCGCATCTATCGCACTAGTTGATATCAAAAATGGAATATGGTGTTGAATATTGCACTTTTTTGAATGGTGCTTAACGCCCGTTCTTACTACTGAGGCACCACAGGCGGTGGACACTTTTTTAAGGAAGGAAACGTTCCAGGCCTGAGTTAACGGTACTCCCAGGCATTCGCCATTTATGAGGATTGAGGAATACCTGAAAAAAACCTCAGTCAGGGAGGACGGTCCTGGTGGGATTGGAACCCCAGACCTCCCGCTAACGAATCCGTGTCTTAACGACCTCGGTCACCCGTGGCGGTAATATTGCACGTTGCAAAAATGTACTTTTTGACAATAAAATATTTTGAAACCACGCAATTTCATCCAAAAACGGGGTATCTATGCTATTGTACGGTAAGAATTAGGTCTTGGTCGGTTGGCTTTAGAATATAACGAAGGAAACAACATGCGTTATAAGAAACAAAATGGGAAACGTAAATGAGCACTAGTCTACGATTTAAGAATATAAATTAAAGTAAAGAAGACTAGGTAACGTGTCTGCCCTGTAACAACTTATATACCAGAATTTCAAGGTTCTAATAACCTGTGACTTTCGAAAAACCGGCACCCAGTATATGGTATTTCGTGGGCCACTGATATTTATTGACCAATTTAACGTTGAAAAATAAAAATAATAGCTCTAAAACATCACAATCTGCAAGAAATATAAGACACAAGTATAACGCATACGCGTAAACAAAACAAAGACACTACCGATTTTAATGAAAGCAGCCTAAAAATGCGAAAAAATTAAGGTATTATGTATTTATTTTTTCCCAGTGACTGGACTGCCGGCATTCTAGAAAGTGATTCTATGGAATATACGCACGAGCTGCCCCTTTCTTCCTCTTTCCACACATACACACTTTCTGCAATGTGAACTCAATACGGCTTTCCATAGTCCTTGTAAAAGGGATAGAGATTGCCTCTAGGCGCAGCTTCTAAGGACCGATATTCGCTCAAGATCTCTATCCTTTGTGGCTGCACCCTTATAGGATTTTAGTCGTGGATTGAAAGGAAAGAGAAGAAGTTGGAATAAGAGAAACTGCCCCATTGCAGTATCAGCATAACATTATCTAGTGGAATGTGACAGAATCCAAAAGGAAAGATTAAATTGGAATTAAAGTTAGTATTTGTTTCACAAAGAAGCGACGGCGAAGAAATAATTAGGAAAATATGACGTGCAAAGTTAATTAAAGTATAATTTAATAAAATTTAAAGCTGTTTTTTAAAACTATAATAAATGTGATATTTATAACAGATAAATTATCGTGCAGAGCAAAGTGATTTGGAAGTATAGGAGTAAGTGTACTAATATTAACAACATTTTATTTATATGAATATATGTATTATTTAAAACAGTTGGTATTCCCCTCGACCCTTTATTTATCCCTAGCACCAGTCTCGATAAGTCAGGTAGTGAAAGCCACCTGCGTTGCACTAGAATTGGAGCAGTGACGGCTGGAACTGAGAATCATCGAGATCTACAATCCACCTGTTCAATAGCAGGAACAATATTTTGTATCCTAGATGACAACTAACTTAAGTGCCTTATTTGCAATAAACATTTATGTTGCATCCCTTTGCAATACTGAAAGGCAATTTAATAGATACCACCGAATTATTAATGAGAAACATTATGCCAGATGAGTTAGTTGTTGGTGTACGTTTGACTATGTTTACTTAATCTTTAAAATATTTAATTATCATTTCGACCTTTTTCAGTTGATGGATAATATAAATTACATGTTGAAACCACAAATTACTTACTCTTCTAACATTGAGCATGTTGTAACAGTTTCCTACAGAATTGCTAACTTATTGGTAATAAAATGAAGCCAATGAGTAAAGGCGAATTTATTCGAGAATATTTCATAATAGTGGCTGAGGAAATATATTCCAATTTATACTTACATCAAATCTGTCTTTTCCGTTATACTGTAACGAGGCATATCGAAGACCCGGGCTGCGCTCTGGTAAAAGTAATTAAAGGAAAAAATATAAACACTAACGTGTTTAACTCTTTCCTAGGACGAAACATCATACAGTACCAATTAGACTCAACTGGTTATATTTTTAGGGAGATTAACAGGAAATTCTAGAACTTCTAGATATAACTTCTCACCGAAATAAAGTAATTACAGGAAACTTTTCTGTACATGAAGAGTGCATGAACGAGTCATCCACTTGTAGTTAGTCCTCCCCTCTCTTGGCAATGTTTGGTCACCGTGGATCTAAAAACTTACAAATATTGAGATAGATTTGTTTGTTTGAAAGTCCACAACCGCGTACTATAGTAGACGAACTAATGTACTAAATCAAAGAGCAGCACAAAATGAAAATATAACATGTTTAATAGAAGAAACCACTGAATTGCTATGATAACATAATCTTATAACATATATAAACTTCGGAGAACTGCAAGGAGAGAGGATATACCCCTTTGTACTTAGAGGCCCGGTCCAACGCAGAAGTCCACGTAAATGGAAGTAAGCGATTCCATCCTCCCTTCTCTTGGCAATATCTGGGCACCTAGGAACTAAAAACGTATAAATATTGGGACAGATTTGTTTGTCTGAAAATTCACAACCGCCTAATATAGTATAAGTACTCGTGTACTAAGGCAAAGAGCAGCGTATAATGAGCAATAATATCTGCATATTTAATATAAGAAACCACTGAAGTGAAAAAAAATATATATTTTGACTCACGTTCTCTGTTCCCCCTTTCCCGGTTTTCTGCCTCTTCCCATCTGAGTTGCCTCACTTTGTTTAAATATTTATCTACTCCCTCCTCCTTCTTTCTATCTGCCAACATAGCCACTGCCTTCTTCCCCGTTAACAACTTCTCCATTATCCGTACCCTTAAAGTACGCCAGAATATATTCTCAGGATTCTTTCTTCGTAAATATCAGGAACATTCTCATACCCTCACTGCAGATTATTTTAGTCATCCGACATGAGCCTGACCGAAACTAAGCGAGTCTTTAATTACAGAGTCTGGCCCCTGTTTGGATGTAACGCTCCAAACACCATCCGATTTTCAACTCCGATTGTATTTCCAGCAAAATTGTATCAGCACACTGCGAAAGTGTCAGCTGCGTTTCTTAATTTTCCCCCAAAATTCTTTCTGTTGCCCGCTATGCAATTAAAATATTAGACATTCCTATGTTTTACAAACCCTTTCTTAATTTTGAAACCAAGGTCTTTCTTCATTCCATTCTCAGCTGCTTCTGATAGTTGATCGCCCTAATTAGTGTCTGATTTCCGTGGACAATCCGTAGCCAGTACTTTACTGCTCGGATCTTGCCTTCAATAATCTCGCTGTAAGCACCAAATTCTCTAAGGACATCGCAATTTGTTGCACCCCATCCCACTCCTAAATACCTTTCAGAAATTTCTCTGTTCGTCACCACTATCAAATTTCGGCTCCATAAGTCATTCTAAATCGTACTACTACCCCATATACTGTCCTAACAGCCCCATCGGCACATCTAGAATTCTGCTTCGTATACGGAGAGTTTATGTGTCTTTCATATTCACTCAAAGTTTCGCCTTATCATTGTGTTTCATCCATCTTCCATTCATCGAGAAAGTTAGCCCAAGGTACACGAACTTCTTTACGTTATCTAGTCTATATACTGCATAGGTATGTCTCTGCTTTGCTATAAATAGTTCCATTCTTGAAAGCTATAATCTTTGTAAGTAACCATGTGTCGTTATAAGGCGCACTGCGGCAACCTATTCAAGTCATGGTGGGAGATTTTGGTCAGTGTACAACATACATTTTTTAGAAATATTTATTCCTACCTGTACAATATTATACATTTGCTCCACTTCTATGCAAAATCGAAACGCGTGGCCAAGGTCGTTAAGGCACGAATTCTTGAGTGGTAGTTCCGGGTTTCGATACCGAGGACGTCCTACCTAACTTAGGTTTTAACAGGATTTTCTTAGTCCTCATAAAATTAATGACAAATGCTAGAGACCTTGAACGCTCCTTTTCTTAGTAAATGTGAAATCCTTTACAAATGTACCATTTCACCTCAAGTATCATCAGTGCCCCCCCCCCCCTGTTTACTATTCACTACTGAAAACATATCCGCTTCTTGATTACTTGCAATGAACTATATAAATCTTTATTTGCTGCAAAAGACGATAAAAGGTACATTTTAATGAAGCAAACTTGCAACAAATAATACCATCCTTAGTACGAGAGCAGTCTCCACATATACGTTTAGCTCTCCTTTAGTTCATATATATTTTATTTTCTGCAATTGCAAGACGTTCGCTAAGTTAGGTAAATAACGTATAAATGAGAATATTCAATTACGGAAATTTTGTACTTCCAACGGCATACAAATTCGTAACGTACATTGGTATTCATTGCAAATCATACATGAAATATTTTAGAATGCAAATTAAATTTCACTGTCTAGTATTATATGCTGAAATTAATACCATCAAAGTTATAAACATTCATTTGACCAAAGGTATGCACAAGCTTAGTGCAACATGAATAGTCTGATTAGGTTCAATACCGCTGTCGAGATTCCACTGTCTTGCTGTTGTGCTTTGTAATTAAATGAATTACTTTGCAATTAAGTATACTACAGAATATGCATGGGTAAATAAAATAAATAGAAAACGCTATATTGTTGCCTAGCTTAGTGAAGTGTTAATGAGACCAAGGATATATAATATACGAGTTGAAGGTTCATACAGACAATGTAACAGCGATCCAGCAAATGAGGAGGGAAAATATGACTTTAATCGGCAACATAAAAAGAAAGAGCTATTAGAAGCAATTGATGATGAATGCAGTGGTACTACTGCCGAAATTAAATTAATAGAAGGCTAATTGCGGAATTTGCTCCTCCTAAATATAAGAATAATCGTATTTAGAAAGATTTTCTAAATGAAGGAATTTGTGTAATCGCTTTCTAGTGAATGTTACCTTACATCTATGCATAAGAAATATCGATTACATTGGTTTATTTTTAATTAAACCGCACAAATTAACGACTTCGGAAACTATTCATAATAGACAGCAACAAGTGTTTAATTTGAAACAAGCAGGCATTTTCCCCTGTCACTGTTAGAAGTATTCTAGTTATCAGATACCAGTACCGGCAAATATCTTCAGATGGAGTATTCTGATAGATACTTCACAGTGGATTCCACTGACCGACCTTCTCACACATTAATATTATACTCACAGAACGTTCAGAATAAATCGCCGGTATCTGCGGTGCCTATATAGAGTCTCAGCTTGTCTGAACGCATTCCCACAAATCCTTCACAGTCGGTAGGGGCAGAACAGAGGCGCCAAACACATTTAATGCCAGTCTACCACTAATTTACGTATTGGAACTGAGGAAGATTCAACCTCCTCATTTACTCTTTGACTGAAGAGTTGAACAGGGTTAGCAATTGGATTTTATGAAATTCTGAATCTTCTCTTTCCCAAATGTGTATGAAAGGACAGATGTGTGTGGTTTTTTTACGGCAGAGAGAAAAGAAATACTTCCTGGATATAAGTAGGCCTTTCCATGGGTTTGCTAAATTAAACTTGTGTTAAACCGCTTCGATGGTAACTAAGCAAAATTACAAAGATGGATAAAAATAGGTTAACAAATACTGTTATTTCTCTAATGACGATAGAGTCGGTACCAATTCATTCTCTTTGGTCTGTGTGAGGAAAGTCATTTACCATCTTTCTAACGAAAATAAAACGGTAGGTTTCTACACCACGATGCTGTTGGCAATGCGCTTATATCGCGTGCAACAGAAGGTAACCATAATAATGATGTTCATTTAGATAATAGTTAATTTCTCTAGCGTCTGACCGCCACGGGTGGCTGAGGTCGTTAAGGCGCCGACTCGTGAGCGGGAGGTCTGGGGTTCGAATACCGCCAGTACTGTCCTCCCTGACTGAGGTTTTTTCCAGGTTTTCCTCAGTCCTCATAACTGGCAAATGCCGGAGAGGAATCTAAACGTAGGCTTGGATCGTTTCCTTCCTTAAAAAAATTATTTCCCAATATATAATTTCATCTCATGCATCACCAGTGTTCACCGCCTGTGGCGCCTCAGTAGTAAAAACGAGTGTTAAACACCATTCAACGTTCTAATGGCTGGGAAAATCAAACAAATAAACCGTAAGAAATAAACAAAAATATAATTATAGGGTAGAATCTTTAAGCTACCTTTTATGATAGCATTGCACATTATCAATGTGCCCTTAGTTCAAGAGTACTGCAATAGTACTAATGAAAAAGAAAGCTCTACATTTCATAGCATAATCTAAGAATAACCAATTGAGGAACTTTTACGTTCACCTAAAGACGAATGCAGTTGAACCACCTTGACTAATCCAATCACAACAAATGGGTACTGCAAAGAAAAAGCCGTAACTCGTACAGTTTAACTGTTATACGCGTCGAGCTGTCCTCATTAGCGAACGCCTGGTCTTAATGACCAGTTCTTGTGGTGATAGCCTTGCCTTCAAGTTACGACCCTCTGTATACGATAGATTGTGCATAGTTCATAATACTCGTGTGTTTTAAAAGGATAACCGAGTTTGTGATTTAGCATTCTAAATACTTATAGTAAATTAATACAGTGCTTACAAATATTTAAATATGATTAATCTATTTAAGCAAAATTTTTCAGAGATTAAAAGAACCTCATTAATTTAGAACCGTTGTTTTAAAATGGGTGGATTAATGCATTTTACAACAATATTTACTATTGTCTTCAATTATGTCTTCCAATTTATTCAAAATCAAATATGCCATCATTACTTTATATAATAAGATATTTTAAGATAACAAACATTAAATAGTTAACTAGAAAGCAATATACATTTTAGATTCTATATAATGGTCCGGCAGTTGTCCAAAAGACAAATATTCTCATAGCAGGTAGTAGAGATGTCGTCTCTGGCTATTTGACGTAGGCTGAGTGCAAAGATATCATGTGTTAGGTTTAATATGTGTTTAAGCAATTTAACAATAAATACAAATGTAAAATATGTTGTGTTTGTTCTCAAAACATATGATAGTATATTTAAATGACTCCTGAACTCAGGTGTTGTTCAAGTTTTGAAGCTCACGACCGCATAAGAATAATTCAATTTTCATCTGTCACTCAATCGCCAAACAGTTTTGTTATTGGTGATCTTAGTTAAAAGGGGTTCACACATATAGGTGAAGCCAAACATTGCTAAACCATAAATTTGCTATTATTACCAATTGAAACCCTTTTTATTAAAATACATTCCGTAGAATATGTGTGACATATAGTTTAATCTGTTTCATTAAAGATGTTTCAGTTTACATTCAGTGTCAAGAATGGTTTCCCTTCCCCCCTTCACTCATTACTAAAGCCCGTGTATAGATGCATGCGAACTTATAATCATATTAGAGTATGTTTCGTCGATCCTGGAGGTCTAGAGGTAACCACATTTGCTTCGAAAACCCAAGATCGCGGATTTGATCCCGGCCAAGGTCGATGGATTATTTCGGTCGCAAAAATCCTAAGAGTGGCTTCCTTTGGAAGGAAAGTAAAGCCATAGGTCCCCTATCGTGGATTTATGGCACAAACAAGTACCTCAATCCTGAAAGAAGAGGTCTCTGAGCAAAATTTGTAGGCCGTTTCACGCTCTAAATTGAATGGGACACTGATGAACTGAGATGTTAAATAAAACAAATCAACAAAGAGCATGTTTCGCTAAAACTGAGCGTGTTTGGACGACGGAAGCAGATAAATAGCTACGATAGGATTGTATTGGTTCGTTGGGGGCAGAAGATATCTGTTCTTGAACCTTGCTCATGGCTGATCCTTTGTGCATATGCCCAATGAAAGTACCTCCGGGAGGAAGGGATGAGGTGGGGGTTTACGTAGGGTGGTAACTGCGCGGATGTAGACGGGGTATCCAACACGTTTCCAGATAGAAAACCCCATCACCGGTGGACTTCCGGTGATCCGCTCCCATACCAGACGCCAGGGCCGAAAACTTTACAAAGCGCAAGCAAACATCACACCTCGCCAGCCTCCCTCACCCTGGCACTACAGCAGAACCTATGAAATTAATTGAAAGCAAATGGAGGAGCAGAAAATAAGAGGAATATAAATATCCACCCCAGTATTTGCCTAAGTAACCGGGGTAACCACGAAACAACGCCACGGGTGGCCGAGGTCGTAAGGCACGGACTCGTGAGCGGGAGGTCTGCGGTTCGAATCCCGCCAGGGCCGTCCTCCCTGACTGGGGTTTTTTCCAGGTTTTCCTCAGTCTTCATAACTGGCAAATGCCGGGGAGGTAACTAAACTTACCTGGAACGCTTCCTTCCTTAAAAAAAAATATCCTTTCCCAATTTATCATTTCATCTCATGTATCATCAGTGTCCACCGCCTGTGGTGCCTCAGTAGTAAAAACGGGCGTTAAACACTACTCAAAAAAAAAAAACACGAAATGTCCCAAGGTTAAGTTGGTAGGCCAAACGGAAATTGAACCTGAATCTTCTAAATAAGAGTCTCAGTCAATAGTCACGATTGGCTCCTAGTGCACGCATTACGTCGATTTTACTTTTTCATTCACATAGCGCGAGATGCCTGTTTATGGTAATGTCATCATGCATTCTAAGAAATGGCCATTTTCATAGAGTACAATTTAAAATCCAGATACACATACGAGGAGATGGACTGGAACATCCTCATTCAAAACCTTCTTGGTAATTACTTGCAGTTTTTCCTTCACCTGGAAACAGAATTCTGGAGAGTGGTAGTGCTTCTAATCCGAATTTATCGTCCAAAGATAGAAGTTTTTTCCTCCAATCATTACTTTTACCTATAGTTTAAAAAATTATGGGCACAATATAACTATGTTAATATAATTTTGAAGTAAAACATACCTATTTTTTAAAATTTGTATTGCACTTTAAGAGAAAATATGGAAATATTATTAAAAGAAACTATATCTTTTAGTTTCACATATCAAGGATGTATTCTGTTTGGGACTTAGTTTCTTAATATGTAAAGACAACATTTCATTTTATATTCAAAACGACTTCTACATTTCCTTAAAATGCTAAAGCTATTTTTATTAAATTTAAACGATAAGGTGGTATCATATTATATTTATATTGAATGAATAGTGTTTTACGCCCATTTTTGCGACAGAGGCACCACAGGCTATGGATACTGATGATACATGAGATGAAATTATATATTGAAAAAGAATTTATTTTTAAGGAAGGAATCGTTCCAGGCCTAAGTTTAAGGTACCTCCCCAGCATTTACCATTTATGAGGACTGAGGAAAACCTGGAAAAAACCTCAGTCAGGGAGGACGGTCCTGGCGGGATTTGAGCCCCAGACTGCCGTTCACACGTCCGCGCCTTAACGACCTCGGCCACCCATGGCGGTTGATATTATAGTTAATTTCATGACTTTCCACACAAATAAGCTTCCAATTTTGCCAGTCACTACTGGTGAAAATAAACGTGATTTGTGTTAATCACCTTGATATATGGTATATAAACCATTCTCTGATTTGCAACCAACATTTTTGTTATATTGCTTATTACATGTCAATAGTTAGATGAGCTTCAACTGTCATTTTTTCATTACATTCCTATAAATATGTCCTATAAATCATTCATATCATGATATAGGATTATCATAGGAATATCATTCCTATAAATATTTATTTTCACGACTTTCCACACAGATAATCTTTCAATTTTGCCACTCACTACTATTGGAAATAAACGTGATGTGTTAATCATCTTGATATATTGTATACAAAGCATTCTCTGATTTGCAACCAACTTTTTTGTTATATTTCTTATCACATGTCAGCAGTTAGATGAGCTTCAACTGTCATTTTTTCATTACATTTCTATAAATATATGCACTCTCACTCATTAACTGCGTTGGGTTGAAATTTCATTCCCCATTTTGACCCTGCAGTTTTAAAACAGAAACAAGCATAGTCCAAGGTCGAAGCTGCGTTAGCAATTTTTGCTTTCCTGTGTTCCAAAATAAATGAGATGCGTTCTACTTCTTACTTGAGGTTGTAAATAAGGCCACCTCTCAGGGTTATGCCACTTTCGACAGCAGCGTTCCTTACTTGAAAACGTGTGTCGAGAACTCAGCAAGGTTACATCCTTCTTCTCAAGTGGGATGGTAGAGAGAAACCCGCTGCCAAGAGTTATACGCTAACAAAATTATATAGCCTCGTTAATGCTCTCAATTTTCCATCCTTCAACCCTATCCATTAACAATACTTATTTGTGCATGAATAGTTTATCGCAGTTTAATTCAAAGTATATTGAGACTACAAAGATCATTTACTACTATGTAAATAATAATAATAATAATAATAATAATAATAATAATAATAATATACCTATTTATATTTCCATTTTGGATATAAACTAAAAACAGCCTATATTTCTAATTACTCTAATGAATAATAAGTTATAGAAGTTGGTGGCTGCATGAAAGAAATAAAACAGAAAAGTTTAATTAAGGCGTGTTCTGACTTCTTGCAGTGCTTTCAACAGATTTCTTCTAAACCGAAAAAAATTGAGTAAGAAACATAAGCTCTTCTGCGTGGATGTGAGAACAATTGGCACACCTTCCACCGACCGCCACGGGTGGACTCGTGAGCGGGAGGTCCGGGGTTCAAATCCCGCCAGTACCGTCCTTCCTGACTGAGGTTTTTTCCAGATTTTCCTCAGTCCTCATAACTGGAAAATGCCTGAGAGGTACCCTAAACTTAGGTCTGGAACGTTTCCTGTCTTAAAAAAAATCCTTTCCGAATACATCATTTCATTTCATGTATCATCAGTGTTCACTGCCTGTGGTGCCTCAGTAATAAAAACGGGCGTTAAACACCATTAAAAACACCTTCCACCAGTAGAAAACAATGTAAACTCATCTAGGAATCAGTGATGAGATTGCCACAAAAGTCAACTTGTAAATTTTGTATAAAATTGGGTGCACCCCGATCGACAACATAGTAAAAGAACCATAAGATGTGGTTACCCTACGTTGGATTGGATAAGATTTATTTGTCAGAATCGGAGGAGAATATTTCGTTACTTCAGCCTAGCTCAAGGACTGGCTATTTGTGGCTATGCCCCATAATGAGGCACATCCGGGAGGAACGAATGGGATGAGAAAGATACCGGGCGACCAGGATCCACTGATGGTGAGACATGAATGTATACGTAGTACCTAACATTGTTTCCCGATTGTCACCTCGACACAGGTGGAGCCTCCAAGGAGTTCGAGCCCCTCAGAAGGACCGCTTGCATACTAGACGCAGGGCACAAATCTTTACAAAATGCAAGTCATCGTCACACTGCAACAGCCCTTGAACTACCACTTTTAATTGTATGACGAAAAATCAACGGAATGTAATGACATGAACTGGGAAATTGGAATATTCGTGGAAAGAAAATATTCATCCCAGGTTTTACCTCATGGTCAGGATGGAAGGCTCTCGAAGGGACCTTCCAATTGCGAATCCCAGACGTTTCTGTGTGCTTTGCAGTCACAAACTCTAACCCCTTCCCTCTGACCTAACTCTCTCCAGACTTATGCCAATATCTTGTTTTTGAAGGAAGTGTTATAGTTCTAGAAATTTATATGCAGGGAATATGGAGAGGTAGAAGCAAGAATATTACAGTTTCTCTGCGTGAACTCTTTCAAGTTCGGATAAGAAATAATTCAAATACTGATAACATAATGAATTTTGTGTAATTCAAAATGAATTTTAGGCTAACTTGATCTTGATGCAGACAAACACCTCCCATTATTCCTGAAGATCAACTCTATATATAGAGAAATATTTTGGGTACATACATTGTCCCTTCCATCAAAAAATGATACAACCTTAAATAACACAGCAAACTCTCTTGGGATTCACCAGCCAGCAGCCGGGTTCAAATTCACCAAAAGCCAAAGAACTGCCTCAAACACGGCACAACATATAAAGGGCTGAGCGGTCCCCAAATACTATTTATTTCGCTCCTACTGCAGCTTATAGTGCACCAGAAAGCAAGTCTGCTGGTGTCTCAAAGCGGCACCCTAGAGCGTTGCTGAACTATGTCTCTATTATTAAAAAATAAATGAAGTACTGGCCCTAGCCAAACTACTTCCCTTCTCTATCCATTTCAGAGTAGGTCCATTGACTTCGTGACACCCGTTGCTCAGTCACCAAACCAAGTGTCTCTCCTGTAGGGGGATCTAGTGTCACCACCCGTAAAAGTGAAAATAATGAATGCAAACACCAAAATGAAAAACCACCTGTTACCCAAGAGCAATCCGGGGGCTCGAGCAGCTGCCAGGTGAAAAATGATGTACATCCCAGCCAGGAGGAACCCTCGAAAGGGGAATACAACGGCTTCACTATCGTCTCCCACCATAAAAATCGTTTGCAACCAGACACCTATCCTACCACCAAGTCCTTTCCATAACCAACTTGGAGTCCCAGCAACATGCTGCTACTCATTCTGGCGTTAATATAGCTCCACCCATACTTTACTAAGATGGAGGAATGCAGTGAGAATTGGCGCATTCATGTCAGTGGTGAATTTAACGAAACTATTCTCATCACCAACGCCGCAGATAATTCAACCCAGGTTTTTTCTGGTCTGCAAGGACAAGTAATTTCCCATAGGAATCGGGTCAAATACTTAGGGGTAGCCGTGGACTATGGGTTACATTTCAACTTTATGTGCGAGCTTAAGAAGCAAAGGTCAGAGGGATCAGTTAAAAATTTTCCTCAAACTTTTTACTCAAGTAATTCCATTTCGCATTATTCTGTGAATTTTCAAGGCTGCTATTCCGGCATTAATGGTGTACGCTAGCAAGACCTGGGGCTATGCAGCTCCATCTCATATTGTATATTTGCAAATTGTTCAATATATGACATTAAGGTGGATTTTCGCCACCGATTTTATTCCCCTCAATTTTTCTTTATGAAACTTTTGACCTCAAGTACATCTTTGACACCATAAGGTGACTGGTGCAAAATCCTTATGTACCCTGCGCAGGTCAATCTAACTGACTGATTCTGTAGTCTTGGAGACTGCAATTTTAGGCATGATCGCGGGAGGGACACAACCCCTTACCCAAGGAGCTATCCTTTCCAGAATGATACTAGAGAGCACAATAACTCCTACATAGGCGGCCTTGATATAAAATTTTCCTTTCACCAATCTTTGAATTTCCTGAAACAATACACTGCCGAAACTTCGCCAAACGGCTGACGATGTCCGGTAGTCCCAAAAGAAACTGCAGATTAATTTATGACGGACTGGGCGTGGTCACACATTTCATTGACTTGTTAGCAGACAAAAAGAGAATGGGAGATATAGCCACATAGTTGCCAGGGGCTCCCCAAAACCCAGCTCCATAACAAGGCAGAGTGGTGCTTAACCCCATCACTGCCTTATTTACAATATTTAACAGTAAGAAACAATTTTTCAACCCTATTATGTTTGGAATATGAACATCTCTACATCCGTTTATAGGGAGATGTGTTGTTTAAGCAATTAGTGGTACCGGCCTGCCAATGCAATTTTCATTAAGAAATTAGGAATAGCGTTGTAGCTACCACTATGCATAACCCATTACACTTTCTTCTATAATAGGCACAAATAGAGCCAAAATACCAGTAGATTTCCTTCCGGCCAAATGAAACGCATTACCTCTATGATTAAGCCAGAATGCTCAAAGGGTCCTTAAGCAGCTTGGAGGATCAGAAACATCTCGTTCTTACATTGTCCCAGAGAGCGGACCAAGAGTTTAGGATGGGTAACTATAACGTAGTATTTACAAAGTATCCAGCACGAAAGCTTCCAATAAGAAAAATGTATAGCTCAAGAACCAACCAACCAAATTATTTAATTGTTATTTTCATCAAAGTAGAGAGACAAAATCCAAGTTTTATGGAAATAAATAAATTTCCACATGTGTACCTCATGTGCCTGGGCAGATGTCCAACCGGTTTTTGGTTGCCGCCAGGCATTTTCCATCAGTATCGGTAACATTTTCACAAGCACTGATGGTACTCCGATACACAAACACCAAAGTCGCTACTGGAGTTCTTTATGTATTACCCTATATATCTCTAAATATTTAATATATATAGAGATTAAATCTGGGCATCTTGGGACCATCCTATCGTTTCGACATATTTTTCCCAAAATGTCCTAGACTTGAATTCCACCAAACAGGTATAAGAGATTACGGAGCAGCCAATAAAAGTTTTAAAGATCTGGGAGAACTTTAGGATAAAACCCTAGCGTTCTTATTATGTCTTCCTTGACGCTTATATAAAGTGCTCAACATGATGGCTGGTGGACGTCATATTATCTATGAATGTTAATTTCTAATACTCCATTTATATAAGAGAAAATGCAATTGCAGTACTTCTCCAATTGAAAGAATTTTAGGCGGTAGAAAATGAGAAACGAGTACATGTATACAACATAACTAAGTCACTAATTCTCATCACTCGCTCGCACGATCTATCACGACACGAATTAACAATGATTAACTTAATTGCTCTTAATACTTATAATACGATTTGTACACACATCACATATACACACACTTCAAACACAATAAATTACGGGTTACGTTACTCCGATGATACTGCTAGCAGCTATTCGTTTGTTTAGTTGTCATAAAATTAAAGTACATCGCTATAATACGCCATTATCACTGTCTTAGTCATCTGAGTCTTGTAAACTTATTGGTTCCAAATTTCGTCCCGCATTTTTCTTTCATTAAGTAATTTTGCAGGTTTTCAGCATTTTGTAAGCAGGATTCCTAGTTTTTCTGTGTCACCTTATCAATTACTTCGTGAATAAGTATTTCTACGTCGTTCAAAAGTTTTGATTCTATTTGCAACTCCGCAATTTATTTGTGCTAACACCAGCTGAAATGAATTGTATTTGCATAAGTAAGCCTTGCTGCAGAACATCCATTTTCGGAACACTGCTTTAACTATATTCGCCACTCCCGCTTGCTTTTACCACACAATATATCCATAATGTAAAAATAATGTCTTATATGTAGTCCACTCAACTTCCGTTTTTTTTTTTTTTTTTTTTTTTTTACATCGGCTGAACATTGTATCCGTTAATTATTTATAGTTATTTGTTTGTACAATGTAAGTGCTTCATGTACCTTGTTTTTCAATGTTTCACGGAAGCTGGTGGATTTGCAATCAGATCGGTAACTTCCTGCAAAGGGGATGTAATATCCATGCAACTTATTCAAGTTCTCTTAATTAAAATTGCAGTTATAACGAAAATAAAGCACATTCCTTATAACAGGAATTGTTGAAAGTGTTGCTCTGCTACATCCACATATTTCTGGCTACTTTTTAGAAAATTTTCGTTTATACGTATCAGTTCCTTTTCCGATATTGAGTCAATTTTTTGCCTGATATTTTTCTTTAAATCTTCTAATATGTTCCATGCACTTAATTTTTCAACTTCTCCCACAAATAAAAAGCATACACTGTCTGCTTGTCGTTCCCGTATCTTTCCACGTTTAGGATATTCTCAAAAAAAAAAAAAATAGGTACTTTACTCTGTATACCTGTACTGTGCATCATGCACGGATTTTTTCATCATTCAAGGGAATTTCATGTATAAAATGACTTTTCTGTACTTAGAATTCTTGTGTTATCAGTTGAGAGAATATCACTCCGCTTACATCAAATTCAATATTAATACATCCAATTTGCTGGGAGTTGTCACTCTTGACTACGGACACAGCAGCTGACGTGAAATGGGCTACAAAACTGTGAAATACTATGTTGCGTTTATGACCTATTCCAGACAGTTATGTCATTAATACTAGGGGGGGGGGGCAAAGTACAATCAGTGAATAAAGTAATATACTCACACCTATTTTAAAAATAATCTAACGAATCTAACAACTTCAGTGTCATTCTCTTTAATTGGAATAAATAATCAATAATAAAACACCACTACAAGGAGGAATAATATTATACAAGCTTTTAAAACATTCATTTCAATGTATTGATTCAGTGTTCTTATTTTCACCCAATGATGGTATATTTATAAAGTTTGCTAGAGAGTACTCCAGCTAAGATCAATGAGTAGAATTATTCTTCGGTATAATGAAATGTGCTTTGGATAAAATATATACTATTTTTATGCGCGTGTTACAAAATTCGCTTTCTATCTCTTGGTTGTTTTATTAGTACGAAACTGTAATATCTTGATATAGTACGTTATATTTATGAGAGAGGATTTATTACGCCAGGAGCAGGATCCGGTAGCAGGAATAGTACGTGACAATGATGTACGTGCTGAGTGGGCGATGTACTTGAGAGATTTATGGCTATTTAACTCTCATTTGACAAGTACTGTATTTATAACATCTTTAGTATTCCTTCATTAATAAAATAAATAAAATAGACAACACTAATTTCCTTCTACATTTATTTATCGTACACAGAAGATTTTATTTCCATTTAAATCATCGAAAATATAAAATTCACATTGTGCTGAATAAGGGACTATAAACAGTACTGGTACTGATCCCCTCCTTATTTTGCTTTTTGACATGAATTAGTTTATAATAAAATGATTTATTATATTCCCTAAATATTACAATTTCCCTTTCATATTTTTTCTTCGTTTTGTTTAAGAAACTGATCCCCAAATTTCTCTAAATACATTTACTCCCTCACTCGCAGCAAAATATACCATTTTATAAAAACATGTTTAAACATCCATGATACAGATTGATTAATATTATACAATTTGCGAAACCCTTATTTACAATTAAAAGTTTTCTCTCCTCAGATGTATTTAAACTTTATAAAATGTTCCAATAATGGACAGACTTGTGGATAGAATTATTTATATAAGAAGAAAATAGCAATAAATAAATAATTGCATGTTAAATAATGTTTTGCACTTTTCAAGATGATTTTAATAACTTCTTCAAAATCTCTCCAACATATGGAAGCAAGAAACTAATGGTACCGCCACGGGTGGCCGAGGTCGTTAAGGCACGGACTCGTGAGCGGGAGGTCTGCGGTTCGAATCCCGCCAGGACCGTCCTCCCTGACTGGGGTTTTTTCCAGGTTTTCCTCAGTCTTCATAACTGGCAAATGCCGGGGAGGTACCTAAACTTAGGCCTGGAACGCTTCCTTCCTTAAAAAAAAAAATATATATATCCTTTCCCAATTTATCATTTCATCTCATGTATCATCAGTGTCCACCGCCTGTGGTGCCTCAGTAGTAAAAACGGGCGTTAAACACTACTCAAAAAAAAAAAAGAAACTAATGGTTTTCTATTAATTTAATAGTAAAAAAGTGATCCGTTAGAACATAATTCACAAACTGAGAAAAAACAAAAACTAATACGGTGGTGAACATGTTGACTGTAAATTATCTAAGCTAAGATATATAATCGCATATTGTATTATGAGGGCAGAAATAAAGGGAGAATTAATTGTTTTGCATACGTTTGATACAATTTTATTTTGGTTTTTAAATATCTAGCTGCGGAAAATATATTGACCCAGATATTAGCGTTATTAGCAAATAGACAAGAAGAAGCTTAAGAAATCTTTTGGTTGCAGGACTTATAATTAAAACTAAATGATTACCTGCAGAACCAAACACTGTCTACGTTCAATGGTAAAATATACTCTTATTTCATTGGTGAGAATATTATGTATTTTAGTGATAATAAAATTTTCGTTATTAATCCACTGTTCAAAATTTTCTGTTTTAGTATAAAAGAACAATTTGCTATCATTAATCTACATAAATTAGTTACCTCACAATCTGAAACTAAAGCATTAACATGTGAGGTTAACAAGTTAGTATTTGCAGTTATTTATTTTAGGTATATGATCGTTTCGGTTTAACACTAGCTCCTGCCTGCATGCTGTGTTATCTTGAACATAACCTACACAGTGACTACCTTCAGCATTGCCCTGCTCTACAAACATCTACAGAGACAGACGGATACTGGGAAGGTAGGAGAAACCTATTTTTTATATCGTAGTTCAAATATTGTTAACTAGTGTAACTGTCATTCGAATAAACAAATAATAAGTTAGATGTATTATTAGTACACTTACGTTGTGTGTTCAAATCGACTATTTTTATACCAACAAATTGAAAACGATTTTAAAAATTTAAAGTAAACTATATTTGCCTTTTTCAGTATTAGTTCCTGATGCTGAGTGTTATAGACACTAGGGCTACAAATACAATTAGTTATTGCGGGAATCTTCAGAATGAGCAAAAATTCTAAGATATTTCTCATACAGTCAAATAATGCATCCTGCTCCCCAGTTCAACAAGCACGCATGCAATGCCTAGGCCAATTGGTATCATCTTTGTTTTCAGATGCATTTCGTCATAAACTAACTATGGCTCATGAAAATTGTTTGGATACATTTACATGTTATATAGTAAAAGGATGCCTTTGTTCTAACTGTCTGTACTGCCTCAACATTTGTACAGCATGTTTTGAAGTATTAATAATTTGCTAATCTTCAGAAACCCTATGTATTTATTACCGTATAACATTCTAAAAAATAAGCAAATTCCATTTATATTACAATACGCTTTTAAAGAGTGATTAAAATTCCATTTAACTTGATTTAATAAAATTTGTGATTTTTACAGAAATGTTTACAATATATTTTGAAAATTAACGGATATAAGCTTAATAAAAAGGTTAAAATTTCAATAAAATTTATATGTATATTACAAATGTAACGTTTTAGTTGATTAGCAAATATATTCAAATAGATATTGCAATTTGAATGTTCATTAATATAAACAATTTATCGGTAATTTTACATTGTTGCAATAAGATAAAAACTAGATCAAAACGACCAATTATATATAATCCATTACATTTTATCTGCATGAGTAGAAAGAATGGCGAAAAATAAGCACCTCAAGAATAGAAACAAATTATCTAGGGTGCTTCATAGTGGAACTGCAGGCATTAATTTCAAAGCTACGAATGTTTTTAAGAATGGTCAAGAGGACTGAAAATATAGTAGCTCATCATAAATAAATAATTTATTTTGTCAATACAGAGCAATACTTTAGCGGATCGTTTAGTATAATATTAAATAACTGAAGCTGAAATACAGTAATCGTTTATAAAGGTTATCCACTATGATTCTCAAGACATCTTACAATCTCTACGAAGTCCTGTATATTAAGTGACAATACATTATTTATGGTTGGCTTGAGAGGCAGCGTGCTTATGACATCGGTTTACATTTTATTGGGTATGAACACACGTCACATCTCAAAGTAGGCGTGACACTGGTCCATAACGATATCTGCATCTTCATACTAAGATTTCTAAGCCAATTCCGTTCCATTCTTAAAATACTTAGCAAAAAGCCTCCTTTGTACTTATAAATAAATACTTTGTGCATAATGTTTTCCGCTGGTTGCATGATATCAGTCTCATATGATGTAATACTTTTTTTTAAAGTTTTACCAAATAAAATTTATTTTTTACGCATTTTGAACGTAATTGATAGCTATTATAAGTTTTCATACAAGCTACGGCTTTTTCTTAATTTTATTGCACTTTTGGTAAATGTTTCAAAATTACAATAATTATCTTCATGACATAGGCCTAATCCATTTAAAAATACTAGTGCCTGCTTGGGAGCCATGTGTTTTCTTTCCGCCTGATCCTTTATTTCACACGGCTTTTTCCATGTAATATAATTGATCAATTAATTTTGTGTTGAATGATACGTTCTAATATTTAACATATCTTTAGTTCTCCAAGAACTTTTGTTTCTAATATAAACTAATTTATTACGCAATTTTACTACCCTCAGAAACATCCTTTCAGACGCTTACAATATGTTTTCTTCTTTCTTATGCGTGCAAAACCTTTTACTAACTTTTGTGTTGGTATTGCCATTGTTGGGTATAATTTTAACTGAGTTTTAATAGCTTTTGCTCATTGTTAGTTAATATTTGTATTCTGCCACACATTATACAATCACGAGAAATATAATTTTGTACAATGTTTCTCTAAACACAATCTTCAGCATCATATAACACCAACATTTTTGAACACACATCATATTTTTCTACTTATCGCAATAATCTGTGCAGCATTTTTCCCTTTAAATGTGTGGTTTATATATATATATATATATATATATATATATATATATATATATATACCGTCAAATATTAGCACTTAAATGTTCCTTAGCAAGGCCGCCAAAATGGAAGCTTAAATGGGACTAATCCTTAGAGCATGCATTTTAGTGGTAAGAGTTAGATAGGTTATTTTCTATTTGTAGACTCGAAATTAATCTTTACAATACAATTTTTTCATATAGCAACTTACATTTTACATTTTTATGCCTTTTCATTTATTGAGCATTCCTGATGTTGAAAAAAGCGAATAATAAAGAGAAGGCAATGCCGTTTTGTATGTGGAAATATTTTTTTCGTTTGTGTAATTAAATTTACATTACATAAATAAGAAATCGGAATTTCCTTGGGAGAATATTATAAAACTTTCAGGATTATAATTGGATTTTTGAGGTTCGATAGATCTAAATAAGTGTTATAATGAGTTTCTCATTTTTGGGACACATTATTTAGAATATTACAAAATTATTAAACTTAATTCCTGACAGCGGGGACAGGTGAACTTTTTAGTCCTTTAAAGGAAGTACTTATAAAAGAAAGAAATCTAAGATTTATTTTGATACAATTTATGAACATTTTGTGATTAAAAAAAAAAGGTTTACTTATTTAGTTCAAAATATCCTTATGAAAATTACTTTTTTTAGAAATATGAACTCTTAATTACCTAAACAAAAGTGTTCACCATTTTCATGAACTAATTACGGTTATAAACTAATTAAAGTAGAAAAGAGTGCCTGTATTCTTTAAATTTCAAAATGAAATGCATTAGTGTTCCTTTCATTGTTTTATTTAAAATGAATTTGTAGCATACACAATGTTTACGAATAAGATGCTTTTTATTAAATAAAAGTACAGCATTTATTAAATAAATACTTCTAATGTCGTTTTAGTAGACAACAATTTAGTCGTTATTTTAAGAAATAGCTAAGGTCCAAAATGCCTTATTTTTATCATTCAGGAGAACGCATTTAATAACTCTTGATCACTTAATCCCTTTTCTATATATCAACACGTAAATGGGTAATAAAGCTATACTAACAGGTTAATCACTATTTTAAAAAATGCTTGACGACGAAAACGGTTTCAATATTGCCAACAAGAAAACCTCAAAAGAGTAGTTGAGAAATAGAGACGATCGAGCCATACCCTTCTCCTTAACACTATTGAAGGAGGCCAGCGCTAAGTATAAAGCCTTGGCTTATAATTTATTTTTCATTGTTCTCTTGTATATACATCAGATCCTTTTAGGATAAGGGGCAGAGATAGGGAACTCCGAACATAAACATAACAAGCGTAACATCATTTGTCGCTTTGTGTACCTCAAAAGTTCGAAGTTAATGCCAGTTTCAGATTTGCAAATTTGTTTGTTCAAAAGCAGTATCGTGTTTCTCATTGGTACCATGTTCAACTAATAACAGTTTTCTGGAATATTTCAGGGAAATATAGGGCTGATATTATGTTCAGCGACATCCTACTGTAATGGCGATTTGATAAATGCACAATATGTCACAAGAGTACGGTATATAGCACAACCTGAATTCTTGAGGCCGTAATTATCCTTCCCTGACCTCAAAAATTGTTTGTTTTTAGTGGTGGTTTATGAATATTTATGAATATTATAACTAATAACAGTTTTCTGGAATATTTCAGGGAAATATAGGGCTGATATTATGTTCAGCGACATCCTACTGTAATGGCGATTTGATAAATGCACAATATGTCACAAGAGTACGGTATATAGCACAACCTGAATTCTTGAGGCCGTAATTATCCTTCCCTGACCTCAAAAATTGTTTGTTTTTAGTGGTGGTTTATGAATATTATTTTTTCATGCTTGGATATAACACGAGCTTATGAGCAATATAATGCTACATTAACAATGAAACGTAAGAGCAAAAGCTGGGGACCAGCTAATTCAATGGAACTATTTTCAATGATTTACATCAATGTTAATATGAACACTACCGCCAGACACTAACGCCAAGGCTTGCAAGCTTAAAGCTTCTTTCTGCATATGCATTTATGTAGAAAAAAATTAATCCAACAATCAGAGTGCACTGCTTTAACAGTTTAAGGTAGCGTTCTCTGATGAAATACTTATTGCAATATATCAAATCTATCCTTGTTTGCGTGATAAAAAAAATAAATCTTATAAATATTCATCTCTCAAGGATAACATTAATTTCTCGTGAAATGGGGCAAACGGTAAATATACATATGTATTATATAATATATATATATATTAATGCGAGTGTTCTTTAAACTTGATATTTATACATATATAACCTACCGTTGTATTTTGTTTTTACAATGTCACCCATTTTATCAGAAATCTTTCATGCTAGAACTTTGTAATTATGTTATTCTTATTTATGGCCTTTTGCTAGCTATTTGATCTCCAATGGTAGAGATAAGCGTCATATTAACGTTGTTAAAACTATAATATTTATAAGTAATAACCTATTGTTGTTGACTGAAATAAAGTTCTGAATTTTAACATGAATTTGTTTTAAACGTTGTTCATTTAATAGGGTATGTACAATATAACCACAAAATATATTTATATTGGAACTCATGTGTAATTACATCATTCTTCATCTTGTTAAAGTTAATGTTTGTCAGTCAAGCATAAAAATCTACGTGACCACCACATCAGAGAAAGAAAAGTTACTTCGGACACCGGGGGTGGCTCCAAGGTCATAACCAAACAGTCACAGCAATTGTGGAATATGCTTAGCTTCCTAAACGATCACATAAAGCCAAGGCAAACATTCAGTAACCATGAATCCAGAAATGAAGTAGATGCTACATTTCATAGTCTAGCTTTCTGTTGTAGAGGAGGCAGGTTCCCTCAATAAGGTGAATGAGATGAATAATTTTGAAAGGTATGTGCGATTTATTTATTTACTATCAATAAGTTAACTCAATAAATGCATGGTTAAGAAGTAATCATGTGCAAAGCTGTGCCACTATGAAAGTATATCTAGAATGTTACATTCGCTTATATATATGGTTAATTTATTATAAATTAAACGTAACTCCCCATCATAATGTTAATACAATAAATACATTGCCAAAAAGCAGGTTATATTGATCATACAAAGTAGCACTATTCAAAGCTGTGCAACTGTAAAAATAACATTATTTTATGCTGGCAAATCCAACACAGTTAACATTATACATTAATACCATTAATGGAAAACACAAGAATGACATTACAGGAATAGGTGAAAACATCAGTACTACACGGGGACAAATATAATATATTTTATTTTAGTATTTTAGCTATGAATAAGTTATAAACGTTGTTCGTTTAATAGGGTGTGTACAATATAAGCACAAAATATATTTATATTGGAACTCATGTGTAATTACATCATTTTTATGAAAATATTAATATTATGAAAACATCAATACTACATTGTGACAAATATAGGGCAGGTGATTTTTTCAAATTATGGTTTGACTTTGTTCATAGAAATCCTTAATTTATATAGTGAAATATACTGTATTTTTTGTTTTCGGTGTATTTGAAGATGACCTGGAAAGGGAAAGTGAAGTTTCAGGTACCTATAAATAAACAGAGACCAAGAATTGCAAGGAAGAGAACGTTACAGTGATGCAACTGTGTCAGAATACCTCAAAATGGTTGTAGAAGCTACAAACAGATTTTCAAAACCCTATCAAAAGAAGAACTCTTCTGCAAATGATAATACTCCTTTTGTGAGTGTATCACTTCTGAGCTATCAACATTTGCAGTAGGTATTAAGGAGGAGCTAAAATGAAAATTAGGAAAGTTATAATGTGCGGTAAAGAACAGCATTGACGGTAAAGAACATTTCTTTTTGTGCCATATTTTGAGCGTTGATATTAGTATTACTGAATAATAATGAATAATAAAAATAAATTATTGTGAATTCTTATTCAATGCAAGTACCTTTATTTATTTTTACTTGGCCCCAGAATTTTACAAACCATCATTTCGCAATCCGCGCAATAAGTATTTAGTTTGGGCACCTGTGGGTGACAAAACATACTTAGCAAGTTCCTCCCTTACTTCTAATGCTTCTGAAGTAACATTTCGTGCTCAAAGTCTTAAATGGTTTGTACGCAGGGGCTGAAGTTCACAATTTTCTGAAATGAAACTCCTCTAATCTCCTTCTTCTATTTCCCCGTTTACTTCCCCGTCTACAAACGTTTGGGGGTAATTTGTTTTTTTCTGCAGCATATTTCAAAGCGCTAAAGAAATTGTGAAGACAAATATAGATTTTACACTATTACCCACATTTCCAGGTTTAGCATTTATTACACAATGAAAAATTCTCCAACGAGCAATCAGGATGCGAAACACTTTCTCAATCACATCTCTAACTCAGGAAGGGAGGCTGATTATGGTAGTGGAAGAAGAAAATGCCACATTCACTTTGTGACCCATACGCTCCAATAGCAATATGTATCAAAAATAATATGCATTAATAATTAATACAATAATGTATTTTTATAATTAAAAACTGTGAACCGCAGCTGCTAGGGCACAGCCACGGGTGGCCGAGGTCGTTAAGGCACGGACTCGTGAGCGGGAGGTCTGGGGTTCGAATCCCGCCAGGACCGTTCTCCCTGACTTAGGTTATTAATGGGCTATGACACCAAAGGTGACCTCAAGGAAATAAGATTACATTGTTTCCCGAAAACTCCTGAGGGATGAGTAAGATTTCAGAAGCTTTTTGTGACTATTTGTACTTCATTTTTGAAGATAGAAATGCACATTTCATTAGCTGCTTTAAAAAAACTATACCCAAATAACGTGTATTTAAAATAACATGTTTAAATAATCTGTGGATACTTCATGTGTCGTTGTGTACCAAAATGCGTTAAATGAATTTCAATAATATTTTCACAGTAATGACTCCGCAGGTATCTTGGAAATTCATAAGTAGTTTATAACAGGATAACATTTTTTTTCTGATCCCCCCAAATTTGATGAATGATGATAATAATGTCGATAATGTGATGATAAAGTTACAAAGTGGTAAAAATTAAAATGCGCGTCCTTAATTCATTTATGTAAAATTATCGTTATAATTATATTATTTGGAATTCTAAGTATTATCAGAAATAACAACAGTTTAACTACTAATGAACATATTTAAAATAGAATTTAGATTAAAAAACTACAAAACAATTTATTAAATTGTTTACATTTTACACGTTACGGATCTAACAAAGCATGGATGCTATTTTACTTTTATCTTATGAACGCTATATGCAATTAATGACTCATATTTCATTTTAGATATAACCTATACGCCGATTTTTCAGCAAGCAAACATCTGCTGGAAAGTATGACTGCATACATGTTGATCTCGTAACACGATTTGCAATACACTAGTGGTACAAAAGGACAAACAGAGCCCTGGCAGACAAGGTCCAAACATAAAATAATTACACAATGCCTTAGGATATTCCATCATCATTAGATTGAGTTGTAAGTAGTATAATTATTAAAATTTAATGTAATATATTTATGGACAATGCATTTTAGTGAAAGCTGTTCAAGACAAAACTGGCAAGTCTACATTTTTTATTTCAAACTTTGCACATATTTCATGTTATTCAGGCATGAAGTAAAAATGAACCAGTTTATCATCTGCATTACCTTTAAAACAAAAGGTAGGCCGCAAACTACTAGAAGTGTAATGTTTGTCAATACTCTCATTAAATGGGCTTGCTGTTGTGAATTTTCTTGATAAAGTCATACAATTTAGCATTAATTGTTTTTTTATCATACTAAAAAGTATCAAATGCAAGTGTTTCTTAACCGCACTGATTTGGTGTCTAGTATTATCTTACTGTTTATCATATGCATACTTAGCTGAATTTAGAGCTCCATAGATCTACCAGTTTATTTTATTTGCTTACTGTAGCGTTGAATGACACTCTTTCCAAACATTCTTTCACTTTGCACTTTATTCATGAGGTTTGCTCAGATTTTTGTTTACAGCATATATTTAGGTCCGTTACATTCTTCAGATCTTAAAAGAACAAAATTTTGGGGTATATTGTGTTTCTTCTTCCTTCAATTTCACCACTGTCATCATTGGCAAAGTTTTTGGTTTCATGCTTGACAATTTTGTATGTGTCTGCAGCGGAATCAACTGTTTCACATATACAAATTTCACTGCCATAATTTACATACTCTGCAGCAGCCAATTAAAACTTTCCTTTTTGACTATATGACTTACATAGTTTTTCTATATTTCTGCTTCATCTGTATCTTCATTGCCTTGAGAAGTGGAAATGAAATTATATTTTAACATTATTTCTTTATCTTTATCTTTAGTTCAATAATTTTTATCTTATCCCATGGTCTAAATTTTATGTGACATTGTTGATCGCAAATTATCATGATTATGTGCTGTGTTTAGCCATTCACTAAATGATTGTTATGATGTACAAATGTACAAATTCTCATTGAAAGACTCACTTGCCAAGTCAATAGGGCAATAAAATTACTGACACAAAAAAATACAATGTACCGTAATACCTGGTGGTAAGAAGCCCTGTTTTTATAACTGTGACCTACAAATTGAATTGTTCTTTTCTTGAAACAACGCATTGTATCAAATATACTTCAAAGAGTTCAAGGAGAGTGTTCAAGAATTGTTTCCAATATAAACAGTAGCAGACTGTGTCTGTTTCTCTTTTGGAGAAATACAAAACACATTATTTTTGCTGATATCTACAATATTTTCCAAAATAGAGAGGATTTCCGGACATTCAAGTCTTGAAATTCACAGTATATATAATGCTTTCATTTAATATGGTTGATGAATACTAGTTATGTATTTTCAAATTGTTGGTCAATTCTTAATCCTGGTTAGTTGAAGTTCATACATTTGCCATCCTGCTTCCCAGAAGTATTAGGTAGGCCTGCGATGTGTGTATCTGTTCTTTGTCCATAAGACTATTGAGATGACTTGATAGCGGTGAAGTAGATCAGGTATATGTGGTGTCCCGGAACTTCTAAGTGAACAATCTGCATTAGACAATAGGCTACCAAGTATATAAGTCTTTCTAGGTTAGGAAGGTGGGTTGCTTTTGCATGCTTCACCTACTATTGAACTGTTCATAGCATATTTTACAGGCTATAGCAGCTGTAGTAGCATTTGATACAAGTTCTGAGCAGTTCTATAATCCGTGGAATATATTAGTACAAAAATTGACTAACCACTCTAATTTACAATATACAATATCTTCACTGAAGTATTTTCGACATGATGTTGGTTTTAAAATTTAATTCAATCTGTGGTAAATGTATTTATATCAAGTACTAATAGAACTCGGTAAGCATGCAGAAAAGCATCAAACATACATTAATTTTTTAGTGAATGCCGAGGTTTGAAGTTACCTTAATTAAAGTTCTGAAAGTACTTAGTACTGAATGTGTAGCACATATGATATGTGTTGCAATGAAATCTTCAATCTGTCCATATCATTTCACACTACGATAATTTCTTGAAAAACAAAACTTGCTGTAATGAGGTATAACAATTATAAGTTTAAGTTATCAATTTAATGAACATGCAAAACTTAAGTTATATGCTATTGATTCTCTTTCTAGGGTAGTGAAATGTAAATGGTAAAGGATTACAATGAATGGATTTTTTTTGATTGATTTATTTATGGACGCTCTTTAACATCTCAGGTCATCAGCGTCCCATTCAACTAAGGGAGTGAAAACGACGACAAATTTATCTCAGAGGCCTCTCTTTCAGGCTTGAGGTTCTTTTTCGTGCCGCAAATGTACGACACGGGATCCACGGCTTTACTTCCCTTCCGAAGGAAGCCATACTTAGGATTTTTACGCCCGAAAAAAATCCATCGGTCCTAGCCGGGTTTGAACCCGCGTTTTGGGTTTAGGAGGCAAGTATGGTAATCACTACACCACCAGTACCGACGAACAATGAATGGAGCTGTCTACAAGACCAGAAGAGGCTACTTTCCAATCTTAACGTGTATATAGTTGTAGAAGTATTATTTAATCGTAAGATAGTTGCTTCAAAAATATTGATATATGACAGTAGTTAGGGCATAAAATAAGTTACCACATCACATCTCCACATCTGCATATCACAACATTGATACGTACAATAGATCTATTCCGTCAGTTTTAACTCTTCTAAATTCTGCATACAAATTATTGGAGAGGAAGAGAGTTGTGAGCTCATTGTTAATTAACAACAGTTAGTTAACAGCAGTTCCCAACAGTAGCCTTTTGAAGTATTTAGGGTGTTAAAATTAGCAGGTAATGAAACTGGAGGGAGAACATTTTCAAGCAGAGCAATTAAATATGGCTTAACTGAGTGGAAGTTACCAAGTGATTGACAAGAGGCATTTGGGTACCTTTCTCCTTCACATTTCTCAAATTTCTGCTAGCTACCTATAAACTGTTTGACATACAGGGATTAATTCACTCGATGTTTTCTCCTTCCTGCATCAGCATTTCCTGTGGAAACTTTATTCTTGAAGGGTGATATAGAACTTTTCAGAGAACAACACTGTAACAATCAAGCTGGAATGGGGCAGGGTAGTCCTATAAATATTTAACAATGGAAATACTGCATTACAAACTTTGTACCAGGGCTCAAAGTGGATTTAAAACCTTCATCCCTAAATTAGTGCCAGCTGCCTATTTGGGCTACTGAGCTCAGTAGGTGAAGACTACAAGGAATGCAGGGGACCTTTTTTGAACATGTGGTCATGCAGCCAGCCACTCCTGTGTTGGAAAAGCATATAATATTACCACATGTGGTATATACCTAGGGCATCCTCAAAAATTCAGGAGAGATGACCAAGAACAGAACCACTTCAAGATAATGCTGCTCCTCATTTTATAAATTCACATTTCAACATTCCTAAGGTCTGAAATTAAAATCGTGCCATTTCTTCCCTCACAAAATGTGGAGAAACACCTACATAGACACTGATTTTCCAGCTTGGAAGACGCTGTTGCTGCCAATGAGGGAAAGATTATTTCTATGCCAAAGAACAAGTGGCATACTGGTTTCATTATTAGTTCCAGAACAGGGTCACTGGTGTATATACTTTCCTGTAGAGTTTTGTGACAATTCAATGGTATGGCAACCTCTTATTGTTCAAATTTGCACGTTTCAAAATCTTTATAGGGATTCCATATATATCAAGATTCATTCACTTCATAATATTTAATAGTGCATTTATTGTTCCAACTTCCACAGCTTCTCATATTTTTGAACAGTGATATTTTATGTATATAATGCATTATCGTGTGATACATCATGTCCCATTTAATAGCTTATAGCAGTATGAGTAATGTGGGTGATGATTTTTATGTAGGACATATATGAAACTATTAAAATAGTATATCATTGCCGATATATATATATATATATATATATATATATATATATATATATATAGTGTGTGTGTGTGCTAAAATATCCACTCACCTTTGGTTAAAATTTTAAAAAACCATTGCCAATAGCTAGAGTGTAATATATTGAATTAATGGTGCAAATGAGGCTCATAAGCTATTGTCCTTTAACTTTTACAGAAACTAGTCTAGGCATGATTAGAATATACATCATTTGCTTTTGAGTTTTTTTGAAGTAATAGCTGTCGTCTCTGCCTAATTTTGCACAAGCATTGGCATTTAATGCAACTTAAAAGCTGTGCTATCTCTTTTATTGCTAAGTTATTTATATTAGTACATAGTCAATTGAATCAAAAAAGATGAAATGAGAGTATTGCTTAGCTGCAGAAGATAATCCTTAGACAATGCCATATATACCAGATAGATTTCTGCTTCTGTTTACCAGCCTAGTACAGCAATAGAAATATTTTGCAATAATTACATTTTAAGTAGCCTGAATGTCTGATTTAACAGTAAAGAACATTGTAGTTTAAATGAAACAGAGCTGTGATATTTCATAGCATGTCTATCAGGAAAACTTTCTTAGCTCAACATTTAGGGGTTGAGATGTCAGGTAATATGCAATTTTCAAGTGTTTTACTCTGTGAGTAAGCTTAAAGATTGTATCCTACAAGCAGCAGAGCTATAACAGATTAATAGAGAGCTATTAACATATTAAACAGATTATTAATTATTAATGATTAATTCTTGCATTTGATATATCTCTTAGAATCTGGAAGAAAAAATGCATTTGTAGAATCATGTTGCACAGCTTGCAGAACAATTGATTACATAATTTATTGCTAATTTTTAGATCTAATACCATTATTTATGTTACTGTTGTTGCAGAGCATTTTGCAACGAATTGGATTATTGAAAATGATATAAATGAACCCGAGTCTCATTAATATCTTCATGCAACTTGACCGAGCAGGATTCAATCCTATTACGTTAATTTTGCAGCTCACTACGACCAATGCCCTAACCGTATGTGCCATGGTGAAGGCCATTGGTTCGTGAAAAATTAATCTTGCAAGGTTAATAAAAATTACTGTGAAAATGTTAAAAAATGAAAATAATAATTTGGGAAGTGTCCTGCCAATACAAAAGTATGATATTGCCTACTTAATCCTAAACCCAGTACTTTTGGCAGACATTACCGCAATAATGGATAAGATAAGTTAAGAATCCAATTCTCTCTACATTCATATAAAGGTATTACATTGAGTTTGTATCTTGAATATTTTATAACGCAATAATTTGTACGATCTAAAATATTGCATATCTCATTTTAAAATGCCTCTCTTTTAAATCTACAAACTTTAGTCTTTGCAATATAAATGCTATCAGGCGGATGGGATCAACATTGCGATGTAATTCTTATAAAATGTAGCAACATTGAAATATGAGCCTGAATAGGCCAATCCATAGCATTAGTGCTGAGCATTTTGATATTTTCACAAATAGGCATATAGTATAGTAAATACAAATAAGATAAATAGTGAAGATAATTCTATCAAGCACCCATAGACATGATTCAAAATTTCTTTGGCTGATTCAAGATTTCTTATGCTGTCCATTCAATTTATAAAGTTGCATCTGAAAATTCACTTTTAAAAGCTGACAGTAACTTATCTTATTCGCAAGAATTAGAAATATTCAAAGAGTTAAACCTACTTTGCGATAGTGAATAAAAGCTCTATGGTTGACTGAAACCGATACGAGTGGCCAAGGGCAATGAGACCTAAACAAGGAGCGTTAAAAATATTCAAAGAAAAAAAACATGCAAGTTACCGGGTACAGAATCAAAACGGTAAATTTATAAACGTTGTCGCAAAAATTTTCGTTTAATGAGCTAAGTATGAAAGTTTAATTTTAAAATATAAATCGGTGTGTAAACTTATCTACAATGAAAACCAGTAATTATAATAAAAGGATTATTTAAGCATAAAGTTATAGTTACAAGAAAAACTAATTTCACTAGGCTTTATAGGTGAATCAAAGCAAATTGCAGTATACATCTATGATCTAATAAACAATTTAAAAGTATTTTTGACAACACCATAACTGTAAAAAGATGTCTTTGCAGTTCTATTACATGTCTCCTCTTGCTCCAAAAGTACTGCCAACCGAAAATGTTCTCTTCATCTTTTACGAGATTGAGTGTACTCAAAACACTAGTGTTGGAGAGAGCTCTTTTCTTCAAGTACCCACCCTCCGTACAAAATTGCCCATTGTGTGAAAAGGAAACAGATATGAACATGAAGTGGAGCTAGTGCGGCAAGCATAGGCAATCTCAGTTCTGCAGAGCTTACGCTAATGGCCAATTTGTAACGAACAAAAAATGTTACCGGAAACTATAATTTAAATGCTTACCTCTTCACTTTTTTGTAAAGTTGCGTTATATCTGGTTTCTGGTAATGGACAAAGCCAAAGTTTAAGTGTGAAAATGGAACATGTTGCGATTTTAGGCAGAATAATTTTACCAATTAATTCTGAACTATGCGCAATGCTTTTGGCATAATTTCTTATTATCAATGTCATTCTCTTGATCCTATATTATACTGGGTTAATTAATTTATTCCAATTTTACCTTGAGTCATTTTAAATTAATAATGTCACCTTTGCGAGGCGAGTTTCTCTCAGTATAACCAGTTATCCAATGGGTCTATTTCTGAAAATTCCCTGAGCGGGCGGGATTGAGTCTCGGGGATGAAAAGGGAAAGAGAGCAAAAGAGAATGTCGTAGTTATAAGTTTGTTTATTTACAAAATTGCTGTGGTATTTTTTAACCACTTTTTGGGTTGTAGAGTACCGTACTCTAAGCGCCGATACACTTCAAGGGAAGGTGCGCTGACTAGCAAATACGTCATTCTTTCAAACTGGTTCGAGGGTATAGTTCAAATAAATTTTATTGCCCAGTATAAACGTATATTCTATACCTTTTTATGACGTGGAACATGAGGTAGAGCGAAAATTCAAAATTATTTCACAATTTCACACCACCACTTTAGTCATCTGCTAACCATATACGCAATAGACTGTCGGCTAAATCCCGGCGTTATCGATTCGCTGACAAATGAATGAATGGGATGCAAGGCATTCCTTATGAAACTCTAAGATACGGAATTATTTACCAAAAAGGAAACTTAAATAAATGCTGTAAAGCAGATATTTCTGTTTTATAACATTTGTTCTTGAAAACTTAATGACAACACTTATATTTCAAGTATTCCCCATCTTTTTTTTTAATTATATTAAAAATTGATTTTTTTTTTTTTTTAATTTCACCATGGGTGATACGGCTAAAACCATTTTCAGATTGCATGTGGCAAACGATAGGTATATTTGCGTCAGAGATATGAACAATGAATTAAGGTTTGGCCACATATTCAAGGATTGTGAGTGTTGCAGAGAGGGAAAGAAGTTATTTTGCATTAGTTATTGTTATAGATACATGAATAATATCGACTTCTCCTTGTGAAAGAGTTACTACAAATTTTAGAAAAAATATGCAGGTAGGTCACGTATAGCTTGAAAAATCTTATTTTCGCTGCCTACATCTTGGAAAAAACGCGCTCAGAATCGTGATCTAATGATGTGAAGATTCCTCTCATTCTCCGAATAAATGTAATTGATCAATACTATTTCCAGATATATAAAAAGATTACAGTGGCATTTATCTGGGAAGTTATAGACATTCTACGGATTCTATCAAGCAAGAACGCTGGAATAGTACAGAGATGTTTATAAAGGCAAAACCTAGCATTATCGCTAGGTGGTTTGTCATGTATCGAGCGGGGTTGCACAAATGATAATGATTAGCATTTGCGAGGTCTAGGGTTTTCAATTCCTTGAGGCGGGTCATCCTCACCTTGCGTTTTTTTCGTTGTTTTCCCTGGTCACTTAGGAGAATGAATGTTTCCTTTCCAAGAATTTTCCTCTCTCCCGTTTCATAACATGTCCCTCTATAGTTCTGGTAGCAGGGCCGAAAGCGTCAGGCCAGGTGGGATGGTGCCGTGTGGCTTGACGGTGGATTTGACCTCTGGAAACTGATCCTGTCTAAGTCTAGCAAGTTTTGCTTGGGAACCTCCTTGGGACTTATCACCTGAGGGACCTCACGTGCGTCCCTGCATTGCAGCCTCGGGATCTCACTGTCTGGTGTATACCTAATACCATTCCTTCCTCCCTGAGGGGCCCCTTTGGGAAGCATAAGTACAGAATGTCTATCAGCGTGGCGTGATCGAAAAACTTCCCTGTTCCTTATTATTCCAATATATCCTTCTCATTTTCCCAGAAGGGAGGAAATGGGTATTGCTTACACCAGAACGAGACTAACAGGATGTTTATGTGGATAAGAGCTCAATCAAGTCATGAAGGCCGCCTAAGGATTGATAAATTAAAAAGAGATTCCCCGCTATTCAAATTAATATAAACAATTATTAACATTTATTTATTTAAAGTTTCACTTTTCCTTTCATGCATTGTTACAACTTTTCATAACTACTTAAAACTAAAATGTGTTTTTGCTTGAGTTTTGTTAGGAATGTTGACAGTGTTTCTTTGTTGTGTTAGAAGATTGACATCTAAAGCAATCAGCTATTGTAGCCGAACATGAAAACACTTCTTCAAAATAAAGGGAGATTGCAGGAAAGTGTAAAGTTTGTTTTAATGCAATGAAGAGAGAAACCGTGTCAATTAGCCCAAAGAGAAAAGAACAATGGAAATAAAGAGTTTTATAACTGATAAAGATTATGTCCTTTTCACCATGAAAAGTAAAATATACCCCTAAAAGCTAAAGCTGAACTTAAGGTACATGACTTAACAATGCGATACAGGTTGTTACAAGATAGTTGAATATCTACAATACCGGTGAAAAAACAGCTCCTGACAGCAATCATGATAATAAATGGATGGAAGGGTAAGAGAACCATAGAAATTTAACTTTTGTATGCTGAACCAGGGTTACATTATCACAATTTTACGTTCAGGACATTAAGAGTATTGTATATGTGGAGGGCGACGATGAAAATAGGTCACCTTAGCATATTGATAATCCAGATAAAGTAACTTATGGAATTGTTTGTCACATAATGATGTTAGTTCTTTGATATAAGGTGAAGAATAAAGTATCTTAGAGAAGAGTGTTGCCTGAGATACAGAATATGTGTCCTGAAGAAGGGGCTGCTTTTCAGAAAGATCGTGAGGGCTGTCATTTTTTCAAGAAAGTGATGAAATTCCAGGAATTTTCCGGCATTCAATACTTGTATTGGCCAGATAATTGCCCCTACATTAATCTTATTGAGAAATTATGGTCTATATGTAAAAATAGGCCAAGAGCATTTTATTGTTCCACTAAAGATAGCTTTTTCGTGTGCGGTTTTACAACCAAGAGTTTCCATAAAAATAATAGAATTTCAAGCTGGATACAGTTGCTTATTAAGACTAACGCGGTACATACAAAATATTTATAATTCATTATAATTCGTTAAATTAAAACTGGATTTACAAAAAGTGAAAAACTTTGATACACAAACAAATTTATTTTGACACACACTGTGTTTGTTCACAATGATTTGCACAAGAGTGTACCTATATGTTAGTATTCAAATTGGAAAAAAGAATTCAGAGGGAAAATTGAGGCGAGCGTTTTCAGAGCGAATGAAATCAACTTATATCTCCATACGCCATCATTGGAAGAGCTTTTAGGTATAACTCAAGAAGAGAACAAACAAGTTCTATAAAAATGACTGAGAAACCGAGAAATTATGTAGACGTTATGAATAGCTAGTATGGAGGTTCAAAATTACATGTTCCCAGTAATAAAGTAGTGTCCATCATACTGCTACTACACCGCCACGGGTGGCCGAGGTCGTTGTGGCGCGAGCTCGTGAGCGGGAGGTCTGGGGTTCAAATACCGCCCGGACCATCCTCCCTGAATGAGGTTTTTCCAGGTTTTCCTCAGTCCTCATAAATGACAAATGCCGGGGGGTACCGCAAAATTAGAACTGTGATGTTCCTTCCTTAAAAAATCCTGTCCCAATATGTAATTTCATTTCATGTATCACCAGTGCCCACCTGTGGTGCCTCAGTAGTAAAAAGGGGCTTTAAACACTATTAAAAACTGCTTTTGCAAGAAAAAACACTCATTTTGAAACACGTCCAGGTCCTGTTTACGTCATAACTCAAATTCTATCTCCGAATGGTAAATTAGTTTGCGTGATAGCGGAAACTAAATTGCACATTTTTCATATCTCGAGTAGACAGGACCTTCAAATGAAGAGGGTGCTGTTAAAGGGGTAGCAAACCTCAGTATAGTTCTTGAGTCGCGGATGTGAATGTCTTTCAAACTCATGTACTCTTGCTTGATGAGTTCTGTAGGATTATAGTATAAAAATTAAATGTTTCCCTGTGCTGTTGGAGCCCGTGCGTGTGAGACAAGCCTTCCTAACCAGCCAGGCATCTCTAGACAATTCCATCTTTAAAAATGGCTCATAGATATCTTTCTACGATATAGACGTATATGGTATGCCCGATTATCCATTGTCTCGCATTCATTTCCTCTTTCAAAGGGTCGGTCCTGGTGGTGTAGTGGTTACCATACTTGCCTCCTACACCCAAAACGCGGGTTCGAACCCGGCCAGGATCGATGGATTTTTTCGGGCGTAAAAATCCTAAGTATGGCTTCCTTCGGAAGGGAAGTAAAGCCGTGGGTCCCGTGTAGTACACTTACGGCACGAAAAAGAACCTCAAGCCTGAAAGAAGAGGCCTCTGAGCAAACTTTGTCGGCCGTTTCACGCCCTGAGTTGAATGGCACGCTGATGACCTGAGATGTTAAAGAGCGTCCATAAATCAATCAATCAAAAAAAAAAAAACTTTCAAAGAATGCTAAAAAACTATATGCTGTTATAAAATTATGGAAATTTACACAGTATCAGGGCTTAGGCATTAAGCTCAGCTTGTTAGTAGCTGCCGGACTAGGATTCTATTTGTGAATAGAATAGCTTTCTGGGTAAGTTTTTGCGTTTAAAATCGAACGATAGAACGATTTAGACGTTGACGGACTCTTTTGAGCTATCATTAACTCATATGTAATAAGTTAATAAGTTGCCCCACACAAAGCCATTTTTACCTAACTCCAAAATAAGAAAAAGAATACAAACTTAACTTATGAAATTTGTTGCTAAAGAGAAAGCATAGTAAATTTCTAGAAGCTTTGCCAGAACATAACCACAGTATGAATATTAGGCTTGGGCTTGTCCAATCTTAAATCAAAAACTAAAGTTATATCCATTTTAGACTCATAATGCAAACTTTCCGAGAAGCATTCAAAATCATATAAATATCTGTGCTATTTAATTTATGTGCTTATATCTATGCATATAGGCACATAACCAACTGCAAAAGTGGACGGCACCAACTCTAATTTTGTACGGGTTAAACTGCCTGGGCAAGTGTCAGTTAACTTTAGGTGTCAATGCTTTGAACTCGATTGCTTCATTACTCATACATTCGATTCACCGCTTAATAGACCTCTGGACGCAAAACAAGTACAAATTTGTTATATTATCCACAAAATACTGTGTAGATATTTATTTTATTAAAACATATGATGGTGTTTAAAATTAATAAATGCATATAGGTGTCATATTTGATTAAACATATCTTGAATTTTGGAAATCTGGCAGAATTTTATTTGGAGGCCACAGTTAAAACTGCACGACTTTCTTCTTTATAACTCCACTTGACAAATTATACGCTTGAGTTTGGATCCAATATATTTTAATACTGACTATTATTATTTACTACATGTTCTTTAATACGTAAAACCCATGTTGCTAGTGCAGTTTTGGAAAATGCCCCCAAAAGTTTGGTTACCATCCATTGCCAATTATCTGCAAACATATGGAATATCAGAACGAAATAAGCATTAAAAATAAAAGTATTCTCGGAAGCCTTATGAGAAAAGGAATACAATCCTTATTACTCTGTGATGTTAAAAAGTCGGTCCTTGTGATCTAGTGGTAACCGTATTTGTCTCCTATGATTCAATCCTGGGGTTTAATCATGGCCAGGATCTATGGCTTTTTCGGGCGTAAAAATCCTATGTAGAGCTTCCTTAGGAAGGGAAGTAAATTCGTAGGTTCCGTGTCGTAGATTTGTGGTACGAAAAATAACCTCAAGCCTGAAAAAGAAGCCTCTGAACAAAACTGATAGGCCGTTTCACGCCCTGAATTGAATGGAACACTGATGACCTGAGATGTAAATAAATCAAATCAACAACAACAACAACCGTTAAAAGGTTTGCCTACACAAACGACGAGTGACATATCTTTGGCTTCTCAGTAACAATGCTTACTGTAAAATCAATAGGAAGAGAAATAGGGTTATTTGAACGTTTTGTATGGAATTAGCGTGGCTTTATTAAGACGCACAGGCTTGTACAACTGCAACCGCCTTCGCCTCTGATTCGTTGAAGGTCCCCCCGCCAAAAAAACAGCATCAGACCAAAAGGAAATTCATAGCCTCTCTGAATGAGGAAATTATTTGTATCATTTCATTACATTCATCCCACAATACGATAGGTCCTTTATCTGCATTGCAAAAAAACTTCAATTTAAAAAATGAAGACTTCTTATTTAAAATGTTTCGAGGGATTTCATATATTCTAAAAGCCTTTAAGTATAAACAATTGATAATATTTTGGTAGTTAATAAGTAAGATAAAAGGAAGTTCATATAAATCTCTTAAGATTAGAAGATTGTACCCCGTAAATTAAAACTTCTAAAGCTCCTTGTATCTTTCTTCAATGAAATTCTGATCGCGGTCTTTTCTTCATCATCCCTAATAGTTTTCCTGTCTGAACTAGCAACAATGACTCATATCCGAAGGTGAGCTCAAACTCGTAGTACCTCATGCCACGAACGTTAGATAACCTTCTAAGAGTACTACCTTGGGAACTGGTACATTTGATTCTATTCTTGATGGAAAAGGTCCCGGACTGTGTCTACTTATTACTGTTAGTATCTACACCGAAGAGGCCTGGGTATCTCTGTAGACCTAGCTTCTAACTACAATCCATCCTTGAAAAAATGCATGCCCACCGCATTTTAATTATATAAGATATTACATTTTTAAGTCAATTTATTATATTTAAACTTTTGGAAAATAAGTTAATATAAGATATTAATTCATTATGCCAATTTACTATATGTAAACTGCTGTATAGTATTGGAAAATAAGTTCATTATTTTAATACATTTGTGCAACGACGGTAAGTTCAAAGTTTTTATAGTAAAAGGATATATTTTTGCGATATTAAGATGGTCACTAAATAGACTTACATACTATTTTATTTTGAAGATTTGGCGATGTTCTTAAAATAACATTGGCCAAAATTGGGCAAAAAACTCTACAAGGAAAAGACTAAAAGCAAATCCTATGGTATAAAACTCGATAGTTGCTTGCAAATACATGGTTCTCTTCAGTCTTTCGTATCGCGACCGTCCTGACCGTTTTCGTGAGTGCCGGTGAACTGCGACTCGTGTTAGTATTACCAGACAAATTCTTGAGACTATTCTTGTACATAATTTACTTAACAACTTATAAACTTCGTCATGAAGGACGACAACAAAGTTTTGACCAACTTTTAAGATTATTCAATGCTGATTTCAATCTCCTCTGTAAAAAAGTGAATCCTGGACTGGATAAAAACTTTAATGTCTAGTTCAAGCATTTTAAAGAAATTAATAACACTTGGATAATACAAGAGAATGTATTCAATTAAGACTTTAAGGTGGAAACTGTATTTAGCAGCTTCTTCCTGTATTTTCAATCTATAAAACTTTTGATATATTATATGCATAATGTTGAGTTAAATATTATTATTGTATGTACCTTAAACTTCCATGCCTGTGTATAAAACAAGTTATAATACTGCAATACATGATAACACGTGGGAGATGTTTAAATATATAAAAATTTACAAACATAGGAAATGCCTCGTCCAAAAATAAAGTCGTTATTTTTTTCTAATGATTGACTACCTGGGTGCTCTTTCAGAGTGAAAGGCAATAATAAACTGAACTTGGATGACTTGGTAAAGCTGAGAATCCGCGCCAAATTATGTATAACAGGTATAAGTGAGCTAGAAATAGGAAACATTAATTGGAAATAATAGTCCCCAAAGCGCATATTCCCATTTTTCACTAGTATGTGTATTTATTTCACATATTGTTTATCCACATTATAATAGTTTCTAAACATTTAATAAATTATTTAATTTACTTTAAAAAGATATAGTGACTGAAATATGATTATAAATAAAGTATTAGCACCCAAAAGAGATGCCAAATATTTTGCTGTAATTTTGGTTAATTTAAGGGATCTGTAGCCGCCCATAATAAAATTTTGTAACCTACAGAGTGTAGTTAATGATCCAATCTGTAGTTAATTTATATGAGCTGGAATATTAGGCAAGAGAGAATGTTTGCAGAAACCAGAAAATTAAATGTGTACTACTCATTTTCAGCTATTGATTTTTTTTTATGAAAAAACTGAAATTAGTTACAAACATAGGAAAAAGAAATCTGATAGCTAAACAAGCGTACAAGAAAACTGAATTCTTTTTTAATTTATTAATTTTTGTTTAATTTTATTAGCATCCATTGTTTTAAGCGTGTTAACCACTTTCTTTTATATTCAGGTATGTCATCAAGGATGTCGAAAATTCTAAAATTTATTTCCGATGTTCTCATTTATTATAAGATTTTTATTCGATCACGAAAGCCGCGTGATAATTGACCGGTGGGGTGCCGGCAAGTTGATCACATTTCTCTTTGCAATGCTGCACTCTATCAATGAAGTTGTAAGACGGAGGTAGAGGAAGCAGAGGTCCCCGAGGCAGATTAAGGCTCATTCTGGGCTGTAGCTCCCAATGAGAAGAAAAAGAAGAAGATATGATTTTTAAATTTATATCGTGCAACTGTTCTTTTAAGTTTACTTTCCGGGAACTTCTATCCAAAGCTTTTGTAGTTTAGATATACAGCAGAATTAGAATTACCTTATCTTGTAAAATTAAAAGTTAGTCTTAATTCTTTATAAAGTTCTTCTAGTGGTCCTGCAATTATTCTATTTTGTCAGAAATTCCTTGGAACAAATACAATTTTTACTACTTCTGCAATTTTTCCCCACATTTTTTGTCGAATCGGCTATTAAAGCTTTATCACTGCAATTATGCTATTTATCGGAAATAAATTCGGATTTTCATTTTTAAAGTAATATACCATTTTCAATGGCATCGTCAAAAGTAACAAAAATGATATCAGTATTCCAATTTCACTGCTTTTGTTTATCAATTCTCTAGATTTTACTGCTCTCTAGATTTGTCTAATAGTGTCTTCGTAAGGCATTCCTTTGCTTTTAAAAGTGTTATAATACTACTTCATTGTTTTCAGCACTTTATTCATCTTAATATTATCAAAACTTTTATATAACCAAAAAAGAGTTAAATAATGAAGTTTATATTTTTTCAACTACTTATGCCACTATTGTAATGTATGTGAAGCAGTTATTAGGCCCACCGAGACTCTTTGAATTGTATATTAACATCTACCATATTCTATAATAATATAATTAATGCAATGAGGAAAATACTTTATTTGGATCGAGGATTTTAGCTTGTTCAGAAATGGAAAACTAGCTAGAATTTCCAGAGAAGAAGAAATATCTGTAACTTAGATATGTTTACCCTCGCTCAAAATCTTGAACCTTTTATTACTAGAGTACAGAACAAAGCTAGGGTGCGGAGAGGCCATAAGGGTTCTCTGCGAGCAAAATTCAAGGCCGAAAGACCCTATTTAAAACTATAGGATTCGAAGGGAAATGTTGGCAAAGCCATTATTGAATAGAAAGACCGAGCGAGAATACTAAGAAAGCCCTTAAAGCTTATTTTCGAAGTTTGTGTTGCTAGATCAGAACTCATAGACTGGAGGGATGTGGGTAGCAATAAATGTCCAGAAAATGGCGCTACGCAGGAACGATTTGATTCGGTTTAGCATAAACAGCGCGAAATCATCGACCAATCAGGAAAATTACAGGCGATATTTTGAAAATTACAACTGATTGATGAGACACACGACCGAACGACTGAATTTTTATTAAAAGAGGCTGAATCGTTTGGCGGGAAGCAGTTTTACTTCTTGCAGTTTGCAGTGTGTCTTCCAGTGGTTCAACAAGTTTGCATTTCGCAGTCTTATTTGACTGGACGCGGATTTTTTCAGCTTAGTAAAATCTTAAAGTTAAATTTTGTGAGTAGAAAGTCACTCATCTTGAATAAACTGGGACAGGCAAGAGTTCTCGCGAACGCTATATACATATTTGTATTCTTTGTGCCAGTGCTTTCGATCTCCTGGTACGCACAGTAAATCTTTAAAAATAAACAAATTTGAAGTGACGTCATCGCATCATCATCTCTTATGTGAATCTCTTCCTATTCTCCTCTTCCCTGTTCTCGGTGATTCGCGACTAAAATACCACTATACGAAAAGGGCAACAGGTTGAGAAGACTGTCTCAACAAGAATGTACTTGCAGTAGGTACAGGACAGGAAAGACAGGACCTGCCAGATGATTCGACGGAGGACGAAGGTACTTCCGCATCTTCCTGATTCACCAGCTACAGGAACAATAAAACCTACCATTCCTTTCGTATAGATCGTCCTTGGAATCTTACTCGTCCTTATCCGTTCCATTCTTCTCGTCAGCAGGGGGTGATAAACCCTGAGAGTAAATTTATCCTTAACATCAGTTAATCAATTTAAAATCAATTATTATACGTCCATATAGATACCGCTCCATATGTCTTTATGAAATCTTGGCATTTGAAAGCGTTAATATATAATTTAATGTAATATCTTGTTAGCTGATATATACACAACTTATAGTATGTATTAAAGAGGAGTATTTAATAGCAGTTCTTGCCATACCATTTATTTCCTTTCTTAATGATTTGTATAGTTATCGCATTCATTCAATGTTTAGGAACATGACCAATTTTCAAAGAAATGTTATTTATGTCCAATAGACAAGAACATACTAAATATGTTTCTGTATATTTTATTTTGGAAATTTTTTCTATTTGCAAATTTACACAACGTTCTCTACAGTTAAAAGGCCAGCTTTTACGAAGTGCCGAAGTCACGATAAAATACTTTTGATATGAAGGGGTGTGGAGGCATCCGGGTGTTAAATTGTTTATACAAGACTTAAAATAAGATTTTACCGTGATTGTTCCTATAAGTTAATTCACTGATGTTGGATTGAGGTTTTGTAATTTTAAAACAGAACAGATGTTGATTCTTACTGTGAAAAAAATAACACTATGTATTTCTCATACGCTATACATTTCAAATTCAACTAATTTTGGTGGATCAAATCCTTTTGTAATTTTAGACTATATCCATAATTCCCTGTTTAATTTCATCACAAACCTATCATATTTTTTTGCCTTTCCTTTTTTTTTTTTTTTTTTTTTTTTTTTTTTTTTTTTTTTTTTTTTTTACTGTCTCTTCTCGTTATAGTTACCTATATTTGGAACTAGAAGGTAAAGTAAACAGCTTTTCTTATCTATATTCTTCCTTATTTCATATTCACTATAGTTTTATTTTCCTATAGCCTTTATGTGTACTTCAGATGCAGGTATTTCACAATATGTCTTATTGACTCCCATTCTAAATATTCTTACAATTAATTTGAGACTCTATTATGTGCTTTTAATATTTACCTTTGTAACAAGTGTAATTTAAAGTCCTCTTTATTTTGATCTTGTAATATACTTATTTCACTATTTGCCTTGCTAGTAGATCATACATCTTATTCTATAGTTGTACTTTAATATAGTCTTGCATTTTAATCATGTGGGATGTTTTTTTTTCCCCTCTGTCACTACAAAAGTTATTATGGATGTGTTACTTTTTGGCACAGGAATACTTCTAAATATCTTAGATTTGTACATGCTTATGTATGCTATTTCATGAATTGAAAGATCACAAATCTGTAAGTGTATGTCCTTTTCTAATCAAAACATGTTTTCCGTTTCTGCCAGTAGTCTTTTTATGGGTGATTTTTCTCCTCTTTCATTACAGTTTCCTTAAAGAGTTGCATTATTATGGAAGAGCTTTTGTCATACTTCTTAGATCTCCTTACAGAAGTTTACAGTACTTTGTGTTCTTGGAGGGTATAGGTTTACCATTTTGAAGAAACCTTTCATGACTTTTTTCTTAGAGATATAATAATTCTTTCATTAATGCACGAAAAGCTGTATATCCGTTTCGCACCAATCCATTCTAACTAAAATGGCGACACTTGCTGCAGCTCCTTTGTTTTGCTCTACCCCACTGTAGAACTTATTGTAGTCTTCCAGTTCTTTTGATCCTCGAAGTTGCTTCTTTGTTTCAGTAATAACGGCAAAATCCGCACTACGTTTCTCTTCCTTTTTTGTTTTGTATCCTTATGTGCCAGTTCCCTAACATTCAAATTTACAAATTTTATGGTATTACCAATTCCAAATTGCGTATATTTCTTTTTAGGTGAAGTCGAAGCCGAAGAATCCGACCAATTCCATGGAGGACTTGCGCAATCATAGAACCTTTATATACGCTAAGAGTAGGACTAATGAAGCTGTCACTGTCTGGAATTTAACCAACCCCAAAACTATACTTACCTCAGTGGAGGGCTGCTGTCCAACTGCTTGCACTGCATTGTTGCGGGATTATATTACATACATAGCTCCTGTACGTCTTGAAATCTGTATTAAGGTGTAAAATATCAGGAATTGGAATATATCATTCATATAAAATATTAAAATATAAATTATAAAATTAGAGGAAAATATGTGTAGAAAGATAAATGAAGTGATGGACATGAATCTTTAACCGGCCCTTTGATATTTATGGACTCTTGAAAGAAGGTAGGAAGATTACAACTTTCAGAGAACAAGTTAATATTGAGATGGAATTATTAGTTTCCAGCCCTCAAATGAATTAGAAATAACATATTAATTAATTTATATTAAACTTTCCTATTTTAATCATGATTGTAGTGTCTGTCATTTTTATTTCTGTACATAAGTTGATATATTGCGTGATGGTGTTATTTTCTTACTAGAGTGCAAAAATACCCGAGCCATAAAAACTTGACATTTTTTTTAATAGTGTTAACGCCCGTTTTTACTACTGGGGTACCACAGGCGGTGGATACTGGTGATGCATGAGATGAAGTGATGCATTGGGAAAGGATTTTTTTAATGAAGGAAACGTTCCCGGCCTAATTTTGGCGTACCTCCCCAGCATTTGACATTTATGAGGACTGAGGAAAACCTGGAAAAAGCCTCAGTCAGGAAGGACGGCCCTGGCGGGATTCGAACCCCAGACCTCCCGCTCACGAGTTCGCGCCTTAACGACCTCGATCACCCGTGGCGGAAAAAAAATTGACCTGAAAATGGGATCAGAATCCTATTGCCTCCGTAAACATATATGTTTACATGACCCAAAAATTGGGAACCGCTATTACTTGGAAAGTTCTAAAGCCGGGTTCTTGAAATATATGTTTATTTCATATACAGTTAGAGAGTTGTGCTTTTTTAAAGCATGTCGAGGTAGATGTAATAATATTAGGCCAGATACAGGGGTGAAGGGACAGGCCGATTATCTCTAGAAGAGAAGAAGTTAGCAGTGTCAGTTGATACGTATGTAATCGAAGTCACGTAGTCCAGATAGACAATAACAAAGATTAGAAGGACATTATGTGATTATAATATCCAATAGAAATTCTTACATGCAATGAACTTTTCTAAATCTTTGTAAAATAATATTTTGAAAGAATAAAGGGAGCGTCAGAAAGACTTGCCGACCCCCACGTTTACTTAAGCTTACTATTTTGGGATCCAGATCTAGTCTTTCACCAGTTTTTGCGGTTCTTGGTCAGAGGCAGTTTCTCAACTCAGCTGTCAGTTCGTAGTAGCTAGCTCGCAGTTAGCGGTTGTTTCTTATTACGGAACCAGTTGGTGTTGTAGATGGATCAGTCTTGTCAAGTTTAGCATTGCATCAATATCAGTTTTATTTAGGAAGTTTAGGATTTGTCAAAGTGCACCAGGGCGCAGTTTATGATTGTCATAGGGCAAAAGTGGCACATCTAGCACCTTAATTCTCCAAGGAGTAACGGTGCCTCTTTAAATGGAATAGACTTTGTTAATAAACCGCGCTTCATTCCAAACTATCACAAATTTAATCATTCTTCTGTGAAGTTTGCGGTAAGCTCCTTTCCCTGTGATTTCCCAGTCCACTCGTGGACTGTTATTGGTAGTTTCACGAGAGTAAGCAATATTTCTGCTCTTGAATTATTTTAATTCAGTTTTCTGTTAAAAGGTCAGAATAATCAATTCTTTGTGTTATTATAGTCTATTGTTAAGGCAATGTTTATAATTACAGTATGTTAGTGAAGTAAACTTTGCTATAGTGAATTGCGTTGAAGTGTTACCATTAAACTAAAGCAAATGTAAAGTCTACAGAAATAACCCCCTATTGTAGAGGAATACAAAGAAAATATTAGGTTAGTACGGGAAGAATTACGGAAGCAGGTTAATGTAAAGAAATACAAATTTATTAAAGTATTACATTCTATTTATTTACTTACGCTCTTTAACATCTCAGGTCATCAGTGTTCCATTCAATTCAGGGTGTTAAACGGCCGATTAATTTTTCTCAGAGGCCTCTCTTTCAGGCTTGATACTCATTTACGTACCGTAAATCTACGACACGGAACCCATAGCTTTATTTCCCTTTCAAAGTAAGCCATAACTTGGGATTTTTACGCCCGAAAAAATTATTCCACATTGGCCGGGTTTGAACCCACGATGTTGGGTCTAAGCGGCAGTTATGGTTCCACAACACCACCAGTATCGGTTTTATTAAAATGTGTTAGAAGACTACAGACTGATATCTATTCGAATAACTTTTACAATATAGGATAATATTTATGAAATTAAAATTAGGACTGTTCAAGAATGGTAATATTTTTGAAATCGTACTTTAACTAATTCTCATAATTTTGATGAACTTTCTCACAGTAGTTTCTGTTTGATGCAATGCACCGATGCAGCGTTTCTGCCATTCGCCGAAGACATCAGGAAAACATTTTTTACAGGTTCCTCAGAATCGCCTCCGCAGCCCTTCACTACTGCTTATGATGGAAAATGCCTCACATGAAGGTTTCTTCAATTTTTGGAAAAAGAAAAAAATCACATGGGACTAAATCTACACACTATCAATAAATAAACTTCACATTGGTTTTTGTGAGGTATTCAGTAACAACTTCGCGATGTGCGGCCATGGATTATCGTTGTGCATCTTTCAGCTTGTTCCACGTACGTATGGTCTTTTGCATGTGACATGACCTTGTAAAATTTTTAAGACCTCTTTATAATATTGTCCGGTTACAGTTGTGTTTGCAGGTATGACATGCTGGTAATATGTGCCATTTAGAATTCCAATGAAGTGGAGAGAGTGAAAGAATCACGTATGAACTACGTTGTATGTTGAAAGTTTATGAACTTACCAGAGGAAATATAAATTCTTTATCTAAACATCTCCACTCTAAGAATACAGAGAGTTGTTTGCGATCTATGGTAACAAGTTTAGAAGTTCACAACAGCTTCGCATTTAAACCAACGGAACGAATCTAGCTTCTACTGTGTGAGTAATATGTATCTATGTAGTGTGCTCTTTGTCTGCTACTTAAAGTGGCGCCAAAAATAGGAACAATTTGAGAAGGGTACATTACAGCCATTTCTGATGTAAAATGCTCTTATGCCAAAATTATCAAGCAGTGTAAGAGACGTGGTTTCACCATCTCTAAGAAAGACATGTAATGTGAGCTTAAATAATGAGGTAAAACTAGGATAAGACATATTCCAGAAGCAAGAAACGGGCAAATTCACCACCATCCGTGTTCCGAGATAATTTGCAATTTTAAATAACACGAGAGTTATTTCATTGAATTTGGGGTTCTCAGTTTCAACTATGAACAATATTATCAACCGAAATTTGAATCTAAAAAAGCGGTCTGACTGTACCAAGATAAATCCCCGAGCTATACGTCGGTTTCAACTTGCCATTTTTGGAGGATATGGAGAGAAAGAAACGTGAATGAGGCATCGCCAATGAATCTCTGTGAATTTAAGTGATTGAAAAGGGCCCTTAGAACCAAAATATTGCAAACTGCGAACTTTCTCTGGAAAGCCTGCCAGGAGAAATTAAATAAAATGGACATCTCTGTACTTTGCACCTGTTTCCAGCAGTGAAAACTGGAGTACAATGCGATAGCTCAAACTTGAGGTCACCATATAGAGCATCGCCGCTAGTGGAGGAATGGTATTCCATATTATTAAAACTGTTTGACTATGTTACCATAAATTCCAAACAACATTCTGCATTCAAGTTACTCAAAATTTTATCAATATGTTTATATTCGTTTTCTATGGTGCAAAGTTAGTATTTTGCTGCTGCTAATAATAATAACAATAATAATAATAATAATAATAATAATAATATAAACCTGATACTCAATCCCTTACACTCACAGAAGTTTCAACACTACAATTAATTACTAAAATTCCAATTTAATATCTTAATGAAGACTTTCCGTTCTTGAAGAGTCCGAACTTAAGATTTCATGAAAATATTTCATCATTCATTCAAAATTCAGAAGTTATGCAATAATCCGAAAGAGAAGTTGTTCTCGTCTATTGCAAAAACATCGAATGTGTACTAACAAAAATGAAATTACACGTGTGGAGGATAGGGCTTATTGATTTGTCACAAAGAAGCCGGAATACTTTTCATTTACATAATGGTAATAAGCTTTCCTTACAGGCAGTTGCGTATTTCATGCACTTAAGATAAATGTACTAAAATATGCTGTTACAAAGAAGAAAATAAGTTATCGAGCACACTAATAGGCTAAGTGTGAATTGAGCATAATAGAACAGTTTGGCTTAGAAAAGCTCTCTTGTTTCTTGTGCGAATAGTATAGCCGTGCTCCCATTATATTGAGTTGAAAACGAATGCCCTCTCCCCCTCTGTAAAAATAATGAATCAAGGAGAGAGAATTATCTCAAAAGAGAGTTTGGCGAGTAGTGAAAAGTCTTTCTGCCACCTGTTCACATCATGCTCGGCATAATGAAGTCATTTGTAAATCTTCCGACTAAGAACGGTGATTGTTTTAAATGCAGCTCTCGTTTTACTTTCAGTTAGATATCCAGCTTAAAGAAGACATCTTTCTTGTTGAAATTAATAACTCTTGAGTCCATTATGACTAATGGGTAAAGACTGATTTGGAGAACAATTAAACACTTCATAAGAAAAAAAATCACTCAGACTTGGTAGAAAATATGGCGAAGGCCATAGCGAACTATGCATGCAAAGTGAGCATTAAACTTAATTTTTCTTAAACATCTAATTTATTTTTCCTTGGAAACTGAAGCGATGTTCGTGAAGAATATAAAATACTAAAGAGATGGAACAGCGTTAGTAAAACAAGTGTGGTGAAATGATGATTGTCCGATATTGCTGGTGTTAAGTGAGAAATGAAGTGTCTATGTCAAGGTGAAATCATTTAAGATAATATTAGATCTTTATGAGCACTGAAAGTTTGTATATAATTTGTATCACTCCTTACTTAGTTCTCTATGTATATCCAGTCTTGCCACCTTTATGTTGATAGCCCTAACATTGAAATAAACCAGATAAGAGAAAATGCCATAGGTAACTATGGCAACCTGAACGTTATTCAGCTTGAACGATGTAAATATGGTCTTCTGCGTTAACTATAAACAATGATAAGGTTACAATAAGCGTCTTTCACAAGTGTGATAATTGTAGGGGTTATAATTTTAGGTATGGTCGTATTTTATTTTAGAGCATATACGCTGCTGATATCTGCTTGAATTAATTTGGGCTGATATATATGCACGTTTCAGCCCAAATTAATTAATTCAGAAAAAATAATACGCTTACTTCAAGATTTACCTCGGGTGGCCGAAGTAGTGAAGGCGCAGATTTGTGAGTGGAAGGCCTGGAGTTCAATTCCCACCAGGACCGTCCTCCCTGACTGAAGTTATTTCCAGGTTTTCCTCTGTCCTCATAAATGACAATTTCTGGGAACGTACCGTAAACTGAGACCTGAATTGCTTCCTTCCTTAAAAAAAAAAAAGGCTTTTCCAGTTTATCATTTCGTCTCATAGTGTTCACCGCCTATGATGCCTCAGTAGTTAAACACTGTCCCACCAGAAAAAAATTAGAGAATGTACGGAATTATTTACAGCCTTTTCGGTTGATTTTATATGCAAAAGTAAAATAATATACATTTTTAGAGAAAAATGAACGTGGAAAGTTAATTTCATAATGGTAAATTATTTTAAAAACTGCTGTTTACCTCCATCTTTCCTAGCAAAATCTCTGGATTTTCTAAACTTCTGATTCGTTATGAATTAAGCATAAAGTGAGCAGTATTCTTTAATTGTGTTGTTTTACAATTAGGTGTGACTTGACACTCTTCCCTTATATCTAGCGACTTTATTATTCGTTGTTGGCAGTAACAACGTTTACTATATGATAATGCTAAGGACATAGTGGGAAGAATCCAGGTACACAATGTATTCAAAAATTGTCTAATCCTTTGGCATTTTGAGAAGAAGATATCTGAAAATTAACGGGGGGGGGGAAACAACTCCCACAGTTGGCTCTTAAATCATTGGGTTAAGGAGGAAAGTGATTAATTAGCTTTGGTAAAATAATATTCTGTAATGCATGCTATTAATAAGTAAGTTAGAACTTAGAAGCAAATTATTTTGCATGAGATAAATACTCATTTTGAAAATTTAAGTGATAGGAGAGCATGAATATAGTATTATCATACTCTTTTTTTCTTCGTTAAAATGCAATAAGACGTCGGTAGTATTATTTTATTAATATTTATGGACGGGCCTGGAGTTAAGGAATGAGAAGACTCTCTACAGTACATTTTTTATTTGAGGAAAATTGTTAGTACCATATATATGAGTATTATTTTGTAAGTTACCATGGACATTTTAAATTTACAAGAGTATTTTTTGTGATTGTGAGAATATTCGGGCTGTATTTAGATGAATATTTTGCATATTTTTCAAATTTAAAATTTCATCCTTAGTGGAAAGTCAAATACTTTTCATGAAAGAATTAAATGCAGCCCCACTTATATGTGCATATTGCACAATAAAAAATGCAGGGACTTTAATTTTATTGAAGGATCCCCATATGGCAGGCTATGAACTTCAAGAGTGGTGAAAACATTGCATGAGAGTATTCTAATTCTAAATCCGCTCTGTAAACAAAACAAACACATTTACGCGGGAGGTAAATAGCTTCTTCAAACTCATGTATTGCACCATTAAAGAGAGCCTTCTTATTAGGGCTTACCAATGGTTTTTAAGACATCGGTCAAAATCTAACATGAAAAAATCAGTTGTGAAAGAAAGAAAGGTTCCCTTCGGTGGGATGCTGAAAACGGCCACAAAATCCTATTATTTGATGAACAAATTGTCTCATTATGGGGAAAATTAATTGAACAAATTCACGTGTAGCTTTGAGGAAGTTACGAGAGTTCAAGTTTAGAGAAGACACCAGCGAGATTTGGTAGGAAGTGTGCACCAGGAAAAACATTGTTAATTTCATTCAACCAGAGGCAAAAACAGGGACTAGAGAGTATCCGGGGGCATCTTGGAATGTATTAAGGCTATTGCATTGGATCTTTGAATAAGAGAACTCCGATTCATAAATCACAGACAATTCAAGCATGCGTTACGAATAAGGTTCCAGAATCCATTGCTGTGGAAAACTGCCATCTGTTAGCCAGACCTGAACCCACTGGGCTAAAAGTTATGAGTTATCTTGCAGAGCAAGAATTGGGCTAATTTGGACTTTCTCAAAGGAGGTCAGGGAAATACTTTCGGACGTAATTCGTGCAACAGCAACAGACACGCCTAACGACTTCGGTCATATGTAAACGCAAAAATGAGAATTTTGAATGACTTATGGTGTTAATAATTCCATTTTTAATAATTTTACATTTTCTGCACGTTTATATCTTTCTAAATGCATTTACACTCCATTCATTTGGAGTAACAAAAATTCTTACTCAATTCATTTATAGTAACAAAAATGCTAAAGTATGAGATGAAATCAGATTTCAATTTCATAATTTACAACCAAAAAACCCTATGACACCCATTAAAGTGTCAAAAGTGCATATATAGATATATAAATGAAATTGCATATCTATGTTGTTCGTGTTATACCAAAGTTTTAGGAGCAATCATCATGTTGGAACACTACATACATAACATATTTCTAATCTTTCTGGAGAATAACACTATTTAGAACTGTATAAAGTTTAGAAATCTAGTTTTCGGGGTTAAACGTGCATTTAATTAATATTGGAATAACTTGCACTTGTGATCATCATCAATTAACTTAAAATTGAATGAACATCGGCATACATAAGTAAACGAGGCTCTTAAGCAAGCATCTGTTTCAGTAGGTCATCTTAAAAAAGACTTGCGACGCATTCAGACAGCTGACTTTGTCGAGACATCAATATGAGGCAATTATTGCATGCGGCAAGCTAAGGTACGATGTTTTGCAGCTACAACACATGGCGGTCGATCTTTCTCTTCTGCTGACACTTGAGGCATTGGACATAGCATTTTGACTTTGCAATTGTACAGTGTAATGCGTACAATGTTCTAGAATTAACGAAAATGTAGCAAAATATCCAAAATCGAATTATCCGCAGTATCAACTTTCATATCAACAGCATTGTAACTGTTATAGGCCAGGTTTGAATACATTGCTAGAAGAAATCCCTGTAGAAGAGAACATTACCATACGAGTTGGAGAAATATTTACGAACATGCATTCCAGACTAGTGTGGCGCAGTGTGCCCCTCCTTGTTCCTGAGCACCATCATTGTTTCCATGTTCACTGTAATATACTACAATAAAAAGTAGCCGTAAAAAGTTAGTTCCTTTGATAAGATTAATTTTCATACATAACTCTTCATTTTCAAGGAGAAACAATTTAATGGTGAGAAAAAGACATTTCATTGGCATAGTTTTACATTGGAGGTAAACGATGCAGTGAAGCTTGGAGATTATTGAAGTAAATGCATACAACAAATAAAAAAATAAACCATGTGTTCAACACATTTCTATAAATTCATGGAAGCATTGTTAACAGGAAGGATTAAATATATGTTCCTGAATAGTGTGAGTCTGCTCTCAATAGATACAGAAAGTACTGCCATTGATTTAAATTTTATAGTATAATATTACAATTAATTATTTAAAGAAAAATAAAGTATTAGTATTTTTTGAATGGTGTTTAATGCCTTTTTTACTATTGAGGCACCACAGGCGGTGAACACTAATGATATATTAGGAAAGGATTTTTTTAAGAAGGTAAACGTTCCAGGTCTACGTTTACGGTACCTCCCCGGCAACTGGGGAAAACTGGAAAAAACCTCATTTGCGGGGGAGGACGGTCCCGGTGGAATTCGAATCCCAGACCTCCCGCTCACGAGTCCGCACCTTAACGAACTCAGCCACCCGTGGCGGTTTTATTAGTATAGGAGGAACACCAACTTAATTAATTAAACATGGCTTATATAAATCATATTAATCAATAATATGATTATGTAAATTGCTTAAATGAAGAATACATCACAAGGTTGAATAGTTGGCTATATGCCCAACTCACAACAAATGAAAAAAAGGGGGTTTCTCAAAACTAAAGAGTAATTACACTAATTTGTAATTACAGTAGAGTTTATAGACGCATTTGTTTAACGGAATAATTAAGAACAAGGAAGCCAAAGTACAAAATGACTTTAGGGCAGAACGCTCCATATTTTTTAATATTTACCACATGAAACAACCAGCGATAAAAACAAAATAAACTCATGCGTACTTTTGTAGACTAGAATAAAGCTTACTATATAAAACCCATAAAACTGTAGGAGGCATTGAAAATAACAGGCAAAAGTGCAATACAGCAACTATATACAGAGACCTCATTTGGAACTGTTGCCGCATAAGGGGGATTAGTTTGGCACCGGGAAGCAGCTATTTGCCGGCAAAGTCAGATATTCATAGGCCCTTAAATTCAAGTGCATAGATTCTTCAAGAAAATTATAGTTACAATAACCACATACCTTTGTAATAGAAGATTTTGAAAGTGATGTCCTTGAGTCGTCACACATCTATCACACCATATAAGAAAATATACATTCATTCTCATTAATTTTTCTTTTGCAATTACAGCAATTTCTATTCACACATTATCTTTCAATTATTCCAAACTTTATTTTTTAAGGTACCCCATAAATAGAAATTGCATACGGTAAGATTTGGAGACCTCGCAGGCCATAATGCCTTATTAATGACTCAAAATTTTCCTCAATTAATTTCAATGAGTGATCAGATGTGTGCGTTGTAGCGGAATTTTATTGAAAATATGCCTTTGTACATTCAATGAGACACATCTTCTAGGAATGGTCAGAGTATGCTATCTCCGTACCTCTTCCCTTTCACTGTATCTTCAAAAAAATATAGACCCTATGATTCTCTAAGCATTCATAGCATACCAAAACCAATTTCTTTTGTCATACAATGGCATTTCGTATACAAGATGGGGCTTTTCTGCACTGTAATATCCATTGCTGTGTCTCCAAAATGGCAATGTAAATTAAACCATAAAACCAGTAAAAAAATTAAATGCCTGTCATTAGAGTGATGGAATTCCAGAAATACGGTTATCTTATACAGATTTAATTTCAAAAGTTTACTGGCATTCTAACCCGAAATTTGCGAAATTTCTGATTCCTGTGGAAGCATTCTCAAAACTTTGGACTTCGTTCTAATTTTTCTCCGATGTCATCATGCTTTTCACTGTAAGAACAGGGGTTTAACTATCGGTTTCTTATCCAGAAAGATCCCCTTTCCCTAAATCTATTCACAAGATTACGAACTGTTTCCCTGTGAGGCGTACGAACAACAAGAAAACTGTCTATTAATCGCCGTCTCACTAAAGGAGTTTGTTATCACAGGAAGCATTCATGAAGATTCTGTGTGCCACTTTTTTTTTTTTTTTTTTTTTTTTTTTGCATTATAACAGCACTAACAAACCATAACACTGAAACACATGGGTCACAACGTTTCAATTTCTGTACAGTATAAAACTTCTTGTCAACTGATTAATCGTCACACGATGAGGAGGGAGAGTGGAGGGGGGAACAGAATCCGTAAAAAACAGCACAGTACAGACAAATCCCCGTTAAGACGGCCACGCGTCCAAACGAAGGCTCTGTATAATTTTTAAATATAAAATTAAGACGGTGGATATTTTGGGAAGTTTTAGTTGAAAAATGGTTTGCCAAAGATATTCTTTTAACACACAAATAAAAAATATAAAATTCAAACTAAACAACTAATATAAATAAAAATAATAAAACCTCTTCTAAAAATATTAGCACAAATTATCAAGCTTCGTAAAACCCACTAGGAAAAATAGAATTTCTAGGTAAATTTACTAAAACGCAAATCCAAAATTTTAACTTTACCATCAGTTTTGTTCAAAATATATTTATAAGTTCATCTTTGAACCAAAAGAAGAAATGTGCCAATAAGGAAATATCTGTTAAAGAGAAAACAATATATGACTTACATTTGTTATAACCAATCATTATAAACACAAAATTGATATTGACTTACATAAACGTTACAAAATATATGGGTGATTATGCATATTGTAGTTTACATATTAACTTAAGCAAACAAAATATGTGGCAATTGGGGATGTGTTGCAAAATTTGGTAATGGAAGGAAAAGAACATAAAACGTTAAAAAGTCCAAACTTTTGCATCAGTTCAACTTCTGTGGTGAAAATTTTCACATTTCTCTTTATTGGTTTTCTGTAAATTTTAATACTTTAAATTTACAGGAATTTTTATGCAGAATGCCACATTAAAACATCACAATTGTCATATTTTTGTTTGCTCTTCATTCTTAACGAATTTTTATGCATATTCAAAGAGGAATAATGGATAAATAATCAATAAAGAGAGTATATGGATCTTAACATGTGGTACGGTGTAAATTAATCTCTTTACACTAGGGCAGGTTTAAATATATGAGTAAGTATTCATAAGATCCATCTTTTGAACTAATTTCTCATATTTATTACGCATGTGCTAATTAATGAAATGCAGCTTATATGAATTAGCTATTACAGCACCCTATATTACACTTTCAATGACATTTGGACATTTTTGATGGTTCTTAAATGACTCCATACGCAAAACGCACAGATGATAATAAAAAGAAATGATGTAGCACTATACAAGAAAACCTTGCTAATGTTCGTGATAGAAAACTTTCGTTCATATTCCACGTGTTTCACATTTTTATAATTTTACCCTTTTTTAATACAAATTATTAAACTATAGGAACCAATAAATGGTGAAACAGGCAGATGAACAGATGCACATTTAATGGAACCAGCGGGTGGCTGCGTGGACTGAGGGAGATATGAACTTGTTCGTTTATATCCCAATTCATGGGGAAGAGACCTCCATAATCTACAGTTGACAGGATTACAACCTAGTAAGGGATCCTTTAAGGCTAACGTTTCAAGCCTATTTGTACATCATAACAACAGAACAATTGTGCATAATTAAAGATAAAGTATGGTAAGATTTACAAACCGCCATACTATAAATAAACTACAAAATTTCAAATGATAAAATAAAGTAACTATTTTGTTAGAGCCAGGTCACTGGGTTGATAAGATAATAAAATTATATTTTTAAATGTGTACAGAAAAACTTTATATCCATCTCCTCTCTAATGAAATAGGTTGCAACAGCTTTTCTGACTTAGATTTCCTAGCTAGTATCACGTGATTATGAATAAATTGTTTGTCTTAAGAATTTGTCTACAATTGTGCTCCAAAATATTTCTAATTGTGGGAATACCCAAGCTTTCAAGCCATAAATACAATTGAACTTTAATAAAGTGTTGTGAAGTAGTAAACATTTTATATTTATATTGAATTTGAAACATATTCTGTTTTATTTCATATAATGATATCCCACAAGTAATCATTTTATTTTTAGCATATTGGAAGCTTTATGACATCGAACAATAAGTTTAAAATTTTCTACATATTATGAAAACAAAATTACTTAAACTCAATTTATCTCTCTCGTTCAGTTGCAAAATTATAACATGGTATGTTTCAAATTGCCCATGCTTTACATAATAATCAAAGAAATAATGGCTCTTTTCCCATATTTAATGATTTTACTGATTTTTCGCAGAAAGAGGGCATTGTTTGACTTATAACCCGCCTATGTTCGGTGGTTCACACTGACCAACACTAATCAGCTAGTGAGAGGACTCTATTGCCCTGTTATCGACGTTTAAACGTTAAAATCCTTTGGTGAACCCCTAGCCATGATTATCGCTAATTGCTTTGAATGGTGTTTAACGCCGGTTTTACTACTGAGACACCACAGGCGGTGGACACTGATGATATATGAGATGAAATGATGTATTGGGAATGGCTTTTTTTTTAAGGCAGGAAATGTCCCAGGCCTAAATTTAGGGTACCTCCCCGGCATTTGCTATTTATGAGGACGGAGGAAAACCTGGAAAAAACCTCAGTCAGGGAGGAAGGTCCAGGCGGGATTCGAACCCCAGACCTCCCGCTCAGGAATTCGCGCCTTAACGACCTCGGCCTCGGGTGGCATATAGCACCCACTTCCAAGATAAACGGTTATTAATATATTGCTTACAATTAACTTATGTCTTAGAGCCCAGTTGTTTTTATAACATTAAAATTATCCCTTTCTTTACTTATATTACAGTTTAACGTCCATCATAATAACGAAGGTCTAAGTAGACGATGAATGAATGATGAATTGAGTGCGTAAATGAACCTGGAATCTATAAAGCTTAAATGTACCTGGCATTCACATTTTCAGGGTCAGGAAAAAATCCTAAAAATACCTTACGCAGGCAACTGACCTTACGGGATTCAAACCCAAGACCCCCGAATTTGCAGGCAGATACGCTGACCGCAAGACCATGGGGACTGTTCTTTCTTTGCTGATGGAAAATTCATATAAATGTTCATCAGAAACAGCTTCTCAGATTCTCTGATTCTATGAAAATACCTTCCTGAATGTTAAGTGTTGAGTGTTCAAAATGTTGAGAGTATCTAAATGCTGGCCCATCATTTTACAAAGTTTTTAATCAGTTCTTGTTTGATGTGTAGGAATGAGAGAGAAATCTTATTAGATGTAATCAATGACTGGTGATAAAGTTTCTGATTTCAAACTCCAAATTTGTCAAAGTAGTCAGCCCTTACTAGCGGAGTGCGAAGTCTTACCTTGGTTGCCCCCGTTCATATGGAAAACGATAATACTTTATGTAGTCTTGTGGTAGGCCAGGTCTGTCAAACTGGGCCGTAAACTGTTTCTTCTATCATTGTGTCTCTTATGAGTTGCATACGGTCTACAGACTTCTCATTACTAATCCCACAAATGGTGTTGATTGCAAAGTGGTTCCTAATCACTGTTCATATTATACGTCTGAGAATCGTATTAGCTAATATTTTAATAGATATTAAAGCCTGTTAAAACAACGTAATCTAGTTCAATAAAGCTTACACCATACGGTAGAAAAACATGTCAATCAGCAACAGAAGAAATATTAAAAGAACGTTTGTGAAAATGCAATATTTCAGAATTAACATAATTCATCAGTATGTAATATTTTATCTAGTGCAAATACTTAAAACCGATTGATTGTGACGAATTAGTGAAAAATTCTAAAAATATAACCCTCATTATGAAAGAAACATTGAGAGGTCTCTTTATCCATGGACTGTTTTATTATCTCTCAATAAAAATAAATTTTATGCATAGTCATGTACTACAAAACTTCTCATCTTTAGCAGTTTTGCGCAGTATGATTAGATTTCTGGAATATTAGCTTTTTGTTTTTTTGTTTGTTTGTTGTTTTTTTTTTTTCAGATGGATGGATATCGGGAGGCTTTGATGGAGTTTTAGAATTCACCAGCACGTCAGCCTTTAAGGCTTATTGTGCTACCCCATTGGGAGGGGTGCTTTCATTGTTTACCAAAATCTGTTTCTTGTATGAGTTACAGTATTTTGGTTCCAATGGTGGCATCTTTTCCCAGATTTTCCCTGGTTATAGAGAAAACGAGTCTCTTTCCAGGATTGGACACTCAAACAGGATATACGAGGCAGATTCCTCCTACTGTTTGCACAATCTGCTAGTTGGTTCGTCTTTATAGAGATCCATTTTTCGTAGATGTTTTCTGAAGTGACATGTTCAATAATTAGCGCAATTGCTTTCCTCATTCCTATTCTATCCCATTGAAGAAGGGATGAGGAGAGATTCTTGAGGATGAATTTACCTGCTTGAATCTGTCCAGGATAGGTTTGCTACTTTATTCATGCTTATCCCCAATCTATGTTTTGACTGCTGTATTAGCAGTATGAGCACTGATTCCGACCACGAGTCAGGGCCAAAATCCGCCGTTTCATTTCTATAAATGCCCTGATGCGCTGGAACCCACTCAGTTCGAGCCTATTGCAGGATGCTAGGGGAAAAGAAGGCATTTTGACATTCCCATACCAGTTTAGATCGTACCTGGTTATAGGAAAGTGCTTTTATTGAACTTTGATTATCTCAGAGGATGAGAATTCATTTCTTCCGATAGCCCTTCTCCAGTTCTGTATAGGCACAGTTCAGGATGGCACAAAACTCCGCCTGAAAAACTGTACAATGTTTACCAAGGCTTATACTGAAATTAGCCCTTGGGAAATTGGCCATATATTCCTGCATCCAATTGTAGCCCTTTGCTAGATCCATCAGTGTACCATCTTGTTTTGGCGTAGTTTCTTCCATCCATTTGTCTCTAGCGAGAGTAACCCTAAATGAGGAAATTCACAGTATTGATTATTCATTAGGTCTGACCTCATTCTCAGTTCTGTAACACCCAGGAAATTTAGGATGGAAGCATGTCCAGTTTCAGTAAAGCTACTTCTCCAATTTCCTGTGTGTACCAAAGGATGAGCCGTGAGCCTAACCTCCGCTTTTAAATAAATGTCCATGGGAGGGAGGTCTAACGGGGTCTCCAATACGATGGTTGGCGTGCTTCTGAAGGCTCCTGTAACACAAAGACAGGCTAATCTTTGTAGCCTGGTAAATTTAGCTGCTATTAAAATGTCTGCCACCAAACAATGGCGATGTAAGCTATTTGGCACCTGACTATGGCAACATAAAGCCAATGGTTAATGCGTGGTTCAAGGCCGCAGGTGAATCCAATAGTGCGTTTAGTGGTTATATGAGACCACCTGGTCCTGCGGAGAACATTATTCATATGATTGCTCTAGGTCAGTTTCTTTTCCAGTTCAAAACCTACATATTTGACTGACTCAGAATATTCCAGGATTGAAATACCAAGCTTAAGAGTTCCTAAGCCTTTGTGATTCCTTCAGTGTGTAGATGGAATGAAACTTTTGCTAGGATTTATGGATAAACCTTCCTGCTTGCACCAGCTATGAATTTTCCTCAGCCTATTGTTCATCATGTCTGATACCGTGTTTGGAAATTTCCCAACATGGTATGTAAAACCCTTCCTTGATCATATCTTGGAGTAGACTATCCACTACGAGGCTCCAAAGAAGAGGGGAAAGAATACCCCCCTGTGGATAACCCCTTGTGGCGACAATTCTTTTTTGTTTCCGTTAGAAAACTAGCAGCAATATTTGTGCTCCTAAGCATGAAGTTTATCCATCTACAAAGGGCGTCGTTAATCTATTTTTAAAAAGTGAAACAATTTCCAGATCATTTCATTTCATTTGAATGAAAATGAGAGTGCTCTTGATATAAGAAAAGGAACTTTTGAAGAGAGAACAAAATTATTCTGATGCAATACCACATGCTAAATCTGCAAACATATATTTAAAGAGAAACTGCGTATTAACACATTATAAACCCTTGAAATGTTATCCTATTCACGTTCTAACTATTGATCGCTGCCTGAACACCTTCATAAATTTTTATCAGGCGAAAACTCAAAATTCAGCTGAAATTTGGGTTATAGATTTTAAACATCATGTGAAAACTCCTGGTAACCTTGAAAAGATAGATTAAAATAAGACTTAAGGTAAATATTAAAGTTAAATTGATTTGATTCTGTAAGATGTAGGCGCAAAGATTCTTACATGTAAAATGAACGTATCATTGCCTTTTTCCTGTATTGTAAAGTAGAAGCCCACAAAATATTTAATAAGCAATCTAAAACATTACTGTAGCTAAGCATATGAGAGAAACGATAACAAATCAAAACACTCACAACAAAGAGCTCAATTTTGAAAAACAAATTTACAATGAAAACATGAATATAAATGACAAAGAAGAAGTTTTAAAAAAGAAGAAATATAAAGCTTCCGTTTTAATTTTTTAATGGAGTGGAGTAGAAATTTTTTCTGGTGAAATGCCAGCTGCTTTTAGCGGTGTGTGTGTGTGTGTGTGTTTGTGTGTGTGCGCGCGCGCATGTTTGTGCGTGTGCAGATAGAAGGCGACGAGTCAGCAGCACGACTGGTGCAGTGGGGTGGTGGTAATCAGAATTAATGTGTCACTGGCAAAGTTTCCCTACAGACAAGGTAGATTTTCGCTATTGTACTTTTCACTCTCTTCTTATCTTTTAAACTTATGGAGGTTGGACTTTTATTATGGTGCACCTTTTGACTTTAGACGATTGTCATTATAATATAATGATCAGCTGAAGGTAGCACAGGTACCACTGAAACAATTGCTTTTTCACTTTCATTTTTTATAAGAGAAAAAATTCCCATGCTGCTCCTTCCTCAAATCTCTCAGTAGATAGAGAGGGAAATTCTGATGCAGAAATGACTACATGAAAATAATGCAATGTCATATACTCGTATAGTTAATTTTACAAATGAAAAACTTCACGATTAACAACACTAATGACTAAGGTTATATTTATTTGACACCTACATTTATTTGATAGCTGAATAAGGTCGAGGAAGATACGTAGAATAACTCGCCAATATTTTTTTTTCCTAATGAATATTAAACTAACCCGGTTTTCTAGTATATTTTTATTCTACAACATGAACCACAACAATGTCACTTTAAAACCGGGCGACTCATTTTGTAATGGTTATATGTTCGTACCGATTATATTGGAATACACATTTGAAACTTCAGAAAAAAAGCATCCATTCTGTTGACGTAAGACGTAAGACACCTACAGTAAATTAATTGGTAAGACTAATTAATCTTCAGTGGGGAATGAAGCTAACTAAGTTTGAGTTTTGTTAAAAGGTCCTTCTATGCTCCGCCCAGTAGCTTGTGATATAAAATTCTAAATAATTTTCAGAAATGTTATGGTCATCACCAATATTTACAAAAGTAAAAATAGCGGACAAAATACAATTTGATTAATTGCATACAATTGGAAAATCTTCAAAAGAGACTTCCTGATTTTCCAAAACAAATTGAAAGATTCAACGACGAAATGTTTCATTGAATTCAAATTTGGTACATTGATATGCATTTCATGCGAGCATATTATTAGATTTCGTAAACGAATTATATCAATATTTTCATATGCAAAAAGTAAATATTTTCAAATCAGAAACATTTTTATATTGAAACGAGAAAGAAAATGTTTGAAAAGAGTGTTTGAGAGAAAGCCTCACATTTTTAAAACTACAGGTCTTTTTTACTGCAAGAAAAGTAAGGAACCAATTTATTAATTTATTTTTGTTATATCTGTAAATTATTTTGCAGAATTATTAAAAAAATGCTATCATAGAATGGAAATTTGGGGCAGTACTGGTATAGGAAATTAAAGTTGGTTTTATTTTTACAAAAAATGCAATAAGAGTCATTTACAAGCTTGATAGAAAAACTTTCTTTATTATGCAGGGGTGTGCACAGAGCCAATAACTTCGTAACTTACACTGCACTAATTGTAATAAGCATTATTATCAAAGTACCACTAAAAATATATAATTTGCAATCATTAATAGAAAACGACTGAATAGAATCCGTTTGTAAAATAATTCACACATTATAACAGATAAGTAAACACCTTAAAACTAAAGAAAGAGAATAACTTCAAATCAGAATTTAAAATGTACATAATTAATAAATATCTGTATAGAATAGATGCATTATAGTTTTAAAGCAATGTAATGCACCATGCTCAATTTAGTAGACATATTTTGATTATGTATTCTCGTTATACTATTACCCATTTTATCTCATTTTATTTTGCTTTAATTTGTAGTTTAATATATTTCATGTAAGAGCTAGATAATGCTATGACTGAAAAGTAGTCAATAGTGCGCAATAAAAAAAAATATTATTTGGACATTTTTACAGAGTTTTCTTACATTCTTCATGTAGAGTTCTAAATTTTCATCAGCAAATTTGATTCCAAACAAAAGCAAATACAAAAAAAACTATCATCTGTGATAGTTCCTTTGCTTTGTGTTAAACATTTCAACATTCAATTATATAAATTCACAAAGAAGTACATAAACATTTATCTAATAATTTACAGAAAATTTGTGTTAAAGGGACCTGAAATAAAACATTTTATCTGCACAATAAAATGCTGTGTTCTTTTAGAAATTAAATAAGAAAGGCAGGGTATTTTGGATCTTTGTCGAAGGGTATGCAAAATAATTTATTTGAGTTTTTCTACGCCATTTACCATATACAGTTAATTTAGATTGTGTAGTTCTTTAGAAAGCTGACTTGTGTAATCATGAACAATGAAACTGCATTACTTTACTTGACAGTTTTCAAAACATTTAGTTCTTATTATTTAGTGGTCTATGCCTTTTAGCTAGGGAATTCAAATTTTTGTTAGAACAAATTGGACCTGGTTGATAACAATGTTGCAGTTGCTTTATCAAACCCTTAATCTGTCGTTAAATGTTTGGATACAGGGAAATAGCTCAGATCATCATCAAAACTAATGTGTTACATTTCCAACTCACAGAGAGTGCATAGCTGCACTTTAGTCCCGTTCTTATTTTGTGCTTATCATAACCTAGACTACGAATGCCGGAATACAATGTACATTAAAAAGTTCAACTGAGCGAGCATTTGAACCTTTTTCATATTTCTCAATATTTCCGAACCATTAGTTAAGAGTAGTTTTAAATAAAAAATTCCAAAATTGTGCTCCATAATTATTGCGAAGGTCATCTTAAACCAACTGGGTAACTGAATTTAACGATTCCAATGTTGTTTAAATTAACCTGAAGTATTGAAACCGAAAATTGTATAAAAAATAGCTGAAGCTCTTCTGACCTGTACCACCTAGACAATAGAACAAAATGTTTCCTCAGCTAACCCAAGAGGATTGCCTGTCCTTTATGACTGGAAGATATTCTATTGCAAAGAATGCCTGTGTGTTGGCCTATGTGAAAAATGGCATAGCGAAGGACTACTAGAAACATCTCAAATATCTTTAAGACAGAAAATAGCCGTTGATTGATCATTCAAGATAAAATATTTAATATTGGTATTATCCGTCCGAAACACTCTTGCCTTTTCAACTTACAAATGCGGTATGTTCATGCAGTCATTTCTGGTGTGCTAAAATCCGTTATTATTCTGACGATACACGTTTCATTTAATGCATATATTAAGACTTTCATGTTTTGGATGCATCTGTAACTGCCATTTATATGCTGTATACAAATAAATAGTAGAATGGCAATTGATTGATTCGCTTTATTAAGGACGTCCTTTAACATCTGAGATCATCAGCGTCCCATTCAATTCAGGGGATGAGACGGCCGAAATATTTTGCTCAGAGGCCTTTTCTTTGAGGCTTGAGGTTCTTTTTCCTGCCGTAAATCTGCGAGACGGTACCCACGGCTTTACTTCCCTTCCAAAGGAAGTCATACTTAGGATTTTGCGCCCAAAATTCATCAAACCTAGCCGGGATGGAACCCATGATCTGGGGTTAATGAGGTTTATGAGGCAAGTATGGTTACCACTAGACTACCAGGACCGATTTAGCGATGAATAGTTAGTGGTTATGTCTTAATAGAAAACTAATTATTTTCTTAATTTTGTAATAATATTTACTCACATTATTAATAAATAATTATAATACATACAATATAACAGCACAGCTGTTATAGTTATTAAAATATAGTTATAAGCTCTATGTGTATTATTGTTCAAGTTAATATTTATAATTCAAAAAAGAATTTAATTTAAATACAACCAGTATAGCTAGAAACATGCCAATATACCTTCATATATACCACATTACCAAAAAGGTCATGTTTCTTGCTTTATGAATCTGTTTCTCTTTAAGTAAATCTGATCATTTCTTACCAGATAATATTTAATAACCAAAGTATAACATTCTGTATTATATAACAAATATTTACATTTGGTTAAAATTAGTTAAACTTTATAGTATTGACACTGACGAAATCCCAAATGAACGTACTGTGTTTCATACAGTGCTTTATTCAATGGATAATAGAATGATGTGGGTTTTCTTGGAAAATTGTGCATTTGTCACTGTTATACGTAATTTACAAAAAAAAAAAAAAAAATAATATTTGTTCTAAGGAACCGGTCACTTATCCTGGTAATCTGGATAAGAGAAGTGCATATTTATTTTGCATATGCTGCATGTCTTCTAAACTATTATTTACAAAATGAATTTTCCTGTAAATGCCAATCATTAACATTTTCAATAATTGACAAGAAATAAACAATGGTAATAAAATTGTGTTTTTTCTTAGTTCAATATGGACGTAGAAAATATATTTTGACAAGAGTGAATTTTTTACACTTTGATGAAAGTCATTAGCCTGTAAAAAAGAGAGTTAATTTATCCCATACATTTCAATTAAAATAAATATAATTACCAAATTCATCTTTTAGAATTGTTACACTTACTGTAACAAAGAGTTGTATGTACACCACGTATAAGCACTTCAGATAATTCTTAATTATTCACAAACAGAAGTTATGATTAGATATGATGACAGCTGAAAGTGTATACAGTGAGGTTATTTGAACAACGGATAGCCAAAGTGCGGCTATATGCTATGAGAAACCATTCGTCAAGGCCGTATAATGCAACGACATGAAGAGTATTCCTTCCGAATCGCTGTGTCCTTACGGAAGAAAAGTTGCATGAAGGAACTTCAATACACTACACAGATGCTAGCAATGAGGAGTATCATTTTTAACATCTCTTATTTATAACACAGGATTTTATTATCAGTTTTATATACAGTATTAGTTTATGCTTTCAGTATACATAATTGCTGAAATAAAAATATAAACTTTAAGCGCTGCTACTCCATCTCCTTACTGTTGCGACGGTTGCAATTCCCTAGTAAGCAGCCGCGCTCAAGCGACCCATAACTCAAATAACTTCACTGTATATTACGCTCTGCGTCATTGTTGATTGTACAATTATCAAAGGATTTCAACATGGTCGTTCAGTGACTTCGCTAAAGGAAACTTTCGATTTGTAATTATTTTATGAGTTCAATAAACGTTTTAACTCCTAGCAATGGCATTATAAATATATTTGTGGACATTTTTGAGGACTTTGCCCCTTCATGATACAGTTGATCTGCTACCATGAGCTTTAAAGCGAATGAGGAATGCTAGATTCTAACCTGGTCTAACCTGGCCATAGATGGCAATTGGTTTGCAAAAGCGTAATAAGTATCAAAATTATATTCAAAATAAAATGCTCAGACCTGCTTTATTTGTATAGAACTCTAAAAAATAGAATAAAATACAAAATAACAGTAATGTAAAATTATCTAAAGAGAATTAGTTTTCCGTTCGGGAACTCATACTCTCACAGAGGGACTTATTTATTATTTTTGGTTTATTTAAGAACGCTCTTTAGCATTTCACATGGCCAGCATCCCATTCAATTCACGGCGCGAAGATGCCGATAAATTTTAACTAGAGGCCTCTTCTTTCAGGTTTGAGGTTATTTCACGTGCCATAAATCTACGACCCTAGCCCCACGACTTTGCTTCCGTACCGAAGGAAGCCTTGATACGCTTAACACAGCTTATGTAATTTATTTTTGCATCGCGCCAGTCTTCAGTTATTTAATATTCTTTAATAAAATCAACAATCAATGTTAATAATTTTTTAAATGCTCCCTATCTATTTTTATTCTCTTTCAAACAACGTCATTATATCAAAACGAAATTCCAAGTAATTCTTGTGATATTCCCCTGCCAATTAATCATTAGAACCAATTTTGCTAAAACTATTTCCGTCAAGTTCATGCTTCGCACAAGACAGTTTCATACCGGCAGAGTGCTAACAGCAGAACGCAACCTAGCCTGTGGTATATACATAAACGATTATAAGTATATGCATTATATATGTATATCCACGATTTGGACCTCTCATCATCGTCACTAAATCTGAATATCTCAAATATACAGCGCAATGAAGTAAATTAACGAAAATTTGGAATAATACACTTCAATGCGTAGAAGTGAAACGCATTTCAGTCTAGCACATTTTTACAGCTTTGACTTGACATAAAACACATATACTTATACTAGACCACAAGGTCGGTTCTGGTAGTCTAGTGGTAAACACACTTGTCTCCTAAACCTAAATTCATAGGTTCAATCCCATCCAGGTTCGATGGAATTTTTCGGGCGTAGAAATCCAAAGTATGATTTCCTTTGAAAGGGAAGTAAAGCCAACTGATTTTGAATTTGGTGTGAATCCTGAGTTGGAGCCATCTGCAATAAAGATTTGGGTCATTGAAGCCTATTTTTTTTCCATATTTAATTTTGTCTGTGTCTCAAAGAGCTAGTAAAATTAAATTTTACGTTCCGAAAGTTTATACCTGTTCTTTAGTATAAAATAAAAATATTCATGTGTATTATGAACTTACAAATAATTAATTATCAAATATATGTATATATATATATATTTGTAATATATATATATATATATATATATATATATATATATATATATTTGTAATATATTTATATATATTTGTAATATATATATTTTCATATAGTATAAAATTTTCAGTAAAATTCAAAATTAGGAATAGTTTTGTGAATCAAAGAGAAATGCACAAAATTATTGAAGATATTGAAGATATACAAGATATACAATATTTTGAATTTTACTGAAATTTTTTTTTCAATGTGAAAGTACTTTCATATCTACAAATTACAGTTCAAAAGTTAAATGTGTAAAATCGAAATTCAGGGAAAATTCTTTTCTGAAATTGAATTTTGAACACAGTTTTTCCCCATTATCATATTTTCAGTTTTTCTGTTTAACATAAGATAAAGGCTAAAGTTAAGAATGTCGACTTCAATAAGATGAATGTCTATGCACTAATATTTTTAACATTTTAGAAGTTAAGGTTTTAAAAAAACACTTTTGAGAAAATTAACTATAAACTTACAGACTCATGTAATGTTTCAGTACTAACATAGTTTCTCTATTTTATTTTCAGCAGCACTTTTGCTATAATGATTATCTTTAAATTTATGGTATTTCTTACCATATTCTAGTTTTCTTTTACCCAGATTTGTTTATGCTCCATAAAATAAAAAATGAATATTTCCACCATATGCTTTTACTCTTAAAGTCAATATAACAGAGAGGTGAACATTATTTCTAGCTTATAGTAGGTCCACGAAACTCTGAAATGGCTAGAATTAAATAAACTTGGTGACAGCACGAAATAAACAAATAAAATATAAATAACTTAAAACGTTCCCAAATTACGAAAAAGAGCATGACTCTGATTGATTTAAATGTTCAATTATGATCACATGCTGATATGTAAAGAATCCAATGTAGGTAATCCATATGCAAAGGAAGGTAGTTTGGGTTTTACATAGGTATTGCATTACACATCATGATTTCCGGTGTCTCCACTTGCCTTTGAAGTATGAAAATTTGTAATACATGGCTATGAAATAAGTTAATCTCTCGGAGTTCGTGGAATTTCCCTCTGATATTTCAGTATGAGGTGAAAAATGCGAATAGCTAAGACTCGCACTAGCTACTTTTCCTTTGCACAAAAGTTCATCCCTAGGGACATAGCTTGATGGTCTCTGCCAGCGCCTCGCATGAGGACAGCACATTATTTATTCTTTATTTTTAGAAGGCCTTGCAGTGGCTGGTTTGCTGTGTTTAGGGGTCTCACTGCAGCTCCAGCAGAAATTGAGTTATTGACTGCAGTAGGCATGGTGGTATACAGCAGGGGTGGGCACGCCAAAACGAATCGGAGTTATACTATGCTCACAAAGTATGGCGAAGGAACTCCAGTTATTCTCAATCGATGGAATAATATTTACGACTCTGGTTTTCTCTCAGTTATTTAAAAATGAAATGACGAGAGTAGCAAACCTCTAGTTTGCCTCAGCGTCGCCCCGTTGATCTATAGCGGTAATTCATAAATTCATTTGGAATTAGTGAATTTACACTCCCAGTGTTTTAAGCAGAGCTACAGGAAATTTAGATAAGAGTGATTTCTGTAAGTTACACTCTGAAAGCAATCAACGTCGAGTCATAGTACGCTCTGGAAACTGTCTAATCCAATGAATCCACTACCTCTGCAGTCGCGCCGTGTTTGCCACCAACCAGATCACATTTAAATGGATCCGAGTACACACTGGGCACTATGAAAATGACTTTTTAGCAAAAATTCGACTCTACAAAACACAGATTAATAAGTATTATATGCTTCCATTATTTATGCGTAAGTAATAGCTCAAATACTTTTACATACACCCCCGGAACATATCATACCTATCTTCTCGAAAGGCTTCCTATATGTTTTTTTTTTTTTTTTTTTTTTTTTTTTTTCAAATTACAAATGTTGACAAAAATCACCTCAACCTCATTCTTACACAGTTCCTAAACTACATGGTAAATTCCTTCATCAGCTCCATAACTTGGCAAAGTCACATCACCCAAATGCCTTCTTACCCGATGCAAACTTTTAGACATAAATAGATCTCAATATCTTGAGAACCATAGATCTCATTTTGAAAGCCAATGATTTTTTTTTAAATATGTGCAGCATATTTTTGCAGTACATTTTGTAATAATAAATGTTATATGTTATATATTTGGCATTTTACGAAAAGTTGGTCTTTGAAAATTAATATGTCTGGATTTATGCGTCGCAGAAGCACAAATTAAAATCACCCAATACTTTCATTTTGAAGCTTTCTGAATGTTGTACAACCAATAGTTATTTATTTAACTAAAAGACTGTTATTTAATCATTACTATTTTAAAGAGCCACATTCATTAAAATATATTCCAAAATACTTTAAAATATTCCATTTTATAAATGTAAATATTATCCGTTTTCAGAAATATGGCCTGGTATCAGAAACAGTTAAAAAATGTTATCGCCTGGCGGAGAATTGTTGGCGCCATTCTTGTTGACATTTGGACCCCATTATACTAAATTGTTCAGCTTATTGCAGCTGCTCGACCATGCCTATACTGGAGAAACTGTCCGCGAGTGAAAGTGGTTTGAAATAACCCCCATTTAATTCCAGATATATTTTATCGCTTCCTTTAAAGATACAAGTAATAAAAAATTGTATAAATAAACATTCACTATATAATGTAAAAGAAATTAAAGTCGTTGTAAGTTGATGAAACAAATTAATTGCAAACGCAACTTCTTGAGGCGAAATAACACTTAATGAAAATCTATTTATAGCAAACAGCTCATCAGGATCTTTCATTAAATACTAATTGGTTTATATATTCCGAAACATTTTGGAGCTATTTATTTCGAATGTTCAAAAATACCTTAACTTAACACGTGCTAGCGTATAAATTATTCGTAATAAATTACCCTGTTTTGCATGAAGCTTCTTACACTCTCTTGCCTCTATAAGTTCACACAGTTTCGGTTAAATACACAGGGTGTAAAAAATGTATACACACTTCAAGCAAAGAAAAAACTGTGTTAACGTATCAAAACTAAATTCAATAAACAGAAAATGATTAGCAAAAATCATATTAGACTTTTACAGTTGTAATAGGTGCTCAAAATGCCATCCATCGGCGTCGATACACTTCTGTGTACACAATTTATACGAAAGTGACCTGAGCGATTGCAGCACATGCTGTTTCAATTTTTTCCCGAAGTGCTGCTGGTTTTCTACGGTATACAACAACCTTAAGAGTTCCCCATAGGTAGAAGTCTCACGGGGTTAGATCCGGAGGATGCGGTAGAAACCTCTTCGTCCTATTGCCTTTGAACTTCAACAACATTCTCGGTTTTCCAGTACCACTTCAAAATTGCTTTTCACTGTTCAAACGATAATCCTGGCTCCATTTTGTTGTAGAAACGTTAGCATAACGTAAAGCGAGTCATATCTGTTTACACTACATCATACGATAATCTTGGCTTCATTTGTTCATTGTTGATTTACCTGTCACGCAGCAACGCTATCACAACGTATGTGAGCTACATCTGTTTACAACACATTAGAGTTGTTTTTCGGTCCTACTTTGAATTATATTAAATAGATATCTACTGTGAAAGTGTGTATACATTTTTTGCCCCCTCGGTATAAATAAAGGGGTTTTGCTGACCGATTTTACTTGTATTAGCCCTTAAGAATTTTTATAATGTATAAAGTGTATATTTTCTGTATCAAATATCTCACGGTATACCCAAAAGGTGAAGTGTAGGTTATAGCTGTAAAATAAATAAAAAGGGGCAAACTATCACATTCTTCTCTGGTACAGGGGGAAAATACAGTTTTACAGCAGAAAATTGAACTTATTGCGTTCAGGTAGATTTATGATCCTCGCTGTCGCACTGGAGGCCTTGATGAAAGCCTGCTGAATGGGTAGTGCAAACCTCGAGCTTTCTTTAAGATATGCTTGTTTTCTTTTCTAAGAGTTATATTTGAGAGATTTTCTACTAATTATTCATTGTGGAGAGCATGGTAATGGGCTGAGCTTGTGCTTTTGAAAATTCGCTCCTGCCGTTCAGAAACACACTCAGCTATAGCAAGGCTGTTGGGTTTAACCTAAGGTTAAGGTTATTTCATTCCGTTTGACCAGGATTTGAAGATTGTTTTAAATAGAACTGGCACAGTTTAGATTCTGTGTGTTGTAGTTTACATTTCCCAATAACTATGCTTTTCCCTAGTAGGTTTAGTAATGTTGGAAGTCAAATTTCGTGGTACAATTTTCGATATTTTCTTATCTGATTTCACTTTGCTAATCTTAATTACATAAGCAGCAAGCAGTAATGCCTACGGATCATGATGGTAAACTCTTCTGCCAAAAAGACAGTCGGTCCTGACGGAATTCGAACCCCAGACCTCCCGCTCACGAGTCCGCGCCTTAACGACCTCTGGCAGCCGTGGCGGTAGGATAAAAAGAGAAATTGTTCTGAAATGTAATGGTTGCTAAACCAAATTCTCCAAATCTACAGACTACATGTACTCGTGTAGAACTTAACTAAGATTACAGCATCAAAGAAGAGGAGAGAATAAGTTTGGCATCCACATGTTTTGGCTCAGTTTGTGCACCAATGTACACGAAAAAACCCAAGTTTGTCTCAGAAATGTTTATTAAATATATTATCAAATATTTTGAGTTATACAAAGGACCGTCTAGGTACTAAATTTGAGAACTCACGGAAAATATAATTGTTCCAATAAGAATGTGGTAGCAAATTATATTGCTTCAAAATATTATGAGCTTTGAGCATCCGCTGTTTTTCTGTGCTATGTTCTAAACATAGCCTTTCTTTATACAAAACAAAAAATATCGCTGAACATGCATCATTGATGTAGCTTTTCTTAAGCATTGAGATCACTTGAAACGAATAACCGATTGACCAATCACTATTGTACACAGTGGGAAATGAAGACAAAGGCGATAATAGTGTCTTTGAGTTAATCTATGTCACCCTGCACAAAATAAAATTCAATGCTTTAATAAGTGAATAGTTATAGCGGTTTTGAGGACGATACTGATGCCACATTAACGCACATCCACGAGCTCCCAATTAAATCCCTACACTAATACGATAACTAAAATCAAGGTCATAATGTGTACATACACTTCCAATTATTTCTTAGAGCAACGATTTTCAAACTGTAGTCCGCGCACTCCAGGGAGTTCGGAAGGCTCTTCCAGAGGGTACATGAATAAATGTCGGTCCTGTGATCTAGTGGTAATCATATTTGCCTCGTATGCCCAAGATCGCTCGCTGATTCAATCCCAGCCAAAGTCCATAAATTTTTTCGGGCGTAAAAATCCTAAGTATGGCTTCCTACGGTAAGTAAGTACAGCCGTGGGCTCCGTGTGGTAGATTTGCGGCATGTGAAAGAACCTCAAGCCTAAAAGAAGAGGGCTCTGAGGAAATATTTTTCTTAAATAAAATAAATCACAAATCGCAAAGCATTAGAATACTGTTCACAGCATTTATTCCTGAATGTATACATACAAACAATGAGTTACGGTAAAATGAAAAATAATACAAGTCAACGATTTGTATTCATTGAGGTAAAGTAAATTAGAATTAAACTGAAAGCCCCTATTTGTTCCAAAGGGAGCTATTGAACAGGTGAGCTGAAAACTTGAACTAGGCAGAACACTCATATGTACCATCTGCGGCGGTTTGTTAAACGAGGGTTTAATTGGGGGGGGGGGATAATTAAGAAAAGCCCCACGTTGGCGTTCTAATTTTGCGGCGGATTGTGAAAGATTTTGGATTGATTGATTTTGATTTGAATTGGAGTGGATCTGATGTTTACTCTTGATGTAGTATGTCACTACTCTTGATGTAGTATGTCACTTAATATCCACTCTGGATAAAGGGGAGGATAAAATGACTGTCAACTGGATAGACTCTATAAACCTCTTACTTCTAAAACTACTACCTAATGATATTAAAGAAAATGATAACTCAGAACACAGAAAACTAAGAAAAGAACTCATTACTGTAAAAATAGATGAAGGTGTCATTTTCCCCTACCATGAAGTTGAAATAAGAAAAATTATAAAGGAATTAAAGAAGAATAAATCACCAGGACCGGATGAAATAAAGTCGGAAGTGCTACAACAGTTGGAAGATCAGATTACCCCGTACCTGTGTCAATTGTTTAATAATTGTCTATGGCAGAGAAGAGTGCCTTACTGCTGGAAGGAAGCGAATGTGATCATTTTAAACAAAGGGACTGACAAATATCCCACGCAACCGAAATCCTATAGGCCTATTTGCTTATTAAATGTTTTGGGCAAAATCCAAGAAAAACTTTTGAGCAAAAGAATAGATGAATATAGATCAATGATTGGTATGACCAGCAAACAGTTTGGATTTAGAAAAGGCAAGTCTACAGAGGATGCCATAATCGAGGCAATAGAAACTTCAAAAATAACCAATAAAAATACGTAATAGCAATATTTTTCGATATTGCGGGGGCGTTTGATAATTTATGGTGGCCAGTACTGTTTCAAATTTTAAGGAAAAAGAAATATCCAAAATGCATCTATAATTCGTTAATAGATTATTGTAAAAATGGAAGAGTGTACGTTAAGGGTGCAAATCATATCATTACAAAGGAAATTACCAAAGGATGTCCGCAGGGATCAATTTTAGGGCCGATATTATCGGACACATTTTTGGAATCTCTAATAGAAAAAATGGAAGGATTAAACAGTATAAAAGATATTATCGCATATGCAGATGACTTACTAATATTAATAGAAGGAAATAATAGAAATGAAATTGAAAAGAGATCAAATATAATAACTAATCGTGTAAACAATTGGTGCATAAAAACAAAATTGGAAATTGCTCCTCACAAATCATCATATATGTTTTTAAAAGGAAACTTAAACAGAAATCCGAGTATTAAAATTAATAATAAAAATATTAAGAGACAAGCAATAAATAAATATCTAGGTATATATTTGGATGAAAAACTAAATTTTAAGAAACATGTAGAAAACACAAGAACTAGAGCAGAAAAAGTTATGTTCAAGTTAGCCAATATTGGACAAAGATATTTTAATATACATGCTAACGGAATAAAAATCTATCATAATAGCATCTTTGCAGCCATATTAAACTATGGAGGAGGAGTTTGGGGGGAAAAGGCACGCGAGGTACATTTTATACGTACTTTAAGAAGCTCCCAAAGAAAAATTTTATTGAGATGTACAGGGGCATTTTCCACTTCTCCAACAATGGAACTACTAGTAATATTGGGTATATGGCCAATTGATTATTTAGTTCGATTAAGAGCAGCCTCTTATTGGCTTAAAAAACAAAATAACTCAAAAATAATGGACATTGTTGTTAAAAGTGTAGGAATAAAAAAGAAATCAAAGATTCTTTATTACAAATATGGCAACGAGAATGGGATGAAATAAAAGAAGGTAGAAGAAGGTAGAAGAGTGCATGAAATATTTCCATCCATAAAGGAAAGATTACTATTTAAGCACATTCATCCCAATAAGGGTTTAGTGCATTATGTAACAGGCCATGGTCCATATTACTCATATTTGCAAAGATTTAAATTACAAGCAAATAATACATGTACGGACTGTAACGTGATCGATACACCGGAACATGTCTCATTTGAATGCCCTAAATACCAGTCATTTGTAGCAGAAGAAAGACGACTACTTGCTGGGAAACGCATCTGGAACATCATGAGAGACGAAGATGATTTTAGGGCATTGAACGAGCTAACAAATAAAATATCAAGCAAAATGGCAGAAGAGTACAAAAACGGCAAAAAACAAACAAGAGAAAAAATCCAAAGGCCAGAATTGGTATATTCCCCTAGAAGATCCGAGAGAATCAGGGAAAGGCAAGAATGATATTTACAACTAAATTTAGTTGAAGAAAAAGATGATAAAGTAGATAACACCCAATTTGAATAAGAAGAAGAGAGCAGAACTGACAGAAGAAAGGAATAATGGCAGTTTTCGGGCGGAAACGAAGCAGTTGAGAGAAGAAGTACACAGAGGTCAAGAGAAGGAGAGAAGCGAAGGAAACTACACTGTCAACACACCATGGTCCAGTATAGCTGTTGCTTGAGACCGGCAGCAACTCCACTGATGTTCAGGTTCTGTTGCCAGGAATTCCAGTGGGGAGCAGCCCGGATACCGAGCGTTAGCAGAAATGAAGACGCATAGAGTAAATTGGATAATAATTGTAAATTAATAAAGTTTAAATGTAATCATTGCTACTGGGTACCAGTTGCAATTGTAGATGTTTTTATAATTCATAGTAAATAGCCGTAGTGCTGGATTCCAGTACCGGTTTTGTTTTTTGAAGTTTTAATTTGGTTTAGTCATAGTATTAGTAGTGTAGATTTTAAAATCTGTAAAATTTAATTGTAATTTAAATTGTATTGAAAGACATAAGAGGAATAAATAAATGAAATCTGGAGTATTACGTCCTGATGTAGAACCAAGATATCAGGATGTAAGCATTGCAGAATTAAAATAAAAATAAAATGTAGTATGTCACTGAGGAGAGAGAAGTCTGCGTTGAACCCTCCTGCTGCCGCGATCGTCTCAGGGATGCTGAAATTGCTTCAAGGCTTTTCTGGAAAGTTACCAGGGGAAGAAGATGTGGATTAAGGCTTCACAACTGACAAAACTGTTGACACTTCACTGTTAATTTTATTATTCTCTTTCCTTTGGCGACACTTCCATACCATTAGCAAGGGAATGGGAGAGTTTTCAAATATTTCCTGACGCCCCACTCACAAATTCTGTAGGCGTTCGCATCGCATTCGCAAAACTACACTATTGATATCTTCCAAGCAAATTGAGCTTTACTGTTTCACTTCACAAGTTACACTTCTCACTATCTAAATTGAACTGCCCGGTCTCATCATCCCAAGCGAAATGTATTCTCTCGTCTCTCAAGGCGAACTGTATTCTCTCGTCTCCCATAGAGAACTGAGTGTGAAAGGCTTTGAAAAACGCTTTTAATAGACTATCTACGCGTCATCGACGATAATTCAAAATTTTTAACATTGCAGATGCATCACCGAATTTCGTTCTTGATTGGCTTGATCTCTTGCCGCTGGAAGTTTCTCAAAGAAACATTTTGAAATACGAGAACTCATTGAATAGACTCAATTCATTGTATGTTAGCTAGAAACGTTTTAAGGGAGCGAGAATTTCTCTTTTTAAGAGACGATTGCCCAAGGTGAAAGCTATTCACCACAGTCTTTTGCAAGGACTTACTTTACGGAGATAAAAAGAAAGGTTCCCTAACTATTGAATAAATGATCTTGCTGATGGCACCAGGAAGTTGCTTGTGTTACATGAAAGTTTTCATCTTTACAGCAGAGATTTCTAATTCTTGAACAATCTACATCATTCTATATAATTGCATCAAAAATATTAATCTATGGAAATACACTAGGATAACATTTAATTGATTAAACAGGATTAAATCTTGATATGAGTTAATTAATTGTACGGGATCAAATCTGGATGTCCCGTTGCACATCATAGTTTTCTTGTCAAAAGCAGACATCCACTGTTAATAAAATGGGTAGGCTAGAGCTTACCAGAGAGTAGGGAAGCCCCATAATTTTTCTAAACTACCAAGAAATTCGTGAAAGTATGATTTATGCCTACTAACTTGTGTAAAAAAACACAATGCACTCTAAGAAAACAAATATATAAAATGACGAATACGACAAGTAGAATCAGAACCTACAGTATAGATTTGTTCTATTAAACCCAATATATCACATACATGGAATAAAATCATAAATTGGGAAAGGATTTGTTGAAGGCAGGCAGCGCTCCTTGAGGTACGTTTTTGGAATTTGCTATTTGTGAGGTTTGAGGAAAATTTGGGAAAAAACTCAGTAAGGGAGAAGAACACTGACTGTAATTGAACCCAGACCTTCCTCTCATAATCCTTATCTTTACGACCTCGGCCACTCTTGTAACTCCGATGTATCACGGCTTATAATTAAAATCTTGCGTTACTACTTTCATTCAGCAATTCAAATTAACGAGTAACAATAGTGCCTTTATACAGGATGTCTCATTTATCTTGGTCAACAAAAATATTTTTTCTGGTACCTTAGATGAAAAATTACTTCAATCAAATGTTTTTAACATCATGGGCAAGTTGTCACTGAGGGTATATCATTTATATCTCCAATAGTGTAGGAAATACAGGATAGAACTTGCATTTTTAAATAGCACAATGTACATTTTATTCAACAATATATGTACCCTATCCAGGAGTTACTAAAATTTTACCAATATTATTTTTGTCAAAAAACAGTAGTTGTACAAACTACAAGAAGTGCACAGCTATTGAAGAAACCGAAATGTTTATTGACTTGTTTGAAAAAATACATATACAATGTTTTGCTGTAGCAGAGTTCTGAATTTTGTTTATGATTTCCAATTCATGTAAACACAGGTGCCCTGATAGGGGAGCAAAGTAAGTAACCCATCTCCCTCACCCCTGAAATATTGTTGCTTTAGTTATATATATATATATATATATATAAATTAACACTAATAATAAAAGTAGATAAAGATAAAACACAGAGAGAGTCACACTTGAAATTGCTATATTTCGAACTTCTGCGAGTTCTTCAATGGCATTTATTATTAGTGTTAATTTGTTACATTGTTAATAGTGTTTCTTTATTTTTATTTTTCATTAATATATATATGTATATATATAACTAAAGCAGTGTAATGTGTTCATTCATCATAATAAGTTAGTACTGCATGGAGCTATTGTGACTAGAGATTTTTCTTACAAGATGTACAAACATGAAGAGAAAGTACAAATTCTGCTAAGGATAAGATAATTTGGCAGATAATGATTTATTGGAATACGTTATTACAGAGGTTCAATCATTTAGTTAAACAAATACACAGTAGTTCTATTAAATTAAAGAAGTGTTGCATTTATCATTTCCACATCTATTGTTTTCTTGAATAAAATGGCACAGTGTAATACATTTCTGAATAGCTCTTGGAAAGTGTAAACGTATTTTTGAATAAAAGGAATGGTGTCACATATAAGGACCTTCTATATCCATCTGCTATATTAATGGAGAAACAAAAATGTATACCCCCACCCAGAACTCCCCCATAATGTTTAAAAGCATTTGTTTGAAACAATTTTTTATTTGACGCATCAGAAAAAAAAGATAATTGGGACTATTAGCTATTACTAATATAAATCTTATGAGTGTTTTATATACTTTTGATTGCAATATTACTATTATAACTTTTTGTGTTAGGATACACTTCAATAAAATGCAAATTTTGAAAAATTGTGAATTGATTCCCTTGTTTATGCCTTAAAATTTTGCAAAATATTGATGAACAACTTTATTCTTTTAACCCATTTTATCCTTAACCTTTTACAATAGAAGTCTTGCCCCTACAATTTAACATTCTTGCATTATATTATTTTACATACTCATAATATCTAATAAATAAAATATTAAGTTTGTAGGTTCGAAACTGGTTTCTAGTATTTGTTTCTAATACCAATGAATTTAAAGATTAATCTTGTATATATAATTAAAATTTATAATTAGAAGGAAATGAAAATTTGAGAAAATAAATTATATAATAATAAAACAAAGAATAAATCGTCAACAAATATATAATAGCAGAATACCAAAACACATTTTAAAATATAAACCAACTGGCAAAAGTAAATTAGGTCGTCGAAGAAGTGCTGGTTGGATCAGTCTTGTTTGGAGACATAAGTAGATAGTAGATAGTGATATAGCATGCCAATTTAGTATTTTAAACATTAGTTAAATATTAGATAGAAGATGCTCCAAACACGATCTACTGAGATATTTGCAAATTAGCCAGCTCATGCACCTTCACTCGCCTTATAATTCAATACGTCATTATGGATTTTTGCGATGTTCTTATCCTTTGCGTTTATTGAACTTACTGAAGGTTTATCATAAAAAACTTAAAGAACGACCTCATTTAAACGGAGTAGCTGTTAGGTATACTATATCACGTAACACCGCCACGGGTGACCGAGGTCGTTAAGGCGCTGACTCGTGAGCGGGAGGTCTGGGGTTCGAATCCCATCAGGACCGTCCTCCCTGACAGCTTTTTTCCAGGTTTTCCTTAGTCCTCATGACTGGCAAATGCCGGGGAGGTGCCATAAACTTAGGCCTGGAACGTTTCCTTCCCTAAAAAAATCCTTTCCCAATTTACCATTTCATTTCATGTATCACCAATGTTCACCGCCTGTGGTGCCTCAGTAGTAAAAACGGGCGTTAAACACAATTCAAAAAAAATATCACGTAACATTGCTTATCATGAGCACACTCCTAAATCGACAAACAGGCAAACTGTGAGTTGTTTCGCCAAAACGAAAGCCATATAAGAGGGCATATCTAGGCCTACCATCCCAAATAATTCATTGCAAAAATCACAAGAGTATGCATGCAATGCAATAGAAACGCTTAGTGAAAGGAAGTTTCACTTATAAGTACAAAGATTTGCAATTGTGGAGGGAAGTCATGAACATGCAATTACATTTTTGAAAAAAAAAAAAACTTGAAATTTTGAAATTTCGCCTACTTTTAATAATGAACGACCAATTCTTTGTCATAATTGATTTTGTTTATAACATGATGTTTCAATATTTGTGCAATGATATAATGGAACATTTTATTTTTGCAGTATGTTTTGGGTACAAGTTTAAATGGCACATGAACCCTATATCTAAGTTACATTTTGTTTATTGAAACGTTCCATTTAATCCACCCTTTTTCTTCACTGGTTTTGAGAATGTAGTGCAAAATGCTGTATATTGCGCTCGGTTATGCCGCTGCAGGATTCACCTGGAACGAAAAATTTAGTTGGTTTAAGTAAAGAATGAAAAATTCAGATTACGGAGATTGGGGGTGATTAAAATGTGTTGGACTGCCAAACCTAAAACCGCATGAAGTTGAAATAGTCTTTCCTATTTATTTTGTTTCAATACAAGCCACGCATATCAAGAGCTGGCCGAATTTTATTTGACGAATGAGTAAATGAAACAGCATTAAGTTGGAGAACTTTTACCTATTTATTTTATTTTAACACAAGTCACGCATATCAAGAGCTGGCCGAATTTGTTGTTTTTTATTTGATGATGATTTCACCGTACATGTGAGCAAGAACACAACAGTAAACAACAAACGCACGCGAGTTATTTTATTTGCATTTCAACTAGCAGTTCTCCAGTTTCCTTCATTTGTTGAAATTGTTAAATATTCAGAAACATGTCTGACAAGCACAAACTGCCTATATTATAAGCAAATGACATTTACCAGTAAAGACATCTATGATAAAACAATCTTAACCACACATAAATTTCGAAAGAAATGAGTCAGGCCTAAGTCTGAAGAAAAAGAAAGAATTGTTCGGTGAATCTATTGATTCAATTGGTAAACTAGGTGAAGGAGAACTAGGGAACCCAAGACGGATCCCTCCAGTCTTCAAACGACCTGCACGCTAGAGAAAGATCGTATCTTTATGTACTTGAACTCTAAGTAAGAATTGATCCAAATTATATTTAGGTTTACGGTCTCAACTTTCGTCGGTTTCAAATTGTTCAAATTGACCTACGTTGCCAGCATTACACACCGTACTGAGAACATCATTTGCAGCAATTCATGTTAGCATGTCCATTACATGTTAATGTTAAAGAAAGGAGACCAAATATTATATGTACCCTATAGTCACTTTAGTTTCAGACGCTGGTGAGGCAACCTAATGATTGGTGGACATAACCTTTTCAACAAAGCTGACATTCATATTGGTTCATCAAAACTAGTGTCCATGAATACTGTCATCTATTGCACCAATTTAGATTTCTTTGATTAAGCCACCAGATCTTCCTGGCCTTTCCCAACAGGTTTCAGTTGAAATTTAGTACATATTTCATTAAAATGAACAAAATGTATATTCGGAAATAGGTATTTGTGAAATTACTTTCAAACACAAAGACCTAGTTTTCCGATATCCATTGCCAAGTCCTAGAGCACTGTGAAGTTGGATGGAATTAAAGACGTCTCTGTTTAGTGTCTATCACTTCTATGGTTAGTTAGCTCAAAATGTGCATCAGAAAGCAGCTTCAAATGTAGAGTGTAGCTCCGAGTTTACCTGTGTCTATATAGAAACTAAAAACAATGTTATTTCGTTGCTTAAAAGCAATTAAGCAACCGAATGCAAGATTTAATTTATTTCACTTTTCCTCACAAGAAACACTACAACTACTGTTCTTCTGGTCGTACACCAACAAGAGTTGCGGGATATATAGCCTGTGGCGTATCTGCCTTCATAAACCAGGACAGTACCATTACAGTGGCATCAGACATAAACATAAGTATACGACAACAACAGACTATCACTGGCATTTTGCCAGTAGCGACGCATTTTATGCCCTTGCGTAGGTGGTGAAGGGTCAAACTGTGTCCTTACATAAACGTGCTTGCTTTTGCCTTCAATTTTTCATTACGTTAATGTTTATGTTAATAATTACTTATTCAAATAACTTATAGAGAGTATAACATTGAAGTTGTTTATTAGTAATACACTTAATGTAAACATTTTTCTTTAAGATCTTAATATAAATAAATAAATATATTTAGTCGTGATACCCTCATCTCCTAAACTTTTTGCTACAGAAAGGGGCAAATGACCACTTTGATCTGAGATATCACTTTACATTAATTAACACATTCAATAATTTGTAAGAACAAATCACAAAAAATGGTACATTAATAGCAATGTGCCTTCTCCCATCCTACCAAATTTCACACCAAATGCACGACAATGTAATATAAATTTCATATTTGCATACAAAACATGCTCTTAAGTATCTGCTTCATACTATCAGTAGCTTACTGCTTTGCTTGGCCTCTTGATTGATTAAGTATTTCCTTATGGATTACATAATAAAATATATTCGAAGATATACTATTGTTTCACCCAGCAGGTAGCGTCAATTTGCTAAAAGGTCATTAGAGATAGAGCCTCTACCCTCTCATTGTCATTTGGTTTAAGCTTGATGTTATATAGGGTGCTTGAAAAATAACTAACTGTGAATAGTTTGCTCTAGAAGCAATGTAAATCCAAATCTGTATAGTGTGGTAGAAAACACTGTTCTAACTTTGACATTGTTTACTTACTACATATTTTGAATCAAAGAGAATTCTATGGTCTTCATATTTTGATTTTAAAGTTTCATATAATTTAACAAGTATGTACTCACTTTTTCTCTTTGAAATAATGAAAATCCTTTAAAAATTTAATTGCAATTTTCAATTTTGTATATGAAAAATTGTTTCCAAAATTACCTATTTATGATAATCGTGTGATATAAATAGTATAACTTGCTGAAAACATTGGATTATTTATTCTAAAAGGAACTATATTATCTCGACGGACGGTTTATTGGCATGTATTCACATCATTCCTGCAATGCGTTGCAAGACGGAGTAGAGGACGCAGCAGTTGCCGCCGCAGGCCAAATTCCGATATCGGGCTGTCGCATTAATGAGGAGGAAAAGGGTCTTTTCTACATAATATGAAGTGGCTTAAGGATATTCAATGCGTCAGTGGTGATTGTTCTCATTAAACTCTTTGAAATGTGCTTTTAAGTGTTTAACGCCCGTTTTTACTACTGAGGCACCACAGGCAGTGGACACTGATGATATATGATTTTTTTTAAGGAAGATAGCGTTCCAGGCAAACCTGGAAATAACCCCAGTCAGGGAGAAAGGTTCTGGCGGAAATCAAACCGCAGATCTCCAACTTACGAGTCCAAGCCTTAATGGCCTCGGTCACCGGTGTCGGTACCAGCACTGTTGATTTTTACGCTAACTTTATTCGCTTATCATGCATTTCTTAGAATGGATTTTCTTTATTTTCTGTTAGAAATGAAATCTCTAATTACGGTTGCATAATATGAAGGACAATAATCATTCCAGAAAGTTATATTCACTGTCTGCGGTAGCTCGCAATATTTTCCCTTTCGACATACTTCCACGTTGCCGAAGTTTGTTTGTAGCACTTGCTCTCTAACTCATTAATTGTCACACTAATTAGGTCAACATGTCATTTGAATCCTACCGCCATGGCGGTCGAGGTCGTTAAGGCGCGGACTCGTAAGCGGGAGGTCTGGGATTCGAATTCCGCCGGTACCGTCTTCTCTGATTGAGGTTTTTATCAGGTTTTCCTCAGTCCTCATAAATGACAAATACCGGGGAGGTACCCTAAACTTAGGCCTGGAACGTTTCCTTACTTAAAAAAATCCTTTCCAAATATATCATCATATCTCATGTATCAGCAGTGTCCACCGCCTGTGGCGCCCCAGAAGTAAAAACGGGTGTAAAACACTATTAAAAAAAATCATATGAATTCAACATTTCTGAGCTCATCTCTCCGAATTTTTAACACTTAATCGATTTCAAAATGTATTCACTTCTCAGTTTGTTTAATCCGATTTGTGATCCTAAAGTCTCTATGAAACTAACAAACAGTTATCGGCAGAATCCTGCATTTGATCACTTTAGATACATGTTAACTGCCTGTTAATCATAGAACCTTCGCTTTGAACGGATAGCGTGCTGAGTCAAATCAATTTAAACCACAGTGAAGGCGTCTGTCCGCTCCTGCAGAGTTGTTTACACAGTAGAGCGTCAAGTTGAGACACTGCCTTTCTGTGCCCATTTGTACAGCACCTCACTCTCAGACCTAGTCCGTACTCAGGGGCGTACGATACTCACTACAAGGGTTTACCAACTTTCCTTAAAAATGCATTCAGAAATAACATCCAACAGAAAATCCAATTTGAACTTGCAGCAAAAATGAGAAATTAACTAAAAGGAAACCTTATTAAATGAAACGCCAATGTATAATGTAAAAAATCTAAAAATATTAATATAAATATATTTTCTAAATCAAGTTCCAAAATCAGTATAGCCAGTTATAATATAGCAGTCGTTTTATTTCAAGTGTTTATTTTTGACCTTTTCAAATGAAGTAACACCTAATGCTTACATTTTTCATAAATAATTTACAATGCTGATTAGAGGTAACGTTAAAAGTGGAAAGATTGTTTCTGTCCTTTATTTTTTTTTTTTTTGAATGATTTATTTATGGACGCTCTTTAACAGTTCAGTTCATCAGCGTCCCATTCAACTCAGGGCGTGAAACGTCCGACAAATTTTGCTCAGAGGCCTCTCTTTCAGGCTTGAGGTTCTTTTTCGTGCCGTAAATGTACGACACGGGACCCACAGCTTTACTTCCCTTCCGAAGGAAGCCATACTTAGGATTTTTCCCCCCCGAAAAAATCCATCGATCTGTCCTTTATGAAGAATTATTCTCCGATTGTAACCTTTTTTTCGAATTACAATGGTTCTGTATTATACGCATTTAATTTGTTTTTATTTCAGTTTGGCATACCTAATGAAGTTCACTGCCAAATCTTCAATTAGAGCACACATTTCCAAGTGGCTACAATCAAGTTGTTACATAATCACTACCTACTCTCGCTGGACTACAGTTCAGATCTAATAAGTGGGACTGATTGAGATGCCACCAAGTAATACTTCATGAGCAAATACTGCTTGAAGCTTCTTGGTGTCCACGCGTAGAACTCCAGTACATTAGATATGCGTTTTCTGGATTGGATTGAACTGCCCTTTTATGAACGAGGGAGAATATTTAGATAGTTCAGCCTTGTTTAATGGCTGGCAGTTTGTGCCTACGCCCCAATGGGGACACCTTCGGAATGAAGGGATGCGGTTGGAGAAACACCGGGCGTTCAGGACCCACAGGAGATGATGCACAGACTATAAGGCGTTCCTAACATTATTTCCAGAGAGAACAACCCTAAACCGGTGGATAGAACACCCCTCAAATGGTCCCCTTCCATACTAGACGCACGGGCAGAAACCTTTTCAAAGTGCAAGCTTCTCCCTCGCACTTTCTACTCTGTAAAGGAAATAAACGAAATGCAATTAAATGGGACAGACGAAATTTATTTTAAAGTAGATATCCAACCCTGAATTCGCCTAAGCAGCCATGGGAAATTACGGGAAAACCCCATCAGGACGGTCGATACAATGATACTCATGAGTGTAGCCATAAAAATTATTACTATTATTATTATTATTATTATTATTATTATTATTATTATTGATAGATGTACTGCAACTGCCATTTTTATAGACATTACTAATTCTCACTAATAACAAGCAAATTAAAAAATACACATACCTGACCATTATCTCCTTCTACTTCCGCTTTCCGTTGATTGCAGACATTAAAGAGCCGAACCTAGAATGGGGCAATTCGGTCTTCTAGATTTATCAAAACTTCGTTTAAAATGCCTTCTGGACCTGCTGGTTTCTTCTTTTTTAATTTCCTTATACTTTGTTTAATTTCTGAAAATCAAAAGGATATATTACACCGTGGTCCATATATAAAGAATTAAAGAATAAAGTGCATAATGACATCCGAACTTTTATAGAAGTTTATTGTTGAAGTAATTTATTTAAAAATTCGTTTATTTGGCCTTTCGATTGGACGTAATATCCTTTTCCAGGGTTTTCAATATACTTTTTTAAAATCGTTTCCATGATTATTTTATACGGAATTTCCCATGTATTGATGTATAACTGTTTTTGTACAAAAATGTTCCATTATATTTTCCTCGTTTCTCCTAATATAGCCTTATAATTGTTTTTAGCTTCCATATAGTTTGTTAAATTTCTCTCTTTCTTCTGTAATTATCGATGTTTGATCATTTTTCTTGAGTTTGCTACTTTTTCTTCTTGCGATACATCCATCGAAATATTGTCGAAGAATTTTTGGGTCTAATCTTAGAAACTGATTTCGTTATGGCTTTCTGATTGTTTGGACCAATTAGAAGTCATTCTTATCAGCAAATTCCCCTTCGTATTCTAGTTGAGTGTGTTCATGTGTTCAAATTCTTTCTTAAAAGCTCCCAATCTTCTAGTTTATAATTTTTTTTCTTCTTTCGTCGTTAAATTTAGATCTGCCAGTACCATATTCAAAGTAAATTTATCTATGATCGCCGGTAGTCATATATTGTCCTAGTTTCCATTTTACTATTTTGTTGAATGAATTGAGAATATTGCATAGTGTTAAGTCTATATTATATCTAGCTCCTGCTCTGTTTTCGAAAGTAGGAGGATTATTGTGTTCATTTTTTTAAAATAAATTTAATTCCCATGTGATTTCTTCCAGTTTCTCCCTATTTTCGTCTTTGCTGTTTCCACCAGTCAGATTTAGCATTGGCATTACATGTGAAGATTTGTTAAACTTTTTTTGAATATATTGTTTACTTCTTTTATTTTAGTTCAATATGATTCAATCTCGCGATTGAATTGAAAGTACTCATTTGTCAGCATAAATTTACCACTATGGTGCGTGCTTTCTTCACACTTCTTATGCGAATAACCTAATTGCGTTATGTTTATAATTTGCAAATTTGGATTGTATATTATTATGACTATGATGACTATGGTCTGTGCTCTTGCAGGAGTGTGTATTATTTTTCCCTTGTGTATTTATGGCTACTGAATGTATAATAAGTCTACTTTCAATTCTTCCACAGTCTTCTTTAATTCCTACATATGTTTTGCTGCTTTGGGCAATTATATTTACCTGTCAAATTTTTATCAATCTGTATATTTAGTTTTCTTCTATTTTATTTTCTAAGTAATATGTAGCCTGCATTGTCGTTAGAGCGTTGTTTGGTTCCTGCTGTAGAATCTTGTTCTGTCTCCTCTCTGGACAGTTTGGGAACTCTTAATACTTTTATGCTAGGAATTATGCTTGACCTGAATGTTTTTCGTTTTAGGGTGGTAAGGATTTTGTCTTTGGGTTTAGTTCTAGATGTCTCATTACTACCTAGCCATTATATAACGGTGCCAAACTTTTCTTAGTTTTTTTCTGTTTATTTTGTAGGTGCTTTGTTTCTTGGTAAGGATTTTGTTTTTGAAAGAAGCCTTAGCAGGATGTCTGGGAGTTATTGAAGTATTAAATCTTTTAAATTCAATATTTGAAGTACTTACGGAGTACTTTTTGGAGTAATTTGCTCCATCGTGTCGATTTGAGCATAAGAATTAAGCCAACTTAGTTATATGTCGAAAACTATCCTGCCATAACAAAGTAAAATTTTTGTATACTTCACTGAGATCCAAAAAACAGTTTCTTCTTTTATAGATAATGTTTAACAGTTTTAATAATTAATTTGAGTGGGTTGTAATGTTTTGGGTTTATTAATTCTATACTGTCAATCGCATCTGACACAGGAAATATTGATTCACCATTTTCATGCAGCTTAAGCGTGATGTGTGCAAAAGCGGCTGTCACGGTGTATCTTTCCTCGAGTCAACTCAGCTGTACCGTGACGTAAAATTCCGCTTATATGTGTTCAATGTCACCGCCACGGGTGGCCGAGATCGTTAAGGCGCGGACTTGTGAGTGGGAAGCCAGGACGTTTTCCCTGACTGAGGTTTTTTCCAGGTTTTCCTCAGTCCTCATAAATGGCAATTGCCGGGGAGGTACCTTAAACTTAGGCCTGGAACGCTTCCTTAAAAAATACTCCTTTCCCAAAATATCATTTCATCTCATGTATCATCAGTGTCAATTGCCTGTGGTGCCTCTGTAGCAAAAACGGGCGTTAAACACCATTCATTCTGTTTAATGTCTGGAGTTCTTTTGTCATCAACATTTGTCAAAGTTGTGTTTTCTTGCACATCTGTATTCAGAGTGGAGTTGAATATTATATGGTATCTACTATTGATTTCCTGTACTTCGTTTTCCTCATTACGTGCCAATTCCCGCCCCCCCCCCCTTTTACTTGAAATTGCATTATTGCCCTTGATATGCTTTAATGTGACCAATTTTACTCTTGTGTCAAATTTCTAATTTTTACTTCTTCTTGCCCATGACGATTTAAAAAAAACTGCTTTGCAACTTCTTTTGCGGTACAAATTGATCAATCTCTTTTTCTATTTCTTCCCTTTTCTCTTCCTCTTCTTCGCCTTCTTATTCTGTACATGTATCTTCATCCATTAAGGCACGATAGTTCACCTCGATCTTCTTCTTGATTCCCAATTCTTTATCTATATTATGGATTCTTCATTTTCGAGATAACGCTATTTATTATTTACAGATGTTTCCAGTTCTTCATTACTTTTGCGTTTGATAAAACTTCTATATTTTCTTTATCCTCTGTCTGTTTGCGTCTAAGCACAGTATTAAGTTTTTGGGCTGTGACTCTTTCTTGGTTTCGTTTAATCCAGCTGGGAGTATTTCTTTTTTTAGGTTTACCTCTTTTTCTGTTCATGTTTCTTCCATCCACAGTTAGTTTGCGCGATAACTCTGTCCCGCATTTGCTTATAAGTAGGACAATCTTGCCTTCTCCCATATTTTTTGTTTCTTCTAAAACACATTCCTCTTTGCACATTATTTCTTTGGTAACCTTCTTTTACACAGTAACCATAGATTTGTTTGTCACGGTTGCAATATTTTTCCACTTGACCATAGTCGTAGCATTTGAGGTTCTTAGACCCTGGAATGAAATCTTTAAGACTGACTGATTGAAAACCAATGTATATTCTGCCACTTGAGATAATGTGTTTCCTTAATTTGGGGGACACCTCCACCATGTGGTGTATGGTTGACCTGTTCTGAACCTACATTTAAATTATTTTTAAAACCCCCTTTTAAAATACATATATACATCAAAGTTCTGTGCATAGATATCTTCAGACAATTCTCCTTCCTTAGCGCCAGTCATTATATCATACAGGAACATCAAGGATTCCTCTTTCTGGGTGGTCCAATTCTAAAGTCTTTTTATTTTAGGTTGTTGCTATTTAAAACTTTATTTAATACTGCCTCTGTTTCCTTTTCAATGTTAAGTTTTCTCCGGCAATTCTCATACTTATTTTAATTTTAATTTTCTGATTTAGCGTTACTATTCTTTGTAACTCTCTTACATCCGTAGTCTTGTTTGAAGAAATGAGGACTGTATATTTTTTCGTTTAAATTTTCTCTGAAATTCTTGTATTTTACCCGTAGGTACGGGTGTTGCTATTACTCGTGCAAAGGTTTTCACTGGTTCTACACATCTCATCTCGTGTAATTACTTTGCCAGTTTTGCTTCAGATTTCACCTTCTCGCCTTCTATCTTTACATTACCATAGTTATTTTGTAATTTGGCTACTAACAAGTAATCCTCTTTCCTATCCATATTAATCTTCTCTTTCTCAATACATGTGTTAATTTCAGTTATACCATTTACAAATGTGTCCATAAGCTCCATTTGTAGGTCAATGCTTACTTTTGTCTCCTCCTTATTTCTTAAGTCGTTTTCCACCACCACTTCCTTTCCTCTATCTCTACTAACCAATTATCATCTCATTTTACTCCATCTGCTTTTCTACATGGTGACCTACCTAATGAATGTCGAGGTATGAAAACCTCTCTCTCTTCCATCCTTCATTTACGAGCGGAAGGCGCCCCCCACTAACCCTTCCTGCCACGTACAATTTAGTAGTTATAAACTAACGCATTTAATACTTTGTAACATGAAGTTTGAGATGTTATTCACCTCGGCTGGCTAGCTTGCTGGAGGGCGCCTGCAGCTGACGTCACACTCTCCAAGAGCAGCTCGCTGGCATTCTGGTAGGCAAATTCATATCGAGGGCAAGACAGCTCAAGTCTGAAAAGGGTGAAAAGCGTAGGAGGGACGTAGGAACTAAACTGAATTAAAAATGTATGTATTGAGTTTACTTATTCCACTGACAAGGGGGAAGGGGTTGCATACTCTGTATGCGTATATAAAGCTATTATTATTATTATTATTATTATTATTATTATTATTATTATTATTATTATTTCTTATTGTTAATAAGGTTTTAATCAATCATTATTATTTTAATTCCATTAAGCAATGGAGGTATGACGTATTTACTTTTATATAAGTAATGTAGTTTTTGTGTATTATGAAAGGCACGTACGGTCCGATGGACCCGTGCGAAGGTTGCATAGCTATTAGTATGTATGTTAATTTGAATAAAATACACTCATTCATTCAGTCTGTAACTTGTCGCCACGATCGTGTGTCTAATATTTCTTTGAGTACTATGCTCAAAGAACTATTCACTATTTGAGTTGATGAACTATGTTAACTAATTGTACTTACAGTCTACTTTCTTCTTATCATTCACTACTACATATAAACTCCCAACTCAATCACACAACACTTAAAAATGGGACCAATTCCCTCACAACAGCCACGCTCGGTAACCAGAGAGGTGTGCTCCTCACACAGACCGCTTGTCTTTGGACCAGCATCTATCCATTTAGCCAAGGAGACAGACAACGACACAATGACGCAATATGGTGAGGGCCAAGCACAGTTGTCATTAAATTTGTGGTATATTGCCTCCTGCAAATTCAAATGCTAAGTTTTGCGGACCTAGAGAAGCCATAATACTTTAGATGAAGATAATTGGGCACAGGCTGCATAACTAAAATCGTCCTGATTAGAATTTGGTATAGTAGATGAATTCGCCACTTTCAATGAGGCTGTTCTAAGGTTTGAAAGCAGCTCCGGTTGTGAATGTACAGCACATAGTAGGATACGGCAGATATATTCACTGCATAGGATTTATCGCGTAGTCCAGTTATCCGATGACCAAAGCGGAGGTGGGGGATTGCATCAGCCGATAAGCTATCACTCAAGGCAGCCGAATTACAGGGGGCGGGGTGGACGGGAGGAGTTTTTCCCAACTTCTACGATAGTCTTGGGTTTCGCACTTGTCAACCAGTGTCGTTTGAACAGTGAAAGAAACATATCATCCTAAGAGTTAATGTGTTTTGTTAGATTAGTTACATTAGTTGGGTGTCTAATCCTATAGTAAAATCTGCTAACTAAATGGCAAACAATGTGCCCAATTGTTTATTTCACAACGAGACATACATTTGTCCCTACCGAGTCCAATGATGAAGTCGTAATGCAATTAATAAATGTTTAGTAGCCAGGCAATTTGGACGAACTAAAGGACAATAGATTCGTCGATAGATCGATCAGTATCAATCATGAGAAAGAATTAAGAAGAGTAATGTGAACTTTCATAAGCAGATGGCAGATGCCAGACACTTATGGATAATGAAGACAGGTAGTTTGTACATGTAGTCTCGACCGCCGCATAGTCTGGTTGACCCGATAACGGGGAGAATTAGAAGTCAGAATGGTAGATCATTCGCCGCACTAGTGTCCCGGGACTGTGCTGTATGTTGTATGAATACCACCACATCGGTATTTGAATGAAAATGCTAGATATGTTCATTCCACAGGATTTAACGAGGAACAGGAACGAAAAGCTTCCTTTGACTAGTTTACGAACGTAACAAATTACCCCTTTCGAGGGCAAAGGAGTGAATGAATGCTACAGAGGCCCCACAGGCGATGGACGCTGATGATACATGAGATGAAATTATATATTGGAAAAGGATTTGTTTTTAAGGAAGGAATTGTTCGAGGCCTAAGTTTAGGGTACCTCCCCGGCATTTGCCATTTATGAGGACTGAGGAAAACCTGGAAAAAACCTCAGTCAGGGAGGAGGTCCTGGCGGTATTCGAACCCAGACTTCCCGCTAACGAGTCCGTGCCTTAACGACCTCAGCCACCCGTGGCGGTGAGGACAAGAGACTTGAGCCCAGGGAGACAGGGAGCTCTGGGGTAGCTTACTGGACACCACTCTGGTCTAAGCTGCAAATCAGTTGGAAAAGAACAAATGTTTGAACTGGTCTCAATATCGCACCGAATGTCATATATGTGAGTACATATGTCAAAGCTTATGAGTTCATAAATTCATTATGGAATTCTTTTCAAATGAAAACGAACAGTTACTAAAATATATGTCAACGTGAGAATGACGTTTTTCTAACACTACTTTGAGTAAGTAAAGTAAAGAAATATGATGTATTTGCCTGCATAGCTCAGGAGTGTGTTATGGTTTGTAGCTCTAAACTTAAATAAGAAAAAAACTAAAGTTATGTAGGTTAACAGAAATAAAATTCCTAACAATACAGAAAAGCAATTTTTAATAGACTCAAATGCCATAGGCATTGCTATTTCTCCACTCACTCCATTTTACAGTATTTATTTTCATACTGGATATATGTAACTTTAAAGGACTTTGCCGGAATTCTTATGCTTTGCTGTCAGACTTTAAAAAACGAATTAACACTTATTGGTTCAACTCCAGAATTTTTTGAATGCAAATATTTTGCAGTGGCATCTTAAAGAAAACAGTCCATTCATGGGAATGTCGTTTTTTTTTACCGTTGGAGAATTAGCTGAACAATAAGTAAACAGGCAATATAGTTTTGATTCAAAAGTTCTTAAACACACAACAGTAATAATAACTCTTAATTTTACTCAGCACGCCTTAATATCCTGAGTTCTTCTGTTGCAAAGGAAAAATATATTAAGATTTTAGTAAATATTTCTAATTATTGTTGTTTTAATCAGATTTAAAAGTTTAACGACCTCGGAAAAGAGAAATTATATTTTCATTTTGTTTCCACATAAAGCACTGTCAAGAAAAAGTTCGCGTTTGTGACTGGACAGGAAACGGTACCAAATGGGTAAGAGTACTGTCACGCTATGTCGAAAATCTCTGGATCGAATTCTGGCTGTGAGCTCGAGTTTTTCCTGTCACCACAGCAAACATATCTTGTTTGTTTTTCATTTGTATCCCATTCCCACAATAATAAAACTAGGTAGTTTTATTTTATTCCCTTCCAAATTCAGTGCTTACCGTTGTGAAAATAATAAAAGCTCAAGACTACAAACAATTCATCGAAAACAAGATACAAGATAGAATGGAAATAGATAACTCACTTCAGGGTCAACTGTGCTTGTCTTCTACCAAGCTTTTAGTTTGGGCTTAACCTTCCTCGCTCTCAGCACGGGCGCTATTGCCATATTTGGAAATGTCCCAAATCGTTTACTGACGCGACTACATGCAAAAGCCTAGTAAATTCCCTGCTCTGATAATGCCTTACATTTAATGGATTTCTTACTGCTTTAATGTCTCCATTTCAATGGATTACTGGAAATAGTAGGTGGAAGCTGTAAGACGCTTCAGAAGCTGCGAGAACAGAACTTCCCCATCTTGAATACCACATTTTCACTTTATTTACGTGTTTATTCTCACATCACTAATGCTATTTTATTTTATTTTATTCCTTTTTACAAATCTAGGTTTTGACTCAAGCTGATGAACGATGTGTGTAATTGAAGGGCTTATTAAGTTTCATGGCAACCTACATATTGCACATTTTACAAGATAAATATATGAACATTTTAACAAAATCTGTAATAATTTCTGTACTCAAACATATATGAATAGTGAATAGTTGCATTGTTCAATGTCAGAGCAGGAGGAGGAGTGTGTTTATTTCAATATTTATATATATATATATATATATATTGAAATATTAAAAAAAAAAAAGATGCAATGAATTATAAAAGCATGTTCTTTGGACCATTGTGTTTTTGAATTTTTATTTTATTGTATTAGTGCCCCTATATATATATATATATATATATACACACATATATATACATGTATATAATATGACATTGGGAATGACATACATGTGCAATCACTGGAATCAATCAATTTGTTTCCCCCCTCCGCTTTCCAGTTATCAGTCTTATCATTATCCGAACTATCTCATTTTCATCGGAAATTTACTAATCTCTCCTTCCCTTCGTTGCCTGCCAGCAAAGCCCAGCATGACCATTTCCCTCTGTTCGATTCCGCAGAGGCGTGGCAGTACTTTCCCTTCCATTCTTTTGTACCTTTTATATTGAGTATCCATGATTCCCCCTCCTCACAATTGGGGCAAATTATTTGCTCAAAGTAATCGGTGATCTTAATAATCCGCCATGACCCCAGTCTAAACCAATTTCAACCCCTTAGTGAGTTTGGCTCGTTTTGATACACCACTCCATCCCCCATTCACATTTTACCCCCGATTTACTTGCAGCAACATCTCTCTTTTTATTGCGCAATTGTTTGCTGCCTATTCAAATAAGATTTTCTTAATCTTCCTCCATGAGCTCTTTCTATTCCTCTGACCCGCTCTATTGTTTCCAGTTCCTTTCTTAAGAATGTCCATTTACGCCTAAATGATGTCTCGTACTGTCTCAATACTTTCTTTACCTAATATGTGCCTTGAGGATGAATATGCGACGACACAGTGAACACCGCACTCTTTACTCTTTTAATAGTGTTTCACACCCGTTTTAGCTACTAGGGCATCACAGGTGGATCTCACCATTGCACAACGCAACTGCAAAATTAAATGACATTCCACTGGTGATTGAATAACAACTACCATCCAATTCTATCGAAATCTCATTCACAGAACAGGAAGAGAGAATGTGTCGCACATGCCTCATGGGGAATCTCGATGATTGGTGTTGGTCGTCGATATAAGTTGCGCGACTTTTTAAACTGCTTTTCGTTGTACATCAGTTCCTGGACCGGGTGCTGAAACCTGTAGTTCCTTCAAAATTCTAGAGTTGTAATTCTTTTTTCTCTTTATTCGAAGCCATTTTCTTGCAGTGTCTTGTCACGTTTCGCGTAAGCTAAGCAAGTGAAACTGTATTGCTGTAACAGTTCTGACTTACAGTAGAAAAATGGCCAGAAATTACAAACTTCAGCTGTGATTAGAAAACTCTGCTAAAACTTTCCACTAATGGCACTGCTTAATGTTATAGTAGTGGGAAAAAGGAAGTTCAGACAACGAATATTTAAATGAATAGTTCACATAGCCTGTAAAAATAAAAAAGTAAATGCTAGTAGGATGCTACAGAGCATGATGGAGAAACGATAAGAAATACTCTGAAACCAACAAGAAAGTTCATAATAATAATAATAATAATAATAATAATAATAATAATAATAATAATAATAATAATAATAATAATAATAATAATAATAATAATAATATCTGCTAATGGGAATAAAACTGCGGCATATATCCTGTAAAAAAATCAGGAGAACTTTGTTTTAAATGCAATACAGAAGTTGAACGAATAAAAATACGCAGGAAAGGAAAATCCCGGACATGCTGCCAAATTATAAAAACTGCCATATTGAACACAAAATTAGTTGGGCTTACTATGGGAAGGGAATGCTTTTTGAAACGCGGCTCTAAAATTGCGATTTATACATTGTTTCACTATAATCAACTAAGAACCTTTTAAAATGTATAATTTAAATTTGCAACGCAACACCAATCAGTCTATATAAAACCCGTGGCAAACTTTCCTGGGACCGTACTTGAGAGATGGGATTTCAGGTGGTACAGATACCTAATGGTGCTTATTGGAAGGACGTTCTGCTACCGCTTCTTACCACCTCCCCTGGTCAAAATACTTTACAACCTTACGTATTGCAAATCAAGTCCCCAACCGATAATAGCCGCAATATATACTTCAGGCGCAAAATAAAAGTCCCCCTACAAAATTTTGTGCATTAAAACGAATTAAGCAAAGTTTATAGGAAATTAAATGTTGAAATGTTTGGGGGTAGCGCAAACCAGCAATCTTCTACAGGAGCATCACTGGTATGAATGAACTCAGGTAGGTAGGTGCCTCCTAATGGTACTTGTGTTTGTATAGCCAGGACATACATATTTTCGCCAAGAGCGGGAGAGTTGGACTGCTCGACCTTTATTTGACTTCATAATTTGTTTAGTTTAAACCAATTTCTTTAATGCGAAATGTATACATTTCAGAAATGTTTTTACAAAATATATTCCGTCAGTCCTGGTGGTGTAGTGGTAACTATACTTACCTCCTAAACTGTAGATCGCTGGTTCAATCCCGGCCAGGATCGATGGCTTTTTTTTTCGGGCGTAAAAATCATAAGTATTGGTATCCTTCGGAAGGGAAATAAAGCCGTGGGTCCCATGTCGTACATTTACGGCATGTAAAAGAACCTCAAGCGTGAAGGCCTCCTCTGAGCAAAATTGATCGGCCGTTTCACGTCCTCAATTGAATGGTACACTGATAGCCTGAGATGTTAAAGAACGTCCACAAATAAACCAAATTAATAAAATATATTCCTTCACGAAATACTATAAACTCTCAAAGGCTAGTGCTACCTGAGATGAATTTATCTTCCTAAAATTTCTCTCGACTTCTTCCTGGAAGTCCTCTATCTGTCACTGACGGTCACATTAAATGAATACAATATGAGAAAGGGCCTGAAGGAAATTTCGTTCATTGTATCGGTTTATCTTTCTGTTTCCTAACTTTCTGTCACTAGCCAAAATGGGTCACGTGGTATTGACTATAACACACTGCTGGGACTCCTATTCAGCTGCATTATTCTCTTGCACGTCTTTGTACCAGCTTCAAGGTCCTAGTCTCGTGATGTTATTAAGACCCGCTGCGCTTGGATCAACCACCCTTCAGTAATTCTGCTGCTACGAGCACAAACTCAGAGATGTTATATTTGTACTACCAGCACATCTAACACACCTGATACACAGGATGTTTCATAAGTCTGTGCCCATTGGAGTTTATCATATTTTCTCATCTCTTCTTATAGGTAAATTATGGTAATGATAACAAAGATTGTCGGATTAGTACAATCAAAACCCGCATCAAAATTGAGTTATAGCTTACTTATTTAGCTCTGAATTCAATGATGATATTAATTTTTCTGAAAAAGGCAGCATCCTTTTGTGTTACTTCCAAGACCTGCACAATTTCGAAGCCTACAATAAGGTGAGCGATGGATGACTAAAACGGAACTCTCTAGTGAGCAAATGTGGCGAATTGCATACAGAAAATAGAATATAATAATTAAATTCGAAGATAAGTAAAATACCTGAAAATAACTTTTTGTTTTAGTTTTATTTGTTCGAACCTGAGCGAAGAATGTCCCAATGAAATCCTCTGGTGAGCAACCCCGGCATTTTACAGAAAAACGATATAACTATTAAATTAACGGGTAAATATTTAACCTAAACTGAATTTTGATGGGATTTAATTTCTATGAAATATATAGGACTTTCCTTGTGAGTACGGAGGGGCGAATCCAACGTATTTTGCAGATGGAGACTCTCTGTCACCGGGCAGTGACCGAAAAGTTCAATAGATTGCATCCAGTTCACATCCCAATCACACGCACATGTGTCATCAAGCTAGGACCATGCCTCGCAGCGGGCATGAAAAGCTGTTAGTGACGAAATAACGAGTATTAGTATGATGCCTAGCTTCATTGTTATCCAACTTTTCACATGTCATATCAACTTCTGTGTCCAAAAGCAGCCGCATCTTAAACATAATCATGGTATCCGTACACATGGTCACCATTTAAGTGAAGTTCATCTTAATGATCGAATGCTGTTTTGTTGAATGGACAGAAGAACACTGGGAAAATGATGAAGCACTTCTATAAAAAAATTCTGATTCCTGATGAAACGAACTTTATGTTTAATTGGAAGTTAACCTTCAGAAGACCCGATACCAGAACTTCATTGATTCAGTTCTTTAAACGGCCAAGATAGCAACCGTAAAATCGTATGGAAAGATAATAGTCCGTACTTTTTTGAAGAGACGGTATCCAGTGATTGGTATCTGAAGATGTTGCATCAGGAAGCATTTCCAAGTCTACTAAAAGAAAAGAGATATTTCCGGGAATGGTTTCAGTAGAATGGCAAACCTCCGCATTATGCACTAACGGTGCAATGGTGTCTTAATAATCAGTTTCGGAACATTAGATCCGATGCGAATGACCTATAGAAATGGCCTCCAGGAGCTTCGACCTTACTCCGCTCGATTTGTATCTCTTTGGAAATCTGAGAGCTAAGGTATGCTAAGCCAAAATGTATAGTATTATTCATCTTAAAGAACGCATTGTGCATGCCTGTCAGCAAATTTCTTCGACTTAGAGTCATAAAAGTGCTGCAAGAGGGGATATTGCACCTTCATCTACTAAACCCAAGATCGCGGGTTCGAACCCGGCCAGGACCGATGGATTTTTTCGGGGCGTAAAAATCCTAAGTATGGCTTCCTTCGGAAGGGAAGTAAAGCCGTGGGTCCCGTGTCGTACATTTACGGCACGATAAAGAACCTCAAGCCTGAAAGAGAGGCCTCTGAGCAAAATTTGTCGGCCGTTTCACACCCTGAGTTGAATGGGACGCTGATGACCTGAGCTGTTTAAGAGCGTCCATAAATAAAACATTCAAAAAAATTCATCTACTAGATAATGACAGAAACTATGAACAGCTCCTGCAATAGCATTGTATTATTCTCCTATGGGTCCAGACACATGGGAAGCTATTAGTACAGGGAAGCGGCGCTGATCATACGACAAAAGCATAGTCAATCTCCATTTGTCTGTGGGTTGAGCAGAAAGCTAAAATCCAAAAGTAATATGTAGAACGGACTTGTGCAATACCGAAGATCAGTGGATCTGTGATGTATGTATGACATGCAGTACTCGTAGCCTCAAATCATTTGATAAGATACAGTAGGGAGTGTAATGCATGTTACATGATAAAAATACAGTTTATAAGCGATATTACTTAGATATGTTTATGTAGTATTTCTCTATAGTTTATATATGCAGATTGTAACTTCTTATGTTACTTGCAATAGTATGTATGATTTGTATTAAGATAATATGAATCTACATGGAACAATAGTAGATTATTTGTAAAAATTAAAAGTCTCATGTCAAATGCCACAGGTCTTATAGTGAGGAATTTGATTTAATTTAGTTAATGATAAGGAAAATGAACCCGGAATTCTTAAGCGTCCAAGGGTTATTGACATTTCCTTTTTCAAGGCGAAAGAAAATTCCGTAAATTAATTATTCGAGACTAATTATTTCCAATTGCAGGCAAAAACCGGACTCGTCGCTGAGGTGAACAAATCGAATATTGTTGTGGATACTTAAGCATATAATCTTAGCATAATGCCGATATAATATAGAAATGTAAATTAATTTTCAATTTTATTGATAAAATGAATAAATATAATTTAACCAATTATTGTAGCAAAAGGAATATGTTAATATTAGGGCAGTTATTATTACTATAATTGTCTTGGCGCAAAACAATTTCACTATTTATCCTACGGTACCGTAGGTCTCTATCCTTACATTTACAGTTTGATATTGGGTCTATAAAAGGAAGGAATTATATTAGAGGATAATTAAGCTTGTTTTATATGCAATGAAATTGATGTTTTGTGATTTTTGTAGCTGCCTGATATTTTACTTCTAGAAAATTGTGGTTAATGCTGGTTAATTTTGTCTCCATCAATTTAATGAATAGGCAGCACTACATTCTGTACCTGTTCTGGATAAGATTAGTAAGTGATAAAAATAGATGGATGTTTGTTACAATTCATGTATAACCTTCTGACTTTTATGATATTTTGCGACTTTTCAAATTGTTCCTCATTTATTCCTTTGACAAATTTTGTAATAAATATGTTACATGGGACCGAAATGCCAACATGTCTTCTGGAATTATTATACAATCGCATAAAGTAATGTGAAAGTTTACAGATTCATCCCTAGGAAACAACATAGAATTCAACCTTTGTAAAACACATACTTAATTTCGATTAATCAAAAAACGCCAGCTCATGCCTTTTTACCATTAACTGCATTTACCATTGTGTACACAATGATTTCAGTTGGAAGGGCCTATTTTTCTCCATTAAGGTCTTTCGCAAACTTCTAGACTGGTTCAATATGCACCTCTTTATTTAAACAAAACGATTCATACAGACAGAGAAACATTTTTATTATTATGACTTTTCTAGCAGTATGTGCTCCTAAGTATTAAAAGTGGTAGCATCTCATTTGGCATAAGTACTGAATTAAAATAATGGGCATTTGAAACATCAGAAAGTATAGCAGTATCTACTACTACGTCTTCCTGCACATGATCTGTGCCTTCAAATTAATTTTAGTGTCTTCTACGGAGAAAATGGTATCTTTCCTAAATATAATTTTATTTCATTTTCAAACACCTGGAAGTAGCTTATATACTACTTTGATCCACTTAAATGCCCTTAGGTACTGAACCTATTTTCCACATTGTTAGTCTGAAGTTTCCTTAAGAGCACATACTTTACGCCATACCTCTGGAATAAATTAGGCACCAAGGGCGCAAATAACTATCATCTACTTACGTGGACCGTATAATCACAATTGTTAAACATTAACTTTCATTCGTCTTCTTTCTGCCTTATTTGCCACAATTTCTGGCTATACCACATATAGACTGTATGACTTTGAATAAAGTAACACACTTAGAATTGCCGTTTTCCTTCCTGGAAGAATGTCAGTTCGCTGTAAGCTTGGATTCTTCCAGTTATTTCACCGCAGGTGCTGTAATTTCTTTATAATTATAAATTCAGCATTTTCAAAATATTGGCCGGGAACATTAGTAATTATTAATCTAATAAAGTTAGCATTCATATACAAGAAAAGCGGACATGGAACTTACTCCAAAAATATAATAGTCTTCCAAATTTATTCTGTTATAATTAGTCACGGGACAAACGGACGCTAAATTGTCAAAGCATCGAGCGTACAATTTCACTGCGGTCCGTTTATTACGATATAAACAAAACGGATTTTAAGCAGAAAAAGACAAGTGTACTTTGGTAAAACAAAAATGTAATCACTGCGGGGAACATGTAAACTGAAACCTATTTTTAAGTAGTGAGTATGTTTTAAGTTTAAATGATCTATAATTTATCATACCAAATTTAATTTAATTGCAAATGTAACTGAAGAACATTGTATTGCAATTAGAGACAAATTTGGCCAACGTCTGAAAAACTGTTAGACCACACTTCCTACATAATTTACTAACACAAAATGCAAATTAGGAGCGGATTCCTCAATCATAAGAGAATGTTGTGGAATGGAACACCACATATCTAGCGCAGATGGCAGAATACAGTGGAGCGGTACTAAGATAATGAGTGAATACGTCCCGTCTTTAGCTGTTAAAATGCGTTTTGCATTTAGGTTAGTTTTATACGCCTTACTCTATATCCTAATATATTTATTACAATAAAAATATAAATATAAAATTCACGCACCTCTTGAAACGCGCTAATTCTGAATTGTACCTTGATGAATACTGTGATATAAGAAATAGAACATAAAGACATTACAAATATAGGGTAATTAGCACATATAGGGGCCACAGCAGAAGATTTGGCTCCCCGGCGATAAATTGCACAGTAAAATGTTCCCTACGACGTCGGAAGCACAAATGGATTTTGAGCCTTACCTTAGAGTAGTTGTTGAACGCGCCCTACTTCTGTTTGTATACAAGTTAAAGTTTATCAACTGAAAATTTGGGTATTTCGTGTTTAATAGTAGCTTAGAAAGCTTAGAACCAACATTAATCATATGATAGAACATTTTACTTATTGTATTTAATGATTGTTGAGCCGTATGTGCGGTTGCAGAGTCTTTGTTGCAACCAACAGTACAACCGCTTAAGACACTGAGCTAAGTATAATGTTCTAATTCCGATCATCATTGATTGTCTATTACAACTAGTATGTACTGTGCATGCATCCCCGTCCCATCAGCATGAGTCATGAGCTATTGGGCTATTCTAAGATTACGGATGACTTCAATGTCAAGGGGAATTAAGAAAGAATACAGTGTCATTTCTCTAGGAGGCATATACCTTACATCTAGCAGTCATATATTTTAATGTACCTTAAATAAGCATGCTCAGTATGCACAAATTCCAATCTTAACAGATGATATATAATCTATTTGTTTTTGATGCAAATTCTAGTCACCTGCGAAATTTAACAGTTTACATTGTCCCGTAAGATGCAATGAAATTAACAATGCGATCTATTAATTGTCTAGGAGGCTCAACAACAAAACCCAGTGGCCACTATGTGAAAAGTGCTCTAGCAAGCTTATTGTTTCCTCCGTGGAAACAATGACGAAACGTATATGCAAACGTGAAATAAAACGATATCGGAAAATAGGAGAATATTTATTCCCTCTAGAGGAATCTAACAATGCAAAAAAAAAAAAAAAAATAGTTAAATGTGTGTTATCATAAAGTAAAGTGCATATATCATGTGTTTAATTTCATTGTGTAATATTTCTTTCTCAAAACTGATGACCACGTCCTCCCAGTAAATACTTCTTGCGTGCAGCCTCTTCAAAGTCATTCACTTGTGGAAGAACAGAACGGGCTGAACAATGCTCTGGAAGGGAGTAAGGAGTTGGGAGGTTGAAATCGTAGCTTTTGTTTTGTTTTATTTTAGCTGGCCTTGTGAACCAGTTTAATTGGCTTAATTGGACTACTTTCCCTAACAAGGAAGGAAGGAGGAAAATAAGAATTCATAAATTAAATAATTTAATTTACATAAATAAAAATAAATGTATCACTCAAACTTATAAAAAAGATAAATTTAGTATGTAAACAAACAAATTAAAACATACCTGTTGAGTGTTTTCAAAATGTTTCTTCAAGGAATCTGCTAGAATTGTTGTTACTTGTATAGAAAATCAATAAGACAACTACGGATAATCAATCTACACGCTGTTTGTAAAATTATTTTCCACAACAAATACATTGAAATGTATTCATACTTGCACTGGAGATTAATACACCCACTCTATAACCCTATCTGCTTTATCATACTACTCAAACTCGATAATATAATACTCGCAGCCTTAGGACGTAGTGGAAAGTGCGTGTATATGTACTTAAGATTGAACATCTAGCATACGAAATCCAACTAATACATGATCCACTTCCAGAGGCATTATTTATCGCACTGTGTATAGCAGCCTGTAGATAATACTTCCAATTTTAATATGTTTTGTAATAAAAATTGTAAGGGCAATTACACAATGCTGGCAATTAAAATTGCAATACTTAAAAAGATACGTTATATAAGCCCTTATTTTCTCAGAAAGAACGGTTATGATTCGTCGAAAATACGACAGCAATACTAGCAAGTGTCTGAAATGATTGCCAGAGAGTTGTGGCATGCCGCGATTGCGCGAAGTAATTCCGAGAAATCTGTGTTCGTGTTGGACGAATTACGTTCACAGCAAATCGAAATGAGATCAGAGGGTATCGGTAAATCGAACACAAAGGTGTGAATGACCCCAAGCACCCCATCAAACTAGGTGACAAGACATCATTTCCTCATGACTATTTTGAACACGCTTAATGTGATGCAATTTTAAACGCCAGCAGTGTAATTATAATTGAAACAGTAAGTGCATGCTAATGCAAACCGCATGATAAGATATTAAGTTTTCTTTAAATATTTGAGATTTATTTGTATAGTATGTTCAAAAATAAAGTAAAACTGCGTTTTCAGCCGTTTATCCAGATCATTTAGGCTCGATAATCATTTGTCAATTTGTATCGAGTTTACAGAATCAGTGATCTTCCGATCAGTTGAGTAACACATACGCAAACTGCAAATAGTGAAAAGAAGTACCCATTAACACACACCGGCTATTACTATCAAACACAATGCACGGTAATAGTTTGCAACAGTTATTTATAGCTTCAATATCCCCTAGCTTTCAGTTACGTTGTTTCTCATTAAATCATTTAAAAAGCGAAAATACTGCAAGAGCTTAACTAGACTACCGCTCATTCTTTTCAATATATCTGTTTATTTATATAACATGCTATTCAATTCGGATTAATTATTATGCAGATGGTTATGTCCAATATTACTAAATAAATTTTATTTTTAAATGTCGCTCTTCAGTTTTAAAAGTGGTGTATTCCTATAACCTGAAGCTGGTATTTCTGGCAGGGTTTAAAATAACTCTTGAAGCCTTAATTTGTCTCTGTTCAGCGCTCAATGTCTCTATTCGTGCCTTTATCCTCATTCTGTCAATACCAACATCACACCGCGTTCTTCTTGAAGAAGAGGTACGCTTATAGAATATATTATCCTTATCATAATTAAGGGGACCTACTTGAGAAAAGCTAAATTCCTACATTTCATGACAAATTCACCTCATATGCTTACCATACATTAATGGCATGCAATAAAAATAAGTCGTGCAGTTTCAGATAATCTTATTAAATACTTCCTGAGAAAAAGGTATTTTCACAATTTTATGCGCCCTCTAATAAAATGATCTTTGCGGTGCAGTTGTCAAATTTTTGGATAAAGAACAGCGAAGTTATATTCTAACTACGTAATAAAGACGAACTTTCAGTACACTTTTTATTTGAATAAAGTATCATTATGGAAAAATTTGTCACTTTTACATAGTTGCATTTTATTATAATTTTAGGTATAAATGGAATACTACATGAGCAAATATATTATTACTTATGTATTTAATTTTTGTGCTTTATTAAATTATACATATCTCAAGAGCTTCTGTAAAAAATTGGAGAAATTTATCAGAGCAAGGAACACTTTAAATGTCCATGTGTGCAAGAGAATGAAATTTTGAGAAAAACTACTTTTAAAATAATAGAGATAATATATGTATATATATCTTTGCGTAGGGCCACATAACCACGTAACGGGCCTGCAAAGTGAAAGAACAATAAAGCTTTGCTATATGATTCTAAAAGAAATAAATTAATTCATCTTCAAAAAAGAGTATTTTTTGACTAATTTGATACATTCACAGGTGGGTCCCTTTAATTACAATGTCCTATTTTGATACGAACACACACATTCTTTGTTTGGATGATATGTTGCATATTATTACTGGTGCTCATTACACAGAAGAGAGCTTAGCAGTGTACACAATCATACTGGGTTTCTTGGTGTTGTGCAAGAGCTGACATCCTCCTGTTCATATCGAAGCCGAATTCTCCTTATGTACAGGACTTCAGTTATAAAAAACTTGTCAATCCATACGATGTTCACTTCTGGGCTGCAAGATATACCGCAGCCGATGGCACTCCTACTTCAATTCTACTTTCCCCTTTGTCAAGTCCTTTAAACATCTATTTCTGAACCAGTTCCCTGCCGGTCTCACGAGAGTATACATTCATTCAAATTTGATTAGACAATTACTTCTAGAGAAATGAAATGAAATTTACAATATTATGCTCAATTTGAATGTCGTGGTTCAGTTCAAAGCGAATAAACGCAAATAAAACGCATAGTTTTAACGATTAGACGAAATTGCCCTTTATCTTTAATGCTCGCCAACAAATTACTTTGGAAATTAGCAAAAGTGGGGATAAAATAAAACATTTGCAAAGAGATGGGAAGCAGTATGGTTGCCGGAGTTAATATCAACCGGAATGTGTTTTCCTGGAACACTGCTTGTTACTTAAGGAAGTATAACATTTACAGCATCTTTTACAAGATAAGGATGAGTACAACTTTTAAAAAGCGGAGTTGAAGTACGTGCGCCGCCGGCTATGGCACACTTAGTAGTAGGTGCATCTTTATTGTTATAAAATCCTATATACACGTTAGATATACATTTTATGCATGCGTTAGACCGTACATGCTTCAACATGATACACAAGTGGAAAGAGGAACAAATAATAATAAAAATGACAACATTAACAATATTAAATAAATTCTTTTAAAAAAATAAAATATGAAGAACGACATTTACAGATATATGAATTGAAACACATATATTATATACATTTATGCAATTATTGCGTTATAACCAGCAAAAAAGTTCTTCTAATTCCGGCACTTTGATTAGGAAAATGCTTATATTGAACCAATTAAGCGTGGTTCTCAAACTGATCCCAAGATACCAATCGACTCTAATTGTCTTTAAAGGTTTTCTTGGAACAGCTTTATTCTCCGGTGTTCCCAGTGGGTACATTCTGCCAGAATATGTAGCCATTCCTCCTCCCCTCCACAAAATGGGCAGATTCTCCTACCAGAGATGTCCGTTATTTTTT